>CP125978.1:153341771-155887605 GCA_030063025.1 Avena longiglumis
TTTAAAGTCACATTTTGGAAAATAAGGTGATAAGTGGTGGTCCAACTAACGAAGTACGTTTACAATCCTATCTCACTGGATCTGTTGGCTAACACAATGTTTCTAGAAGCAATCAGCCTATCTTGCTCACAGGACTCCATCACTAAGTCTATAATGTCTCCTCTTCAGGTTTGGTTGGTAGCTTCCAACTCTTGGGTATGTTCCTTCTCTTTCTTTAGATCATTTTGGAGGTTGAGCATTCTGCACTTGACTCTATCACCAAGTTCTTTGATGGTCTTCCAAGCTGCATCCCTTGCTAATTCAAAGAATGTAGTGTGCACCACTGAATTGGTGAACATGCAGAATCCTTTTTCCTGATGGTTGTCTTCCTTGTTTTATACAAGTGAAGTTGCACCCACCATATTCCACTCCTTCATCCATCACAGGAAAACCTTTGTACACAGCTGCACCTTGTATCTCTAATGCAACCATGAGGTCCTTGAGAGCCTTGGGGAATTCTGTCTCACACTCCAAAGTCATTGTCATGAGTGGTCCTTTCCTCACGGCTTCATTGATGGAGTTCATCTACAAATAGAGATGAGAGAGAAGATTAGAAAAGTTTTACGAGAAGAATAGACAAGTGTAGAAGTTGAAATTTTTTCCTTAGTGGTTTCCAATCCTAGGGTCATAATCCTACAGGCAACACAGTGCTCTGATACCATCTGTAAGATCCCTCCTTTATAAAGGAAAAGGATCCCTGTGATTGCAATGCTAGTCCCTGGATCATTGCTAGCATCCACAGTTTAAGATGAAGTACACAAATACAAATGTCATTTATTATAGCCACTCCAGAGATAAACATAGTCTTTACAACTCCAAGGCCACAAGCCTAATACAAGAGTTTGAATAAGTAAATAAATAAAAGTCTTTATCTTCATGTGCCACAGGCAAACATGTTGAGTGTAGACTCATGACACCTAATCCTCATCAAAGTAACCATTTCATGAGTACCACTTGCCTTGGTAGTTGGGAGAGTATCACTCCTCACAATCACAATCACTAGCACCAAAATCTACACAAAAATTGGTAGCAACAAATTACACACAAAACATATACAATCAAAAATATATGCATGCATGCAAGATGATATGTGATGATTTTTAAAACTCAACAAGGCATGTATTCAGTACTGATTCATATACAAGTCAAAAACTTGCCAAACAACATTTGTTTAAACCCTAAATCATTTCCTAAACTTTATCATAAACTCTAATTAGTCCTACAGAAGTTTCTGCAAATAAAACCTTTTTAACAGAAACTAAACATTAAACACATTGCATATTTAGAAAGAGCTTGCTCTCCTGATTCCAACGGTATAAAATTTGTCAAACTCTAACATGGGGATCAAAAGTTATAGCCCAATCAAATTTGAATAACAATCAGATTCAAATTCTGTTTTTAAACTCTAACAGCTGCCACGCGGCGTGTTTCTACTGGCCGATACCGCTTCGCGTCGGATCGTGCTTCCGCACCGTAGGATCAACTTAGATCCAACGTGCCAGATCTAAAGAAAACGGTTCGTCACCGTTCTAATCTAATCCCTACGATGCAGATCTAACAGCGGCTGTTGCTTTGACCAAAGTCGAGCGGCGCTAGCGGCGGCGACTTTGTCAGAACTGCTACCGGCGTTCTAGGTCGCGCGAGAGAGGGGGAAGGGGCTTACCGAGCTCGCCGTGCGATGCTGATTCTCAAGGTGGCGATGGCTGGTCAAGGGGCGCGCTGTAGTGGCTGAGGGAGCTCGTCGGAGTTGCGGGCGGCGTCGGGTTTGAGTGGACGGCGACGTTGGCGACGTTCCTGGTCTCCCTAGCACAAACCAATGGCTTCAGATGATGCACAAGATAGTGGCGAACATCCTCGTGTGAGTCAGAGGTGAAGGGGAACAAGGGACTCACCGAATTTGGTCGCCGGAGTTGAGGGTGTCGTTAGGAGCTTGCAGCGTTGGATGAAGTCGACGACCTGGGCCAGTACAGGACGAACTAGAGGTGTCAGTAGGAGCGCAAGGAGGTTGCAAAGCTGTTCGCATGAACCAGAGAGGAAGGGGCGCACGGGGTTTACTAGGATTGGTCGCCGGAGTAGGTTCTGTCTGCGGCGGTGCAAGGACGAATACTGGCAGCCTGGTGGCGCTTCTGTCTGGCTTTGTTGGGGGAAATGGCCGCGAGGGGGAGAGGTTTATGTAGCCGGAGCTGGGCATGGAGTTACTCGCGGAATCAATGGGAATCAACGCGGAGGATCGCGCGTAGTAACGGCGGAGGCGCAGGTAGCGTGATTGACGAAGACGACGACATGGTCACGGGTCCACTTGTCAGCGAATAAAACAGAGAGGGGGTGGGGTCCTGGCGTCAGCGACTCTGTGGGTGTGTCTGCGAGTGAAAGAGAGAGAGAGGACCCGAGTGGGCTAAATGGGCTGGTTTCTCTGTTGGGCTAGAATAGTAGGGCCGGCCCTTTTCCTTTTCTTTATTCCTTTTCTATTTCTGTTTTGAATTTCTGGAATGAATTTCAAAATGGTTTCAAAAGCTTTTTGAATTCAAACTTTTTCAGGAATTTGTAGGGTGCAACATTCATATTTCTGGGCATAGAAACATGTGGTCTCTCTGTTCAAGCTTGGTTCTTTTGAATAAACAAAATAAGCAGCGCTATAGCACATGATTTGATTAAGTTTTGGAAATGGTTTCTGAATCAAATTTGTTTTGTAAAATTTCACCAAACTTCAACAATCAAACACAATAACAAGAGAGCAAGCAAGGCTTGGTTTAAAACAAATAACTCTTCAATTGAGAGTGGCATTAGACTAATAGCTGTTCACATAAAATAATGAGCTCATATGCTCCTGTTTTTGAAGTGTTTTGTTTGAAATGAAAAACATATGATCATGGGTGCATGGATGATATGCATGAGTTTGAAACATGATTTTAGGGATGTTACAAATCTAACCCCCTTAAGGTGAATCTCGCCCTCGAGATTCGGATTGGCTAGCAAATAGGTGTTCCGAAGATCATCTTCTCTTTCCCATGTTGCTTCCTCTTTGGAATGATGGTTCCACTGAACCTTGCAAAACTTGATAGTCTTAGTCCGTGTGACTCTTTCTGCAGTCTCAAGAATCTTGATAGGTTTCTCTTCATAAGTGAGATCACTTTCTAGTTGAACCTCCTCCAAAGGTATAGTATCCTTCAAAGAAGTTTCCTCCATTTCTGGATGATATTTCTTAAGTTGGCTCACATGAAACACATTATGGACAGCTGACAGGGATTCTGGCAGTTCAATTTCATAGGCAACTTCTCCTTTGCGACTCAGAATCTTGAATGGTCCAACATATCTTGGTGCCAATTTTCCTTTGGCTCCGAATCTCTTCACTCCACGAAGTGGTGACACTCTAAGATAAGCTCTACCGACTTCGTAGGTGACTTCGCTACGCCTAGGATCTGCGTAGCTTTTCTGTCGGGACTGTGCTATCTTCAATCTGTCCTTAACCAACTTGACCTTCTCTTCGGCTTCCTCGATAAGATCTGGTCCGAATAAACTTCTTTCTCCCACACCATTCCATAACAATGGGGTGGTACACTTTCTTCCGTAGAGAAACTCAAATGGTGCCATCTCAATGCTGGCTTGATAGCTGTTGTTATAAGAAAATTCTGCGTAAGGCAGACTTTCATCCCAACTGGCTCCATAGTCTAGGGCACATGCCCTCAACATGTCTTCAAGAATTTGATTAGTCCTTTTGGTTTGTGCATCGGTTTGAGGATGAAAAGCAGTACTGAATTCCAACCTCGTTCCCAATGACTCATGTAACTGTCTCCAAAAATGGGAAGTGAATTGAGTTCCCCTATCAGACACAATACTCTTGGGCACTCCATGTAGACATACAATTCTACCCATGTAGATTTTGGCTAACTTAGCACTTGTATAGGTTGTCTTCACGGGTATGAAATGAGCCACTTTAGTTAGGCGATCCACTACTACTCATATAGAATCATATCTTGACCTGGTCCTTGGTAATCCGGTAATGAAATCCATACCAATCTTGTCCCACTTCCAATCAGGAATAGGTAGTGGTTGAAGCAAACCTGCTGGTTTCTGATGTTCCGCTTTCACTCTACTACACACATCACACAAAGCAATATGCTCGGCGATGTCCTTCTTGAGATTATTCCACCAAATCTTTCTTTCATGTCCATGTACATTTTGGTGTTACCCGGATGAATGGAATACGGTGAGTTGTGTGCTTCTTGCAAAATCAGTTTCCGCAGCTCCAGATCTTGTGGAACACAGATACGTTTCCCATGCCATAAAGTACCCTGTTCGTCTTCATGGAACCCTTTGGCTTTTCCTTTGCCAATCTTTTATTTAATCTCTTCGATTTCTTTATCAATCTTCTGGGCTTCCTTGATCTTGTCCAACAAAGTGGGTTGAACATCCAAAGTCATGAGATGTCCTTCAGGCACAATCTCCAATCTGAGTTTTCTAAATTGGGTACACAGATCATCTGGCAATTCTCCTTTGGTAAGGCCATTCACAAAAACCTTACGACTTAGAGCATCTGCTACAACATTTGCTTTACCGGGGTGGTATTGCAAACTTAAGTCATAGTCCTTGATAAGTTCTAGCCATCTTCTTTGTCTCATATTAATTTCCTTCTGGGTGAAGATATACTTCAAACTTTTGTGATCTGTGAACACTTCACAACGCTTTCCCAAAAGATAGTGTCTCCATGTTTTGAGTTCATGGATAACAGAGGCTAACTCTAAATCATGAGTAGGATAGTTCACTTCATGAGTTTTGAGTTGTCTCCAGGCATACGCCATAACTTTTCCTTCTTGCATAAGTACTGCACCCAAAACCTGATGAGATGCATCACAGTATACTTGGAAATCTTTTTCCAAATCAAGTACACAAGGTCTGTGTCACAAGTCTCTTCTTCAATTCCTGAAAGCTGAGTTCACAACCTTCAGACCAAGCAATCTTCTTGTCTTTCTTTAACAATTCAGTCATAGGCTTAACTACCTTGGAGAAATTTTCAATGAACCTTCTGTAGTAACCTGCTAAGCCAAGGAAACTACGAACTTCCTTCACTGACTTGGGAGATTCCCATTCAGTCACAGCTGAAACTTTAGCAGGATCAACTGCTACACCATCCTTTGTCATAACATGTCCAAGAAATCCAACTTCGTTCAACCAGAATTCACACTTGCTGAATTTGGCATAAATTTTATGCTCTCTTAACTTCTCAATATCAAACGCAAATGTCCTTCATGCTCTTCTTTGCTCTTGGAGTAGACTAGAATGTCATCGATGAAGATGACAACAAACTTGTCAAGGAATTCCATGAACACCTTGTTCATCATATTCATGAAGTATGATAGAGCATTGGTCAAACCAAAAGGCATTACGGTATACTCATACAATCCATACCTTGTAGTAAACGCTGTCTTAGGTATGTCTTGTTCTCTTATCTTGAGTTGAAAATAGCCTGACCGGAGATCAATCTTTGAGAACACACAAGCTCCTTCTAGTTGATCAAACAAGTTATTGATTCTAGGCAATGGGTATTTGTTCTTGATAGTTACCTCGTTGAGTGAACGGTAATCTATGCATAACCTTTGACTTCTATCTTTCTTCTCCACGAACAAAACTAGGGCTCCCCAAGATGAAGAACTTGGTTGAATAAATCCTTTCTGTAGCTGTTCTCCAAGTTGTTTCTTGAGTTCTTTCAGTTCATCAACTGACATCTTGTATGGTCTCTTTGCTATTGGTCCAGATCCTGGTACCAAATCTATAAGAAACTCCACATCTCTATCTGGTGGCATTCCCGACAATTCTTCCGGAAACACATCCGGATACTCACTCACAATTGGCACACTGTCCATGCTAACCCCCTTAAGAGAATTTAGCTTACTTCCTTTTGATTCAAAGTTGGACTTGAATTTAATCCGTTTTGTTTCCGGGGTTGTGAGTGCAACAGTACGATTAGCACAATCTAGTACTCCTTCATACTTAGCCATCCAATCCATTCCCAATATTACGTCCAGTCCTTGGGAATCTAGGATTATCGACTCCTTTGAAATTTATGCTTTCCAAACTCTATTACTAGATCCCGGCATCCAAGACTTACTATCATATCTCCACCCGGAGAACTAACTTTTATTGGACACCCAATGTTTTCAGTTGGAAACCCATTTCTACCAACAAATGCTTTTGATATGAATGAATGCGATGCTCCAGTATCAAAAAGAACAAATGCTGGAATAGAATTGAGTCCGAACTTACCAGCAACAGCATCAGGCTCCTCATAGACCTCCTCCACACTGATGTGGTTCACCTGTCCCTTCTGAAAAGGGTTGGGCTTGTTGGGTCCTTCAACTTTCTTTTCTGGGCATTCATTTGCATAATGCCCCATCTTCTTGCACTTGAAGCATTCAACCTGACTTATGTCTTTCTTGAAAGGCTGATTTCCACTTCCACTTCCATTACCACTGTGGTGGCTCTTGTATCCACCCTTGTGGTTCTTGTACTTGTCATTTTCATGACTACGGTGATGCTTGTTGTCATGACGGTTGTGGTTGTGGTTGTGGTGCTTGTTGAATTTCCCATGCTTGTGGGATCCTGAGCTTCCACCGTCATCATAATGGGAACGTTTGTGAGACGATCCCGAGCTGTGCTTGTCTGAATGCTTTCTCTTCCTCCTCTCAACTTGTTTTATTTTGTTCTCCAAAATAGCAGCCTTGTCACAGAGAGATTGATAAGTGGGAACATATGACACAGCCAACTGTAGGTTCAGCTCATCATTCAACCCTTCGAGGAACTTTTATTTCCTCTTAGCATCTGTGTCAACTTCATCTGGTGCATATCGCGCCAGATTGTTGAACTCCTCAATATATTCGGCCACGTTGCGGTGGCGCTGCTTCAGGTTATGAAACTCCTTCTTTTTCAGACTCATCACTCCAGATGAGATATGAGCAGTGCGAAAGCCATCCTCAAAGATAGCCCATGTCACATCTTCTATGGGAGTGGTGATCTGGAAGTTATCCCACCAAGTGGCGGCTGGTCCTTCCAGCAAAGGTGCTGCAAATCTGACCTTTTCAGCATCCGTACAGCCCACGGTTACCAAGTCCTTGTTCACAGAATGTAGCCAATCATTGGCCACCATAGGATCAGTCGTCCCTGAGAACTTTGCTGGCCTCAATCTCAAGAACCTAGTAACCATATCAAAACCCGGTGGGGGGTTGTTGTTGTTGTTATTGTTGTTGTTGTTGTTGTTGTTGTTATTGTTGTTATTGTTGTTGTTTTGGTTCTGGATGAACGTCGTCATCATCTGCATTAGCTGAGTTTGAGCGGTCATCATTTGTTGCATTTCTGGAGTGATGTTGTTGTTGTTGTTGTTGTTGGGGTTGGGGTTTGCACGACGGGGAGGCATCTGTGGTTTGTTCAATAGAGATAAGAATGAGATACCCATAGATGTTTTCATGCACATTACATCACATAAGCAAACACAAAGCATGCAACACAATGATAAAGGTTCAACAACAAGATAACAAGTTCGCAAAGTAAAACACACACAAATAACAAGCCATCCACATGTCGGATGGTCAATAACAAGTTCTCAAACAACAAGTATGATAATAAAAGATAAATGAGTAGTCAAATCTACTCCTCGGCATCAATCTCCTGCTCGACAAAGGTAAGACCTGCGTTCTCCATCGCGGTCTTGTATTCCTCGACACTAGTGGTCAAGGTCTCTATCTTGGCCTTGAGAGCCCTCTTCTAGGAACGAAGTCTCTCAATCACCGTCTGCTGCTGCTCGAGCTCGAAGTCCTTGGAATGCAGTTCTTCAGTCATGTCCCGGATCTTCTTGTTTCTATCCTAGACTCGCTTCTCCTGACTCTTGAACTTCCTATCCTGGCTCTCGAACTTTGCCTCCATCTCCTTGACTATCTCATCTTGCTCCGCGAAGAGCTTGTCCTTCTCGCGAAGCTGCACCTGGAGTTCGTCATTGTTGAGCATGACGTTGGTCCTGTCAGTGTCCACGTGCCTAATGAGAGACTCTAAGTTCTGGAGGTACAGGCGAATCGGCTCTTCTGTATCCCTCGAATCGTCCTCGAAGTCGATGGACTCTCCATCCTCATCACGTCTACCGAAGACGTGGAAGTGAGTACCTCTAACCTGTTGGGAGGGTCTACCCAGCAGACGTCCTATCAGATCCTGCATAACTACCTCAAGGCCTCTCTCCTTGTCATTGTGCATGAGCTTGAAGACGATGGCCTCAGTGGTAGGCTCTGTCTGGCGTCCGGGCTGGTTGACCTTGAAGCCCCAGAGGTCTTTCCTCTCAAACTTGGTGAGGGGAAGCACCATGATGGTAGGAAGAGGGAGATTGAGCAAAGTAGTAAGCTCAACAATACGAGGACCAAAGCGGGTAACCTGGAACTCCTCAACAGTGCTGATGGTACAGTGAGGCATCTATTTATAAGATAGAAAAGTTAGAACAACACAATTCAAGTTACAACACATGGCAAAACATCACATACATATCCTTGGAAAGCAAAACACACAAGTCATGCATACATGAAACCATTACAACAACCAAGGTTCAATCTTATTTTAAAGTCACATTTTGGAAAATAAGGTGATAAGTGGTGGTCCAACTAACGAAGTACGTTTACAATCCTATCTCACTGGATCGGTTGGCTAACACAATGTTTCTAGAAGCAATCAGCCTATCTTGCTCACAGGACTCCATCACTAAGTCTATAATGTCTCCTCTTAAGGTTTGGTTGGTAGCTTCCAACTCTTGGGTATGTTCCTTCTCTTTCTTTAGATCATTTTGGAGGTTGAGCATTCTGCACTTGACTCTATCACCAAGTTCTTTGATGGTCTTCCAAGCTGCATCCCTTGCTGATTCAAAGAATGTAGTGTGCACCACTGAATTGGTGAACATGCAGAATCCTTTTTCCTGATGGTTGTCTTCCTTGTTTTTATACAAGTGAAGTTGCACCCACCAGTATTCCACTCCTTCATCCATCACAGGAAAACCTTTGTACACAGCTGCACCTTGTATCTCTAATGCAACCATGAGGTCCTTGAGAGCCTTGGGGAATTCTGTCTCACACTCCAAAGTCATTGTCATGAGTGGTCCTTTCCTCACGGCTTCGTTGATGGAGTTCATCTACAAATAGAGATGAGAGAGAAGATTAGAAAAGTTTTACGAGAAGAATAGACAAGTGTAGAAGTTGAAATTTTTTCCTTAGTGGTTTCCAATCCTAGGGTCATAATCCTACAGGCAACACAGTGCTCTGATACCATCTGTAAGATCCCTCCTTTATAAAGGAAAAGGATCCCTGTGATTGCAATGCTAGTCCCTGGATCATTGCTAGTATCCATAGTTTAAGATGAAGTACACAGATACAAAGGTCATTTATTACAGCCACTCCAGAGATAAACATAGTCTTTACAACTCCAAGGCCACAAGCCTAATACAAGAGTTTGAAAAAGTAAATAAATAAAAGTCTTCATCTTCATGTGCCACAGGCAAACATGTTGAGTGTAGACTCATGACACCTAATCCTCATCAGAGTAACCATTTCATGAGTACCACTTGCCTTGGTAGTTGGGAGAGTAGCACTCCTCACAATCACAATCACTAGCACCAAAATCTACACAAAAATTGGTAGCAACAAATTACACACAAAACATATACAATCAAAAATATATGCATGCATGCAAGATGATATGTGATGATTTTTAAAACTCAACAAGGCATGTATTCAGTACTGATTCATATACAAGTCAAAAACTTGCCAAACAACATTTGTTTAAACCCTAAATCATTTCCTAAACTTTTCATAAACTCTAATTAGTCCTACACAATTTTCTGCAAATAAAACCTTTTTAACAGAAACTAAACATTAAACACATTGCATATTTAGAAAGAGCTTGCTCTCCTGATTCCAACGGTATAAAATTTGTCAAATTCTAACATGGGGATCAAAAGTTATAGCCCAATCAAATTTGAATAACAATCAGATTCAAATTCTGTTTTTAAACTCTAACAGCTGCCACGCGGCGTGTTTCTACTGGCCGATACCGCTTCGCGTCGGATCGTGCTTCCACGCCGTAGGATCAACTTAGATCCAACATGCCAGATCTAAAGAAAACGGTTCGTCCCCGTTCTAATCTAATCCCTACGATGCAGATCTAACGTCGGATGTTGCTTTGACCAAAGTCGAGCGGCGCTAGCGGCGGTGACTGGCGGCGGCGACTCTGTCAGAACTGCTACCGGCGTTCTAGGTCGCGCGGGAGAGGGGGAAGGGGCTTACCGAGCTCGCCGTGCGATGCTGATTCTCAAGGTGGCGATGACTGGTCAAGGGGCGCGCTGTAGTGGCTGAGGGAGCTCGTCGGAGTTGCGGGCGGCGTCGGGTTTGAGTGGACGGCGACGTTGGCGATGTTCCTGGTCTCTCTAGCACAAACCAATGGCTTCAGATGATGCACAAGATAGTGGCGAACATCCTCGTGTGAGTCAGAGGTGAAGGGGAACAAGGGACTCACCGAATTTGGTCGCCGGAGTTGAGGGTGTCGTCAGGAGCTTGCAGCGTTGGATGAAGTCGACGACCTGTGCCAGTACATGACGAACTAGAGGTGTCAGTAGGAGCGCAAGGAGGTTGCGAAGCTGTTCGCATGAACCAGAGAGGAAGGGGCGCACGGGGTTTACCAGGATTGGTCGCCGGAGTAGGTTACATGCGGTGCAAGGACGAATCTTGGCACTGGTGGCGCTTCGTCTGGCTTTGTTGTGGGAAATGGCCGCGGGAGAGGTTTATGTGGCGGGCTGGAGTTACTCGCGGAACAATGGGAATCAACGGGCAAAGGATCTGCGGCGAGTAGCACGGCGTTGCGGTAGCGTGATTGACGAAGACGACGACGTGGTCACGGGTCCACTTGTCAGCGAATAAAACAGAGAGGGGTGGGGTCCTGGCGTCAGGGACTCTGTGGGTGCGTCTGCGAGTGAAAGAGAGAGAGAGAGGACCCGGGTGGGCTAAATGGGTTGGTTTCTCTGTTGGGCTAGAATAGTAGCGCCGTCCCTTTTCCTTTTCTTTATTCCTTTTCTATTTCTGTTTTGAATTTCTGGAATGAATTTCAAAATGGTTTCAAAAGCTTTTTGAATTCAAACCTTTTCAGGATTTTGTAGGGTGCAACATTCATTTCTGGGCATAGAAACATGTGGTATCTCTGTTCAAGCTTGGTTCTTTTGAATAAACAAAATAAGCAGTGCTATAGCACATGATTTGATTAAGTTTTGGAAATGGTTTCTGAATCAAATTTGTTTTGTAAAATTTCACCAAACTTCAACAATCAAACACAATAACAAGAGATCAAGCAAGGCTTGGTTTAAAACAAATAACTCTTCAATTGAGAGTGGCATTAGACTAATAGCTGTTCACATAAAATAATGAGCTCATATGCTCTTGTTTTTGAAGTGTTTTGTTTGAAATGAAAAACATATGATCATGTATGCATGGATGATATGCATGAGTTTGAAACATGATTTTAGGGATGTTACATCCACGGTGGCGGCACTCGTGTTCCGGATGCCGGAGATCTCTGGAGGCTTGAGATCCGGTGGAGCAGAGGAGGTCGTCTGAAGGAGGCGGGTGGAAGTCTCGGGGAGAGTACCAGCTGGTGGGATTACGCAGAGCTACTGGAGTACATGAATGAGAAGAAGTTCATCCTCAACCATTTTCCACCACCCATCGGTTTCTTCAGCCTGAACGATACCATCAAAATCTATACATACATGCCATCAATTTCTTCACATCCTCTTTATTTTGATGTGATTTTGTTGCATAGATGGAGTAATAGTTTATTTTATGTTCATCGGGTCTGCAAGGAAGATAAGAACTGATCGATGATGTTCGTTTCCCCGGCAGCATGATCAAAACCAAGATGTTGGTGGTTGCCTAGTGATAACGATAGTGATAATCATGGCATGTATCTTGTAACTGCTATGCATTCAGTAATAATCTTTTAGGATCAAACTAAAGTCAAGTGTAACCTTTAGCAGCTAATAATTTGAGTTTCTATACATGCAGCAGAGGTTATAATTAATGCTTATGTGTTTCATGGTGATGTACAAGCCTTTGAAAGTATGTTTCCCAACAATCTTTAGTCATTTTGACCAGCCAGATATTGTGATGGAAAAGGTGATTAGAGAGGAAGGCTTAACTTTGTTGTTTCATCTTTTGTTTGGGGGAAGGTGAATGCTGTCAGCTGGGAGCAATGCTGCCCTGATGTAGGGTATTGGCCTTAAGAAATTTAGGTTTGTACACTTCCAAATCTTCGTATGCTTGTTTGCATACAACAGAGGAAGTAGTACTATACCATAATGCTTGTTTGCTTATATAATATAGGAGTGATGGTAGGGGCTAAACTAAACCATACAATCAGGTTCATTAAACTATAAATGGTACTAGACATGCTTTGTCTTGAGGATATATGGTTTAGGATGAAGAAATTGAAACATTTCTTGAACAACTTCCTTCTTTAAGAAACCAGTGATACAGAGAGTACATTCATGGGTAGGGATTACATTCCGATCTTACTGCTTGTTTCTGAATCCTTATATGTGCTTGTCTATATGGCGCCCATCATGTGTTAATCTCCAATTCTATGTTTTTGGCATGACCATCCGAACAAATTATAGATTACTATCATGTTGCTTGTTAGCGGAGACTTCCAACTGAAAGAATAAAGTTGGCTTGTTTAAACTATTGCCTTGTTTGTTTAACTGCATATTTGTGGAAATACTCTGATTCAATTGTAAAAACATTTTGTGAAATGAGTGTTAGGCTTGGGTAGTATCATAGATGATCTTGGTTTACTAAAATTCCCAATACCTATGATCTAAGGCAGTATCATAGATGATATTGTCCTAGGAATATTACAAGAATATGATAAATACATGAGTGTTAGGCTTGGGTAGTATCATAGATGATCTTGGTTTACCGAAATGCCCAATATCTATGATCTAAGGCAGTATCATAGATGATATTGTCTTAGGAATATTACAAGAATATGATAAATACTGAAGGAATGGCAACATGTTCTTTTTTAGATGGTTCTTCCATTCTTGTAATGCCACTACTTGGGAAGCACATTTAGAATACTCTTGTTTAAATAATTTTAACCTCTTAAGCTTCGGTTATCCCATGAGTTTGACAGTTTGTTCATCTTTGTATGACAAGCTGGTTCTCCTAACATTTTGATAGTTTGTTCTTCTCTGTATGAGAGGCAGGCGGCGGGCGAGAGGTGGCGAAGCGGTGTGGACTGCTGGGGAGCTGCTGACAACATTGGACGGGAGATTACTGCGGTTCTAGTCAAATGGAAGTTGCACTATTGTCACATGTGTACTCAATACTCCAGATTTTGACGCCTTTAAGATGTAGTAGTGAATAAATAGTATGCTAGCCAACTTATTCTTCACAATTATTTATTTGAGAATTAGTTGAGATGGAGTAGGTTACTCAGGCTGCTGGTGAAGATTGCAACCTGAAGCCATTGGTTGACTGGGACAAAAACGGTATTCCAACCCGAAGCATAATTTGTGAGTTCTACTTCTACTGATTCAGAGGAACTTTTAATCTCACTGTCTTAATTTATCAAACTAAAGCATAATTATTGAGTTCTATTTCTGCTGGTGTATTTACTTCTTTGTATTTATAAGTGAAAGGGCATGTATGCCCCCATATATAGTTTTGGTAATTAATTACAATCTCTATGGACTAATGTGTAAATTGAGTGTCACTTGTATGTTTTGTCCATTGGCATCTCTTGGGCCATGTTTTGGTCTCAAGGTTGAAAAATGAAGAAGAAGAATAATAAGAAGATCAAGAGTGTCTTGAAGAAGAAGATGGAGTTCATCATGTGCATCTTCAAGACATCATCCTTATGGGGACAGAAGAAATGAAGTGTAAGCTCAAGATGCACCATCTCCAGAAGATCTCATTCTTGAAACTTGCCATCCTCAATGATCATGGATTAATGAAGACAAGTTCAAGGAAGAGGCCTCCCTATGTATGGGGTAGAAATTTGCAAGTCTTCATCAAGAAAGAGCGATCAATAGCAATCAAGAAAGGTGTTCCATATTGAGAATGATAAGACACTCTACATCAAGCTCAAGTGGAATGCTCAAGGAAAAGGTATGATCTTGATAGGGTTTGTATTTTGTCGGTCTCATGTTGTTAGTTGGAAGACCAGGTTTAGGATAAATAGTCATACTATCAAGAGGGCTCTCGACTGAGTGACTCGATCACATCTATTGGAGAGATCTCAAACCTTTACATTTTTGCATAATATTTCTTGGTTGTTATTTGGTTCTTGTTCATGAGAGGATCTAGAGCTTGTGGATATCCTCATAACAATCTCTAGGTCATTATAAACGGATTTCCTTGCATATCTTATTGCGCTTTTGGTCTTGCAGGTTTTTCGGCTCCACACCGGGGGGTATCTCACATATATATTCATGGTATTTTATCCCTTAGTGATACCAATATTTCGAACAAAATTGGTTTCATCTTGTTTGGAATTCGGATGCGAAATTTATGACAGTTTTGGTTCCGAAGTTTCCATGGGCGGTAGTTCCGACGCACCACCAGTAGCTCTAGGGCACTATTACCACCGGTAGTACCGGGAGAAGTATACCGATGCCACTTATTCTCATCCTGGTTTTAGTTCAGTAGCATCTCTATTTGGTGAGTGATATTTTACGGAACTTTGATCGAAAGTTTAGTCGGTAGTACCGTCCCTAGCGGAAGTACTGATGCACCGGTAGTAGTACCGGCTAGGCTCGTTTCTCTCTCTCTCTCTCTCTCTCTCTCTCTCTCTCTCTCTCTCTCTCTCTCTCTCTCTCTCTCTCGCATCACAGTTTTTTGACCGTTGGCTGGCAGTAGTAGTACTGCCCCATGCGGTGACCCAGCATACCACTGCATGATTTAGTACACTATAGTTGTTGATATAACACCGATAAAACACTGTTCCCTAGTATTACATCCCTCGGAGTGGTACAACAGAAACATAGCAGGTCCAAGACATGACTATGGATTACAACTCAACTTTTTACAAAATATCTAGAGAATACTGTTGGTTATAGAGAGAGAAAGCAACTTCTTACAAAGAAGAACCAGAAATAATAAATCACAACTATCCTAATAATAAGGCTAGTATCTAAACTATCTTGCTTGAAAGTGCTTATATTGTAATGCTCTACAGAAGTAGGTTTTGTGGATAGATATTATACTCCTATCTAATTAGAAACTTCGCCTTCACTTCAGTTGATAATATGTTGACTTCATTGAAGAACTTGAGCATTTGGTGATGGTTCCTTTAAGTATGGTTTGGTGTTGATGACGTCTTCCATGGCTTTATCACCTAGCAAGGGTTAAGTGTAGGGTTCTTTGCATGAAAACAAAAAAAATTCTATCACAAGAACACATAAAAACCAAGATCCAATCTATGGAAAAGCCAAGATCTAATCTATGAGATAGGTGCAACAATATTGGAGATAACTAACCCTTGTAGATCCAAAGCGTTTAACGAGATCGGATCTTGTGGTTGATGTAGTCGATCTCAAGATTACGTAGACGATCCTTTTGGCGCCGTGTTCCGGCAGTGCTTCCACACTCAGTCACATGTACGGAGTCGATGAAGACCTTCCTATCCCTGTTCCAGCAGGCAGCAGAGGTAGTAGATCAGATCCCCTCAAAATCCCAGCAGCACGATGGCGTGGTGATGGTGGTGGAGGAGAAATCCCCGCAGGCCTTCGCCTAAGCCGCATCAGGAAGATGGAGGAGGGAGGAGGTGGTGGCTAGGATTTGTGGCACCAGGGACAAGGGGGCAAGGGGGATGCACCCCATCCCTCTTTATATAGGTGGGGGGCTGCATCCAAGGGTTCCCAGCCCTTGCCGAGTTCCCCCTAACTCACCTCACAAGGAGGGAGAGGGGGAAACTCCCCCCCCAAGTTTCCCCTCTTACCATATTTGGGGTTTTGCCCTTTTTCCTTGTGCTGGCCAGTTGGACCCTTTGGGTCATGGTGCGGCTGGCCCTTGGCCCCCGCAGCATACCCTCGGCTCATGTGGCCCCTCCCAGGGTGGTGTGCCCACTGGTGGCCCCTTCTAGAAAATTCTAGAAGATCCGGTCAAATACCGATAAATTTTTTCGAACCCCAGAAAATGACTTTCCTTATATGAATCTTATTCTTTGGACCATTCCGGATCTCCTCATGATGTCCTGGATCCAATTCGAGACTCCAAACAACATTCAATCTCCAACTCATATTCCATATCTACTTAAACAACATCGAACCTTAAGTGTGTCACCCTACGGTTCGTGAACTATGCAGACATGATCGAGACACCTCTCCGATCAGAAACCAATAGCGGGACCTGGAGATCCATAGTGGCTCCCACATATTCAACGATGACTCTGTGATCGAACGAACCATTTAACATACGATATCGATACCCTTTGTCGCGCGATACATTACTTATCCGAGGTTCGTGTAACATCCCAATTTTAGCAACCCTGATTTAATGTCCAAAAGGCAAAAATCAGGGGGAACAAAAACTTTTTCTTGCAATGTTTGCTTAATTGTTTGCTTGTGCCCATGCAACTATTTGTGTTTCAAGGGATAGACTTCTTATCTCAACACTAGTTGACAAAAGCTATTTTACAAAAGAGATGTCCTGGCTCATCCTTCATATTCTCAAATGTTCTGGCATTTCAACACCTGAGCCAATATGAATTTGACACAACAAAATCCTTTGCTAGCTTCTATTAACAAAACTATATAATCTCCTTATGTTTTCAAGATAGAATCCCAACTATTCTTGCCCCTAGGTTTTCCTATACCTTTATTAAAACCTTTTCATCTCAATATTGGTAGAGATACCAAGATGGTCCTTATCTTACTTCAAAGCACAACCCATTTCAAAATACCATCC
Organism: Avena longiglumis; assembly: GCA_030063025.1. Lineage (NCBI taxonomy): Eukaryota > Viridiplantae > Streptophyta > Magnoliopsida > Poales > Poaceae > Avena > Avena longiglumis. The sequence goes on from CP125978.1 coordinate 153,358,787, forward strand.
TTACCCAAGCTAGGCTTGATGGTAACCCTAGTAGTAGTTGGATAAGCTTGATAAGATGAATTGCCTTGATCTGTTGTCTGATGAATTTCCTTGATCTGCTGATTGCCTTGCTTGCCTAGGAACTAGAGTGAGCTAATCTAGTAGCTCATACCTTAGGACCCAATCCTTGTTTATGATCATCAATCCCAAACTAAGCATCCAACTCTGGATCTATCCTAAGCCACTAAAGTAGCCATCTCACCTCCTGATCAGATCAATCCAGGGAAAATCCCTCTTGATGGTTTCCAACCTAGTGAAGAACCAATCCAAGTTTGGATCCCCTCTATTAAATCTATACCTCAGCATCAACCACTTAATGGAAAGGATAAACCCTTGCCACCCCCTCAAATGTATCCCTCTTGCATACTAGTTAAAATCTCCAAATCTACCAAAATGGCTGTTTGGATTTCTTATCTAGATTCAATATTTGGAGCTCTACCCTTTCCAACCCATGTGTATTCTTGAGAATGTATTTGAACCATCTTGTAGTACATCATTAGTACTACCAAGGCCCACTCTTACCCTTGGATAAGCCCTTTTAATTCCCACTCATCCCTAATGGTTTTGTAGTCAAGATAATAATCTTTTCTGCAAATCTTATCATCTTGCCTATTTTGGCAGAAGCTCACATCTATATGCCACCTCACCTTGACCAACTCCTTGCTTTTTTATGATCTACTAATCATGGCCTCTCAACACCCACTTCACTTGTTTCCATTGGAGCCCTGTGCTTATTAAACCCACATGGTTTAGGAGGCTACCTGATGTATCTGTTATGGCAGCCTTATTTTCAACAAAGTTTGCCATCTCTTCTAGATCACCCCAAATAGAACCAAGCCCAACTCTTGCTTCCATGGTCATATATATAACATGGTCTATCTATCCATATACCCCTTGTACCAAGGTGAGCTCTGAGCTCCCTAATCCAACCCTGTTTAAGGGGCATAAAATAACCAAACCCTAGATCCTCCCAAATCTAGTTTCCATCCTTTTCACCACATTTCTTCAAAACTCAAGGTTGAACATGATGCATACATCAAGTTTACATCACTTACCTTGACTATACATTGCTAAATAATTCCCATAATTATTTGGAGCCTAAAACTAATTAAATTCTTTTTCTGGCAAATTCCTCCAAACCTTGTCCTTAAAGGAAAGTTTGTTTTTCTCCAAATACCCTTGCCAACCCAAGGCACATTTGGTGCCCATTTATCCTATCCCATCTTTCCAACTCAAAAATAAATATTTTTGAGATCCTTTATTATTTCTTTTTGCCCTTTTTCCTAAATGGCAGAAACAAGAAATAATTTCCTAAAAATACTTTCCCACCTCAATAAATCCCAATAAAATTCTCCCATATGTAATATGATATTTAGGACCATGTCACATAAAAAAAACCTACCTTGTCCAATGTAAAAATATCAAATGACCTTCTAAAATCTACTTCTGCACTTTTTGAATAAGTGCATTTAAATGGGATTATAATCCCTAGAGAAATCCCATTTAAATCTTGAAGAGATTATTTGACCTCCTCTATCTACCAGTACCATTTCCCCACATTCTTCAATACAAGTTTTCAAACTTCCTTCAGAACCCTTGTGTGGATCACTTTTGCTAATCTAACAATTGCTCAAATCAAAACCATCCCAACCCACATCCAATTGATCAAGCCAAGCTTGAACAACCCTACACCACTCCCTCCTGGCCATGTAATGTAGCCCTAGATACTGTAGCACCTCCCCTCCCTTGTCCCATGTGCTTAAGAGAGAGAGACCACCTCTAAATAAAAGCATAGTAATAAGTGGGGCAGCAGTAGCAGCACCACCCTCCTCTCCACTCACTGCTCGACCCCAGTACCACACACACCCTCTCCACCTCCCCTGGCAGCCAATGGAAAGGCCCTGGACCAATCGCTAGCCATGTATGAGCTTGGTGCACCAAACACCATGTCCCTCAGTTTATAAGCCCATAGGCCACCCAGCCACCCTCCCTTAAGCTCATTTGCCCCCACTCCCCTCCACTCACCTCACCCTCTCCCCCTAGCTCTGCCCTGCCCATGAGAAGAGAAGCAAAAAGCTTCGCCCTCCCCTCTTCTCGCAAGCACCACCCTCTCCTTCCTCTATTTCTCCCTCTGCATGCTACCTAGCAGCGCTCCCCTCTTCCTACTGATGCTAACGGGCCCATTTTTTTGACATGCAGCAACCCCTGGAGCCGCACCGACAAGCTCCGGCGAGTTCCCTTTGGCCACCCTCGCGCGAGCCTCCTCCTGGCACCAAAGGGGCCTCTTCCGCCCACCGCCGGGACTGCCGTCACCAACCGCGTCCTCTTCGCCCCCTCTTAGTGGCCGACGAGCCCTAGGTGAGCCTACCCGCGCGCCCCCGCTACCATATAGGGTTCTGCCGCCGCTGGCCTGCTCCGTCGGGGAATACGAACAGGGGCCGTCGAATCCCGCTTAATTGGATAGCCCTAAATCTCGCGTACCCCTTTGCCCCCTTCCTCTCGCTGACTGGCTGTACCGCGCCGTCAGTCGTTCGAAAACCAGCTCCCGCGCAGGGATGTACCCGAGTGGGCCGAAACCTCTCATGCGGCCCATTTCCGCTGTGGATCTAGCCCGCTACCACTTGGCTTTAATCTTTTTCTTTGAGATCTGAAAAATAGACCCAGGGTTTAAATCCAAACAAAAATACAAAGCCACTAAAAATATTCATATACTATTTTTCTTAGGTCCCTGTGTGTCTTTAAAAATAGGTAGACTTGGTACTGGACCAATTAGATTTTTATAATAAAGATGATAAATCATCTACTAATATCTGTCCAAATCACTAATAATTTTCTCCAGGGAGTTTTACTAATCCAAATGACGCATGCCCACTGGCCCCATACCCATTTGCTTCCTAGATTGCAGTTAGAAAAAATATCAAAATCAAGCCTTTTCTACCTTTAGAAAATTCCCTAGGTCAAACCAAGTGAGATTTTGATCTAATTCCAACTTCCATTGGACACACATAACCATATATTTCAAAATCCAGTAGCTCATAATTTTAGGCACCTCTACTGAATTTTAGTGAATTAAATTATTCTGTGCTGGTTTATTCACTAATAAAATCACTACAGGAGCTATATGAATCCAAAAAGGTTTATTCCAATTTATACAGAAAGGTATTCTCAGTACCTAACATGTGTCCTCAGAATCACCTAAAAATCTTCTATAATTTAAATATGATGAAAAAGACAAATCCCATCCAGTACCGTCTTTGGGAATTTCTCAAGGGCATTACGGTAATTTTTTGAGGTGATTCGAACTCTCAGTGAACCAGTCCATCAATTACTAACTAACCACCCAAGAAAATAATTTTTGGAACTCTAGAACAGTTCTGGTGAATTATTTCCTAAAAACTAGAGTTTTATCACTATAAAAATCATTATAAATCAATGGTATTTGATAAAATAGTGAAACCACCTTTGTTGGTTTCATTTTATCAATCCCTATCTTATGATAATATTTTTACACAATGATATCCTACTGAATATGTCCTTGTTCCAAAACCCCTCTACTATCTAGTCTCTAGACTATAAAACCCCTATACATTTCCTTCAAATGCTCCCAAAACATTTTCCCATCTTTCCAAATCCATTATCCCAACCCTACTGATTGGTATCATGTATTACTTGTTTGTTTGCTGTATGGTTGATGCTTGTATGCATTATATTGATGGTGGTGTTGTTTGTTTGCATATATGCTCGATAATGACGATAGTTGCGTTTATGTGCCACCGAGAAGGAAGCATCGAGATATCCTTATTATTAGTGTATTCGGTATTCTGGTTCTCTAGAGCCGTCAAGGGACATCTCTCTGGTCATAGGCAAGCCACCTTCTTGCTCATACACCTTGTCCTATTATTTTACCTATGCATGTTTTATCTACTCGTTTATGCAAATTGCATGGTTTTACTATATTATGTTTTATGTAGGGAATGTTTGGCTCCTCTAAACCATTACCCTTAGTACCACTAGGTACAACCCATTTTTATGGTACCTACCTGCCCTTAGTATGTTAGATGGTGTTTACACCATAACCCCTTGGAGACCCTGTTTTAGCTGAAATAAAAACTATGGGATGGGAAGACCCCGGAAAAAGGCTTATAAATTTTTTTTATGAGAAAACCTTGGGGAGGCTTGGCCTACCAAGTGGTTTGAAAAATGAGAAAGGTTTTGTTTTACAAAAAGGTTGGACAAAATATGGAGGAAAAATGTTTATGAAAATAGCCGGGCTGGCCAGTTTTGAAGCTAGCACAATTAACCCGTGCAACCACATTACTCTGGAAAGGGACGGGGCTGGGCTGGAAGTTTAACCAATCCAGTATAGGTGCCTCACACTACTATAGGGGTAAAAAATCCCTGGAGGGTGGGCCTTCTCTATCCAATGGTCCATGCGTAGCATCGACCGGGGAAAGGAATGAAGGGTCTATGGGCCTCCGTGCGATACTATGAGCCCCTCATTGAAAGCGCACACCCGTCGAGGTGCAAAACGCGCTCCGGTTGGCTGGTTACTATATAGGGCGTCCCGGTTTTGAGGGGATTAACCTCATAGGGTAGGCACTTGTATCGGAGAGGGCATTCGGAAGGTCTTGACCTGTTATTCGACCCACGATCGGTGTAGATCAGGGACGGGTAATCGGATGGTGTGGGTACAGTGTATAACCTCTGCAGAGTGTAAATATATTCGAATAGCCGAGTCCTCGGTCATGGACGGTTGTGCTGGCGGCTGTACAACGGTGATGGTTTTGATTTCAAAAAGGACTTCGTAAAAGCAATGGCTTGAAAATGTTTTGACCATGAGATGGTCGAGAAAAAAAGGAGGAAGGAGTTTGGTCATGAGATGACTGGAAGGAAAACAAATGGGTGACCCAAATCCTAGTGTTTTCTTAAAATTTTTCAAAAAGGTTTTCAACAAAGATATAGAGACATGCTATATCTACAAGAGAAACTAGTTTATAAAAGAAACTCTCTTGGAGCAAACCTACCATAGCTATATTGCATATATTTTAATATTGTCTTCTTAAGGTGGTTTGAGAGTACACTCAAAGTACTCACCGACATTGTCCCTGGCTATTTACTTGGACATACTTTCATATGATCGAGAGAGAAACGATGGAGATGCTGACGTCTATGCGGGCTAGGCCGTCTTCCCAGTCAGTCGCCTGTAGGTTAAGGCATGACATGGGCTCTGCGCTTGAAGACTTCCGCTATTGATGTTATATCGCCATAATTGCATAAATGTAAGTACTTGTATTCGTTAATTATGGATGTTGTAATTATACTTGTCGGTTATGCTCATGGCTCACTGATCATGGGAACGTGAATTTCATGCATAATGGGTATTCTTGGACTGTAAATCCGAGGGTGACATAGTTCGATCGTCAATATCTCTGTACCTAGTTCAACCTCGTTACCGATAAGTACTCTTTACTTGTACTATAATGTGGCATCCCTTGTGACCCAGTCACATGCTTGCAAGTCAACTCGATGAAACTCCACCAATAGGGAACAAAGTATATATATTTGTCATATGGATGGACAAATTCCACTCTTGATCCATGCTCTTCAACACATATTTTCAGAATACCCAATGCCACCTTTATAACCACCCAATTACGGAAGTGGTGTTTGATGTCATCAAAGTACTCATCCGGTGATGGTGATTAACATGATCCCATGGTCAAAGGATTAGGTTACTATGTATCTGAAAGCTTGTAGCAAACAAACTTAATGACTTGATCTTATGCTATGCTTACTATGGGTGTATATCCATCACATCATTCTCCTAATGATATGACCTTGTTATTAATAACATCCAATGTCCATGATCAGGAAACCATGATTATCTATTAATCAACAAGCTAGCTTAACAAGAGGCTTACAAGGGACTCTTTTATGTTTACAAAACACACAAGTATTAATGTTTCTGATTAATACAATTATAGCATGGGATGAAAACATTTATCATAAACACAAAGATATAATAATAACCACTTTATTATTGCCTCTTGGGAATATCTCCAGTAGTCTCCCACTTGCACTAGAGTCAATAATCTAGTTTGCAAAAACTTGTGCATTCGACACCTATGGCTTTCTGGTGTTGTATATACATGATTGCTAGTGGTAAACAAAATCTTAGGATCTGACACTTCCAGGTCCGTGTGTATTTGCATGTCTTTGCGTCTCTATGCATCACTCATTATCCAATGAGATGGCATTATATAAATTTGGTCATTTGGTGAGACCTTTAGTTCCTTTGGGGTTAAACCATGTCGATACAATTATCATACAATATATCTTCATAGTACTAGCCCACTGTGAACCACACCTAGTCTGATAACAAACTTCTTGACACAAATGCCCTATTTTGCTGCCATAATAGCAATCATATACTTAACCTTTTATTGTAGTATTTGTCACAATGTATTAACTTTGGAACTTATCCAAATCCGTTATGGAAATTTCTTTCCATTACACCGTGCCACCCATAGTTTAAATTGAGATAAACTTAATTTGTATCTTATTACAAAACTAGTATCAATGTAACCTTTACAATGAACTATTTATCTATTTGTCACCTCTACATAAATAACATATTCTTAGTTCTTCCAAAGATCATAAGAATATCCTTACTATCATCCAATGATCATCTTATGAGTTATTCTGGTATAGGCTCATAACATTTAGAGCATAGGACATATCTGGATGTGTACATATCACATTATGATTGATCAAAATATTCATGTGATTTAACTCACCAAGTGTCAATACACTTGAATCTTTGATCCAATTACCAAGTGTCAATACACTTGAATCTTTATTCAACCCTTTCCGTGCGACAAGAACCTTTCTTGTAGTTTCTATATTGAACTCTTTCAATATCTCATCTATGTACTTTTGGCACAACCATATTAGCATCTCAATCTATCCATATGTACATTGATGCCTAATATTCGGGTTTTGCCTAAGTCTTTCATAGAAATGAAATTCTTGACCTGTGTTAATAAAGGACATCATTTACAATCAACAATATGTCTTTCACATAATGTATCAGAAATATGTCTTAGCGCTCCCACTTAATTTCTTGCAAATGCAAGCATCTTCATCGCCTCCAATGAAATTGAACTCTTTTAACAGTTTCACGGTGAAGATTCCAACTCTGTTGACATACAAAAGGAAGAAGATCTAGCTGACTTCTCCGTCCCATTCCAAACCTCATGGTTAACAGGTATTATATGGCGCAAGAATCACTAGCTACATTGATTGTTTAAGTCCTAGGTATTATGTTCCTTTTCCACTAGAACTTTCATAGTAGATCATTACCACTTGGTAAATGATCCATAACCATATCATTATGAAAACAATGTTTTCTGACCTTTTTGAATTGTAGGTGATGAAAAGATTAGATTTGCAAATACTTGATAGAAAATAACCAAAGGACATGCAGAAGTGTGAACTTGCCTTTTATGATTGCAAGATTATGCACTCATGGTCTTCGAGACAATATAAGATCCAACATCTGAAAATAGCATCATTGTTCTGGTAGGGACTAATGTTTAAAGAATAAAGATGCTATTATGCATAAGTAATGTGATGCAATTTGATAAATTCGAGTCCCTGGAATAAACGTCGATGATTTAGGGTTTGGGAGCTTATGATGATTTCATTGGTATGTGTTGCCCTTTTATATCAGGTTTAAACTTGTGCTTCTTATTAAGGCTTGTGAGTGTGTGTGAATTGACTTACAATAGCAATAAGGTAACATAAAATAATAAAACACTCAAGTGTGGAATGTATCCAAAGGCTTCTTTTATAAAGATGGGTAATCAATCAGAGCCTTTATAGTAATGCTTAGGTCTTGCCTTTTTTGAAGGGTTCGCAGCATAGAAAACAAAAAAATTCCTACGATGGGAATAAAGCACCAAGATCTATCTACTAGATACAAGCAACAGGTGGATATACATCCATAGAATACATACCCTCGAAGACCGTATAGCGTTAACGAGGTTGTACTCGTGGATGATGTATTCGAACGCTTGCCGATCTCAAGATCGTGATGAATTCCATATGGTCCAGCCGGTCCAAAGACCATCACGCCCAAGACCGCAAGCGTGGTGCATCCGTGATCGCACACACGTCCGGGTACCCCGATAACCTCCACGCCCTCGCTCCAGCGAAGAAGCGGAAGCAACAAATCCTTCCAGAAAAAGCCACTGGGAACATGTATCTCGCTGATCCGAGACCATGGGGGAATTCTAAAGGGGAGGAGAGAGATCCTTCGCGAGGAGGTGTGTGATGAGAGGAGGGAATGGGGTGCCTTTTATAGGGAGAGGGGGGGGGGGGGAAGCCCCCTCCCATGGCGTGGCAGCCATGGAGGTTCCCCCACCTCTTCCACATTCACGTGGGTGGAGCTTCCACTCACATAAATAGCCACCTACTCAAAATTTCACTCACCTCCATTAAATTTCCACCAAATTTAATGCAATCTCTCATTAAATAAAACTCTTTTATTTATTTATTCAGAATTTTGTTAATTACTTTAATTAACAAACATTCACATAAAACCCCTTATAATATTTCAATTTCACATGCAGAACCAGTTTCAGCAATTTCAACCGAAACAGTTTCGGTGTCTAGTGAAATAAATTCCCGCGCTTTCCTTTTTCTTTCTCTGGCATACTATTTGTTACAAATGGTGTCGGTATCCCTTAAGTGTGTCACCCTATGGTTCACGAATAACGTAGACATGATCGATACCCCTCTCCAATCAATAATCAGCAGCAGGACCTGGAGATCTGTACTGACTCCCACATATTCAACGATGACTTCTATGATCGTGTGAACCTTATACACATGTAACTAAATCCCTTTGTCTCGCGATATATTACATGTCCAAGATTGGATCATCGGTATCTCCATACCTAGTTTGATCTTGTTACCGACATTTACTCTTTTCTTGTTCCCGTGATATAACATTCTAGTGATCAAATCACTTGCTTGCAAGCTAACCAATGTGATATCACCAAGAGGGCCCAGAGTATATCTCTCCGTCATCGGGATGGAAAAATTCCACTCTTGATCCATGAGCCTCAACATAACACCTTCGTAGCACTGAAACCATCTTTATAGTCACCCTATTACGGTGTGACGTTTGATGTTATCAAGATACTCTTTCGGTGATAGTGATTGACATGATCTCATGGTCTAAGGACTAAGATTACTTCGTATGATGTTATAGCAATATTGTAACATCCCCAAAAATCATAATTTTAAACTCATTCATACCACTTTGCATCATTCATGCATTTAGGGTTTTTCACAAAAATCATTTAGGAGTGGGATATGAGTTATGAATTCATGTGGGCATATTGTCCCAATTTAACATCATCCTGTTAATAATAGAATGTTTAAATACTTCAATGCTTGCCTTCATTGATGAAAAGAATAGGAGAAATTTTAAACCCCAAAGGTTTCCAATTTAGGAATAAATTCTAAAACCCATTTCAAATGTTTGCAAACAGGAACAACTCCTATTTGTTATTAAAACCAAGCTGACCAAGCTTTGCAATATAACCACCTAGTTTTGTGAATCTACAAAACCCTACAAAATTTCCAAGTCAAACTGTTTTCAAAAGGATATGAATTCATATCAAAATCAAATCGAAAATAGGAATCGAAAAGAAAAAGCAAAGAAATGGAAAGGCCATGCGCCGTGATCCCAATCCAAAGCCCACCCGGCATTTCTTTTCCTCCTCTCACCGATGACGGACCCACATTCACTTAGCACGTTCTCTACGGCATCGCCTTCCCAAACTTCCGCCCGCGACCACGCCGCAGAGCGATGGCCGGTGATGGCGAATTGGGCCATTTAACGCAGCGCTTTGTCGACCCTCATGCTATAAGATCCCCATCACCCCACGGTCATTTTCCCCCAATCGCACACTCACGCCCAGGCTGCCCCAAACCTCCGCGAGTCGCATGACAGAGCCCTCCGCGATCAATTCCGTGAGCAGTTCCGTCTCCCATTCACCCTATCTTACTCGGAACTCATACGCATCTTCCGACACTCGCTTGTCTTCGCATGATCCCGACTGCTATAACGCCGCCACCATCTTCTTCGCGAACTCCGCGACCCTCTCCGTAGGGTAACCACCACCCTTGCCCTCCGTTGACACGCATAGCATCCTCGTCGCGCTTCCCAGCGGTGTCCTTATTTTGGCCTAGCGCGACGAGGAACCACGCCAACGACTAGTCGACATTTTCGCGAACTCCGAGCAATTCCAGAAGTTTCGAGCGCCTTCTTATTCACCCGAGCATGTTCGTAGTTGTCCCGCGATCCTCTAAACCCTTTGATTCGCGTCAGCGACGCGTAACGCCGGCAAGAATCGATAACCTCGCCGACGCTGCATTTAAACTCCGACGAGGTCGAGCCCATCTCCGAGCGCCCGCGAACGAGTACCACGCCGAGTTCCAAGACGCCATGGATCCGTAAGCACATCCTTGCATCCCGAATGGTTCAGAACGCCGCCGCCGCCGCCGCCAGAGCATGGTATCTTGATCCGAGCGCCAGGATAGACTCACTTAAACCCGAAGCATGCGCGATCTCGGTGGCGACGATCTGTTTAAAATCCTGGCTGCAAAGCGTGATCCAACGGCGCGCCAATCACACGACGCTGCGGGCGTAGTTTATAATAAAACAGGTTTCAAATCAATTAGATTCAAACTTCAAATGCTTGTATCTTTCAAACGACACGCTGGATTTTTGCAAACTTTATATCGTTGAATTCAGCAAGACAAGGCCTATCAGAATATACCTTTGGTTTAGCATATAGTAACAGTTAAAAATGTTTTATTTGTGGAACAAGTTTAGGGCTATTTTGGATATAAAATGTCCTTATAAAATTTTGTTATGGACAAATAAAGTTTATTGATCAAACTTATGACCTGTTATATCAGTAGTCATGAACACACACTTGGTAGAATTTTTCAAAATTTAACACATGGTAGATTTTGCATGCATGCATTCATATAATTTTGATTATGTTAAATGTGTGTAATTGTGTGTTTTGATTTCTTGTGTAGATTTTGATTGTGATTGTGATTGTGAAGAGTGCTACTCCCCACACTACCAAGGCAAGTGATATTTTCATGAATATTCCTATCCTAATTTTTGTACTAGCATTAGATATTTTGGCTAAATTATTGCATGATGTTTGTGCCGAGTGCTAGGATGGGAAATCCTATGTAGAGTGAAATAGTAGAATTGCTAGGGAAAAACTTTCCTAAGTTAAGTTATCATATTCTGCTTAGCCTAGCTACTTAGCAAACAAGGGTGGTGAACATCTATATGGTTTATGATAAAAATATTCTAAGTCAAGAGACTTATATTTTCTTAATAAAACAACTAAGTCAAATAAACCTCCGGGTGGAATGGATTGATTGGGTTATGTTGAGTGGTTACACAAGGCCATGGACTTGGGTTGTGTATCTCACTTGTGGTATGCCACCCAGGCACAAAGGGATTTGGAGGCCAAATGTTGAGAAAGCTAACAGTGCAACCACTTGGCAATATGGGCTCTGCCATGATCATATAGGTTGCCAGAACTTAGTCAATTTGGACAGAGGGTGGTAGTTGGGTTGATAGGTTGGAGCGCGTCCATTTTGACTAAGGAAAAGCTTCGAAAGGTCCTGTCTTGGGAAACCAAGTCTGGTGGGGAAAGTGCACAACCTCTGCAGATGGAAAACCTAAGTACTTAGCCTTGTCCAAGGAAATGGACACTTGAGCATCAAGACATGGAAGCCACAAGAATCTCATCACTCCAACTTCTAAACTAAAAACTTGTGGGTGAACAAGGGTGAAGGACCTCAATATCTATTGATGGTTTCCTTGGGAATGTTTTGACAAAGAAAACTTAGCAATTTCAACTAATAAGTAAAACTTAATTTTGAGCAAAGCAAGCCAAGCTACACTAGCCAAATGCATATAGAACTATAGACCACTTAAAATATATTTATCACTTGCCAATACTATTCCAAAGTATTGACCCTGGTCAGAACTTGTGATGTTGCAGGTTACTCCGATGATGAGTAGGAGTCATGAGTCTACACTCAACATGCTTGCCTGTGGCACATGAAGATGAAGACTTGTGTTTACTTACTTATTCCTAAAAACTCTTGTGTTAGGCCTATGGCCCTGAGTTGTACAAGACTATGTTTATCTCTGGAATGAATGTAATAAACGACCTTTGTATCTGTGTACTTCATCTTAAACTGTGGATGATAGCATTGATCCAGGGATTAGCATTGCAATCACAGGATCCTATCCTTTATAAAGGAGGGTCTAACAGATGGTATCGTGAGGATTATGACCCTAGGATTGGAAAACCACTAAGGAAAAAGTTTTTCAACTACTTCTACACTTGTCTATTCTTCTCGTAAAACTTTTCTAATCTCTTTCAACTTCCTTTGTAGATGAACTCCATCAACGAAGCTGTGAAGAAAGGACCACTCATGACCATGACCTTGGAATGTGAAACTGAGTTTCCCAATATTCTCAAGGACCTCATGGAAGCTATGGATGCACATGGTGAAGCCGTTTACAAGGGCTTTCCAGTGATGGATGAAGGAGTGGAGTATTGGTGGGTGCAACTACACTTGTACAAAAACAGGGGAGACAACCACAAAGAAAGGGGATTCTGCATGTACACCAACACTACCATGCACACCACATTCTTTGAGTCAGCCAGGGATGCAGCTTGGAGGACTATCAAGGAACTAAGTGCTAGAGTTAAGTGCAGAATGCTCAACCTCCAAAAGGACTTAGAGAAAGAGAAGGAACTTACTCAAGAATTGGAAGACAACAACCAAGAAATAAGGGGAGATGTTCTTGACTTAGTGATAGAGTCAAGGGAACAAGATTGGTGGATTGCCTCTAGGAACATTGTGTTCAATAATAGGTCCCGTGAGATTAAATGAAATTTCGTTAGTTGGACCACCACTTATCACCTTATTTTCAAAAGATATTTTAATAAGTATGGACCTTGAATGATGTAATGAATTCATGTATGCATGGCTTGTGTGACAATTATGTTTCATGGATATGTATGAATGTTGTCTTGATCTATCTTGAATTGCTTTGTTCTAACTTTTAATCTTATAAATAGATGGAGGAGTTTCGAGTTACCGTTTTGGTCCCGTGTCGTTGAGCTTACCACTGCTGACCTCCCTCTTCCCACCATTACGGTGTACCCACTCACCAAGTTTGAGAGGAAGGACCTCTGGGCTTCAAGGTGACCCAGCTGCAGGCCATCGCCTTCAAGTTGATGCACGATGACAGGAGAGAGGCATGGAGGTGATCATGGACCCCGGGAGACGGCTGATAGCCGCCACTCCCCGCTGTGTTAGGGTACTCACTTTCACGCCTTCGGTAGGCGTGATGTTGACGGAGAGTCCATTGACCGAGGACGACTCGAGGAGCACCCGCCTTACCTTCAGGACTTAGAGACTCTTCTAACGTCATGCTTGGTAATGACGAACTTGTGCTTTTCGAGAAGGACAAGCTTTTTGGCGCGCAGGATGAGATGATCAAGGAGATGGAGACAAAATTTGAGACCAGGACCGCCGATTCAAGAGTCAAGAGAAAATAGAAACAAGAAAATCCGGGACATGACAGGAGTCAAGTCTAAGGACTTGACGAGCAGCAAGCAGATGGTTATTGAGAGGCCGCTCCCGGAAGAGGGCTCTCAAGGCCAAGATCGATTCCTTGACCACTACGATTGAGGAGAACAAGACGCGATGGAGAGCAGGTCTTACCTTCGTCGAGGAGGAGATTGACGTTGATGAGTAGACATGATCACTGCTTATCTTGTTATTCATACTTGTTTTGTGAACTTTTGGACCATCCGACATGTGGATGGCTTGCCACTTGTGTATCACTTCATGAACTTGTTATGTGGTTGTTGAACTTTATTTTCTTGTGTTGTTTAATATGTGTTTGTTTAAGTTGTATTGTGCATAAAACATCTATGGGTATCTCATTCTTATCTATGTGAATGAAACACGATGCCTCCCCGTCGCAAACCCCAACCCCAACAACATCACCAAATGCAACAAATGATGAATGCACAAACAACTTATGCAAATGATGACGACGCTCATCCAAAACCAGAATAACAACAACAACAACAATGACCCCAACAACAACAACAACAACAACAACCCTCCGGGTTTTGATATGCTCACCAGATTTCTCGCCCCGAGGCCAAAGTTTTCGGGAACAATCGATCCCATGGCAGCCAATGATCTGGGCGCTCGTGAACAAAGACTTGGTGACGATGCTGAAAAAAGATTACATCTTGGAAGGACCAGCCGCCACATGGTGGGATAACTTCCAAATCACCACTCCCATTGATGAAGTGACATGGGACATATTTGAGGATGGGTTTCATATCTCGTCAGGGATAATGAGTCGAAAAGAAGGAGTTTCACAACTTGAAGCGGCGCCATCGGGGTAGAAGAATTCAACAATGCTATGCACCGGATGAGGTTGATCGATGCCAAGAGAAAGGAAAAGTTCTTGGAAGGCTTGAATGATGAGTTGAACCTCTGATTATCGGTAGCATATGTTCCAACTTATCAGTCTTTGTGTGACAAGGCTGCTATTTTGGAGAGTAAAGGAAACAAGTCGAGAGTAGGAAGAGGAAACACTCGACAAACACTTTCGGGATCGTCTCACAACGGTCTCATTATGATGACAAACTCAATCCCATAAACATGGGAAGTTCAACAAGCACCACAACCACAACATGACAACAAACATCGTAGTCATGACAATGATAAGTACAAGAACCACAAGGGTGGACATAAGAGCCACCACGGTGGAAATGGTGGTGGAGGTGGAGGTCAATATGTCAAAAGGACCTCGGTCGGGTTGAGTGCTACAAGTGCAAGAAGGGGCATTATGCTAATGTGCCCTTAAAAGAAAGTTGAAGGACCTAACAAGCCAAATCCATTTCAGAAAGGACAAGTTAACCACATCAATGTGGAGGAGGTCTATGAGGAGCCCGATGTTTCTTTGGTAAGTTCGGACTCAATTCAATTTCAGCGTTTGTACTCTTTGATCTTTGGTGCATCTCATTCATTCATATCAAAGGCATTTGTGGATAGAAATGGGTTTGCATCAGAAACATTGGGTGTCCAATAAAGGTTAGTTCTCCGGGGAGACATGGTAGCAAGCCTTGGATGCCGAGATCTTATCATAGAGTTTGGTAAACATAAGTTCCTCCAAGATAATCCTAGATTCCCAAGGGTTGGATGTAATATTGGGAATGGATTGGATGGCTAGGTATGAGGGAGTATTAGATTGTGCCAATCTGCGCTTACACTCACAACCCCGAAGGAAAAGAATAAAGTTTAAGTCAAACTTTGAATTCAAAGGAAGTAAGCTAAATTCTCTTAAGGGGTTAGCATGGACAATGTGCCAATTGTGTGTGAGTATCCGGATGTATTCCGAGGAATTACCAGAATGCCACCAGATAGAGATGTGGAGTTTCTAATAGATTTGGTACCGTGTTCGGACCAATAGCTAAGAGACCATATAAAATGTCAAGGATGAACGAAAGAACTCAAGAAACAACTAGGAGAAATTCTGAAGGGTTTATACAACCAAGTTCTTCATCTTGGGAGCTTTTGTTTGTGGAGAACAAGGATAGAACAAAGATTATGTATTGATTATCGTTCTCTCAACGAGGTTACCATCAAGAACAAATATCCTTTGCCAAGAATCAATGACTTGTTTGATCAGTTAGAAGGAGCATGTGTATTCTCAAAGATTGATCTTAGGTCAGGCTATTTTCAACTTAAGATAAGAGAGCAAGACATACCTAAGACAGCATTTACCACAAGGTATGGATTGTATGAGTACACTGTGATGCCTTTTGGTTTAACCAACGCTCCCGCATATTTCATGAATATGATGAACAAAGTGTTCATGGAATTTCTTGACAAGTTCGTTGTCGTTTTTATCGACGATATCCTAGTCTACTCCAAGAGCAACGAAGAACATGAAAGACACTTGCGCTTAATACTTGAAAAATTGAGAGAACATAAACTTTATGCCAAATTCAGCAAGTGTGAGTTCTGGTTAGAGAAAGTTGGATTCCTTGGTCATGTTATGACAAAGGATGGTGTGATTGATCCGCTAAAGTTTCAAGAAGGATGATTGGGAATCACCCAAAAATGTGAAAGAAGTTAGTTTCCTTGGCTTAGCAGGATACTAGGTTTATTGAAAATTTCTCAAAAGTTGCTAAACCTATGATAATTGCTAAAGAAGGACAAAAGGTTTGCCGGTCTGAAGGTTGTGAAGTCGGGCCAGAATTAAAGAAGAGACTTGTGACACAGTTCTATGTCTACTTGGAAAAGGATTTCCAAGTGTATTGTGATGCTTCTCATCAAGGCTTGGGTCAGACTTATGCAAGATGGTAGAGTCGTAGCTTATGCTTCGAGACAACTCAAAACTCATGAAGTAAACTACCCTACTCATGATTTGGAGTTAGCCTCTGTTGTTCATGCACTCAAAACATGGAGGCATTACCTGTTAGGTAAGCGGTGTGAAGTATTCACCGATCATAAGAGTTTGAAATATATCTTCACCCAGAAGGAGATCAACATGAGACAAAGAAGATGGCTAGAACTTATTAAGGATTACGACTTAAGTTTACAATACCATCCAGGTAAAGCAAATGTGGTAGCCGATGCTCTAAGTCGTAAAACATTTATAAATGGACTTACAAAAGGGGAATTGCCAGAAGACTTGTGTAGGCAATTCAAAGAACATTGAGATTGTACGAAGGACATCTCATGTCTTTGGATGTCCAACCCACTCTTTTGGACAAGATCCAGAAGTTCAAAAGAAGAAATTGAAAAGATTAAAGTAAACATTGGTCTAGGGAAAGCCAAGAGTTTCCATATTGACGAGGGTACTTTATGGCACGTAACGATATGTGTTCCCAAATCGATCTTACAAGAAAGTCACAACTCTCCATATTCTATTCACCGAAACACTAAGATGTACATGGATATGAAAGAGAGATTTTGGTGGAACAATCTCAAAAGGGACATAGCCGAACATATCGCTTTGTGTGATGTGGAGCACCGAAACCAAGAGTCTGCTTCAACCATTGCCTATTCCTGAATGGAAGTGGGAAAATATTGGTATGGATTTCATTACCGGATTACCAAGGACTAGATCGGGATATGATTCCATATGGGTAGTAGTGGATCGCCTAACCAAAGTGGCTCATTTTATACCGTGAAAACAACTTATACCAAACTAGCAAAAATTTACATGAGCAGGATTGTATGCCTTCATGGTGTGCCAAAGAGTATTGTGTCGATAGAGGAACTCAATTCACATCTCACTTTTGGAAACAACTTCATGAATCTTTAGGAACGAGGTTGGAATTAAGATCGCTTTCATCCTCAAACAGATGGACAAACGGAGAGAACCAATCAAATTCTAGAAGACATGTTGAGGGCATGCGCTTTGGATTATGGGGCAAGTTGGGATGAAAGTTTACCCACGCAGAGTTTTCTTACAATAACGACCATCAATCAAGTATTGGAATGGCACCGTTTGAGTTACTCGGAAGTGTACCACCCCATTGTTGTGGAATGGTGTGGGAGAAAGAAGTTTATTTGGACCGATCTTATCAAGGGCCAAGAGAAAGTTAAATTGGTTAGGGACGGTTGAAGATAGCACAATCCCGGAAAAAAGCTACTGGATTCCAAGCGTAGAAGTCACCTCTGAAGTTGGAGATAGAGCCTATCTCGGTATCACTCACCGGGAGTGAAAAGATTTGAGTCAAAGGAAAGTTGGCACCAAGATACGTTGGGCCATTCAAAATTCTAAGTCGCAAGGGAGAAGTTGCATATGAATTGAATTACCGTAATCCCTATCTCATTCACACGTATTTCATGTGAGTCAACTTAAGAAATGTCACCAGAAATGGAAGAGTCTTCTTTGAAGGATACCATACCTTTGGAGGAAGTTCACTAGAAAGTGATCTCACTTATGAGGAAAAACTGTCAAAATCCTAGAGGTAGCAGAAAGAGTCACTGGACCAAGACTATCAAATTTTGTAAAGTGCAATGGAACCATCATTCAAGAGGAAGCAACATGGGAAAGAGAAGATGATCTTGAAGACCACCCTCACCTATTTGTAGTTAAACCGAATCTCGAGGGAGATTCACCTTAAGGTTAGATTTGTAACATCCCCAAAAATCATAATTTTAAACTCATTCATACCACTTTGCATCATTCATGCATTTAGGGTTTTTCACAAAAATCATTTAGGAGTGGGATATGAGTTATGAATTCATGTGGGCATATTGTCCCAATTTAACATCATCCTGTTAATAATAGAATGTTTAAATACTTCAATGCTTGCCTTCATTGATGAAAAGAATAGGAGAAATTTTAAACCCCAAAGGTTTCCAATTTAGGAATAAATTCTAAAACCCATTTCAAATGTTTGCAAACAGGAACAACTCCTATTTGTTATTAAAACCAAGCTGGACCAAGCTTTGCAATATAACCACCTAGTTTTGTGACTGTTATGAATCTACAAAACCCTACAAAATTTCCAAGTCAATCTGTTTTCAAAAAGGATATGAATTCATATCAAAATCAAATCAGAAAATAGGAATCAGAAAAAGAAAAAAAGCAAAGAAATGGAAAAGGCCATGCGGCCAGGATCTGGCCCAGCAACCAATCCAGCCCAGCAAGCCCACCCGGGCATTTCTTTTCCTCCTCTCACGCGGGCGACGACGACCGACCGTGACGAAGACGGACCCACATTCACTTAGCAACTTCCGCCCGCCACCACGCCCGCAGAGCAGTGATGGCCGGTGATGGCCGCTTAATTGGGCCATTTAACGCACCCTCATGCTATAAGATCCCCATCACCCCACGGTCATTTTCCCCTGCCCCAAACCTCCAGTGCATGTTGTGAGCCCTCTCCCGAGTTCCCTCCCATTCACCCTATCTTACTCGGTGAACTCATACGCATCTTCCGACGCCACCATCTTCTTCGCGAACTCCGCGACCCTCTCCGTAGGTAACCACCACCCGCATAGCATCCTCATCGCGCATCCGATGTTGTCCTTATTTTGGCCAACCACGCCATTTTCGCGAACTCCGTGAGCAATTCCGAAGTTTGAGCGCCCCTTCTTATTCACCCGAGCATGTTCGTAGTTGTCCTGCATCCTCTAAACCCTTTGATTCGTCAGCGACGCGCGACACGCCGTAGCGCGAACTCCCGACAACCTCGACGCTGCATTTAAACTCCGACGAGGTCCAGCCCATCTCGAGAGCCTTCGCGAGCAGTACCACGTCGAAAGTTCCAAGACGCCTTGCGGATCTGGTAAGCACATCCTTGCATCCTGGAATGGTCAACCGCCCCGCGAGCGCGCCAGAGATGCCGCGCGCGCGCGCCGCCCGCGCCGCGGAGAGCAGTCGCTTGCTTCGCGCGGCCGTTGGATCTTGATCAGGATAGACTCACTTAAACCGAAGCGCCGCATCTCTGGTCGTCACGATCTGTTTAAAATCTGTGCTGCAAAGCGTGATCCAACCGAGCAATGACGCCGCCAATCACAGCGACGCTGCGGGCGTAGTTTATAATAAAAACAGTTTCAAATCTGAATTAGATTCAAACTTCAAATGCTTGTATCTTTCAACGACACGTTGGATTTTTGCAAACTTTATATCGTTGAATTCAGCAAGACAAGGCCTATCAGAATATACCTTTGGTTTAGCATATAGTAACAGTTAAAATGTTTTATTTGTGGAACAAGTTTAGGGCTATTTTGGATATAAAATGTCCTTATAAAATTTTGTTATGGACAAATAAAGTTTATTGATCAAACTTATGACCTGTTATACTAGTCATGAACACACACTTGGTAGAATTTTTCAAAATTTAACACATGGTAGATTTTTGCATGCATGCATTCATATAATTTTGATTATGTTAAATGTGTGTAATTGTGTGTTTTGATTTCTTGTGTAGATTTTGATTGTGATTGTGATTGTGAAGAGTGCTACTCCCCACTACCAAGGCAAGTGATATTTTCATGAATATTCCTATCCTAATTTTTGTACTAGCATTAGATATTTTGGCTAAATTATTGCATGATGTTTTTGCCTAGTGCTAGGATGGGAAATCCTATGTAGAGTGAAATAGTAGAATTGCTAGGAAAAACTTTCCTAAGTTAAGTTATCATATTGCTTAGCCTAGCTACTTAGCAAACAAGGGTGGTGAACATCTATATGGTTTATGATAAAAATATTCTAAGTCAAGAGACTTATATTTTCTTAATAAAACAACTAAGTCAAATAAACCTCACGGGTGGAATGGATTGATTGGGTTATGTTGAGTGGTTACACAAGGCCATGGACTTGGGTTGTGTATCTCACTTGTGGTATGCCACCCAGGCACAAAGGGATTTGGAGGCCAAATGTTGAGAAAGCTAATGCAACCACTTGGCAATATGGGCTCTGCCATGATCATATAGGTTGCGAACTTAGTCAATTTGGACAGGGTGGTAGTTGGGTTGATAGGTTGTCCATTTTGACTAAGGAAAAGCAAAGGTCCTGTCTTGGGAAACCAAGTCTGTGGGTAAAGTGCACCACCTCTGCAGATGGAAAACCTAAGTACTTAGCCTTGTCCAAGGAAATGGACACTTGAGCATCAAGACATGGAAGCCACAAGAATCTCATCACTCCAACTTCTAAACTAAAAACTTGTGGGTGAACAAGGGTGAAGGACCTCAATATCTATTGATGGTTTCCTTGGGAATGTTTTGACAAAGAAAACTTAGCAATTTCAACTAATAAGTAAAACTTAATTTTGAGCAAAGCAAGCCAAGCTACACTAGCCAAATGCATATAGAACTATAGACCACTTAAAATATATTAAGGTATCACTTGCCAATACTATTCCAAAGTATTGACCCTCTGTGGCTGTAACTTGTGATGTTGCAGGTTACTCCGATGATGAGTAGGAGTCATGAGTCTACACTCAACATGCTTGCCTGTGGCACATGAAGATGAAGACTTGTGTTTACTTACTTATTCCTAAAAACTCTTGTGTTAGGCCTATGGCCCTGAGTTGTACAAGACTATGTTTATCTCTGGAATGAATGTAATAAACGACCTTTGTATCTGTGTACTTCATCTTAAACTGTGGATGCTAGCATTGATCCAGGGATTAGCATTGCAATCACAGGGATCCTATCCTTTATAAAGGAGGGGTCTAACAAATATAAACACAATGACTTTGATCGTAATGCTATACTTCGGATGAATGTCATTCCAATAATGTTGTGACCTCGTTATTAACAACATCCAATGTCCATGATCAGGAAACCTTTGATCATCTTGTTAATCAACGAGCTAGTTTATAAGAGAGGCATAACTAGGAACTTCCTTTTTGTTTATTAAACACACATGTATTAACATTTCTGTAATAATACAATTATAGCATGCAAAATAAACATTTATCATAAATAAGGAATACGATAATAACCACTTTATTATTGCCTCTCGGGCATATTCCCTTCAGTCTCCCACTTGTACTAGAGACAATAATCTAGTTTAGAAACTTTGCATATTGAACACCTATGGCCTTCTGGGGTTCCATATACACAATTGCAAGTGGTTAACATAATCTACAGATCTGACGCTTCAGGTCCGTGTGTATTTGCATGTCTTTGCGTCTTCACGCATCACTCATTCTCCAATGAGATGGCATTGTATAAGTTTGGTCTTTTGGTGAGACCTTTAGTTCCTTGGGGTTAAATCATGTCGATACTATTGTCGTACAATATATCTTTAGTGTCAGATTGTTGCGAACCACACCTTAGTTTGATAACAAACTACTTGCCACAAATTCCCTTATTTGCTGCTACTATAGCAGTCATGTACTTAGCCTTTTGTTGTAGTATCCATCACAATGTCTTAACTTTGGAATTCATCCAAATCCATCATAGAATATCCTTTCCATTACATTGTGCCACCCATAGTTTAAATTGAGATAAACTTAATTTGTATCTTGTGACAAAACTAGTATCAATGTAACGCTTTACAATGAACTATTTGTAATTGTTTGTCACCTCTACACAAATATATTCTTAGTTCTTCCAAAATATCATAAGAATATCCTCACTATCGTCCAATGATCATTTTATGATTCATTCTGGTATATGCTCATAACACTTAGAGCATAGGACATATCTGGATGTATACATATCATGGTATGATTGATCAAAACATTCTTGTAATTTTACTCATCAAGTGTCAAAGCACTTGAATCTTGTTTCACTTATCAAGTGTCAATACACTTGAATCTTGATTCAATTCTTTTCCATGCGACAAGAACCTTTTCTTGTTGTTTCTATATTGAACTCCTTCAATATCTCATATATGTATATTTGGCACAACCATATTAGCGTCATAGTCTATCCATATAGACATTCATGCTAAATATTCGGGTTTTACCTATGTCTTTCATTGAAATGAAATTCTTAACCTTTGTCAATAAAAGATAAATCATTTCCAATCATAATGTATCAGAAATATGTCTCACCGCTCCCACTTAATTTCTTGCAAATGCAAGCATCTTCATCGTCTCCAGATGAAAAACTCCTTTTTCATCACGGTGATTATTCTAACTCCGCGATGCTTACTTTAACCATTGAAGTTTGCATGCCCTTTTAGCATCCTTTGAATTAAAAAAACCCTTTGGACCGTGTCATGCACACGTCCTAGGTAACCATTCTATTATAAGAACTTTGTTTTGTTTATTCTTCTACCATATACCAAATTATATGTAGTGGTTGCTACATTAACCCGTCCAGACTAAATATCGCTATGAAAGATCCAAGCTTTTCATAGTCAACTCCTTGAACATTGTCATAAAATAATTTATGACATGTCGACTATTTCATAGATGTGAAACATTCATGTCTGTTTCTTTATAGATCCAAATACGACCGATAGGTTTTTACACCTTTCCGGAGGGTCTTCCAAGATCAAAACTTGATTTCTCGTGTATGGAACTATCATGGATTTTATGGCTTCAAGCCATTTGATGGAGTCAGGGACCATCATCGCTTCTTTGCATGTAGTCGGTTCATCATTGTCAAACAATAATGATTTACTCTCATATCTTAGCATTTGCTTGTTTATCCGACCTACTTGGTTTAATAGAAACTTAGACCTCCGTGACCACAACCTTTGAGGCACGTGAGCCATGAGCATTTTGGCTGCCTCCGGAAAGTTTTCCGGCGCTGCGCAACTCAGCACATATAGCTAAAGTTCGTTAACCTTATCAAAGTTCTATTGTCCTCCCACTTAACTTTTTGTGAAAAATTCCTTCTTCAAGAAACTTCACCTTTCAAGCGATAAACCCTTTTGTCCTCGGTGTTATGGAGGAATACCCAATGGTTATTCAAAATAACCTACAAAGACATGCTCATCCGACTTTGGTTGTAAACATCTTACTTATGCTTAGCACACCAAAATTTAAGAAAAGACAACTTGGGTTTTACCCCAAACCAGGTGTCATTTCAATGGATCAAGATGGAGCTCTTTTCAGTGTAAAAGCGATAGTCTCTAAAGCTTTAATCTTTTAAAACATAATGGCAGTTTTATAAATAACACCTTTGATCCAACCATGTAAAACAAGGTCTCATTACAAATCTCAAACACTCCATATTCCTATGGTGTTTCGGGAGATGTAAATCTAGGTGTTTTTGTAAACTTGCAACTCAAATAAATCCCTTTATGATAAAATCATAAATTATTTATTTTCTTGTTACACTTGCAACTCAAATAAATCCCTTTATGATAAAATCATAAATCATTTATTTTCTTGTTACAATGATTTTCCACTTCATCTTGAAAGTCTTTGAACGTTTTCAAATATTTCATACTTCTTTCTCATTAAGTGAATATTCACTCAAATTTCCGGAGAAAGCATATGAAGTTGAAATCCATCGCTTACGACTACACATAATGGACTACATACATCGATATGTATAAATTCCATTATTTTAGTCGATCGTTCTTCTTCGGCCTTTGAATGAAGTTTTAATTATCCCGAGGAAAGTCTCAAAGACTCAAAAATCCATGAATATGGAGTTTCTTCATGTTTTCTTTCCAATATAATTTAAACGGCGATGTCACTTCGTAAGTGATCTTTCAATCATAATTCTTGCGACATTTTAGCATTAGTTTTTATGGATGTGATTTATCCAACTAGATTTGTAAATCATCCATATCATATGGAATATGGTAATTATTTAAACAACCTTTGTTCTCATAATACCTGATTTAAATAACAATTATTAAAACAAATCTTGAAGGCAGACTTTGATGTCAACGAGAAATACAAACAACAGCTTGTTTGTTTTCGATGAACATCATCACATATTTTCTTGCTAGTTACTTAGGCCATTGTAGTTCATGAATTGCGTCGCTCTGTATGAAATTTCATACCAACCAATTCGGTATCCAATACCCAAGAACCACATTGTTTAACAAGCAAAGAATACAACCATAACATGTATATCATCTATATACCTAAAACTGGATATTTCCAATCATTCCTTTTCTGCTAAATATATTTTATAGATTCTCTTTCAGCATTTACTTTTCCTTTTTAAAAGAATCTATCAACATCAACAGTGGCGCCATATACATGACACATAGTCCAAAGCGTGTATATTCAAATAGTAATACCTTTGGACTTGCACTTTGAAGTAGATCACCATCATCAAATGATCGACATTCTTTAAAAATCCATTCTTTAGTAATATTTTAGTGTAGTAAACACTTTACATACATATTCTATTCATCCTTATCATGATGACTTTCATGATCAAGCTAATTTAGCTTATGAATGCGAGTTGTGAGTATAATGTTACTTTCCAAAACCCTTTTGGATGATTAGGATGTCTAGCATCTCCAACCTTCGCAAATTCTCATCCAATATGAGAACATACATTATACTCTACCATATTGCAACCAAAACATTGTTTCAAATATTGTTATATCTGCCACACATGATGGTTTCTGAAACAATTCTTTCAGCTCCTAGATAAACTTGATATTAAAACAATCAAGAATCATGGAGGCAAATATGATACTTAAGATACTAACACTGGAATTGTTACTCTTGATTTAATACCAATTATTAAATTTCATGGAGTAAACAGAGTTTGCTAAAAGTTTGCAATAGGACTTTAAACTTTAGATTGACATTCAACACAATACGGTACCAGTTCATAAAGTAAATATCCCGAATTCTATAGTTCTATTATCTCAATTACAACTAAGCATAAAGTGGTGAACAAATGCCAATGACTACAACAAATTATGCAAATTCACTTTGATTTAATTTATGATAAATTGAGTTCTACTAATCCAAATTAGAAATGAACTCCCACTCAAAAACGACATCCCTCGTGTCTTTTTGGTGATTACATGAACCAAATCCACTACACCAAGTCCGATCATCATGTGAGTCGGTGTAGCTTCAAAGGCGAGCATCAAATGGGCATCATATCTTCCATATGACTCAAGCTTAACCTTTCAGTCTGTGTTTCGAGGCCATGTCTGTACATGATAGGCTCGCCAAGTAAGAACCTTAGTATTCGCGTGTGTAACTATCTTACACCCAAAATATGATCGTGGATCCAAGAACACCCAATCATCACGTGATGTCTTGGAGCGACGAAACATAATCGGTGCATACTTAAGGGAGAACACATTTTTATCTTGATATCTAAATGAGGGATCATATTATTATGCTAATAAAACGCTAAACAAGCAATATAAGATGCAATCAAACATCACATATTAATAAGTGAAATGATATGGTTCTTGCACTTGATCTCCATCATGTGCGTCATGGTATGATCACTATCATACCTCTATGTGTAAGGCCAAGGTCTATGGAACTTACACGTTATGTGTTTTGTAAGAGTATCAACTTATACTTATACTTACAACATCACCATATCATGACACTATCCCAGCAACAATCTAAACTAGACGCCTCTAATTTATCCATTGCAAGTTTTACGTGGCTTAGGGATTTCGAAGATAGAACCGTTCTTACCTACGAACATGAACCAGAACGAGGATAACCAAATTGTTGACAACTCGTTGCAAATAAGATATTGACTATAGTAGGAGAGACAGACACCCACTAGCCACTTATGAAAAACTAGTTGCACGTCAAGCATGGAACATGTCTCATGTGTGAGGACATGTAAAGTTTGTCCGGGCCGCTTCATCCCACTACGCGACCAATATCCAAAGTACAACTAAGAAGCAATAAAATAATCATCATCGCCCACATACTCATATGTGTACTACCCGTGCAAAGCATCTACGCATAGATCCGGCTCTGATATCACTGAAGGGTTCGCAACATAGAAAACAAAAAATTTCCTACGATGGGAACAAAGCACCAAGATCTATCTACAAGATACAAGCAACAGGTGGATATACATCCATAGAATACATACCCTCGAATACCGTATATCGTTAACGAGGTTGTACTCGTGGATGATGTAGTCGAACGCTTGCCGATCTCAAGATCGTGATGTACTCCATCTGGTCCATCCGGTCCAGCATCATCACGTCCAACACCGCAAAGCAGTGGCGCATCCATGATCGCACACACGTTCGGGTACCCCGACAATCTCCACGCCCTCGCTCTAGCAAAGCAGCGGAAGCAACAAATCCTTCCAAAAAAAGCCACCGGGAAAATGTGTCTCGCTGATCCGAGACCATGGGGGAATTCTAAAGGGGGGAGAGAGATCCTTCACGAGGAGGTGTGTGATGAGAGGAGGGAATGAGGTGACTTTTATAGGGAGAGGGGGGACAGCCCCCTCCCATGGCGTGGCAGCCATGGAGGTGCCCCCACCTCTTCCACATTCATGTGGGTGGAGCTCCCACTCACATAAATAGCCACCCACTCAAAATTCCACTCACCTCCATTAAATTTCCACCAAATTTAATGCAATCTCTCAGTAAATAAAACTCTTTTATTCATTTATTCAGAATTTTGTTAATTACTTTAATTAACAAACATTCACATAAAACCCCTTACAACATTTCAATTTCACATGCAGAACCAGTTTCAGCAATTTCAACCGAAACAGTTTTCGTGTCTAGTGAAATAAATTCCTGCGCTTTCTTTTTTCTTTCTCTGGCATATTATTTTCTCCAAATGGTGTCGGTATCCCTTAAGTGTGTCACCCTACGTTTCACGAATAATGTAGACATGATCGACACCCCTCTCCAATCAATAATCAACAACGGGACCTGGAGATCCGTACTGACTCCCACATATTTAATGATGACTTCTTTGATCGTGTGAACCTTATATGCATGTAACTCAATCCCTTTGTGTCGCGATATATTACATGTCCGAGATTTGATCATCGGTATACCCATACCTAGTTTGATCTTGTTACCGACATGTACTCTTTTCTTGTTCTCGTGATATAACATTCTAGTGATCAAATCACTTGCTTGCAAGCTAACCAATGTGATATCATTGAGAGGGCCCAGAGTATATCTCTCCGTCATCAGGATGGACAAATTCCACTCTTGATCCATGAGCCTCAACAAAACACCTTCATAGCACTGAACCCATCTTTATAGTCACCCTGTTACAGTGTGACGTTTGATGTTATCAAGATACTCTTCCGGTGTTAGTGATTGACATGATCTCATGGTCTAAGGACTAAGATTACTTCATATGATGTTATAGCAATATAAACACAATGACTTTGATCGTAATGCTATACTTCGGATGAATGTTCATCAGACCATTCCAATAATGTTGTGACCTCGTTATTAACAACATCCAATGTCCATGATCAGGAAACCTTTGATCATCTTGTTAATCAACGAGATAGTTTATAAGAGAGGCACAACTAGGAACTTCCTTTTTGTTTATTAAACAAAGATATTTAACATTTCTGTATTAACACAATTATAGCATGCAAAATAAACATTTATCATAAATAAGGAATACGATAATAACCACTTTATTATTGCCTCTCAGGCATATTCCCTTCATTTTTAACATAACTTAAAAGAATAACTTTTGAAGAAAAGGCTATATTGCAAAAATAGAAACATAAACACTTGAATTTAACTAGATTATGGTTTCTCTTAATAACTATAATTATCAAGGAGGAAAATATTATTACATTTGAATAATCACAACACTTGTAGGGGAGAATTATATGTTTTAAATATGAGATGACACACTATAGGTTGTTCACTTCATAATGTTTTATAAGGCTAAATAAAAATAACTGAAAGGATACAGATGTTGCCTAGAGGGGGGGGGGTGAATAGGCGATTAAAACTTTTCCTAGAGTGGCTCAACAAAGGCGGAATAAAACTAGTGTTTACTTTGTAAAGCACAACCTAGAAACAACTAAGGTTTACCTATGTGCACCAACAACTTATGCTAAGCAATGCAAACATCAAAGTGATAGCAAGATATATATTACTTCAAGCACGAAGGCTATCACAATGTAAAGTGCATAAGTAAAGAGCTCGAGTATAGAGATAACCGAGGCACGCGGGGATACCGATATTTTACCGAGTTCCTCCCAACATGGAGTACGTCTCGTTTGGAGAGGGGGTGGTATCAAACCACCAACGCCACAAAAGGCCTCCCTTATTCTCCGGTGAATCTCACCCCAATGGGATCGATCCACGCTTCCACTATCGGTGCACTTGTCGGTGGCAACCGGAACCTCTCACAAGGTTGGGGCGCAAGTCCACAACTTAATTGGAGGCTCCCAACAAATGCCACAAAAGGACACAATGCCACCAAGGCCACAAACCGTCTAGGGTTCCAAGAACCCAAGAGGGACAAGCTCCAATGAGCAACTCAAACCAAATCCTCCGAGGAGAACTCAAACCGATGCAACAAATGCAAATGGCAGGAACACCACAAAGATGCTCAAATCCCTCACTCCCAAGTTCCAACAAAGCTACTAAAGCTATTGGGGGAACAAGAGAGGAGGAATCAAAGAGAGACACAAAATCCCCCAAAATCTAGATCCCCAAAGATGCACTCACAAAGAGATGAATCGGTTAGGTGAAAACGTGGGACTAGATCTCCTCTCTCTTACACTCAAATATGGACAAGAATCATCGGAGGGAAAAGAGTAGGCAAGCTTCAAGATCTAGAGCAAGTGTGGACAAAGTTTAGCCTAATAGATAAGTGAGGAGTTAACTAAACTCAAAACGGGCAAAGCCTTAAATAGGGGCCCCAAAAATCTGACCGTTGGGGCTATTTTTTGGACCGGTACGGTAGTACACAAGTCCCAGGCCGAACAAAGTAATCAAGGCAGGAAATTCGGACATATGAGAAAGGTCAACGCATGCAAGTAGTAGCAGTGGATGCGCATGCGGAGCAACAGCAGCGAGCAACAAGCGGTGGCGATACGCGGCAGCAAGCGAGCGTAGCAAGCAGCAGCGGCTGCAGAATGACAGCTTCGGTTGGCGAGGCTCGCACGCGAGCAAGCATGCAGCAGCTAGCGGCGCCAGCGCAGCCGCTGGACGGAGGTCGGGCCCGCCTGGCGGCAAAGCAGGGCAGGGCCCAGCGGGATCCAGCGGAGGACGTGAGCGCGCGCGAGCAGGCCAGCAGCGCA
The DNA here is from genome assembly GCA_030063025.1 of Avena longiglumis. Classification (NCBI taxonomy): domain Eukaryota; kingdom Viridiplantae; phylum Streptophyta; class Magnoliopsida; order Poales; family Poaceae; genus Avena; species Avena longiglumis. The sequence goes on from CP125978.1 coordinate 153,388,616, forward strand.
TGCACGCGGAGATCGCGGCGGCACACCGCAGGTCAACGCGCAATGCACGCGAGCGAAGTCACAGCTCGCGATCTGGATCTGGATCTGAAAACTATCTGGGCAAATAAACTGGGTCGGCCGGTAGTACCGAGGCACCCGGGCGGTACTACCGGGCCGGCCGGTACTACCGTAAATAGGTACCTAGAGAGGCAGAAAGAAAACGGGCCGTTTTCAGGCCCGGGCGGTAGTACCGGCCCCGCTTGGCCCAAAAAAACAGACCGACAGGCAAATATTCAAACGGCAATAACTTTTCACTGAAAGCTCCGATTGACCCGATTCAAATTGCGTTGGAAATATTGATTATCACCAAGTGAAAAAGTATCAAGTAGAATAATGTGATATACCTCACTTGGTGAGAAACCGAAAAGCCGCATAAATCAAAATCGCAACAAGATACAAATGGGAGATCCGATTTAGATGAAAAAGAGCTTGTTATGGAGATTACCACAAGCTCTATATCATCACATGGATAAGACCAAATAATAACCACATATGATGATGCAAGTATGCAAAGGTTTGAGCTCTCTCCGAACAATGTGACCGAATTACTCATACGAGAGCCCCTCTTGATAGTACGGTTATCTATCCTAAACTCGGTCTCCTACACACAACAAGAGACCGACAAAAAGGAAAACCTATCAAGATTATACCTTTGCCTTGAGCATTCCACTTGAGCTCGATGTAGACGATCTTTCTCTTCTCAAGATGGAACGCCTTTCTTAATTCCTCATCATCGACCTCGCATATTGAGCTTGCCCAACATATCTTCTTTGCATTTCATCGACCTTGACGCCAACACATGCTCCAAGCGATGCCAATGGAGAAATCCTACAAGTATAACTTAATACACACATTATTCCATAAAGATTGTCATTAATTACCAAAACCACACATGTGGGCCCAACATGTTCTTTCAATAACATTACTTTTATTTGAGTGGTGGTTGGTTATTAGTAGAGGTGAATGAGGTAATTTTATCCACTTAGGAATTATGGAGTAACTTTTATGGACATAGAAATGGTATTGCCTAAACTACTTAAGGACTTCCTTTAGATGTAAGTGAATTCATTGCTCGTAGAAGAAATGATAGTGAGAATTTTTAATAAGTCAAAGTTATTATTTATGATGATTTTATAACTAATAATATTTCTAGAAAATAATATACACTTATTTTTCTAAATGATCATCTTATATAGTACATTTAAATATGATTTGGACCTCTTCTACTTCATACTAGCAAGAATTGAGATATTTATTATAATTACATCTTAAATGAATAATACAAAGATATAAGCACTTTTTAATAACATTTTATGAATTATTGATTAAAGAAAAAAGGCTTAAATACAAGTTATTATAATATTAAATTTTTATTTACTTCATAAGTGGAGTATTATATTTTTAACATGTAGATATTATTTTTGTGATCATTTTGGTATATTATATGGATTTTATGATTTTTAAATAATAATATATGAGTTTTCTAAGCTTTATTACTATATAAAACACTGAATAAATAATAAGCATTTAGTTAAGTGGCACAACAATGTATGATCATAGTTTATAATTGTATATCTTTTTTTTGAGAATTTTGACATATTATACTTATTTTTCTAAATTTTAAATATTAAAATATGCTTTTTAAAAGATTTATACTTAATTGAATATTTGCTAATTAATAAACTATTTTATTAAATTTGTATAATAAAGTACAATAATAAGTTTAAATTATAGATCTTAGTTTTTAAAGATTTTGATATATAATACATTTTTTTCTGAATTATAAAACAAAAGATATTGAATTTATAATGTTTATTCATTTTTCTAGAATTTTATTTAATAGGAAATTCTTTTTATACCTAACTGATACCTAGCCTAGGTCACAAATAGGCGGGGCACATGTCGTGGTATTGCCGACGAGTCAGCCATGGAGGGGTCCTCACAGTGCGTGTTTAGAGACGTGGGGTAAGGCAGACGGTTGACGGGTACGAGGTAACACAGCTTACACAGGTTCAGATCCCACGACGGTGGAGGAATCCTACTCCTGCTATAAATCACTATAATGGGAATACGCCGAGTTACAGAGATAGGTTCAATGTGCGAGGTGACTAGAGAGTCTAAGTTATCGTGCCCTAAAGGCTCCCATAGGTCCGACTTATATAGTCGTCAGATCCCAGGATTACAGGGAAAAGTCTAGCCGGACAGGTTACAGAGTCCTACACCGTCTATCACTAGTCTTGTGTATCTTGTACTCCAAGGTTCCGGGTACGCTGGTGACTCCACCGTAACCTTCTTTTATCCGGCATGGGCCTTCCTTCTGGATCCATCTAACTGGGCCACCCAGCAGGCCATAGGCCGTGCTACCGACTATGGGCCACCCGGGTTAGTCGGACAAGAGACATGCTATGAGGATACCCATGTAGCATATCCCCAACAGTAGCCCCCGGAGAACTCCGAGATCTTGCACCGTCTTGCCTCTTCACGTGAAATGCTCCGTCTAGGTGGATGTCGGCAAATCGTCAAGCAATATCTTGTAGTCCTCCCAAAGAACCCTGCAAAGCTTTCTCCGCCTTCGATTAGTAAGTCGGAGAAATGCTGAATCTTCCATCGTACGTTTCCGTTTAGTCGGATTGAATCCGTCCACGTCGGAATCTTCGATGCGACGACTCATCCACCATGTCAGTTATGACGATGTAGACCTAGGTCAGCGACGCCTCGTAACTCACACATGGAGAGAATGTAATCATAGCCGATTTTCCCACGCAAGTAATGCGAACCGTTGGCGGCGACCGTTTGGAGACGTGCCGAAATTACCGCACACGTTCTCGACCACGTCGTCTATGCGGCAACCGTCCGATTAACTGCACGAATCTTGACGCAGAGTAGGATAAATAGTAACCGTGGGACACTTGTTACTTTTTCACCTCATTCTCTCGTGTCATCGTCTTCTTCCTCTAGCCGTGCGCCCCCTCGAGCTCTCCGCGAAAACCTCGAGAAACCCTAGACTTGCTCCCTACTCCAGTCTCGCCTTCTTCCTCCTCCATGGCTAGCAGCAGCCCATCCCCTTCCATGGCGGCGTTGAGCGAAGCCGCGGCAAAGCCAGCGAGCTCCGTCGTCGTGCCCCCAGAGGGCTTGGTTATCCCCGCATCGGCGGTGATAGAAACCACCGGCGACGACCATAACCTGGCGGCGCTGGAGCCCCTGGAAGAGGAGCCTGACTCGCATAAAGGCGATTGGCGCGGCTCGGACATCACCGGCTGCGACATCCAAGAGATGGTCGCTAAGGGCTATCTCCCTGCGATGGAGGGGCTCGTCTGGCGGGCGGCGCCGGCCGGCGAGGTGACTCCTTCTCCCCAAGCCGGAGAGAAGGTGTACCTCAAGGCGCAATTGGTACGCGGCGTTTCTCCGCCCATCTCCCACTTCTTTCTGTCCGTCTTGAATCACTTCCATGTCCAACCCCACAATCTCTCACCCAATAGCATCTTAGTGCTTAGCAACTACGCGACACTTTGTGAGGGTTACCTAGGGATTAGACCTAGGTTAGATTTGTTTGTATACTTCTTCACCGTCAAACGCGAAGCCGGACACAGTAGGGAGGAGCTTAGAAACTGCGGCACCATAAGCTTCAAGATCCATCCTGGCCGGCGGTTCCTCGACATCGTCGGCCACGAATCGTGCAAGAACTGGCAACAGACATACTTCTACGGCCCCGACATTCCTTTGTCGGGCCGAGAAGTGACGTACCCGGATTTCGTGGATGGAGCTGCCGCCGAAGTCTCCACGTGGCGGTCCCATGCCTCCCTTCCCTCCGACCTCGACGCTTCCCGCGCAATAAGGCGGATCGAGTGGTTTGTAGAGATGGGTCTGACCGGCTTGGACCTAGCCTTGTGCTGGTTCATCAGGCGGATCCAACCTCTGCAGCACCACGCGAAGCTCATGCACGAGTATACCTGCGACCGAAGGGATACCCTCCGGATCTCTGAGGACAACTTCTCGAGCGACTCCGTCAAGTTCCGCCTCAAGGACATCGTCAAGGTGAAGGATAAGAAGCGCGGCTTCACCCTCACCTACGACATGTTAGTAGAGGGAAAGTGCCCAAAGGTAGACATTTATTTTCCGTGTATGACATTACTCCATTTTTCCGTCTTGCTAATACCATCTTGTCTAACACAATGACTTCTTACTTAACAGCTTAGCGATCTAGAGGAGGGCAACCTGGCTTCCCAAATCTACGATCCGAAGATGAAGGACGTCACGGTCATGTCCGACGACGATGCCCCGTTGGCGCGTAAGTGGAAGGGCTCCACCTCTGACGCTGCCAACGGAGGCAAGAAAAATAAGACGGAGGGTGGAGCCTCCAAAAAGAGTACTGCCGCCCTTGAGGCGGAAAAGAGAAAAGATACCGGGTTGTTTGCCAAAGCGCCACCCCTAGTGTAAGCCTATCATTCTCCGACATTGTCTCATTTATCTGTCTTATTCCTGTACTTATGCATTTTGCACGTTTCAGGAAGAAGGCCACAACCAGCCTCAAGAAGTCCTCCAAGACACTTGGGGCTTCTAGAAATATTAAAGAGATGCTGCATCGCGACTCTTCCCCCGTCATAGCCCCTGCCACTCCTGCCGTCAAGCCCTCCTCAGCTCCGACAGGCTCCCAAGTACAGGAGGCACCAGGCCCTTCCATCATGGAAGTGGACTCTGGTGCTTCACCCGAGCTTGTTGTTGTCGGCGAGCAGGCGACGTAGGAGGGCACTGCTCTTCAAATGGCTGAAGCTCCGGCTAAGGATTCCATCGGTAGCGGCAAGGCGGTGGTGGGAACTGGTACCTCTGCCGAAGGCGGCACCTCTACTCCCCAAAAATCATTTGAGTTCCCCAAGATAGTTTACCCGGTGCTTCTGCCGAGTAACACTACTATGCTTGCAGGAGGAGTGCCATCATCTCCGACGTGCGGTCTGGAGGAGCTACTCCGACAAGAAGATATCTTGCGGGGAAACAATATTTCCTTTGGCAAGTTGCTAGCCGAGAGTGCTACAAACCTCAAGATCATCGCACTTGTAATTTTTACTTTGCCTTATATATTTCATATGAGTATCCCACTGTAGCCCCCGAGGATGTAGACGGAAAACCATAGGTTTTGCACCTATATGCTCTAAGAGTGACTAAGTTAGAAAAAACTCTCACTACAGCCCCCAAGCCTTTAGATGGAATGAAATATTCCGACTAGATGCTTTAAGAGTAGCCTAACAATGTTCATAATTTTCAATGCTGTAGCCACCAAGCCTCTAGCTGTAACTGAATTAGTTCCGACTAGATGCTTAAAGAAAAGCTAAGCTTTTTTTCCGAGTTAAAACTTTATACTGTAGCCCCTAAGCCTCTAGTTGAGAACTGAACAAGTTCCGACTAGATGCTTAAAGAAAAGCTAAGCATATTGCTAAGTTAAAAACTCTCGCTGTAGCCCCCGAGCGTCTAGATGGAAAATCTCCGACTAGAAGCTCCAAGCAGACTAAACAACGACTTGACTTTGTATTTTGTTTCACAGAACAAGAATGCTCGGAGAGGCATGGCCAACGATAAGTACCAGAAGATGCGAGCGGATCTTGAAGCCGAAAAGGGTAAAACCGCCTTCTTGAAGGAACAGATCATCAAAAATAAGAGTCTGTTTTCTTATTACGCATTTCCGTCTTCATGTTGTATCCTCAATCTCCGAGTACTTACTAAGTACTGTGCTTTCTCCGATTTGCAGAACATGTTGCCAAGGCCAAGGATATTGTCGAGCAGTCCAAGCACATCCAGCAGCTAGACAGCGAGAACAAAATCCTTAAGAAGGAGAGGGAAGAAATGCTGAAGATGCACGAGGACTCCATGAAAGCCCTGCAGGACTCCGCCTCCGCTGAGATCAAACGCTTGAAGGAGGAGCTTGCGATCCTAAAGGATCAGAAGCAAGCTGCCGATGAGCAAAACCTTCGCCATAACGAGGCGTTTAGGCTCCTCCAGCAAGATAAGGAATCCTTGGCGGACGTCGTCTGGCAGGCTAAGGCCAGCATCTTCAGTAAGTGTTCTCCGCCTTGTAGTTCTGTAGTTTGGATACTTAGAATTTTTGAACTCATGCAATCGTTGTCAGAATTTTCAGCGCCCATGGGCTTAACCCGCTTGCCTCCTTCGGACAAGGAATGCATGTGTGGCATCCCGCAAAACCACTACTAGAAAATCGCGTTGAATTTGTGCATTGCATCGTCATCATCATGCATTGTTTGCATAAAACTATTTCGCAAACCCCGTTTTGTTTTCTAAAACTCCCCACCTTTGTTCTAATGCAAACCCCGGGTCTCCGGATTATTTTGTTTTGTTGCTATCGGGTTGCAAACGGCCCAATTAAATTAAATAAAAGATTTAATTAGTTTAGTGGGGCAGTCGAACGGGCCGAGTAGACCCGAACGACCACCCCTGTTTTTAAATCGGTCCACCCTGCCAGCCCCATCTAAATCCTAGTCCCACCTAAAATCCTACCCACGCACCCCAGCCACATCACCCTGGCCAATCAACATGTGCCACCTCACCCTCTCCCTCTTCCCCCTCCAATCCTATCCTGCCACTTGTCCAACACCCCCTCTCCCCTCCACCTCACACTCACCCACACAAACCCACTCAGCCCACCAGCCCTCACACTACACACGCACGCACGCCAGACACACTCCCTGGCCGTGGACCCCGCTCCCCCCCCTGGCCCACCTGTCCTGCTCATACCCCCACCAGCACACCCCCACCCCGACTGGCCTCACAGGCCCCATGGGACCCACCCCACGCCCCTCTCTCTCTCTCTTCTCCTGGCTCTCTCCAGACGCAACCACCCCAAGCAGCCTCCTCGTCCCTCCCCTCCGCCCCCTCTGGCCACCAGCTCGCCGCTGAGCACGCCACAGGCGCCCACCTCACCAACCTTGCCCGCCTCAAGGCCTTGCCAGCCGCCTCCACAAGGCGAAGGCCACGGGACCGCCTCGACCCTCCACCCCCACCGACGCGCCTCTCCTCCCACGCTTCCCTCCTCCTTCCACTGCACAGCCTCGGCCTCTGCCTGGCCGTGGTTTCTTCTCGACGCTGCCTCCGGAGCGCCGCTGGCGCTGCCGTCGCCCGCTCGCAAGCCGGGCCCGAGCGCCTCCGCAGCGCCAGCCACCGCCATGAGACTCCTCCGCCGCCGTGGCGCCCCGGCGCTGAAGCCACCCTCGCCCCAGCGCCGAGCCTCGCAGCGCCGCCTGGCTGGCCCGCTTACGCTGCCATGGAGCTCGTCGCCGACCCGAGCCGCGCCCTGCCTTCGTGCTTTCGCCGGCCACTGCCAAGGCTGCCGCCGGGCGGCCGTGCCTCAAGGCCCACCTCTCCTTCCTCCTCGGGCCGACCTCGCCGCCGTGCCGTGCGCCTCCAAGATGCCCCTGCCCAAGCTCGGCGTCAGCGCCGCCGCGGTTCCCTGTTCCGGCCGCGCCCGCCGTGGAGCTCTGCCACCAGCGCCAAGTCCGTCGTCGTCGGCCTCGCCCTATCCCGCGACCCCGCCTCGCCTCTATGTCCCGGTGTAGTGTCTGTGAGTTTTGGTGTAAACGTGTTGCGGTGATGTTAATGGAGCTGTTGGACAAAGAGGACCGTGACGCCCCGAGTTCTACTTCTTAGCGTGTCGCCATCGACAAGACCGCCACATGAACTCCTTCACGGATCCCAGGACCCCGAAGCCGATCCGAAGGCCGAACCCGCCGAACGCCAAGATCTCCTATCGGAACCCAAGGACGCCAAGACCCCGACACGACAAGAACTCCCTCCCGCACCGATGCCGAGAACGGGACGCCAAGGTCGCCTACACGGAACGACGAGCACTTCGCCGCGGAACGTCAAGACAGATCCGATGCCGACCCAAGTTCTTCCTCTCGGACCCGAAGACGCCGTGACCCGGACGCCTAGATCTCCGCGTGAGACGACAAGACCCTAACCCCCGGAGTTCGAGAACGACCCCGGAACCCCAAGTCCGTCGAACCCTGAACCCTGAAACGACCCCGAACCCCGGAACCCCGAGATCGTCGAGACCCCTAATGTGTGACCCTTTTCCTCGATACCCTATTTTATAAATGATATCAACTTGTTGCATATTTAATTGTCATACTTGCATGCATCTTGTCATGTGGTATGGGGGCCTTATGCCGATTCACCTAATAATTAAATATGGGGCCCATATGCGGGCAAATCTAGCCTTATATTGGCCTCATTTAAACATGTGTAGTGAACCGGTTCCATCTGTTGTCTTGCTAAGCAACATTTATTATGCGAGGGTTTGAACAACTTGAACCATATATTAATTGTCGGGACCCCGGTTCCGCTTAATATGACCTAATTGCATCGCATCTTTGCCATGTCATTCATCATACATGCATCATGCCGATTTTCTGCCGTTGCATTAAATAGTGCATCCGGTGTTTGTGCTAGTGTTTTGCTTCTTCGCGGATAAGGCCGATGAGTTGATGTGAGCTTCGCCCCGATCTTCGGTTGAACCTTCGACGATGTTTTCAGGCGAGCATCTCCCCCTTTCTACCTATCTTACTTTTATAGTATTTATTCCCTCCTGTTGATCTATTGCTATCTGTGTTGCGTTGCTCTAGTTTTCGTACCCGTGATATCCCCTGCAGCCTTATATTGCCTTGGACACATCCTATTACCTGTTGTTTGGTAGATAGATGGACTTGCGCGTCGTAGTCGCTTGCTCAAGTGCTGATGTGTGTCGTCATATGCCACAGTTGTTGATGTATTGCCGCATGTTGCTGTTGGAGATGATCATAGTTTTACTTATCGTCACTTTAATTTCTGTTTAACAACTAAAATTGAAATAAGCAGAGGCATCGGTGGGTGATAGAAAATATTTGGTTTCCGAACGCCCACTTGTGTCCCGTAAGACCCCGAGTACTTGATACCTATTCCTTGATTTTTGCGCGCTATCCACATCCGGGAGGTATATGGGACCCCCCTGAGCCAGAGCTTGATTCAGTCTTATTTCTTGGGGCCACAAACTAGTTTGAGGTTTTATTTACGATCCTGTACTTATGCCATGCTACTTTCTGTATTTAAATTGTGCGCCAGATAGCACACTGTACTGTTTAGGATAGTGGCACGATTCCGCGGTGTCGACAAGCCCAGTTTTGGGTTCCCAGTCGTTCACAGCCGTCCCCACAACCTTGAGTCCGTCTCGAAGCTTGCTTACTTCGTTGCGGGTAGACTCCAAGGGGTGGCCCCCTGAAATATTTCTGAATCCTGTGATTGTTCAGTCGTGAAAGCCTCGTTGGGTTTTGATTTGGTTTTTCCGAGGTTGATCGAGCGTGTGTTATTGGTGCACCTTGCGGGTAAAACTTTCTGAAAGCCGTGTCCGCGGATATGGACGACTTGGAGCACAGTATCTCGATCATAGACAAGCATAACTAAAGTTTACTGCTCTCAATTTGACTATAAAATGACTAGTAATCAGCTTCACTATAATGGAATGGCTAATAATACTGCCCACAATTGCTTGTTTGGTTTGTCGCTTGCGACAATTGTATCTGACTAGTAAGTATTGCAACTATAATGTATTGGCTGAATAAAAGTACCAACAACTGCTGGGTTTTGGGTTTATCTCATGCTATCTGTATCTGATTAGTAATTGTTGCAACTACAACGGAATGGTTAATTAAAAGTGCCCACTGCTTATTTTATCAGAACGATTATCTAAACCTGACTAGTAAAGTGCCACAACTATAACCGTATAAGTAAAACTGCCAACGGTGTGAGTTCCTCGGTTGACTTCCTCGTTTGGTCTCGAGGGGGAAACGCCAGGATGGGTTTGTTTGATGATAGTATCAGGGTGGTTCCGGATAGGTCTTTCTTACCCCTCTCTGATAACCGCTAGTTGAATCGAGTCTCTATAGGTTGTTTAGTGCATGCTGCCGCTGCCGCTTCAGTCCACCATACCTATGTAGGCGAGGACCGCCGAATTCTAGCCTCGCTGCAATCGGCCTCGATCTTGACGCTCCTCTTTTTCCTTTGCCCTTTGTCGGCACCCCTTTTGTTTAAGCAGGTTTTGAGATCGACGCCGTTAGCAGGGTTACCCTTCCGGCTTGGCCTGGGCAGGGTTATGGACGCCATTGGTTATTCTTCAGGGCTCTTAGCCCCATTTGCATCTTGTCCGTAGGCGGACGCTCCATGTTTTTTTCAAGGTGATTTGGATCTTTGTATATTATATCTGTATTCTTGACTCATGGAGTCGTTGTTGTATATATCTGTTCTGTGGGCCCCATCGAGGACTGTTGTGTAATGTTATTACTTTGCTTTCCACCTGCACGGAAGTGCCTGGTGGGCACCTTTGAATCGTTTCTATGCGAGTTTGACGAATTTTGCTCAAACTTGCATAGGTCCGATTCTGAGGGTGTTACAGCATGGTTCTTGCCGGCAACTTCATCAACACTGCCATTGCCCAAGCCAAGGAGATCGCCAAGCCCCTACAGATTTATATCAAGGCCTCGGACTCCATGCCGAAGTACTCGGAGATTCTGCGCCGACCCACCGAGCGTGTCATGAGCTGGAAAGCTTCTTGTGCACGGGCTGGCGCAAGGATGGCGCTGTCGATGGTGAAGGCGCACTATGAAGATGCCGACATCGACACGGTAACCTCAGGTATTCCCGACGCGGATGATGACGGCAAGGCAATCGATCACGATGCTATCCTGTCATCACTCGCGGGGTATGACACCAGGGTTGCCGAGTTGGTGGATGTTGACGTCTTCGTGCCTAGGAACTTTATCGACAACGCCAACCCAGAATCCTCCGAGTCTCACCATAGCACCGATGCTGAGGGTGACACTCCGGCTGGTGATGATGCGGCCTCCAAGTCTCCTGCACCCAAATAATGAACAACACTTTGTAATTTCTGTTTCACCTCTGGAGTGTGCGCGGAAAAAACTTTGCTGATGTAATCCTTAAGGCGGAAAACAATGGTTGTCGTATCCTGCTACTTAAGAATTTATTGCCAGTTTGTATATATTTTTTAAGCAAGTGCTGGCTTATCCATTACTCTGGTTTTTATGCTTGACTATTCGTGAGTCGGAAGACTCGTTGTCGGAACCATGCGCTTAGGTGATGATGCCCAATGGCACCGTCAATAACCTGAGCGCAAAATCACCGACAACAAATGCCGAAAGTCACTACTCCAGAATCCACATAAAAACAACAGAGAACGTGTAGACTAGAAAACTTAAGCTAACGCCCATAGGCGGAATTTTCACAAGTGCAATTGCAAGACTTGTGCATAAAAGTTTTATATGATCCAAAAATGAACACTAAAGGAGGTAAAAGACTCAGCAAAATGAGTGAACCAAAGAGCTTTATTTCATTGATCATATAAGAGGTACACAGTTAGATAAAAATACTAAGTGTAGAAAGGACGTAGCTGTGCTATGTTCCATGGCCGATCAAGCTCCGGGTAGTCATCATCCGGGTCACGTCGCTTACGCTTATGATCCTCGCTAGGTATATCCTTGAGCTCACGATTGTCGACAAGGTAATAAGACCCATTGAGCAGCGCCTTGCTTATGATGAACGGTCCTTCCCATGGCGGGGATAATTTGTGTGACTTCTTCTGCTTAAGTCGGAGCACCAAATCCCCCTCTTTAAACGAGCGATGCCGAACGTAGTGACTATGGTAGCTGCGTAGCTTCTGCTGGTAGATGGCGGATCTTTGGCATGCCAAAACGCGCTCCTCCTTGAGAAGGTCCACATCTAGGCGTCTGGATTCTTCAGCGTCATCTTCGTCGTAGGCGGCAACTCTTGGTGCGTCGTGGAGGATGTCGGAAGGTAGGATGGCTTCTGCTCCATATACCATGAAATAGGGGGTGTAGCCGGTAGATCTGTTGGGTGTAGTTCGCAAACTCCATAGTACAAATGGCAATTCTTCCGCCCAGGCTCCAGCTGCTCTATGTAGCGGTGCCTCAAGACGTGGCTTGATCCCTTGCAGAATTAATCCATTGGCTCGCTCAACTTGACCATTGGATTGTGGGTGTGCCACAGATGCAAGGTCAAGTCGGATGCCTTTGTCCCAGCAGTAGGCCTCCACTTCTCCGAGTGACAAGTTGCTTCCGTTGTCGGTGATGATGCTATGTGGGAGACCAAATCTCACCACTAGATCTCGGACAAACCTGAGGGCAGTTGCCCCATCAAGCTTTCTAATGGGTTTAGCTTCTATCCATTTGGTGAATTTGTCAACTGCTACAAGCAGATGCGTAAATCCACATGGTGCCGTTTGTAACGGTCCCACCATGTCTAGCCCCCAGACTGCAAACGGCCAAGTTATTGGTATTGTTCGCAATTCTTCAGCAGGAACATGTGGTTGTCGGGCATAATACTGGCATCCTGTGCATGTCTCAACCAGCTTGTCGGCGTCCGCCTTCGCGGTCAGCCAGTAGAATCCTTGCCGGAAGGCTTTCGCGACTAAAGATCGAGGAGTGGCGTGATGCCCGCAATCTCCGAGATGGATTTCGCGTAGGATTTCCATACCTTCTAGCTGGGAAACGCACTTTAGGTATACACCAGTAGTGCTCCTCTTGTAGAGTTGTCCATTGATTATGGTATAACCCTTTGCTCGTCGTACTATTTGTCGTCTTTCGACTTCGTTGTCGGGCAAAGTTCCGTGTTCGAGATACCCCATGAATGGTTTTGTCCAAGCCGGAGGGATCTTTGTCACCATATTGACGAAAGAGTCAGCTCTGTCCGGGTTGTCGATGTCGGCGCCTTTCACGGATGGTGTGCATAGATGATCTAGGAAAACTCCTGGCGGAATTTGCTTTCGCCCTGATCCAAGTTTAGACATTAGATCAGCCGCCTCGTTTTGCTCCCTAGGCACATATTTGACTTCGTAGACCAAGAAGCTCTTGGCTATCTCGTCCACTTCGTCTCGATATGCCGCCATCATAGGGTTCCGCGCATTCTAGGTGCCAGTCACCTGCTGGGCAACCAAATCGGAATCTCCACAACAAACTATGTGCTTGATGCCAATATCCTTGGCTACACGCAGTCCGTGAATGAGTGATTCATACTCTGCCATGTTGTTTGTAGCCTCGAAGTGGATCTGCAGAACGTAGTGTAGCTTGTATCCTTTTGGTGACTGTAGCAATACACCAGCCCCTGAGATGTTGAGCAACTTTGATCCGTCAAAGTGCATCACCCAGTACTCTGATTCTGGCAACGGAGTAGCATCTGGCATCTCTGTCCAATCTGCAATGAAATCCTCCAAGGCTTGTGACTTGATAGCTTCGCGTCTCTTGTAGGTGATCTCGAAGGCGGCAAGTTCAGTGCCCCACTTCGCGACCCTTCCTGTAGCGTCACTGTTGTTGATAATGTCGGACAGTGGAGTCTTGCTCACTACTGTGATTGGGTGCTCCTGAAAGTAATGCCTTAACTTTCGAGAATCAAGGAATACTCCATAAGCTATCTTTTGGTAGTGCGGGTAACGCTGCTTGGACTCCGTCAAGACCTTGCTTACGTAGTAAACTGGTCGTTGAAATCCATACTCATAGCCTGGTTCCTTCCGCTCTACCACGACGACGATGCTGATAACCCGGTTGGTTGCCGCCATGTAAATTAACAGGGCTCTCCAGGCTCGGGTGCTGCAAGGATGGGCGCTGAGGAAAGAATATCCTTGAGCTGCTTCAATGCTGCATCTTCCTCGTTCGTCCAAGTGAATTTGTCCGCCGTCTTCAGCAACTTGTACAGCGGCAGAGCCTTCTCTCCAAGTCGGCTGACGAACCGACTAACTGCTGCAACGCAACCTGTTAGTCGTTGAATGTCCTTTAGGCATGTCGGACGGTTTATGTTTAAGATGGCCTTGATTTTCTCTGGTTGACCTCGATTCCGCGCTGGGAAACGATGAAGCCCAATAATTTGCCGGCTGGAACCCCGAAAACGCACTTCCTAGGGTTGAGCATCATGTTGTATCTCTGGAGATTGTCAAAGGTTTCTTTTAAGTCGGAGATTAAGTCGTTTGATTTTTTCGACATCACCGCCGTATCATCCACATAGGCGTGAACGTTCCGACCAATTTGGTCGTGAAGGCAACATTGCATTGTCCGCTGGTAGGTAGCACCTGCGTTTTTTAGCCCAAAGGGCATTGTGACATAGCAGAACGTGCCGTATGGGGTAGTGAAAGAAGTGGCCAATTGGCCCGACTTCCTCATCTTGATCTGGTGGTATCCTAAGTATGCATCGAGAAAACACAAGAGTTCTAAGCCAGCCGTCGAGTCAATGACTTGGTCAATACAGGATTGGCCACCCATCGGGTGTGAAGGACTTCTCGGATAAAACCAGCCTTAAGTAACCTAGCTATCTCTTTGCCAATGGCGCGTCTCTTCTCATCTCCGAAGAGTCGTAGAGGTTGTTTCACTGGTTTACATTTTGGATCTATGTTTAAGCTGTGCTCGGCAAGTTCCCTAGGTACACCTTTCATGTCGGCAGGTTGCCAGGCAAAGATGTCCCTATTCTCACGGAGGAACTCGACGAGCGCGCTTTCCTATTTGGGATCCAGGTTCATCCCAATGGCGACGGTCTTGGAGGCATCGCCTACCACAAGTTCCACCGGCTTGGTCTCGATGGCGGCCTTGAACGCACGAGCGGAGTTGGAGATCTGCTTCTTCGACGCAGGCATCTCTGAGTCATTGACCTTGCTCTGGATCTCCTTGAATTCTTCGCTGTAGAGGACAGCTTCTGCAACGGCTGCTTCATTGATCTCGCAGTCCCTTGCCTTGGTAAAGCTTCCGGATACGGTGATGACACCGTTTGGTCCGGGTATCTTGAGTTTGTTGTAGACGAAGCATGGCTTGGCCATGAACGTGTGGAATATGTCGCGGCCGAATATGACGTGGTACACGCTCTTGAAGGGGACCACCTCAAAGGTCATGCGCTCTTGGCGGTAATTATTAACGTCGCCAAAGGCTACCTGAAGTGTGATGCACCCAAGGGACCGAGCCTCCCGACCAGGCACTACGCCATGGAACACGGTGTTGGTCCGCCTTAGGTTTGCCTCCGTCAAGTTCATCTTCTGCAGTGTATCCAGGTACATGATGTTGATGCTGCTTCCACTATCCACCATGCACTTGGTGAACTCCACGCCGTCAATCAATGGGTTGATGACCATGGCGTACTGGTTCTCCATGGGCACAAGGTCTGGGTGGTCCGTCCTGTCCTAAGTTATTGGAACCTCCGACCAGCGCAGGTACTGAGGGACTGGGGGGAGAGTTGCCATCAGGATCCTTAGAGAAGTCTTCTGTTGTCGAACGGTGGGGGTACCAAGGAAAGTGTGGTAGACTGGGGCCTTCTTTGCGAAGGGGTTCTTGCCCTTGTCGTCGCTCTTGGCGGCGTGCTTTGGGTCAACGTCCTCGTCCATGTCACTTGAATCCTTGGATTCCTCCTCCTTCTTCTTCCCCTTGCCCTTGCCGCGCGGTCTGTTCTTTAGACTTTGCTTGTAGCCGGACTCCGGGTCTTCCTTGAGGTCGTTGACGAACTTGTAGTGTCGATTGGTGTGGGTGGCCTTGCCGTTGGCGTCGAGGTGTACGAGGCACGGCATATCGCGGTACTCTTCGTAGGTTTGGGGAATGCGGAGCTGCGCCAAGTTGGTTTCACTTCCTCGCTGCTGCCCGCGGCCTGCTCCCCTTCCTCGGCCACGTTGTCTGCCTTCTCCTCGTCCCGCAAAAGTCATAGCGACCATGTCGGAAGATTGCTTTTCTTCTGGAGCGGTTTTCCTCTTTGTACTGCTGTTCCTCCGGTCTTGAGTTGGAACGGCTGTTGCCGGCAAGGAGCCACGAGCGTCGTCGTCGGCAGCTGCGAACTCACTAGCTAACTGAATCATCTGATTCAAGTCAAGCTGATGATTGTCCTGCAAGCGCTTCAGCTTATGTCGGAGCAACGTGCCCCTTTCCAACCCATCGATGAAGGCGGCCATGGTGGTCTGAGCGTGCACTCCTGCGCAGGAATTCTTCATATCCAGCCAACGGGAGAGGTAGGCGCGAGATGTCTCGTCTTTCTCCTGCACGCACCGCTATAGATCGCCCACAATGCAGGGACGCTTGTATGTACCCTCAAAGTTCTTGGTGAACGCTTCTTGCATGTCCAGCCAGTTGTAGATAGATTTCTCCGGCAAGTCGTCGATCCATTGACGGGCCGTACCCGCCAACATTAACGGGAGGTACTTGACGGCGACGTTGGGGTTGCCTCCGGCAATCTCCACCGCGTTGCCGTAGTCCTGCAACCATGTGGCAGGTTTGGCTGTGACGTCATAGGGTTTGATGGTCTTGTCAATCCAGAAACCTTTGGGGTAAGTTGCGGACCGTATTCCAGGTCCAAAGCAACGTGGTCCCAGGTATGGTCCTTCCCGGGCTTCGTGGATCTTATCGATCCGTGAACGTGCGTCATATTGCTCCGGGTTCTTCTTCTTGTTGTCAATAGGGGACGGGCTGCGTGAATGACGCGGGCCTCTTCCGCCATGGTGACTGCTTGGCGGTGACGGAGGCGGAGGTGGCGGTGGGTTAGCTTTCTTGCTAGTACCCTCCTGCGATGCTTCGCGCCTGTCGCGGTTGCTTGTCGGACGCGGAGGTTCATGGTGTGATCTGCTCCTGTGTCCCTGGTTGCGCTCTCCATCATGACAGGTCTGCTCCGCCTTGTCGCGGATGACGATGCCGCACTGTTTTGGTGGAGGCATATCCGTGCGATGGCGAGCCTTGTAGTCTTCCTGACGTCGGGGGGATCGGGGCGGTGGCGATGGGCGACGAGGTTGGGCTATTTCTCCGTGGTCGGAGGATATGGGGATAGCGTCCTTCCTGTTGCGTGCATCCCTCCGTCTTTGTTCTGATGAGCCCGTTTGTGATCCGACATCCAGAGGAGATCTGTCCCTTGGCGGTTTGTACTGGCTAGATCGGCAGAGAACTGGGTCAGATTCGAGCCTCTGAGAGGTGGCCTTTTCCTGCTGCTTTACCGCCTTGGCCACTAGGTCATAGACCTGTTCCACTGCCTCAGGCGATCTATCCTGCTCCAGAAGGATCTTGGCGACGGCGAGGTTAAGGAGTGGGGTGGTCATCACCTGCTTGCCTTCGCTATCAATGTATGGCTTGGCCTGTGCCGGCTTCGAGGGAGCCCATCCTAGGTTGCGTCGTACACCAGGATCGTTGATGACGCGAGCCGGAGCTTTCTTAGCCTTCTGCTGCTGTAGCAGGGTCTTGTACTCGGCCTCCATTGCTCTAGCTTTCTCTATGGACTTCTGCGCGTTGACCAGATCTTGATCTAGTTTAGCACCTTGCTCCGCGATGGCTTGCGCTTCCTCCAGCAGCTGCTGGCGCTTCTCGTCAAGCTGAGTCACATTCCGGATATGATCAACAGTTAGTGGCTCAACGAGGAAGTTGCCATACATCACTCTATCAGCTGGAGTAACATGGGCTGCTGCCGACGTAGATGCTGGAGGCGGCAAATTTGCGGTGTTGTTGTTGCTCGGACCGGTGCCGAGTTCCTGCGGCTACTGCACTGGATTAGGCGGAGGAGGCATGACTCTTGCGCGATCATTGTCAGCAGCAATAAGTGGCCCCTTCACTTTTTCCAGCGCGGTAGGCGGAGCTTGCCCAGGTTGGTCTTCATCCATCGCTGTCCCAATGGTGACGAACACCCCTCGAGACATGACGGTGTTATTAGCTTGTTCGTCGCGCGAGTACTCCTTCTCCATCTCCTGCATAGCGGAGTCTAGCTCTTCTGGACTGAAGTCTATTTCCTCTGAATCTGCACTGAAATCAGCATAAAGCGCATCAATGACAGAGTCAGAGGGTGCCAGGATTTCCTCGATGACTGGCGGTGGAGGTGCAACGGCCTCGACGATGACTGGAGGTGGTGGCGCCGCTACGACGATGGCGGCCGGAGGCGGTGGTGGCTGAATCAGAGGGACTCCATCGATGGGTGCGAGCGCTGCCTGAGCTGCCGCTTCAGCTTCCGCGTAGGTGTTGACGGTGTTCACCATGCCTTCGAAGGTAAGTCGGCCTGACGCCTGCTGCCGCCTTAGAGAATGTCGGAAAAGCGTGCCATGGTCCATTCCTTCCACAAAGTGATAGATGGCATCATCATTGGGGTAGTTGGTCAGGTCGCTCCGTATACGGAGCCATCTGGCAAGGTAGTCGCGGGGATTTTCGCCCTCTCTCTAAACGCAGCGCGCTAGATCGAAGATGGTAACCACGCCGACGAACTTGGATCTCTGTTGTCCAGACGCACGGACGAAGCCGGCGGACTTGCAGTGATCTTCCACCTTTATATCCTGCACAAGGGCGGTTTGGGTGGGCCTTGGATTTTTCCGATCCTTGCCGGCAAACTTCAAAGAGAGATCCGACATTGATCCTTCCGCGAACGTATCCTGCCCGTAGGCGGTCCGTGCGGGTCCAGAATTCGTCAGGAGGGGCGATCGGAACGTTGTCGGAGAAGAGAACGCGGCCGATGGCTACGGTCTCGCCGATTCCCGAGAAGATCTTGGTCCTCGCCCGCTGAAGAGCCTGAAGCGCCTCTTGCCCCACGGTGGGCGCCAACTGTCGTGGTATTGCCGACGAGTACGCCATGGAGGGGTCCTCACAGTGCGTGTTTAGAGACGTGGGGTAAGGCGGACGGTTGACGGGTACGAGGTAACACAGCTTACCCAGGTTCAGATCCCACGACGGTGGCAGAATCCTACTCCTGCTATAAATCAATATAATGGCAATACGCCGAGTTACAGAGATAGGTTCCCTGTGCGAGGTGACTAGAGAGTCTAAGTTATCGTGCCCTAAAGGCTCCCATAGGTCCGACTTATATAGTCTTCAGATCCCAGGGTTACAGGGAAAAGTCTAGACGGACAGGTTACAGAGTCCTACACCGTCTATCACTAGTCTTGTGTATCTTGTACTCCAAGGTTCCGGTTACGCTGGTGACTCCACCATAACCTTCTTTTATCCGGCATGGGCCTCCCTTCTGGATCCAACTAACTGGGCCGCCCAGCAGGCCATAGGCCGTGCTACCGACTATGGGCCACCCGGGTTAGTTGGACAAGAGACATACTATGAGGATACCCATGTAGCATATCCCCAACATCACAACCACGTTAGATGCCATGTGTGAAGTGGACCAAGTCAAACATTGCTGACGTGGCCGAGGTGAAACATGCGTGACATCATGTTGACATCATCCGAGGATGATCCTCACATATAAATGATCAATCAATCGATTGGGAGCATGCACAGATGTGGAGGGGTGCGTTGGAGAGAGGTGGCTAGGGAGAATATAGTGGTGGCTGTTGAAGCATCTTAAACGTATCTATAATTTTTGATGTTCCATGCTTGTTTAGTATCCACTTTGCCATGCTTTGTCTACACTTTGAGGTATTTTTATAAATTTTCTCGGACTAACCTATTAGCAAGTTGCCACAGAGCCAGTTGCCTGTTTTCTACTATTTTTGGTTTCAGAAAAGCTAGTAAAGAAATATTCTCGGAATTGGATGGGACAAAGGCAAAGTCAATAGTTCACCAAGGAGAACACAGAGACGAAGGGCGGCCGGAGGGGCGCCACAGGGTGGCCACACCCCCCACACGCGGGTGCACCCTGGGCCATGCCTGGGCAGGGTGTGGGCCCCCTGGCCGCCCTCCTACCTCGCCCCTTTGCCTATAAAGTCACCCCGATGCCAAAACCCCAAGTACCCGATCAGATCTCCAAGAAACAGTCCGTAATGCCGCCACCATCGTCCCTAGATCGGGGGGATTAGAAGCTATTCCCAGCACCCTGTCGGAGGGGAGAGATCATCCTGAAGGCCTTCTTCATCACCATGCCAGCCTCCGGTATGATGCGTGAGTAGTTCCACCTTGTACTATGGGTCCATACGATAGCTAGATGTTTGTTTCTCCTCCTTTGTGCTACCATGTTTAGATCTTGTGAGCTCCGTTCATGATCAAGATCATTTATTTGTAATCATGCATGTTGTGTTTGCGGGGATCCGATGGATATTGAGATTACTATGTCAGATTGATTAATGATTCTATCTTGTCTTTATGATTGTTGATTCTATCATGTTTGTGTTGTTTGAGATCTTGCATGCTCTCTGTTTCTAGTAGCTATCTTGGCCAAGTAGAAGCTAGTTGTGGCATCCCGCAAAACCACTACTAGAAAATCGCGTTGAATTTGTGCATTGCATCGTCATCATCGTGCATAGTTGCATAAAACTATTTTGCAAACCCCGTTTTGTTTTCCAAACGACCCATCTTTTATTTAAACGCCAAACCCCCGGAGGTACCGGATAATTTGTTTGTCTAAAACTAGTTATAAAAGCTATTTGAAAATAAATAAAAATTTAAAGTATTTTAATAGGGGCAGTCGAACGGGCCGATTGACCGATCGACCACCCCAGAAAATATAAAACGGTCCACCCCAACCAGCCCTCTAAATACTATAGCTTCCTAAAACCCTACCCACACCCAGCAGCCACATCATCCCGCCCAATCGCAGCATGCCACCTCACTCTCCCCTTTCCCCCTGGCCAATCAAGCTTTGCCACATCACTCCCTCACCCTCTCTCCCCACTCAGCCAACCAACCACCAAACACACACCACACACCCCGCGCGCACACCACGCCTGCCCACCCCCACCCCCTGACCGCGTGGACCCCACCCCTGACCCCTTCCCCCGCGCTACCCCTCTCTCTCTCTCACCCGCTGCCACCCCGGCCCCACGCCCACGCTCCCGCGCCGCAGCGGAACACGCCCACCACGCGCCTGCGGCAGACACGCGCCACCACGCGCCTCACACGCCTCTGCGCGTGGCCCCACCCAGCGGCCCCTGGCCTCCTCCTCGAGACCCTCCACAGCCCCGACGCCCCTCGCGTCCACCTCCCCACCTCCTCTGCAGCTTGCCCAGCGTGCCTCCGCGTCTCCCGACCAGCCGCTGGCTCTCGCCTCCGCTTGGCCGCGCCCTCACCTCGCGCCATACCCCGAGCCCATCGCAGCACCTCCGGCCTCCGCCCTCCGGCCTGGCCGCCCGCGCTTCGCCGCCTCCGCCGCCACCGCCGTCCCTCCATGCTCGCCCCGTCCCCTTGCCTCGCCGCAGCGCCGAGCCCCAGGCTTCCCGCGTGACCGCTGGCCACCGCCTTGGCCGCGCCCGCCGCCTCTGCGAGCCTCGCTCCCTCCGCGACCCATGGCCCGCTGCCCGCCTCCATGCAGGCGAGCCCGCCTCGAGCCCGCCTCTTCTCCTCCTCCGGCCCAGATTTCTCCGCCGCCGCCCGTGGCGCCTCCCTCGACCCCAGGGGCGCCGTCGTGACTCCTTCCAGCGGTCCGCGTCGACCACCTCTGCTCGGCCGGCCGTGGTCTCGCCCCGAGTGACACGTGAACCCGAACCATGGCGCCGACCAAGTTCGCCACCGCAGTATGGTGGTACCTCAAGGCCTTCATCACGAGGCGAAACCCGAAGATCGACAACGAACCCGACGGTACCCAAGATCTTCACGGATTCGAAGACCGAACCCCGGGGGCCGCCATGATCTTCGGCAAGGATCCGACAAGATCTCCGTCCTAGACTCCAAGGACTGCCTCCCGGACGCGAGCCCCAAGACTCTGAGGCCGCGGAACCGACAAGTTCGCCTACCGAACCCCGGAACGCCAAGTGCTTCACCCAGAACGTCAAGTCCGACCCGACGACCGCGGATGCGACAGTATCATCCCCGGACGCCAAGGTTGCCACGAGAACGCTCCCGAACGTTAACACCGACTCGATGGCGCGGGCCCGACAAGACCCTCGCACCGGCAAGACCGACCCCGTGGGACCCGACAAGACCGTCGCGACGACAAGAACGGCATCGGTCCGGAAGAATTCGACACGCCCCGACACCGAACCAAGACCTGCTTCCCGGACGCGACAAGAACTACCCCGATCCGAGACCCTAACCCCGGAGTTCGAGAACGACCCCGTCAGAACCCTGAGACCGACCCCGAACCCCGGAACCCAAGATCGTCGAGCCCCCTCTGATGTGTGACCCCCTTTTCCTCGATACCCTATTTTATAAATGATATCAACTTGTTGCATATTTAATTGTCATCTCGCATGCATAATCATGTGGTTTGGGGGCCTTATGCCGATTCACCTAATAATTACATATGGGGCCCATATGCGGGCAAATCTAGCCTTATATTGGCCTCATTTAAACATGTGTAGCGAACCGGATCCATCTGTTGTCTTGCTAAACAATATTTAATTTGCGGGGTATCTAAATAACATGAACCACCTAATTAAATTGTCGGGACCCAGGTTCCACTTAATATTGACCTAATTGCATCGCCATGCCATACATCATACATGCATCATGCCGATCTTCTGCCGTTGTATTAAATATTGCATCCGGTGTTTCTTCTAGTGTTTGGCTTCTTCGCGGATAAGGCCGTTGAGTTGATGTGAGCTTCGTCCCGATCTTCGGTTGAACCTTCGACAATGTTTTCAAAGAGCATCTCCTTTCTACCTATCTTACTTTTATAGTCTTTATTCCTCCTGTTGATCTATTGCTATACGTGTTGCGATGCTTTAGTTTCGTACTGTGATATACCGCAGCCCTATATTGCCTTGGCCACACCCTATTACTGTTGTTTGGTAGATAGTTGGACTCGTGGCGTAGTTGCTTGCTCAAGTCTTGATGTGATTCGTCATATCCCACGATTCTTGATGTATTGCCGCATGTTGATGTTGGAGATGGTTCTAGTTTTACTTATCGTCACTTTAATTCCTGTTTAACAACTAAAATTGAAATAAGCGAGGCATCGGTGGGTGATAGATAATATTTGGTTTCGAGCACTTGTGTCCGTAAGACCCCGAGTACTTGATACATGTTCCTTGATTTATCGCGCTATCCACATCCGGGAGGTATATGGGACCCCGAGCGAGCTTGATTCATCTTATTTCTTGGGGCCACAAACTAGTTTGAGGTTTTATTTACGATCTGTACTTATGCCATGCTACTTTCTGTATTTAAATTGTGCGACGGATAGCACCTTGTACTGTTTAGGATCGGGACACGATTCGCGGTGTCGACAAGCCCAGTTTGGGTTCCCGATCGTTCACGCCCACCCAAACGTTGGGTCCGTCTAAGCTTGCTTACTTGCTATGGGTGTACTTCAAGGTGGCCCCTGAAATATTTCGAATCCTGTGATTGTTCAGTCGTGAAAGCCTCGTTGGGTTTTGATTTGGTTTTTACGAGGTCGATCGAGCGTGTGTTGCTATTGGTGCACCCCGGCCGGGTAAAACTTTCTGAAAGCCGTGTCCGCGGATATGGACGACTTGGAGCACAGTATCTCGATCATAGACAAGCATAACTAAAGTTTATTGCTATAAATTTGACTTATAATGACTAGTAATCAGCTTCACTATAACGGAATGGCTAATTAATACTGCCCACAACTGCTTGTTTGGCGTGTCGCTTGCGACCATTGTACCTGACTAGTAAGTATTGCAACTACAACGGAATGGCTGAATAAAAGTACCAACAACTGCTGGGTTTTGGGTTTATCTCATGCTATCTGTACCTGATTAGTAATTGTGCAACTATCACGGAATGGTTAACTAAAAGTGCCCACTGCTTACTTTATCAGGATGATTATCTAAACCTGGCTAGTAATTACTGCAACGATAACTAAATAAATAAAGCCAAGCGTGTGAGTTCCTCGGTTGACTTCCTCGTTTGGTCTCGAGGGAAACACCAGATGGGTTTGTTTGGTGTTAGCTTGGTTGGATCCGGATAGGTCATTCTTACCCCTCTCGATATCTCGCCATTGTTTCGAGTCTCTATAGGTTGATCGATTGCATCTTTGCATTGCCGCTTTCGATCCACCATACCTATGTAGGCGAGGACGCCAATTCTAGCCTCGCTGTCTTGGCCTCGATCGACGCTCCTCTTTTTCCTTTGCCCTTTGTCGGCACCCCTTTTGTTTAAGCAGGTTTTGAGATCGACGTCGTTAGCAGGGTTACCCTTCCGGCTTGGCCTGGGCAGGGTTATGGACGCCATTGGATATTCTTCAGGGCTCTTAGCCCCATTTGCTTCTTGTCTGTAGTCGGACGCTCTACCGTTTTCAAGGTGATTTGGATCTTTGTATAGTATATCTGTATTCTTGACTCTTTGAGTCGCTGTTATATATATCTGTTCTGTGGGTCCCATCGAGGACTGTTGTGTAATGTTATTACTTCGTTTTCCACCCGCACGAAAGTGCCGGTTGGGCACCTTTGAATCGTTTCTATGCGGGTTTGGCGAATTTTTCTAAAACTTGCATAGGTCCGATTCTGAGGGTGTTACACTAGTGACTCCAAGAGCGAGTATTTATGCTCGATAGTGGGTTCATGCGTCTATTGAATTTGGGGAAGTGACAAAAATATCTAAGGTTGTAGATGTGCTATTGCTACTAGGGAGAAAACAATAATCTTTTGTTCATAAAACAACTGTATTGTTTACTTTACACACATTGCTTAAAGCAGTTATCCGTTGCTTGCAACTTAATACTGGAGGGGGTTCAGATGATAACCTGAAGGTGGATTAATAGTCATAGATGCAGTTATATGGCGGTCTATGTATATTGTTGTAATGCCCAATCAAATCTCATAGGATCATGAATGTTTAGTATTGCATTGTTATGCCTTGCTATGTCGTGTCAATTGCCCCGATGTAATTTGTTTACCCATCATGTTATGGTGTTTATCTTAAGGAGAACACCTCTAGTGAACCATGGACCCTAGTCCAATATTTACCATTGATACATGATGGCGCTGTGTCAACATGGAGTGCTTTGTTGGGAAACCCCAAGAGCAAGGTATGATGCACCTCTAGTGAACCCTCAGTAAGAAACCAAGGTTATCGAACCAGTAGGAGTAAGGAAATGCCTCAAAGGTGTGAAAGAAAAGTACTTCTTGGGAGATAAATCAATAGTTTTATTGAGTCTTGGAAGTTATTACTACTGTAATAACCTCTCCTTATCCTTTTTGTTTGATTTTGTGCCAAGAATAACCTCTAATGAGAGGGAAGTAAGATTTGGGGAGTGCTGTCCCGAAACAAATTTTTGTGATCCACTATAACAATTCTTGAAAAATCTCTGTAAGTCGGATTGAGCTGTAATTTTCTGAATAAACCCCCCCAGGTTGTTAGATAACTTACGTTAGTTCAACACTTTTTGATTTGAGCAACAGAAGTTCTTCAAAAAAATCGGTTTTCACCTGCTGGTCTGTTTTGAAAGATTTCTGCCATTTTTGCATTTGCCTCTTTATTGATTTCTTTTTGGGTTCTCTTGGGTCAATTAAACTTTTTGAGGGAATTGCTACAGTAGCTTGTGTTTTTAATAAAAAGTTTTTATGTTTTAAAACTAAACCCCAAATATTTATTATCTTTTGAATGCACTAATGTTGCTAATGAAGATTGTGTGAAGTTTTGTATGAAGGAAAATGTTCAGGTGTAAGGGAAGAATGATGTAATGAGATGAAGAATGTACAAAATCTCAAGCTTGGGGATGCCACCCCATGTCACCCCAAGAAATATTCAAGAGGTACAAGCGTCAAAGATTGGGGATGCCCAAAGCATCCCCTTCTTCATTAATAAAAATCTCAGGTCTTTATAGACACTTCGTTTTTATTGTTTCATGCACAGTTGTGTTGTTCTTGGAGCGCCTTAGTTGTTTTTGATTTTAATTTGCTTAGTTTTCTTGAATAAAGTAGTTGGACCCCCGCTTTTTCCGTGTTGTTTCAAATAAGTTGATTGGTGTTGGAAAGGAGTAGGAAGTTCTTGCTCTAATAGTACAAAAGGGAGCTTGCTTTGATTGTGACTTAGACTTTATCATGTCATGCTAGATGTTGTTTTGACCTTATGCTTAGTGGTTATTGCTATAGCATGACTTGTTCCAAACAATTGAGATTGCTTAATGTGCCTTGAAAGAATCATGCATTGTTTTAGCATACAAAAGCATAGTATTGTGGTATTCTCCTTTGATGTTTTGTTTTGGGTTGACTTGGCACATGCTCACACCATGTTATGGCTATGAACCAGTCACCTTAACCTCTATGGTCATTTAGTTTTTGACTTGTGGTACCACTTTATGCTTTGATTAGTAATGTTTTGTCGCTCTGCATGATTATGGCCATTATTGCTCTCTTAGTTGGTCGCTCCCTGTCTTTTGCTAGAATACACCTGTATTGAGTAAGCTCTACTCATGCATCCAACTCCCAAGAAACCAAGTTATTCCAAAGTGTCCACTATAAATTCCTATGCATGGTGTGTTACACCATTCCAAGTATATTCTTGTTTTATCTATCTTCTAAATTGAACTTGTTATGTGAAAAATTAGTGATTAAAGCTCTCACAAAATTGATGGCACACTTTATTTTCTTGCCCCTAATAAACTTAAACCATTGTGTCATCTATGTTGTATATACTTGCACTTATAAGTTGGGAATTAGCAGAACAATGCTGTCATGGGGAACACTTTCAACATTGCACATGTACTTGTTACCCAGTTGATATCAAGATCTTTTGTTTGCGGATGTCGTCGGTGTGAAATAAAAGGGGAGCTTGTAAGTCCATGGAGTTATGTATATGTGTTAGAGAAACACCTAGGACGCTAGCTAAGCCATGCCTAATCATGGTGGAAACTTGCAGCATCACCATATTGAGCAATCTATGAAGCATTATTCTTATAAAAAAAGAGATAGAAAAAAAGAGATTGAGAAAAAGAAAAAAAGAGATGAGAAAAGAGGGAAGAGAGAAAAAGCACCATTTCCCATGGTAAATAAGAAGATTGCTGAGATGCTCATTGTCTGCTTGCCTTGTCATTTTGATATGGGATAGCTCCTGTATCATGGGGCAAGGGGTACCTTGTTGGCGGTTCTCTATGATACACATGTACTTACTATGACAAGAACTTACCGGTAACTAAAGTTGAGTAGCATGAGGAGCGGACCTCGTACTCAAGGGACATGATATTGACAACTTATACTTTGTCAAGCATATACTCCATATTTTATTCACTTTAACCTTAATCACTTCAAGATTCTTATGATAGGGGCAATGAGAGCTGAAAACTAACAAGTACCATAATTTTTGGAAGCTCATTATGAAATTTGAAATCCCTGCTTCCTTTTGAAGGGCCTTTCTTCCACTTTTATATTGAGCCTACACCTTCTATCCTTAGGCACCAATTAATAGAGCATAGTTTCCATTCTTATGTAACATCCCAAAAATATGAAACAATGATCATCAGACTCTAATCACTAAAATTAGGGTTAATAAAAACTTTGATTAATTTAAATCATATGAATGCATGTGTGAATGTGATGATTTGATAAATGCATGAATGAACTTGTGTGATTAACCTAAATAGCAAGAAATGGTTTAAAGGTGAAAATAACATCATATAAAACATTTCCAAGAAGAAACAAACAAAGATAAAATAAAAAAATCAATTAAAGCAAATGGTCGTTTTTGCCAATCTTGCTCACTTGGTCACTTTGAGTGTTTCTAGTCCAAGATTTCAAACAGAAACTTTTCCAATTCTTTTCACCCCTTGCTATACCAAGTAAAAGTGAATCAAAGCCCACCTTTCAAACTTACATAAACATTTGGCAACCTCATTCAAATCACAATTCAAAATTGAATCTTCAGCATATGTGAAGATCACACATTTTCAAAACCTAACCAAACTAGTGCCCCTTGACTAATCCAATTAACCAGAGACTCCCTAGCATGTGCCTAGCAAACCCACCAAGTTTGAATCCAAAATTCAAATTTGAATTTCTTTCGGCCATTTCATCAAACACCTTGTGATCAGCAAACAAACAAACACAAAACACTATAGTGTGCAGTAATTTTAGCCAACCTTGTTCCCTCTCTAGCTCTCACTACACTCTTAGTAGATGATCAAAGTAATCTAACTAGCTTTAGCACCACTGTTAGCTTGGCATAGCCATTAATGGTGACCATGCCGAGCCTAACTTGCCACCCACATGTCGACAGCAAGATTGGAGACACACCAAGATTAGCAAGCATGTCTAGCAGGCACCCCACCGTCCACCGCCACTCCCTGTCCAAGCCTCGAGCCCTACCAGCACCTAGACCACACTGCCCGAGCTCGCCCAATCACTCTGCGTGCGAGCCGAGAGCACGCCAATGCGCCACCCTCGACCAGCACACACAGACTGCACGCCGCCCTTGCCGCTTGCGTGCGTGATCTCCAACACTCCAACACCCCGCCAGACAACCTCTTTTTCCGCCACGTGACCATGAGCACCCGTGCACCATTAAAAGCGCCGTCGGACCCGCCCAGAGCATCGACGCGTTCTGGCCGATCAGCACCACCCCACGCCTCGCCACCACACCGTTGAGCTTCTCCAGGGAGCACAACACCGCCCCCTACCGTCTCCCATGCCAGTATCACTCTGTGCCGTCGACCGCAACGAGTTCAGCCCGCGCCCGTCGGTCCCCTTCAGCCACTATAAATGGAGGCCTCCCCCGCTCATTTTCTTCACACCAGTTCACTCCGCACCTCTCACTGATACCCCCACTCACTCCCGGAGCAAGGCGAGCAGCTCATCACCAGAATTTCACCGGAGTTCGCCGCTGCATAGGAGGAGAGGCGCTGTCGATTGGAGCCACCCCAGGAGAAGTTGCCGCTACCAGGAGGATCGCCGTCGTCGACTTCGTCGTTCGCCCCCGTCGCCAACCCTCGCCTGAGACTCGGTGATCCTCCCACGACCCCCACCTGCCGCGCTAGGATTCTGTCTCGCCGGTGCTGCCGACGTGGACGATGAACTCGAGCCGTTCGATTAGAATTAGATCCCACGGTCCACATCGCCCCATACCGCTTCGCCACTCACTGTCTCACTGACGCGTGGGGACAACCACTTAAACCGCCCGCGCGTGCGCTGTGCGTAGTGGGCCGGCCCAGTTAAACGTCCCGCGCGACCCAACAATTCAAACTTAAGTTTATTCATTTAATTTCAAACACAATTTTGTACCTAGATTCAAAACTCAACCCAGCCTGATTCACTGAACCAAAATGCATGAAACCAATTTTGTTAGGAAGGTACTGGAGTGCTTAATCCAAGCCCGTTGGATTCAAACCAATTGGATTTGTAGATCACCCATGGTAAAAATAACAAGGCAGAAGCTTTTCTGCATTCAAACATTTTTCAAAATTCAACCATAAGATCTTTTGAGTTGATTCCAACTCTCAAAAAATCACATTTGACTATACCTTTCAGAATACATAAAAATATATAGGTTTACTTACAGAAATAATGATCAAGTAATAAAAGAATGCCACATAGGCATTTTTAGTCACTTTAATTAAATAAAATAAAAAGGTTAAACCTTATTAAATTGTGACACCACTTTAAATCACATTCCCATGTACTGAAATATGTGGTGATGACATGTTTCAACATGATACCATGTTTGAGTTGGAGAATATTAAATCTTAAGTAGTTTTTCAATGAGTAGAAATTACGTTTCTCAAATAAAATAAATGGGACAAGTGTTTTAATCCTTGTAATGTTAGTAATGATACTAGATCACCTAGTGTGAACCTTTGTGTGATGATTAGAAATAGTTAAGTATTATTTGGTGATTGTGTACCTCGTATTTATTTATAGACGCTAGTACCGACCAAGGATACAAGGAGGAAGGAGGATACTACGAGGAAGAAGCCGAGGAGAACTTCAACCACTGCTCTGCACAAGGGAAGCCTATACTTGCAAACTTGCAAGCATCACTATACAAATTGACTTAGCAAGCTAATCCTTGCAAACTTACCTTACTTGATACCCAATCCTAGTTTTACTTGCAAGCTTAGTATTTTATTTCTTTATCCAAGCTTTCTATACAAGTTTACTTAGTGACTTGTAGATTCTAGAAAGATATTTAAAGGTAGCATAAAGAGCATAAAATTTGGCCTAAGATAGATAATACTAATGTTATCCTAAGGCATGAGATTGAACTTAGCTAATCCCCATTTGTTACCACCCCTCATTAGTATTTACCCCCACTTGTAGATGATAGTGCTAAGCATAAAACTTGATCAACTTTAGATGGGAATACTTGGTGAAAATGGTTATGAAAACCTTAGAATGATGAGTCATTCTAATGAATGTTTTGACATGTGTGCTTGAACACCAGATGATTTTGATAATGAAAATGTTGAGGCATGAGCCTTAGCCCTTTATAAAACTGATGGTTGTCTGGATGCGATACCATTCCAATTTTACCGTACAACCACAATACCCGAAAATTGGGTAGGGCTTGATTGGAAATTTATATACCTTAGTATGGGTTCCCTTGCAGCCAAGGTCTGAGTTGAGGATACCTTGTGAAGATTGTCCACCTGTGCAGTACCCAAGATGACAGTTGGTCATGGTTGGGAGGCCAAACTCACAGGAGAGGTGCCTATACTAGGGCGTGTAATTGAAATGTTAGGATTGATTATCCGCATACTGAGTATGGTGAATTCATGATTTATTCCTGATGGATGTATCGAATGTTGTGGTGAAAGTGTACAATCTCTGCAAAGTGTCAAACTATTCGAATAGCGCGTCATGATTATGGACGATTAGGTGGCCATACTGTTCCCCCGTCAGATGTTTTAAAAATGACTTATGAAATGATTTATGACTTTGACTTGACCACAACAGAGTTGTGATATGAAATTCAAGTTCCCACTTAGGTGTTATAAAACTTCCAACTAGTTTTTTTTGCTTCTGAACTTAGTAGAGGTAAATCTGGCTTTTTGCAAAACAACCCTAGAGCTTAGTATCCTACTACAAAAACCCCCTTCACTTGTTAGTATTAGTTTGAGAGTACTTAAAGAGTACTCATGGATTTGTACTTGGCTATTTCCTTGGCCAGAGTATGAAGAGGAATATCAGGATGACGGACCGCAGGAAGGTTACGACAACTAGTATCATCTCCCATCATCAACATTGCATGTGACCCCAAAGATGGAGCTTTGCCTACGCTATCGTTACTATTACGTTATTCCGCTGCTTGAATTGTATTAAGAACTGGATCATGAGATCCTTATTTGTGTAAGACCTTATGTATGGTTTGTAATGGATGATGTACTATGATATCCAATCTGTTATGTCTTGCAAAAATGGTAATCCTGGGATTGCGATGTATGGCATAACAGGCATCTGTAATTAAAAATCCAGGTGTTGACAAGTTGGTATCAGATCCATCCTGACCATATGAGACCCTAGTTAGAATGGACGTTCGAATCAAAAACTTAGTTTAAAAAACCAAAAGAAGTGAGTATTTACAAAAACTTATTCTTGTTCTTATCACTTAGACTCTTTCATGAAAATTCATGTTCCTCAAAAATTCTTGCAGACTTACATAAAATTTGACACACTTGATCACTCTAGTAACTTACTCGTCCTATATTATTATAGATGGACGTGAAGTACAAAAAGTTTTATCAGTTGGGAAATGGAGGAGACCTCATCTTTGAGCGTGATTTGGACCAGCTGTCAGAGATGCTGGAGCGTCCACACCCCGAGTTCTTCGGAGCTCAGCTCAATGATCAGGAAGGAGAAGATTTGAAGTGGTAGTTGTTGCAAGTATCCGAGGAAAGATTGAACCCCCCACTGCAGAGGGAATTCAGTTCACCTTAAGAGAGAACAACTGGCTCGATGGACTTGCCAGGGTCATGCAGGAAGCTCTTGCCCATCTGTGTGGGCAGAGTATCAATCAAATCAAGGGCACCCATTTTGAGTTCTAGCCAAGGCGTGATGCTATGGGACAGCCACTGGAGGCCCCATACCACCATGAGCTGAAGACTTAGTTGGACCACCTCAGCTTTATGATGTATGACCGTCAGAAGGAGTTGGACAATGCCCGTTCCTATGCCAACCACAAGTACGCCATCGCCAAGAAGAAAGATCAGACCCTCTCCATGCTAGTGAAGGATCGCAAGTCTCATCACCGTCAGCTAGATAAGAAGGAGCGCATCATTGCCCGTCTTCGCCACCGGATCACAGAGTTGGAGGAGATTGTCCACGAGAGAGACATGCAGTTGGAAGAGAGGGAGAATGCAGGGGAAGACCTTCATGGAGACCCCTACTCCTATATAAGTGATGATGATGATTTTCTGGAGGATCAGGCCATGGACTTCTTCACCGATGAGGATGACTTCGCCTTCATCGATGACAATGATGAGGATGATGAGGACACTGACTCCGAGGAGTAGTAGCACTTGAGCACTAGTGTTAGTGAGTTATATTCGATCACACTGTATCGTAGTTTCCCAGAATGGTTCTTAAAACCATCTGTTTTCCTTTGTTGTGGTGTGTGTTTGTATCATGTGCTATGAATGAATGAATGAAAAGCGATTTGCTAAAAAATCTGAGTCAAACTTCAAAAACTTTTCAAAACCCCCGAACCTTAGAAATTTCCCTCTTTTCTCATGATCTATCTTAATCTTCAGATGCCTCACGGAGGAAGCAGTTCATCCCCGGACCCGATGTTGCAGATCTTGCAAATGTTGGTTTCTGACCGCGAAGCTGAAAGAGACGAACGTCAAGCCAACTTAGCCACCCTTCAACACATCGCCCAGATGGCCAACAACAATCAAGGCCATGAAAATCAGTACAACCATGGATCTAAGCTCAAGAATTTCCAGAACACCAATCGACCTGTTTTCACCAAGTCAGAAGAGCCCCTAGATGCAGATGATTAGTTGCAAACCATGGAGAACAATCTGGAAGTTGCAGGAGTGGAAGCTAACGAGAAAGTGTTGTTTGCTACCCACTATCTGGCAGGAGATGCAAGAGCATGGTGGAACAACGTTCGCGCAATGATAGGAGGTCAGCTGATGACTTGGGAAGAGTTCAAAGTCAAGTTCAGAAGAACCCATGTGCCACCGGGTTTAATCAAGAGGATGAGAGATGAATTCAGGGAACTGAAACAAGGGAGGATGACAGTAGTGGAATACCGTGACAAATTCTTGTCATTGGCTAGGTATGCCCCAGATGAGATAGATACTGAAGCCAAGAAGAAAGAGAGATTTCTGAATGGCCTGCACGATGAGATGCAGACGGTGTTAGTAAATATCCCCTTTGCTGATATTGAAGCTCTAGTTGACTCTGCCATTCAGATGGAAGGAAAGATCAACCAAGCCAATGAGAACTGCAAGCGTTGCATGCTGCATCAACCAGGAACCCATCATACACGAAAGTATCGCCCCAAGCCATCTCCAGGATTTGCCCCAAGAACCAACAGACCACCGATGAACTATCCGACCTATCCCAACTGTGGAAACCCAAGGCCCAGAGGAAACCACAATAACCCCGACAACTCCAACAATTTCAACCGTGCACCACCCAAGTTCAGCAACAACAATGCCGCCACCTACACCAACACTTACCCAAGGATTGGAAACAATGCTGTGCCTGTTGTAGCAAAGGACAAGTCGCAAGTGACTTGTTATGAATGTGGAACCAAAGGTCACTATTCCAATGAGTGCCCCAACAAGATTGCCGCAACCCCCAATGCAAATGTAACATCCCAGTATTTAGGATCTAACGAAGGGTAGATTTAGGAATATGAATTGTTGCATGCATTCATTTGTGAAAATGTGAGTAAAATTTTCGCCAAATAAAAACCTTGAAGTGATCAAAGTTTCTTTCTTACTTTGAGAATAGGTTTAGTCTTAAAGGAGGATTGCTATAAACTTTCATATGATCTTAAAATAATTATGTGTGTTTTGAAATGAGTTTGGATTTTAAAACTTAAGTGTTTTATAATTTAAATGATTTTGATATAAGATTTGAATCTTAATTTATTTAAAGAGAAAAGTATCATAACTTAAATATTATCTAAAAACAATATTGTATAAGAAATTCATTTTATATACATCCACAAGTCACAAAGAATGAACTTACTGAAGTATTCAAAACTTCACCATATACAAAAAGAATAAAGAATACGAATATTCTTTATTAATAAATATATAATCTTTATTAGAAATGAATAAAATAAAGATTACAAGAATTATAAAAGAAAAATTACAAAAGAAAAAGAAAATTACAATTGTATATCTACTAACTATCCTATATCTAAAACTACACTAAATCTTCATCTTTATCTTTGTACCTGCAAAACAAAGATTAAATAGAAAACAAATAAGATTAGTGTTAGTATATTTCTCTCAGATATGTCAGTGAGGTGCACTTGACAATCTCATCATTGAGAAATGATCAAAAAGGGGCAAGTTTCACCAATATGACAGATTTCATCCTTCATAAATTCAAAGCCAGAATTCAAATGAAAGCCAAAAGGGACCAATTCACCAGCTAGGTAAAAGTAGTTTGGTAAGAGTAAGTTCAAACTTTCTGAACTTATCCACATGTGCATAGCAGACACACAAGCTGCACACACAGCCATGCAAAGGGTGTGCTGTCGACCCCACAAGCACAACCAATATCACAAAACCACAGCACAACCATGGAGGAGCACCTCAGTGCATCTCTCCAATACACAACATACCAGCACAGCCAGGGTAAACAACAGCTAAACCAAGAACAGCAGCCAAATCCAACCACCCAGATCAACCCAAACATTACCAAGATGGTGACATAAGGAGGGGAATGGATCTGGTGGACAGCAAGGTCAAGCCTAGGAGCTAGGAGGAGCAGGCAAGCTCAGGAGCACAACAAAAGCAAATCAAGATCCAGATCAAGATCAAGATCATCATCAATCTACTACATCCACATTAGAATCTGTGGTGAGCCTCATAAAACCATCACATGATTTCATCATAAAAGCATGTGTTGCTTTATGAAATAATCTCTCAATAATCAACCAAGAGGGGTGAATCTATCCTAGAGATTTCAAGTATAAGGATAAGAAATCAAGGTCAACCACAAACACTAAACCCTCAGACCAGCATCACTGGGTTCAGTGTAGTTTTACAACTTAGATCATTTTCATATGATCTTATCAGATCAGGGCACATCTGTTAGAGAGAGTAGCATCTCTAATCTTTCAAGTTTCAAACAAACTATTGCCCAAGTAACTAGGAATTACATCGTAGAGCCTCAGACCAACATCATAGGTAGGAAAGTTAATATAAGATTTCATATCATCTTATCAGTTTTAATCACAAGCATTATACAGCTAAGTCCAAAAATAAAACTCAATCACTTGTGTGCCAGAATACAATGGTATCACAAGGACAAGTTCTTAATGAACTAAAACAAATCTTTACTTAGCTTCCACAGATAAAAAGGGACAACCACTACATATCATGTTCCTGAAGCCAAATGTCAGGAATCAACATTAAAATGAATCTATGCATCCATAGAAAATCATTACATGTAATGATTTGATTCAGAAAATATAATCTCAAATAGGCCAATATTATAATTGCAGCAAGACTGAGAGAAACTACTGTCAGTATAAGCATTCTGACAGTAGAATAAATTCTCAGATCAACAACATAATCCAATCAAGGATTTCATTGAACACTAGCATGGATCATGGTGGATTACCACTAGAATGAATCTGAAAGGCAACTAGTATCATCAAAGCCACTACCAATCATCAACCATTGCATAAAATCATTTCCCATGATCAGATATGATCAACACTAAATCGAAAGCATCATAGATATGACCAACAGGGGGTTATGAACTCTAATCAGAGCAAGAACACTAATCCAGAGATGAACTCAACCAGCACATAGTCACTCGGCATGAAAGCCACTAGATACACAGAGAGAATCATGGCAGTAGCATGGACAAGCACCACAAAGAAAACTTACCCGAGGTCCTCGCTGATGAATCGAAGAGGAATCAGAGGGGCCGATGAATCATGATGTACAGGAGCACCAGTGGCGCAGCACACACCCGCGGCGGCAGCAACGGCAAGACGAGACCAGCACACCACCAAGAAGCGGATCGCGGCGGCGACAACATCTTTTCCGAACCCTAGGGTTCGGGAATGAGGTGGAACTGACCACGGGGAAGCCCCAGAGTCAAATCCAAGTGGATGGAACGATAGAGCATCGTCGACAACCCCAACTCGCACCACGGCGGCAGCCAGAACGGCCGACGATGGCAGGAATCGACGGTGGCGGCATCACTGGCCACGAGGTCGAGTCAGAGGAGGAGGGGATAAGGTCGAGGGAAAGAGGGGAGGCAGGGTGGGCTGGGTGGGCCAAAAAACCCTTCGGGGTATCTTTTGACCCTGCCCTATTGGGACACCTTGGCCCAATAAGCCCAAGGGGCCAGCCCAAGTTGCTTAATAAATCTTTTTGATCAATTGGAAAAGAACAAAATGCCCCTGGCCTCAATAAAATTATAGAAAATAAAATAAAAGTCCAATAATTAAAAAGAAAATATTTTTGGAATCACAATAATCCACTCTGTCTAAATAAAATATGATATCAAATTTTGGACATTTAAATTTTTATAGGAATTTTGAAATCTGTATATTCTTTATGGAATTTTACAAAATTATTGAAAAATGATAAAAATAAATAAAAATCACTTTTACCATTTATTAATATTATAGTATTTTTGAAAAATACTAAATAAATATTTAGTAACAAAACTTTTATAATTCATATTCCTATAATGATAAATGTTTATAATGTAAGTAGTATACCAACATGATCATAAAAATAATATATACAAGATAAAAATCTCATATTATACTTTGAATTAAATAAAAATTCAAATATTTTAATAACTCAAATTTAAACCTATTTATTTCATTAATAATTCATAAAAGGATAAATAACATTTATTAATATCCTTAAAATGAGTAAAATAAGTTTATATATAGTACAAATCTTAAATATTAATGAAATGAAACTCTAATGGTTAAAAAAACATTATAAAAATCTTTATATTAAATTATCTTCATATCTAAGTAAATATTATGTTCTTAAAGGATTCCAATTCATGATAAAAACCTTAAAGAACATCTTGCAAATAAATCAGATCCTTACCATTTACTTTAAATTATCAAATTTTACCAATTACCACAACACTATAGAAAGTTCAAAGATAGTTAAGTGAAAATATATCTGGAATTATAAACTCTACGCACTTATCTATAAAAGGTAAATGATATTACTCTATCATAGAATTAAGAAACCATTATCTCAAGTAACAGAACAAACATTCTTAAGTAACTTAAAGAACACATTTCAGATATACAAGATACCAATGTGTATGTATCATACTTTCAAAACTATCCATATTTTAAAGTTAACTTTAGTCTCTAAGAGTCTAAATATAATACCATACACATTACTACATGTTTATAGTTAACTTTGGTCTGAAGTAGTTAATCTATAAAGCAGCTCAAGCCCAAACCATTTGATCAAAACAAATAACACCAACCATCACTAACTAACCACAAGGTTTGTTTAAACCTTAGAAGAGAAAATTTTTCTTCGAAGGTTATCCTTTTTGCCACTTAAAATAAGAAACCTTGTATAAAGAATCCTAACTAGTATATCATAAGTATGTATACTTTACTCCTACATATGTGTTGACTCCAACCATTCATAAACTCTAATAAAAGTACAACAACGAAAATTATCCAAAAGGACCACACATTCCAAAGTAACCACTTTCAGAATCTAAACCTTAGGACAACGTTGTTTCCGGGATTTGCGCTTAGAACGTGCATCACACTACTTATGCATAAAATCATATTGACATTAGTCCTTATCGGACCAATGATGCTGATTTTAGATTTTTGGATCTTATACTGACTCGAAGACCATGAATGCATAATCTTGCAACCACAAAAGGCAAGTTCACACTTGCTCATGTCCTTTGTTTATTTTCTGTAAAGTATTTTACAAATCTAGTGTTGTCTTCACCTGCATTTGAAAAAGGTCAGAAAACACTATTTTCATTAATAATGAGAACTATTGATTACTGATCCAGGGTGATCAGTTAATCTATTAAGTCTGATAGTTGGAATACCACTGTTCAGTACTATATCACCTAGGACTTAACAACCAATGTCGCCAGTTATTCTTGCGCCGTATATTACGCGTTGACCATGAGATTCGGAATGGGACGGAGAAGTCAGCTGTATCTTCTTCCTCTCGCATGAAGCCGGATGTGTAGGTCTTGGCTGTTATCCTCATAGCGTGCATATTAATTGGTAATTCATAGAGGATATGCAGCATATGGTTGGGAACCCTCAACGTCCCATGATAGTTCTGACATCTAACGGTTTGTACAAACAATCACCATAATTCTTTATGTGGGCATGGTGTACACCAAGGAGGCATGCGGGGTCGCGAAGGGGGCAGTGATTGGCTTGGATCATATTCTGGGCCCCACATCATGGAATTGTGGACGGGAATAAGCTACCCGGTTGTGCAACAAAGAGTTGATCTCTCATGGGTAAAGTAACGGACCTCTGCAGAGTGTAAGAACTGTAACTTGTTACTCCCTGTTCCGGGAAGGAGCTGCAAACGGGCGGGAAAGGAACTCCATGAAAGTTCTAGTAAACCCGTGAAGGCTGACGAACATAGATTTTCGGAATAAAAACAACCTTTGAAGAAATGTTTATGAAAACTTGCATTGCCTACGACCTACGGTCTACGGCTGTAGATATAGTGCATCAAAAACTCCTTTTCTAGTGAATTTGCTGAGTACGCTCGTACTCAAAGTGTCTTCTTAACCCTTGCTAGATTCTGAAGCCCTTAAAACGATGACTTCATCAAGTTATGCTCCAGGACTTATAAAAATCAGCTAAAGCTCTTCAATAAAGACAAGGAAATCAACAAATATCTCAAATTAAGTGAGGACGAAGTTACTGATTAGATAGAAATACAATCTCTAGCCAAAGAACCTATCTCTATAGTGCATTGCAATAGCAGCAATGCCAATTCCTTAGTTAAATACTAGTTTGAATAGTATAATAGTTTTGCGTTATTTATCTTTGATTCTTCTTCGTAAGAAGCCTTTCTCTATCTTATTAACCTAGAGGGTTCTCTGTATCTTATGTAAAGAGTGAGTTGTAACCTTTAAGCCATGTATTGGACCGCTGTGTTTCTGTTGTGCCATTCTGAGGGATGTAATACTAGTGAACGGTGTTTCATTGGTGTTATGTCAATGACTATAGTATACTACATCATGCAGTGGTATGCTGGGTCACCACAGTTGGTATCAGAGCATATGCTTTGACCTTAGGTTGGAAACCTAGTAAATGGGTAGAACCTGTAGAACACATCCTAGCAATAATGAAGAGTTCTCTAGTGATATGAGGGATATTCACTTAAGAATAATCCTTTTATGTTACTAGTGCGATAACTCTTTTATATGATTGCGATTCCAATCATTTCCCAAGAGTTTTAACTCTATGTGACTGATGATAATTTCTTATCCACAGTTCCACATGGCACCTAGATATCCACCCAGGAATGTTCAAGTGATGAACAAGATGTTGGATGACTAAGGAGGGGATTGCACAGACAATCTCCGACAACTTCTATGGAGTTTGGATTATGAATCAAGACTTCTGGTCAAGATTTACACTTACTATGATGGGCAGGTATTAGCTAAATACCGTGTCATGATCATGTTACCCAAGAAGTTAGGACTGAAGGGAGAAATGCCAGCAGGAGAGGCAAGGTGCATGGCATCTGCATATCAGATTGCCGTAGCAGCAGCAGCCATAACCATGATCCGAGAGCATAAATCCCAAGCTCCAGAAGGTAGTACTCACACCATTATACCACATGAAACCTCAAACTCAGAACCTGAGTTAGATCACTCTACCTTAGTCCAAGCTGAACCTACTCTAGCTGTAGAATATATGGATCGTTATCGGTCCTTGCTAAACACTTATCATAATACTCACCAAGTTTTAGTTCAAGAACTAGATACGGTCATTGAGGATTTTACTAATCCTGATAAAGCAATGGCTCGTAGGAAGAAGCTAGATAAAGAAGCTAGGCATCCCAAATACATATCTTCAGGAGAGGTGTTTGAGGAAACGGAGTTCAATGACCCAAACTCCGAAAATTATGCCAATTACCAGTATGACCTCAAGCCACCTGAAGACCTATGGACCAAGTACAATTCCGAACAACAGGAATGGACTAAAGTTATTCCAAATAAACCTGAGCCTAACAAGTATGGATGGGAGATAGAATCTCAAGGTAAAACTATAGGGACTCCTATACCTTGTGATGCAGGTATTGAAGAAGAGACCAATTATAACCATAGAGAGCCTTATGGACCATATGGGGGTAACACAAATCCAATCAACTTAGAAGAGTACTCCAATAGCTACTATACCAATATATATGACTAGATCCAAGAAAAAGTTAAGGAACCAACTTACTATGAGGAAGCGTTGCCGGAAAAACCAAACTATTCGATGGAAGATTACGACAACTCTAGTCATTTTTCAATGACTAATCTCAGTCTCGGTACTTCTAACCAAGAATACACACCTCCTGGATGCTCTTATGCTCCATAAGGCAGTCGTGGGACTTCACGTCATCATGGACGGAACTCCAGGAAGCATTAGAGGAATATGAAAGTGAGAGAGAAACTGTAGGGTTTCGTAGCATGGAAAACAAAAATTTTCTACCACATACAAACAAACAAGCCAAGATCTATCTACTAGATTGTAGCAACGAGTCGATAGAATAACTCACCCTCGAAGATTCCAAAGTGTTTAACGAGAGCGGATTCTCGTGGGTGATGTAGTCGTACTCTTCCCGATCTCAAGATCGCGTAGACGATCCTTCCGGCGCTGCGTTAGCCGCTCATGATCGGTCACACGTTCGGTACTCGACGAAGACATTCCTCTCCCTTGTTCCAGAAGGCAATGGAGGTTGTAGAACTCTCCTCGCGATTTCAAGACAACCAAGGCGTACCGGAAGTAGAGGGGAGATATCGCAGGGCTTCGTCTTAAGCCGGAGCGAGTATGGTGGTGTATGAGAGAGTTCCTCGACGATCTAGAGTTTAGACACGCCGAGGAGGAGAAAGCCGGCGGCTAGGGTTTAGCTAGGCGGCGGCTATGGAGGCGGCGGCGGCTTGGTGCTAGGGTTTGGAGGAGAGGATCTTGTGTGTCTCTAGGAGGGAGCCCTGCCCCTCCTTATATAGGTGGAGGGGCCGGCCGGCCAAGGGGAGAGGAGTCCCTCCCAACTCGGCAGGTGGTGCTTGGCGGTGGGGAGGAGGGACTCCTCCCCAACTCGGTTTCCTCCTCTTTTCCCACTTCCCAAAAATAGCCGTTTGACTTTCAAACTAGCCGTTTGACTTTCAAACTAGCCGTTTGACTTTTCAAACTAGGATTTGATTTAATCCTCTATTTTTTTCAGCGATGACACTTAGTACATGATGCAATCATATCAACTTGATACAACACATTCATGTACCCTTCCCTCCGAGTCTTGGACATTGAACCTTCTAGAACATTCGATGAAAACACCGGAACCATTCTCCAACTCCGAAACGGGACTTTCCTTATATGAATCTTATTCTCCGGACCATTCCGGATCTCCTCGTGATATCCCGAATCCCATTCGAGACTCCGAACAACATTCAGACTCTTTCTCATCATTCCATAACTACTCAAACAACGTCGAATCCTTAAGTGTGTCTCCCTACGGTTCGTGAATTATGCGGACATGATCGAGACACTTCTTCGATCAATAACCAATAGAGGAATCTGGAAATTCATATGGCTCCCACATATTTCTATGATTACTTTGCGATCGAATGAACCACTTACATACGATACCAATTTCCCTTTGTCTCACGATAGTTTACTTATACGAGGTTATGATCGTCGGTATCTCTGCATACCTAGTTCAACCTCGTTACCGATAAGTACTCTTTTCTCGTTCCCGTGATATGTGATCCCTTGTGAGCCAGTCACATGCTTGCAAGATAATTGGATGACATTTCACCGAGAGGGCCCAGAGTATATCTATCCGTCATATGGATGGACAAATCCCACTCTTGATCCATGTGTTTCAACCAATACTTTCCGAACACTCAATGCCACCTTTATA
This sequence comes from Avena longiglumis, assembly GCA_030063025.1. Taxonomy (NCBI): domain Eukaryota; kingdom Viridiplantae; phylum Streptophyta; class Magnoliopsida; order Poales; family Poaceae; genus Avena; species Avena longiglumis. The sequence goes on from CP125978.1 coordinate 153,430,745, forward strand.
GCCACCCAGTTACGGTGTGGTGTTTGATGTCATCAAAGCATCCATCCGGTAAAGGTGATATGCATGATCTCATGGTCGAAGGAATTAGGTTACTATGTATCAGAAAGCATATAGCAATTGAACTATTAAAATGACTTGATCTTTATGCTACGCTTATCTATAGGAGTATGTCCACCATATCATTCTCCTAACGATATGATCTTGTTGTTAATAACATCTCAATGTTCATGATAGGGAAACCACAATCATCTATTAACCAAAAAGCTAGTATTATATAGAGGCTTTACTAGGGACTTCAAATTAAGTTTACAAATCACACAAGTATTAATGTTTCCTTGTTAATATTATTATAGCATGAATGTAAACATTTATCATAAACACAAAGATATAATAATAACTACATTTATTATTGCCTCTAGGGCATATCTCCAACAGTCTCCCACTTGCACTAGAGTCATCTAATCTAGATTACATGGTAATATACCGAACACCCATGGCAGTTTGGTGCTGGTCATGTTTTGCCCTCGGGAGAGGTTTAGTCAACGGATCTGCCACGTTCAGATCTGTGTGTACTTTGCAAATCTTTATATCCCCATCTTGGATATGTTCTCGAATAGCGTGAAAACGTAGCTTGATGTGCTTTAGCTTCTTGTGTGACCTTGGTTCTTGCGCATTGGCTATGGCACCCATGTTATCACAGTAGATAGACATTGGGTCCAGCGCACTAGGAACCACACCCAGCTCTGTAATGAACTCTTTCATCCATATCGCTTCTTGTGAAGCCTCCGAAGCAGCCATGTATTCTGATTCAGTTGAAGATCTCGCCACAACGCTTTGCTTTGCACTCCTCCATCTAACTGCTGCACCATTCAAAATAAATACGTATCCAGATTGTGATTTAGAATCATCCGGATCAGTGTAACCATTAACAACGAGCTGTTCATCACCTCCATAAGAAAGAACCATATCCTTAGTTCTTCTCAAGTACTTAAGGATGTTTTTGACGGCTGTCCAATGATCCACTCCTGGATCACTTTGATATCTGCTAGTTAAACTAGCAGCATATGCAATGTCGGGTCTAGTACATAGCATGGCATACATTAGAGATCCTATGGCTGAGGCATAGGGAGTCTTACTCATCCTTTCTCTATCTTCTGCCGATGTCGGACTTTGAGTTTTACTCAAGGTTGTATTGGGCAACATGGGCAAGAACCCTTTCTTGCTATCTTCCATTCCAAACCTCTTTAGAACTTTGTCCAAATATGTACTTTGTGACAATGATATTTGGCGTTTCGATCTATCTCTATAAATCTTTATGCCTAATATGTAAGCTGCTTCGCCAAGATCCTTCATTGAAAAACTATTATTCAAATATTCCTTGACACTACTAAGAAGGTCTACATCATTCCCAATCAACAATATGTCATCTACATATAGTATTAAGAATGCTCTGAGCTCCCACTCACTTTCTTGTAAATACAAGCTTCTCCATAAGTTTGTATAAAACCAAAACTTTTGATCACCTTATCAAAATGTTGATTCCAACTTCGGGATGCTTGCTTCAATCCATAGATGGACCGTTGAAGTTTGCATACCTTGTTAGCATCTTTAGGATCGACAAAACCTTTGGGTTGCATCATATACAACTCTTCATCAATGTCTCCATTGAGGAATGCTGTTTTGACATCCATCTGCCATATCTCATAATCATAATATGTAGCGATTGCTAACATAATCCTCAAAGACTTTAGCTTGCCATCTGGTGAGAAAGTCTCATCGTAGTCAACTCCTTGAATTTGTCGAAACCCTTTTTGCGACAAGTCGAGCTTTATAAAGATAACATTACCATCAGCATCTGTTTTCTTCTTGAAAATCCATTTGATCTCGACAGCCTTCCGGCCATCCGGTAAGTCCACCAAAGTCCATACTTGGTTTTCGTACATGGATCCAATCTCGGATTTCATGGCTTCTTGCCATTTATTGGAATCTAGGCTCATCATCGCTTCCTCATATGTCTCAGGGTCATCGGTGTTGTCCACCAACATGACACTCATAACGGGATCATACCAATCTGGAGTGGTACGAGTTCTCGTTGACCTGTGAGGCTCTGTAGCAACTTCGACCGAAGTTTCATGATCATCATCATTAGCTTCCTCTCTAATTGGTGCAGGCACCACAGGAACTTCTTCCGGCGCTGCGCTACTCGCAATTTCGAGAGAAGGTTTGACAACCTCGTCGAGTTATACTTTCCTTCCAGTCACTTCTTTCGAGAGAAATTCCTTCTCTAGAAAGGATCCATTCTTGGCAACGAAGATTTTGCCTTCGGATCTATGATAGAAGGTATACCCAATAGTTTCCTTCGGGTATCCAATGAAGACGCATTTTTCCGCTTTGGGTTCAAGCTTGTCCGGCTGTAACTTCTTTACATAGGCTTCGCATCCCCAAACTTTAAGGAACGACAATCTAGGTTTCTTCCCAAACCATAATTCATACGGTGTCGTTTCAACGGATTTAGATGGTGCCCTATTTAAAGTGATTGCGGCTGTTTCTAATGCATAACCCCAAAATGATAGCGGTAAATCTGTAAGTGACATCATAGAATGAACCATATCTAAGAGAGTTCGATTACGACGTTCGGACACACCATTACGCTGTGGTGTTTCCGGCAGTGTCAATTGTGAAAGTATTCCGCATTTCTTCAAATGCTCGCCAAACTCGTAACTTAGATATTCACCTCCACGATCAGAACGTAGAAATTTAATCTTCTTGTTACGTTGATTCTCTACCTCATTTTGAAATTCCTTAAACTTCTCGAAAGTTTCGGACTTATGTTTCATGAAATAGATATACCCATATCTACTCAAATCATCCGTGAAGGTAAGAACATAACGATAACCACTGCACGACTCTACACTCATTGGACCACACACATCGGTATGTATGATTTCCAATAAGTCCGTAGCTCGCTGCATCATACCAGAAAATGGAGTCTTTGTCATTTTACCCATCAGACATGCTTCGCATCTTTCAAGTGATTCGAAATCAAGTGATTCAAGAAGTTCACCAGAATGGAGTTTCTTCATACGCTTCACTCCAATGTGACCAAGATGATAGGGCCACATATAGGTCGAGTTATCGCTCGATTTCAAACGTTTAGCCTCAATGTTATTAATATGTGTATTTCCACTATCGAGATTCAACAAGAATAGACCATCTATCAAAGGTGCATGTGCATAAAACATATTACTCATATAAATCGAACAACCATTATTCTCGGACTTAAACAAGTAACCGTCTCGCAATAAACAAGATCCCGATATAATGTTCATGCTCAACGCAGGCACCAAATAACAATTATTTAAGTATAAAACTAATCCCGATGGTAGATGAAGGGGTAGCGTGCCGACCGCGATCACATCAACCTTTGATCCGTTTCCCACGCGCATCGTCACCTCGTTCTTCGCTAGCTTCCGTTTTTTTCTGCAGCACATATTTCGAGTTACAAATATGAGCAACCGAACCAGTATCAAATACCCAGGCACTACTACGAGTACTAGTGAGATACACATCAATAACATGTATATCAGATATACCTTTCTTCTTGATGTTGCCGTTCTTCAAATCCGCCAAGTACTTTGGGCAATTCCGCTTCCAGTGACCTTCTCCCTTGCAGTAAAAGCACTCAGTATCAGGCTTAGGTCCAGCCTTGGTCTTCTTCGTTGGCGTGGTAACTTTCTTACCACCCTTCTTGAGGTGTCCCTTCTGCTTAGAGTTGCCTTTCTTGAATTTGGTGGTCTTATTAACCAACAACACTTGGTGCTCTTTCTTGATCTCCACTTCTGCAGATTTCAACATGGCAAAGAGTTCTGGCAACGTCTTGTTCATGTTTTGCATGTTGTAGTTCATCACAAAGTTCTTGTAACTTGGTGGTAGTGATTGAAGGACGCGGTAAATCCCCAAAGCATTAGGAATCACTATACCCAAGCTTTGAAGTTTGTTTGCGTGCCCAGACATCTTAAGCACATGCTCACTGACGGAGCTGCCCTCTTCCATCTTGCAGTTAAAGAACTTTTCAGAAGCCTCATAGCTTTCAATTGCCGCATGAGTCTAAAAGATCAATTTGAGATCCTCGACAATATCATATGGGTCTGAATTCTCAAACCTTTTCTGAAGCTCCGATTCTAAACCATACAAGATTGCACACTGAACTGTGGAGTACTGAGTCTTCCGAGTGAGGTAAACATTCTTTACTTCATCGGCAGCATCACCGCAGTGGTCACCCAATGCATCCAAAGACATAGGTCAAATTACCACTTGTGAGGACAATCCTCAAATTGCTAAACCAATCCATGAGTTGCTTCCATTGTTTTTCAACTTTTCTTTCTCTAGGAACGCATTAAAATTGATGGTAGGGCTGCCATTGATCTACAACATATTTGCAATAGTTTAGACTAAGTTTATGACAAATTGAGTTCAAATTAATAATAAAATTAATCTAGGTGAACTCCCACTCAAAACAATATCCCTCACATTGTTTTAGTGATCACACGAACCAAATCCACCACATCAACACCGATCATCACGAGAGTTGATATAGTTTCAATGGAGAACAATCGACATGTTCATCATATCTACTATATGATTCATGCTTTACCTTTCGGTGATCCGTGTTCCGAGACCATGTCTGTACATGCTAGGCTCGTCAAGATCAAACCTTAGTTTCCAGATGAGAAAATCTGGCTTGCTCACGTTGTATACACTTGCGGAATCTAACACACCCGATCATCACGTGGTGCTTCGAAACAACAGGCTTTAGCAACGGTGCTAACTAAGGGTGAACACTTTATGACTTGAAATTCATGTGCATGAGGGATCATCTTATAATGCTACCGTCGTCTACTAAGCAATACAAGATGCATAAAGGATTAACATCACATGCAATTCATAATATGTGATATGATATGGCCTTTCTTCTTTGTGCTTCCGATCACCATCTTCTAGCACGAACATGATCTCCATCATCACCGGCATTGCATCAAGGTCAATGACGCTTCTCCATGGTTGTCGTCCACCGGCTTCAACTATTACAACTACTTTGAATAGACACGCGGGTCTTAACATAAATTAAAGACAACCATATGGCTCCTGCCGGTTGCCAACTTACAATAAGGAACATTGCATACATCAAATATAATCACAATCATGGCCATATCACATCACTGCACACCCCTGCAAAACAAAGTTAGACGCCTCTACTTTCTTTGCATGTTTTATGTGGTTTGGGGCTTTCAATAAGTGTCGTTCTAACTTACGAATATGAACCACAACATTGATACTAGTATTGTTAATCACCCGTTGTAAATTGGATCTTAACTATGCTAGGAGAAACAGGCACCCGCAAAGCCACTTATGCAATACAAGTTGCATGTCAAGCGTGGAGCAAGTCTCATGAACGATGTCATGTAAGGTTAGCCCGGGCCGCTTCGTCCCAACATACCGCAAGATGCAAAGTACACAAGAATCAATCGACAATAAAAGCATCAACGCCCACAATGACCATTGTGTTCTACTCGTGCAACAGATCTACATATAGACACGACTCTGATACCACTGTAGGGTTTCATAGCATGGAAAACAAAATTTTCCTACCGCATACAAAAAAACAAGCCAAGATCTATCTACTAGATTGTAGCAACGAGTCGATAGAATAACTCACCCTCAAAGATTCCAAAGTGTTTAATGAGAGCGGATTCTCGTGGGCGATGTAGTCGTACTCTTCCCGATCTCAAGATCGCGTAGACGATCCTTTCGGCGCTGCGTTTCGGCAGCGCTCCCGCAGTCGGTCACACGTTCGGTACTCGACGAAGACCTTCCTCTCCCTTGTTCCAGCAGGCAGCGGAGGTTGTAGCACTCTCCTCGCGATTCCGGCAGCACAACGGCGTGGTACCGGAAGTAGAGGGGAGATCTCGCAGGGCTTCGCCTTAAGCCGGAGCGAGTATGGTGGTGTATGAGAGAGTTCCTCGACGATCTAGAGTTTAGACACGCCGAGGAGGAGCAAGCCGGCGGCTAGGGTTTAGCTAGGCGGCGGCGGCGGTTTGCCCTAGGGCCGGCGGCGGCTATGGAGGCGGCGGCGGCTTGGTGCTAGGGTTTGGAGGAGAGGATCTTGTGTGTCTCTAGGAGGGAGCCCTGCCCCTCCTTATATAGGTGGAGGGGCCGGCCGGCCAAGGGGAGGGAGAGGAGTCCCTCCCCAACTCGGCTTGGGTGGTGCGCCGGCGGTGGGGAGGAGGGACTCCTCCCCAACTCGGTTTCCTCCTCTTTTCCCACTTCCCAAAAATAGCCGTTTGACTTTCAAACTAGCCGTTTGACTTTTCAAACTAGGATTTGATTTAATCCTCTATTTTGTTCAGCGATGACACTTAGTACATGATGCAATCATATCAAATTGATACAACACATTCATGTACCCTTCCCCTCCGGAGTGCTGGACATTTCGGAACCTTCTAGAACATTCCCGATGAAAACACTGGAACCATTCTCCAACTCCGAAACGGGACTTTCCTTATATGAATCTTATTCTCCGGACCATTTCGGATCTCCTCGTGATATCCCGAATCCCATTCGAGACTCCGAACAACATTCGGACTCTTTCTCATCATTCCATAACTACTCAAACAACGTCGAATCCTTAAGTGTGTCTCCCTACGGTTCGTGAATTATGCGGACATGATCGAGACACTTCTCTGATCAATAACCAATAGTGGAATCTGGAAATTCATATGGCTCCCATGTATTTCTACGATTACTTTGCGATCGAATGAACCACTTACATACGATACCAATTTCCCTTTGTCTCACGATAGTTTACTTATCCGAGGTTATGTTCGTCGGTATCTCTGCATACGTAGTTCAACCTCGTTACCGATAAGTACTCTTTTCTCGTTCCCGTGATATGTGATCCCTTGTGAGCCAGTCACATGCTTGCAAGCTAATTGGATGACATTTCACCGAGAGGGCCCAGAGTATATCTATCCGTCATATGGATGGACAAATCCCACTCTTGATCCATGTGTTTCAACCAATACTTTCCGAACACTCAATGCCACCTTTATAGCCACCCGATTCGGTGTGGTGTTTGATGTCATCAAAGCATCCATCCGGTAAAGGTGATATGCATGATCTCATGGTCGAAGGAATTAGGTTACTATGTATCAGAAAGCATATAGCAATTGAACTATTAAAATGACTTGATCTTTATGCTACGCTTATCTATAGGAGTATGTCCACCATATCATTCTCCTAACGATATGATCTTGTTGTTAATAACATCTCAATGTTCATGATAGGGAAACCACAATCATCTATTAACCAACAAGCTAGTATTATATAGAGGCTTTACTAGGGACTTCAAATTAAGTTTACAAATCACACAAGTATTAATGTTTCCTTGTTAATACTATTATAGCATGAATGTAAACATTTATAATAAACACAAAGATATAATAATAACTACATTTATTATTGCCTCTAGGGCATATCTCCAACAGAAACAACATCCCCAGGGATGAGGGCTTGAATAATGTACATAGAGGGTAATGTGTATTGTAGTTTGCAGGGTTTGCGGAAATAAGTGAGGATATACCCACAAGAACAAGAAGTTATTGTAAGATAGCTGTGTAAATAGGTATGGAGCAAACCGTTGGAACATCTAGTACATTTGTAATTAGTTAAAACCCACGTGTAATACAGCTTATATGTTTTGTTGTTTATTGACATTTGGATCTTATTGAATTTTCTTGATTGACTAGATCTGTACATGAAGTTTAATTAGGTGTGCAAATGCATGATGTAACACCTAGTTATTACTTGATGATATATACCTAGATAGGAACGGGAATTCGTGTAAGGGAGCGACGATTTCAAAAGAAGACTTACTGGAAGGAAGAAGCAAGATATAAGGAGTGTTAACGGCACTTGGAGAATAGGTAGAGCATAGATCATTCCTAGCCAAACTCAAGAAAGAAGTTGGGTATAGGAGTGGGTAATATTACTAAGAAGTAATGGATAAATTGTACCAAGTTCATGGAAGTATCATGAATAAGTACAAATAATTAGCTTTGGAACCAAAATTATATTCAAACTCTGACAATTCCAAGAGAATGCGAGAGGTATGTGAGAAACCATAGGGTAATACATGCACCCTAGGACGGTTCGCAGATGGTAATAATCCGCAATTGGTATTTGATCCATAGCTAGTAACTAATCCACAGTTGGTATTTTGTCCGCAGCTGGTATTTGGTTGAAATAGTTAACCAAATCTTATTAAAAGTTGCATAAATAGCATTAAATTTGGCCTAAGTTAAGTAAGACACAAGGAAGTTTAACAGATCTGAAGACGATCGCTTGGTAAGATGCTTTGCAAAATCCAGTTTATTCAGCAAGAATGCCCAATAGTAAGTACGCCATTTAGTGCTGAAAGAATTGCTTCGGATATCCACAACTATGTGGATGCACCGTATAATCTTTCATTGGACCTTAAACCAGTAAAATATAAACTGAACAGGAACTAACATTTTAGTTCAAGAATCAATAGCTTCTATGTATGGAGTTTCAAAACTATTAGTAAAACTTAATGGGGGAGAGTAAACATTAGGAATGATAGTTGAAGAAAAATACTATAGGTAATAAAGAAAAGTTTTTTTTAAGAAAGTACAAACTTTAGGGTGATGAAGGATACAGTTAAACAATCAAATTTAAAAAAGAAACAACTTTTAAGTAACCCTTAATAAGTAATGTAGAACCCTAATTCAACAAGTGTCGAGAATGAAAAATTCCAATGGGTATGGACAAACTGAGTTCAAATCCAATCTTGGAAGGAATACTAGTATCAATTATATAATGACAGGAATAGAAGATAGTCTGTTGACCATTAAAATGCGTAAATAGAAACTTAAAAACTTGTGGTAATGAGAACTTCCATATTGTAATTAATATAGTAACGAAGCTGTTAATTCAAGAAAAAGAATTGAATGAGGATATCTAATCAGGTTATGGAATATTTCAATTAATTCCATTGAAGATCATCATGGAGTGGGGAGTGTAGCAACCATTACAAACCTTAGAAATTCCTGAATGAAAATGGGAGGAAATAGATATAGACTTCAGGATTACCTATGACACCAAAAAGGAAAGATATGGTATGGGTAATTGTGGACAGACTCACTAAGAGTGCACATTTTATTACAGTAAATCAAAAGGATAATGCCGAGAAGTTAGTTGAAGTATATGTCAAGGAGAGACAAGACATCATTAATAAAATCAGGGATATACTGAAAATAGCCTAGAGCAGGCAGCAAAGTTATGCGGATCAAAGATGAATATCATGGCCTCCAGAAGTAGGAGATATGGTCTATTTGAAAGTAAGTCCAATGAAAGGAGTAAAAGGATCCGGAATTAAAGGGGAATTGAATCCAAGATATATCGGACCATTAAATATACTGAGTCAAAACAGAACTATAGCTTATGCTTTAGAGTTACCATCAAGATTAGCTCATGTGTATAATGTTTTTCATTTGTCACAACTTCGCAAATATTTGAAAGTTCCAGAGGATGCAATAACACATCAAGAGATAGAACTACAAGCAGACCTAACTTATATTGGAAATTCCTGTAAGATTATGGAAGAAAATTGGAAAAGATTGAGGAACAGAGCAATTGAATATTGCAAGGTATAGTGGGAACATCACCCTGAGAGAGAAACCACATGGGAGAAGAAAGAGGGTTTAAGAAAAGTTTATCCAGAACTATTTAAGTACATCTCCACAAACTTCGGGACAAAGTTTAATTTAAGAGGGGCAGTCTGTAACATCCCAGTATTTAGGACCTAACGATGGGTAGATTTAGGAATATGAATTGTTGCATGCATTCATTTGTGAAAATGTGAGTAAAATTTTCGCCAAATAAAAACCTTGAAGTGATCAAAGTTTCTTTCTTACTTTGAGAATATGTTTAGTATTAAAGGAGGATTGCTATAAACTTTGATATGATCTTAAAAGAATTATGTGTGTTTTGAAATGAGTTTGGATTTTAAAACTTAAGTGTTTTATAATTTAAATGATTTTGATATAAGATTTGAATCTTAATTTATTTAAAGAGAAAAGTATCATAACTTAAATCTTATCTAAAAACAATATTGTATATGAAATTCATTTTATATACATACACAAGTCACAGAGAATGAACTTACCGAAGTATTCAAAACTTCACCATATACAAAAATAATAAAGAATAAGAATATTCTTTATTAATAAATATATAATCTTTATTACAAATGAATTAAATAAAGATTACAAGAATTGTAAAATAAAAATTGCAAAAGAAAAAGAAAATTACAATTGTATATCTACTAACTATCCTATATCTAAAACTACACTAAATCTTCATCTTTATCTTTATACCTCCAAAACAAAGATTAAATAGAAAACAAATAAGATTAGTGTTAGTATATTTTTCTCAGATATGTCAGTGAGGTGCACTTGACAATCTCATCATTGAGAAATGATCAAAAAGGGGCAAGTTTCACCGATATGAAAGATTTCATCCTTCATAAATTCAAAGCCAGAATTCAAATGATAGCCAAAAGGGACCAATGCACCAGCCAGGTAAAAGTAGTTTGGTAAGAGTAAGTTCAAACTTTCTGAACTTATCCACATGTGCATAGCAGACACACAAGCTTCACACACACAACCATGCAAAGGGTGTGCTGTCGACCCCACAAGCACATCTAATATCACAAAACCACAGCATAGCCGTGGAGGAGCACCTCAGTGCATATCTCCACTACACAACATACCAGCACAGCCAGGGTAAACAACATCTAAACCAAGAACAGCGACCAAATCCAACCACCCAGATCAACCCAAACATCACCAGGATGGTGACATAAGGAGGGGAATGGATATGGTGGATAACAAGGTCAAGCCCAAGAGCTAGGAGGAGCAGACAAGCTCAGGAGCACAGCAAAAGCAGATCAAGATCCAGATCAAGATCAAGATCATCATCAATCTACTACATCCACATCAGAATCTGTGGTGAGCCTCATAAAACCATCTCATGATTTCATCATAAAAGCATGTGTTGCTTTATGAAATAATCTCTCAATAATCAACCAAGATGGGTGAATCTATCCTAGAGATTTCAAGTATAAGGATAAGAAATCAAGCTCAAGCACAAACACTAAACCCTCAGACCAGCATCACTGGGTTCAGTGTATTTTTACAACTTAGATCATTTTCATATGATCTTATCATATCAGGGCACATCTCTCAGAGAGAGTAGCATCTCTAATCTTTCATGTTTCAAACAAACTATTGCCCAACTAACTAGGAATTACATCCTAGAGCCTCATACCAACATCATAGGCAGGAAAGTTAATATAAGATTTCATATCATCTTATCAGTTTTAATCACAAGCATTATCCAGCTAATTCCAAAAATAAAACTCAATCACTTGTGTGCCAGAATACAATGGTATCACAAGGACAAGTTCTTAATGAACTAAAACCAATCTTTACTTAGCTTCCACAGATAAAAGGTACAACCACTACATATCATGTTCCTGAAGCCAAATGTCAGGAATCAACATTAAAATGAATCTATATATATCCATAGAAAATCATTACATGTAATGATTTGATTCAGAATATATTATCTCAAACAAGCCAATATTATAATTGCAGCAAGCAACTACTGAGAGAAACTACTGTCAGTATAACCATTCTGACAATAGAATAAATTCTCAAATCAACAACATAATCCAATCAAGGATTTCATTGAACACTAGCATGGATCATGGTGGATTACCACTAGAATGAATCTGACAGGCAACTAGTATCATCAAAGCCACTACCAATCATCAACCATTGCAGAAAATCATTTCCCATGATCAGATATGATCAACACTAAATCGAAAGCATCATAGATATGACCAACAGGGGGTTATGAACCCTAATCAGAGCAAGAACCCTAATACAGAGATGAACTCAACCAACACATAGTCACTCGGCATGGAAGGCACTAAATACACATAGAGAGAATCATGGTAGTAACATGGACAAGCACCACAAAGAAAACTTACCCGAGGTCCTCGCTGATGAATCGAAGAGGAATCAGAGGGGCCGACGAACCGCGGCGGCACTGGGAGCACCCAGAGGCGCAACTGCATCGCCACCGCCATGGCGCAGCGCCGACGAGACCGACACACCACCAGCGGGATCGCGGCGGCGACAACATCTTTTCCGAACCCTAGGGTTCAGGAATGGGGTGGAACTGACCACGGGGAAGCCCCAGAGTCAAATCCAAGTGGATGGAACGAGAGAGCATCGTCAACAACCCCAACTCACACCACTGTGGCGGCCAGAACGGCCGACGATGGCAGGAATCGACGGTGGCGGCATCACCGGCCACGGGGTCGAGTCAAAGGAGGTGGGGATAAGGTCGAGGGAGAGAGGGGATGCAAAGTGGGCTGGGTGCGACAAAAAACCCTTCGGGGTATCTTTTGACCCTGCCCTATTGGGCCACCTTGGCCCAATAAGCCCAAGGGGCCAGCCCAAGTTGCTTAATTAATCTTTTTGATCAATTGAAAAAGACCAAAATGCCCCTGACCTCAATAAAATTATAGAAAAAAATAAAAGTCCAAAAATTATAAAGAAAATATTTTTGGAATCACAATAATCCACTCTGTCCAAATAAAATATGATTTCAAATTTTGGACATTTAATTTTTTATATGAATTTTGAAATCTATATATTCTTTATGGAATTTTACAAAATTATTGAAAAATGATAAAAATAAATAAAAATCACTTTTATCATTTATTAATATTATAGTATTTTTGAAAAATACTAAATAAATATTTAGTAACAAAACATTAATAATTCATATTCCTATGATGATAAATGTTTATAATGTAAGTAATAAACCAACATGATCATAAAAATAATATATACAAGATAAAAATCTCATATTATACTTTGAATTAAATAAAAATTCAAATATTTTAATAACTCAAATTTAAACCTATTTATTTCATTAATAATTCATAAAAGGATAAATAACATTTATTAATATCCTTAAAATGAGTAAAATAAGTTTAATATATAGTACAAATCTTAAATATTAATGAAATGAAACTCTAATGGTTAAAAAAATTTATAAAAATCTTTATATTAAATTATCTTCATATCTAAGTAAAGATTATGTTCTCATAGGATTCCAATTCATGATAAAAACCTTAAAGAACATCTTGCAAATAAATCAGATCCTTACCATTTACTTTAAATTATCAAATTTTACCAATTACCAGAACACTATAGAAAGTTCAAAGATAGTTAAGTGAAAATATATCTGGAATTATAAACTCTACTCACTTATCTATAAATGGTAAATGATACTACTCTATCATAGAATTAAGAAACCATTATCTCAAGTAACAGAACAAACATTCTTAAGTAACTTAAAGAACACATTTCAGATATACAAGATACCAATGTGTATGTATCATACTTTCAAAACTATCCATATTTTAAAGTTAACTTTAGTCTCCAAGAGTCTAAATATAATACCATACACATTACTACATGTTTTATAGTTAACTTTGGTATGAAGTAGTTAATCTATAAAGCAGCTCAAGCCCAAACCATTTGATCAAAACAAATAACACCAACCATCACTAACTAACCACAAGGTTTGTTTAAACCTTAGAAGAGAAACTTTTTCTTCGAAGGTTATCCTTTTTGCCACTTAAAATAATAAACCTTGTATAAAGAATCCTAACTAGTATATCATAAGTATGTATACTTTACTCCTACATATGTGTTGACTCCAACCACTCATAAACTCTAATAAAAGTACAACCATGAAAATTATCCAAAAGGACCACACATTCCAAAGTAACCACTTTCAGAATCTAAACCTTAGGACAACATTGTTTTCAGGATTTGCGCTTAGAACGTGCATCACACTACTTATGCATAAAATCATATTTCTTCTTTAAACATTAGTCCTTACCGGACCGATGATGCTGATTTCAGATTTTTGGATCTTATACTGACTCGAAGACCATGAATGCATAATCTTGCAAACACAAAAGGCAAGTTCACACTTGCTCATGTCCTTTGTTTATTTTCTATAAAGTATTTTACAAATCCAGTGTTATCTTCACCTGCATTTGAAAAAGATCAGAAAACACTATTTTCATTAATAATGAGAACTATTAATTACTGATCTAGGGTGATCAGTTAATCTATTAAGTCTGACAGTTGGAATACCACTGTTCAGAACTATATCACCTAGGACTTAACAACCAATATCGCCAGTGATTCTTGCGCCGTATATTACGCGTTGCCCATGAGATTTGGAATGGGACGGAGAAGTCAGCTGTATCTTCTTCCTCTCGCATGAAGACGGATGTGCAGGTCGTGGCTATTATCCTCATAGCGTGCATATTAATTGGTAATTCATAGAGGATATGAGGCATATGGGTGGGAACCCTCAACGTCCCACGATAGTTCTGACATCTAACGGTTTGTACAAACCATCACCATAATTCTTTATGTGGGCATGGTGTACACCAAGGAGGCATGCGGGGTCGCGAAGGGGGCAGTGATTGGCTTGGATCATATTCTGGGCCCCACATCATGGAATTATGGATGGGAATAAGCTATCCGGTTGTGCAACAAAGAGTTGATCTCTCATGGGTAAAGTAACGCACCTCTACAGAGTGTAAGAACTGTAACTAGTTACTCCCTGTTCCGGGAAGGAGCTGCGAACGCGGCGGGAAAGGAACTCCTTGAAAGTTCTGGTAAACCCGTGAAGGCTGACGAACATAGATTTTCGAAATAAAAACAACCTTTGAAGAAATGTTTATGAAAACTTGCATTGCCTACGACCTACGGTCTGCGGCTGTAGATATAGTGCATCGAACACTCCTTTTCTAGTGAATTTTCTGAGTACGCTCGTACTCAAAGTATCTTCTTAACCCTTGCTAGATTCTGAAGCCCTTAAAACAATGATTTCATCAAGTTATGCTCCAGGACTTATCAAAATCATCTAAAGCTCTTCAATAAAGACAAGGAAATCAACAAATATCTCAACTCAAGTGATGACGAAGTTACTGATTAGATAGAAATACAATCTCTAGCCAAAGCACCTATCTCTGTAGTGCATTGCAATAACAGCAATGCTAATTCCTTAGTTAAATACTAGTTTGAATATTATAATAGTTTTGCGTTATTTATCTTTGATTCTTCTTTGTAAGAAGCCTTTCTCTATCTTATTAACCTAGAGGGGATCTTATGTAAAGAGTGAGTTGTAACCTTTAAGCCATGTATTGGACCGCTGTGTTTCTGTCGTGCCATTCTGAGGGATGTAATACTAGTGAACGGTGTTTCATTGGTGTTATGTCAACGACTATAGTATACTACATCATGCAGTGGTATGCTGGGTCACCGCAGAAAATGCCCCAGCTCAGCAGCAGCGTCGTGTTCAGTCCGGAAGAAGGTTTGCTCCAGGGAATTCGCTCAACTATAACGGCCGTCTCTTTCTCATGCATGCTGAAGAAGCCCAGGAAGCGCCAAATGTCGTGCTGGGTATGTTTTTTGTTAACTCAGTACTTGCAAGAGTGTTGTTTGATTCCGGAGCACCGCATTCATTTGTTACTGAAGAATTTGCATGCACTAGTAAGATTCAACCAACCAAATTGAAGCATGTTATTATTGTTCAAATACCTGGTTCAACCACAAAAGCGAGACAAATTTGCAAAGCCGTCCCTATCTGAATCCATGGCATAGATTTTTATGCCAATCTAATAGTACTTGGAACTAAAGGTTTGGAAGTAGTACTAGGAATGGATTGGATGTCCAAACATAAAAGATTAATTGACTGTGCCAAGAAAGACATAACCATGACCAGTACCACCGGAATATCAGTCGCGCATGTATCTGAAACCTTGCCCCGACAATTCAAGTGCAACAAGAGTATAGCCCAACCTACCATTGACCAAGTTCGGATAGTCTGTGAATACCCCGATGTGTGCCCGGTATGCCCCCAGATCGGGATATCGAGTTTATCATTGAACTAATACCTGGAACCGGTCCCATAGCCAGAGACCATATAGTATGAACTCATCTAAACTAGTGGAACTGAAGAAGCAACTAGATGCCATGTTGGAAATTGGATTAATTCAACCAAGTGCGTCACCTTGGAGATCACCTGTTTTGTTTGTGGACAAGAAAGATGGAGGTAACCGTTTGTGTATGGATTGTAGGAAGTTGAACGATGTCACCATCAAGAACAAGTACCCGTTGCCGAAGATAGAAGACCTATTTGACCAGTTGACTGGTGCCAAAGTGTTTTCTAAGATTGATCTTAGAACTGGCTATCATCAACTCAAGATTCGCGCAGAGCATATTCCAAAGACTGCCTTTACCACCAGATATGGATTATATGAGTATACTGTTATGTCTTTTGGATTAACCAATGCCCCCGCTTATTTCATGAACCTCATGAATACGATTTTTATGGACTTTCTGGATAAGTTTGTCGTTGTTTTTATCGATGACATTTGTGGCATCCCGCAAAACCACTACTAGAAAATCGCGTTGTTTTTGTGCATTGCATCATCATGACCGCATGCTCATGTCATCATGCCACATCGCATTTGGGCATCGTCATGATCTTGCATGTGCTTGTATAAAACTATTTTCGGAAAAACCGGTTCTTGTTTTCTAAACGCCCCGTCCTTATTCAAACGCAAACCCGGGTCGCCGGAATATTTTGTTTTGACTAAATATGTTTTGAAAACGGTCCGTTTAAATAAATAAAATATTGCATTATTTTTAGTGGGGCAGTCGAACGGGCCGAATCGACCCGAACGACCACCCCCAGAAAATAAAACGGTCCACCCCTTAATACTTTTCTACCTAGTCCTATCCTACCCACACCCCCGGCCACCTCACCCGGACCACTCCCACGCTGCCACCTCACCCTCATCCGTCACCCCCCTCCAACCAGGTGCTGCCACCTCACCCCCCATCTCTCTCTCCCTCCAACCACCTCACCGCCGGCCCCACCCCAGCACACCACTCAGCTCACCCCACACACGCACACAGACGCACACCCCAGCCACTCTCCACTCACCCTGGGCCCACCCACTGTCGCCGCCCACGTCCCCACCTGCCCACCACGCGACCGCGTCCCCGACCCTCCGCCTCTTCCTCCTCCCCACCTTCTTCCTCCCAGGCGCCCCCGTCTCCTCTCTCCGGAGACCCCACCGCGCCCAGCTCCTCCCGCTCGCCGCTTTCCCCTCCCAGTACGCTCGCCGTCCGCAGCCCGCTCGTCGTCGAGACACCCCTCTCCGTTCCCCCAACCGCCCCGCCGCCCGTCTGCGCCCATCGTCTGCCGCCCGTCTGCGCCCATCGTCCGCCGCCCGGAGCCCGCGCCCCCTCCGCTTGCGCCGCCAAGCGCCCTCCTTCTTCCCGCTGTCCTCGCCTCCCTCTGCCGCCCGCCTTGCGCCCGCCAGCGTCGCCTCCCCTCTGCTCGTCGCCCGCCATCCTCCTCCTCGGCCGGCCATCCTCCTCTCGCCCGCCCCGCCCTCGCCCTCACTCCCGTCTCCACCGCTCCCGTCGCGCCCGCCCGCCTCGCCCGTCCGTTTCTCCCTCCCCTCGGCGACCGGCAGCTCGAAGCCTCCTCCGGCCCGCGCCCGCCTGCTCGCCCTCCGCGGCCGCCGCCCGTCTCGCCCGGCTTGCCCTCCGCGCCTGCCTCGCGTCGCGCTCCGCCGCCCCACGCGTCCTCCCGCCTCGTCGAGCGACCTGCCCTGCCGTCGCTTCGCCCTCGCCGGACCCTCCCGCTTGTCGCCGGGCCGCCTCTGCCTTCTCCTCGTGGCCCGCGTCGTCGCCCTCGCGAGCCTGCCGCCATGACCCTCCTGCGTGTGGGCCCTCTGTGACGCCGCACCTCCCGCCCATGAGTTGACAAAGTGCGCCGCGGCCCGTCAAGTTCTGCAACAAGTCGGACAAGTTGTGTTGAGACGCCACGACACATCATGAGCGCCACGAGAACGACAAGTGTTGATAGCCGAGCACCAGGCCGATCCGATGCCGACCCAAGTTCGCCCTCCCGGAACCGTCAAGACCACCGTCACGGCCGACATGATCTTCCTCGGCGGCAACGACAAATCGGACAAGGATCACCAAAAATAACTGCCGACAAGATCTCCAGCATGGATAAGATGCCCAGACCCCGAAGGCCGACCCCGGATGTCCACACATGCGACAAGACCTTCGCCCCGAATGCGGAATCGAGAACCCGAACGCCAAGGTCGCCTTCCCGGACCCCTGAAGATCGATCCGAAGCGCCAGGACCCGAACCTGAAGGATGCCAAGATCACCGACGCGGAACGCCAAGTTCTTCATCCCGGATGCCAATACCGACTCGATGGCACGGACCCGACAGGATCATCGCGATGACAAGAACGGCACCGACCGAAACAAACCCGATGCGACCCCGACGCCGAACCAAGTCTGGCTTCCCGGAATGGCAAGACCTACCTCCGTTATCCGAGAGCGATTCCATCGAGACCGATCCCGTCGAACCCCGAGACCCGACCCCGGACCTCGAACCCCGGAACCCCAAGATCGTCGAACCCTAATGTGTGACCCCTTTCTCGAATCCTATTTTATAAATGTAATATAAAACCTATTGCATATTAATCATTCATCTCGCATGCATATTTGTGTGGTTTGGGGGCCTTCTGCCGATTCACCTTAATTAAATATGGAGCCCATATGCGGGCAAATCTAGTCTCATATTGGCCTCATTTAAATCTGTGCATCGAACCGGTGTTCACTTTTGCCATGTTAATACAACATCTAAATTGCGGTGGTTAGCTAAACAACATGAACCACCTAATTAATTGTCGGGACCCTGGTTCCGCTTAATATGACCTAATTGCACTGCATCTTGCCATGTCATACATCATACATGGATCATGCCGATCTTCTGCCGTGTATTAAATATTGCATCCGGTGTTTATTCTAGTGTTTTGCTTCTTCGCGGATAAGGCCGTTGAGTTGATGTGAGCTTCGACCCGATCTTCGGATGAACCTTCGACAATGTTTTCAGGCGAGCATCTCCCTCTTTCTACCTATCTTACTTTTATAGTATTTATTTCCCTCCTGTTGATCTATTGCTATCTGTGTTGCGTTGCTTTAGTTTTCGCACTCGTGATATCCCCTGCAGCCTTATATTGCCTTGGACACATCCTATTACCCGTTGTTTGGTAGATAGTTGGACTTGCGCGTCGTAGTCGCTTGTTCAAGTGCTTTTGCGTGTTGTCAAGTGCCACAGTTGTTGGAGCCTTGCCGCATGTTTGATGTTGGAGTTGATCATGGTTTTACTTATCGCTCACTTTAATTCCTGTTTAACAATTAAAATGGAAGTAAGCAGAGGCATCGGTGGGTGATAGATAACATTTGGTTTCCGAACGCCCACTTGTGTCCCGTAGGACCCCGAGTACTTGATACCTGTTCCTTGAATAATCGCGCTATCCACATCCTGGAGGTATATGGGACCCCCTGAGCCAGAGCTTGATTCAGTCTTATTTCTTGGGGCCACAAAATAGTTTGAGGTTTTATTTACTATCCTGTACTTATGCCATGCTACTGCTTTATTTACAATTGTGCGAGGAGCACACTGTACTGTTTAGGTAAGTGGAGTGTTTTCGCGGTATCGACACCCCGAGTTTTCGGGTTCCCAGTCGCTTACAGCCATTGTCGCAAACCTTGAGTCCGTCTCGGAGCTAGCTTACTTCGTTGCGGGTAAGACTCCAAGGGGTGGCCCCCTGAAATATTTCTGAATCCTGTGATTGCTTTGTCGTGAAAGCCTCGTTGGGTTTTGATTTGGTTTTTCCGAGGTTGATCGAGCGTGTGTTGCTATTGGTGCACCCCGGCCGGGTAAAACTTTCTGAAAGCCGTGTCCGCGGTTATGGACGACTTGGAGCACAGTATCTCGACCATAGACAAGCATAACTAAAGTTTATTGCTATAAATTTGACTTTATAATGACTAGTAATCAGCTTCACTATAACGAAATGGCTAATAATACTGCCCACAATTGCTTGTTTGGAGTGTCGCTTGCGGCCATTGTATCTGAGTAGTAAGTATTGCAACTACAACGGAATGGCTAAATAAAAGTACCAACAACTGCTGGGTTTTGGGTTATCTCATGCTAATTGTATCTGACTAGTAAGTGTCGCAACTACAACGGAATGGTTAATTAAAAGTGCCCACTGCTTACTTTATCAGGATGATTATCTAAACCTGACTAGTAATTGCTGCAACGATAACTGAATAAGTAAAACTGCCAGCGTGAGTTCCTCGGTTGACTTCCTCGTTTGGTCTCGAGGGGGAAACACCAGGATGGGTTTGTTTGATGATAGTATCACGTTGGTTCCGGATAGGTCCTTCTTACCCCCCTCTGATTGCCGCCAGTTGTATCGAGTCTCTATAGGTTGTTTAGTGCATGCTGCCGCTGCCGCTTCAGTCCACCATACCTATGTAGGCGAGGACCGCCGAATTCTAGCCTCGCCGTGTACTGGCCTCAGTACTGACGCTCCTATTTTTCCTTTGCCCTTTGTCGGCACCCCTTTTGTTTAAGCAGGTTTTGAGATCGACGTCGTTAGCAGGGTTACCCTTCCGGCTTGGCCTGGGCAGGGTTATGGACGCCATTGGTTATTCTTCAGGGCTCTTAGCCCCATTTGCATCTTGTCCGTAGTCGGACGCTCTATCATTTTCAAGGTGATTTGGATCTTTGTATATTATATCTGTATTCTTGACTCATTGAGTCATTTGTATATATCTCTCTACGTGGGTCCCATCGAGGACTGTGTAATGTTATTACCGTTTTCCACCCTTGCGAAAGTGCTGGTGGGCACCTTTGAATCGTTTCTATGCGGGTTTGGCGGGTTTCGCTATAACTTGCATAGGTCCGATTCGAGGGTGTTCTGAGTGGTATCGAGCCCGGTTGCGATACCCCACAAGTCCAGCCTGTAGGATAACCTAGCTAACGGCCGAAGTAGAGTGTCAAAACTATTTTTTGCAAAATCGGTTGGATAGTTCTAATTAGGTCTGATTTTAATCCTTACCCCTCTGCTGTTCTCCTCTTACCTCTACGTGTTTTGAATCCGCTCTCGTCCCTTTCTTCGAGTCCAGGAATTCTCTTGGTTGGGTTTCCGTCGTACCTTCAGGGTTTCGCTTCCTCCTTTGATAACGGTGTTGCTACATCTGGTCTTCCTGCTATCCGAGGAATCCTTCGTCCGGTGGTCTTCTCTTTGTTCCTTCTCGTGCCTTCCGGTGTTTTCCGACGCGACGACATCATCTACGCCAGCTCCGATGCAGAGTCTGCATCACTCCTTTGTTTCCGAACCTCGCTTGTCGAGATCTTCAGTCTGATTCCGAGAATGGTTGCACTCTTTTCTACCGATTGTGCAGAGTAATAGTTTGGGTGCGTGATGGATTGGCCCCCATGCCGACTACCCCTTCTATTCGCTTTTGTACATTGAAGTGGATGAGAATGCATCGGTTCCCTCTCCCTACCGGAGTTAGAGGTGGCTTTATTTGTTGATACCTCTACCTTCGACCTTTTGCCCCCGGAGTGTTCTCTCGACGATCACGGACAACGACCTCTTGTTAGTGGTGTCGCGATGATCTACCCGAAGCAAGAAGATTCAGACCGCCGACCTTCTTTCCGGTACCATGAGGCGGATCTCGAGGGCGAGATCCATTGTTAGTGGTGTCGAATTGTGGCATCCCGCAAAACCACTACTAGAAAATCGCGTTGTTTTTGTGCATTGCATCATCATGACCGCATGCTCATGTCATCATGCCACATCGCATTTGGGCATCGTCATCATCTTGCATGTGCTTGTATAAAACTATTTTCGGAAAAACCGGTTCTTGTTTTCTAAACGCCCCGTCCTTATTCAAACGCAAACCCGGGTCACCGGAATATTTTGTTTTGACTAAATATGTTTTGCAAACGGTCCGTTTAAATAAATAAAATATTGCATTATTTTTAGTGGGGCAGTCGAACGGGCCGAATCGACCCGAACGACCACCCCCAGAAAATAAAACGGTCCACCCCTTAATCCTTTTCTACCTAGTCCTATCCTACCCACACCCCCGGCCACCTCACCCGGACCAGTCCCATGCTGCCACCTCACCCCCCTCCAACCAGGTGCTGCCACCTCACCCCCCCATCTCTCTCTCCCTCCAACCACCTCACCGCCGGCCCCACCCCAGCACACCACTCAGCTCACCCCACACACGCACATAGACGCACGCAACGCACACGCTGCACCCCCTGGCCACTCTCCACTCACCCCGCGGGCCCACCCCACCTGTCGCTGTCCCCCCACGCCCACCACGCCTGCCGCGTCCCGACCCTCCGCCTCTTCCTCCTCCCCACCTTCTTCCTCCTAGGCCCCGTCTCCTCTCTCGGCGTGACCCGCGCCCAGCTCCTCCGCCGCCGCTTTCCCTCAGTCCACTCGCGTCGCCGCCGCTCGTCGTCGAGACACCCCTCTCCGTTCCCCCAACCGCCCCGCCGCCCGTCCTCGTCGCCCGCCCGTCTGCGCCCATCGTCCGCCGCCAGCTGCCCTCGCGCCCCTCCAGCTGCTGCGCCCTTCTTCCACCTCCTCCGCCTCCCTCTGCGCCGCCCCGCTTAAGCGTCCTCCCCTGCTCGGCCCGTCGCAGCATCCTCCCCCTCGCCCGGCGGCCATCCTCCTCTCGCCTTGTCCGCCTCGCCCTCACTGGCCGTCTCCCGCTCCCGTCGCGCCCGCGCGCTCGCCCGTCCGTTTCTCCCTCCCCTCCGGCGACCCGGCCAGAAGCTCCTCCGCGCCTCGGCCTCGCCCGCCTGCTCGCCCTCCGCCGGCCGCCCGTCTGCGCCGGCTCGCCCGCTCGCCATGCTCGCGTCGCCTTCGCCGCCTACCACGTCCTCTCCGCCTCGCGCCGCCCCTGCTGCGCTCGCCCTCGCCGGACCCTCCCGCTCGTCGCCGGGCCGCCTCTGCCTTCTCCTCGTGGCCCGCGTCGTCGCCCTCGCGAGCCTGCCGCCATGACCCTCCTGCGTGTGGGCCCTCTGTGACGCCGCACCTCCCGCCCATGAGTTGACAAAGTGCGCCGCGGCCCGTCAAGTTCTGCAACAAGTCGGACAAGTTGTGTTGAGACGCCACGACACATCATGAGCGCCACGAGAACGACAAGTGTTGATAGCCGAGCACCAGGCCGATCCGATGCCGACCCAAGTTCGCCCTCCTGGAACCGTCAAGACCACCATCATGGCCGACATGATCTTCCTCGGCGGCAACGACAAATCGGACAAGGATCACCAAAAATAACTGCCGACAAGATCTCCAGCATGGATAAGATGCCCAGACCCCGAAGGCCGACCCCGGATGTCCACACATGCGACAATACCTTCGCCCCGAATGCGGAATCGAGAACCCGAACGCCAAGGTCGCCTTCCCGGACCCCTGAAGATCGATTCGAAGCGCCAGGACCCGAACCTGAAGGACGCCAAGATCACCGACGCGGAACGCCAAGTTCTTCATCCCGGATGCCAATACCGACTCGATGGCGCGGACCCGACAGGATCGTCGCGATGACAAGAACGGCACCGACCGAAACAAACCCGATGCGACCCCGACGCCGAACCAAGTCCGGCTTCCCGGAATGCCAAGACCTACCTCCGTTATCCGAGAGCGATTCCGTCGAGACCGATCCCGTCGAACCCCGAGACCCGACCCCGAACCCCGAACCCCGGAACCCCAAGATCGTCGAACCCTAATGTGTGACCCCTTTCTCGAACCCTATTTTATAAATGTAATATAAAACCTGTTGCATATTAATCATTCATCTCGCATGCATATTTGTGTGGTTTGGGGGCCTTCTGCCGATTCACCTTAATTAAATATGGGGCCCATATGCGGGCAAATCTAGTCTCATATTGGCCTCATTTAAATCTGTGCATCGAACCGGTGTTCACTTTTGCCATGTTAATACAACATTTAAATTGCGGGGGTTAGCTAAACAACATGAACCACCTAATTAATTGTCGGGACCCTGGTTCCGCTTAATATGACCTAATTGCACTGCATCTTGCCATGTCATACATCATACATGCATCATGCCGATCTTCTGCCGTGTATTAAATATTGCATCCGGTGTTTATTCTAGTGTTTTGCTTCTTCGCGGATAAGGCCGTTGAGTTGATGTGAGCTTCGACCCGATCTTCGGATGAACCTTCGACAATGTTTTCAGGCGAGCATCTCCCTCTTTCTACCTATCTTACTTTTATAGTATTTATTTCCCTCCTGTTGATCTATTGCTATCTGTGTTGCGTTGCTTTAGTTTTACTTTTCGTGATATCCCTCGACCTTATATTGCCTTGGACACATCCTATTACCCGTTGTTTGGTAGATAGTTGGACTTGCGCGTCGTAGTCGCTTGTTCAAGTGCTTTTGCGTGTTGTCAAGTGCCACAGTTGTTGGAGCCTTGCCGCATGTTTGATGTTGGAGTTGATCATGGTTTTACTTATCGCTCACTTTAATTCCTGTTTAACAATTAAAATGGAAGTAAGCAGAGGCATCGGTGGGTGATAGATAACATTTGGTTTCCGAACGCCCACTTGTGTCCCGTAGGACCCCGAGTACTTGATACCTGTTCCTTGAATAATCGCGCTATCCACATCCGGGAGGTATATGGGACCCCCTGAGCCAGAGCTTGATTCAGTCTTATTTCTTGGGGCCACAAACTAGTTTGAGGTTTTATTTACTATCCTGTACTTATGCCATGCTACTGCTTTATTTACAATTGTGCGAGGAGCACACTGTACTGTTTAGGTAAGTGGAGTGTTTTCGCGGTATCGACACCCAGTTTTGGGTTCCCGATCTTCACCATTGTCGCAAACCTTGAGTCCGTCTCGAGCTAGCTTACTTCTATGGTAAGACTCAAGGGTGGCCCCTGAAATATTTCTGAATCCTGTGATTGCTTTGTCGTGAAAGCCTCGTTGGGTTTTGATTTGGTTTTCCGAGGTTGATCGGCGTGTGTTGCTATTGGTGCACCCGGCGGTAAAACTTTAAAAGCCGTGTCCATGTTATGGACGACTTGGAGCACAGTATCTCGACCATAGACAAGCATAACTAAAGTTTATTGCTATAAATTTGACTTTATAATGACTAGTAATCAGCTTCACTATAACGGAATGGCTAATAATACTGCCCACAATTGCTTGTTTGGAGTGTCGCTTGCGGCCATTGTATCTTACTAGTAAGTATTGCAACTACAACGGAATGGCTAAATAAAAGTACCAACAACTGCTGGGTTTTGGGTTATCTCATGCTAATTGTATCTGACTAGTAAGTGTCGCAACTACAACGGAATGGTTAATTAAAAGTGCCCACTGCTTACTTTATCAGGATGATTATCTAAACCTGACTAGTAATTGCTGCAACGATAACTGAATAAGTAAAACTGCCAACTGTGTGAGTTCCTCGGTTGACTTCCTCGTTTGGTCTCGAGGGGGAAACACCAGGATGGGTTTGTTTGATGATAGTATCACGTTGGTTCCGGATAGGTCCTTCTTACCCCCCTCTGATTGCCGCCAGTTGTATCGAGTCTCTATAGGTTGTTTAGTGCATGCTGCCGCTGCCGC
Source organism: Avena longiglumis (assembly GCA_030063025.1). Taxonomy (NCBI): domain Eukaryota; kingdom Viridiplantae; phylum Streptophyta; class Magnoliopsida; order Poales; family Poaceae; genus Avena; species Avena longiglumis. The sequence continues at coordinate 153,456,500 of CP125978.1, forward strand.
TTCAGTCCACCATACCTATGTAGGCGAGGACCGCCGAATTCTAGCCTCGCCGTGCATCGGCCTCGATCTTGACGCTCCTATTTTTCCTTTGCCCTTTGTCGGCACCCTTTTGTTTAAGCAGGTTTTGAGATCGGCGTCGTTAGCGGGGTTACCCTTCCGGCTTGGCACAGGCGGTTATGGGCCATTGGTTATTCTTCGAGGCTCTTAGCCCCATTTGCATCTTGTCCGTAGTCGGACGCTCTATCATTTTCAAGGTGATTTGGATCTTTGTATATTATATCTGTATTCTTGACTCTTTGAGTCATTGTTGTATATATCTTTTACGTGGGTCCCATCGAGGATTGTTGTGTAATGTTATTGCCGTTTTCCACCCGCGAAAGTGCTGGTGCACCTTTGAATCATTTCTATGCGGGTTTGGCGGGTTTCGCTATAACTTGCATAGGTCCGATTCTGAGGGTGTTACAGAGTGGTATCAGAGCCCAGCAGTTGCGATACCCCACAAGTCCAGCCTGTAGGATAACCTAGCTAACGGCCGAAGTAGAGTGTCAAAACTATTTTTTGCAAAATCGGTTGGATAGTTCTAATTAGGTCTGATTTTAATCCTTACCCCTCTGCTGTTCTCCTCTTACCTCTACGTGTTTTGAATCCGCTCTCGTCCCTTTCTTCGAGTCCAGGAATTCTCTTGGTTGGGTTTCCGTCGTACCTTCAGGGTTTCGCTTCCTCCTTTGATAACGGTGTTGCTACATCTGGTCTTCCTGCTATCCGAGGAATCCTTCGTCCGGTGGTCTTCTCTTTGTTCCTTCTCGTGCCTTCCGGTGTTTTCCGACGCGACGACATCATCTACGCCAGCTCCGATGCAGAGTCTGCATCACTCCTTTGTTTCCGAACCTCGCTTGTCGAGATCTTGATCGATTCGAGAATGGTTGCACTCTTTTCTACCGATTGTGCAGAGTAATAGTTTGGGTGCGTGATGGATTGGCCCCCATGCCGACTACCCCTTCTATTCGCTTTTGTACATTGAAGTGGATGAGAATGCATCGGTTCCCTCTCCCTACCGGAGTTAGAGGTGGCTTTATTTGTTGATACCTCTACCTTCGACCTTTTGCCCCCGGAGTGTTCTCTCGACGATCACGGACAACGACCTCTTGTTAGTGGTGTCGCGATGATCTACCCGAAGCAAGAAGATTCAGACCGCCGACCTTCTTTCCGGTACCATGAGGCGGATCTCGAGGGCGAGATCCATTGTTAGTGGTGTCGAATTGTGGCATCCCGCAAAACCACTACTAGAAAATCGCGTTGTTTTTGTGCATTGCATCATCATGACCGCATGCTCATGTCATCATGCCACATCGCATTTGGGCATCGTCATCATCTTGCATGTGCTTGTATAAAACTATTTTCGGAAAAACCGGTTCTTGTTTTCTAAACGCCCCGTCCTTATTCAAACGCAAACCCGGGTCACCGGAATATTTTGTTTTGACTAAATATGTTTTGCAAATGGTCCGTTTAAATAAATAAAATATTGCATTATTTTTAGTGGGGCAGTCGAACGGGCCGAATCGACCCGAACGACCACCCCCAGAAAATAAAACGGTCCACCCCTTAATCCTTTTCTACCTAGTCCTATCCTACCCACACCCCCGGCCACCTCACCCGGACCAGTCCCATGCTGCCACCTCACCCTCATCCCTCACCCCCCTCCAACCAGGTGCTGCCACCTCACCCCCCCATCTCTCTCTCCCTCCAACCACCTCACCGCCGGCCCCACCCCAGCACACCACTCAGCTCACCCCACACACGCACATAGACGCACGCAACGCACACGCAGCACCCCCTGGCCACTCTCCACTCACCCCGCGGGCCCACCCCACCTGTCGCTGTCCCCTGCCCACGTCCCCACCTGCCCACCACGCGACCGCGTCCCCGACCCTCCGCCTCTTCCTCCTCCCCACCTTCTTCCTCCTAGGCGCCCCCGTCTCCTCTCTCCGGCGACCCCACCGCGCCCAGCTCCTCCCGCTCGTCGCTTTCCCCTCCCAGTCCACTCGCCGTCCGCCGCCCGCTCGTCATCGAGACACCCCTCTCCGTTCCCCCAACCGCCCCGCCGCCCGTCTGCTCCCATCGTCCGCCGCCCGTCTGCGCCCATCGTCCGCCGCCCGCCGCCCCTCGCGCTTGCTGCGCCCGCGCCCGCCTTCTTCCCACCTGTCCTCCGCCTCTGCGCGCCGCTTGCGCGTCACCTCCCTCGCTCAGCCCGTGCAGCTGCCATCCTCCCTCGCCCATGGCGCCATCCTCCTCGCCGCCCGCCTCCCGCCTCGCCCTCACCTGGCCGTCTCCACCGCTCCCGTCCGCGCCCGCCGTCCCCGCGCTCGCCCCGTCCGTTTCTCCCTCCCCTCCGGCCGGCGACCCAGCAGCCCGAGCTCCTCCGCCGCCTCCGGCCTGCGCCCGGCCTGCTCGCCCTCCGGCGCCGCCCGTCTGCGCCGGCTCGCCCGCCTCCGTGCGCCCTGCTCGCGTCCGCCCACGCCCTCTCCGCCTCGGCTCCGCGCCCCCGCGCCGTCCCGCTCGCCCTCGCCGGACCCTCCCGCTCGTCGCCGGGCCGCCTCTGCCTTCTCCTCGTGGCCCACGTCGTCGCCCTCGCGAGCCTGCCGCCATGACCCTCCTGCGTGTGGGCCCTCTGTGACGCCGCACCTCCCGCCCATGAGTTGACAAAGTGCGCCGCGGCCCGTCAAGTTCTGCAACAAGTCGGACAAGTTGTGTTGAGACACCACGACACATCATGAGCGCCACGAGAACGACAAGTGTTGATAGCCGAGCACCAGGCCGATCCGATGCCGACCCAAGTTCGCCCTCCCGGAACCGTCAAGACCACCATCACGGCCGACATGATCTTCCTCGGCGGCAACGACAAATCAGACAAGGATCACCAAAAATAACTGCCGACAAGATCTCCAGCATGGATAAGATGCCCAGACCCCGAAGGCCGACCCCGGATGTCCACACATGCGACAAGACCCTCGCCCCGAATGCGGAATCGAGAACCCGAACGCCAAGGTCGCCTTCCCGGACCCCTGAAGATCGATCCGAAGCGCCAGGACCCGAACCTGAAGGACGCCAAGATCACCGACGGGCAAGTTCTTCATCCGGATGCCAATACCTTCGATGGCGCGGACCGGCAGGATCGTCGCGATGACAAAACGACACCGGCCAAAACAAACCCGATCGACCCGGCGAACCAAGTCCGGCTTCCGAATGCCAAGACCTACCTCCGTTATCCGAGCGATTCCGTCGAGACCGATCCGTCGAACCGAGACCCGACCCGAACCCGAACCGGAACCCCAAGATCGTCGAACCCTAATGTGTGACCCCTTTCTCGAACCCTATTTTATAAATGTAATATAAAACCTGTTGCATATTAATCATTCATCTCGCATGCATATTTGTGTGGTTTGGGGGCCTTCTGCCGATCCACCTTAATTAAATATGGGGCCCATATGCGGGCAAATCTAGTCTCATATTGGCCTCATTTAAATCATGCATCGAACCGTGTTCACTTTTGCCATGTTAATACAACATTTAAATTGCGGGGTTAGCTAAACAACATGAACCACCTAATTAATTGTCGGGACCGTTCCGCTTAATATGACCTAATTACCTTGCATCTTGCCATGTCATACATCATACATGCATCATGCCGATCTTCCGTGTATTAAATATTGCATCCGGTGTTTATTCTAGTGTTTTGCTTCTTCGCGGATAAGGCCGTTGAGTTGATGTGAGCTTGACCCGATCTTGGATGAACCTTCGACAATGTTTTCGCGAGCATCTCCTCTTTCTACCTATCTTACTTTTATAGTATTTATTTCCCTCTGTTGATCTATTGCTACGTATTGCGTTGCTTTAGTTTTCGCACTCGTGATATCCCCTGCAGCCTTATATTGCCTTGGACACATCCTATTACCCGTTGTTTGGTAGATAGTTGGACTTGCGCGTCGTAGTCGCTTGTTCAAGTGCTTTTGCGTGTTGTCAATGCCACAGTTGTTGGAGCCTTGCCGCATGTTTGATGTTGGAGTTGATCATGGTTTTACTTATCGCTCACTTTAATTCCTGTTTAACAATTAAAATGGAAGTAAGCAGAGGCATCGGTGGGTGATAGATAACATTTGGTTTTAACGCCCACTTGTGTCCGTAGGACCCAGTACTTGATACATTCCTTGAATAATCGCGCTATCCACATCCGGGAGGTATATGGGACCCCGAGCGAGCTTGATTCATCTTATTTCTTGGGGCCAAACTAGTTTGAGGTTTTATTTACTATCCTGTACTTATGCCATGCTACTGCTTTATTTACAATTGTGCGAGGCACACTTGTCTGTTTAGGTAAGGTAAGTGGAGTGTTTTCGGTATCGACACCCGAGTTTTGGGTTCCCGATCGCCTGACCATTGTCGCAAACCTTGAGTCCGTCTCGAGCTAGCTTACTTCGTTGGTAAGACTCAAGGGTGGCCCCTGAAATATTTGAATCCTGTGATTGCTTTGTCGTGAAAGCCTCGTTGGGTTTTGATTTGGTTTTCGAGGTTGATCGGCGTGTGTTGCTATTGGTGCACCGGCGGGTAAAACTTTCGAAAGCCGTGTCATGGTTATGGACGACTTGGAGCACAGTATCTCGACCATAGACAAGCATAACTAAAGTTTATTGCTATAAATTTGACTTTATAATGACTAGTAATCAGCTTCACTATAACGGAATGGCTAATAATACTGCCCACAATTGCTTGTTTGGAGTGTAAACGCGGCCATTGTATCTTACTAGTAAGTATTGCAACTTCTAGAATGGCTAAATAAAAGTACCAACAACTGCTGGGTTTTGGGTTATCTCATGCTAATTGTATCTGACTAGTAAGTGTCGCAACTACAACGGAATGGTTAATTAAAAGTGCCCACTGCTTACTTTATCAGGATGATTATCTAAACCTGACTAGTAATTGCTGCAACGATAACTGAATAAGTAAACCGCCAAGCTGTGAGTTCCTCGGTTGACTTCCTCGTTTGGTCTCGAGGGGTAAACACCAGGATGGGTTTGTTTGGTGATAGTATCAGGTTGGTTCCGGATAGGTCCTTCTTACCCCCCTCTGATTGCCGCCAGTTGTATCGAGTCTCTATAGGTTGTTTAGTGCATGCTGCCGCTGCCGCTTCAGTCCACCATACCTATGTAGGCGAGGACCTCCGAATTCTAGCCTCGCTGTCTTGGCCTCGATCGACGCTCCTCTTTTTCCTTTGCCCTTTGTAGGCACCCCTTTTGTTTAAGCAGGTTTTGAGATCGACGTCGTTAGCAGGGTTACCCTTCCGGCTTGGCCTGGGCAGGGTTATGGACGCCATTGGTTATTCTTCAGGGCTCTTAGCCCCATTTGCATCTTGTCCATAGTCGGACGCTCTATCATTTTCAAGGTGATTTGGATCTTTGTATATTATATCTGTATTCTTGACTCTTTGAGTCGCTGTTGTATATATCTGTTCTGTGGGTCCCATCGAGGACTGTTGTGTAATGTTATTACTTCGTTTTCCACCCGCACGAAAGTGCCTGGTGGGCACCTTTGAATCGTTTCTATGCGGGTTTGGCGGGTTTCGCTATAACTTGCATAGGTCCGATTCTGAGGGTGTTACAACATTCAGATTTATTCCAAATCAGAAGACGAACATGAGCTACACCTAAGGACCATTCTTGGAACCCTTAGAGAGCATAAGCTATATGCCAAGTTTAGCAAATGTGAATTCTGGTTACATGAGGTAGGATTCCTCAGACATATTGTATCAGCCGGAGGAATTGCCATTGACCCTGCGAAGGTGAAATATGTTGAAGATTGGCAAGCCCCAACCACTCAAACCCAAGTTCATGCATTTCTCGGATTAGCAGGATACTACCGCAAGTTTGTAGAAGGATTCTCGAGTATCTCTAGACCCATGACCCAATTGCTGAAGAAGGACAAGAAGTTTGAATGGACGGACAAATGTGAAGTGAGTTTTCAGGAACTCAAGAGGAGACTGATTTCAGCCCCAAACTTGATCATGCCGGATATCACGAAACCCTTTGATGTGTATTGTGACGCATCCAAGATCGGTCTCGGATGTGTGCTAATGCAAGAAGGCAAAGTTATATCTTATCTATCCTGACAACTGAAGTAGCATGAACAGAATTATCCAACCCATGATCTTGAACTCGCAGCCATAGTTCTAGCCCTGAAGACATGGAGGCATTATCTCATGGGAAACCGTTGTGAGATTTATTCGGATCACAAGAGCCTGAAGTATATATTCACTCAAAAGTAGCTGAATATGAGGCAGAGAAGATAGATTGAGCTAATCAAGGACTATGATCTGGACATTCACTATCACCCCGGTAAAGCCAATGTGGTAGCAGATGCCCTTAGCAGATTGCCGTGCCGCTTGAACTCCATGATTTTGAAGGAGCAACCAAGTTTGCACAAGGAGATGGAAGATTTCCGAATGGAATTAGTGAGTGAAGGATTTTTGGCTAGCATCGAACTTCAACCCACTTTGATCAGTCAGATCAAAGAGGCGCAGAAAGGAAATGCTAGTATCGACGGAATCAAGCGTCGCATCGGTACAGGCAAAGTACCCTGATTCAACGAAGATGAAGAAGGAGTTCTGTGGTACAAAGGACACCTTTGTGTACCAGCAAATTCGGAATTGAAAGAAGTGATTTTGAAATAAGCCCATGATACTCTTTATTCTATCCACCCCAGAGGAACGAAGATGTATCAGGATTTGAAGGAACAATTTTGGTGGCATAAGATGAAGAGATAAATCGGAAGCTATATCGCCAAGTGTGATATCTGTCAGAGAGTCAAGGCGGGACATCAAAGGCCCGCAGGACTGGTGCAACCTCTACAGATTCCGGAATGGAAATGGGATTCAGTTGGAATGGGATTTATCACCGGATTGCCTACTTCTAGTAGGGGAAATGACTCTATTTGGGTCATAGTTGACAGATTGTCCAAGGTCATGACCACATACCAGAGTTCGAAGCTAGCAGAGTTATACATCGCTAGAATCGTCAGTTTGCATGGAGTCCCCAAGAACATTGTATCAGATCAAGGAACTCAGTTTACCTCGAGATTCTGTAAGAAGGTCCAAGAAGGTTTAGGAACCCGACTGGATTTCAGCACAGCGTATCACTCTCAGACTGATGGACAAACGGAGCGAGTAATCAAATACTCGAAGATATGTTGAGAGCATGTGTGCTAGAGTATGGATCTAAATGGGAAGACTGTCTGCCTTTCGCAGAATTTTCATACACCAACAATTATCAAGCTAGTCTGCAAATGGCCCCATTTGAGTTCATGTATGGAAGGAAGTGCCGCACCCCTTCCTTCCATACATGACTGAGAAAGTTCACAAGATTCGTGAGCACCTCAAGACCGCCCAGTCAAGACAGAAGAGTTACACCGACAAGAGACGTTGAGACCTTGCTTTCAATATCGGAGATTTTGTGTATCTCAAAGTGTCACATTTGAAGGGAATGCAGCGTTTCCAGCTCAAAGGAAAGTTAGCCCCCAGATATATCGGACCCTTCAAGATTCTGAACCATCGAGGAGAAGTATCCTATTAATTGGAACTGCCCGAGGAGATGTCAGCAGTACACAATGTGTTCCATATATCGTTACTTCGCAAATGCCTTGAAGTCCCGAAGAAGACTGAAGTTTTCAAGAACATTGATCACCGGACCATAGAGATCAACGATGACCTGACGTATCCCGAAGTACCCATCCGTATTTTGGAAGAAGCTTTCAGAACCACCAGAACCCGAACCATCAAGTTTCTCAGGATTCAGTGGAGCAACCACACCGAAGAAGAAGCTACTTGGGAGCGAGAAGATCACATCAGGACGGAGTTTCCTGATCTCTTTAAATCCTAGGTAATCTTCTTCCTCTTTTTCAAATCTCGGGACGAGATTTTTTTAAGGGGGGAAGGTTTGTAACATCCCAAAAATATGAAACAATGATCATCAGACTCTAATCACTAAAATTAGGGTGAACAAAAACTTTGATTAATTTAAATCATATGAATGCATGTGTGAATGTGATGATTTGATAAATGCATGAATGGACTTGTGTGATTAACCTAAATATCAAGAAATGGTTTGAAGGTGAAAATAACATGATATAAAACATTTCCAAGCAGAAACAAACAAAGAGAAAATCAAAAACAAATCAATTAAAGCAAATGGTCATTTTTGCCAATCTTGCTCACTAGGTCACTTTGAGTGTTTCTAGTCCAAGATTTCAAACAGAAACTTCCCCAATTCTTTTCACCCCTTGCTAGACGAAGTAAAAGTGAATCAAAACCAACCTTTCAAACTTACAGAAACATTTGGCAACCTCATTCAAATCACAATTCAAAATTGAATCTTCATCATATGTGAAGATCACACATTTTCAAAACCCAACCAAACCAGTGCCCCTTGACTAATCCAATTAACCAGAGACTCCCTAGCATGTGCCTAGCAAACCCACCAAGTTTGAATCCAAATTCAAATTTGAATTTGTTTCTGCCATTTCATCAAACACCTTGTGATCAACAAACAAACAAACACAAAGCACTATAGTGTGCAGTAATTTTGGCCAACCTCGTTCCCTCTCTAGCTCTCACTACGCTCTCAGTAGATGATCAAAGTAATCTAACTAGCTTTAGGACCACTGTGAGCTTGGCATAGACATTAATGGTGACCATGCCGAGCCTAACTTGCCACCCACATGTCGACAGAAAGATAGGAGACACACCAAGCTTAGCAAGCATGTCTAGCAGGCACCCCACCATCCACCGCCACTCCCTGTCCAAGCCTCAAGCACTGCCATCCCCTAGACCACACTGCCCAAGCTCGCCCAATCTCTCTACGTGCAAGCCGAGAGCGCGCCAGTGCGCCACCCTCGACCAGCACCCACAGACCGCGCGCCGCCCTCGCCACTTGCGTGCGTTATCGCCAACACTCCAGCACCCCACCAGACAACCTCGTTCATCGCCGTTCGACCAGGAGTACCCGTGCGCCATTAAAAGCGCCGTCGGACCCGCCCAGAGCATCGACGCGTTCCGACCGATCAGCACTGCCCCACGCCTCGCCACCACGCGGTTGAGCTTCGCCAGAGATCACAACACCGCCCCCTACCGTCGCCCATGCCAGTAGCACTCTGTTCCGTCGACCACGACAAGCTCATCCCGCGCCCGTCGGTCCCCTTTAGCCACTATAAAAGGAGGCCTCCCTCGCTCATTTTCTTCACACCAGTTCACTCCCCACGTCTCACTGATACCCCCCAATCACTCCCGGATCAAGGCAAGCACCGCATCACCGGAATTTCACCGGAGTTCGCCGTTGCAGAGGAGGAGAGGCACCGTCGATTGGAGCCGCCCCAGGAGGAGCTGCCAGTACCAGGAGGATCGCCATCGTCGACTTCGTCGTTCACCCCCATTGCCGACCCTCGCCTGAGCCCCGGTTGAAAGGGCATTTATTATCATAATCACTTTTGGTGTTCGTTAACAACAAGTAGATCATTTTACAGTTTGTTATTGTCCACAGGTTGGTATTATCATAGATAAACATCAGCAAAGAGAGCCAAGTATGACAACCTCCAGTCCCTAGCCAAGATGTCTAAAGATGAGTTGCGTGAGCTGAGAAAGACAGATTTCTATGCGCTGCCTCGCACCAGTGAGGACCCTCGTTTCTAGAGGAAAGAACAGGCTGTGTTCATGAAGGATGTGTATGGTGTACTCACCATATCACTTGTCTGCCCTCAGAAGTTCATGAATATGTAGAAAATGCGCCAGAGCCCTTACTTCAATGATGCCCTGTGGATCTGTGAGAAGCTGGGTCTCTACAACTTGATGGAGCTGTGTGAAGACTATAGTGTGCACCTTGTTCAACAGTTTTATGCCACAGTGGTGTTTGGGTCTGATCTTGACAGGACTATGGTGTGGATGACTGGCACTACTCACTGCACGGCTACCTTTCATGACTTTGCCAATGTCATCTTTGAGACCTTCCATAGAGTATCCACTCCTGTGGGACTGCGCATGCACTCAGCTGCTTTGGGTGAGAACAAGTTGAAGCTGGCACCTCTGTATGATGAAGGTGTTGTGGGGGGTTCCAAGGGACTCAAAACCCTGTACAACCTTATGCTGAGGATCTTCCATCACACTATTGCTCTGAGTGCTGGCAATGATGATGCTATTTGGGGTGGGCTTGTCAACCTCCTGTACCATACACACCGGACCTTCAATGCTGGACCTGAGGCTGAGGCTGCACCTATTGATGTGATGGACTTCATTCTTGAGGAGATGTTCCATACCATTCTGTACAAGAAATCTCCTCCATATGCACCCTTGGTGATGCGGCTCATCAACTCTCAGGCGCATGATTCTCCACATGGCATTCCACCACAAATCACTGTGCACTCTCTGGTCTCTCTGCAGCAGAAGGGGCACATGGGGCCTGCTTCAAGGCATCTCTATGGGAATAAAGATGATGAGGAGATTGAGACGGAGAGGGCTCCCTCTCCACCTAGAGTTTGGAGGAAGAATGACTCCAATGCCCCTATGCCTACTATGACTCAAGACTATGTGCATGAGAGGGTCAAGAAGGCCAGCTTTTGGGAGAGGACCCTCTGTTGCATGAACGTTGACATTCGCAAGCAGCAGCATGCATCCTACCAAAGCAACCGCCGCATTGAGAAGATTCTCAAAGAGATCAAGGACCAGGGTGCTGCGGATACTGAGGAAGGTGAAGATGAATACAATGATGAGCATGGGGCTCAGCAGTCCACAGAGTCTGATCACACTCTCTCATTTGGGGCATGGAATGCCCAACATGATAGTCTGGTGGATTGGAAGACTTTTGCTCATGTCACCTCAGGATTTGGATACCAGGGTACTTCCTCTTCTCACCCTCACGGCAAATGGCCTGCTGTCCCTGAGGATGATGATGATGATGACTATGACCAGGATGAGGGTGACCAGGATGAGGATGACCAGGATGAGGATGAGGATGCCGAGGATGACGAGGATAACGATGACTACTGAGTTATTGGGGCGCTAGTATAGGTATTTTCCCTTTTCGGCGTTTCGATGCCAAAGGGGGAGAATACATTCTCATCGCTTTGCATGGGACTTGGGATTTGTGACTATTTGCCTTTATTTGCCTCTTATTTGGATATTCAAACATGTGTGCTATGTGTGTTATCTACTGTTCTTATGTGTGTCTATGACTATGTGCTTTTGTGCAAAACCTATTGTAAGTCATGTGAGATCTATGTGTGCTATCGTTGATATTATCTTCCTTATATGATTTACTTCTTTATCTTGCTGCACATAGTCAGGGGGAGCCACATTTATATGATATTCCATGCAAATCACTTGTTGTCATCGAACACCAAAAAGGGGGAGATTGAAAGGGAATTTATTGTCATAATAACTTTTGGTGTTCGTTAACAACAAGTAGATCATTTTACAGTTTGTTATTGTCCACAGGTTGGTATTATCATAGATAAACATCACACACACTCTTGGGAAAAGACCACATAAATTTGCCACTGTTCTGGAAACTCCAGACCGGAGTCTCCGGTCTGCCAAGACCGGAGTCTCCGGTGTGGTCCGGAGTTTCCGGTTCTGGCTCCGGTGGTGCCTCCCAGGACCTGGCTGGGACATTATGACTAGGGGTCCGGAGGGTGGACCGGAGGTTACTCCGGAGTCTCCGGACTTTGGTCAGTCCGGAGTCTCCGGTGTTGGAAGGCCGGACTCTCCGGTGTTACTGGTGAAGAATTGGACTGGGTCAGTAGAAGGGCAGTCCGGAGGCTGGTCCGGAGATTGTCCGGAGTCTCCGGTGTAGACCGGAGTCTCTGGTCTGACTTTTCTACAACGGTCATAAAACGGTTCGTGGAGGGGGCTGTCTATAAATAGGGACCGTTATCTTCTTCCTCCAGTTGCTCGAGCTGCTCAAGAACACCAACCCCATTAGAGCCACCAAATCCACAAGATCTCTTCATCCAACCATCCAAAGTCATTGATCTTTGGAGAATCGAAGGAGGAGGCCTTGATCTACATCTTCACCAAGAGAGATCTTCATTTTCCCCTCATTCACTTGAGGGCCCCCAAGCTCTAGTGTTTCATTGGAAACCCTAACTTTGATTTGGTACTTACAAGCTTGTCTTTGATTTGTCTTGACAACTTGCTTGTATTTGGGAGCCTCCAATTAAGTTGTGGATGTGTGCCCCGAACTTGTTGTAAAGGTGTTGGCTTCCACCTCGAAGGTTGCCGATATAGTGGAAGGTGAATCGAGCCTGTTGGGGTGAGGTTCATCGGAGAACAAGGGAGGCCTCTCGTGGCGTTGGTGGTTTGAAACCACCCCCTCTCAAAACGTAGATGTACTTCCCCTCAAAAGGAAGGAACTACGGGAAACAAATCCTTGTGTCTCCGCGTCCACTCCTTTGGTTACTTCTATCCTTTACCGCTCTTTACTTACTTGTTCTTGCTTAGTGTTGTGCTAGTGTGTGCATGGGTGACATACAGGTAAATTCACCATAGTTGCATATTCTAGAGAATTTACCTTTCTTGTCAAACCCTAACTTTAAAAAGAATAAAATTTGAAGTAGCACCTATTCACCCCCCCTCTAGGTGCCGATACGATCCTTTCAATTGGTATAAGAGCCTTGGCTCTTTATTTGCGCTTTACCGCCTAAGAGAATATGGGTAGCCGCAAAGGGGATGGTGATGGTGAGCCAACCACGGTGACCATGGAAGATCTCAAAAACTTGGAAACAAGATTGAGCTCTTCCTTGGTCAACGAAGTCAAGAAGATGCTAGAGAAACTTCTTAAAGAAAAAGAAGGCTCATCACCCCCATCTCCTCAAGAGGATCAACCATCCATTTTAACTAAAGGGAATACGTCAGTATCTCCCGAGGGTGCAATGGTAGGGGGTAAACTAGACAACGCTAATTCCTCCACACAACTTGATGGGGGAAAGGGTGAGCACTGTGATTCTTGGTACTCTCCCGATCCTCCCATCCCACACCCTCATGTGTACAATAGGGGTGACCCACCTAAGCTTGAAGAGTATGCTACTTCTGCTCAATGGCAATCACTAATGAGAACTCATGTGCACAACTCTTGCATTGAACTATGGAACATCATATGATTCAACAAGGTTTGGGGACAAAGGATTATCCACACATTGAGCACTTTAGCATTGCCAAGGAAGCTTGGGATGCTATCACTGTGTTGTTTGTTGGAAATGAGAGTATGAGAAGGAACCGATATGATGCTCTAAGCAACGAAGCCGAAGGCTTCTACATGAAAGAAGGTGAAGATCACGAAGACATGTATCGAAGGCTCAAGACCACCGCCACCACTTTTAGAAATGTGGGTGCCTCGCATGTGGATGATGCATGGATAAAAAGAAAATATGTGAGTGCACTCATGCCTTTTGAGCCCACCGACTTGAAGAGCCTTCAAGGAAGACACAACTACCATCTCATGACATCAAATGAAGTTATCCAAGAGATGGCCGCCTTCAAGGTTGCCGCCAAGAATGCCAAAGATTCCCGTGCTCGTGCCCTTGGTATGAGCATTGTGGTCAATGTTGCTTTGAAGGCCAAGGTTGTGGACCTTGGGGGTGAAGATGATAGTGATGAAGGACTCTCCATGGACCATCCCGATGAAGTCAAGATTGCTCATGGTCAATATATGGCTTTCTATGCAAAGAACTTTTGGAAGAACCCCGCCAAAGCCAAGATGGAAATGCAACGAAGAAGCAATCCAAATGGGAAAAGAGAGAATACCACTAGGTTGAGAACTTGCTTCAATTGTGGTGACCGCTATCACTTTGTGGAAATCCGCCCGTATGAGAAGAGAGAAGATCATGGTGGTAAGATTGTGTTGAAGAAGACCCTCAAGGAACCTTACAAGAAACCATTCATCAAAAAGAATCCCGTCGACAAGAAGTCGGGAGAAATTGTCTTGATCACTCATGAAGAATACTCCTCCGACAATGAAGATGATGAATATGAAGAAGAAGAAACTTCTCATGGTGTGGCTGCTCTACCCACCACCTCTACTCCGACACTCTCACTCTTCGATTCTCCCAATGAGAACTCTTCCACCAAGAACGTCACTTGCCTTATGGCAAGAGGAACGGAGGTATCCTCATCAACTCGCTCTACTCACTTAGATAATGATGAAATTGATGATGAAATGTCTCTTGATGTTAAAAAGGAATTAATTTCCTTTGATGAGTTCATGACTAACCTAGAAGGTGATGCTAAGCTATATTTTGGGAACATCCTAGATCAACTCTCACATACTCAAGAGCTTCTAGATGTAAGATGTAAACTTGGGCATGAACATATGATTGAGCTAGAGGCTTTAAGCAATGCTCTAGAAGAAGAACAAGATACTAGGTTGTCCCTTGAGTCAAAACTTGAAGGGATTGATGAGGCCAATGACATCATTGTTAACAAACTCATCAAAGAGCATGATCATGCTATTGCTAAATACAAAAGGGCTAAAAAGGACAAGATTGAGATTGGCGTGGTTCATGAAAAACTTGCCGAGGAATTTAGATTGCTTAACAAGGCCCACAAGGCCTTGGAGGGTGAACTCTTGTCTCTCACAAAGTCCCATGAAACGCTTCAAACTCAATTGGCCAATATACCTTCACCTAGTAACTTCATTCCATATAGTAGCACAACTATTCTTGAAGAGAATGCTAGGTTGAAGGGGGAGCTTGCAAAGGCCACATTTCCACAAGGCAACAAGTCAATTGATGATATTTTGAGCAAGCAAAGGCGTAGTGGTGACAAAGGGGGCATTGGTTTTGTTTCCAAAACCAAGAAGAAGAACAATAAGAAGAAGGCCAAACCCGCACAAGAGACCAACAAGACCATTGTGGAGAGTAAGACCACAAGTGGTAAAACTATGTCTCATGATGACTTTGCGGGAAGTGCTAACCCTCACTATGTTCTAATGCGTGATTACTATGGTGATGTGTATGCACAATACGTTGGTCCTTATGATGGTTATATTGCTTGGTCTATTTGGGTTCCCAAGACCCTTGTTGCTAACAAAAGAGGACCCATTGAAAAATGGTTACCTAAAAACTAGTTTGATCTCTTGTAGACTTACGCTTCCAGAGGGTCAAAGTGGGTGCTTGATAGTGGTTGCACATGTCATATGACCGGAAGCTCATCTATTGTCAAGGATTTAAAGCCTAATGATGATCAAATCACCGTGACATATGCCGACAAATCAAAGTCTAAGGTAATGGGTTTCAGCAAGGTTGTGGTTGCTCACGACATTACACTCGTGAAAGTCATGCTTGTTGAGACCCTTGGATACAATCTACTTTCTGTCCTTGCTCTTAGTAAGATGGGCTTTGCCGTCTTCATTGATGTAGATATTGTGGTCCTCTTGTGGAGCAAGTCTCTCAAGGTCGCTTTCGTTGGGTATGTCGAACATGACTTGTATGTGGTGGACTTTTCGAAGCAAACCACTACCGGTCCGATGTGCTTATTCGGAAAGGCCGATGTTGGTTGGATATGGCATCGCCGACTAGCCCACGTCAATATGAGAACTTTGCAAAGTCTCCATAAAGAGAGCCATATAGTTGGACTAAAAGAAAATGTTTCCTTTGCCAAAGATCGTGTTTGCAGGGCATGTGTTCTAGGGAAGATGCATGACGCTCCTCACAAGCCCACGAACAAAATCAAGTCTAACAAGATCTTGGAACTCCTCCATGTGGACCTATTTGGTCCTCCATCTCATGCAAGTCTTGGTGGGAAGAAATATTGTTTGGTGATTGTTGACGACTTTTCAAGATACTCTTGGGTTTATTTCTTCAAGTTGAAGAGTGAGACTCAAAAGACCGTTATCGACTTCATCAACTTGGTTCAACGGCAATACAATGTTCCCGTGTTGATTATAAGAAGTGACAACGGCACCGAGTTCAAGAACTACACCATGAATGATTTCCTTAGTGATGAGGGGATTAAACATCAATATTCCGCTGCATACACCCCTCAACAAAATGGTGTGGCCGAGAGGTTGAACCGGACTCTTATTGAGATGGCTAGGACCATGTTGGCGGAGTTTAAATCTCCATACAACTTTTGGGCCGAAGCCATATCCACCGCTTGCCATGCTTCAAACCGACTCTACCTCCGCAAGAAAATCAACAAGACTCCATATGAGATACTTACCGGTAACAAGCCCAACATATCTTATTTCCGGGTGTTCAGTTGTAAGTGTTTCTATCTCATCAAAGGTGTTCGTTTGTCTAAATTCGAGTCTAAAGCATTAGAGGGTATTTTTGTTGGCTATGGTCTCGAATATCACACTTATAGAATCTATGATAAGCTCTTCGGAGCCGTCATAGAATCTTGTAGTGTGACCTTCGAAGAATATGATGGTCCCCAAGGGGGGCGTGTTGATGCTTGTGATGCAGATGATGAAATGCCTCAGGATGCCGTAGGAAGAATGGGTGTGGGATATATCCGCCCCGTTGAGGAACCCCTTATGGCGGATCGAGAAGAACTATGCCCCACTCAAGTGGAGCCCTCATCTTCACAACCTCAACATGCTCCATCCACCGAAGAGGACATTGACCCAAGCCAAAGACAAGATGTGGACCCTCAACATGACGATCAATGCGTGAACTCTAGTCAAAGGGAGCTTGGTCCATTCGATGGGTTGTCAAGTGGTGCTAAGTCAATTTGTCAAGGAAGATCCATCCAAACTGTTTTGAGACAAGCTCAAATTGATGCTAGAAGAGCACTTGATCAAGACCAAGGTAAATCCTTGCCTCCCAATGAAGAGGATGATTCTAATGATGATCAAGGTCAAGATGATGGTCAAGATGAGGATCAAAATGATGAAGAGGGTCCTCCGAGAAACAATATGGAGATTCACGCTCGTCGTGAAGATAGAAAGGAAAGAATGTTGGAAATAAGAGACCACACTCTCCAAAATGTTGTTGGAGATCTAAGGAAAGGCATCTCCACAAGAGCACAATTGAAGAGGTTTAGTGAACAGCAAGCACACATCTCCATGATTGAACCAAAGAAAGTGTGGGAAGCTCTTGAAGATTCGGATTGGTTAGAAGCTATGCACAAAGAACTCAACAACTTTGAGAGAAACAAAGTGTGGAAGTTAGTAGAGAAGCCAAAAGATTGCCGCAATGTTATTGCAACAAAGTGGATATTCAAGAACAAGCAAGATGAGCATGGAATCATAGTAAGGAACAAGGCTAGATTGGTTGCACAAGGGTTCTCTCAAATTGAAGGCATTGACTATGGATAGACATATGCACCCGTGGCTCGTCTTGAGTCCATTCGTATCCTTCTTGCTTATGCGGCACATCATAACTTTAAGTTGCAACAAATGGATGTAGAAAGTGCATTTCTTTATGGTCCATTAAATGAATTGGTATATGTTAAGCAACCCCCGGGATTTGAGGACCCCAACTTCCCAAACCATGTCTACAAACTTGATAAGGCTCTCTATGGGCTCAAGCAAGCCCCACGCACGTGGTATGAGCACCTTAGAGAGTTATTGTTTGACCGTGGCTTTGAGGTTGGGAAAATCGATCCCACTCTTTTTACTAAGAGGGTCAATGGGGAGATTTTTGTATGCCAAATATATGTTGATGATATCATCTTTGGCTCATCTAACAAATCTTTTAATGATGAATTCTCAAAGCTTATGACTAGTAGGTTCCGGATGTCCTTGATGGGAGAGTTGAGAGTATTTCTTGGCTTTGAGATCAAGCAAGTTAGAGGAGGAACATTCTTCAATCAAGCCAAGTATACTCAAGATATGCTCAAGAGATTCAATATGCAAGATTTAAATGGAGCCCCTACTCCCATGGATACAAAGACTCATCTAGAACAAAATCCAAATGGTAAAGATGTGGATCAAAAGGTATACCGGTCTATGATTGGTTCTTGCTTTACCTTTGTTCATCTAGACCCGATATTGTGTTGAGTGTAGGTGTGTGTGCAAGATATCAAGCGGCTCCTAAGGAAAGACATTTAATGGCGGTCAAGAGAATCTTTCGATATTTAGTTCATACCCCATTTTATGGTCTTTGGTATCCTCGAGTCTCAACATTTGCTCTTTGTGGATACACGGACCCGGATTGGGCGGGGGACAAGGATGATATTAAATCAACATCCGGGGCTTGCCAATTCCTTGGTAGGTCCTTGGTATGTTGGTCTTCCAAGAAGCAAAATTGCATATCTCTCTCCACCGCCGAAGCCGAGTATGTGGCTGCTGCTAGTGCTTGCACCCAATTGCTATGGATGAGGCAAACTTTAAAGGAATACGGTGTCCATTGTGAAAAAGTGCCTCTTCTATGTGACAATGAAAGTGCCATCAATATTGCCTACAACCCGGTGGATCACACAAGGACAAAGCATATTGAGATTCGCCATCACTTCATTAGAGATCATGTTGCTCAAGGTGATATTGATCTATCATATGTATCAACCAAAGATCAACTTGCCGATATCTTCACGAAGCCACTTGATGAAGCAAGGTTTTGCTACTTGAGGAATGAACTAAATATCGTGGATTCAAGGAGCTTGACTTGATTGTCTTGCATTCTCACCTATGTTTCATATCATATTTGGTCTAGGTGCAGGCATGGATATAGGGGGAGTGCGGTCCTAATTTATTGGACCATCCCTCCCCCCATTATGCCCAAAGCAATCAAAATCATTCCTCTTAATATCATTCAGTGATATGTGAGCTTAATGATGAGTTTTGGTAATGGAGCCAAGATATATCTTCGTGGTGCCAAGCCAAGTATACTCAAATATGGTGGCCTAGGACACCACCCTCTCTCATTTGAGAGGTTGGCACTTACTCATGTTTGTCATTTGCTTGATTTTAGTCTCTTGGAGTTTTTCTAATTATTTTCAAACTTCTATGGCTCTTGTTGGTTCTTCACAGTTTGATGTCTCAACCCAAGCCCTATTCCTATCTTAAAAGACCATCTATCTCTCATATATGTGCCCAAACACCTTTCCTGGAACTTTTGGTCGAGGAGGACCGGAGTCTCCGGTGTACATACACCGGAGTCTCCGGTGTAGACCGGAGTCTCCAGACTGGATGGTTTCTGTCACTTAAAGAAGGGGGCACGGGGTGAACTGGTACAACAGTTCCTCATTCTTCACCCCGTCCCCTACCTCCAAACCCGTCGCCTCCTCCTCCAAAAATCCTCCCGGAGGTCAAGAAGCCCCCGGGATCCGCCGTGCCGCTGGCCAACCTTCCCCTCTCCTCCATTGGGTCACTCCCACCGGAGGAATTGATCCCATGGACAGATCTGGTACCTCTCCTCTACTTTTTCTCCTAGGGTTCATCCCTAGATTTTTTTTGAGGATTGTTGCTAATTTGCCCATTGGAATCACTTTTTGCGTGAACTCTAGTACTTTAGCCTTGTTGCATTTCCCGATCTACTAGATTCACCCTCACCAGCGTCTCCCCATGTCATACCCGAGCCTGCTGACCGGAGATTCCAGACTTAGGTCCGGAGACTCCGGTCCAGGCCGGAGACTCCGATCCCCAGGACCGGAGACTCCGGTCTGAGCCGGAGGCTCCGGTGTAAGGTGCGGAGACTCCGGTGTTGGGTGAATCAAACTAGTACAGAAATGCATCAAAGCTCCTGTACTGCATCTTTGGGACATATATACTCATCTCCATGCTATCTCCCTCACTGCTGTTCACAGGTGATGGTTCGAGTCATCCTCGTCGTACCAAGGCCAAGTCCTAAAGGGGCAATCCTCGCTATGATGAAGCTCAGGGTCAGTTCATTGTACCTCCGTCCAACCGGAAACAATGGGCACGTGATGCAGCTTAGATGAAGAGGGATCAAGAGAGGGCTGAACGTGAGGAACGTGCAAAGAGAGCCAAGTATGACAACCTCCAGTCCCTAGCCAAGATGTCTAAAGAGGAGTTTCGTGAGCTGAGAAAGACAGATTTCTATGCGCTGCCTCGCACCAGTGAGGACCCTCGTTTCTGGAGGAAAGAACAGGCTGTGTTCATGAAGGATGTGTATGGTGTACTCACGGATCACTGTCGCCTCGAAGTTCATGAATATTGAGCAAATGCGCCAGAGCCCTTACTTCAATGATGCCCTGTGGATCCGTGAGAAGCTGGGTCTCTATAACTTGATGGAGCTGCGCGAAGACTATAGTGTGCACCTTGTTCAGCAGTTTTATGCCACAGTGGTGTTTGGGACTGATCTTGACAGGACTATGGTGTGGATGACTGACACTACTCGCTGCACGGCTACCTTTCATGACTTTGCCAATGTCATCTTTGAGACCTTCCATGGAGTATCCACTCCTGTGGGACTGCGCATGCACTCAGCTGCTTTGGGTGAGAACAAGTTGAAGCTGGCACCTCTGTATGATGAAGGTGTTGTGGGGGGTTCCAAGGGACTCAAAACCCTATACAACCTTATGTTGAGGATCTTCCGTCACACTATTGCTCCGAGTGCTGGCAATGATGATGCTATTAGGGGTGGGCTTGTCAACCTCCTGTACCATACACACCGGACCTTCAATGCTGGACCTGAGCCTGAGGCTGCACCTATTGATGTGATGGACTTCATTTTTGAGGAGATGTTCCATGCCATTCTGTACAAGAAATATCCTCCATATGCACCCTTGGTGATGCGGCTCATCAACTCTCAGGCGCATGATTCTCCACATGGCATTCCACCACCCATCACTGTGCACTCTCTGGTCTCTCTACAGCAGAAGGGGCACATGGGGCCTGCTTCAAGGCGTCTCTATGGGAATGATGATGATGAGGAGATTGAGACGGAGAGGGCTCCCTCTCCACCTAGAGTTTGGAGGAAGAATGCCTCCAATACCCCTATACCTACTATGACTCTAGACTATGTGCATGAGAGGGTCAAGAAGGCCAGCTTTTGGGAGAGGACCCTCTGTTTCATGAACGTTGACATTCGCAAGCAGCAGCATGCATCCTACCAAAGCAACCGCCGCATTGAGAAGCTTCTCAAAGAGATCAAGGACCAGGGTGCTGCGGATATTGAGGAAGGTGAAGATGAATACAATGATGAGCATGGGTCTCAGCAGTCCACAGAGTCTGATCACACTCTCTCATTTGGGGCATGGAATGCCCAACAAGATAGTCTGGTGGATTGGAAGACTTTTGCTGATGTCACCTAAGGATTTGGATACCAGTGCACTTCCTCTTCTCGCCCTCACGGCAAAGGGCCTGCTGTCCCTGAGGATGATGATGATGATGACTATGACCAGGATGAGGGTGACCAGGATGAGGATGACCAGGATGAGGATGCTGAGGATGACGAGGATGACGATGACTACTGAGTTATTGGGGCGCTAGTATAGGTCTTTTACCTTTTCGGCGTTTCGATGCCAAAGGGGGAGAAGACATTCTCATCGCTTTGCATGGGACTTGGGATTTGCGACTATTTGCCTCTTATTTGGATATTCGAACATGTGTGCTATGTGTGTTATCTGCTGTTCTTATGTGTGTCTATGACTATGTGCTTGTGTGCAACACCTATTGTAAGTCATGTGAGATATATGTGTGCTATCATTGATATTATCTTCCTTACATGATTTACTTCTTTATCTTGCTGCACATATTCAGGGGAGCCACACTTATATGATATTCCATGCAAATCACTTGTTGTCATCGAACACCAAAAAGGGGGAGATTGAAAGGGCATTTATTGTCATAATCACTTTTGGTGTTCGTTAACAACAAGTAGATCATTTTACAGTTTGTTATTGTCCACAGGTTGGTATTATCATAGATAAACATCACACACACTCTTGGGAAAAGACCACATACATTTGCCACTGTTCTGGAAACTCCATACCGGAGTCTCCGGTCTGCCAAGACCGGAGTCTCCGGTGTGGTCCGGAGTTTCCGGTTCTGGCTCCGGTGGTGCCTCCCAGGACCTGGCTGGGACATTCTGACTAGGGGTCCGGAGGGTGGACCGGAGGTTACTCCGGAGTCTCCGGACTTTGGTCAGTCCGGAGTCTCCGGTGTTGGAAGGCCGGAGTCTCCGGTGTTGCTGGTGAAGAATTGGACTGGGTCAGTCAGAAGGGCAGTCCGGAGGCTGGTCCGGAGATTGGCCGGAGTCTCCGGTGTAGACCGGAGTCTCCGGTCTCCAGACCGGAGTCTCTGGTCTGACTTTTCTACAACGGCCAGAAAACGGTTCGTGGAGGGGGCTGTCTATAAATAGGGACCCTATCTTCTTCCTCCAGTTGCTCGAGCTGCTCAAGAACACCAACCCCATTAGAGCTACCAAATCCACAAGATCTCTTCATCCAACCATCCAAAGTCATTGATCTTTGGAGAATCGAAGGAGGAGGCCTTGATTTATATTTTCACCAAGAGAGATCTTCATTTCCCTCTCATTCACTTGAGGGCCCCCAAGCTCTAGTGTTTCATTGGAAACCCTAACTTTGATTTGGTTCTTACAAGCTTGTCTTTGATTTGTATTGACATCTTGCTTCTATTTGGGAGCCTCCAATTCAGTTGTGGATGCATGCCCCAAACTTGTTGTAAAGGTGCCGGCTTCCACCTCGAAGGTTGCCGATATAGTGGAAGGTGAATCGAGCCCGTTGGGGTGAGGTTCATCGGAGAACAAGGGAGGCCTCTCGTGGTGTTGGTGGTTTGAAACCACCCCCTCTCCAAACGTAGACGTACTTCCCCTCAAAAGGAAGGAACTACTGGAAACAAATCCTTGTGTCTCTGCGTCCACTCCTTTGGTTACTTCTATCCTTTACCGCTCTTTACTTACTTGTTCTTGCTTAGTGTTGTGCTAGTGTGTGCATGGTTGACATATAGGTAAATTCACCATAGTTGCATATTCTAGAGAATTTACCTTTCTTGTCAAACCCTAACTTTAAAAAGAATAAAATTTGAAGTAGCACCTATTCACCCCCCCTCTAGGTTCCCATACGATCCTTTCACCGGTGAGCCTCCCACGACCCCCACCTGCCGCGCTAGGGTTCTGTCTCGCCGGCGCTGCTGACGTGGACGATGAACTCGAGCCGTTCGATTAGAATTAGATCCCACGGTCCACATCGCCCCATACCGCTTTGCCCCTCACTGTCTCACTGACGCGTGGGGACAACCACTTAAACTGCCTGCGCGTGCGCTGTACATAGTGGGCCGACCCAGTTAAACGTCCTGTGCGACCCAACAATTCAAACTTAAGTTTATTTTTTTAATTTCAAACACAGTTCTATACCTAGATTCAAAAATCAACCCAACTCGATTGAATAAACCAAAATGCATGAAACCAATTTTGTTAGGAAGGTACTGGAGTGCTTAATCCAAGCCCGTTGGATTCAAACCGATTGGATTTGTAGATCACCCATGGTAAAAATAAAAAGGCAAAAGCTTTTCTGCATTCAACATTTTTCAAAATTAAACCATAAGAGCTTTTGAGTTCATTCCAACTCTCAAAAATCACTATTAACTATACATTTCAGAATATATAAAAATATATAGGTTTACTTACAGAAATAATGATCAAGTAATAAAAGAATGCCACATAGGCATTTCTAGTCACTTTAATTAAATAAAATAAAAGGTTAAACCTTATTAAATTGTGACACCACTTTAAATCACATTCCCGTGTACTAAAATATGTGGTGATGACATGTGTCAACATGATCCCATGTTTGAGTTGGAGAATATTAAATCTAAAGTAGTTTTTCAGTGAGCAGAAATTACTTTGCTCAAATAAAATAAATGGGACAAGTGTTTTAATCCTTGTAATGTTAGTAATGATACTAGATCACCTAGTGTGAACCTTTGTGTGATGATTAGAAATAGTTAAGTATTATTTGGTGATTGTGCACCTCGTATTTATTTATAGACGCTAGTACCGACCAAGGATACGAGGAGGAAGGAGGATACTACGAGGAAGAATCCGAGGAGAACTTCAACCACTGCTTTGCACAAGGCAAGCCTATACTTGCAAACTTGCAAGCCTCACTATACAAATTGACTTAGCAAGCTAATCCTTGCAAGCTTACCTTACTTGATACCCAATCCTAGTTTTACTTGCAAGCTTAGTATTTTATTTCTTTATCC
Organism: Avena longiglumis; assembly: GCA_030063025.1. Lineage (NCBI taxonomy): Eukaryota > Viridiplantae > Streptophyta > Magnoliopsida > Poales > Poaceae > Avena > Avena longiglumis. Next base: position 153,480,661 of record CP125978.1, read on the forward strand.
AAGTTTACTTAGTGACTTGTAGATTCTAGAAAGATATTTAAAGGTAGCATAAGGAGCATAAAATTTTGCCTAAGATAGATAATCCTGATGTTATCCTAAGGCATGAGATTGAACTTAGCTAATACCCATTTGTTGCCACCCTTCATTAGTATTTACCCCCACTTGTAGATGCTAGTGCTAAGCATAAAACTTGATCAACTTTAGATGGGAATACTTGGTGAAAATGGTTATGAAAACCTTAGAATGATGAGTCATTCTACTGAAATGTTTTGACATGTGTTCTTGAACACCAGATGATTTTGATAATGAAAATGTTGAGGCATGAGCCTTAACCCTTTATAAAACTGATGGTTGTCTGGATGCGATACCATTCCAATTTTACCATACAACCACAATACCCGAAAATTGGTAGGGCTTGACTGGAAATTTATATACCTTAGTATGGGTTCCCTTGCGGCCAAGGTATGAGCTAAGGCTACCTTGGAAAGATTGTCCACCTGTGTAGTACCCAAGATGACAGTTGGTCATGGTTGGGAGGCCAAACTCACAGGAGAGGTGCCTATACTAGGGCGTGTAATTGATAGTTTAGGATTGATTATCCGCATACTGAGGATGGTGAATTCAGGATTTATTCCTGACGGATGTATCAAATGTTGTGGTGACAGTGTACAATCTCTGCAGAGTGTCATACTATTCGAATATCCGCTTCCGCGGTTATGGACAGTTGGAGTGGCCATACTGTTCCCCCGTCAGATGTTTTCAAAATGACTTATGAAATGATTTATGACTTTGACTTGACCACAACAGAGTTGTGATATGAAATTCAAGTTCCCACTTAGGTGTTATAAAACTTCCAACTAGTTTTGTTTGCTTCTGAACTTAGTAGAGGTAAATCTGGATTTTTGCAAAACAACCCTAGAGCTTAGTATCCTACTACAAAAACCCCCTTCACTTGTTAGTATTAGTTTGAGAGTACTTAAAGATTACTCATGGATTTGTCCCTGGCTATTCCTGTGGCCAGACTATGAAGAGGAGTATCAGGATGACGGACCATAGGAAGGTTAGGACAACTAGGATCATCTCCCATCGTCAGCATTGCCTGTGACTCCGAAGATGGAGCTTTGCCTACGCTATCGTTACTATTACATTATTCCGCTGCTTGAATTGTATTAAGAACTGGATCATGAGATCCTTATTTGTGTAATACCTTATGCATGGTTTATAATGGATGATGTACTATGAAATCCAATCTGTTATGTCTCGCAAAAATGGTAATCTTGGGATTGCGATGTATGGCATAACATGCATCTATGATTAAAAATCCGGGTGTTGACATCTTAGTTCTATGTGCATTGTCCCAAAACTTATTGATTGATTCATAATGTTGATATTGCTTGCTCTTGAACTATTTGTATCTAGTCACCCTTATGAACTTTGAAGCTGTCCTATGCATTTATGTTTTGCTACTCCATGAGGGACAAGATCAATGCAACTATGCTATGTTTTCTATATGTGAAACAAACAAACGTCCTTCAATGAATTGTTATTCATGATCTTTGTTTGTATCCTTTCATGTTGCAGCATAGTTGCTATTGTTAGAACTTCATCTTCCATGCTCATGTTTAGAGTACTTTGATCCCAGCTTTCAATGCTTGCAAATGGTTTGATCTTGATTGTGATGGTGCATGTCACCTCAAAAATTATTCTTTTTATCACTTACCTACTCGAGTACGAGTAGGAGTTAAGCTTGGGGATGCTTGTTACATCATAAATGTATCTATAATTTTTGATGTTCCATGCTTGTTTAGTATCCACTTTGCCATGCTTTGTCTACACTTTGATGTATTTTTATTCATTTTTTGGGACTAACCTATTAACAAGTTGCCACATAGCCAGTTGCCTATTTTCTGCTGTTTTTGGTTTCAGAAAAGCTAGTAAAGAAATATTCTCGGAATTGTACGGGAAAAAAGCTAAAGTCAATATTTCACCGAGGAGAACACAGAGAACGAAGGGCGACCGGAGGGGCGCCACAGGGTGGCCACCCCCCATGCACAGGCCCACCCTGGGCCACGCTTGGGTAGGGTGTGGGCCCCCTATCCGCCCTCCTGCCTCACCCCTTCACCTATAAAGTAACCCCGATTCCGAAACCCTAAGTACCCGATCAGATATCCACGAAACAGTCCATAGCTGCCGCCACCATCGTCCCTAGATCAGGGGGGATCTGAAGCTCTTCTCGGCACCCTGCCGGAGGGGAGAGATCATCCCGGAGGCCTTCTTCATCACCATGCCAGCCTCCGGTATGATGCGTGAGTAGTTCCACCTTGGACTATGGGTCCATACACTAGCTAGATGGTTGTTTATCCTCATTTGTGCTACCATGTTTAGATCTTGTGATCTACATTCATGATTAAGATCATCTATTTGTAATCATGCATGTTGTGTTTGCAGAGATCCGATGGATATTGAGATTACTATGTCAGATTGATTAATGATTCTATCTTGTCTTTATGATTGTTGATTTTATCATGCCTGTGTTGTTTGAGATCTTGCATGCTCTCCGTTTCTAGTAGCTATCTTGGCCAAGTAGAAGCTAGTGACTCCAAGAGCGAGTATTTATGCTCGATAGTGGGTTCATGCGTCTATTGAATTTGGGTAAGTGACAGAAATATCTAAGGTTGTAGATGTGCTATTGCTACTAGGGAGAAAACAATAATCTTTTGTTCATGAAACAATTGTATTGTTTACTTTACACACATTGCTTAAAGCAGTTATCCGTTGCTTGCAAATTAATACTGGAGGGGGTTCGGATGATAACCTGAAGGTGGATTACTAGTCATAGATCCAGTTGGATGGAGGTCTATGTATATTGTTCTAATGCCCAATCAAATCTCATAGGATCATGAATGTTTAGTATTGCACTGTTATGCCTTGCTCTGTCCTGTCAATTGCCCCGATGTAATTTGTTTACCCATCATGTTATGGTGTTTATCTTAAAGAGAACATCTCTAGTGAACCGTGGACCCTAGTCCAATCTTTACCATTGATACATGATGGCGCTGCGTCAACATGGAGCGCTTTGTCGGGAAACCCCAAGAGCAAGGTATGCTGCACCTCTAGTGAACCCTCAGTAAGAAACCAAGGTTATCGAACCAGTAGGAGTAAGGAAATGTCTCAAAGGTGTTGCAAGCAATGTGGATACCTGGACAACACAAACTCAAGACTTTGCCCCAACTAACAGTGAGGTTGTCAATCTCACTAGTTGCTGTAACAAAGGATTAACTGTATGGTGTGGAAGGTGATGATGGTTTGTAGCAAGTAAACAGTAACAATGGAAGATGTATCAATGGTAAAGATTGGACTGGGGTCCATAGTTCACTAGAGGTGTTCTCCTTAGATAAAAAAACATGGCATGCTAGGTAAACAAATTACAATAGGGTAATTGACAGGACTGAGCAAGGCATAATAATGCAATACTAGACAAAAAGATCCTGTGAGATTCGATTGGGCAATACAACAAGATACATAGATCTCCATCCAACTGCATCTATGACTAGAAGTCCACCTTTGGGTTACCATACGAACTCCCTCCAGTATTAAGTTGCAAGCAAAAGACAACTGCTTTAAGAAAAGTGTGTAGGTTAAACAATCCACTTGTTCCATGAACAAGAGACCGTTGTTTTCTCCCTAGTGGCAACATCACATCTACAACCTTAGATATTTCTGTCACTTGCCTTGATTAAATAGAGGCATGAACCCACTATCGAGCATAAATACCCCCTCTTGGAGTCACTAGCAACTACTTGGCCAAGATAGCTACTAACAACGGAGAGCATGCAAGATCACAAACAACACCGACATGATAGAATCAATAAGACAAAACCATTAATCAATCTAACATAGTAATCTTAGTATCCATCGGATCCCCGCAAACACAACATGCATGATTACAAATAGTTGAGATCTTGATCATGAATGGAGCTCACAAGATCTAGACATGAAAGCACAAAGGAGGAGATATAACCATCTAGCTACTACATGGACCCGTAGTCCAAGGTGGAACTACTCACGATTCATACCGGAGGCTGGTATGATGAAGAAGAAGGCCTCCGGGATGATCTCCCCTCCAGCAGGGTGCCGGGAAGAGCTTCAGATCCCTCGATCTAGGGACGATGGTGGCGGCGGTTATACACGGTTTCATGGAATATTGATCGGGTGCTTAGGGTTTAGGCATCGGGGGCTTCTTATAGGCGAAGAGGCGAGGCTGGGAGGCGGCCAGGGGGCCCACACACTGCCCAGGCGCAGCCTAGGGTGGGCCCGTTCCTAGGGGGTGTAGCCGCCCTGTGGCGCCTTTCCGTCTCTCCTCTAGATTCTGTGTTCTCCTCGGTGAAATATTGACTTTGGCTTTTGTCCCGTCCAATTCCGAGAATATGTCCTTACTAGCTTTTCTGGAACCAAAAACAGCAGAAAACACAGGCAATTGTCACTGTGGTAACTTGTTAATAGGTTAGTACCATAAAACATATGAAAATCACCTCAAAGTGTGGACAAAGCAAAGCAAAGTAGATACTAAACAAGCATGGAACATCAAAAATTGGAGATACGTTTCTGACGTATCAAGCATCCCCAAGCTTAACTCCTGCTCGTCCTCGAGTAGGTAAGTGATAAAAGAATAATTTTTGAAGTGACATGCAACATCAAAACCAAGATCAAACCATTTGCAAGCATTGAAAGCTGGGGTCAAAGAACTCTAACCATGTGCATGAAAGGTGGAGTTCTAATAATAAGACAAATTAACTATGCATGCAACATGAAAGGCTACAAACAAATATCATGAATAACATGCATTGAAAAACGTTTGTTTGTTTCACATACAAGAAACATGGCATAGTGGCATTCATCTTATCCCTCATGGAGTAGCAAATAGATGCATAGGACACCTTCAAAGTTCATAAGAGTGACTAGATACAAATAGCACAAGAACAAACAATATCAACAATATGCATCAATCAATAAGTTTTGGGACACTACACATAGAACTAAGAATGACAACTATGATCTCTTAACTGGTGCCTAAAGGTAGAAAGTGGAGACTCTATATAATAGTGGAAGAAAGGCCCTTCATAAAGGGAAGCAGGGATTTCAAGTTTCAAAAAGAGCTTCCAAAAATTATGGTACTTGTTAGCTTTCAGCCCTCATTGCCCCTATCATAAGCATCTTGAAGTGATTAAGGTTAAAGTGAACAAACTATGGAGTATATGCTTGACAATGTATAAGTTGGCAATCTCATGTCCCTTGAATACGAGGGCCGCACCTCATGCTACTCAGATTTAGTCACCTATAAGTTCTTGTCATAGTAAGTACATGTTGTATCATAGAGAACCGCCAATGAGGTACCCCTTGCACATGGTACATGAGCTATCCCATAACCAAAATGACAAGGCAAGCAGACAATGAGAATCTCAACGATCTTTTTATTTGCTATTTGCATAGGTTTATATTGAGGATGCTTAACATATTGCTCATTCTGGTGATGCTGCAAGTTTCCACCATGATTAGGCATGGCTTAGGCTAGCACCCAAGCGTTTCTCTAAAACAAAATACATAACTCCATGGACTTGCAAGCTCCCTTTTTATTTAACACCGGCGACATACATAGACAAAAGAGCATGATATAAACTGTGTACAAGGTACAAGTGCAATGATGAAAACGTTACCCATGACAACATGGTTCTGCTAATTCCAACGTATAAGTGCAAGCATATACAACATAGATGACACAATGGTTCAAGTTTATTAGGGGCAAGGAATATAAAGTGTGCCATCAAGTTCGTGAGAGCTTTAATCACTAAGTTTTCACATAACAATATACTTTTTAATTGGAAGATAGCTGAAAACAAGAATATACTTGGAATCGTGTAACACACCTTGCATAGAAATTTATAGTGGACAATATGGAATAACTTGGTTTGTTGGGAGTTGGAAGCATGAGTAGAGCTTACTCATACAAGTGGAGGCTAGCAAAAGACTGGGAGCAATCAACTAAGAGAGCAATAATGGCCATAATCATGCAGAGCGACAAAACATTACTAATCAAAGCATAGAGTGGTACTACAAGTTAAGGACTAAATTATCATAGAGGCTATGGTGACTTTTTCATAGTCATAACATGGTGTGAGCATGTGCCAAGTCAACCCAAACAAAACATCAAAGGAGAATACCACAATACTATGCTTTTGCATGCTAAAACAACGCATGATTCCTTCAAGGCACACTAAGCAATCCCAATTGTTTGGAACAAGTCATGCTACATCAATAATCACTAAGAATAAGGTCAAAACAACACCTAACATGAGATTCTAAAGTCTAAGTCACAGTCAATGCAAGATCCTCTTGCACTTTCAAGCAAGAACTTTCTACTCCTTCCCAACACCAATCAACTTATTTGAAACAACACAGCAAGAACGGGGTCCAAACTAATTTATTCAATCAAACTAAATAAACTAAGAAAAGCAAACGAAAACTAAGACGCTCCAAGAACAACACAATAGTGCATGAACAATAAAAACGAAGTGTCTAGGAAGACCTGAGCTTTTTATTGATGAAGAAGGGGATGCCTTGGGCACCCCCAAGCTTTGACGCTTGTACCTCTTGGATATTTCTTGGGGTGACACCGGGGTGGCATCCCGAAGCTTGAGCTTTTGTCCATTCTTCATCTCATTACATCATTCTCTCTCTACACCTGAAAATTTCCTTCATACAAAACTTCACATAATCTTCATTAGCAACATTAGTGTATTCAAAAGATAATAGACCTTTGGGTTTATATTTAGAACAACAAAACTTTCACTAAAAACACAACATACTGTAGAAACTCCTTCAAAAAGCTCAATTTCCCAAAAAGAACCCAAAAAGGAGTCAATAAGAAGCAAATGCAAATAATGGCAGAAATCTGTCAAAACAGACCAGCAGGTAGAAACCGATTTTTTCAAAGACCTTTTATTACTCAAATCACAAAGTGTTGAACTAACTAAAGTTAGCTAACATACTGGGGGATTTATTCGTAAATTATCAGCTCAATCCGACTTACAAAGACTCCTCACAAATTTTTATGGTGGAGGACAGGAATTTGTTTTGGGATAGCAACTCCCCAAATCTTACTTCCCTCTTATTAGAGGTCATTCTTGGCACAAAAAGCAAACAAAAAAGATAAGGAGAGGTAATTACTGAAGTAATAACTTCCAAGACTCAAGGAAACTCTTGGGTTATCTCCCAACAAGTACTTTTATTTAACGCCTTTAAGTTAGGCATAAGAAGCAAGAAATCAAGTATTTTCAAATGAAGAAGCATTAACATCAAACCATGCTTTCAAAGGAGGAGCAAAAAGCAACTTCTCTCTCCTCATAGGGAAGTGTTCAATACCTTTCTTTAATGGAAATTGATATTTAATGGTGCCTTCTTTCATATCAACGATGGCATCAACAGTTCTAAGAAAAGGTCTTCCCAAAGTAATAGGACAAGAAGCATTGTATTCAACATCCAAAACATAGAAATCAATAGGGACATAAGCATTGTTAACCATAATGAGAACATCATTAACACTCCCCATGAGGTTATTCTTAGCATTATCATTAAGTGGGACATCCAAATAACAATCTTCCAAAGGTGGCAAATCAAGCATTTCATAAATATTCCTAGGCATAATAGAGACACTAGAACCAAGATCACATGAAGCTTTGAGATCAAATTCATTCACTTGCATATAAATAATGGATTCCCAACTATCTTCTACTTTCCTAGGAATAGAAGCTTTGTGTTTTAACTTCTCTTCCTTAATCTTAACAAGAGCATCTGTAATGTGTTTGGTGAAAGCAACATGCATATCACTAGCATCAGGACTTCTAGCAAGTTTTTGCAGGAACATAATCACTTCAAAAATATTGCAACCATCAAGATCAAAATCAAACTTAGCATCACTAGTAGTAGACTCATTAGGCTTAGGCATTGTTGGAGGAGGAATAGGGACTTCTTATGGTTTAGTGGTATCCATATTAGTGGTGATGGTGCACACACTATTGTTTCTATCAATTTCAGCTTCCCTTTCCCACTTAGCATGAAGTTGAGCTAACAGTCTAACATTTTCATCAATAGTAACTTGTATGGCATGAGTAGCAGCAAAGGTACTTTTCATGGTTTCAGGTTTAGCAGCCATTTTATTAATCAAAGAGTACTTTGCTTCAGACAGATAGGAAATATTTTTCTCAGCACTCAAATTTTTTGACTGTAAACTAGGAATTTCTCTATTCAGATTCTCAAGCTGATGACTAATATTTTTCAAGATAACAGATGTTTCTTCCATACTTTTAGTGAATATCTTGTTTTGCTCATATTGCATCTGCATAACGTTTTTAGTGGATATTTCAACTTCTAGAATCCTATCTTCACTAGGCATTCCAGATCTACCATGATAAGTATTTCCATTATTAGGAGGATAAGGCCTATAGTTATTACCATAAGTATTGTTGCCAAAATTGTTGTTTCTAATGAAGTTCACATCAACTTGCTCTTCTTGAGCAACCAAAGAGGCTAAAGGAACATTATTTGGATCTAAAGGAGCTTTCCCATTAACAAGCATAGCCATAATAACATCAATCTTATCACTCAAAGAGGAGGTTTCTTCAACAGAATTTACCTTCTTACCATGTGGAGCTCTCTTAGTGTGCCATTCAGAATAATTAACCATCATATTATCAAGGAGTTTTGTTGCAGCACCCAAGGTGATGTTCATAAAGGTACCTCCAACAGCTGAATCCAACAGGTTTCTTGAAGATAAGTTCAAACCTGCATAAAAAGTCTAGATATCATCCAAGCAGTAAGTCCATGAGTGGGACAATTCTTAACCAAAGATTTCATTCTTTCCCAAGCTTGAGCAACATGTTCATTATCAAGTTGTTTAAATTTCATAATATCACTTCTCATATATATAATCTTAGAAAGAGGGTATTACTTTCCAATAAAAGCATCTTTGCACTTAATCCAAGAATCAATATGTAACACCCTCAGAATCGGACCTATGCAAGTTTGAGCAAAATTCGCCAAACCCGCATAGAAACGATTCAAAGTTGCCCACCAGGCACTTTCGTGCGGGTGGAAAGCAAAGTAACAACATTACACAACAGTCCTCGATGGGACCCACAGAACAGATATATATATACAACAGCGACTCAAAGAGTCAAGAATACAAATATAATGTACAAAGATCCAAATCACCTTGAAAATGATACAGCGTCCGACTACGGACAAGATGCAAATGGGGCTAAGAGCCCTGAAGAATAACCAATGGCGTCCATAACCCTGCCCAGGCCAAGCGGAAGGGTAACCACGCTAACGTCGATCTCAAAACCCTTAACAAAGGGGTGCCGACAAAGGGCAAAGGAAAAGAGGAGCGTCGATCGAGGCCAGTACACGGCGAGGCTAGAATTCGGCGGTCCTCGCCTACATAGGTATGGTGGACTGAAGCGGCAGCGGCAGCAAGCACTAAACAACCTATAGAGGCTCGATACAACTGGCGGTTATCAGAGAGGGTAAGAATGACCTATCCGGATCCAACCTGAAACTAACACCAAACAAACTCATCCTGGTGTTTCCCCCTCGAGACCAAACGAGGAAGTCAACCGAGGAACTCACACAGTTGGCAGTTTTATTTGTTCAATTATAGTTGCGACAATTACTAGTCAGGTTTAGATAATCATCCTGATAAAATAAGCAGTGGGACATTTTAGTTAACCATTCCGTTATAGTTGCAGCAATTACTAATCAGATACAGATGGCATGATATAACCCCAAAACCCAGCAGTTGTTGGTACTTTTATTCAGCCAACCCGTTGTAGTTGCAATACTTACTAGTCAGGTACAATGGTCGCAAGCGACACTCCAACAAGCATTTGTGGGCAGTATTAATTAGTCATTCCATTATAGTGAAGCTGATTACTAGTCATTATAAGTCAAATTTATAGCAATAAACTTTAGTTATGCTTTTCTATGATCGAGATACTGTGCTCCAAGTCGTCCATATCCGCGGACACGGCTTTCAGAAAGTTTTACCCGGCCGGGGTGCACCAATAGCAACACACGCTCGATCAACCTCGGAAAAACCAAATCAAAACCCAACGAGGCTTTCACGACTGAACAATCACAGGATTCAGAAATATTTCAGGGAGCCACCCCTTAAAGTAGACCCGCAACGAAGTAAGCAAGTTCCGAGACGGACTCAAGGTTGTGGGGACGGCTGTGAACGACTGGGAACCCAAAACTGGGCTTGTCGACACCGCGGAATCGTGCCACGATCCTAAACAGTACAGTGTGCTATTTGTCGCACAATTTTAAATACATAAGTAGCATGGCATAAGTACATGATAGTAAATAAAACCTCAAACTAGTTTGTGGCCCCAAGAAATAAGACGGAATCAAGCTCTGGCTCAGGGGGGTCCCATATACCTCCCGGATGTGGATAGCGCGATAAAACAAGGAACAGGTATCAAGTACTCGGGGTCTTACGGGACACAAGTGGGCGTTCGGAAACCAAATATTATCTATCACCCACCGATGCCTCTGCTTATTTCAATTTTAGTTGTTAAACAAGAATTTAAAGTGAACGATAAGTAAAACTAGGGCCATCTCCAACATCAAGCATGCGGCATTACTCCAACAACTGTGGCACTTGACGACATGCAACAGCACCTGAGCAAGCGGCTACGACGCGCGAGTCCAACTATCTACCAGACAACAGGTAATAGGATGTGTCCAAGGCGATATAAGGCTGCAGGGGATATCACGGGTACGAAAACTAGAGCATCGCAACACAGATAGCAATAGATCAACAGGAGGGAATAAATACTATAAAAGTAAGATAGGTAGAAAGGGGGAGATGCTCGCCTGAAAACATTGCCGAAGGTTCAACCGAAGATCGGGGCAAAGCTCACATCAACTCAACGGCCTTATCCGCGAAGAAGCAGAACACTAGAATAAACACCGGATGCAATATTTAATACACGGCAGAAGATCGGCATGATGCATGTATGATGTATGACATGGCAAAGATGCGATGCGATTAGGTCATATTAAGCGGAACCGGGGTCCCGACAATTAGTTAGTTGGTTCAAGTTGTTTAGCTAACCCGCAATTAAATGTTGTTTAACATGGTAGAAGATAGCACCGGGTTCGCTACACAAATTTAAATGAGGCCAATATAAGGCTAGATTTGCCCGCATATGGGCCCCATATTTAATTATTATGTGAATCGGCATAAGGCCCCAAACCACGCATAAGGATGCATGCAAGACAATGATTATGCGACAAGTTGTATTATGTTATAAAATAGGGTTTTCGGGAAGGAATTCACACATTAGGGTTCGGCAGATCTTGGTTTCCGGGGTTCGGGGTCGGTCTCAGGGTCCAGGGTTCGACAGGTCGGTCTCGGCGGTCGGAAGTAGTTCTTGGCGTCGGGTAGATGAACTTGGCGTGGCGTTGGGGCGCATCGGTTTAACCCTGGTCGGTGTCGTTCTTGTCGTCGTGCCGATCTTGTCGGGTCCCACGGGGTCGGTCTTGCCATTGCTAGGGCCTTGTCGTTCGGAAAGCAGTACTTGGTGTCCGGAACGAAGCGCTTGTTGGACCGGTGGCGTTCTTGGCGGTCATCGGGTCCGGACTTCGCCCCGGGAACGGGTCTTCAGGGTCTCGACGTCCGGGGTCTTCCGGGGGTTCCGTGTCGGAGGTCTCGGGGTTCGCCGTCGGTTCGGGTTCGGTTTGGGGATCGGTCTCCGGATTCCCGAGAAGTATATCTTGAGGCCCGAGGAGAGGGTCATGTTGTCCCGTGACGGTCTTGCGGTGCCATCTTGTTTTGCCGGTGTCGGGATCGGGTTCCGTGCCGTGGGATACCACCATGGCACCTTGATGAACACCGTCTTGGCGACGAATTCTGGGTAGTTGTCCTGCAACAGAGCGAGCGACTGGCGGGTGACTACGCGGTGCTTGCCGAGCATGGGTGGCGAGTTCTTGAGGTCGGTGACCTGCACCATGGATCAGATGCCGCTGGACAAGAAGTCGAGCTGCTCGCGGATGCCGGGGCAGAGCTCGGTAGAGGTGGCCGGCGACACGGCTCAGAGGCGAGCTCCAGAGGGTGGCTCGTCGGCCTCGCTCGCGGCGGAGGCAGCGTCAGGGAACCGCGGTCGCGGCAGCAGAGGTTGAAGAGGACGCTAGGCGAGCTTGGAGGAGATGGGGGTCGCGCGAGGCGGCTTCGGGCGCTGGGAAGCTTCCAGCGGCGCGGCCGCCCGGCCGGAGAGGAAAGGCGGCGGCGATGGGGCTCGGGCCGGAGGCGGTTGATGGAGGCGGTGCAGAGATAGGCGGCGGCGGTTGCTCGGGCGGCCATCATCGGGGAGCGGCGCCGCGGTGTGAGGAAGAGGTCCTTGGCGCGGCGGAAACGTCGGGCGGCGCGGGCGGGACGCGGGAGGCCGGAGCGGAGGGATGCGAGGAGCGCAGAGCGGGGGCTGGCGAGGTTGGTGGCGTCGGGCAGCGAAGCCGGGCGCGGCGGCGGCCGACGGGAGGACGCGCCGACGGGGGTCTGGGAGGGAGGAGCTGAGCGGAAGGGGTCGGGGCGGGTCGCGCGAAGGGGAGGAAGGTGAGGGCGCGGCGCCTGGGAGGAGCGACGGCAGCAGAGGGAGCAGGAGAAGCGGTCCGGCGGGGTGCCGCGACTGCCGGTGGAGAGGAAGAGGGCGGAGGGAGCGTCGGGTCGTGGAGGAGGAGTTCGTGGGGGGAGAGGGAGACACGGGGTCCGTGGGGCGCGTGAGCAGGGGAGTGGGGCGGGACCCACAGGCAGAGAGAGAGGCCCAGGAGGTGCTGTGAGGCCGGTGGGGTCCAGGCGTGCGTCTGGGGCGGGTGGGGCCTGCAGGCGCGCGTGGGGTGGGATCTGCTGAGGGAGGTGGCTGCGGTTGGTGTGCGTGTGTGGGTGTGTGGTTGGAGAGAGAGTGGGGTTAGGCTAGGTGGCAGCTTAGGAATGGGTAGAGGGGGAGAGAGGGTGAGGTGTCACTAGGGGATTGGGTGGGGTGATGTGGCCAAGGGGTGTGGGTAGACTAGTTGGTAGGTTTAGGAATAGAGGTGGGCCGATTTTAATTCCTGGGGGTGGTCGTTCGGGTCGAGTTGGCCCGTTCGACTGCCCCACTAAAAATAATAAATATTTTTTTTATTTGACTGCGACGAACTTTGTAAATAGTTTTAGACAAACAAAATATCCGGCAGCACCCGGGGTTTATTTTGAAATAGAAGGAGGGCTAATTCCAGAAGTCAATAGTCTTCCACAAATAGTTTTTAGGCAAGATAATATGCATGATGATGACGATGCTCAAATGCAATGTGGCATGATGACATGAGCATGCGGTCATGACGATGCAATGCACAAAAACAACGCGATTTTCTAGTAGTGGTTTTGCGGGATGCCACAATTCGACACCACTAACAAGGGATCTCGCCCTCGAGATCCGCCTCATGGTACCGGAAGGAAGGGCGGCGACCTGAATCTTCTCGCATCGTGTAGATCCTCACGACACCACTAACAAGAGGTCGTTGTCCGTGATCGTCGAGAGAACACTCCGGGAACAAAAGGTCGAAAATAGAGGTATCAACAAATAAAGCCACCTCTAGCTCCGATGGAAAGGGGGAACCGATGCATTCTCGTCCACTTCAATGCACAAAAGCGAATAGAAAGGGTAGTCGGCATGGGGGCCAATCCATCACGCACCCAAACTATTACTCCGCACAATTAGTGGAAAAGCGTGCAACCATTCTCGGAATCAGACTGAAGATCTCGACAAGCGAGGTTCGGAACAAAGGAGGGAGGCAGACTCTGGATCGGATCTGGCGTAGATGATGTCGTCGCGTCGGAAAACACCGGATAGCACAAACAAGGAACAAGACGGATACCACAGTAGACGGATTGCTCAGGCAGCTTGAACACCGGATGATAGAACACCGTTATCAGAGGAGGAAGCGAAACCCTGAAGGTACGACAGAACCCAACCACGAGAATTCCTGGACTCGAAGAAAGAGAAGAGAGCAGATACAAAACACGCAGGGATAAGAGGAGAACAACAGAGGGATAAGGAGTAAAATCAGACCTAATCAGAACTATCCAACCGGTTTTGCAAAAATAGTTTTGACACTCTACTTCGGCCGTTAGCTAGGTTATCCTGATTTGGACTTGTGGGTACCGCAAGCACGAGCTCGATACCACAGAACACCCTCGAATCGGACCTATGCAAGTTTGAGCAAAATTCGCCAAACCCGCATAGAAACGATTCAAAGGTGCCACCAGCACTTTCGCAAGGGTGGAAAGCAAAGTAATAACATTACACAACAGTCCTCGATGGGACCCACATAATGAGATATATATAAATGACTCAAAGAGTCAAGAATACGATATAATGTACAAAGATCCAAATCACCTTGAAAATGATACAGTCCGACTACGGACAAGATGCAAATGGGGCTAAGAGCCTGAAGAATAACCAATGGCGTCCATAACCCTGCCTGTGCCAAGCCGGAAGGGTAACCCCGCTAACGACGCCGATCTCAAAACCTGCTTAACAAAAGGGTGACAAAGGGCAAAGGAAAAGAGGAGCATCGATCGAGGCCAAGACAGCGAGGCTAGAATTCGGTCCTCGCCTACATAGGTATGGTGGATCAAGCGGCGTGAAGCAAGCACTAAACAACCTATAGAGACTCGATACAACCGGGTTATCGAGAGGTAAGAATGACCTACCCGGATCCAACCTGAAACTAACACCAAACAAACCCATCCTGGTGTTTTCCCTCGAGACCAAACGAGGAAGTCAACCGAGGAACTCACACAGTTGGCAGTTTTATTTATTCAATTATAGTTGCGACAATGACTAGTCATTATAGATAATCATCCTGATAAAATAAGCAGTGGGACATTTTAGTTAACCATTCCGTTATAGTTGCAGCAATTACTAATCAGATACAGATGGCATGATATAACCCCAAAACCCAGCAGTTGTTGGTACTTTTATTCAGCCAACCCATTGTAGTTGCAATACTTACTAGTCAGGTACAATGGTCGCAAGCGACACTCCAACAAGCATTTGTGGGCAGTATTAATTAGTCATTCCATTATAGTGAAGCTGATTACTAGTCATTATAAGTCAAATTTATAGCAATAAACTTTAGTTATGCTTGTCTATGATCGAGATACTGTGCTCCAAGTCGTCCATATCCGCGGACACGGCTTTCAGAAAGTTTTACCCGCCGGTGCACCAATAGCAACACACGCCGATCAACCTCGGAAAAACCAAATCAAAACCCAACGAGGCTTTCACGATGAACAATCACAGGATTCAGAAATATTTCAGGGGCCACCCTTAAAGTAGACCCGCAAGTAAGCAAGCTCGAGACGGACTCAAGGTTGTGGGGACGGTGAACAACTGGGAACCCAAAGCTGGGCTTGTCGACACAGCGGAATCGTGCCACGATCCTAAAGATGAGGTGCTATCTGTCGCACAATTTTAAATACATAAGTAGCATGGCATAAGTACAGGATAGTAAATAAAACCTCAAACTAGTTTGTGGCCCCAAGAAATAAGACGGAATCAAGCTCTGGCTCAGGGGGGTCCCATATACCT
This sequence comes from Avena longiglumis, assembly GCA_030063025.1. NCBI lineage: Eukaryota > Viridiplantae > Streptophyta > Magnoliopsida > Poales > Poaceae > Avena > Avena longiglumis. The sequence goes on from CP125978.1 coordinate 153,496,347, forward strand.
CTCGGATGTGGATAGCGCGATAAAACAAGGAACATGTATCAAGTACTCGGGGTCTTACGGGACACAAGTGGGCGTTCGGAAACCAAATATTATCTATCACCCACCGATGCCTCTGCTTATTTCAATTTTAGTTGTTAAACAGGAATTTAAAGTGAACGATAAGTAAAACTAGGGCCATCTCCAACATCAAGCATGCGACATTACTCCAACAACTGTGGCACTTGACGACATGCAACAGCACCTGAGCAAGCGGCTACGACGCGCGAGTCCAACTATCTACCAGACAACAGGTAATAGGATGTGTCCAAGGCGATATAAGGCTGCAGGGGATATCACGGGTACGAAAACTAGAGCATCGCAACACAGATAGCAATAGATCAACAGGAGGGAATAAATACTATAAAAGTAAGATAGGTAGAAAGGGGGAGATGCTACTTTGAAAACATTGCCGAAGGTTCAACCGAAGATCGGGGCAAAGCTCACATCAACTCAACGGCCTTATCCGCGAAGAAGCAGAACACTAGAATAAACACCGGATGCAATATTTAATACACGGCAGAAGATCGGCATGATGCATGTATGATGTATGACATGGCAAAGATGCGATGCGATTAGGTCATATTAAGCGGAACCGGGGTCCCGACAATTAGTTAGTTGGTTCAAGTTGTTTAGCTAACCCGCAATTAAATGTTGTTTAACATGGTAGAAGATAGCACCGGGTTCGCTACACAAATTTAAATGAGGCCAATATAAGGCTAGATTTGCCCGCATATGGGCCCCATATTTAATTATTATGTGAATCGGCATAAGGCCCCCAAACCACAGACAAGGATGCATGCAAGACAATGATTATGCGACAAGTTGTATTATGTTATAAAATAGGGTTTTCGGGAAGGAATTCACACATTAGGGTTCGGCAGATCTTGGTTTCCGGGGTTCGGGGTCGGTCTCAGGGTCCAGGGTTCGACAGGTCGGTCTCGGCGGTCGGAAGTAGTTCTTGGCGTCGGGTAGATGAACTTGGCGTGGCGTTGGGGCGCATCGGTTTAACCCTGGTCGGTGTCGTTCTTGTCGTCGTGCCGATCTTGTCGGGTCCCACGGGGTCGGTCTTGCCATTGCTAGGGCCTTGTCGTTCGGAAAGCAGTACTTGGTGTCCGGAACGAAGCGCTTGTTGGACCGGTGGCGTTCTTGGCGGTCATCGGGTCCGGACTTCGCCCCGGGAACGGGTCTTCAGGGTCTCGACGTCCGGGGTCTTCCGGGGGTTCCGTGTCGGAGGTCTCGGGGTTCGCCGTCGGTTCGGGTTCGGTTTGGGGATCGGTCTCCGGATTCCCGAGAAGTAGATCTTGAGGCCCGAGGAGAGGGTCATGTTGTCCCGTGACGGTCTTGCGGTGCCATCTTGTTTTGCCGGTGTCGGGATCGGGTTCCGTGCCGTGGGATACCACCATGGCACCTTGATGAAAACCGTCTTGGCGACGAATTCTGGGTAGTTGTCCTGCAGCAGAGCGAGCGACTGGCGGGTGACTACGCGGTGCTTGCCGAGCATGGGTGGCGAGTTCTTGAGGTCGGTGACCTGCACCATGGATCAGATGCCGCTGGACAAGAAGTCGAGCTGCTCGCGGATGCCGGGGCAGAGCTCGGTAGAGGTGGCCGGCGACACGGCTCAGAGGCGAGCTCCAGAGGGTGGCTCGTCGGCCTCGCTCGCGGCGGAGGCAGCGTCAGGGAACCGCGGTCGCGGCGGCAGAGGTTGAAGAGGACGCTGGGCGAGGTTGGAGGAGATGGGGGGGTCGCGGCGGCGGTGGCGCTCGGGAAGCTTCCAGGCGGCCTTGCAGCGAGCCGCCGGCCGGAGAAAGGCGGGCGGCGATGGGGCTCGGGCCGGAGGCGGTTGACGGGAGGCGGTGCAGAGGATGGGCGGCGGAGGTTGCTCGGGCGGCCGTCGCGGGGAGGCGGCGCCGCGGTCGGTGGCGAGAAGAGGTCCTTGGCGAGGAAAACGAGGAACGTGGCAAGGCTGGCGCTGGGCGGGGGACGCGGGAGGCCGGAGCGGAGGGGGATGCGGGGAGGAGCGGGCGGGGCTGGCGAGGTTGGTGGCGGTCGGAGTGGCGGGCGCGGCCGACGGGAGGACGCGCCGACGGGGGTCTGGGAGGGAGGAGCTGAGCGGAAGAGGTCGGGGCGGGTCGCGCGAAGGGGAGGAAGGTGAGGCGGCGCTGCGAGGCGACGGCAGAGGGCAGGAGAAGCGGTCCGGCGGGGTGCCGCGACTGCCGGTGGAGAGGAAGAGGGCGGAGGGAGCGTCGGGTCGTGGAGGAGGAGTTCGTGGGGGGAGAGGGAGACACGGGGTCCGTGGGGCGCGTGAGCAGGGGAGTGGGGCGGGACCCACAGGCAGAGAGAGAGGCCCAGGAGGTGCTGTGAGGCCGGTGGGGTCCAGGCGTGCGTCTGGGGCGGGTGGGGCCTTCAGGCGCGCGTGGTGTGGGATCTGCTGAGGGAGGTGGCTGCGGTTGGTGTGCGTGTGTGGGTGTGTGGTTGGAGAGAGAGTGGGGTTAGGCTAGGTGGCAGCTTAGGAATGGGTAGAGGGGGAGAGAGGGTGAGGTGTCACTAGGGGATTGGGTGGGGTGATGTGGCCAAGGGGTGTGGGTAGACTAGTTGGTAGGTTTAGGAATAGAGGTGGGCCGATTTTAATTCCTGGGGGTGGTCGTTCGGGTCGAGTTGGCCCGTTCGACTGCCCCACTAAAAATAATAAATATTTTTATTTGACTGCGACGAACTTTGTAAATAGTTTTAGACAAACAAAATATCCGGCAGCACCCGGGGTTTATTTTGAAATAGAAGGAGGGCTAATTCTAGAAGTCAATAGTCTTCCGCAAATAGTTTTTAGGCAAGATAATATGCATGATGATGACGATGCTCGAATGCAATGTGGCATGATGACATGAGCATGCGGTCATGACGATGCAATTCACAAAAACAACGCGATTTTCTAGTAGTGGTTTTGCGGGATGCCACACAATACTATTTCTAGGAAAGGATAGCAACCATTCTTTAGCTTTTCCTCTTAAGGATAAAGGAAACAACTTGAGATTAATAATATCTCCATATACATCCTTATACTTTTGTATCTCACAAAGTTCAACAAAATTATTGAGATGGGCAGCATCATCATCAGAGCTAACACTAGAAAATTGCTCTCTCATCACATGATTCAACAAAGCAGGCTTAATTTCATAAAAGGTAGCATCAGGCGTAGGTGGAGCAATAGGAGTGTTAAGGAAATCATTGTTGTTTGTGCTAGTGAAGTCACACAGCTTGGTGTTCTCAGCATAGTTCATTTTGCCAAAAGTGGAGCAAGCCAAAAACAGTAGTGATGGCGCTGCGTCAATGTGGAGCACTTCGTCAGGAAACCCCAAGAGCAAGGTATGATGCAGCACAACAGTAAGTTTTCCCTTAGTAAGAAACCGAGGTTATCGAAACAGTAGGAGGAAGGAAACGTCTCAAAGGTGTTGCAAGCAACGTGAAAACCTGCACAACACAAAGTCAAGACTTTGCACCAACTAACAGTGAGGTTGTCAATCTCACCGGTTGGTATAACAAAGGATTAACTATATGGTGTGGAAGGTGATGATGGTTTGCAGCAAGTAACGATAAGAGGAAGATGTATCAATGGTAAAGATTGGACCAGGGTCCATAGTTCACTAGAGGTGTTCTCCTTAGATAAACAAACATGGCATGCTGGGTAAACAAATTACAGCAGGGAAATTGACAGAACTGAGATTCGATTGGGCAATACAACAAGATACATAGACCGCCATCCAACTGCATCTATGACTAGAAGTCCACCTTTGGGTTATCATCCTAACCCCATCTAGTATTAAGTTTCAAGCAACAGACAACTGCTTTAATTAAAGTGTGTAAGGTAAACAATCCACTTGTTCCATGAACAAGACCCCGTTGTTTTCTCCGTAGTGGCAACAACACATCTACAACCTTAGATATTTCTCTCACTTCCCTTGATTAAATAGAGGAATGAACGCACTATCGAGCATAAATACCCCCTCTTGGATTCACTAGCAACTACTTGGCCAAGATATCTACTAACAACGAAGAGCATGCAAGATCACAAACAACATAGACATGATAGAATCAATAAGACAAACCCATTAATCAATCTGACATAGTAATCTCAATATCCATCGGATCCCCGCAAACACAACATGCATGATTACAAATAGATGAGATCTTGATCATGAACGGAGCTCACAAGATCTAGACATGAAAGCACAAGGAGGAGATACAACCATCTAGCTACTACATGGACCCGTAGTCCAAGGTGGAACTACTCACGCTTCATACCGGAGGCTGACATGATGAAGAAGAATTCCTCCGGGATGATCTCCCCTCCGGCCGGGTGCCGAGAATAGCTTTAGATCCCCCCGATCTAGGGATGATGGTGGCGGAGGCTACATACGGTTTCATGGAATATTTATCGGGTCCTTAGGGTTTAGGCATCGGGGACTTCTTATAGGCGAAGAGGCAAGGCTGGGGGGGCACCATGGAGGCTGCACCCCCCAGGCGTGGGGTGTGTCGTGGTATTGCCGACGAGTACGTCATGGAGGGGTCCTCACAGTGCGTGTTTAGAGACGTGCGGTAAGGCGGACGGTTGACGAGTACGAGGTAACACAGCTTAACCAGGTTCAGATCCCACGACGGTGGCGGAATCCTACTCCTACTATAAATCACTATGATGGCAATACGCCGAGTTACAGAGATATGTTTGCTGTGCGAGGTTTTCTATGCTTGTATGAGATTTTGCCCTAAAGGCTCCCATAGGTCCGATTTATATAGTCGCCGATCCTAGGGTTCGGGAAAATTCCTAGCCGGACAGGTTACAGAGTCCTACACCGTCTATCACTAGTCTTGTGTATCTTGCACTCCAAGGCTCCGGGTACGCTGGTGACTCTACCGTAGCCTTCCTTTATCCGACATGGGCCTCCCTTCTAGATCCACCTAACTGGGCCGCCCAGCAGGCCATAGGCCATGCTACCGACTATGGGCCACCCAGGTTAGTCGGATAAGAGACATGCTATGAGGATACCCATATAGCATATCCCCAACAGTAGCCCCCGGAGAACTCCGAGATCTTGCGCCGTCTTGCCGCTTCACATGGAATGCTCCGTATGGATGGATGTCGGTAAATCGTCAGGCAACATCTTGTAGTCCTCCCAAAGATCCCTGCAAAGTTTCCTCCGTCCTCTATTAGTAAGTCAGAGAAATGCTGAATCTTCCATCTTACTCTTCCGCTAGTCGGATTAAATCCGTCCATGCTGGAATCTTCGATGTGACGGCTCGTCTACCATGTTAGTTATGACGACGTAGGCTTAGGTCAGCGACGCCTCGTAACTCACACATGCAGAGAACGTAATCATAGCCGATTTTCCCGCGCGAGCGATACGAACCGTTGGCGGCGGTGGTTTGGAGACATGCCGAAATTACCGTGCACGTTCTCGACCATGTCATCTACACGGCAACCATCCAATTAGCTGCATATCTTGACGCAGAGTAAGATAAATAGTAACCGTGGGACACTTGCTACTTTTTCACCTCATTCTCTCGCGTCAGCTTCTTCTTCCTCCAGCCGCACGCCTCCTCGATCTCTCCGCGGAAAACCTCGAAGAAACCCTAGCCCCTCCTCGCACCAGTCACACTCTCCCATTCCTCCATGGCCAGCAGCAATTCATCCCCGTCGATGGCGGCGTCGAGCGAAGACACGGAGAAGCCGGCGAGCTCCATCGTCGTGCCCCTAGAGGGCCTGGTCATCCCTGCGTCGGCGGTCATCGAATCCACCGGCGGAGACCACAATCTGGAGGCGCTAGAGCCCCTGGAAGAGGAGCCAGATTCGCACAAAGGCGACTGGCGCGGCTCGGACATCACCGCTCGCGACATCCAGGAGATGGTCGCTGAAGGCTACCTCCCTGCGACGGAGGGGCTCGCCTGGTGGGCGGCGTCGGCCGGCGAGGTGAATCCTTCTCCCCAAGCCGGAGAGAAGGTGTACCTCAAGGCCCAATTGGTACGTGCGTTTCCCGCCCATCTCCCACTTCTTTCTCCGTCTTGAATCACTTCAAGGTCCAACCCCATAACCTCTCCCCAATAGCATCTTAGTGCTTAGCAACCGCGACACTTTGTGAGGGTTACCTAGGGATTAGGCCTAGGTTAGATTTGTTTGTGTACTTCTTCACCATCAAACGTGACGCCGAACACAGTAGGGAGGAGCTTAGGAACTGCGGCACCATCAGCTTCAAGATCCGACCTGGGCGGCGGTTTCCCCACATCGTCGGCCACGAATCGCAAAATCGGCGTGGACGATTTCTACAGCCCCGATATTCCTTTGTCGGGCCGAGAAGTGATGTACCCGGACTTCGTGGATGGAGCCGCCGCCGAAGTTTCCACATGGAGACCCCATGCCTCCCTACCCTCCGACCTCGACGCTTCTCGCGCAATAAGGCGGATCGAGTGGTTCGTAGAGACAGGTCTGACTGGCTTGGACCTATCCATCTGCTGGTTCATCAGGCGGATCCAAACTCTGTAGCACCGCACGAATTTCATGCATGAGTACACCGGCGACCGAAGGGATACCCTCCGGATCTCCGAGGACAACTTCTCTAGCGACTTCGTCAAGTTCCGCCTTAAGGACATCGTCAAGGTGATGGATAAGAAGCGCGGCTTCACCCTCACCAACGACATGTTCGTAGACGGCAAGTGCCCAAAGGGATGTTTGCCAAAGCGCCCCCCTAGTGTAAGCCTCTCATTCTCCGACATTGTCTATTTATCTGTCTTGCTCCTGTACTTATGCATTTTGCACGCTTCAGGAAGAAAGCCACAACCAGCCTCAAGAAGTCCTCCAAGACTCTTGGGTCTTCTAAAAATATCAAAGATATGCTGCATCGCGACTCCTCTCCCGCCATCGCCCCTGCCACTCATGCCGTCAAGCCCTCCTCCGCCCCGACAAGCTCTCAAGGCCAGGAGGCACCAGGCCCTTCCGCCATGGAAGTGGACTCTGGCGCCTCAATCGAGCTCGCTGTTGTCGGCGAGCAGGCGACACAGGAGAGTGCTGCTCTTCAAATGGCTGAAGCTCCGGCTAAGGATGCCATCGGTAGCGGCAAGGCGGTGATGGGAGCTGGTACCTGGAAGGCACCCTACCCCGTAAACCCTTCGAGTTCCCAAAGATAGTTTACCCGGCGCTTCTGCCGAGTAACACTACTATGGTTGCTGGAGGAGTGCCGTCATCTCCGACGTGCTGTCTCGAGGAGCTGCTCCGACAAGCGGATATCTTGCGAGGAAATAGCATTTCCTTCGGCAAGCTGCTAGCTGAAATGGATCGTATGGGCACCTAGAGGGGGGGGTGAATAGGTGCTAACCAATTTTATAATACTTTTTCAATTTTAGGCTTGACACAAAGTAAATTCTCTAGATATGCAACTACGAGAATTTCCCTATATGTAACCCTAACTACTAAGCACGTAAAAGAGGAGCGAGGAAACCGTAGTGGAGCACGCGAGACATTGTGGATTTGTCTTACCGCAGTTCCTTCCTAGTTAAGGGAAGTACATCTGCGTTGGAGGGGTGGGTGGTTCTAAGACCACCACGCCACAATAGGCCTCACCCTATTCTCCGATGGATCTCGCCACGAGAGGCCTGATCCACCTTCTCCACTATTGGATCCCTTCGAGGCGGAACCGTGCCTTTACAACACTATCGGGCACACACACCCACAATTGGGGCTCCGGGATGACAACAAGCTGTCACAAAACAAGGTTTATCAATATAAACAAAAACAAGGATCTAGATCTTTGCAAGAAATACTAGATCGGAGGTTCTCCAAATGAATGGAGAGGAGATGAAGCGCTTGATTGCTGATGATGAAGGTCGAGTTCTCCTCCTTCGATTCCCAAAGGGATGGGGCCTTTGGATGGATCTAGGTGGAGCACTCTTGTATGAACTTTTGAGATCTGATCTGTTCTTTTTCGAGATGAATCAAGAGTTCTGGCAGGAGGGGGATTGCTGGCTTAAATACCCCCTCCCCAGATCTGGCCGTTGCACAACTTTGGGGGCGGATTATCCGCCCCCCACTTGGGGCGGATTATCCCCCCACGAACTCCTCCTCCACGACCCGACGCTCCCTCCGCCCTCTTCCTCTCCACCGGCAGTCGCGGCACCCCGCCGGACCGCTTCTCCTGCTCCCTCTGCTGCCGTCGCTCCTCCCAGGCGCCGCGCCCTCACCTTCCTCCCTTCATGACCCGCCCAACCCTTCTCAGCTCCTCCCTCCTGCACCCCGTCTGCGTCCTCCCGTCGGCCGCCGCCGCCCCGTCGCTCCGGCCGCCACCGCCTCGCCTGGCCAGCTCCGCTCCTCACATCCCCTCGCTCCGGCCTCCCGCGTCCCCGCCCGCGCCAGCCCAGCCGCCAAAGACGTTTTCCTCCTCCGCGGCGCCAAGGACCTCTTCCCGCCACCGACCGCGGCGGCGGCCGACGGGAGGACGCGCCGACGGGGGTCTGGGAGGGAGGAGCTGAGCGGAAGGGGTCGGGGCGGGTCGCGCGAAGGGGAGGAAGGTGAGGGCGCGGCGCCTGGGAGGAGCGTCGGCAGCAGAGGGAGCAGGAGAAGCGGTCCGGCAGGGGCCTGGACTGCCGGTGGAGAGGAAGAGGGCGGAGGGAGCGTCGGGCGTGGAGGAGGAGTTCGTGGGGAAGAGGGAGACACGGGGTCCGTGGGTCGCGTGGGCAGGGGAGTGGGGCGGGACCCACAGGCAGAGAGAGGCCCAGGAGAGGTGCTGTGAGGCCGGTGGGGTCCAGGCGTGCGTCTGGGGCGGGTGGGGCCTTCAGGCGCGCGTGGTGTGGGATCTGCTGAGGGAGGTGGCTGCGGTTGGTGTGCGTGTGTGGGTGTGTGGTTGGAGAGAGAGTGGGGTTAGGCTAGGTGGCAGCTTAGGAATGGGTAGAGGGGGAGAGAGGGTGAGGTGTCACTAGGGGATTGGGTGGGGTGATGTGGCCAAGGGGTGTGGGTAGACTAGTTGGTAGGTTTAGGAATAGAGGTGGGCCGATTTTAATTCCTGGGGGTGGTCGTTCGGGTCGAGTTGGCCCGTTCGACTGCCCCACTAAAAATAATAAATATTTTTATTTGACTGCGACGAACTTTGTAAATAGTTTTAGACAAACAAAATATCCGGCAGCACCCGGGGTTTATTTTGAAATAGAAGGAGGGCTAATTCTAGAAGTCAATAGTCTTCCGCAAATAGTTTTTAGGCAAGATAATATGCATGATGATGACGATGCTCGAATGCAATGTGGCATGATGAGATGAGCATGCGGTCATGACGATGCAATGCACAAAAACAACGCGATTTTCTAGTAGTGGTTTTGCGGGATGCCACACAATACTATTTCTAGGAAAGGATAGCAACCATTCTTTAGCTTTTCCTCTTAAGGAGAAAGGAAACAACTTGAGCTTAATAATATCTCCATATACATCCTTATACTTTTGCATCTCACAAAGTTCAACAAAATTATTGAGATGGGCAGCATCATCATCAGAGCTAACACTAGAAAATTGCTCTCTCATCACATGATTCAACAAAGCAGGCTTAATTTCATAAAAGGTAGCATCAGGCGTAGGTGGAGCAATAGGAGTGTTAAGGAAATCATTGTTGTTTGTGCTAGTGAAGTCACACAGCTTGGTGTTCTCAGCATAGTTCATTTTGCCAAAAGTGGAGCAAGCCAAAAACAGTAGTGATGGCGCTGCGTCAATGTGGAGCACTTCGTCAGGAAACCCCAAGAGCAAGGTATGATGCAGCACAACAGTAAGTTTTCCCTTAGTAAGAAACCGAGGTTATCGAAACAGTAGGAGGAAGGAAACGTCTCAAAGGTGTTGCAAGCAACGTGAAAACCTGCACAACACAAAGTCAAGACTTTGCACCAACTAACAGTGAGGTTGTCAATCTCACCGGTTGGTATAACAAAGGATTAACTATATGGTGTGGAAGGTGATGATGGTTTGTAGCAAGTAAACAGTAACAGTGGAAGATGTATCAATGGTAAAGATTGGACCAGGGTCCATAGTTCACTAGAGGTGTTCTCCTTAGATAAACAAACATGGCATGCTGGGTAAACAAATTACAGCAGGGAAATTGACAGAACTGAGATTCGATTGGGCAATACAACAAGATACATAGACCGCCATCCAACTGCATCTATGACTAGAAGTCCACCTTTGGGTTATCATCCTAACCCCATCTAGTATTAAGTTTCAAGCAACAGACAACTGCTTTAATTAAAGTGTGTAAGGTAAACAATCCACTTGTTCCATGAACAAGACCCCGTTGTTTTCTCCGTAGTGGCAACAACACATCTACAACCTTAGATATTTCTCTCACTTCCCTTGATTAAATAGAGGAATGAACGCACTATCGAGCATAAATACCCCCTCTTGGATTCACTAGCAACTACTTGGCCAAGATAGCTACTAACAACGAAGAGCATGCAAGATCACAAACAACATAGACATGATAGAATCAATAAGACAAACCCATTAATCAATCTGACATAGTAATCTCAATATCCATCGGATCCCATAAACACAACATGCATGATTACAAATAGATGAGATCTTGATCATGAACGGAGCTCACAAGATCTAGACATGAAAGCACAAGGAGGAGATACAACCATCTAGCTACTACATGGACCCGTAGTCCAAGGTGGAACTACTCACGCTTCATACCGGAGGCTGACATGATGAAGAAGAATTCCTCCGGGATGATCTCCCCTCCGCCAGTCGAGAATAGCTTTAGATCCCCGATCTGGGGATGATGGTGGCGGCGGCTACATACGGTTTGTGGAGTTTTTATCGGGTCCTTAGGGTTTAGGCATCGGGGGCTTCTTATAGGCGAGGCAAGGCTGGGGGCACCATGGAGGCACCCCCAGTGGGCGTGTCGTGGTATTGCCGACGAGTACGTCATGGAGGGGTCCTCACAGTGCGTGTTTAGAGACGTGCGGTAAGGCGGACGGTTGACGAGTACGAGGTAACACAGCTTAACCAGGTTCAGATCCCACGACGATGGCGGAATCCTACTCCTACTATAAATCACTATGATGGCAATACGCCGAGTTACAGAGATAGGTTTGCTGTGCGAGGTTTTCTATGCTTGTATGAGATTTTGCCCTAAAGGCTCCCATAGGTCCGATTTATATAGTCGTCAGATCCTAGGGTTACTGGGAAAATTCCTAGCCGGACAGGTTACAGAGTCCTACACCGTCTATCACTAGTCTTGTGTATCTTGCACTCCAAGGCTCCGGGTACGCTGGTGACTCTACCGTAGCCTTCCTTTATCCGACATGGGCCTCCCTTCTAGATCCACCTAACTGGGCCGCCCAGCAGGCCATAGGCCATGCTACCGACTATGGGCCACCCAGGTTAGTCGGATAAGAGACATGCTATGAGGATACCCATATAGCATATCCCCAACAGTAGCCCCCGGAGAACTCCGAGATCTTGCGCCGTCTTGCCGCTTCACATGGAATGCTCCGTATGGATGGATGTCGGTAAATCGTCAGGCAACATCTTGTAGTCCTCCCAAAGATCCCTGCAAAGTTTCCTCCGTCCTCTATTAGTAAGTCAGAGAAATGCTGAATCTTCCATCTTACTCTTCCGCTAGTCGGATTAAATCCGTCCATGCTGGAATCTTCGATGTGACGGCTCGTCTACCATGTTAGTTATGACGACGTAGGCTTAGGTCAGCGACGCCTCGTAACTCACACATGCAGAGAACGTAATCATAGCCGATTTTCCCGCGCGAGCGATACGAACCGTTGGCGGCGGTGGTTTGGAGACGTGCCGAAATTACCGTGCACGTTCTCGACCACGTCATCTACACGGCAACCGTCCAATTAGCTGCATATCTTGACGCAGAGTAAGATAAATAGTAACCGTGGGACACTTGCTACTTTTTCACCTCATTCTCTCGCGTCAGCTTCTTCTTCCTCCAGCCGCACGCCTCCTCGATCTCTCCACGGAAAACCTCGAAGAAACCCTAGCCCCTCCTCGCACCAGTCACACTCTCCCATTCCTCCATGGCCAGCAGCAATTCATCCCCGTCGATTGCGGCATCGAGCGAAGACACGGAGAAGCCGGCGAGCTCCATCGTCGTGCCCCTAGAGGGCCTGGTCATCCCTGCGTCGGCGGTCATCGAATCCACCGGCGGAGACCACAATCTGGAGGCGCTAGAGCCCCTGGAAGAGGAGCCAGATTCGCACAAAGGCGACTGGCGTGGCTCGAACATCACCGCTCGCGACATCCAGGAGATGGTCGCTGAAGGCTACCTCCCTGCGACGGAGGGGCTCGCCTGGTGGGCGGCGTCGGCCGGCGAGGTGAATCCTTCTCCCCAAGCCGGAGAGAAGGTGTACCTCAAGGCCCAATTGGTACGCGGCGTTTCCCTGCCCATCTCCCACTTCTTTCTGTCCGTCTTGAATCACTTCAAGGTCCAACCCCATAACCTCTCCCCCAATAGCATCTTAGTGCTTAGCAACTTCGCGACACTTTGTGAGGGTTACCTAGGGATTAGGCCTAGGTTAGATTTGTTTGTGTACTTCTTCACCATCAAATGTGACGCCGAACACAGTAGGGAGGAGCTTAGGAACTGCGGCACCATCAGCTTCAAGATCCGACCTGGGCGGCGGTTTCCCCACATCGTCGGCCACGAGTCGTGCAAAAACTGGCAGCGGACGTACTTCTACAGCCCCGACATTCCTTTGTCGGGCCGAGAAGTGATGTACCCGGACTTCGTGGATGGAGCCGCCGCCGAAGTTTCCACATGGAGACCCCATGCCTCCCTACCCTCCGACCTCGACGCTTCTCGCGCAATAAGGCGGATCGAGTGGTTCGTAGAGACAGGTCTGACTGGCTTGGACCTAGCCATCTGCTGGTTCATCAGGCGGATCCAACCTCTGTAGCACCGCACGAATTTCATGCATGAGTACACCGGCGACCGAAGGGATACCCTCCGGATCTCCGAGGACAACTTCTCTAGCGACTTCGTCAAGTTCCGCCTTAAGGACATCGTCAAGGTGATGGATAAGAAGCGCGGCTTCACCCTCACCAACGACATGTTCGTAGACGGCAAGTGCCCAAAGGGATGTTTGCCAAAGCGCCCCCCTAGTGTAAGCCTCTCATTCTCCGACATTGTCTATTTATCTGTCTTGCTCCTGTACTTATGCATTTTGCACGCTTCAGGAAGAAAGCCACAACCAGCCTCAAGAAGTCCTCCAAGACTCTTGGGGCTTCTAAAAATATCAAAGATATGCTGCATCGCGACTCCTCTCCCGCCATCGCCCCTGCCACTCATGCCGTCAAGCCCTCCTCCGCCCCGACAAGCTCTCAAGGCCAGGAGGCACCAGGCCCTTCCGCCATGGAAGTGGACTCTGGCGCCTCAATCGAGCTCGCTGTTGTCGGCGAGCAGGCGACACAGGAGAGTGCTGCTCTTCAAATGGCTGAAGCTCCGGCTAAGGATGCCATCGGTAGCGGCAAGGCGGTGATGGGAGCTGGTACCTCTGCCGAAGGCGGCACCCCTACCCCCAGAAACCCTTCGAGTTCCCAAAGATAGTTTACCCGGCGCTTCTGCCGAGTAACACTACTATGGTTGCTGGAGGAGTGCCGTCATCTCCGACGTGCTGTCTCGAGGAGCTGCTCCGACAAGCGGATATCTTGCGAGGAAATAGCATTTCCTTCGGCAAGCTGCTAGCTGAAATGGATCATATGGGCACCTAGAGGGGGGGGTGAATAGGTGCTAACCAATTTTATAATACTTTTTCAATTTTAGGCTTGACACAAAGTAAATTCTCTAGATATGCAACTACGAGAATTTCCCTATATGTAACCCTAACTACTAAGCACGTAAAAGAGGAGCGTAGTGGAGCACGCGGAGACACGTGGATTTGTTTTACGTAGTTCCTTCCTTGTTAAGGGAAGTACATCTGCGTTGGAGGGTGGGTGGTTCTAAGACCACCACGCCACAATAGGCCTCACCCTATTCTCCGATGGATCTCGCCACGAGGCCTGATCCACCTTCTCCACTATTGGATCCCTTGAGGCGGAACCGTGCCTTTTACAACACTATCGGGCACACACCCACAACCGAATTGGGGGCTCCGGATGATAACAAGATGTCACAAAACAAGGTTTATCAATATAAACAAAACAAGGATCTAGATCTTTGCAAGAAATACTAGATCGGAGGTTCTCCAAATGAATGGAGAGGAGATGAAGCGCTTGATTGGATGATGAAGGTCGAGTTCTCCTCCTTCGATTCCCAAAGGGATGGGGCCTTTGGATGGATCTAGGTGGAGCACTCTTGTATGAACTTTTGAGATCTGATCTGTTCTTTTCGAGATGAATCAAGAGTTCGGGGAGGGGATTGCTGGCTTAAATACCTCCCGAGATCTGCCGTTGCACAACTTTGGGGCGGATTATCCGCCCCACTTGGGCGGATTATCCGCCTCAAAACTCCGCCCAAGGGCGGAATCTCGGGAAACTCCGCCCCTCTCGGGCTTGTGCCTTGGTGAAACTTGGAGAAGATCTTGGGGCGGATTATCCGCCCCTGAGGCGGATTATCGGCGTGGCGGAAAGTCCGCCAAAACTCCGCCTCTCGGGGCTTGCGCCGAAGAGAGGAGGGCGGATTATCCGCCTGGAGGCGGATTATCTGGCCAGACCGGAAAGTCCGGCCAATGTTCCGCCCCCCCTTCTGGGGCTTGCGCTTGCTTCGGCAGAGGGAGGGGCGGATTATCCGCCCCTGGTGGGGCCGGATTATCCGCCCCCAAAGGCAGATTTCTGAGCTGCAACACTTCAACACACATTAAATGATCCTTGGTATTGTTATCTAACACACAAAACACTAGGGATTAAGAAATGTTCTTTCAATCTCCCCCTTTTTGGTGTTAGATGACAATACTAGGATTTGCAATGAGACCGGCAAGTGCCACCTTAGATAATGAAAGACGCTCCCCCTAGATGTGTGCATATTTAAGATTTGCATTTGAATACAAATACACACACTAGGTAGAACACTACTTTTAAGGTTTGGAGAGAAAAGTCATACCACCGGAATCTATAGCCAAGGCATACATAGAAAATTCCATGAATCCATATGTCATCAAATATGCTCCATAATTCCAGAATTCCATGGGGTCCATGATAGATAAATCCAGAAATCCATGAATACCAAACATAGTACCAAACTGTGGAGTACGACAAAGTCCAAGCAAATGAAAAACGACTAAAATCGAAGAGCGACTAAAATCGAAGAGCTTGTGCCCGACCCTTGCAAATCCACGAGTCCTAATAGAACTACTTATCCCCCTTTGGCATCGAAACGCCAAAAAGGAAGAAAAGCGATGCTAACGCCCCTGGACACCCAGAATTCACACCCAAATTTGCAAGAATCAAATCAATCAAGAGCCAAATTTGAGTGTGTTTTCCATAAGAACAAGAGATATGCAAGAAAATACAATGAGACCCATGAAAAACCAACTCTTCTCGAAGAAGAGGGCGGTGGCCGAAGCCACCATGTTGGAGCGCATGGCATGACACCGCGAAGATCTATCTTGAGTTTAAAACCAATGCTCATCGATGACCCACATATCACAAAATGATATTAAGGGAAATGATTTTACTTGCTTTCGGCATGATGGGGGGAGGGTTGGCCCAATCAATTAGGACCACACTCCCCCTATGTCTATGCCCGCATCTAAACCAAATACATGAATAAGAGCAAGTGAGTGTGCAAGAATAGTCAAGCCAAGCTCCTTGAATCTACGATATTTAGCTCATTCCGCATATAACAAAATCTTGCTTCATCGAGGGGCTTCGTGAAAATATCAGCAAGTTGGTTCTTCGTGCTCACAAATGACAGAGCAATATCTCCACGAGCAACATGATCCCGAATAAAGTGGTTGCGAATCTCTATATGTTTTGTTCTTGTATCTTTGCAGGATTGTAAGCAATTTTGATAGCACTTTCATTGTCGCATAAAGAGGCACTTTGTCACAATTGACACCATATTCCTTTAAAGTTTGCCTCATCCATAACAATTGAGTACAAGCACTTGCAACAACATATTAACCACACATGGTTGAGAGTGAAATACAATTCTTTTTCTTTGATGACCAACACACTAGAGACCTGCCCAAGAATTGGCATGCACGAGAGGTTGATTTCCTATCATCTTTGTCACCACCCAATCTGAATCGGTGTAACCACACGAGAGAAACTTGAACCCTTGGGATACCATAACCCAAAATTTGGGGAATGAACCAAATAACGGAAGATTCGCTTGACCGCCACTAAGTGGCTTTCTTTAGGAGCGGCTTGGTACCTTGCACATACTCCTACACTTAACACGATATCGGGCCTAGATGCGCAGAGGTAAAGGAGAGAGCCGATCATGGATCGGTATACCTTTTGATCCACATCTTTACCCTTGGGATTGAGCTCAAGATGACACTTTGTTTGCATTGGGGTAGCAACGTCATTGAGATCCGTCATCTTGAACCTTTTGAGCATGTCTTGGATGTATTTAGCTTGATTAATAAAGGTTCCCTCTCTAAGTTGTTTGATTTCAAATCCAAGAAAGAACTTGAGCTCACCCATCATGGACATCTCAAACCTGTCAGTCATAAGCTTTGAAAATTCATCGTTAAAAGCTTGGTTAGTAGAGCCAAAAATAATGTCATCTACATAGAGTTGGCATACAAAAAGCTCCCCATTGACCTTCTTAGTAAAAGAGTGGGATCGATTTGCCCAACTTCGAATCCACGGTCTAGCAAAAGCTCTTTAAGGTGCTCATACCACGCACGTGGGGCTTGTTTAAGGCCATAGAGCGCCTTATCGAGTTTGTAGACATGGTTCGGAAATTTGGGGTCCTCAAACCCCGGGGGCTGCTTGACGTATACTAACTCATGTAGAGGACCATTAAGGAAAGCGCTCTTAACATCCATTTGTTGTAATTTAAAATTACGATGAGCTGCATATGCAAGAAGGATACGGATGGACTCAAGGCGAGCCACAGGAGCGTAGGTCTTGCCAAAATCAATCCCTTCTACTTGAGAGAATCCTTGAGCCACGAGACGTGCTTTATTCCTCACAACACTGCCATGTTCATCCTGTTTGTTCTTGAAGATCCACTTGGTCCCGATAACATTGCGGCAATCCTTTGGCTTTTCTACGAGCTTCCACACTTTGTTGCGTTCGAAGTTGTTTAATTCTTCATGCATTGCAATAACCCAATCGGGGTCTTCAAGAGCATCAAAAACCTTCTTTGGTTCAACCATGGAAATGTGAGCTTGATGATCACAGAAGCTAGCAAGCTCTCTTCGAGTGGATACCCTTCGTCGTAGATCACCAACTACCTTGTCAAGAGTGTGACCTCTTAGTTCAAGGTTGCGATCAGCACGAGCCTTGCGACGAGCCTCAATATCCTTATTGTTTCTTGAAGGAGTGGATTCAATTGTTGTATCATTGTCTTGATTACTGCCTTGCCCTTGATCTTGGTCACAGGTACTGTCAGAAGATTGTTGCTGAACATTTTCTTCAGGCCCGGATAATCCGCCCCTTGGAGGGGCCGGACTATCCTACTGGGTGGTAATGCGTAATCATCTTCCTGAGAAAGTCTGACTAGCGTTGGAGACCCAGGGCCGGATAATCCGCCCTCGGGGGCCGGAGAATCCGGCCTGGGAGCTTCAGAGTTGTTGACTTCTCCTTCGGATCCTCTGGAACAAGTTGGAGTGCCAGGGGCGTATTGTCCACCCCTTGGAGGGGGCGGATAGTCCGGCCTGGGACTACCAGTTTGTCTAGGGGACAGATGGTCTTCAGCAGATTGTGGTGTTGGTGCAGGATTTTCTCCAATAGTAGGAGCTTGTTGATCTTGTGAAGATGAGGGCTCCACTTGAGTGCAGCATTGTCCTTCCCGATCCGCCACAAGGGGTTCCTCAATGGGGCGGAAAAATCCCATTCTTCTTATGGCATCTTGGGGTATTTCAACATCTGCATCACAAACATCAACTTGCCCTACAAAGGAGCCGTTATTTTCATCGAACTCCACACTACAAGATTCTACAACAATCCCAGTGAGCTTGTTGTAGACTCTATAAGTGTGGGATTCGGCACCGTAACCAACAAATATACCCTCTAAAGCCTTGGATTCAAATTTTGACAAACGGACACCTTTAATAAGAAAGAAACACTTACACGAATACCAAGTATGAGATGTTGGGTTTGTTGCGGTAAGTATTTCATATGGGGTCTTGTCCAAGATCTTACGAAGGTAAAGCCGGTTTGATGAGTGACAAGCAGTGGATATGGCTTCAGCCCAAAAATTATAAGGAGACTTAAATTCAGCTAGCATAGATCTTGCCATATCCATCAAAGTCCGGTTCTTCCTCGGCTACACCATTTTGTTGAGGTGTACGCAATGAATATTGGTGTCTAATCCCTCTTCGCTAAGAAACTCGTTTAAAGTGTAGTTCTTGAATTATGTGCCGTTGTCACTTCTAATTGCCAAGATGGGAACATTGTGTTGACGTTGAACTTCATTGGCAAAGTCGATGACAGTTTGTTGAGTCTCACTTTTCAGCTTGAAGAAATATACCCATGTATATCTTGAGTAATCATCGACGATGACCAAGCAATATTTCTTCCCACCAAGACTTGCATGAGAAGGAGGTCCAAATAAATCCACATGGAGTAATTCCAAGATCCTCTTCGATGACACAATAGTCTTCCTCTTGTGGGGAGAATCATGCATTTTTCCTTCAACACAGGCCCTGCAAACACGATCTTTGGCAAAAGAGACATTGTCTTTTAGTCCAAGAATGTGGCCACCCTTTTGGAGACTTTGCAAAGTTCTCATGTTGACATGGGCTAAACGGCGATGCCATAGCCAGCCCACGTCGGCCTTTCCGAATAGACACATCGGACCCGAAGTGGTTTTCCCCGAGAAGTCCACCACATACAGGTCATTTTCGACGTATCCAACAAAAGCGACCTTTAGAGACTTGCTCCATAAGAGTACCACCAAATCATCATCGATAAAAACAGCAAAACCCATCTTGCCAAGGGCACGAACAGAAAGAAGATTATAGCCAAGGGTCTCAACAAGCATGACGTCCACGAGAGAGATATCGTGGGCAAGCACAACTGCCAAGACCCAATACGAGATTTAGACTTATCACCATAGGAGGCGTGATATTATCAAGATTTGGACGCATCTCCATGATGATCTCCTTGCTTCGGTCATATGACTAGTGCAGCCACTATCCAAAGACCCATTTCGACCCACCGGAAGCATAACCCTGCAAGAAAATTACTTCTTGGTTTTAGGTACCCATTTTTCAATGGGTCCTTTCATGTTAGTAACAAGGGTCTTTGGGACCCAAATATACCAAGCAATATATTCATCAAAAGGACCAACATAATAAGCATAAACATCGCCATAATCATCACAAAAGAGTTCATAATTCGGATTGTGAGACCCTGCAAAACCAATATTATTAGTCTTGTCTTTTGTGACAACCTTCTCAGCAGTGCTTGTCTTTAATTGCACATTCTTGGTCTTGTTCTTCTTGGTTTTATTCTTCTTGGCCTTGGTGACATACCCAAGTCCCTCTTTACCATGATTTGACCTTTGCTTGTCAAGGACTTCATCAAGCACACCTTTTTCCTTTGTAATGATGTCCTTGTTCACTCCTTTTTCCACATTAGCATTTTTCTTGTTACTATATGTTGAGTTGGACGAGCTAGGAGTATCATATACGGCCAATCGACTTTGAAGCTGATCATGTGACTCATTGAGGATAGAGAACTTGTTTTTCAATGCCTTGTGAGCATTGTCAAGTTTCTCCAATTCCTCGGAGAGTCTATCATGAGCAGCCCAAAGTCAATCCTTTCCTTCTTTAATTTTTTTGCCTTGGTGACCGCATTGTCACGTTCCTTAACGAGTTTAGTCACAATTTCTTCATGTGACTCTTCCATAGACTCAAGCCTCTCTTCAAGAGAGACCCGAGCTTCTTCTTCTTCTTCAAGAGCATTTTTTAGGGATGCAATTTCCATTGCATCCTCCCTTTCAATTCTGCCCTTTTCTTCGAGGAGTGCTTCGTTTTGAGCCAACTGATCCATAAGAGCCTCAAAACGAACTTTGTGCTCACCTTGCAAGTTAGTATAGAAATAATCCAAGGCAATAATCTCTTATTTAACCTTAAGACTAGCAGGATCATCCATGTCTATCATAGCCTTGGGAAAGGAAGAGTTAGAAGAAGTTACCTCGGAGCTTCTTGCCATGAGACAAGTAGGATTCTTGTTGATGATGTTTTCGTTTGGAGAGTCGAAGAGTGATGTTGAGGTAGATGTGGTGGCTATAGCAGCCACCTCTTGAGAGCTATCGTCCTCGTCCTCATCTTCACTCCCCGATGAATATTCTTCTTGAGCTACTAGAACAATCTTTGGTTGCTTCTTGAAAGGATCATTTTTCTTTACAAACTGTTTCTTACGTGGAGCTTTTGATTTGTCCTTGAAAATGAGTCTTCCTCCATTATCCTCTCTACTTTGATATGGACACTCGACTACGTGCAACCGGTCACCACAATTAAAGCATGTTCTCAGCTTGGGACCATTTTCTTTTCTTCCATAGGCTCCACTTTTGCGATCTAGTTCAGCTTTAGCCTTGGCTGGATCTTTCCAAAAGTTTCTTGCATAAAGAGCCAAGTATTGTCCGTGGATCCTTTTTATATCTTCGGGACAGTCCAGGCCTTCTACCGCATATTCATCATGATCAATCACACTAGTCTTCAAAGCCACGTTGACCCCTTTTTGCATCCCCATAGCTCGAGCACGAGCATCTTCGGCATTCTTGGCAGCCACTTTGAATGCGGCCATTTATTGCATTACCTCATTGGATGACATGAGGTGATAATTATGCCTACCTTGGAGACTTTTCAAATCTGTGGGCTCAAATGGCATAAGAGCACTGACATACTTGCGCCTTATCCAAGTATCATCAACATAAGCCGCGCCGTGGTTTCTGAAGGTAGTAGCTATTGCCTTGAGCCTCCTATACATGTCCTCATGGTCTTCTCCATCCAGCATATAAAATCCTTCAGCTTCATTGCTCAAGGCATCATATCTATTCCTTCTCATACTTTCATTTCCGATGAAGAGCTCGGTGAGAGCATCCCAAGCTTCTTTAGCTGTGCTAAGATGCTGAATGTGTGGCATGTCTTTATCTCCCACACCAAGTTGTATCATGTGTAGAGCCGTAGCATTGAGTTGACTATCGACCACTTCTCTCCTTGTGAGATTGTTAGGATTTCCAACGTGAAGACCATTTTCGATGATCTTCCACAACTCTATGGAGGAACTGCACATGAGATTTCATCAAAATTGCCATTGAGAGAAAGTAGAAGTCAGCAGTTTGGGTGGATCACCCCTATTATGTATATGTGGGTGAGGAATAGGCGGATCGGGGGAATACACATGAGAAACCTCATTGTATCCATCCTTACCGCTATCCTTTTCGAGGAGGAGCTCTTACTTGTATCATCACCTACCACGTTATCTTTGGAAACAGTTTTACGTTTCCTTGGATTATGAGTGGTATCCTCGAGTTAGATGGAGGTGATGATGCGGATGTGGAGAGGCATTATCAATTGACGCATCTCTTCCATCTTAGCCTCCATAGAACTCACCAAGGTTGTTTCCAACGTCTTGAGATCGTTCATGGTGACTACCTCAGAGCATCACTCCCATCTCCTTGGAACCCATACTTCTCTTAGGTGTTAAGCCCGAAATAAGAGCCGAGGCTCTGATACCAATTGAAATGGATCGTATGGGCACCTAGAGGGGGGGGTGAATAGGTGCTAACCAATTTTATAATACTTTTTCAATTTTAGGCTTGACACAAAGTAAATTCTCTAGATATGCAACTACGAGAATTTCCCTATATGTAACCCTAACTACTAAGGATGTAAAAGAGGAGCGAGGAAACCGTAGTGGAGCACGCGGAGACACAGGGATTTGTTTTACCGCAGTTCCTTCCTTGTTAAGGGAAGTGCATCTGCGTTGGAGGGGTGGGCGGTTCTAAGACCACCACGCCACAATAGGCCTCACCCTATTCTCCGATGGATCTCGCCACGAGAGGCCTGATCCACCTTCTCCACTATTGGATCCCTTCGAGGCGGAACCGTGCCTTTTACAACACTATCGGGCACACACCCACAACCAATTGGGGCTCCGGGATGACAACAAGCTGTCACAAAACATGGTTTATCAATATAAACAAAAACAAGGATCTAGATCTTTGCAAGAAATACTAGATCGGAGGTTCTCCAAATGAATGGAGAGGAGATGAAGCGCTTGATTGCGATGATGAAGGTCGAGTTCTCCTCCTTGATTCCCAAAGGGATGGGGCCTTTGGATGGATCTAGGTGGAGCACTCTTGTATGAACTTTGAGATCCGATCTGTTCTTTTTCGAGATGAATCAAGAGTTCGGCAGGAGGGATTGCTGGCTTAAATACCCCTCCCAGATCTGGCGTTGCACAACTTTGGGGCGGATTATCCGCCCCACTTGGCGGATTATCCGCCCCAAAACTCCGCCCCAAGGGCGGAATCTCCGGGGGAAACTCCGCCCCCTCTCTGGGGCTTGCGCCTTGGTGAAACTTGGAGAAGATCTTGGTGGGCGGATTATCCGGCCCCCCTGTGGGGCGGATTATCCGTTGTAGCCGGAAAGTCCGGCCAAAACTCCGCCCCCTCTCTGGGGCTTGCGCCTTGGCGAAGAGCAGGAGGGGCGGATTATCCTCCCCCCAGAGGGGCGGATTATCTGGCCAGACCGGAAAGTCCGGCCAATGTTCCGCCCCTTCCGGGCTTGCGCTTGGCGGAGGAGGCGGATTATCCGCCAGTGGGGCCGGATTATCCGCCCCCAAAGGCAGATTTCTGAGCTGCAACACTTCAACACACATTAAATGATCCTTGGTATTGTTATCTAACACACAAAACACTAGGGATTAAGAAATGTTCTTTCACTAGCCGAGAGTGCTACAAACCTCAAGATCATCGCACTTGTAAGTTTTTACTTTTCCTTTTGCATTTCATACGAGTATCCCACTTGTAAGTTTTTACTTTTCCTTTTGCATTTCATACGAGTATCCCAGAAACCTTTGGGGTAAGTTGCGGACCGTATTGCAGGTCCAAAGCAACGTGGTCCTAGGTATGGTCCTTCCCGGGCCTCGTGGATCTTATCGATCCGCGAACGTGCGTCATACGACTCTGGGTTCTTCTTCCTGTTGTCAACAGGGGATGGGCTGCGTGAATGACGCGGGCCTCTTCCGCCATGGTGACTGCTTGGCGGCGACGGAGGCGGAGGTGGCGGTGGGTTATCCTTATTGCTGTTACTCTCCTGCGACGCCTCATGCCTGTCACGGTTTCTTGTCGGATGTGGAGGGTCGTGGTGCGACCTGCTCTTATGTCCTTGGTGGCGCTCTTCATCATGACGGGTCTGTGCCGCGTTGTCACGGATGACGATGCCGCACTGCTTTGGTGGGGGCATATCCGTACGATGGTGAGCCTTGCAATCTTCTTGACGTCGGGGGGATCGGGGCGGTGGCGATGGGCGACGAGGTCAGACTTTTTCTCCGTGGTCGGAGGATATGGGGATAGTGTCCTTCCTATTGCGCGCATCCCTCCGTCTTTGTTCTGATGAACCCGTCTGTAATCCGACATCCTGAGGAGATATATCCCTTGGCGGTTTGTACTAGCTAGATCGGCAGAGCGCTGGGTCAGACTCGAGCCTCTGAGAGGTGGCCTCTTCCTGTTGCTTTACCGCCTTGGCCACTAGGTCATAGACCTGTTCTACTGCCTCAGGCGATCTATCCTGCTCCAGAAGGGTCTTGGCGACGGCGAGGTTAAGGAGTGGGGTAGGCATCACCTGCTTGCCTTCACTATCAATGTACGGCTTGGCCTGTGCCGGCTTCGAGGGATCCCATCCTAGGTTGCTCCGTACACCAGGATCGTTGATGACGCGAGCCGGAGCTTTCTTAGCCTTTTGCTGCTGTAGCAGGGTCTTGTACTCGGACTCCATTGCTCTAGCTTTCTCTATGGATTTCTGCGCGTTGACTAGATCGTGATCTAGTTTAGCACCTTGCTCCGCGATGGCTTGCGCCTCCTCCAGCAGCTGCTGGCGCTTCTCGTCAAGCTGAGTCACGTTTTGGATATGAGCAACGGTTAGTGGCTCGATGAGGAGATTGCCGTACATTACTCTAGCAGCTGGAGTAGCATGGGCTGCTGCCGACGTGGATGCTGGAGGCGGCAAGTTTGCGGTGTTGTTGTTGCTCGGGCTGGTGCCGAGTTCCTGCGGCTGCTGCACTGGGTTAGGCGGAGGAGGCATGACCTTTGCGCGATCATCGTCAGCAGCAATAAGTGGCCCCTTCCCCTTTTCCAGCGCCGTAGGCGGAGCTTGCCCGGGCTGATCTTCATCCATCGCTGTCCCAATGGTGACGAACACCCCTCAGGACATGACGGTGTTGTTAGCTTGCTTGTCGCGTGAGTACTCCTCCTCCATCTCCTGCATAGCGGAGTCTAGCTCTTCTGGACTGAAATCTATCTCCTCGGAATCTGCACTAAAATCAGCATAAAGTGCGTCAATGACAGAGTTAGAGGGTGCCAGGAGCGGTGGAGGTGCAACGGCCTCGACGATGACTGGAGGTGGTGGCGCTGCTACGACGATGGCGGCGGGAGGCGGTGGTGGTGGCTGAATCGGAGGGGCTCCGTAAATGAGAGCAAGCGCTGTCTGAGCTGCTGCTTCAGCCTCCGCGTAGTTGTTGACGGTGTGCACCATGCCTTCGAAGGTAAGGCGTCCTGACGCCTGCTGCCACCTTAGAGAATGTCGGAGAAGCGTGCCGTGGTGCAGTCCTTCCACAAAGTGATAGATGGCATCATCATTGGGGTAGTTGGCCAGGTCGGCCCGTATACGGAGCCATCTAGCGAGGTAGTCACGGGGGTTTTCGCCCTCTCTCTGAACGCAGCGCACCAGATCAAAGACGTTAACCACGCCGACGAACTTGGATCTCTGCTATCCAGACGTGCGGGGAAAGCCGACGGATTTGCAGTGATCTTCCACCTTTATATCCTGTGCAAGGGCAGTTTGGGTGGGTCTTGAATTTTTCCGATCTTTGCCGACAAACTCTGAGGAGAGATCCGACATCGATCCTTCCGCGGACGTGTCCTGCCTGTGGGCGGTCCGTGCTGGTCTTGATGCTTTCCGATCTTTGCCAGCAAACTCTGAAGAGAGATCCGACAATGATCCTTCCGTGCACGTATCCTGCCCGTGGGCGGTCCGTGCGGGTCTTGATGCTTCTCTGACTCCCAGGGAACTAGTGCCCAAGTCAGTTTCGCCGATGAAGAGGTGTATGTCTCTGATAGGAACGATCGAACACCGCATAGGGTTCGTCTTCGCCGGGATCCAGAACTCGTCAGGGGGGACGATCGGAATGTTGCCGGAGAAGAGAACACGGCTGATGGCTACGGTTTCACCGATTCCCATGAATATCTTGGTCCTCGCCCATTGAAGAGCCTGAAGCGCCTCTTGCCCCACGGTGGGCGCCAACTGTCAGGGTATTGCCGATGAGTACGCCATGGAGGGGTCCTCACAGTGCGTGTTTAGAGACGTGGGGTAAGGTGGACGGTTGACGGGTACGAGGTAACACAGCTTACCTAGGTTCAGATCCCACGACGGTGGCGGAATCCTACTCCTGCTATAAATCACTATAATGGCAATACGCCGAGTTACAGAGATATGTTCGCTGTGCGAGGTTTTCTATGCTTGTATGAGATTATTCCCTAAAGGCTCCCATAGGTCCGACTTATATAGTCGTCAGATCCTAGGGTTACAGGGAAAAGTCCTAACCGTACAGGTTACAGAGTCCTACACCGTCTATCACTAGTCTTGTGTATCTTGCACTCCAAGGCTCTGGGTACGCTGGTGACTCTACCATAGCCTTCCTTTATCCGGCATGGGCCTCCCTTCTGGATCCACCTAACTGGGCCGCCCAGCAGGCCATAGG
Source organism: Avena longiglumis (assembly GCA_030063025.1). NCBI lineage: Eukaryota > Viridiplantae > Streptophyta > Magnoliopsida > Poales > Poaceae > Avena > Avena longiglumis. The sequence continues at coordinate 153,522,466 of CP125978.1, forward strand.
CCATGCTACCGACTATGGGCCACCCGGGTTAGTCGGATAAGAGACATGCTATGAGGATACCCATATAGAATATCCCCAACAGGGTGGGCCCACCCGCGCGGCCTGGGGGTGTGGCCCCCTAGTGGGTATCCTCCGTATCATATTTAGGCTTCGTGTTTCTAAAGGGTAAAATATTGACTTTGGCTTTTGTCCCGTCCAATTCCGAGAATATTGATTTTCTGCCTTTCTAGAACCAAAAACAGAAGAAAAAAGACAACTGGCACTGTGGCATCTTGTTAATAGGTTAGTACCAGAAAACATATGAAAAGCACCTCAAAGTGTGGATAAATCAAAACAAAGTAGATATTAAACAAGATGGAGCATCAAAAATTGTAGATACGTTTCCGACGTATCAAACATCCCCAAGCTTAACTCCTGCTCGTCCTCGAGTAGGTAAGTGATAAAATAATAATTTTTGAGGTGGCATGCACCATCAAAACCAAGATCAAACCATTTGCAAGCATTGAAAGCTGGGATCAAAGAACTCTAAACATGGGCATGAAAGATGGAGTTCTAACAATAAGAAAAAGTAACTATGCATGCAACATGAAAGGCTACAAACAAAGATCATGAATAACATGCATTGAAAAACGTTTGTTTGTTTCACATACAGAAAACATGGCATAGTGGCATTTAGCTTGTCCCTCATGGAATAGCAAATAGATGCATAGGACACCTTCAAAGTTCATAAGAGTGACTAGATACAAATAGCACAAGAACAAGCAATATCAACAATATGCATCAATCAATAAGTTTTGGGACAATGCACATGGAACTAAGAATGGCAACTATGCTCTCTTGACTAGTGCCTAAAGGTAGAAGGTGGCGACTCAATATAATAGTGGAAGAAAGGACCTTCATAAGGGGAAGCAGGGATTTCAAGTTTCGAAAAGATCTTCCAAAAATTATGGTACTGGTTAGCTTTCAGCCCTCGTTGCCCTACCATAAGTATCTTGAAGTGATTAAGGTTAAAGTGACAAACTATGGAGTATATGCTTGACAAAGTATAAGTTGGCAATCTCATGTCCATTGAATATGAGGGCCACACCTCATGCTACTCAACTTTAGTCACCTTTAAGTTCTTGTCATAGTAAGTACATGTGTACCATAGAGAACCGCCAACGGGGTACCCCTTGCACATGGTACAGGAGCTATCCCAGACCCAAAATGACAAGGCAAGCAGACAATGAGAATCTCAACGATCTTTTTATTTGCTATTTGCATAGGTTTATATTGAGGATGCTTCACATATTGCTCATTATGGTGATGCTGCAAGTTTCCACCATGATTAGGCATGGCTTAGGCTAGCACCCAAGCGTTTCTCTAACACAAAATACATAACTCCATGGACTTACAAGATCCCTTTTTATTTCACACCGGCGATATCCATAGACAAAAGAGCATGATATAAACTGTGTACAAGGTACAAGTGCAATGTTGAAAACGTTCCCCATGACAACATGGTTCTGATAATTCCAACGTATAAGTGCAAGCATATACAAAATAGATGACACAATGGTTCAACTTTATTAGTGACAAGCAATACAAAGTGTGCCATCAAGTTTTTGAGAGCTTTAATCACTAAGTTTTCACATAACAAAATACTTTTTAATTGGAAGACAGTGAAAACAAGAATATACTTGGAATCGTGTAACACACCTTGCATAGGAATTTATAGTGGACAATATGGAATAACTTGGTTTGTTGGGAGTTGGAAGCATGAGTAGAGCTTACTCATACAAGTGGAGGCTAGCAAAAGACTGGGAGCAACCAACTAAGAGAGCAATAATGGACATAATCATGTAGAGCGACAAAACATTACTAATCAAAGCATAGAGTGGTACTACAAGTTAAGGACTAAATGATCATAGAGGCTATGGTGACTTTTTCATAGTCATAACATGGTGTGAGCATGTGCCAAGTCAACCCAAACAAAACATCAAAGGAGAATACCACAATACTATGCTTTTGCATGCTAAAACAACGCATGATTCCTTCAAGGCACACTAAGCAATCCCAATTGTTTGGAACAAGTCATGCTACATCAATAATCACTAAGAATAAGGTCAAAATAACACCTAGCATGACATGCTAAAGTCTAAGCCACAGTCAATGCAAGATCCTCTTGCACTTTCAAGCAAGAACTTTCTACTCCTTCCCAACACCAATCAACTTATTTGAAACAACACAGCAAGAACGGGGGTCCAAACTAATTTATTCAATCAAACTAAATAAACTAAGAAAAGCAAACGGAAACTAAGACGCTCCAAGAACAACACAATAGTGCATGGAACAATAAAAATGAAGTGTCTAGAAAGACCTGAGCTTTTTATTGATGAAGAAGGGGATTCCCTGGGCATCCCCAATCTTTGACGCTTGTACCTCTTGGATATTTCTTGGGGTGACACCGGGGTGGCATCCCCAAGCTTGAGATTTTTTCCATTCTTCATCTCATTACATCATTCTTTGTCTACACCTGAAATTTTTCCTTCATACAAAACTTCACACAATCTTCATTAGCAACATTAGTGTATTCAAAAGATAATAGACCCTTGGGTTTAGCTCTAGAACAGCAAAACTTTCACTAAAAACACAAGCTACTATAGCAACTCCTCCAAAAATCTCAATTTCCCAAAAAGAACCCAAAAAGGAATCAATAAGAAGTAAATGCAAATAATGGAAGAAATCTGTCAAAACAGACCAGCAGGTAGAAACCGATTTTTTCGAAGATCTCTTGTTACTCAAATAAAAAAGGGTTGAACTAAAGAAATCATACGAAGGGATTTATTCATAAATTGTCAGCTCAATCCGACTTAAAGAGACTCCTCACTAATTTTTATGGTGGAGGACAGAAATCTGTTCCGGGGCAGCAACTCCCTAAATCTTACGTCCCTCTCATTAGAGGCCATTATTGGCACAAAAAGCAAACAAAAAGGATAAGGAGAGGTCATTACTGAAGTAATAACTTCCAAGACTCAAGGAAACTCTTGGGTTATGTCCCAATAAGTACTTTTCTTTAACGCCTTTAAGTTAGGCACAAGAAGCAAGAAATCAAGTATTTTCAAATGAAGAAGCATTAACATCCATACTTGCAAAGTCTTCAACTATGAAAGGTATCTCATACAAATGAGTTTTGGAGGATCCCTTATCATCTCTCTTTGGTTCACTACTTTCATCAAAAGGATTTTCAGGAACAATCCAATCAAAATTCTTTTCAAAGGCTTCATGCATCCCAACAAGCTTAAAGGGTATGAGTATCTTAAATTCCTCTCTAGGTTTGGTTTTATCTGTGGCACCCATTAAATCTACACATGAGCCTAGCATATTAAAACGCTCAAAGACCTTTTGGCTTCCTTAGAAACATCATGGAACTCTTTTAGTAATGTTTCAAGAATAAATTCTCTCTTTGTAGCATTCTTTTCTTCTTTTAGTTTTAGGAACAAAATTTGTATCATGGGGTTAAGGTTAACAAACCTAGCCTCCAACATATGAACTAAAGAAGCTGCAGCAATTTCATAATTATGAGCAAGTTCTGCTATAGATCTAACTTCAATATCCTCATTCTTGCTAACATGATTAAAGATTTCTTCAATATTTTCTTTCCCAATTATAGAACCACTACCTATCGAAAGGTCCTTCAGGGAGAACCTGGGGAACAACATGGTGAGATATAGCAAGGTGGCAACTAGAGTAGGAACTAATTTTTTTGTGTTTTTTATAAGAGAAAGCAAACCAAACTAAACTAATTTTTTTTGGAGTTTTTGATAAAAAGAGGCAAACAAAACCAAGCAAAAGAAACTAAGAAAACCAAAAATAAAGTAAAGAGAAAGGTTGAGGAGGACTCCCCTTGTGAAGACGTCCTTAGCTTCCCCGGGAACGGTGCCAGAAAAGTCTTGATTGCGCTGCGTCAACGTGGAGCGCTTCATCGGGAAACCCCAAGAGCATGGTATAATGCAACATAGCAGCAAGTTTTCCCTCAGTAAGAAACCGAGGTTATCGAACCAGTAGGAGGAAGAAAACGTCTCAAAGGTGTTGCAAGCAACGTGGAAACCTGGACAACACAAACTCAAGACTTTGCCCCAACTAACAGTGAGGTTTTCAATCTCACCGGTTGCTGTAACAAAGGATTAACTGTATGGTGTGAAAGGTGATGATGGTTTGCAGCAAGTAAACAGTAACAATGGAAGATGTATCAATAGTAAAGATTGGACCAGGGTCCATAGTTCACTAGAGGTGTTCTCCTTAGATAAACAAACATGGCATGTTAGGTGAACAAATTACAACAGGGCAATTGACATGACTGAGCAAGGCATAACAATGCAATACTAGACATAAAGATCCTATGAGATTCGATTGGGCAATACAAAAAGATACATAGACCGCCATCCAACTGCATCTATGACTAGAAGTCCACCTTTGGGTTATCATCCGAACCCCCTCCAGTATTAAGTTGCAAGCAACAGACATGTGCTTTAAGCAAAGTGTGTAAGGTAAACAATCCATGTGTTCCAGGAACAATAGACGTTGTTTTCTCCCTAGTGGCAACAACACATCTACAAACTTAGAGATTTCTGTCACTTCCCTTGATTAAATAGAGGCATGAACCCACTATCGAGCATAAATACCCCCTCTTGGAGTCACTAGGAACTACTTGGCCAAGATAGCTACTAACAACAGAGAGCATGCAAGATCACAAACAACACAGACATGATAGAATCAATAAGACAAAACCATTAATCAATCTGACATAGTAATCTCAATATCCATCAAATCCCCGCAAACACAACATGCATGATTACAAATAGATGAGATCTTGATCATGAACGGAGCTCATATGATCTAGACATGAAAGCACAAAGGAGGAGATACAACCATCTAGCTACTACATGGACCCATAGTCCAAGGTGGAACTACTCACGCTTCATACATTAGGCTGACATGATGAAGAAGAAGGCCTCCGGGATGATCTCCCCTCCTGCAGGCTGCCGGGAAGAGCTTCAGATCCCCCCGATCTAGGGACGATGGTGGCGGCGGCTACATACGGTTTCGTGGAATATTGATCGGGTGCTTAGGGTTTAGGCATCGGGGCTTCTTATAGGCGAAGAGGCGAGGTTGGGAGGTAGCCAGGGGGCCCACACCCTGCCCAGGCGCGGCCTAGGGTGGGCTCGTGCCTAGGAGGGGGGTGCAACCTCCCTGTGGCGCCCCTCCGTCTCTCCTTTGGACTCCGTGTTCTCCTCGGTGAAATATTGACTTTTTCTTTTGTCCTGTCCAATTCCGAGAATATTTCCTTACTAGCTTTTCTGGAACCAAAAACAGCAGAAAACAGGCAACTGGCATGGTGGCAACTTGTTAATAGGTTAGTACCAGAAAACATATGAAAAGCACCTCAAAGTGTGGACAAAGCAAAGAAAAGTAGACACTAAACAAGCATGGAACATAAAAAATTACAGATACGTTTCCAATGTATCAATACACCATCAACTGTTACTGTTTACTTTCTACAAGCTACCATTACCTTCCACACCATACGTTTAATCCTTTGTTTTTAGCAAACCGGTGCGATTGACAACCTCACTGTTCGTTGGGGCAAATTTTTGAGTTTGTGTTGTGCAGGTTCCAAGTTGTTAGCAACACCTTGGGGTCGTTTTCTTCCTCCTACTGGTTCAATAACCTTGGTTTCTTATTGAGGGAATACTTACTGTTGTTCTCATCATACCTTCCTCTTGGGGTTTCCCAACAAAGCTCTACAGTGATCTAAGCCGCATCAGCTGTGCCGCTGAGTTTTGGTCACCGGAGCTTGGTCGATGGTGAAGCTGAGCAGCAGTAGCTACATGTAAATGTTTGGCGACCGATTCAACGCAAAAGGAAGACAATCGAGGAGTTCCTGAGTAGCAGTAGCTCACCAGGGTTGTAGTGGGGTGGTTGGCCTGACCGGGGGAGTTCGGAGTCGATGGGAACCACGACATCCGGACTTCGGGAAGGAGGTCTTGATTGGAACTTCTAGGGCTTCTCCAACATGAGCTAGCAGGGGCAATCGACCGAGCCTTGCTGGTGCGCTCAGTAGGGCTCGAGGAGCTATAGAATGAAGACGATGAGCGGTTAATACAAGTGCTACGGTTTGGGCTGCAAAGAGGGTCGAGAGTGAGAGAGCTTTAGAGAGAGGGAAATGGATGAGGACGAGGGAGAGGAGACGTGTGGTGCTCTTTACCCTCCCGGATGATGTCAGCGGATCCATGAATCATGGCGCGATGACGGCGTACGGTGGAGTTCTGGTGTAAAATCCTAGTGTTTAGGAGCCAATAAGGGGTAGAAATAGAAATATGTGCATTTGCATGAATTCATTTCAAAATTAGGGTAAATTTGTTTTCCAAACAAAACCCTAGAGAGATCAGAGTTTCCTTCACTATTTTGAGTTAGGATTTAGCTTTTTATAGTGATTATTATAAATTTTGACATGATCTCTAGGAATTTAAATGATTAGGGAGAATAATTCAAATTCATATTTAAATTTGAGTTGCTTTTGAAAAGATTTGAAAATTATAACTATTTAACATTTTATTGTCTTCAAAAGGATTTATAAATAATAGTATGAATTATTGAATGATACATTAAAGATTATACAAGAAAAAGAAACTTGAAAACATTATTAAATAAAGAGATTCATATATGTAAGAATAATTCTCATTCTTTTCTTTATTCAATAACAATAATTCAAACAGAATTGAATAAGCCATACTATACATCATAAAAATAATTATAACATAAGTGAAAAGAAAACTTTATTGAATAATACATATATATTACATTTTTCTTGACATTGCAAAGAATTGAAATTACAAAAGTAATAAAAATAAAAACCTAAACTAATTCATGTCTACTTCCTAATCTAATCTTCTTGATCCTCAAGAAATGAGTTGGTACCTGTGAACAAAGAAACAAAAAATGAAATAAAATGGAAGGTTATGGTTAGATTGCTCTTAGTTTTGAACAATGAGGTGCATTGTTTAGATACATCACTGAGAAAATCAATTATAAAAAGGGGAAGTTTCACAAAAATGTAGGATCTGTTCTTTAAGTTAAAATGGCTTCAGGTCAACATCCTTAGCCAAAGAGGGGCAAGTTTCACCATGCTGATAAAGGTAAAAGGGGTAAACCTAGATATGTCCTCTTTAATCTGATCCATAGGCATAGTAAACAGGCATGCAGCTTCCTCACCCATGCAGATAGGAGTTGTTGTTAACAGTAGGGTGAAAGGAGGGTAAATAAAGGTCACAGACCCACATACAGCAAATCAAGCTCTGCCACACTAGTTGTCATAACCATCAACTGTTATATCTCAAGGAACACACAAGAAACCACCACTAGAACTTGATAGATTTTCACCAGATCAACCAGCAAATCACCACTGAAAACCATCAAAAAACTATACAAGATGGTCACCTAAAGGAGGGGGTGGTTTAGGAGGATAGCAAGGTCAGGCAGGATCTAGGAGGAGAAGATAATCAAGCAAATAGAGCAGGTTCTTCATCAGCAAGAACAAATCCTGAACCAAGAGTACAACAAGCTTCACAACAGCAACACCAACATCAACAAGTTGGTAAGCACAAGCAATCATGCTCTGTATTTACCATTTCAACAATAAGAGCATGATCTGTTGGATGATTGGAATCTTAGAGATGCACCCAAGTGGGGTGTATATTCATCATGCAAATTTAGAAGGATCAAGTAGTATATGTTCTTGTTAAAATCCATAGCCAAGGTCTCAGCCTATGCATCATTGATCTAAACTGGTATTCACTAGTTTTAAATACTAGATGCAAGAAAATTCCTTGATAAATTACTACTGGGCACATTCCAAAGAATGATAGCACCTCAGTAGTGGATTTATTTTGCAAATTGTCCTCATAAAAAGAGAATCAATTACAAATCTCCCTATAAAGGTTATCAAATCATCTTCCTAAAAGCTATAGGACTCATTTGTTTAGAACTGTCTATTATGGGATAGTTTCATCTAGGATGATTTGTCACATGAAGCAAACCAGAGCCTAATCTTTGGGTCAGAAGGCAATAAGACAACAATATTATTTTCCTAACCATAGGTCAGGAACTATATTTACATGTTCTATCAGCATATCGGTCACTAATAACTATCAAAGCATCACTCATATGTTATGAGTTAATCAAGCAACATCATCTTTTCACCATTGCCAGAAATGATGTTAGAAAATGGAGCCATAGAAAATGGGCAGCACAACTTAGAATTTAATTCCAGGATGGAATTCACCAAAGCATAACTATAACCATAGGTTTATCTCAATAAGAGAATTAACAGATCAACCATAGCAAGATCAGCAACACAAGCCTGATCAACAATTTTACCAAGCCACTAGAAATCATCCACCAAAGCAACAAGGCTAAAATTCATAGAGAAATCATCCACCAATAATCTAAGCAACCAGATGAACCCTATAACAGAGGGTAACCCTAATTAGGGTTCATAACAACAGCCACATGGAGCGTAGAAAGGGGAAACAGAGAATAAGGGGGAGAAGAGATAAACTTACCCCGGGTCCTCACTTGATTATAGAAGAGGAGGTAGTGGTGGCCGACGATGGTGTACACGGCGGCACGTGGAGCACACAAAGGCGCTGCAACCTGCTCCAAGCCGCATACACGGCGGCCACATGATCATGAGCGGTGCAGACAGTACCACGGCTGCACCCCAGCACTAGAACATCACCACAACATCGCCAGAGTACCATGCCGGAGCAAGGGGTGAAAGCCTCTGCACCAGAGAGGTGGCAGTGCAGCCAGTAGAGAGCACGAGAGTTAAATTGAATAGGATAGGATGATGAAGCATCGTCGTCTACACCCGCCTGTACCAGGTGGCAGCCGGGAAGGCCGGAGCCGTCTAGAATCGAGCGCAGCGGCACCGAATCGCCACACAGGGTTGAGGACGCATCGTGCGTGAGAGAGGAAGGGAGGAGAGATGAGGTACTAGGCCGGTCGAGGCCAGCCTAGTGCAACGCAGTGGGTTTGACCCAACCCACTAGGTCAGGTCGGGCTGGGCCAGCCCAATAGGCCAGGCCTAGATTTGAAGAAAAGAAAACCCTAAGTCAATTTTCAAAAGACCAAAATACCCCTAGGACTAATTAAGCTCTAGAAAAATAAATAAAAATCCTAAAAATACAAATAATATATCCAAGTGTTCATAAGAACATAAACTATCCAATAAAAATAATAAGTTGTATTTTAGGATAATAAAACTTAAGTTAATTATTTTAATTATATAAATTCCTTATGAAATTGTCTAAAACTAAATTTAATACTTAAAAATAAACTAGTTGAATGCTTGTGCGTTGCAACAAATGTATAAATGGATCAATCAGTGTCTTCTTTCATGAGTCCATTTGCCTTTCACCTACTGATTTCCCCACCACACGCATAGGCCACAAACATTGCAAGAAAATAAATTGGTGCGTTTCTCCTCTGCATTGCTTTGTTGTAACATGTCCCTCTTAGAACATAATATCCAAAAAATATATACATAGATCATATCTATGCTTCAAATTCTTCTATTTAAGAGTCTAAATAAATTCAGGTGATGCATTCTATTCCATTTAATTAATGCATTCCTCCTTCACCCCTCCCTTTTTGCGTTCTTCCCCTACTCTCTCTCTCTGCTCCCTATCCCACCTTGTCTCTCCGTTTGTGTATCATGCAGCGTCAAAGTAAGGGTTCCACCGTGCCACAATAATGTATCCATCCTTGTTAGGGTGCTCGTCGCCAACTTCAAACCGGAGGGAAGAAAGAAATTTGTAGTGTGTATCCACATGACCGAATCAATCGTGCATTTTACTATTATAAAGGCACGACTCTTACAATTTGATTCTCACGTATATTAAGTTGTGCATACTTTTCAAAAGACTATAGTATGTAATATTCTATAGTGAATACGATGCATATACAAAATTTTAAATATCAATACATGTGAGAAATTGTGCAAGAGTGAAAATGGAAGTGGACTTATTAAATGCTTAGGAACTCCTAATAGCCTAAGATTGTGTCAAATTAATATATTTGTGTGGATGAATATTATTAATATGATTTATTAGCACATTTGTGTGGGACTAGGTGGATATGTGCGCTTCGTCGCGCTGTCCACAATTTATTTGGCAGAGTGTGATAGCTGCTAGTAGCACATTTTGTTTTGTTTGTGTTACCATAAATTTAATATACGAGCATGTGGGGGTTGAGTGTTTTAATCTATAGAAAAATGTGTCATTTACGTGTTAGGTATGTCTGAAACTAAGAGATCTAACTTTATACGCAAGAAACGGGCCCTTATTTCATACTATTGAAACTCATAAGAGACATAGGGATACTAGTGTTTCTTTAAGTAAAAAAGGTACATCGAGCAAACTTCAAACAAAAATACATCAAGCAATAGACCAAGTTTACTACCACAAGAAACTAGCATGTTACATGATCAAGGTAAGAACTAATGATGTCAAAACAAGCTAACTTATAAAGATCACACGGTAACATTGTTCGATTGCCTCAAAATCGATGCTTGCACCTATTTGGATTGCAGAGCTTAAAGGGTATGCACAACTTTGTATTAAACACTTATAAGTGGCTGGATTATTAAATGATTAGTTTAGTCAATATGGACAACCAGATTACATATATACTAATTATATGCAGGAGTTATACTTGATATATTCCAAAGTATTCACTGGTTCAATAAAATTTAAAAGAGAAGGTATGGCTGAAAGTTGCCACAAATCTTTACATAAAAGCTAGATATAATATGTAATAAAGTTTGATAATTTCTATACATCAAATAAAAAATAGAATTTATGAAATTTCTTTTGGACCCACTTAGTCGATGGAATCCGCTTGTTCATTAGTCATAGAGCATGTTCCAAGTCAATGGCACGTAAATTTTTGTTAACTTGGGTAGAAATTGTAGAACATGTATCAATTTACACAAGCATCTCATGTATTCTCGAGATATGCTAATATATTGAAAATCAAATACAGTTGCAAAGCCTAAGAGGGGCCAAAATCAGCTTATTTTGCTTTGTTTCAGGAATACATACATGTTAATTGTTGAAGTGACATGAAATACCGACCGTTTCTCGCAAGGCGCGACCATTTCTCATCCTATTAACTCTCCATGATTTTCCTTCAGCGATTCTTCCATTCGGTTACTGTAGATTCCGGGTTCTGGCCAATTTCTCCGCACTGCATCATCGCATGCCTCGCGGGCCTTCTCCTTTTCAAGTCCTTCTTTTCCTCGATCGGTCCCTGATTTTTCCAGTCAAAGCGATGAGGATGATGCGACATCTTCACGTAGTCCTGCATAGGAGCGTCTCTACCCGTGTCGCCCCTCTCTCCCTCACCCCCACCGTCCCACATGCTCACCTCCTCCTTATATTCCTCACCACTAGCAAAGCGTGGTGACGGACGGGTGCACGAGGTCGAGGGAGATGTTGAATCGGTACTGTGCAAGTTTGAGATAAGGAAGGAGAGGCGACCGACGCTAGATGCGGGAGCTGGACGCGAGGTGGTGGCCTCATGGGTGGAGGGTGGAGGGAGCGGATGTGAGAGGGGGATCTCGGGAGTGGAGGGGCCTTCTTATTTTCAATTCCTTTTTGCGGCATCCGTCCTTGATTTTTTCAGTAAAAACGGCGAGGATGATGCGACATATTCTCGTAGTCCTGCATAGGAGTGTCTCTATCCACACCGCCCCCTCTCTCTCACCCCTACCATCCCACGTGCCCACCTCCTCCTTATCTTCCTCACCACCAGCAAAGCGTGGCAGCGGACGGATGCGCGAGGTCAAGGGCGATGTTGAATCGGTACTGGGCAGGTTCGAGGCAGGGAAGAAGAGGCGGCCGACCCTGGATGTGGGAGCTGGACAGGAGGAGGTGGCCTCGTGAGTGGATGGGGCATAAGGATATTATTAAAAGATGGCACACATGTAAGAAATCAAATCACGATAAAAAATTGTGGGACACATGATAAAAGATGTCAGTCATGTAAGATTAATAATATTATTACTCCAAGATGGCACACATGATTCACGATAAAAAATTGTGGGACGGAGATATGTGAGATGTGACATATTAATTAGTATTTCACCCTACAAAAAACATAATTAGGTATGAAAAATGTATGATGTGTACAACTATACATACTTATAACAGCATAATAGTAAAAACCAAATCTACAGTACAATGACATTTCATTGCATGGATGTGGCTGTGAAAGACAATTCAATCTTTACGAGACGTGAGATATAATTTGTAGCTGAGAATGCATGAACACAGAACCATTGCAGTTCTTGTTGAACCATCAGATCTATTTTTCTATAGTTATTCAGATATAGAAAAATGCTGAACAAAAATTTCAGACATTACAAATCTAAATCATAATAGTGGTACAGCCACATAAAATTACCATTGCAATTTCAAGGCCTGAATCTTAAGTGTTGGTGCTAACATGTCAGGTGAATCTCGATCTTTGAACAAATAGCCTTAAAAAATATGGCAAAGAAAAATTGAAGATGAGAAACGTAGCCGGTAGCCTGTACCAACAGATAAAACGAGAGAACCTAATGAATGCAGCCATCGTAATTCTCTCCCTGCCTCGATGAGGTCCTTGCACAACACATGCTGCACGCCTGTGAGGGCCTCGCCGGCCCTCGCGATCACCACCATCGGGAGGCCATCAATAGCTCATTCGCTACGGCGACCTTGTCGGGATGCTCGTGTTCAGCTGCGGCAAGCTTCCCGAAGTCTCGAATAGCATGTATTCGCCATCTCCACTGTCGAAGATGCACCTCTCGAAGGCAGGAAGCTGTCGTTTCCAGCGATGTCCTCGATCATGAGGTTGCCTGGCTGGCTATTTGCGGCGAGGATCACCTCCTACTTGAGCCTCCGCACCACGGTGGCCTTGTTGTCATCCTTCCTATGTCTGCGACATGAATCGCTGGCCTGCCTTTTCTCCTTCGTGTTTCATTGCAAGTAGGATATTAGATCAATGAGAGAAAAATCATTGAATAGATAGAGAGACCAGGAGAGAGCACAACAAGTATGATCCTTTGTAGCCATGGCCGACACTATGACGTAGAACTATCATCGCAATGGGGTGGCATCAGAGGATTTACTAGGGAGGCGTGTAGGTGTGGAAGATTTTTGGGCCGGAGAGGATGTCGAGTGGATCTACCGGTTTGCGCTAATCCCCATTGATGTATATAAAGGGTGGGTTTAGGTTTCGTTATTTTTTATGTTTATGCACCCACAAATATATTGACATGGTTGTTATTTATTGTTAGAGAGAATCGAGCAGTGATTGTTTATCTTCTCCGATTTTCATGTAAGGGACGTTCGGATATCAGATGATAAGACAACAGGGGTGGCAGATTCCTAGTAATTATGTCAAAGTATGACACCGTGTGATACCACCGGTTTGCTTTTAATAATAAAGATAATATTCACTTTTGTGATCCTAAATAAATATTGTATCTAAGAAAAATGATAGTTTGTATTTTAGTCTAATAAAATTAAATTACATATATGGGAAATAGTGGGCTATCTAGGATGCTACCTATGCATACTAATCCAACCATTGGATATTCATTAGAGAGCATGAAGTTGAGCAGCATGAGCACAAAATATCTAACGGAAAATATCAGCCCCATTACATCAAGAGTATTTTTTGCATACACTTGCTAGTACATGCAAGTACCACATGCAAGCTAGCATATGCATGCAAACTAGCAACAGCTCACGCATGCATAGCAATACTAGTAGACCATTGAATCGGCTAAAATTTAAACATGCAAGCTAGCAATACATTCAGACCATTGAACCGGACAAAATTTCAGCATGTATTCTAGCACTATATGTAGACCATTGAACAGACCAATTTTCGAGCATGTAAGTTAGCACTACACGTAGACCATTGAGTAAACCAATATTTGAGCAACCCAATCAAATAATTTCGCTAGCACACGGCGGTTCATATAGAGCATAGTACTAGTATATTAAAGGAGAGCTGCTAGGGAGTATATAAACACGAATGAGTTTTGCTTTTGTACTGAAAAAATCTAGCGGGAACTGACGCGGGAAGCACTCCCGCGCTAAAACGAAAGCCACGCGCAGAAATATTGGCCGAAATTCGTGCAACACAGAACGCATGATAAGTTGCTTGGTATCTTGGTCTACTCTCATGGTTGGATTTATTATAGAAATTCTTATATGTTTCCATGCTCGGATTGATGCTAACATGCACACATCCCATCAAGTAGTACAACTAGTAAGGGTCTAGTGCAATCAAGTACAACTAGCATACCGCGTGCAGTTTATAGAAATTTTTTCAACAATAGAGGTTGTTTGGTATGCTACAATAAAGTCTGGTCTTGCCATTCTACAAACGACAAATAACACCATTAACTTCATGCAAGATATTGGCGCTCTCTCATCTTGGCAGCTAGTTCACGTGCTCCCCGTATCCAACGTCAACGCTTGCGTGCATTGGTAGCATCCTAGATAGCAAATCTGGGTATATTAAAACACTTAATTCTTTATGGAATTTTAAGAAAATACTAATACGAGTTAAAATTAAATAAAATTACTTGTAAGCTCTTAAATTAATATATGTTGCCACAAAAATATTGAATATACTATGTGCAAAGTTTTAGGAAATAATCTACTAAAGTTCCTTTTATTGATAAATAAACTTTAAAACTTTAATAATGTGTGTAAAACACGCAAAGAAGAAAAATAATAAAATAATGCATTACATTAATATGCATGTTCATTATTTCTTATTTAAATATTTTTCTTATAGTCCAATAATGGTGTTTTGTAGAAAAAGTAGCTCAAGGTCGAGTGCAAGCATCCTACTTCACTACCTTGCAGTCACAAGTAAAGTTCATCACTTTCTCATGTCCTTTGATGTGTTTTATCAAAGTATTTGCAACTTTTGGGTTATCACTTATGTTGAAAAAGGAGGACGGAAAAGAATATTTTCTCAAGAATTAAAGATGATCTTATCATCCTAAGTGATGATAACTATTAAAGTTAGCAATGTAATTAAGGATTCCATGTACAATGAGGTTCACCATATAGGAATTAATAACTCATGACATCAGTGATTCTAGCGTTGTATAATACGCGTTAACCATGAGATATGGAATGGTATGGAGAAGTCAACTAGATCTTCTTCCTTTCGTAGGTCACTGGATGCGCAGGCCATGGCTAAAATCCTTGTAGCGTGTGTTATAATTCGTAGAGAAGTATACAACATATGGGTGGGATCCCTCAACGTCCCATGGTAGTTTTGGCATCTATAACGGTTTGTACTTCCCATTGCCGCAATTCAATATGTGGGCATGGCTTACACCAAGGGGGCCTGCTGTGTCGCGGAGAAGGGCTATGATTTTCTTGGATCATCTACTAGTCCCCACATCAAGGAATTGTGGACGGGAAAGTATGCCCGATTGTGCAACAAGGATTTGATCTCTTATGGGTAAAGTAACGCACCTCTGTAGAGTGTAAGAATTATGACATGTTACTTCCTATTCCGGGAAGGAGCTACGAACGTGGAAGGAAAGGAACTCCATAAAGTTCTGGTCAACCTGTGAAGGCTGATGGGCATAGTTTTGATATTAAAATCAACCTTTTAAGAAATGTTTATGAAAACTGCATAGTGCCAAAGACTTATAGTCTGAGGTGGTATACAGAGCATCAAACTTTCTACCTTGCATGTAATGAACTTGTTGGGTAACGTTGTTACTCACTCTTTCCTTTGATCCCCTGCTCAGACTCTGAGGATCCATAAGACACTCCGATGTATGTTACTGAAGTCCAGGACAATGTCTACTATGAGGAGCTAGACCTGTCCGATAGAGTGGAAGGGGTGGACTACGAGATCCGCTACGGAGTTGAAGGAAATGAGTCAGAGTAGTTGCCCTATTAGTACTTAGTACTTAAGTTGAGTCGAGCGGCATAAACCTTATATAATAAGTTGTTTAGCTCAGGTTGTGATATGTAGTTTGAATATTTCGGTGTTCTGTTGAAAAATATTAAATAAGTTTTGTATGATTTGTAAGTTTGAACGAATTAGAAGTACCGATCTTTTGGTATTGCAATAATAATGTATGTATATTTCTAATTTGGACCAACAATGTTTCTGTTGTATCACTCTGAGGGACATGATATTTGTGGAACGATGTTCCATAGGTGTTATGTCAATAACTATAGTATACTACACATAGAGTGTGATACGTCCAAAATGTATCTACTTTTCCGAACACTTTTGCTATTGTTTCTCCTCTAATTTGTGTAATTTGGATATAACTTAAGCGGACTGACGCTGCTTTTAGCAGAATTGCTTTGGTGTCTCATTTTTGTGCAGGAAATCAACTTTCAGGAAAAATCCCTGAAAATATCACAAAACTCCTATTTTACCAGAAGATTCACGGAGCCAGAAGACGAGACAAAGAGGGGCCACGAGGGGCCCACACCACCTAGTGGCGTGGGCCAGGACAGGCCGCGCCAGGGGGTGGTGTGGCCGCCTCGGCCTCCCCCTCGACCTCTCCTTCCGCCTACATAAGCCCTCTGATCTAAAAACAAAGGGGGGTTCGACGTTTTCTAGAGAGAGTTCCGTTGTGCCGCCACCACCAGAAACCGCGATTCGGAACCAGAAACTCCGTTCTGGCATCCTGGCGGGATGGGGAATTGGAGGAGATCATCTCCATCATTATCACCAACGCCTCTCCATCAACCATCCATGATTCCCCCATCCATGAGTGAGTAATCCCCTGCATTAGGCTATGGGGATGGTAGGGATTGGATGAGATCTATCATGTAATTGCATAAGATTGTTAGGGCATGGTGCCTAGTATCTATTGTTAGTGCTTTTTGACATTGTTGCAACTTGTTGTGCTTAATGCTTGTCACTAGGGCCCGAGTGCCATGATCTTAGATCTGAACATGTTATTGATTCATGATGATATTATTGTTTGTGATCTTACCTGCAAGTTGTTTACACATAATATTATCCAGAACCCGAGGCCCCGAAGTGACAGAAATCGGGATAACTGTAGGGGATGGCTGTGATATGAGGATCACGTGTGTTCACAGAGTGGTAATGCTTTGCTCCGATACTCTATTAAAAGGAGTACCTTAATTGCCATTAGATTCCCTTGAGGCCCCGCTGCAACGGGCTAGCAGGAAAAAATATGTTGTGCAAGTTCTCATTGCGAGCATGTATGACTATATATGGAACACATGCCTATGATTATTTAGTACTTGGATGCTTTATCTTATTTATCCGCAAATGCCCTTGATCTTGATATTACATGAATAGTCTTGTCCATGCAACGCCCGTCCATCCATCCCTATGCCTACCGCACTTAAATCATGTTGTATACTACAATTGTTACTACTACCTTTATTTTACTACTGCTGTTACTTTGCTATTGCTACTACAAAACTATTGCTACTGATAAACTACCGTGAGCAAGACTATTTCCAGGTGCAGCTGAATTGACAACTCAGTTGTTAAGGCTTATAAATATTCTTTGGCTCCCCTTCTGTCGAATCAATAAATTGGGGTTTACTTCCCTCGAATACTGTTGCGATCCCCTATACTTGTGGGTCATCAAGAATATTTTCTGAAGCCAATGCCAGGGAGCATAGCTTTATTTATAAAGTTCACTTGGAATTATTATTGTTCACTACTATCCATTCATCATGGGTAAAACTCGTGATGGAAAAGTTCCTATATTACCATCCACTACAAGAAGAGATACAATTCTGAACACCTCTGCTGCTCTTGATTCACCATCTGTTATGAGTAAGCTCCTTACACCACCACCATATACACATGTTACACATACTACTACTACTGAATCTGGAATTGCTTCTGATACTCATGATGTTACTTCTACTATGCCTGATAAGAGTGGTTCATTAGGTCCTTTCCTAGATGCTACAATTGCTAGAACTATAATGGGAAACACTGAAACTCCTAATGAAGATATCACTACACGTGTTAGCTCACCTGAGTCTAGAGAATGATGGTTATATTGAAT
This sequence comes from Avena longiglumis, assembly GCA_030063025.1. Classification (NCBI taxonomy): domain Eukaryota; kingdom Viridiplantae; phylum Streptophyta; class Magnoliopsida; order Poales; family Poaceae; genus Avena; species Avena longiglumis. Next base: position 153,540,617 of record CP125978.1, read on the forward strand.
TGACTGATGAATTTGTTGAAGAATGTCGAAACACACATGGTGCAAGTGCTATTAAGAGTCTTCTTGAGAGATGTACTATTAGACCCAAACTATTTCCTGATGCTAAGTCTGCCACATCTCCCATAAACATTAAAGATAAGGATTATGATTTCTCTCTTGATTTATCTTACATAACTATTGTTGAGAAAGATCCTTTTTGTGGGACTGAAAATGAAAGTGATGTGGCTCATATGATTGAGATTTCTATTATGAGTGGCTTATTTTCTGATGATATTAAGATGCGCACCTACTTTGTTGCTAAAATTTTCTCTTTTTCATTGAAAGGAGAAGCTAAAGATTGGTTTAATAATTTAGCTCATGGATCCATTGATAGCCCTGATTGCTTGATTGATACTTTCTTTCAAAAATATTTCCCTCCTAGTGATCGACATGCTATTTTGCATAAACTTTTTGATTTTATACATGGAGAAGAGGAGAAATTGCCTGAATCATGGGCAAGGTTTTGTGCTTTGATTCATGCACATCCTGGATGTCCATTACCTAAAAATGAGCTTCTTGATATATACTATAATGGACCAACTGATGAATCTAGGACATACCTGGATAGTTGTGCTGATTGTGTTTTCAGGAAAAGAACTCCTAAAGAAGTTGAGGAATTAATGGCTAAAATAAGCAAGAGTTATGATGATTGGACTACACCTGAGCCAACTACACCTGAACCAACCGTGCCAGAGCCAACCCCAATACCAACACCAAATAAGAGGGGAGTGATTGAATTAAATGATGAAGTGATGAAAGAAGCTAAGAAATGTCTTAAGGAGAAGGGGATTAAATTTGAAGATGTGAAGAATTTACCTCCTATAGAAGAATTATGTAAGCCAATATCCCACTCATCCACTATTGAGGTACACTCTCTCCAACATTTCGATGAAGGTGATATTCCTTATTCTAAACCTCGTGATTAATGCTTAGAGGAATTTGATACCTTTATTGTTAAGCAAGATAATTTTAATAAGAGAGTGCAGAATCATTTAATGGAAAACTCTAGAGATATTAATGAGTTGAAAGATATTGTAAAGAACCTCCAGTGATGTTAAAATGCTTGTTAAACATTTCCAAATGGTTCAAACTCAAATTGATCAGCTTACTAAAGTACAAAAAAATTTGCTAGTTAATGCTTCTAGGGAAAACATGCTTATGAAATTAGAACTAGGAGTGGTGCTTCCACTCGAGATCCTTTATATCCTAAGGGACATCCTAAAAGAATTGAGCAGGATTCTCAACAAGTTTAAAATAGTGGTACTTATTCTATGAGAAATACAAAGAAACATAAAACAGTTGTAGAATCTTCTGAACCTGCTATAGATCCTAATAGTATATCTGTCTCTGATGCTGAAACTGAAAGTGGTAATGATAAAAATGATGCTCCTGATAAGAATGTCGTCGGATTATCGACAAGTACGCCATAGGGGGTCCTAGTGGCGTTGGAAATATGGGGTGTGAGACGTCGGATGTTCCAGGAGCGGTGAGCACAAGTTTACCCAGGTTCAGATCCGACTACGGTGATCGGATCCTACTCCTGCTAGCAACCCAGTAATATATCGTCGTAAGCCGAATGTTACAATGGATTACAAGAGAGGTTCCCATGTGCGAGTTTATTGTGGTGTTGCGATTGGTTGGTGCCCTAAAGGCTACCATAGGGCCGGTTTATATAGTCACCGAGGCCTAGGGTTACATGAGAGACCTATCCGGCTATGTTACAGAGTCGGTAACTAGATACAGCTTGGACTACAAGTAATACTACAGGCCTAATTCGGTAAATCTTCTGGGCCTTGTCTTAGCCGGAACTAGATCCTCCTCTTTCTCTGATTGGGCCGCCCGTGAAGCAAAGCTCTAACCCGTTGGTGGGCCACCCTGGTCAGCGAGTCCTGTGGGTACACCCGAAAAGTATATTCCCAACAGTAGCCCCCGGAAATCTCCAAGATCCAATGTCGGATAAATCATCTAGCTTGATGGTTTCTTTGTCTTGAGAATCTTGAAGGGTTCCAGAAAACTTCTTTAAACAATGTAGGATTCCGAGTCAGTTGAGTCGGATATGTTTTGTTCTGACTTTAGTCTTTTCCTTGCTCAGTTTGAAACATAATCCAGATTTTTCAGTGGCATGCGGGCTGACAACTTTTCAGACCAGGTCCTGTCACTGACAGGAGTCATATCAACACGACCATTGGTGGGTCCACTCCTTACGGAACAGAACACCGTTTCAATGCCTACGCGAAAATCGAGGGGGGAAGAGTCGTGAGGAAGCTACCTCCCTCTCTCCTATACGCGTGGCGCTAATCGTGCGTATTAACGCATGAATCTTAGCACAGAGACAAATAAAAGAGAGTAGAAAACCCTTTCTCTTATATTTATCTCTCCACCGATTCATTCATTGCCTCCTCGTACTCCCCGAGCTCTCCGCAGCCGTTCTCATCTACACATCTCAAGAAAAATCTCTCTCCCCCACCAGTCGTTTTCCTCCAAGATCAATGGCGTCTGCCTCGACCTCAGGAGCGGCGGCGGGTTCGTCGGCGGTGGACGAGAAGATGTTGTGGGGCCTCTGGGTTCCCAGTGTCATGGACGACGCCGAGATCCAGGTCATGGAGGACGAAGGATTCATCGTCGCCGGCTCGTGGCGGAGCGCCTCAGGGCACGCTGTTCCCACTCCACATGATGGCGAGAGGGTGCTATTCGGCACGCACGTTGACCTTGGCCTCAGCCTGCCACCGTCAGACTTCCTCGTCGAGTTCCTCAACTACTATGGTGTGCAACTTCATAATCTTCCTCCCAACTCTCTGCTCGAGCTTAGTACTCATGCAGCTCTGTGCGAGGGGTTTCTTGGCATTAGGCCAAGTCTCACCCTTTTCCGGTACTACTATGGTACCAGGAAGAAATCCATTAGCGCCGGTGTGCCTTACATCACCGGCACCATTAGCTTAGTCCTTAGGAGAAACCGAGTCTATACTAGGATTAATGCTAGTGAATCCGTCAAACGCTGGGCCAGAACCATCTTTTATCACAAGGATATTCCGGCTGCTGGAAAGGTGGAAGGTCTTCCGGCGTTCACCGATGGCGCTGCTCCCCACCAGAGATCATGGGACGCGGAGGCGCCAGAGATGTCGGATATCTTGATCCTTGCCAAAAGGCGGATTGAGTTTCTAATGAAGCATGAGGGCCTCCGTGGATCCGACTTGATCCACTGCTGGTTGGAGCGCCGGATTCAGCCTCTCCAGCACCATGGAGATCGCCTCATGTACCATATCACCAGCGACAAGAAGGAAAAGATGCGGGTCAGTTCGAGCTGGATTCCGGTGAAGGACTATAGGACCCTTATGCAATATTTGATCAAGGAAAGACTGGAACGAAAGGTTCTAGAAGTCTCCATGAAGATGTATACGTCCAACCGTCCTCTGACTCCGGTAAATATTTCGACTCTGCTTTTTGCGTTTTGTCGTTCTTTTCTGTTCTTTCTCTAACTCTTATTTTCATCGACGCTTTTTGACTTTATTAGCTCGATAAACTCTCCGAGTCTGAGTTTTCTCCACTAGAGGGCTATCCCTTAGACGATCCGGAGGCGACGGAGGATGATGAGGTGCAAGAAGTTGCCGCCCCTGCCTCCAAGAAGCACAAGGCGAAAGAAGTTGTTGTTACTGCTGGTAGCCAAGTGCCGCCAGTAGTTAAAAAGTAAGCACCTTGTCTTTTCAATACTTTATACCTTTCTTTATTTCTAGAGCAAACTTGATATTTGGATTTTCGTGTTCTAGAGCTAAATCAGTTTTGAAGAGTAAGATCAAGCCGGACAGCAAGCCGGGCAAGCAGATGCGCCAACAAAAGCTTGTTGTTTCCCCTGCCATGCCGCCACCAACTCCATCCAGTACTCCATCAGCACACGAAGCCACTTCCTCTCCTGATGCTGGCAACGTCTCGAAAGCCTTTGGTGACCAAGCATCTGACAAGGGTGAACCTGCTAAGGGTAATGATCCCATGGTAGTATCTACAGGAACATTGGATAAAGTGGCCGGCTCTGCTGTCTCTGGCCTGAAGAGGAAGAACCTTAGGCTGGCTCAGTCCAGCCTTGAGAAGCAAACCTTAACCGCAGAGGAAGCGAGCCAGGAGTAGGAGGACATCAAGCTGGTTAGCCTCCTGGACCAAATTTTGGTCTGGGATGCTAAGATCGACTCTGGCAAACTCGCAGCGATGGATGTTCCTTCCCTCTCCCTTGACGAGAAAGTGTTTCACAACACCAAGCTCGGATTTGAAAAGTTGCACCTGGAACACATTGTAAATTCCGATTCTTATTTGCATTTATTATCATATCCTCTATCCCCCAAGCATAAATCCGGATAAACATCGTTGGATCTCAGTTGATGCTTTTAGGTTGCAAAAGGACAATGTAGTGTAGCCCCCAAGGCTCGTGCTGTAATTTTACTTAGTTAAATTTGCAACCCGAGTCTTAGTAGCCGTCTGACGGTATTCTGTCTCTAAACTTACAGAAATTGCATCTTCCAACCAGGAATTGCTCAAGAACATCTATAATAAGCGCAAGGAGCTCAAAGCCTTGCGCCTTGAGAATTCAAAGTTGCAAGTTGAGAAGAATGAAGCTTAAGGTAAATTTTTCTGGCTTCATTTTTGTCACTTTGTCTATTGTCATAGTCAAACTTGTTTTGTCTGACTGATTATTTTCCCCCTTTGCAGAACTGCTGTGCGAGTCCAGCAAGATGGTGGAGCAATCCGAGAACTTCAAGGTCACATAAATAGAGAATGCTGAACTCCGGGATGATTACCCACAAGTATAGGGGGTGTATAGTAGTACTTTCGATAAATAGGAGTGTCGATCCCAACGAGGAGAAGAAGGTGTTGACTAGTGGTATGGAGCAGGAAATCTCTGTAAATACTTAGCAAACGGATTTCTAGTGGTTTTATGATAAAGCAACAAAACAAAGTGCAAGTAACGAAGGGAAAACACAGCAAGTGGCCCAATCCTTTCTTAGCAAAGGACTAGCCGGTGGAAATACTTATAAGGTCCAAACGTTCTCAAGGACACATGGGAATTCTGTCAAGTGCTTTCGCTTCAAATAGTTGAGTACTCTTATTTGGTGTTGTAAGTGTTGTGTGCGTGAACCTGCGCTAATGTACTGACCTTACTTGGACTAATACATACTTGTGATTAAACCCCTACAAACATCCGTAACTACGGAAAAGTAATTAAGATATAAACCTAACCACAACCTTAAACTCTGAGATCCTACGCCCCCTTGTGCAAAGGTGTCCTAACGGGGGTTTAGGTTTTTGTCACTCCGGCAACCCCAAAATTAGTATCCAAATACACAATGCATTCCCCTAGGCCCATAAATGGTGAAGTATCATGTAGTCAATGTTCACATGACACCACTACAAGAATAGCACCACAACTTAAATACTAAACCATTGAATAGTAACTCAACACAAATCCACTAATAACAACATGACTTCTCCCACGTCCTCAAGAACTAAACAAACTACTCACGAGACATCATATGGATCAAGATCAAAGATGATATGATAATGGATAACAATCTGAACATAAACAATAATCCAATGGTTCAACTCACAAGCATCAACTACAATAGTAATTAACACCGGGAAAGTTTCCCCTAAGAACTAAAGCAATATCCAACACAATTGTTACATCAGGACGGAGTGGTGATGATGGTGCTGGTGGAGATGATGGTGTGGATGATGATGATGATCCTGATGAAGCCTAGCTTGATGATGGTGTTGATGGCGACGATCTTCCCTCTCCGGGAAGGAATTCCCCCGGCAGAAATCTGTCTGCCGGAGAGATCTTTCTTTTCTCCGGGAAGTACAATAGTCACAATAGACAGGCATAAAGATAAATCATAATTGTAATTGGAAAACTTTTGTTCCTGTTCAGAGAATAGCTGGCAAACAGTTTCACGAAAAAGCTTTTTGTAGAAGTTTTATAACAGGAGCACTCTTTGCTCAAAAAGGTTTTTCGATGAAGTCCTTCAAAGTAATACTCAATAGATAAGAGTCTTGTGCAAATAAGGAAGATAGAGAACATGATTGAATAAATCACCATATGAATGCTTGAAACACAACTACTCAAATGCTTGCTGGAGATAGAGAGGAAGTAGGTTTACTGACTCAACCTGGTAACTAGGAGAAAGGTCCCTTTATAGAGGGTAGCAGTGATTACAAGTCATAAAGAGCTTCCAAAATATTATGGTACTTACTATATTTGAGCCCTCATTGCTCCTATCATAGGCATCTTGAGATGATTAAGGTTAAAGTGCACAAAGATGGAGTATATGCTTGACGAAATATAAGTTGGAAATCTCATGTCCCTTGAATATGAGGGACACTCCTCATGCTACTCAACTTTGGTCACCGGTAAGTTCTTGTCATTGTAAGTACATGTGTATCATAGAGAACCGCCAACGAGGTACCCCTTGCACATGGTACAGGAGCTTTCCTATAACCAAAATGACAAGGAAAGCAGACAGTGAGCATCTCAGTGATCTTTTTATTTACTATGTGCATAGCTTTTTTTGAGTATGCTTCATAGATAGCTCACTATGGTGATGCTACAAGTTTCCACCATGATTAGGCATGGCTTAGACTAGTGGCCCAGGTGTTTCTCTAACACAAAATACAAACTCCATGGACTTACAAGTTCCCTCTTTATTTCACACCATTGACATCCACAGACAAAAGAGCACGATATCAACTGAGTACAAAGTATAGGTGCAATGTTGAAAGCGTTTCTCGTGACAGCACGGTTCTGCTAATTCCAACGTATAGATGCAAGCATATACAACTTCGATGGAACAATGGTACAAGTCTATTAGGGGCAAGAAAATAAGGTGTGCCATCAAGTTCGTGAGAGCTTTACTAACTAGTTTTCAATAACAAAATACTTTTTAATTTGAAAGGTAGATGAAGCTTGAGAATTTGCTTGAAATAGAAAAAACTACTAGGTAGATATGGTGGACATAAATAGCAAAGGTTTTAGTTCGAAGGGATTGGAAACATGAGAAGTATGCCTTCTCAAAACAGGTTTTTGGCTAGCAAGGCTGGGTAGCAAGCAAGAGAGTTGAAAGAAACAAGCAAACATACAAGTAATAAAGCCAAACATGCAATCTTCCTTGAAGACACAAAAGATCTTAAATAGAGAATACTAAGCTCATGAGCCAACAAGAAAGAAAAATAAATAATACAAAATACCTGTAAGCTTTTTCTCTTTTCTTTCAAACATCAAAAAGTATTGCTACTGACCAGAACTCGGTTTGCCAAAACCAATTTAGATCCACTTGATGATCCCAAAGTGATGCCAATACTAGTCAACAAGATCCATGATATAATAGAGATTGTAGACTAAAATAAGAAGTGCAAAAATTAAAAGATGAAACTTCTCATTAATATTCCAATAAAGGCACTCACACCAAGGGATAAATAGATAATCAACTAAAGGAGAGATACTTCCACATTCAAACCAACCTATAAGATAACTTCTCTACCAAAGATATGAATCCACTAAAAAGGTAAAAGATAAAAGTTAATGGTGGTGATACCACGGCACTCCCCCAAGCTTGGAACAAGCCAAGGGGATGCCAAACCTGATGATGCATTACTCCTTTCGTGGTGGTGGTGTTCTCTTGTCAAGGATCAAAAAATCCTCTAGCATTTTATGAAGTCTGTTATTCTCCTTTTGAAGCATATCCACCTTCATCCTCAAAGCACGGTACTTATCACAAAACTCATCAGTGGTTCGAAGGGCTTCTGCTGCCTCAGGGCAGTATCTGAAGTCTGGACCGAAGGCTATTATTCCCTGCATGTTACGAGAAAAAGCATCCCCAGTGTTAATTGCTCCTACCAAAGTAGGTTTCCTTGACCTTGCCCCTGCGGAGGTTTGTCCTTCCAACTTTATCTCCTCCACGGGCTTCTTGCCTTTGTCATTGGCGAAGACCATGGTGCTCTAAACTTGAGAAGTTTTCCTGACAGAAACAGATCGAAACGAAAACACAAAGAGAACACGATGCACGAACCTCGGGGGATCCGGGGTGTTATATTTTACGAAATTTCAAAGCATAAGGAAGGTTTTGACACGGAAACGAGGCAGAGTCGGAGCTTGAGGGTGGCACACCCCCTCCAGGCGCGGCCAGGCAGGGGCCCGCGCCTGGGTGGGTTTGTCCACCCCGGACTCCGTTAATCCTTTGTTCCGTCTCTTAGCTTCCCTTATGTATTAAAAACATAAAAAATATAAAAATATTTGGGTTCCACGAACCTTTTGTTTTCACCACTTTTATCTAGTCAAAGACGAACTATGCAGATTCCTTTTATCCTTCTCCTGGAATTTTCTTCCCTACAAGGTATCACACAAACCTCAATGGAAACATTAGTGTAAGAAAAAACAATTAACCTTTATGTTCACACTTCAACTTAAATCCATCAAAACAAAGGCTTCTATAAGAGGCAAATGCACATGATAACAGAAATCTGTCAAAATAGACCAGCAGGTAAATATTGATTTTTTCGAAAACCTTATGTTGCTCAATAAAAAAGTTCAGAACTAATGAAAGTTGGGTAACAACTTGTAGAACTTTTCTTTATTGCCTTTAAGTTGGGCTTGAAACTTTCAAAGATGCACACAAAGGAGATATAAATCTGGAGTGAAAAAGAACATCAAGAAGCAAATAACCAATACATTTGAGTCTAACCCACTTCCTATGCATGGGAGTGTCATGAGAAAACAAATTGTTGAAACAAAAAGCCACTAGCATAGGAAGACAAAACATATGCAACTTCAAAGCTTTCAACATAAAACGGGGAAACTTAACATTATTGAGAAGCTTAAAACCATGTTTCCCTCTCTCATAATAACTTTCAGTAGCACTTTGAATAAAGTTGACAATATAACTGTCACTAGCAACAAATTTATCATCAGAATGAGCATACTTATAGTCACCAAAAATAGGTCCAAGGTCATAAACCGGATCAATAGAAGGAAGTTGTTCCATCCTGAAATTTTTATTAGGCAAGCTATTTTCACAAGGAGCTTTAACAAATTTGGAAAAGTTAAACTCATAAGAATCTCCATCAAACTTAGTTAAAACATTTTCCTTCTTACAATCTATAATATCTCCACAAGTGTTCAAGAAAGGTCTACCAAAAATGATAGGACAAGTTTTGCTAGCTGCTGAATTAAGCACTAGAAAATCAGAAGGATACTTAACCTTACCACAAAGAACCTCCACATATCATACAATACCATTAGGGAAAATGGTTTCCTTATTAGCAAGGTGAATAACCACATCAATATCCTCAAGCTCACAAGGACCAATTTCATGCATAATTTCCCTGTAAATCTGATAAGGAATAGCACTAGAACTAGCACCAATATCACATAAACCATAGTAGCAATGATCACCAATTTTAACAGAAAGCACAGGAACACTAGCTTTTCTAGCCTTACTAGGATGAGAGATAATATTAGAAGCGTCTTCACAGTAGACAATGTGCTCATCATCTATATTTCTAGCGTCAAGATCTTTCACAATAGTTACCAAAGGTTCAATATTCAATTGATCATCAAGCTCCATAGTTTTCATTGTCCCTTTATTATTTGCACTAATAATCATAGAATACTCCTTTACCTTAGATGGGAAAGGAACTTTCTCAACATGAGGTTCAGGCACAATATGATTAGTAGTACAAACTTCAGCACTTCTAACAGGAACATGACTAACAACATCTTTATAAGGTGCATGGTACTTGTTCCACTTCTTCTTGGGAATTTCTATGTAAGAGGCAAAGGCCTTAAAACAGTTGGCAATACTTTGGGAATTAAGACCAAACTCATTGCTAATATCACGTAAGTTATCAGTTCCCATAAAAGATTTAATGCATTCATAATCATATTTTGTACCTGACTTTCTTCCTTTGTCAATCTCCCAAGCTTCAGTGTTTTCTTGAATACCATCTAGTAGATACCATTTAGCTTCTTCCTTCATACGTGTGAATGATCCAGCACAATAAGCATCTAGTAAGTCTTTATCATGAAGAGAAAGCCTAGCATAAAAGTTATTGATAATAATATTATTAGGGAGTTCATGAATAGGACATTTAAGCATTAGTAATTTCAATCTCCCCCAAGCTTGATTTGTACTCTCTCCATCACGAGGCCAAAAGTTATATATCAGATTTCTATCCTTATGAATCTCACTGGGAGGATAGAATTTAGAATAAAAGAGAGATGTCATCTCCTCCCATTCCATGGATTGTCCATTCTTCAGCAGCTTATACCATTCTTCAGCTCTCCCTTTCAAGGATATGGAGAATAAATTCTTCTTCACCTGTTCAGTTGTGATACCCGCACACTTAAACAACACGCATAATTCATGTATAAAAAACAAGTGATCAACAGGATGGACAGTTCCATCCCCAAAATAATAATTATCCATAACACGATCAACAATACTTGTAGGTATTTAAAAGGATCTATCTCAATAGGTGGTGGTTCATCTACTACCCTAGCAGTGGTAGTAGTTTTCCCAAACAAAAAACCAAGTGGGTTATCCATGTTGGAAACAAAGTAACAAGCAGTAACAAAAAACAATACTCACAGTACAAGTTTCATTTACCAATTCCACTCTTCAATAGCGCTTCACTCCCTAGCAACGACGCCAAAAATAGTCTTGATGACCCACAAGTATAGGGGGGGTGTATCGTAGTACTTTTGATAAATAGGAGTGTCAATCCCAATAAGGAGCAGAAGGTGTTGACTAGTGGTATGGAGTAGGAAATCTCTGTAATTACTTAGCAACCGGATTTTTAGTGGTTTTTTGATAAAGCAATAAAACAAAGTGCAAGTAACGAAGGAAAAACGCAGCAAGTGGCCCAATCCTTCCTTAGCAAAGGTCAAGCCGGTGGAAACACTTATAAGGACCAAACGTTCTCGAGGACACATGGGAATTCTGTCAAGTGCTTTCACTTCAAATAGTTGAGTACTGTTCTTTGGTGTTTGTAAGTGTTGTGTGGGTGAACCTGTGCTAATGTACCAACCTTACTTGGACTAATACATAATTGTGATTAAACCCCCTACAAACATCCATAACTACAGGAAAGTAATTAAGATATAAATCTAACCACAGCCTTAAACTCTGAGATCCTACACTCCCTTGTGCAAAGGTGTCCTAACGAGGGTTCAGGTTTCTGTCACTCCGGCAACCCAATGATTAGTAGCCAAATACACAATGCATTCCCCTAGGCCCATAAATGGTGAAGTATCATGTAGTCGATGTTCACATGACACCACTAGAAGAATAGCACCACAACTTAAATACTAAACCATTGAATAATAACTCAACACAAATCCACTAATAACAACATGACTTCTACCATGTCCTCAAGAACTAAACGAACTACTCACGAGACATCATATGGATCAAGATCAAAGATGATATGATAATGGATAACAATCTGAACATAAACAATAATCCAATGGTTCCACTCACAAGCATCAACTACAATAGTAATTAACACCGGGAAAGTTTCCCCTAAGAACTAAAGCAATATCCAACACAATTGTTAGTGCTGGTGGAGATGATGGTGTGGATGATGATGATGATAATCCCAATGAAGCCTAGCTTGATGATGGTGTTGATGGCGACGATCTTCCCTCTCCGGGAAGGAATTCCCCTGGTAGAAATCTATCTGCCGGAGAGATCTTTCTCTCTCGGTGTTTTCTGCCCCGCAGAGGCGACATAAATCTATCTGTCGTCGCTCCCCTAGTATTAGGGTTCCATAGGGAAGATATATGCGAAGGGGCGGAGTCGGGAGCCGGGTAGGTGGGCCACACCTACCCTAGGCGCGGCCCAGGGTGGGCCCACGCCTAGGGGGTGTGCCCCCCCCCCCCGCGGCCCTTCTTCGGTGCTCCTTATGGCTTACTCAATCTTCTGGAAAAATAATATTTCCCATATTTTTCTGGTATTTTTCTGATCTTCGTGAAATTGCATCAAAATCGCCTTCTTTTCCATCAGAATCCAGACTCCGGCAGTTCATCCTCCAAGAATCATCCAACATGCATAAACAGTGGAAAGACATAAGTAATACCTCACAATAAGAAATATATCAATGAATAGAGGTAAATTGTGATATAGAATGGTGATGCAAATTGGACATATCATGGGACAAGCTTCAGAAGCTCACTATTGAGTCGGATAAATCCGTAGCTGCTGTCCTGGAGTCAAGCAATCATGAGACCGTGAGGCTCGAGAAGATGCTAGCCCTCCGAGATAAACAACTATATGATATCAAGAAGGACTTCGATAATTAGAAGGATCTGGCCCAGGCCACAGAGAGTAAACTTAACAGTCTCCGTAAGGAGCATGCTCAATGGAATCACTCTGTGCTAGGTAGGATTTCTGACTTTATTTGTTGTTGATTCTTCGATTTTCTATTTGTTCTTTCCCAGCCCCCCTAAATCTTTCTGACTCTCCTACCTCCAAACCTCGCCTCGAGCGTATCAAGCTTGTCAGAGATATCTTGTACGACTTCCGCCAGACTCTTGAAGAGGCTAGTGAGTCAGTCAAGCTTTCCGACTTGCACACAATGTCAGTGCAAGATGTGAGGGACAAGGCCAAGGAGATTCCGAAGCTTATCGAAGACTGGAAGATCTCCTATGCTCGGACTCCTGCCTAGACTGCGCTTACCATGGTGATGAGCCACCATAGCGAGATGGAAATCTGGCATGTCACCAAAGGTATCGCCGAGGAGGATGATGAGGGCAACCCACAGGACATCAAGGAAATCCAAGATTCATATGCAGGTTATGCTTATCGTTTGGCGGAGATGACCAACTGTACGACGCTGTTCTTTGAATTTGTCGCCGTGCCTCCCTCGCCTCAAGAGCCAGAAAACAGTTTTACAGCTTCCGAGTTTGATGTCCAGGGCGACAATGTTGTCGACTCCAGCACTCCACCTTCTTCATCACCACCGCCTGACTCTGCAGCATAAAATTTTTTTATGCATTATTCTGAACTTCTGGCAATGTAATGATGGAAACAATGTTTTTATTTGTGCTGGTCTTGTAAAAACTAATGCTTTTACTATCGTAGCACTTATGCTTATATTTTTTATGCATGTGCTTGAAAATTTCTGAAGCACTTTTGTGTTTTATGCCTATACTTGTCGTTTTATCTAGCTCTCTGCCTCGTCCCTTTCATGGGCCGGCCAACCTTTAGCACGGAAACTTTGCCGAGCAACGGAGTGCAATTGCTAAACTAGTACCAACAACTCATTACTCGAAAAAAGGCCGCGTCTAAGCAATCAGATAAAAAACCAAAGTATAAACAATAAATTGAATTTTTTTACCCTAAGGTAACATTTTTTAGGTATTCAAAAATCGTAACCAGAACGAACATGAGCATAAAGTACTTTCAAGCATTCTGGGATTTTTGAAAAAATGACATGCTCTTTTGGAAATAAGGTGGCAAAAACTTCTCAAAGATAATATATGAGGAAACCAATACTTTATTTCACTTTGAACATGTACATATATGATTACAAGGAAATATAACTAAGAATAGAAGGGACGTAGCTGTCAAATATTCCATGGACGGTCTATTTCATCCGGATCTGTGCTACCGCCAGCTCTCTTTCTCTTTCGAGTATCTGGTCTTTCCTTGACTGGTCTCATATCAGTTAAATAATATGACACATTATGCAGAACTCTGCTAATCATAAAAGGTCCTTCCCAAATCGGGGAAAGTTTGTGCTTTCTCGTTTGCACAAGTCGGAGAACCAAATCGCCTTTTCTAAAAGAGCGGTTTTGCACTCTCTGATTATGATACTCTGCGCAAGTTTTGCTGATAGGCTGTAGATCTCTGCTCAGCAACGACGCATACTTCTTTGATTATATTGAGATCATATTGTCGAGAAAATTCTACATCTTCTTCGATATATGCTTTGACTCGTGGAGACTGATGAATTAGATCATTTGGAAGAACTTCTTCTGCACCATAGACCAAGAAGAAAGGAGTATAGCCGGTTGACCTGTTAGGAGTTATACGTAAACTCCATATCACAGACGGTAATTCCTCCGCCCAAGCCCCCGCGGACCGACGAAGCAGTGCCTCGAGGCGAGTTCGGATTCCTTGCAAAATAAGTCCATTAGTTCTTTCGACTTGTCCATTAGCTTATGGATGTGCGACTGATGCAATATCGAGTCAGATTCCTTGTTCTTCACAGAATTCGGCAAGTTCTCCCATGGAAAAATTCCTCCCATTGTCAGTAATTATATTATGCGGATATCTGAATCAGATGATTACATCCTCAACGAATTTTCTGGCTGTGGCTCCATCGCAACTTGTTACGGGTTTAGTCTCAATCCATTTTGTAAATTTATCCACCATTACTAGTAGTTGGGTAAATCCACATTTTGCCGTGCGAAACGTCCCTACCATATCAAGCCCCCAGATCACAAATGGCCATGTAATAGGGATTGTTCGCAACTGTTCAGCCAGAACGTGTGCCTGATGGGCATACTTTTGGCAGCCTCTGCACGTTTTGACCAGTTTGTCGGCGTCCGCCTTAGCTGTAAGCCAAAAGAATCCGTGTCGAAAAGTTTTTACCACTAAGGATCTGGCTGTAGCATGATGACCACAATCGCCTTCATGGATTTCTCTTAAGATTTGCACTCCTTCTTCTAAAGAAATACATCGCTGAAACATGCCGGAAACACTCCGTTTATAGATCTCACCATTTATTATAGTGTAGGATTTTGCTCGTCGGACAATCTGCCGGCTCAAGAATTTGTCTTCGGGTAATTTTCCGTCTATTAGGAAATCCAGATAGGGTTTTGCTCAGCTGGGAATTATAGCCACAACTGCTATTAAAGGTGAGTCGGATTTTGTCGAATAGTCCTTGTCAACTCCAACTATGGAGGGGGACCCTTAAATGCTCCAAGAAAGCGCCATCCGGTACTTGTTTTTGCGCAGAGTCTATCCTTGATAGAGCATCTGCTTCCTCATTTTCTTCTCGAGGGATGTGTTGAACCTCAAAACCCCCGAACGATTTAGATAGTTCATCCACAACAGCTTTGTATGCTGACATGTGCTTGTTTGCGTTGCAGATATCAGATACTTGATGAGCAACTAAATCCGAGTCTCCGTAACATATGAGTCTTGTTATGCCAATGTTTTTGGCCATGCGTATTCCATGTAGCAATGCTTCATACTCGGCAATATTGTTGGTTGTCGTGAAGTGTATTTGCAACTCATAGAACAACTTATCTCCTTGGGGTGATTTGAGCACCACTCCAGCCCCCGAGCCTCCTCGTGCTTTTGATCCGTCAAAGTGAAGGGTCCAAAATTCCGAGTCTGGAGGACTTGTGTTTTCTGCCATCTCTGTCCAATCAACAACAAAGTCGGCAAGTATTTTGGGACTTGATTCCTGTACGTGGTTTGTACTCAATGTCAAAAGCTGCAACCTCTATTCCCCACTTTGCGGCACGTCCTGTGGCTTCGCGGTTATTGATTATATCTCGCAGGGGAGCGGTGCTCACCACTATGATCTTGTGCTCTTGAAAATAGTGGCGTAGATTTCTGGATGCAAAGAACACTCCATAGACTAGCTTTTGATGATGTGGGTACTGTTGTTTTGATCCTGTCAGGACCTCACTCAGGTAATAAGTTGGCCGTTGCACCTTATGCTTGTGGCCTTCTTCATCGCACTAGACTACTGTTACCACACTTATGACCTTGTTGGTCACTGCAATGTAGAGTAACATAGGTTCCTGAGGTTCTGGCGCTGCGAGAACTGGTGGGTTTGAAAGTAGATCTTTCAAACTTTGCAGGGCGGTTTTGGCTTCTTGGGTCCAGACAAATTTTTCGGTTTTCTTCAAGAGTTTGTATAAAGGTGCGGCTCTTTCGTCGAGCCGGCTGACAAACCGACTCACTGCTGCAATGCAACCAGTGAGACGTTGTGATACGTCCAATTTGCATCACCATTCTATATCATAATTTGCCTATATTCATTGATATGTGTCTTATTATGAGGTATTACTTATGTCTTTTCATCTGTTTTTGCATGTTGGATGATTCTTGGAGGATGGACTACCGGAGTCAGGTTTTTGATGGAAAAAGAGGTGTTTTGATGCAATTTTGCGAAGATCAAAAAAATACCAGAAAAATATTTGAAAATTATATTTTCCCAGAAGGCGAAGGAAGACAGAAGGGGAGGCGTAGCTAGGCCACATGGGGCCCACACCCCCTAGGCGTGGGTCCCTCTTGGGCCGCGCCTAGGGCAGGTGTGGCCCACCTGGCCGGCCTTCGACTCCGCCCTCTCGTCTATATCTTCCTCTCGGAACCCTAATACCAGGGGAGCAACCACAGAAAGATTTTCGCCGCCTCTATGGGGCGGAAAACACCGAGAGAGAAAGAGCTCTCTGGCAGACAGATTCTGCCGAGGAAATTCCTTCCCAGAGAGGGGAGATCATCGCCATCAACACCGTCATGAAGCTAGACTTCATCGGGATCATCATCTACACCATCATCTCCACCAGCACCATCATCACCACTCCATCCCACTGTAACAATTGTGTTGCATCTTGCATTAGTTCTTAGGGGAAACTTTCCTGGTGTTGATTCAATTGTAGTTGATGCTTGTGAGTGGAACCATTGGATTATTGTTTATGTTCAGATTGTTATCCATTACCATATCATCTTTGATCTTGATCCATATGATGTCTTGTGAGTAGTTTGCTAAGTTCTTGAGGACATGGGAGAAGTCATGTTGTTAGTAGTGGATTTGTGTTGAGTTATTATTCAATGGTTTAGTATTTAAGTTGTGGTGCTATTCTTCTAGTGGTGTAATGTGAACTTCGACTACATGATACTTCACCATTTATTGGCCTAGGGGAATGCATTGTGTATTTGTCTACTAATTGTGGGGTTGCCAGAGTGATAGAAACCTGAACCCCCGTTAGGACACCATTGCACAAGGGAGCGTAGGATCTCAGAGTTTAAGGCTGTGGTTAGGTTTATACCTTAATTAATTTCCTATAGTTGTGGATGCTTGCAGGTGGTTTAACCACAAGTATGTATTAGTCCAAGTAAGGCCGGTACATTAGCACAGGTTCACCCACATAACACTTACAACACCAAAGAAGAGTACTTAACTATATGAAGCGAAAACACTTGCCAGAATTCCCATGTGTCCTCGAGAACGTTTGGTCCTTATAAGTATTTCCACCCGCTTGTCCTTTGCTAAGAAAGGATTGGGCCACTTGCTGCAGTTGTTCATTGTCTTTATTACTTGCACTTTTTTGTTTCTTTATCAGAAAAACCCTAAAAATCCATTTGCTAAGTATTTACAGAGATTTCCTGCTCCATACCACTAGTCAACACTTCTGATCCTCGTTGGGATCAACACTCCTATTTATCAAAAGTACTACGATACACCCCCTATACTTGTGGGTTATCAAGACTATTTTCAGGCACCATTGCCGGGGAGTGAAGCGCTATTGAAGAGTGGAACTGGTAAAGGAAACTTCTATTGTGAGTATTGATTTTTGTTTCTATTTGTTGCTTTGTTTCCATTATGGATAACAGACTTGGTTTTCTGTTTGGGAAAACTACTACCACTGTTACGGTAGTAGATGAATCACCACCTATTGAGATAGATCCTTTTAAGATACCTACAAGTATTGTTGATCGTGTTATGGATAATTATTATTTTGGGGATGGAATTGTTCATCCTGGTGATCACTTGCTTTTTATCCATGAATTATGCGGGTTGTTTAAGTGTGCAGGTATCACAACTGAACAGGTGAAGAAGAAGTTACTCTCTATATCCTTGAAAGGGAGAGCTGAAGAATGGTATAAGTTGCTGAAGAATGGGCAATCCATGGAATGGGAGGAAATGACATCTCTCTTTTATTCTAAATTCTATCCTCCCAGTGAGATTCATAAGGATAGGAATCTGATATATTTAATTTTTTCCTTGTGATGGAGAGAGTACAGCTCAAGCTTGGGGGAGATTGAAGTTACTAATGCTTAAATGTCCTATTCATGAACTCCCTAACAATATTATTATCAATAGCTTTTATGCTAGGCTTCCTCTTTATGATAAAGATTTACTAGATGCTTCTTGTGCTGGATCATTCACACGCATGAAGGAAGAAGCTAAATGGGATCTCCTAGAACGTATTCAAGAGAACACTGAAGCTTGGGAGATTAACAAAGGAAGAAAGTCAGGTATAAACTATGATTATGAATGCATAAGATCTTTTATGGGAACTGATGACTTCCGTGATATTAGTATGTGTTTGGTCCTGATTCCCAAAGTATTGCCAACTGTTTTAATGCCTTTGCCTCTTACATAGAAATTCCCAAAAAGAAGTGGAATAAGTACCATGCACCTTTGTCACATCCCAAATTTTTCCAAATTTTGTAATGTGAAAAATAAATAAACAAAATAAATAATTTTTGAAATTTAGGGTGAAAAGAAACTTTTTGATTCTAAATGGAAACATTAAAATCCCTTCTTGAACAAACTTTGAATAAAGTTTGAATCCAAATAATTTCAAATCAAGTCAAATGCATTCTTCATAAATGCATCTTGAAATTTAAACACTTGGAAAACAAACCAAAACTCTAAAACTCTAATGGAAGAAAGTAATTACCAAGATCTCTCTAAAACTATGGATTTGATCCATATGAAAATTTAGCAACAAGCATTTATAAATGATCAAAATTATAAATAAAAAATTATAAAACCATAGAAATTGGTTTCACTTAATTTGGAGCCAGGGATAAAATCTTATTAAATCAATAAGATAAGGAAATTGAATTCCCAAAGCTAATAAAACACCTACCTAAAATCGATACCAATTTGTGATCAAATTAATCCTAAAGATACCTAAAAGCATAAAGAAATATTAAATAAGATTTTACAAAATAGAATAACCAATTTTGGATCTATAAATAAAAAGATATGGATTTTATAAGACAAAGAAAGAAAGAAATAAATTAAGAATATTTAAAAGCCAAATTAAATCTTGGCCAAATCCATAAGAAAATGGAATGAATATAATCCAAAATAAATAAATGGATAAATAATTTTCAAATAAAATAAAATGGCCTTGACAAAATTCTATTTCTATTTGATTAAACATAAAAATCCCTAATAGAAATGGTTAATTAAATCATAGGAAAATAATTGGAATTTACCCAAGTGGAATAAAAGTTATTTAATAACTTAAATAGAATCAAAGAATTATTTGAAGTAAATTTTATGTGATCAAAACTATATTTGCTATTACTTGGAATAAAGACAAATACCCAATTTAAATGATTAATAAATCATATTAAAATATTCCAAATAAATCAAGTGAATTATTTGACACCCTAATAAATAAATAAAACCTACTGAAAAAGATTTGGTAAAAATTTGAATTCAAATAAGAGTTAAAATTATATTTAAATTCTTGTTTGAATTAAGACAAGGGCTTATTTTAAATAATTAATATACCCTAAAAATAATAAAAGAAATATTCTAAATTTGACTTTAGAATGTCTTAATAAACAATATTTGAATATACACAAAGTTTGGTAGAAGTTTGAATTCAAATGGGTGTTTGAAATGATTAAACAAAATCAAAACAGAATAATAGAAATGGAAAAAGAAAAGGTTTCAGAACAAAAAAAACAAGAAGCCAGGCCAGCTAACCCAGCCCACTAGTCCAGTCCAGCCCACTCCCTCTATCCCACGAGAAAAACGGTTCACACCTACGAACAAACCCACTCAGTCGCTGACTGCTAGGTCCCACTCCTCCTCTCTCTCTCCCGCTGTCAACCAGACCCCACCCCCCAATCTTCTTCCTCACCCGCCGCGGCGACCTCGCCCTCTCCTCGCTGCCATTTTTGGCCGCGGTTAAACCTCGTTAATACACATTGATTCCGCGAGTAATTATCTCCGCGACCATGCACGATAAATCGCCTGCTCCTCCTCCACCTTTCCCCCTGGACGTTGCACACCCTCTGCCCCCAGGCCGCGCTAATTTTGACTTTGAACGCCCTCTGCTCCGACGAGATCTCCGAGCGATTCCGGCCGCCACTCGCCGCCCCTTTCCTCCCAGTCCTCACTAGCTTGCTCGCCATAACCGTGCGCGTATCCCAGTGTCGCCCGTTCAGCCCCGCATGCTCTGCATCGTCATCAACGTCAACTCGAAGCACCGCCGTCGTCTGTTTCCTTCTCCGACGAAGCCCTCTGGTAACACCCGACCATGCCTCCTCTTCTATTTGATGCTCCGGTACTCCCCACTCTTCCGTGCATCTAATGACACTATTTTCTTGCTCTCTCATGCTCAGTAGCGACGCCACCAACGGAACCCGTGCGTGTCCGACGGCGCCAAGAACTCCGGTGAGGAATTCCCATCGTCCCTGAACGCCCCCGCCCAACGACAAACACCTTGAGCACCAACGTGACGTTGCGAATCTAGTGAGCCCCTCCTCCCTCTCCCTCTCTTCCCAGAATAGCCGGAACTCCTCTACCCGAGCGTCGCCGCCGCGCAGCCGCCGCCAGCGCCGCCCATCCCTGGCCGCACACTCTACAACTGTTGGATCTTGATCAGACGCGTGAGATTAGATTTAACCCGAAGGGGTATGTATCCATCTGAGCCACACGATTCACTTAAAATCCTGCGATCCACGTTGCTTGATCCGAATGAACCGGTACCAGCCTATCAGAACAAGACACGTGGCCCAGTCTCTTTTATAAAAACTAGAATTGATCTATTAGATGTTCAAATTTGTAAAATTCATAACTTTTGATCCACATGTCCAAATTTTGCAAATTTTATATCAATGGAATCAGAAAAACAAATTCCATCCAACCATGCACTTTTTTTAATGAATTGCTTCTGGAAAATTGGTAGAATTTGCAGAAACATGTGTAGGTATAATTTGATTATAAAAGTTATTCTAGAAATGTTTTTAGGATAAAATCTTTGGAAAATGGATTGTTTTGAACCTACTGACCATAGAAACCAACTTATGGATTTAAAAATGTATTTTTTGAAGCTAAACAATAAATCTTTGAATTAAGTCATTTTTAGCTAAATAAAATTATTGTTTATGGTTTAAAAATGATTTTTGAGTAAAACCTTTGAGAAATGGTTTGATTTAAACTCTCTAAACCTAAACACAAGGTTTTATGTTTTAAAAATATATTTGATGAACCCTATAGATTATTACTTTGTTAATAAGCATTTTCAACCACAAAAAAACTGATTTGGTTTAAAAATGGTTTATAGGTAAAATCTTTTGCAAATGGTTTTGCCACTTTTATAAAATGACCAATATGTGTTTTAGAATGTTTATAACCTATTAGAAACCACTTTTGTAAATAAAACAATCTTTGGCATGCTTGCATGCATTGTTTTGTTTCTATTATTTTATGTGATGAATTGCTTGAATGGTAGATTTAATTTTTTCTTGCTTGATTGAATTGTAGTGGAATTTGAAGAGTGTGATCATTGAAAGATCAAGGAGTGAACTTATATTCTCTACCAAAAAGGCAAGTGGTGTTTCATAATTTTTTCCCATTATTTTCACTATGCATGAGTGATATTTCTAAGTAGGACTTGTATGGAATTTTTGCTAAGTATATACTATGCCATGGGAAATCCTAGTAGATGAAACCTTAGTGGAATTTTCCTAAGATAAGATTCCTACTACTATCATGCTTAGCTTATCTAGTAGAAAACAAGGGTGGATTATATTCGTGCTATGGAATATTTCTAAGTCAAGGACTTGTGTTTTGTTTAATAAACAACTAAGTGAATGAATCACCTGGGTGGAAAGGGACTTGCTTGGTGGTTTTTGGTTGAGTGGTTACACAAGGCCCATTTCTATGGTTTACCTTGTGTATCTCACTTGTGGATTGCCACCCAGGAACAAAGAGATTTGAGATGTCAAATGTTGAGAAGCTTCAAGTGCATCCACATGGCATTATGGGCTCTGCCTGGATAATATAGGTTGAAAAAACTTAGCCAAATGGACAGTTGGTGGTAGGGGTTTGATAGGTTGGAGCGCGTCCATTCTGGTCTAAGGGAAGGCTTCTGTAAGATCTTGTCTTGGTGAAACCAAGTCTCGTGGGGAAAGTGCACCACCTCTGTAGAGTGTAAAATCTAAGTACTTAGCCATGTCCCTGGCAAAGGACAATTTGAGCATCAAGACATGGAAGCTATCAAGAATCTCCTCATCCCAATTTCTAAGTTAAAAACTTGTTGTTGAACAAGGGTTGAAGGATCACCAATTTCTATTGGGAGATGCCTTGGGTTATTTTTGGACAAACAAAAAAACTTAGTGTTTTCAAATGATAAGAAAAATCTATTTTGAGCAAAGCAAGCCTAAGATCCACTTAACCAAATGCATATAGATGATAGACTCCACTATACTACCATAGTATCACTTGCCAATACAATTCAAATGTATTGACCCTTGTGGCTGTAACTTATTATGTTGCATGTTTGTTTGATGTTAGTGAGGTGTGTTGATTAGGATTACAAGTCTACAACCAACATGATTGCCTGTGGCACTTTGAAGATGAAGGACCCCATGCTATAGTTATTTCTGCTGCATTGTAATGAGATAGCCAAATGAGCTATGTAAGATGTAATGAATTATTTTATTCCTCGTTATAAACTTGTACTATGACCTTTGTTTCTTGATATTACATCTTAACTGTGGATGCTAGCTATTGATCCAGGGCCTAGCATTGTAAACACAGGGATCTCTACCTTATTAAAGGTTGGGACCTCTACAGATGGTATCAGAGCACTGTGTTGCCTGTAGGATTGTAACCTAGGATTGGACAAAACCCCTTAGAAAAATAGGAGTTGTATTTGTTCCAAAACTTATTTACAAACAATCTTGTAAAGTCTTTCCTCAATATTTTTGGTTTTGATTCTACATCTCTTCCTTTTCAACTTGATGGACAAGGACCTCAACCATGAGCAAAGGACTTCACCAACTTAAATGACTTCAACTTCAACATCACCAATGACTTCAACTTTAGTTTCAACAAGGACTTCAACTTGGACATCACTAAGGACTACAAGTGAGATTACTCAAGACTTGAAGACTAAGGAAAAACAACGTAGAAGGAACCATCATCACCTTTGAAGTATTGTGACCAAGATGCAAGAAATTCTCCAAGGATACAATGATCTTGTTCAAGAGGGAACAACTAAGAAGAATGGAATGACCTTAAGAAAACCATATAGTTGGACCACCATATTTAGATTAAATCAAACACACCAACTTATGTGGTGTAGAAAAATATTTTGTTGCCTAAAAATGTGCTTGAAACTTTTTGTTTGAGTGGAATGATTGTTGTGATTGCTTGCACATTGCTTGTGTGAATTGTGTTGTGTATGATTAGAATTATTTCCTTAGAAATATATTGACTATTCTAATCCCAATCCAACCCAAAAGATTACTACTCCAAGAAACTTCAACATCAAGGATGGTGACAACAACAACCAAGAGATGCACATGAGAGAACTCATAGTAACCCAAAACCCAGTGGAACCAAGTGACAACTCAGTTTTTAGCCAACAACAATGAGTTACACCCAACCATGCAAAGGTTTTTGGAAACTCAAACCCAATTGATGCAAAGGGTGACAAATCAAATGATCAACATGGGAGACAGCCCTTCCCAAGGAGTTTGTGACAACAAGGATGTCAAGGATGATATTATAGAAGGAACTCAAGCTTGCAATATTTGTGGAGACATGGATCACACTTCCAAAGAGCATGAAGATCAATGCCCTAACTGCGAAGAGAAACATCCTACTAATCAATGCCCCACATCTCAAGCCACATGCTTTCTATGTGAAGGAAGTAATCATGTCCCTATCCAATGCCCCATCTATATATAGTTCAACAAATTAAGCAAGATGGAATGCATCAAATGTTTGGAAAACTCCATGAAGGAACAAACTCTACCAAGAAGGATGAAGGCAAAGTCAGAACCATGCCTCATAAGGCCAAATCCAAAGTGACCACAAAGTGTTGCTACTCTTGTGAAGAAGAAGGTCATATCTCTAGTAACTGCCCTAAGGAGAGAGAAAGATTTCCCACCTTTGTGGTGAAATATGAAGAGCATGAACTAGAAGAACTCCTAGCTTTGGAGAGACCCAAAAAGAAGAAGAAAGACATAAGCCAGTTGCAATGTTACAATTGCAAAGAGATGGGACACTATGCCAGTGATTGCCCAGAAAAGAAGAAGAACCAAGGAAACAAACAAGAGGCAATGATACCAAAGGAAAAGAAGGATATTAGCCAAGTGATGTGTTTCAAATGCAAAGAGCTAGGCCATTATGCAAACAAGTGCCCAGAGAAGATACATCAAGATCCCAAGTAAACCAAGATGTAATCTAGTTGGAAATATTTAGGGTGGTAGTACCCTAGTTGCCTTGAGCCAACTTGTAACCTCTACCTTTCCAAAATCTCGGGACGAGATTTCTTTTAAGGGTGGTAGCCTATCACATCCCAAAATTTTCCAAATTTTGTAATGTGAAAAATAAATAAACAAAATAAATAATTATTGAAATTTAGGGTGAAAAGGAACTTTTTGATTCTAAATGGAAACATTAAAATCCCTTCTTGAACAAACTTTGAATAAAATTTGAATCCAACTAATTTCAAATCAAGTGAAATGCATTCTTCATAAATGCATCTTGAAATTTAACCACTTGGAAAACAAACCAAAACTCTAATGGAAGAAAGTCATTACCAAGATCTCTCTAAAACTATGGATTTGATCCATATGAAAATTTAGCAACAAGCATTTATGAATGATCAAAATGATAAATAAAAATATTATAAAACCATAGAAATTGATTTCACTTAATTTGGAGCCAGGGATAAAATGTTATGAAGTTAATAAGATAAGGAAATTGAATTCCCAAATCTAATAAAACACCTAACTAAAATCCATACCAATTTGTGATCAAATTAAACCTAAAGAGACCTAAAAGGATAAACAAATATTAAATAAGATTTTACAAATTATAATCACCAATTTTCGATCTATAAATAAAAAGATATGGATTTTATAAGACAAAGAAAGAAAGAAATAAATAAAGAATATTTAAAATCCAAATTAAATCTTGGGGAAATCCATAAACAAATGGAATGAATACAATCCAAATAAAATAAATGGATAAAGAATTTTCAAATAAAATAAAATGGCCTTGACCAAATTCTATTTCTATTTGATTAAAGATAAAAATCCCTAATAGAAATGATTAATTAAATCATGGGAAAATAATTGGAATTTACCCAAGTGGAATAAAAGTTATTTAATAACTTAAAGAGAACCAAAGAATTATTTGAAGTAAATTTTATGTGATCAAAACTAAATTTGCTATGACTTGGAATAAAGACAAATTCCCAATTTAAATGATTAATAAATCATATTAAAAAATATTCCAAATAATTCAAGTGAATTATTTGACACCCTAATAAATAAGTAAAACCTACTAAAAAGGTTTGATAAAAATTTGAATTCAAATAAGAGTTGAAATTATATTTAAAATCTTGTTTGAATTAAGACAAGGGCTTATTTTAAATAATTAATATACCCTAAAAAGAATAAAAGAAATATTCTAAATTTGACTTTAGAATGTATTAATAAACAATATTTGAATATACACAAAGTTTGTTAGAAGTTTGAATTCAAATGGGTGTTTGAAATAATTAAACAAAATCAAAACAGAATAATAGAAATGGAAAAAGAAAAGGTTTCAAAAAAAATAAATATATATATATATAAGAAGCCAGCCCCGCTAACCCAGCCCACTAGCCCAGTCCAACCCACTCCCTCTCTCCCATGAGAAAAACGGTTCACACCTATGAACAAACCCACTCAGTCGCTGACTGCTAGGTCCCACTCCTCCTCTCTCTCTCGCTGTCAACCAGACCCCACCCCCAGTCTTCTTCCTCACCCGCCGCGGCGACCTCGCCCTCTCCTCGCTACCATTTCTGGCCGCGGTTAAACCTCGTTAATACACATTGATTACGCGAGTAATTAACTCCGCGACCATGCACGATAAATCGCCTGCTCCTCCTCCACCTCCCCCCTGGACGTTGCACACCCTCTGCCCCCAGGCCGTGCTAATTTTGACCTTGAACGCCCTCTGGTCCGACGAGCTCTCAAAGCGATTCCGGCCGCCACTCGCCACCCCTTACCTCCCAGTACTCACTACCTTTCTCGCCATAACCATGTGCATCTCCCAGTGTCGCCCGTTCAACCGCGCGTGCTCTGCATCGTCATCAACGTCAACTCGAAGCACCGCCGTCGTCTGTTTCCTTCTCCGGCGAAGCCCCCTGGTAACACCCGGCCGCGCCTCCTCTTCTCTTTGATGCTCCGGTACTCCCCACTCTTCCGTGCATCTAACGACGTTGTTTTCTTGCTCTCTCGTGCTCAATAGAGATGCCATCAACGGAACCCGTGCGTGTCCGACGGCGCCAAGAACTCCGGTGAGGAATTCCCATCGTCCCTGAACGCCCCCTGCCCAACGACAAACACCTTGAGAACCACCGCGACGTTGCGAATCTGGTGAGCCCCTCCTCCCTCTCCCTCTCTTCCTAGAATAGCCGGAACTCCTCTGCCCGAGCGTCGCCGCCGCCAGCGCTGCCCATCCCTGGCCGCACACTCTACAACCGTTGGATCTTGATCAGACGCGTGAGATTAGATTTAACCCGAAGGGGTATGTATCCATCTAAGCCACACGATTCACTTAAAATCCTGCGATCCACATTTCTTGATCCGGACGAACCAGTACCAGCCTATCAGAACAAGACACGTGGCCCAGTCTGTTTTATAAAAACTAGAATTGATCTATTAGATGTTCAAATTTGTAAAATTCATAACTTTTGATCCACATGTCCAAATTTTGCAAATTTTATATCAATGGAATCAGCAAAACAAATTCTATCCAACCATGCACTTTGTTTAATGAATTTCTTCTAGAAAATTGGTAGAATTTGCAGAAACATGTGTAGGTATAATTTGATTATAAAGGTTACTATAGAAATGTTTTTAGGATAAAATCTTTGGCAAATGGATTTTTTTGGACCTACTGACCATAAAAACCAACTTATGGATTTAAAAATGTATTTTTTGAAGCTAAATAATAAATCTTTGAATTAAGGCATTTCTAGCTAAATAAAATTATTGTTTATGGTTTAAAAATGTTTTTTGAGTAAAACCTTTGAGAAATGGTTTGATTTAATCTCTCTGACCCTAAACACAAGGTTTTATGATTTAAAAATATATTTGATGAACCCTATAGATTATTACTTTGCTAAAAGCATTTTCAACCACATAAAATATTGATTTGGTTTAAAAATGGTTTATAGGTAAAATATTTTGCAAATGGTTTTGCCACTTTTATAAAATGACCAATAGGTGTTTTAGAATGTTTATAACCTATTAGAAACCACTTTTGTAAATAAAACAATCTTTGGCATGCTTGCATGCATTGTTTTGTTTCTATTATTTTATGTGATGAATTGCTTGAATGGTAGATTTAATTTTTGCTTGCTTGATTGAATTGTAGTGGAATTTGAAGAGTGTGATCATTGCAAGATCAAGGAGTGAACTTATATTCTCTACCAAAAAGGCAAGTGGTGCTTCATACTTTTGTCCCATTATTTTCACTATGCATGAGTGATATTTCTAAGTAGGACTTGGATGTAATTTTGCTAAGTATAAACTATGCCATGGGAAATCCTAGTAGATGAAACCTTAGTGGAATTTTCCTAAGATAAGATTCCTACTACTATCATGCTTAGCTTAGCTAGTAGAAAACAAGGGTGGATTATATTCATGCTATGGAATATTTCTAAGTCAAGGATTTATGTTTTGTTTAATAAAACAACTAAGTGAATGAATCACCTGGGTGGAAAGGGACTTGCTTGGTGGTTTTTGGTTGAGTAGTTACACAAGGCCCATTTCTATGGTTTACCTTGTGTATCTCACTTGTGGATTGCCACCCAGGAACAAAGAGATTTGAGATGTCAAATGTTGAGAAGCTTCAAGTGCAGCCACATGGCATTATGGGCTCTACCTGGATAATATAGGTTGAAAAAACATAGCCAAATGGAAAGTTTGTGGTAGGGGTTTGATAGGTTGGATCGCGTCCATTCTGGTCTAAGGGAAGGCTTCTGAAAGATCTTGTCTTGCTGAAACCAAGTCTTGTGGGGAAAGTGCACCACCTCTGCAGAGTGTAAAATCTAAGTACTTAGCCATGTCCCTAGCAAAGGACAATTTGAGCATCAAGACATGGAAGCTATCAACAATATCCTCATCCCAATTTCTAAGTTAAAAACTTGTGGTTGAACAAGGGTTGAAGGATCACTAATTTCTATTGGGAGATGCTTTGGTGATTTTTGGACAAACAAAAAAACTTAGTGTTTTCAAATGATAAGAAAAATACATTTTGAGCAAAGCAAGCCTAAGCTCCACTTAACCAAATGCATATAGATGATAGACTCCACTATACTACCATAGTATCACTTGCCAATATAATTCAAATGTATTGACCGTTGTGGCTGTAACTTATTATGTTGCAGGTTTGTTTGATGTTAGTGAGGTGTGTTGATTAGGATTACAAGTCTACAACCAACATGATTGCCTGTGGCACTTTGAATATGAAGGACCCCATGATATAGTTATTTCTGCTGCATTGTAATGACATAGCCAAATGAGCTATGTAAGATGTAATGAATTATTTTATTCCTGGTTATAAAGTTCTACTATGACCTTTGTTTCTTGATATTACATCTTAACTATGGATGCTAGCTATTGATCCAGGGACTAGCATTGTAAACATAGGGATCTCTACCTTATTAAAGTTTGGGACCTCTACAACCTTATAAAGATGTTGTTAGTCATGTTCCTGTTAGAAGCACCAAAGTTTGTACTACTAATCATATTGTGCCTAAACCTTATGTTGAGAAAATACCTTTCCTAGCTGAGGTAAAGGAGTATTCTATGATTATTAGTGCAAATAATATAGGTACTAAGAAAACTGTGGAACCTGATGAGCAAATGAATACTAAACCTATGGTAGCTATTGTGAAAGATCTTGACACTAGAAATATAGAGGATGAGCATATTGTCTTCTGTGAAGACGCTTCTAATATTATTTCTCATCCTAGTAGAGCTAGAAAAGCTAGTGTTCCTGTGCTTTTTGTTAAAATTGGTGATCATTGCTACTATGGTTTATGTGATATTGGTGCTAGTTCTAGTGCTATTCCTTATGAGCTTTACAGGGAAATTATGCATGAAATTGGTCCTTGTGAGCTTGAGTACATTGATGTGGTTATTCACCTTGCAAATAAGGAAACCATTTTCCCTATTGGTATTGTAAGAGATATGGAGGTTCTCTATGGTAAGATTAAGTATCCTGCTGATTTTTAGTGCTTAATTCAACAGCTAGCAAAACTTGTCCTATCATTTTTGGTAGACCTTTTTTGAAAACTTGTGGAGCTATTATAGATTGTAAGAAGGAGAAAGTTTTAGCAAAGTTTGATGGAGATTCCTATGAGTTTAACTTTTCCAAATTTGCTAAAGCTCCTCGTGAAAACGGCTTGCGTAATAAAGATTTCAGGATGGAACAACTTGCTTCTATTAATATAGTTTATGACCTTGGGCCAATTTTTGATGACTGTAAGTATGCTCATTCTAATGATAGAGTTGTTTCCTTTGATAGCTATATTTTCAAATTTATTCAAAGTGCTACTTAAAGTTATTATGACAGAGGGAAACATGGTTTTATGCATCTCAATAATGTTAAGTTTCCCCGTTTTATGTTGAAAGCTTTGAAGTTGCATCTATTTGTCTTCCTATGTTGGTGGCTTTTTGTTTTAACAATTTGTTTTCTCATGATACCCCCATGCATAGGAAGTGGGTTAGACTCAAATGTGTTGATTATTTGCTTCTTGATGCTCTCTTTCACTTCAAATATCCTTTGTGAGCATCTTTGAGACTTTCAAGCCTAACTTAAAGGCATTAAAGAAAAGTACTTGTTGGGAGATAACCCAAGAGTTTGGTTGAGTCTTGGAAGTTATTACCTCAGTAATAACCGCTCCTTATCCTTTTTGTTTTGGTTTTTGTGTCAAGTTCAACTACTTTTGAGAAGTAGAGGAGTTGTGAAAAGTGGCTGTCCTGGGACAGATTTTTGTGCTGCATTGTAAAAATTCTTGAAGGATCTCAGTACTTCGGATGAAGCTGTATTTTTCTGTGCTTGTTCTCCAAGTTGTTACCCAACTTTCATTAGTTTTGCACTTTTTGATTTGAGCAACAGAATGTTTTCGAAAAAATCAATATTTACCTTCTAGTATTTTTTGACAGATTTCTGCCATCATTTGCATTTGCCTCTTACAGAAGCCTTTTTTTTATGGATTTCAGTTGAAGTCTGAACCTAAAGGTTTATTGTTTTTTCTTACACTAATGTTTCCATTGAGTTTTGTGTGAGACCTTGTAGGAAAGGAATTTCTAGGAGAATGAGGAAAGGAGTCTGCAGAGTTCTTCTTTGAATAGGTAAAAGTGGTGAAAACAGAAGGTTCGTGAAAGCCTAATATTTTTATATTTTTGATGTTTTTATAACATATGGAAGGCTATGAAATGAGAGGAGGAAACGGAGGCCGGGTTGGCCACACCCACCCCAGGCGCGGGCCCTAGCTGGCCGCGCCTGGAACTGGTGTGAGCCCCCCGAGCTCCGTCTCTGCCTTATTTTGTACCAGTACCTTCCGTATGCTTCGAAACTTCATAATATATAGCCCCCGGATCCCCCGAGGTCGTGTATCGTGTTCTCGTCATGTTTTCGTTTCGATCTGTTTCTGTCAGGACATCTTCTCAACTTTAGAGCACCAGGGTCTCCGCCAACGACAAAGGCAAGAAGCCCGTGGAGGAAGTAAAGTTGGAGGAACAAACAGTCGCAGGGTCAAGGGCAAGGAAACCTACTTTCATAGGAGCAATTAACACTGGATGTGCTTTTTCTCATAACATGCAGGGGATCATAGCCTCCGTTCCAGACTTCAGATTCTGCCCTGAGGCAGTGGAAGCCCTTCGAACCACTGACGAGTTTTGTGATAAGTATCGTGCTTCGAGGATGAAGGTGGATATACTTCAAGAGGAGAATGGCAGGCTTCGTAACATGCTATAGGGTTTCCTTACCCTAAACAAGAGAACACCACCACCACCGAAGGAGTAATTCTTCATCAGGTTTGGCATCCCCTTGGCTTGTTCCAAGCTTGGGGGAGTGCCACGGTATCACATCATTATCTTTTTATCTTTTACCTTTTTAGTGGATTCATGTATTTGGTAGAGAAATTATCTTATAGGTTGGTTTTCATGTGGAAGTATCTCTCCTTTAGTTGATTATCTATGTATCCCTTGGTGTGAGTGCCTTTATGGAATATTAATGAGAAGTTTCATCTTTTACTTTTTTCACTTCTTATTTTAGTTTGCAATATCTATTATATGATTGATCTTGTTGATCAGTATTGGCATCACTTTGGGAGCATAGTAAATCTAAATTGGATTTGGCAAACTGAGCTCTGGTCAGTAGCAACACTCTTTGAGGTTTGAAAGGAAAAGAGAAAAAACTTACAGGTATTTTGTATCATTCATTTTCTTTCTTGATTGGCTCATAAGCTTAGTATTCTTTATTTAAGATCTTTTGTGTCTTCAAGGAAGATTGCTTGTTTGACTTTATCACTTGTTGGTTTGCTTGTTTCTTTCAACTCTTTTGCTTGCTACCCAGCCTTGCTAGCCAAAAACCTGTTTTGAGAAGGCATTATTCTCATGCATCCAATCCCTTTAAACCAAAACCTATGCTATTTGGGTCCACCATATCTACCTATTAACACTATTGCTATTCCAAGCAAATTCTCAAGCTTCATCTATCTTTCAAATTAAAAACTATTTTGTTATGTGAAAACTAGTTAGTAAAGCTCTCACGAACTTGATGGCACACCTTATTTTCTTGCCCCTAATATACTTGAACCATTGTGTCATCGAAGTTGTATATGCTTGCATCTATCGTTGGGATTAGTAGAATCATGCTCTCGCGGGGAACAGTTTCAACACTTATGGATACTCATCCAGTTGATATCATGATATTTTGTTTGAGGATGTCGTCGGTGTGAAATAAAAGGGGAGCTTGTAAGTCCATGGAGTGATGTATGTGTGTTAGAGAAACGCCTAGGACGCTAGCCTAAGACATGCCTAATCATGGTATAAACTTGCAGCATCACCATAGTGAGCAATCTGTGAAGCATCCTCAATAAAAATATATGCAAATAGTAAATAAAAATATCGCTGAGATGCTCATTGTCTGCTTGCCTTGTCATTTTGATTATGGTATAGCTCCTGTATCATGTGCACGGGGTACCCCGTTGGCGGTTCTTTATGATACACATGTACTTTCAATGACAAGAACTTACCGGTGACTAAAGTTGAGTAGCATGAGGAGCGGCCCTCGTACTCAAGGGACATGAGATTTCCAACTTATATTTCATCAAGCATATACTCCATTCTTGTTCATTTTAACCTTAATCATCTCAAGATGCCTATGATAGGGGCAATGAAGGCTCAAAGCTAGTAAGTACCATAATATTTTGGAATCTCTTTATGACTTGAAAACCCTGCTTCCCTCTATGAAGGGACCTTTCTCCTATTTCTGAGTTGAGTCAGTAAACCTACTTTCTCTATATCTCTAGCAAGCATTTGAGTTGTTGTGTTTCAAGCATTCATATGGTGATTTATTCACTCATGTTCTCTATCTTCCTTGTTTGCACAAGACTCTTATCTATTGAGTATTACTTTGAAAGCCTTCATTGTGAAAAACCTTTTATGTTTGAGAAAAGAGTACTCCTGTTATAAAACATCTTCAAAATATTTATTTTTGAAACTGTTTGCCAGCTGTTCTCTGACCAATAACAAAGTTTGCCAATTCCAATTATGATTTATCTTTATGCATCTCTATTGTGACTCATGTACTTGTTGCAAGCTAAGTTATATAATGGTGAGCTTCTTCCTTCTATGAGATATGTATTGGTAAGTGTGATGCTTCTTGTCCGTATTCTTTTATCAACACTTCACTCCATAAACCTGTGAACATGTTTACTGAGCTTAGTTTTCGCTTGGGGACAAGCGAAGGTCTAAGCTTGGGGGTGTTGATACGTCAAATTTGCATCACCATTCTATATCATAATTTGCCTCTATTCATTGATATGTATCTTATTATGAGGTATTACTTTTGTCTTTTCATCTATTTTTGCATGTTGGATGATTCTTGGAGGATGGACTTCCGGAGTCAGGTTTCTGATGGAAAAAGAGGTGTTTTGATGCAATTTCGCGAAGATCAGAAAAATAGCAGAAAAATATTGGAAAATTATATTTTCTAAGAAGACGAAGGAAGACAGAAGGGGAGGCGTAGCTGGGCCACAGGTGTTGGGGGTATGCTATATGGGTATCCTCATAGCATGTCTCCTATCCGGATAACCCGGGTGGACCACATTTGGTAGCAAGGCCCATGGCCTGCTGGGCGGCCCAATTAGATGGATCCTGAAGGGAGGCCCATGCCGGATAAAGGAACGCTACCGAGGAGTCACCGACGTACCCGGAGCCTTGGAATGCAAGACATGATAAACGAGTTGTATGCAGTGTAGGACTCTGTAACCTATCCAACTAGGAATTTCCCTGTAACCCTAGGATCTGGCGACTATATAAGCCGGACCTGTCACATCCCAAGATTTTCCAAATCTTGTAATGTGAAAATAAATGAATAAAATAAAAACTTTGTTTGATTTTCAGAGCCAGAATAAACTTTTTGAATTCAAACCCATTTGAATTAAATAAAACCTAAAGGGATTTAAAAAGATAAACATTTAATAAAAGGAAAAATAAAAACATTTGGGAATACTATTTTGAAACTCTTAAATGAAAAGTTTTGTTTTCAAATGAAATAGAAGTTTCAAAGATAAAGAATATTTTATAAAACCAAATTAAACCTTAGCCAAACATTTGAACTAAAACATTTTTTTGTTTTGGATAAAAATAGCAAAGGTTTATTTAAATAAATTAATAAGGATTTAATACCCAAATTTATTTAAATAAAAGGTTTTTCCATTTTAAATAAAACATCAAAACTTATTAAAATTATTTTAAATAAGTTTTCTAAGTATATTATTTTCTTAATTAAAACCTACTGAAGTGTTTTAGTTCTATTTTAGATTTCAAAATAAATATTTTAATAAAAAAAATCCTATTTGATTTAATAATGAAAGTCTATTATATTTAATTAATAATGGACTCTAAATAAAATGTTATTTGTTTTAAAACAAGTTTCCAAGTATTCTATATTTCCCAAATAAAACCTACTGATTTGGTTTTGAAAATATTTAGGTTTCAAATAAAGATTTTATTAATAAAATCAAACTCTATTTGATTTAATAACTAAGGCCCATTTTATTTAATTATTAATGAACCCTATTATTCAAATTATTAATTTGAATTTGGATTTTGGTTTATGTTACTGAACAGAACTAATTTCAATATTACAAAGTTTGGTTGTTGTTTGAATTGATTTGAACATTGTTTGTTTGTTTGAAATTTCAAAACAGAAAAATAGAAATAGAAAAGGAAAAAGAACTCAGAAGAAAAAAAAGTATAAACAGCCTGGCCCAACTGCCCCAGCCCAACAGCCCACTCGCAGCCCAGCTCCCCTCCCCGAAGAGTTTCTTTCCACTCAGAACCGCACCCACACAGAGGCTGATCAGCGGACCCCACCCCTACTCCCTTTCTTTCACTACCAAACGGTCCCACTCCCCCTAGTCATCGTCTTCACCACCCCGCTGACCACGCCCATCTCATCGCCGATGAATGCTGAGTTAAATTCACGACATTGATGCTGCCTTTACCCCACGACCAAGCAAGAAAGCGCCTCTCCCTCTCTCTCTCCTCTCTCCTCTCCTCCTCCAAACACGCCCCAGCCGCCCCAATTCCTTCCAGCCCTTACATCTCCGACGACTTCCCTTGCCAATTCCGGCACCACCGCAATGCCCCGTGCCTCCTCGACCTAGCTCACACCTTCCCCACCTCCTGACGCACTGCCCTTTCATTCGATTGCAGGCGTCCCGTAACGCCGCCAAGCTTCGAGCGCCGCCGTGTCTGGTTCTTCTCCGACGAGCCTCACAAGTAGTTTACGACCGTCCCGTGCCTCCTCGATCACGCTCCCTCACTTGTCTCGACCATGCGCGTCTAACCACGTCTTCGTCTTGTCTTGGGGTGAACCACAGCACCGTCCCCGAGCACAACCAGAGCCGCCTGACGCCAGGAACAACTCCGGCGAGGAATTACGACTGCCCCTGAGCGCCCCTTGTCAAGCCAGCGGTACCTTGAGCATCACCACATCCCTGCGATTCTGGTGAGCTACCCCTCTGCTTCCCTCTCCTCCTAAATCACCGGCGACCACACCGTCTGAGCGCGCCGCCAACCGCCACCGCCAGCGCCGCCGATCTTTGGCAAGTGTGCTAGCAGCCGTAGGATCATGATCTAACGGATACGATAGAACGTAGGTGAAAGGGTAAGTGGCATCTGCGCGCCGCACGATCTGACTTGATCCAACGCACCAGAGCGACCGATCCGTGCGAACCGGTACTGGCGAATAGGAGCAAGCCACGTGGCCAGATTCTGATTAAAACAGATTTTGAATCCAGATTTAAATACCATTTTGAAACCCTTGTAACTTTCAAACCACACGTCCAAAAATTACAAATTTTATATCAATGGATTCAGGAGAGAAAGCCCTAGCCAACTGTGGAATTATTTTTGTAAATAGTATCTGTTAAATTGCTTGTTTTTACAGAATCATTTGTGTGCATGTTTAGATTAGAAAAATTGTTCAAAAATGATTTCTGGACTAAAACTTTTGCAAAATGGTTTGATGTGACCTTGCTGACCCTAGGAACCAACCCTTGGTATCAAAAATGATTTTGGTAAAATTTAGGTCGGATTATTTGACTTAGCCAATTTCTAGCTAAGTAAAGATAAGGGTTTTATTATGAAAAAGGATTTTGGAATAAAACTTTGGGAAAATATTTGGATTCAAAGCTACTGACCCAAAACAACAAGTCTTGGGAGTTAGAAAATTTTGGTGAGAAACTTAAAGATTTTTTTAAAAAAACCATTTTCCACCATATAAAATGTTGAATGGATTTTTAAAAATAGTTTATGGGCAAAACCCTCTAACTAATGACTTTGCCATTTTGGTAAATGACCAATTTGGACCTTACAAAGTTATAAGCCTAGTGGAGACCTTCCTTGTGAATAAAACCATCTTAAGAATGTTCCCATGCATGACTTAGAATCCATTGCTTTGTGTGTGTGAAATGTTGTTTGAATATTGGTTTGGAATGCTACTTGATACTATGCTTGTTTGATTGATTGTAGTGAAAATAGCAAAGTCTAAGACTAGCAAGATCAAGGAGTGAACCATCATTCCCTACCAAAAAGGCAAGTTACACTATCATACAAAAGCCCTACTATTTTCATTATACTTAGTGGATTATGAAAACATGCATGAAAAGGATATCTTTATACTTATGCTATGCTAAATCCTAATAGGATTCCCTATACACTCCTTAGTGAAATATTATAGTTGATACATGCTTATCCATGCTATATTTTTAAAAGAGATACATGTTGAGATTTTACAAAGGTTGAGAAAAGGACTTGTGTTTTATATCATAAAACAAGGACCCAATGAACCACCTAGGTGGAGGATACTTAAAGTTTTGGAGAAGGTGGCATCAAAAGGAGCCATGTCTATGATAATCACTTTGTGTTGTGCTCTAAAGAAAACCCACCTAGGAAACTTAGAGATTGAACATGCTTCTCCAATTGTGGCTTTCGTGTGCAACCACATGCTATTATGGCTCTGGCTTAGTCAACTACATTAGGAAGACCCATACATTGTCTTTAGTTACCGGACATGGGGATCTGGAATGCTTCATGGGGGCTGAAGACAAGCTAGCAATGATGTATGGGAGGACCTTTTGGAAAGACTTTGTCACACTCTCAGTCTGCCAGTACTCCATCTTGGTGAGCACTAATCCAGTAGGCCACTGGTGGCAACAAGATGGGATTGTGACATGTGGGTAAAGTGTACTCCTTCTGCAGAAGTTAATAAAATCTAAGTACTTAGCCGTGTCCCCGGTTATGGACAATACTGAGCAACTAAAGTTTGAACTATGGGAGATCTCGACATTCCAACTTCTAAAATAAAAACTTGATGCCCTTGTGTGTCTACCAAGGAATTCAAAGAGATTTTGTTAAGCCTGATGCACTTGGGGTTACCAAGGTGCTCAAGAGATTTTGCTTAACACTTGATGTACTTGGGGTTACCAAGGAA
This sequence comes from Avena longiglumis, assembly GCA_030063025.1. Lineage (NCBI taxonomy): Eukaryota > Viridiplantae > Streptophyta > Magnoliopsida > Poales > Poaceae > Avena > Avena longiglumis. The sequence continues at coordinate 153,578,156 of CP125978.1, forward strand.
CTCATGAGATTTTGATAACACTTGTTGCACTTGGGGTTACCAAGGTGCTCAAGGAATTTTTGACAAGGACTTGAACACTTGAGTTTCTACAAAGGAGTTCAAGGAACTTGGAAAAGGGAATTGACAAAGGACCAAAACCATTTGTGAAAAGATAGGATAAAATATTGCTTTGTGCAAATAAGCCTAAAGCTCTACTTAGCCAAATTTGCATGTAATGATAGGATCCACTTACATTATACATAACAGTGAAACTTGCCAATACAATTCAAATGTATTGACCCTTGTGGATGTAACTTGTAATGTTGCAGGTTTGATTGATTTTAGTGAAGTTTGATTGACTAGGATTACAAAGTCTACAACCAGCATTTTCCTGTGGCACTTTGAAGATGAAGGACCCATGACTATAGTTATTCCGCTGCAATGTAATGTAATAGACAAATGAGCTATGTATGATGTAATAAAATTATGTTATTCCTGGTTATAAAGTTATGTTATGACCTTTGTATCTTGATATTTCATCTTAAACTATGGATGCTAGATATTGATCCAGGGACTAGCATTGTAAACACAGGGGACACCACCTTATTTGTATTAAAAGGTTGGGAACTCAACAGATGGTATCAGAGCATTGTGTTGCCTGTAGGATTTGTAAACCTAGGATTGGACAAAACCCCTTAGAAAAATAGGAGTTATACTTGTTCCAAAAAAAAAACTTATTTACAAAAACACTTGTAAACTCTTTCCTCAACCATTTTGGTTTCAACTCTACTTCTCTTCTATTTCAACTTGATGGAAAAGCCTACCCCATGACCAAAGACTACACCATGTGCAAAGGACTTCTTCAACTTCTTCAACTCTAATGACTTCAACATCTTCAGCATATTCACCAAGGACTTCCAACTTGGAAACTACTAAGGACCACAAGTGACACAAGGAAATCTTACTCAAGAGTTAGAGACTGAGGGAACGCAAAGTAAGAAGGAGCCATGAACAACTTTGAAGTTTTGTGACCAAGGAGTTTTTCTCAAGGAGACCATGATCCCAAGTAAGAATAAGCAACCAAGAATGATGGAAAGATCACAAGTGAACCATATAGATGGACCACCATATTTAGATAAGTCAAAAGCACACCAACTTATGTGGTATAACAAAAATATTTTGTTGCCTAAAAAGTGCTTGAACTTTGTTGTTTGAATGAAATGTTTGTTTGTGATTGCTTGCACATTCCTTGTGTAAATTGTGATGTGTGTGATTAGAAATATTTCCCTAGAAATATCTTGCCTATTCTAATCTCCCTTCAACCCAAACAAATGACTACTCCAAAGGACTCCAAGGTTGACGACACCAACACCAACCAAGCTAATTGCATGAAAGAGCTCATAGCAACCCAACACCAGTTGAACCAACTGACAGCTCAGTTCATAGCCAACAATAGTGATAAAGATCCAGCACTGCAGAAGTTTTTGGAAGAACAATCCCAACTGATGCTTAAGGTGACTAATCAAATGATCAACATGGAAGAAAGCTATCCTAAAGGAGTCTATGATAACAAGGATGACAAGAATGTTATTCTAGATGGAGCCCCAGCTTGTATTGTTTGTGGAGACAAGGACCATACTTCCAAGGAGCATGAAGGTCAATGCCCTAACTGTGAAGAAAATCATCCTGTTGGACAATGTCCCACCTCTCAAGCTACTTGTTACCTTTGTGAAGGAAATGACCATGTTCCTATCCAATGCCCTATCTACTCCATGGTGGAACAAAGGAAACAAGAAGGATCCAAGTCTACCAAAGGAAAAGGACCACTCATACCCCCAAATAAGACAACCCAGTTCAAAGGATCAAAGAAACCCAAGAAACCAAGACCAGACATGAATCTTGTGCAATGTCGCAAATGTAAGGAAATGGGACACTATTCCAGTGAGTGCCCACAGAACAAGAAGAATAAAGAGATTGACCAAGTGTGGTGCAATAACTGCAAAGAGTTAGGCCACTATGTAGCAACTTGTCCACAAGAGCCACGTAAGGAACTCAAGGATATCCATTGTTTCAACTGCAAGAATCCTGGACATTATGCAAGCAACTGTCTAGAAAAGATGAAGAACAAGTTGAACAAGCCTATGGAGAAACTCAACCTTGGCCCATGAGTCAAGAATGGAAACCAAGGACACAATGCAATGTTTGCTTAGAGAAGTTCCCAGGATCCCAAGAAGGACAATATGTAATTTTGTTTGAAAATTTTTAAGGGTGGTAGTACCCTAGTTGTGTTGAACCTACTTGTAACCCTATCCTCCCCAAATCTCGGGACGAGATTTATTTTAAGGATAGTAGCCTGTCACATCCCAAGATTTTCCAAATCTTGTAATGTGAAAATAAATGAATAAAATAAAAACTTTGTTTGATTTTCAGAGCCAGAAGAAACTTTTTGAATTCAATTGGAATTCAAACCCATTTGAATTAAATAAAACCTAAAGGGATTTAAAAAGATAAACATTTAATAAAAGGAAAAATAAAAACATTTGGGAATACTATTTTGAAACTCTTAAATGAAAAGTTTTGTTTTCAAATGAAATAGAAGTTTCAAAGAGAAAGAATATTTTATAAAACCAAATTAAACCTTAGCCAAACATTTGAACTAAAATATTTTTTTGTTTTGGATAAAAGTAGCAAAGGTTTATTTAAATAAATTAATAAGGATTTAATACCCAACTTTATTTAAATAAAAGGTTTTTCCATTTTAACTAAAACATCAAAACTTATTAAAATTATTTTAAATAAGTTTTCTAAGTATATTATTTTCTTAATTAAAACCTACTGAAGTGTTTTAGTTCTATTTTAGATTTTTTTTTGAGGGTAAAACAGTAGGGCAAAAAACCCCACTGCAATTTTTTTATATATATCAAATAGAGTTACAAAAGAATATTTACAAACATATTCCACCTCAAAAAGAGGGATAACATTCTAATCAGCTATCTCCTGTCTAAATTGGTTTCAATCCAATCCTTAAGGCCCTGATAATACTTCTCCTTAATTCTATAAAGGACCCATCTTAATTCCTGGGCTATAATAGCCTTCCAGGTCTCCACCGATGCATGTTGATTGTTGAAAATTTCATTGTTTCTGCAAATCCAGATGCTCCAAGTTCCAAGTATCAGAATTTCCATTGCAAAAGGGACCTTGAGGTCTTTTTTAATACTGGCTAGAACTTCAAAGATGCTTTGATCAGCCATATTGACCTGTGAGATTTCAGCCCAGCAGGCTCTTGCAAATGGGCATTCCCAAAACAAATGTAAACTAGTTTCTTCACTATGGCAGCCCTGGAAGACATAGTACCTCTAGCTTGAACAAGAGCAGTACCTCATATATTTAATCCATGCTACAAGAGCAGTACCTCTAGCTTGAACATCAGAAGTTTTCCTTCTCCACAAGCATTGCCTCATATATTTAATCAACTGCTCCTTGATAGTGACAGGGAGATCAAAACAACTCATGTAATATATGGGAAGGGAAGATAACACAGATTTAACTAACTGCAATTTCCCCCCATAATTCAGAAAGTCAACAATTCCACACAACCTTCTTTCAATTCTCTGAACAATAGGCAAGAAGTGTTCCACAACAGGTTTATTCAAGCTCAGGGGCAGACCAAGATAGGTAAAAGGCAAGGAACCAGTGAGGCAAGAAAGGGTATTAGCAAAGTGCCCAAGCCTCTCAGAATCCATATTAATTGGCATCATGCTGGACTTGGAATAATTGACTTTGAGTACAGTGGAGAGAGAAAAAGTATGCAGGATTGCTTTAAGACACAAGAGTTGCTTTGAATCAGCCTTAAGGATTACTAAAGTGGCATCTACATACTGAACCATAGGGAAGTCAGGACATAATACATTCTCAGTGGGCAAAGAAAGGAGACCCAGGTTCATTGCCTTATTGAGGATACTTTGAAGGAGATCAGCAGCTAGCACAAACAACAGAGGAGACAAAGGATCTCCTTGCCTGACACCCCTTCTACAGTAAAAAAATTTCCCAGGCACACCATTTAAAAGAACAGAGGAAGAAGCAGACCCAAAGATCATCTGAATCCAAGAAATCCATTTAACTCCAAAACCTTTGGCTTTAAGGATATTGATGATTGCAGAATGCTCAATTCTGTCAAAAGCCTTTTCAAAATCCAACTTGAGAATTAAAATTTCCTCCTTTGACTTGTGGCACTGATCAAGAAATTCAAATGCCCAACCTAAACAGTCTTGAGTAGATCTTTGCTTGAGGAAACCATATTGATTCTTGTGAACAAGTTTAAGAATGACTTTTTGCAGTCTATTGGCCAGAATCTTGGTGATAATCTTAAGGACACTATTTAGCAAGGAAATATGCCTAAAATCAGCAGGAGTCAAAGGAGCAGCAATTTTTGGAATGAGGATGATGAAAGAAGAATTAATTCTCTCCAAAGAGACATTCCCTTCATAGATTTCAAAATAAATATTTTAATAAAACAAATCCTATTTGATTTAATAATGAAAGTCTATTATATTTAATTAATAATGGACTCTAAATAAAATGTTATTTGTTTGAAAACAAGTTTCCAAGTATTCTATATTTCCCAAATAAAACCTACTGATTTGGTTTTGAAAATATTTAGGTTTCAAATAAAGATTTTATTAATAAAATCAAACTCTATTTGATTTAATAACTAAGGCCCATTTTATTTAATTATTAATGGACCCTATTATTCAAATTATTAATTTGAATTTGGATTTTGGTTTATGTTACTGAACAGAACTAATTTCAATATTACAAAGTTTGGGTGTTGTTTGAATTGATTTGAACATTGTTTGTTTGTTTGAAATTTCAAAACAGAAAAATAGAAATAGAAAAGGAAAAAGAACTCAGAAGAAAAAAAAATGTATAAACAGTCGCCCAATCGCCTCATTTCACCAGCCCAGCTCCCCTCCCCGAAGCGTTTCTTTCCACTCAGAACCGCACCCACACAGAGGCTGATCAGCGGACCCCACCCCTACTCCCTTTCTTTCACTGCCAAACGGTCCCACTCCCCCTAGTCATCGTCTTCACCACCCCGCTGACCACACCCCTCTCGCCGGCCGTTTCTGCCGATGAATGCTCGGTTAAATTCACGGCATTGATGCTGCCTTTACCCTCTACGACCAAGCAAGTTAAAGTGCCCCTCTCCCCTCTCTCGTTCCCCTCTGTCTCCTCCTCCAAACACGCCCCCAGGCCGCCCCAATTCCTTCCCAAGCCCTTCTGTCTCCGACGACTTCCCTTGCCAATTCCGGCAGCACCGCAACGCCTCGTGCCTCCTCGACCTAGCTCACACCTTCCCCACCTCCTGACACACCTGCCTGTGCCTTTCATTCGACTGCGGGCATCCCAGAACGTCGCCTTCGTCAAGCTTCGAGCGCCGCCGTGTCTGGTTCTTCTCCGACGAGCCTCACAGGTAGTTTACGACCGCCCCGTGCCTCCTCGATCACGCTCCCTCACTTGTCTTGACCATGCGCGTCTAACCACGTCTTCGTCTTGTCTTGGGGTGAACCACAGCACCGTCCCCGAGCACAACCAGAGCCGCCTGACGCCAGGAACAACTCCGGCGAGGAATTACGACTGCCCCTGAGCGCCCCTTGTCAAGCCAGCGATACCTTGAGCATCACCACAGCACTGCGATTCTGGTGAGCTACCCCTCTGCTTCCCTCTCCTCCTAAATCACCGGCGACCACACCGTCTGAGCGCGCCGCCAGCGCCGCCGATCTTTGGCAAGCGTGCTAGCAGCCGTAGGATCGTGATCTAACGGATACGATAGAACAAAGTGGCATCTGGCGCCGCGATCGACGATCGACGATCCGCGCGAGCGCGACGATCCGTGCGAGCGGTCTTGGCGAATAGGAGCAAGCCACGTGGCGATTCGATTAAATCAGAATGAATCCAGATTTAAATACCATTTTGAAACCCTTGTAACTTTCAAACCACACGTCCAAAAATTACAAATTTTATATCAATGGATTCAGGAGAGCAACCCCTAGCCAACTGTGGAATTATTTTTGTAAATAATATCTGTTAAATTGCTTGTTTTTATAGAATCATTTGTGTGCATGTTTAGATTAGAAAAATTGTTCAAAAATGATTTCTGGACTAAAAATTTTGCAAAATGGTTTGATGTGACCTTGCTGACCCTAGGAACCAACCCTTGGTGTCAAAAATGATTTTGGTAAAATTTAGGTTGGATTATTTGACTTAGCCAATTTCTAGCTAAGTAAAGATAAGGGTTTTATTATGAAAAAGGATTTTGGAATAAAACTTTGGGAAAATATTTGGATTCAAAGCTACTAACCCAAAACAACAAGTCTTGGGAGTTAGAAAATTTTGGTGAGAAACTTAATGATTTTTTTTTTAAAACCATTTTCCACCATATAAAATGTTGAATGGATTTTTAAAAATAGTTTATGGGAAAAACCCTCTAACTAATGACTTTGCCATTTTGGTAAATGACCAATTTGGAACTTACAAAGTTATAAGCCTAGTGGAGACCTTCCTTGTGAATAAAACCATCTTAAGCATGTTCCCATGCATGACTTAGAATCCATTGCTTTGTGTGTGTGAAATGTTGTTTGAATATTGGTTTGGAATGCTACTTGATACTATGCTTGTTTGATTGATTGTAGTGAAAATAGCAAAGTGTAAGACTAGCAAGATCAAGGAGTGAACCATCATTCCCTACCAAAAAGGCAAGTTACACTATCATACAAAAGCCCTACTATTTTCATTATACTTAGTGGATTATGAAAACATGCATGAAAAGGATATCTTTATACTTATGCTATGCTAAATCCTAATAGGATTACCTATACACTCCTTAGTGAAATATTATAGTTGATACATGCTTAGCCATGCTATATTTTTAAAAGAGATACATGTTGAGATTTTACAAAGGTTGAGAAAAGGACTTGTGTTTTATATAATAAAACAAGGACCCAATGAACCACCTAGGTGGAGGATACTTAAAGTTTTGGAGAAGGTGGCAACAAAAGGAGCCATGTGTATGGTAATCACTTTGTGTTGTGCTCCAAAGAAAACCCACCTAGGAAACTTAGAGATTGAACATGCTTCTCCAATTGTGGCTTTCGTGTGCAACCACATGCTATTATGGCTCTGGCTTAGTCAACTACATTAGGAAGACCCATACATTGTCTTTAGTTACCAGACATGGGGATCTGCAATGCTTCATGGGGGCTGAAGACAAGCTAGCAATGATGTATGGGAGGACCTTTTAGAAAGACTTCGTCACACTCTCAGTCTGCCAGTACTCCATCTTGGTGAGCACTAATCCAGTAGGCCACTGGTGGAAACAAGATGGGATTGTGACATGTAGGTAAAGTGTACTCCTTCTGCAGAAGTTAATAAAATCTAAGTACTTAGCCGTGTCCCCGGTTATGGACAATACTGAGCAACTAAAGTTTGAACTATGGGAGATCTCGACATTCCAACTTCTAAAATAAAAACTTGATGCCCTTGTGTGTCTACCAAGGAATTCAAAGAGATTTTGTTAAGCCTGATGCACTTGGGGTTACCAAGGTGCTCAAGAGATTTTGCTTAACACTTGATGTACTTGGGGTTACCAAGGAACTCATGAGATTTTGATAAGACTTGTTGCACTTGGGGTTACCAAGGTGCTCAAGGAATTTTTGACAAGGACTTGAACACTTGAGTTTCTACCAAGGAGTTCAAGGAACTTGGAAAAGGGAATTGACAAAGGACCAAAACCATTTGTGAAAAGATAGGATAAAATATTGCTTTGTGCAAATAAGCCTAAAACTCTACTTAGCCAAATTTGCATGTAATGATAGGATCCACTTACATTATACATAACAGTGAAACTTGCCAATACAATTCAAATGTATTGACCCTTGTGGCTGTAACTTGTAATGTTGCAGGTTTTATTGATTTTAGTGAAGTTTGATTGACTAGGATTACAAAGTCTACAACCAGCATTTGCCTGTGGCACTTTGAAGATGAAGGACCCATGACTATAGTTATTCCGCTGCAATGTAATGTAATAGCCAAATGAGCTATGTATGATGTAATAAAATTATTTTATTCCTGGTTATAAAGTTATGTTATGACCTTTGTATCTTGATATTTCATCTTAAACTGTGGATGCTAGCTATTGATCCAGGGACTAGCATTGTAAACACAGGGGACACCACCTTATTTGTATTAAAAGGTTGGGAACTCAACAGATGGTACCTATGGGAGCCTTTAGGGCAATAACCTAGATAACTCAACTCATATCACGCATAGCGAACCGATCCCTATAACTTGGCGTATTGCCATTATAGTGATTTATAGCAGGAATAGGATTCCCACTACTAGGAAAACGGCTATAGGTAATCAGCACATCCGTGGCTCACATGGTTGAAGTGCCCCACGGCTAAAACAGGCGTGGCTCACCTATGGGCAGTGCCCTACTAATAACTAGAACATCCGTGGCGCACATGACCCTAGTGCGCCACAGATATGTGTGGGCCAGGCCTGGCACACGCCAAACTTCATGGCGCACTACAGCCATGTGCGCCACGGTTGTTAGGGTCATCTGTGGCGCGTGTGCATGGTGCGCCACGAGCGCATGCCCACCTGCTCTCAAACGGCCACAAACATGGCGCGCACTCCGCCTAGTGCGCCACGAGGACTAAAACATCTGTGGCGACTCCGCCTAGTGCGCCACAGTTTGTACTCACAGTGGCGCACGGTGTCGCCACGGATGTGTCGATTTCTTTAGGACAGCACTTTATGTGCACATGTGTGACCACATCCACCACCCCACACTTCACTTTCCCCTTCTTCCTCCTTAGATCTAGTCGGGATCTTCTCCTTCCCACCTCAATTTCTCCATACATTCACCATTTTTAGCATGTAAAACTTGCTTTGGATGTTACATAAGTAATAGAGGAGGTCTCCGGTCTCTCATCTATCCGTCTCCGATCGACGCGCACCTCTCCTTTCCATCTTTCTCGCGATCGGTCTCTCATCTCGGTAAGTTGTCCATGTAAGGATGTGTTCATGTGTATATGGATGATGCATGTGCTCATATGTATGTAGATGATCGATGCTCATGATGTGTGTATGTGTGGAGAGGATCGATGGTCATATGTGTGTGTATATGGAGAGTATCGATGATGCTCATGCATGTGTGTATGGAGAGGATAATGATATGTTCATGTGTGTATGGATCGGTCTCTCTCTCTCTTGTGTTTGTATGTGAACAAGTTGCCATTTGTTTTGCCAAAATGTTGATTCATTTCCATTTTGGCAAGACTTTCATTCATAAAGGTCCTAATTTTAGGATAGGTCATGCCGAAATTTTCTATCGACCATTGCATGCATGCATTCATTATGTGGTTCTAATAGACTTCAAAATTGTACCGTGTACATCGTGCGAGCAAAAATGGTCCGCATAATGAGCGAAGGCATTGTGGCTAGATTTTTGAAATGTGCGACGGCCGACATGATCTGAAATAACAAGACGGATATAAGATGTCCGCAGAAGATGCAAACTCAATGGGTGATCGACCCAGTTCCGGGAATCTGCAGCGCACTGCTCGCCATGGTTTCATGGATGGATACACTCGTTGGATAAGCGATGGCGTAGATGATGGAGACGGTGATCATCATCACGGCGAGAACGGGCGATATGATGAAGAGGCTCTGGAGATGGTGAAGGTGCGGAAGCGACCGGATGATGATGATCTAGATCTCGAGGAGCGGGCGACGATGGAACAACGTCGGTGGTGCGGGACCCTTATGTGCAAGAGCTGCTTCTCAAGCGGGCATTTAGTAACGCCAGTGCTGCCGCTAGAGAGAAAGCCAAGCTTGTGCAACTTGAGAAAGACGCGGTTACTCCATTGTATGAAGGATGCAGGCCCGATGATACCCGGTTGAATGTAACGCTCAAGGCTATGGAGATGAAGGCAAAGCACAAATTGAGCGACGCAAGCTTGACGATATGATGGCATTCAGCACGATCGTCTCCGGAGAACACATGTCCAACTAGTATCGAGGATGCCAAGAAAATCGTCTGTCCTCTCGATCTACCGCACGTTAGATATCACGTATGCATCAACGATTGCATCATTTATCGGGGCGAGGACACGGAGAAAACCACATGTCCGGTGTGCGGCGTGAGTCGATACAAGAAAGGGAAGAAAGCACCTTGAAAAGTGGTATGGTACTTTCCTATCACCCCTCGCGGACCCTAAGGAAGCGAAGCTCATGCGATGGCATGCAGAAAGGAAGAAGCCAGGAGATGATGATGACCCCGAAAAGGATGAGCTGCTGACGCACCCTTCAGATGCTAGCCAGTGGAAAGCATTGGACCTCGAATTCCCAGAATTCGGTGGAGATTCGAGGAACATCAGGCTTGGTGCGAGCATCGATGGACTCAATCCGTTCGGTAGCCAGAGACGCATGACACTTGGCCTGTGTTTGTATGGATGTACAACCTCCCTCCATGGTTGTGCATGAAGAAGAAGTACATACAAATGAGTATGCTAATTCAAGGGCCGAAACAACCTGGTACCGACATCAATCTGTATCTCGGGCTGTTGAAAGAGGAGCTAGCCACGTTATGGGAATCTGGAGCCAATACTTACGATGCCGTCGCACAAGATTATTTCACTATGAGAGCCGCGTTGGTCACTACGGTGCAAGACTATCCAGGTTGCGGGTATATCTCGGGGCAGGTTATCCAAGGATTCCACGCATGCGTTAGGTGCATGGATAACACAAGCTATCTCCAACTAGAGAAAGATCCAGGGTCATCGAAAACCGTGTTCATGGCGCACGGAGGTGGCTCGGCAGAATGATCCATGGAGAAAACGTGGAGACCTGTTCGATGGCAAATCGAGACCGAGGAATCCCGGGCGTAGGAGCAGCGAAGAAGTGGAAGAGTTCTTTGAAAAGCTGGAAAGATTGTCCTAAGCACGGAAAGAAGCGAAAGAGGCAGCAACAAGACAAGCCCGATGAAGGTATGGAAAACAAGGTCATTTTACGGGAGTTGCCATCTTGGAAGTTTCTCCGACGCCTCATAGCCTCGACATCATGCATATCACGAAAAGCGTGTCGAGAGTCTCGCCACCATAATCAACATGCCGATAGGACGAAAGATGGTCGAAATCAAGGCACGACCTGATATGCTTGGGTATCCGGAAGGAGCTTCACGGAGGGCACTACTCCCGATGATCGGGAAGATGACGATGATCATGAGTCGGAGGCGACACAAGGTCGTCGGAAGGGTAAAAGTTCAAGAAGAGCGAATATTACGCCCTCCTTCTTGCTTCACTCTAAGCCAGGATGAGATCAAACAGTTTTCAAGTGCCTTCTAGGAGTCAAATTTCCTTACTACGGGCAAGATAAGCAGATACCTAGGCGAGGCAAAGCAGAGGTTGATGGCATGAAGTCTCACGGTATGCCGTGCTAATGACGCAGTACTTCGGTCGCACTAAGAGGGATAATGGGCGAAACACGTCCGTGAAAGCGTTATTTGGCTTATGCAAGTTTTTCGGCGTCATCTCTAGGAAGTCGATTGGCTTGAATCAGCTCGGAAGGCTGAGGAGGAGATCGTGGTGATACTATGTGAGCTTGAGGTCTACTTCCCACCCGCATTCTTCGACATTATGGTGCATCTGCTGGTCCATGTCGTGGAGGACATCGTAACTCGGGCCGATGTTTCTCCGCAGCATGATGGCGTCGAAAGGATGAACGGACACATCAAAGGATACGTCAACAGGTCCGCCCAGATGGAAGCATAGCCAAGGGCTTCGGTCAAGAGTGCATCTCTTCTCGCAAATTATCTAGACATCGAGAACCCTGTCGGTCTTCCCGTCAACAGACACCTTGGCAAGCTCGACGGATCTGGTCACCGAGAGGGTCGTCGCATACTGCATGCAGACTTCGATTTTCGACGCGCAAACCTCGTCGCGCTACAGCATTTAGAACTGGTCGATCCTTGGGTACAGAAGCACAAAAGGTTAATCGAGAAGAAGTACAGTGACCGGGGCATACAGAGGACGCAGGGAGAAATAATCAAAGAGCACAACTCAGATTTCACGTGTTGGTTTAGGCAGACGCTCCTCGGCGGTAAGGGGGACGGCGGGGGCCATCACGCCACAGACAACAGCACCGCCTGTCGTGCCAGCGACAAGCGGTGGCAAGGCCCCCTTACCGCCCTCGCCGTCACCTCCACGCGGTGGGTCGGATGATCATGTTGATGATATGCACATGGCGCAGGATCCGGCCGAGGACTTCGAAGACTGGAATGATCACTTCTTCAGCACTCAGTTTGCAAACGAAGAAGACCTAGCTGGTGGCCCCACAGAGAAAGCCACTATCACCAAGCGTCCGTTTGGTTCTCAGGAGACGCCTCCAGCTTGCGCCTTTACAGAGCCAGCTGATACAACCAACCGGCCCTTTATTCTAAGCCCTGACACACTACATAGGGCGGCCGGTGCTCAGATTGCGGTGCCTGCCCGCTCTCCAAAAGGAAAAAAGGGCAGGAAAAGAAAATCTAGCAGCTCGAGCCAGCCGGTGGCGTCAACAACTGCGAATCCGATCAGGTTTCGGGACGGGCCACCAAGACCCGAGGGTATTATGTGGAGAATTCATGTGGCGGGTGAGCCCATGCTACCTAAGAATTTGCGGAAGCTCGCCACGATTCGCAGAGTGTGCATGACGGCGTGCTAACGATAGAGAGACGCCTATCGGAGAAAGATCCTCGCACCGGTATTCGGTGGTTAAGGTGCCACCAGCTTGGGCTTCACGACATGCCCATGGGATCTGTTCTTCCCGTTCGAGGACATCTTCAATATGTTCCACCTATACCCGCTGCACTATACCATGGTCCGCTCTTTTCTCACCGCCACGCAGATCATTAGAGAGAACACACCGGCATCGCTATAGTGGACCCCTACTACATGCGTGATGGCTGCTTGGGTTCCCCGCCGAACGACGTATCGTGGCCTCGCACCTAAAAAAGAATCCTCGTGGCGAACAAGACAAAGGAATACATTCGTGCCTTACTTTCCCGAGTAAGTCGTTATTCCGCCACCGTCGATTGGCTTTATTAGATCATCATCATTCTTTTTCAACACATTCCATTTGAATTTTTTGCGCAGAGATGAACACGCACGCTCATCTCCTTATCGCCAAGCATTCCCACGCCACGTATTTCGACTGGGAGTCTAGAAAGAAGAAAACTACGACAAGATCAAGGAAGTTACGGATGATGCTCTCCGGCTTTGCCTCGACGGAAGGCACCAGCTTCGTGCGTAAGAAGGTCAAGTTCGCAGCACGTCTTCAACCACGTAATGAGTTCCCCACGTGAAGCGGCGGAAAACAAGAAGAAGGAAGCCTACTACGCACTCCATCACATGAGGCGTTCTACTTGACCAGCGAATTCTACGCTGCGGATCATCTCAAGCAGTGGGCGAAGCAAAGGCCAAGATCAATGATTCGGATATTAGACAAGAGATGTATCGCATCCGGCAGCGATTTGGGGCAATCATCTTCGTGATGTCATGACTTGGGGGATCTTCTACGAGGAAATATCCCGAATAACCGTGACATAGAAGATCGCCTAGAGATGCAGGTGACTATAGGAAGTTCATGACGAGGCGTCCTCCGTTCCCTAAGCCGAGCCGAAGGCTTGATGTTGGCCTAGTTGTAGTTGCAAACTATAGATGACCTTTGTGTGTGTGTGGACGACAAGTGTACTTATCTTATTAGGTTTATGAATCACCGCTTACTTATTTTGCTTATTATTATTATATATCAATCAATGCTTGGTTTTTTGCTTACTCTTTGGTTTTTTGCTTACTCTTTGGTTCTCGGACGACAAGTGTGAGTTATTTTGTCTTTTCGAGAATATGCCGATGATTGAAATGTCGTGGCACAATATATATGTGAATGTGCTATTACGGGATTGTCGACCTTGTGATATGCACAAGTCCAGAATTGCATCCTACTTGGCCGCAGTCCGTCATAAGCAATTCCTGTGTCCAACGACCTAGCTAGATATATATGAGGCATGCTTTTCGAGTTATTTTTTCTTTTCGAGAATATGCCGATGATTGAAATATCGTGGCACAATATATATGTGAATGTGCTATGACGGATTGTGAGCCTTGTGATATGCACAAGTCCAGGAATTGTGCATCCTACTTGGCTCACAGTCCGTCATAAGCAATTCCCGTGTCCAACGACCTAGCTAGTTATATATGAGGCATGCTTTTCGAGTTATTTTGTCTTTTCGAGAATATGCCGATGATTGAAATGTCGTGGCACAATATATATGTGAATGTGCTATGACGGGATTGTGAGCCTTGTGATATGCACAAGTCCGAATGTGCATCCTACTTGGCTCACGGTCCGTCATAAGCAATTCGTGTCCAACGACCTAGCTAGTTATATATGAGGCATGCTTTTGAGTTATTTTTGTCTTTTCGAGAATATGCCGATGATTGAAATGTCGTGGCACAATATATATGTGAATGTGCTATGACGGGATTGTTAGCCTTGTGATATGCACAAGTCCGAATTGTGCATCCTACTTGGCTAACAGTCCGTCATAAGCAATTCTGTGTCCAACGACCTAGCTAGTTATATATGAGGCATGCTTTTCGAGTTATTTTGTCTTTTCGAGAATATGCCGATGATTGAAATGTCGTGGCACAATATATATGTGAATGTGCTATGACGGATTGTCGACCTTGTGATATGCACAAGTCCAGAATTGTGCATCCTACTTGGTCGACATAAGCAATTCGTGTCCAACGACCTAGCTAGTTATATATGAGGCATGCTTTTCGAGTTATTTTTCTTTTTCGAGAATATGCCGATGATTGAAATGTCGGCACAATATATATGTGAATGTGCTATGACGGGATTGTGAGCCTTGTGATATGCACAAGTCCGTGAATTGTGCATCCTACTTGGCTCACGGTCCGTCATAAGCAATTCCTGTGTCCAACGACCTAGCTAGTTATATATGAGGCATGCTTTTCGAGTTATTTTTTCTTTTCGAGAATATGCCGATGATTGAAATGTCGTGGCACAATATATATGTGAATGTGCTATGGCGGGATTGTGAGCCTTGTGATATGCACAAGTCCAGGAATGCATCCTACTTGGCTCACGGTCCGTCATAAGCAATTCCTGTGTCCAACGACCTAGCTAGTTATATATGAGGCATGCTTTTCGAGTTATTTTGTCTTTTCGAGAATATGCCGATGATTGAAATGTCGTGGCACAATATATATGTGAATGTGCTATGACGGGATTGTTAGCCTTGTGATATGCACAAGTCCAGAATTGTGCATCCTACTTGGCTAACAATTCCGTCATAAGCAATTCTGTGTCCAACGACCTAGCTAGTTATATATGAGGCATGCTTTTGAGTTATTTTTGTCTTTTCGAGAATATGCCGATGATTGAAATGTCGTGGCACAATATATATGTGAATGTGCTATGACGGGATTGTTAGCCTTGTGATATGCACAAGTCCAGAATTGTGCATCCTACTTGGCTAACTTCCGTCATAAGCAATTCGTGTCCAACGACCTAGCTAGTTATATATGAGGCATGCTTTTGAGTTTGCTCTTTTGATTTAAGAGTACTTTCTATAAGTGTATCTTCATATGCGACTTTAATTATACATGTTTTTCAATCACCGGTTAGTTATTATTGTCAACTTGTAGATGACGTGGTACGTGGTACAAGGGACGGTTCCCTGAGTCTACGATGATTGGGAAGACTGGGAGACAGTGCACCATTTCAGCGGCAATAGCTACAAAGGGTACAACACTATGGCGAGGCTAAGATAGATACACGCTATCTAGCGGAGTTAGGACAAGGAACCGGATGAAGACCTACACCTTCGTGGCGGTGATCATGCTTATCTTCTTTGGTTATTTATCCCGCGTTGTGTCTAGCTAGCTAGTTTAGATGTCTAGCGAGCTCAGCTCTAACTTGTTCGATCGACACATGTATTCGCATGTCACCAACTACTACTTTGTAACATGATCAAAACAATGTAACTTGGACTATGTATTCATGTATGAGACTTATCTATATGTATTTGTTTCAATCTTGTTTTTCATATCGAGTATTTATATATATAATTGTATATCTTGTATCTGTGTGTATATTTGCTGTAATATTGTATATAATCTGTATTGCATATAATCTGGCTTGGAAATTAAAAAAAACAAAAAATACATCTGTGGCGCACATGTTCTACCTTCTGTGGCGCACTACACCTAAAGCGCACCATGGATGTTTAGTGGCGCACTGGGTAGTGCGCCACAGAAGATCCAAGGGGTAGCGCACCATGCCAAACTTCTGTGGCGCACTAGGTGGTGCGCTACGCCTATCTCTACACAACCGTGGCGCACTAGGCAGTGCGCCACGGCTGAGAGATAGCCGTAGCGCAAGGCCCGTGGCGCACTACTGGTGCGCCACGGATGGGCCTTTCAGGTGCGCCACAAACGACCATTTTCCTAGTAGTGTCCGCCACCACTGTGGGATCTGAACCTGGGTAAGCTATGTTACCTTGTACCCGTCACCTGTCCGCCTTACCCCACATATCTAAACACGCACTGTGAGGACCCCTCCATGGCGTACTCGTCAGCAATACCACAACAGTGGGCACCCACCGTGGGGCAAGAGGCGCTTTAGGCTCTAAAGCGGGCGAGGTCCAAGCTCTTCACGGGAATCGGCGAAACCGTAGCCATTAGCCATGTTCTCTTCTCCGGCAATGTTCCGATCGTCCCTCCCGACGAGTTCTGGATCCCGGCAAAGATGAACCCCACCCACTGCTCGATCGTCCCAATCGGGGACATCCACCTCTTCATCGGCAAAACCGACTCGGGCACTAGTTCCCTGGAAGTCGGAGGAGCGTCAAGGACCGCATGGACCTCCTACGGGTGTAACATCCCTAAAATCATGTTTCAAACTCATGCATATCATCCATTCATCCATGATCATATAGAGTTCATTTCAAAAACAGGAGCATATGAGCTCATTATTTTATGTGATCAGCATTTGAAACAAATGCTACTCTCCAATGGGAGATTGTTGTTCAAGAAACCAAACTTTGTTGTCTTATTGCTATTAGGTTGTATTGCTAGATTGCTAAGATTTAAACCAAAATTTCAAAACAATAAGATTTGAAAACCAATTTCAAAACCTATTCAAACTAGTGCTATGCCACTGCTTATTTTATTTTATTCCAAGTGACCAAGCCAATTCAAAGTGACCACTTGGTTTTATGCCTAGAATTGTGACTGTTGCACACTACAAAAATCCTGAAAAGATTTGAATTCAAATAGATTTTGAAATCATTTGAATTTGGTTCTTGAAATTGAAAACAGAAAAAGAAAAGGAGAAAAGAAATGGAAAAAGGCCAGCGCCACCTATCTAGCCCAACTACGGATCCAGCCCATTAAGCCCACCCGGGTTCCTCCTCTCTCTCTCTCACTCGCGGACGAACCCACCAGGTCACTGACCACGCGACCCCACTTCCTCTCTGTTTTATTCGCTGACAAGTGGACCTTGCGACCACGTCGTCGTCGTCAATCACGCGCGGCCGCGACGCTCGCTCCGCCGTTACCTCGCCGCAGTCACTGCGGGTTTAATTGCCATTGATTCTGCGCTTAATCGCCGCTCCCCTTCTGCCTATATAACCCCCTCTTTACCGCGGCCATTTCCCCTCACCTAGCGCCACCTCTCCGCCACCAGGCTGCCCGCAATCGCCCTCGCGCCGCCGCAGACAGACGCACTCCGGCGACGAATCTCGGTGAGTATTGACCGCCCCCAGCCTCTAGTTCAAACCATCGTGACCAGCACGACCTTGCGGGTTTACTGATGGACTCTGTTTTCTTTCTCATGACCCAGAGCGACGTCTTCGTTCTCACCCGTGAGCACCTGAGCTGCCGCTCGACTCCGACGTGCGATTCAGGTAAAATGAGACCACCCCTTGCCTCCCCTTTGGTACTGTCTTGATCGCCAGGCCCTTACGCATCTCCTAAACCATCTGTCTTGTGCTAGGTCGACGCAGAGCCTCGGCAACGTCTTCGACAACAAGCATCTGACGCCGCCAGCAACTCCGACGAGCTCCCTCGGCCACTACAGAGCGCCCCTTGACCAACCATCGCCAGGTTGAGCATCAGTGCATCGCCACGAGCCCGGTAAGCACCTCCGACGACCCTAGAACCCCCTGTAGCCGCCGCGCCGCCGTAGTCAGAGTAGCCGCCGCCAGTAGCCACCGCCAGCGCCGCCCATCTGTAGTCGCTTGATCCAGGACCGTTGGATCTAGATCCAGCGCGTATAAACAGATCACTTAATGAAGCGGTATGGGTAGATCTGGGCCGTGCAGATTAAGTTGATCTAATGGATCACATACGCGATCCTGAGCGAACCGGTACGCGCCAATCAGAGCGTGACGCGTGGCCAGGAATTAGATTTAAAAACAGAATTTGAATCTATTAGTGGTTTGAATTTGTTTTAGCTATAACTTTTGATCCCCATGTTCAAATTTGATGAATTTTATATCAATGGAATCAGGAGAACAAGCCCTTTCTAAATATGCAATGTGTTTAATGTTTTGCTACTATTAAAATGGTTTTATTTACAGAAACATGTGTAGGGCTATTTTGAGTATATGAATTGTTTAAGAAATGTTTTAAGGTCTAAATAAATATTGTTTGGCAAGTTTTGAACTTGTTTATGAACTAGTACTGTACACTTGCTTTGTTGAGTTTTAAAAATCATCACATATCATATTGCATGCATTCATATATTTTTGTTTGTATATATTTTGTATCAAATTGTTGCTATGATTTTATGTGTAGATTTTGGTGCCAATAGTGATTGTGATTGTGAGGAGTGTAGCTACTCTCCAAACTACCAAGGCAAGTGGAGCTTCATGATATTTTTATCCCTATGTTTTCTACTAAGCATTAGAAATATTTTGCTAGTCTTGCATGTTATATTTTGCTTATATGCCATGTTGGGAAATCCTAGTAGTTGTAGAATTGCTAGGAAATTTCTAAGTTAAGAATGCTTATGTATGACATGCTTAGCCTAGCTAGTAGCAACCAAGGGTGGTGAAATATACATGCTATGATAAAAATATTTCCAAGTCTTTGGACTTGTGTTTTGCCTAATAAAACAACTAAGTAAATGAAACACCTGGGTGGAATGGAAGGAATGGTTTATGTTGAGTGGTTACACAAGGCCCATTTCTATGGTTTACCTTGTGTATCTCACTTGTGGAAAGCCACCCAGGAACAAAGAGATTTGAGAGGCCAAATGTTAAGAAGCTTCTAGTGCAGCCACTTGGCAATATGGGCTCTTCCAGGATCACATAGGTTGCTAGAACTTACCCACTTGGACAGTTGGTGGTAGTGGGAATGATAGGTTGGAGCGTGTCCATTTGGTCTAAGGGAAGGCTTCTGAAAGGTCCTGTCTTGGTGAAAATCAAGGCTTGTGGGGAAAGTGCACGACCTCTGTAGATGGAAGAATCTAAGTACTTAGCCATGTACCTGGAAAAGGACAACTTGAGCATCAAGACATGGAAGCTATCAAGAATCTCCTCATCCCAATTTCTAAGTAAAAACTTGTGGGTGAACAAGGGTGAAGGACCCCAATGTCTATTGGTGGTTCCTTGGGAAAGGTTTTTGACAAAGAAAAACTTAGTGATTTCAACTAATAGGCAAAACCTATTTTGAGCAAAGCAAGCCAAGCTACACTTAGCCAAATTGCATATAGTATCTAGTCCACCTAAATTATACTAAGGTATCACTTGCCAATACTATTCCAATGTATTGACCCACTGTGGCTGTAACTTGTGATGTTGCAGGTTACTCTGATGAGGATTAGGAGTCATGAGTCTACACTCAACATGTTTGCCTGTGGCACATGAAGATGAAGACTTTTATCTATTTACTTATTTAAACTCTTGTAATAGGCATGTGGCCATGGAGTCACAGGGATCCTTTTTCTTTATAAAGGAGGGATCTTACAACGGGCATGATACGTTCGCGGAAGGATCAAAGTCGGATCTCTCTTCGGAGTTTGCCGGCAAAGATCGGAAACATTCAAGGCCCACCATGTTGGGAATATGCCCTAGAGGCAATCATGTATGATGAGATTTCCCATTGTATTCATAAATATATTAAGTTGTCCTTGTATAAACATCTGATGTGTATCATTGAATATGTGATTCGGTTGTGGAACTATACATTCATGTTGTTTGTACTAAATATCCTTGGTCGTTGAGGTTGTGCTGGACACACAACTTAGACCAATGTGAAAGTTGGCTTGATGACTCAGTTCCACTTGTCATGGGCATGGAGATGCTATTCCAACTTACACAGACTCAGCTAAAGAGTTTAGCGAGTCGGATTGACCCATATTGAGGTACAAAGAACTAGTTGTCATTTGTATATCTCAATCAATGTAATCCTTAGACCTGAGGTTATTGCATAGTCCGAGTTGAGGATCACAGACTTAGGTTACATCAAGCTGATCCGTGAAGAATCGCGGTTATAAAGGCATTTCGTCGTTGAGAATCAAGCTTTGTGATGTGAATAACCAAGATGGGATTTTGCCCTCCACTTGGAGAGATATTCTCTGGGCCCTCGTGAGATATGATTGAAAGCATCGCCATGCACGACTCGGTTAAGTGTTAACCGAGGCGATCGACTAAGAGTTAGTCGGGTGAATCACTTATCTTGGATCGAGAAGAGAGTTGGACTATTTAAGGGATGACAATTATTCGCCTATAGTCTGACAAGGTATATCGTGAAGCAAAAGGGACTCGGACATAAGTCGCATTGGAAAGGCAAGTCGTCATGACTCTTTGGTACTTGGGAGTTGACGTTACGCTAGGAGCCGCCATCTGGGCGATCGATTGAGAGTCGGACTCCAATCGTGTCCAAGTAGCCATGAGCCTGCGGGGTCACACACTTAAGAGCGGGAGCAAGTTCGGATTGGATCTGAACCTGTAATCTAGTTGGGTTGGACCTAAGTCGGATTAGGACTGAGTTAGTGAGTTGGACTCACGGTGACTAGTGTTATATGGGCTTTAGTGAATGGGCCGCGCGAGCAGATCCCATGTTCACTCCCTATATATAGTGGAGCACCGTAACCTAGAATGGTTAATCGTGTTCGGTTAGGTCATTCCATGTGTTGGAAACCCTAGCTCCATAGCAGTCTAGCCGTCGTTGCGAACCTAGCAGTTCGCTGCTGGCGCTCCTCCTTGTACGTGTGGATACTAGCAGAGGTGTTGTGCGATCAGCACCAGGACGATCGGATCGTGAGGACTGCACTGCATCAAATGACGCACTTCATCAGTAATCCGCAACTGCGCGTCTAGTGGTAAACCTCGTGGCCTTCTACCTCATCTAGATCTTGGGATCACCACGTTAGAGGGGAAATTTTTGTTTTATCTCCACATGGCCCAACGGTGGTATCAGAGCGATAGCTTCTGGTTTTATGCTCGAGATCTCGCATATGTGATATGCGGTTGGCTGTAGATGAGATCTATGTGCTGTTTGGTGGTCGATCTATGAGATAGATCGGTTTTGTACAAGGTTGATTGGATCAACTGTACTCGGGGAATGGTATATCTGATTTCTGTGATCATACTGCTGAGGTCGTGGAACGACATACCCCTACCGGTCGGCTTCCGCCATCGGGGTAGACTGTACACGTAAATCTAGAAGCGGTGATCGAATATCAAAGAGTTTGATCAAATCGAAACGATGGTCGGAATCCATGTTCGGATCGTAGATGGGACCGCCGGCTTCGCCCTACCGTAGAGTCTTAGACGTCGTTGTGAGTTTCACAGCGCCGGTAGATATTGTATCTATGCATAACTTGGTTTTGCAGGAAGTTGTGAATGGTATGGTTCATGTGCATGTGATGTATGTGTGTAATCCATACGTGATCTGCAAATCACGGTTTTTTGTCAGCCGGATGGAGCCTAGGTGCTATCATTTTATTGTATAACGACCTGCGTGTCGGATTCTCCTTGTAATTTACTTTACTAAGCTAGTGTAGCCGTTTGGAGAACCTGGAAGGCATGCAAGGCGTTGTACATGTCGGCGACATGGAGTAAGACGACAAGTGACAAGAGTTGGCACGAGTCGGATTACAGGCTTTGTGGAGATGGAGATCGCCATGAAGAGATCCATACGATTTCACATTATAAATGCTTTATTTTGTGTTATTGTTATGTCTCAGTTTTGCCTCTATTAGATAGTCGGTAAAATTTAATCCCTCAAAGAAGTTCTAGTAGGTTTTCCCGCCAGTGTTTGCACCATCACAAGTCGGACATTTTTGGTAGTGGGCTCATAAAATTGAGGTGCTGCCAATTCTTTCCGACTATGTGGGTTCGAGTCGGACTCTTACTGCAGAAACACTCGGTAAGTTAGACGGGTCTATCACAACGGTTGTGGGACTTAGGGAAAAGTCAGATGGGAGCCGGGGCATGTGATGCCACCCGTCCAACAAGAGTCGTATGAGATACGATTGACAAGGAGATGTCTACCTAGATCACTTGGTGGCTAGCGGTGATGCTAAAGCTCACTAGCCGACTTGCTTATTTAGGATCCTGAATCACTAAGCAACCATCGGAGGGGTGTTGGTTCTAGTGGGAGCATGAAATATTAAAATGTTTAATATGCTTGGTCTTTTATAAATACATGTCTTAAGTGTTTTGCATATTTTCTGTTGTAGATCATGGCACCTAGTAGCAGTTACTCTCAGATATCCGGTTTTGCATTGAGAACCATTCTTGAGAAAGATAAATTGAATTACACTAATTTTACCAACTGGTATCGAAATCTGAGAATTGTTCTCAAACAAGAAAAGAAGGACCATGTCCTAGACAACCCACTTCCAGATGAGCCGAATGAGAATGCGACTGTCGCAGCCACCAATGCCTACCGTCGGGCTAAGGATGAGTCCACGGATATTAGCTGTCTTATGCTTGCTCACATGGAACCGGACTTGCAAAAGCAGTTCGAGCATGTTGAGGCCTACGATATGATCGAAAGCCTCAAAAGTATGTTCCAGGCTCAGGCGAAGACTGAGAGGTATCAAGTTTCTCAGGCTTTGCTGAGTTGCAAGCTTAAGGATGGTGATCCACTGAGTCTGCATGTGATCAAAATGGTTGGTTACGTGCAGTCTCTGGAGAGTCTTGGCTACCCCATAAGCGAAGAGTTCGCTACGGATATAATTCTGAACTCTCTTCCTAGTGCATATGGGCAGTTCATTTCGAACTACCACATGCATGGTATGGATAAGAAGCTCACTGAATTACATGGGATGCTCAAGCAGGCAGAGGAGGATCTCAAGAAGGGCGC
This sequence comes from Avena longiglumis, assembly GCA_030063025.1. NCBI lineage: Eukaryota > Viridiplantae > Streptophyta > Magnoliopsida > Poales > Poaceae > Avena > Avena longiglumis. The sequence continues at coordinate 153,601,585 of CP125978.1, forward strand.
CAGTCAAGTGTTGATGGTGCAGAATAAGGCTAAGTTCAAGAAGAGTTCTTGGACTAAGAAGAAGGCTAAGTCAGGGGAAAGCAGGATCTAGACCCGGTCCCAAGCGCTTCCTCAGGGACTAAGCCATCTCCTTCAGCCGGATCCACTTGCTTCTACTGCAAGGCGGATGGCCACTGGAAGAGGAACTGTAGCAAGTACTTGGCCGATAAAGCCAAGAGTGGAGGTATGACTTCTGACTCAGGTACACTTGTTTGCAATGTTATAGACATATATCTTGCTGATGCACCTAATAGTTCTTGGGTATATGATACCGGATCAGTTATTCACATCTACAACTCGTTGCAGGGACTGGTAAGAACTAGGAGCGTAGCAAGAGGCGAGGTTGATATTCGAGTCGGCAACAAAGCAAGAGTTGCTGCGTTGGAAGTCGGCCCGATGCAACTTCACTTACCTTCCGGATTAATTATGGAACTAAATAATTGTTATTATGTTCCAGAGCTCAGTTGAAACATCATTTCTGCTTCATGTTTGATGAGGCAAGGCTATGAGTCGAATATCAAGAATAATGGTTGTTCTTTGTATTTGAATGATATGTTTCACGGCTTTGCACCCGTCCAGGACGGGTTATTTATTTTGAATCTTGATGGTGAGTCGGTTTATAACATAAATGTTAAAAGGTTGAAACCAAATGATCTGAATATGACTTACTTTTGGCACTTTCATCTTGGTCATATAAGTTGGAAACGCATGAAGAAGCTCCATGATGATGGACTCCTAACTTCGTTCGACTTGGAGTCGTCTGAGACATGCGAATCTTGCCTACTCGGCAAAATGACCAAGACACCTTTTGCAAAGAGTTGCGAAAGGGCGTCCGACTTGTTGGGACTAGTACATAGTGATGTATGTGGACCAATGAGCACAACAGCCAGGGGTGGTTATGAGTACTTCATTACCTTCACTGATAATTTGAGTAGGTATGGATATATCTACTTGATGAAACATAAGTCGGAAGCCTTTGAAAAGTTCAAAGAATTCCAGAATGAAACCTGTAATCAACTCGGCAAGAAAATAAAGTTTCTTCGGTCGGACCGAGGAGGTGAGTACATGAGCCATGAGTTTGATGACCATCTGAAAAGTTGTGGAATAGTTCCTCAACTTACTCCGCCAGGAACGCCACAAAGGAATGGTGTTTCGGAAAGGCGGAATCGGACCTTGTTGGACATGGTACGGTCAATGATGAGTCGGACAGATCTGCCTTTATCATTTTGGGGTTATTGTCTAGAAATAGCAGCGTTCACACTAAACAGAGTACCATCAAAATCGGTAGAGAAGACACCGCATGAGATGTGGACATGCAAAAATCCGAGTTTGTCTTTTCTTAAGATTTGGGGTTGTGAAGAATTTGTCAAGCGACTTCAGTTGGACAAGCTTACAGCCAAGTTGGATAAATGTATTTTTGTGGGGTATCCAAGGGAAACCTTGGGTTACTACTTCTACAACCGAGAAGACGGCAAAGTGTTTGTCGCTCGGAACGGTGTCTTCCTTGAGAAAGAGTTTCTCAGTAGGGGAGTAAGTGGGAGAACCGTGCAGCTGGAAGAAAGTCGAGAGGAACCGGCTTGTAGCGAGTCAGCAAAAACCTTGGAGGTTGAGCGATTGGCAGCGGTGAGCGGCTGACACGTACCACGAAGATCGGCAAGATTACGAAGTGTTCGTGATGTGTTACTGTTAGACAGTGATGAGCCAGCAAATTATTCAGAAGCGATGGTGGGATCTGATTCCGAGTCATGTCTTGGAGCCATGAGATCCGAGTTAAAGTCCATGGATGAAAATCAAGTTTGGAACTTGGTTGATATGCCAGACGGTGCAAGACCCGTCGAGTGCAAATGGGTCTTTAAGAAGAAAAATGATATGGATGGAAATGTTTCCGTCTATAAAGCACGCCTTGTCGCGAAGGGTTCCGACAAGTTCAAGGAGTTGATTACGACGAGACTTTCTCGCCCGTAGCGATGCTTAAATCAGTTCGGATCATGTTAGCTATAGCGGCCTATTTTGACTATGAGATATGGCAGATGGATGTCAAAACGGCTTTCCTTAACGGAAATTTAACCGAGGACGTGTATATGATACAGCCGAGGGTTTTGTCGATCTGTATAATGCTGACAAGGTGTGCAAACTTCAGAAATCCATTTATGGGTTGAAGCAAGCATCTCGGAGTTGGAATATTCGCTTTGATGAGGTAGTCAAATCATTTGGCTTCATCAAAGTGATCATGATTCTTGTTTGTACAAGAAGTTTAGTGGGAACAAAGTAAATTTTCTAATCTTATATGTGGATGACATATTACTAATTGGAAATGATGTCCAGATGTTGCAAGAAACCAAGGAATCATTGGAAAGGAGTTTCTCAATGAAATACTTGGGTGAGGAAACATACATCCTCGGAATCCGGATCTATAGAGATAGATCAAGGAGGCTCATTGGATTGAGTCAGAGTACTTATTTGGACAAAGTGTTGAAGAAGTTCAACATGGAATCGTCTAAGAAGGGGTTCTTACCGATGTCCCATGGTGTAAAACTTAGCAAGACTCAGTGTTCTTCGACAACTGATGAGCGAAGTCGGATGAGTGCGATTCCGTATGCTTCTGCAGTTGGATCCATCATGTATGCCATGATTTGTACTAGGCTGGATGTTTCCTATGATCTAAGTGTTGTGAGCAGATACCAGGCTGATCCTGGAAAGATCCACTGGACAACGGCTAAAAATATCCTAAAGTACTTGAGAAGGACTAAGGATATGTTCTTGGTTTATGGTGGTGAAGATGAACTCAGTGTAAAGGGTTACACAGATGCGAGTTATCTTACTGACTCTGATGATTCTCTTTCGCAATCCGGATACGTGTTTATTATAAACGGAGGTGCTATGAGCTGGAAGAGTTCCAAGCAAGCGTATGCTGGTCTGTGAGAGGCTGAGTATATTGCCGCCTCGGAGGCAGCAAAGGAAGCTATTTGGATGGGGAATTTCCTCATGGATCTTGGTGTGGTTCAGGGCTCGTCCAATCCGTTGGACCTGTATTGTGACAACAATGGTGCTATTGCACAAGCCAAGGAACCTAGACAACACCAGAAGAACAAGCACATACTCATGCGGTACCACCTGATTCGCCAGTTCGTGGACCAGGGTGATATCAAGTTATGCAAGGTACACACGGATGCAAATATTGCGGATCCGTTGACAAAGCCGTTACCACAGCTGAAGCATGAGGCGCACCTGAGAGCCATGGGAATTAGATGCTTAGACATGTGATGTCGGAAGATTGACTCTAGTGCAAGTGGGAGACTGTTGGGAATATGCCCTAGAGGCAATCATGTATGATGAGATTTCCCATTGTATTCATAAATATATTAAGTTGTACTTGTATAAACATCTGATGTGTATCATTGAATATGTGATTCGGTTGTGGAACTATACATTCATGTTGTTTGTACTAAATATCCTTGGTCGTTGAGGTTGTGCTGGACACACAACTGAGACCAATGTGAAAGTTGGCTTGATGACTCGGTTCCACTTGTCATGGGCATGGAGATGCTATTCCAACTCACACAGACTCGGCTAAAGAGTTTAGCGAGTCGGATTGACCCATATTGAGGTACACCGAACTAGTTGTCATTTGTATATCTCAATCAATGTAATCCTTAGACCTGAGGTTATTGCATAGTCCGAGTTGAGGATCACAGACTTAGGTTCTGTCAAACACTAATCCATAACTGGGCAGTTATAAAGGCTGAGTTCGGGTCGACTGAGAATCAAGCTGTGTGATGTGAATAACCAAGATGGGATTTTGCCGCTCCACTTGGAGAGATATTCTCTGGGCCCTCTCGTGAGATATGATTCGTAAAGCATGGACATGCACGACTCGGTTAAGTGTTAACCGAGGCGATCGACTAAGAGTTAGTTGGGTGAATCACTTATCTTGGATCGAGAAGAGAGTCAGACTATTTAAGGGATGACAATTATTTGCCTATAGTCTGACAAGGTATATCGTGAGGCAAAAGGGACTCGGACGTAAGTCGCATTGGCAAGGAAAGTTGTCATGACTCTTTGGTACTTGGGAGTCGGCACGTTCTGCTAGGAGCCGCTACCGACTGATCGATTGAGAGTCGGACTCCAATCGTGTCCAAGTAGCCATGAGCCTGCGGGGTCACGCACTTAAGAGCGGGAGAAAGTTCGGATTGGATCTGAACCTGTAATCTGGTTGGGTTGGACCTAAACCGGATTAGGACTGAGTTAGTGAGTTGGACTCACGGTGACTAGTGTTATACGGGCTTTAGTGAATGGGTCGCGCGAGCAGACCCCATGTTCACTCCCTATATATAGTGGAGCACCATAACCTAGAATGGTTAATCGTGTTCGGTTAGGTCATTCCATGTGTTGGAAACCCTAGCTCCACAGCAGTCTAGCCGTCGTTATGAACCTAGCAGTTCGCCGTCGGCGCTCCTCCTTGTACGTGTGGATACTAGCAAAGGTGTTGTGCGATCAACACCAAGACGATCAGATCGTGAGGACTGCACTGCATCAACTGACGCGCTTCATCAGTAATCCGCAACTGCGCGTCTAGTGGTAAACCTCGTGGCCTTCTACCTCAGCTAGATCTTGGGATCACCACGTTAGAGGGGAAATTTTTGTTTTATCTCCACGTGGACCAACACACCCAAATCGCCCCTATGTAGGATATAATGGTGGAAGATCGTTGCAAGTCCGCCGGCTTCGCCCGTGCGTCTGGACAGCAGAGATCCTAGTTCGTTGGAGTGGTAACCATCTTCGATCTGGCGCGTTGCGTTCAGAGAGAGGGTGAAAACCCCCATGATTACCTAGCCAGGTGGCTCCGTATACGGGCCGAACTGGCGCATTACCCCAATGATGATGCCATGTATCAGTTTGTGGAAGGATTGGACCAAGGTACGCTTCTCCGGCATACGCTAAGGCGGCAACAGGCTTCAGGACGCCTCACTTTCGAAGGCATGTTGAACACCGTCAAGAACTACGCGGAAGCTGAGGAGGCGGCTTAGACAGCACTCGCGCTCTTAGACGGCACCCCTCCGCCTCAGCCACCGCCACCACCACCTCCGGTCGTCGTTGCTACAACTGCACCACCGCCTCCATTCATCGTCGCTGCTGTCGCACCACCACCGCCCATCATCGAGGAAGCCCCAGCACCCTACGACTCCGTGCTTGACGTGCTCTACGCCAGCATCAGCGCTGACTCAGAGGAGATAGACTTTAGCCCAGAGGAGCTAGACTCTGCTATGCAGGAGATGGAGGAGGATTTCAAATGCGATGAGCAGGCTAGCAACGCCGTCATGTCCCGAGAGGTGTTCATTGCCATTGGGACCGTGATGGAGGAAGATCAACCCGGACAAGCTCCACCTAAAGCGCTGGACAAGGGGAAGGGACCACCTGTTGCTGCCGACAATGATAGTGCAAATGTCATGCCTCCTCCGCCTAATCTAGTGTAGCAGCCGCAAGAACTCAACAATGGTCCGAGTAACAATAACACCGCAAACCCACCGCCTCCAGCATCTACATATGCTACTTCCCAAATCACTCCAGCTGATAGAGTGATGTATGGCAACCTGCTCTTTGAGCCCATGACCGTGGTCCATATACGGAACGTAGTCCAGCTTGACGAGAAGCGCCAGCAACTGCTGGAGGAGGCGCAGGCCATCGCGGAGCAAGGCGCAAATCTAGATCGTGATTTGGCCAACACACAGAAGTCAATAGAGAACGCTAGAGCCATGGAGGCCGAGTAGAAGACTCTGCTCCAGCAGAAGAAGACTATGAAAGCTCTGGCTCGCGTCATCAACGACCTTGGTGTACGGCGAAACCTAGGATGGGCCCCCTCGAAGCCACCACAAGCAAAGCCATACATTGACAGTGAAGGTAGGCAGGTGATGCCCACTCCTATTCTCAAGCTTGCCGTTGCCAAGACCCTTCTGGAGCAGGATAGATCACCCGTAGCTGTGGAATAGGTCTACGACCTTGTGGCCAAGGCGGTGAAACAACAGGAAAAGGCCACCTCTTAGAGGCTTGAGTCTGACCCAGCGTTTTGCCAGTCTAGCATTCCTAAGCCGCCAAGGGACCGATCTCCTCATGATGTTGGGTCCTAGACGGTTTAATCAGAACGAAGACGGAGGGATGAATGCAATAGGAAAGAAGCTATCCACATATCCTCCGACCATGGAGGCAAGGCTCATCCTCGTCTCCCATCTCCACCTCCCCGGTCTCCCCGACATCGCGAAGACCCCAAGGCTCACCATCGCACGGACATGCCTCCGCTAAGGAAAAGCGGCATCATCATCCGCGACAACGCGGAGCAGCCCCGTCATGATGGAGAGCGCAACCAAGGACACAAGAGTAGGTCGCGTCATGACCCTCCGTGTCCGACAAGCAACTGCGACAAGCGTGAGGCGTCGCAGGAGGGTAACAACAAGAAGGCTAACTCACCGCCTTCGTCGCCCCCTTGCAGCCACCGTGGCGGAGGAGGCCCGCGTCGTTCACGCAGCCCTTCCCCTGGCGGCAAGAATAAAAGAGCAAGCCCGGAGCCATACAACGCACGTTCACGCCTGGACAAGATTCACGAGGCCCGGGAAGGACAATACCTGGGACCATGTTGCTTTGGACCTGTAATACGGACAACAACTTACCCCAAGGGTTTCCGGATTGACAAGACCATCAAGCCCTATGATGGCACTGCCAAACCAGCTACGTGGTTGCAGGATTATGACAACACGGTGGAGATTGCCGGGGGTAACCCCAACGTCGATGTCAAGTACCTCCAACTGATGCTGGCGGGCATGACCCGACAATGGATTGACGACTTGCCGGAGAAATACATCTGCAACTGGTTGTACATGCAAGAAGCGTTCACCAAAAACTTCGAGGGTACATATACGCATCCCTGCACTGTTGGAGATCTACAGCGGTGCGTGCAGGAGAAAGGCGAGTCATCTCGCGCCTACCTCTTGCTAGATGGATATGAATAATTCCTGTGCAGGAGTGCATGCTCAGACCGCCATGTACGCCTTCATCGATGAGTTGGAGAAAGGTACGTTGTTCTGACATAAGTTGAAGTGCCTACAGGACAATCACGGGCTAGATCTTAACCAGATGATCCAGCTGGCTAGTGAGTTCACAGCTGCCGACGATGATGCTCGCGGCTCCCTGCCGGCAACGGCCGTTCCAACTCAAGCTAGGAGGAACAGCAGCACCAAGTGGAAGAGCCCGCCAGAAGAAAACCAATCCTCCGACATGGTGGCCATGACATTTGCAGGGCGAGGTGATGGCAGACAGCGTGGCCGAGGACAGGGGCTGGTCGTGGGCAGCAGTGAGGTAGTGAAACTACCCCGAAAGCGCTCTGTGTTCCCCAAATGTACGAGGAGTACCATGATATGCCGTGCCTTGTACACCTCGACGCCAATGGCAAAGCCACTCACACCAATCGCCATTGCAAGTTTGTCAACAATCTCAAGGAGGACCCGGAGTCCGGCTACAAGCAAAGTCAAAAGAACAGACCGCGAGGCAAGGGACAAAGACGTTGACATGGACGAGGACGTTGACCCCAAGCACGCCGCCAAGAGCGATGGCAAGGTCAAGAACCCCTTTGAAAAGAAGGCCCCCGTCTACCACACTTTCCTTGGCACCCCAACCGTCTGGGCACAAAAAACCTCACTGAGGATACTGATGGCCACCCTACCCTCAGTCCGCCAGTACCTGCGCTGGTCGGAGATTCCAATCACTTGGGACAGGAAGAATCACCCAGACCTCATCCCTACGGATAACCAGTATGCCATGGTCATCAACCCCCTGATTGACGGCAACGAGTTTACCAAATGTATGGTGGATAGTGGAAGCAGCATCAACATTATGTACCTAGACACGCTACACAATATGAACTTGACGGAGGCCAACCTAAGGCGGACCAGCACCGTGTTCCATGGCGTAGTCCCTGGCCGGGATGCTCGGTCCCTTGGGTGCATCACGCTTCAGGTCGCTTTTGGCGATGTCAATAATTACCGCCAAGAATGCAGGACCTTCGAGGTGGTCCCCTTCAAGAGAATGTACCACGTCATCTTCGGACGTGACATCTTCCACACCTTCATGGACAAAGCATGCTTCGTCTACAACAAGCTCAAGATACCCGGACCAAACGGCATCATCACCGTATCCGGAAGCTTTACCAAGGCAAGGAACTGTGAGATTGGAGAAGCATCCTTTGCAGAGGCTGTCCTCTACAACAAAGAATTCAAGGAGATCGAGAGCAAGGTCGATGCCACGGAGATGTCGGCGTCAAAGAAGCAGATTTCTGATTCCGCCCCAGCCTTCAAGGCCACCATCGAAACCAAGCCGGTGGAACTTGTGGTAGGCGATGCCTCCAAGACCACTGCCATTGGGACGAACCTGGATCCCAAATAGGAAAGCGCGCTTGTCAAGTTCCTTCGTGAGAACAGGGACATCTTTGCCTAGCAAACTGCCGACATGAAAGGTTTACCTAGGGAACTTGTCGAGCATAGCTTGAATATTGATCCAAAATGCAAACCAGTGAAACAACCTCTACTTAAGGCTAGTTTTATCCGAGAAGTCCTTCACACCCGATGGGTGGCCAATCCTGTACTTGTACCTAAAAAGGGAACCAAAGAATTAAGAATGTGCGTTGATTACACCGGCTTGAACAAAGCGTGTCCCAAAGATCCGTTTGCTTTGCCTCGCATTGACGAAGTCATTGACTCGACGACCGGCTTGGAGCTTTTGTGTTTTATCGATGCATACTCAGGATACCACCAGATTAAGATGACGAAGTCAGACCAATTGTCCACTTTGTTCACCACACCTTACGACACGTTTTGCTACGTCACGATGCCCTTTGGGCTGAAAAACGTAGGTGCTACGTACCATCGTACTATGCAACGTTGCCTACACGATCAAATTGGTCGAATGTTCACGCCTATGTGGATGATATAGCGGCGATGTCTAAAAAGTAAAACGACTTAATCTCTGACTTAAAAGAAACCTTTGATAATCTCCGGAAATACAACATGATGCTTAACCCAAAGAAGTGCGTCTTCGGGGTTCCAGCCGGCAAATTGTTGGGCTTCATCGTTTCCCAACGCGGAATCAAGGTCAACCTGGATAAAATCAAGGCCATCCTAAACATAAACCGTCCGACATGCCTGAAGGACATACAATGGCTTACATGCTGTGTTGCAGCAGTAAGCCAGTTCGTCAGTCGACTTGGAGAGAAGGCTCTACTGCTGTACACGTTGCTGAAGAAGGCGGACAAAATTACATGGATGTACGAAGCAGATGCAGCACTGAAGCAGCTAAAGGAGATACTCTCCTTAGCGCCTATCCTTGCATCACCCGAGCCTATGGAGCCTATGTTAATTTACATGGCGGCCACCAACCGGGTAATCAACATCGTCTTCATCGTAGAGCGGAAAGAACTAGGGCATGAGTACGGAGTTCAATGACCAGTTTACTATGTAAGTGAGGTCTTGACGGAGTCGAAGCAGCGTTACCTGCACTACCAGAAGATAGCTTATGGAGTGTTCCTTGATTCTCGCAATCTAAGACACTACTTCCAGGAGCACCCTATCACAACGACGCTACATGAACAGTCGCGAAGTGGCGCATTGAACTTGCCGCCTTCGAGATTACCTACAAGAGACGCGACGCTATCAAATCACAAGCCTTGGCGGATTTCATCGCAGATTGGACGGCGATGCCAGATGCTACCCCCATGCCAGAGCCAGAATACTGGGTGATGCACTTTGATGGATCAAAGCTACTCAATGGCTCAGGGGATGGTGTACTGCTACAGTCACCGACTTGGGAGAAGCTACACTATGTTCTGCAGATCCACTTCGAGGCTACAAACAACATGGCGGAGTATGAAGCACTCATTCACGGACTACGCGTAGCCAAGGATATTGGCATCAAGCGCATAGTTTGTTGTGGAGATTCCGACTTGGTTGCCCAGCAGGTAGCTGGCACCTGGAATGCGCGGAACCCTATGATGGCGGCATATCGAGACGAAGTGGACGAGATAGCCAAGAGCTTCTTGGGCTACGAAGTCAAGTATGTCCACAGGGAGCAAAATGAGGCGGCTGATCTACTGTCAAAGCTTGGATCAGGGTGCAAACAAATTCCGCCTGGCATTTTTCTGGAACATCTACGGACACCATCCATGAAGGGAGCGGACACCGAGAACCCGGATAGAGTTGAATCTTTCATTCACACAGTGACGAAGGTCCCTCCGGCTTGGACAAAACCGTTCATGGAATATCTCGTACACGGAACTTTGCCCATCGAAAAGGTCGAAAGACGGCAAATAGTACGTCAAGCAAAGGGCTATACTATAATCAATGGATAGCTCTACAAAAGAAGCACCACTGGTGTATACCTTAAGTGTGTTTCCCAGCAAGAAGGTATTGAAATCCTTCGTGAGATCCATCTTGGAGATTGTGGGCATCACGCCGCTCCTCGATTGTTGGTCTCCAAAGCCTTCCGGCAAGGATTCTATTGGCTAACCGCGAAGGCGGACGCCGACCAGCTGGTTGAGACATGCATGGGATGCCAGTACTATGCCTGACAACCACATGTTCCAGCTGAAGAATTCCAAACAATACCATTAACTTGGCAGTTTGCAGTCTGGGGGCTATACATGGTTGTTCCATTACAGACGACACCATGTGGGTTTACGCATCTGCTAGTAGCAGTTGATAAATTCACCAAATGGATAGAAGCTAAACCCATTTGAAAGCTTGATGGGGCAACTGCCCTTAAGTTTGTCCGGGATCTAGTCGTGAGATTTGCTCTCCTACATAGCATTATCACCGAAAACAGCAGCAACTTGTCACTCTAAGAAATGGAAGCTTATTGTTGGGAGAAGGGAATACGACTTGACCTAGCATCTGTGGAACACCCATAGTCCAATGGCCAACTTGAGCGAGCCAATGGATTAATTCTACAGGGAATCAAGCCACGTCTAGAGGCACTGCTACATAGAGCAGTTGGATCCTGGGCGGAGGAATTACCATATGTACTGTGGAGTTTACGAACTACACCCAATAGATCTACCGGCTACACCCCTTACTTCATGGTATAAGGAGCAGAAGCCATCCTACCTTCCGACATCCTACACGATTCACCAAGAGTTGCCGCCTACGACGAAGATGACGCTGCAGGATCCATACGCCTAGATGTGGACCTTCTTGAGGAAGAGCGCGTATTGGCATGCCAAAGATCCGCCATCTACCAGCATAAGCTATGCAGCTACCATAGTCGCCGCGTTCGGCATCTCTCATTTAAAGAGGGGGATCTGGTGCTCCGACTTAAGAAGAATAAGTCACACAAATTATCCCCGCCATGGGAAGGACCGTTCATCATAAGGAAGGCGCTGCTCAATGGGTCTTACTACCTCGTTGACAATCATGAACTTGAGGATAGACCTAGCGATGATCACAAGCGTAAGAGACATGACCCGGATGATGACTACCTGGAGCTTGATCGGCCATGGAACATAGCACAGCTACATCCTTTTTAACTTACCATATTTTTTATCTATTGTGTACCTCTTATATGATCAATGAAATAAAGCTCTCTGGTTCACTCATATTCTTGAGTCTTTTACCTCCTTTAGTGTTCATTTTTGGATCGTATAAAACCTTTATGCGCAAGCTTTGCGTTTGCACTTGTGAAAATTCCGCCTACGAGCGTTAGCTTAAGTTTTCTAGTCTACACGTTCTTTGTTGTTTTTATGTGGATTCTAGTGTAGTGACTTTTGGAACTTGAAGTTGGCGATTTTGTGCTTAGGTTTTTGACGGTGTCGTTGGGCATCATCACCTGAGTGCATGGTTCCGACTACGAGTCTTCTGACTCATGAAAGGTCAAGCATAAGAACCAAAGTAATGGATAATCCAGCACTTGCTTAAAAAAATATTTACATGCTGGAACTAGTACTTGAGTAGCAGGAAATTACAACTATTGTCTTTCCTCCTTAAGTTAACACAGTAATTTTTCCGCATACACCAATCCAGAGAAAACAAATATTACAAAGTGTTTTTTATTCCTCTAGCGCAGGAGACTTTGATGCAGCATCATCGGCAGCAGGAGAGCCATCTTCTTCAAAGTTGGTGGTATTGAGGGACTCGGAGGAGCTTTGGTGGTCACCGTCAATGATCTCAAGAGACACGAAGACGTTGTGATCAACCAACTCGGCAACCCTGGTGTCAAAACCCGCGAGCGATGCCCAGATAGCCTTATGGTCAATCTTCTGGCCTTCATCGTCTATGTCAGGGAGACCTGAGGGCACCGTGTCGATGTCGACGTTCTCGTAGTGGGCCTTGACCATTGCCAGCGACATTCTTGCACCATACCGGGTACATGAAGCCTTCCAGCTTACGATACGCTCGGGGGCTTGGCGCAGAATCTCCAAGTACTTCATCACGGAGTCCACCGCCTTGATGTTGATGTTGAGGGGCTTGGAAATCTCTTTGGCTTGGTTGAAGGCGGTGCTGATGAAGTTGCCGATGAGAACCATGCATTCCTTTGGCGGAGGAGGCAACTTGGTCAAACCAATAGGAGCTGCATTTCCGATAAACAAAGGATCACATGAGTTAAATAACACAAAAAGTTCAGAGTACCTGGCTTACAGAAGTACAAGACGGAGATCGCTTACCAAATATGCTCGCCTCTGCTTGCTGGAGTGTCTCTGCCATGGAATCCCGCTCTTGTCGGAGAACCTTGTAAACCTCAAGGTTGCACTGATTCTGCTCATCGACAACTTTCTTCTGCTCCTTGAGGATTGCAATTTCCTCCTTCAGGAGATTCATCTCCGTGTTGGCGGACTCCTGCAAGGCCTTCATGGATTCTTTGTGCATATTCAGGGTACCAGCGCTCTCCTTCTTAAGGATATTGTTCTTGCTATCCAGCAGCTCAATGTTCTTGGATTGCTCGACAATATCCTTGGCCTTGGCGATGGTTTCTGCAAGTCGGAGAAAGAACAACACACAATGAGTAGTCGGTGAGTGACGGCACAAGACCAAGTTTGATTGCGAAATTGAAAGGAAAAACAGACTCTTGCTCTTGGTGATTTGTTCCTTCAAGAAGGAAGTTTTACCCTTTTCATCTTCCAGCTCAGTGCGCATCTTGTGGAACTTCTCGTTGGCGACGCCTCTCTAAGCATTCTCATTCTGTGGAAATAAGATCAACATTACTTAGTCCACTTGGAGCATCTAGCCGGATAATTATCCACCTAGAGACTTCGGGGCTACAGCGAGAGTTTTTAATTCGGAAAAATGCTTAGTCTTTCTTTAAGAATCTAGTCGGAACTAATTCTGTTTCAACAAGACGATTGGGGGCTACATTATTGAAATTTACAAACAGTGCGTATGCTACTCTAAAAGTATCTAGTCAAAATAATTCAGTCAAACTACATACTTGGGGGCTACAGTGCGGAGTTTTCTGGCTTAGTCACTCTTAGATCATTCAGATGCAAAGACCTATGGTTTTACGTCTAAATCCTGGGGGGCTATAGTGGGATACTCATATTAAATGCAAAAGGCAAATAAAACTGACAAGTGTGATGATCTTGAGATTGGTGGCGCTCTCGGCAAATATCTTGCTGAAGAAAAGGCTATTTCCTCGCAGGATATCCGCTTGCCGAAGAAGCTCCTCAAGGCCGCAAGTCAGAGAAGTTAACGCTGCACCAGGAGCCAAAGTTGAGATACTCGGCGTAAGCGCCGGGTAGACTATCTTCGGGAGCTCTGTTGACGTCCTGGGTGCAGTGGCACCTCCTTAGGCAGACGTTCCGCCTACCATCATTGCTTTAGTGCTACCGATGGCATCCTTAGCCGGAGCTTCAGCCATCTTGGATGCAGTACTTTCTTGGGTCGCTTGCTCGTCGACAAGGAAAAGATCCGCGGTGACACCTGGATCCACCTCCATGGCGGAGGGGCCAGATGCCACCTTAGCTGGAGATATTGTCGGTGCGGCAGCAGACTGGACGCTGGGAGTGGTAGGGCGATGGCAGGAGACACTTAGTGCAACATATCCTTGATATTTTTAGAAAACCCTAATGTTTTGGAGGACTTCTTCAACTTAAACTGGCCTTCTTCCTGAAACGTGCAAAAGTATAAGTACATGAATAAGACAAGCAATGGGCAATGTCGGAGGATAAGAAGCTTACACAATAGTGGGTTCTTTGGTGAAAGGGATCCCGGTAATTCTTGTTTTCTCCTCCTCCAGGGAGGCAGTGGACTTCTTGGAGGATCCAACCTCTGTCTTCTTCTTGCCTCCGTCAACAGCGTCAGAGGTGGAGCTCTTCCGCTTAGCACCAACGAGAAATCATCGTCGGACATGACGGTGACTTCCTTCATCTTGGGGTCATAGATTTGGACAACCATGCTATCCTCCTCTAGACTTTTAAGTTGTTAAGTAAAATCCCAAAGTCTTAGATGAGATGATAGTGGCTAGATGGAAGAACTGGAGTATATGTCATACACGGAAAATAAATTGGTACCTCTGGGCACTTGCCCTCTATGAACATGTTGTAGGTGATGGCGAAGCCACCCTTCCTGTCCTTCACCTTGATGATGTCCTTGAGGCGGAGCTTGATGGAGTCACTCGATAAGTTGTCCTTGGAGATGCGGAGGCTATCCTTCCTATCCTTGGTATACTAATGCATCAGCTTCGCGCGGTGCTGTAGAGGTTGGATCCGCCTGACGAACCAGCACATGACTAGGTCCAACCTGGTCAGACCCGTCTCTACAAACCACTCTATCCGCCTTATGGCGCGGGAAGCGTCGTTGTCAGAGGGAAAGGTGGTCTAGGATCTCCATGTCGGGGCTTCAGCGGCGTCCCCATCGATGAAATTCGGGTACGTTTCTTCTCGGCCAGCCAGAGGAATATCTGGGCCGTAGAAGTACGTCTGCTGCCAGTTCTTGCAAGACTCATGGCCAAAGATGTCGGGGAACCGCCAGCAAGGCTAAATCTTTAAGCTAATTGTTCCGCAGTTTCTAAGCTCGTCCTTGCTAGCACCAGCTTCCCTCTTGACGGTGAAAAAGTAGATGAACAGATCTAACCTAGGCCTAATTCCTAAGTAGCCCTCACAAAGCGCTATATAGTTGCTGAGCACTAGGATGCTATTAAGAGAGAGGTTCTGAGATTGAACCCGGTAATGCTTGAGGATAGCAAGGAAGAAGTCGGAGATCGGGAGGGAGACGACGCGTACCAGTTGCGCTTTTAGGTACACCTTCTCTCCGTCTTGGGGAGAAGGAGTGACCTCGCCGGCCGGCGCTGCCCGCAGATGAGCCCCTCCATCGCGGGGTGGTATCCTTCAGCGAGCAGCTCCTTGATATCACCATCGGTGATATCGGAGCCGCGCCAATCTCCCTTGTGGGAGTCACTTTCCTCCTCCAGCAGCTCCAGCCCCGCTGGAATATGGTCGTCGCCAGTGGTATCCACCATCACGGACATTGGCACCACCACGCCCTCTGGGGGCACATGGACATAGCTTGTCGTCTTGGCCACGCTCTCGTTCGTCGCCGCCATGGATGGGTTAGAGCTGCTGCTCGCCATTGGAGTAGAGGAGTAGTGACGGGGAGATTGGGAAGAGATTAGGGTTTTTCGCGTGTGCGCGGAGAGCTCGAGGAGGTGCTCGCAGGAGGAAGACGATGACGCAGGGGAGAATGAGGTGAAAAGATAAAAATCCACCATGGTTGGAATTTATAACCCCTAGTGTCAAGATTCGTGAAAGTCGATCGAATGGTTGCTGCGTGGAAAGTGCGTGTGTGCTCGTGCATGGAAATTTTGCCATGTTCCCAACCGCCGCCACCAACGGTTTGTATGCTTTGCGCGGGAAAACGGACATCATTGTGTTCTCTACATGTGTGAGTTACGAGGCTTCGCTGACCTATGGTCTATGTTGCTCTAGCTGACACAGACAAGTGAACCATCCCATGAGAAGATTCCGGCATGGACGGATCCAGTCCGGCTACGAGAAGAGTACGATGGAATATTTAGCAAATCTCTAACTTACAAGTTGAAGACGGAGAACATTGCAAGGTTCTTGGGAGGACTACAAGATATTGCTTGACGATTTTCCGACATTCACATAGGCAGAGCATTAAACCTGAAGAGGGAAGACGGCGCAAGATCTCGGAGTTCTCCGGGGGCTACTGTTGGGGATATGCTATCTGGGTATCCTCATAGCATGTCTCCTATCCGGATAACCCGGGTGGACCACAGTTGGTAGCAAGGCCCATGGCCTGCTGGGCGGCCTAGTTAGATGGATCCTGAAGGGAGGCCCATGCCGAATAAAGGAAGGCTACGAAGGAGTCACCGACGTACCCGGAGCCTTGGAGTGCAAGACATGCTAAACTAGTTGTATGCACTGTAGGACTCTGTAACCTGTCCGGCTAGGACTTTCCCTGTAACCTTAGGATCTGGCAACTATATAAGCTGGACCTATGGGATCCTTTGGGGCAATAACCTAGATAACTCAACTCATATCGCGCACAGCGAACCGATCCATGGAACTCGGTGTATTGCTATTATAGTGATTTATAGCAGGAATAGGATTCTGCCACCGTTGTGGGATCTGAACCTGGGTAAGCTGTGTTACCTCGTACTCGTCAACCGTCCGCCTTACCCCACGTCTCTAAACACGCACTGTGAGGACCCCTCCATGGCGTACTCATCAGCAATACCACGACAACATGGGTCTCACACCCACCCTAGGCGCAGGTCCCCCTGGGCCGCGCCTAGGGCAGGTGTGGCCCACCTGCCCAGCCTCCGACTCCACCCTCTCGCCTATATCTTCCTCTTGGAACCCTAATACCTGGGGAGCGACCATAGAAAGATTTCAACCGCCTCTGCGGGGCGGAAAACACCGAGAGATAAAGAGTTCTCTGGCAGATAGATTCTGCTAGGGAAATTCCTTCCCGGAGAGGGGAGATCGTCGCCATCAACACCGTCATGAAGCTAGACTTCATCGGGGTCATCATCATCATCCACACCATCATCTCCACCAGCACCATCATCACCACTACATCCCGCTGTAACAATTGTGTTGGATCTTGCATTAGTTTTAGGGGAAACTTTCCCGGTGTTGATTCAATTGTATTTGATTCTTGCGAGTGGAACCACTGAATTATTGTTTATGTTCAGATTGTTATCCATTACCATATCATCTTTGATCTTGATCCATATGATGTCTTGTGTGTAGTTCGTTTAGTTCTTAAGGACATGGGAGAAGTCATGTTGTTTGTAGTGGATTTGTGTTGAGTTATTATTCAATGGTTTAGTATTTAAGTTGTGGTGCTTTTCTTATAGTGGTGTCATTTGAACATCGACTACATGATACTTCACCATTTATGGGCCTAGGGTAATCCATTGTGTATTTGGCTACTAATTGTGGGGTTGGCGGAGTGAAAGAAACCTGAACCCCCGTTGCGACACCATTGCACAAGGGAGCGTAGGATCTCAGAGTTTAAGGTTGTAGTTAGGTTTGTATCTTAATTACTTTCCTATAGTTGCGGATGCTTGCAGGAGGTTTAACCACAAGTATTTATTAGTCCAAGTAAGGTCGGTACATTAGCACAGGTTCACCCACACAACACTTACAACACCAAAGAAGAGTACTTAACTATATGAAGCGAAAGCACTTGACAGAATTCCCATGTGTCCTTGAGAACGTTTGGTCCTTATAAGTATTTCCACCGGCTTGTCCCTTGCTAAGAAAGTATTGGGCCACTTGCTGCAGTTGTTCGTTGTCTTTATTACTTGCGCTTTGTTTTGTTGCTTTATCAAAAAAACCCTAAAAATCCGTTTGCTAAGTATTTACAGAGATTTCCTGCTCCATACCACTAGTCAACACCTTCTGCTCCTCGTTGGGATCGACACTCCTATTTATCAAAAGTACTACGATACACCCCTATACTTGTGGGTTATCACGCTGCACGTCCTCCAGGCGAGTCGTCCTTGTAATATTTAGTATAGCCTTGATTTTGTCCCGGTTCACCTCTCTGCCTCGCTCAGAGACGATGAAACCTAACAATTTTCCAGCTGGAATTCCAAAGAAACACTTCTTCGGATTTAGCATCATACTAAATTTTTGTAGACTAGCAAATGTTTCATCTAAGTCAGAAATTAAAGTTTCCTAGTTTTTGGACATAAATGCTATGTCGTCTATGTGTACATGGACATTGCGTCCGATTTGGTCATTGAGACAATGTTGCATAGTACCTTGATATGTTTCTCCTATGTTCTTTAAGATAAAAGGCATAGTTTTGTAGCAGAAGGTTCCAAAAGGAGTGACGAAAGACGTCTTAATTTGATCCGACTTTTTCATCGGTATTTGGTGATATCCGGAATATGCGTCGAGAAAACAGAGTAGTTCTGATCCTGCCGTTGAGTCGATAGCTTGATTGATTCGTGGCAAAGGAAACGGATCTTTTGGGCATGCCTTCTTGAAAGGGGTATAATCAACACACATCCTTAAATCAATGGTGTCCTTTTTAGGGAGGTCTACAAGATTTGACACCCAATCTGTATGGATGACCTCTGTTATAAAATCCGCTAATTCTAGTCGGGCTAATTCCTTGGCTATTGTTTTGCGCTTTTCATCACCAAACCATCGTCAGGACTGTTTGACGGGTTTAGCGTCAGGGTACACATTAAGAGAGTGCTCGGCAAGTTCCCTAGGTACTCTGGTCATGTCAGAAGGCTGCCATGCGAAGATATCACTATTAGCTTTGAGGAACTCGACGAGCGCGCTTTCCTATGCGTGGCCTAAGCCTACCCCTATGTTCGTTGTCTTGGAGGGATCATCTTCCTTCAGCGACGTTTTCTTCGTTTTACGATGCCTTGAACTGCAAACTTGGCTTCAGCACCTCGTTCTTCATAGCGGGCATCTCGGGCATATTGATGGTCTTCTTGATCTCCTGGTACTCCTGGGCATGTAGCACGGCTTCAGCGAAGGCAGAAGATCCTTCATCACACTCTCGCGCCTTTCTCGGATGTCCCCGTACGATGATTACACCCTTTGGACCTAGAAGTTTAATCATGGTGTAGATGTAACAGGGATGAGCCATGAAATCCCAGTAAGCCGGACGTCCGAATATGTCATGGTAAGCACTTTTGAACGGTACCATAACAAAAGAGAGTGGCTCAGTCCGGTAATTGTCTCGGGTTCCGAATGTCACGTCCAAAGTAATCTCACCCAGAGAATCCGCCTGTCTCCCTGGTACAATGCCATGGAAACTTACACTGCTGTAACTCAACTGGCTCTCGTGTAGTTTCATGCGATGGAGTGTCTCGATATAGAGGATGTTAATGCTGCTTCCACCGTCCAGGAGTGTTTTAGAAAACTCATGGCCATCAATAAGAGGATTGACGACCAGAGGGTACTTTCCCCGACAATGCGTTTTCCTCAGGTGATCTGAGCGATCAAAGGTGATGGTTACATCCGACCAGTCCAGAAACTGTGGAACAACCGGAACTGTGGCATTGAGCTCATGGAGAACCGCCTTCTTTTCTTTGGCAGGTTTGGATCCAAGGAATCAGACGTATGCGTCTTTATTGGTTGGAAATGTCTTCTTTCCATCCGACTTGGGCTCTGCAGCGGCTTCCGCTTCTTCCATGTCAGAATCTTCCTTGGGCTCCTTTCCTTTCTCGGAATTTTTCTTTCCTTTTTGTCGCTTGGCTCTGTAGCCAGCGGATTCGTCTTTCTTGATGTCGTCATTGAAACAACACTCGGCATTTGTGTGGGTAGATCCTCTGTTACTATCCAAGTGGTGGACATAGGGATTATTGGCAATGTCGTCCCAGGTATAGGTCCTTCCAGGTTGCTGATCTCCTCTTCCCTGGATTCAGGAAGTTCCACGGCCTCTACCCCGGCAGCCTCCGCGCCCTCCTCGTCCTCCGGATCCGAACATTGCGTTGACAGTTGTGTTGTCCGGAGCCGGCTTTTCTTCAGAGGTGTTTTTGTGCTTCGGAGCTAGTTTTGGATGTTTGGCCGCATTGGGATTGGCCTGAATATTTAGCAGTCCTTCTGAATCATCATCGGCATCAGCATATTTGCTTGTCGTCTCTATCATTTATCCCAAATCTGTGACATGGTCACGCTTCAGTCTGTGATGCAAAAGTCCGACCGGAAGTCCTTGATATGTCGGAAATGTATCTATAACTCCATGCTTGTTTAGTATCTACTTTGCTTTGCTTTGTCTACACTTTGAGGTGTTTTTATATATTTTATGGGACTAACCTATTAACAATTTTCCACAGTGCCAGTTGCCTGTTTTCTCCTGTTTTTGGTTCCAGTAAGGCAGAAAATCAATATTCTCGGAATTGGACGGGACAAAAGCCAAAGTCAATATTTTACCATGGGCAACACGAAGCCAAAAGACGAGACAGAGGGGCGCCACAGGGAGGCCAGACCCCCTAGGCGCGGCTAGGGTTGTCCTGCGCCTACGCAGGGTGTGGCCCCCCTGCTGGCCCTCCCTGGCTCGCCCCTTTGCCTATAAGAAGCCCCCGATGCAGAAACCCTAGGCACTCGATCAAAACTCCACGAAGCCTTCAGTAGCCGCTGCCACCATCGTCCCTAGATCGGGGGATCTAAAGTTCTTCGTAGCACCCTGCCAGAGGGGAGATCATCCTGGAGGCCTTCTTCTCTGGTATGAAGCGTGAGTAGTTCCACCTTGGAATACGGGTCCATGTAGTAGCTAGATGGTTGTATCTCCTCCTTGTGCTTTCATGTATAGATCTTGTGAGCTCCGTTCATGGTCAAGATCTAATCTATTTGCAATCATGCATGTTGTGTTTGCAGGGATCCGATGGATTTTGAGATTGCTATGTCAGATTGATTAATGGTTTTGTCTATTTTATTCTATCATGTCAATGCTGTTTGTGATCTTGCATGCTCTCCGTTGTTAGTATCTATCTTGGCCAAGTAGTTGCTAGTGACTCCAAGATGAAATCCTTGGAAGAAAAGGATGAATCGAAATATCGCTGATACCCCAAAACTCAGCGCAAAGAACCAACCAGATTGCCCCAGTGGTATTTATGCTCGATAGTGGGTTCATGCCTCTAGTTTCCAAGGGAAGTGACAGAAATCTCTTCGGTTGTAGATGTTTTGTTGCCACTAGGGAGAAAACAACGGTCTCTTGTTCATGGAACAAGTGGATTGTTTAATGTACATAGTTTGCTTAAAGTAGTTGTCTGTTGCTTGCAACTTAATACTGGAGGGGGTTCGGATGATAACTTGAAGGTGGACTTCTAGTCATAGATGCAGCTGGATGGCGGTCTATGTATATTGTTGTATTGCCCAATCAAATCTCATAGGATCTTTTTGTCTAGTATTGCATTGTTATGCCTGGCTCAGTTCCTGTCAATTGCCATACTATAATTTGTTTACCCTTCATGCCAAGTTGTTTATCTAAGGACAACACCTCTAGTGAACTATGGACCCCAGTCCAGTCTTTACCATTGATACATCTTCCACTGTTACTGTTTACTTGCTGCAAACCATCATATACTTCCACACCATACAGTTAATCCTTTGTTATAGCAACCGGTGAGATTGACAACCTCACTGTTAGTTGGGGCAAAGTCTTGAGTTTGTGTTTTGCAGGTATCCACATTGCTTGCAGCACATTTGGGACGTTTCCTTCGTCCTACTGATTCGATAACCTCGGTTTATTACTAAGGGAAACTTGCCTAATGTACTACATCATACCTTCCGCTTGGGGTCTCCCAACGAAGTGCTGCTGCACTCATCAAGGCTTTTTTTGGCGCCGTTGCCGGGGAGGCTAAGGACGTCTTCACAAGGGGAGTCCTCCTCAACCTTTCTCTTTACTTTGTTTTTGGTTTGCTTAGTTTCTTTTTCTTGGTTTTGTTTGCCTCTTTTTTATCAAAAACTCCAAAAAATTAGTTTAGTTTGGTTTGCTTTCTCTTATCAAAAACACAAAAAAATAGTTCCTACTCTAGTTGTTGGTCTGTTATTGCCTTGCTTTGTCATGCTTTCTATCAATGGATGGTTTCTTTGAAACTAGTTCTTATTGGCAAGGTGGGTTCACGGAATAACAAAAGTATTATTATAAGGAACACCGTTTGTCACAAAAAGGGAAACACTTATGGGAACAAATTGATAAGTTGAATACTATTGCTAGAGACGTGTGCTCTACTTATAATGTTACTTATTGCTTTGATAAATCTTGTTGCTGTAGCAGGTATAAACACCTTCCTTTTCAGTGTGAGTATAATGATAATGTTACCATATCTTCTTATGTTAAGGGAAATTATGACTTTTATGATGTGGAACAAATTGAAGAATTTATTGCCTTCAAGGGTGCATTTGAACTTGCCAGTTTGCTTGAAAATGCTGATGATGCACCTTATGAATATGAGCTTTATGAGATACTTAAATTTTGCTTTGATAATTACAAGGAAGAAAATGGCTATATTCTTGAGTATTTTAATAGATGCTTTCCACAAATGGAAGAGACTAATGCCTTGCAGGAGCCTATGGAAGAAGAAATTGTTGAAACTGGAAGCTCATTAGACGAGAAAGAGGAGGAGAGTGATAAACAAAAGGAGGAAGAATGGATTATATACCCATGCCTACCTTCTAATGAGAGTAACTCTTTATACCTTACATTATTTGATTTTCCCCCATGCTTACCAAAGGAGTATGAACGTTATGCTCCTATGGATCCTTTTGAAATATCTACTTTGGGTAAAACCTGTGAAGGTTTTAATCCCACTATTTTTGAGCTTGATAGAAATTATGTGTTTGTAGATCATGAAAAGCATGCTTTATGTGATAGGTATATTGTTGATTTTATTCATGATGTTTAACATCCCTAAATTCATATTCCAAAACTCATTCATATCATCTAAGCATTCATCATCATTTAGGGTTCTTCTCAAAAACAGAAGCTTGTGCTATGATTTCATGTGAGTAAATTTCACTCATTAGGCCATCACCTTTTCAAACTTGAATGTTAAGGAACTTGTTTGCTTGCCCCACTATTGGAAAGATTAGGTGTAAAAGTTTAACCAAAATTTTCAAATTAGAAATAATTTCAAAACCTCTATTTACAAACATTTGCAAAATAGTGCTAAGTCTCTGGTTGTTTGAAATCCAAGTCTGATCAAGCCTTTGCAAGGCAACCCCATGAACTTTGACTTACTTCTGAGACCAATTCACCCCTGCAAAACCTCAGAAAGATTTGAATTCAAATTGATTTTGAAACTATTTGAAAACCTAATCAGAAAATCGAATTAGAAAAGAAAAAGAGCTAAACAAATGAAAAGGGCCGAGCGCCAGTTATCTGGCCCAGCAGAGGATCGAGCCCAACTAGCCCACCCGGGGATTTCTTTTTCTTCTCTCACGCGCAAGCGCACGCGTTCAGCCGCTGACAGACGGACCCCACCCTCATTTCGCACACGTCGCTGACGAGCGGGCCCTGTCCACGCTGTCATCGTCTTCCCCAAACTGCGCCCGCGACCACGTCGCCGCTGCAGTCACTGCCGGTAATGGCGCGGCTTAATTGGGCATTAAAACACGGGCGTTTCCTGTCGAGATGCCGGCTATAAGATCCCCACCTCCTCGCAGTCATTTTCCCCCAGTCAATTCCACACTCACGCCACCAGGCTGCCCATGACTCGCTCGAGACCGCCGCAGACAGAGCCAACTCCGGCGAACGATTCAGGTGAGCTCCGTGCGCCCCTTGCCCTCTGGATTGTTCGAGACACTTAGTAATCCTCTTGCGCACCTTCTAACCACAACAGCATCTCAGCGCCCAGTCGCCAGATTCGCTGACGATGTAAGCACCCGACGACCACCCCAACTCCGGCGGTCTCGGTGAAGTCCCGGCGCCTTGCTTTCTTATTCACCCAAGCGTGTTCGCAATTGTCCTGCGCATCTCCTAAACCCGTTGGTTCGTGTTAGCGACGCAGAACCTCGCAACGACTCGACAACATCCACCGACGCCAGACGCAACTCCGACGAGGTCTAGAGCCCATCTCCGAGCGCCCTCGCATAAGCCGAGCTTCAGCAGCCTCCGGCGAACCTGGTAAGCCCCTTCTTCCCCTTGCGGACGATCTAGAACGCCGGCGCCACCGTAGTCTGACGCGCCGCCGCCAGTCAACGCCGCCAGCGCCGCCCGTTCGTGGCTTGATGGTTTGGTCCGTTGGATCTGCATCGTAGGGCTAGGATAGATCTAGGCCGAAGAGCAGGGACGGAGCTGCCTTGTAGCTACTGGGGTCAGCTGAACCCAATGGATTCAGGAATTCCTTCACTATCTTGGTACTAATTCCTATTCATTTGCAGAAGACCACCGCAGTGTCATAGAGATGACCCCATCGATTATTTTTTCTGCCTTCGTCCCTGCCGAAGAGGTACGCGCGCGTCTGGATCGTTAGATCTAAGTTAGATCCTACGATGCCTGCGATCGCCGATCCAAGACGGCATGCACCAAGAAGGTTATGACGGCGTGGTTAAATTCAAAAACAGAATTTAAAACCTGATTTAGATCCAAACTTCAAACTACAAGAACTTTTGAATGCCACGTTAGAATTTTACAAATTTTATACCGTTTGAATCAGTGAAACAAAACCTTTCTGAATATCCAATTTGTTTAACAGATAGTAACCATTAAAATGATTTTATTTGTGGAATCATATTTAAAGCTATTTTGAGTATAGATTTATTTTGGTAATTGGTTTTAATGTTAAATAAGTTTGTTTTGGCAAATTTTGTGTTTTGTTATGTTTCAATATCATGCACATGCTTAGTAGAATTTCCAAAATCATCACTTAGTAAAATTCTTGCATGCATGCATTCATATTATTTTGGATTGAATATATTGTGTGTGTAATTGAATGCTATAATTTTTGTAGATTTTGCTAGTGATTGTGATTGTGAAGAGTGCTACTCTCCCCACTACCAAGGCAAGTGATATTTTCATGAATATTTCTAACCTATGTTTTGTACTAGCATTAGATATTTTGCTTGCACGCTATTTTGTCTAAAGCTAAATTTGGGAAATCCTATGTAGTTTAGAATAGTAGAATTGCTAAGGAATTTTCCCTATGATAAGTTGCCATGCCTTGCTTAGCCTAGCTATATAGCAAACAAGGGTTGGTGAAAATCTACACTTACCATGATGAAAATATTTCTAAGTCATGAGACTTATACTTTCCTAATAAAACCACTAAGTCAAATGAACCTCCTGGGTGGAATGGAAAGAATGGGTTATGATGAGTGGTTACACAAGGCCATGGACTTGGGTTGTGTATCTCACTTGTGGTAAGCCACCCAGGCACAAAGGGATTTGGAGGCCAAGTGTTGAGAAAGCTTACAGTGCAACCACTTGGCAATATGGGCTCTGCCTTGATCATATAGGTTGCTAGAACTTAGTCATTTGGACAGTTGGTGGTAGATGGGATGATATGTTGGAGCGCGTCCATTTGACTAAGGAAAGGCTTCTGAAAGGTCCTGTCTTGGGAAACCAAGTCTGGTGGGGAAAGTGCACAACCTCTGTAGATGGAAAACCTAAGTACTTAGCCTAGTCCAAGGCAATGGACACTTTTGAGCATCAAGACATGGAAGCTACAAGAATCTCATCACTCCAATTTCTAAGTAAAATTTATGGGTGAACAAGGGTGAAGGACCCCAATGTCTATTGGTGGTTCTTTGGGAATGTTTTGACAAAGAAAACTTAGTGATTTCAACTAATAGGAAAAACTTATTTTCAAGCAAAGCAAGCCAAGCTACACTTAGCCAAAATGCATATAGTAATATAGACCACCTAAAAATACTAAGGTATCACTTGCCAATACTATTCCAAAGTATTGACCATCTGTGGCTGTAACTTGTGATGTTGCAGGTTACTCCGATGATGAATAGGAGTCATGAGTCTACACTCAACATGCTTGCCTGTGGCACATGAAGATGAAGACTTGTGTTTATTTGCTTATTCCTTAAACTCTTGTATTAGGCCTGTGGCCATGAGTTGTAAAAGACTATGTTTTATCTCTGGAATGAATGTAATAAACGACCTTTGTATCTGTGTACTTCATCTTAAACTGTGGATGCTAGCATTGATCCAGGGACTAACATTGCAATCACAGGGATCCTTTCCTTTATAAAGGAGGGGTCTAACAGATGGTATCAGAGCACTGTGTTGCCTGTAGGATTATGACCCTAGGATTGAAAACCACTAAGGAAAAAAAATTCAACTACTTCTACACTTGTCTATTCTTCTCGTAAAACTTTTCTAATCTTTTCATTCTCAACTCCATTTGTAGATGAACTCCATCAATGAAGCCGTGAAGAAAGGACCACTCATGACCATGACCTTGGAGTGTGAAACTGAGTTTCCCAATATACTCAAGGACCTCATGATGGCAATGGAAGCACATGGTGCAGCTGTGTACAAGGGCTTTCCAGTGATGGATGAAGGAGTGGAGTATTGGTGGGTGCAACTTCACTTGTACAAAAACAAGGAAGACAACCACAAAGAAAGGGGATTCTGCATGTACACCAACACTAAAATGCACACCACATTCTTTGAGTCACCCGGAGATGCAGCTTGGAGGACTATCAAAGAACTAAGTGCTAGAGTCAAGTGCGTAATGCTCAACCTCCAAAAAGACTTAGAGAAAGAGAAGGAACTTACCCAAGAGTTGGAAGCCACCAACCAAGAGTTAAGGGGAGATATAATAGACTTAGTGATGGAATCATGTGAGCAAGATAGGTGGATTGCCTCTAGAAACATTGTGATAGCCACCAGATCCAGTGAGATAGGCCTATAAGCACACTTTGTTAGTGGACCACCATCTATCACCTTATTTTCCAAAATGATACCTTAAATAAGTTGGACCTTAATTGATGTAATGGACCTATGTATGCATGACTTGTGTAAGGATTGTGTTCCATGGATATGTATGAATGTTTGTCTTGATTTACCTTGAATTGTGTTGTTCTAACTTTTTCATCCTTATAAATAGATGCCTATTGCCATCAGCACTGTTGAGGAGTTCCATGTTACTCGTTTCGGACCTCGTATCATTGAGATTACCACTTTGCTCGATCTCCCTCTTCCCACCATCACGGTGTACCCACTCACCAAGTTCGAGAGGAAGGACCTCTGGGGCTTCAAGGTGAACCAGCCAGGACGCCAGACTGAGCCTACTACAGAGGCCATCGTCTTGAAGCTGATGCACGACGACAGGGAGAGAGGCATGGAGGTAGTCATGTAGGACCTGATAGGACGTCTGTTAGGCCGTCACTCCCGACAGGTTAGGGGCACTCACTTTCACGTCTTCGGAAGGCGTGATGTTGATGGAGAGTCCATCGACTTTGAGGACGACTCGAGAGACACGGCAGAGCCGATACGTCTTTATCTCCAGGACTTAGAGACTCTCCTCTAGCACGTGGACACAGACATGACGAACGTCATGCTTGGGAATGACGAGCTTCAGGTACAGCTACGCGAGAAGGACAAGCTTTTCGCACAGCAGGATGAGATGATCAAGGAAATGGAGACAAAGTTCGAGGCCCAGGACCGCAAGTTCAAGAGTCAGGAGAAACGCGTCCAGGATAGGAACAAGAAAATCCGGGACATGACCGAGGAACTGAAGTCCAAGGATTTCGAGCTTGAGCAGCAACAAATGGTTATTAAGAGGCTTCGCTCCCAGAAGAGGGCTCTCAAGGCCAAGGTCGATTCCTTGACCACTACGATTGAGGAGAACAAGACCGTGATGGAGAACGCAGGTCTTACCTTCGTCGAGGAGGAGATTGATGCTGATGAGTAGACTTGATCACTCGTTTATCTTTCATATTCATACTTGTTATTGTGAACTTATTATTGGACCATCCGACATGTGGATGGCTTGCCACTTGTGTGTTTTACTTCATGAGCTTATTATGTGGTTGTTGAAATTTTATTCTTATGTTGCTTGTTATGTGTTTGGTTATGATGTATTGTTCATAAAACACCTATGGGTATCTCATTCTTATCTATTTGAACAAACCACAGATGCCTCCCCGTCGCGCAAACCCCAACCCCAACAACATCACCCCGGAAATGCAACAAATGATGAATGCGCAAACACAGCTTATGCAAATGATGACAACATTCATCCAAAACCAGAATAACAACAACAACAACCACAACCCCAACAACAACAACAACAACAACAACCCTCCGGGATTTGATATGCTCACCAGATTTCTGCGTCTGAGGCCAGCTAAGTTTTCGGGAACAACAGATCCCATGGTATCCAATGACTGGCTACGTTCTGTGAATAAGGACTTAGTGACCGTGGGCTGCACGGATGCTGAAAAAGTCAGGTTCGCAGCACACCTGTTGGAAGGACCAGCCGCCACATGGTGGGACAACTTCCAAATCACCACTCCTATTGATGAGGTGACTTGGGCTATCTTTGAAGATGGCTTTCGCACTGCTCATATCTCATCAGGAATGATGAGTTTGAAAAAGAAGGAGTTTCACAACTTGAAGCAGCGCCACCGCAGCGTGGCTGAGTACATAGAAGAGTTCAACAGTCTGGCGTGCTATGCACCGGATGAGGTTGATACAGATGCAAAAAGAAAGGAAAAAATTTTGGAGGATTTGAATGATGAACTGAACCTACAGTTGTCAGTGGCATATGTTCCAACTTATCAGTCTTTGTGTGACAAGGCTGCTATTCTGGAGAGTAAAATGAAGCAAGTCGAGAGTAGGAAGAGGAAACACTCCGACAAGCACAGCTCGGGATCGTCTCATAAACGATCTCACTATGATGACAGTGGCAGCTCGGGATCCCATAAACATGGGAAATTCAACAAGCACCACAACCACAACCGTCATGACAACAAGCATCATCGCAGTCATGACAATGATAAGTACAAGAACCACAAGAGTGGACATAAGAGCCACCACAGTGGGAATGGTAGTGGAAGTGGAGGTCAGCATGTTAAAAAGGACATCAGTCAAGTTGAGTTCTTCAAATGCAAGAAGCTGGGGCATTATGCCAATGAGTGCCCTGAGAACAAAGTGGAAGGACCTAACAAGCCAAATCCTTTCCAGAAAGGACAGGTTAATCACATTAATGTGGAAGAGGTCTATCAAGAGCCTGATGCCGTTGCTGGTAAGTTCAGACTCAATTCCATTCCAGCATTTGTACTCTTTGACACTGGTGCATCTCATTCATTCATATCAAAAGCATTTGTTGATAGAAATGGGTTTGCATCTGAAAACATTGGGTGTCCAATAAAAGTTAGTTCTCCTGGTGGAGACATGATAGTAAGTCTTGGATGCCGGGACCTTGTCCTAGAGTTTGGAAAACATAAGTTTCCAGTAAGCCTGATAATCCTAGATTCCCAAGGACTAGACGTAATTTTGGGAATGGATTGGATGGCTAAGTATGAAGGAATACTAGATTGTGCCAATCGTACAGTTGCACTCACAACCCCAGAAGGAAGAAGAATAAAATTCAAGTCAAACTTTGAATCCAAAGGAAGTAAGCTGAATTCTCTTAAGGGGGTTAGCATGGACAGTGTGCCAATTGTGTGTGAGTATCCGGATGTATTTCCGGAAGAATTACCAGGGATGCCACCAGATAGAGATGTGGAGTTTCTGATAGATTTGGTACCAGGTTCTGGACCAATAGCTAAGAGACCGTACAAAATGTCAGTTGATGAACTGAAAGAACTCAAGAAGCAGCTAGGAGAACAGTTGCAGAAAGGGTTTATTCAACCAAGTTCTTCATCTTGGGGAGCCCCGGTATTGTTTGTAGAGAAGAAGGATAGAACACAAATATTATGTATTGACTACCGTTCTCTCAACGAGGTGACCATCAAGAACAAATATCCTTTGCCAAGAATCAACGACTTGTTTGATCAGTTAGAAGGAGCATGTGTGTTCTCGAAGATTGATCTTCGGTCAGGCTATTTTCAACTCAAGATAAGAGAGCAAGACATACCTAAGACAGCATTCACCACAAGGTATGGTTTGTATGAGTACACTGTGATGCCTTTTGGTTTAACCAACGCTTCAGCTTACTTCATGAATATGATGAACAAGGTATTCATGGAATTCCTTGACAAGTTTGTGGTCGTTTTCATCGATGACATCTTAGTCTACTCCAAGAGTAAGGAAGAACATGAAAGACACTTGCGCTTGATACTTGAAAAGTTAAGAGAGCATAAACTTGATGCCAAATTCAGCAAGTGTGAGTTTTGGTTAGAGGAAGTTGGTTTTCTTGGTCATGTTATGACAAAGGATGGTGTGGCAGTTGATCCTGCTAAGGTTTCAGCTGTGACATATTGGGAATCACCCAAGAATGTGAAAGAAGTTCGTAGTTTCCTCGGCTTAGCCGGTTACTACAGAAGGTTCATTGAAAATTTCTCGAAGGTTGCTAAGACAATGACATAATTTCTAAAGAAGGACAAGAAATTTGCTTGGACTGAAGGTTGCGAAGTCAGCTTCCAAGAGCTGAAGAAGAGACTTGTGACAGCACCAGTTCTATGTCTGCCAGATTTGGAAAAGGATTTCCAAGTATATTGTGATGCGTCTCATCAAGGTTTGGGTGCCGTACTTATGCAAGATGGTAAAGTCGTAGCCTATGCCTCGAGACAACTCAAAACTCATGAAGTAAACTATCCTACTCATGATTTGGAGTTAGCCTCCGTCGTCCATGCACTCAAAACATGGAGACATTACCTTTTGGTTAAGCGGTGTGAAGTGTTCACCGATCATAAGAGCTTGAAGTATATCTTCACCCAGAAAGAAATCAACATGAGACAAAGGAGATGGCTAGAACTTATTAAGGATTATGACTTAAGTTTGCAATACCACCCCGGTAAAGCGAACGTAGTAGCCGATGCTCTAAGTCGTAAGACGTTTGTAAATGGCCTTACCAAAGGGGAATTGCCAGATGACTTGTGTAAGAAATTCAAAGAACTTAGATTGGAGATTGTGCCGGAAGGACATCTCATGTCCTTAGATGTTCAACCCACTTTATTGGACAAGATCCAAGAAGCTCAGAAAACTGATAAGGAAATTGAAAAGATTAAGGAAAATATAAGTCTGGGGAAAGCCAAGAGTTTTCATATAGAAGAACAAGGTACCTTATGGCACGGGAAACGTATATGCGTTCCACAAGACCCGGAGTTGCGGAAACTGATTTTACAAGAAGCCCACAACTCTCCGTATTCTATTCACCCGGGAAACACTAAGATGTACATGGACATGAAAGAAAGATTTTGGTGGAACAATCTCAAAAGAGACATCGCTGAACATATTGCTTTGTGTGATGTGTGTAGCATAGTAAAAGCGGAGCATCAGAAACCAGCAGGTTTGCTTCAACCACTGCCTATTCCTGAATGGAAGTGGGAAAATATTGGTATGGATTTCATTACCGGATTACCAAGGACCAGGTCAGGGTATGATTCCATATGGGTGGTAGTGGATCGCCTCACTAAAGTGGCTCATTTTATACCCGTGAAGACAACTTATACAAGTGCCAAGTTAGCAAAAATCTACATGAGCAGAATTGTATGCCTTCACGGTGTGCCTGAGAGTATTGTGTCAGATAGAGGAACACAGTTCACTTCTCACTTTTGGAGACAGCTTCATGAATCGTTGGGAACGAGATTGGAATTTAGTACTTCCTTTCATCCCCAAACTGATGGACAAACGGAAAGGACTAATCAAATTCTTGAAGACATGTTAAGGGCATGTGCCTTAGACTATGGAGCAAGTTGGGATGAAAGCTTGCCTTACGCAGAGTTCTCTTACAACAATAGTCATCAAGTTAGTATTGGAATGGCACCATTTGAGTTACTCTACGGAAGGAAATGTACCACCCCATTACTATGGAATGGTGTGGGAGAGAGAAGTTTATTTGGACCTGATCTTATCAAAGACGCCGAAGAGAAGGTCAAATTGGTTAAGGACAGGTTGAAGGTAGCAGCCTCGATGTAAAAGCTACGAGATTCTAAGCGTAGAGAAGTCACCTACGAAGTTGGGGATAGAGCTTATCTCAGGGTATCACCACTCCGTGGAGTGAAAAGATTTGGAGTCAAAGGAAAGTTGGCACCAAGATATGTTGGGCCATTCAAGATTCTAAGTCGCAAGGGAGAAGTTGCATATGAAGTTGAATTGCCTGAATCTCTGTCAACTGTCCATAATGTATTTCATGTGAGTCAGCTTAAGAAATGTCACCCAGAAATGGAAGAAACTTCTTTGAAGGATACCATACCGTTGGAAGAAGTCCAACTAGAAAGTGATCTCACCTATGAGGAAAAGCCTGTCAAGATTCTTGAGACTGCAGAAAGAGTCACAAGGACAAAAACTATCAAGTTTTGCAAAGTATAATGGAACCATCATTCCGAAGAGGAAGCAACATGGGAAAGAGAAGATGATCTTCGGAAACACCACCCTCACCTATTTGCTAGCCAATCCGAATCTCGAGGGCGAGATTCATCTTAAGGGGGTTAGATTTGTAACATCCCTAAATTCATATTCCAAAACTCATTCATATCATCTAAGCATTCATCATCATTTAGGGTTCTTCTCAAAAACAGAAGCTTGTGCTATGATTTCATGTGAGTAAATTTCACTCATTAGGCCATCACCTTTTGAAACTTGAATGTTAAGGAACTTGTTTGCTTGCCCCACTATTGGAAAGATTAGGTGTAAAAGTTTAACCAAAATTTTCAAATTAGAAATAATTTCAAAACCTCTATTTACAAACATTTGCAAAATAGTGCTAAGTCTCTGGTTGTTTGAAATCCAAGTCTGATCAAGCCTTTGCAAGGCAACCCAATGAACTTTGACTTACTTCTGAGACCAATTGACCCCTGCAAAACCTCAGAAAGATTTGAATTCAAATTGATTTTGAAACTATTTGAAAACCTAATCAGAAAATCGAATTAGAAAAGAAAAAGAGCTAAACAAATGAAAAGGGCCGAGCGCCAGTTATCTGGCCCAGCAGAGGATCGAGCCCAACTAGCCCACCCGGGGATTTCTTTTTCTTCTCTCACGCGCAAGCACACGCGTTCAGCCGCTGACAGACGGACCCCACCCTCATTTCGCACACGTCGCTGACGAGCGGGCCCTATCCACGCTATCATCGTCTTCCCCAAACTGCGCCCGCGACCACGTCGCCGCTGCAGTCACTGCCGGTAATGGCGCGGCTTAATTGGCCATTAAAACACGGGCGTTTCCTGTCGAGACGCCGGCTATAAGATCCCCACCTCCTCGCAGTCATTTTCCCCCAGTCAATTCCACACTCACACCACCAGGCTGCCCACGACTCGCTCGAGACCGCCGCAGACAGAGCCAACTCCGGCGAACGATTCAGGTGAGCTCCGTGCGCCCCTTCCCCTCTGGATTGTTTGAGACACTTAGTAATCCTCTTGTGCACCTTCTAACCACAACAGAGCATCCTGTACTGCCCCAGGTCGCCGTATTCGCTTGACGCCGTAAGCACCCGACGACCACCCCAACTCCGGCGAGCAGTATCAGTAAGTCCCGAGCGCCCCTTGCTTTCTTATTCACCCGAGCGTGTTCGCAATTGTCCTGCGCATCTCCTAAACCCGTTGGTTCGTGTTAGGGCGACGCAGAACCTCGGCAACGACTCCGACAACATCCACCCGACGCCAGACGCAACTCCGACGAGGTCTAGAGCCCATCTCCGAGCGCCCCTCCGCAAGCCAGTACCACGTCGAGCTTCAGCAGCCTCCGGCAAACCTGGTAAGCCCCTTCTTCCCCTTGCGGACGATCTAGAACACCGGCGCCACCGTAGTCTAACGCGCCGCCGCTAGTCAACGCCGCCAGCACCGCCCGTTCGTGGCTTGATGGTTTGGTCCGTTGGATCTGCATCGTAGGGCTAGGATAGATCTAGGCCGAAGAGGTACGCGCGCGTCTGGATCGTTAGATCTAAGTTAGATCCTACGGTCTGCGACTGCCGATCCGCGCGAAGCGGTACGCACCAGTAAGGTTGCGACGCGTGGCAGGGTTAAATTCAAAAACAGAATTTAAAACCTAATTTAGATCCAAACTTCAAACTACAATAACTTTTGAATGCCACGTTAGAATTTTACAAATTTTATACCATTGGAATCAGTGAAACAAAACCTTTCTGAATATCCAATTTGTTTAACAGATAGTAACCATTAAAATGACTTTATTTGTGGAATCATATTTAAAGATATTTTGAGTATAGATTTATTTTGGTAATTGGTTTTAATGTTAAATAAGTTTGTTTTGGCAAATTTTGTGTTCTGTTATGTTTCAATATCATGCACATGCTTAGTAGAATTTCCAAAATCATCACTTAGTAAAATTCTTGCATGCATGCATTCATATTATTTTGGATTGAATATATTGTGTGTGTAATTGAATGCTATAATTTTTGTAGATTTTGCTAGTGATTGTGATTGTGAAGAGTTCTACTCTCCCCACTACCAAGGCAAGTGATATTTTCATGAATATTTCTAACCTATGTTTTGTACTAGCATTAGATATTTTGCTTGCACGCTATTTTGTCTAAAGCTAAATTTGGGAAATCCTATGTAGTTTAGAATAGTAGAATTGCTAAGGAATTTTCCCTATGATAAGTTGCCATGCCTTGCTTAGCCTAGCTATATAGCAAACAAGGGTTGGTGAAAATCTACACTTACCATGATGAAAATATTTCTAAGTCATGAGACTTATACTTTCCTAATAAAACCACTAAGTCAAATGAACCTCCTGGGTGGAATGGAAAGAATGGGTTATGTTGAGTGGTTACACAAGGCCATGGACTTGGGTTGTGTATCTCACTTGTGGTAAGCCACCCAGGCACAAAGGGATTTGGAGGCCAAGTGTTGAGAAAGCTTACAGTGCAACCACTTGGCAATATGGGCTCTGCCTTGATCATATAGGTTGCTAGAACTTAGTCATTTGGACAGTTGGTGGTAGATGGGATGATAGGTTGGAGCGCATCCATTTGACTAAGGAAAGGCTTCTGAAAGGTCCTGTCTTGGGAAACCAAGTCTGGTGGGGAAAGTGCACAACCTCTGCAGATGGAAAACCTAAGTACTTAGCCTAGTCCAAGGCAATGGACACTTTTGAGCATCAAGACATGGAAGCTACAAGAATCTCATCACTCCAATTTCTAAGTAAAATTTATGGGTGAACAAGGGTGAAGGACCCCAATGTCTATTGGTGGTTCTTTGGGAATGTTTTGACAAAGAAAACTTAGTGATTTCAACTAATAGGAAAAACTTATTTTCAAGCAAAGCAAGACAAGCTACACTTAGCCAAAATGCATATAGTAATATAGCCCACTTAAAAATACTAAGGTATCACTTGCCAATACTATTCCAAAGTATTGACCCTCGTGGTCAGTAACTTGTGATGTTGCAGTTACTCGATGATGAATAGGAGTCATGAGTCTACACTCAACATGCTTGCCTGTGGCACATGAAGATGAAGACTTGTGTTTATTTGCTTATTCCTTAAACTCTTGTATTAGGCCTATGGCCATGAGTTGTAAAAGACTATGTTTTATCTCTGGAATGAATGTAATAAACGACCTTTGTATCTGTGTACTTCATCTTAAACTGTGGATGCTAGCATTGATCCAGGGACTAGCATTGCAATCATAGGGATCCTTTCCTTTATAAAGGAGGGGTCTAACATGATGCTACTGAAAATTATTATGAGAGAGGAAAGTATGGTTGTAGAAGTTTTCATGGTACTAAAACACCTCTCTATGTGCTGAAAGTTTTGAAGTTGCTCTTGTTTTTTCTACCCATTCTTGTTACTACGCGCTTCTTTGATTTATTTTCTTACAAGATTCCTATGCATATGAAGTGGGTTAGAATTAAATGTGTTTTTAATTTGCTTCTTTATGCTCTCTTTTACTTCAATTCATATTTCTTATGTGAGCATCTTCTCAAACTATCAAGCCTAACTTAAAGGCGTTAAAGAAAAGTACTTGTTGGGAGATAACCCAAGATTTTTCTTGAGTCTTGAAGTTATTAATTCAGTAATGACCTCTCCTTATCCTTTGTGTTTGCTTTTTGTGCAAAGGATGACCTCTAATGAGAGGGAAGTAAGATTTGGGGAGTTGCTGTCCCAAAACAGATTTCTTTCCTCCACCATAAATATTCATGAGGAGTCTCTGTAAGTCGGATTTATCTTAAAATTTACGAATAAATCCCCCAATATGTTAGCTAACTTTCGTTAGTTCAACACTTTTTGATTTGGGAAACATAAGAGTTTCTAAAAAATCGGTTTCTACCTGCTGGTCTGTTTTGACAGATTTCTGCCATTGTTTGCATTTGCTTCTTATTGATTCCTTTTTGAGTTCTTTTTGGGGAATTGATCTTTTTGAAGGAGTTGCTACAGTATCTTGTGTTTTTAGTGAAAAGTTTTGCTGTTCCAAAGCTAAACCCAAAGGTATTTTATCTTTTGAATACACTAATGTTGCTAATGAAGATTGTGTGAAGTTTTGTATGAAGGAAAAAATTCAGGTGTAGAGAGAGAATGATGTAATGAGATGAAGAATGGAAAAAAGATCAATCTTGGGGATGCCACCCCGGTGTCAACCCAAGAAATATCCAATAGGTACACACGTCAAAGCTTGGGGATGCCCAAGGCATCCCCTTCTTCATCAATAAAAAGCTTAGGTCTGTCTAGACACTTCGTTTTTATTGTTTCATGCACTGTTGTGTTGTTCTTGGAGCGTCTTAGTTTTTGTTTGCTTTGCTTATTTTGTTTAGTTTGCTTGAATATAGTTTGGACCCCCATTCTCGCTGTGTTGTTTCAAATAAGTTGATCGGTGTTGGAAAGGAGTAGAAAGTTCTTACTTGAAAGTGCAAGAGGAGCTTGCATTGACTGTGACTTAGACTTTAGCATGACATGCTAGGTGTTTTTTGACCTTATGCTTAGTGATTATTGCTGTATCATGTCCTGTTCCAAACAATTGGGATTTCTTAGTGTGCCTTGAAAGAATCATGCGTTTTTTTAGCATACAAAAGCATAGTGTTGTGGTATTCTCCTTTGATGCTTTGTTTGGGTTGACTTGGCACATGCTCATACCATGTTATGACTATGAACAATTCACCATAGCCTCTATGATCATTTAGTACTTGACTTGTAGTACCACTCTATGCTTTGATTAGTAATGTTTTGTCGCTTTGCATGATTATGGCCATTATTGCTCTCTTAGTTGGTTGCTCCCAGTCTTTTGCTAGCCTCCACTTTTATGAGTAAGCTCTACTCATGCTTACAACTCCCAAGAAACCAAGTTTTTCCAAAGTTTCCACTATAAATTCCTATGCATGATGTGTTACACCATTCCAAGTATATTCTTGTTTTCAGCTATCTTCCAATTAAAAAAGTATTTTGTTATGTGAAAACTTAGTGATTAAAGATGTCACAAACTTGATGGCACACTTTATATTCTTTGCCCCTAATAAACTTGAACCATTGTGTCATCTATGTTGTATATGCTTGCACTTATACGTTGGAATTAGCAGAACCATGTTGTCATGGGGAATGTTTTCATCATTGCACTTGTACTTTGTACACAGTTGATATCATGCTCTTTTGACTATGGATGTCACCGGTGTGAAATAAAGAGGGATCTTGTAAGTCCATGGAGTTATGTATTTTGTGTTAGAGAAACGCTTGGGCTGCTAGCCTAAGCCATGCCTAATCATGGTGGAAACTTGTAGCATCACCATAATGAGCATTCTGTGAAGCATCCTCAATAAAAATCTATGCACATAGTAAATAAAAAGATCGTTGAGATGCTCATTGTCTGCTTGCCTTGTCATTTTGGTTATGGGATAGCTCCTGTACCATGTGCAAGGGGTACCCATTGGCGGTTCTCTATGATACGCATGTACTTACTATGACAAGACCTTACAGGTGAATGAAGTTGATTAGCATGAGGTGTGGCCCTCGTATTCAAGCATATGCTCCATAGTTTGAGATTTCCAACTTATACTTTGTCAAGCATATGCTCCATAGTTTGTTCACTTTAACCTTAATCACTTCAAGATGCTTATGATAGGGGCAATGAGGGCTAAAAGCTAAC
Organism: Avena longiglumis; assembly: GCA_030063025.1. Lineage (NCBI taxonomy): Eukaryota > Viridiplantae > Streptophyta > Magnoliopsida > Poales > Poaceae > Avena > Avena longiglumis. The sequence continues at coordinate 153,639,745 of CP125978.1, forward strand.
AAGTACCATAATTTCTGGAAGCTCTTTTTGAAACTTGAAATCCCTTCTTCCATTTATGAAGGGCCTTTCTTCCACTATTATATTGAGTCTCCACCTTCTACCTTTAGGCACCATTAAGAGAGCATTGTTTTCATTCTTAGTTCTATGTGCAGTGTCCCAAAACTTATTGATTGATGCATATTGTTGATATTACTTGTTCTTGTGCTATTTGTATCTAGTCACTCTTATGAACTTTGAAGGTGTCATATGCATCTATTTGCTACTCTTTGAGGGACAAGTTGAATGCCACTATGCCATGTTTTCTATATGTGAAACAAACAAATGTTTTTCAATGCATGTTATTCATGATATTTGTCTGTATCCTTTCATGTTGCATGCATAGTTACTTTGTCTTACTGTTAGAACTCCATCTTTCATGCACATGTTTAGAGTTCTTTGATCCTAGCTTTCAATGCTTGCAAATGGTTTGATCTTGGTTTTGATGGTGCATGTCACCTCAAAAATTATTATTTTATCACTTACCTACTCGAGGATGAGCAGGGGTTAAGCTTGGGGATGCTTGATACGTCAGAAACTTATATATAATTTTTGATGCTCCATGCTTGTTTAGTATCTACTTTGCTTTGCTTTGTCTACACTTTGAGGTGTTTTTATATATTTTCTGGAACTAACCTATTAACAAGTTGCCACAGTGCCAGTTGCTTGTTTTCTTCTGTTTTTGGTTCCAGAAAGGCAGAAAATCAATATTCTCATAATTGGACGGGACAAAAGCCAAAGTCAATAATTTACCGTGGGAAACACGAAGCTATAAGACGAGACGGAGGGTCGCCACAGGGCGGCCAGACCCCCTAGGCGCGGCTAGGGCTGGCCCGTGCCTAGGCAGGGTGTGGCCCCCCTGGTGGCCCCGCTGACTCACCCCTTCGCCTATAAGAATCCCCCGATGCAGAAACCCTAGGCACCCAATCAAAACTCCACGAAACCTTCTGTAGCTTCCGCCACCATCGTCCGTAGATCGGGGGGATCTGAAGTTCTTCCCAGCACCCTGCCGGAGGGGAGATCATCCTGGAGGCCTTCTTCTCCGGTATGAAGCGTGAGTAGTTCCACCTTGGACTACGTGTCCATGTAGTAGCTAGATGGTTGTATCTCCTCCTTGTGATTTCATGTATAGATCTTGTGAGCTCCGTTCATGATTAAGATCTAATCTATTTGTAATCATGCATGTTGTGTTTGTGGGGATCGGATGGATTTTGAGATTGCTATGTCAGATTGATTAATGGTTTTGTCTATTGGATTCTATCATGTCTGTGTCGATTGTGATCTTGCATGCTCTCCATTGTTAGTAGCTATCTTGGCCAAGTAGTTGCTAGTGACTCCAAGAGGGAGTATTTATGCTCGATAGTGGGTTCATGCCTCTAGTTTCCAAGGGAAGTGACATAAATCTCTTCGGTTGTAGATGTGTTGTTGCCACTAGGGAGAAAACAACGGTCTCTTGTTCCTGGAACAAGTGGATTGTTTACCTTACACACTTTTCTTAAAGCAGTTGTCTGTTGCTTACAACTTAATACTGGAGGGGGTTCAGATGATAACCTGAAGGTGGACTTCTAGTCACAGATGCAGTTGGATGGCGGTCTATGTATATTGTTGTATTTCCCAATCGAATCTCATAGGATCTTTTTGTCTAGTATTGCATTGTTATGCCTTCCTCAGTTCCTGTCAATTGCCCTACTATAATTTTTTTACCCTTCATGCCATGTTGTTTATCTAAGGAGAGCACCTCTAGTGAACTATGGACCCTGGTCCAGTCTTTACTATTGATACATCTTCTACTGTTACTGTTTACTTGCTGCAAACCATCATCACCATCCACACAATACAGTTAATCCTTTGTTATAGCAACCGGTAAGATTGACAACCTCAGTGTTACTTGGGGCAAAGTCTTGAGTTTGTGTTGTGCAGGTCTCCACGTTGCTTGCGGCACCTTTGGGACGTTTCCTTCCTCCTACTGGTTCGATAACCTCAGTTTCTTACTGAGGGAAACTTGTCTGCTATACTGCATCATACCTTCTACTTGGGGTATCCCAACGAAGTGCTGCTGCACTCATGAGTCCTGCAATAAAAGCTTCTATCACAGTTTGCTCATTTACTCCCTCGCAGGAGTTCTTCGTGTCAATCCAGCGTCCGAGGTAGTCCTGGCAGGTTTCTCCGGGTCTTTGTGTGCAACGCTGCAAGTCTCCAACTGTGCAGGGCCTCCTATATGTTCCCTCGAAGTTTGAAAAGAACGCACTTTGCATACCATACCAGTTGTGAATTGAATTCTCTGGCAGTTAACTGAGACATGATCGAGCCGTCTTTCTCAACATGAGTGGGAGATATCGGAATGCGACCAGGCTATTTCCTCCTTTGGCGATGCAGCAGGCCTGGAAGAAGTCCTGGAGCCAGGTATCTGGCTGGGCTGCGTCGTCGTAGGGCTGAATATGTTTGGCAATACCAAAGTCAACCAGAAATTTGGTCTGACATATGTGTGGTCCAAAGCACTTGGATCCCACATACACGTCTTCTTCCTTGTACCGCTGCGCTTCTATGTTTGATTCAATGCGATGGCGAGCGTCGTTTGGCGAGAGAGATCTGCGCCTTGGAGGCTCACGGCTCCTGCGCGGCGGAGTCGGATTTCTACTTCTTCTTTCACCATTGTCGCCTCTGCCCCTTCGGCTTCCGTGGCTACGTCGGGATCCTTCATGGTCGCTGCTAGGAGGCGATGGTGGCCCTGATGGATTATTTCCGGCTGGATTACACGGTGGTGGCAGTGGAGCCTCATTATGCTGACTCTGATGCCTGTTTCTTCGAGCATCGTCCCTACTTGATTCAGGACGATGCGGATCATCTCTTCGTCCGGCATTGTCAGCCGGACGGCTCAGTGGTGGCATCCTTAGCCGATCTTTCTCCTCTCGCTGGCGGCATGTTTCTGGGTCTTCTCTGTAGCGGTTGTTTTGCCGATGAGGTTTCATTGCCCTGATGGTGTCTTCGGATGCAGCCGGAATAACTCTTGCCCAGTCATGCGCCGGTCTGCGGGAGTGGCCTTTTGAGCCAGTTCTTGAATTCTCTTCTTCTCCACGGGGACGATAGTGTTGATTTGTATCCCTTCGAATTTTTACATCAGCGCTTTGGTCAGCGCCAGTGTGGCAAAACTCGGACTTTGAGGCCAGCTTGCCACTAAATGACGCACCCGTTTTCTGCTATTTTAATCCTGTGTCCAGCAACGCGACGCACTGCTGGACTTGCTGTGGAGACGGATTGTTGGCGAGGATGGCTCGAGCTGCAGCAGTGTTTTCAAACAGCGTGCTGTAGACTCAGATATTCTCTCCGTCCTTTCCGTCGAATAGATTTTTCTGGATATTCGGGTTCTTGTTAGCAAGAAATGGACATCCCCTTTCTTGTTTGGGTGTCGCTTGAAATCTGACGGATACTTGGCAAGATCACTGTCTAACTGTTGTCTAAGCTCGACGATGCACGCGGCTTCCTCGAGTAGAAACAGGCGATGCTTTTACAGGTCCTCAGCCCTTTTCTCCAGCGCCTCCGGTGTAAGATACGAAGCCGTTGGGATTAGAATCGTGAGAGCATCTCCGTAGATTTCACACGCACCCTTAATGACGAGGTGTCCATCCACATGAGGGTTGATCGGGGTGGTATTAATCGGATCTCCGTCCCGATTCTCCATCTCGATCTCTTCATCATCTTTTTCTTTGTTGGTTTCCTTGACGTCCGGTTCTGCCAGTGTCAGATTCTTGTTCTTCTTCTTCTTCTTTGACCGCCCAGTAGCCTTAACGTCTGTACAAGTGGCAAAGACGGCTTGTGGTCTGGTACCGGGGGATAAACTTCCGTCGGTACTTTCCGTCATGGTTGGCTTATGGACCTCGGAAGAATCTCCAGTGTCCATGTCATCCTATGAGGTGTAGCTTTCATCCATGCTATCATATGGACTAGGAAAATTTTCTGGCTCACCTTGCATTGGCTTGGAGAATAGTTCTTGTTCATACTCCTCCATATCTTTGTCGAAGTCTCGAAGTTCTTGCCACATTATTGACTCCTGAGGGGAGCCAGGTAAGTCGGCATTTTCTTTGATTGCATCTAGGACCGAATCGCTGTCGTCTCCAGCATCGACAGGGTCGGATCTAGAGTTTATGTGGTACACGAAACAGTGCTTCTTTTGTTTATGTTCTTGAGGTAGTGGTATAACTTGGTTTCCGCTTCAACATCGGCAGATCCGGATCCGTAGCGGATGTATTCCTCATCTGTGAATCTGATCTAGCCGGAGAGATTAGATCTAGATTCTTCTTCCACTACAGGAGCGGGCTGGGTGGGTTTTATTTTCTCCGAGATCTTGAACTCTTCTGCTTCTGCGGACAAAGTAGATCCGGAGTTTTATTCCGCCATGGTCATCACCTCAAGGGTGGGTTGGGCGGTATCAGTGAAACCGAGATAAATATCGATATGGCCGATGGACATGATTGTGTAGGTCGCCACGGGTTTCAAAGCCGGAATCCAGGTCTCGTCGAGAAGGACGAGAGGGACATCACTGGCGTAGACCATGCGCCCCATGGCGATAGTTTTGCCGATTCTTGCACGCGCAGATTCCTCCTGGAATGAAGCTCCAAAGGTCACCCGCCCCACGGTGGGCGCCAACTGTTGTCGGATTATCGACAAGTATGCCATAGGGTGTCCTAGTGGCGTTGGAAAGATGGGGTGTGAGACATCGGATATTCCAGGAGAGGTGAGCACAAGTTTACCCAGGTTCAGATCCGACTGCGGTGATCGGATCCTACTCCTGCTAGTTTTGGAATTATGCCCTAGAGGCAATAATAAAGATGTTATTATTATAATTCTTGTTCATGATAATGTTTATATTCCATGCTAGAATTATATTAAGCGGAAACTTTAATACTTGTGTGGTTTGTGAACAACACCGTGTCCCTAGTACGCCTCTATGGACTAGCTCATTGATTAATGATGGTTAAAGTTTCCTAACCATGGACATGAGTTGTCGATTAATAATGAGATCACATCATTGGGAGAATGATATGATGGACAGACCCAAACTAAGCAAAGCAATTAGATCGTGTCATCGTGTTCATCTTTGCGAAGCTTTTCTTATGTCAAATATTGTATTCCTTAGACCATGAGATAATACAACTCCCTGGTATCGTAAGAAAGCTTTGAGGTCATCAAACGTCATCCTATGAGAGGGTGATCATAAAGGTGTCTCTCAGGTGATCGGAAAGTACCTGTTGGGTTGTATGTATCGAGATGGGATTTGTCCCTCCCAAGTCGGAGAGATATATTTCGGGCCCACTCGATAATCGATATCAACACCGCTTGCAAGCATGTGGTTAAGGAGTTAATCACAAAGTGATATCGGATTACGGAACGAGTAAAGTACTTGCTGTGAACGAGATTGAACTAGGTATGACAGTACCGACGATCAAATCTCGGGCAAGTAAAATATCGCGAGACGAAGGGAATATATATATGGGATTGATTGAATCCTGGCATCGTGGTTCATCCGATATGATCATCGATGAATGTGTGGGAGTCAATATGGGTTTCCAGACCCCGCTGTTGATTATTGATAGAAGATCATGTCTGCATATTCTCGAACCCGCAGGGTCACACACTTAACGTATCTCGACGCTAGGATAGATTGGATAATTGGTTTATGAGTTTTTGTTTGGAGTCTCGAATGGGATCCGGGACATCACGAGAGGTTCTGGAGTGGTCCGGAGAATAAGATTCATATAAGGCAGTGTAGTTTTTGGAGTTCAGAATTGTTCCGGGTTAATAGGTATTGTACCGGAAGCTTCTAGAACCTTCCATAAGGGGACCAACGTGGCCCCACCTTCCGGGAGGGGGCATGGGCCTATGAGGGAGTGCCCTGGCCGCATTGGTCCAGGGGCACAAGGCCCCATAAGACCCAACCGGCCAGCTAGGGTAAAACCCTAACTAGACCTTCTAGAAAGGGGGGGTTTCCTTGCCCCCCACTCCTCCTCCTTGTGGCCGCCGGTTTGGACTTGGGGAGGGGCTAGGGAAGCTGCCCACCCCTCTATATAAAGAGGGATGGGGGCGCACCACCCCCCCCCCACGCCTTGCCCTCCAAAGCTAGCCTCCCTACTGCCCTCCTCTCTCTCTCCCTCCCGACTGCGTGTAGGCGAAGCCCTGCTGCAGAAACTCTCCACCAATTGCACCGCGCCGTCGCGTTGTAGATCCAACCCATCTCTCCACCATACTTGCTGGTCCAAGGAAGGAGGAGACGTCGAGGTGCTGCACGTGTGCATCTCACGGAGGCACTGCCACTTGTGGTACTAGATCGGATCGGATCGGATCGTGAGGAGGAGAAGCGAGTACGACTACATCACCCACTTTCCGACGAACGTTCCGCTATGCGAATCTTCAAGGGTATGAAGATCTAATCCAATATCTCTAGTTTTTTGCATCTCCTAGATTAGATCTTGGCTTTCCCTCTGTTCGCATCCGTAGAAAATTTTGATTTACTATGCCGCGGAACCCTTCAACTAGCAACCCAGTAATATATCAGCGTAAGCCGGATGTTACAATGGATTACAAGAGAGGTTCACCTGTGCAAGTTGATTGCGGTGTTATGATTGGTTGGTGCCCTAAAGGCTCCCATAGGGCCGGTTTATATTGTCACCGGGGCCTAGGGTTACAGGAGAGACCTATCCGGCTACATTACAGAGTCGGTAACTAGATACAGCTTGGACTACAAGTAATACTACATGCCTAAGTCAGTAACTCTTCTAGGCCTTGTCGTAGCCAGAACTGGCTCCTCCTCTTTCTCTGACTGGGCTGCCCGTGAAGCAAAGCTCTAACCCGTTGGTGGGCCACCCTGGTCTGCGAGTCCTGTGGGTACACTCGGAAAGTATATGCCCAACAAAGAAAGAAATTGAAGAGGAACCTGAGAGGCACAATAAGAATACTAAGTACACTAAGGAAGATTTTGTTGCTAATAAAACATGGTAGTGAAAGAGAGCCTTGGGTGCAAAAACCAATGCCTTTTCCTGATAAGAAACACAAGTTAAAGGAAGAAGAACACTATAACTAGTTTTATGAGTGGATGAAACCTTTATTTTTGCAAATTCCTTCGACTTATGCTATTAAATTGCCTCCTTATTCAAAGTATATGAAGGATATTGTCTCTAATAAAAGGAAGATTCCTAATGAGGAAATTTCCACTTTGCTTGCTAATTATTCCTTCAGTGGTAAGGTTCCAAAGAAACTTTGAGATCCAAGGATTCCAACTATTCCTTGCTCTATTAAAAATAATTATGTTAGAACTGCTTTGTGTGATTTGGGAGCAGGATTTAGTGTTATGCCTTTTTCTCTCTACAAAAGACTTCAACTAGAAAAATTGATACCAACTAATATATCTTTGCAAATGGATGATAAGTCTACTACTATTCCTGTTGGTATATGTGAGGATGTTCCTGTACAAGTGGCTCAATAATTGTTTGTTATTAACTGATTTAGTTGTGCTTGAAATGTCTGAAGATGATAATATGTCCATTATTCTTGGGGGACCTTTTCTTAATACTGCAGGTGCTGTCATTGATTGTAATCAAGGAAAAGTAACTTCTAATATTAATGACAAAAAGAATACTGTCTATTTCCCCAATAAGATTGATAAGAGTTATGGCCTAAATTCAATTGAAAATAATGAAGGCATCAAAGTTGGAGAAATATATTGTCCCATTCCAAAAGAAAATTATGAAACTATTATGATTGGGACTATTGCTATCAAGATTGAGGTAACATAATCATTTAGTGAAATACAAAGTTGTGTTTCATATAAAATTGTTTTGGTAACAAGACTTGATCAACCTTGTTAACAAAAGGATTTTAATGAACGAAACAATGTTTTCACCATGATTATCCTTGCTCACTTTTATTTTCTCTACTCCAATCTTTGCTCTTCGTCTTGTTTGTCTTAGTATTGCTAGTTGCTTGCTTATTAGAGTGTCTTAGAAATTCTATATTTTAGTTTTGGTTTGCTTTTACATCCTTCCAAAATCTTTTTATGCGAGAAAATCATTTTTTTCGATACCTGAAAATTGCTCAAAAAAAAGTTTCCCAGAAAATTCATATTAAATTTTTCCATGAAAAAGGGGCAGAGAGGCACCTGGAGTGACCCAGGGGGCCCACCAGGAAGGCACACCACCTGGTGGCGTGGCCAGACCAGGGGTGTGCCTGGTCATGGTGTAGGCCACCTCTGGCCCTCCACTTACTCTCTCACTTGCCACTCCACTCTCTCTCCCGAGAGAACACCGGAAAATTTCTCAAAGCTCGAGTTCTTGTTGTTCTTGCTCCCGATTTTCGATCTCCTTGCTCAGCCCTTGTTAGCTACTGATTTTTGGATGAATTTCTCTCCGGTATATGCCTCCTCTGCTTGTCCAATTAGATTTTTAATTGGTGGATTCTATCTTGACTATTTTGCTACTGTAGGTGACAGGTTATGTGAGTTTGCATGCTTGTTCTATGCTTAGAGAATTCATTTGGATGCATGTTTAGCCCTCTTGCAAGTCCCTATAGTAGTTCCCCATCACTTATTAGCTTTTAAATCACTTGGTTTGATGTTTGTTTAAAAATTTCAGAAAAGAAGATGAGTGAATACCAGCTGAATCAACATCAATTAAGGGTACCTGAGATTATGAAAGTCCACCGCGAGGAGGAAGTTTTCCCTTCTATTTATCCATGCCCTGAATTCATGAGAGCTACAGGGATTCTTCAAGATTTCCAGACTCTAATTTCTAATGCAGGGTTGGAGCATTTTGTTGGAGATGAACCTTACCAATATGTGAAGTTGACTATGTCTGTGGTGCAGTATTTTTGATTTAGTTGGTCTTTGCCTAACCCCATGGTTCACTACAAAATTTTACAATGTAGTTGGCAATCTACCATTTGATGATTTTTGTGCATCTATCAAAGTGCCACTGTGGGGTTCATGTGAGAAGATTATGGAGCAACCCACGCCACTCATGGATTTATATGCAGAAATTTGCCAAGGAAGCAGCTTCTCAAAGGAGAGTGGTAAAATTCAGAATATTCATGTCCCATCTATTCGATATTTTTCCTATTTCATCTCCAAGTGTGTTCTTGCTAGGAAGAATGCTAGTCAATTACCTTCTTTTGATCTAGCTTTTATCTCAGCATCTTTGAAATGGGATATGACTTATAACTTGGGTGCTTTGATAGCTTTCTGTCTTGCTGCCAACCGCGAGAAAGGTGGAATTTGTGGAGGCATCATTGCCTCACGTTTATTAGCTTTGCATGGTTTAGCGCCTCATCATTCAGACTTATAGTTTCCCATAGATAGGATTGATCTTAATTCCATGATATAGCATAAATTTGTTTCTTCTTGGGCTAGTTTGAGCGAGTTATCTTATGAAATAACCTTTCTCAAGAGTGGATCGAGAGGGGGGTAAGACTGAGCAAGTAGTCCCTTTGCCTGCACCTGCTTTGTTTAACCTTGATACTAGGAAAGGATGGTCACTCATGAAGGAAGAACTTGAGACATATATGGAAGAGCTCTCCCAGCAAGAGGAGAATGTTGGAGAGGAAGCCAAAGATAAGTCAGTTCAGCCCTCCAATACACAGGAGTCTTCATACCACCAGCCCACTTATGATTGGGGCGCTTCTTCTTCTTCACGAGGTCCTAATTACAATAATTCTTATGATGATCCACCGGATTGGAGTTACTACCCGCATTTTCATTGTTCTCCACTTAGGCTAAAGCCTAAGCTTGGGGGAGGTATACCGACATCCCACTCACCTACATATCATGTTCCATCGGTACTTTCCATATCCATGGTTTGCTTTCTTTTTAGTTTTTGTTCTTGCTTTGTTTCTGCTTTCCAAAACACAAAAAGACCAAAAATATTTTTGTTGTTTCTCTTTGTTTGCTTCTTTTCCCTTTTTAGCTTTGGTTTGTTATAAGAAAAATCCAAAAAGATTTTGCTTTGTTTGCTTTTTCCTTCAGCTTGCTTTTAAAAAAATCAAATACCCAAAAATATTTGTTGTTCTTATATGGTTTTGTAAAGTTCATTGCAGAGTTCAGCAATCCTCAGTTACTCCTTTGGAGTTTGGTTTATATTATTATTCAAGTCACACAAGTGAAAGGCAATGATGATTTATGACAACTCGAGGTGTGGTAAGAGGCTGGTATGAACTCTATTTGTTTTCATTTTTTTACATATACTCATCATTGTGTGCAGGCTTAGTCTGTTAATGTAGGGTGTATGTTATTTAATGGATGCTTAATAGTTCTTGCTCTCTTATGATTAGTTCCAGCTTGCTAATAATTTGTAGCATGTCATATAAATGTTTGCTTGCATTGTTCTATTCATAACTTGGTATGACATTGTGGTATCCTCCTCTGAATGTTTAATTTGAATCGACTTGGCACATGCTCACGCATGCATATGACTGAACAAAAGTCAATTAAGCCTCGATGATTTATTTTGCCTCAGAGTTCGTGTGTCACTTTTATGCCATAATTAATTGTGTTATGTCGCAAGCATGATTATGACAGTTACTGCTCTCTCGATTGTCGCTCCCTTTCTATTGCTAGCCTTCACTTGCACTGAGTATGAGGTCTACTCGTGCATCCAACTCCCCAAAACCAAAATTGTGAAAGAGTGTCCACTATATCTTCCTATTAGTATCATTGCTAATCTGTGCATATTTATTATGCCTTGTTTTCTTTCAAATAAAATGTTTGCTTGTTATGAGAAAGTTAGTTAGTAAAGCTCTCACGAACTTGATGGCACACTTTATTTTCTTGCACTTAATAAACCTGAGCCATTGTGATGATCTATGTAGTTATATGCTTGCAAATTATAGGCTGGGAGTTAGCAGAACCATGTTGTCATGGGGAACACTTTCAACACCTGTAAATATCTACCCAGTTGATATCATGCTCTTTTGTTTATGGATGTTGGTGGTGTGAAATAAAAGGGGAGCTTGTAAGTCCATGGAGTTATGTATATGTGTTAGAGAAACACCTGGGCGGTTAGCCTAAGACATGCCTAATCATGGTGGAAACTTGCAGCATAACCATAATGAGCATTCTGTGAAGCATCCTTAATAAAAACCTATGCAAATAGCAAATAAAAAGATCGCTGAGATGCTCGTTGTCTGTTGCCTTGTCATTTTGATATGGGATAGCTCCTGTGTCATGGGGCAAGGGGTACCCCGTTGTCGGTTCTCTATGATACACATACACTTACAATGACAAGAACTTACCAGTGACTAAAGTCGAGTAGCATGAGGAACGACCCTCGTACTCAAGGGACATGATATTTTCAGCTTATGGTCTGTCAAGCATATAACTCATAGTTGACATCACTTTAACCTTAACCATTTTAAAGATGCTTATGATAGGGGAAATGAGAGCTCAAAGCTAATGAGTACCATACTTTCAGGCATTTGGAGGACTTTCAAACTTTTTAATCTTTTCCTTCACTTTTATGTCGAGTAACCATTTATTCTATGAGCACCTTCCCGAGAGCATAGCTATCATTCTTAGTGTTATGTGCTTGTCCCAGAACACGGTTAATTGTGACTTAACTTTGATGATTGTATCTTTGATATTTTTACTTCTAGTCTTCGCATGAACTTCAAAGGTGCCTCGGCATTTATGTTTTTCTCCACAATCAAAGGCAAGCGAGATACCACTTTACCATACCTTCTTATGATCATTACAATGTTTCTTATGCTTATGTTTCATGTTGCTTATTATTATTGTGTTGGAATCTCTTCATAGCTTGCATAACTATTGGGTAGACTTAGTTGCATGCTCATTATTATGAATTTCCTAAGTATTTGATCATATGTTGAGAATATATACATCTTATGAAGCAAATGTCTTTGTGAAAGTTTCTTTTATCGCACTCAGTTTTCAACTGAATTTCTTGAGGACAAGCAATAAGCTAAGTTTGGGGGAGTTGATACGTCCAAAACGTATCTACTTTCCCGAACACTTTTGCTATTGTTTCTCCTCTAATTTGTGTGATTTGGACATAACTAAAGCGGACTGACGTTGTTTTCAACAGAATTGCTTTGGTGTCTCGTTTTTGTGCAGGAAATCAACTTTCAGGAAAAATCCCATAAAATATCGCAAAACTCCTATTTTACCAGAAGACTCATGGAGCCAGAAGACGAGATGAAGAGGGGCCATGAGGGGCCCACACCACCTGGTGGCGCGGGCCAGGCCAAGCTACGCCAGGGGGTGGTGTGGCCGCCTCGGACTCCCCCTCGACCTCTCCTTCCGCCTACATAAGACCTCTGACCTAAAAATAAAGGGGGGTTCGACGTTTTTCCAGAGAGAGTTCCGCTGCGTCGCCACCACCAGAAATCGCGATTCGGAACCAGAAACTCTGTTCTGGCACCCTGCCGGGACGGGGAATTGGAGGAGATCATTGCCATCATCATCACGAACGCCTCTCCATCAACCATCCACGATTCCCCCATCCATGAGTGAGTAATCCCCGGCAGTAGGCTATGGGATGGTAGGGATTGGATGAGATCTATCATGTAATTGCATAAGATTGTTAGGGCATGGTGCCTAGTATCTATTGTTAGTGATTTTTGACATTGTTGCAACTTGTTGTGCTTAATGCTTGTCACTATGGCCCGAGTGCCATGATCTCAGATCTAAACATGTTATTGACTCATGATGATATTATTGTTTGTGATCTTACCTGCAAGTTGTTTACACATATTATTGTCTGGAACTCAAGGCCCCGAAGTGACAGAAATCGGGATAACCGGAGGGGATGGTTGTGATATGAGGATCACGTGTGTTCACGGAGTGTTAATGCTTTGCTCCGGTACTCTATTAAAAGGAGTACCTTAATTGCCAGTAGATTCCCTTGAGGTCCCCCTGCAACGGGCTGGCAGGACAAAATATGTTGTGCAATTTCTCATTGCGAGCACGTATGACTATATATGGAACACATGCCTATGATTATTTAGTACTTGGATGATTTAGCTTATTTATCTGAAAATTCCCTTGATCTTGATATTAAATGAATAGTCTTGTCCATGCAACGCACGTCCATCCATCCCTATGTCCACTACACTTAAATCCTGATGTTTACTACAATTGTTACTACTGCCTTTATTTTACTACTGCTATTACTTTGCTATTGCTACTACAAAACGGTTGCTACTGATAAACTGCTATGAGCAAGACTATTTCCAAGTGCAACTGAATTGACAACTCAGTTGTTAAGGCTTATAACTATTCTTTGGCTCCCCTTGTGTCGAATCAATAAATTGGGCTTTACTTCCCTCGAAGACTGTTGCGATCCCCTATACTTGTGGGTCATCAGAGTGGTATGCTAGGTCACCACAGCTGGAATCAAAGCAATTGCTTTGACCTTAGGTTGGAATCCAAATAAAGGGTGTTACCTGTAGGAGTCTATGAGCAATGATAAAGAGTTCTCTAAAAAGTATGATGATTATTCAATTGAGAATATTTCGTTGTATATTTTTAGTACAATAATTCTTTATTATGAAGCATTATTATAACTAATTGTTACTAATTATAAATATGTTATGTACAGCTAGGATGGCACCAAGGTTTCCTAAACAAACGTTTGTGGAAAAGAAGGAAAGTATTGATGACTATGTGGGGATATTGACAGAACATCTTTGGAACCTTGCCGTCATTAGAAGGGCGACACGGAAAGGAGGCCGCCGAATTACTATATTGGGACAAGCATATTCCTCGAATATGCTTGCCACGTCAGCCCTAGAGGAACCCATTGCTCTCCTTTATAAGGGGAGGCTTGGACCCTAAGAAGGGCATCGGCTCATTTAGTACCGTTAGGCTGGTAAAGTTCTTCCTCTATACTTGCATACAGCTCGAGGAGCACTTGTGGCCCAAGGAAGGAGAAATAAAGATCTTTACCTTAGTCTTCTGTGTGTAGAATCAACTACATCTTCCCTCCCTAGATCCCTCTAGCATCCATTGGCCCCATACTTTAGCCTACCCATGGCATCTGCCGTGCCACCACCACGACAGTTGGCGCCATCAGGGGCCATGTGCTAGCTGGAGTCATGATCCGGACGGGAAACTTCATCAACACTGGCGAGCGCATTGTCTTTGGCTTAGTTCGGAGACTTGATCTCTGTGACTACGTTAGCGACAACGCAGGCAGCTTCAAGGGAAAAACTCCTCCGTGCAACGGCGTCTTCATCAACTTGGGCATGCACCAGATCTACGTCGGCGTCAACGTCTCCGGCGTTTATCATCACCAGGTTGTTGTTGCAGGAGAAACTCCCCTTAGTGCCACAAACAGTCCGCGTGGAGTGCGCCCTGTCAGCAGCGTCGAGGTGATGGTCGCAGCCGGGGTGCAGGCGGGAGCCGGATCAAGCAGGGATCCGATGACAGGTGTGCAGGTGGCACCCAAACAGACAGCTCCACAACCCACCAAGGTAATTCCATCAGCGGCTAACCAGGCCGAGATGCAGGAAACAACCCCAAAGCCACTGAGGGTAAGAGGGCCACCTCTAGAAAGACCAGAAAACATTCTCTAGGCAACTATAGATAATCTGACTACACCTGTAGCGCCGATACTTGATCCGGCTATGCTGGTAGAGGAAAAATAGGTGTCGGCCTTGCGTGAGTCCTTAAACAGGACCCTGCGAGAATATGCCAGGGCAAACAAGCTTGACGTCGCCCCCGAGCGGGTTGACGAGTTGAGATTAAGAGGAAAGAACCTCATAGATGATATCAACAAGGAGCATGATGCTCATAAGGCAGAATCAGTTGATCTAGGCTTGCCGAGGTACAGTACCCCGGAAAAGAACCTGAGGGCGGCAAATGCCGCTGCATTAGAGTTAGAAGGATTGACCGGCGAAGCCCGGAAGTAACAGCAAGAAAGAGTAAATGAGCTGGTGCGCATTGCGAACCAGCAGAATGAAGAAATGCTCAGGGTAGACCCGGCAAGGCCATGTGCCTCACGAATGGTTCACTCGGCTGGTGCTGCACCTGCCTTATCTGTGGCAGCAGCATCTTCGCCCGGGAACAATGCACGAAAGGATAGAGCGGTAACTTCGGGAAAGAGAAATAAGCAAATTGTTCCATATGATCCGGCGATAGACGGAAAAGCAAATGAGAACAGAGGCAATGGAAGCCGAGCTAACAGTGGTGAGAGAAACCCCGGCCGTGCCGAGAAAGGCAACGGAAGCCGAGGCAATGGAGATCTCGGAAGAGGAGAACTCGGAAGAGGGAATCACGAGAACAATATCCCGGTCGAAGGAAGGAGAGAACTACCCGCAGCCGAGACATGAACCTCGGCAGGAAAGAGAAGTGAGACCAGCTTGCCACAATCAGGTGAATGAGAGGTACAATGATGGTTATTCCGAGATGGAATATGCGATTCATGGTGGAAATAACCACTATGGAATGCAGGAGAGAATTCTGTACAGAGATTTTCCGTCAAGTGATGCCAGAGTAAAGCTGGACCGCTTATACCGGTTCGAGTTGCTAGAAGAACAGGGTCCACCAGGTCCGACATGCTTCGGACCACGGATCATGGGCGAGCCGCCTGTGCCGAACTTTCAGCTAGCAAGAGGCACAAAAACATATAATGGGAGCACCAAACCACAGGACTGGTTGATTGATTATGCCACTGTTGTAAAAATAGCTGGTGGAAACTTACGATGGGCAGTATGATATGTCCGACCAGCTAGAGTATGGCTGAATAACCTGCCAGCAGGCAGCATCAACTGTTGGTTGGATTTTGAAGAAATGTCCGTTAGCAACTTCACCAGTACTTACACAAGGCCAAACAGGCCGCAGCAGCTAGCCATGTGCAAGCAAAGGCTGAATGAGACAGACAGAGAATTCCTAACTCAGTGGTGTAACCTGAGAAATTCGTGTGAGGGAGTTATAGAATCACAGGCAATAGCTTGGTTCGCCCAAGGATGCCGCTATGCCAGTGTATTATGGCAGCGACTGCAAAGAGATATGCCAACCACTTTGGCAGAAACCATCAGGATAGCGGATTCCTATGCGTTGGGAGATCCGACGCAACCAGAATTAATGTCAGCAGATCATCGGGAACGTCAAGATCAATATGCAAGAGATGTGGCCGGGTCATCTAGGCGCAATGATTTCAGAGGAAGAACAAGAGAAGAAAGACCGGATTATAGATATGGTTCAACTCAGGTGGTAGTAGTAGTGCAAGATCAGCCGAGTAACGGAAACAGTCAGCGGCAGAAGAATGGTCCTCAGCAATGGACACCAAGGAATGAAGGGAAAAGAAAGTGGACACCATAGCAAAAGAAGCAACGACAGGAGAGGCCGAAGTACACGCTTGAGTCTATGTTAGATCAGTCGTGTAAATTTCACACGTCAAACCCGGCCAGGCCGGCCAATCGTACAACTCGCCAGTGTGCCTGGATGAAAAATGCAATGGGTAACCCCGCAGGCATGCAAGCAACGTCCCTCCAGGCACATCAGCAGCATCAGCCACAGTTGACTGGAGCAAATGCACAGCAACTGATGTTACCGCCTCCTCCCCCGAGGTATGAAAACTCGGACCAGAGAGATGTAGTGCATCAAGTGATAAACCAGGGTCTGGATGGAAGGACAAATCCAGGAAGTAATGGACGCAATGATTACAGAGAACATCATCAATCATATTGCGTGTTCACAATAGAACAGCAAGACACGCAAAGTGTACAACACCGGCATATGGAAGTAAATGCAGTTATGCCGGCAGTACCAAGATATGTGCCTTGGTCAGATCAAGAAATAACTTGGAGCATAAAGGATCACCCCAAAATAATGCCGAGTCCGGGGTCGTATGCACTCGTGCTAGATCCGACATTTGTCGGACCAAGCATTAATGTGAAAGTTTCAAAAGTACTCATTGACAATGGGAGCAGTATCAGTATCATGTACAAAGATACAATGCATAAACTCGGAATATTGCAGAACATGCTACAATCCACGAGGACCACATTCCATGGGATAGTACCAGGTATTTCATGCGAACCCATTGGAAAGGTTCGAGTGGATGTGTTATTCGGCACAAGAGATAACTGCAGAGCAGAGAATTTAGAGTTTGAAGTGGTGGATCTAGAGAGTTGCTATCATGCTCTACTCGGACGGCCAGCATTGGCCAAATTCATGGGCAGCTGCCACATAACTTACCTGAAAATGAAGTTACCCGGACCACAAGGGGTGATAACATTAGCAGGGGATTACAGGAAGTCAATGGAATGTGCTTCAGCCGGATCAAATCTGGCCGAGTGATTTGTAATAGCAAGAGAAAAAAGAAGGATTCAGGAGGTAGCGGCCCTCGCTCAGTCGGCACAACTGAATATGCCGGCATTAGCCAACCCGCATGGAAGTGTCTCTTTTCAGCCGACTAAAGAAACAAAAAAGTTCCAGATAGATGAGCAGTTCCCAGAGCGCACCGTCACCATTGGTGCCGGCCTAGATGCTAAATAGGAAAGCGAGCTCACCAACTTCCTCCGTGAGAATCGGGATATCTTTGCATGGTCAACTCAGGATCTACAAGGTGTGCCGAGGGATTTGGTTGAGCACTCTCTGAATGTAAGACCAGGAGCAAGGCCGGTGAAGCAACCTCTCCGCCGCTTCGCCGAAGACAGGAGAAAAATAATAGGGGATGAAATAGATCGGCTCCTTGTGGCCGGGTTCATCATGGAGGTGTTGTATCCGGATTGGCTATCGAACCCGGTGATAATGGAAAAGAAGAAGGATGATCCAAATGTAGCCATTGTATGGCGAATGTGTATCGATTACACGAACCTGAACAAGGCGTGTCCAAAAGATCCCTTTCCCCTACCTAGAATAGACCAAGTCATTGATTCGACCGCTGGTTGTGAACTATTGTTATTTGTAGACGCGTATTCTGGTTTTCACCAGATACCGTTAAATCCGGCCGACCAAATAAAGACTGCGTTTATTACCCCGTACGGGGCTTATTGCTATCGCACCATGCCATTCGGTCTGCATAACACGGGGGCAACGTATCAGAGATGTATGCAAAAATATCTACATGACCAGATAGGAAAGAATGTACAAGTGTATGCAGATGATGTGGTTATCAAAACCAAAGAAAGAAAAACGCTACTGGATGATATCCGGCAGACTTTCGCGAACCTGAGAAGGTTCCGAATGAAGCTTAACCCGGAAAAATGCACATTCGGTGTGCCTGCGGGAATACTACTCGGTTTTCTCGTATCTAGCCGAGGTATAGAGGCCAATCCAACTAAGATAAAAGTAGTGGAAAGGATGGAATTGCCAAGATGTCTAAATGACGTACAGAAGTTCACAGGTTGCTTAGCCTCGCTTAGCCGATTTGTATGTCGGCTGGGAGAGAAAGCACTACCACTTTATCAATTGATGAAAAAATCTGATAAGTTCATTTGGACACCACAAGCAGACAATGCATTCCATGAATTGAAAAAGATGTTGGTCACAGCGCCAGTCTTGGCTTCTCCATTGTCGAAAGAGCCTACGTTACTTTACATAGCCGCCACGAACAGAGTAGTGAGCGATGTGATCGTGGTGGAGCGAACTGAAGATGATAAATCAGTACAAAGGCCGGTGTATTACCTAAGCGAGGTACTATTAGCCTCAAAACAAAATTACCCACATTATCAGAAGATGGCATATGGGGTGTACATGTCAGCAAATAAACTTAAACATTTCTTCGAAGAGCACCCCATCAAAGTGATCTGTGAAGCACCCATAGCCGACATATTGAGCAACAAAGATGCAAGTGGCCGAATAGCAAAATGGGCAATTGAATTGTCACCTTATGCTCCGCAATTCGATAGGCGAGATGCAATCAAATCTCAGGTTGTGGCCGACTTCTTCGTGGATTGGGCCAAGGTACAATATGAGCCACCATTGCCAGATCCGAATTATTGGACGATGCACTTTGACGGTTCCAAACTAAGAAATGGTTTGGGGGCAGGAATAGTGTTAACCTCGCCAAAAAGAGATCAGCTGAGATATGTGTTGCAAATACCTTTTTGCAGCGTCAAACAACGTCGCCGAATATGAAGCACTCGTCCATGGATTAAAGGTGGCGAAATAGATTGGCATACACCGAATCTTGTGCTACGGAGATTCAGATCTAGTAGTACAACAAGTCTCAAGCAATTGGGATGCGTTAGATGCCAATATGGCCTTATACAGGTTTCTTGTGCAAAAACTAAGTGGATATTTCGATGGATGTGAATTTCGTCATATACCTCGGGCAGAAAACGACACCGCAGACACATTGTCAAATCTCGGATCAACCAGACAGTCAATTCCCCTAGGTATTGCCCTAGAGCACTTGAGGAAGCCATCAATAACACCGTCACCAGAGTCCAAATCCATCTTCATTCCGGCAAAATCAAGAGAGGATAGTGTGCCGATGGAAATGGACAAGCAATGTAACCCGGAATTTCCAAAAATGAAGCCGGCTGATGCAAGGATGGATATGGAGAAATCCGAGGTAGTTATGTCGGTAGAAAATATGGAAATAGATAGTGAAATTACACCATAAAAATCACACCAACATGGGCACAACCCATATTCTCTTTCCTTAGAGATGCGATTTTGCTGAATAACGAGATATTGGCAAGACAGACAGTGAGAAGAGCTAAAGCTTATACAATCATAAACAATGAGCTGTATAAAAGGAGTGTCACAAGCGTGTTGCAAAGATGTGTGAGCTCGGCGGAAGGCCAGGAGATCCTCCTAGATATACATCAAGGAGAATGTGGGCATCACGCCTCGTCCAGAGCTTTAGTGTCCAAGGCATTCAGGCATGGGTTTTATTGGCCAATAACGTTGAAAGAAGCCAAAGAACTGGTCGAAAAATGTAATGGTTGCCAGAGATATGCCAGCAAGATACATATGCCATCGTCCGAGTTAAAAACGATACCAATTACTTGGCCATTTTCTGTATGGTGCTTAGATATGGTGGGACCATTCAAGCCGGTCCGAGGCGGGATGACCCACATATTAGTCATGGTGGACAAATTCACAAAATGGATTGAAGTAAAACCAATAAAGAAATGTGATGGGCCCACAGCAGTGAAATTCCTCAAAGATATTATCTTAAGATATGGTTACCCACACAGTGTTATTACAGACAACAGTACAAACTTTGCCAAAGGAGCCTTCGCTAGATTCTGTCAAGAGAAGCACATAAGAATAGATATCGCATCGGTGGCTCACCCAGCATCTAATGGGCAAGTAGAAAGATCTATCGGACTAGTATTGTCCGGGATAAAACCACGACTCGTCGAACCGCTGCAAAGGTCGGCAGGGTGTTGGATCGAGGAACTACCAGCAGTACTATGGACCCTCAGGACTACCCCAAACAGATCAACAGGCTATACACCATTTTTTCTTGTATATGGGGCAGAAGCTGTGCTTCCAGCCGACATAATACATGATTCGCCAAGGGTCACCCAGTATACAACCGCTGAGGTAAATGAAGTAGCTCGGCAAGATGATGTCGATCTGCTAGAAGAAGCCAGGGAGCTGGCGCTATCAAGATCAGCTATTTATCAGCAGGACTTGCGACGATATAACAGCAAGAAGGTAAATCCGAGAGTGTTTAAAGAAGGAGATTTGGTGCTCCGACTGGTGCAACGCACGGCCGGCATGCACAAACTGTCGCCCCCATGGGAAGGACCATTCATCGTGAGCAAAGCATTGCACAATGATGCGTATTACCTAATCAATGCTCAGTCACCAGGAAAGAACAAGGCAGACAAAGCCGGCGAAGAATCGAAAAGACCATGGAACGTAGCTTTACTTCATCCATTTTACTCGTATGAGTCATCTACGACACATTGTAAAGTGACGCTTCAGGACGGAGCATCAACTATGTATTAAACCTCGGCGCCCAGAGCGGTGGCTCGGGGACTGCCATATGTTGTTTTTGATTTTGTGTTATGTATTAAACCTCGGCACCTTGAGCAATGACTCGGGGACTGCCCTATATTGTTCCTAAGTTTGGCTTATGTATTAAACCTCGGCACCTTGAGCAGTGACCCGGGGACTGTCCTATGTTGTTTTTTAAGTTGGGGTTATGTATCAAACCTCGGCACCTCGAGCAGTGACTCGGGGACTGCCATGTGTCGTTTTTAGTTTGGGTTATATCTTAAACCTCTGCACCTCGAGCAATGACTCAAGGACTGCACAGTGTTGTTTCGCATTTTTAGTATTGTGGTAAGTCTAGGTTTCTAGAGCAGCAGGAATTTCCTCACGGTTATCCCTTGTTGCAGGAGAGGGTATCAAACTTCGGCACCAAGAGTGATATTATTTTGCTCTCCCCAAATATGGCCTTCTAAATTTACATACTGGTTAACAGTCCAAAACACAGCGGTCACGCTGTGAAGCTTATCAAAGTCAGGCAATATTGGATGCCGAACTATGGTACATCAAAGGCAAATATACACTCCAACCTCAAGAAATTGAAAGCTGCCAACGCAAAGATTCGGACAAACAGGATCAGTTTAAACAAAGTGATAACGATTACAACCACATGTGTCTCAGCGGCAAAAAGCAAAAGAGGTTCATACCGCACAGAAAGATGGACAAATGTTTGACACACATCATACGCCCGGCATACCAGGGATAAGAAATGACTTAGAGTTTTTTAACTGAAGGGGCAGCGATCAGGAGATGGGCACTCCGAGGTAGGTGGCACTTCGGCCGAAGTCTCCTCGCCCTCCACAGAGCCAGGAGCGACTTCGGGGGAAGCCCGACGCTGTTGAGAAACATCAGCTTGAGCTGTGGAATGCCCAGTACCTTTGGAGGAGGATCGCGCGTCGCCATTACCATCCGAGCTCGAGCTGGAATCACCAGAAGTAGCCGAGTCACCCTCATCTTCGCCCTGTTCGGCTGAGTTATCATCATAGCCATCCTCAACTTCGACCTCGTCTTCCGGGTTAGGAAGGAAACTCGGCCCTTCATTCCAGTTATGCATGTCTGCATACTTAACAAGCTGGAAGGCACGAGCTTGCCGGAGAGCGACAAATTCTGGGTCCTCAACCCAATGGGAACCAGTGCGCAAATTTATCAAGGTATCAAGGGAAATATCCTCATACCATGACATAATGACTGTGAGAGCCATATCAGCACCAGCTCGTCCGGCGGATTCCCTCCAAAGACTTAACTGTTTCTCATATGCCATTAATCTTTCCACCAATACTTTGACCTCATCAATATCAGGAGTCCCAGAAGTATTCGGCCAGAGAACATAGTAGGCCCGGATGGCTTCCTACACCAAGTCCCTGCCCATAATCTTCATCGGACCAACAGCAGCGCCAATAGCAACCAAGAAATCTTCCATCGAGTACTCTGGGCTCGCATCAGCAGGAACACCTCGGCGCACACGAGTATTAACCACCGCTTTGGAACTCACAGGCTTAGCTTCTGGAAAATGATCTGCGTAAAAGAAAAATACGTCGATCAACAATAATAAAGGGAAAAAGATAATCAGCCACGGTCAGAGGCTTACGGTGAATATAGGTCAGCATTCTCTGAAGATCTTGCGACCTAGTCACCCTTGGTTTTCTCAAAGAGAGTGATCTCCTCGCCCATTATCCGTGCCTTCAGTTTGGCAGCTTCGAGGAGTTCTTTATCTTTCTGCAATTGCAGAGCTAGCCGATTCTTCTCCTCGGAGAATTCCTGGTCGACTTTCTCTAACTCAGACTTCTGAGAGAGCTTAAGGGATTCCACCTCGGCACGCAAGAGATTTATCTCGTCGTCTTTATCCTTCAGCTGCGCCGAGTGAGTAGCGGCTTGTTCTAAAAAATGCAACAACATATCAGGCATGGGCGTGCAATCTTGATGAGATGCTGCAAAAATTTGTAACTCGGCTTTACCAAAGCCAAAAGAGTTAAAAGAAACCTAGTGCACATTTCAAATGGGAGTATGTAAAGTAAAAGAGTAACTAACCTTCCAGGGCCTTGACTTTCTTCTCAAGACGGATGTTAAGGTTGTTGATGGTACCTATTTACCAGCAAAGTGAGCCAACGCCTCATGTACAAAACAATAAGAGCTTTAGGGATAATGCAAGAGTTTGTTGACTTACCAGCTTTCTTCACCACAGGAATGACCTTCTCATACTTATCTTGCAATTTTTTATGAGCAAAAAGCGGCCTTTGGAATTCGGCGGTCCGCCGGTCATGCGCAACCTAAGCAATAAAACAAATAGTAATAAGATATTCGAACCAAAGACAAATCTGAGTCAAGCAAAACTTAACTCGGATCTAGGTGGCTGGATATTCAAAACTAAGACAGATCCGAGTCAAGCAAAACTTAACTCGGATCTAGGTGGCTGGATATTCAAAACTAAGACATATCTGAGTCAAGAAAAACTTAACTCGGATCTAGGTGGCTGGATATTCAAAACTAAGACAGATCCGAGTCAAGCAAAACTTAACTCGGTCTAGGTGGCTGGATATTCAAAACCAAGACAGATCCGAGTCAAACAAAACTTAACTCGGACCTAGGTGGCTGGATATTCGAAGCTCAGGCAGACCCAAATCAAGCAAAGCTTAATTCAGATCTAGGTGGGTGGATATTCGAACACTAAGACAAAACTGAACGAGGCAAAACCTAATAAAACTTCCAAACGAATAACAAATTATTCGGTTGCAAGCTTCGGGGACTAGAGTATATATAATATCATTCGAATGAAGAATTAAACGTTGATGAAAAACAATTACCTCGTTCATCTTGTCGCTGTCAAGAACGATCTTTGCAGCCAGATGTAGGCGACTGCTAATGTCGGAGAGTTGAAAAGACTGGCTACTCGGATTGCCCTCGAGCTGATCAGCGGCATTCCAATTGTTGGCATACTCAACCAATGAGCCGAGGCTGTTCCCACTCTCTGTACGAGTCAGGACTTTACCTCGGACATGTTGTGTAGCCACCGTCGCCGCAGGACTCTTGTGAAGAGCGAGCTGTGTATCGGCAGCCGGGGTAACAATGGTCTTGGCAGAAGTAAACCCTTTGCGCAGCACATCGGCAATGGTAGGCTGAGAAGAGCCGGCAAGACCTTTCTGAGATGAGGAAGGCCTGGTGACAACGACCTTTTTTGCTTTAGTAGAGGCGTCGGAAGGAGCCGGTACCTCGGCATTTGGAGTGGCATTTTTGGGAGTTGGAGGGATTACGGTTCCAAAGGGCACCGAGATACTGGTATCCTTGGCTGGAGTCGGTGTCACGGTAAAGACAATGGGGGTCGAAGGAATCTCAGAAGAAACGTCGGGGTTCACGGAGGAGGCAGCAGGCTCAGTAGGAATATCTACTGGCCGAGTTGTATCGGCATCAACAGGAGAAATCTCAGGCGCATCCTGGCGAGGTGGCGTCTGATTCGGAGCAGGAGGAGAAGCAACGCGAGCAGGACTCGGAACTCTGGTATCCTCAGGAGGCGGAGGAGAAGGTGGCCGAGTCGTACGACTCGTCATGCTAGGACCGCTGGGCTTAACAGAAAGAGGAGCCCTGCAAAGACAAAAAAGATCAAGTCAAAAAGCAGAAAGAGAGAAACAAGAAATACAAATAAAAGCAACTTACCCAGTAACCCCGAGCATAGTTTTGCGCTTCGGAGGGTGCTGGGCTGACTTCTTCATTCGTTTCTTGGGAGCCGCTTCTAAGGTGCCAGCGGGAGCGCTACGTTTCCTCGAGGTAACAGTAGGCCGGGAGGCGAGAGGCTCGGCGTTGTGAACCTGACCGGCCGGATTAGCTGAGAAATTAGAAGCCGGAAATGCATAAGAAATTGGCATTGCGGCAACTACCTCTAGAACTTGGACCTCGTCCGAATCACCTTCCTCCTCATGGGCCGGGGTCTTGCCACAGGCGCGAGCCGGAGCAAGATCCGACTTGGGAACGAACTCTTCCGACTCTGGCTCCCCGCTGTCCGGAGTGTTCCGATCCGCGGGCCACGGGAGGGACAAAACCTCGGCATCCTCAACCTTCTGCAGGACAAGAAAGAGAAAAGTTAACAAGAGAAAACACAGATGCGATTAAAAGGTAAAACATGACTGCAAGAATTTACTCTGGGAGGGGGATGCTCGCGGGTGAACGGCTTCAATCCCCAGGCCCAGTCCTCCGGCATCTCCGTCTTAAAGATAGCCCAGACACACTTGAAGATAAGGTAATTGTCCAGCTCTACCGTCGAGACTCGGTTGGGATCGAGAGGACCGCTCATATAGCAGAGCTTGTGGGTGCGTTTCTGGAATGGACAGATCCGGCTGCTGAGGAAGGTAGTCATCAGATCCTCGCCGCGTAGCCCGGAGCAGATCAGTTCGCTGAGGGTAAGACCAAACCCGCGAGCAAAATGTGACATGAAGACAACGTACTCGCCCTCCCTAAGAACTGGAGAGGATTCGCTGCCGGGTGAGCGACAAGCTACCTCGGCAGGAATCCGGCGAGTTCGGATTAGCCACTCAACCTCTCGGCGGGTGACGGAAGAGCCCTGCCACGAGCCCCACTCGGGCCCAGACGCAGCATCGTCGTCCTCAATGAGCGCACCGCTTACGGAGCTCGACATGAGGTCGCCGGAGGAACTTACGGAGGAAGAAATAGCGGCGAAGGGAAACCTATAACTGCAAGGCCCCGTCGTGATTCTACGCGAAAACGGCGGCGGAGCAGAGAAGGAACTACCGCGCGAGAACTAAAGAAAAGCAGTGGTGTCTAGAGGAAAGTCTAGGCAATAAGACCGGATGAACTCACCGGCGACGACGCCGGAACAAGCGAACGGGGACGAGGTCGACGGAGCAGTGCAGTGGAAGCCTTGCCGTCGAAGACCCAGATGGGCGCAC
Organism: Avena longiglumis; assembly: GCA_030063025.1. NCBI lineage: Eukaryota > Viridiplantae > Streptophyta > Magnoliopsida > Poales > Poaceae > Avena > Avena longiglumis. The sequence continues at coordinate 153,665,632 of CP125978.1, forward strand.
GGCGGCGGAAGCACGAACGAGCGCGGAGGCGAGAGGAAGAAGAAGGGCACTGGTAAGCGGAGGGGGAAAGTGAATCCCCTAGCCCTGTGCCCCTCTTTATAACCGCGCCGCCTCAGAAGTAGTGGGATCGTGGGTGTGGCGGTTATCTGTGTAGATCGTGTACGCGGCACAACCGCACGCCGCTAAGTGGAACCGCACCAACGGCCACACGATGAGAGAGAAGGTCAAGATCCCTGACGGAAATGGTACGCGAGGCGTTTAGCCGACACGACAGCGCAGAATAATCAGAGCACGCCGCTGGATACTGTAGAGGAACAAAAAACTAGAGAAACAATGATGAGTATGACACATAGGACGAGGCGTACGCGAGAAGATATGCTGATACCTCGAACGAGAAAAAGATAACTCGGAAACAATGGGAAACGAATATCGTGAAACTGATACGGCCCGACCGAAGTTATAGGCGGGGCACTACCATCTTCGGGGACTAATGTTGGGGAGGTGACCTCGGATAGGGTAAAGACGGGGAAAGACGAAATGAGGTTCCCCGTCCAGTTTCCGAGTTACAATCTAAGTCGGCCGAATCCTGTAAAGGTCGGCCGAGATATGAAAGAGCAGGACCCTTATGATAGTAGCAAGGCATTACCCGGCCGAGATACTGCGTAAGTCGACTGGGTCATCTTGAATAATCTTAATGCAGGTGATGTCCAAGCCGAGTTATGCGAGACAGGGCCGAATGATGTGAAGCTTGCAGGAGAAGGAGATGCCAATAGTCAAACTCTAGTCGCGGGCTAGGAAGAATCTGAGCAGAGCCAAGCACAAAGGACAAGGCGCAGAGCGACAGAGGGGCAGAAGGAGGTCACGGAGGTGACAGTCCTGAAGCCCGAGGCACGCAGGAGGGGCCCTCTGGAACCTTGCCGTCATTAGAAGGGCGACAAAGAAAGGAGGCCGCTGAATTACTATATTGGGACAAGCATATTCCTCGAATATGCTTGCCACGTCAGCCCTAGAGGAACCCAGGGCTCTCCTTTATAAGGGGAGGCTTGGACCCTGAGAAGGGCATCGGCTCATTTAGTACCGTTATGCTGGTAAAGTTCCTTCTCTCTACTTGCATACAGCTCGAGGAGCAATTGTAGCCCAAGGAAGGAGAAATAAAGATCTTTACCTTAGTCTTCTGTGTGTAGAATCAACTACATCTTCCCTCCCTAGATCCCTCTAGCATCCATTGGCCCCATACTTTAGCCTACCCATGGCATCTGTCGTGCCACCACCACGACAAATACTGCATTAATTGAAGCATTAGCCACTATCATGGAGCATAAGGGTGGAGCTCTTGGATGGACCACATGTATTGTGATTCCCCATGATTCCATGCATTCGGACTTAGATATAGATCATCTTCAGTTAGTCAAGGAACATCCGGACTTAGCCTATGAAGTTATGGACCATTATAGGATGTTGGTAGAATCTTTCTACAATGTTCATCATCTCATAGGAGAGGAGAAGGATAGAATGCTAGAGGATCTCACTAATCCTAAACAAAGTGATATATTGGCAGAGTAGTTAGAGAATGAAGTAGGATGCGATATAAGTACAATATCTAAGGATATTTTCATAGATCCAGCATCATTCACACAACGTACTAGATGTGTTCCCATGTTAGTAGATTGTTCAGTTAAAGAGGTCAGACAGTCTAGTCGGATGGGTGAGAGGTCCAATACTACTACTAGTAGGGATGCAATAATTATAGATGGTCAGGATGAGGAGTAAGATCCTAAAGAGAGGGTAACTGAGTCAATTATGCAGAGTGTGCATAACCTAGTAAATACTATGGACTATCATACCTAGCAGGGTAACCGGGAAGCGTCAGAATCTGAGTATTCTGACAGCTCTTTGGAAGATGAGACACAGGAGATGCAGGTGGATGATAGTGAGGAAGAGATTTCTTAAGACATTTCAGCTGAGCTGGATGGAGTTAATACACTCAGGTTGAGCGCTGACTCAAGTCCTGATACTTCATACACTGAGTACATTCCATTTGGGAGGCCAATTGTTTCACAGACTATGCGTCATACTTCACGTCAGCACGGTTTGACTCCAGGCATATACAACAAGTGTCGCGGCTACTAAGGAATAGGACCACTCGAGGAGAGTTGGTAGCTGTTGGTAATGCATATTTTAGTGTTTGAGAGTCTGTTATATTTAAATATGTGAGATAGCGCTTGCAAAAATCTGTAGTATTTATATCATACAGGCTTGTAATGGTATTGTACCAACTATGTTGTTTGTAATGTATAATATGTATGATGCATATTTGGTTCTTATTTGGATCTTTAATTCCATTGTGTGACTAGTTCTGTGCATAAAGCTGAGCTCAGAACACATGTGCATGATGTAATTATGAGTATTCACTTTGTGTTATAGGACTAGGGGGTCATAGATACGGGAGTAGGAACCAAGTCTGAACAGCAGCACATGGAGTGTGAAGCAAAGGAGAAGGCGGATGAAGACACTAGGAACCAAGGAACGTTACCACCACCACCAATGAGACCATTGATGGAGTAGAATTTTATGTAGTATATGCAAATGATGCAAGAATGTTAGAACAAGTTAAACGAGGAGTTAATGGGATGATCTATAAACCAGAGAGAACCTGAAGCTCGAGGTGTGAGTCTTTCTAAATTTCAGAATGCAAGGCATTACCTTTTGCATCAGCTCCCGAACCAATGGATGCAGAGGATTGGTTGGATGATACTGAGAGAAAGTTGAAGACTGTAGGTGCAATGATGAGGAGAAGCTAAGGCATGCAATATATATTCTAACCAGACCTGCAGCATCTTGGTGGGAGAATCAGTTAGCAATGCAACCTCCAGGTAGGGAGTATACTTGGGAGGAGTTCAAACAGAGATTCCATGAATATCATGTTCCAGAAAGTGTTATCGAGCTAAAGCGTAGGGAGTCTGAGGAGTTGCACCAAGGATATTCTAGTGTCATGAAGTATATTCGGGAGTTCAGTAAGTTGTCTTGTTCTGTTGAATACGAGGTAAACACTAAATAGAAAGGAAGAAGTGGTTCATGCGTGCCTTGAATCCGTTTGTGAAGATGCATTTAAGGCTTGCCAATAAGCATACTTTCCAACAGTTGCTACATGCAGCCATTACTTTTGAAGATGATTACAAGAATGTCCAGGAGGACAAAAGTAAGAGGGCAAAGCAGGAAACTAAGAGGGTTCAAGCAAGTAAGTCTAAATCCAATTTGGAGTTCAAACCTAGGAATAGACTTTTCAACAACAAGAATCAAGGTCAATTAAACCCCAGGAAGAATAACATATGCAATAATGTGGTCTTCTAGGGCAATTTAAAAAGATTGCAAGAAGCCAGTAGTTATTTGTTATGGGTGTGGCCATAAGGGGCACATAAAGCCTGATTGTCCAAATAAACAACTAGGTAGTTGGCCCACATCAGGTGATGGTCAAGACAGTGGAGGAGGCGGACAACCTAACATGGGTCGAAATTATGCCAAGAACAACAATGGAAAGCGCGGCAGACCTACCGGGAAGCTGAACTGTGCAACCTTGGAGGAGGTAGATAATTCGAAGCACGCAGTTATAGGTACGCTCAATATTCTCACCAACCCAAGAAAAGTTTTATTTGATAATGGTGAAACTACTTCCTTCATATCTGAGTAATTCTGTGATCAATTTGGGATTTGAAGGGCACCGTTAGAAAACCTAGTGACCGTAATAACGACATAGGGTACCATAATAGTACGCCACATTAAGCAGAACCAAGTTATCTCAATGTGTGGTTTTACCTATTTCATGGATCTCTATGTGATTCCACTGAAAGGTATAGTTGTAGTTCTAGGAATGGATTGGATGAATGAACATGGAGCCCAGATAAAGTGCCAGGATAAAATAGTTTCAATCAAGTCTCCAAGTGGAGGAATGATAGTCTATCATGCGGAAAAACATACTCACATAATGGTAGATCTTCAACTAAACTCAATGAAAGAGGTCAAACTAGAGGATATTCCTATAGTAAATAAGTTTCAAGATGTGTTTCCAGCAGAATTACAAGGAATGCCACCTGATCGGGATATACAGTTCACTATTGACCTGATACCGGGTACAACACCTGTTGCTTAAGCACCATATAAGATGTGGTGAACCAGCATATGACTGCATGATTTAGTACATGATAGTCGTTGACATAAAACCAATGAAACACCGTTCACTTGTATTACATCCCTTAGAGTGGTACAACAGAAACACAACAGGTCCAAGACATGACTATAGGTTACAACTCGACTATTTACAAAAGATAGAGAACACTCTAGGTTAAAGATAGAGAAAGAAACTTCTTACGAAGAAGAATCAGAAATAATCAACTCATAACTATCAGGCTAATAAGATTGGCATCTAACTATTTGGCTTGCATTGCTGCTATTTCAATACTCTACAGAAGTAGGTTCTATGGCTAGATACTATATTCCTATCTAATCAGCAACTTTGTTTCCACTACAGTTGATGTATATGTTGACTTTGTTGAAGAACTTGAGCTTTTGATGATGATTCCCTTGATCGTAAGTTGATGTAGACATCGTATGTATTGGCTTCAGAATCTAGCAAGGGTTAAGAAGATACGTTGAGTACGAGCGTACTCAGCAAGTTCACTAAAAATGAGTGTTTGATGAACTATATATACAGCCACATACCAAAGGTCGTAGCTATGTAGGTTTTCATAAACATTTCTTCAAATGTTTCTTTTATTCTAAAAAGCTATGTCCATCAGCCTTCATAGGTTTACAAGAACTTTTGTGGAGTTCCTTTCCTACCGCGTTCGTAGATCCTTCCGCCGGAATAGGGAGTAACAAGTTACAGTTCTTACACTCTGAGAGGTGTGTTACTATTCCCATGAGAGATCCTAAGCTTTGTTGCATGGCCAGGAGTATGTCCCTATTCAAACTTCCATGGTTTAGGACCAACCTAAGATCCAAGCCAATCACTGCCCTCTTCGCGACCCGCATGTCTTCATGATCCTTCGGGGCTGACTACATCTCCATTAAGCCCCCTTTCAGGCAAGCTACAACCCTGATGAGTTCCCGAATAATCTGTGAGCCGGTTGTGCCCCTGACAAAGATCCATAAAGGTCCAACTATACCTCCAGCAGCCGCTCACAGATTATCTAGACACCAAAATTGTGGGGCCTAAGGGTGCCCACCCATATGTTAGATCCTTGCAAGGAAACACATCGTCACGTTAAGGTCGTCTTGCCTACATGCGAAAGGAAGAAGATACAGCTGACTTCTCCATCCCATTCCAAATATCATGGTTAACGCGTGATATATGGCGCAAGAATCACTGGCGACATTGGTTGTTAAGTCCTAGATGATATGTTCCTTTACCACCAGAACTTTTCATAGTAGGTTATTAACTCTTGGTAAATAACCTATAATCATATTATTATGAAAATAGTGTTTTCTGGACTTTTTGAAATGCAGGTGATGACAACACTTGATTTTTAAAAGTATTTGATAGAAAATAACCAAAGGACATGAGCAAATGTGAACTTGCCTTTTTGTGATTGCAAGGTTATGCACTCACGGTCTTTGAGATAATAGAAGGTACAATATCTGAAAACAACATTATTGGTCCAGTAAGGACTAATGTTTAAAGAAGCAATATGCTCTTATGCATAAGTAATGCTATGTTTTTTATAAAAATCCCAAAGTGAATCCCCAATAGTATAGGTGAGTTGAACTTAGGTGATTTCTTTAAGATTTGGTTTATCATCATTTTTTACTTCACAAGCAAATGCATTTATAAGAAACTTAAGTTTTCACATAGTAAAGACATAAAATAGAGTGCAAGTTAATCTATTATTGAGGTTAACCACCATCTGGTAGATAAGATGAAAGTCCATGTGTTAAGTTGTTAAGGTTGAAAGAACTATAATAGAGTTGTTGTTTGAAGTGGCAAAAAGAATAACATTTGAAGAAATTAGTGTTTTGGTTAGATTGATCAATCTTGTAGGTTACTAGGGTTTACATTTGTGTTTTTGATGGTTATAAATGATGTTGAATTGTTATACTTTAATTGGTTGTATAGGTGACCAAAGTTAAGTATAAAAACATGAATAAACTTCAAACAAGATGTTATGATTGTTTAGACCAAAGTTAACTATAAAAGTAGAAGTGAACCTTAAGGTGTCAAGTGTTTAGAAAATTATCAAGTTTTAGGATTTTAATAAGTATAATTATGACTATAGAATTATTCACTTTCAATTAAAGTGAATGATGAATTTGAGATTTGATGTGTTATTATGAAAATAACAAGCAATTTACTAATGAAAGCATAATTAGATGATTTTTATTAATGTGTTAGGTTTTAAAACTATGTTAGGTATGGTTAAGAGATAAAGATTATTCACTTTTATCATAAGTGAATGATGTTTAAAATTTACTTAAATTGTTGGTTTAATTTGGATTTATGGTTTTAAAAGAGTTTTTTAGAGCTAATTGTTTACACTTAAATTTCATTATAGATCCAAGTTATGGTTTTGGTAGTATTTAAACATAGAAGAGTTAAGGTTTTACATAGAATTGTGATTATTCCTTACTTAAGAAATAATTTTAAGGAACTAACAAAATAGTTATTTCATTTCGGTAAAATAGGTAAATGAATTTTATTACCTAAGAATCTTAAAATGTTTTGGAATAATATACTTAGTATTTTTATATTATAATATATTTATTTAAGATCTTATTTATTTTTAAATATTATCTTTGTTTTTATAAAATTCTTTAAATGATTATACGTACTTGGATATTTGTTTAAAGTTTTATTTCTAAAAAATTTAAGTTAGTATTTTTGTAAATTAATAGATTTAGTTTTATATACAAAAATGATTTTTTATTAGTTTTTAGGATTTTTCCTTATTTTATTAAGTTTCATTTAGGATTTTATTAGCTTTAATATTTGGTTTTATTTTATTTAACTCAAACAAGTAGTTTTATATTTTTATTAGGTAGGTATTATTTTTGTGAAAATTTTGATATATTATATGTATTTTATTGGACTAAAATACTTCTAGGATTATTTTGGTAATTCCTTTTTATATAATTATATTTCTGTTTCCTATTAAACTAAATCTGGCCCGCTTGCCAATTTAATCCAACCCGGTCCAACTAGACTTTGGTCAAATCCCACCCCATCCTCAAATTCTCTCTCTATCTCTCTCTCTCTCTCTCAACCCTAAGGCACATACGCGACCTATTTTTCTTGTTCCCCTTATCCATGCTCGATGTGTCGCCTTTCGCTCAAGCCATCACCGCTTGCTACCGCATGATCGATGGCTTGCCTAGGCCTCCTTCCTTAGTACCTAGTGATGCGGATCAGATCACTATAGAGATTCGCTGGGAAACCGCAAGAGGAAGGTATGATGAGCACAACAGTAAGTCTTCCCTCAGTAAGAAACCAAGGTTATCGAACCAGTAGGAGGAAGGAAACGACCCCAAGGTATTGCTAACAACTTGGAACCAGCACAACACAAACTCAAGACTTTTCCCCAACGAACAGTGAGGTTGTCAATCTCACTGGTTTGCTGAAAACAAAGGATTAAATGTAAGGTGTGGAAGGTAATGGTAGCTTGCAGAAAATAAATAGTAAGATTGGAAGATGTATCAATGATAAAGATTGGACCGGGGTCCATAGTTCACTAGAGGTGTTTTCCTTAAGATAAATAACAAAACATGCTGGGTAAACAAATTACAGCGGGACAATTGACAGGACAAAGCAAGGCATAACAATGCAATACTAGACATTCTTGATCCTATGATTTTCGATTGGGCATTACAACAATATACATAGACAACCATCCAACTACATCTATGACTAGTAATCTACCTTCAGGTTATCATCTGAACCCCCTCCATTATTTAGTTGCAAGCAACGGATAACTGCTTTAAGCAATGTGCGTAAAGTAAAAAAATACAATTGTTCCATGAACAAGAGATTGTTGTTTTCTCCCTAGTAGCAACAACACATCTACAACCTTAGAGATTTTTGTCACTTCCCTAGATTCAATAGAGGCATGAAACCACTATCGAGCATAAATACTCCCTCTTGGAGTCACTAGCATATAGTTGGCCAAGATAGCTATTATAAACGGAGAGCATGCAAGATCTCAAACAACATAGACATGATAGAATCAATAAGATAGAATCATTAATCATTCTGACATAGTAATTCGGATCCCCACACACACAACATGCATGATTACAAATAGATGATCTTGATCATGAACGGAGCTCACAAGATCTAAACATGGTAGCACAAAGGATGAGAAACAACCATCTAGCTAATGTATGGACCCATAGTACAAGGTAGAACTACTCACGCATCATACTGAAGGCTGGCATGGTGATGAAGAAGGCCTCCGGGATGATCTCTCCCCTCCGGTAGGGTGCCAGGAAGAGCTTCAGATCCCCCTGAACTAGGGATGATGGTGGCAGCGGCTACGGACTGTTCCGTGGAGATCTGATCGGGTACCTAGGGTTTGGCATCGGGGTGACTTTATAGGTGAAGGGGCGAGGCAGGAGGGCGTCCAGGGAGCCCACACCCTACCTAGGCGTGGCCCAGGGTGGGACCGCGCGTGGGGGGTGTGGGCCCCCTGGCCGCCCCCGGTCACCCTTTGGTCTCTGTGTCCTCCTCGGTGAAATATTGACTTTGGATTTTGTCCCGTCCAATTCCGAGAATATTTCCTTACTAGCTTTTCTGAAACCAAGAACAGCAAAAAATAGGCAACTCACACTACGACATGTTGTTAATAGGTTAGTCACAAAAAATGTATAAAAATACCTCAAAGTGTAGACAAAGCATAGAAAAGTGGATACTAAACAAGCATGGAACATCAAAAATTATAGATACGTTTACGACGTATCACCTAGCCGCCTTTTCGCTGCCCTGCTCTACATGATCTCTGCCCCGACGAACCCTATTCGTGATTCAAATCGGTCACCGGCACTAAGGGTGGGGCGACCCGGCATCCCCTGGTCCTTGCCGCCACCTACGCGCCTGCAGATCAAGGCCCGCCTCCTGCTGCTCCCTCACGACGACCTTAATCCCGATGCCAGCGGGACGGCAGCTTGGCTGCAACCCTGACGTTACCGATTTGCCGCCTCGTGGGGATGCTCTCCTGGTGTGGTGGTGCTCTGATAGTCCTACCACCGATGGGACGGCGATCATGTCATCATCGCAACCTCGTAGATGTGCTGATACACGCCTTCGTCACGCCTACGCTCCAGGTTCTTGGCACCCTTGTTGATTTTTGATTTCCTCATGACCAACCTTCGGTTTGATGGCTCTGATTCACAGTTGTGCTATGGTTGTGTGTTGCTGATCTATTGTTAGCTGAGGTTCCTTAATTTGGATAAGTGCCCTGGTGATACTGTTTTGGTTAGTGGTTCATCTGCTAGTGTTGATTTGTAGCTTGATAACTGAGGCAGTAGCAATGGCTGGTATCTTGACTACTAGCAGAGGAATGGTAGTTGCTTCTACCCTGGTTTTCTTTTATACTTTTGGAGTTGTTAACATATAAAAAAACATATAGTTTTGCTACAAGATCGTTACCAAATTGGTAGCTGGCTAATATGATAATAGTCTATGCTTTGATTTATTGAACCATATCTGGCGTATGTGCTAGACAATGTGATACCATATATGGAATGATTCCTAGATGGTTGGTTAGGGAAAATGATAAGAACTCTTTGGTTATTATCTGTAAATGAGATTGGTTTCTTAATCTATACTGTCTATATGAGAGAGTATATTGGAAATGATTCCTAGCAATTTAAGCTAGTAAAATGATTTTAAGACATGTATATGTTTTCTTATAACTTACTATCTATCAAGCAATCATATTTAAGATCAAGTTTTCCTTAAAATAGTGGCTTCTGCTAACTGGAATTAACTACCGTGGTGCCTCCCTTAGGAGTGTGCACAGTAGTGAATCTGGTTAGCATGATCTGCTATTGAAAATACTACTATGCTATGGATGTATTAGCATCCAAATGGAAGGAAGGTTTTGGCTTATGATGCACAAGGCTGAAGCTAATCTTGGAAACCAATTGCAGATTGTAGTATTGGATTATTCTTAGCTCTAGGATGTAAATAGTATAGCACTTCTATACTAAACTAAGAGCTCGATTTTTCACCAGACTCATCATCAAACATAAAAGGATAGGAACATATAATAGTTAAGATCTGATGGTCCATCTGTCAACACCCGGATTTTTAATCCCAGATGCCTGTTATGCCATACATCGCAATCCCAGGATTACGATTTTTGCGAGACATAACAGAATTGGATACCATAGTACATCATCCATTACAAACCATATATAAGTTCTTACACAAATAAGGATCTCATGATCCAGTTCTTAATACAACTTCAAGCAGCGGAAATACGTAATAATAACGGTAGAGTAAGCGAAGCTCCATCTTCGGGGTCACATGCAATGTTGATGATGGGAGATGATCCTAGTTGTCGTAACCTTCCTGTGGTCCATCTTCCAGGTACTCCTCTTCATAGTCTGGCCACGGGAATAGCCAGGGACAAAGCCATGAGTACTCTTTAAGTACTCGCAAACTAATACTAACAAGGGAAGGGGTTTTTTTATAGTAGGACACTAGGCTCTAGGGTTGTTTTGCAAAAAGCCAGATTTATCTCTACTAAATTCAGAAAGAAACTAGTCACAATTTTATAACTCCTAAAGGGGGAACTTGTAACTCATGTCACAACTCTGTTGTGGTCAAGTCAAAATCTCAGTTCATTTCACAAGTCATTTTGAAAACATCTGACGGGAAACAGTATGGTCACTCCAACTGTCCATAACCGCGGACGCGGCTATTCGAATAGTTTGACACTCTGCAGAGATTGTAGATTTTCACCACAACATTCGATACATCCATCAGGAACAAATCCCGAATTCAGCATACTCAGTATGCGGATAATCAATCCTAACCTTTCAATTACACGCCCTAGTATAAGCACCTCTCCTATGATTTTGGCCTCCCAACCATGACCGACTGTCATCTTGGGTACTACACAGGTGGACAATCTTCACAAGGTAGCCTTAGCTCAGACCTTGGCCTTGAGGGAACTAATACTAAGGTATATAAGCTTCCAGTCAAGCCCTACCCAATCTTCAGGTATTGTGGTTGTACGGTAACATTGGAATGGTATCGCATCCAGACAACCATCAGTTTTATAAAGGGCTAAGGCTCATGCCTCAACATTTTCGTCACCAAAATCATCTGGTGTTCGGAAACATATGTCAAAACATCTCAGTAGAATGATCCATCATTCTAAGGTTTTCATAACCATTTTCACCAAGTATTCCCATCTAAAGTTGATCAAGTTTTATGCTTAGCACTAGCATCTACAAGTGGGGGTAACACTAATGAGGGGTGGTAACTAGTGGAGTTTCAACTAAGTACAACCTTATATCTTAGGATGATATCAAGGTTTCTAACTTAGGACAAATTTTATGTTCTTTATGCAACCTTCAAATATATCATTCTAGAATCTATAAGTCACTTAAGTCAACTCTAAGCTAAGGCTTTGATAAAGGAATAAAGTAGAAGCTTGCAAGTAAAACTAGGATTGGGGTATCAAGTGGGTATGATCACATATGCTTAAGGCGTATGGTTGGCATGGTAACAAGAAAGTATTAGCTTGCACAATTGCAAGTATAAGCTTGCATAGGTAAAGTATCTTGCAAGTGTTAGCTTGCACATTCACTAGTAGTATTAGGCTTGCCTTGTGCAGAGCAGTGGTTGAAATTCTCCTCGGCTTCTTCTTCGTAGTATCCTCCTTCCTCCTCGTATCCTTGGTCGGTACTAGCGTCTATAAATAAATACGATGTACACAATCACCAAGAAATACTTAACTACTTGCAATCATCACACAAAATGGGTCCTATAGATGATATAGCATCATCACTAACCTTACAAGATTAAGGTTTGGTTTAAATCCCTTTTTATTTTTAGAAAAGTAATTTCTACTCATTGAAAAACTACTTAAGATTTAATATTCTCCAAGCCAAACATGGGATCATGTTGACACATGTCATCACCACATATTTTAGTCCATGGGAATGTGATTTAAAGTGGTGTCACAATTTAATAAGGTTTTACCCTTTTATTTTAATTTAATAATATGTCTAGAAATGCCTATGTGGCATTCTTTTATTACTTGAACATTATTTCTGTAAGTAAACCTATATATTTTTATATATTCTGAAAGGTATAGTTAAATGTGATTTTTGAGAGTTGGAATCAACTCAAAAGCTATTGTGGTTTAACTTTGAAAAATGTTGGAATGCAGAAAAGCTTCTGCCTTGTTATTTTTGCCAAGGATGATCTACAGATCCAAATGACTTGAATCCAACGGGCTTGGATTCAGCATTCCCAGACCTTTCTAACAAAATTGGTTTCATTCAAATTGGTGCACTGAGTCGACCTAGGTTGATTTTTGAAAATGGGTACATAAGTGTGTTTGAAATAAAAAGAAAAAGGTTTAATTGAAATAACTGGGCTGCGCGGGAAACGATACTGGGCAGGCCTGCTAAGCACAGCACTTCCGCGGGCTGTTTAAGTGGCTGTCCCCACGCGTCAGTGAGACGAGGGGGTGCGAAGCGGTATGGGACGATGTGGTGCGTTCGATCTGGTTCTAATCCAACGGTTGAGAGTCATCGTCGACGTTGGGCAACGCCGGCGAGACAGAAACCTAGCACGGCTAGTGGGGTCGTTGGGGGCTCACCGGGGTGCGGGCGAGGGTCGGCGAGGCAAGCGAACGACGAAGTCGACGACGGCGAATCTCCTGGTACCGGTGGCTCCTCTTGGGGCGGCTCCAATCGCTGGCTCCCTTCTTCTCCAGAGGCGGCGGGCTCCGGTGAAATTCCGACGAGGTGGTGCTCGTCTTGCTCCGGGAATGGTGTGGCACGATCAGTGAGGAGAGGGGAGTAGAATGGTGTGAAGAAATCGACTGAGGGTGGCTTCTATTTATAGTCGAGCGAGGGGACCGACGGGGCGCACGGTGAGCTCATCGGGGGCGGTGGTACATACGGCTATCGGCATGGGCGATGGTAGGGGGCGGTGCGGTGCTCCCTGGCGATGCTCAACGACACGGTGGTGAGACGTGGGGCGGTGCTGTTGGGTCGGAACGCGACGGTGCTCTGCGCGTGACCGACGGAGAATTTAATGGCGCCTGGTAGCATGTGGCGTGACGAGCGTGTCTGCGGGGTTGCTGGGACGGTGGGGATCACGTATGCACGCGGCGAGGGCGGCGCGCGGTCTGTGGGTGTCGGTCGAGCGTGGCGCACGGGGCGCGCTCTCGGCATGGTTGCTGGTGAGGTTGGCATGGTTCGTGCGTGTGGTCCAGTGGCTGGTAGGGTTCGAGTGCGGGACAGGGAGTGGCGGTGGACGGTGGGCTGCCTCCCAGACAAGGTTGGCACGGCTTAATCTTCTCCTAGCTTGCTGTCTCCACTGGGGTGACATGGGTGTGCTCGGCTGTTCACCATTGATGGCAATGCCAAGCTGATAGTGGGGCTAGTGCTTGGTTTAGCTTGCTAGATGATCTACTGAGATGGTTGTGAGCTAAAGAGGGAACAAGTTAGGCTTCAATCACTGCTCACTATAGTGTTTGGATTTTGTTTGATTTGTGGCTGCAACCTGTTTGATGAAATGGCCGCAGAAACTCAAGTTTTGAATTTTGAAAATATTTTTGGTGGGTGTGCTAGGTTGGTGCTGGTGAGTCTGCAGATGCTTGGGTTTTGAAAGTTGAGCTTGTTTGAGTGGTTTTTGAAAAAGTGGGATCTTCCCATATAATATAGATTCAATTTTGAATTGCCCTTTAAACTATGCATTTGAAAGTGTCCGGATGATCACAAGGTGGGCCTTGATACTTTGTTATGAGTACAATCAAGGGGTGCAAAGATCCAGAAAAGTTTCTATTAGGTTCTGAAAGTTTGAGACAGCCAAAGTAGGCATGGGAGTTAAATTGGTCAATATGACCATTCCCTTATTTTATTTGTTTTGATTTACTTGTCTTTAGGAAAAGTGTGGGAAATGTTTAGATGATGTTTATTTCACCTAAGCATCCATTTACAAGCAAAGGAACACACAAACAAGGTGTTTTAAAAGAATTCAAAATGAAATGCACACTCACATGCATGCTTCCATAATTTTGTTTAGAAAAGTTTTTGTTAACCCTAAGTTTGATGATTAGTGTTTGATGATCCAATCTTAGTATTTTTGGGATGTTACAAACCTTCCCCCCTTAAACAAAATCTCGTCTCGAGATTTGAAAAAGGACGAAAAAGATTACCTAGGATTTGAAGAGATCGGGAAACTTCGTCCTGATGTGATCTTCGCGCTCCCAGGTAGCTTCCTCTTCTGTGTGGTGGCTCCACTGAATCTTGAGAAACTTGATGCTTCGGGTTCGGGTAGTTCTGCAGGCTTCTTCCAAAATACGGATGGGTACTTCGGGATAGGTTAGGTCATCGTTGATCTCTATGGTCCGGTGATCGATATTCTTGAACACTTCGGTCTTCTCTGGAACATCGAGGCACTTGCGAAGTAATGAGATATGGAACACATTGTGCACGTCTGACATCTCTTCGGGTAGTTCCAATTGATACGACACTTCTCCTCGACGGTTCATAATCTTGAAAGGTCTGATATATCTGGGGGCTAACTTTCGTTTGAGTTGGAAACGCTGCATTCCCTTCAATGGCGACACTTTCAGATAAACAAACTCTCCTATGTTGAAGGCGAGGTCTCGACGTCTCTTGTCGGCGTAACTCTTCTGTCTGGATTGGGCGGCCTTGAGGTGCTCACGAATCTTGTGAACCTTCTCTTCGGCTTCTCGTAGGATGTCGGGTCCGAAAATCTGACTCTCTCCTACTTCCGACCAGTTCAAAGGGGTGCGACACTTTCTTCCGTACATGAACTCAAAGGGGGCCATTTGCAAACTGGCTTGATAACTGTTGTTGTATGAAAATTCTACAAACGGCAGACAGTCTTCGCACTTGGATCCATATTCTAACACACAGGCTCTCAGCATATCTTCGAGTATTTGATTTACTCGCTCTGTTTGTCCATCGGTCTGAGGGTGATACGCGGTACTGAAATCTAGGAGGGTTCCTAAACCTTCTTGAACTTTCTTCCAGAATATCAAGGTAAACTGAGTTCCTCGATCAGATACAATGTTCTTAGGGACTCCATGCAAACTAACTATTCTAGCGATGTACAACTCCGCTAGCTTCGAACTCTGATATGTGGTCTTGACGGGCAAGAAATGGGCGAATTTGGACAATTTGTCCACTATGACCCAGATAGAGTCATTTCCCCTACTAGAAGTAGGTAGTCCAGTGATAAAGTCCATTCCAACGAAATCCCATTTCCATTCCGGAATCTGCAAGGGTTGCAACAATCCAGCGGGTCTTTGATGTCCTGCCTTGACTCGCTGACATATATCACACTTGGCGATATAGCTTCCGATTTCTCTCTTCATCTTATGCCACCAAAATTGCTCTTTCAAATCTTGATACATCTTAGTTCCTCCGGGATGGATAGAATAAAGAGTATCATGAGCTTCCTTCAGAATAACTTCTTTCAACTCAGAATCTGCTGGTACACAAAGGCGTCCTTTGTACCATAGAACTCCTTCTTCGTTTTCGGTGAATCCGGGTACTTTGCCTGTACCGATACGACGTTTAATTCCATCGATACTAGCATTTCCTTTCTTCGCCTCTTTGATCTGGCTAATCAAAGTGGGCTGAAGTTCTATACTAGCCAAAAATCCTCCACTCACTAATTCCATTCGAAAATCTTCCATCTCCTTGTGCAAGCTTGGTTGCTCCTTCAAAATCATGGAGTTCAAGCGGCACGGCAATCTGCTAAGGGCATCTGTAACCACATTGGCTTTACCAGGGTGATAGTGAATGGCCAGATCGTAATCCTTGATTAGCTCAATCCATCTCCTCTGTCTCATATTCAACTCCTTCTGAGTGAATATATACTTCAGACTCTTGTGATCCGTATAAATCTCACAACGATTTCCCATTAGGTAATGCCTCCATGTTTTCAGGGCTAGAACTACGGCTGCGAGTTCGAGGTCATGGGTTGGGTAATTTTTCTCATGTTTCTTCAATTGTCGAGATAGATAGATATAACTTTGCCTTCTTGCATGAGCACACATCCGAGACCGATCTTGGATGCGTCACAATACACATCGAAGGGCCTTGAGATATCCGGCATGATCAAGATTGGGGCTGAAATCAATCTTCTCTTGAGTTCTTGAAAACTCGCTTCACATTTTTCAGTCCATTCAAACTTCTTGTCCTTCTTCAGTAATTGGGTCATGGGTCAGGCGATACTTGAGAATCCTTCTACGAACTTGCGTTAATATCCCGCCAATCCGAGAAATGCACGGACTTGGGTTTGAGTGGTGGGGGCTTGCCAATCTTCTACATCTTTTACTTTGGTAGGGTCAACGGCAATTCCTCCGGCTGATACAATGTGACTGAGGAATCCTACCTCCTGTAACCAGAATTCACATTTGCTAAACTTGGCATACAACTGATGCTCTCTAAGGGTTCCAAGAATGGTCCTTAGGTGTAGCTCATGTTCGTCTTTTGATTTGGAGTAAATCAGAATGTCGTCGATGAAAACAACGACAAACTTATCCAAGAAGTCCATAAAAATCTTATTCACGAGGTTCATGAAATAAGCGGGGGCATTAGTTAATGCAAAAGACATGACAGTATACTCGTATAGTCCATATCTGGTGGTAAAGGAAGTCTATGGAATATCCTCTGCACGAATCTTGAGTTGATGATAACCAGTTCTAAGATCAATCTTAGAAAACACTTTGGCACCGGTCAACTGATCAAACAAATCTTCTATCTTGGGCAAGGGGTACTTGTTCTTGATGGTGACATCATTCAACTTTCGATAATCCGTACACAAATGGTTACCTCCATCTTTCTTGTCCACAAACAAGACAGGTGATCTCCATGGTGGCGCACTTGGTTGAATCAATCCGATTTCCAGCATGGCATCCAGTTGCTTCTTCAGTTCTTCTAGCTCCGATGGGTTCATACTATAGGATCTCTGGGCTATGGGTCCTGTTCCGGGGATTAGTTCGATGATAAACTCGATATCCCGATCTGGGGGGCATACCGGGCAAAACATCTGGAAATACATTGGGGTATTCACAGACTATTCGGACTTGGTCAATGGTAGGTTGGGCTATACTCTTGTTGCATTTGAATTGGCGAGTTAAGGTTTCAGATATATGCTCGACTGATATTTCGGCTGTACTGGTCATGGCGATGGCTTTCTTGGCACAGTCAATCAATCCTTTATGTTTGGACATCCAATCCATTCCTAGTACTACTTCCAAACCTTTAGTTCCGAGTACTATCAGATTAGCATAAAAATCTATGCCATGGATTCGGATAGGGACGGCTTTGCAAATTTGCCTAGCCTTGGTGGTTGATCCGGGAATTTGAACAATCATTACATGCTTCAGTTTGGTTGGTTGAATTTTACTAGTGCATGCAAATTCTTCGGTGACAAATGAATGCGATGCACCAGAATCAAACAACACTCTTGCAAGTACTGAATTAACAGAAAACATACCCAACACGACGTCTGGCGCTTCCTGAGCTTCTTCAGCATGCATGAGAAAAAGACGGCCGTTGCGGTTGAGTGAATTCCCTGGGGCAAACCTTCTTCCGGGTTGAAGACGACGCTGTTGCTGATCTGGGGCATTGGCATTGTGTGCTGCGGCATTCTTCTTGTTGGGGCACTCGTTGGAGTAGTGACCCTTATTTCCACAGTCATAACAAGTCACTTGCGACTTGTCCTTGGCCGCTACAGGAACAACATTTCTTCCAGTCCTCGGGGCAGTGTTGGTGTTGGTGGAAGCATTGTTGGTGTTGAACTTGGGTGGGGCATGGTTGAAATTGCTAGAGTTGCCGGGTTGTTGTGATTTCCTCCGGGTCTAGGGTTTCCACGATTGGGATAGGTGGGACGGTTCATCGGGGGTCTGTTGGTTCTTGGGGCAAATCCTGGAGATGGGTTAGGGCGATACTTTGGGGTCTGATGGGTTCCTGGCTGATGCATCATACGACGCTTGAGGTTCTCATTGGCTTGGTTGATCTTCCCTTCCATCTGGATGGTAGAGTCGACAAGGGCTTCAATATCCGCAAAGGGGATATTGACTAACACCGTCTGCATCTCATCATGTAGACCATTCAGGAATCTTTCTTTCTTCTTGGCTTCCGTGTCTATATCATCCGGGGCATACCTAGATAATGACAAAAATTTGTCACGGTAGTCCACTACAGTCATCCTTCCTTGCTTCAGTTCTCTGAACTCGTCTCTCATCCTCTTGATCAAACCCGGTGGCACATGGGTTCTGCTGAACTTGACCTTGAATTCCTCCCAGGTCATCATTTGTCCTCCGGTCATTGCACGAACATTGTTCCACCATGCCCTGGCATCTCCGGCTAGATAGTGGGTGGCGAACAAAACTTTCTCGTTGGCTTCCGCTCTAGTGACTTCTAAGTTATTTTCTATGGTTTGCAGCCAATCATCGGCGTCTAGGGGCTCTTCTGACTTAGTGAAAATAGGTGGGTTGGTATTCTGGAAATTCTTGAGCTTAGATCCATGGTTATCTTGATTTCCGTGGCCTTGGTTGTTGTGGGCTAGCTGAGCTATATGTTGCAGAGTGGATAGGTTGGCTTGACGTTCTGCTCTTTCAGCTTCGCGGACAGAAGTCAACATTTGCAGGATCTGCAACATCGGGTTTGGGGATGAACCCCTTCCTCCGCGTGGCATCTGAAGATTGAGATAGATTATGAGAAAAGAGGGAAATTTCTAAGGTTTCGGGGACTTTGAAAAGTTTTAAAGTTTGACTCAGATTTTCTAGCAACTTGCTTTTCATTCATTCATTCACACGATACAACACACACCACAACAAGGAAAAACAGAAGGTTTTAAGAACCATTCTATAAACTACGATACAGTGAGACCAAATACTACTCACTACGCTAGTGCTCAAGTGTTACTAATCCTTGGAATCTGTGGCTTCATCATCTTCATCATCATCGATGAAGGCGAAATCATCTTCATCATGAAGAAGTCCATGGCCTGATCCTCCAGAAAATCATCATCATCGCTGAGATAGGAGTAGGGGTCTCCACGAAGATCCTCTCCTGCATTCTCCTTTTCCTCCAACTGCATGTCTCTCTCGTGGATGGTCTCTTCCAAAGATGAGATGCGGTGGCGGAGACGGGCAATAATGCGCTCCTTCTTGTCGAGCTGACGACGGCGAGACTTGCGATCCTTTGCCAGCATGGCGATGGTTTGATCCTTCGTCTTGATGATGGCAGACTTGTGGTTGGAGTAGTCACGGCAGTTATCCAACTCCTGCTGACGATCGTACATCATGAAGCTAAGGTGGTCCAATTGAGTCTTCAGCTCGGGGTGGTATGGGGCTTCCAGTGGTTGTCCATTAGCATCACGCCTTGGGCAAAACTCAAAGCAGGTTCCCTTGATCTGATTGATGCTTTGCCCACACAGACGGGCAAGACTTTCCTGCATTGCCCTGTCAAGTCCATCGAGCCAGTTTTTCTCTCTTAAGGTAAACTGAATTCCCTCAGCAGTGGGAGGTTCAATCTTTCCTCAGAGACTTGCAACAATTAGCCACTGCAGATCTTCTCCTCCTTGATCATTGAGCTGAGCTCCGAAGAACTCGGGGTGCGGGCGCTCCAGAAGTTCCGAAAGCTGGTCCAAATCCCTCTCAAAGATAAGGTCTCCTCCATTCCCCAACTCATAAAACTTGCTATACTTCACGTCCATCTATAAGAATATAGGATGAGTCAGTTAGTAGAGTGATCAAGTGTGTCAAAATTTTATGTATTTTGCAAGAGTTTTTGAGGAATATGAATTTTCATGAAAATCAAAGGGATAAGAAGGAGAATAAGTTTTGGTAAATATTTGTTTTCTTTGGTTTTGAAACTAAGTTTTTGGTTCAAACGTCCAGTCTAACTAGGGTCTCCTATGGTCAGGATGGCTCTGATACCAACTTGTCAACACCCGGATTTTTAATCCCAGATGCCTGTTATGCCATACATCGCAATCCCAGGATTACCATTTTTGCGAGACATAACAGAATTGGATACCACAGTACATCATCCATTACAAACCATATATAAGGTCTTACACAAATAAGGATCTCATGATCCAGTTCTTAATACAACTTCAAGCAGCGGAAATACGTAATAATAATGGTAGCGTAAGCGAAGCTCCATATTCGGGGTCACATGCAATGCTGACGATGGGAGATGATCCTAGTTGTCGTAACCTTCCTAGGGTCCATCCTCCAGGTACTCCTCTTCATAGTCTGGCCATGGGAATAGCCAGGGACAAAGCCATGAGTACTCTTTAAGTACTCGCAAACTAATACTAACAAGGGAAGGGTTTTTTATAGTAGGACACTAGGCTCTAGGGTTGTTTTGCAAAAAGCCAGATTTATCTCTACTAAATTCAGAAAGAAACTAGTCACTATTTTATAACTCCTAAAGGGGGAACTTGTAACTCATGTCACAACTCTGTTGTGATCAAGTCAAAATCTCAGTTCATTTCACAAGTCATTTTGAAAACATCTGATGGGAAATAGTATGGCCTCTCCAACTGTCCATAACCGCGGACACGACTATTCGAATAGTTTGACACTCTGCAGAGATTGTACACTTTCACCACAACATTCGATACATCCGTCAGGAACAAATCCTGAATTCACCATACTCAGTATGCGGATAATAAATCCTAACCTTTCAATTACACGCCCTAGTATAAGCACCTCTCCTGTGAGTTTGGCCTCCCAACCATGACCGACTGTCATCTTGGGTACTGCACAGATGGACAATCTTCACAAGGTAGCCTTAGCTCAGACCTTGGCCGTGAGGGAACTAATACTAAGGTATATAAGCTTCCAGTCAAGCCCTACCCAATCTTCGGGTATTGTGGTTGTACGGTAACATTGGAATGGTATCGCATCCAGACAACCATCAGTTTTATAAAGGGCTAAGGCTCATGCCTCAACATTTTCGTCACCAAAATCATCTGGTGTTCGGAAACATATGTCAAAACATCTCAGTAGAATGATCCATCATTCTAAGGTTTTCATAACCATTTTCACCAAGTATTCCAATCTAAAGTTGATCAAGTTTTATGCTTAGCACTAGCATCTACAAGTGGGGGTAACACTAATGAGGGGTGGTAACTAGTGAAGTTTCAACTAAGTACAACCTTATATCTGTAGGGGTCCCAACATAATAAGGTAGAGTCCTCCTGTGTTTTACAATGCTAGTCCCTGGATCAATAGCTAGCATCCACAGTAAAGATGTAATATCAAGAAACAAGGGTCATAATATATCTTTATAACCAGGAATTTCATAATTTTATCACATCATACATATCTCATTTGGCTACTACATTACATTGCAGCGGAATAACTATAGTCATGGGGTCCTTCATCTTCAAAGTGCCACAGGCAGATGTTGGTTGTAGACTTTGTAATCCTAAACAATCAATCTTCATTAAAATCAGTCAAACCTGCAACATACAAATTCTGACACAAAGGGTCAATACATTTGAATTGTATTGGCAAGTGATACTATTGTAGTATAGTGGAGTCTATCATCTATATGCATTTGGCTAAGTGGAGTTGAGGCTTGCATTGCTCAAAATAGATTTTTCTTATCATTTTGAAAATACTAAATTTTTGCTTGACAAAATCATTTCCTCAATCAAAGATTTCAAGATCCTTGTACCAAGCCATCTCTCCATCAATGATTGAAGAATTCAAACAACCCTTGTTCAAACCACAAGATTTTAATTTAGAAATTGGAATGATGAGATTCTTGATTGCTTCCATGTCTTTATGCTCAAATTGTCCTTTACCAGGGACATGGCTAAGTACTTAGGTTTTACACTCTGCAGAGGTGGTGCACTTTACCCACAAGACTTGGTTTCCCAAGACAAAATCTTTCAGAAGCCTTCCCTTAGACCAAGATGGACGCGCTCCAACCTATCAAACACTACCACCCACTGTCCATTTGGCTAAGTTCTTGCAACCTATATGATCATGGCAGAGCCCATATTGCCAAGTGGTTGCACTTGAAGCTTCTCAACATTTGACATCTCAAATCCCTTTGTTTCCTGGGTGGCATTCCACAAGTGAGATACACAACCCAAGTCCATGGCCATGTGTAACCACTCAACATATCCCAATCCTTCCATTCCACCCAGGAGGTTCATTAACTTAGTTGTTTTATTAGACAAAATCACAAGTCCTCAGACTTAGAATATTTTCCATAGTGTGAATATATATTCCACCCATGTTTTCTATTAGCTAGCCTAAGCTTGGTAGTAGTAGGAATCTTAGCTTAGGAAAATCCTACTAAGGATTCTTCTATTAGGTTTTCCTATAGCAAGATCTATACTTAGCAAAATCCATGCAAGTTTACTTAGCAAAATCACTAATGCATAGTGAAAGTATTGGGATAGAAAGTATGAAGCATCACTTACCTTTTTTTTGGTAGGGAATGTTGGTTCACTCCTTGATCTTGCTAGTCTCTCACTTCACTACAAATCAATCAAGCAAACACAAATTCAATTCACATTACAAACCAAGTCAAACAAACAATTCTTCACACACACAAAGTAATGGAATCTAAGTCATGCATGGGAGCATGCACAAGATAGTTTTATTTTGCAAAGGGGTCTCCATGGGGTTTCTAAACTTTGTAATACCCAAATTGGTCATTTACCAAAGTGGCAAAGTCATTAGCAAGAGGGTTTTGTCCAAATACTATTTTTAAGTCTATTCATCATTTCATGTGGTGAAAAATGTTTTTATTAAGGCAAGACTCTTAAGTTGTTCACCAAATGAGTTGCTATTGCAAAGCTTGGTGTTTTTGGGTCAGTAGGTTTGGTCCAAAACATTTCCTTAAAGTTTTCTTTTCATAAACATTTTTATAACAAAATCCATTCTTTTTATTTGGCTAGAAAATGACTAAGTCAAGTAATCTAACCTAAATCTTACAAAAATCATTTCTAACACCAAGGGTTGGTTCCTAGGGTCAGTAAGGTAACAACAAACCATTTTGCAAAGTTTTTAATCCAAAAGTCATTTTTAAACAATTTTTCTAATCCAAACAAGTACACAAATGTTTCTGCAAATTCAAACAAGCTAACAGATACTATTTGTCAAATTAAGGCCATGGTTGGCTAGGGCTTGTTCTCCTGATTTCATTGATATAAAATTTGCCAAATTTGGACGTGTGGATCAAAAGTTATAAGGGTTTGAAAATGGCATCAAATTCTGATTTCAAAAATCTGTTTTAACTCAACCACTGACACTCGTCGCACCGTGATTGGCCAATACCGGTTCGTCTGGATCGAGTAACATAGACCACAGGATTAAAAGGGGCATGTGCGGCTCAGATCAAACATACCCCTTCGTTTTAGTGAATCTATCCAAGCCATCCGATGCTAATCTAACGGTTCCAATTGCTTGGCCAAACAACAGCGGCGCTGGCGGCGGCGTCTGGTGGCGGAGCGGCCAGACGGCGATGTTGCCGACAATGTAGGATGCGAGAAAGAGGGAGGGGAAGCTCACTGAGTTCGTAGCGCACCGCTGATGCTCAACGCGGTCTTTGTTGGCCAAGGGGCGCACTATGCTGGCCTGAATCGCTCGCCGGAGTTCGTGTCCGCGTCGGGCTTCACTGTTTATCGTCGGAGGCGACGATACAAGCCACGGGAAAACAAGATAGTAGTTGCGTCAGATGCGTACGGGGTCGGTGATCGTGTGTGCATCAACGAGACGGAAGGGGGTGGTCAGATACTACCTGTGGGCTTCGCCGGAGATGAAGCAGACGGTGGCGACGGTGGTCGTTGTCGAAGGCGAGGTTACAGGGTACCCGCGGTCGAGTTTGATGCACTAGCAGATGCGCCTGAGAGTGGGGAAACTGTGAGCTTGGTCGGGGAGGAGAGGGGCGGTGAGGGGCTGCCGGAATTGACGAGAATGGTCGCCGGAGACAGAGACAGTCGAGGAGAGATTGTGGCGGCCTGGAGGCGTGTCGAGGAGGGGCGTCTGGGGGAGAAAGGAGAGGAAAGCCTGGCGTTTAACGCTGAGTGGTCACGGTGAGGATTAATCGCCGCAGTAAAGTGTATTGACCGCGAGAATTTAACGACAGAAACGGTCGCGAGGTGAGGGGAAGAAGGAGTCGCAGGGAGGAAGAAGAACAGGAGGGGTGGGGTCTGGTGTCAGTGAGAAAAGGAAGAAGGGGAGGGGTCCACTTGTCGGTTGCTGGGTGGGTGTGGTTCTGAGTGGAAAAGAAAACGGTTCGGGGAAGAATAGGAGCTGGGCTGGACTGGGCTGTTGGGCCATTTGTTGGGCTGGGTCTGTTTTCATATTTTTTTCTGTCTAATTCTTTTTCTTTTTCTATTTTTATTTCCTGATTTGTTATTTCAAACAATTCTCAAGCATTCATAACAATTCAAATTTTCACCAAACATTGTAACTAAGAATTTGGTTCTGTTTAGTGACCTGAACCAAAATCCTAAATAAAATAAATAATACTTTAATCTTTTTAGGTTCCATTCTTAATTAAATAAGTAGGCCATGGTTTATTAATTAAATAGAGTTTGATATAATTAATAAAATCCCCATTTGAAATCCAAATATTTTCAAAACCAATTCAGTAGGTTTTATTTGAAAATAAAATTCATTTGGAAATCTTGTTCAAAAATAACCTTTTATTTTAGGGTCCATAAATACTTAAATAAAATGGGCCTTAGTTATTAAATTAAATAGAGTTTGATTTATTATTAAAATCTTTATTTGAAACCTAAATATTTTCAAAATCAAATTAGTAGGTTTAATTTGGGAAAAACATAATATTTGGAAATTTGTTTTAAAACAAAATAACCTTTTATTTTAGTGTCCATTAATAATTAATATAATAGACTTCCTTTATTAAATCCAAATAGGTTTTATTTTATTGAGATATTTATTTTGAATCTAAAATAAAGTCAAAAAAATTTAGTAGAATTTATTTGTGAATTTCAAATAATTGAGAAAACTTATTTTAAATAATTTAATAAGTTTTGATGTTTCAATTTAAATTGGTAAAACCTCTTATCTTCAAATAAGGTTGGATGTTAAATCCTTATTACTTTATTTAAAATAAACCTTTATTATTTTAATCAAAGAAAACTCTTTTGTTTCAAAATCTTGGCCAAGGTTTTAATTGGCTTTATAAAATGATCCTTATTTGTAAAACTTCTATTTCATTTGAAAACAATTCTTTTCATTTAATTGTTTCAAAATAGTATTTCCAAATGTTTTATTTTTCTTTTTATTAAATGTTTATCTTTTTAAATCCCTTTAGGTTTTATTTAATTCAAATGGGTTTGAAGTTCCAATTGCACTCAAAAAGTTTCTTCTGGCTCTGAAAATCAAACAAAGTTTTATTTTATTAATTTATTTTCACATTACAAGATTTGGAAAATCTTGGGATGTGACAGGCTACCACCCTTAAAATAAATCTCGTCCCGAGATTTGGGGAGGCTAGGGTTACAAGCTTGTTCAAAACAACTAGGGTACTACCACCCTTAAAAATTTTCAAACAAAAATTACACATTGTCCTTCTTGGGATCATGAGAAATACTTTCTCTAAGCAAACTTTGCATGTGTCCTTGGTTTCTATACTTGACTCATGGGCCAAGGTTGAGTTTCTCCATAGGCTTGTTCAACTTGTTCTCCATCCTTTCTGGACAATTGTTTGCATAGTGGCCTAGTTCCTTGCATTTGAAACATGTGACAAGGTTGATATCCCTCATAGGCTTGTTTATCTTATGCTTCATCTTTTCTGGACAGTAGTTTGCATAATGTCCTAACTCTTTGCAGTGTTTGCACATCATTTGGCTAATATCTTTCTTTATCTTGGGTTTCACTAGCTTTTGTTTGACTTCTTGTCTCTTCTTATTTTCTGGGCATTCACTGGCATAGTGTCCCATCTCTTTGCATTTGAAACATTGCACTTGGCTTATGTCCTTTTTCTTCTTTTTGGGTCTCTCCAAAGCTAGGAGTTCTTCCAGTTCATGTTCTTCATAGGTGGGAGATCTTTCTCTCTTCTTGAGGAATTGATCTTCATGCTCCTTGGATGCATGATCCTTGTCCCTACAAATATTGCTAGCTTGGGTTCCTTCTAGATTAACATCTTTGTCATCCTTGTTGTCATTAGCTCTTTGGGAAAAGTTTTCTCTCATGTTGATCATTTGAGTAACCAATCCTTGCAACAATTGGGATTGAAGCTTCAAAATCCTTTGTATGGCTGGGTCTAGTCCATTGTTGTTGGCTAAAAGCTGAGTTGTCTCTTGGCTCAACTGGTTTTGGGTTGCTATAAGTTCTCTCATGTTGTCCTCTTGGTTGTTGTTGTCATCAACCTTGATGTTGGAGTTTCTTGGAGTAGTCATCTGTTTGGGTTGAAGGGAGATTAGAGTAGGCAAGATATTTCTAAGGAATTATTTCTAATCACACACATCACAATTCACACAAGCAATGTGCAATCAATCACAAACAAACATTTCACTCAATCAACAAAGTTCAAGCACAGTTTTAGGCAACAAAATATTTTTGTTACACCACATAAGTTGGTGGTTTTGACTTAACTAGTATATGGTGGTCCATCTATATGGTTCACTTGTGATCCTTCTTTCCTTCATGATTGATTCTTCTTTCATGAGATCATGGTTTCCTTGGGATAAACTCTTGGTCACAAAACTTCAAATAATGTAGGTTCCTTCTAACTTTTGCATTCCCTCAGTCTCTAAATCTTGAGTAAGATTTCCTTGTCTCACTTGTAGTCCTTAGTGATATCCAAGTTGGAGGTCCTTGGTGAAAATGCTGAAGATGTTGAAGTCATTAGAGTTGAAGATGTTGAAGTCTTTAGAGCTGAAGATGTTGAAGTCATTAGAGTTGAAGAAGTTGAAGAAATCTTTTGTACATGGTGTAGTCTTTGGTCATGGGGTAGGTTTTTCCATCAAGTTGAAGTAGAAGAGATGCAGAGTTGAAACCAAAATGGTTAAGGAAAGAGTTTACAAGTGTTTTTGTAAATAAGTTTTTGAACAAATACAACTCCTATTTTTTTCTAAGGGTTTTTGTCCAATCCTAGGTTTACAAATCCTACAGGCAACACAATGCTCTGATACCATCTGTAGGGGTCCCAACCTAATAAGGTAGAGTCCTCCTGTGTTTTACAATGCTAGTCCCTGGATCAATAGCTAGCATCCACAGTAAAGATGTAATATCAAGAAACAAGGGTCATAATATATCTTTATAACCAGGAATTTCATAATTTTATCACATCATACATATCTCATTTGGCTATTACATTACATTGCAGCGGAATAACTATAGTCATGGGGTCCTTCATCTTCAAAGTGCCACAGGCAGATGTTGGTTGTAGACTTTGTAATCCTAAACAATCAATCTTCATTAAAATCAGTCAAACCTGCAACATACAAGTTACAGCCACAAAGGGTCAATACATTTGAATTGTATTGGCAAGTGATACTATTGTAGTATAGTGGAGTCTATCATCTATATGCATTTGGCTAAGTGGAGTTGAGGCTTGCATTGCTCAAAATAGATTTTTCTTATCATTTTGAAAATACTAAATTTTTGCTTGACAAAATCATTTCCTCAATCAAAGATTTCAAGATCCTTGTACCAAGCCATCTCTCCATCAATGATTGAAGAATTCAAACAACCCTTGTTCAAACCACAAGATTTTAATTTAGAAATTGGAATGATGAGATTCTTGATTTCTTCCATGTCTTGATGCTCAAATTGTCCTTTACCAGGGACATGGCTAAGTACTTAGGTTTTACACTCTGCAGAGGTGGTGCACTTTACCCACAAGACTTGGTTTCCCAAGACAAAATCTTTCAGAAGCCTTCCCTTAGACCAAGATGGACGCGCTCCAACCTATCAAACACTACCACCCACTGTCCATTTGGCTAAGTTCTTGCAACCTATATGATCATGGCAGAGCCCATATTGCCAAGTGGTTGCACTTGAAGCTTCTCAACATTTGACATCTCAAATCCCTTTGTTTCCTGGGTGGCATTCCACAAGTGAGATACACAACCCAAGTCCATGGCCTTGTGTAACCACTCAACATATCCCAATCCTTCCATTCCACCCAGGAGGTTCATTAACTTCGTTGTTTTATTAGACAAAATCACAAGTCCTCAGACTTAGAATATTTTCCATAGTGTGAATATATATTCCACCCATGTTTTCTATTAGCTAGCCTAAGCTTGGTAGTAGTAGGAATCTTAGCTTAGGAAAATCCTACTAAGGATTCTTCTATTAGGTTTTCCTATAGCAAGATCTATACTTAGCAAAATCCATGCAAGTTTACTTAGCAAAATCACTAATGCATAGTGAAAGTATTGGGATAGAAAGTATGAAGCATCACTTGCCTTTTTTTTTGGTTGGGAATGTTGGTTCACTCCTTGATCTTGCTAGTCTCTCACTTCACTACAAATCAATCAAGCAAACACAAATTCAAATTCACATTCCAAATCAAGTCAAACAAACAATTCTTCACACACACAAAGTAATGGAATCTAAGTCATGCATGGGAGCATGCACAAGATAGTTTTATTTTGCAAAGGGGTCTCCATGGGGTTTCTAAACTTTGTAATACCCAAATTGGTCATTTACCAAAGTGGCAAAGTCATTAGCAAGAGGGTTTTGTCCAAATACTATTTTTAAGTCTATTCATCATTTCATGTGGTGAAAAATGTTTTTATTAAGGCAAGACTCTTAAGTTGTTCACCAAATGATTTGCTATTGCAAAGCTTGGTGTTTTTGGGTCAGTAGGTTTGGTCCAAAACATTTCCTTAAAGTTTTCTTTTCATAAACATTTTTATAACAAAATCCATTCTTTTTATTTGGCTAGAAAATGACTAAGTCAAGTAATCTAACCTAAATCTTACAAAAATCATTTCTAACACCAAGGGTTGGTTCCTAGGGTCAGTAAGGTCACAACAAACCATTTTGCAAAGGTTTTAATCCAAAAGTCATTTTTAAACAATTTTTCTAATCCAAACAAGTACACAAATGTTTCTGCAAATTCAAACAGGCTAACAGATACTATTTGTCAAACTAAGGCCATGGTTGGCTAGGGCTTGTTCTCCTGATTTCATTGATATAAAATTTGCCAAATTTGGACGTGTGGATCAAAAGTTATAAGGGTTTGAAAATGGCATCAAATTCTGATTTCAAAAATCTGTTTTAACTCAACCACTGACACGCGTCGCACCGTGATTGGCCAATACCGGTTCGTCTGGATCGAGTAACATAGACCACATGATTAAAAGGGGCATGTGCGGCTCAGATCAAACGTACCCCTTCGTTTTAGTGAATCTATCCAAGCCATCCGATGCTAATCTAACGGTTCCAATTGCTTGGCAACAGCGGTATTGGCGTCACAGTGGCAGAGCGAGACGGCGAGGTTGCGACGATATAGGATGCGAAAGAGGAGGAAGCTCACTGAGTTCGTAGCGCACCGCTGATGCTCAACGCGGTCTTTGTTGGCCAAGGGGCGCACTATGCTGGCCTGAATCGCTCGCCGGAGTTCGTGTCCGCGTCGGGCTTCTCTGTTTATCGTCGGAGGCGACGATACAAGCCACGGGAAAACAAGATAGTAGTTGCGTCAGATGCGTACGGGGTCGGTGATCGTGTGTGCATCAACGAGACAGAAGGGGGTGGTCAGATACTACCTGTGGGCTTCGGAGATGAAGCGAGACGGTGGCGGCGGTGGTCGTTGTCGGCGAGGTTCAGGTACCCGGTCAAGTTTGATGCACTAGCAGATGCGCCTGAGAGTGGGGAAATTGTGAGCTTGGTCGGGGAGGAGAGGGGCGGTGAGGGGCTGCCGGAATTGACGAGAATGGTCGCCGGAGACAGAGACAGTCGATGAGAGATTGTGGCGGCCTGGAGGCGTGTCAAGGAGGGGCGTCTGGGGGAGAAAGGAGAGGAAAGCCTGGCGTTTAACGCTGAGTGGTCATGGTGAGGAGTAATCGCTGCAGTAAAGTGTATTGACCGCGATAATTTAACGATAGAAACGGTCGCGAGGTGAGGGGAAGAAGGAGTCACAGGGAGGAAGAAGAACAGGAGGGGTGGGGTCTGGTGTCAGTGAGAAAAGGAAGAAGGGGAGGGGTCCACTTGTCGGTTGCTGGGTGGGTGTGGTTCTGAGTGGAAAAGAAAACGGTTCGGGGAAGAATAGGAGTAAATGGACTGGGCTGTTGGGCCATTTGTTGGGCTGGAGTGCATTTCATATTTTTTACATCTAATTCTTTTCTTTTCTATTTTTATTTCTGATTTGTTATTTCAAACAATTCTCAAGCATTCATAACAATTCAAATTTTCACCAAACATTGTAACTAAGAATTTGGTTCTGTTTAGTGACCTGAACCAAAATCCTAAATAAAATAAATAATACTTTAATCTTTTTAGGTTCCATTCTTAATTAAATAAGTAGGCCATGGTTTATTAATTAAATAGAGTTTGATATAATTAATAAAATCCCCATTTGAAATCCAAATATTTTCAAAACCAATTCAGTAGGTTTTATTTGAAAATAAAATTCATTTGGAAATCTTGTTCAAAAATAACCTTTTATTTTAGGGTCCATAAATACTTAAATAAAATGGGCCTTAGTTATTAAATTAAATAGAGTTTAATTTATTATTAAAATCTTTATTTGAAACCTAAATATTTTCAAAATCAAATTAGTAGGTTTAATTTGGGAAAAACATAATATTTGGAAATTTGTTTTAAAACAAAATAACCTTTTATTTTAGTGTCCATTAATAATTAATATAATAGACTTCCTTTATTAAATCCAAATAGGTTTTATTTTATTGAGATATTTATTTTGAATCTAAAATAAAGTCAAAAAAAATTAGTAGATTTTATTTGTGAATTTCAAATAATTGAGAAAACTTATTTTAAATAATTTAATAAGTTTTGATGTTTCAATTTAAATTGGTAAAACCTCTTATCTTCAAATAAGGTTGGATGTTAAATCCTTATTACTTTATTTAAAATAAACCTTTATTATTTTAATCAAAGAAAACTCTTTTGTTTCAAAATCTTGGCCAAGGTTTTAATTGGCTTTATAAAATGATCCTTATTTGTAAAACTTCTATTTCATTTGAAAACAATTCTTTTCATTTAATTGTTTCAAAATAGTATTTCCAAATGTTTTATTTTTCTTTTTATTAAATGTTTATCTTTTTAAATCCCTTTAGGTTTTATTTAATTCAAATGGGTTTGAAGTTCCAATTGCATTCAAAAAGTTTCTTCTGGCTCTGAAAATCAAACAAAGTTTTATTTTATTAATTTATTTTCACATTACAAGATTTGGAAAATCTTGGGATGCGACAATATCTTAGGATGATATCAAGGTTTCTAACTTAGGCCAAATTTTATGTTCTTTATGCAACCTTCAAATATATCATTCTAGAATCTACAAGTCACTTACGTCAACTCTAAGCTAAGGCTTTGATAAAGGAATAAAGTAGAATCTTGCAAGTAAAACTAGGATTGGGGTATCAAGTGGGTATGATCACATATGCTTAAGGCATATGGTTAGCATGGTAACAAGCAAGTATTAGCTTGCACAATTGCAAGTATAAGCTTGCATAGGTAAAGTATCTTGCAAGTGTTAGCTTGCACATTCACTAGTAGTATTAGGCTTGCCTTGTGCAGAGCAGTGGTTGAAATTCTCCTCGGCTTCTTCTTCGTAGTATCCTCCTTCCTCCTCGTATCCTTGGTGCATTTAGCGTATAAATAAATACGATGTACACAATCACCAAGAAATACTTAACTACTTGCAATCATCACACAAAAGGGGTCCTATAGATGATCTAGCATCATCACTAACCTTACAAGATTAAGGTTTGGTTTAAATCCCTTTTTATTTTTAGAAATGTAATTTCTACTCATTGAAAAACTACTTAAGATTTAATATTCTTCAAACCAAACATGGGATCATGTTGACACATGTCATCACCACAGATTTTAGTCCATGGGAATGTGATTTAAAGTGGTGTCACAATTTAATAAGGTTTTATCCTTTTATTTTAATTTAATAATATGTCTAGAAATTCCTATGTGGCATTCTTTTATTACTTGAACATTATTTCTGTAAGTAAACCTATATATTTTTATATATTCTTAAAGGTATAGTTAAATGTGATTTTTGAGAGTTGGAATCAACTCAAAAGCTATTGTGGTTTAACTTTGAAAATGTTTGAATGCAGAAAAGCTTCTGCCTTGTTATTTTTACCAACGATGATCTAAAGATCCAAATGACTTGAATCCAACGGGCTTGGATTTATCATTCCCAGACCTTTCTAACAAAATTGGTTTCATTCAAATTGGTGCAATGAGTCGACCTGGGTTGATTTTTGAAAATGGGTACAGGAGTGTGTTTGAAATAAAAAGAAACCTAGCGCGGCCAGTGGGGGTCGTTGGGGGCTCACCGGGTTCGGGCGAGGGTCGGCGAGGAGAGTGAACGACGAGGTCGATGACGGCGAATCTCCTAGTACCGGTGGCTCCTCTTGGGGCGGCTCCGATCGCTGGCTCCCTTCTTCTCCAGAGGCGGCGGGCTCCGGTGAAATTCCGACGAGGTGGTGCTCGCCTTGCTCCGAGAACGTTGTGGCACGATCAGTGAGGAGAGGGGAGTAGAATGGTGTGAAGAAATCGACTGAGGGTGGCCTCTATTTATAGTCGAGCGAGGGGACCGACGGGGCGCACGGTGAGCTCGTCGGGGGCGGTGGTACAGACGGGTATCAGCATGGGCGACGGTAGGGGCGGTGCGGTGCTCCCTGGCAATGCTCAACGACACGGTGGCGACACGTGCGGCGGTGCGGTTGGGTCGGAACGCGACGGTGCTCTGCGCGTGCCCGACAGAGAATTTAATGGCGCACAGCGCGCGTGATCCGCGCGGCGGCGAACGAGCGTGTCTGCGGGGTTGCTGGAACGGTGGTGATCACGTATGCACGCGGCGAGGGCGGCGTGCGGTCTGTGGGCGTTGGTCGAGCGTGGCGCATGGGGAGCGCTCTCGACATGGTTGCTGGCAAGGTTGGCATGGTTCGTGCCTGTGGTCCAGTGGCTGTCAGGGTTCGAGCGCGGGACAGGGAGTGGCGGTGGACGGTGGGCTGCCTCCCAGACAAGGTTGGCATGGCTTAATCTTCTCCTAGCTTGCTGTCTCCACTGGGGTGACATGGGTGTGCTCGGCTGTTCACCATTGATGGCAATGCCAAGCTTACAGTGGGGCTAGTGCTTGGTTTAGCTTGCTAGATGATCTACTGAGATGGTTGTGAGCTAAAGAGGAAACAAGTTAGGCTTCAATCACTGCTCACTATAGTGTTTGGATTTTGTTTGTTTTGTGTCTGCAACCTGTTTGATGAAATGGCCGCAAGAACTCAAGTTTTGAATTCTGAAAATATTTTTGGTGGGTGTGCTAGGTTGGTGCTGGTGAGTCTGCAGATGCTTGGGTTTTGAAAGTTGAGCTTGTTTGAGTGGTTTTTGAAAAAGTGGGATCTTCCCATATAATATAGATTCAATTTTGAATTTCCCTTTAAACTATGCATTTGAAAGTTTCTGGATGATCACAAGGTGGGCCTTGATACTTTGTTATGAGTACAATCAAGGGGTGCAAAGATCCAGAAAAGTTTCTGTTAGGTTCTGAAAGTTTGAGACAGCCAAAGTAGGCATGGGAGTTAAATTGGTCAAAATGACCATTCCCTTATTTTATTTGTTTTGATTTACTTGTCTTTAGGAAAAGTGTGGGAAATGTTTAGATGATGTTTATTTCACCTAAGCATCCATTTACAAGCAAAGGAACACACAAACAAGGTGCTTTAAAAGAATTCAAAATGAAATGCATACTCACATGCATGCTTCCATAATTTTGTTTAGAAAAGTTTTTGTTAACCCTAAGTTTGATGATTAGTGTTTGATGATCCAAGATTAGTATTTTTGGGATGTTACACTATCTATGATGCTCAAGTCTGAGGTATATGTTTTAATAATAATAGATATGTAAGATATACTTGGTTACCTCTGTAGATCTATGATGTGACTAGTGATTACCAGACCATGTGCATATATGACCAAGGATATATTAATGTTTGTTTGGTGCAAGTGAACCCAAATGATCTCCTAGAATTAATATAGTTGCATACTAGTTTGGATTAGGTTGCTTGCACCTACTCATATGGTTTATGATGCCTGGTATCATTTATTATTGGATAACTAAATAAATTAGACACTTTACTTGATTTCTCGGCCCTGCCTATGATGCATAGACCGAGGCACTAATATCCATAAGAATAGATACTTTCTTGGTGTCTTTCTAATTCTCTAGGATGATTTTAGCATAGCACTTCTATGCTAAACTGAGAGATATACTATTCTCCTAAGTATCCTAGACAGATTCTAGTTGCAGAGTAATTTAAGAGATATTGATTTGCAATAACCCACTTTATCCCCTTGTTTCTAATGGTGAAATAAAATAAGAACATATGCTACATGGTTGGTCTTAGTGTACCTCTTAGGAAATTCTTCCTGCTATTGCTGACCTGTTGGAATTCTTGGTCTACTCCAACCTATTCTTTTTTCCTGGTTAATTCTTCTCCCATGCAACCTTGATCTGTTTCTGCTACTCCATCCCCTACAGCAGCTATAGCCTGGACTTATCCGCCGTGTCCTTTCCATTGGATGGCTTCTTGAAGCAACCATGGTGCAAGTGATGTGGTGGTGATCTGAGATAATGTCTTGATTGGTGAGATATGGATTGGCTATGGTAAATCTGATGATGAGTTCTCAAGAAGAGTGAGTTCTTGAGTTTTGGTGTAGTGGTTCAATGGATCAGGACGTGTTGGTATTGTGGTGCTATGAACTAAGAGTGGAATACTATTTTGGCTAGCTATTGTGGCTATCCTCTTATGTTACCACTACTATTGCTTCTACTCTGTGTCGACAGCACACCATTGTGCATGGTTGTGTGAGCAACTTGTCTTCTTACCTCCAGCGAGTGGATTAGATCAAGTAATTTGGTGGTGTGGCTCGTTGACTATAGAGCCTCGTTGGGACACCCCAAGAGCAAGGTGTGATGACCATAGCAGCAAGTTTTCCCTCAGTTATGAAACCAAGGTTATCGAACCAGTAGGAGAAAGGAAACAACTCCAAGGTGTTGCTAACAACTTGGAATCCTGCACGACACAAACTCAATACTTTGCCCCAACTTACAGTGAGGTTGTCAATCTCACTGGTTTGCTGAAAACAAAGGATTAAATGTATAGAGTGGAAGGTAATAGTTGCCTATAGAAAGTAAACAATAACAGTAGATGATGTATCAATGATAAAGATTAGACCGAGGTCCACAGTTCACTAGAGGTTTTCTCCTTAAGATAGATAACATGCTGGGTGAACAAATTACAGCGGGGCAATTGACAGATTGAGGAAGCATACCAATGCATATAGTACTCATCATGACTCCAATGAGATTTTATTGGGCATTACAACAATATACATAGACCGTAATCCAACTACATCTATGACTAATAATCCACCTTCAGGTTATCATCCGAACCGCCTCCAGTATTAAGTTGCAAGAAACGGATAATTGCATTAAGCAATGTGTGTAAAGTAAACAATACAATTGTTCCATGAACAAAAGATTGTTGTTTTATCCCTATTAGCAACATCACATCTACAACCTTAGAGATTTCTGTCACTTCCCTAGATTACTAGAGGCATCAACCCACTATCGAGCATAAATACTCCCTCTTGGAGTCACAAGCATCTACTTGGCCTAGATAGCTACTAGAAACGGAGAGCATGCAACATCACAAATAACAAAGACATGATAGAATCAATAATCAATCTGACATCATAGAATCAATAATCAGTCTTACATAGTATCTCAACATCCATCGGATCCCCACAAACACAACATGTATAATTACAAATAGATGATCTCGATCATGAACAGAGCTCACAAGATCTAAACATGATAGCACAAAGGAGGAGAAACAACCATCTAGCTACTATATGGAGCCATATACCAAGGGTGAACTACTCACGCATCATACCGGAGGCTGGCATGGTGATGAAGAAGTCCTACGGGATGATCTTCCCCCTCCATCAGGGTGCCAGGAAGAGATTCGGACCCCCCTCGATCTAGGGATGATGGTGGCCGCGACTATGGACTATTTCGTGGAGATTTGATCGGGTGCTTAGGGTTTCTGCATGAGGGTGACTTTATAGGCGAAGAGGCAAGGCAGGAGGGTGGCCAGGGGCCCCACACCTATTGGCGGTGCCCCCTGAGCCGCTGGCCCTAGGGTGTGGCCACCATGTGGCCCCCATTCGGCTGCCCTTTGGTCTCTATGTTCTCTCCGGTAAAATATTGACTTTGTCTTTTGTCCTGTCCAATTCCAAGAATATTTCCTTATTAGATTTTCTGAAACCAAAAACATTAGAAAAGAGGCAACTGGCACTATGGCATCTTGTTAATAGGTTAGTCCCAGAAAATGTATAAAAATACCTCAAAGTGTAGACAAAACATAGCAAAGTTGATACTAAACAAGCATGGAACATCAAAAAATATAGATACGTTTATGATGTATCAAGAATCCTCAAGCTTAACTTCTGCTCGTACTCGTGTAGGTAAGTGATAAAAAGAATAATTTTTAAGGTGACATGCACCATCAAAATCGCGATCGAACCATTTGCAAAGCATTGAAAGCTGGGATCAAAGTACTCTAAACATGAGCTTGAAAGATGTAGTTCTAACAATAAGACATAGTAACTATGTTGCAACATGAATGGTACAAACAAAAGTTCATGAATAATAATGCATTGAAAGACGTTTGTTGTTTCACTAATAGAAAGCATAGCATAGTGGTATTGAGCTTGTCACTCATGGAGTATCAAAACATAAATGGATAGGACACCTTCAAAGTTCATAAGGGTGACTAGATACAAATAATTTAAGTACAAGCAATATCAACATTATGAATCAACCAATAAGTTTTGGGACAATGCACATAGAACTAAGAATGACAACTATGATCTCTTAATTGTTGCATAAAGATAAAATATGGAGACTCAATGTAAGGGTCCCAACCTTTGAATTAAGGTAGAGTCCCCTGTGTTTACAATGCTAGTCCCTGGATCAATAGCTAGCATCCACATTTAAGATGTAATATCAAGAAACAAAGGTCATAATATAAATTTATAACCAGGAATAACATATTTTTATTACATCTTACATAGCTCATTTGGCTATTGCAATACATTGCAGCGGAATAACTATAAGCATGGGGTCCTTCATGTTCAAAGTGCCACAGGCAGACATGTTGGTTGTAGACTTTGTAATCCTAATCAATCAATATTCACTAAAATCAATCAAACCTGCAACATTACAAGTTACAGCCACAAGGGTCAATACATTTGAATTGTCTTGGCAAGTTTCACTACTAAGTATAATATAAGTGGATCCTATCAATTCATGCATTTTTGGCTAAGTAGGGTTTTAAGGCTCATTTGCAGAAAGCAATACTTTATCCTATCTTTTCAAAATGGTTTTGATCTTTTGTCAAATCTCTTTATCAAAATCCCTTGAACTCCTTGGTATCCCCAAGTATTGAAGTCCTTGTAAAAATTCTCTTGAGCTCCTTGGTAACCCCAAGTGCATCAAGTTTTATCAAAATCTCTTGAGCTCCTTGGTACCCCCAAGTGCATCAAGTTTTTATCCAAATCTCTTGAGATCCTTGGTACCCCCAAGTGCATCAAGTCTTTTGTTATCACTTAAAAGTTTTTCTTTTAGAAATTAGAATGTCGAGATTTCCAATAGCTTCAAGCTTTAGTTGATCAGTATTGTCCATAACCGGGGACACGGCTAAGTACTTAGATTTTTATTATCTTCTGCAGAAGTAGTACACTTTACCCAGATGTCACAATCCCATCTTGTTGCCACCAGTGGCCACTGGATTAGTACTCACCAAGATGGAGTACTAGCAGATTGAGAATGTGACGAAGTCTTTCCAGAGGGTCCTCCCATACACCATTGCTAGCTTGTCTTCAGTACCCATGTAGGATTCCAGATCCTCATTTTCAGTAACTTGAAGACAATGCATGGGTCTTCCCAATGTAGTTGACTAAGCCAGAGCCATAAATAGCATGTGGTTGCACACGAAAGCCACAATTAGAGAAACATGTTCAATCTCTAAGTTGCCTGGGTGGTTTTCTTTTGGAGCACAACACAAAGAGATTGCCATAGACATGGTTCCTTTTGTTTCCACCTTCTCCAAAACTCAAAGTCCTTGTCCACCCAGGTGGTTCATTGAGTCCTTATTTTAATATATGAAAACACAAGTCCTTTTCTTAACTTCATAAAATCTCAACATGTATCTCTTTTCAAAATATAGCATGGCTAAGCATGTAATAACTACATTGTTTTCACTAAGAAATGTATAGGGTATCCTATTAGTATTTAGCATAGCATAAGTATATAAATTCTTTTCATGCATGTTTCAAAATCCACTAAGTATAATGAAAATAGTAGGACTTTATATGATAGTGTCACTTGCCTGTCTTTTGGTAGGGAATGTTGGGTCACTCCTTGATCTTGCTAGTCTCACACTTTTCTTACTTCACTACAAACAATCAAGCAAACTCAATATCAACTAGCATTACAATCCAATAATCAATCAAACAATTCACACACATAAAAAAAATAAGAGAAACTAAGTCATGCATGCAAGCATGCAAAAATAGTTTTATTTGCAAAGGTGGTCTCCACTAGGCTTCTAAACTTGTAAGGTTCAAGGTGGTCGCTTCCTAAAGTGGCAAAGTCATTTGCAAAAGAGTTTTTTCTATAAACCATTTTTAAATCCTTTCATTATTTTTATGTGGTGGAAAATATTTTTATCAAAGCAAAAACTTTAAATTGTTCACCAAATAAGTTGTTGTTCCTCAAAACTTGGTGTTTAGGGTCAATAGGTTTGGTCCAAATCATTTTCCTAAAGTTTTTACTCCAAAAACATTTTCATAACAAAACCAATATTTCCATATGACTAGAAATGGACTAATCCAAGTGTTCAATCCTAATCTTCACAAATTCCATTTTTAAATCCATGGGTTGGTTCCTAGGGTCAGTAAGTTCACAATAAACTAATTTGCCAAGATTTCAATCTCAAAAACATTTTTGAACAATTTTTCTAATCTAAACAAGCATACAAATGTTTCTACAAAAACAAACATTTTACCAGAGGATTTTTACTATACAAAATCCATGGTTGGCTAGGGATTGTTCCACTGATTCCATTGATATAAAGTTTGAAATTTTTGGACGTGTGGATCGAAAGTTATAGGGTTTTCAAATCTGCATCTAAATCTGTTTTTCAAATTCTGTTTTAAATCGAAACTGGCCACGCGTCGCGTTTTGATTGGGCGGTACCGGTTCGCACGGATCGACTGATGCAGACCGTAGGATCTAACTTAGATCGAGCGGCGCAGAGGCATACGATACCTCTTCGTTTATATTCTATCACAGCCACACGATTTTGATCTAACGAACATAATCAACAGGCCACTAACTGGCGGCGCTGCGCGGCGACAGACGGCGGCGACAGTCAGGCGATGGGCTAGCGGCGGTTTTAGGAAGCAAAGAACTAAGTGGGGATGCTCACCATGATCGCAAGGACGTGGTGATGCTCGAGGCAGCGTCGGTTGGTCGAGGGGCGCACTGGCGTGGAGGTAATCGCTCGCTGGAGTGGGGAACGGCGTCGGGCGGCTCTTGTCGTGGTCGGAGTCGACGCTACAGATCACGATAAGGAAAACAGAGGGCATGGTTAGTTGCGCAAGACCAAGGCGATGACGCGTGCGTGAAGGAGAAGGAGAGGGGCGGTCGAATACTACCTGGGGAACTCGCCGGAGTTGCTTGCAGACGCGGCGGTGCTCAGTTGAAGACGGAGCCGACGTTCCGGAGCGCCCACGGTTGAATGGGAGTTACAGGAAGAAGCGTCTGGGAGTGGGGAGTGTGCTCGTGTGCTCGGGGAGTCAAGGGGTGGCGAGGTTGGGCCGGAATCGACTGGGGACGATGGTCGGAGCAGTAGGGCTACGAGATCGATTCAGGGCAGCCTGGTTGCGTTCAGGGCGTGGAGTCTGAGGGGAAAGGAAGAGGAGACGCAGGCGGTTAAATGGGCGTGGTCGCGGGGTGGATTAATGCGGCCATTTACGCGAATTGATCGCCGGCGTTACCTGCTGCAACGGCCGGGCGTCGTCTCCGCGAGGAAGAAGATGAGCTGGAGGGGTGGGGTCGGTTGGTCAGCGAGAGAGAGGAGAGGGCAGTTGGGTCCACTGGTCAGAGTCTCTGTGGGTCAGTGAGCGAGTGCGAAACGTTTTCTGCGGGAGTGAGGAACTGGGCTGTTTGCTGGGCTGTTGGGCTTGGCCAGTTGGGCTGAGTGCAGATTCTATTTTTTTTCTTCCTGATTGTTTTATTTTTTTCCAATTCTAATTCCTGTTTTGAAAATCAAACAACCAATCAACATTCAAATCAATTCAAACATTCATCACACTTTTCATTTGAATTTGGTTCTGTTTAACAACATAAGCCAATTCTCAAAATAAAATCATATTTTTATTTTAGGGTCCATTATTAATTAAATAAATAGACCTTGTTTAATAAATCAAAATAGAATTTGTTTTATTTAAAATCTCCATTTGAAAACTAATTATTTCCAAAACCAAAATAGTAGGTTTTATTTGAGAATATAAGATATTTGGAAAACTTGTTTAAAACAAATAAATAAGTTTTTGATGTTTCACTTAAAATAGTAAAACCTTTTATTTTTAATAAACTTGGATATTAAATCCTTATTATTTTATTTGAGTAAACCTTTACTATTTTTATCAAGTAGAAATATTTTATTTTAAAGTCTTGGCCAAGTTTTAATTTGGCTCTTTAAAATAATACTTATTTTATTTCTATCCTTTTCTTTTGAAAACAAATCTTTTTATTAAAAGATTCAAATAGTAATTCCAAATATTTTTATTTTCCTTTATTAAATGTTTATCTTTTTAAATCCCTTTAGGATTTATTTGATCCAAATTGGTTTGAAGGTTTTCAATTGGATTCAAAAAGTTTCTTCTCACCCTGAAAATCAATAAAGTTTTATTTTATTCATTTGTTTTTCACATTACAAGATTTGGAAAATGTTGGGATGTGACACTAAATATAAAAGTGGGAAGAAAGGCCCATCATAGTGGGAAGCAGGGATTTCAAGTTTCATAAAGAGCTTCCAAAAATTATGGTACTTGTTAACTTTCAGCTCTCATTTCCCCTATCATAAGCATCTTGAAGTGATTAAGGTTAAAGTGAAACAAATATGGAGTATATGCTTGACAAATCATAAGTTGGCAATCTCATGTCCCTTAGGTACGAGGGCCGCTCCACATTCTACTCAACTTTAGTCACCGATAAGTTCTTGTCATTGTAAGTATATGTGTATCATAAAGAACCGCAAACAGCGTACCCCTTGCCCCATGACACAGGAGCTATCCCATATCAAAATGACAAGGCAACAGATAGTGATCATCTCAGCTATCTTTTTATTTGCTATTTGAATAGGTTTTTTATTGAGGATGCTTCATGGATTGCTCACTATGGTTATGCTACAAGTTTCCACCATGATTAGGCATGTCTTACGCTAGCGGCCAGTAAGATCCCACCTTTATAAAGGTAAAGATCCCTGTGATTACAATGCTAGTCCCGGGATCAATAGCTAGCATCCACAGTTAAGGTGTAATATCAAGAAACAAAGGTCATAATACAACTTTATAACCAGGAATAAAATAATTCATTACATCTTACATAGCTCATTTGGCTATCTCATTACAATGCAACAGAAATAACTATATAGCATGGAGTCCTTCATCTTCAAAATGCCACAGGCAATCATGTTGATTGTAGACTTGTAATCCTAATCAACACACTTCACTAACATCAAACAAACCTGCAACATAATAAGTTACAGCCACAAGGGTCAATACATTTGAATTGTATTGGCAAGTGATACTATGGTAGTATAGTGGTATCTATCATCTATATGCATTTGGCTAAGTGGATCTTAGGCTTGCTTTGCTCAAAATAGATTTTTCTTATCATTTGAAAACACTAAGTTTTTGTTTGTCAAAAACTCCCAAGGCATCTCCCAATAGAAATTAGTGATCCTTAAACCCTTGTTCAACCACAAGTTTTAACTTAGGAAATTGGGATGAGAAGATTCTTGATAACTCCCATGTATTGATGCTCAAATTGTCCATTGCCAGGGACATGGCTAAGTACTTAGATTTTAAACTCTGCAGAGGTGGTGCACTTTCCCCACAAGTCTTGATTTTCACCAAGACAAGATCTTTCAGAAGCCTTCCCTTAGAACAGAATGGACGCGTTCCAACCTATCATCCCCTACCACCAACTGTCCATTTGGCTAAGTTATTGCAACCTATATGATCTAGGCAAAGACCATAATGCCAAGTGGCTGTACTTGAAGCTTCTCAACATTTGACATCTCAAATCTCTTTGTTCCTGGGTGGCATTCCACAAGTGAGATACACAAGGTAAACCATAGAAATGGTCCTTGTGTAACCACTCAACAAAAATCCTTCCAACACTACTAGAGAAAAGCCTATGAGAGGCGCACCTAAAAGCCTATCCGAGGCACATATCATATGCGCCTCTAGCTTCAAGCCTCGGGTATTTTTTATGCGAGGTGCATACCTATACTTCACATATGCGAGGCACATATCGATATGCGCCTCGCATATGTGAATTATAGGAGGCGCATATGATGTTTTACAATGCGCCTCGTATATTTATAGTATATGCGCCTCCTATAGTATCCTATACGCGCCTCCGGTAATATTTTCGAAATTCAAGTTTTACAGAGCACTATAAATAATAATATACAGATATTCGAATATACAATATAGTCCAGAATACAGTATAAAGAGCACAGAATTTTTCAGAAACTTGCAATTTGCCAAAGCATAATAGAACCAACATGAATACAATACATTACACATCAATCATGACATACAAGTTCATACATCAAGTGTTTGTGCCACAAGTTCACACCTCCGAGTACAAGTTCACAATCACATTACACCTTCGAGTACAAGTTCACAATCACATTACAGCTCCAACGACGTAGCTCTACCTAGATGAAGTAGAACACATAACCTACCATGAAGAGCAACAAGGTGGTGATCACGAGGAAGTTCCTCCACTTCTTCCTTCCATGCCTCCTCCACTTCTCTTCCTCTCTACTCTCATAGCCTTGGTAGCTGTTGCCAGAAGTTGTTCACTTGCTTCTAGCGATATTTCCACTCTCGTACACACGGAACCCGACCGGCGTACGACATAACACCTCGGCATCTCCTACACATAAT
Source organism: Avena longiglumis (assembly GCA_030063025.1). Lineage (NCBI taxonomy): Eukaryota > Viridiplantae > Streptophyta > Magnoliopsida > Poales > Poaceae > Avena > Avena longiglumis. The sequence goes on from CP125978.1 coordinate 153,709,317, forward strand.
AAAGATGATATTACTTATGTCAGTGGAAAGCAATAGCTAGCAGTTCACAAGATAGAATCATGCATATATATATGGGTGCAACAAAATGTAAGAAATCACGTTCTAATCATCGGCATTTCGAAGAAAGACCAAAAAAAAGCAAACCAAGAGTGACTTGGATTAGTGCCTCATACTTAGATTGGGCACGGAAATAACAATGCTCGCTGTTCGATCTCATGCGGCAAGTAGAGTATATGCCCAAATTTCTAGTCTACTTGGCACACAAGATCGAACAGCGGCATAGTCATACACGTGACACCACAACACGTTCTAATCATCGGCATTTCGAAGAAAGACAAAGAAATCAAACCACAAGAAAGTAGGGAATAAATGACAAATGAAAAGCAACAAGCACTTAAAATAGTTCGTAACACAAATAACTAGCTAGTGTCTCTCACAATCAAGTTCAACGGTTGATGAAAGATATTCTAGAGGTTTTGCTAGGCAAGTTTAACATAGTGATAAGAGGTTACAACATGAGTTCGGAACTAACAGCTAGGTACCCAGGCAATGCAATCATGAAGTCTTCTTCGGCTCTTGAGTCGGCTTTGGGGGGGCATTGATGAATCCCGACCGAGTTTTCGCCATTTGCATGAACATCTTGCCGTCACCCTGCTGCGCTAAGCGTTCGTCTATCTCCCTATTGGACGGTGTATAGCCGCCGTAGAAGGTTCCTCCGGTTTTTATGACTCACTGGTACACGATTGTCGCGATCTCCTCCTGGATGTTGAAGAAGTGTTGCCTGAGGTTGCGAGCCTGTATGCATGCAAGCTTTTCAGCCCACTTCACGATGTCAGATGGCAGCGTTTTGGTGTCCATGTCATTGAAGAACGCCTTCATGTGGTAAATGGCGTAGAAGGCATCCTTCCCACTGCCAGGCGGCTGCATGACGCAGGCAAACTTCGTCGTGTGGCGGAACACGTGCGCACCGAACTTTACATGTGGCCTTGCGGTTTGACGCCTCCATTGCGGACGTGGCGGTGAGAGCGCCATCAAGAATTTTCTTGATATTGGTGTAGTTTTTTTGGATCGCACTGTTTGAGTCGAGGTACAAGGTTGTTGAGTGTTTCAAATTCAAGCTTATGAGCACACAGCCTGTCCGATCATCCTCCGTGATGGGATGGTAGGGAAGGAGAATCACATCCTTGTCCGAGTATGTTTGCAGGAAGTTTGAGAGGTAGTCGGTCGCCAGATCTATGGCCTCAGCATCTTTCAGGAAGGCGTCACGCATGAAGTAGGGATCCACTATCTGGATGCCCAGGATCTTGTCTCTGGTGATCTCCATGGCCATATTGAGGGAGAATAGCCGGACCAGGGTATTGTGCAGTCGAAACCCGTTCAACATGTCAAACAGGTCGGTATGTCGCACGTAGAAGATATCCCCGGGGGGTACAGTGACGAAGCACGGCATATGAGAAGGCACCTTATCCTTGAAAACGAGGTACGACTGATCGTTGTCGCGAATGCGGCACTGCTCAATTGTGAGACATCCACAATGAATACTACGCATATGCGAGCCTGCGACCTCGAGCATTGATTTACACATCATCGCTACACCTGCCACGTGCTGCTGATTCCTGTCTTGCCCTACAGCGCCATCCCGGAAAAGAGGATTTGGATCATGGCCCCGATCACCCTTAGGCTTCCTTTTGCGACCCTTCTTGCTCTTTACGGCTTTGGCCACTGCGTTCACCTCACCGACCGTCTTATGGAGGGTGTCGGGGCTGAGCAAAGGAACTACTAGCCTTGGAGGCTCGTGAAGGGGACAGGTGGCGGCGTCTCCTGACTAGTTGGGAAGAGACGCACCTTGCAAGGGGGTTTCGCTGGTGCTGGTTGGGTCTCGGCAACTTGATATGTGCCTGATGGTCCCGGCTCATACAAATCAAAAAAAACTTGTGTTAACAAACTAGTCACCGTAGTTCGGGTCAATTTCTTCATCATCATCGGGATTCTGTGCCATGTTGTCCAAGTATCCCATCTCGAAGTCTTCATCATGTGCTGGTTGTGCTGCCTCTAGGGTGATGTTGAGATGGTCCTCTGTCCCCAAACGGATCTGGCTCTTCGGCCATAGGTACAAGTAGTCGAAGCTGGTATTGAGGACCGCTGTCGTGTCCTCATCATCCCATCCTTGAGGTTGAGAGGGAGGTTCCACTTGCTCGTAGCCCGGAAGCACCATACTGTATTTGACCGTCATCATGTCAGGTGGCATTGTGACATTGTGCGTTTTGCGGTTCTCTGGTTGAACAATAGTACCCTTGGCAAAATCCATCAACTGGCCGCCCACCTAGTGCATTAGAGTGCAAGGAGTGTCTCCCTGCGAAAGATCGACATGTAGGCCGAGCATTAGAAAAACAAAGATTAAGTCATCGGTGTGGTTGAGCCTCCCAACTCTCACTTTAATTAGTTAGTTACCTTGAGGGCGTCAAACTCGGCCAATGTCGAGGCACCGACGCCGACAGGCTTGACCACGCAAGTGGCGGAGTGGCTGCCTGATGGCACGGTGGTGCGGGCCGGCGCCTTCGCCGCAGTGGGCAAGTTAAGCTCCGGAGCTAGAGGAGTCTCCACCACCACCGGCCCTGCTGGAGGAGTCACCAACGCCTCCGGCCGCGCCACATTGTCCGATTGGGCGCTGTTGAGGTTGGGAACCGGTGGCGGCCCCCGTTTACCACCCTTCTGCCACTTGTTGTACTTTTCCATGTAGACGGGAAGGATGGTGTTGAGCTTCTCGTTCACTTGTGAATGGACTTGTGACTGGACTTGTGTCTGGACTTGTTCTTGGAACTTTGTCTCGGCAGCCGACACAGCCTTGTTCATGGCATCTTGGACTATATTTGGAAAGGCTTCCACCTGTTCCCTTAGGAGTTTTACCTCGGCGCTTTCGGCCTTCTTGCCCTTCCGCTCCGGGGTGCCATAGTACTCGGACCATGATATGCCGCCAGAGCCGACCACACGACCAGCCGACGGGGCCGCCATGGGATCGACACTCTTGGTCAGGTTCAGCTCCCTATTAAAAGTGGTGTCCCACTTGGCGACAGGCGGTGGCGCTGACCCTTGGGATGAGGAGCTCCTACACTCCTCGTCCTGCGCACAAGGAACGCGAAGCATTTGATCAGAAAACTAGACTTCATTGATTAATCATGAATGCAATTAATCGACTTGCATGCAAACTACTTACATATTTTTGCATGAAGTCCTTCACCCTCGGAGCAAAGGGGCCGGCGGGCTCCGAAGAATAATCAGAACCCCCTTTCGACGGGGCAAACCGGGCCCTGATGAAGTTCTTTGCCTGCTCCTCCTTTATGTCGTCAAAGGGACGTGTCAACCCCTTTGCACGAGCGTCGGCGTCCTCCTTATCCCATTTGGGCCTCGCGGCTCTATAACCGCCGGAGCCGAGATGGTGGGTACCAATGTTTCGGGATCTCATATTCTTGCCCTTCTCAGTCCTGGCCTTGCCCAAGGCGGAGTTACATATGGCCTTGAACACATTGTAATCTTCTTCCTTGACCAGAGGCTCCTTCTTGACGAGCTCTGGATAACTTAGCTTCTCCTCGAAAATCAGATTCTTCACCCGAGCCTTCCAATTTGACAAGGCCTTGGTCATCCTCCCGAGGGCATACTTGTTCACCGGATTCCCTTTGAGATTGTCATTATTATACTTGTTTTCCTCATCACCCGGGAACGCGTATCTTGCATGCATCTTCCGGAAAAGCTGGATGAGGAAACACTTGTTCTCTTCGGCCTTCAGGTTCTCCATGTTGATCGTGACGGTGTTCCGGAGGATTGCCGCGAGCTGGTTAGAGTAACCCCCAACAAATTCTTCTGGCTCCAAAGGCGCACCTTTAGGGCTCACGCTTGTGATGATGGACCTTTTGAGGTCGACCATGATCGGGGTCCGATCCTTCCGAGACTTCTTTGATGCGCTACCACCGTCTGTAGTAGCTTCACCGCCGCCATCAGTGGTAGTGGCGTCGCCATCGGCATCCCCCATCTCCTCATTCCCGACGAGGTATCCTCGTCCTCCTCCATCTCGTCGTCCCGCGGAACAAATTCCGGGGCCTCTAGGGATTCCATCTCCGCCCGCTTCTCCCAAAAGGGCTTCTGGCTAGAAGTGCCCGGATCCGACATTTCTAAACACACAAATAAATGAAACTAATAAGCACAAAAATTCACAGAAAATTTTGGCATGAACTTTGCTAATTTTCTATGTCTAGGAGTGCCAGAAATTCGCCGGAACAGAAATGAATCAACATTCTGGCGAAACATTGGCAACTCAAAAAGAAAAACCTGCACAAAAAGTATCAACTGCCATCATCACAACCATTTTCTGCCAGCATACACAAACACATACATATATCGAACGATTGCCATACATACGATCACAGTGCAGTTTAACATACATCATGGTCTGGCACAAAAGGAAAAGCTACCAAAACTTGATAATCAACCAATAATCCTGCAAAGCTTTTTCAAAACACTCTCCAATTACTTGAAACTAGCAATATCTAACACAAGGGAGACCACAGTTCTTGGGGTGGTTTACAAACATGCCAAGACAGTTTTGCTGAACTCTCATAATTCCTGAAGGCAGAACATGGATTCATAATTTCACAGCATAGCAGAAAACAACTGATTCGAAACTACAGAAGAAACTCAAAATCTGAGAGCAGTATGACCATTGATCATCAAAATTTCAGAGTTAAGCACAGAGTTTACAACAAGGGTGCACTGATGGATCATGTCATATATTGCACCAATTAAAATTTGAGAGCAGTATGACCATTGATCATCAAAATTTTCAACTGAGCATAGAACAAAACATTGTAACTGAACATGAACATGTACACGAGAAATGCAATGAAGATATTTTATAGTGGATAAGCTAGCCAGAATTTCTAAGGAAAAGACCAGGGAAGCTCAGAATATTTTGTTTGTTGTTGTGTGTTTATTTCTACTGCACACACACTATGAAACACAATTAGCAATCAGCAATGCCTCTCATCTTTTCTATTTGCCTGTAAGTAAATCATGCACTGAGAAGGAATAGAAGAACTAAACAATTATAATCTGACAACATAAAAGATGCAAGTAATGGATATTAACTCCAATACTAAATATTGACAGTTCAAATCCTGAATATTGACAGTTCAAGTCTACTGAATATTGACAGTTCAAGTCTAAGGAATAGAAGAACTAAACTCTCATCTTTTCACTCCTACAACTGCAAGGAGTACCGAATATTGACAGTTCAAGTCTACACAGCAGTATTTTTTTCACTCCTAGAATCTGAACTTCTATGCCTAAAATTCAGAAACACAAGGAGTACTGAATATTGACAGTTCAAGTCTGAATATTGACAGGGCAACATGTACGCCGCCGCGGCCTCCACTGCTGGCGGGGAAGAAGCTCACACCTCGTCCGACGGCACGGGGCGGAGACAGTCCGTGATGGCTTTGCTGCCAGACAGAAGGAAGGGAGACCGGAGGGCTGGAGGAGGCCGGGCCGCTCCAAAGAACTGCACCGGAGGGCGGAGGTGGACGCTGGCAGCGGCTGAGAAACCCTAGAAGGGGAGGAGAGGGGAAGAGGCGTGGGTGGGTGGGGGCAGGGACTCACCGGAGAGAGGGATTGCCAAAGCTGGAGGAGCTGCCATCCTTCACGGGGCGGCGGCGGGCTCCTCCTTCACGGGGACGACGGCGTCGGGCTCCTCCTCCACGGGGCGGCGGCGAGCTCCTCCTTCACGGGGACGGCGGCGTCGGGCTCCTCCTCCACGGGGCGGCGGCGAGCTCCTCCTTCACGGGGACGGCGGCGTCGGGCTCCTCCTCCACGGGGCAGCGTCGGGCTCCTCCTCCACGGCGGTGACGGCTTCGATCTATCTGAGATATGTGAAATCGTGTACTAGCTGTAGTACTAGCGCTGTGTGACTTGATCGATGTGTGCCGGTTATGCGAGGCGCATATCGCAAAGTGCGCCTCATATAATATTACGCGAGGCGCATCTGGGCTAAATGCGCCTCGCATAATATGCAATCCTAGACAAATAGGGCAGTGCGCAGGTTTCTATCAACAAACACACAGCAGCCTAGTGGTAGTACATGCCTTGTCCTATTTCACTGCTGGCCACCCAGGTTTGAATCCTAAGGTTAACAATTTTTTGGAAATTTTTTTAAAGGCCATTTTTCATGTAAAAGCATTGTCCAAACACAATATGAACTATAAAATACACTACAAATATTTTAAATATTCAAATAATGCTAAAACAACAAAAGTGAGTATTCTCAATGAATGTGTCTTGTCGATACAAAATATTCTCAATGCAATATTATTATAACACACACATAATGAAAATTAAGAATGTTTTGATACATAATAGTAGGCCACACACACGACGGTTCTTGACAATGGTCGGAGCGCGCTAGCGTTTCTTGACAATGGTCGTCTTCTTGCCCTTCTTTGTCGCGGTTGCATAGGTTAGGTCCGGGATGTCTTCACTACTTCTCTTGAACGGAAGTCCTTTCTTAGGTAGGGTTGTGGTGTACGGTGTTTGGTTTCCATACCCGTCTTCTATCTTCGGGTCGCTGTTCTGGTCAAAGTCTTCCTCGTTGGCGACTCCGTCCATTCTGATAATGTTCCTTTTGCCTCTCCTGATGACAACACGGCTAGGTTTTAACGGGTCTTTGATGTACCAGCATTGGTCGACTTTGCTAGCCAAAACCCAAGGCTCATTTCTTGCGGGTGCGTTCGCGCTGGTGGTCTTTGACGGTATAACCATCGTGGTGAAATACCGGTCTTCTTTCTCGACGCTCTTGGCCCACCTGACACGGAACATCGGCACCTTCTCCGTAACATAGTCAAGCTCCCAAATCTCCTCGATCCTTCCGTAGTATCTTTCCAGGATGTCGCCGGTGTAGAATATCCCTATTACCCCTGAGTTCTGGTAATCGCAGTTATTGTCTTTTTCCTCTGTGTAGAACGTGTATCCGTTGATATCGTAAGCCTGATAGTTCATGAGGTTGTGCGAGGCGCCCTGTGACAATGAGAATATGAGTTTATCTTCCTCCGAGTACTCGCCCTGCGGTGGATTAGCTATGACCTTCTCCCTAAACCACCGCGTGAAACCGGAGTTGTGCTCCTTGATAACATCTTCCTCCCTCGGGACCTGGCGCCCCTGATCAGCGTAATTCTTCTTGATAAACTCTTTGTGCTCATGTATGTATGGATCAACCACCTGGAGGTGTTGCAGTGCGACCAGGTTTGCTCTTTCAAATTCCTTGCTTCGGCCCTCCATGTCGACATGCTTTGCACGTCGACCCTCGCGGTGACCCCATCCAGCGAGCCTCCCGAGGTGCTTGTTGAATGGCATACCAAGAGGGGTCTCGGTTTGTAGAAAGTTCGAGCAGAAAGAGATGCACTCTTCGGCCAGGAAGCTGTTTGCTATGCTTCCATCTGGACGGGGCTTGTTCTTAACGTATCCCTTGATGTGTCCATTGAACCTTTCGAACGGCATCATGCTTCGCAGAAACGCAAGACCGAGCTGGACGATATCCTCCACGACATGGAGAAGCGGATGAAGCATGATGTCGAAGAAAGCGGGGGAGGGGGGAAATAGATCTCGAGCTCACACATTATCACCACGATCTCGTCCTGTAGCCTCGTGAGCTGCCTAATGCCTATTGACTTCCGAGAGATGACGTCAAAAAAGTTGCAGAGGCCAAACAGTGTTTCACGGATGTGCTTGTCCATTATACCTCGGATCGCGACCGGGAGTACCTGCGTCATTAGCACGGCGACGTCGTGAGACTTCATCCCGCTGAAGCGCTGCTTCGCCTCGTCTAGCCATCTGCTTATCTTCCCCGCGTAGCCGTTCGGAAATTTGACTCCGAGGAGGCACTTCATAAACTGTATGGCCTCCTTCTTACTCAGAGTGAAGCATGAGGCCTTGAGCTTGACCTCTCCCTTCTTAACCTTTTTCCCCTTGCGACGATGGCTATTCTGTGTTTCTGTCTCCTCCACCTCGTCCTCCTCCTCATCATCGCTAGGTGGTGGTTGAAGTTCATCCCTGATGCCCATATGCTTCAAGTCGTTCCTTCCCTTCGGCCCATCTTTGGTCTTGTTGGTGTTAAGGAGGGTGGCAAGCAGACTCTCGCCCACGTTCTTCGTGATATGCATGAGATCAAGGCTATGAGGCACGCGGAGGATCTTCTAGTATGGCAAGTCCCAGAAAACAGACCTCGCCTTCCATACCTTTAGCAACGGCTCTGGCTTCTTCTGGGTCTTTCTTGGCGCAGGGCACTCCTTCCAGTTATTCAACAGCTTGTAGATTTCAGCGCCACTCTTCTGGTGTGGGATTCCTCGGAGCTCGATCGTCCCATCGAACAGATGTCCTAGCTTTCTCTAGGCGTGATTCTTGGGAAGCCACCTCCGAGCCCCAAGGAACACGGTTTTCCCGGACCCGGGATCTTTCTGTAGCTGGCGGTACGTTGTATTATCCTTGCACCTAACGCACCCATAGAATCCTTGGACCACCTGCCCGAGAAGTATCCGTAATCGGATAGTCTTGCACCGTCGTGATCACCGCCTCTCATGTCAAAGTACTCTTGTCTCGAGGCGTCCCATGTACGGGCTCCTTCTTCCCATAACGTGGCCAACTCCTCTTTCAACAACGTGAGATCTGATTGATGTACATACCAGGTTGTTTTGGCCCTTGAACGAGCATACTCATGGTTACGTACTTCTTCTTCATGCACAACCAGGGGGAGGTTGTAGATCCATACAAACACGGGCCAGGTGCTGTGTGTGCTGCTCTGGCTTCCAAACGGATTGAGTCCGCCAGTGCTCACGCCCATCCTGAGGTTCCTTGACTCTTTCCCAAAATGTTGGTAATATTGTAGGTCCAACGCCTTCCACTGTCAAGCATCCGAAGGGTGCCTCAACATTTCCTCCTTCTCCGGATCATCGTCTTCCGACCTCTTTCTTTTCGTGTGCCAGCGCATGAGTTGTGCTTCCTTAGGGTCTGCGAAATACCGCTGCAAACGAGGAGTTAGAGGAAAGTACCACACCACCTTCCTAGGAGATTTCTTGGTCCCTCTCTTGTATCGAGAGGTCTTGCACACCGGACACGTGGTCTTCTCGCGTCCTCGCCCCGGTAGATGATGCAATCATTTATGCAGACGTGGTATTTCACGTGCGATAGATTGAGAGGGCACACGACTTTCTTCGTCTCAGCGATACTAGTCGGACATGTGTTCCCCTTCTTGGGAAGAATATCGTGCCAGAATACAATGTTGTCGTCGAAACATTCGTCGGTCATTTTGTGTTTCGCCTTCATCTCCAGAGCCCTAAGCGTTACATTTAGACGGGTATCCCCGTCGTTGCATTAAATCAAACAATGGAGTGACCGCGTCTTTCTCCATTTGCTCCAGTTTAGCCTTCTCTCTACCGGCGGCTCTGGCGTTACTCGTCTCCTTGAGAAGCAGATCTTGGACATGAGGGTCTCGCAACCAGCTCGAATCATGGTCGGCACCACCTTGATCATCTTCGTGTCCATGCCCGACGCCACCTTGATCATCTTCGTGTCCATGTCCAGTGCCACCACCCTGATCTTCGTGATCGTGACTGGCGTCTTGATCTTCGTGATCATCACTGGCATCTTGATCTTCACCATTATTGACATCCTCATCATCATATTCGTCATCACGTATCCATCGAGTGTAGCCATCCATGAAACTACGTCGAAGCAGGTGCGACTCCAGCATTCCGGAATCATGCCTTATCAGATACATCACTGCGGTCCGACATGGATATCTTATCTACGTATTGTTTGCACGTTCCATGTCGGCCTCGCGCATGTCATCCACCTATCCACGCGGCTTTGTTGATCGCTGGTCGGACCATGGCACTTTGCATGGTACAAAGAGCAAGAGAATAATTAGAGCATATATGGACGTGGATCGCTGAAAAATTCGCATGACCTCCCTAAAAGAGGACATCCATGAGTGTAAATTCGGAAAAGAAATAAATCGACATTCCGTAAACATTGGCATCTCAAATGAAATCCTGCACAAAAGTAGCACCACAACACAATCATATAGTCGGTGTCTCCGACAACGCATACATGCAAGCAACGCCTTCATGCTTCCTCCAACGACTTGCATAAGAGAGCCGAGGAGAAGTAAATGGACATGTTGTAGATCTAGAGGAGCAAGAGACTTCACTTACATATGGGTGTCAACCAATGGATGTTGAGCAAGCTTCTATGGTGAATCAATGGGGGAAATGAGGTGGGGAGGAGGAGGGGGGCGACCAGATTTGTCTTGGTGGAGGAGGAAGAAGTGACACTAGTGAGTGGGGTGGTAGTTGCCTCCATGTGCAAAAAGCTGGGAAAAAGTGGTGCCAGGTTATGCGAGGCGCATATTGCATAATATGCGCCTCCTATAATTCAAACTATAGGAGGCACATATAGCAATATGCGCCTCGCATATTCGGCCACCTACCACCGCCCGGGCCCGCAGGAGTTACTTGAGGCGCATATGACCATAGGCGCCTCGCATATTATCAAATATAGGAGGCGCATATAGCCATATGCGCCTCGCATATTCGTGCACCTACCAACACGCGGGCCCACACAGATTATGCGAGGCGCATTCTGTCCATATGCGCCTCGCCTATCTGATATATAGGAGGCGCATATGACTAGAATGAGCCAATAATATGGGGCTGCTAGATTCTGTCCGTACAGGGATTATAGGAGGCGCATTCTTATCATATGCTCCTCGCCTATTTTTATACTAGAGGCGCATGGAGAAGGAGTGTGCCTCGCCTATTTTATAGGAGGCGCATATGGTCTAAATGTGCCTCGCATAAGCATGTCTCCTATAGCCTTTTCTCTAGTAGTGCAAGCAATACCATTCCACCTAGGTGATTCATTCACTTAGTTGTTTTATTAAACAAAACACAAGTCCTTGACTTAGAAATATTCCATATCATGAATATAAACCACCCTTGTTTTCTACTAGCTAAGCTAAGCATGATAGTAGTAGGAATCTTAACTTAGGAAAATTCTACTAAGGTTTCATCTACTAGGATTTCCCATGGCATAGATTATACTTAGTAAAAATTCCATGCAAGTCCTACTTAGAAATATCACTAACGCATAATGAAAATATTGGGACAAGAGTATGAAGTATCACTTGCCTTTTTGGTAGAGATTATAAGTTCACTCCTTGATCTTGCAATAGTCACACTCTTCAAATTCCACTACAATTCAATCAAGCAAGCAATATTCAATCTACCATTCAAACAAACATCACATAAAATAATAAAAACAAGGCAATGCATGTAAGCATGCCAAAGATTGTTTAATTTGGAAAAGTGGTTTCTATTAGGTTATAAACATTTGAAAACACCCATTGGTCATTTGTAAAAGTGGTAAAACCATTTGATATCAAGTTAGTGAAATAGACCATTTAAATCATTTTTGTTTTGCTAGAAACGATTCTAATCAAAGTAATATTTTCTAGTGTCTCACAAATATATTTTTAAACACAAATGTTAGTTTTTTATGGTCAAGTTTTTATTGTTAAAACCATTTGCAAAAGGGTTTTACCTATAAACCATTTTTAAATCAAACAACATTTTATTTCATTAGAAATGCCTTTAAACAAAGTAATAATTTTCTAGGGTTCACCAAATATGTTTTTAATCTCAAAACTTGGTTTTTAGGGTTAGAGAGTTTAAATCAAATCATTTTCCAAAGGTTTTACTCATCAATCATTTTTAAACCATAATCATAAATTTTATTTAGCTAGAAATGATTTATTTCAAAGATTTATTCCTTAGCATCTCAAAATATGTTTTTAAAACCAAAAGTTGGTTTCTATGGTCAGTAGGTTCAAAACAAACCTTTTTCCAAAGATTTTACCTTAAAAATATTTCTAGAATAATTTCTATGTTCAAATTATGCCTACACAAGTTTCTGCAAAAACAACCAATTTAACATAATCAATTTACTAAAAAAAAGTACATGGTTGAGTGTTTGTTTTGCTGATTCCATTGATATAAAATTTGCAAAATTTGGACGTGTGGATCAAAAGTTATGCAATTTACAAAATCAAACATCTAATAGTTCTATTTCTGTTTTTAAAACAGAAGCTGGGCCACGTGTCCTGTTCTTATTGGTGCGTACCGGTTCGGGTGGATCGAGCAGCTACAGCCGTTGGATCTCATGGGCATCGCAAAGCACAGATCAACTAAAAAAGTTTCGCTAAAGTCATTTATCTATGCCACTGGATTAGCATCTAACGGATGACAACTACTGACCATCTTCTGGCGGCGCTGGCGGTTGCGAACGGCGGCGGTGCGCTCGGCCAGTGAGGTTGCCGGCGATTCAGGAAGCAAAAGAGATAGGGGAGGGGCTCACCGAGATCTCCGTGGCGAGTGGATGCTCAAGGTGGTCTCTGTCGATGGAGGGGCGCACGGTGCTGGCTTGAATCGCTCACCGGAGTTCGTGTCTGCGGCAGGCACGCTCTGTCGTCGAAGGAGACGAGGCTACAAGGCTCGGGAAGGTAAGCGGAGGGTACCATTAGCTTCGTACGCGAGTTGCAAACAAGTGATCATAAAAAAGAGGGCAAGGGGGGTCTGTGCTCACCAGGGAAACTCGCTGGAGTCGAGGCAGTGGGCGGTGACGTCGTGTCTTGGTCGTTGCCGACGTTGTGTATCAAGTGTGGGTGAGTGGTTGGTGCTAGGAGGTGTGCAGGATTCTGGGATCAGTCTCGTGTGGTCGAGGGGGCGAGGGGAGATGGTGTCTGGCCGGAATCGTCGCCGGAGTATCGTCGGGCAGAGGGAGTTCTCGGGCAAAATTAACACAACCTGGTGGCGGAGAGGAAGGGGAGAGCAAGGGGAAATGGGGAGGATACCTAGGCGCTTTAGCTTGCAAGGTCGCGACGAGGTTTAAGCGCGTCATTGATGTGAATTAATCGTCGTCATTCATCGGCAGGAAACGGACGACGTGGTCACCGCGGGGTGAAGACGATGACTGATGGGTGGGGCTAGCTAGTCAGCGAGTGAGAGAAAAACATGGTGGGGTCCAATCGTCATTGACTGCGCGGGTGTGTTCTGCGGTGAGAAAACGCTTCGCGTTGAGAGGAGGGAGTGGCTAGTTGGGCTAGTGGGCTGGGCTTGCTGGGTTGGGTCGTTTCTTCCATTTTTTTATTCGGTTTCCCTTTTATTTTTCTATTTAGATTTTCTGTTTTGATTTTGTCCAAATGATTTCAAACCTTTGTTTGAATTCAAAACTTTTCAAATGTTCAGTATATTTCTATACTATTTTTAAATAGTTATGGTAAGTCTATTTTAGAATAATTCATTTATTCTTTTAAGGTTTAAAAATAAGCATTTACCTTTATTCAAATAAGATTAAATATATTTTCAAACTCTTTATTTGAATTCTAATTTTCACTAAACCTTTTGAGTAGGTTTTATTTATTTAATAGGGTGTTAAATAATTCACTTTAAATTATTTTAATATGTTTTATTAATCATTTAAATTGGGTATTTCCCTTTATCCAAAAATCTCCAATATGGTTTTAATCCCATATAAATTTTATTTCAAATAATTCTTTGATTCCATTTAAGTTAATGAAATTCCATTTATTATTTTCTCATGATTTAATTAATCCTTTCTATTAGGGATTTTGTCTTTATTCAAATAGAAATAGAATTTGGTTAATGCCATATTATTTCATTTGGATATAATTTATCCTTCTATTTTATTTGGATTTGGATTATATTCATTCCATTTTCTTATGGATTAGGCCAAGATTTAATTTGTCTTTTAAATATTCCCTATTAATTATTTCTTTCTTTATTTTATAAAATCCATATCTTTTTATTTATAGATCCAAAATTGGTGATTCCAATTTGTGAAATCTTATTTAATATTTGTTTATCTTTTGAAATCTCTTTATGATTATTTGCTCACCATTTGGTATTGATTTTAGACAAGGACTTTATTAGCTTTGAAATTAATTCCTTTTATCTTAATTAATTCATAAGTTTTTATCCATGGTTCCAAATTGAATGGAATCAATGTCTATGATCTTATCATGTTTTCATTTATCATACTTGATCATTTTAAAATGTTTGTTGGCCAATTTTCTTCCATTAGGGTTTTAGAGTTTTGGTTTATTTTCCAAGTGTTTAAATTTCAAGATGCATTTATGAAGAATGCATTGCACTTGATTTGAATTTAGTTGGATTCCCTTTTATTCATGGTTTGTTTAAGTTGGTTTTTAATGTTTCCAAAAAAGTTTCTTTTCACCCTAAATTTCAACAAATTTTTTTCACATTTCAAAATTTGGAAAATTTTGGGATGTGACACGGCCCAGGCGTTTCTCTAACACATATACATAACTCCATGGACTTACAAGCTTCCCATTTATTTCACACTGACGACATCCACAAACAAAAGATCATGATATCAACTGGGTAGATATGTACAGGTGTTGAAAGCGTTCCCCATGACAGCATGGTTCTACTAATACCCAACTTATAAGTTCAAGCATATACAACATACATGACACAATGGTTCAAGCTTAGGTGAAAAAAGTAAAGTGTGCCGTCAAGTTTGTGAGAGCTTTAATCACTAATTTTTCACATAACAAGTTTAATTTGGAAGATAGATAAAAACATGAATATACTTGGAATGGTGTAACACACCATGCATAGGAATTTATAGTGAACTCTTTGGAATAACTTGGTTTCTTGGGACTTGGATGCATGAGTAGAGCTTACTCAGTACAAGTGGACGCTAGAAAAAGACGGGGAGCGACCAACTAAGAGAGCAATAATGGCCATAATCATGAAGAGCGACAAAACATTATTAATCAAAGAATAAAGTTGTATCACAAGTCAAAAATTAAATGATCATAGAGGCTAAGGTCACGGGTTCATAGTCATAACATGGTGTGAGCATGTGCCAAGTCAACCCAAACAAAGCATTAAAGGAGAATACCAAAATATTATGCTTTTGTATGCTAAAACAACACATGATTCTTGAAAGGCACATTAAGCAATCTCAATTGTTTGGAACAAATCATGATACAACAATAATCACTAATCATAAGGTAAAAACAACATATAGCATGGCATGATAAAGTCTAAGTCACAGTCAAAACAAGCTCCCTTTCGTATCACTAAAAGCATGAAACTCTCTACTCTTTTCCAACACCAATCAACTTATTTGAAACAATATACGTGAGAGCAGGGGTACAACTACTTTATTCAAGAAAACTAAACAAAATAAAACCAAGAACAAAAACTAAGACGCTTGTACCTCTTGAATATTACTTTTGTTACATGGGGTGGCATCCCCAAGCTTGAGATTTTGTCCATTCTTCATCTCATTACATCATTCTTCCCCTACACTTTGAAAAATTTCTTCCTACAAAACTTCACACAATCTTCATTAGCAACATTAGTGTATTCAAGATAATAGGCCTTTGGGTTTTGTTTTAATCAAGGAAAACTTTAATTATAACACAATATACTGTAGCAATTACTTTTAAAAGCTCAAGTGATCAAGGAGAAATAAAAAAGAAACCAATTAAGAAGCAAATGAAAATAATGGCAGAAAATCTGTCAAAACAGACCAGCAGGTAAAAACCGATTTTTCCGAAGACCTTCTGTTTCTCAAATCGATAAGTGTTGAACTAACGGAAGTTATATAACAACCTGGGTCAGTTAATAAGAAAGTTAGAGCTCTTTCTGACATACAGATATTTTTCACGAATTTTTACAGTGAAGCACAAAAATCTGTTTCGCAACAACAACTTCCCAAATCTTACTTCTCTCTCATTAGAGGTTTATTCTTGGCACAAAAATCACACAAAAAGGATAAGGATAGGTTATTACATAAGTAATAACTTCCAAGACTCAATAAAACTATTGGGTTATTTTCTAAGAAGTATTTTTCTTTAACGCCTTTAAGTTAGGCATAGGAAGCAAGAATCAAGTGTTTTCAAATGAAGAAGCATTAAGATCAATACTAGAAATATCTTCAACCAAGCAAGGTATCTCATCCAAATTAGTTCTATAGGATCCTCTCTCATCACTCTTGGGTTCACTACTTTCATCAAACGGGTTTTCAGGAAAAATCCAAACAAATTCTTTTCTAAGGCTTCATGCATTCCTACAAGTTCAAAAGGTATGGGTATTTCATTTCCTCTCCATTGGGTTGGGTTTTGACCAACTTTTCTAATGTACCCATTGTAACTACCTCGGTAAATTACGCTCCTAGTTACAAGCCTGGATGAGCGGAAATGGTTGAAATAGTACGGTGGGGCCCAAATGCCACTCACAGGTAGACCTTTCGGCCGTCCCAACCATTTCCAAACATCGGGACAAGAACGGGCGGCGTAATCGGCAAAGGATCAACTACATACACAAATGAGTATGTATGCAAGCCACCATACAACAGTACATCAGAGCCATTCCATCTAAAAGAAATAGAAATATTGCAACGCCATACGGCAAGATCCAAATGTCCTAGATAGATATAATAGTTTAGGATATCTCCTCATACATCAAACATCAGAGTATCAGGAGGAAGCGGCAAACAAGATCCGAGTATGGATAAGAAGCAAATCGGCATAAGATGCCCCATAAATAAACACATCCCGCCCACAGATCTCACGGATCCCCGTTCCCGGAATCTCTACACCGAATGATCGTTGTTCACATCGTCCGTCTCCTCCACCCAGTATCCATCTTGTGAGTGTACCTGTTCATCTGAATCAAATAATTTATCGTGTGAGACCGTAGGGGTACTCAGCAAGTCTTTATGCCTCTAAAGGGGACACAACACCGGGTGACGAATTGCAGCAAAAGATAAACCCTAACGATTGTAGATACTCTCTAACCATCCGCCTAACCAAAGATAGACGGATGTCCGTGAATTAAAGACAACAGTTATAACGGTAATATTAACAGATCCATCCTCCTCCTCGCTTACCAACGAGGAAGCGGACGAACAACCCCCCCATCCGTTGGCATTTTTATTATCCATTCCATGAGTATTGCACTATTTACTAGTCAGTTACTTAGTCAAATTAAAAGCGGTACTTTAGTTATACTTGTCTATGATCGAGAAACTGTGCTCCAAGTCGTACATAACCGCGGGCATGGCTTTCAGAAAGTTTTACCCTGTAGGGGTGCACAAATAGCAACACACACTCCATCAACCTCGGAAAAACCAAATCAAAACCCAACGAGGCATTCACGACAAAGCAATCACCAGATTCAGAAATATTTCAGGGGGCCACCCCATTAAGCTACCCGCAACGAAGTTAGCTGACTCCGAGACGGACTCAAGGTTTGGGTGGACGGCTGTAAATGACTCGGAACCCGAAAGTGTGACTGGGCTTGTCGATACCGCGAAAACGTGTCCCGATCCTAAACAGTACAGGTGCTCCTCGCACAATCATAAATAAAGCAGTAAAGCATGGCATAAGTACAGGATAGTAAATAAAACCTCAAACTAGTTTGTGGCCCCAATAAATAAGAATGAATCAAGCTCTGGCTCAGGGGGGTCCCATAAGCCTCCCGGATGTGGATAGCGCGAATATTCAAGGAACAGGAATCAAGTACTCGGGGTCCTACGGGACACAAGTGAGCATGAAAAACCAAATAGCAGATATTGCTCACCGGTGCCACTTTCATTAGTTATCCCATTACTACTTAGGTTAAGTTGTTTAGGTACCTCGTTATCCACCAGACACTCACATACCCTACACATGCTATTCTACGACTCGCATGGCTCAAACAACTCCTGTAGTAATGGCTCATGGGATGGAGGAACAAGCTTTGGTGGGGTTTAAAAGTAAAGGCTATGCAATACTTGGGATTCAGTTTAATGCAATCGCGACTCAATGATGCAAGAATAATATAGAGGCAATAGGTACTATATGTATGCAAGCATGTGTTAGTGCTTGCCTGGTAGCTCAGTTGGAGCGAGAGAAGGATCTGGGTAGTGCTCCTGGGTTTCTTGATATATCCCCTGCTCAGCGTCTATTCGAAGAAGAACCAAACAAACAAGGGCCAACATAAATAAAGTGCACAAGCATATGAATCAAATGCGACAAGCAAACAACCATGCCATGATGAATGATGCACAATTTGCATGGCAATAAAGTATCATGGCATGGGTGAGGTGTAGAATACAAGAAATAAACATTTTATGGTGTTTTAATCATATTTTATACTCAAATAAGTTGTTGTATACATTATATTTACATGATGCAAGCTGCAAAACAGGACAAGGAATGCATAAACAGAAAGGTCTCGTCGAGCTAATCATTTTAGACATATCATTTGTCAAATTTGGAGTTATAAAACAAAAGTTATTAATTAATTAATGCAAATGGGCATTTTATTGTAATTTTAACCAACTCGAAAATTTAAAGTGTTCAAAATATATTTTTAAGGGTATATTTGAATTCCTCACATTTTTCTGATTCAAAAACATATATCATTTGTATTATTTGGAATTATAATTTAAAAGTTATTTGAAAACAGGTTTAAAATTTGAATTTGAATTAATTTGAAAAAAAAGTTTGAATTAAAACAGAAATATAGAAACCTTTTTCTACTCAGGCAAACCTAGCCACAGACGCTGACGGGTGGGCCAGCGAGCAGAGGCCCTGTCTTGTGAGGAGCCAAACGGTGACAAGTGGCGAAGGAGGGACAAGGGTTGAGATTGGAAACAGGAAAGGGCTTTTGCAAAACGCGTCTAGGAGTCGGTTAAGAGCCCATTTAAATCGAAGATCGGTTCGCGAAATAGGCTAGCTGCTCCAATATTTGAATGACGATGGCGAGCAATCCGCTCCGAATCTTGATATTCCGCAAAAAGCAAAGTTGTAGAGGGGGTCAATTTCTACAATATTGGTTCAGGAAGTTTTTCTACAGGAGGGCTTTAGAGACGGTAAAACAGCGACGAACAGGAGGTGAAAGTTGGTCAAAACTGAACCTAGCGTCACTGAATATCTAACTATTTTTCTGCGAGATAGTCTCGATTTTCGGAGGATGATTTCGAGAGATTTACTACTCAGCTTCATGTGCCGTTTGATCCTACTGAAAGCTGGAAGTTCCCTCTTTGCAGGTATGTACAGTGCGCCACTGGAGGTGGTTGGAGAGGGCCAGAAAACTATCGGGAACAGAGGCGCAGCGGTGATCTGCTGCTGCTGCTATCTGCGGATGCTGCGCACGCGGCGGTGGTTACCGACGACGGCGATTCAAGGCGGCATGATGCGGGAAGGTGGAGAAAAAGAAGGGGGGAAAGGAGGTGGCACTCACCTCGACCAATTCCCGCAAGAATTGGGGTCGGGGACGGAGGAATATGGTCAGGGCGGTGGCGACAGGGCGGCATGCTCGGTCACGACCGCAACAGATACGAGGAAGCAGTCACCGACAGGTCCGGCTCCGGTGCTTCGGGTGGAGGATGGAGACGGCGATCCTAGGCGACTCCCGCACTCAGGAGCTCTTGGTGTCGCCCATGGCAATGCTCGTTTGCCGTGCCTACCTCTCGGTCTCCCTCTCAGACCGTGGGGAAAGGAGGGATGGAAGGTGGCGGCGCTGGGGAAAACGGAAGGAAGGGTCTAGGGTTCCAGGGCCTCTCGGCTTGGGAGATAAAGGGGAGGGCTGGTGACGCGGCTGACGGGAGGCGACGGCCACCTGCTTCCTTCCGTTAGCAAAGCAGAGAGGAGAAGAACGGGGACAGAGACGATGAACAGAGACGGCGTCGGGGTGAAGGGGTACTGGGCCAAGAAGAGGGAGAGAAGGACCCCGAGTGGGCCTTGCTTCTGCTGGATGCCGCCTGGGCTAGGTGGCTGCTGCTGCTCCTCTCTCACTATTTTTTTTATGCCCTTACATATTCCTTTATTTGTTGTTGTTTGTTTGTCTCAAATCCAAACAAGTTACTAATTCAAAACCTTTTGAACTTTGTAGGAGCATTTGAGTAGGGGATTGTGGTATGCAAATAGAAATAGAGAGGAAAAGGCACAAAGGGGAGGAGATGCCCACATACATGTTCCTTGGGCATTAAGGAATAAGGATTAGGGTTTATCTTAGGTGAGAGATTCGAGAAAGATAGAGAGATGGGGTCTTAGGGTTTAGAGAGAGAGATTAGGTGGAGTGTTCTCTTTTGACAAGACCAAGCAAAATCAAGCCAAGCTCAAACAAGATCTAGTCAAAAGAGAGGATGGGATAAAAGGTGGTGAGGTTTGTGGGAGTAGCTCATGGTGGTGGTTTTTTAGAAAGACCAACTAGATCAAGCCAAAGGAGGGAGAGAGAGATGAGAGATGATCCACTCAAGAAAAGAACCAAATAAAATCCAAAAGACTAGAATGTGGTGGTTCTTGCATGGGCCATGCATAAATAATAAATGCCTCCTCTAGTAGTGAAAACCACTAAATTATCTCATGGCATTTGTATAAGCAAGCTTCCCAAATTTTGGAATAAGACCCAACAAAAGAAAAGAGAGCTTGTTTACCACATGGATTAAATAAAAGATCATGCATGAATATAAGGTGGCCAAGCTTGTGTGTATGTGCCACTAGCCAACATGACCCCAATGGTATTCCTACATGAGCTTATATTCATATTTAAACCATATGTAAGCTTGACAAGGGGTTCCACTCACATAGCATGCAAAGGTAGCCATGTGGCTCTCATATACCAATAATGTGAAAACAACATGGTGCATACATGGGAGCATGTGGAGCTATAATTGGATCCATCCCAACCCACATGAGCTAGATGTAACACCAAATAAGTTGCAATGCTCATATATGGTGGAATGGTGGAATGATGGGGTGATGACAAGAAAGGTGGTGGAGTTGAATAAAAGATATGCCCCCAACTCAACTTGGGAATTTAAACAATATATCAAGAACCAAATACAATATCAAGAGGCAAATACAATTTACAATGCATATGAGAGAAGAACCAAATCAAAAGGGTTTTATATGATGCTCAAATGCAAGGTGGCATGATGACATGAGCATGATATAATGATGATGCAACAATTGTATATATGAAGTAGCCATTATATTACTAGACCAAGTAGCATTACAATTGTTAGACAATTGGGATGCTACAACTCTCCCCCACTAAACAAGAATCTCGCCCCGAGATTCCTAGGAAAAGAAAACAACACAAGGAGAGGCGGGTGTTCGAACGAAGGTGACCCTCACGTTCCCAAGTTGATGAACAACGGAATGGTGCGACCACTACACCTTTCAAAACTTGCTAGACTTGTTGTGAGTCTTGCGTTTTGCTTGAGAAACAACGGGTTAGAAGAGTTGAAGGATTGTCGTGAGACAAGAAGGATAGGATGGGCATAGCTCCGGTTTTCCCAAGAATCATGATAAAAGAATATAACCACTTGTGAAAGAAAAGGAGAAGATGATGTATCATGGATAAAGAAAGACACACCATTAAGATTAAAGATTTACCGATACTATAGAGGATGAACCTTTATCTCGCCGGAAGAAAAAGAGCTAGATTGGAGAGTTTTGAACCACTATGACAATAGCATTGTATCTTCTCTCGGATTTGAGAAATGAAATACGGAAACAATATTGCCTTCAAACAATAGAGTCCCTTGATATCAACAGAAAGATTTAGTTAGACATCGTCGGATTAGATTCTTGTTGCGCCGGTAAGAACCAAGGATCACGCAATTTAGGTGCGCAGATATAACTTCCAGAGATGGATGTGAAGCCAGATCATGGTGGAATCCCGAGAAGCAAAGAATATGGAGGATCTGGAGTTTATTGTAGAGATACTTATTGCTTTCTTTAGCCTTGAGGCTAACGCAATAGATTTGCGGCTGATGGCATCAACCATAATTGGCTTTACCACAGAAAAAGAATTGATAAAACAAAGAGAGAGATAGTTTCCTTTCGTCTTGTTTGGGGATACCGAGCATCGGTAGAAAGACGAGGATAGAAAAAGGTTTGCGTTTGTTTCCACCAGATAATGGAGGATTTTGCTCCGTGTAGAAAGGGTGAGATCACCAACAAGAGATTATTGATTACTTTCTTCGAAAGAGCACTCCGGAAAAACAAGGACGGAAGTAAAAGTATCAAGGGTTAAAGGCCACTTCTAACTTCCGTGGAATGAATGAAATCACATTAATTCACCAATTCAATGTACAAGAGCGAATGATAAGAGTAGTGGTATGGTAGATACTCCATCCCGCACTCAAAGCATTACTCCGCACATGAATAAGAAAACCATGCAACCAACCGCCAAAAGCATGAAGGTGTTGGCAAAAACTCATAGAACTCTGTTAGAAAACAAGGATAGATGCAAACGATTCGCCGGATTCAAGATAGATAAGGGTGATGATGTTGTCGTCATGTCTGAAGTACCAAGCCACCAGAAAGATATGAAGTAAGATTACGGAGAAGAACTGCAAGATTCAACAGCTACAGAAAAGATAGCACCAACTTGAACGAAAGGAAACAAGATCTAGAAGGTCTTCGTGGCCTCCGGTGGATTGAGCATAGACTATAGAGCGAGAGGGTTTCAAGAGATTACTTAACGAGATTGAGGTGAAAGAACTCCATGTTCTTCTTGAAATGATTGAGAGAGATTTAGCAGCCTTGAGGAAATCTCCAGCGGAACGACGATGATAACTTGCCAACAAGGAACAACTCCGGATTGGTTGAAGATGGAGGATGGAATTAACAATGGACTTGCTGATTACAGAGTTGAAGTAATGTATTTAGCAGAAGGACGTGGTCGAGATATGTGACTTCAAAAAGTCAGAATTCTCACTTTGAGACTTTGCACACAGGCAGTGCTCACGAAGCTCGAGGGAAAGAGACACAGATGATCTTCCATGTCCTTCCATAGATATGGAATAGGCAAGCATATTATCAACATATACCACCATGGATTAACAAGATATTCCAGAGACTTTCTGAGCTCAACGCTCTTTGAAAGATAACATTACGAGTAAGGATTCCTGTTGAAGAAGATGCGCTGGCAGAATAGGTTAACTGGTCCTTCGGAAGAAAAAGAGATGTCACCTGGTTCACATTGTCGATCGGATCACCGGTTACAAAGATAAAGAGATCTTGGATAATAACCGATGATAGCTCATACCTCAAGCAAAGCTATCAGAGACGAAAAGATGCAATTCCCTCGTATCCAGGAGAATTTTGCAGATATGGAGTTCAAAAAGATGTGCAACATGATGGACAGATGATAGACCGCCGTAGTGCTTGGATAAACTCTGGATTGCCAAAGATGCTTGAATATGCATAGATATGATCGCGGTGTACTCAAAATCACAGGAGATAACCGTCACCATTCGGAGGATAGTGGTGATTGCATTTTCCATATTCCACTCATGATAAGTGTCATATAGCTATGCCGAGAACCAAATTACAATCACCAGCATCGGATCGACACATGTTATGTAATTAGCCCAAGAGAATTTGAAGATGAAGTAAAACTTCAGGATTAAGCGTCGGTGACAAAAGAATGAGTTAGCATGGACATGCTGATAAAAGGGAGATAGATAATGTTTCACACACGACTGAAAAGGAGTGTGGAATCACAGATGTATCAAAGAAAATTTTTCCGCATTTTTCGGCATTAAAATACCAATAGATGCGCAAAAACACTTATCAGGTAGCGATTAGCAACTGATGGTTTCACAGAATGAGGAGTTGCTAGAAGGAAGGACACCCTTAAGAATATGGCACCGGTTAACAAGGAGTCAGATAGATCGCGCCGGTATTCAAAAGCCTGTCAGTATGGAATGTACCAACAGTTGATAACCAAAGGCAGATAAAGATAACATGTTGGATACAACAGATAGACAAGGAATTACACACACACACATAACCTATGGTACTATGGAAACCCAGAACACGTGAATCCTATTTTGAACTTTTAAGAAGAGGATTGAAAATGTTACACTTCCTTACCAGAAAAGGGTGGGTGGGTGGGTAAGAAGAAAAGTGGAAGCAGTCCTACTCTCGCGTTTTGTTTTTCCCTAGTATACATAGCTACCAAAAATATTTGCTAGACTGACAACGACCATTTGGCTGAGACCCTGAAGGGCGGGATGGCTCTGATACCAATTGTAACTACCTCGGTAAATTACGCTCCTAGTTACAAGCCTGGATGAGCGGAAATGGTTGAAATAGTACGGTGGGGCCCAAATGCCACTCACAGGTAGACCTTTCGGCCGTCCCAACCATTTCCAAACATCGGGACAAGAACGGGCGGCGTAATCGGCAGGCGAAGGGATCAACTACATACACAAATGAGTATGTATGCAAGCCACCATACAACAGTACATCAGAGCCATTCCATCTAAAAGAAATAGAAATATTGCAACGCCATACGGCAAGATCCAAATGTCCTAGATAGATATAATAGTTTAGGATATCTCCTCATACATCAAACATCAGAGTATCAGGCGGAAGCGGCAAACAAGATCCGAGTACGGATAAGAAGCAAATCGGCATAACATGCCCCATAAATAAACACATCCCTCCCACAGATCTCACGGATCCCCGTTCCCGGAATCTCTACACCGAATGATCATTGTCCACATCGTCCATCTCCTCCAACCAGTATCCATCTTGTGAGTGTACCTGTTCATCTGAATCAAATAATTTATCGTGTGAGACCCTAGGGGTACTCAGCAAGTCTTTATGCCTCTAAAGGGGACACAACACAGGGTGACGAATTGCAGCAAAAGATAAACCCTAACAGTTCTATAGATACTGCTAACCATCCGCCTAACCAAAGATAGAGCGGATGTCCGTGAATTAAAGACAACGATTATAACGGTAATTAACAGATCCATCCTCCTCTCGCTAAACAACGAGGAAGCGGACGAACAACCCCCCCATCCGTTGGCATTTTTATTATCCATTCCATGAGTATTGCACTATTTACTAGTCAGTTACTTAGTCAAATTAAAAGCGGTACTTTAGTTATACTTGTCTATGATCGAGAAACTGTGCTCCAAGTCGTCCATAACCGCGGACACGGCTTTCAGAAAGTTTTACCCTGCAGGGGTGCACAAATATCAACACACACTCGATCAACCTCGGAAAAACCAAATCAAAACCCAACGAGGCATTCACGACAAAGCAATCACCAGATTCAGAAATATTTCAGGGGGCCACCCCATTAAGCTACCCGCAACAAAGTTAGCTGACTCCGAGACAGACTCAAGGTTTGGGTGGACGGCTGTAAACGACTGGGAACCCGAAAGTGTGACTGGGCTTGTCGATACCGCGAAAACGTGTCCCGATCCTAAACAGTACAGGTGCTCCTCGCACAATCGTAAATAAAGCAGTAAAGCATGGCATAAGTACAGGATAGTAAATAAAACCTCAAACTAGTTTGTGGCCCCAAGAAATAAGAATGAATCAAGCTCTGGCTCAGGGGGGTCCCATAAGCCTCCCGGATGTGGATAGCGCGAATATTCAAGGAACAGGAATCAAGTACTCGGGGTCCTACGGGACACAAGTGAGCATGAAAAACCAAATAGCAGATATTGCTCACCGGTGCCACTTTCATTAGTTATCCCATTACTACTCAGGTTAAGTTGTTTAGGTACCTCGTTATCCACCAGACACTCACATACCCTACACATGTTGTTCTACGACTCGCATGGCTCAAACAACTCCTGTAGTAATGGCTCATGGGATGGAGGAACAAGCTTTGGTGGGGTTTAAAAGTAAAGGCTATGCAATACTTGGGATTCAGTTTAATGCAATCGCGACTCAATGATGCAAGAATAAGATAGAGGCAATAGGTACTATATGTATGCAAGCATGTGGTAGTGCTTGCACGGCAGCTCGATTGGGCGAGAGAAGGATCTGGTAGTGCTCTGGTTTCTTGATATATCCCTGCCTATTCATTCGAAGAAGAACCAAAACAAACAAGGGCCAACATAAATAAAGTGCACAAGCATATGAATCAAATGCGACAAGCAAACAACCATGCCATGATGAATGATGCACAATTTCCATGGCAATAAAGTATCATGGCATGGGTGAGGTGTAGAATACAAGAAATAAACATTTTATGGTGTTTTAATCATATTTTATACTCAAATAAGTTGCTGTATACATTATATTTACATGATGCATGCTGCAAAACAGGACAAGGAATGCATAAACAGAAAGGTCTCGTCGAGCTAATCATTTTAGACATATCATTTGTCAAATTTGGAGTTATAAAACAAAAGTTATTAATTAATTAATGCAAAAGGGCATTTTATTGTAATTTTAACCAACTCGAAAATTTAAAGTGTTCAAAATATATTTTTAAGGGTATATTTGAATTCCTCACATTTTTCTGATTCAAAAACATATATCATTTGTATTATTTGGAATTATAATTTAAAAGTTATTTGAAAACAGGTTTAAAATTTGAATTTGAATTAATTTGAAAAAAAAAGTATGAATTAAAACAGAAATATAGAAACCTTTTTCTACTCAGGCAAACCTAGCCACAGACGCTGACGGGTGGGCCAGCGAGCAGGAGGCCCACTGTGCGCGCGAGGGAGCCATACGGTGACAAGTGGTAGAAGGAGGGGACTGCGGGTTGAGATTGGAAAAGGGAAAGGGGCTTTTTGCAAAACGTCTAGGAGCTGTCAGTTAAGAGCCTCACGAAACTGAAGATCGGTTCGCGAAATAGGCTAGCTGCTCCAATATTTGAATGACGATGGCGAGCAATCCGCTCCGAATCTTGATATTCCGCAAAAAGCAAAGTTTTAGAGGGGGTCAATTTCTACAATATTGGTTCAGGAAGTTTTTCTACAGGAGGGCTTTAGAGACGGTAAAACAGCGACGAACAGGAGGCGAAAGTTGGTCGAACTGAACACAGCGTCCGAATATCTAACTGTTTCTGCGAGATAGTCTCGATTTGGAGGATGATTTCGAGAGATTTACTACTCGACTTTATGCGCCGTTTGATCCCATCTTGAAAGGAAGTTCCCTCTTTGCGGTATGTACGGTGCGCACCTTGGAGGTGGTTGGAAGGGCAGAAAACTATCTCGAACAGGCGCAGTGATGATGCTTCCGCTGCTATCTGCGGATGCCTTTGCAAGCGGTGGTTACCGACGACGGCGATTCAAGGCGGCATGATGCGGGAAGGTGGAGAAAAAGAAGGGGGAAAGGAGGTGGCACTCACCTCGACCAATTCCCGCAAGAATTGGGGTCGGGGACGGAGGAATATGGTCAGGGCGGTGGCGACAGGGCGGCATGCTCGGTCACGACCGCAACAGAATCTGAGGCGATCACCGGCAGTCCGCTCAGTGCTTGGTGGAGGATGGAGGCAGCGATCCTAGGCGACTCCCGCACTCAGGAGCTCTTGGTGTCGCCCATGGCAATGCTCGTTTGCCGTGCCTACCTCTCGGTCTCCCTCTAAGACCGTGGGGAAAGGAGGGATGGAAGGTGGCGGCGCTGGGGAAAACAGAAGGAAGGGCCTCTCGGCTTGGGAGATAAAGGGGAGGGCTGGTGACGCGGCTGACGGGAGGCGACGGCCACCTGCTTCCTTCCGTTAGCAAAGAAGAGAGGAGAAGAACGGGGACAGAGACGATGAACAGAGACGGCGTCGGGGTGAAGGGGTACTGGGCCAAGAAGAGGGAGAGAAGGACCCCGAGTGGGCCTTGCTTCTGCTGGATGCCGCCTGGGCTAGGTGGCTGCTGCTGCTCCTCTCTCACTATTTTTTTATGCCCTTACATTTTCCTTTATTTGTTGTTGTTTGTTTGTCTCAAATCCAAACAAGTTACTAATTCAAAACCTTTTGAACTTTGTAGGAGCATTTGAGTAGGGGATTGTGGTATGCAAATAGAAATAGAGAGGAAAAGGCACAAAGGGGAGGAGATGCCCACATACATGTTCCTTGGGCATTAAGGAATAAGGATTAGGGTTTAGCTTAGGTGAGAGATTCGAGAAAGATAGAGAGATGGGGTCTTAGGGTTTAGAGAGAGAGATTAGGTGGAGTGTTCTCTTTTGACAAGACCAAGCAAAATCAAGCCAAGCTCAAACAAGATCTAGTCAAAAGAGAGGATGGGATAAAAGGTGGTGAGGTTTGTGGGAGTAGCTCATGGTGGTGGTTTTTTAGCAAGACCAACTAGATCAAGCCAAAGGAGGGAGAGAGAGAGATGAGAGATGATCCACTCAAGAAAAGAACCAAATAAAATCCAAAAGACTAGAATGTGGTGGTTCTTGCATGGGCCATGCATAAATAATAAATGCCTCCTCTAGTAGTGAAAACCACTAGATTATCTCATGGCATTTGTATAAGCAAGCTTCCCAAATTTTGGAATAAGGCCCAACAAAAGAAAAGAGAGCTTTTTTACCACATGGATTAAATAAAATATCATGCATGAATATAAGGTGGCCAAGCTTGTGTGTATGTGCCACTAGCCAACATGACCCCAATGGTATTCCTACATGAGCTTATATTCATATTTAAACCATACGAAAGCTTGACAAGGGGTTCCACTCAAATAGCATGCAAAGGTAGCCATGTGGCTCTCATATACCAATAATGTGAAAACAACATGGTGCATACATGGGAGCATGTGGAGCTAGAATTGGATCCATCCCAACCCACATGAGCTAGATGTAAAACCAAATAAGTTGCAATGCTCATATATGGTGGAATGGTGGAATGATGGGGTGATGACAAGAAAGGTGGTGGAGTTGAATAAAAGATATGCCCCCAACTCAACTTGGGCATTTAAACAATATATCAAGAACCAAATACAATATCAAGAGGAAAATACAATTTACAATGCATATGAGAGAAGAACCAAATCAAAAGGGTTTTATATGATGCTCAAATGCAAGGTGACATGATGACATGAGCATGATATAATGATGATGCAACAATTGTATATATGAAGTAGCCATTATATTACTAGACCAAGTAGCATTACAATTGTTAGACAATTGGGATGCTACACCCATGACATCTACATATGAGCCTAGCATGTTAAAATTATCAAAGACCTTTTTAGCTTCTTTGGCAACATCATTAAACTCCTTTAGCAAAGTTTAAGGAATAAAATCTATTTTTTCAGTATCCTCAATATCTTTAAGTTTAAGGAACAATATTTTAATCATGAGGTTAAGGTTAACAAACCTAGCTTCCAACATGTGAACTAAAGAAACCGCAGCAATTTCATAATTAGGAGAAAGTTCTGCTAAAGATCTATCCTCAATATCCTCATGCTTGCTAACATGATTAAAGGACTCTTAAATATTTTCTTTTACAATTATAGAGACACTACCTATTGAAAGGTCTTTCAGGGTGAACTTAGGGATCAACATGGTGAGCTAGAACAAGGTGACAACTATAGGAAGAACTATTTTTTGTGTTTTTTATAAGAAAAGACAAACCAAACGAAACTAATTTTTTTGTATTTTAAAAAGAAAGAAACAAGAAAAACAAAGCGAAAGAAACTAAGCTAAACAAAAAAAAGTAAAGAGAAAGGTTGTGAGGGAATCCCCTTGCAAAGCTGTCCTTAACTCCCCGGCAATAGCGCCAGAAAATCTTGGTGTGGCTCGGTGACTGTAGAGCCTTGTTGGGAGACCCCAAGAGCAAGGTGTGATGAGAACAGCACCAAGTTTTCCCTCAGTTATGAAACCAAGGTTATCAAACCAGTAGTAGCAAGGAAACAACTCCAAGGTGTTGCTAACAACTTGGAATCCTGGACAACACAAACACAAGACTTTGCGCCAACTTACAATGAGGTTGTCAATCTCACTGGTTTGCTGAAAACAAAGGATTAAACGTATAGTGTGGAAGATAATAGTTGCTTGTAGAAAGTAAACAATGACATTAGATTATGTATCAATTATAAAGATTGGAACGGGGTCCAAAGTTCACTAGAGATGTTCTCCTTAAGATAGATAACATGCTGGGTGAATAAATTACAGTGGGGCAATTGACAGATTGAGGAAGCATAACAATGCATATACTAGTCATCATGACTCATATGAGATTTGATTGGGCATTACAACAATATACATACACCATAATACAACTGCATCTATGACTAATAATCCATCTTCAGGTTATCATCCGAACCCCCTCCGTATTAAGTTACAAGAAACGGATAATTGCATTAAGCATTGTGTTTAAAGTAAACAATACAATTGTTCCATGAACAAAAGATTGTTGTTTTCTCCCTAGTAGCAACATCACATCTAGAACCTTAGAGATTTCTGTCAGTTCCCCAGATTACTAGAGGCATGAACCCACTATCGTGCATAAATGCTCCCTCTTGGAGTCACAAGCATCTACTTGGCCAAGATAGATACTAGCAACGGAGAGCATGCAAGATCACAAATAACACAGACATGATAGAATCAATAATCAATCTAACATGATAGAATCAATAATCAATCTGACATAGTATCTCAATATCCATCGGATCCCCACAAACACAACATGTATGATTACAAATAGATGATCTTGATCATGAACGCAGCTCACAAGATCTAAGCATGATAGCACAAAGGAGGAGAAACAACCATCTAGCTACTTTATGGACCCATAGTCCAAGGGTGAACTTCTCACGTATCATACCGGAGGCTGGCATAGTGATAAAGAAGGCCTCCAGGATGATATCTCCCCTCCGGCAGGGTGCCGGGAAGAGCTTTGAATCCCCCCGATCTAGGGACGATGGTGGCGGCGGCTACAGACTGTTTCGTGGAGATTTGATCGGGTGCTTAGGGTTTCTGTATCAGGGTGACTTTATAGGCGAAGAGGCAAGGCGGGAGGGAGGCCAGGGGTCCCACACCTAGTGGCGATGCCCCCCTGGGCCGCGCGGCCCTTGGGTGTGGCCCCCCTTCGGCTGCCCTTTGGTCTCTGTGTTCTCTCCGGTAAAATATTGACTTTGGCTTTGTCCCGTCCAATTCCGAGAATATTTCCTTACTAGCTTTTCTGAAACCAAAAACATCAGAAAACAGGCAACTGGCACTACAACATCTTGTTAATAGGTTAGTTCCAGAAAATGTATAAAAATACCTCAAAGTGTAGACAAAACATAGAAAATTTGATACTAAAAAAGAATGGAACATCAAAAATTATAGATAAGTTTACGACATATCATTTGGCCATTACTTCTACTTCTTTACTATGTCCTTATCTGGTGAAACTTGCCCCATGGCCAATGAGGTTGTACTGAGGCACATTTCATTATGGAAATAGATACTGGTGAAACATGCCCCTTTTACTGCATAAGCTCAAAGATGTATAGTAACAATGCATCTCACTGTTAATAATGAGAGCTCAATTAATACACTAACCCCTCATTCCTTTACGTTTGTTTGTTTTCTTTTGAGTTGATTTGCAGGAATTAAAGTGAAGAAGATAGAAGATGCGAGATGATGAAGGAGATAAAAGAATAGTAGGCTACATAAGATGTGTCCTTTCTATTTCTAGGAGCTAATCCTGGGATGCTACATAAGATGAGTCCAAAAGAGCTGAAGGAGCTTAAAGAACAAATTAATGAGTTAGTAGGCAAAGGATTTATTTAGGAAAGTGTATCCGCATGGGGAACTCCGGTGATTTTTGTTGATAAAAGAGATGGAGGACGGCGGATCTGTGGAGATGACATAAATCTAAACAACGTCACCATCAAGAACAAGTATCCATTGCCTAGAATTCAAGATTTATTTGATCAAGTCAAGGGAGCTAGAGTGTTTTCCAAGATTGATCTGAGATCAGGCTCTCATCAAATCAAAATCAAACCTAAAGATTTTCCAAAAATAGCATTTGTTTCAAGGTATGGAAATCATGGGTACTTAGTTGTACCTTTTGGGTTGACTAATGCACCAGTAATATTCATGAATCTGATGAACAAGATCTTTATGCCATATCTGGACAAGTTTTTCATAGTCTCTATTGATGATATCTTGATATATTCCAAGGATAAGGAGGAGAACGCTGATCATTTGAGGATAGCATTCCAAATCCTAAGAGAACACAAGCTATATGCTAATTTCAATAAGTGTGAATTCCTGTTGGACAAGGTTGAATTGCTTGGTCATGTCATCAGTAAGGATGGAATTGCTATAAATCCATCCAAAGTTCAATTAGTGTTGGACTGGAGTGCACATACCAATTTTAAACAAATCAGAGATTTCTTAGGAATGATGGTTACTATTGGAGATTCATTAAATGTTCCTCCAAGATAGCTGGACCAATTACCAAGTTGCTAAGAAAGAATACTCCATTCGTGTGGGATGAGAAGTGCGAAGCTAGTTTTCAAGAGTTGAAGACTAGATTAACAATAGCACCAGTCTTAGTAGTACCTAAAAACAGAAAGGATTATACAGTGTATTGTGATGCATCCAAGGAGGGATTAAGTTGTGTACTAATGCAAGATCGCAAGGTAATTGCTTATGGTTCTAGACAACTCAAACCTCATGAAGTCAATTATCCAACCCATGATTTAGAGTTAGCAGTAGTAGTGTTTGCTTTGAAAGGTTGGAGAAATCTTCTTTATATGGAGCAAGGTGTGAATTTTACACCGATCATAAAATTCTCAAATATTTCTTCACACAGAAAGAATTGAACATGAGACAGAAGCGATGGCTGGAGTTGATTAAGGATTATGATCTAACGATCAACTATACTCTAGGAAAATCCAATGTAGTAGCAGATGCTTTGAGCTGGAAGATCACATATATTCAACCAACCAATAGGGAATTTCCAAAAGAGTTACAAATGTATTTGGAAAGGTTAGAAATACAGTTTATAAGAATAGAGGTTCTTGGAGGTTTAGCTACCATGAGGGTGATTCAAGAGCATAGTAATGATCTTAGAAATGAGATCTTTCGACATCAGTATGAAGACCTTTCATTGCTGAAGTATTCCTGAAGGTTAGACATCAGTATTTAACTTAGGATATTATGGATCTTTATGGTTTCAAAATCATCTTTGTGTACCCGATGTACATGATATCAGGGAGGTAGTACTACAAGAAGCACATGAGACACCATATTCAATTCATCCAGGGAGTACAAATATGTACATGGATCTTAAGGAACTATTTTGGTGGAACAATATGAAGAGGGACATTGCAAAGTATGTGTCTAAGTGTCATACTTTACAGAGAGTGAAGGCAGAACATCAAAGTCTAGTAGGACCACTACAACCACTAGAGATTCCAGAGTGGAAGTGGGAGTACATTGGTATGGATTTCATTACAGGGTTACCAATGATTCCTAAATGCAAGGATATGATCTGGGTGATTATGGACATACTTACCAAAAGTGCACATTTCATTCCAGTAAATCAAAAAGATAATGCTGAGAAGCTAGTAGAGATATATGTCAAGGATATTATTAGCAAGCACGGAGCACCAAGAAGATATTATCTGACAGAGGGTCTGTGTTTACTTCAACATTTTGGAAGCAACTACTTGAAGCACTTGAGTCGAAAATAGATTTCAGCACAACTTATCATCCTGAGATCGTAGGTCAGATAGAAAGAACTAACCAATTCTTAGAAGATATGCTTAGGGCATGTGCCTTAGATTTTGGAGGTTCGTGGGTATATTATCTACCTTTGGCAGAGTTTTCCGACAACAACAACTATCAAAGTAGTTTGAAGGTAGCACCGTATCAAGTACTTTATGGTCAGAAGTGCAGATCTCCAATATGCTGGTATAAAACTGCTAGTAGCAAAGATGCCCCAGACTATATTAAAGAGAAGCAGGACATTATCGATATCATCAGAGATCGACTAAAGATAGGTCAAAGTCGTCAAAAGAGTTATGCCGATCAAAATCGAAGATAATGGCATCCATAAGTGGGAGATATGGTATATCTCAAGGTTAGTCCAATGAAGGGAGTCAAAATATTCATAGTAAAAGGAAAATTGAGTCCAAGGTATATTGGACCATTCAAGATAGTGAGTCAGAATAGAATCATAGCTTATGCTTTAGAGTTACCAAAAAGGTTGTCTCAAATTCACAATGTTTACCATGTGTCACAACTTCGGAAATGTCTTAAAGTTCCAGATGATGCAATCACACATCAAGAGATAGAACTACAAGCAGATTTGACTTATGTCGAGAAGCCATGCAAGATTCTAGAAGAGAACCGGAAGAGACTAACAAACAGAGATATTAAGTACTGCAAAGTACAGTGGGAACATCACCCTGAACGAGAAGCAACCTGGGAGAAAGAGGATAATTTACGGGAAGCCTAAAGAGAGCTATCCAGGAACACACCAGTACAACTTTGGGACAAAGTTTAATTTAAGGGGGGAGACTATAACATCCCACCATTTAGGATCCAATGAGTGGTATAAATAGAAATATGTGCATTTGAATGCATTTGCATGCATTCATTTGCAAAAGTAGGATAAATTGTTCGCCAAACAAAACCCTGGAGAGATCAGAGTTTCCTTCACTTTTTAAAGTTAGGATTTAGCTCTTTATAGTGATTGTTGATTTTTTTACATGATCTCTAGGAATTTAAATGATTAGAGATAATAATTCAAATTCATATTTAAATTTGAGTTGCTTTTGAAAAGATTTGAAAATTATAAGTATTTAACATTTTATTGTTTTCAAAAGGATTTATAAATAATAGTATGAATTATTGAATGATACATTAAAGATTATACAAGAAAAAATAAACTTGAAAACATTATTAAATTTAGAGTTTCATACATGTAAGAATAATTCTCATTATTTTCTTTATTCAATAACAATAATTCAAACAGAATTGAATAAGCC
The DNA here is from genome assembly GCA_030063025.1 of Avena longiglumis. Lineage (NCBI taxonomy): Eukaryota > Viridiplantae > Streptophyta > Magnoliopsida > Poales > Poaceae > Avena > Avena longiglumis. The sequence goes on from CP125978.1 coordinate 153,744,153, forward strand.
ATACTTTACATCATAAAAATAACTATAACGTAAGAGAAAAGCAAACATTATTGAATAATACATAGATATTACATTGTTCTTTACATTGAAAAGAATTGAAATTACAAAAGTAATAAAAATAAAAACCTAAACTAATTCCTCTCTACTTCCTAATCTAATCTTCTTGATCCTCAAGAAATGACTTGGTACCTGTGAACAAACAAACAAACAAAAGAAATAAAATGAAATGGTTATAGTTAGACTGCTTTCACTTTTGAAGAATGCAGTGCATTTTTTAGATACATCACTGAGCAAATCACTTATAAAAGGGGCAAGTTTCACCAGAATGTAGCATTTGTTCTTTAAGTTAAAATGGCTTCAGTACAACATCCTTAGCCACAGAGGGGAAATTTTCACCAAGCTAACAAAGGTAATAGGGGTAAACCCATATATTTCCTCTTTGATATGATCCATATGCATACTAAACACGCAGATAGCTTACTCACCCATGCATATAGGAGCTATTGTTGACAGGAGGGTGAAAGCAAGGAAAATAAAGGTCACAGACCTGCATACGGTAGAGCAAGCTCTGCTACACTATTTCTCATAACCAGCAGTTGTTCTATCTCAAGAGCACACAAGAAAACACCACTAGAACCTGATAGATTTTCACCAGATCAACCAACAAATCACCACAGAAAACCATACAAGATGGTCACCTAAAGGAGGGTGATATGGACATCCCATCTATTGATACAACCGTTGTACCTACAACTACACACATACAAGGACCTATCACTCGATCTCGTTCCAAACAACTTAACTATCAGGTACTTTCGTTTCTTGGAACTATTCCTCACATACATGAGAATATGATGCTGCCTAAATCCGATGTATTTCTTACTCTTAGGAATGAGGGAACAAGCATGGATGAGAGGGACAAGCATTGGAGCATGGCCATACATGGAGATGGCAGCAAGCATGTGAAGATTCAAGAGAAGGCCACAGATGAAGATTTCAGAACTTTGAGGCCACCATAATGAAGAAAGAAGGCTTGGACGAAATATTCAAGATTAATACTTCACAAATTCGTCCATAGCTTAATATGGTGCTGCGACAACTTTATTTTGGTCTAGGCCCATGTAATTTTCGCAGGATTTTAAATAGCCACTTTTTAGAGTCTGTATTTGAGGAGAAAAGGACTTCTAGGGTTGGATTCGGCCACCACTTCCATGGCTGGCCGAAACCCCACATTTTCCTTCTTAAATACTCCCCATAGCTGTCACCATAGACTCGGATTTTGTTTAGACATTAAGTTAGCCATCATAGCAACTTCGCCAAGGCTCGAGCGTCGTAGAGGCCTCTTGTACTTGGCACCTACACAGGATCCCACCTTTTCAATAAAGTTTTCATCTTAATCCGCAATTTCTTGATTGCAATATTAGTTCTTACTTGTTCTCGATTTCAGGTAGGAATTAAGACCCTCGCTGGTCAGACTGATCGTGTTCCCACAGGATCGGTAACCACCAGGATATTGGAAAAGCGATTGCATTGGCGCTCGTGCTCGCACGTGTAGTCGGATCGTCAAGCCCGAACTCCACCAAATCGACTATCACCATCTCATCGAAAGATCGTACACCTTTGCCCTATCAAGTGGTATCAGATTTCAGGTTGCTCGGTGAGATTTTACTGTTTTCGTAGATTAGATCTGTTTTACCTATAACCCACGAAAAAGCCAAAAGCACAGTTAGAGTTTAGATCCATCCCATCACCAATCTACACCTTGCATTATCTTTTCAGTTTGCATTGTTGAATTTTTGTCTGCATCGTCGCGTCGAGTTGCTGGTCTTAGTGTCTCTCCCTTAGAGTTTCGAGTTCTGATCATAATAGTCACCGCCACACCCGTAGATCACCGCCTCCATATCCCGCCACCATATTCCGCCGCCATACACCCAGCCACCATAAACCCTAAAACTCCGCCACCGCCTTCCTACCGCGACACGGATCCGATCACATTTCCTGCCGCGGCACGAGTCTGAGTTGAGTTATTGTTTCCTAGTTTCTCTTTTACTTTCCTTCCTTGTTGTCTCCGTGTTTAGCTCAAGTCCGTGTTTAGCTAAAGTTTGGTCGTAAGTCCAGAAGGAGAGCAAAAAAAAGTCTGGAACCGCCTCCAATTTTTTTTTCTGGCTATACTAGTTTTCGGCTCTGGGGATCACTTTTCTCCATCGGCCGTTATAGCGATATTTTTTTGGCGCATGCGCGCTTTCTGGAGCATAATACAAAAAAATTCGACAAAATTTTGGGGGGCTAACCTGTTTTTAGACCCCGTCGATCAGTTCTAGACACTCGCCATCATAGTGATTTTCAACATCTCGGTTCGCTTTTCAGGGTGCCATATCATCATACATTGCTTGTTGTGTCGCGTCGTGACATCGTTGGTGATCTAGGCTCGCGTCTCTAGTACGGTCTAGCCTAGGACCAAAACAGTACCGTTGTTGAGCATCCTTTCAACATTTGCATTGTTATTTTGATAATTGCTAACCCCTTTGCTAAGCCTTCTCAGAGCTCCACAGATTTCTCCACGTGCGGTGTCTCGACTCCTGGTAATCGCTCGGTTCAATCTCTAGACCCACTTCTCCTCGCGGTTCCACATCGCCTTTTCCTACTGTTTGGTAAGAACTTGTAAGAGCTTCGTATATTGCTTGAAGGATTACGCGTGCTTTTCACCATATTTCCGTAGTTATAGGCATATATACCTGTGCTTTTTAAAGGACTAACCATGGTAGATACTTCACGTAACCCTGCCACAATGACGAACCAAGAACTACATGCCCACTTCTCCGAGTTATTGGTCGATCGCACTGAAGATGTGGATGCACGACTAGAGGAGTTTGACACCAAGCTCACCAACGCCATGGACAAGATCGATGGACTCGAGAAATCCTTCAACGACAACTTTACTCTCGGTTCAAGGAGGTTTTGGACAGATTGCCGGCACCCGCACCCGCTCCGTTAGCACCTCGGCATGGCGCACGGCGCATTCCGATCACGGGTCGTACTGCTGGTTCGGCTGCCGCCGCACCTCAGGCGGCTACCGCTACAGCTGAGGCACCTCAGACTTCCATCGTGGCTGCTGCTGCGACATTGGGGACAGACGACGGGTACTACTACGACCCCGACGATGACGATCTGTTTGACGAGGAGCTTGAACAACCTCCACACCCTGCTGGCCGTCCCCAACATTACCACCGCAACGCTCGACCACCGGTACATGATGATGATCATGTTGCAAAGCTTAAATTAAATATTCCATCTTTTGAGGGCATATATAATCCTGATGCATATCTTACATGGGAGATGGAGGTAGAACAACGTTTTGCATGTTTAAAATGTCCTGAGAATATGCGTGTTAGTGCTGTTACATGTGAATTTACTAAATTTGCTTCCCTTTGGTGGTCTGAGGATTGTCGTTTATATCCTACTACTATTCCTCATACTTGAACCGCTTTAAAAATTGCTATGCGTGTTCGTTTTGTGCCTCCCACTTATCAACGTGATTTACTAAAGAATCTGACACGTTTGGAACAAGGGAATTTTTTTGTAGAAGAGTATTATAAGGAATTGCAAACGGGGATGGTTCGGTGTGGTCTTGTTGAATATACTGAACAAATGCTTGCACGTTTCTTTGGTGGATTAAACAAGGACATTCAACACATATTAGATTATAAGGAATATAATTCTATCACTCATTTGTTTCATCTTGCTTGCAAAGCTGAACGTGAAGTGCAGGATCGCCAAACACCATGGAGGAGGACTAATAATTCTGCAGGTCGCACATCCACTTGGACATCCCGACAGTCAGCGCCTCCTTCTCGTGATTCGCCACCAGCTACTACCACATCTAAGGCCACCACAAGATTTCCAGCTGCTCCTCCACCGTCATCCAATGCTCCTGCTCGTAGTGCATCTTCTATGGCTTCCACGGGTAAAACAAAGGATATACAATGCCGCAAGTGCTGGGGTTTTGGTCATATTGAGAGACAGTGCACAACACAATGTGTTATGATGGTGCGTGATGATGGTCAATACGATTCAGCGAGTGACTTTGATGAAGATACATTAGCTCTTATTTCTGCTCGAGATGAAGACAATTGTGATTCTGATGAAGAGACAGAGGTCATGGGAGCTGAATCTGCTGATCAATACAAGAGATTAATTAGACAACGTGTGTTGAGTGTGCAATTGAGAAAATCTGAGCAAGATCAACGCCACAACCTGTTCCAAACACGTGGTGTTGTCAAGGAAAGAGCTATAAGGATCATCATCGATGGAGGGAGTTGTAAAAATCTGGCTAGTGTTGACATGGTAGAGAAGCTTTCACTTCCAACAAGACAACGCACACATTCATATTACATCCAATGGTTTAAGAGTTCTCGCAAGATCAAGGTAACAAGAATGGTACGCGTGCATTTTAATATTGGTACATATTCTGATTTTGTTTATTGTGATGTTGTACCTATGCAAGCTTGTTCTTTGTTACTTGGTAGACCATGGCAATTTGATAGAGAATTTGTTCATAATGGCAAAACTAATCACTATTCTCTTATGCATGATGGAAAGAAAATTGGTCTAAAACCTATGACTCCCGAATAGATTTTAAAAGATGATCTTGCTAGAGCTAGTAGAGCTAAAACTGAGGAGAAAAACAAAAGTGAGAATCAGATTGTTGCTGCAGATTTTGTACCACCAAAGAACACTAAATCTGATTCTAAAAATGCTACTGAAATTCGTTTGAAGAGTCCATGTATGCTTGCAAATAAAATTGATATTGCTTATCTAGATGTAAACAATACCCAATGTTATGCAATTATCTGCAAAGAGGTTTTGTTTTCATTTGAGGATATGCCTCCTTCTTTGCCACCCTCTATTGCTAACCTTTTGCAGGAATATGAGGACGTCTTTCCCGCTGAGCTGCCACAAGGACTACGTCCTATTAGAGGGATTGAGCACCAAATTGATCTAATTCCTGGTGCTACGTTGCCCAACCGCGCGCCATATAGAACCAATCCAGAGGAGACAAAGGAGATACAATGCCAAATTCAGGAACTACTCGACAGAGATCATATTCATGAGTCCCTTAGCCCCTGTGTTGTTCCTATTATTTTGGTACCTAAGAAAGATGGTTCTTCGCGCATGTGTACTGATTGTAGAGCTATCAATAATATTACTATTCAATATCGTCATCCTATTCCACGTTTGGATGACATGCTTGATGAGTTGAGTGGCTCCATCATGTTTTCTAAAGTTGATTTGCATAGTGGTTACCACCAGATTCGTATGAAATTGGGAGATGAATGGAAAACAACATTTAAAGCTAATTTCAGTTTGTATGAGTGGTTAGTGATGGCGTTTGGTTTAACTAATGCACCCAACACTTTCATGAGATTAATGAACGAAGTTTTACGTGCTTTCATTGGACGTTTTGTGGTAGTCTACTTTGATGATATTCTGATTTATAGCAAATCTTTAGAGGATCATTTGGACCATTTACGTGTTGTTTTCAATGCTTTACATGATGCCCGTTTGTTTGGTAATCTTGAGAAGTGCACCTTTTGCACCAATTGAGTTGCGTTTCTTGGCTATGTTGTTACATCACAGGGTATTAAAGTGGATCCAGCCAAGATTGAAACTATTGAGAATTGGCCGCAGCCCAAGACGGTCACACAAGTGAGGAGTTTTCTTGTCCTCGCTGGTTTTTATAGGCGCTTTGTCAAAGACTTTGGATCAATTGCCGCGCCGCTGAATGAACTTACCAAGAAGGATGTGCCCTTTGTTTGGGGCGATGCACAACAATAGGCCTTCGTCATATTGAAAGATAAGCTAACACATGCTCCCTTACTCCAACTTCCTTATTTTAATAAGACTTTTGAGCTTGAATGTGATGCTAGTGGAATTGGTTTGGGAGGTGTGTTATTACAAGAGGAAAAACCTGTTGCATATTTTAGTGAGAAATTGAGTGGGGCTAGTATGAACTATTCTACTTATGATAAAGAATTATATGCGTTGGTTCGGACATTAGAAACTTGCCAACATTATCTATGGCCTAAAGAATTTCTTATACATTCTGATCATGAATCTTTGAAGCATATTCGTAGTCAAGCTAAGTTGAATCGTCGTCATGCAAAGTGGGTTGAATTTATTGAGTATTTTCCTTATGTTATCAAACACAAAAAGGGTAAAGATAATATTATTGCTGATGCTTTGTCGCGCCATTATACTTTGTTATCTCAACTTGACTTCAAAATATTTGGATTGGAAACTATTAAGCAACAATATATGCATGATGCTAAATTTAAAGATGTGTTGCAGAATTGTAGAGATGGTAGAACATGGAACAAGTTCGTCTTCAATGATGGATTTGTGTTCTGTGCTAACAAACTATGCATTCCAGATAGTTTTGTTCGTCTTTTGTTGTTACAGGAGGCGCATGGGGGAGGATTTATGGGACACTTTGGTGTCAAGAAGACGGAGGATGTTCTTGATGCACACTTCTTTTGTCCACGTATGCGTCGAGATGTTGAGAGATTTGTGGCACGCTGCACTACTTGTCAAAAAGCTAAGTCTCACCTTAATCCACATGGTTTATATATGCCTCTTCCTGTTCCTAGTGTTCCTTGGGAGGATATTTCTATGGACTTTGTTTTGGGATTGCCACGTACACAGAAGGGGAGGGATAGTATTTTTATTGTTGTGGATCGGTTTTCTAAGATGGCACACTTTATTCCTTGTCATAAAACGGATGATGCTACACATATTGGTGATTTGTTCTTTCGTGAAATTGTTCGTTTACATGGTGTGCCAAATACTATTGTTTCTGATCGTGATACTAAATTTCTTAGCCACTTTTGGAGATGTCTATGGGCTAAGTTGGGGACTAAATTGTTGTTTAGTACTACATGTCATCCCCAAACTGATGGACAAACTGAAGTAGTAAATAGAACTTTGTCTACTATGTTACGGCTGTTTTAAAGAAGAACTTAAAATTGTGGAAAGAGTGTTTACCTCATATATAATTTGCTTATAATCGTTCGCTGCATTCTATCACAAAGATGTGCCCGTTTGAGATCGTGTATGGTTTTGTTCCTCGTGCACCTATTGATTTATTGCCTTTACCTTCTTCGGTGCAAAATAATTTGGATGCTACACAACGCGCTGAAATGATATTAAACTTGCATAAGACTACTAAAGATAACATAGAACACATGAATGCTAAGTATAAACTTGCTGGGGATAAAGGGAGAAAGCATGTTGTGTTTGATGTTGGCGATCTTGTTTGGTTACATTTGCATAAATATCGTTTTCCTGATTTACGCAAGTCTAAGTTAATGCCGCGTGCTGCTGGTCCCTTTAAGGTGTTAGAGAAAATAAACGATAATGCATATAAACTTGAGTTTCCTGCAGACTTTGGTACGGTTAGTCCTACGTTTAACATTGCATATTTGAAGCCTTACTTTGGTGAGGAAGATGAGATTGCGTCGAGGACGACTTCAATTCAAGAAGGGGAGCATGATGTGGACATCCCATCTATTGATACAACCGTTGTACCTACAGCTACACACATACAAGTACCTATCACTCGATCTCGTGCCAAACAACTTAACTATCAGGTACTTTCGTTTCTTGGAACTATTCCTCACATACATGAGAATATGATGCTGCCTAAATCAGATGTATTTCTTACTCTTAGGAATGAGGGACCAAGCATGAATGATAGGTACAAGCATTGGAGCATGGCCATGCATGGAGATGGCAGCAAGCATGTGAAGATTCAAGAGAAGGCCACGGATGAAGATTTCAGAAATTTGAGGCCACCATAATGAAGAAAGAAGGCTTGGAAGAAATATTCATGATTAATACTTCATAAATTCGTCCATAGCTTAATATGGTGCTACGACACCTTTATTTTGGGCCAGGCCCATGTAATTTTCGCAGGATTTTAAATAGCCACTTTTTAGAGTCTGTATTTGAGGAGAAAAGGACTTCTAGGGTTGGATTCAGCCACCACTTCCATGGCTGGCCGAAACCCCACCTTTTCTTCCTTAAATACTCCCCATAGCCATCACCATAGACTCGGATTTTGTTTAGACATTACGTTAGCCATCATAGCAACTTCGCCGAGGCTCGAGCGTCACAGAGGCCTCTTGTGCTTCGCACCTACACATGATCCCACCTTTTCAATAAATATTTCATATTAATCCGCAATATCTTAATTGCAATATTAGTTCTTACTTGTTCTCGATTCCAGGTATGAATTAAGACCCTCGCTGGTCAGGCTGATCGTGTTCCCGCAGGATCAGTAACCTCCTGGAGATTGGCCTATCGATTGCATTGGCGCTCGTGCTCACACGTGTAGTCGGATCGTCAAGCCCGAACTCCACCAAATCGACTATCACCATCTCATCGAAAGATTGGACACCTTTGACCTATCAGAGGGTGTGGTCTAGGAGGATAGCAAGGTCAGGAAGGAGCTAGGAGGAGAAGATAATCAAGCAAATATAGCATGTTCTTCATCAGCAAGAACATATCCTAAACTAAGAGTACAACAAGCTTCACAACATCCACACCAAAATCATCAAGTTGGTAAGCACAAGCAATTATGCTTTGTATTTACCATTTCAACCATAAGAGCATGATCTATTGGATGATTGGAATCTCAGAGATGCACCCAAGTGGGGTGTATATTCATCATGGAAATTTATAAGGATCAAGTATATCTATTCTTGTTAAAATCCATAACCAATGTCTCATCCTATGCATCATTAACCTAAACTAGTATTCACTAGTTTTAAAAACTAGATGCAAGCAAATTCATTGATAAACTACTACTGGGCACATTCCAGAGAACTGTAGCACCTCAGTAGTGGCTTTATTTTTAAAACTTTCCTCATAACAGGAGAATCAATTACAAATCTCCCTATAAAGGTTATCAAATCATCTTCCTAAAAGGTATAGGAATAATTTGTTTAGAACTATTGATGTCTGCAAGTGCACAGATTGTGTGTAGCTAGTTTCAAAGTTAAGATATCGATCCCACTGGGAGCCCAAAGGAAAGTGTTTATGAATGAAGTCTATGTCGCACTCAATGTTATCACGGGTCTTCGAGTGAATTGACTAAAAGTGTTGAAATAAAAATAAGATTTGGATTAAACTAAATGTATTTAAATAAAACTAAAATGTAAACTTCAGAAATAAAAAAGCATAAAAGAAAAGAATGATTCGAATTGTTTGTTGTTTTCTGCAGATGAAAAAGTAGGCGCGGGAAGATAAAGTTCATGGTGATAGTGATTGTGCCAGGTGGATGAGTGATACATGTAATAATTATAATTTTATAAGTATATGTGTAGGCGAGCAACCCATAATTAGTTGGAACTCCTCTTGGTAGATTTCATCCCAACTTCAATAATCCTACTAGTCTGTTACCAAAACTATGATCAGTTACTAGGCGATTAAGATCCTTCAGGTTGCTTAGCAATTAAGCTCCTTGGATCAGACTAATGCAATAGGCACAGTGGCTCCTCATGCTCCTCGAGTTCAACTAGTTTCATTAATATCCCCGTGTCACTCGGGGGCCGCCGGTCTGCTAGCAAACAAGATCTTATCTATGTAGAACGAAGTATCATGTTGCCTGGGCCCTTAATTTGACAACAAGCATTAGGCATCCCAAAGATAGTCAAGCACACATAATATAGTAATTAAAATCAATCACAAACTAATGGAAAATATATAGGCACGTCACATATCACCAATCCCTTACATCTCCCATGCCCAAAGGAACTTACTCACACATGAGAGAACAAAGCATCATCGATATAATTAAATAAAGGGAGTTCTTCTCGATATTACCGTGGAGATCCACAATAGAAATAGAAAAGCAATCCAACAGAATTAAAGATAGGAAGAAACAATCTCAAACCCTAATCTTGCAAGGTGAAGATCTCTCTCTCTCTCAAGTACAAGTAATGGCTATGGGGGTGTGGTGGCTTGGAGGCCAAAGATCGTGGAGCAAGATGAATAATGTCTTCCCCTTCTTCTCCGGATCTCTTCTTTCTCCCTTCTAGACGGAGCGGCGGCTGTTGTGTTGTGTTTTTGCGTCTAGCCTCTTCATGAAAGTTGTTCCTTTTGACAAGACGAAGGCGGTGGAAACTATACGGCGAGAACTATATGGCCGGAGAAAATATTCTTGCCATATAGTTGGTCGTTAAACCTTATGGTTGCCTTCCTTGATTTCTTCCAAAAAGAGACTTGCTTGTTTTTGCCTAAATATTGTATTTATGTTGTTAAAAACTTCTGTTGATGTTCAGAACCTAAAACACGTATTGGAAACTAAGATTTCTTTGCTACTGAAGTATTAGTGTTAGGTAAAGCTAGAAAACCATCAAACCAAGACGAAAACCATCAATAAAAACATCAAAAATGTGTTAAATCTCACAGCTATCAACTCCCCCAAGCTTAGATGTTGCTCGCCCTCGAGTGACAAGAAAATAAGGACGAATAGCGGAGAATCGAGACTAAAATAAAAGAACTTATAAGCTCGAATTGGTGTCAAATTTCTTTCTCCACAATTCCTGTAATCTCAAACATGATCATACAAGTATTCACAAGATTGCCCTAAGTCCACTTCCTAACCACGTATATCTTTCTAGCTAATAAATTATATGCCTTAACAAGTGTCAATATTTTATCTAGGAAAGTGAAACAAATTCTTTTGGTTTCTCTCTTTGTTGAGAGATGAAAGACTTTTTGCTCTTGTTTATTTAATCAATTAGGAGTACTCAAGTTGGCAACGAAAACATTCAATTTAAGAACAACTCATCTACTCCCACGTAAAAATTTCAAGACTCTTTAGAAGCTTTTTTCTTTCCTTGCTTTTCAAAAATTTCAGCTCTTCCATAGAGAAATCATGCCACTGTTTTTAACATGTTAATTGGGACTGTGTTCCACACCCATGACCATGCCAATAGATAATTGTTGAGCAATAGTGAGCCAGAGGAGTACTACAACTTCACTTGGAACGTGACCACGATGAGACTAAAATTTTTACTCGTTATAGCATTGCAGCTACAGACGCTTACATAACTCAATAGCCGAAATCAAGTGGTTTCCCACATTTAGATTGTTCGTTGGCCAGCGAAGTTAATAGTTCCCCATGGAGCACGACAGTGTTATAATGATAGGCGTAAAGCAATATCTTACTATAATTATTAGAAAAGCAGTGGAATAATCTCTACTACTTCCAAGCGTCCATTTTATCAAACAATTTCATTCAATAGTGCTATCAAGTCTATTACATTAAGCTCAATGGGGTTGAGTAGTTTCTAAAATCAAATCCTTTGGGCTAAACATGGACTCAAGTCATGTTTTGGATGCTTTTTCTTGTTGTAAAAATGATAGAAATATTTTAACCAAGTTCATTGCTCATTATTTCAAAGCTAAAAAGGTGACACTAGTAAGGGAATAGAATTTCTAGGATAACAAGCTAAGTGGGGAGTGACTCAAGTGCAAGCGAGAAAATAGTTGTAGGGTCAATTTAAAATTGCAAAAGAGGTGATGAAAGGAATGTGATACCTCCTCTTGCTTGATTTGTTCTTGTATTTGAGTTCAACCCCGCTATATTTCCCTATTGCCAAGTCACCTAAAATTGAGCAATCTTTGAGAGAGACAAAGAAACAAATTTGCAATAGAAGTTACAACTAATTTTTTTGAGTTTTTGATTTAGAAATGAAAAATTGAAAGTATACATGTAGTTTTGAAGAAGTAAAATAAATCTAAATAATAAATAAAAATATATATGAATGCAAAGTTTGGAGGTTCTCAAACCTTCCCCAAGCTTAGGCTGTTGCCAGGCTTAGTTGTTGCCGTCATTTGGCGGTGGGTACGGGTACTGCTGGTAGTAGTTGGGGAAGTTGGTCATGAAGTGACTGAAGTTGTGAGTTAGGGCACTAACATCCTCATTCACTCCCCTGCTGCTGGTTGAGCTGCAGAAAATCTTGATAGGGGACATTGTTGAACCCCTGCTGCTGGTTGATCCATGGGTCCCAGGGTCCTTCCTATTGCTGCTGTTGTCCCTCCCAAGCAGGGTTGTACTCCTGCTCCTGCTCATCCTGCCGCTCTCCTTCTTCATCTTCTTCTTGGTTAGGCTGGAGTTCAGCCATGATCTCGACCACTTGATCCTTGGTGAGGATCCAGTTGTCCTTCTACAAAATCGAGAAAGCTTGTGGACAAGGCAACAAGACCTTCTCATCATGTGAGGCATCAAGATAACCAAACTGATATGCTTGGAGCCTCTTGTCAGCTCGCTAAACAGTGAGGAAGCCACAAGTAGTTATATATTTGACATTCATAAGTATGGATCCGTCAACAGGTTGCATAACATGTATTGGAATTCCATAGTCTTGGACAAGTTTGGTTACCAATCCACCAATGCGAATGTCACCTTTCTTTTTGTTGCTCTGGTGGCGGAGGTGCTGGAGGAGTAGAGCCACAGGATTGGGACTCTGCGGTGCATCGGGGAAGAGTGCCTTGGTGATCATGGCCATGTCTGCGTTAGACATGGAATCGGTGTCTCCTCTTCCCAAAAGTGTATTGCCAAGGAACAAGGCGAAGTAACGAATTGTTGGATTCTAAATGGTGGACATATTCTTGTGGTAGAAGTCCCTTCCACCGTTAACAGAAATAACCTCCCAAGTTTCTCCACTTGAGACTCTATATAAATTTGTAATATTCGATTCCCCTTCTTGAGGGAATCCAAAAGCTTCACAAAATTGTTGAAAAGTGATTTGATATAGCTGTTGTTTTATGGTGAAGCTTAGCATCCATGCATTACCTTTCTCCTTGTAGTCATCGTAGAAGGAGGCGAGGAACTCAAAGGTGAGCTTAGTGTACGTGTAGTGGCTTGCGTAGGCGAGGAGTGATAGCCCTGCATTTGCACACATGTTGTCGAAGTCCGCCCTCAACCCTGCCGTGGTGAGAAATCCATCATCGGCTTAACGCTGGGCATCACCCTCCCTGATGAAACCATGGCGTACTTTTTGTCGAGCTCAGCCTGGAGCCCTGAGCCCTCGCCACATTGGCGCTTGCTCTTGCGAAATATACTACTAAGCTTGTTCATCTTGATGCACTGAAAAATTTCAACATAAAACCTTAGGCATATAGTTTCTACATGATATACGAACGATTCTACGTGGAGAAATTTAATCCTAACGTGAGAAATCAAAAGGGAAAATCAAACAATCTTGAGTTCATCCACTAGATCAATGTGAGAGTTTCAACCATGGAATTCTGAAAATAAAGCATGGATAGGGAGAGAAACATACCGATTTGTTGATTCCCCAACGCAAACGAACAAAATCCACGAAGAATCAAGAATTCTAGGTGGGTTTTTAGGAGTTTGGAGAGAGAATATGAGATTAAACGTGAGGAGGAGGATGAACTCTAGCCCTGCCGACTCGTTTAAGAGGTCGCAATGAACTATACAGAGGGAACTATATGGGCAGGATATGTAGTTCACGCCATATATTTGCGGTGGCATCGAAAATTAGGGTTTCTTTATGCCAGATCTCAACTATATGGGCGCAACTATAAGGCCGGACCAAAATGGTGTCACCGTATAGTTGGTCGTTACATCTTTTGTATCCCGAGATGCATTCTGTGAAAAAGGGGGTCGATAACTATATGACCAAAACTATACGGCCGGAATAATATTCCTGCCATATAGTTAGACTCTCCAGGACATGCTTTTTGCCCAAATTTTTCAGAGATACTCTTTTTAATCAGAACAATATGTTTAGGCTAGTTATTGCAGATAAAACTTCACACTTTAATTTTTACACTTAATCTATGCTTATTCAGTCGATATTTTTACTACCTTTTGACAGCTGCATCTTTACGGGCGCGCTTCCACAAGAATGTCTGTGAAAAAGTTGTAGGAATGCGATGAACATTGTATTCTTTATTTTATTAATGTGATTGGTTGACTCCCATTTAGCATTTTATTAAGAATGGTTGAATATTTCAACCCCTTCTCTATTCTCGAATTCTTACCTTGGGTTGCCCCTTATCAAGGGAACTTACCACTTGAACTCGTTTTGCCGGTGGAATATACCTTTCTCCTGCTTCTAGCTTCTTTGGAAAATACCGGATGATTTCAGCATCATAAACATTGAAGATTATTTTCCCTCAGCACAATCAACTAATGCTCCTGCAGTACTAAGGAAAGGTCTTCCAAGTATTATAGATATTTTTTCATCCTCTGGCATTTCAAGAATAATAAAATCAGTGGGAATAACATGCTAATCTATTCTAAGTAGAACATCCTCAATCACACCAATGGTGTTTTAGTGGATTTGTCAGCCATATGTAAAGTAATAGAAGTAGGGGAATACTCCCCTAATACTAACCTTTTATAGAGGGAATATGACATTACGCTAACTCATGCACCTAAATCACACAAGGCATTGTGAATATCAGTTTTGCCAATTGAGCATGAAATAGTTGGTATTCCGGGATCTCCCAATTTAGACAATAACTTCCCATTAGCAGGATAACTAGTCACCATGGAAACAATTTCAGTTATTTCTTTCTTTCTATTAAGAATATCATGGAGAAATTCAGAATATGTAGGAACTTTTATTGCATCCGCAAATGGAATTTCTGGACGAAGATCACCAAGTGCCTTTTTGAAAGAGTCAAAGATTACCTGATCAGGTGCTTTCTTTTTGCGATCTTGATATGGAAGTGTTTTCTCACCTTTCTTATTCTTGTCTTTTACCTTTTGTGGGGGCGATTAGGCTCTTTAGCTGCTTTCTTTTGTTGCTGCTTATCACTTTTCTTCTTTTCTACTACACCAACTTCATCTTCATTGTTTATCTCTTTTTCTTCTCTTGGATCAACTATCTCTGCATCAGAGTCATAGCGGTCATCCAGTGCATAATTTTGCTCCTCCAAGGTTTGATCTTGTGTTTATTGAGCAGTTTCATCTTGAGGATCCACTAGTGTGTCATCTTCTTGGATTGCTTTGAGTAAGGCTTTTTTCCTTCGATCTTTTTCATCTTCATATTCTGGTGGTCCTAATGGTCCTGCAACAACTCCACCTCTCCTTGTAACAATATTAGTAGAAACATGAATATTTATATCATCTTGAAGAAAAATTTGATAACCAGATGCTATTTGTTCATATTGGGTCTCAATCATAATAAGGTACTTGTGAAATAATTTTATTTCTTGGCCAATCTCATCATAATTTTCTGTAAGTTCTGCCAAAATCTTCTTATGTCTTTGAAATTTCTTATGTAGATTATTATGAGATTTGGCCTATCGATGTTTTAATTCTTGAAAAACTTTTCTAGTTTCATATTTTTCAGTAAAAATATGTAACAGATCTACATTGTTTCCTTAACCTATTCAGAAGGTATACATTTTTCTTTCATTGTTTTGCATACTTCAGGCATAAGATCAGGGGTTATACGAAGTATCCCTTTTTCCAGCTTAGTAACAAAATCAGGATTATAAAGAGAATCATTCTTAGCTCTAGTGGACATCAATTCCAAACAGGCTTTAGCAGTTAAAGTATTTATCGATCCTCCTGCTGATAAGTCAAGCAACTCTCTGAATTGAGTATTAAGACCATGGTAAAATAAGTGGCAAACAGTAGATTCAGAATAGCCATGATTAGGAATACTATTGATCATTCCAAAAAAATCTATCCCATGCTTGTGTGTAGTTTTCTCTCACGTTCTGACTGAAGTTGCCTATATTCTTTCTAATTTTAGTTACCTTCTTAAAAGGATTAAATCTGTTTATGTATTTAACAATACAATTTTCCCATAATTTAATGTAATGACGAGGAAGAGAATATAACCAGTCTAGAGCCTTAACTTTAAGAGACCAACGAAATAATTTTAGACGGGAGAAATCTCTAGGAAAACCTTTTGGTCCAATTGATGCTATCACATCATCGAACTCTCTAAGATGTCTTCCTAGGTCTTTATCTTCCCTTCCACTGAAAGCTTTTTGCTACAAAATTTTAATAATGTCACCATCAAATCGATATTCTCTAAATCCAAGATTAAGGAATTATATTGGTTGTTTAAGATAAGCAGAATTTGGAGCACTGTATTCTCTGAGAGTTTTCTCAGGTTTCTTGGGAGTTGTCCTGTGAATGGAAATGATTTCCATGAAATCACTCAGGTTTTCAACTTCAACCTTATTTGATCTCAAAAGTTTTTCAATAATTTCTTCGCGCCTTTGAACAGGCACGCGCTCAAAATAATCTGGTAGATAGGTCCTAACAGAGCATGTAGATCCTTTGTCTCCTAGGGAGACCATTTTGTAGTAGTAAGACCTAAAATGTCAAGAGACAAACACTTAGCGCTTAGCTCCCCAGCAACAACGCTAAAAAATAGTTTGATGTCTACAAGTGCATCGATCATTTGTAGCTAGTTTCAAAGTTAAGATATCGATCCCACAGGGATCCCAAAGGAAAGTGTTTATGAATGAAGTCTCTGTCACACTCAAATTTGTCACAGGTGTTCGAGTGAATTGACTAAAAGTGTTGAAATAAAAATAAGATTTGGATTAAACTGATTGTATTTAAATAAAACTAAAATGCAAACTTTAGAAATAAAAAGCATAAAAGTAAAGAACGATTCGATTGTTTGTTGTTTTCTGCAGATGACAAAATAGGCGTGGGAAGATATAGTTCATGGTGATAGTGATTCAGCCAGTTGGATGAGTGATAAGTGTAATAATTATAATTTTATAAGTATATGTGTAGGCGAGCAACCCATAATTAGTCGGAACTCCTCTTGGTAGATTTCATCCCAACTTCAATAATATTACTAGTTTGTTACCAAAACCATGGTAAGTCACTAGGCGATTAAGATCCTTCAGGTTGCTTAGCAATTAAGCTCCTTGGATCGGAATAATGCAATAGGCATAGTGGCTCCTCGTGCTCCTCGAGTTCAACTAGTTTTCCATTGATATCCCCGTGTCACTCGGGGGTCGCTGGTCTGCTAGCAAACACGACCTAATCTATGTAGAAAAAAGTATCATATTGTCTGGGCCCTTAATTGGACAACAAGCATTAGGCATCCCAAAGATAGTCAAGAACACATAATATAGTAATTAAAATCAATCACAAACTAATGGAAAATATATAGGCACATCACATCTCACCAATCCCTTACATCTCCCACGCCCAAAGGAACGTACTCACACATGAGAGAAGAAATCATCATCGATATAATTAAATAAAGGGAGTTCTTCTCGATATTACCATGGAGATCCACAATAGAGATAGAAAAGCAATCCAACACAATTCAAGATAGGAAGAAACAATCTCAAACCCTAATCTTGCAAGGTGAAGATCTCTCTCTCTCTATCAAGTACAAGTAATGTCTATGGGGGTGTGGTGGTTAGGAGGTCGAAGATCGTGGAGCGAGATGAAAACGTCTTCCCCTTCTTCTCCGGAGCTCCTCTTTCTCCCTTCTGGATGGAACAACAGCTGATGTGTTGTGTTTTCGCATCTGGCCTCTTCACAAAAGTTGTTCCTTTTGACAAGACGAAGGTGGTGGCAACTACACGGCAGGAACTATACGGTCAGAGAAAATATTCCCGCCATATAGTTGGTTATTAAACCTTCTAGTTGCCTTCCTTGATTGCTTCCAAAAGGAGACTTGCTTGTTTTCGCCTGAATATTGTATTTCTTTTAAAACCTTCTGTTGATGTTCAGAACCTGAAACACATATTGGAAACCATGTTTTCTTTGCTACCGAAGTATTAGCATTAGGTAAAGCTATAAAACCATCAAACCAAGACGAAAACCATCAATAAAAACCATAAAAATGTGTCGAATCTCACAGCTATCAACTATCTATTATGGGATAGTTATATCTAGGATGATTAGTCGCTTGAAGCAAACCAGAGCCTAATCTTTGGGTCACAAGGCAATAAGACATAAATATTATTTTCATAACCATAGGTCACTAATAACCATCAGAGAATCACTCAATATTTTTTGCTAATCAAGCAACATCATATTTTCACCACTGTTAGAAATGATGTTAGAAAATGGAGCCATATAAATTGGGCAACACAATTTAGAATTTAATTCCAGGATGGAATTCATCATAGCATAACAATAACCATAGTTTATCTCAATATGAGAATTAAGAGATCAACCATATCAAGATCAACAACACAAGCATGATCAACAATTTTACCAAGGCACTAACTTTTTTGATAATAATTTATAACCAACAATATGAGAATTAAGATATCAACCATATCAAGACAAATTTATCTAGAAATCATCCACCAATAATCTAAGCAACCAGATGAACCCTAGAACAGAGGGTAACCATAATTATGGTTCATAACAATAGCCACATGGAGTGTAGAAAGGGGAAACAGAGGTGTGACGCATTGTGTGCGAGAGAGGAAGGGAGGAGATCTGCACCGAATCACCAAAGAGGTGTGACGCATTGTGTGCGAGAGAGGAAGGGAGGAGAGATGAGGTACTGGGCCGGTCGAGGCCAGCCCACTGAAGTGCAGTGGGTTTGACCCAACCCAATGGGCCAGGCCTAGATTTGAAGAAAAGAAAACCCTAAGGCAATTACCAAAAGTACAAAATATCCCCAGCCCTAGGACTAATTAAGCTCTAGAAAAATAAATAAAAATACGAAAAATACAAATAATACATCCAAGTGTTCATAAGAACATAAACTATCCAATAAAAATAATAAGTTGTATTTTAGGATAATAAAATTTAAGTTAATTATTTTAATGACATACATTCCTTATAGAATTGTCTAAAAATAAATTTAATACCTAAAAATAAATAAAATTCACTTTGTGATCCTAAATAAATATTGTATCTAAGAAAAATGCTAGTTTGTATTTTAGTCTAATAAAATTAAATGACATATATTAAAACACTTAATCCTTTATGGAATTTTAAGAAAATACTAATAATAGTTAAAATTAAATAAAATATACTTTTAAGCTCTTAAATTAATATATGTTACCACAAAAAATATTGAATATACTATTTGCAAAGTTTTAGAAATTATAATCTATTAAAGTTCCTTTTATTGATAAGGAGACTTTAAAACTTTAATAATGTGATTAAAACACGCAAAGAAGAATATAATAAAATAATGCATTACATTAATATGCATGTTCATTATTGCTTCTTTAAATATTGTCCTTACTGAGAAATAATGTTGTTTTGTAGAAACAGAAGCTCAAGGTCGAGTGCAAGCATCCGACTTCACTACCTTGAAGTCTCAAGGAAAGTTCATCACTTGATCATGTCCTTTTATGTGTTTTATCAAAGTATTTGCAACTTGTGGGTTATCACTTATGTTCAAGAAGGAGGGTGGAAAAAAATTCTCAAGAATTAAAGAGGCTCTTACCATCTGTAACGCCCACGAATCGGGTCTATGCAGATATCAACATTTCCCGCCAAAATCCGCATAGAAGCGATTCAAAGACGCCCACCAGACACTTTCGTGTGGGTGGGATATGAATACAAGTAGTTACATCACAGTAGTTTACAACAGAGTCCACAAGAACTTATATATACAACAACGACTGAATGAGTTAAGAATACAAATGATACAAATCATAAAGAAAGCCAAATAGTATCCGAGTACGGACAAGATTCAAATGGGACTAAGAGTCCTGAAGAATAACCAAGCGGTGTCCATAACCCCTGGGCCAAGCGGAAAGGGTAACCTTGCTAACGTCACGGTCACATACCTATCAAGCCAAAAGGCAAAGGAAAAAAGAAGAAGAGGTCAAGCCATCGAGGCCAAGACATGGCGAGACTAGAATTGGCGGTCCTCGCCTACATAGGTACGTGGGCTCAGCAACAAAGCTTGCACTATCTGGGGGGCCAAAGAGAAAGCTTGCACTATCTAACTTATAGAGACACGCTACAACTTCGGCTATTAGAGTGAGATAAGAGAGCACTATGCGGTAACAATAATATAACACCAAACATAACCCATCCGAAGATTTCCCCCTCGAAGACCAGTCGAGGAAGTCCTCTAGCGGAACCACACGGTGGCAATTTTAGTTAAGCAGGTGTTTAGTTGATAAGGCTAATTACTAATCATATTATTAAAGAGGCAAAACATTAGTGGCGTTGTCTATGATCATGACACTGTACTCCTGAGGCGTCCATAACCGTGGACACACGGCTTCTCGAAAAGATTTACCTCAGGGTGCACCATCGCATCAAACGCATGCTCAACCCATCAGGCAACATATCACGTGTGCCATCTGAATCTCACAACAAGAACTGTCCCATAACTACGCGCATATCCAGAGGCATCTCCAACTGTGTTTTACCCACACAAGAGATACATCTGATTCTCCAGGTGGCACAGTGTTTGAGTCTACGGCTGGGCGATGATCGGAAGATAAGTTGTAGAGCTCCATCCCACCTCCGGCACGATATCTCGATTTTATGCAATGCAAGCCATGGCAGTCCACCAAAATCATATCACAACTCAACCCATGTCCGAGGACATATTATGCGTATGCACCAAATGGAAAACCAATTTTGTAACCCTCTGGATATACGAATAGCGCCGGTAGTTGAGGGGGGATCCTAGAGGCCCCCACGTTTGGTTAGCGCGATCAACTCAAAACTAGTATCGTAGAACGAACGGGTCCTAGGGCGGCTCAAGAAGTTCCCAAAGGTGATCCCTGTCGGGGCCTTATCATTAGGTAAAACCATAACCAACATCAGATTAATTATCTTATCACCAACCATATCCATGTAACATATTTCACCTGTATGAGAGCGATACTAAGCACGCCTACGACTCGCAAGGACAAAGCTAGCTAATCAAACAAGGCAATAGGATAACCAAGGGAATATAGTGGAGCAGGTGATTAAAGGGGATAGTACTAAATCATCGACAATAAGGATAGCAATAGATCAAAGGAAGGAAGTAAAGACTATAAATGCAAAATAGGTAGAAGAGGGAGAATGCTCGCCTGAGGAACAAAGTCGGATAGCCGAAGGCTTGTCGCAACTCACATCCACTCGTCGTCCTATCCGGTGGAGAAGCATCCCGATACAATATTTAATACTAGACGGAAGATCCGGCATGTTATGATATGATGCATGGCATGGTATGATGCATGACATGGCAATATGTGGACTAACTTAGCAATATTAAGCGGAATCAGGATCCCGACATTTAATTAGTAGATTCAAGTTATTTAACTACCCCGCATATTAAGTGTTGAATTAACAAGGCAAAGCATGGCATTGATTCGCTACACAATTTTAAATGGAGTCCAGAATACGACAAAAGTAGCCCGCATATAGTCTCCATATTTAATTTAGGTGAATTGACTAATTATCCCCAAACAACTCGATATGCGATGCACACATGAATAATTTAATGTATAGAAGATAGATAGCATTTTATAAAAATAGAGATATGTGAAGAGTCTCACGGTTTGGGTTGTAGAGGCGAAGAGGCGCTCCTCGGATTATACAAAAGCATCCCATGTCGTGGATCGAATGCCAGTAAGAAGACCATGTCAAAGGATGGCGACGTCGAACAACGGTTTCGATGTGGCCTGATGAAACAGAGGAGGTCTTGACCAAATTTATCACACGAAGAAAAGATAACAGACATCGGAACACTCTTGTAGGATTTTTATCGAACACCTTGGAGACATCCACGGACATACGCTAGAGGCAGAGTGTTGGACTTTCTGCGCTGATGCCACTGGACACGCACTTGGTACGTGCCGGGAGGAGCATGTTCGGTCGGTCATTTGATCGAACACCTTGCAGGCGCGGTAGAGTAGAACTGTGGCTGGAGGACGACGAGCGGGGGCGAGTCAAAGGATGGCGGGGCCGGGTACAGAGGCGACGAGGTCGACAATCAACCAGGGAGGGCGCGGCAGCGACCAGAGACGGCGCTGGGCGACCTTGCAGAGGGCGGCGTGTTCGACTGGCTCGTAGGAAGGTGCGGGATGGAGCTTGGGTCGGCGAAGGGAGGGGCTTGCGGCAGGGTGGCGGCAACCGGCAGCGCACCATGGGGTAGGCCGCTAGGGCTCCGACGGGGACGACAGGATGCTTGAGAGGGAGACTGTAGGGAGGCGACGGCGGGCGCTGGCCCCGACCAAGCGAGGGACGGCGCTGGCATATGGAGCGGAGGGTGGCCGATGGAGGTCCTCCGTGGGCGCACGGCAGCCGGTGGCGCTGGGGAGGGAGCGTGCAGGAGGACATGGCGGCGGGGCTGACCGGGAGGAGGCCTGGCAGCGAGGGGTTTGGTGAGGAGCGATGCGAGAGTGGACAGGATCTCGATGGGGAGATGGTGGTGTGTAACGTGCGGGTGCGGTCATGCGTGCGGTCAAGTGCGTGAGATGTGTGAGTCGTGTGCGTACGCGGGGTCTGGGTGTGTGTCGTGGCCAAAGAAAGAAAGAGGATGGTGGCGATGGGATCTACAGGTGCATGCGCAGGGTGAAGTTGACCAACGAACGAGGTGTCAAGGAATTGGACAAGGATTAGGAACAGATTGTATTAGTTAAGAAAATGGGAATTTTGGTAGAAGAGGTGAGGAATTTTAGATGTAGATTTGGCTTAGATCTAGGGCTAGGGTTTGAGGAAAGAAGGGCAATGGATTATTTATTTAGTCTAAAGTAGACTAGATGGGACTAGTTTTGGGCTAAAACTTTAGTCAGGCCTTTAGCCTAATTTTATTTATAAAACAAGAAAAACTTTTCCTGCGAGAAATATTATTTGTTTTAATTTTAAAATAAGAGCGAGAGACAGGTTTAATGAAACCATATGGATATTTATATTTAGTAAAACAAAATATGGTTTGATAAAAGTAATTTTACGGATAAAATATGCAGGGTGATGTCATGATGATGCACAAAATAAAATAACAATCAATTTCTAATTTTTTTAATATTTCGGGGCATTACAACTCGACACTACTAACAAGGGATCTCGTCCCGAGATCCAAGCAGAGACACCGAGGGTGAGGGGTTGATGATTGGATTTTCTTGCGTCGGGTTGATGGACGCGACACCACTAACAAGAATTCTTGCTCCATCTTGAAATTGTCGACACCACCAACAAAGGGTTGTTGTTCATGTTCTTCGAGGAAACACTCCGGAGAGACAAAGACGGAGGTAGAGGCATCAAAGATAAGGCCACCTTTAACTTCCGTGGAGGGAGTAAATGTCACATGGATCCACCAGTTCAATATAACAAGAGCGAATGATAAGAGTAGTGTTATGGTCATGACTCCATCCCGCACTCAAGGCATTACTCTGTACAAGAATAGAAGGATCATGCAACCATCTCTCAGAATTCAGACTGAAGATCTTGACATTCAGTATCAACAAAAGATTCAGGTAGATGATGTCGTCGCAGAAATTGCAGGACACCGGGAAACATTTGAAGAGGTTTCAAGTAGAATGAAATTCAGATGTAGTTCCACCATTACAAGAGGGGAAAACTAAACCCTAAAGATACGAAGGCAGACCCAACCACGATAATCCTAGACTTGAAGAAGGTAAGAGACCAGATTAAAACACGCAAAGATAAGAGGTGAAAGAATAGAGGTAAGGAGTAAAATCAGAGCTAATCAGGTCTATCCAACGCATTTGTAGCAAAATAGTTTTGACTCTAGACATCGTTCGTTGGCAAGGTTAACCTACAGGCTGGACCAGTGGGGTATCGTAAACCTCTGCTCTGATACCACTTGGAACGCCCCCGAATCGGTTCTATGCAGATCTCAACATTTCCCGCCAAAATCCGCATAGAAGCGATTCAAAGACGCCCACCAGACACTTTTGTGTGGGTGGGATATGAATACAAGTAGTTACATCACAGTATTTTACAACAGAGTCCACAAGAACTTATATATACAACAACGACTCAATGAATCAATAATACAAATGATACAAATCATAAAGAAAGCCAAATAGTATCCGACTACGGACAAGATTCAAATGGGACTAAGAGTCCTGAAGAATAACCAAGCGGCGTCCATAACCCTGACCAGGCCAAGCCGGAAGGGTAACCTTGCTAACATCGTCAGTCACATACCTGTCAAGCCAAAAGGGTGCCGACAAAGGGCACAGGAAAACAGGAAGAGAGCGGTCAGTACTAAGGCCAGTACATGGCGAGACTAGAATTCGGCGGTCCTCGCCTACATAGGTATGGTGGGCTCAGGGGCAGCAAAGCTTGCACTATCTAACTTATAGAGACATGCTACAACTTAGGCTATTAGAGTGAGATAAGAGAGCACTATGCGGTAAGAATAATATAACACCAAACATAACCCATCTGAAGATTTGCCCCTCGAAGACCAGTCGAGGAAGTCCTCTAGCGGAACCACACAGTGGCAATTTTAGTTAAGCAGGTGTTTAGTTGATAAGGCTAATTACTAATCATATTATTAAAGAGGCAAAACATTAGTGGCGTTGTCTATGATCATGACACTGTACTCCTGAGGCGTCCATAACCGTGGACACACGGCTTCTCGAAAAGATTTACCTAGGGTGCACCATCACTCCAAACGCATGCTCAACCCATCAGGCAACATATCACGCGTGCCATCCGAATCTCACAACAAGAACTGTCCCATAACTACGCGCATATCCAGAGGCATCACCTACTGTGTTTTACCCACACAAGAGATACAGCTGATTCTCCAGGTGGCACAGCGTTTGAGTCTACGGTCGGGCGATGATCGGAAGATAACTTGTAGAGCTCCATCCCACCTCCGGCACGATATCTCGATTTTATGCAATGCAAGCCATGGCAGTCCACCAAAATCATATCACAACTCAACCCATGTCCGATGACATATTATGCGTATGCACCAAATGGAAAACCAATTTTGTAACCCTCTGGATATACGAATAGTGCCGGTAGTTGAGGGGGGATCCCAGAGGCCCCCATGTTTGGTTAGCGCGATCAACTCAGAACTGGTATCGTAGAACGAACGAGTCATAGGGAGGCTCAAGCAGTTCCCAAAGGTGATCCCTGCCGGGGCCTTATCATTAGGTGAAACCATAACCAACATCAGATTAATTATCTTATCACCAACCATATCCATGTAACATGTTTCACCTGTATGAGAGCGATACTAAGCACGCCTACGACTCGCAAGGACAAAGCTAGCTAATCAAACAAGGCAATAGGATAACCAAGGCAATATAGTGGAGCAGGTGATTAAAGGGGACAGTACTAAAGCATCAACAATAAGGATAGCAATAGATCAAAGGAAGGAAGTAAAGACTAGAAATGCAAAATAGGTAGAAGAGGGAGAATGCTCGTATGAGGAACAAAGTCGGATAGCCGAAGGCTTGTCGCAACTCACATCCACTCGTCGTCCTATCCGGTGGAGAAGCAAACACTAGAAAGAACACCCGATGCAATATTTAATACTAGACGGAAGATCCGGCATGTTATGATATGATGCATGGCATGGTATGATGCATGACATGGAAATATGTGGACTAACTTAGCAATATTAAGCGGAATCAGGATCCCGACATTTAATTAGTAGATTCAAGTTATTTAACTACCCCGCATATTAAGTATTGAATTAACAAGGGAAAGCATGGCATATCGCTACACAATTTTAAATGGAGTCCAGAATACGACAAAAGTAGCCCGCATATAGTCTCCATATTTAATTTAGGTGAATTGACTAATTATCCCCAAACAACCCGATATGCGATGCACACATGAATAATTTAATGTATAGAAGATAGATAGAATTTTATAAAAATAGAGATATGTGAAGAGTCTCACGGTTTGGGTTGTAGAGGCGAAGAGGCGCTCCTCGGATTATACAAAAGTAGCCTATGTCGTGGAAGTAGCGAACGCCGGTAAGAAGACCATGTCAAAGGATGGCGACGTCGAACGACGGTTTCGATGTGGCCTGATGAAACAGAGGAGGTCTTGACCAAATTTATCACACGAATAAAAGATGACAGACATCGGAACACTCTTGTAGGATTTTTATCGAACACCTTGGAGACATCCACGGACATATGCTAGATGCAGAGTGTTGGACTTTCTGCGCTGATGCCACTGGACACGCACTTGGTACGTGCCGGGAGGAGCATGTTCGGTCGGTCATTTGATCGAACACCTTGCAGGCGCGGTAGAGTAGAACTGTGGCTGGAGGACGACGAGCGGGGGCGAGTCAAAGGATGGCGGGCTGCACAGAGGCGACGAGGTGGACGATCAACCAGTGGAGGGCGCGGCAATGAGAGGCAACCGGGCGACCTTGCCGAGGGCGGCGTGTTCGACGGGCTCACAGGAAGGTGCGGGCTGGAGCTTGGGTCGGCGAGGAGGGCTTCGGCGGGCGGCAGCCGAATAAGATTCATGGGTGTAGCATCCCAATTGTCTAACAATTGCAATGCTACTAGCCTAGTCTATATAAATGCTACTTCCTATATATAATTGTTGCATCATAATTATATCATGCTCATGTCATCATGCCACCTTGCATTTGAGCATCATATAAAACCCTTTTTTGGTTTGGTTCTTCTCTCATATGCATTGTTAATTGTATTTGCCTCTTGATATTGTATTTGGTTGTTGATATATTGTTTAAATGCCCAAGTTGAGTTGGGGGCATATCTTTTATTCAACTCCATCACCTTTCTCTGCCACCACCTTATAATTCCACCATCCAACTAAATATGATCTTTGCACTTTATTGGGTTTCACCTCTAGCTCATGTGGGTTGGGATGGATCCAATTCTATTTCCACATGCTCTCATATTAGCATCATGTTGTCTTCACATTATTGATATGTGGAGCCACCTTTGCATGCATTATGAGTAGTGCTCCTTTTTCCTAGCTTTCATATGGATTATTATGGATTTATGCTCATGTTGGGATATTTTTGGGACTATTAAACATCTAGTGGAATATACACACAAGTAAGTCCCAATTATAATCAAATATGATCATCTCCATCTACTCCACTTGGAGCTTTCATTTAAATTCTTTTGCTTGGCTTTATCCCACTTTTGGAAATGCATAAGAATAATGCCATGTTAATATTAGTGTTCTCACAAGAATAAACATGGCATTAAATATTTTGCATGGGCCATGCAAGCACCACCACATTCTAGTCTTTTGGTTTTTTATTTGAATTGTTGAGTGGTGCACATCTCTTTTGGCTCTCTCCCTCTCCCTACCTTGCTGGCCCCACCTGGCAGCCCTAACCACCCCAGCTCCCTAACCAAACCCTAACCCGAGCCCTCCTCCTAGCCAAGCCCTAGCTAACCCGAGCCACCCCATCCCTCCAACCCTAGCTCCATGCCACAACCCCCTCTCTCCAGCTCTCTCCCTGCCAGGCCGACCCCACACCCGAGCCCTACCTGTCCTACCTGCCCTGGACCAGCCCAGGCCGAGCCCTACCCGAGCACGTGAGGAGAGGGAGGAGCAAAAGGTGGCCGAGACCACCTTTTCCTCCACTTTTCCCCCACGGCACCCTCCCCTCTCCCTCTGCTATCCACCACCACCTCCCGTCTCCTCTGCCGTCCCCAGATCCGCCCCAGAGCCTGCCCTCCCCTTCCTCTTCTTCTTCACCGTCGCCAGCACCTGCCGCCGGTCGCGCCGTCTACCTCTAGTCATCGTCGCTCCGGCCGGCGAGCGCGTCGAGGAGGTGACCTGGAAGACCAAGGGGACCCCCCTGCTTCGCCCGGTACCCGCAGACGTGAAGGAGGAGCCCCCGGATCGCCTGGACCATCGCCGCCCCGACGAAAACCCTAGACCTCTGGCCGTCTGCGTCCTCGCCGCTGCGACGTCCCCTGGACTGATCCAACTCCATCGTCCACCTCTCGGTGAGCCCTTCTCTCTCGTGGACACCTCCGTTTCCCCCGCCGACGCCTGTGCTCGCCGGTAGTTTCACCGAACGCTCTCTGTGCGCGACAGCCGACGGCGTTCTCTCGTCGCTGCGCCTCGCAGAGGCATACCTAGCCCTCGTCCACCCACCTGACACCAAGCCTAAGCCTACCGCACCGGCTCGCACCCCCAGCGCGCACCCGCACGTCCCCGGATCGAATCCCCACTCCGCGCGGTCGATCACCGATCCGTCCGCGGCCGCAGGGAAGATCTACAGGGGCCTGTGGTAGATTTACGAATAGCCCCTTCTTTTATTTTTTCGCCTCAACCCGCGGTACCTCGTGGCCCACTAGTCAGCCGCCCGGTCAATCTTGCAAGAAACCCCCCCCCCCCAGCTCTTCGCTCCTCAACCCGCACTCCCCTCTGCGCCACGTGGCTGTGACCGTTTCCCCCGCTGGCAAGTGGACCTGCGAGCCCGCTGACCCCACTTGTCTGTCTCCGAGGCTGGCCACCCCAGCGGTGAGAAAAGCTTTTCCGTGCGCGTGTCGCCCAGTCAGCACCTGGCCCCACTTGTCGGTGTCTTTGGCTAGGATTGTCTGAGTACAAAAGTTTCTGTTCTTTTCTGTTTTAATTTAAACTTTTCAAATTTGTTTTAAATTCAAATTCAAATCTGTTTTAAAAAAAAACTTTTAATTTTCAAATCCAAATAATGCAAATGATATATGTTTTGAAATCAGAAAAATGTGAGGAATTCAAATCTTCCATCCAAAATTTATTTTTGGAACACTTAAAGGTTCAAGTTGATTAAAATTACAATAAAATGCCCTTTTGCCTTAATTAATTAATAACTTTTGTTTTATAACTCCAAATTTGACAAATAATATGTCTAAAATGTTTAGCTCGACGAGACCTTTCTGTTTATGCATACCATGTTCTGAATTGCAGCATGCATCATGTAATTATAAAGTATACAGCAATTCTTTTGAGTATAAAATATGATTAAAACCCTATAAAATGTTTATTTCTTGTATTCTACACCTCCCCCATGCCATGCTACTTTATTGCCATGCAAATTGTGCATCATTCATCATGGCATGATTGTTTGCTTGTCGCATTTTAACTCATATGCTTGTGCACTTTATTTATGTTGGCCCTTGTTTGTTTGGTTCTTCTTCGAATAGACGCTGAGCAGGGGATATATCAAGAAACCCAGGAGCACTACCCAGATCCTTCTCTCGCTTCAATCGAGCTGTGCAAGCACTACCACATGCTTGCATACATATAGTACCTATTGCCTCTATCTTATTCTTGCATCATTGAGTCGCGATCGCATTAAACTGAATCCCAAGTACTACACAGCCTTTACTTTTAAACCCCACCGAAGCTTGTTCCTCCATCCCATGAGCCATTACTACAGGAGTTGTTTGAGCCATGCGAGTCGTAGAACAGCATGTGTAGGGTATGTGAGTGTCTGATGGATAACGAGGTACCTATACAACTTAACATGAGTAGTAATGGGATAACTAATGAAATTGGCACCGGTGAGCAATATCTGCTATGTGGTTTTTCATGCTCACTTTTGTCCCGTAGGACCCCGAGTACTTGATTCCTGTTCCTTGAATATTCGCGCTATCCACATCCGGGAGGATTATGGGACACCCCTGAGCCAGATCTTGATTCATTCTTATTTCTTGGGGCCACAAACTAGTTTGAGGTTTTATTTACTATCCTGTACTTATGCCATGCTTTACTGCTTTATTTAAATTGTGCGAGATACTGCACCTGTAATGTTTAGGGCCGTGACACGTTTTCGCTTTATCGACAAGCCCAGTCACACTTTCGGGTTCCCAGTCGTTTACAGCCGTCCCCACAAACCTTGAGTCCGTCTCGTAGCCGGCCAGCTTCGTTGCGGGTAGCTTAATGGGGTGGCCTCAAATATTTCGAATCCTGTGATCGCTTTGTCGTGGACGCCTCGTTGGGTTTTGATTTGGTTTTTCCGAGGTTGATCGAGTGTGTGTTGCTATTTGTGCACCTCGCAGGTAAAACTTTCAAAGCCGTGTCCGCGGTTATGGACGACTTGGAGAACAGTTTCTCGATCATAGACAAGTATAACTAAAGTACCGCTTTTAAATTTGACTAAGAAACTGACTAGTAAATGGTGCAACACTCATGGAATGGATAATAAAACTGCCAACGGATGGGGGTGTCATTCGCTTCCTCGTTGGTAGCGAGGAGGATGGATCTGTTAATATCGTTATAATGCTGTTATTGATTCACGGACATCCGTCTATCTATGGTTAGGCGGATGGTTAGCGAGTATCTATAGAATTGTTAGGGTTTAACTTTTGCTGCAATGGCCACCCCAGTTGTGTCCCCTTTAGAGGCATAAAGACTTCCGAGTACCCTAGGGTCTCACACGATAAATTATTTGATTCGATGAACAGTTACACTCACAAGATGGATCTTTGGGTGGAGGAGAGACGATGTGGGCAACGATCATTCGGTGTAGAGATTCCGGAACGGGATCCGTGAGATCTGTATGGATGTGTTTATTTATGGGGCATCTTATGCCGATTTGCTTCTTATCCGCACTCGGATCTTGTTTTCCGCTCACCGATACTATGATGTTTGATGTATGAGGAGATATCCTAAACTATTATATCTATCTAGGACATTTGGATCTTGCCGTATGGCGTTGCAATATTTCTATTTCTTTTAGATGGAATGGCTCTGAGGACTGTATGGTGGCTTGTATACATACTCATTTGTGTATGTAGTTGATCCCTTCGCCTGCCGATTATGCCGCCCGTTCTTGTCCCGATGTTTGGAAATGGTTAGGACGGCCGAAAGGTCTACCTGTGAGTGGCATTTGGGCCCCACCGTACTATTTTAACCATTTCCGCTCATCCAGGCTTGTAACTAGGAGCGTAATTCACCGAGGTAGTTACAATTGGTATCAGAGCCATCCCGACCTTCAGGGTCTCAGCCAAATGGTCGTTGTCAGTCTAGCAAATATTTTTGGTAGCTATGTATACTAGGGAAAAACAAAACACGAGAGTAGGACTGCTTCCACTTTTCTTCTTACCCACCCACCACCCTTTTCTGGTAAGGAAGTGTAACGTTTTCAATCCTCTTCTTAAAATTCAAACTAGGATTCACGTGTTCTGGGTTTCCGTAGTACCATAGAAAGTGTGTGTGTGTGTGTGTGTGTGTGTGTGTGTGTAATTCCTTGTCTATCTGTTGTATCCAACATGTTATCTTTATCTTCCTTTGGTTATCAACTGTTGGTACATTCCATCTTGACAGCTTTTGAAAACCGCGATCTATCGACTCCTTGTTAACCGGTGCCATCTTCTTAAGGGTGTCCTTCCTTCTAGCAACTCCACATTCTGGAAACCATCGGTTGCTAATCGCTACTGATAAGTGTTTTTGCATCTATTGGTATTTTAATGCCGAAAAATGCGGAAAAATTTCTTTGATACATCTGTGCTTCCACTCCTTTTCACCGTGTGTGAGACATTATCTATCTCCCTTTATCAGCATGTCCATGCTAACTCATTCTTTTGTCACCGGCGCTTAATCCTAGAGTTTCATTTCATCTCCAATTCTCTTGGGCTAATTACATAACATGTGTCGATCCGATGCTGGTGATTGTAATTTGGTTCTCGGCATAGCTATATGACACTATCTTGAGTGGAATATGGAAAATGCAATCACCACTATCCTCCAAATGGTGACGGTTATCTCCTGTGATTTTGAGTACACCGCGATCATATCTATGCATATTCAAGCATCTTTGGCAATCCAGAGTTTCTCCAAGCACTACGGCGGTCTATCATCTGTCCATCATGCTGCACATCTTTTTGAACTCCATATCTGCAAAATTCTCTTTGAGACGAGGGAATTGCATCTTTTCGTCTCTGGTAGCTTTGCTTGAGGTATGAGCTATCATCGTTTCTTTATCCAAGATCTATGTATCTTCGTAACCGGTGATCCGATCGACAATGTGAACCAGGTGACATCTCTTTTTCTTCCGAAGGACCAGTTAACCTATTCTGTCAGCGCATCTTCTTCAACAGGAATCCTTACTCGTAACGTTGATCTTTCAAAGAGCATTGAGCTCAGAAAGTGTTTCGAGCATTTGTTTGTTCTCCCGCCTCTTGAACTTGGTATTCTGGGAATATCTTGTTAATCCATGGTGGTATATGTTGATAATATGCTTGCCTATTCGATATCTATGGAAGGACATGGAAGATCATCTGTGTCTCTTTCTCTCGAGCTTCGTGAGCACTGCCTGTGTGCAAAGTCTCAAAGTGAGAATTCTGACTTTTTGAAGTCACATATCTCGACCACGTCCTTCTGCTAAATACATTACTTCAACTCGAGTCGCAAGTCCATTGTTAATTCCATCCTCCATCTTCAACCAATCCGGAGTTGTTCCTTGTTGGCAAGTTATCATCGTCGTTCCGCTGAAGATTTCCTCAAGGCTGCTAAATCTCTCTCAATCATTTCAAGAAGAACATGGAGTTATTTCACCTCAATATCGTTAAGTAATCTCTTGAAACCCTCTCTCTATCGTCTATGCTCAATCCACCGGAGGCCATGAAGACCTTCCAGACCTTGTATTCCTTCTGTTCAAGTGGTGCTATCTTTTTCTATATCTGTGAAATTTTGCACTTGTCTCCGTGATCTTCCTTTATATATTTCCGGTGGCTTGGTACTTCCGACATGACGACAACATCATCACCCTTATCTACCTTGGATCCGATGAATCGTTTGCATCTATCCTTGTTTTCTGACGAAGTTCCATGAGTTTTTGTCAATACCTTCAGTCTGTTTCGGTAGTTGGGTTGCATGGTTTTCTTATTCGTGTGCGGAGTAATGCTTTGAGTGCGGGATGGAGTAGCTACCATACCACTACTCTTATCATTCTCTCTTGTACATTGAATTGGTGAATTAATGTGATTTCACTCATTCCACGGAAGTTAGAAGTGGCCTTTATCCCTTGATACTTTTACTTCCGTCCTTGTTTTTCCGGAGTGCTCTCTCGAAGAAAGTAATCAATAATCTCTTCTTGGTGGTCTGTCTATTCTAGGTGGAGCAAAATCTTCAATTATCTGGTGGAAACAGACGCAAACTCCTTTCTGTCCTCGTCATTCTACCGATGCTCGACATCCCCGAACAAGATGAAAGGAAACTATCTCTCTTTGTTTCATCAATTCTTTTTCTGTGGTAAAGCCAATTATGGTTGATGCCATCAGCCGCAAATCTATTGCGTTACCCTCAAGGCTAAAGAAAGCAATAAGTATCTCTACCATAAACTCCAGATCCTCCATATTCTTTGCTTCTCGGGATTCCACCATGATCTGGCTTCACATCCATCTCTGGAAGTTATATCTGCGCACCTAAATTGCGTGATCCTTGGTTCTTACTGGCGCAACAAGAATCTAATCCGACAATGTCTAACTAAATCTTTCTGTTGTTATCAAGGGACTCTATTGTTTGAAGGCAATATTGTTTCCGAACTTCTTTTCTCAAATCCGAGAGAAGATACGATGCTATTGTCATAGTGGTTCAAACCTCTCCAATCTAGCTCTTTTTCTTCCGGCGAGACAAAGATTCCTCCTCTCTCGTATCGGTAAATCTTTAATCTTAATGGTGTGTCTTTCTTTATCCATGATGCATCATCTTGTCCTTTCTTTCACAAGTGGTTCTATTTCTTTTATCATGATTCTTGGGAAAACCGGAGCTATGCCCATCCTATCCTTCTTGTCTCACGACAATCCTTCAACTCTTCTAACCCGTTGTTTCTCAAGCAAAACGCAAGACTCGCAACAAGTCTAGCAAGTTTTGCAAGGTGTAGTGGTCGCACCATTCCGTTGTTCATCAACTTGGGAACGTGAGGGTCACCTTCGTTCGAACACCCGCCTCTACTTGTGTTGTTTTCTTTTCCTAGGAATCTCGGGGCGAGATTCTTGTTTAGTGGGGGAGAGTTGTAGCATCCCAATTGTCTAACAATTGCAATGCTACTAGCCTAGTCTATATAAATGCTACTTCCTATATATAATTGTTGCATCATAATTATATCATGCTCATGTCATCATGCCACCTTGCATTTGAGCATCATATAAAACCCTTTTTGGTTTGGTTCTTCTCTCATATGCATTGTTAATTGTATTTGCCTCTTGATATTGTATTTGGTTGTTGATATATTGTTTAAATGCCCAAGTTGAGTTGGGGGCATATCTTTTATTCAACTCCATCACCTTTCTCTGCCACCACCTTATAATTCCACCATCCAACTAAATATGAGCTTTGCACTTTATTGGGTTTCACCTCTAGCTCATGTGGGTTGGGATGGATCCAATTCTATTTCCACATGCTCTCATATTAGCATCATGTTGTCTTCACATTATTGATATGTGGAGCCACCTTTGCATGCATTATGAGTAGTGCTCCTTTTTCCTAGCTTTCATATGGATTATTATGGATTTATGCTCATGTTGGGATATTTTTGGGACTATTAAACATCTAGTGGAATATACACACTAGTAAGTCCCAATTATAATCAAATATGATCATCTCCATCTACTCCACTTGGAGCTTTCATTTAAATTCTTTTGCTTGGCTTTATCCCACTTTTGGAAATGCATAAGAATAATGCCATGTTAATATTAGTGTTCTCACAAGAATAAACATGGCATTAAATATTTTGCATGGGCCATGAAAGCACCACCACATTATAGTCTTTTGGTTTTTTATTTGAATTGTTGAGTGGTGCACATCTCTTTTGGCTCTCTCCCTCTCCCTACCTTGCTGGCCCCACCTGGCAGCCCTAACCACCCCAGCTCCCTAACCAAACCCTAACCCGAGCCCTCCTCCTAGCCAAGCCCTAGCTAACCCGAGCCATCCCATCCCTCCAACCCTAGCTCCATGCCACAACCCCTCTCTCCAGCTCTCTCCCTGCCAGGCCGACCCCACACCCGAGCCCTACCTGCCCTACCTGCCCTGGACCAGCCCAGGCCGTGCCCTACCCGAGCACGTGAGGAGAGGGAGGAGCAAAAGGTGGCCGAGACCACATTTTCCTCCACTTTCCCCCCACGGCACCCTCCCCTCTCCCTCTGCTATCCACCACCACCTCCCGTCTCCTCTGCCATCCCCAGATCCGCCCCAGAGCCTGCCCTCTCCTTCCTCTTCTTCACCGTCGCCAAGACTCGCCACGGCCGCCGTCTACCTCTGCTCCTCGCTCCCGGCGGCGTCGAGAGGTGAACTGGAAGACCAAGGGACCCTCGCTTCGCCTGCACCCGCAGATGTGAAGGAGGATCCCGGATCGCTGGACCATCGCCGCCTGACGAAACCCTAGACCTCCGCCGTCGTGTCCTCGCTTGTGACGTCCCTGGACTGATCCAACTCCATCGTCCACCTCTCGGTGAGCACTTCTCTCGTGGACACCTGCTTCGCCGACGCCTTTGTGCGCCGGTAGTTTCACCGAACGCTCTGCGGCGCGACGGTACGGCGTTCTCTCGTCCGCGCGCAGAGGCATACCTAGCCCTCGTCCACCCACCTGACACCAAGCCTAAGCCTACCGCACCGGCTTGCACCCCCAGCGCGCACCCGCATGTCCCCGGATCGAATCCCCACTCCGCGCGGTCGATCACCGATCCGTCCGCGGCCGCAGGGAAGATCTACAGGGGCCTGTGGTAGATTTACGAATAGCCCCTTCTTTTATTTTTTCGCCTCAACCCGCGGTACCTCGTGGCCCACTAGTCAGCCGACCGGTCAATCTTGCAAGAAACCCCCCCCCAGATCTCCGCCTCAACCCAAGACTCCCTCTGCGCCACGTGGTCAGGACTGTTTCCCACTGCAAGTGGACTGAGCCCGCTGACCCCACTTGTCTGTCTCCGAGGCTGGCCACCCCCGCGGTGAGAAAAGCTTTTCCGCGCGCGTGTCGCCCAGTCAGCACCTGGACCCACTTGTCGGTGTCTTTGGCTAGGATTTTCTGAGTACAAAAGTTTCTGTTCTTTTCTGTTTTAATTTAAACTTTTCAAATTTGTTTTAAAAAAAACTTTTAATTTTCAAATCCAAATAATGCAAATGATATATGTTTTGAAATCAGAAAAATGTGAGGAATTCAAATCTTCCATCCAAAATTTATTTTTGGAACACTTAAAAGTTCAAGTTGATTAAAATTACAATAAAATGCCCTTTTGCCTTAATTAATTAATAACTTTTGTTTTATAACTCCAAATTTGACAAATAATATGTCTAAAATGTTTAGCTCGCCGAGACCTTTCTGTTTATGCAAACCATGTTCTGAATTGCAGCATGCATCATGTAATTATAAAGTATACAGCAACTCTTTTGAGTATAAAATATGATTAAAACCCTATAAAATGTTTATTTCTTGTATTCTACACCTCCCCCATGCCATGCTACTTTATTTCCATGCAAATTGTGCATCATTCATCATGGCATGATTGTTTGCTTGTCGCATTTTAACTCATATGCGTGTGCACTTTATTTATGTTGGCCCTTGTTTGTTTGGTTCTTCTTCGAATAGACGCTGAGCAGGGGATATATCAAGAAACCCAGGAGCACTACCCAGATCCTTCTCTCGCTTCAACTGAGCTGTCAGGCAAGCACTACCACATGCTTGCATACATATAGTACCTATTGCCTCTATCTTATTCTTGCATCATTGAGTCGCGATCGCATTAAACTGAATCCCAAGTACTGCATAGCCTTTACTTTTAAACCCCACCGAAGCTTGTTCCTCCATCCCATGAGCCATTACTACAGGAGTTGTTTGAGCCATGCGAGTCGTAGAACAGCATGTGTAGGGTATGTGAGTGTCTGATGGATAACGAGGTACCTATACAACTTAACCTGAGTAGTAATGGGATAACTAATGAAAGTGGCACCGGTGAGCAATATCTGCTATTTGGTTTTTCATGCTCACTTGAATATTCCTGAGTACTTGATTCCTGTTCCTTGAATATTCGCGCTCTCCACATCCGGGAGGATTATGGGACCCCCCTGAGCTAGAGCTTGATTCATTCTTATTTCTTGGGGCCACAAACTAGTTTGAGGTTTTATTTACTATCCTGTACTTATGCCATGCTTTACTGCTTCATTTAAATTGTTCGAGGTACTGCACCTGTACTGTTTAGGGCCGTGACACGTTTTCGCTGTATCGACAAGCCCAGTCACACTTTCGGGTTCCCAGTCGTTTACAGCCGTCCCCACAAACCTTGAGTCCATCTCGTAGCCGGCCAGCTTCGTTGCGGGTAGCTTAATGGGGTGGCCCCCTAAAATATTTCTGAATTCTGTGATCGCTTTGTCGTGACTGCCTCGTTGGGTTTTCATTTGGTTTTTCCGAGGTTGATCGAGTGTGTGTTGCTATTTGTGCACCCCTGCAGGGTAAAACTTTCTGAAAGCCGTGTCCGCGGTTATGGACGACTTGGAGCACAGTTTCTCGATCATAGACAAGTATAACTAAAGTACCTCTTTTAAATTTGACTAAGTAACTGACTAGTAAATGGTGCAACACTCATGGAATGGATAATAAAACTGCCAACGGATGGGGGGTGTTCGTCCACTTCCTCTTTGGTAAGCGAGGAGGAGGATGGATCTGTTAATATTACTGTAATAACTGTTGTTATTGATTCACGGACATCCGTCTATCTATGGTTAGGCGGATGGTTAGCGAGTATCTATAGAATTGTTAGGGTTTAACTTTTGCTGCAATTGCGTCACCCCAGGTTGTGTCCCCTTTAGAGGCATAAAGACTTGCTGAGTACCCCTAGGGTCTCACACGATAAATTATTTGATTCAGATGAACATTTACACTCACAAGATGTATACTGGGTGGAGGAGACAGACGATGTGGGCAACGATCATTCGGTGTAGAGATTCCGGGAACGGGGATCCGTGAGATCTGTGGGCGGGATGTGTTTATTTATGGGGCATCTTATGCCGATTTGCTTCTTATCCGTACTCGGATCTTGTTTGCCGCTTCCGCCTGATACTCTGATGTTTGATGTATGAGGAGATATCCTAAACTATTATATCTATCTAGGACATTTGGATCTTGCCGTATGGCATTGCAATATTTCTATTTCTTTTAGATGGAATGGCTCTGAGGACTGTTGTATGGTGGCTTGCATACATACTCATTTGTGTATGTAGTTGATCCCTTCGCCTGCCGATTACGCCACCCGTTCTTGTCCCGATGTTTGGAAATGGTTAGGACGGCCGAAAGGTCTACCTGTGAGTGGCATTTGGGCCCCACCGTACTATTTTAACCATTTCCGCTCATCCAGGCTTGTAACTAGGAGCGTAATTCACCGAGGTAGTTACAATGGGGTAGGGCTATTGCTCCGACGAGGATGAGGGGACACTTGAGAGGGAGACTGTAGGGAGGCGACGGCGGGCGCTGGCCCCGACCAAGCGAGGGACGGCGCTGGCATATGGAGCGGAGGGTGGCCGATGGAGGTCCTCCGTGGGCACGCGGCAACCGATGGCGCTGGGGAGGGAGCGTGCAGGCGGACATGGCGGCGGGGCTGACCGGGAGGAGGCCTGGCAGCGAGGGGTTGGTGAGGAGCGATGCGAGAGTGGCCATGATCGCGATGGGGAGATGGTGGTGTGTAACGTGCGGGTGCGGTCATGCGTGAGGTCAAGTGCGTGAGATGTGTGAGTCGCTTATGCGCTGCGGGTGTGTCGTGGCCAAAGAAAGAAAGAGGATGGTGGCGATGGGATCTATAGGTGCATGCGCAAGGTGAAGTTGACCAACGAACGAGGTGTCAAGGAATTGGACAAGGATTAGGAACAGATTGTATTAGTTAAGAAAATGGGAATTTTGGTAGAAGAGGTGAGGAATTTTAGATGTAGATTTGGCTTAGATCGGGGGCTAGGGTTTGAGGAAAGAAGGGCAATGGATTATTTATTTAGTCTAAAGTAGACTAGATGGGGCTAGCTTTGGGCTAAAACTTCAGTCGGGCCTTTAGCCTAATTTTATTTATAAAACAAGAAAAACTTTTCCTACGAGAAATATTATTTGTTTAATTTTAAAATAAGAGCGAGAGACAGGTTTAATGAAACCATATGGATATTTATATTTAGTAAAACAAAATATGGTTTGATAAAAATAATTTTACGGATAAAATATGCATGGTGATATCATGATGATGCACAAAATAAAATAACAATCAATTTCTAATTTTTTTAATATTTCGGGGCATTACACCATCCTAAGTGATGATAAGTATTAAAGTTAGAAATGGAATTTAGGATTCCATGTGCAATGAGGTTCACCATATAGGAATTGATAACCCATGACATTAGTGATTCTAGCATCATATAATACACGTTAACCATGAGATTTGGAATGGGACAGAGAAGTCACCTGGATCTTCTTACTTTCGTATATCGCCACATGCGCTGGCCGTGGATAAACTCCTTGTAGCATGTGTTATAATTCATAGAGGAGTATACAACATATGGGTGCGATCCCTCAATGTCCCACGGTAGTTCTGGCATCTATAACGGTTTGTACTTTCCATTATTGTAATTCAATATGTGGGCATGGCATACACCAAGGGGACATGCGGGGTCACGGAGAAGGGCAGTGATTGTCTTGGATCATCTACTAGGCCCAACATCAAGGAATTGTGGATAGGAAAGTACGCCAGTTGTGCAACAAGGATTTGATCTCTGATGGGTAAAGTAACGCATCTCTGCATAGTGTAAGAATTGTGACATGTTACTCCCTGTTCCGGAAAGGATCTACAAACACGGCAGGAAAAGAACTCCATGAAGTTCTGGTCAACCTATGAAGGCTGATGGGCATAGTTTTGATATTAAAATCAACCTTTGAAGAAATGTTTACCAAAACTGCATAGTGACAAAGACTTATAGTCGGAGTTGGTATATAGAGCATCAAACTTCCCACCATGCATATAATAAACTTGTGGGTAACGTTGTTACTTACTCTTTCCTTTGATCCCTTGCTTAGACTCTGAGGAGTCAAATGACACTCCGATGTGTGCTACTGAAGGCCAAGACGATGTCTACTACGAGGAGTCGGACCTATCCGGTGGAGTGGAAGGGGTGGACTACGAGATTCGCTACGTAGTTGAAGGCAATGAGTCAGAGTAGTTTCCCTATTAGTACTTAGTACTTAAGTTGAGTCGAGCAACATAAACCTTATATAATAAGGTGTTGAGCTCAGCTTGTGATATGTAGTTTGAATCTTCTGGTCTTCCGCTGAAACATATTGAATAAGTTTTGTATGGTTTGTAAGTTTGAACGACTTGGTAGTACCAATCTTCTGGTATTAATAATAATGTGTGTATGTTTGTAATTTGGACCCGCAATGTTTCTGTTGTACCACTCTGAGGGACGTGATATTTGCGGAAAGGTGTTCTTTGGGTGTTATGTCAATGACTATAGTATACTACACACATGCAGTGGTTGTTGGGGTTCCGGTGCAAAAAATAAGAAAAATCCTACGCAAGAACGCCCTAATACCCAAGATCTATCTATTAGTAATGCAGTAACGGACAAAGGTTTCAGATACATACCCTTGTAGTCCGAAATCAGTTAACATTCCTTGGGGAACATGGTTGAAGCAGTCATGCTTGTAGCCAACCTCAAGGTAGTGAAGCTCCTCGCAAGTCACCCCTTTATCCATCTTCGTGCAACATTCTGGCTCATGACATCCAAGGTTCCCCAAGTGTGGACCCTCGTGGTTTCCTACAAATACGGTGTATGATGACGACCTTTGGCTCCCCGATCCTGTCGGGAGTACGGAAGTAGATCTCTGGGTTGGAATGTATGTAGTCCAATGGTGCACGTGGTGAAGCCTTGTTTGCATAGCCCATACATGGGGGCCACGGTCACAAGGTAGAGAGAGGAGAGGAAGTCAACCAAAGGACTTCTCTTCGTGTGTTTAATCCCACCCATGGGTACCACGTTATATAGGGGAGGGGTGTGCCCTACCAATTAGGTTAGCCATATGGGACTAAAAGGCATAGGAAATGAACAGGAAAAACATCTCAGTTGGATGGGCCAGATTGCTCCAGCCCAGCAATCAAAAGCTCAAAGTTGGGTGGGCCAGAGGAGCCACAGCGGCCTAGCTCGTAGAGCTACCACAGCAGCAACTAGCACCCCAGGGTGGGCCGGCGCTGCACCATGTGGACCACTATGCGCGTGGCCTCCCAACCCGTGGTGACAGTGGCCTGGGTGGGTGGATGCTACCCCTGGCAGCCCAACAGCCAACCGAGGCGGAAGGGAGAGGTGACCCTGGGGTGGGCCAGCCTAGCGACCGCGGCCTGCCCGCACGCGGCGCATCGCCCAGCACCTCGCTGCCCTAAGTGGCAGCTAGTACCCTCCGCCTGTTTCAGGTCACCTAGGCTGGTTCAAAACTAGCCCAATAGAAGCTATTTTTGCTGTTTTTCTTTTCCCCTTTTTCAGGTGACTTTCTCCTGGGCCAATTCCCTTTGGGGTTTTGGCCTAATGAGAAAGTTGTCTTAAAAATTTGAATTTAAATATTTATTTAACATATATTAATTAACAATTAACAAATAATAAATATATATTATAAATTACAATTTATCTGAAACACTTTTCGGTCATTTCCTTTCTTTCTTTCTTCGAACAACTTGGATCTCTCCCCAAAACAATTCCGCCTTTCTCTTTCTTTACTATGATTCTAAGTTATAGATGATCTCTGGCTCATCGTACCCTTATCCCCCCATGGCTTGGGAATGACAGAGACATGATCTCTATCAATGATCAACAACGGGACTGGGATGCCCATATTGACCCGTGTACATTCCATGTGACGATGTTATTTGAACCGTAAAAGTCAAGTCCAATTCCCTTTGTTTCTTTGATACGACTTGTCTGAGATGCAACCACTTGGTATCACATACCTTGTTCAATCTCGTTACCAACAAGTACTATTTCACTTATTACCGTGATATTACATCCCCATGACCTAGTCACATGTTGCAACATTATGGATGTAATCTCACCAAGTCGGCCTTATGTATCTTACCCATCACTGGGTGAACAAATCCCGGTCTTGATTCATAGGCCTCAACATGTTCCTTTGGAATACCCAACGTACACCTTTATAATCACCATTTCACTGAGTGACGTTTGATGCAGTCCAAGCAGCCTTGGGAGATAGTGATTAATATGATATCATGGTCTAAGGAGAAGGAGACTTTGTTTCTAACTATTGCAACGATGAACCATGTGACTTGATCATGTCACAATCTTTGGGTAATGTCCGTCACATCAGTCACCAATGATATGACCTCATTGTCAACTAGCACTATCACCCATGATCATGAAACCTTTATCATCGATTGCCCAACGAACTAATATGAATAGAGGCTACTAGGGACTTCTGTTTCATATCACACCTGTATCAATGTTTCCACTTGATACAATTATAGCATAATATGAAACTATCACGAACTTATTGGAATATGACAATAATAACCTTTTATTATTTGCCTCTAGGGCATATTCCCTTTAGTCTGCCACTTGCACTAGAGTACAAATAATCTAGCTCACATTTACTAATCATAAACCATATCACATCTGCGTTTATTGATCATGCACGCTCATAAGAAACGTCATGTCCCTATTCTGTTTTATGAGATCAGTATGTCTTTTGCAAATCATTAATGTATTCCTAATTTTGACATTCACTCTATTATCTCATAATGGGTTGAAGTATTCATTCGGAGATAGAGTGAGACTTTGTTTCTATTGTTTACAATGATGGTCGATTAGTCAATTTAACTTTCACAGTTGTCATGTAAACTTTGAAACACACTTAGCAGAAGTTAAACTTCTTTAGCCAAATACCATACTTTTATCTCTATGTAGATCC
Source organism: Avena longiglumis (assembly GCA_030063025.1). Classification (NCBI taxonomy): domain Eukaryota; kingdom Viridiplantae; phylum Streptophyta; class Magnoliopsida; order Poales; family Poaceae; genus Avena; species Avena longiglumis. The sequence continues at coordinate 153,786,959 of CP125978.1, forward strand.
TAGTGCATAAAAATGCAACTATGTTCCTAACTTTGATTTTTTCCATTTAACAACAAACTTAACTCTGGTTTAGCCAACCAGAACCTTGGGTCATATTATGTCGAGTATACAATATGGTTGAATTGAAGAACCTATGACCGAGGCATAGGAGATGCAACACATCTCTTTCTTTATTTTAACAATAGTTGTAATACTGAGACTAATTCAATTCTTCATACAAGTAAGAACTTCTTTCTTTACCTTGTTTCATTCTTAACTACTTCAGAATCTTATCTAGGACACTTTAAACATTTTTAGAATCAAGTCCAGAAAGCATTCGACAATAATTTTTATTTAACTTGCTAATCTATCTCAATAGATCTTATTGTTTAATAACTTGGTTCAACTTCATCCACATTTACTAACTTAAATATTATTAATACCAATCACATCATTCATATATGTTGTCCACATATTTTAGAATGATGACACGCTGAAAGGGTCTATATGCCCCCATGTGTGGTTTTGGTAAATGATGACAATCTCTGTATACTAATGTGTAAATTGAGTTTCACTTGTAGGTTTGTCCATTGGCATCACTTGGGCCATGTGTTGGTCTGAAGGTTGAAAGTTGAATAAATGTCCAAGGACTTAGTGTCCATTGGAATCATGAAGAAAGAAAGTTCTTGAAGGTTGATCAAGATAAGGGAAAAGAGTTGTATCAAGGTGGATCAACCTTAAGAAGGGATGAAGAAGTACAAGCTCAAGATGTGCCATCTCTAGAAGATCTCATGCTTGAAGCTTCTCATCTTCGTGATCATGGAGTGATGAAGAAAAGTTCAAAGAAGAGGTTTCCCCATGGAGTATGGTGGAGAAATTTGCAAGTCTTCATCAAGCAAGAGCAAGCAAGAGCAATCAAGAAAGGTGTTCCATCTTGAGAAGGTCAAGACGGTATACATAAAGCTCAAGTGGGATGCTCAAGGCAAATGTATGACCTTGATAGGGTTTCTCTTTTACCATTCTCGTGTTGTTAGTTGGGAGACCGGGTTTAGGATAGATAGCCATTCTATCAAGAGGGGCTCTCAAGCGGGTGTTTCGTTCGCATTGTTCGGAGAGAGCTCAAACCTTTGCACACATAGCATAATCTTTCTTGGTTGTTAGTTGGTCTTTGTCCATGAGAGGATATAGAGCTTGTGTTTATCATCATAACAAGCTCTAGTTCATCAAATAAGGATTTCCCTTGCATATCTTATTGCGTTCTTGATCGTGCGGGTTTTTCCGACTCCACACCTTAGGAGATATCTCATATATATATACTTGATATTGTCTCCCTTGGTGATATACAATATTTCACATTTTTTGGATTCTCTTGGTTTTACATTTCCAACAAAATTGGTTTCATCCCAATTGGAGTTTCCAATCTCAACTTCTTGTGTTTTGGGTTTTGAAGGTTTTATAGGTTCATCGCTTCTAGAGAGGTTATACCTTTCTCAATTTGGTTTTATACTTCCATGTTGTACTATGATGTTTCTTTGCATAATCTTGTATAGCTTGTCGTTCTCTTCAAAAGGAGCCCAATATCATCAAAAACGGAGTTCGGAATCAAAAGTTATTCAAGTTTTCGTGCAATGTTGTCCAGCGTTTTTGCTTGAGCGGAAATTCCGGTCCAAATTCCGACCCAAGTTCCGGGGACATACTATTTTCTTCTGTTTTCTGTGTCTCTATTTACCGGAAGTTCCGGTGGGGCACCGGAAATTCCGGTGGTGCGCGAATCTGGCCCAAACGGGCAGATTTCTCTTGCCCTTTTTAAGGGCCCCCTCTTCCCTATTGTTTTCCGAACTTTTAAGGTCATTTTTGCTAGCTCTTCCACTCTCTCTCCTCCATTGTTAACCTTCAAAAGCTTGCCCTCTCTCCTTCTCCCTCCAATGATGCTTGCATCTCTTTGAGGGATTTTAGTGAGGAGATCTAGATCAACAATCCCACCAAACCAAATCCCTTCTTTGTGAAGAAATCCTTGGGATCTAGATCTTGGAGAGTTTTGTGTTCTCCTCTTGTGTTCTTCCTCCCTTATTCCTCTAATAGCTTTTGTAGCTTTGTTGTAATTTGGGAGAAAAGGACTTGCCATTGCATTTGGTTCATAGGTTTGAGTTCTCCTCGGAGATTCGACGAGTTAAAGTTGTGGGCTTGTTACTCTTGGGTTCTTGGAACCCTAGATGGTAGTGTGGTTGGGTTGTTGAATTCTTGTGACCTTTTATGGTCTTGTAGACTTTTGTGGCTTTGTTGGCCTTTTGTGGCATTGTAGCTGTTTGTGTCTTTGTTGTTTTGAGCCTCCAATTGAGTTGTGGAGATAGCCCCAAACTTGTATGGGTTTTCGTGACCGCCCTCAAGTGTACCTTAGTGGATCGCGAGTAGCCTTTGTGGCGAGCTCATGAGAGAATAGGGTGAGCCTTTTGTGGCACCGGTGAGTTGTGTGCCTTCGCATCCGGGGTGAAGCCTTGTGTGGCGTTGGGTGAGCATGGAGTCACCACACCCTGAGGTGAGCCATTTGTGGCGTTCAGAGAGCATTGCGCCATCGCACCTCTCCAACGGAGACGTAGCTTCTTTGGAAGTGAACTTCGGGATAAAAATCTTCGTCTCCGCGTCCATCGATTATCTCTCAACCGAGCCCTTTACTTATGCACTTTACTTTGTGATAGCCATCGTGCTTTAAGTATTTATATCTTGATCTCACCTTGTTGCTTGTATTTCTTATCATAGGTGGTTGGTGCACTTAGGTGAACCTAGTGGTTAGGTTTTGTGCTTAATAAATTAAACGCTATTTTTATTCCGCATTTATTTGAGCCTAAACCGTAATAATTTTAAAAGCCTATTCACCCCCTCTAGGCGACGTCCATTGCACTTTCACATGCTCCCACTGAAATATGACATACATATATGAGATCCAGGGATTTCACTTAGCTCCCACTCAAAATATGTCCCTTACATATTAAGGTTTATCCAAGCCAATATGCTCCCACTCAAATTCAGGTCCTCTCAATAATCTTGGACTTTCAAAAATTCTTTGATCATCATCAAATTGAGAATTCCATCTATGGTATTCCAATATCCACATATTGCTAGTGTAAATCCAAAAGACTCAAGCATCGCTACATTTGTAGTCAACTCCTTGAATTTGTCCAAACATGCTTTGTGAAAAATCAAGCTTTATGTATCTCATTAAGTTTCATTTTTCTTTTTATGGGTATAGAAGCCATTTAGAAATATCATGTAAACATCTTTACTTAATCATATCAAGTAACATATTACTTTTCAATCTTAAATGTAACTTAATACAAGATTTCATGACTCTTAGTCTTTTCTTGCACTTAGGTCCATCATGCTTCTTTGTATTTCGTAGGTATGTCTTGTTCAAAAACATGACAAGTGAATGAATAATTTATAATTCTACAAACTTGTAGAATATATCATTGAACCCTACTTTCTTTAGTAAAAGTATTCGCTGAAACTTTATGATCATTATCATTAGTTTCTCCTCTATATGTGTACCACTCAACAATCAGGAGGTAAGGTCAAATACCTTGTTTTGATCTTTTACTTTCTTCCACATGTATCTTCATCAAGACACATAAAATCTTAGGACAATAACAAGTTTGCCCTTTGTGGAACATGTATTCATAGTTTCCTAGGCATACCCTACAAAGACTTGTTTATTTGCCACGATTTCGAATTATCGAAATCTCTAGAAACTCAAATGTGTCATAACTCTTATGGTGTTGTTTCCATGAACCTTTAGATGTTCCTTTGTATTTAAAATGAGTGTTTTCTTATTTTGATATCTAACTCTAAACAATAACTACATCCATGATAAGAGATAATACTAGACCATATGTATCTAATACAAAATGATTATGATGTATAGACATATCAACACCTTGAATTTGTCCAATTATCATAATCTGTGAAACATCTTTCACAAGTCCTTTTATGCCAATACTTAACTTAAATACTTTAGTCATATCAATCAAATCAAAGAGACTTTGTATTCCTGTTAATTCCATATCCCACTTTGTTTTGAAATCATTTGAATAATTCAAATCATTTCAAACTCGTGTTTCATTAAGTAAATACATGTAGCACCCCCGGGGATTAGGGTTAAACTAACCTCAGATCACCATCTAAGATAAGCTCAACTCCAAACACGGAAGATCACAGTATGATTCGGTAACATTACACAGGGATTCAACAGCATAAGTTTAAACTCTTAACTGAGTAAGATATTAGAGTTATTACAAACCAGAGGTCATTGATCCAACATTACATCACACATCGAAAGCAAATTATGTTGTTCTACACAACAACTTAGCAAACGGCCTAAGAGGCCATAAACAAAAGTGACGTCCATCCCATAGTCCTCAGGCTGCTACCTGGGACCCCCAACTACTCGTTGATGTCAACGTAGAAGCCACCTTCAGTTGCAACCAGATCCTCTATAGAAAAACAACAATGGCGCAAGGGTGAGTACGATAATGTACTCCGCAAGACTTAGATAACCTAGTATCTACATGCCCTGGCTAGAAAGTCTTTCTCTGGATTTACTTTTGCAAAAAGCAATCTTTATTTGTAAACAAGAGAGAGAAGAGGCTCGTCTACTCAGAATCTTTTAAAAGAGATAAGATAACGACTTCTTCATCTTGTTCATCACATCTTGATAACCACCAGCTTCCTCAGACCTCCTATCAAGGATCACCCCCTCGACCCAGAGGAAGCATCCTTAGCACGAGTGGATCATCAAGTTTTACAGTGGTCAAATTTATCTATGATCTTAGAATCTGGTCACCAAGCGTTGATAACCGTGAACACGGATTTTCGAAAAGATTAATACCCTGCAGGGGTGTACAACTTTACCCACACGTACCCGACTCTTAATTCCAAATATTATTAGCCCTCTTCCTTGGAAGGCCGACAGAGGGTGGTTGACCACGACCTTTACCTTGCTTTCGCCGAGACCATGAGTCACGCAATAAGTATGGTTCACCAGAATGGGTCAAATCCAAGCGGTACTTAAAGATGTGAGGCGAGGTTGGTTCACCAGGGGCTCCATCGACCCCAAGCAACCCGGCCCACGCTTCCCTACCTTTTATGATGCACCTCCATCACCTCCTCTTTCGAAAACATTTTCAATGCGTATGCCAAATGGAAAGCCCGAACTATCTGAATCATGGAATCTACTAGGCAAGTTAGTCAGTCTAGGGGTTCCCAAGCCCCGTGTGGTTGCACGCTCGTCTCTGTTCCAAAGGCAAGAACTCAGTTCCTAGTGGTGGCGAGCATGGGACTACAAATACCACACCCAACATGGCCTCCCATACAAGCCTTAGCATATTTAGGTAACTCCTTCGAGGATGTCACCATCTCCTACCTTTCTAGATTCTCTGGCATCTCTGATTCATCATTCGGATAGATCAGACATTGTTACTATGCATGGCTAAGCTGTCGATCTCAGAAGCTCTACCAACACTCAGATGCCAGACCTAGGTATGCTAGGAGCAGTGGATCAGGAGTATAAGGGTACAAGAGGTAAACTATGCAGCAGGTAGGTAACACTAACCACTGACAAAATACCACATTGGAATCATGTGCATCATAGCGAGAAAGTAATATACTTTGTAAAATTAGGTTCAGAATGAGAGGCTACGCTTGCCTTGTCCGTCAGTTGACAGGTATGGATCTTCGGTGTTGTTGACTTCATCTTTGGGTTCGGATCCTATCGCGAAGAACCAATACCGGAAAGAAAGGCGACAATCAAGACATGGCATCGATGCAATTGTGAAACAAGGATGATTAGATGACAACTTAAAGTGCATTTAAATGAAACCCTAAGGCATGATTGACAGCTTAAACGGGGTTCCGAGGGGTGCAAACCCTAACTTGGGAAAACTTCGGAATCACCTATGAGGGGTGACTATGTTGCTCTAAATAAACTTGTCATTAAAGTTGATTAGCAATGCATGATTATAGTGCAATTAGATAGTTCTCATTTTTTAAACATTTTGATATATTATTTGTATTTTTCTGTCTTATAGATATTTAGTTATTGATCTTACAATATTTAAACCTTTTCTGTAATTATTAAACAATTTAAATTAAATTATTGCGTCAGGCTGACATCAGCATAGGCACCAGATACTTTTTACACTCGGGCTAACCCTAGCCAGTGAGACTGACAGAGGGGCCCGAGGCCACCTCAACAACCACGCCGGCGGTTAGCGGTCAAAGGGTAACCAGGCCACGTCGGGGTGACGTCAGCACGGCGGCCACCGCCAGATGCTCGCCGGAGACGGCGAGGGAGGGCGTGCGGTACTGCGGGGCCTAGTCTACTCGAACCAGCGCAGCAACATGAACCCAACAGTGGCGGCGCTGCTGGTCTTGGGTCACCGGAGCTTGGTCAACGACGAGCGGCAGCGGCAGCGCTTGCAAATCGACGGCGCGTGACTGCTAAGAGAGGCTAGAGGGCAAGCAGAGGGTGCCTTGAGTACCAGAGGCTCACCGCAGTGCTCGCAGGAGGGTCGGAGAAGCCAGGCGAGGCCGGAATTGACGGCGAGGTGCTCGGCGGACATCGTCGGTGTTGAATAAGCAGCGATCGATGCGGTCGATCGGGGGCGTCCCAGCCCGATTCTTTCGGGAGGAGGATGCTTGCGTCCAGACAGAGCTCGTGGCGGTGTCGGATGGGCGAGGGTAGGCGGAGACGGCTGCTAGCCGGCAGCCATGGCGGGCTAGGGTTCGGCTTGCATGTTGCAGAGTGGGAGAGAGAGAGCGCGAGGTGACATGGTCATACCCTACGGGTACATGATCTCTGCATACCTGTTCTAGCCCAAGGAAGGCCCACGGCAAATGTACGCCAGCCCATGAAGATTTTCGGGTGGGCAAGGCCCATGACGCCTTCGGATCCTTGGAGAGCAAGACTAGAGTAGATAGGAGATTCAAAGGGGTAAAACCCTAGAACCTGTAACCGACTAGGTCTATGCCCGGGACCTGCCTTACTCTATATAAAGGCTAGGAGGGCACGACCTAGATCTGTCTCTCATACTTTCGCATACACACCTCCACGCCAGATTGAACCTGCACACCCTTGTAACCTTCGGTTCTGTCGTAATCAAGAGCAGACAAGCAGGAGTAAGGTTTCCCTCCGGGGGCCTGAACCTGGGTAAACATCGTGTCCCGTGTTGCTTGTTTGCTAACCGTTCTGTGATCTCCAGCATCCCCATCTTCTCCAAAACCCAAGTCCATAACAATGGGCATTGACGAGATCAAACCTCGTCAATTGGCGCCGTCTGTGGGGAATAGGGACGCTGATTGTGCTATCGTGACGGTCCCAACCCGAACGATCTACAACTCTGCGGCGACGGAGAGTCACCTCCTCTTCGGCGCTTTCGACTTCACCGCCCACTCACCGGCCACCATGAAGGACTTCGAGCCCGTAGGCGACGGACTCGAGATCCTATTTGGGAGCTTCTGCTTCCAGGTGGGGCAGACTGGCACCCTCCGCCTCCCTGAGCGGGTGCCCCTACCATCGATCAGGCCCGTTTCATGGGCCCCACACCCTGTGCTACGCACATCATCATCAACAGATGAGTCCTACAACAGCAGCAGCTGCAACTCCGATCTGTGCGATCCACCATCGGATGAAGGGACCTACGGTTCCGGATCCGAAAGCTACGGCAGCAGCGGACCAATCTACGAGCGCAACCAATGCACCGTAGTCATCCAGAGCGATGTGGATCAGCAACCGCCCAACCCGCCGCCCAACTCGAACCCTAACCCACAGGACAGAAACGGCGGGAACAGAAGAAGCCAGTACCCCCCACCCGAAGGGGAGAACAACGACCACATCATCTGCCTCAACAAGGAAGGATGGGCCCAAGCACGCGCCGCCGTGGCGGGCAGCACGGTACTACCTGCAGACGCCTCACGGGACCTACTGATGGCATACCACTTACTCCTCATCGAGGAACACAAGAAACAGGTCAAGATGCAAGAGGTGCTTGACAAACGCAAGCAATCAGCCTCAGAGTCCAGCGCGCGACGAGCTGCGCTCTCCGCCATTGGCATCTGCTCCAGCACGGACAACAACCAAGGCAACAAACACCGCTCTCGGTTGGAGAATATGGATCCCAAAGAACGCAGTGAGGTGACCCGAACCCTCCACACATCCTTCATGGAGATGGATGCTGACGGCAACGTCATCCCGAAAACACCGCAGGTTGCGATCATGGCAGCCAGTACGTACCTAGCGGCCCACCCACCTCCGGAGGGGGACCCGAATAGAGCCATGCATAAGTCCGCACTTACCAGACTCGGACTCGTCGGAGCCGCGCTCCACCAGGAAGCTCCTACGGAGCCGAAGAATAAAGCTCCGGTCAGGTTCAACCGTAGCCCCACCCCTTCATCCGAAGAAGAGGAACATGACCTTCCTCGAAGGAAGAAGAGCTCGCTCCATCACAACCGCGACTACGATGCCAGAGACGCGCTCACACAGCGCAAAATAGACAAAGCGCGAGCCAAGCGCGCATGCTCGTCTGAATCCGAGATGGACGAAGACGAAGGAGAACTCTGTGGGTCCCGATGCTTCAGCAGGTCTGTCCGACGAACAAAGATGCCGCGTAACTTCAAACTTCCTTCGGATACTCCGAAGTTCGACGGCACACAAGACCCAAAGGTGTGGCTCAGCGACCACCTGTCGTCCGTCAAATTACACGGCGGCAACAATGAAACCGCCATGCAATGCCTTCAGCTGCAGCTGACAGGCGCAACCCGGATCTGGCTTAGCAGCCTAACCTCAGGGTCCATCCGAAGCTGGGAGGAGCTATCTTACAGCTTCATCCGAAACTTTAAAGTTACTAGCAAGAGGCCCGCCTCAATCGAAGAATTGCGGGCCTGCACTCCACGAACGGGAGAATCCATTCGCTCATACATTCTACGCTGGTCCAACATCAAGAACTCCGCAGCACACATCTCCGAAGAGAGGGCCATCGACCCCTTCAAGGACGGCGTCAAGCGCCAGGACTTCAAGGAGGAACTCGGGCGCGTCAAGCCCAAGACACTCGACCATCTCATGGACATCGCCAATAGGTGGGCCGACGGCGAAGACTCCGTCCACCGGGCACACTCGGAGGAAGAGGACGACTACGGCCGACGACGAGAGCGCCGTAGCAAGAGGAGATCTCGCGTCTACGACGATCGCGATGGACCCAACATGGTCGCGGCTCGCCACGCCGATCGCCGAACGACGCCTAAACCGCAGCGGAGGATACGCGGAGGAAAGTTCGCGATGGAGGACGCCAAAGATCGTGGCAGCGCTGATCGTGACAACGGACCCTCGACATCGAAAACTTTGGTCCATGCACCATCCACTTCTACATCGACAAGCAGGATGGCAAGAAGAAGGCAAGCCACATGCTCAAGGACCGCGAGTTCGAGCTCGTGACGCATGGTTGAAGGAGGCAAGCTCCAATTCCTGCATTCGGGAACGCACCCGCGCCAGGTGAGATAGCGCACGGAGCTCCTCCACCACCACCTGTAGGAGGTCCAAACCAACCAGTCGCACCAGCACAGAACAACGCTGGGAACGGGTATCCCCCGCCGAAAGGAGCACTGATGATCCAGAAGGGGCGCCCCACGAATAGGGTGCAGAAGAAAATCACTCGTCAGATCAACTTGGCTGTGGCAACTCCACCCGCCATCCCTGAGTACCTCAGCGGATCGGAGTCCTGCATCACGTTCAGCCGTTCGGATCACCCTTGCCAGTTCCCTCGCCCAGGTCATGCCGCCCTGGTGCTGGAGGCGCAGATCGGAGGTTTCGAGATGAGCCGCGTATTCATGGACGGCGGCAGCGGCATCAACTTGATGTTCGCAAGTACTCTAGCAGCAATGCGGATCCCGCAGTGCAGCCTGGAACAGTCAGACACAACGTTCCACGAAATCATTCCAGGGAAGGGCATATTCCCCTTGGGCAAAATATGGCTCGACGTCATCTTCGGCAAGCCGGATAACTTCCAACTCCAGCGGCTCGAATTCGAAGTGGTGGACTGTCCATCGCAATACCACGCCATCCTCGGGTGTGTAGCATTCACAAGGTTCTTGGCCGTCCCACATTACGCATACCTGCTACTCAAGATGCCAGGACCCAGGGGCGTCATCACAATCCACGGGAGCTTCACCCGATCGGACCAATGCGGCAGGGACTTCAACAGAATCTCCCAGTCCTTCGGCATGCAAGACGAGCTCGTAAGGCTCCGCGAGGTGACGGACAATGGGGCACCCCTAGTCGCAAGACAAAACGCACCCGACATGTCCTTCGACTCCACCGTCAACACAAAGAAGGTGTAGGTCCACCCGACGGATGCCTCCAAGACGACGCTGATCGCCAACGACCTCAGCCCCGCATAGAAAAGCACGTTCGTCGAATTCCTCCATGAGTGCTGGGAAATCTTCGCCTGGTGTGTTGTGGACATGCTAGGAGTTCCCAGGGAATTCGCCGAGCACGCACTCAACGTCTTTCCAGACACCAAGCCCGTCAAGCAGTCCATCCGGAGACTATCCGAGCCACGGGCCGAAGCCATTGGGGGGAAATCAACAGACTACTCGCTGCAGACTTCATCAGGGAGATCAAAGAAAGCGAGTGGCTTGCAAATACAGTGATGGTCCCAAAAAAGGACACGGACATCCTGCGGATGTGGGTGGATTTCACGTCGCTGAACAAGCACTGCCCAAAGGACCACTTCCCTCTTCCTCGGATCGACCAGATCATCGATTCGACTATAGGATGCGAGAAACTCTCCTTCCTCGACGCCTACTCAGGCTACAACCAGATTCGACTCAAGGTCAAAGATCAAGAGAAAACGGCGTTTATCACACCGTTAGGAGTGTTCTGCTACAACACAATGCCCTTCGTTCTAAAGAACGCAGGTGCCACGTACCAGCGATGCATGCAGGCATGCCTGAAGGACCAGATCGGTCGCAACGTCCAAGTCTATGTCGACGACAGTCATCAAAACCAGGGAGGCGAAAACGCTCATCGACGATCTCCGCGAGACGTTCGATAATCTCGACCACTACAGGATCAAGCTCAATCCCGAAAAGTGCGCCTTCGGCGTCCCATCAGGACAATTTCTTGTCTACTTCATCTCCCAGCGAGGGATCGAGGCGAACCCGAAGAAAATCCGGGCCATCATGGCGATGGAGAAGCCAAAGAATCTCAAGGGTGTCCAGCAGCTCGCAGGGCGAATAGCGGCATTGAGCAGGTTTATCAGCCGCATGGGCGAGAAGGCCCTGCCATTCTACCAGCTGCTACGCAAGGCAAATAAATTTGAGTGGACGCCCGAAGCCGACGACGCATTCGAAAGTCTCAAGCGACTGCTCTCCACCTCGCCCGTTTTGGTCACACCAAAGGAGCGCGAGCCACTACTACTGTACATAGCAGCCACACACCAGGTGGTCAGCACCGTGCTAGTGGTCAAACGACCCGAAGAAGGCAAAACCCATGGGGTCCAACGCCCAATTTACTATCTCAGCGAGGTATTGACGCCAACAAAACAGAGGTAACCTCACTACCAAAAACTCGCCTACGGCATGTTCATGATGGCTCGTCGGTTGAGCCATTACTTCCAGGAGCACCAGGTGATGGTCGTCAACGAGGCACCTTTGAACAGCATCCTGAATAACCCAGAGGCCACAAGACGCGTGGCCCTATGGGGAATCGAGCTGTCACCCCTAGACATCGTCTACGAGAAACGACTCGCAATCAAGCCTCAGGTCCTACTGGACTTCCTTGTACACTGGATGGAGCTGCAGCTGCCAGGCACCCTAGACATGTCGCAGTCATGGACGATGCACTTTGACGGCTCCAAGCACGAAGCTAGAGCAGGAGCCGGGGTCATACTAACCTCCCCGCAAGGCGACAAGATGAAGTACGTCCTTCGAATGAAATTCTGAGCTTCCAATAACAAGGCCGAATACGAAGCCCTCATCCATGGCATGAGGATGGCAAAGATCTGCGGTGCAACGCGCCTGGTCATCTACGGTGACTCCAACCTCGTTGTCCAACAGACGATGAATGAGTGCGATGCACACGCCAAAAACATGATCGCGTACCGCGCGCTCTACAACACACTCGAAGGAGAATTCGACGGCTGCGAGCTTCAGCACGTTGGAAGAGAAAGCAACGAGGAGGACGATAGACTCGCCAACATCGACTCCACCCGCGCCAAGGTACCACCAGGTGTGCTCCTCGAGCAGATCTGCGTGCCATCCATCAAGCGGAAATTCCCCAAGGGATCACCCGAAGAAGCAGAACACTCGGGAGCTACGCTACCCGAAGGTCAGGAAGGACCCAAGAAACTAGACACAGAGGTCGCTATGGTCAACCTGATGCAGGTCATGGCAGTCGAAGAAACCTGGACGCGACCATACCTCCAGTTCTTGATAAACGGAGAACTGCCTGACAGCCCGACAGATGCCTGGCGCATATCTCGCCGGTCAAAAGCTTTCACCATCATCAATGGCGAGCTGTACAAGCGCAGTATTACGGGTGTACGACAAAGATGCGTCACCATCAGTGACGGGAAAACCATCCTCCCAGACATCCACGAGGGCATATGCGGCCATCACGCAGGCAGCCGCTCCCTTGTCGCCAAAGCTCTACGAGCTGGATTCTACTGGCCAACGGCCATGAGCGATGCAAAGGACATCGTCCGAAGATGCAAGGGGTGCCAAAGGTTCGCCTACAAACCACACTCACCCAGGTCAGAGCTCAGGCCCATACCTATAGCCTGGCCCTTTTCTCAATGGGGACTCGACATGATTGGCAAACTGCCAAAGTCCTCGAAAGGGGGGCACGTCTACTTCTTGGTCGCAGTCGACAAATTCACCAAGTGGGTCGAAGCCATGCCGGTCACTAACCAAAAGGGCAAGACCGCCATCAAGTTCTTTGAATCCATTGTCTACCTGTTCGTCGTACCGCATAACATCATCACCGATAATGGATCGAACTTCATCTCCAAAGAATTCCAAGACTTCTGTGAAGGCCTCGGGATCAACATCACATACGCCTCAGTGGCACACCCGCAAACGAACGGGCAGGTGGAAAAGGCCAATGGCCTAATCGGCGCTGGCATCAAGAAGCGCCTCATGAGCCCACTCGAGCAAAAAGCTGGAGCATGGACGAAAGAGCTACAATCCGTCCTATGGAGCTTGCGTACCACGCCAAACAGCTCCACCGGCTACACGTCGTTCTTCATGGTGCATGGAGCCGAAGCCGTGCTACTAGCCGAAGTACGCCACCAGGCCCCCCGGGTCGTCGCTTACAGCGAAGCCGAATCCACGGTTGCACTCGAAGACGCCGTCGACACACTCGACGAGGCACGAGACATAGCAGCAGCTCGATCAGCGGTGTACCAGCAAAGTTTCCGCAACTACCACAGCCGAAGGCTACGCCCAAGGTCCTTCGTCGAAGGAGACCTCGCCTTACTACTCAAGCAAGGGCGACCGAAGAAATTCGAGTCACCATGGGAAGGACCCTACATCATCACCGAAGTCATCCCAGGTGGCACCTATCGCCTCAAACACGTGGAGTCTGGAGTCGCATACTCCAACCCATGGAACATCGCGCACTTGCGACGATTCTACCCCTAGCTATCTACTGCTTTACTTTCAATAAGGCTATTCAGCCAAGGCTACTCAGCCGAACAATGTACTTCCTCCATTTACGATATAAATAAAGCTAAGTGTCTCGCCCCAAAATTTCGTTTTGCTATTCGCACTTTTACTTCATGCTACAAACGCACTCGGGGGCTTCCCCCACCTCACGATCTCATCGACTGAGGATAACACGTGTATACTTGAGTAGCTGACCACGTCAGGCTAACGAAAAGGACACGTACGCAAACAAAGCACTACGTGCTCAAACAACAACTGCATCTTTATAACAAAAGGGCAAAACACGCCCAGACAAATACATACAAATTTTATATCTATCTCTTTTACAGGTATTACCTATTCTGAAGAATAACTTGAGCACGCTGCTCAAACAAATCTACGACCTGTTCGGCATACTGCCTTACAGCCGCATAATGCGGACGCATATCCCACTCACCACCATCCGGCTGAAGAGGTGGCCCAGCCGCACCCTTGGGGACAAGCTCCTTGTAGAAGAGGCCAAGGACCTCCTTGGCCTTGGCGAGTGAGCTGACGACGATGCTGCAACGATCTTCGACCGCTGCAGTAGCATCATCTAGAGCATTCCCGTGCTCCAAAGCGCTGCGGTCAAACTCGATGCCTGCGGCATCTGAGACAATAAAGAAAAGGAATGAACAAAGAATGGCAGAAGAAAGACAAGAAAACAAAAAAAGATGCAAGTGAAGACACTCACCCGAAACAGCCTTGGCAGCAGCCATGAGCTTGCCTGCCACCTCTCTTTCACGCGTAGCCGCAGCTGTGGCAAGGTGCTCCTAGCGGTCCGTGGCCTCCTGCTGCAGGCGCTCCTTAGCCTCGGCCGCAGTGGCCAACTCTAGCTCAAGGTGCTCTTTCGCACCAGTGGCGACCTCGGCCTTCTTCTCCGCTTAACTGAGGCTCTTTTTGAGAGCATCAATCTCACGGAGGGAGGTGCTATGCTCCTCTGCATTCAAATAATACAAGCGTCAGATAACAAGACAAGAATACAAGAAAAAAAAGCATCAAGGCATACAAATACCTCGAATCTGTTGGAGGCTGGCCTCCAGCACGAGGTGCTCCTGCACCAGTCGCTTGGCATCCTGCACAAAAGACTGCAGGAAGAAGACCTACTAGGGAGGAAAAAGACTCGGGGGCTACGCCCAACAGAAAAGAACAGGAGCAAAATACGCACACGTAAAGGCTCGGGGGCTCCCCCCGAGACTCGAAGAAAGAACAAGACAAGAAAACTCTTTTATACATGCTCGGGGGCTCCCCCTGTGGCAGGAGACAGAACTACTTACATGATCCGATGGTGACTCCGAAGGCCCGCTCGTAGCCTTCTGAGGCGCAACCACCTGAAACTCCTGCGGAGAAGGGACCGGCGCAGCACCCTCAGAGGTAGCCACCATCTGAGGAGGAGGAGACGCAACTTTCGACTCTCCCATCATCTCCCGAGCACCATCGCTGGAGGAGTCGTGGGAGGAGTGCCTGCACAAGTAAAAATTAGCACAAGTACAAAGTCAACAGCAAAATAAAAGCAGTACAAAGTAAACTTACGAGTCTAGTGAGCTCAGGTTGAAGACAGGAGGGGTCCTTCGGACGCTCTTATCCTCTTTCTTCTCTTCCTTCTTTTCTTCCTTCTTCCGCTTCGCTGGCGGGTGCGGCGCTACAGCCCGCACGGGAAGAGCAGGAATGGGAGAGGAAGAACCACCATGCCCGTCACTATGACGCTCAAGGCACAGAGGGTTCCTAGGATTCAGAGGAGTCAAGGCATCCGAAGATTCGCTGGAGCTCCGTGATTGTTTGCGAGTGTGGTCCTCGCTCGACTCATCGGCCTCTTCAGTCGGAGATTGTGCCGACGACAGCTCAGACATGGAATCCACCACATCATTATCCGGAGGATCCGGAAATATTTTGGGTAATGGCGGCGCCATACCCGGTACTTTGAAGCTCTGCAGAAAAGAAGAGACTTTGTTAGCAAACAAAGGAAAATACAAATGCAGCCGAAAATAGCGCTACGCGCACGAATCTACACATGTGGAACGACAAGCGTAGAAGAATACGGAGGAGTCAGCGCCTCCCCGGGATATCCTCTCCAGCCTTGTACTTCAGCAACGTACGAAGGGCCCTGTCGAGATCTCCCTGGGAGAGCTTCTCGGCCGAAACCCTCGTCGAATCACGGCGCCCAGCATAAAGAAACATCGGGTGCGCTCTAGCCTGAAGGGGCTACACCCGATGCTCAAGAAACGTGCGGATAATATCCACACCGTTCACTTCCTTCTCCGGAATCAACTGGAGATCCTCCACTCGACGGTAGAGAGCCTCTATCTCCACTACCTCGCTATCTAAGATCTGGTTTTTCCAGGACCTCTTCGGCTCGATTATTTGGGAGGAGTCGAAAGGAGCAAGGCCAAAATGCTGTCCAGCCACTGTGGAGTCGCGAATGTAAAACCATCGCTTGCGCCAGTACTTGACAGATTCAGACATGGAAAAAGAAAAGAAAAGCAGATTGGGCTTGAGGGAAATGATGCAACCCCCAATGGGATATACACCATCCGAACCAGATTGCCTCTTCACGGAATAGAGTTTCCGGAAGAGGCCAAAGTGCGTCTCGATTCCGAGCCAGCACTCGTAGAAAGTGATAAAACAAGCAATGTGAAGAAGAGAATTGGGGGAAGGATGATGCAGTTGGATACCGTAGAGAAAAAGTAGCCCACGAAGGAAGTCGTGGACTGGGAAGGAAAATCCACGAATAACGAAGGCGAGGAACATAACCCGATACCCAGCGGGGGGACGGGGGATTACATCATTGTCTGGGAGTTTGACGGCCTCCCTATCCTGCGGGATCAAGCCCCGCTCGTGAAGCTTGCAGAGATCACTGTCCCGCGTCTCCGATCGCCGCCAGCCACCATCGGTGACACGGGTAGAGGTGGCGCCTTTCTTCCCTCCAGCGGCGCTGGTAGCAGCCGCAGATGAAGACTTCTTCGGTTTCCCCATCGCGGTACGGCGGCGCCGGCGGTGAGAGCGCAGAAGGGAAGAAGGAAATGTGAAGGGATATTCCAGCGCGCAGCAAGAACTCTCAGAGAACAAGGAGGCAGTGAAAACGAGAATAGATGCGGTGAAAACAAACTGCAGCTTTCCCCAATGGTTATAACGACGAAGACGACGCACGGCAACCGTCCATCGAGAAGACCTAACGCCAACAGTAGGATCTGGCCATACACGTGTCAGCATCGCAACGAACCGTAGCTAACACGCCGTCCACTACGTGCGGAAATCGAGGCGACGCCGTAATTATCTCCACGCCGCGCGTGACCGGTCAATTCAAGGTTAGAAAGTGGGACCCACGTTCGTCCAGTCAAGTCATCTCTGGCGCAGCAGACGCTTGAGGTCATCGATCGTCAGCACTGACATCGTCAAAAGCTATACTAACAATAGCTATAAGTTCTTTTGGTTCAAAGCTAAGAGTACTCACTCGAATCTACGATTCGACTAATTACTCGGGGGCTACTCCTATCAGGAGCGCTGGCCGCGCACCCGAAACATCAATAGAAGCGAAATATTTCTTCGAGTCCTCCGTCGAGTCTACGACTCCACTACGGACTCGGGGGCTACTCCCATAGGGAGGATGGATTTAAGCATCCGAATTTTTTTGTGTCCTACGGACGTAACACTGAACAATGCCTGAATAAAAGTCTCCGCTCGAGTCTACGACTCGAACAGACACTCGGGGGTTACTCCCATAGGGAGCGCTGGTCGCGCACCCTATGATTTTTTCGAATGCGATCTTTCGGATCAGCATGCAAAAACTTTTCGGCAACTCTGCCCCAACTAGACGCTAAGTGAGAAACGTTCTCCTTGGCCACCCTAAACACCTCCGTGGTGATAAATATTTGGATTCTGTGTCTGCGACACAAAGATAAGACCTACAGATATCATCTGATGGCCTAGCAACGCACACGACTGCGCTCTGCTAGTAAAAACCCGTGCCAACAGGCACGATGAAAAATCCAGATGGACGCGTTGGGTACATCAATTAAATTCACTGGAATTCCACTCCTATAAGTCCTCCGCGGCCTGAGTCGAATATCGCCAGCATATGTTCCAGGTCCGAGTTGAGGGACTCGAATCTGAAGAAGATCGTGTCGTTTCGTCCTAAGACAGTTAACCGACCCTGATCCGTCGGGTGAGTCAGGCACACGCATCAACAATCCCTACACATAAACTATTGAAATACATAGTTGCACCCGACGGATTGAAGAGTCCTCAGCCGAATCTACGATTCTACTGATCACTCGGGGGCTACTGATATGGTCATACCCTATGGGTACATGATCTCTGCATACCTGGTCCAACCCAAGGAAGGCCCACGGCAAATGTACGCCGGCCCATGAAGATTTTCGGGTGGCCAAGGTCCATGACGCCTTCGGATCCTTGGAGAGCAAGACTAGAGTAGATAGGAAATTCAAAGGGGTAAAACCCTAGAACCTGTAACCGACTAGGTCTATGCCCGGGACCTTCCTGAGTCTATATAAAGGCTAGGAGGGCACGACCTAGATCTCTCTCTCTCATACTTTCGCATACACACCTCCACGCCAGATAGAATCTGCGCACCCTTGTAACCTTCGGTTCGTCGTAATCAAGAGTAGACAAGCAGGAGTAGGGTTTTCCCTCCGGGGGCCTGAACCTGGGTAAACCTCGTGTCCCGTGTTGCTTGTTTGCTAACCGTTCCACGATCTCCAGCAACCCCATCTTCTCCAAAACCCAAGTCCATAACAATGGGCATTGACGAGATCAAACCTCGTCACGAGGGGGAGGATAAGATCTGGGGAGGGAGAGCCGTACATGGGAGCTCCTTATCCTCGTCCAGAGTGGCGGCGAGGATCTTGACGCTAGCGAGCAGCGGCACGGCGACACGCAGGTGCTTCCCGAGCTTAATGACGCTGATTGCATGGACAAAGCGGTATCGGTCCTAGGTGGGCTTCGCTGGGCCGCTGGCTGCTGCTTGCGAGGGGCAGGGAGAGGAAGGAAAGATGGGTCGACCTGGTTAGGGTTAGAATTAGGTTTTTTCTTTCTTCCAGAATTCCTTTTTATTTCTGTTTTTAGTTTTCTCTTTTGTATTTTCATTCGAGTTCTATTTTGAATAATTTAAAAATATAAGACTTTGTTAGAAATATTTGAAATATTGCTGGGGCCCTATTAATCCTTTTGGGCTCCAAACATTTTGTCATTTCAAAATTCAAAACTATTTGAATGTGGTTTCAAAGAGAGGGGGAAATTAGGGTTTTGGATTTGCATTTAATTCAACACACTTGATCTTATGCATATCTTTTATTGATTTAAACATATGCATGCAATGCTTAAGTAATAATTACATATATTACAAACTTGGGTTGTTACAGCTCTACCCCCCTTACAAGAATCTCGACCCGAGATTCCTAAGTTTTAGAAAAGAAGGCAGGGTACTCAGATCAAAGGCGATCTTCTCGTTCCCAGGGTTGCTTCGTCCCCAGAGTGATGAGACCACTGAACTTTCAGGAACTTGATGTTTTGATGGAGGGTTTTGCGCTCGGTTTTATCAAGGATACAAACAGGATACTCTCGATAAGTCAGATCCTTCTGGAGATCAAGAGTTTGGTGATCAATACCAGGGACAGGATCTTTGAAGCAACGGTTGAGTTGAGACACATGAAAGACGTCATGAACCTCAGCGAAATTTGCAGGCAACTCCAATTGATATGCGAGTTTACCTTTCCTAGACAAAACGCGGAAAGGACCAACATAGCGAGGATCCAGTTTGCCTTTGATGCCGAAACGATGGACACCCTTCAAAGGAGTGACCCGGAGATAAGATTGATCACCAACTTCATATTCAACATGTTGATGGTGACGATCATGATAGCTTTTCTGGTGAGACTGAGCAGTTTTCAAACGATCTCGAATAATATGAACTTGATCTTCTGCTTCCTGGATCATATTCGGACCAAATAACTTTCTTTCGCCGGTTTCTGACCAGTTCAAAGGAGTATGACAGGTTCTTCCATATAAGAACTGGAAAGGTGCCATTGCTATACTGGACTGATAACTGTTGTTGTAGGATAACTCAGCAAAAGGAAGGCATTTCTGTGGCATCCCGCAAAACCACTACTAGAAAATCACGTTGATTTTGTGCATTGCATCGTCATCATCATGCATGGTTTGCATTAAACTATTTCGCAAAGCCGTTTTGTTTTCTAAAACGCCCCACCTCTATTCAAATATCAAGCCCGGCCTCCGGATTATTTTTGTTTGAACGCTATCGGTCTGCAAAAGGTGCTCTTAAATTAAATAAAAATATTTATTAATTAGTGGGGGCAGTCGAACGGGCCAACCCGACCCCGAACCTCGGAACCCCAAGATCGTCGAGCCCCCTCAATGTGTGAACCCTTTTTCCGAGAACCCTATTTTATAAATATCACCATATAACTGTTGCATTTAAATTGTCATCCTTGCATGCATACTTGTCATGTGGTTTGGGGGCCTTTTGCCGATTCACCTAATAATTAAATATGGGGCCCATATGCGGGCAAATCTAGTCTCATGTTGGCCTCATTTAAATTGATGTAGCGAACCGGTACCATATTTTGGCCATGTTAATACAACATTTAATTTGCGGGGTAGATAAATAACTCGAACCATCTAATTAAATGTCGGGACCCCGGTTCCGCTTAATATGACCTATTTGCATCGCACCTTTGCCATGCGAGGCATCATACATGCATCATGCCGATCTTCTGCCGTTGTATTAAATATTGCATCCGGTGTTTCTTCTAGTGTTTTGCTTCTTCGCGGATAAGGCCGTTGAGTTGATGTGAGCTTCGCCCCGATCTTCGGTTGAACCCTTCGACAATGTTTTCAGGCGAGCATCTCCCCCTTTCTACCTATCTTACTTTTATAGTGTTTACTTCCCTCCTGTTGATCTATTGCTATCTGTGTTGCGTTGCTCTAGTTCCGAACCCGTGATATTCCTTGCAGCCATATATAGCCTTGGACACATCCTATTACCTGTTGTTTGGTAGATAGTTGGTCCCGCGTGTCGTAGTCGCTCACTCAAGTGTTTTGCTTGTCGTCAAGTACCACAATTGTTGGAGGATGGTCGCATGTTGATGTTGGAGACGATCATGGTTTTACTTATTGTTCACTTTAATTACTGTTTAACAACTAAAAATTGAATTAAGCAGAGGCATCGGTGGGTGATAGGTAAGATTTGGTTTCCGACCGCCCACTTGTGTCCCGTAGGACCCGAGTTCTTGACACCTGTTCCGAGATCGAGCGCGCTAACCACAGTTGGGGAGATATGGGCCCCCCATCGATTATTACCTGATTTCAAAGTATTGTACTGGGGGCCACAACTAGTTTGAGGTTTTATTTACTATCCTGTACTTATGCCATGTTTACCGCTTTATTACGTTTGTGCGAGGAGCACGCTGTACTGTTTAGGAAGCGGAGTGTTTTCGCTGTATCGACAGTCCCCGATTGGGGACCTGCATCGTTGACCAGCCGCAAACCCTAAGTCCGTCTCGGAGACCGGCCGACTTCGCTTGGTGTCGACTTGGTGGGTGGCCCCGTGCTTGCTTTAGTGCAGGAACGTCGTGACTTAGGCCCCGACATACCGATGGGTGTATGTTAACGATCCGCAAAAGGGTCGAAGTGCTGTGGATACTTTGGTGCACCCTCAGGTTAAATCTTTTCGAGAAGCCGTGTCCGCGGTTATGGACGACTTGGAGCACAGTGCTTGATCATAGACAACTATAACTAAAGTTTATTGTTTTAACTTGACTTGTTTCCGATATGATTAGTAATCAGCTTCACTACAACGGAATGGCTAAGTAAAAGTACCAACAACTGCTGGGTTTTGGGGTTTATCTCATGCTAATTGTATCTGACTAGTAAGTGCTGCAACTGTCACAGAATGGTCAACTAAAAATGCCCACTGCTTATTTTTATCAGGATGATTATCTAAACCTGACTAGTAAAGTGTTGCAACTATAATCAAGATAAAAACTGCCAGCTGTGAGTTCCTCGGTTGACTTCCTCGTTTGGTCTCGAGGAACACCGGGATGGGTTTGTTTGGTGATAGCTTCAGTTGGATCCGTTAGGTCATTCTTATCCCTCTCGATATCCGCCAGTTGTATCGAGTCTCTATAGGTTGTTTAGTGCATCTTTGCCGCTCGATCCACCATACCTATGTAGGCGAGGACCGCGAATTCTAGCCTCGCTGTATCTTGGCCTCGATCGACGCTCCTTCTTTTTCCTTTGCCCTTTCGGCACCCTTTTGTTAAGCAGGTTTGAGATCGGCGTCGTTAGCAGGTTACCCTTCCGGCTTGGCACGGGCAGGGTTATGGACGCCATTGGTTATTCTTCGGGCTCTTAGCCCCATTTGCCTCTTGTCCGTAGAGCGGACTCTATCATTTTCAAGGTGATTTGGATCTTTGTAACGATATTTGTATTCTTGACTCTTTGAGTCATTGTTGTATATATATACGTTTTGGGTCCCATCGAGGACTGTTGTGTAATGTTATTACTTTTCTTTCCACCCGCGAAAGTGCTGGTGAGCACCTTGAATCGTTTCTGCGGGTTTGGCGAGTTTCGCTAAAACTTGTAGGCGATTCGAGGTGTTCTGAGTGGTATCGAGCTCGGCGATTCGATACCCCACAAGTCCAGCCGGTAGGATAGCCTAGCTAACGGCCGAAGTAGAGTGTCAAAAATTATTTTGCAAAATCGGTTGGATAGTTCTGGTTAGGTCTGATTTTACTCCTTAACCCTCTGCTATTCTCCTCTTATCTCGACATGTTTTGAATCCGCTCTCATCTCTCTCTTCGAGTCCAGGATTTCTCGTGGTTGGGTTTCCGTCGTACCTTCAGGGTCTCGCTTCCTCCTTTGATGACGGTGTTGCTACATCCGGTCTTCATGCCATCCGAGGAATCCGTCTACGGTGTTACCATTCTTTGTTCCTTGTTTGCGCCTTCCGGTGTTTCCGACGCGACGACATCCTCTATGCCAGATCCGATGCAGAGTCTGCATCACTCCCTTGATCCGAACCTCGTTTGTCGAGATCTTCAGTCTGAATCTTGAGGGTTGGTTGCATAATCTGTCTATTCGTGTACATAGTAATGCTTTGAGTGCGGGATGGAGTCGCGACCATACCACTACTCTTATCATTCGCTTATGTACATTGAATGGTGGATCGATGCAATTGTACTCCTTCCACGGAGGCTAGAGGTGGCTTAATTTGCTGATGCCTCTACCTTCGACCTTTTTCGTTCCGGAGTGCTCTCTCGACGATCAGGGACAACGACCTCTTGTTAGTGGTGTCGCGAAGATCTACACGAAGCGAGAAGACGCAGATCGCCGACCTTTCCTTCCGGTACCATGAGGCGGATCTCGAGGGCGAGATCCATTGTTAGTGGTGTCGAATTGTGGCATCCCGCAAAACCACTACTAGAAAATCGCGTTGATTTTGTGCATTGCATCGTCATCATCATGCATGGTTTGCATTAAACTATTTCGCAAAGCCGTTTTGTTTTCTAAAACGCCCCACCTCTATTCAAATATCAAGCCCGGCCTCCGGATTATTTTTGTTTGAACGCTATCGGTCTGCAAAAGGTGCTCTTAAATTAAATAAAAATATTTATTAATTAGTGGGGGCAGTCGAACGGGCCAACCCAACCCCGAACCTCGGAACCCCAAGATCGTCGAGCCCCCTCAATGTGTGAACCCTTTTCCCGAGAACCCTATTTTATAAATATCACCATATAACTGTTGCATTTAAATTGTCATCCTTGCATGCATACTTGTCATGTGGTTTGTGGGCCTTTTGCCGATTCACCTAATAATTAAATATGGGGCCCATATGCGGGCAAATCTAGTCTTATGTTGGCCTCATTTAAATTGATGTAGCGAACCGGTACCATATTTTGGCCATGTTAATACAACATTTAATTTGCGGGGTAGATAAATAACTCGAACCATCTAATTAAATGTCGGGACCCCGGTTCCGCTTAATATGACCTATTTGCATCGCACCTTTGCCATGCCAGGCATCATACATGCATCATGCCGATCTTCTGCCGTTGTATTAAATATTGCATCCGGTGTTTCTTCTAGTGTTTTGCTTCTTCGCGGATAAGGCCGTTGAGTTGATGTGAGCTTCGCCCCGATCTTCGGTTGAACCCTTCGACAATGTTTTCAGGCGAGCATCTCCCCCTTTCTACCTATCTTACTTTTATAGTGTTTACTTCCGTCCTGTTGATCTATTGCTATCTGTGTTGCGTTGCTCTAGTTCCGAACCCGTGATATTCCTTGCAGCCATATATAGCCTTGGACACATCCTATTACCTGTTGTTTGGTAGATAGTTGGTCCCGCGTGTCGTAGTCGCTCACTCAAGTGTTTTTCTTGTCGTCAAGTACCACAATTGTTGGAGGATGGTCGCATGTTGATGTTGGAGACGATCATGGTTTTACTTATTGTTCACTTTAATTACTGTTTAACAACTAAAAATTGAATTAAGCAGAGGCATCGGTGGGTGATAGGTAAGATTTGGTTTCCGACCGCCCACTTGTGTCCCGTAGGACCCGAGTTCTTGACACCTGTTCCGAGATCGAGCGCTAACCACGATTGGGAGATATGGGCCCCCCATCGATTATTACCTGATTTCAAAGTATTGTACTGGGGGCCACAACTAGTTTGAGGTTTTATTTACTATCCTGTACTTATGCCATGTTTACCGCTTTATTACGTTTGTGCGAGGAGCACTGTCTTTGTTTAGGCGAGTGTTTTATTGTCAGCAGTCCCCGATTGGGGACCTGCTATCGTTTACAGCCACTGACGCAAACCCTAAGTCCGTCTCGGAGACCGGCCGACTTCGTTGCGGGTGTCGACTTGGTGGGGTGGCCCCCCATGCTTGCTTTGGGTCTAGGAACGTCGTGACTTAGGCCCCGCCGACATACCGATGGGTGTATGTTAACTGATCTGGCAAAAAGGGTCGAAGTGCCTGTGGATACTTTGGTGCACCCCTGCAGGGTTAAATCTTTTCGAGAAGCCGTGTCCGCGGTTATGGACGACTTGGAGCACAGTGCTTGATCATAGACAACTATAACTAAAGTTTATTGATTTAACTTGACTTGTTTCCGATATGATTAGTAATCAGCTTCACTACAACGGAATGGCTAAGTAAAAGTACCAACAACTGCTGGGTTTTGGGGTTTATCTCATGCTAATTGTATCTGACTAGTAAGTGCTGCAACTGTCACGGAATGGTCAACTAAAAATGCCCACTGCTTATTTTTATCAGGATGATTATCTAAACCTGACTAGTAAAGTGCTGCAACTATAACTGAAGACGTAAACGCCAACTGTGAGTTCCTCGGTTGACTTCCTCGTTTGGTCTCGAGGAAACACCAGGATGGGTTTGTTTGGTGATAGCTTGGTTGGATCCGGTTAGGTCATTCTTATCCCTCTCGATATCCGCCGGTTGTATCGAGTCTCTATAGGTTGTTTAGTGCATCTTTGCTTTCGATCCACCATACCTATGTAGGCGAGGACCTTGAATTCTAGCCTCGGTGTCTTGGCCTCGATCTTGACGCTCCTTCTTTTTCCTTTGCCCTTTGTCGGCACCCCTTTTGTTAAGCAGGTTTGAGATCGACGTCGTTAGCAGGGTTACCCTTCCGGCTTGGCCTGGGCAGGGTTATGGACGCCATTGGTTATTCTTCAGGGCTCTTAGCCCCATTTGCCTCTTGTCCGTAGACGGACGCTCTATCATTTTCAAGGTGATTTGGATCTTTGTAACGCATATTTGTATTCTTGACTCTTTGAGTCGCTGTTGTATATATATTTGTTCTGTGGGTCCCATCGAGGACTGTTGTGTAATGTTATTACTTTGCTTTCCACCCGCACGAAAGTGCCTGGTGGGAACCTTCGAATCGTTTCTATGCGGGTTTGGCGAGTTTCGCTAAAACTTGCGTAGGGCCGATTCTCAGGGTGTTACAATTTCTCCTAGTCCTTGCCAAAAGATATGACACATGCTCTTAGCATGTCTTCAAGAATTTGATTCACTCTTTCGGTCTGGCCACCGGTGCTAGGATGATAAGTTGTACTAAAGGACATACAAGTTCCCATAGCTTGTTGGAAACTTGCCCAGAACCTTGAGGTGAACAAACTCCCTCGATAAGATCATGATTTTCTTTGGTACCCCATGAAGGACAACTATTCGAGAGATATACAGATCAGCCAATTGATTAGCAGTAATGCTCTCGCGAACAGGTAGGAAATGAGCAACCTTGGACAGATAGTCAACGATTACCCACATGGCATCATTTCCTTTCTGAGTCTTAGGAAGACCAGTAATGAAATCCATACCAACTTCATCCCATTTCCACTCAGGGATGTTATGTGGTTGCAGGAGACCAGCGGGTCTTTGGTGCTCAGCCTTGACGCGATGACAAGCGTCACATTCAGCAACAAAACGAGAGATATCCTTTTTCGTACCAGACCACCAGAATCTTTGTCGAAGATCCCGATACATCTTGGTACCTCCAGGATGGATAGAAAGAAGTGATTCATGAGCTTCGGTAAGAATTATCTGCTTCAAGTCATTTCCATTTGGTACTACCAAAAGTGTACCGAAATATAGTAACCCTTCGTCGTTAACAGAGAAACATTTAGCAACTCCGCTAGCAATGTTCTCTTTAATAGAGTCCATCTCAGGATCTTGCCTTTGAGCAGCTTTGATCTGATCCTCTAGAGAAGACTTCACTTCAAAAGTAGAAAGGAAGCCACGAGGAACTATTTCAAGATTCAATCGAGCAAATTCCTCATGAAGAGAAGGTTGAGCTTTTTTGATCATCAGGGTGTTGCAATAAGACTTACAGCTCAACGCATCAGCAACGACATTGGCTTTGCCAGGTTGATAGTTGAGACCCAAATCATAGTCCTTGATGAGTTCCAACCATCTTCTTTGCCTGAGATTCAAATCAGGTTGTGTGAAAAGATACTTCAGACTCTGATGATCCGAGTATAACTCGCAATGACTACCAAGAAGGTAATGTCGCCATTGCTTAAGAGCATGAACAACAGCTGCAAGCTCAAGATCATGAG
Organism: Avena longiglumis; assembly: GCA_030063025.1. Taxonomy (NCBI): domain Eukaryota; kingdom Viridiplantae; phylum Streptophyta; class Magnoliopsida; order Poales; family Poaceae; genus Avena; species Avena longiglumis. Next base: position 153,813,777 of record CP125978.1, read on the forward strand.
TTGGGTAGTTGTTTTCATGTGGTTTTAGCTGACGGGAGGCATAAGCCACCACATTCCCATCTTGCATTAACACACATCCAAGACCTTGGTGAGAAGCATCACAGAAGACAACAAATTATTTGCTAGTGTCTGGGAGAACCAACACCGAAGCAGTGGTTAACTTGGTTTTCAACATCTGGAAGCTTTCCTCAGCCTTATCAGACCATTCGAACTTCTTATCCTTCTTAAGAAGATCAGTCATCGCCTTTGCAATTCTGGAGAAGTTCTCGATGAATCGACGGTAATAACCACCCATCCCGAGAAAACTTCGGACATCCTTGACGGATTTAGGAGACTCCTAGTCGAGGATAGTTTGGACCTTATCTGGGATAACATCAACCCCTTTGGCGGAAACAACATGACCAAGGAATACGAGCTCTTGTAACCAAAACTCACATTTGGAGAACTTGGCATAGAGACGATGTTCTCGAAGTTTTGTCAACACCTAACGAAGATGTTCAGCGTGCACTTCTTCAGTTTTGGAATAGACCAGAATATCATTGATGTAAACCACGACGAACTTGTCAAGATACACCATGAAGATGGAATTCATAAGCCGCATGAAAGTGGCTGGAGCATTGGTAAGACCAAAGGACATGACTGTATACTCGTAAAGACCATAACGAGTGGTGAAAGCAGTCTTTGGAATATCTTCTTTACAGATCTTTATCTGGTGATACCCTGACCTCAAATCCATTTTGTATAAGACAGTGGCACCACTTAAATGATCAAAAAGATCGTTGATCCTAGGGAGAGGATACTTGTTCTTGATAGTCACAACATTGAGTGGGCGATAGTCCACAACCAGATGCGGTATATTGGTATCCCGCTTATTAACAAAGATGGTAGGACATCCCCAAGAAGATGTGTTGGGCTGAATGTATTCTTTTCCTTCTAACTCCTATAATTGCTTCTTCAACTCCACAAGCTCATGAGGAGGCATACGATAGGGTCTTTTAGAAACAAGAGCAGTTCCAGGAACTAACTCTATGACAAACTCCACACTTCGATTAGGTGGCATGCCACGCAACTCCTCAGGAAAAACATCTGGGAATTCACATACCACGGAAACATCTTGAATCTCTAATGGAGGTAGAACTTCAAGAGCATACAACTCCGCTTCAGGAATAGATATAGCTGAAGGAGATAGTGACCCTACAGTCCAATACTTGACTGTTATGCCAGCAGGACTAGTCAGAGTCACAGACTTAGTTGTACAATCAAGAATAGCTTGATAGCGGGTCAACCAGTCCATGTCCAAAATAACGTCAATGTAAGTTGACTTAAGGGCGATCAAAGAAGTGGGGAAAAGTTGAAATGCAACTTCGATTAGATTCCCATGACTAACCATGGTGGAACACCACCTAGAACCAGGAGACTGATCTAGCAGAGGAACATACAATCCCTCAAAACTTATCCCATGCATTTGAGCAAAAGCTTGTGACAGGAATGAATGCGATGCTCCAGAATCAAATAAAACTTTAGCTGGAATTTGATTGATACGAAGCGTACCCATGATGATGCTTGGATCTTTCTGAGCCTCTTCAGCAGAGATATGGTTCAGGCGACCTCTTCCAGCACCTTGGTACTTATCATTATTCTTTGGTGGTTGTGCCTTCTCAGCAGCACTCTTTTGAGGACACTCCTTTGCATAATGACTAGGCTGATGGCAGTTGAAGCATATAAAACCTGATCCAGTACCAGAAGTAGGGTAATTTGATCCACCGGCATTGTTTGAAGTAGCATTCGGACGAGGGGCATATCTAGAAGACCTTGGAGTATAAGGAGCACGTGGCACAACACAGTAAGGCACGAAGACACGATGCTTCTTATTGCCAGAACCAGCCTTGTTGTACCCCTCCTGAGGACGCTTACGGGTTTCTTCATACTCCACCTTCCCACTCTCGGCCTTCATAGCCTTGTTGACAAGACCTTGGAAGTTACCAAAGTCCATGAGGTGGATATCACGGCGAACCTCGGGATCCAGTCCCTTGCGGAACAGAGCTTGCTTCTTAACATCAGTGGAGACCTCTTCAGTAGCATAGCAGGCAAGACGATTGAAGCTACACTGGTAATCACACACGGAACCAGTGCCCTGCTTAAGCTTGAGGAACTCCTCCCTCTTCTGATCCATCAAACCCTCCGGAATATGATAAGCTCGGAAGGCTTCGGTGAACTCTTGCCATGTAACAACATGTTGAGCTTCTTGCATAACAAAGAAATTTTCCCACCACGAGTTAGCTGCTCCCTCCAGATGATAGGCATAAAAAGTCACCCAATCAGCTTGAGCAACACGACCAACCTGAAGTTTGCGCTCCATGGTGTGAAGCCAGTAATCCGCATCGAGTGGGTCAGTGGAATAGCTAAAGACTGGCGGAGTGAGACATGTGAAGTCCTTGATACCAACTTGATTGTTCTGGCGTTGAGCAGTGTTGCGCTCAATCCTTTCAAGGAGCCTCATGTTGTCAGCACGGTTGGTTTCATACATGGCCATGAGTTGAACCATTGACGGTGGTGGAGGAAGGTTGGAAGATTCACCCTCATTTTCGGCACCCCGAGCATGAGAACGGGTACGGGCACGAGAGGTATCACCCATCCTGAAAGAAAAAAAAGAGTTAGACAAGGGATTCAAAGGAACATGAAAGAAAAGATGAACAAAGAGTACTTGGTATAAACGTATCATCTTATCAAGCATGGTAGTATCAAAGCATACTAATGTATACACTAACCAGCTGACTTACAAACCATGACAATGGAATGCTAAGATGTTACACACCAAGCAAAACTGAGATATCTTGGAACTCTGAGAATAGCAATCAAGTACGGAGTACTTTATAAAAACAACCCCAAAACCACGATCCTAGAAGTTTTGAGATATGAGATGAGGAATGAAAACCTTTTCAAACCAAATAGGGTAAGAAAAACTCCAGCATCAGAAACACACCAGAGAAGGAGTAAAAAGAATCCTAGTGAGAGTTTCTGCAAATAATTTTAGCTTTCAAATAGTTTTTTCAACTTCTAGACTGAACATCGGCCAATAAAAGGGTTTCCTGCAGGCAGTCCTCCTCTAATACCAAAACCTGTAGCACCCCTCGGGATTAGGGTTAAACTAACCTCAGATCAACATATAAGATAAGCTCAACTCCAAACACGGAAGATCACAGTATGATTTGGTAACATTACACATGGATTCAACAGCATAAGTTTAAACTCTTAGCAGAGTAAGATATTAGAGTTATTACAATCCAGAGGTCATAGACCCAACATTACATCACACAGCGAAAGAAAATTATGTTGTTCTACACAAAAACTTAGCAAATGTCCTAAGAGGCCATAAAAAAAGTGACGCCCATCCCATAGTCCTTTGGCTGCTACTTGGGACCCCCAACTACTCGTCGATGTCAACGTAGAAGCCACCTTTAGTTGCAACCAGATCCTTTGTAGAAAAACAACAATGGCGCAAGGCTGAGTATGATAATGTACTCCGCAAGACTTAGATAACCTAGTATCTACATGCTCTATCTAGAAAGGCTTTCTCTGGATTTACTTTTGCGAAAATCAATCTCTATTTGTAAACAAGAGAGAAAAGAGGCTCGTCCACTCATAATATTTTAAAAGAGATAAGATAACGACTTCTTCATCTTGTTCATCACATCTTGATAACCACCAGCTTCCTCAAACCTCCTATCTAGGATCACCCCCTCGACCCAGAGGAAGCATCCTTAGCACACGTGGATCAGCAAGTTTTATAGTGGTTAAAGTTATCTATGATCTTAGACTCTGGTCACCAAGCGTTCATAACCGTGAACATGGCTTTTCGAAAAGATTAATACCCTACAGGGGTGTACAACTTTACACACACGTACCAACCGTCTCTTAATGCCAAATATTATTAGCCCTCTTCCTTGGAAGGCCGGCAGAGGGTGGTTGACCACGACCTTTACCTTGCTTTCGCCGAGACCATGAGTCACGCAATAAGTATGGTTCCACTGTAATGGGTCAAATCCCAAAGCCGGTACTTAAATATGTGAGGAGATGTTGGTTCACCAGGGGCTCCATCGACCCCAAGCAACCCGGTCCACGCTTCCCTACCTGTTATGATGCACCTCCATCACCTCCCCTTTCGAAAACGTTTTCAATGCGTATGCCAAATGGAAAGCCCGAACTATGTGAATCATGGAATCTACTAGGCAAGTTAGTCAGTCGAGGGGTTCCCAAGCCCCGTGTGGTTGCACGCTCGTATATGTTCCAAAGGCAAGAACTCAGTTCCTAGTGGTGGCGATCATGGGACTACAAATACCACACCCAACGTGGCCTCCCATACAAGCCTTAACATATTTAGGTAACTCCTTCGAGGATGTCACCATCTCCTACCTTTCTAGATTCTCCGGCATCTCTGATTCATCATTCGGATAGATCAGAAATTGTTACTATGCATGGCTAAGCTGTCGATCTCAGAAGCTCTAGCAACGCTCAGATGCCAGACCTAGGTATGCTAGGACCAGTGGATCAGGAGTATCAGGCTACAAGAGGGAAACTATGCAGCAGGTAGGTAACACTAACCACTGACAAAATACCTCATTGGAGTCGTGTGCATCATAGCGAGAAAGTAATATACTTTGTAAAATTAGGTTCAGAATGAGAGGATATGCTTGCCTTGTCCGTCAGTAGACAGGTATGGATCTTCGGTGTTGTTGACTTTAGCTTCGGGTTCGGATCCTATCGCGAAGAACCAATACGGGAAAGAAAGGCGACAATCAAGACATGGCATCGATTCAATGCTAAAACAAGGATGATGATATGACAAGTTAAAGTGCATTAAAATGAAACCCTAAGGCATGCTTGACAGCTTAAACAGGGTTCCGAGGGGTGCAAACCCTAACTCGGGAAAACTCCGGAATCACCTGTGAGGGGTTACTATGTTATTCTAAATAAACTTGTCATTAAAGTTGATTACCAATGCATGATTATAGTGTAATTAGATAGTTCTCATTTTTCTGAACATTTTGATATTTATTTGTATTTTTCTGGCTTATAGATATTTAGTTATTGATTTTACAATATTTAAACCTTTTCTAAAATTATTAAACAATTTAAATTGAATTATTGCGTCAGGCTGACCCTAGCCAGTGAGACTGACATAGGGGCCCGAGTCCACCTCATCAGCCACCCTGGCGGTCAGCGGTCAAAGGGTACCCAGGCCATGTCGGGGTGACGTCAGCACGGCGGCCACCGCCAAATGGTCGCCAGAGATGGCGAGGGATGGCCCGCGGGACTGCGGGGCCTAGTCTACTCAAACCAGCGCATCAAGACGAACCCAACGGTGGCGACAACGCTGGTCTTGGGTCACCGGAGCTTGGTCAACAACGAGCGGCAGCGGCGGCGCTTGCAGATCGACGGCGTGCGATGGATACGAGAGGCTAGAGGGCAAGAAGAGGGTGCCTTGAGCACCAGAGGCTCACCACGGTGCTCGCAGGTGGGTCAGAGAAGCCAGGCAAGGCCGGAATCAATGGCGAGGTGCTCGGTGGACCTCGTCGGTGTTGAAGAAGAAGGGATCGATGCGGTCGATCGGGGGCGTCCCAGCCCGATTCCTTCGGGGAGGAGGATGCTCGCGTCCAGACGGAGCTCGTGGCGGTGTCGGATGGGCGAGGGCAGTCTGGAGACGGCAGCTAGCCGGCGGCCATGGCGGGCTATGGTTCGGCTTGCATGTTGCAGAGAGGGAGAGAGAGAGAGCGCGAGGGGGAGGATAAGATCTGGGGAGGGAGATGCGTACGGGGGAGATCCTTATCCTCGTCCAGAGTGGCGGCGAGGATCTTGACGCCGACGAGCGGTGGCGCGGCGACACGCAGGTGCTTCCCGAGCTTGACGACGCCGATTGCGTGGACAAAGTGGTATTGGGCCTAGGCGGGCTTCGCTGGGCCGCTGGCTGTTGCTTGCGAGCGGCAGGGAGAGGAAGGAAAGATGGGCCGACCTGGTTAGGGTTAGAATTAGGTTTTTTTTTCTTCCAGAATTCCTTTTTATTTCTGTTTTTAGTTTTCTCTTTTGTATTTTCATTTGAGTTCTGTTTTGAATAATTCAAAAATACAAGAATTTATTATAAATATTTGAAATATTGCAGGGGCCCTATTAATCCTTTTGGGATCCAAACATTTTGTCATTTCAAAATTGAAAACTATTTGAATGTGGTTTCAAAGAGAGGGGGAAATTAGGGTTTTGGATTTGCATTTAATTCAACACACTTGATCTTATGCATATCTTTTATTGATTTAAACAGATGCATGCAATGCTTAAGTAATAATTACATATATTACAAACTTGGGTTGTTACAATACACATATTCACTTAACTCCATAATGAAATAATGATTTCCACTATTTGTTGAAAATATGATACATCAACATGTATAAAATTCAACATTTCTTCGTATATCACCGTTTTACCAGAATGCGAAGTTTTAGCCATTTTGCCAAACGAGGCATGGTTTTGCAAAGTCTCCAGATCAAATATATAAGGCCCCGACTTTCATCTAAAATGAAAAACATGCAATAACCTCCATGACTTAAAAAATAGTGTAATTTCATTATGAAACTTTGGATACCTTTTAGCATTCTATTCCTTTAGAAATGCATAAACTATTATCATTAACATAGTGATGAGAATAACTCATATATAATCATAATGTGACCATAAAGGTATTATTCATAATAAAGTACAACTGGCTTGTAACTTATTCATATGAATAATTGTCTCGCCAAGAGCAAGATACACAAACAAGGATTACAAAATTTTATTCAAGTCCACTAATCCAAATGATAAACTTTTCAGGAAAGGAGTGATGTCAGCCATCAACTAGTTTTCTTGCCATCATCAAAAATCGTATTGCCTCAATTCCAGCAATTCTCAAGCAGATCATCCTGTTTTCACAAAACAGGACAAGTATCCAATACTTCTATAAACTGCAACGAATTTTGCAAGAATTACATTTATAACTTCATATATCTAACATATACCCTTTTCTTCCATGACCTCCACTTGCAATCAATCCCTTTTGAGAGTTCTTAACTCTAATGCAAGATTGCTAAGTGATTCTCCAAATATTCCGTTTTCATTCATCATGGAGGAAACCTGATCCAACAACTCATACTTTATGTGCCGTATTTTGTAGAATACATAATTGTAGTCCAACTCTCCATCAAATGGAGAATTACTTATTGGATGATTATAGAGAAAACATAAACGTTGCAGAGTCATCGAACAATCTCCTAATGGTTATTGTATCAAGAAGAGATGACCATCTGCTAAGTTCCACATCGAGCAAGGATATCCCTAAGGCGTAGGTATTAACCTATGAAGCTGGACCCTTCTGCTAAGTTCCACATCGAGCAAGAAATTTCCCATGGTCGAAAACGACCTCAATGGGATAGGCCATGATCTACTAATATATTTGCAATTAAACATCTAGAGTAAGTTCATAATATGAGTCCAATTCATAATTGAGCTCCCACTAAAATAGTCATCCGCTAGATGATTTTAGCGATCACACGATCCTAATTCACTATGCAACCCCTGATCGTCATGGACGGCAACATAGCTTCAAAGGTAGACATTCTCTAATGTCAATCACATCATCCATGTGACTCATAATCGATCTTTCGATCTCTTATGTTCTGAGGCCATGTCTGCACATGCTAGCTCTCCAATTCAACCTTAGTGTATTGCATGGCATATACATGGCTTGTAACCCACACCGTATGCGAACATAGTTATGTCTAGTCCCCAATCATCACGACCAGCTTTATAACAACGAACTTTCTTGGTGTTTTCACACTAAAGGAGAACATAATATTGGTATTAATAGGGATCATATTATCTAATATGCTACCATTGAGTGTCTAATACTAGCACACAATAAGATGTAGAACAGGTATCAACATCACATGTATATTATGATATGATATGGTCCTTCTTGCGCCCTGATCTCCATCGAGCGCCCCGGCATAATCTGCATCTTGCCACCTGTTTGACACCAAGTCCATGGCTCCACCAGTAGGTCGTCCATCGGAACAATGACTATTACTATACATCTTAGTAACATAAAAAATAAACTACTTTACCTTCATAATGACCAACACCATATCAAATCACATGCCCTCCTGCCTATACTTTATATTTTGCAAGTTTTACGTGATTGTTAGTGCTTTCGCAATAGAGCCATTTCTGATCTACGAACTTTCCAACCACAACATGGATCCAAATGGTTGTCTCTAATACACCCCTTTTAGGGCCCTCCATTATAAATGCTATATCAACATTTGAAAGAGAGACAGACACCCGCTAGCCACTTACACGGAACAAGCTGTATGTCGAGCGTGGAACCAGTCTCGTGTAGGGATACGCGTAAGGTCAGTACGGGCCGCTTCATCAAACAATACCGCGATATAAACAAGTACATGTGGGAGGATAACAACTATAGGATCAATGACCACACAACTCATGTACGTACTGCTCGTACAACATCACTACGCATATATCGGCTCTGATACCACTGTTGGGGTTCCGGTGCAGAAACATTTCCTATGCAAGATGCCCTAATGCCTAAGATCTGTGTATTAGTAATGCATTAACAACCGAAGGTTTCAGATACATACCCTTGTAGTCCGAAAGTGGTTAGCGTTTCGAGGGGAACGTGGTTGAAGTAGTCGTGCTCGTATCCGACCTCAAGGTTGCGAAGCTCCTCGCAAGCCACCCCTTTATCCATATTTGTGCAGCAGTCTGGCCCACGATATCCAAGGTGCCCCAAGTGTGTCCCCTCGTGGTTTCGTACACATATGATGTACGATGACGACCTCTGTCTCCTCGATCCCGCCGGGAGTGCGAAAGTAGATCTCTATCTTAGAATCTCTGCAACACAACGGTGCACGCGGTGAAGCCTCGTTCGCACATCTCATACATGCCATGGTCACAAGGTGGAGAGAGAGGAGAGGAAGTCAACTAAAGGACTTATCTTGGTGTGTTTAGTCCCATGCATGGGCACCCCTTTATATAGGAGGAGCGGTGTGTGCCCTCCTGATACGTCCAAAATGTATCTACTTTCTCGAACACTTTTTCTATTGTTTCTCCTCTAAACTTGTGTGATTTGGATACAACTAACACGGATTGACGCTGTTTTCAGTAGAATTACTTTGGTGTCTAGTTTTTGTGCAGAAAATCAACTATCAGGAAAAATCCCGGAAAATATGCCAAAAATCATAGTTCACTAGAAGACTCATGGAGCCAGAATATGAGATGGAGGGGAGGCCTGAGGGGCCCACACCTCCTGCCGTACGGGTGGGCCCAGGTCATGCCTGGAGGGGGTGTGGCTGCCCCAGGCACTGTCGTGGTATTTCCGATGAGTACACCATGGAGGGGTCCTCACAGTGCGTGTTTAGAGATGTGGGGTAATGCTGACGGTTGATGGGTACGAGGTAACACAGCTTACCCAAGTTCAGATCCCACAATGGTGCGGAATCCTACTCCTGCTATAAATCACTATAATGGCAATACGCCGAGTTACAGGGATCAGTTCGCTGTGCGAGATGTATGTTGAATCGTTCCCTAAAGGCTCCCATAGGTCTGGCTAATATAGTCGCCAGGTCCTAGGGTTACAGGGAAAGTCCTAGCCGGACAGGTTACAGAGTCCTACACAGTATACAATGAGTCTAACATGTCTTGCACTCCAAGGCTCTGGGTACGACAGTGACTCCTCTGTAGCCTTCCTTTATCCGGCATGGGCGTCCCTTCTGGATCCATCTAACTGGGCCGCCCAGCAGGCCATGGGCCATGCTACCAACAGTGGGCCACCCGGGTTATCCGGATAAGAGACATGCTATGAGGATACCCATATAGCATATCCCCAACAGTAGCCCCCGGAGAACTCCGAGATCTTGCGCCGTATTGCCTCTTCAAGTTGAATGCTCCATCTAGATGGATGTCGGCAAATCGTCAAGCAATATCTTGCAGTCCTCACAAGAACCCTGCACTATTCTCCGTCTTCAACTTGTAAGTCGGAGAAATGCTGAATCTTCCATCGTACTCTTCTCGTAGCCGGACCGGATCCGTCCATGCCGGAATATTCTGATGTGATGGTTCACCTGCTAGTGATAGCTAGGGCAACATAGGCATAGGTCAGCGATGCCTCGTAACTCACACATGCAGAGAACACAATGATGTCCGTTCTTCCCGCGCGAAGGATACTAACCGTTCGCGATGGTGGTTGGGAACGTGGCGAAATTTCCGCTCATGCGCACACACGCACTATCCACGCATCAACCATTTGATCGCTTTGCACGAATCATGACGCTGGAGATTATAAATTACAACTGCGGTGGATTTTTACTTTTTACCTCATTCTCCTCCTTCGTCATCGTCTTCCTCCTGCGAGGGTCTCCTCGAGCCCTCCGCGTGCACGTGAAAAAACCCTAACCTCTTCCAATCTCCCAGCCACCTCTCTCCCCTTCCAATGGCGAGCAGCAGCTCTAACCCATCCATGGCGGCAACGTCCGATTCCGCGGCTAAGCCGATGGGCTCCGTCCACGTGCCCCCAGAGGGCCTGGTGCTTCCAAATTCCGCGGTGGTGGAGTCCACCGGCGGCGACCATAACCCAGTGGTGCTGGAGCTACTGGAGGAAGAGGGCGACTCCCATAAGGGGGATTGGCGTGGCTCTAATATCACAAACAATGATATCAAAGAGATGCTCGTCAAAGGCTACCTTCCCATGACGGAGGGGCTTGTCTGGCAGGCGAGGTCACCCCTTCTCCCCAAGCCGGAGAGAAGGTGTACCTCAAATCACAATTGGTACGCGGTGTCTCCCTCCCCATCTCCGACTTCTTCCTTGCTGTCCTCAAACATTACCGGGTTCAACCTCAGAACCTTTCCCCCAATAGCATCCTCGCGCTTAGAAATTACGCGGCGCTTTGTGAGGGTTACCTAGGGATTAGACCTAGGTTAGACTTGTTCATCTACTTTTTTACCGTCAAGAGGGAAGATAGAGCGAACAAGGACGAGCTCAGGAACTGCGGAACGATTATCTTTAAGATCCGGCCTGGCCGGCGGTTCCCCCACATCGTCGACCATGAGTCTTGTAAAAACCAGCAGCGTACGTACTTCTACGGACCAGATATCCCTCTGGCTGACCGAGAAGAAACCTACCCGGACTTCGTCGATGGGGCCGCCACTGAAGCCCCGACATGGAGGTCCCAGGCCACCCTTCCCTCTGACAACGACGCTTCTCGTGCCATAAGGTAGATAGAGTGGTTTGTAGACACTCGTCTAACCGGGTTGGACCTAGCCATATGCTGGTTCATCAGGACGATCTAGCCTCTGCAGCTCCACTCGAAGTTGATGCATGAATATACCAAGGATAGGAAGGATAGTCTTTATATCTCCATGGACAACTTCTCAAGCGACTCCGTCAAGCTCCACCTCAAGGACATCATCAAGGTGAAGGACAGGAAGTGTGGCTTCACCATCACCTACGACATGTTCGAGGAGGCGAAGTGCCCAGAGGTACCTGTTTATTTTCCGTGTATGACATATACTCCAGTTCTTCCGTCTATCCATTATCATCTCATCTAACACTTTGGGATTTCACTTAACAGCTTAAAATCCTAGAGGAGGATAGCATGGCTGTCCAAATCTACGACCCCAAGATGAAGGAAGTCACCATCGTGTCCAACGACGATGTCCTGCTGGAGCGAAAGCGGAAGAGCTCCACCTCTGACATTGCCGATGGAGCCAAGAAGAAGAAGACAGGGGGAGGGGCCTCCAAGAAGACTACCGCCGCCCTGGAGGCGGAGAAAAGAAATATTACAGGGATCCCTTTTACCAGAGCACCCACTGTTGTGTAAGTCTCTCATCCTCCGACATTGTCCATTGTTTCATCTTATTCCTTTACTTATACTTTTGCATGTTTCAGGAAGAAGGCCAGTATCAGTTTGAAGAAGACCTCGAAAACATCGGGGGCTTCTAAAAACATTAGAGACATGTTGCACCGGGATGTCTCGCACTAAAAATCTCCCGCCATCGCCCTACCACTCCCAGCGTCCAGCCTACCACCGCTCTGACAAGCTCTCCAGCTAAGGATGCATCTGGCCCTTCCGCCATGGAAGTGGACCCAGGTGTCTCCCTAGATCTTGTCCTAGTCGATGAGAAGGTGACACAAGAAAGTACCGCTTCCAAAATGGTTGAAGCTCCGGCTAAGGATGCCATCGGTAGCAGTAAGGCGATGGTGGTAGGCGGAACGTCTATCAAAGGCGGCGCCTCTACACCCAGGACCTCCACATAGCTCCCGAAGATAGTCTACCCGGCGCTTATGTCGAGTAGCTCCACTCTGGCTCCTAGTGCGGCTCCAACATCTCCGACTTGCGGTCTTGAGGAGCTCCTCAGGCAAGCTGATATCCTGCGAGGAAATAGCCTTTCCTTTAGCAAGATATTTGCCGAGAGCGCCACCAATCTCAAGATCATCGCACTTGTAAGTTTTCTTTGCCTTTTGCATTTCATATGAGTATCTGTGACACCCCCAGGATCAGGGATAAACAAATCCTAGACCTCCGTCTGAAATAAGCTTAACCTTGAACTCGAGAATATTCAGTGAAGAATCGTAACATAGCAGTGACCCTACGACACAAAATTTATTACAGCAAGCTAATAACTGAGCGGAGAACCAAATTATTACAAGCAGAGGTCACTGACCACAAACATCAAACAACGGAAGGCAATTTATGCTATTAAGTATAGCAAACTTAACAAATGGCCTAAGAGGCCTGAAGCATAACAATGACGTCCTAGCCCATAGATTCCAGGCTGCCGGCCTGGAACCCCAAGCTACTCGTCGATGTCGATGTAGTACCAAACTGATCTTCAGGGAACACTTACTCTGCCAAAAGTGTCAACAAAGAAAGGGTGAGTAAAAGGTGTACTCTGCAAGACTTCTGTCTAGTGGAGTTTTTTTTGCGAAAAGCCATCTTTCTTTATAATAAGAGAGGGAGAAGAATCTCGTCTAGTCAAAGTATTTTAAAAGGGGATAAGAGAGCGACATCTCCGAAATATTGATCATCATCTTTTGATATACACCAAATCATCATCATCACCTGAACTAGGATCACCCCATCGTTCCCGTGAGGAAGCATCCTTAAGCACACGTTGATCTACCAAGTTTTATGATTAGGTTCAAGTTCTCTATGATCTTGAGTCCGGTCGCTAAGTCGTTCATAACCGTGAACACGTATTTTCGAAAAGATTATTACCCTGCAGGGGTGTAAAACTTTACCCACAAGTACTAACCTTCTCTTAATGCCACTAGATAAGCCCTCTTCCTTGGAAGGCCGGCAGAGGGTGGTTAGACACGACCTTTACCTTGCTTTTGCCGAGACCATGAGTCACGCAATAAGTATGGTTCCGCCGTAACGGGTCAAATCCCGAAGCCGGTACTTAAATATGTGATGCGAGGTTGGTTAACAAGGGCTCCATCGACCCCAAGCAGCCCGGTCCATGCTTACCTACCTGTTATGAATGCACGAACTTCACCAGGCAAATCTTTCAAAACATTTTCTATGCATATGTCGAATGGAATGCCCGAACTATGTGACTCATGGAATCTACTAGGCAAGTTAGTTGCTCGTGAGGTTGTCCAGGCCCCATGTGGTTGCACACTCGTCTTGGTTCCAAACGCAAGAACTCAGGTCCTAGTGGTGGCGAGCATGGGACTAGAAAAACCACATGCCACCGTGGCCTCCCATACAAGCCTTAGCATGTTTAACTTATATCACCGATCTCATATCATCATGTTCTCCTGTCATACTAGATTCTCTGCATCTGATACATCATCTAGATGGACCAGAACTGACAGCTATGCATGGCTAAGCAGACACAATATAAGCTCTGGCAGTGCACACAAGCCAAACCTAATTATGCTAGGAGCAGTGGATCAGGTAATATAAGCTCAAAGGGAGTATGTAGTAGATAGGATACTCTATATATCAATAAAAGACCACAGTAGAATCGTATGCATTATGGAAGAATTAAAATGCTTTTGAAATCGTAGGATTATATCATGGTGGGGCTATGCTTGCCTTTGCATGTTGATAAACGATAAGCAGATCTTCGGGAGCCTTGTACTTGACTTGGTTATAGTTGGTCAAGTATTGTTAGTCGATCTTCAATCTTCGACGGTGTTGATCTCTGGCTTCGATCTTGATCTTGATATCGTATTCTACCGGAAAGAACCAAACACCGGAAAGAGAGGGAAACAATCAACACATGGCATCGATGCAATGCTCAAACAAGAATGATGATATGACAAGTTAATTTGTATTGAAATGAAACCCTAAACCATGCTCGACAAATTAATCAGGGTTCCGAGGGGTGAAAAACCCTAATTCGGAGAAACTCCGGAACACATGAAAGGGGTGGATTTGTTCTTCTAATTAAACTTGTCATGAAATTTGATTAAAAATGGGTGGAACACATTTTGATATATTATTTGTATTTTTCTGAATTCTAAATTAAAAGTTATTAAGTTTACAATATTAAAAACAATTCCTGGAATTATTAAACCTTTTCTTAATTCAAATAAAACTGGAAATACTTTTAACACAGAGGCTGGGCTAGCCATAGACACAGACAGGTGGGCCTCTGGCCACCTCAGCCTCCACGCAGGCAAAATGGGACATGGGGGTTGCGACTGTTATTTCTCACCGAGGCAGGGGCTACCCACTGCAACTGAAGGGTGGGGCCGAGGCCACGTTGGGAAGCCACGTAGGCGCCACGCAGGCCTCGCCAGAGAACGTCCAGACGGCGGTGCGGGACGACGATTGACGGCGAACTGGGAAGCGCGAAGGGGAGGGTTCGAACGAGCTCATCGCGGGGAACCTAATCCTGGCGGCACCGCTGTGGGGTGGTCACCAGAGCAGCCTAGAAGACAAGCAAACGCGGCGGCCGACGGCGGCGCTCGGCAACAGAGAAAGCTAGAGGAAGAGGAGAGACGAGAGGTGGTGCTGGAGCAACGCGTGCTCACCCTGAGCGCGTGGGGATGGTAGGAGAGGGCGCGTGAGGTCGAGATGGCACGGATCAACGCCGGAAAGCTTCATCGGGGACGACGAAGATGACACCAGCGGCGGTGATTAGGAGCGCGAGGCCTCGATTCCTTCAGCCAGGTGACCAAGTCCATCGTGGCAGATCTACTAGTCACCTCTACGAGGCACGGGGAGGCCGGGAACGGCGGGGCGACGACGGGCTTCATCGGCTAGGGTTCGGGTTTGAAGAACCAGAGAGAGGGAGATCGCTGGGAGGGGAAAGTGAGGGGATAGGGTTAACCGCGACGGCGCAAGGGTTATTGTAGGCGTAGGGGCGGCGGCGGGCATCTTGGCGCCGGGCGGGCATCGCGACGCCGGCGAGCGGCGGTTGCTGCGCCAGGCAGCTGCTTGGCTGCGCGAGGAAGACGGCAGGGGGAGAGGTCGAACCGGTATGGGCCCTGGCTGGGCTGGCTTGGGCCGCTGCTGGGCTGTAGGGAAGGTTGCAGGGGGAGAGGAAGAAGAGCTGCGCCGGCCTGGGGGTGCTCTGGATACACTTTTTTTTGTAAAACCTTTTTCCTTTTTCTGTTTTGTGTTTTTCTCCTTGTATTTCAAATCCTTTTCAGTTTTAAACAGTTTGAAAATACCAAAGAGTTTTGAAATCATTGTAAATATTCAGGGGTCCTTTATACCAACTTGGGCTCCAATAAACTTTGATACTTTTCAAAATATGAAAACCATTTGAATGCATTTCAAAGAGAGGGGGAGATAGAGTTTTAGGGTTGGATTTATTTTGCTTGAATGCACAAGTTAAAACATGATGCTCATGATGCACAAACAAACCCTAAATAGTAATTAGCTAATACTGGGGTGTTACAGCTCTATCCCGCTTACGAGAATCTCGACCCGAGATTCCAAAGGTAGGAAGAGAGACAGAGAGAGAAAGAAACAAGGCTACTTTAAAGATAAGAGGGAAAACACACTAAACGACACACATAGTATCTCATGGTCAACTCATGGATGGAGTGTTTAGAAACAACTCTAAGATGACGACCATGAAACACAAGAAGGTAACGGAGGAAACAAGAGGAGAAAGGTTTCAAGTTGTTAGATAGATAGTCTTCATAAGGATTGAGACCATGGAGCTTCCGAAGGGTTTAAGCTTCTGAACAGGAAAGCTTACAACAGAAGGAATAGAACACAGACTTCGAGAGATGAACCTCTACTAAATGGATTAAGTAGAGAGTTCAGGTTGCGGAGATATGGATCAACAAAACCAAGCTGTTGAACTACTTTGACACAGAAGGTCACTTTTTCATTCAACAAAAGGCTTAAGACAGAAAGGTGTTTTGGTGGAGAGGACTCACAAGAGTCGCAAGGAACATGTAGCAAGAGGAACTTCTGATTACCAAACTCATAGTCACTCTTAAAACATGGTTGAGGGAACAAAGGAAACTCTTTATTCATCTAGATTTATCAAAACCTTTGCCAAGATTATGATATTACTTTACACCACTAGACGAATTGGCTAGAAGATTCCTGATGACACGAGAAGGAAGAAACTTCATTTTCAGACTTCAAACACTTGGCACAACGTAACGCTTGCGAACATAAAAGGGTCTGGAGGATTGACCGAGAGACATTTAGCAACACTACTTTAAATGTTCTCCTTGATGTTCGAGAAATAAAACATCAAGTAAAGGTCAGACTTCGGATACAAAGGAATCATAATCACCACTCCTATAATAACATATAGAAGAAGTCTCATGAAGAGTGGTTGTTATTGCTGAATCAAGAGAATATGACAAGTGATCTTTCCAGCTAAGTGTGTCAACCATTACATCAATCTTGCCAGACTTACAAATAGACCTATGCCAAAACCTTGAGGAACACCGACCATCATTGCTTCTTGAGATTCAGATCTGGTTAGGTGGTATGATATTTCAGACTCATCATGTCTGAATAGAAAGTTTGCAACATTTACCACAAAGGTAAAGTCACTAGATTCTCAAGACACGGACTATAGGTCAAGCTCCAAAGTATGAGCTAGATTGCTGGACCCATGTATTTAGCAATTTGTCGGAAAACAACTGCACAAACTTAAGGTACTGACAATCAAACACACATGTGTCCTTAAGGAACGGAGTTAACTTTACTCTACTCCATGGCGATATCTTTCAACAATTGCACATGAATCTGAGAAGGTCACTTCTAACATCCATAACACAAACTTCGAGATGAATCGAAGATGGTTCTTGAAAGTTTCCAACATTAATGCGAAATGTTCCATATGAATCAAATCGAACATGGAGAAGATGAGGATGTCATTTATGGGCTCAACAACAAACTTATCGGAACACTCCGAAGAGATAAACTCATATGTTGCATGAACAAGGCAAAAATACTGGTCAGATCAAAGGAGACGGAGATGTACTTAAGTGAAACATCACGAGTAAACATCATCATCAAGATAGTCCTTGGAATTGAGTTTGATTTGACAATAACCCAAATCAAATCAAAGATGGGGGAAGATAACATATCCATGAAGGGAATACTATCTTTCTTCAAAACGAACAAAACTAGACATCCCTTTAAGAAGGAACAAAGTCGGATATAACTTTTGTCTTACAACTCTCCAAGTTGTTGTTTAAGCTCAACCAACTAGTTCAGGGGTATCCAGTACGGATCCTTGGAGAAAGGTGTAGTTCAAAGAACTGACTTGCTCAAGAACTTGACAACATGGTCATGTGGCAACAAGGCGAAACTTCTAGTAGACATCTAGAATATCACGAACCACCGATATGTCACTTAGTTCGAGAGGAAACTTACTTTGTAAGGCAAGAAGACATAGTCTTAGACCTTCGGCACAAACCTAACTCTTTGACTGAAGAGAGTGCACCAGAATAACGAACTTGGTAGCACAATCATTATTCGCCTAGTGATAGGATTAACCAATCACGCTAAGAATGACTCAAATGTCCTTAGAGTTCAAAAGAATAAAAATTGTTAAGAATCTTAGATGGCCACATTGTTACGCACACGCATCACTCATGAGCGCGAAAGCTCAAGGGAGGGTGGGTAAATATGTGTAGGAGCAGCACTTCATGAAGGGGTCATGAAACTCGACACGACCTCTTAGTATAAAATAGTGTGATACTTTCAGGTAGAACAGATGGAAGACAATCTATGCCTCTTAATTTGCAGATTACAACACTTTTACCTGGTCCTAGATATGACGAGGTACTGGAGTTTTTTTCTCCTAGACATTCTGAAATGGTTTTTCTGGACGGAACACAGGAGCATCTTGCATTAGAAGACACCGATGCACATTTACTACTTGGCTACCAACTGGTAGACAAAGGTTGGAAAACAACAAGGAAAAGGGGAACATGCTCAGGATGGAATCCCGAGATGTGGATGCATGAGTCAACAATCTTCCGAAAACCAATGCAAAGAAGGGAAAATGTGTGGCGGAGTCATGAACATAGATGCGAGACTCTCGAGGAATACTCTTGTCGTGATCTATTTGGTTCCATTAAAGAACATCTGCCATAGCATGTGGTAGGGGAAGTCCTTCATTGTCACAATTTAATAGCGACAAAGACCACAAGCTTGAAGGCTAGAATTGTAGTACCAGCCATCCTGAGGTAATGTATGAACATTAACGACAGGGGTCAAAGGAATGGACCTTGGTTTAAAGGTCATCTTCATGTACAAGATTCTCAACACCAGAATCCAGCACAATCCGGGATCTTCGGTTCAAGTCCAGGGGTTAAAACCCAAAGAAAGGAGTAACTACTACTTGAGTGACATAGTGTACACTGCAAGATAGTATCCACGAGGTAGCTTCCTAGAGAAGAAACGACTTCTGAAGTACCCAACAAACGAAAAGGAGGCACACGAGGCGAAAGGAAACCTCGAAGCCTAGAACAGAACACTATAGATCCAACAATATAATATTGTGGGTCCAAAAGATAGAGAGATCATGATAGAAAGGAATCTCTTAGATGAACAAGAACAACAAGGAATTCAGAATAGACACAACTCTAGAGAACTCAACATTAGGTCAACTGGTTGAGAAATGACACGCCAAAATGCACCTAAGCTTTGAAAGACTAGAAGAGATATCAAAAGTTTTCCAAAATCAACACCAGATAAGATGACCCAGAGTAAGAGCGAAACTTGATAAGGAGAAAAGAAGCATACTAGAGTTTTCGCAAATACTTTTCAGCTTTTAAAATAGTTTTCACAAACACTAGACTCAACATCGACCAATAGCAAGGTTTTCCTATGGTCGGTACTGCTCTGATACCAAGAACTATGACACCCCCGGGATTAGAGCTAAACAAATCCCAGACCTCCATATGAAATAAGATTAACCTTGAACTCGAGAATATCCAGTGAAGAATCGGTAACATAGCAGTGACCCTACGACACAAAATTTATTACAGCAAGCTCATAACTTAGCAGAGAACCAAATTATTACAAGCAGAGGTCACTAACCACAAACATCAAACAACGGAAGGCAATTTATGCTATTAAGTATAGGTCAACTTAACAAATGGCCTAAGAGGCCTGAAGCATACGATGACGTCCCAGCCCATAGATTCCAGGCTGCCGGCCGGGAACCCCAAGCTACTCGTCGATGTCGATGTAGTACCAAACTGATCTTCAAGGAACACTTACTCTGCCAAAAGTGTCAACAAAGCAAGGGTGAGTACAAGGTGTACTCCGCAAGACTTATGGCTAGTGGAGTTGTTTTGCGAAAAGCCATCTTTCTTTATAACAAGAGATGGAGAAGAATCTCGTCTAGTCAGAGTATTTTAAAAGGGGATAAGAGAGCGACATCTCCGAAATATTGATCATGATCTTTTGATATCCACCAAATCATCATCATCATCACCTGAACTAGGATCACCCCCTCGTCCCCGTGAGGAAGCATCCTTAAGCACACGTTGATCTACCAAGTTTTATGATTAGGTTCAAGTTCTCTATGATCTTGAGTCCGGTCGCCAAGTCATTCATAACCATGAACACGGCTTTTCGAAAATATTATTACCCTGCAGGGGTGTACAACTTTACCCACACGTACTAACCTTCTCTTAATGCCACTAGATAAGCCATCTTCCTTGGAAGGCCGGCAGAGGGTGGTTAGACACGACCTTTACCTTGCTTTCGCCGAGACCATGATTCATGCAATAAGTATGGTTCCACCGTAACGGGTCAAATCCCGAAGCCGGTACTTAAATATGTGAGGAGAGGTTGGTTAACAAGGGCTCCATCGACCCCAAGCAACCCGGTCCACGCTTACCTACCCACTCGGCAAATCTTTCAAATGATTTTCTATGCATATGTCAAATGGAACGCCCGAACTATGTGACTCATGGAATATACTAGGAAAGTTAGTTGCTCGTGAGGTTGTCCACGCCCCGTGTGGTTGCACGCTCGTCTTGGTTCCAAAGGCAAGAACTCAGGTCCTAGTGGTGGCGAGCATGGGACTGGAAAAACCACATCCCACCGTGGCCTCCCATACAAACCTTAGCATGTTTAACTTATAGAACCGATCTCATATCATCATGTTCTCCTGTCATACTAGATTCTCTGCATCTGATACATCATCTGGATGGACCACAACTGACAGCTATGCATGGCTAAGCAGACACAATATAAGCTCTGGCAGTGCACACAAGCCAAACCTAGTTATGCTGGGAGCAGTGGATCAGGTAATATAAGCTCAAAGGGAGTATGCAGTAGATAGGATACTCTATCCATCAATAAAAGACCACAGTAGAATTGTATGCATTATGGCAGAATTGAAATGATTTTGAAATCATAGGATTATATCATGGTGGGGCTATGCTTGCCTTTGCCTATTGATAAACGATAAGTAGATCTTCGGGAGACTTGTACTTGACTTGGTTATAGTTGGTCAAGTATTGTTAGTCGATCTTCGATCTTCGACGATGTTGATCTCTGGCTTCGATCTTGATCTTGATATCGTATTCTACCGGAAAGAACAAAACACCGGAAAGAGAGGGAAACAATCAACACATGGCATCGATGCAATGCTCAAACAAGAATGATGATATGAAAATTTAATTTGTATTGAATTGAAACCCTAAAGCATGCTCGACAAATTAATCGGGGTTCCGAGGGGTGAAAACCCTAATTCGGAGAAACTCCGGAACACATGAAAGGGATGGATTTGTTATTCTAATTAAACTTGTCATGAAAGTTGATTAACAATGCATGATTATAGATTAAATATGTAGGTTTCATTTTTCTGAACATTTTGATATATTATTTGTATTTTTATGAATTATAAATTAAAAGTTATTGAGTTTACAATATTAAAAACAATTCCTGGAATTATTAAACATTTTCTTAATTCAAATAAAACTGGAAATACTTTTAACACAGAGGCTGGGCTAGCCACAGACATAGACAGGTAGGCCTCTGGCCACCTCAGCCTCCACACAGGCAAAGTGGGACAGGGGGGTTGCGGTTGTTATTTGTCACCGAGGCAGAGGCTACCTACTGCAACTGACGGGTGGGGCCGAGGCCACGTTGGCAAGCCACGTAGGCGCCACGCGGGCCTCGCCGGAGAACGGCCGGACGGCGGTGCGGGACGACGATTGACGGTGAACTGGGAAGCGCGAAGGGGTGGGTTCGAATGAGCTCATTGCGGGGAACCTAATCCTGGCGGCGCCGCTGCGGGGTGGTCACTGGAGCGGCCTAGACGACAAGCAAACGCGGCGACCGACGACGACGCTCGGCAATAAAGCAAGCTAGAGGAAGAGGAGAGACGAGAGGTGGTGCTGGAGCATCGCGTGCTCACCCTAAGCGCATGAGGATGGTCGTAGAGGGCGCGCGAGGTCGAGATGGCGTGGATCGACACTGGCGAGCTTCATCGGGGACGAGGAAGATGACACCAGCGATGGTGATTAGGAGCGCGAGGCCTCGATTCCTTTGGCCAGGTGACCAAGTCCACCGTGGCGGATCTACTAGTCACCTCTACGAGGCACGGGGAGTCCGGGAACGGCGGGGCGACGGCGAGCTTCGTCGGCTAGGGTTCGGGTTTGAAGAACCAGAGAGAGGGAGATCGCTAGGAGGGGAAGTGAGGGGATAGGATTAACCGCGACGGCGCAAGGGTTCTTGTAGACGTAGGGGCGGCGGCGGGCATCTTGGCGTCGGGCGGGCATCGCGACGCCAGCGAGCGGCGGTTGCTGTGCCAGGCAGCTGCCTGGCTGCACGAGGAAGACGACAGGGGGAGAGGTCGTACCGGTACGGGCCCTCGCTGGGCTGGCTTGGGCCACTGCTGGGCTGTAGGGAAGGTTGCAGGGGGAGAGGAAGAAGAGCTGGGCCGGCCTGGGGGTGCTCTGGCTACACTTTTTTTTGTAAAACCTTTTTCCTTTTTCTGTTTTGTGTTTTTCTCCTTGTATTTCAAATCCTTTTCAGTTTTAAACAATTTGAAAATACCAAAGAGTTTTGAAATCATTGTAAATATTCAGGGGCCCTTTATACCAACTTGGGCTCCAATAAACTTTGATACTTTTCAAAATATGAAAACCATTTGAATGCATTTCAAAGAGAGGGGGAGATAGAGTTTTAGGGTTGGATTTATTTTGCTTTAATGCACAATTTAAAACATGATGCTCATGATGCACAAACAAACCCTCAATAGTAATTAGCTAATACTGGGGTGTTACAGTATCCCATTGTAGCCACCAAGGATTTATACGGAAAACCATAGGTCTTTGCATCTGAATGCTCTAAGATTGACTAAGCTAGAAAACTTCTCACTGTAGCCCCCAAGTATGTAGTTTGAATGTATTGTTCCGACTAGATACTTTTAGAGTAGTATACGCAGTGTTTGTAAAATTCATTACTGTAGCCCCCAAGTCTCTAGTTGAAAACTGAATTAGTTCCGACTAGATGCTTAAAGAAAGACTAAGCATACTGTCGAGCTAAAAACTCGTACTATAGCCCTCAAGATTCTAGGTGAAAACTGAATTAGTTCTGATTAGATGCTTAAAGAAAGACTAAGTATTATACCGAGTTCAAAACTTGCACTATAGCCCCCAAGCCTCTAGGTGGATATCTATCCGGCTAGATGGTCCAAGTAGGCTAAGTGGTTATGATCTTCTTTCCATAGAATGAGAATGCTCGGAGAGGCGTCGCCAACGAGAAGTTCCACAAGATGCGAGCAGAGCTGGAAGCCGAAAAGGGTAAAACTGCCTTCTTGAAGGAAGACATCACCAAGAGCAAGAGTCTGTTTTTCCTTTCGTTTTCGTACTCCGACTTGGTATTTGTGCCGTCACTCTCCTACTACTCACTGTGTACTGTTCTTTTTATAACTTGCAGAAACCATTACCAAGGCCAAGGACATTGTTGAGCAATCCAAGCACATTCAGTTGCTGGATAGCAAAAGCAAGATCCTTAAGCAGGAGAGGACTGATACCCTGAAGATGCACGAGGAGTCCATGGCGGCGTTGCAGGAGTCTTCCAATACGGAGATAAACCGCTTGAAGGAGGAGATTGCGATGCTCAAGGAGCAGAAGAAAGCCGCCGGTGAGCAAAATCAGCACAATCTTGAAGCATACAAGATCCTCCGATAAGAACGGGACTCCTTGGCGGAGACGCTCCAGCAAGCTGAGGCAAGCATCTTTGGTAAGTGATTCTCCGTCTTATGCTTCTGTAAGCCAGGTACTTTGAACTTTGTGTTACTGAACTCATGTGCTCCTTTGTCAGAAATGCAACTCCTATTGGTTTGACCAAGTCTCCTCCTCCGCCAAAGGAATGCATGGTCCCCGCCGACAACTTTATCAGCACCGCCGTCAAGCAAGCCAAGGAGATCGCCAAGCCCCTCAACATTAATATCAAGGCGGTGGACTCCGTGATGAAGTTCTCGGAGATTTTGCGTCAAGCCCCCGAGCGTATCGTAAGCTGGAAAGCTTCATGTACCCAGGCTGGTGCAAGGATGTCTCTGGCTATGGTCAAGGCGCACTACGAAAACACCGACCTCGACACGGTAACCTCGGGTCTTCCCTACGTAGATGATGAAGGCCAGAAGATTGACCACAAGGCTATCTGGGCATCGCTCGCGGGTCTTGACACTAGGGTTGCCGAGTTGGTCGATCCCAACGTCTTCTTGTCACTCGAAGTTATTTACGACGACCACCAGAGCTCCTCCGAGTCCCTTAGGACCATCGCCTTCGAAGATGATGGCTCTACTGCTACCGACGACGCTACATCAAAGTCTCCTACGCCAGAGGAATGAAAAAACACTTTGTAATATTTATTTCTTCTGGTTTGGTGTATGCGGAGAAACTACTATGTTAACTTAAGGCGAAAATACAATAGTTTGTAATTTCCTGCTTCTCAAGTACTGGTTCCAGCATGTAAATATTTTTTAATCAAGTGCTGGATTATCCATTACTTTGGTTTTTATGCTTGACCTTTCGTGAGTCGGAAGACTCATAGTCAGAACCATGCGCTCAGGTGATGATGCCCAATGGCACCGTCAAAAACCTAAGAACAAAATCGCTGACAAGAGTGCCGAAATTCACTACTCCAGAATCCACATAAAAACAACAAAGAACGCGAAGACCAGAAAAATTAAGCTAACGCCCGTAGGCAGAATTTTCACAAGTGCAAATGCAAAGCTTGCGCACAAAGGTTTTATACGATCCAAAAATGAACACTAAAGGAGGTAAAAGACTCAGAAATATGAGTGAACCAGAGAGCTTTATTTCATTAACCATATAAGAGGTACACAGTAGATAAAAAATATGTAAAGTGTAAAAAGGACATAGTTGTGCTATGT
Source organism: Avena longiglumis (assembly GCA_030063025.1). Classification (NCBI taxonomy): domain Eukaryota; kingdom Viridiplantae; phylum Streptophyta; class Magnoliopsida; order Poales; family Poaceae; genus Avena; species Avena longiglumis. Next base: position 153,838,689 of record CP125978.1, read on the forward strand.
TCCATGGCCGATCAAGCTCCGGGTAGTCATCATCCGGGTCACGTCGCTTACGCTTATGATCATCACTTGGTCTATCCTCAAGTTCACGATTTTCAACGAGGTAGTAAGACCCATTGAGCAGCGCCTTGCTTATGATGAACGGTCCTTCCCATGGCGGGGATAATTTGTGTGACTTCTTCTGCTTAAGTCGGAGCACCAGATCCCCCTCTTTAAACGAGAGATGCCGAACGCGGCGACTATGGTAGCTGTGTAGCTTCTGCTGGTAGATGGCGGATCTTTGGCATCCTAATACGCGCTCTTCCTCGAGAAGGTCCACATCTAGGCGTCTGGATTCTTCATCGTCATCTTCGTCGTAGGCGGCAACTCTTGGTGAATCGTGAAGGATGTCGGAAGGCAGGATGTCTTCTGCTCCATATACCATGAAGTAAGGGGTGTAGCCATTGGATATGTTGAGTGTAGTTCGTAAACTCCACAACACAGATGGTAGTTCCTCCGCCCATGCTCCATCTGCTCTATGTAGCGGTGCCTCAAGACGTGGCTTGATTCCCTGCAGAATTAATCCATTGCCTCGCTCATCTTGCCCATTGGACTGTTGGTGTGCCACAGATGCTAGGTCAAGTCGGATGCCCTTGTCCCAACAATAAGCTTCCACTTCTCCAAGTGACAAGTTGCTGCCGTTGTCGATGATAATGCTATGCGGGAGACCAAATCTCACCACTAGATCTCGGACAAACCTAAGGGAGTTGCCCCATAAATCTTTCTAATGGGTTGCTTCTATCCACTTGGTGAATTTATCAACTGCTACTAGCAGATGCGTAAACCCACATGGTTCCTCCTATAATGGACAAACCATGTCTAGCCCCCAGACTGCAAATGGCCAAGTTATTGGTATTGTTCACAATTCTTCAGCTGGAACATGGGGTTGTCGGGTATAGTACTGGCATCACATGCATGTCTCAACCAGCTTGTCGGCGTCCGCCTTCACGGTAAGACAGTAGAATCCTTGTCGGAAGGCTTTGGAGACTAACGATCTAGGAGCAGCGTGATGCCACAATCTCCGAGATGGATCTCACGAAGGATTTCAATACCTTCTTGCTGGGAAACACACTTAAGGTATACACCAGTGGTGCTTCTTTTGTAGAGCTATCCATTGATTATGGTATAGCCCTTTGCTCGACGTACTATTTACCGACTTTCGACCTCGTCGATGGGCAAAGTTCCGTGTACGAGATATTCCATGAACGGTTTTGTCCAAGCCGGAGGGACCTTTGTCACTGTGTGAATGAAAGAGTCAACCCTGTCCGGGTTCTTGGTGTCCGCTCCCTTCACAGATGGTGTCTGTAGATGCTCTAAGAAAACGCCAGGCAGAATTTGTTTGCGCCCTAATCCAAGCTTTGACAGTAGATCAGCTGCCTCATTTTGCTCCCTTGGGACATACTTGATTTCGTAGCCTAATAAGGTCTTGGCTATCTCGTCCACTTCGTCTCGATGTGCCGCCATCATAGGGTTCCGCACATTCCAGGTGCCAGCCACCTGCTGGGCAACCAAGTCAGAATCTCCACAGCAAACTATGCGCTTTATGCCAATATCCTTGGCTACGCGTAGTCCGTGAATGAGTGCTTCATACTCCGTCATGTTATTTGTAGACACGAAGTGAATCTACAGAACGTAGTGTAGCTTTGCCCCGGTTGGTGACTGCAACAGTACACCAGCCCCTGAGCCATTGAGTATCTTTGATCCGTCAAAGTGCATTACCGAGTATTCTTTCTCCGGCATAGGGGTAGCATCTGGCATCTCCTTCCAATCTGCGATAAAATCTGACAAGGCTTGTGACTTGATAGCGTCACATCTCTTGTAGGTGATCTCGAAGGCGGCAAGCTCAATGCCCCACTTTGTGACCCTTCCTGTAGCATCGCTGTTGTTGATGATGTCGGACAGTGGATCTTTTCTCACAACTGTGATAGGGTGCTCCTGGAAGTAGTGCCTTAGCTTCCGAGAAGAGAGGAACACTCCATAAGCTATCTTCTGGTAGTGCGGGTAACGCTGCTTGGACTCCGTCAAGACCTCGCTTACATAGTAAACGGGTTTTTAAACTCTATACTCATAGCCTGGTTCTTTCCGCTCTACCACGACGATGATGCTGATTACCCGATTAGTGGCCGCCATGTAAATTAACATAGGCTCCATAGGCTCGGGTGCTGCAAGGATAGGCGCCGAGGATAGTATATCATTTAGCTGCTTCAATGCTGCATCTGCCTCGTCCGTCCATGTAAATTTGTCCACCTTATTCAGCAACTTGTACAGAGGCAGAGCCTTATCTCCAAGTCGGCTGACGAACCGACTAACCACTGCAACGCAGCATGTTAGCCGTTGTATGTCCTTCAAGCATGTCAGATGGTTTATGTTTAGGATGGCCTTGATCTTCTCCGGGTTGACCTCGATTCCACATTGGGAAATGATGAAGCCCAACAATTTGCCGGCTAGAACCCCGAAGACGCACTTCTTAGGGTTAAGAATCATGTTGTATTTCTGGATATTATCAAAGGTTTCTTTTAAGTCAGAGATTAAGTCGTTTGACTTTTTATACATCACCGCTATATTGTCCACATAGGCGTGAACGTTCTGACCAATTTGATTGTGTAGGCAATGCTGCATTGTCCGCTGGTACGTAGCACCTGCGTTTTTCAGCCCAAAGGGCATCGTGACATAGGAAAACGTGTTGTAAGGTGTGGTGAATGAAGTGGCCAACTGGTCCGACTTCCTCATCTTAATTTGGTGGTATCCTGAGTATGCATCGAGAAAACACAAAAGCTCCGAGCCAGCCGTCGAGTCAATGACTTGGTCAATGCGAGACAAAGAAAACGGATCTTTGGGACACGCTTTGTTCAAGCCGGTGTAATCAACGCACATTCTTAATTCTTTGGTTCCCTTTTTGGGGAAAAGTACAGGATTGGCCACCCATCGGGTGTGAAGGACTTCTCGGATAAAACTAGCCTTAAGTAACCTAGCTATATCCTTGCCTATGGAGCGTCTCTTCTCATCCCTGAAGCGTCGTAGAGGTTGTTTCATCGGTTTGCATTTTGGATCAATATTCATGTTGTGCTCGGAAAGTTCGCTAGGTACACCTTTCATGTCGGCAGGTTGCCAGGCAAAGATGTCCCTATTCTCACGGAGGAACTCGACAAGCGCGCTTTCCTATTTGGGATCCAGGTTCATCCCAATGGTGGTGGTCTTGGAGGCATCGCCTACCACAAGTTCCACCGGCTTGGTTTCGATGGCGGCCTTGAATGCTGGGGCGGAGTCAGAAATTTGCTTCTTTGACGCTGGCATCTCTGAGGCATCGACCTTGCTCTGGATCTCCTTGAATTCTTCGTTGTAGAGGACAGCTTCTGCAATGGCTGCTTCTCCAATCTCGCAGTCCCTTGCCTTGGTAAAGCTTCCGGATACGATGATGACACCGTTTGGTCCGGGTATCTTGAGCTTGTTGTAGACGAAGCATGGCTAGGCCATGAAGGCATGGAAGATGTCGCGGTCGAATATGATGTGGTACATGCTCTTGAAGGGGACTACCTCAAAGGTCATGCGTTCTTGGCGGTAGTTATTAACATCGCCAAAAGCGACATGAAGTGTGATGCACCCAAGGGACCGAGCCTCCCGACCAGGAACTATGCCATGGAAGATGGTGCTGGTCCGCCTTAGTTTAGCCTCCATCAAGTTCATATTGTGCAGCGTATCCAGGTACATGATGTTGATGTTGCTTCCACTATCCACCATACATTTGGTGAACTCATTGCCGTCAATCAGGGGGTTGATGACCATGGTGTACTGGTTCTCCGTAGGGATGAGGTCTGGGTGATCCTTCCTGTCCCAAGTAATTGGAATCTCCAACTAACATAGGTACTGGGGAACTAGGGGTAGAGTAGCCATCAGTATCCGCATAGAGGTTTTCTGTTGTCAAACGGTGGGGGTGCCAACGGAAGTATGGAAAACAGTCACCTTCTTCTCGAAGGGGTTCTTTTCCTTGCCATCGCTCTTGGAGGCGTGATTGGGGTCAACATTCTCATCCATGTCACTTGAATCCTTGGACTCCTCTTCCTTCTTCTTCCCCTTGCCCTTGCCTCGCGGTCTGTTCTTTCGACTTCGCTTGTAGCCAGACTTCGGGTCCTCCTTTAGATCGTTGACGAACTTGCAATGGCGATTTGTGTGAGTGGCTTTGCCATTGCCGTCGAGGTGTACAAGGAACGACATGTCGTGGTACTCTTCCTATGTTTGGGGAACACGGAGCGCTGCCGAGGTAGTTTCACTTCCTCTCTGTTGCCCACGACCAGCCCCCGTCCTCGGCCATGCTGTCTGCCATCACCTCGTCCTGCAAATGTCATGGCGACCATGTCGGAGGTTTGCTTTTCTTCTGGCGGGCTCTTCCGCTTCGTGCTATTGTTCCTCCTAGCTTGAGTTGGAATGGCCATTTCCAGCAGGGAGCCACGAGCATCGTCGTCGGCAGCTGCGAACTCACTAGCCAACTGTATCATCTGGTTGAGATCTAGCCAGTGATTGTCCTACAAGCGCTTCAACTTATGTCAGAGCAATGCACCTTTTTCCAACCCATCGATGAAGGTGGCCATGGTGGTCTGGGCATGCACTCCTGTGCAGGAATTCTTCATGTCCAGCCAGCGAGAGAGGTATGCGCAAGATGACTCATCTTTCTCCTGAACGCACTGCTGTAGATCGCCAACAGTACAGGGACGCTTATACGTACCCTCGAAGTTTTTAGTGAACGCTTCTTGCATGTCCAACCAGTTGCAGATGGACTTCTCCGGCAAGTCAACAATCCATTGTCGGGCTATGCCCGCCAGCATCAGGGGGAGGTACTTGACGGCGATGTTGGGGTTACCCCCCACGATCTCCACCGTGTTGCCGTAATCCTGCAACCACGTAGCTGGTTTGGAGGTGCCTTCATAGGTCTTGATGGTCTTGTAAATCCGGAAACCTTTGGGGTAAGTTGCGATCCGTATTACAGGTCCAAAGCAATGTGGTCCCAAGTATTGTCCTTCCCGGGCCTCGTGAATCTTTTCCAAGCGTGAACATGCGTCGTATGGCTCCGGGCTTGCTATTTTCCTCTTGCCACCAGGGGAAGGGCTGTGTGAACGACGCGGGCCTCCTCCGCCATGGTGGCTGCTAGGGGGCGACGGAGGTGGAGGTGGTGGTGGGTTAGCCTTCTTGTTGTTACCCTCCTGCGATGCCTCGCGCTTGTCGCGGTTGCTTGTCGGACACGGAGGGTCATGGCGCGACCTGCTATTGTGTCCTTGGTTGCGCTCTCCATCATGACGGGTCTGCTCCACATTGTCACGGATGATGATGCCACACTGCCTTGGAAGAGGCATGTCCGTACGACGGTGAGCCCTGGGGTCTTCGCGATATCGGGGAGACCGGGGCGGTGGAGATGTGCGACGAGGATGAGCCTTGCCTCCGTGGTCGGAGGATATGGGGATAGTGTCCTTCCTATTGCATGCATCCCTCCGTCTTCGTTCTGACAAACCCGTCTGGGACCCGACATCATGAGGAGAACGGTCCCTTGGCGGCTTAGGTTGGCTAGACTGGCAGAATGTTGGGTCAGACTCAAGCCTCTGAGAGGTGGCCTTTTCCTGCTGTTTCATCGCCTTGGCCACAAGGTCATAGACCTGATCCACAGCTGCGGGTGATCTATCTGTAACATCCCAAAAAAATCATAGTTTCAAAACTCATTCATATCATCTGTGCATCATTCATTCATTTAGGGTTTATCAAAAATCACTTAGAAAACAGAAGTTGAGTCTGTGATTTCATGTGGACAATTGATTCCAAAATGACCATCACACTTTGCAAATTTGGAAGACTAGGTACTTGTTTACTTGATTTCATTGTTGGAATGTTTATGTGAAACTTTTAACCAAAATTCAAAGTTTAGAAATGATTTCAAAACCCTAAATCCAAATATATGCAAACCATAACAAAATCTCTGTTTATTTTGAAACCCAAACTGGACCAAACCTTACAGGGTAACCAATTGGTTAAATGACTGCTTTTGAAAACACAAAACCCTACAAAGATCCCCAAAATTGTTTGAAATTAAAAAGGATTTGAGTTCATATCAAAATCAACTCAGAAAATAGGAAACAGAAAAAGAAAAGGGCAAAGAAATGAAAAAGGCCATGCGGCCAAGATCTGGCCCAGCAACTAATCCAGCCCAGCAAGCCCACCCGGGCACTTCTTCCTCCTCTCACTGGACGACGCACTAAGTCACCGATGACGGACCCCACATTCACTTAGCGCATTCCGACGAGCGGCCCTATCCGCTCGCATCGTCTTCCCCAAACTCCCGCCGCGACCACGCCGCAGAGCAAGTGATGGCCGGTGATGGCGCTTAATTGGGCCATTAAACGCAGCGCTTCTTGTCGACTCCTGGCTATAAGATCCCCATCACCCCACGGTCATTTTCCCCATCAATCGCACACTTACGCCCCAGGCTGCCCTCAAACCTCCGCGAGTCGCCACGACAGAGCCCTCCGCGATCAATTCCGTGAGCTTCGAGTTCCCCTCGCTCCCATTCACCCTATCTTATTCGGTGAACTCATACGCATCTTGACCCTCGCCGTTTGTCTTCGCATGACCCCTAAGCGTTATAACGCCGACGGCCGCCACCATCTTCTTCACGAACTCCGGCGACCCCTCTCCGTAAGTAAAACACCACCCCTTGCCCTCTGGTTGACACGCATAGCATCCTCGTCATCGTGCGCATCTGATAGTGTCCTTATTTTTGGCCTAGCGCGACGAGGAACCACGCCAACGACGACAACTGACCGTAGCTGACATTTTCGCGAACTCCGGCGAGCAATTCCAGTAAGTTTTGAGCGCCCCCTGCTTTCTTATTCACCCGAGCATGTTTGTAGTTGTCCTACGCATCCTCTAAACCCATTGGTTCGTGCTCAGGCGACGCAGAACATCGGCAGCAACTCCGACAACCCTCGCCTGACGCCAGACGAAACTCCGACGAGGTCTAGAGCCCATCTCCGAGCGCCCCTTCGCGAACGAGTACCACGTCGAGCTCCAGCACGCCTTCGCGGATCTGGTAAGCACATCCTTGCATCCTGGAATGGTCTAGAACGCCGGCACCGCCGTAGACAGACGCGCCGCCGCCAGCCAACGCCGCCAGCGCCGCCAGGGCATGGTCGTTTGCTCGCGCGCCGTTGGATCTTGATCCGAGCGCTAGGATAGACTCACTTAATCCCGAAGCGGTACGCGATCTGGTGCGTACAATCTGTTTAAAATCCTGCGGCTGCAGAGCGTGATCCAACCGAAGCGGTACGCGCCAATCACAGCGCGACGCGTGGCAAAGTTTATATTAAAAACAGAAATCAAAACCTGAATTAGATTCAAACTTCAAATGTTTATAACTTTCAAACTACACGTTGGATTTTTGCAAACTTTATATCGTTGAGATCAGTGAGACAAGGCCTAACAGAATATACCTTTTATTTAGCATATAGTAGCAGTTAAAAATGTTTTATTTGTGGAACAAGTTTGGGGCCATTTTAGATATAAAAATATCTTTATAAAATTTTGTTTGGACAAATGGGTTTATTGGACAAACTTGTGACATGTTATGCTTCAGTAGTCATGTACACACACTTAGTAGAATTTTTCAAAATTTAGTACATGGTAAATTCTTGCATGCATGCATTCATGTTATTTTGATTATATTTAAAGGTGTGTAATTGTATGTTTTGAATTCTTGTGTAGATTCTGATTTTGATTGTGATTGTGAAGAGTGCTACTCCCCACACAACCAAGGCAAGTGATATTTGCATGAATATATATTTGTCCTATGTTTTCGAACTATCATTAGATATTTTTATTATATTTTTGCATAATATTTTGTCTAATGGAAAGGTGGGAAATCCTATGTAGTCTATTAGCATTGTTAGGGAATTATTCCTAAGATAAGTTGCCATACTTGCTTAGCCTAGCTTATAGTAAACAAGGGTGGTGAACATCTATATATATACTATATGATAAAATATTCTAAGTCAAGAGACTTATGTTTTCTTAATAAAACTACTAAGTTAAATAAACCTCCTGGGTGGAATGGAATGTATGGGTTATGTTGAGTGGTTACACAAGGCCATGGACTTGGGTTGTGTATCACACTTGTGGAATGCCACCCAGGCACAAAGGGATTTGGAGGCCAAGTGTTGAGAAAGCTTACAGTGCAACCACTTGGCAATATGGGCTCTGCCATGATCATATAGGTTGCCAGAACTTAGTCAATTTGGACAGATGGTGGTAGTTGGGTTGATAGGTTGGAGCGTCCATTTTGACTAAGGAAAAGCTTGAAAGGTCCTGTCTTGGGAAACCAAGTCTGTGGGAAAGTGCACAACCTCTGCAGATGGAAAACCTAAGTACTTAGCCTTGTCCAAGGAAATGGACACTTGAGCATCAAGACATGGAAGCCACAAGAATCTCATCACTCCAACTTCTAAATTAAAACTTGTGGGTGAACAAGGGTGAAGGACCTCAATGTCTATTGATGGTTTCCTTGGGAATGTTTTGACAAAGAAAACTTAGAAATTCCAAATAATAGGTAAAACTTAATTTTAAGCAAAGCAAGCCAAGCTACACTAGCCAAATGCATATAGAATTATAGACCACTTAAAATATACTAAGGTATCACTTGCCAATACTATTCCAAAGTATTGACCCTCTGTGGCTGTAACTTGTGATGTTGCAGGTTACTCCGATGATGAATAAGAGTCATAAGTCTACACTCAACATGCATGCCTGTGGCACATGAAGATGAAGACTTGTGTTTATTTACTTATTCCTAAAAACTCTTGTATTAGGCCTATGGCCCTGAGTTGTAAAAGACTATGTTTATCTCTGGAATGAATGTAATAAACGACCTTTGAATCTGTGTACTTCATCTAAAACTGTGGATGCTAGCATTGATCCAGGGACTAGCATTGCAATCACAGGGATCCTATCCTTTATAAAGGAGGGGTTTAACAGATGGTATCAGAGCACTGTGTTGCCTGTAGGATTATGACCCTAGGACTGGAAAAACCACTAAGGAAAAAGTTTTCCAACTACTTCTACACTTGTCTATTCTTCTCGTAAAACTTTTCTAATCTCTTTCAACTTCCTTTGTAGATGAACTCCATCAACGAAGCTGTGAAGAAGGGACCACTCATGACCATGACCTTGGAATGTGAAACTGAGTTTCCCAATATTCTCAAGGACCTCATGGAGGCAATAGATGCACATGGTGAAGCCGTGTACAAGGGCTTTCCAGTGATGGATGAAGGAGTGGAGTATTGGTGGGTGCAACTACACTTGTACAAAAACAAGGGAGACAACCACAAAGAAAGGGGATTCTGCATGTACACCAACACATCCATGCACACCACATTCTTTGAGTCAGCCAGGGATGCAGCTTGGAGGACTATCAAAGAACTAAGTGCTAGAGTCAAGTGCAGAATGCTCAACCTCCAAAAGGACTTAGAGAAAGAGAAGGAACTTACTCAAGAATTGGAAGACAACAACCAAGAAATAAGGGGAGATGTTATAGACTTAATGATAGAGTCAAGGGAACAAGATTGGTGGATTGCCTCTAGGAATATTGTGTTCAATAATAGGTCCCGTGAGATTGGACTGTAAGGACACTTCGTTAGTTGGACCACCACTTATCACCTTATTTTCAAAAGATATTTTAAATAAGTATGGACCTTGAATGATGTAATGAATTAATGTATGCATGGCTTGTGTGACAATTATGTTTCATGGATATGTATGAATGTTTGCCTTGATTATCTTAAATTGCATTGTTCTAACTTTTTAATCTTATAAATAGATGCCTGTTGCCATCAGCACCTTTGAGGAGTTTCGAGTTACTCGTTTTGGTCCCCGTATCGTTGAGCTTACCACTCTGCTTGATCTCCCTCTTCCCACCATCACGGTGTACCCACTCACCAAGTTCGAGAGGAAGGACCTCTGGGGCTTCAAGGTGACCCAGCCAGGACGCCAGACTGAGCCCACTACCGAGGCCATCGTCTTCAAGTTGATGCACGATGACAGGGAGAGAGGCATGGAGGTAGTCATGCAGGACCTGATAGGACGACTGTTAGGCCGTCACCCGCAGTGTTAGGGTACTCACTTTCACGCCTTCTTGAGACGTGATGTTGACGGAGAGTCCATCGACTTCGAGGACGACTCGAGGAGCACCGCGAGCCGATACGTCTTTATCTTCGTGACTTAGAGACTCTTCTCGCACACGTAGATACATGACAGACGAACGTCATGCTTGGTAATGACGAAGCTTGTGCAGCAGCGAGAAGGACAAGCTTTTTGCGCAGCAGGATGAGATGATCAAGGAAATGGAGACAAAATTTGAGGCCCAGGACCGCAAATTCAAGAGTCAAGAGAAACGCGTCCAGGATAGGAACAAGAGAATCCGGGACATGACCGAGGAGCTGAAGTCTAAGGACTTCGAGCTTGAGCAGCAGCAGATGGTTATTGAGAGGCTTCGCTCCCAGAAGAGGGCTCTCAAGGCCAAGATCGATTCCTTGACCACTACGATTGAGGAGAACAAGACCGCGATGGAGAACGCAGGTCTTACCTTCGTCGAGGAGGAGATTGACGTTGATGAGTAGACATGATCACTTGTTTATCTTGTTATTCATATTTGTTTTGTGAACTTGTTTTGGACCATCCGACATGTGGATGGCTTGCCACTTGTGTGTATCACTGCATGAACTTGTTATGTGGTTGTTGAACTTTATTCTCAAGTGTTGCTTAATATGTGTTTGCTTAAGTTGTATTGTGCATAAAACATCTATGGGTATCTCATTCTTATCTATTTGAATAAACCACAGATGCCTCCCGTCACAAGAAACCCCAACCCCAACAACATTACCCCGGAAATGCAACAAATGATGAATGCGCAAACACAACTTATGCAAATGATGACGGCGTTCATCCAAAACCAGAATAATAACAACAACAACAACAACAACAACAATGACCCCAATAACAACAACAACAACAACAACCTCCGTTTCGATATGCTCACCAGATTCCTGCGTCGAGGCCAGAAAGTTTTCGGGAACAATCGATCCCATGGCAGCCAATGACTGGTTATGCTCGTGAACAAAGACTTGGTGACAGTGGGTTGCACTGATGCTGAAAAAGTCAGATTCGCAGCACATCTGTTGGAAGGACCAGCCGCCACATGGTGGGATAACTTCCAAATCACCACTCCCATTGATGAAGTGACATGGGACATATTTGAAGATGGGTTTCGCACCGCTCATATCTCGTCAGGGATAATGAGTCTGAAAAAGAAGGAGTTTCACAACTTGAAGCAACGCCATCGCAAAGGTGGCAGAATACGTAGAAGAATTCAACAATCTGGCGCGCTATGCACCGGACGAGGTTGATACTGATGCCAAGAGAAAGGAAAAATTCTTGGAAGGCTTGAATGATGAGCTGAACCTACAGTTATCTGTAGCATATGTTCCAACTTATCAGTCCTTGTGTGACAAGGCTGCTATTTTGGAGAGTAAAATGAAGCAAGTCGAGAGTAGTAAGAGGAAACACTCCGACAAACACAGCTCGGGATCGTCTCACAAACGATCTCATTATGATAACGATGGCACTCGGATCCCATAAACATGGGAAGTTCAACAAGCACCACAACCACAACCGTCATGACAATAAACATCGTAGTCATGACAATGATAAGTACAAGAACCACAAGGGTGGACATAAGAGCCACCACAGTGGAAAATGGCAGTGGAGGTGGAGGTCAGTATGTCAAAAAGGACATCAGTCAGGTTGAGTGCTTCAAATGCAAGAAGCTGGGGCATTATGCTAATGAGTGCCCTGAAAAGAAAGTTGAAGGACCTAACAAGCCAAATCCTTTCCAGAAAGGACAGGTTAACCACCTCAATGTGGAGGAGGTCTATGAGGAGCCTGATGCCGTTGCTGGTAAGTTCAGACTCAATTCAATTTCAGCGTTTGTACTCTTTGATACTGGTGCATCTCATTCATTCATATCAAAGGCATTTGTGGATAGAAATGGGTTTGCATCAGAAAACATTGGGTGTCCAATAAAGGTTAGTTCTCCAGGGGGAGACATGGTAGCAAGCCTTGGATGCCGAGATCTTATCATAGAGTTTGGTAAACATAAGTTCCCAGTAAGCCTGATAATCCTAGATTCCCAAGGGTTGGATGTAATATTGGGAATGGATTGGATGGCTAAGTATGAGGGAATTTTAGATTGTGCCAATCGTACAGTTACACTCACAACCCCCGAAGGAAAAAGAATAAAGTTTAAGTCAAACTTTGAATTCAAAGGAAGTAAGCTAAATTCTCTTAAGGGGGTTAGCATGGACAATATGCCAATTGTGTGTGAGTATCCGGATGTATTCCCTGAGGAATTACCAGGAATGCCACCAGACAGAGATGTGGAGTTTCTAATAGATTTGGTACCAGGTTCTGGACCAATAGCTAAGAGACCATATAAAATGTCAGTGGATGAGCTGAAAGAACTCAAGAAACAACTAGGAGAACAGCTACAGAAAGGGTTTATACAACCAAGTTCTTCATCTTGGGGAGCCCCAGTTTTGTTCGTGGAGAAAAAGGATAGAACACAAAGATTATGTATTGATTATCGTTCTCTCAACGAGGTTACCATCAAGAACAAATATCCTTTGCCAAGAATCAACGACTTGTTTGATCGCTTAGAAGGAGCATGTGTATTCGGAAGATTGATCCGAGGTCGCTATTTTCAACTTAAGATAAGAGAGCAAGACATACCTAAGACAAAGCATTCACCACAAGGTATGGATTGTATGAGTACACGTGATGCCTTTTGGTTTAACCAACGCCCAAAGATATTTCATGAATATGATGAACAAAGTGTTCATGGAATTCCTTGACAAGTTCGTTGTCGTTTTTATCGACGATATCCTAGTCTACTCCAAGAGCAAGGAAGAACATGAAAGACACTTGCGCTTAATACTTGAAAAATTAAGAGAACATAAACTTTATGCCAAATTCAGCAAGTGTGAGTTCTGGTTAGAGGAAGTTGGATTCCTTGGTCATGTTATGACAAAGGATGGTGTGGCAGTTGATCCGCTAAAGTTTCAAAGAAGGATGATTGGGAATCACCTAAGAATGTGAAAGAAGTTCGTAATTTCCTCGGCTTAGCAGGTTACTACAGAAGGTTTATTGAAAATTTCTCGAAAGTTGCTAAATCTATGACAGAATTTCTAAAGAAGGACAAAAAGTTTGCCTGGTCTGAAGGTTGTGAAGTCAGTTTTCAGGAATTGAAGAAGAGACTTGTAACAGCACCAGTTTTATGTCTGCCTGATTTAGAAAAAGATTTCCAGGTGTATTGTGATGCTTCTCATCAAGGCTTGGGTGCTGTACTTATGCAAGATGGTAGAGTCGTAGCTTATGCTTCGAGACAACTCAAAACTCATGAAGTAAACTACCCTACTCATGATTTGGAGTTAGCCTCACGCTTCATGCACTCAAAACATGGAGACATTACCTGTTAGGTAAGCGGTGTGAAGTATTCACCGATCATAAGAGCTTGAAATATATCTTCACCCAGAAGGAAATCAACATGAGACAAAGAAGATGGTTAGAACTTATTAAGGATTACGATTTAAGTTTACAATACCATCCCGGTAAAGCAAATGTGGTAGCCGATGCTCTAAGTCGTAAGACATTTATAAATGGCCTTATAAGAGGGGAATTGCCAGAAGACTTGTGTAGGCAATTCAAAGAACTCAGATTGGAGATTGTACCAGAAGGGCATCTCATGTCTTTGGATGTCCAACCCACTCTTTTGGACAAGATCCGAGAAGTTCAAAAGACTGATGAGGAAATTGAAAAGATTAAAGTAAACATTGGTCTAGGGAAAGCCAAGAGTTTCCATATTGACGAACAGGGTACTTTATGGCACGGGAAACGTATATGTGTTCCACAAGACCCAGAGTTGCGAAAACTGATCTTACAAGAAAGTCACAACTCTCCATATTCTATTCACCCGGGAAACACCAAGATGTACATGGATATGAAAGAGAGATTTTGGTGGAACAATCTCAAAAGGGATATCGCCGAACATATCGCTTTGTGTGATGTATGTAGCAGAGTCAAAGCGGAGCACCAGAAACCAGCAGGTCTGCTTCAACCATTGCCTATTCCTGAATGGAAGTGGGAAAATATTGGTATGGATTTCATTACCGGATTACCAAGGACTAGATCGGGATATGATTCCATATGGGTAGTGGTGGATCGTCTAACTAAAGTGGCTCATTTTATACCAGTGAAAACAACTTATACAAGTGCCAAACTAGCAAAAATTTACATGAGCAGGATTGTATGCCTTCATGGTGTGCCAAAGAGTATTGTATCTGATAGAGGAACTCAATTCACATCTCACTTTTGGAGACAACTTCATGAATCCTTAGGAACGAGGTTGGAATTCAGTACTGCCTTTCATCCTCAAACAGATGGTCAAACAGAGAGAACCAATCAAATTCTGGAAGACATGTTGAGGGCATGCGCCTTGGATTATGGAGCAAGTTGGGATGAAAGTTTACCCTACGCAGAGTTTTCTTACAATAACAGCCATCAATCAAGTATTGGAATGGCACCGTTTGAGTTACTCTACGGAAGGAAGTGTACCACCCCATTGTTGTGGAATGGTGTGGGAGAAAGAAGTTTATTTGGACCTGATCTTATCAAGGACGCCGAAGAGAAAGTTAAATTGGTTAGGGACCGGTTGAAGATAGCACAATCCCGACAGAAAAGCTACGCGGATTCTAAGCGTAGAGAAGTCACCTACGAAGTTGGAGATAGAGCCTATCTCAGGGTATCACCACTCCGTGGAGTGAAAAGATTTGGAGTCAAAGGAAAGTTGGCACCAAGATACGTTGGGCCATTCAAGATTCTAAGTCGCAAGGGAGAAGTTGCATATGAAGTGGAATTACCAGAATCTCTATCAGCAGTCCACAATGTATTTCATGTGAGTCAACTTAAGAAGTGTCACCCAGAAATGGAAGAGTCTTCTTTGAAAGATACCATACCTTTGGAGGAAGTTCAGCTAGAAAGTGATCTCACTTATGAGGAAAAACCTGTCAAAATTCTAGAGATAGCAGAAAGAGTCACCAGGACCAAGACTATCAAATTTTGTAAAGTGCAATGGAACCATCACTCCGAAGAGGAAGCAACATGGGAAAGAGAAGATGATCTTCGGAAAGACCACCCTCACCTATTTGCTAGCCAAACCGAATCTCGAGGGCGAGATTCATCTTAAGGGGGTTAGATTTGTAACATCCCAAAAAAATCATAGTTTCAAAACTCATTCATATCATCTGTGCATCATTCATTCATTTAGGGTTTATCAAAAATCACTTAGAAAACAGAAGTTGAGTCTGTGATTTCATGTGGACAATTGATTCCAAAATGACCATCACACTTTGCAAATTTGGAAGACTAGGTACTTGTTTACTTGATTTCATTGTTGGAATGTTTATGTGAAACTTTTAACCAAAATTCAAAGTTTAGAAATGATTTCAAAACCCTAAATCCAAATATATGCAAACCATAACAAAATCTCTGTTTATTTTGAAACCCAAACTGGACCAAACCTTACAGGGTAACCAATTGGTTAAATGACTGCTTTTGAAAACACAAAACCCTACAAAGATCCCCAAAATTGTTTGAAATTAAAAAGGATTTGAGTTCATATCAAAATCAACTCAGAAAATAGGAAAGTAAAAAGAAAAGGGCAAAGAAATGAAAAGGCCATGCGGCCAAGATCTGGCCCAAAGAACTAATCCAGCCCAGAAGCCCACCCGGCACTTCTTTCCTCCTCTCACTTTCATGACGCACTAAGTCACCGGCTGCAGACCCCACATTCACTTAGCGCATACCGACGAGCGGGCCCTATCTGCGCTGGCATCGTCTTCCCCAAACTCCCGCCCGCGACCACGTCGCAGGAGCAGTGATGGCCGGTGATGGCGCGGCTTAATTGGGCCATTAAACGCAGGCGTTTCTTGTCGACTCCCAGGCTATAAGATCCCCATCACCCCACGGTCATTTTCCCCCAGTCAATCGCACACTTACGCCCCCAGGCTGCCCTCAAACCTCCGCGAGTCGCCGCTGACAGAGCCCCCTCCGGCGATCAATTCCGGTGAGCTTCGAGTTCCCCTCTGTCTCCCATTCACCCTATCTTATTCAGTGAACTCATACGCATCTTCTGACCCTCGCCGTTTGTCTTCGCATGACCCCTAGCGTTGGCAACGTCGACGACTGGCCGCCACCATCTTCTTCACGAACTCCGGCGACCCCTCTCCGTAAGTAAAACACCACCCCTTGCCCTCTGGTTGACACGCATAGCATCCTCGTCATCGTGCGCATCTGATAGTGTCCTTATTTTTGGCCTAGCGCGACGAGGAACCACGCCAACGACGACAACTGACCGTAGCTGACATTTTCGCGAACTCCGGCGAGCAATTCCAGTAAGTTTTGAGCGCCCCCTGCTTTCTTATTCACCCGAGCATGTTTGTAGTTGTCCTACGCATCCTCTAAACCCATTGGTTCGTGCTCAGGCGACGCAGAACATCGGCAGCAACTCCGACAACCCTCGCCTGACGCCAGACGAAACTCCGACGAGGTCTAGAGCCCATCTCCGAGCGCCCCTTCGCGAACGAGTACCACGTCGAGCTCCAGCACGCCTTCGCGGATCTGGTAAGCACATCCTTGCATCCTGGAATGGTCTAGAACGCCGGCACCGCCGTAGACAGACGCGTCGCCGCCAGTCAACGCCGCCAGCGCCGCCAGTGGCATGGTCGTTGCTCGCTACCGCTGGATCTTGATCCGGCGCCAGGATAGACTCACTTAATCCCAAGCGATACGCGATCTGGTGCGCATAATCTGTTTAAAATCCTGCGGCTGCAGCGTGATCCAACCGAAGCAGACGCCAATCACAGCCGACGCGTGGCAAAGTTTATATTAAAAACAAAATCAAAACCTGAATTAGATTCAAACTTCAAATGTTTATAACTTTCAAACTACACGTTGATTTTTGCAAACTTTATATCGTTGAGATCAGTGAGACAAGGCCTAACAGAATATACCTTTTATTTAGC
The DNA here is from genome assembly GCA_030063025.1 of Avena longiglumis. Taxonomy (NCBI): domain Eukaryota; kingdom Viridiplantae; phylum Streptophyta; class Magnoliopsida; order Poales; family Poaceae; genus Avena; species Avena longiglumis. The sequence continues at coordinate 153,855,887 of CP125978.1, forward strand.
ATATAGTAGCAGTTAAAATGTTTTATTTGTGGAACAAGTTTGGGGCCATTTTAGATATAAAAATATCTTTATAAAATTTTGTTTGGACAAATGGGTTTATTGGACAAACTTGTGACATGTTATGCTTCAGTAGTCATGTACACACACTTAGTAGAATTTTCAAAATTTAGTACATGGTAAATTCTTGCATGCATGCATTCATGTTATTTTGATTATATTTAAAGGTGTGTAATTGTATGTTTTGAATTCTTGTGTAGATTCTGATTTTGATTGTGATTGTGAAGAGTGCTACTCCCACACAACCAAGGCAAGTGATATTTGCATGAATATATATTTGTCCTATGTTTTGAACTATCATTAGATATTTTTATTATATTTTTGCATAATATTTTGTCTAATGGAAAGGGAAATCCTATGTAGTCTATTAGCATTGTTAGGAATTATTCCTAAGATAAGTTGCCATACTTGCTTAGCCTAGCTTATAGTAAACAAGGGTGGTGAACATCTATATATATACTATATGATAAAATATTCTAAGTCAAGAGACTTATGTTTTCTTAATAAAACTACTAAGTTAAATAAACCTCCGGGTGGAATGGAATGTATGGGTTATGTTGAGTGGTTACACAAGGCCATGGACTTGGGTTGTGTATCACACTTGTGGAATGCCACCCAGGCACAAAGGGATTTGGAGGCCAAGTGTTGAGAAAGCTTACAAGGCAACCACTTGGCAATATGGGCTCTGCCATGATCATATAGGTTGCGAACTTAGTCAATTTGGACAGATGGTGGTAGTTGGGTTGATAGGTTGGAGCGTCCATTTTGACTAAGGAAAAGCTTCGAAAGGTCCTGTCTTGGGAAACCAAGTCTGTGGGAAAGTGCACAACCTCTGCAGATGGAAAACCTAAGTACTTAGCCTTGTCCAAGGAAATGGACACTTGAGCATCAAGACATGGAAGCCACAAGAATCTCATCACTCCAACTTCTAAATTAAAACTTGTGGGTGAACAAGGGTGAAGGACCTCAATGTCTATTGATGGTTTCCTTGGGAATGTTTTGACAAAGAAAACTTAGAAATTCCAACTAATAGGTAAAACTTAATTTTAAGCAAAGCAAGCCAAGCTACACTAGCCAAATGCATATAGAATTATAGACCACTTAAAATATACTAAGGTATCACTTGCCAATACTATTCCAAAGTATTGACCCTCTGTGGCTGTAACTTGTGATGTTGCAGGTTACTCCGATGATGAATAAGAGTCATAAGTCTACACTCAACATGCATGCCTGTGGCACATGAAGATGAAGACTTGTGTTTATTTACTTATTCCTAAAAACTCTTGTATTAGGCCTATGGCCCTGAGTTGTAAAAGACTATGTTTATCTCTGGAATGAATGTAATAAACGACCTTTGAATCTGTGTACTTCATCTAAAACTGTGGATGCTAGCATTGATCCAGGGACTAGCATTGCAATCACAGGGATCCTATCCTTTATAAAGGAGGGGTTTAACACTATCCTGCTCCACAAGGGTCTTGGCGACGACGAGGTTGAGAAGAGGGGTGGGCATCACCTACTTGCCTTCGCTGTCAATGTATGGCTTTGCTTGTGGCGACTTCGAGGGGGCCCATCCTTGGTTTCGCCATACACGAGGATCGTTGATGACGCAAGCGGGAGCTTTCTTAGCCTTCTGCTGCTGGAGCAGATTCTTATACTCGGCCTCCATGGCTCTAGCTTTATCTATTGACTTATGTGCGTTGGCTAGATCTCGATCCAGCTTAGCGCCTTGCTCCATGATGGCATGCACTTCCTCCAACAGCTGCTGGCACTTCTCGTCCAGCTGGACTACGTTCCGTATATGGGCCACGGTCATGGGCTCGACGAGTAGGTTGTCGTACATCACTCTATCAGCTGGAGTGACTTGGGCAGCAACAGACGTAGATGCCGGAGGCGGTGGGTTTGCGGTGTTGTTGTTACTCGGACCGGTGCCGAGTTCCTACGGCTGCTGCACTGGGTTAGGCGGAGGGGGCATGACCTTTGCGTGATCATTGTCGGCAGCAACAGGTGGTCCCTTCCCCTTGTCCAGCGCTGTAGGCGGAGCTCGTCTGGGTTGATCTTCATCCATCGTCGTCCCAATGGCGACAAACACCTCTCGGGACGTGACGGCGTTGTTGGCCTGCTCATCGCGTTTGTAATCCTCCTCCATCTCCTGCATAGCAGAGTCTAGCTCCTCCGGGCTGAAATCTATCTTCTCTGAGTCAGCGCTGATGTTGGTGTAGAGCGCATCGAGCATGGAGTCAGAGGGTTACGGGGCTTCCTCGATGACGGGTGGTGAACGTGCAATAGCAGCGATGATGACTGGAGGTGGTGGTGCAGATGCAGCGATGACGACCGAAGGCGGTGGCTGAGGCGGAGGGGCGCCGCCTAAGAGCGGAAGCGCTGTCTGGGCTGCCTCCCCAGCCTCCACGTAGTTGTTGATGGTATTCACCATTCTTTCGAAAGTGAGGCGTCCTGAAGCCTGCTGCCGCCTGAGCGTATGTCGGATAAGCGTACCTTGGTCCAGTCCTTCCACAAAGTGATACATGGCATCATCATTGGGGTAATGTGCCAGATAGGCCCGTATACGGAGCCATCTGGCAAGGTAGTCGCGGAGGTTTTCACCCTCTCTCTGCATGCAACGTGCCAGATTGAAGATGGTCACCACTCCAACGAACTTGGATCTCTGTTGTCTAGACGCACGGGAGTAGCCGACGAACTTGCAGCGATCTTCCACCTTTATATCCTTCATAGGGGCGGTTTGGGTGGGCTTTGAATTTTTCCGATCTTTGTCGGCAATCCCTAAAGAGAGATCCGACAGTGATCCTTCCATGAATGTATCCTGCCCATAGGCGGTCCGTGCGTGTCTTGACGTTCCTCCGACTCCTAGGGAACTAGTGCCCGAGTCAGTTTCGCCGATGAAGAGGTGGATGTCTCTGATGGGGACGATCGAGCAACGGGTAGGGTTCATCTTCGTCGGGACCCAGAACTCATCAGGAGGGACGATCGGAATGTTTCTGGAGAAGAAAACATGACCGATGGCTATGGTTTTGCCGATTCCCGCAAAGATCCTAGACCTCGCCCGCTGTAGAGCCTGAAGCGCCTCTTGCCCCATGATGGGCGCCAACTGTCGTGGTATTGCCGACGAGTACGCCATGGAGGGGTACTCACAGTGCGTGTTTAGAGACGTGTGGTAAGGCGGACAGTTTACGGGTACGAGGTAACACAGCTTACCCAGGTTCAGATCCCACAACGATGGTGGAATCCTACTCCTGCTATAAATCACTATAAAGGCAATACGCCGAGTTAAACGGATTGGTTCGTTGTGCGAGGTGTATGTTGAATCGTGCCCAAAAGGCTCCAATAGGTCCTACTAATATATTCGCCAGGTCCTAGGGTTACAGGGAAAGTCCTAGCCGGACAGGTTACAGAGTCCTACACAGTATACAATCAGTCTAACGTGTCTTGCACTCCAAGGCTCCGGGTACGTCGGTCACTCCTCCGTAGCATTCCTTTATCCTGTTGGGCCACGTGGAGATAAAATAAAATTTTCCTCTAACGTGGTGATCCCAAGATCTAGCTGAGGTAGAAGGCCACGAGGTTTACCACTAGACGCGCGGTTGCGGATTACTGATGAAGCGCGTCAGTTGATGCAGTGCAGTCCTCACGATCCGATCGTCCTGGTGCTGATCGCACAACACCTCTGCTGGTATCCACACGTACAAGGAGGAGTGCCGGCGGTGAACTGCTAGGTTCGTTACGGCAGCTGGACTGCTGTGGAGATAGGGTTTCCAACACATGGAATGACCTAACCGAACAACGATTAACCTTTTTGGGTTACTGTGCTCCACTATATATGGAGTGAACGTGGGCTCTGCTCGCGCGACCCATTCACTAAAGCCCATATAACACTAGTCACCGTGAGTCCAACTCACTAACTCAGTCCTAATCTGGTTTAGGTCCAACCCAACCAGATTACAGATTCGGATCCAATCCGAACTTGCTCCCGCTCTTAAGTGTGTGACCTCGCAGGCTCATGGTTACTTGGACACGATTAGAGTCCTACTCACAATCGATCAGTCGGCAGCGGCTCCTAGCAGAACGTGCCGACTCCCAAGTACCAAAGAGTCATGACGACTTGCCTTTCCAATGTGACTTACGTCTGAGTCCCTTTTGCCTCACGATATACCTTGTCAGACTATAGGCGAATATATGTCATCCCTTAAATAGTCCGACTCTCTTCTCGATCCGAGATAAGTGATTCACCCGACTAACTCTTAGTCGATCGCATCGGTTAACACTTAACCGAGTCATGCATGGCCATGCTTTCCGAATCATATCTCACGAGAGGGCCCAGAGAATATCTCTCCGAGTGGAGGGGCAAAATCCCATCTTGGTTATTCACATCACGCAGCTGGATTCTCAATGACCAACTCGCCTTTATAACCGCCGATTCACGGATCAGCGCTTGATGTAACCTAAGTCGGTGATCCTCAACTCGGACTATGCAACAACCTCAGGTCTAAGGATTACATTGATTGAGATACACAAATGACAGCTTAGTTCGTTGTACCTCAATATGGGTCAATCCGACTCGCTAAACTCTATAGCCTAGTCTGTGTAAGTTGGAATAGCATCTCCATGCCCATGACAAGTGGAACCGAGTCATCAAGCCAATCTTTCACATTGTTCTAAGTTGTGTGTCCAGCACAACCTCAATGACCAAGGATATTTAGTACAGACAACATGAATGCATATTCCACAACTGAATCACATATTCAATGATACACATCAGATGTTTATACAAGGACTACTCAATAACTTTATGAATACAATTGGAAATCTCATCATACATGATTGCCTCTAGGGCATATTCCCAACAGTCTCCCACTTGCACTAGAGTCAATCTTCCGACATCACATGTCTAGGCATCTAATGCCCATTGCTTCAGTGCCTCATGCTTGCTGGGTAACGGCTTTGTCAACGGATCCACAATATTTGCATCCATGTGTACCTTGCATAACTTGATATCACCCTGATCCACGAACTGGCGAATCAGGTGGTACCGCATGAGTATGTGCTTGTTCTTCTGGTGTTGTCTAGGTTCCTTGGCTTGTGCAATAGCACCATTGTTGTCACAATACACGTCCAACGGATTGGACGAGCCCTAAACCACACCAAGATCCATGAGGAAATTCCTCATCCAAACAGCTTCCTTTGCTGCCTCCGAGGCGGCAATATACTCAGCCTCTGTTGTAGACGCAGACACAGTCTCTTGCTTGGAACTCTTCCAGCTCACAGCACCTCCGTTTATAATAAACACGTATCCGGATTGCGAGCGAGAATCATCAGAGTCGGTGAGATAACTCGCATCCGTGTAACCCTTTACACTGAGTTCATCTTCACCACCATAAACCAAGAACATATCCTTAGTCCTTCTCAAGTACTTTAGGATATTTTTAGCCGCTGTCCAGTGGATCTCTCCAGGATCAGCCTGGTATCTGCTCACAACACTTAGAGAATAGGAAACATCCGGCCTAGTACAAATCATGGCGCATATGATAGATCCGATCAGAAGCATATGGAATCGCACTCATCCGACTTCGCTCATCGTTGTCGAAGGACACCGAGTCTTGCTAAGTTTTACACCATGGGACATCGGTAAGAACCCTTCTTAGACGATTCCATGTTGAACTTTTTCAACACTTTGTCCAAATAAGTACTCGACTCAATCCAATGAGCCTCCTTGATCTATCTCTATAGATCCGGATTCCGAGGATGTATGTTGCCTCACCCAAGTCTTTCATTGAGAAACTCCTTTCCAATGATTCCTTGGTTTCTTGCAACATCTGGACATCATTTCCAATCAGTAATATGTCATCCACATATAAGATTAGAAAATTTACTTTGTTCCCACTAAACTTCTTGTACAAACAAGAATCATGATCACTCTTGATGAAGCCAAACGATTTGACTACCTCATCAAAGCGAATATTCCAACTCCGAGATGCTTGTTTCAACCCATAAATGGATTTCTAAAGTTTGCGCACGTTGTCAGCATTAGTCAGATTGACAAAACCCTCGGGCTATATCATATACACGTCCTCGGTTAAATTTCTGTTAAGGAAAGCCGTTTTGACATCCATCTGCCATATCTCATAGTCGAAATAGGCCGCTATAGCTAACATGATCCGAACTGATTTAAGCATCGCTACGGGCGAGAAAGTCTCGTCGTAATCAACTCCTTGAACTTGTCGGAACCCCTTCGCGACAAGGCGTGCTTTATAGATTGAAACATTTCCATCCATATCAGTTTTCTTCTTAAAGACCCATTTGCAACTCGACGGGTCTTGCACCGTCTGGCAGATCAACCAAGTTCCAAACTTGATTTTCATCCATGGACTTTATCTCGGATCTCATGGCTCCAAGCCATGACTCGGAATCAGATCCCACCATCGCTTTCGAATAATTTGCCGGCTCATCACTGTCTAACAGTAACACATCACGAACACTTCATAATCTTGCCGATCTTCGTAGTGCAGGTGCTGCTGCCGGCTCAGCTGCCACGACCGGCTCAACCTCCAAGGTTTTTGCCGACTCGCCACTAGCCGGTTCCTTTCGAATTTCTTCGAGTTGCACCGTGCTCCCACTTACTCCCTGACTGAGAAACTCTTTCTCATGGAAGACACCGTTCCGAGCGACAAACACTTTGCCCTCTTCTCGGTTGTAGAAGTAGTAACCCAAGGTTTCCCTCGGATACCCCACGAAAATACATTTATCCGACTTGGCCGTAAGCTTGTCCGACTGAAGTCGCTTGACAAAAGCTTCACAACCCCAAATCTTAAGAAAAGACAAACTCGGCTTTTTGCCTGTCCACATCTCATGCGGTGTCTTCTCTACCGATTTTGATGGTACTTTGTTTAGTGTGAACGCCTTGTTTTCTAGACAATAACCCCAAAATGATAAAGGCAGATCTGTCTGACTCATCATTGATCGTACCATGTCCAACAAGGTCCGATTCCGCCTTTCCAAACACCATTCCTTTGTGGAGTTCTGGCGGAGTAAGTTGAGGAACTATTCCACAACTTTTCGATGGTCATCAAACTCATGGCTCATGTACTCGCCTCGGTCCTAATCAAGAAACTTTATTTTCTTGCCGAGTTGATTACGTGCTTCATTCGGAATTCTTTGAACTTTTCAAAGGCTTCCGACTTATGTTTCATTAAGTAGATATATCCATACCTAATCAAATCATCGGTGAAGGTAATGAAGTACTCATAACCACCCCTCGGTCGTGCTCATTGGTCCACATACATCACTATGTACTAGTCCCAACAAGTGGACGCCTTCGCAACTCTTTGCAAAAGGTGTCTTGGTCATTTTGCCGAGTAGGCAAGATTCACATGTCTCGAACGACTCCAAGTCGAACGGGTTAGAGTCCATCATCATGGAGCTTCTTCATGCGTTTCCAACTTATATGACCAAGCCGATTGCCAAAAAGTAAGTCATATTCAGATCATTTGGTTTCAACCTTTAACATTTATGTTATAAACCGACTCACCATCAAGATTCAAAATAAATAACCCGTCCCGACGGGTGCAAAGCCGTGAAACATATCATTCAAATACAAAGAACAACCATTATTCTTGATATTCGACTCATAGCCTTGCCTCATCAAACATGAAGCGTAAATAATGTTTCGATCGAGCCTTTGGAACATAATAACAATTATTTAGTTCCATAATGAATCCGGAAGGTAAATGAAGTTGCATTGTGCCGACTTCCAACGCAGCAACTCTTGCTTTGTTGCCGACTCGAATATCAACCTCGCCTCTTGCTACGCCTCCTAGTTCTTACAGGTCGCAACGAGTTGCAGATGTGAATAATCGATCGGTATCATATACCCAAGAACTATTAGGTGCATCGAAGATATATGTCTATAACATTGCAAACAAGTGTACCTGAGTCGGAAGTCATACCTCCACTCTTGGCTTTGTCGGCCAAGTACTTGCTGCAGCCTTCTTCCAAAGGGCCATCCGCCTTGCAAGAGAAGCAAGTGGATCCGGTGAAGGAGATGGTCTAGTCCACGAGGAAGCGCTTGGGACAGGGTCCCGAGCCGCTTCCTCCTCGACTTAGCCTTCTTCTTAGTCCAAGAACTCTTCTTGAACTTAGCCTTATTCGCACCATCAACACTTGATGGTGCCCTTCTTGAGATTCGCGCCTCTGCTTGAGCATCCCATGTAATTCAGTGAGCTTCTTATCCATACCATGCATGTGGTAGTTCAAATGAACGCCCATATGCACTAGGAAGAGAGTTCAGAATTATATCCGTAGCAACTCTTCGCTTATGGGGTAGCCAAGCCTCCGAGATTGCACGTAACCAACCATTTTGATCACATGCGACTCGGTGGATCACCATCCTTAAGCTTGCAACTCAAAGAGCCCGAGAGACATGATACCTCTCGCCGCTCGAGCTCGAACATACTTTTGAGGCTTTCGATCATATCGTAGGCCTCAACATGCTCGAACTGCTTTTGCAAGTCCGGTTCCATGTGAGCAAGCATAAGATGCCTAATATCCGTGGACTCATCTTTAGCCCGACGGTAGGCATTGGTGGCTGCGGCGCATTCTCATTCGGCTCATCCGAAGTGGGTTGTCTAGGACATGGTCCTTCTTTTCTTGTTTGAGAACAATTCTCGATTTCGATACCGCTTGGTAAAATTAGTGTCGCTCAGTTTATCTTTCTCAAGAATGGTTCTCAACGCAAAACCGGATATCCGAGAGTGACTGCTACTTGGTGCCATGATCTACAATGTAAAATATATGCAAAAAAACACTTAAGACATGTATTCATAAAAGAGCACGAATATTAAACATTTTAATATTTTATGCTCCCACTAGAACCAACACCCCTCCGATGGTTACTTAGTGATTCAGGATCCTAAATAAGCAAGTCGACTAGTGAGCTTTAGCATCACCGCTAGCCGCCAAGTGATCTAGGTAGACAACTCCTTGTCAATCGCATCTCATGCGACTCCTGTTGGACGGGTGGCATCATATACCCCGGCTCCCATCCGACCTTTCCCCGAGTCCCACAACCGTTGTGATAGACCCGTCTAGCTTACCAAGTGTTTCTGCAGTAAGAGTCCGACTCGAACCCACCTAGTCGGAAAGAATTGGCAGCACCTCAATTTTATGAGCCCACTACCAAAAATGTCCGACTTGTGATGGTGCAAACACCAATGGAAAACCAACTAGACCTTCTTTGAGGGATTAAATTTTACCGACTATTTAATAGAGGTAAACCGAGACATAACAATAACACAAAATGAAGCAATTATAATGTGAAATGGTATGGCTCTCTTCATGGCGATCTCCATCTCCACAAAGCTGTAATCCGACTCGTGCCAACTCTTGTCACTTGCCGTCTTACTCCATGTCGCCGACATGTACAACGCCTGCATGCCTTCCGGTTCTCAAACAGCTACACTAGCTTAGTAAAGTAAATTACATAGAGAATCCGACACGCAGTCGTTATACAATAAAATGACAGACCTAGGCTCCGGCTGACAAAAACCGTGATTCGCAGATCACGTATGGATTACACACATACATCACATGCACATGAACCATACCATTCACAACTTCCTGCAAAAACAAGTTATGCATAGATACAATATCTACCGGCGTTGTGAAACTCGCAACGACATCTAAGGCGCTACGACAGGGCGAAGCCGGCGGTCCACGACCGGTAGGGGTATGTCGTTCCACGACCTCATCTATAGCCTACCGCATGTCACAATCTACCCCGATGGCGGAAACCGACCGGTAGGGGTATGTCGTTCCACGACCTCAGCAGTATGATCACGGAAATCAGATCTACCATTCCCCGAGTACAGTTGATCCAATCAACTTCATACAAAACCGATCTATCTCATAGATCGACCACCAAAACAGCACATAGATCTCATCTATAGCCTACCGCATGTCACATATGCGAGATCTCGAGCCTAAAACCAGAAGCTATCGCTCTGATACCACTGTTGGGCCACGCGGAGATAAAATAAAATTTTCCTCTAATGTGGTGATCCCAAGATCTAGCTGAGGTAGAAGGCCACGAGGTTTACCACTAGACGCGCGGTTTCGGATTACTGATGAAGCGCGTCAGTTGATGCAGTGCAGTCCTCACGATCCGATCGTCCTGGTGCTGATCGCACAACACCTCTGCTGGTATCCACACGTACAAGGAGGAGCACCGGCGGTGAACTCCTAGGTTCGATACGGCTGGACTGCTTTGTGGAGCTAGGGTTTCCAACACATGGAATGACCTAACCGAACAACGATTAACCTTTCGGGTTATCGTGCTCCACTATATATGGAGTGAACGTGGGCTCGCCATGCGACCCATTCACTAAAGCCCATATAACACTAGTCACCATGAGTCCAACTCACTAACTCAGTCCTAATCTGGTTTAGGTCCAACCCAACCAGATTATGATTCGGATCCAATCCGAACTTGCTCCCGCCTAAGTGTGTGACCTCAGGCTCATGGTTACTTGGACACGATTAGAGTCCTACTCACAATCGATCGGTCGGCTCCTAGCGTAACGTGCGACTCCCAAGTACCAAAGAGTCATGACGACTTGCCTTTCCAATGCGACTTACGTCTGAGTCCCTTTTGCCTCACGATATACCTTGTCAGACTATAGGCGAATATATGTCATCCCTTAAATAGTCCGACTCTCTTCTCGATCCGAGATAAGTGATTCACCCGACTAACTCTTAGTCGATCGCATCGGTTAACACTTAACCGAGTTGTGCATGGCCATGCTTTCCGAATCATATCTCACGAGAGGGCCCAGAGAATATATCTCCGAGTGGAGGGGCAAAATCCCATCTTGGTTATTCACATCACGCAGCTTGATTCTCAGTCGACCCGAACTCTGCCTTTATAACTGCCCAGTTACGGATCAGCGTTTGACAGAACCTAAGTCGGTGATCCTCAACTCGGAATATGCAACAACCTCAGGTCTAAGGATTACATTGATTGAGATATACAAATGACAGCTTAGTTCGTTGTACCTCAATATGGGTCAATCCGACTCGCTAAACTCTTTAGCCTAGTCTGTGTAAGTTGGAATAGCATCTCCATGCCCATGACAAGTGGAACCGAGTCATCAAGCCAATCTTTCACATTGGTCTAAGTTGTGTGTCCAGCACAACCTCAATGACCAAGGATATTTAGTACAGACAACATGAATGCATAGTTCCACAACTGAATCACATATTCAATGATACACATCAGATGTTTATACAAGGACTACTTAATAACTTTATGAATACAATGGGAAATCTCATCATACATGATTGCCTCTAGGGCATATTCCCAACATATCCGGCATGGGCCTCTCTTCTGGATCCATCTAACTAGGCCGCCCAGCAGGCCATGGGACATGCTACCAACTATGGGCCACCCGGGTTATCCGGATAAGAGACATGCTAAGAGGATACCCATATAGAATATCCCCAACAGGCACCCCCTCGGCCTCCCTCTTTTCCTATAAGATGCCTCTTGACCTAAAAACGAGGGGGGTTCGATGTTTTTCTAGAAAGAGTTCCGCTAAGCCGCCACCACCAGAAACCACAATTCGGAACCATAAACTCTATTCTGGCACGCTGCCGAGACGGGGAATTTGGAGAGGATCATTATCATCATCATCACCAATGCCTCTCCATCAACCATCTATGTTTCCCTCATCCACGAGTGAGTAATCCCCCGCTGTAGGCTATGGGGATGGTAGGGATTGGATGTGTTCTATCATGTAATCGAATAAGATTGTTAGGGCATGGTGCCTACTATCTCTATTAGTGCTATTTGACTTTGTTGCAACTTGTTGTGCTTAATTCTTTTCACTACGGCCCAATTTCCATGATCTCAGATCTGAACTTATTATTGATTCATTATGATAGTATTGTTTGTGATCTTATCTACAAGTTGTGTATACATATCATCGTCTGGATCCAAAGGCCCCGAAGTGACAAAAATTGGGACAACCTGAGGGGATAGATGTGATGTGAGGATCACATGTGTTCACGGAGTGTTAATGCTTTGCTCCGGTGCTTTATTAAAAGGAGAACCTTAATTGTCACTAGTTCCCTTGAGGCCCGTTGCAACGGGCTGGTAGGACAAAAGATGTTGTGCAAGTTCTCATTGCGAGCACGCATGACTATATATGGAGCACATGCATATGATTATTTAGTACTTGGATGCTTTATATCATTTATCTGCAATTGCCCTAGATCTTGAAGTTACATGTTTAGACTCGTCCATGCAACACCTGTCTATCCATCCCTAAGCCTACCGCGCTCATATCCTACTGTTTGCTACTACTGTTACTATTTCTCTTGTTTTGCTATTGCTATTGATTTGTTGTTGCTACTGATAAACTTCTGTGAGTAAGAAATATTTCCAGGTGTAGCTGAATTGACAACTCAGTTGTTAAGGCTTGCAAGTATTCTTCGGCTCCCCTTGTGTCGAATCAATAAATTGGGTAATACTACCCTCGAAGACTGTTGTGATCCCCTATACTTGTGGGTCATAACCTCCCCATACGTTGGCCATATGGGACTAAAATGCATAGGAAATAAATAGGAAAAACCATCTGAGACGGCTAGGCCAGATTGCTCTAGCCCAGCAACCAACAACTCAAATCCGGGTGGGCCAGAGGGGCCATAGTGGCCCAGCTTTCAGAGCTACTGCACCAGCCCGCAGCAGCAGCTGGCGCCCCGGGGTGGGTCGCCGCTGCCCCTCGTGGCCCACTATGGGCGTGGCTTCCTAGCCCGCGGGGCAGCGGCCCGGGTGGGCCGATGCGCCCCGGCCCAGCAGCCGACCAAGGCGGAAGGGAGAGGTGGCCCCAGGGTGGGTTGACCTGGTGACCGTGGCCTGCCCGTGCGTGGTGCTCGTCCAGTACCCCGCTGCCCTAAGTAGCATCTAGTACCCGTTGCCCGCGAGATCACATGGGCTGATTTAAGACCATCCCAATAGAAGTTGTTTTTGTTGTTTTTCTTTTTCCCTTTTCAGGCGACTTTCTCCTAAGACAATTCCCTTTGGGGTTTTTTCCTAATGAGAAAGTTGACCTATAAATTTGAATTTAAAAATTTATTTAATATATATTAATTCAAAATTAACATATAATAAATGTATATTATAAATTGCCATTTATCCGAAACACCTTTCGGTCATCTCCTTTCTTTCTTTCTCCGAACAACTTCGGATCTCTCCCCGGAATAATTTTGGCTTTCTCTTTATTTACTATAATTCCAACTTACGGATGATTTCTAGATCATCGTACCTTAAGTGTGTCTTCCCACGGCTCAGGAATGGCATAGACATGATCTCTTATCAATGATCACCAGCGAGACCGGGATGCCCATATTGACCCCTGTACATTCCACGATGACGATGTCATTTGAACCGTAAACGTCAAGTCCAATTCCCTTTGTTTCTTCGATACGACTTTTCTGAGATCCGACCACTTGGTATCACATACCTTGTTAAATCTCGTTATCGACAAGTACTGTTTCACTTGTTACCGCGATATTACATCCCCGTGACCTAGTCACATGTTGCAACAATATGGATGTAATCTCACTAGGTCAGCCTTATGTATATTGCCCGTCACTAGGTGAACAAATCTCGGTATTGATTCATAGGCCTCAACCCGTTCCTCTGAAATACCCAACGTACACTTTTAAAATCACCATTTCACCGAGTGACATTTGATACAGTCCAAGTAGCCTCGAGAGACAGTGATTAATATGATCTTACAGTCTAAGGAGAAGGAGACTTTGTTTCTAACTATTGCAACAATGAACCTTGTGATTTTATATTGTCGCAATCTTTATGTAATGCCTATCACATCATTCACCAATGATTGTCAACTGGCACTATCACCCATGATCATGTAACCTTGATCATCGATTTCCCAACAAACTAGTATGAATAGAGGCTACTAATGTCGTGGTGGTATCACGGCATATGCCATGGGTAGGCTAAAGTTGGGGTCGATGAACGTGGAGGAATCCGGGGAAGGATGATGCAGTGAAGACCGCACTCGTAAGAACAAAGAGAAATATAATATATCTAGGGTAGAGGCTCTCATGTTGAGATAGCACCTCTTTCCCTACATCTAATCTCATATAATCTTGCCATACTTGTGGCTACAATGATGCTCCTTGAGCTGTATTTCCTATGCCTCTATCTAGATATATCTATGAGAGTGGAGGAGGAAGAGAGTAAGCTCCTAGCGAGCACAGAGGAGAGGAGCCCTTCGGGGGCCTCTCTGAGAACGATCCCCCTGGTGCTCCTTATAAAGGGGAGCCCAGGGGACAAATCTTGTTCCCTACGATTGGCATCCCGAGATCATATTCCTGACATCCCTTGGAGATGCTCAGCATATGCCTTGGCATCTTTTGGAGATTCTAGGCATATTCCCCAACACCTTCTTTGATGCTAAAGGCATATTCCATATACCATGTGCCAGTCTGAGCGGGTGGCGTCCCAAGACTGGCATGACACTTGCAGAACTTGTCTTGGCTTGATGGCGGGTTTTCGTGGAGGTTGAGGATGCATCCGGAGATGAATAAGGAGGGGTATGGGGTGAAATACCTCGGCCCAGACCCTCTAGACGAAGTAGTAATTCAGCCTGCTTCATAGATGATTCAGCCTGGTCCAGATAACAGAAGATAGAGGCACAGCCGTGTTATTGGGTGGCCCAGCCGGGTCAATCGTTAGTCGGCCTGGTGGGGAAAACGTCCTGGGGATGAGTATGGCCCAGCCTGGTTGCCTGTCTGGTGGAGATCCCGCGGTGGGCCGAATCACCTCATCTCTAGCCCACCCAGGTGAAGCTGGTCGTTGCAGTGGCGAGGGAGTGTGGGAAATAGGAGCTGGTGCGGGAGCGACATGGAGCGAGGTGGGCGACGGTGCGTGGTGGGCCAGACTGTCTCCACCTTGTCCCACCCGGAGAGTTCGACGGGGTGGTGCGTGCTGTTCTGTCTGCGGTGGGTTGGGTTTGGTCGGCCCAGTCGTGGAAGATCGACGAGATAACTTGGCAGGTGAATTTGCGCGTCGGGCTGGTGGCGATGGTTTGATTCGGAGAAGTGGCGCGGGATTCCTAGCATGGGAGTGTAATATCCCTCCTTTATAAAGGAAAAGGATCCCTGTGATTGCAATGCTAGTCCCTGGATCAATGCTAGCATCCACAATTTAAGATGAAGTACACAGAAACAAAGGTCATTATTACAGTCATTCCAGAGACAACATAGTATTTACAACTCCATGGCCACATGCCTATTACAAGAGTTTAAATAAGTAAATAGATAACAAGTCTTCATCTTCATGTGCCACAGGCAAACATGTTGAGTGTAGACTCATGACTCCTAATCCTCATCAGAGTAACCTGCAACATCACAAGTTACATCCACAGTGGGTCAATACATTGGAATAGTATTGGCAAGTGATACCTTAGTATAATTTAGGTAGACTAGATACTATATGCAATTTGGCTAAGTGTAGCTTGGCTTGCTTTGCTCAAAATAGGTTTTGCCTATTAGTTGAAATCACTAAGTTTTTCTTTGTCAAAACTTTTCCCAAGGAGCCACCAATAGACATTGAGGTCCTTTACCCTTGTTCACCCACAAGTTTTTACTTAGAAATTGGGATGAGGAGATTCCTGATAGCTTCCATGTCTTGATGCTCAAGTTGTCCCTTTCCAGGGACATGGCTAAGTACTTAGATTCTTCATCTGCAGAGGTTGTGCACTTTCCCCACAAGCCTTGATTTTCACCAAGATAGGACCTTTCAGAAGCCTTCCCTTAGACCAAATGGACGCGCTCCAACCTATCATTCCCACTACCACCAACTGTCCAAATGGCTAAGTTCTAACAACCTATGTGATCCTGGCAGAGCCCATATTGCCAATTGGCTACACTAGAAGCTTCTTAACATTTGGCCTCTCAAATCTCTTTGTTCCTGGGTGGCTTTCCACAAGTGAGATACACAAGGTAAACCATAGAAATGGGCCTTGTGTAACCACTCAACATAAACCATTCCTTCCATTCCACCCAGGTGTTTCATTTACTTAGTTGTTTTATTAGGCAAAACACAAGTCCAAAGACTTAGAAATATTTTTATCATAGCATGTATATTTCACCACCCTTGGTTGCTACTAGCTAGGCTAAGCATGGCATAGATAAGCATTCTTAACTTAGAAATTTACTAGCAATTCTACTACTACTAGGATTTCCCAACATGGCATATAAGCAAAATATAACATGCAAGACTAGCAAAATATTTCTAATGCTTAGTAGAAAACATAGGGATAATAATATCATGAAGCACCACTTGCCTTGGTAGTTTGGAGAGTAGCTACACTCCTCACAATCACAATCACTATTGGCACCAAAATCTACACATAAAATCATAGCAACAATCACATACAAAATATATACAAACAAAAATATATGAATGCATGCAATATGATATGTGATGGTTTTTAAAACTCAACAAAGCAAGTGTACAATACAGGTTTATAAACAAGTTCAAAACTTGCCAAACAACATTTATTTAAACCTTAAAACATTTCTTAAACAATTCATATACTCAAAATAGCCCTACACATGTTTCTGTAAATAAAACCATTTTAACATAAGCAAAACATTAAACACATTGAATAATTAGAAAGGGCTTGTTCTCCTAATTTCATTGATATAAAATTCATCAAATTTGAACGTGGGGATCAAAAGTTATAGCCAAAACAAATTCAAACATCTAATAGATTTAAATCCTGATTTTAAACCTAAACTGTTGCCACGGCCTTAACTGATTGGCGGTACGCGTTGGATCACGCTTTACGAGCTGGATCTAACTTAATCGCGCGGCCCAGATCCAATCTTACCGCTTCGCCCAGGTTCTATCGTATCCACAGGATCTAGATCTAAAATCCTAAGCAGCCTGACCATCCAACGGCGGCGCTAGCGGCGGCGACAGGCGGCAGCGCCTCTGTTAGAGTTGCTACCGGCGTTCTAGGTCGCGCGGGAGAGGTGGAAGGGGCCTACCAGACTTGCCGTGTGCTGCTGATGCTCAAGGTGGCGGTGGTTTGGCAAGGGGCACGCGGAGATTGTCGCTGGAGCTCGTCGAAGTTGCGGGAGGCGTCAGTTGCTTGCTGTCGAAGACGTTGCCGGGGTTCTGCGTCGCCCTAGCAAAAGCCAGATCGTTTAGGAGATGCGCAAGGGTCTGGCGATCAAGACTGTATCAAAGAGGAGGCAAGGGGCGGTCTCATTTTACCTGAATCGCACGTCGGAGTCGAGCGGCGGCTCAGGTGCTCGTGGGTGAGAACGAAGACGTCGCTCTGGGTCATGAGAAAGCAAACGGAGGGCATTAGCGAACGCGCAAGGTCATGCTGGTCACGGTGGTTTGAACTAGAGGCGGCGGCCAAGATTACCGAGATTCGCCCGGAGTGCGTCAAGGGCGGCGCAAGGCGATCAGCAGCCTGGTGGCGGAGAGGTGGCGCTAGGTGAGGGGAAATGGCCGCGGTGCAGAGGGGCTTATGTAGGCAGAAGGAGAGCGGCGATTAAGCGCGGAATCAATGGCAATTAAGCCCGCAGGATCGCGCGTAACACGGAGAAGCGTCGCGCCGCGTGATTTAACGACGTGGTCGCAGGGTCCACTTGTCAGCGACTAAAACAGAGAGGGGTGGGGTCCTGGCGTCAGTCACTCAGTGGGTTCGTTTGCGAGTGAGAAAGAGAGAGAGAGAACCCGGGTGGGCTTAGTGGGCTGAATCCGTTGTTGGGCTAGTTAGGTGGCGCTGGCCTTTTTCCAATTCTTTTCTCCTTTTCTTTTTCTGTTTTGATTTTCTGAAATGATTTTCAATTCCAAATCAAATGAGTTTAAATTCAAATTTTCTCTAGGTTTTTATACTGCAAACCTTGCACTCAAATGTGTGTCAAACACTACTGTTTAATTAAAACACTTTGATCAAATGAAAATAAAAATAAAACCAAGCCCTTATGTGATATATACAATAGGCATAATATTGGTTTTATTTACTCATTTTGTTTTGAAAACTTTGCTCAAGCTTTTGATGGTGCCTAAGTTTGATTTCAAACCTTACTGAACAAAACAAGTACTCTTCTCACTGAAAGGTAGCACTAAGTCTAGAGCAACTTACATGAAATGATAAGCATATATGCTTCTGTTTTGAAATGATTTGTTTGAAATAAAATTCATATGATCATGGATGCATGTATGATATGCATGAGTTTGAAACATGATTTTAGGGATGTTACAAATCTAACCCCCTTAAGGTGAATCTCGCCCTCGAGATTCCGATTGGCTAGCAAATAGGTGAGGGTGGTCTTTCCGAAGATCATCTTCTCTTTCCCATGTTGCTTCTTCTTCAGAATGGTGGTTCCATTGAACCTTGCAGAACTTGATAGTCTTAGTCCGAGTAACTCTTTCTGCAGTCTCAAGAATCTTGATAGGTTTCTCTTCATAAGTGAGATCACTTTCCAATTGAACCTCTTCCAAAGGTATAGTATCCTTCAAAGAAGTTTCTTCCATTTCTGGATGGCACTTTTTAAGCTGACTCACATGAAACACATTAAGGACAGCTGACAAAGACTCTGGCAATTCAATTTCACAAGCAACTTCTCCTTTATGACTTAGAATCTTGAATGGTCCAACATATCTTGGGGCCAACTTCCCTTTGACTCCAAACCTCTTCACTCCACGAAGTGGTGACACTCTAAGATAAGCTCTATCACCAACTTCGTAGGTGACTTCTCTACGCTTAGGATCTGTGTAGCTTTTCTGTCGGGACTCTGCTATCTTCAATCTGTCCTTAACCAGCTTGACTTTCTCTTCGGCTTACTTGATAAGTTCTGGTCCGAACAAACTTCTTTCTCCCACACCATTCCATAACAATGGGGTGGTACATTTTCTCCCGTAGAGAAACTCAAATGGTGTCATCCCAATGCTGGCTTGATAGTTGTTGTTGTAAGAAAATTCTGCCTATGGCAGACTCTCATCCCAACTGGCTCCATAGTCTAGGGCACATGCCCTCAACATATCTTCAAGAATCTGATTAGTCCTTTATGTTTGTCCATCAGTTTGAGGATGAAAAGCAGTGCTGAATTCCAACCTCGTTCCCAATGACTCATGTAGCTGTCTCCAAAAATGAGAAGTGAATTGGGTTCCTCTATCAGACACAATACTCTTGGGCACTCCATGCAGACATACAATTCTACTCATATAGATTTTGGCCAACTTAGCGCTTGTATAGGTTGTCTTCACGGGTATGAAATGAGCCCCTTTAGTTAGGCGATCCACTACAACCCAAATAGAATCATATCCTGACCGGGTCCTTGGTAATCCGGTAATGAAATCCATACCAATCTTGTACCACTTCCAATCAGGAATAGGTAGTGGTTGAAGCAAACCTGCTGGTTTTTTATGTTCCGCTTTCACTCTACTACACACATCACACAAAGCAATATGTTCGGCGATGTACTTCTTGAGATTATTCCACCAAAATCTTTCCTTCATATCCATGTACATTTTGGTGTTACCCGGATGAATGGAATATGGTGAGTTGTATGCTTCTTGTAATATCAGTTTCCGAAGCTCCGGATCTTGTGGAACGAATCGTTTCCCATGCCATAAAGTACCATTGCGTCTTCATGGAATCCTTTGGCTTTTCCTTTTTTTCTTTCTTTTCCTTTCTTTCTTCAATTTCTATCCTTTCTTCGGGCTTCTTTGATCTTGTCTAACAAAGTGGTTTGAACATCGAAAGACATGAGATGTCCTTCAGGCACAATCTCCAATCTGAGATCTCTAAATTGGGCACACAAATCATCTGGGAATTCTCCCTTGGTGAGACCATTCACAAAAACTTTACGGCTTAGAGCATCCGCTACTACATTTGCTTTACCGGGATGGTATTGCAAACTCAAGTCATAGTCTTTGATGAGTTCTAGCCATCTTCTTTGTCTCATGTTAATTTCTTTCTGGGTGAAGATATACTTCAAACTCTTGTGATCTGTGAACACTTCACAACGCTTTCCCAAAAGATAATGTCTCCATGTTTTGAGTGCATGGACAACAGAGGCTAACTCTAAATCATGAGTAGGGTAGTCCACTTCATGAGTTTTGAGTTGTCTCGAGGCATAAGCCACAACTTTCCCGTCTTGCATAAGAACTGCACTCAAACCATGATGAGACGCATCACAATATACTTGGAAATATTTTTCCAAATCTGGCAAACACAAGAGCGGTGCTGTCACAAGTCTCTTCTTCAATTCCTGAAAGCTGAGTTCACAACCTTCAGACCAAGCAAATTTCTTGTCTTTCTTTAGCAATTCAGTCATAGGCTTAGCTACCTTGGAGAAATTCTCAATGAACCTTCTATAGTAACCCGCTAAGACAAGGAAACTACGAACTTCTTTCACTGACTTGGGAGATTCCCATTCAGTTACAGCTGAAACTTTAGCAGGATCAACTGCTACACC
The DNA here is from genome assembly GCA_030063025.1 of Avena longiglumis. Taxonomy (NCBI): domain Eukaryota; kingdom Viridiplantae; phylum Streptophyta; class Magnoliopsida; order Poales; family Poaceae; genus Avena; species Avena longiglumis. The sequence continues at coordinate 153,876,488 of CP125978.1, forward strand.
ATCTCCTGACACAACGTGTCCAAGAAATCCAACTTCATTTAGCCAAAATTCGCACTTGCTGCATTTGGCATACAGTTTATGCTCTCTAAGCTTCTCAAGTATCAAACGCAAATGTCCTTCATGCTCTTCTTTGCTCTTGGAGTAGACTAAAATGTCATCGATGAAAACGACAACAAACTTATCAAGGAATTCCATGAACACCTTGTTCATCATATTCATGAAGTATGTTGGAGCATTGGTCAAACCAAATGGCATCACGGTATACTCATACAATCCATACCTTGTGGTGAAAGCTGTCTTAGGTATGTCTTGTTCTCTTATCTTGAGATGGAAATAACCTGACCGGAGATCAATCTTTGAGAACACACAAGCTCCTTCTAGCTGATCAAACAAGTCATTGATTCTAGGAAAAGGGTATTTGTTCTTGATAGTCACCTCATTGAGCTAAAGGTAATCTATGCATAACCTTTGACTTCTATCTTTCTTCTCCACAAACAAAACTGGGGCTCCCCAAGACGAAGAACTTGGTTGAATAAATCCTTTCTGCAACTGTTCTCCAAGTTGTTTCTTGAGTTCTTTCAGTTCATCAACTGACATCTTGTATGGTCTCTTTGCTATTGGTCCAGATCCTGGTAGCAAATCAATAAGGAACTCCACATCTCTATCTGGTGGCATTCCCGGCAATTCTTCCGGAAACACATCCGAATATTCACTCACAATTGGCACACTATCTATGCTAACCCCCTTAAGAGAATTTAGCTTACTCCCTTTTGATTCAAAGTTAGACTTGAATTTAATCCGTTTTCTTTCCGGGGTTGTGAGTGCAACAGTACGATTAGCACAATCTAGTACTCCTGCATACTTAGCCATCCAATCCATTCCCAAAATTACATCTAGTCCTTGGGAATCTAGGATTATCAGACTCACTGGAAACTTGTGCTTTCCAAACTCTATTACTAGATCCCGGCATCCAAGACTTACTATCATATCCCCACCTGGAGAACTAACTTTTTTTGGACACCCAATGTTTTCAGTTGGAAACCCATTTCTATCAACAAATGCTTTTGATATGAATGAATGCGATGCTCCAGTATCAAAAAGAACAAGTGCTGGAATAGAATTGAGTTTGAACTTACCAGCAACAGCATCAGGCTCCTCATAGATTTCCTCCACATTGATGTGGTTAACTTGTCCTTTCTGAAAAGGGTTGGGCTTTTTGGGTCCCTCAACTTTATTTTCTGGGCATTCATTTGCATAATGCCCCATCTTCTTGCACTTGAAGCACTCAACCTGACTAATGTCCTTCTTGACAAGCTGGCTTCCACTGCCACTTCCACTACCACTGTGGTGGCTCTTATATCCACCCTTGTGGTTCTTGTACTTGCCATTGTCATGAATACGGTGATGCTTGTTGTCATGATGACGGTTGTGGTTGTGGTGCTTGTTGAATTTCCCATGCTTGTGGGATCCTGATCTTCCACTATCATCATAATGGGAACGTTTGTGAGACGATCCCGAGCTGTGCTTGTCCGAGTGCTTTCTCTTCCTGCTTTCTACTTGCTTCATTTTGTTCTCCAAAATAGCAGCCTTATCACAAAGAGACTAGTATGTGGGAACATAGGCCACTGATAGCTGCAAGTTCAGTTCATCATTCAGCCCTTCAAGGAACTTTTCCTTCCTCTTGGCATCAGTGTCAACTTCATCCGGTGCATACCGCGCCAGATTGTTGAACTCCTCAATATATTCAGCCACGTTGCGGTGGCGCTGCTTCAGATTATGGAACTCTTTCTTTTTCAAACTCATCACTCCAGATGAGATATGAGCAGTACGAAAGCCATCTTCAAAAATAGCCCATGTCACATCTTCTATGGGAGTGGTGATCTGAAAGTTATCCCACCAAGAGGCGGCTGGTCCTTCCAGCAAATGTGCTGCAAATCTGACCTTTTCTGCATCAGTACAACCCACAGTTACCAAGTCCTTGTTCACAGAGCATAGCCAATCATTGGCCACCATGGGATCAGTTGTTCCTGAGAACTTTGCTGGCCTCAATCTCAAGAACCTAGTAAGCATGTCAAAACCCGGTGGGTTGTTGTTGTTGTTATTGTTGTTGTTGTTGTTGTTGTTATTTTGGTTCTGGATGAACATCGTCATCATTTGCATCAGCTGAGTCTGAGCTGTCATCATTTGCTGCATCTCAGGAGTGATGTTGTTGTTGTTGGGGTTGGGATTGGCACGACGGGGAGGCATCTGTGGTTTGTTCAATAGAGATAAGAATGATATACCCATAGATGCTTTCATGCAAAATACATCCCATAAACAATCACAAAACATGCATCACAATCATAAAGGTTCAACAGCAAGATAACAAGTTTGCAAAGTAAACACACCAATAACAAGCCATCCACATGTTGGATGGTCATTGTGACACAAATAAAGTATGATAAATAAATGATAAATGAGTAGTCAACTCTACTCCTCGGCATCAACCTCCTCCTCAACAAAGGTAAGACCTGCATTCTCCATAGCGGTCTTGTATTCCTCGACATTGGCGGTCAAGGTCTCTACTTTGGCTTTGAGAGCCCTCTTCTGAGAACGAAGCCTCTCAATAACCGTCTGCTGATGCTCGAGTTCGAAGTCCTTGGCCTGAAGTTCTTCAGTCATGTCCCAAATCCTCTTGTTCCTATCCTGGACTCGCTTCTCCTGACTCTTGAACTTTCTGTCCTGGCTCTCGAACTTTGCCTCCATCTCCTTGACTATCTCATCTTGCTCCGCGAAGAGCTTGTCCTTCTCACGAAGCTGCACCTGGAGTTCGTCATTGTTGAGCATGACGTTGGTCCTATCAGTGTCCACATGCCTAATGAGAGCCTCTAAGTCCTGGAGGTATAGACGAATCGGCTCCGTTGTCTCCCTCGAAGTGTCCTCGAAGTCGATGGCCTCTCCATCCTCATCACGTCTACCGAAGACGTTGAAGTTGAAGGGTTTCGCGGCATAGTAAATCAAAATTTTCTACGGATGCGAACAGAGGGAAAGCCAAGATCTAATCTAGGAGATGCAAACAACGAGAGAGATTGGATTAGATCTTCATACCCTTGAAGATTCGCAATTGAACGCTCGTTTAACGTGGGTGATGTAGTCGTACTCGCTTCTCCTCGCGATCCGATCCGATCTAGCACCACAAGTGGCGGTGCCTCCGTGAGATGCACACCTGCAGCACCTCGACGTCTCCTCCTTCCTCGGTCCAGCAAGTATGGTGGAGAGACGGATTAGATCTACAACACGACGGCGTGGTGTATATGGTGGAGAATTTCTGCAGCAGGGCTTCGCCTACAAACAGTCAGGAGGGAGAGAGGAAGGGCAGCAGGGCGGCTAGGGTTGGAGGGGAAGGTGTGGGGGGTGGTGCGCCCCCAGCCCTCTTTATATAGAGGGGTGGGTGGCAGCCCTAGCCCCCCCTCCAAGCCAAAACCGGCGGCCACAAGGAGGAGGAGTGGGGGGCAAGGAAACCCCCCCTTCTAGAAGCTCTATCTAGGGTTTAAACCCTCTTTGGCCGACTGGGCCCTATGGGGCCTTGTGCCCCTGGCCCAATGCGGCCAGGGAACTCCCTCATAGGCCCATGCCCCCTCCCGGAAGGTGGGGCCACGTTGGTACCCTTCCGGAAGGTTCTAGAAGCTTCTGGTACAATACCGATTAACCCGGAACAATTCCGAACTCCAAAAACTGCACTGCCTTATATGAATCTTATTCTCCGGACCACTCCGGAACATCTCGTGATGTCCCGGATCCCATCCGAGACTTCGAACAAAAACTCATAAACCAATTATCCAATCTATACTAGCGTCGAGACACGTTAAGTGTGTGACCCTGCGGGTTCGAGAATATGCAGACATGATCTTCTATCAATAATCAACAGCGGGGTCTGGAAATCCATATTGACTCCCACACATTCATCGATGATCATATCGAATGAACCATGATGCCAGGATTCAATCAATCCCATATATATATTCCCTTCGTCTCGCAATATTTTACTTGCCCGAGATTTGATCGCTTGCATCATACCTAGTTCAATCTCGTTCACAGCAAGTACTTTACTCGTTCCGTAATCCGATATCACTTTGTGATTAACTCCTTATCCACGTGCTTGCAAGCGGTGTTGATATCGATTACCGAGTGGGCCCGAAGTATATCTCTCTGACTTGGGAGGGACAAATCCCATCTCGATACATACAACCCAACAGATACTTTCCGATCACCTGAGAGACACCTTTATGATCACCCTCTCATAGGATGATATTTGATGACCTCAAAGCTTTCTTCCGATACCAGGGAGTTGTATTATCTCATGGTCTAAGGAATACAATATTTGACATAAGAAAAGCTTCGCAAAGACGAACACGATGACACGATCTAATTGCTTCGCTTAGTTTGGGTCTGTCCATCATATCATTCTCCCAATGATATGATCTCATTATTAATTGAAAACTCATGTCCATGGTTAGGAAACCTTAACCATCATTAATCAATGAGCTAGTCCTTAGAGGCGTATTAGGGACACGGTGTTGTTCACAAACCACACAAGTATTAAAGTTTCCGCTTAATACAATTCTAGCATGGAATATAAACATTATCATGAACAAGAATTATAATAATAACATCTTTATTATTGCCTCTAGGGCATAATTCCAACAGTCTCCCACTTGCACTAGAGTCAATAATCTAGTTTATATTTGGCAACAATCTCACACCCATGGCACTGAGGTGTTGATCATGTTTTACACGTGGAAGAGGTTTAGTCAATGGATCTGCGACATTCAGATCTGTATGTACTTTTCTAATCTTTAGATCTCCATCTGCTATATAATCTCGAATTATATGAAAATTGCGGTTGATATGCTTGGTCTTTGGATGATATCTTGGTTCCTTAGCGAGTGCTATGGCGCTAGTGTTGTCACACAATATCTCCAGTGGGTCCAATGCACTTGGAACCACGCCAAGCTCAGTGATGAAGTTCCTGATCCAAACTCCTTCACTTGACGCTTCTGCAGTAGCCATGTATTCCGCTTCTACTGTAGATCCCGCGATCACGCTTTGCTTGCAGCTTCTCCAGCTCACAGCTCCTCCATTCAAAATATACATGTATCCTGTCTGAGATTTAGAATCATCCTTGTCGGTGTCAAAACTAGCGTCGACGTAACCTTTTACGACGAGCTGTTCATCACCCCCATAGACTAAGAACATTTCTTTGGTCCTATTTAGGTACTTTAGGATGTTCTTCACAGTTGTCCAAAGGTTCCACCGGATCACTTTGATACCGCTCGTCAAACTAAGAGCATTGGACACATCCGTCTAGTACACAAAGATGGCATACATGATGGAACCTATGGCCGAGGCATAAGGCACTTTGCTCATAGCTTCCCTATCATTTATCATAGATGGACACTGAGCCTTGCTCAATATCTTACCTGACAACATAGGCACTGAACCTTTCTTTGCCTTATCCATTCTGAACCTTTTCAGAACTTTGTCTAGGTATGTACTCTGGCTTAAAGCTATCAAGCCTTTCTATCTCTATAGATTTTGATGCCCAATATATAAGCATCTTCACCTAGGTCTTTCATTGAAAAACACTTGTTCAAATAACTCTTCACATCGTTAAGCATGTTGATGTCATTTCCAATGATCAATATGTCATCCACATATAGTACCAGAAACGTCTCCGAGCTCCCACTCGCTTTCTTGTTGATGCAAGCTTCGTAGCAATTTGGAACAAATCCAAAGCTCTTGATCACTTGATCAAAACGAAGGTTCCAACTCCGAGATGCTTGCTTCAGTCCATAAATGGAACGCTAAAGTTTGCATACTTTATCAGCATCCTTAGGATCGACAAAACCTTCGGGTTGCATCATATACAACTCTTCATCAATGGTGCCATTGAGGAAAGCAGTCTTGACATCCATCTGCCATATTTCATAATCATGAAACGCAGCAATTGCTAATAAAATCCGAATGGACTTAAACATCGCTACGGGAGAGAAAGTCTCATCGTATTCAACACCTTGAACTTGTCGAAAACCTTTCGCGACAAGTCGTGCTTTATAGACAGTAACATTACCATCCGCGTCCGTTTTCTTCTTGAAGATCCATTTGCACTCAACAGCCTTTCGGTCGCTAGGAGGGTCCACCAAAGTCCATACTTGGTTTTCGCTCATGGATCCCAATTCAGATTTCATGGCTTCTAGCCATTTCTCAGAGTCTGGGCTCATCATCGCTTCCTCGTAGTTCGTAGGTTCACTGTCTTCTACTAACAAGGCGGAAGACAGTGCTGCATACCACTCGGGAGGCACGCGACCTTGTCGACTGTGACGTTCAAGAGCAAGATCGTCCAAGCTTCATGATCCTTGTCATTAGCTTCCTCTATTGTTGGTGCAGCGGCACCTGGAACAATTTCAGGTGTCGCCATCGTCCAATTGAAGAGAAGGTTCAATAACCTCGTCTAGCTCTACTTTCCTCCCACTCACTTCTTTCGAGAGAAACTCCTTCTCAAGAAAGGAACCGTTCTTTGTGACAAACACTTTGCCTTAGGTTCTGTGATAGAAGGTATACCCAATAGTTTCCTTAGGGTATCCTATGAAGACATTTCTCCGCTTTGGGTTCGAGCTTGTCGGCCCAGATCAACTTCTTGACGTAAGCTTCGCATCCCCAAACTTTAAGAAACGACAACTTAGGTTTAGCACCAAACCAGTTCATACGGTGTCGTCTCAATGGATTTAGATGGAGCCCTATTTAAAGTGAATGCAGGTTTCTAATGCATAACCCCAAAATGATAACGGCAAATCAAGAAGAGACATCATTGATCGAACCATATCTAATAGGGTTCGATTCCGTGCTCAGACACACCATTGCGCTGTGGTGTTCGGTTGGGAGTTGCGAAACAATTCCGCTTGCTTTAAGATGCGTGAGAAAATCATAACTCAAATATTCGCCCAGGATCGGATCGTAGAAACTTAATCTTTCATTACGATGGTTCTCCACTTCATTCTGAAATTCCTTGAACTATCCAAAGGTTTCAGATTTATGTTTCATTAAATAGACATACCCATATCTACTTAAGTCATCGGTAAAGTGAGAAAATAGCGATATCCACCGCGCGTCGAAACACTCATCGGTCCGCATACATCGGTATGTATGATTTCCAACAAGTCTTGCTCGCTCCATCATACCGAGAACGGGTTTTGATCATCTTGCCCATGAGGCATGGTTCGCATGTGTCAAATGATTCAAAATCAAGAGACTCAAAAGTCCATCGAATGGAGCTTCTTCATGCTTTTACACCAATATGACCTAGACGCATTGCCACAAATAAGTAGTATTATCACTATCTACTTTGCATTTCTTAGCCTCAATGTTATGGATGTGTGTTTCATCCCTTCGAGATTTAGAAGAAATAAACCATTCACAATAGGTGCATGACCATAAAAGATGTTACTCATATAAATAGAACAACCATTATTCTCCGATTTAAATGAATAACCGTCTTGCAATAAACAAGATCGAAATAATGTTCATGCTCAACGCACATAGTAACACTTATTAAGGTTTAAAACTAATCCCGAAGGTAAAACTAAGGAGAGCGTGCCGACGGCCATCACATCAACTCTTGATCCGTTGCCAACGCCAAGATCGTCACCTCATCCCTCGCAAGCCCGTCATTCCGTAGCTCCGTTTGAGTTACAAATATTAGCAACGAACCAAGATCAAATACCCGCACTATAACGAGGGCTAGTAAGGAAAACATCAATAACATGTATATCAAATATACCTTTGATGGTGCCACTTCTTGTCCGCTAAGTACTTCGGACGATTGCCCAAAGGACCCTTGTCCTTGCAATAGAAGCACTCAGTGTCCGGCTTAGGACCAGACTTGAGCTTCTTCTCAGCAGGGGCAGTGCGCTTGTCGCCGCCCTTCTTGAAGGGCTTCTTTGCTCCCTTACCTTTCTTAAAGGTGGGCTTGTTGACCATCAACACATGATTATCCTTTTTGATGTCCACTTCCGCGGCCTTCAGCTTTGCGAACAGCTCGGTGATCGTATCAGTGGAACCAATATGATTATTAGTCACTACAAAACTTTTGTAGCTGGGAGGGAGTGATTGTTGGGCCACGCAGAGATAAAACAAAACTTTTCCTCTAACGTGGTGATCCCAAGACCTAGCTGAGGTAGAAGGCCACGAGGTTTACCACTAGACGCGCGGTTGCGGATTACTGATGAAGCGCGTCAGTTGATGCAGTGCAGTCCTCACGATCCGATCGTCCTGGTGCTGATCGCACAGCACCTCTGCTGGTATCCACACGCATATGAGGAGGCGCCCGCGAACTGCTAGGTTCGTTACGGCGCTGACTGTGGAGCTAGGGTTTCCAACACATGGAATAACCTAATCGAACAACGATTAACCTTTCTGGGTTACTGTGCTCCACTATATATAGGGAGTGAACGTGGGCTCTGCTCGCACGACCCATTCACTAAAGCCCATATAAAACTAGTCACCGTGAGTCCAACTCACTAACTCAGTCCTAATACGGTTTAGGTCCAACCCAACCAGATTATATGTTCAGATCCAATCCGAACTTGCTCCCGCCTAAGTGTGTGACCTTGAGGCTCATGGCTACTTGGACACGATTAGAGTCCAACTCACAATCGATCAATCGGCATCGGCTCCTAGCGTAACGCATCGATTCCCAAGTACCAAAGAGTCATGACGACTTGCCTTTTCAATGCGACTTACGTCCGAGTCCTTTGCCTCACGATATACCTTGTCGACTCTAGGAATATATGTCATCCTTAAATAGTCCGACTCTCTTCTCGATCCGAGATAAGTGATTCACCCGACTAACTTAGTCGATCGCCTCGGTTAACACTTAACCGAGTCGCGCATGGCCATGCTTTCGAATCATATCTCACGAGAGGCCCAGAGAATATCTCTCCGAGTGGAGGGCAAAATCCCATCTTGGTTATTCACATCACGCAGCTTGATTCTCAATCGACCCAACCTGCCTTTATAACTTCCCGATTCACGGATCAGCGTTTGAGAACCTAAGTCGGTGATCCTCAACTCGGACTATGCAACAACCTCGGTCTAAGGATTACATTGATTGAGATATACAAATGACATCTTAGTTCGTTGTACCTCAATATGGGTCAATCCGACTCGCTAAACTCTTTAGCCTAGTCTGTGTAAGTTGGAATAGCATCTCCATGCCCATGACAAGTGGAACCGAGTCATCAAGCCAACTTTCACATTGGTCTAAGTTGTGTGTCCAGCACAACCTCAATGACCAAGGATATTTAGTACAAACAACATGAATGCATAGTTCCACAACTGAATCACATATTCAATGATACACATCAGATGTTTATACAAGGACTACTTAATAACTTTATGAATACAACGGGAAATCTCATCATACATGATTGCCTCTAGGGCATATTCCCAACAGTGATTGCATAACCCTGTCAATCTTGAGCTCCTCTGGAATCGTGCATTCCAGTTGCTCAAGGCGTTGAGTGTAGCCCGTCATCTTAATGGCGTGCTCACTAACGGAACTCCCTTCCTCCATCTTGCAGTTAAAGAACTTCTCAGAGATCTCATATCTCTCAGAACGGGCCTGAGTCTGAAACATGGTTTTTAGCTCTTCGAGAATCTCAAAGGGCCCGGGATAGTCTTCAAAACGATTTTGAAGTTCCAGTTCCATAGCAAACAACATTGTGCTCTTAATCACACCATAATCATCTTTATGCTGATCGACAGCTTTTCTCATCACCGGTATGATTCTAGGGGGTCACCTAACGCTTTCCCAAGGACATAGTCCTTTTGACCGCCAGAGAGAATGATTCTTAGATTGCGGAACCAATTGGTGAAGTTAGACCCATTGTTTCTAAGCTTTTCCTTCTCAGCAAAAACGTTGAAATTGAAGTTGGACTTGGCCATGTGACATCACAGTATTTGCAAGTACAATTTAGACTATGTTCATGATAAATAGTTCAACTTAATTAAATTACTAGATGAACTCCCACTAAATTCAACATCCCTCAAGTTGTTTAGTGAACACGATCCAAATTCACCACACCTAATCCGATCTTCATGAGAAGAGATGTGGTTTCAATGGTGGACAACGAAGTGTCGATCATATCATTCATATCACTCATGCTTAAACTTTCGGTTCATGTGTTCCGAGGCCATGTCTGTACATGCTAGGCTCGTCAAGTTAGACCCAAGTATTTCCGCGTGTGCAAAACTGTCTTGTACCCGTTGTATGTGAGCGTAGAGTCTATAGCACCCGATCATCACGTGATGCTTGGACACGGCGAACTTTCGCAACGGTGCATACTTGGGGAGAACACAGTTTTTATCTTGATCTTTAAGTGAGGAATCATCTTATAATGCTACCGTCGCGATCTAAGCATAATAAGATACATAAAAGGATAAACATCACATGCATATAACTTTATGTGACATGGTATAGCCAATCTTCGCGCAATGATCTCCATCTTGTGCGTGCCGGCATGATCTCCATCACTCCACCATGATTGCCTCCACCACGAATAGCAACTACAACTATTGCTAACTACTTAGCAATAAAGTGAAACTATTACATGGCGCATAAGAAGTTGACACACAGGTCATACACAATTATAAAGACAACCATATGGATCCTGCCGGTTGTGTACTCATCGACATGCAAGTCGTGAAACATTACAAAACATGATTATCGCATACATTATACACATCACATCTTGGGCCATACCATATCATAGAAAACACTCCCTGCAAAAACAAGTTAGACGCCTCTACTTTGTTGTTGCATGTTTTACGTGGCTTATGGGAGTAGATGCTAAGAACGATTCTTACCTACGGAAAGCCACAACGGTGATATTATGGTTGCCAAACTCCGGTGTTAATCCCATGACAACTATAGTGAGACAAACTGACACCACCAGCCGCATGTGTGGAACAAGCCACACGTCAAGTGCGGAGCCGGTCTCGCGAACGACGTCGCGTAAGGTTGGACTGGACCGCTTCAATCTCACTATCCTGCGTCATAAGAAGGACACAAACAAGAGGCTTGCAACAGAAAACATCAACGCCCGCAACAACCATGTTGTGTTCTACTCGTGAAACACATCTACGCATAAACCTGGCTCTGATACCACTGAAGGGTTTCGCGGCATAGTAAATCAAAATTTTCTACGGATGCGAACAGAGGGAAAGCCAAGATCTAATCTAGGAGATGCAAACAACGAGAGAGATTGGATTAGATCTTCATACCCTTGAAGATTCAAGATGTGAACGCTCGGAACGTGGGTGATGTAGTCGTACTCGCTTCTCCTCCTCGCGATCCGATCCGATCTAGCACCACAAGTGGCGGTGCCTCCGTGAGATGCACACGTGCAGCACCTCGACGTCTCCTCCTTCCTCGGTCCAGCAAGTATGGTGGAGAGACGGATTGGATCTACAACACGACGGCGTGGTGTATATGGTGGAGAATTTCTGCAGCAGGGCTTCGCCTACAAACAGTCGGGAGGGAGAGAGGAAGGGCAGCAGGGCGGCTAGGGTTGGAGGGGAAGGTGTGGGGGGTGGTGCGCCCCCAGCCCTCTTTATATAGAGGGGTGGGCGGCAGCCCTAGCCCCCCATCCAAGCCAAAACCGGCGGCCACAAGGAGGAGGAGTGGGCGGCAAGGAACCCCCCCCTTCTAGAAGCTCTATCTAGGGTTTAAACCCTCTTTGGCCGGCTAGGCCCTATGGGGCCTTGTGCCCCTGGCCCAATGCGGCCAGGGCACTCCCTCATAGGCCCATGCCCCCTCCCGGAAGGTGGGTCCACGTTGGTCCCCTTCCGGAAGGTTCTAGAAGCTTCCGGTACAATACCGATTAACCCGGAACAATTCCGAACTCCAAAAACTTCACTGCCTTATATGAATCTTATTCTCCGGACCACTCCGGAACCTCTCGTGATGTCCCGGATCCCATCCGATACTCCGAACAAAAACTCATAAACCAATTATCCAATCTATCCTAGCATCGAGACACGTTAAGTGTGTGACCCTGCGGGTTCAAGAATATGCAGACATGATCTTCTATCAATAATCAATAGCGGGGTCTGGAAACCCATATTGAATCCCACGCATTCATCGATGATCATATCGGATGAACCACGATGCCAGGATTCAATCAATCCCATATATATATTCCCTTCGTCTCGCGATATTTTACTTGCCCGAGATTTGATCGTCGGTACCGTCATACCTAGTTCAATCTCGTTCACATCAAGTACTTTACTCGTTCCGTAATCCGATATCACTTTGTGATTAACTCCTTAACCACATGCATGCAAGCGGTGTTGATATCGATTACTGATTGGGCCCGAAGTATATGTCTCCGACTTAGGAGGGACAAATCCCATCTCGATACATACAACCCAACAGATACTTTCCGATCACCTGAGAGACACCTTTATGATCACCCTCTCATAGGATGACGTTTGATGACCTCAAAGCTTTCTTCTGATACCAGGGAGTTGTATTATCTCATGGTCTAAGGAATACAATATTTGACATAAGAAAGCTTCGCAAAGAAGAACACGATGACACGATCTAATTGCTTCGCTTAGTTTGGGTCTGTCCATCATATCATTCTCCCAATGATATGATCTCATTATTAATTGACAACTCATGTCCATGGTTAGGAAACCTTAACCATCATTAATCAATGAGCTAGTCCTTAGAGGCGTACTAGGGACACAGTGTTGTTCACAAACCACACAAGTATTAAAGTTTCCGCTTAATACAATTCTAGCATGGAATATAAACATTATCATGAACAAGAATTATAATAATAACATCTTTATTATTGCCTCTCGGGCATAATTCCAACAGAAGTGAGTACCTCTAACCTGTCGAGAGTGTCTCCCTAGCAGACGTCATATCAGATCCTGGATGACTACCTCAAGGCCTCTCTCCTTGTCATCGTGCATGAGCTTGAAGATGATGGCCTCCGTGGTAGGCTCTGTCTGGCGTCCGGGCTGATTGACCTTGAAACCCCAAAGTTCTTTCCTCTCAAACTTGGTGAGGGGAAGCACCATGATGGTAGGAAGAGGGAGATTGAGCAAAGTAGTGAGCTCAATGATACGAGGACCAAAGCGAGTTCCCTGGAACTCCTCAACAGTGCTTATGGTAACATTAAGCATCTATTTATAAGATAGAAAAAGTTAGAACAACACAATTTAAGATAAAACACAAGGAAAATCATCACATGCATATCTTTGGAAATCAATACACACAAGTCATGGCATACATGAATCCATTACAACATCCAAGGTTCAACTTATTTTAAGCAACATTTGGAAAATAAGGTGATAGTGGTGGTCCAACTAATGAAGCACGCTTACAATCCTATCTCACTAGATATGTTGGCTAACACAATATTTCTAGAAGCAATCACTCTATCTTGAACACATGACTCCATCACTAAGTCTATAATGTCTCCTCTTAAGGTTTGGTTGGTAGCCTCCAACTCTTGGGTATGTTTCTTCTCTTCTTTTAGGCTATTTTGGATGTTGAACATTCTGCACTTGACTCTATCACCAAGTTCTTTGATGGTCTTCCAAGCTGCATCCCTTGCTGAATCAAAGAATGTAGGGTGCATCACTGAATTGGTGAACATGCAGAATCCTGATTCCTTGTGGTTGTCTTCCTTGTTTTTATACAAGTGAAGTTGCACCCACCAGTACTCAACTCCTTCATCCATCACAGGAAAGCCTTTGTACACAGCTGCACCATGTATTTCCATTGCAACCATGAGGTCCTTGAGAGCCTTGCGGAATTCTGTCTCACACTCCAAAGTCATTGTCATGAGTGGTCCTTTCCTTACGGCTTCGTTGATGGAGTTCATCTACAAATAGAGATGAGAAAGAAGATTAGAAAAGTTTACGAGAAGAATAGAAAAGTGTAGAAGTTGTTGAAAATTTTTCCTTAGTGGTTTCCAATCCTAGGGTCATAATCCTACAGGAAACACAGTGCTCTGATACCATCTGTAAGATCCCTCCTTTATAAAGGAAAAGGATCCCTGTGATTGCAATGCTAGTCCCTGGATCAATGCTAGCATCCACAGTTTAAGATGAAGTACACAGAAACAAAGGTCATTATTACAGTCATTCCAGAGACAACATATTCTTTACAACTCCATGGCCACAGGCCTATTACAAGAGTTTAAATAAGTAAATAGATAACAAGTCTTCATCTTCATGTGCCACAGGCAAACATGTTGAGTGTAGACTCATGACTCCTAATCCTCATTAGAGTAACCTGCAACATCACAAGTTACAGCCACAGTGGGTCAATACATTGGAATAGTATTGGCAAGTGATACCTTAGTATAATTTAGGTGGATTAGATACTATATGCAATTTGGCTAAGTGTAGCTTGGCTTGCTTTGCTCAAAATAGGTTTTGCCTATTAGTTGAAATCACTAAGTTTTTCTTTGTCAAAACTTTTCCCAAGGAGCCACCAATAGACATTGAGGTCCTTCACCCTTGTTCCCCCACAAGTTTTTACTTAGAAATTGGGATGAGGAGATTCTTGATAGCTTCCATGTCTTCATGCTCAAGTTGTCCCTTTCCAGGGACATGGCTAAGTACTTAGATTCTTCATCTGTAGATGTTGTGCACTTTCCCCACAAGCCTTGATTTTCACCAAGACAGGACCTTTCAGAAGCCTTCCCTTAGACCAAATGGACGCGCTCCAACCTATCATTCCCACTACCACCAACTGTCCAAATGGCTAAGTTCTAGCAACCTATGTGATCCTGGCAGAGCCCATATTGCCAAGTGGCTGCACTAGAAGCTTCTTAACATTTGGCCTCTCAAATCCCTTTGTTCCTGGGTGGCTTTCCACAAGTGAGATACACAAGGTAAACCATAGAAATGGGCCTTGTGTAACCACTCAACATAAACCATTCCTTCCATTCCACCCAGGTGTTTCATTTACTTAGTTGTTTTATTAGGAAAAACACAAGTCCAAAGACTTAGAAATATTTTTATCATAGCATGTATATTTCACCACCCTTGGTTTCTACTAGCTAGGCTAAGCATGGCATAGATAAGCATTCTTAACTTAGAAATTTCCTAGCAATTCTACAACTACTAGGATTTCCCAACATGGCATATAAGCAAAATATAACATGCAAGACTAGCAAAATATTTCTAATGCTTAGTATAAAACATAGGGATAATAATATCATGAAGAACCACTTGCCTTGGTAGTTTGGAGAGTATCTACACTCCTCACAATCACAATCACTATTGGCACCAAAATCTACACATAAAATCATAGCAACAATCACATACAAAATATATACAAACAAAAATATATGAATGCATGCAATATGATATGTGATGGTTTTTAAAACTCAACAAAGCAAGTGTACAATACTGGTTCATAAAAAAGTTCAAAACTTTCCAAACAACATTTATTTAAACCTTAAAACATTTCTTAAACAATTCATATACTCAAAATAGCCCTACACATGTTTCTGTAAATAAAACCATTTTAACAGAAGCAAAACATTAAACACATTGCATAATTAGAAAGGGATTGTTCTCCTGATTTCATTGATATAAAATTCATCAAATTTGAACATGGGGATCAAAAATTAAAGCCAAAACAAATTCAAACATCTAATAGATTTAAATCCTGATTTTAAACCTAAACTGTTGCCACGCGTCTTAATCTGATTGGCCGGTACCGCTTCATGTTGGATCACGTTTCCGAGCCGCTGGATCTAACTTAATCGCGCAGCCCAGATCCAATCTTACCGCTTTGCCCAGGTTCTATCGTATCCGCAGGATCTAGATCTAACGATCCTAAGCAGCCTGACCATCCAGCGGTGGCGCTAGCGGCGGCGACAGGCGGCGGCGCCTCTGTCAGAGTTGCTACCGATGTTCTAGGTCACGCGGGAGAGGGGGAAGGGGCTTACCAGACTCGTCGTGTGCTGCTGATGCTCAAGGTGGCGGTGGTTTGGCAAGGGGCACGCGGAGATGGTCGCTGGAGCTCGTCGAAGTTGCGGGCGGCGTCAGTTGCTTGCTGTCGAAGACGTTGCCGGGGTTCTGCGTCGACCTAGCAAGAGCCATATGGTTTAGGAGATGCGCAAGGGTCTGGCGATCAAGACTGTATCAAAGAGGAGGCAAGGGGCGGTCTCATTTTAACTGAATCGCACGTCGGAGTCGAGCGGCGGCTCAGGTGCTCGCGGGTGAGAACGAAGACGTCGCTCTGGGTCATGAGAAAGCAAACGGAGGGCATTAGCGAACGCGCAAGGTCATGCTGGTCACGGTGGTTTGAACTAGAGGCAGGAGGCGGTCAGTACTCACCGAGATTCGTCGCCGGAGTGTGTGTGTCTGCGGCGGCACGAAGGCGATTGCGGGCAGCCTGGTGGCGGAGAGGTGGCGCTAGGTGAGGGGAAATGGCCGCGGTGCAGAGGGGTTTCTGTAGGCAGAAGGAGAGCGGCGATTAAGCGCGGAATCAAGGGCAATTAAGCCCGCAGTGACTGCGGCGAGTAACGGCGGAGCGAGCGTCGCGGCCGCGCGTGATTGACGACAACGTGGTCGCAGGGTCCACTTGTCAGAGAATAAAACAGAGAGGGGGTGGGGTCCTGGCGTCAGTCACTCAGTGGGTTCGTCTGCGAGTGAGAAAGAGAGAGATAACCCGTGTGGGCTTAGTGGGCTGAATCCGTTGTTGGGCTAGTTAGGTGGCGCTGGCCTTTTTCCAATTCTTTTCTCCTTTTCTTTTTCTATTTTGATTTTCTAAAATGATTTTCAATTCCAAATCAAATGAGTTTGAATTCAAATTTTCTCTAGGTTTTTATACTGCAAACCTTGCACTCAAATGTGTGTCAAACACTACTGTTTAATCAGAACACTTTGATCAAATGAAAATAAAAATAAAACCAAGCCCTTATGTGATATATATACAATAGGCATAATATTGGTTTTATTTACTCATTTTGTTTTGAAAACTTTGCTCAAGCTTTTGATGGTTCCTCAGTTTGAATTCAAACCTTACTGAACAAAACAAGTACTCTTCTCATTGAAAGGTAGCACTAAGGTTAGAGCAACTTACATGAAATGATAAGCATATATGCTTCTGTTTTGAAATGATTTGTTTGAAATGAAATTCATATGATCATGGATGCATGGATGATATGCATGAGTTTGAAACATGATTTTAGGGATGTTACAGGGAGGTTGACGCGGGAATAGTCGGGAGAGATGCTCGATGGGAACGGAGGGAGTAACTGGCGATGTTGGTTGACCCAGCGACGAGGCGGTGACCCGGCGGGATCAGAGGCAGCGAGGTGGGCCAGAATGAAGGTAACTCGGCCCAATGCCAGCAAGCTGAGCTTAATTCGGTCCACAGGTGCAGTTCTTGCCTTGGAATCAGGCCAAATTATCCATAATTCGGCCCATGCTGCTTTTTCCTTTAAGATTTTTCTTTCTATGTCTTATATCTTTCTATATTTATTCTTTGTATCATCATATTCTTTTATAGAAACTTTCATTACTCTTTAGAGATCACTCGATACGTCAACTTTGGGGTACCCAGGGGTATACCCCCAACATTAGTCCCCGAGACTATGTGGGACTCACGGAGTCGCTCATAGGCTTCAGACTATAATATTCCCAAAGTTGTTTATTGACGCGTAGTTTCTTTGTCATGCTATACTTCGTTGTATAACCCTTTTGGGTAAATCTCGATATTTGTTTTCATAGTAACTAGTCTTTTAACCTTTTCGGATAAGTTTATGACTTCTGGCCTTCTTGGGCTCTGGTCTTCTAACTCCTTTGGGTAAGTTATGACTTCTGGCCATTCTTGACACTAGTCTTTTAACCCCTTTGGGTAAGTTATGACTTCTGGCCATTCTTGACACTGGTATTTTAACCCCTTTGGGTAAGTTATGACTTCTGGCCATTCTTGACACTGGTATTTTAACCCCTTTGGGCAAGTTATGACTTCTGGCCTTTTATGGAACTGGTCTTTTAACCCCTTTGGGTAAGTTATGACTTCTGGCCTTTTATGGCACTGGTCTTTTAACCCCTTTGGGTAAGTTATGACTTCTGGCCATTTTTGGCACTGGTCTTTTAACCCCTTTGGGTAAGTTATGACTTCTAGCCATTTTTGGCACTGGTCTTTTAACCTCTTTGGGTAACTTATGTATCCGAGTCATCTCATCTAAGTTGTATGACCTAGTCATGACTTATGTCTTAAATCCGAGTTATCTGAGTCTGAATCTGAGTTATATGACTCAAATCCAAGTCATCTGATTCTAAATCTGAATCATCTGATTCTAAATGCGAGTTATAATACTCAAATCTGATTTATGTCTCAAATCTGAATCAGCTCACTCAAAATCTGAGTTATATGACTCAAATCCGAGTCATCTGATTCCAAATCCGAATCATCTGATTCTACATCCGAGTTATAATACTCGAATTTGATTTATGTCTTAAATCCGAGTCATCTGACTCAAAATCCAAGTTATATGACTCCAATCCGAGTAATCTGATTCCAAATCCGAATCATCTGATTCTAAATCCGAGTTATAATACTCGAATCTGATTAATGTCTCAAATCTGATTCATCTGACTCAAAATCCGAGTTATATGACTCAAATCCGAGTCATCTTATTCCAAATTCCGAATCATCTGTTTCTAAATCCGAGTTATAATACTCGAATCTGACTTATGTCTCCAATCTGAGTCATATGACTCAAAATCCGAGTTATATCATCTGATCCAAATCTGAATCATCTGTTTTTACATCCGAGTTATATTACTCAAATTTGACTTATGTCTTAAATCTGAGTCATCTGACTCAAAATTCGAGTTATATGACTCAAATCTGAGTCATCTGATTGCTGAGATATAACTTGATCTGATGAGACGATGGTAAATTGCTTTTGATATGGATCCGACATATAGATTTGAGATAAAGTTTTGGGATATGATAATAGGGCTAATCGCCAAGAGATATGATGCGAGATGTAGATCCGAGATATAAATTTGAGATATGATATGATAGCATATAGCCATCCGAGATATGGGATAACCTGGAAAAATGAATTAAATATCAATCTGAGTCATTACATAACCTGGAAAGCTGGAAAGCTGAATCAAATATTAGTCCGAATCAAAGATAAGCTGTCAAGCTGAGTCAAATTCTAATCCGAGTTATAATATACCCTGGCAAGCTGAGTCTAATGTTACTCCGAATCAAAGATAAGTTGGTAAGCTGAATCAAATACTAATCTGAATCATAAATAAGCTGAGTCATATTCTAATCCAAATCATAAATAAGCTGGTAAGATGAGTCAAAAGCTTATCCGAATCATAAACAAGCTGAGTCAACTACTAATCTGAATCATAAATAAGCTGGTAAGATGAGTCAAAAGCTAATTCAAATCATAAACAAGCTGAGTCAAATACTAATCTAAATCATAAATAAGCTGGTAAGCTAAGTCAAAGGCTAATCCGAATCATAAACAAGCTGAGTAAAATTCTAATCTGAATCATGAATAAGCCGGTAAGCTGAGTCAAAAACTAATCTGAATCATAAACAAGCTGAGTCAAATACTAATATGAATCAACATGATGTTTTCTCCATCTAAGGGTGACTCTATGGATACGTTGGCTAGTACCCGGGTCGAGTTATTTTGTTCTCGAGGTGAACGAACGAGTGTGGATGACTGAGTTATCTGATACTCACAGTGTGCTTGGAGAAGAGTTTGAGTCATGTTCGTTGAGTCTCACTTGCCTTGTTGAGTCAGACTTGGAGACTCCTATGCTTACCTCTTTGTTCTCTATTCGCTTGGAGGAGCTCTATGAACAAGAAGTTGATGAAGATGCTCCCATCTGGATGGAAATCCAACCAACGCCACTAAAAGGCCCCACGGTGGGCGCCAAATGTCGTGGTGGTATCACGGCATATGCCATGGGTAGGCTAAAGTTGGGGCCGATGGACGTGGAGGAAACCGGGGAGGGATGATGGAGTGAAGACCGCACTCGTAAGAACAAAGATAAATATAATATATCTAGTGTAGAGGATCTCATGTTGAGATAACACCTCTTTCCCTACATCTAATCTCATATAATATTGACATACTTGTGGCTACAATGATGCTCCTTGAGCTGTATTTCGTATGCCTCTATCTAGATATCTCTGTGAGAGTGGAGGAGGAAGAGAGTGAGCTCCTAGCGAGCAGAGAGGAGAGGAGCCCTTCGGGTGCCTCTCTGAGAACGATCCCCTGGTGCTCCTTATAAAGGGGAGCCCAGGGGACAAATCTTGTTCCCTATGATTGGCATCTAGAGAGCATATTCCTGGCATCTCTTGGAGATGCTTAGCATATGCCTTGGCATCTTTTGGAGATGCTAGGCATATTCCCTAGCATCTTCTTTGATGATAAAGGCATATTCCATATGCCATGTGACAGTCTAAGAGGGTGGCGTCCCAAGACTGGCATGATACTTGTAGAACTTGTCTTGGCTTGATGGCGGGTTCTCGTGGAGGTTGAGGACGCATCCGAAGATGAATAAGGAGGCGTATGGGGTGAAATACCTTGGCCCGGACCCTCTAGACGAAGTAGTAATTCGTCCTACTTCCTAGATGACTCGTCCTGGTCTAGATAACAGAAGATAGAGGCTCAGTCGTGTTATTGGGTGGCCTAGCCGAGTCAATCGTTAGTCGGCCTGGTGGGGAAAACGTCCTGGGGCTGAGTATGTCCCAGCTTGGTTGCCTGTCTGGTGGAGATCCCGTGGTGGACCGAATCACCTCATCTCTGGCCCACCCGGGTGAAGGTGGTCGTTGAAGTGGTGAGGCAGTGTGGGAACTAGGAGCTGGTGCAGGAGCGACGTGGAGCGAGGTGGGCGACGGTGCGTGGTGGGCCAGACTGTCTCCGCCTTGGCCCACCCGGAGAGTTTGACGGGGTGGTGCGTGTTGTTCTGTTCATGGTGGGCTGGGTTTTGTCGGCCTAGCCAGGGAAGATCGATGAGATAACTCGGTGGGTGAGTTTGCGTGTCAGGCTGGTGGTGATGGTTTGATTCGGAGAAGTGGCGTGGGATTCCTGGCGTGGGAGGTCGACAAGGGAATAGTCGGGAGAGACGCTCGGCGGGAACGGAGGGAGTACCTGGCAATGTTGGTTGACCCAGCGACGAGGTGGGCTGGACTGAAGGTAACTTGGCCCAATGCCAGCGAGCTGAGCTTTATTCGTTCCACAGGTGCAGTTCTTGCCTTGGAATCAGGCCGAATTATCCATAATTCGGCCCATGTTGCTTTTTTCCTTTAAGATTTCTATATCTATGTCTTATATCTTTCTATATTTATTATTTGTATCATCATATTCTTTTATAGAAACTTTCATTACTCTTTAGATATCACTCGATACATCAACTTTGGGGTACCCAGGGGTATACCCCCGACAACTAGGGACTTCTGTTTCATATCACCCCTATAGCAATGTTTCCACTTGATATAGTTATAGCATAACATGAAACTATTGTGAACTTATTGGAATATGACAATAATAACCTTTTATTATTTTCCTCTAGGCCATATTCCCTTCAGTGGTATGCTGGGTCATCAGATCCGCCAGCCGCTTATGCTTATGCTTTCCAGCGAGGGGAAAGAAAGAAAAAACAAAGGGGTACGCAGGCCATGTTGCTGGGACAAATGGGCTTTTAGGGTTGTTGTGAAGTGAGCGGTATGAGAATATTTCTATGACGGTGAGTGGAGAATAGAAGGAAAATATAATGGGCTTCGGGCCAGATCTAGTTTACCATAGTTTTCTTTTCTTTTTCTTTTTTCTTTTTCTGTTTGAGTAAAACCTCTTCAATAATATTTTCTCAAGGTTGGAAATATCCAAAAACTTTGTGAGACATTAAGAATAATGTAGAGAGTATTCTAATCAGGGAACCTTCATCTTCATATTTGATATTTTCATAAATCATTATTACATGAAAGGTTCTTTTATTAAATGGAATAAGTAGGTATTAGGGCTTTAGGGTTTTTTGTTTAATATTTTAAGAATCATTTGAAGTATGAATTTTCCTTCTCATTAATTAAATGAAATGTTAAAGGATTAGATTATTAAAACAATTATGGCCATCAAATTTCGTTTAGGTATGTCATCATATAATAATTATTACCTCTATTATGGTGGTTTATCTCTTTTTGGGTTTTAAAATTTGTGATTTCTTCAACTCAAATTCCACTGAAATGTTATTCATAACCATCCTACTTATTTTCAAAAAAGGTATGAACAATTTCTTAAACTAGTTGTTCACTATCTTTTTAGGTGTGGTTGATGTCTATGTAGAATCTTAACATGTAATGGTTTTGTAGCAAGTATTCTCCAAGTAACAAAAGTGACTTATATGCCATGTAGTAATTGTTCATGGTTTTAAACTACAAACATCTACTATGTGCCCTAGAAGATTTATTATCCTTATGTTCATTTTTGAATATTACTAAAGATCAAGGTTTAAGGACATTACCTCTAATTTTATGATCATGGATGATATCTTAACTTAGAGTGAGATATTGAGATTGCTTTCTAATGTGATCTTGATGGTTCCATGACACTAAGTGACACGGATATACCCCACGGGTACACGGAGTTGGAATACCTGGTCCAGCCCAAGGAAGCCCCACGTAAGGACACACAGCCCATGAAGATTTCAGGTGGCCCAAGCCCGTGGTGATTTCGACTCCTTGGAGAATAAGTCCAGATTAGATATAATTTCAAAGGGTATTAACCCTAATTTGTAACTGACTCAACCTATCCCGGGACCTGCCTATCTATATAAAGGCCAGGAGGGTACGGCGAGAAGGATCTCTCAACTCACCTCATACAGACCTCACGACAGATTGCATCTGCGCACCCCTGTAACCTTCGGTTACGCCGTAATCAAGAGAAGACAAGCAGGAGTAGGGTTTTCCCTCTGGGGGCATGAACCTGGGTAAACCTCGTGTCCCTATGTTGCTTGTCTGTTAACCGTTTCGCAACTTCCAGCATCCCCATCTTCTCCAAAACCAAATCCATCACAATGGGCATTGATGAGTCGAACCCTCGTCAATTGGCGCCGTCTGTGGGAAATGGGGAAGCTGATCATGCGGTCGTGACGGTTCCATCCGGAGCGATCTATGATTCATCGGCAACAGAGAGTCACCTCCTCTTTGGTGCCTTCGACTTCACCTTCCACTCGCCGGCCACCCTAAAGGATTTCGAGTCCGTCGGCGACGGCCTCGAGATGTTGTTCTGGAGCTTCTGCTTCCAGGTGGGGCAGACCGGCACCCTCCACCTTCCAGAGCGGGTGCCACCACCATCCATCAGGCCCGCTTCATGGGCCCCACCCATTGGCGCACTGCGCACATCGATGATGATGGGCGATTCGGATGACAGCAGCAGCTGCAACTCCGATCTATGCGGTCCTCCTTCAGATGAAGGAACCTACGGTTCCGGATCTGAGAGCTACAGCAATAGCGACCCACCCCGTGAGCACTACCTGTGCGCCACCATCCATGACGGCAACGTCAACAACGAAGAGGACCCGCCACTGGGTTCGAGCGCCGTACCTTCCAATCCCCCTCCCAACCCGCAGATTGAGAACGGCGAAAACAGGGGTAATCGGCCAATAGAGCCGTAGAGGGCAACAATCATGGTTACGACCAGATCAACGTCAGCACGGTAGGCTGGAACCAAGCACGTGAAGCCATGCAAGGCAACAAAATCCTACCCATGGACGCCACCCGTGACCTGCTGATTGCCAACCACTGGCTCCTGATCGATGAGCACAACAAGCAGGTGAAGCTGCAGGTGAGCTCGAAAAGCGTCAGAAGGCAGCTGCAGAATCCAGCGCAAGGCGAGCTATGCTCTTTGCCGCTGACGGCTCCACTTCACATGGAAACAATGCCAACAAGTACCGCTCCCGCATGGAGCGCATGGACCCTGCCACACGACGCGAGGTCACCAGGGCCCTCAACACGTCCTTCATGACGATGGACTCGCACGACAACGCCATGACGAAAACGTCGCAGGCAGCAATCATGGCAGCCACCACCTATCTCGCGTCCAACCCGCCTTCGGCGGGCGACCCAGAAAATGCAATGCATAAGTCTGCACTAGCAGGCCTCAGACTCGTCGAAGCTGCGCTCCACGACGAAACTCCTACGGAGCCGAAGAAAAAAGATGCGGTCAAATTCACTCGAAGCCGCACACCCTCATCTAAGGAGGAGGATCACGACCTGCCCTGGCGCCGCCAGAGCCCACGGCGCTTAAGCAACTACGACGCTCGCAACGAGCTCACCCAATGCAAGATCGACAAATCACGTGCTAAGCGCGTGTGCTCGGCTGAGTCCAAAGAGGAGGATGATGCCGAGATATGTGGATCCAAATGCTTCAGTAGATCCGTTCGGAAAACGCGGATGCCGAAAAATTTCAAGCTCCCTGCGGACAATCTGAAGTTCGACGGCACGCAAGAACCAAAGGCTTGGCTTGACGATCACCTGTCGTCGGTCAAGCTCCACGGCAAAAAAAACACCGCCTTACAGTGCATTCAGCTGCAGCTAACAGGCGCAGCCAGGGTCTGGCTCAACAGCCTATCCTCCGGCTCCATCCGAAGCTGGGAAGAGCTGGCGTACAGCTTCATTCGCAACTTCAAGGGGACCAGCAAGAGGCCAGCCTCAATCGAAGAATTGCAGGTCTACACCCAGCGGGCCAACGAGTCCATCCGCTAGTACATACTACGCTGGTCCCACATCAAGAACTCTGCTACGCACATCTTCGAAGAAAGAGCAATCGACGCCTTCAAGGATAGTGCCAGGCGCTAATATTTCAAGGAGGAGCTCGGGCGCGTCAAGCCCAAGACACTTGACCACCTCATGGACATCGCCAACCGATGGGCAGATGGCGAGGATTCCGTCAACCGAGCACATTCGGATGACGAAGATGACTACGACCGCAGGCGCGAACGCCGCAGCAAAAGAAGATCGCGCGTCTATGACGATCGCGACAGAGTCGACATGGTTGTGGCTGGATACGCCGATCGACTTGATGACGGCAACCGCAACAGCGGATACCTCAGCAGCAATTACCGTGACGGCGGACAACCCACACAAACATGGCAACATCGCAACCGCGACGATGAGCCTTTAGCATACGACAAGCTGTCAGGTCCCTACACCATCCACTTCTACATCCACAATCAAGATGGTAAGAAGAAGGCAAGCCACAAGCTCAAGGACTTCTCAGAGTTCCAGAAGCTCAGCGAGGGCCTCACCCAAATACGGCGCCAGACCGTGAACCCTGGATTCGGACCCGCACCAGGTACCATTGCCCACGGAGCTCCTCCACCACCACTCGGCGGACCGTCGTAGCTGCCGGTCGCACCAGCATCAAACAACGGAGCAGATGGGTACCCTCAGCCAAAAGGGTCCCTGATGATCCAGAAGGGATGCCCAACCAACAGGGTGTAGAATAAGATCACCCGCCAAGTCAGCCTGTCCGTGACCTCTCCACCAGCCATACCTGAGTACCTCAGCGGCTTGGAGTCTTGCGTCATGTTCAATCGTTCGGATCATCCACGCCAGATACCCCGCCTAGGCCATGATGCCCTGGTGCTCGAGGCTCAAATCGGAGGATTCAAAATGAGCCGCGTCTTCATGGAAGGTGGAAGCGGCATCAACCTGATGTTCGCTAGCACACTCGCAGCAATGTGGATCCCGCTGTGCATCCTGGAGAAGTCAGACACGACGTTCCACGGCATACTCCCAGGGAAGGGCATATACTCCCTGGGCAAGATATGCCTCAACGTCATCTTCGGCCAGCCCGAAAACTTCAGACGTGAGCGACTAGAGTTCGAAGTGGTGGACTGGCCATCGCAATACCATGCCATCCTCGGCCGCATTCGCAACATTTATGGCAGTACCGCACTATGCGTACCTGCTACTAAAGATGCCAGGACCTAGGGGCGTCATCACCATCTAAGGAAGCTTCACTAGGTTATACAACTACGACAGAGACTTCAATGGAATCTCTCAGTCGTTCGGCATGCAGGAGGAGCTCACGAGACTTAGAGAGGTGACAGACAACGGGGCACCCCCAGTCGCCAGGAAAAACGCACCCGACAAGTCGTTCAACTCCACGGTCAACACCAAGAAGATGCAGGTCCACCCAATGGACGCCTCGAAGACGGTGTTGATCGCAAACGACCTGAGTCCTGCATAGGAAAGTGCGCTCATCGAATTCCTCCATGAGCACTAGGAAATCTTCGCCTGGTGTCCTCCGGACAAGCCAGGAGTTCCCAGGGAATTCGCCGAGCATGCACTCAATGTGTTCCCAGATGCAAAGCCAGTCAAGCAGTCGATGCATCGACTGTCCGAGCCAAGAGCCGAAGCCATTGGAATCGAAGTCAACATACTGCTCGATGCCAACTACATCAGGGAAATCAAGGAAAGTAAGTGGCTGACCAACACCGTGTTGGTCCCCAAAAAGGACACGGACATCCTGTGGATGTGTGTGTACTTCACATCTCTCAACAAGCACTATCCCAAGGACCACTCCCCTCTACCACGGATCGATCAAATCATCGATTCGACTGTAGGATGCGAGAAGCTCTCCTTCCTCGACGCCTACTTAGGCTACAACAAATTCGCCTAAAGGTCGAAGATCAGGAGAAAACAGCGTTCATCACACCGTTTGGGGTATTCTGCTACAACACCATGCCCTTCGGGCTGAAGAACGCAGTGCTACATACCATAGGTGCATGCAAGCATGTCTGAAGGACCAGATCGCTCTCAATATCTAGGTCTATGTCGACGACATAGTAATCAAGACCAGGGAAGCCAGAATGCTCATCGACGATCTCCGCGAGACATTCGATAACCTTGATCGCTACAAGATCAAGCTGAACCCAGACAAGTGCGCCTTTGGCATCCCGTCTGGTCAGTTACTTGGGTACTTCATCTCCCAACGGGGTATTGATGATGGCGTTGTATCAACGTGAATGTCTTTGCCGGGAAACCCCAAGAGCAAGGTGTGAAGCAGCACAGCAGCAAGTTTTCCCTCAGTAAGAAACTGAGGTTATCGAACCAGTAGGAGGAAGGAAACGTCTCAAAGGTGTTGCAAGCAACTTGGAAACCTGCACAACACAAACTCAAAGTTTGCCCCAACGAACAGTGAGGTTGTCAATCTCACCAGTTTGCTGTAACAAAGGATTAACTATATGGTGTGGAAGGTAATGGTGGTTTGCAGCAAGTAAACAGTAACAGTGGAGGATGTATCAATGGTAAAGATTGGACCGGGGTCCATAGTTCACTAGAGGTGTTCTCCTTAGATAAACAAACATGGCATGCTGGGTAAACAAATTACAGCGGGGCAATTGATAGGAGTG
Organism: Avena longiglumis; assembly: GCA_030063025.1. NCBI lineage: Eukaryota > Viridiplantae > Streptophyta > Magnoliopsida > Poales > Poaceae > Avena > Avena longiglumis. The sequence continues at coordinate 153,903,968 of CP125978.1, forward strand.
AGCAAGGCATAAAAATGCAATACTAGACATCAAGATCCTAAGAGATTCAATTGGGCAATACAACAAGATATATAGACCGCCATCCAACTACATCTATGACTAGAAGTCCATCTTTGGGTTATCATCTGAACCCCCTCCAGTATTAAGTTGCAAGCAATAGACATGTACTTTAAGAAAAGTGTGTAAGGTAAACAATCCACTTGTTCCATGAACAAGAGACCATTGTTTTTTCCCTAGTAGCAACAGCACATCTACAACCTTAGAGATTTCTGTAACTTCCCTTATATTAAATAGAGGCATGAACCCACTATCGAGCATAAATACCCCCTCTGGGAGTCACTAGCAACTACTTGGCCAAGATAGCTACTAACAACAGAGAGCATGCAAGATCACAAACAACACAGACATGATAGAATCAATAAGACAAAACCATTAATCAATCTGACATAGTAATCTCAATATCCATCGGATCCCCACAAATACAACATGCATGATTAAAAATAGATGAGATCTTGATCATGAACGGAGCTCACAAGATCTAGACATGAAAGCACAAAGGAGGAGATACAACCATCTAGCTACTACATGGACCCGTAGTCCAAGGTGGAACTACTCACGCTTCATACCGGAGGCTGGCATGATGAAGAATATGGACTCCGGGATGATCTCCCATCCGACAGGGTGTCAGGAAGAGCTTCAGAATCCCCCGATCTAAGGACAATGGTGTCGGCGGCTACAAATGGTTTCGTGGAATATTGATCGGGTACTTAGGGTTTAGGCATCGGGGGCTTCTTATAGGTGAAGAGGCAAGGAAGGAGGACAGGGGGCCCACACCCTGGCCAGGCGCGGCCCAGGGTGGGCCCGCGCCTGGGGGTGCAGCCGCCCTGTGGCTCCCCTAAGTCTCTCCTCTGGACTCCGTGTTCTCCTCGATGAAATATTGTCTTTGGCTTTTGTCCCGTCCAATTCCGAGAATATTTCCTTACTAGCTTTTCTGGAACCAAAAACAGCAGAAAATAGGCAACTAGCACTGTGGCAACTTGTTAATAGGTTAGTACTAGAAAACTTATAAAAACACCTCAAAGTGTGGATAAAGCAAAGAAAATTAGATACTAAACAAGCATCGAATATCAAAAATTATATACGTTTTCGACGTATCAAGCAGCCCCAAGCTTAACTCCTTCTCATCCTCGAGTAGGTAAGTGATAAAAGAATAATTTTTGAGGTGACATGCACCATCAAAACCAAGATCAATCCATTTGCAAGCAATGAAAGCTAGGATGAAAGAACTCTAAACATGAGCATGAAAGATGGAGTTCTAACAGTAAGGCAAAGTAAGTATGCATGCGACATGAAAGGCTACAAACAAAGATCATGAATAACATGTATTGAAAAACGTTTATTTGTTTCACATACAGAAAACATAGCATAGTGGCATTCAGCTTGTCCCTCATGGAGTAGCAAATAGATGCATAAGACACCTTCAAAGTTCATAAGAGTGACTAGATAGAAATAGCACAAGAACAAGTAATATCAACAATATGCATCAATCAATAAGTTTTGGGACAATACACATAGAACTAATAATGGCAACTATGCTCTCTTAACTGCTGCCTAAAGGTAGAAGGTGGAGACTCAATATAATAGTGGAATAAAGGCCCTTCATAAAGGGAAGCAGGGATTTCAAGTTTCAAAAAGATCTTCCAAAAGTTATGGTACTTGTTAGCTTTCAGCCCTCATTGCCCCTATCATAAGCATCTTGAAGTGATTAAGGTTAAAATGAACAAACTATGGAGTATATGCTTGACAAAGTATAAGTTGGCAATCTCATGTCACTTGAATACGAGGGCTGCTCCTTATGCTACTCAACTTTAGTCACCTGTAAGTTTTTGTCATAGTAAGTACATGTGTATCATAGAGAACTGCCAACGGGATACCCCTTGCACATGGTACAAGAGCTATCCCATTACCAAAATGACAAGGCAAGCAGACAATGAGCATCTCAGCGATATTTTTATTTGCTATTTGCATAGGTTCTTATTGAGGATGCTTCACAGATTGCTCATTATGGTGATGCTGCAAGTTTCCACCCTGATTAGGTATTGCTTAGGCTAGCGGCCTAGGCGTTTCTCTAACACAAAATATATAAATCCATGGAATTATAAGCTCCCTTTTTATTTCACACCGACGACATCCATAGACAAAAGAGCATGATATCAAGTGTGTACAAAGTACAAGTGCAATGTTGAAAGTGTTTCCCGTAACAACACGGTTCTGCTAATTCCAATGTATAAGTGCAAGCATATATAACATAGATGACACAATGGTTCAATTTTATTAGCGGCAAGAAATATAAAGTGTGCCATCAAGTTCGTGAGAGCTTTAATCACTAAGTTTTCACATAACAAAATACTTTTTAATTGGAAGATAGATGAAAAAAGAATATACTTGGAATGGTGTAACACACCATGCATAGGAATTTATAGTGGACGCTTTGGAATAACTTGGTTTCTTAGGAGTTTGATGCATGAGTAGAGCTTACTCGTACAAGTGGAGGCTAGCAAAAGACTGGGAGCGACCAACTAAGAGAGCAATAATGACCATAATCATGCAGAGCGACAAAATATTACTAATCAAAGCATAAAGTGGTACTACAAGTCAAGGACTAAATGATCATAGAGGCTATGCTGGCTTGTTCATAGTCATAACATGGTGTGAGCATGTGCCAAGTCAACCTAAACAAAGCATCAAAGGAGAATACCACAATACTATGCTTTTGCATGCTAAAACAAAGCATGATTTTTTTCAAGGCACACTAAGCAATCCCAATTGTTTGGAACAAGTCATGCTACATCAATAATCACTAAGCATAAGGTCAAAAAAACACCTAGCATGACATGCTAAAGTCTAAGTCACAGTCAAAGCAAGCTCCTCTTGCACTATCAAGCAAGAACTTTCTACTCCTTTCCAACACCAATCAACTTATTTGAAAGAACACATTGATAATGGGGGTCCAAACTACTATATTCAAGCAAAGTAAACAAACTAAGAAAGCAAACAAAAACTAAGACGCTCCAAGAACAACACAACATTGCATGAAACAATAAAAACGAAGTGTCTAGAAAGACCTGAGTTTTTTATTGATGAAGAAGGGGGTGCCTTAGGCATCCCCATGCTTTGACGCTTGTACCTCTTGGATATTTCTTGGGGTGACACCAGGGTGGCATCCCCAAGATTGATCTTTTGTCCATTCTTCATCTCATTACATCATTCTCTCTCTACACCTGAAATTTTTCCTTCATACAAAACTTCACACAATCTTCATTAGCAATATTAGTGTATTCAAAAGATAATAGACCCTTGGGTTTAGCTTTAGAACGGAAAAACTTTCAGTAGAAACACAAGATACTGTAGCGATTCCCTCAAAAAGCTCAATTTCCCAAAAAGAACCCAAAAAGGAATCAAAAAGAAGCAAATGCAAATAATGACAGAAATCTGTCAAAACAGACCAGCGGGTAGAAAATGATTTTTTTGAAGACCTTCTGTTGCTCATATAAAAAATTGTTTAACTAACGAAAGTTAGCTAACATACTGGGAGATTTATTCATAAATTTTCAGATCAATACGGCTTACAGAGACTCCTCACGAATGTTTATGGTGGAGCACATAAATCTGTTTCGGGACAGCAACACCTCAAATCTTACTTCCCTCTCATTAGAGGTCATTCTTTGCACAAAAAGCAAACAAAAAGGATAAGAAGAGGTCATTACTGAAGTAATAACTTCCAAGACTCAAGAAAACTCTTGGGTTAGCTCCCAACAAGTAATTTTCTTTAACGCCTTTAAGTTAGGCGCAAGAAGCAAGAAATCAAGTATTTTCTAATGAAGAATTAAGATCAATACTTGCAATCTCTTAAACTAGGAAAGGTATCTCATCTAAATGAGTTTTGGAGGATCCCTTCTCATCTCTCTTTGGTTCGCTACTTTCATCAAAAGGATTTTCAGGAACAATTCAATTAAAATTCTTTTCTAAGGCCTCATGCATTCCAACAAGTTTAAAGGGTATGGGTATATTAATTTCTTCTCTAGGTTTAGTTTTATAGGGTAATCATAACATCTACACATGATTCTAGCATATTAAAATGCTCAAAGTCCTTTTTGGATTCCTTAGCAACATCATTGAACTCTTTTAGTAAAGTTTCAAGAATAAAATCTCTCTTTTCAGCATCCTTTTCTTCTTTTAGTTTAAGAAAACAAAATTTGCAACATGGGGTTAAGGTTAACAAACCTAGCCTCCAACATATTGATGACCCACAAGTATAGGGTGTGTATCGTAGTACTTTCGATAAATAGGAGTGTCGATCCCAATGAGGAGCAGAAGGTGTTGACTAGTGGTATGGAGCAGGAAATCTTTGTAAATACTTAGCAAACGAATTTTTAGGGGTTTTCTGATAAAGCAACAAAACAAAGTAAAAGTAATAAAGACAACGAACAACTGCAGCAAGTGGTCCAATCCTTTCTTAGCAAAGGACAACTTGGTGGTAATACTTATAAGGACCAATCTTTCTCGAGAACACATGGGAATTCTGTCAAGTGCTTTCGCTTCATATAACTAAGTACTCTTCTTTGGTGTTGTAAGTGTTGTGTGGGTGAACCTGTGCTAATGTACCGACCTTACTTGGACTAATACATACTTGTGATTAAACCCCCTGCAAGCATCCGCAACTACAGGAAAGCAATTAAGATATAAACCTAATCACAGCCTTAAACTCTGAGATCCTACGCTCCCTTGTGCAATGGTGTCCTAATGGGGGTTCAGGTTTCTATCACTCTGGCAACCCCACGATTAGTAGCCAAATACACAATGCATTCCCCTAGTGACGAGGTTCGATCTCGTCAATGCCCATTGTTATGAGCTTGGGTTTTGGAGAAGATGGAGATGCTGGAGATCGTGGAACGGTTAGCAAATAAGCAACACGGGTACACGAAGTTTACCCAGGTTCAGGCCCCCGGAGGGAAAACCCTACTCCTGCTTGTCTTCTCTTGATTACGACGGAACTGAAAGTTACAAGGGTGCGCAGATGCAATCTAGCGTGAAGGTGTGTATGCAATGATAAGGTTGCCCTCCTCGTCATGCCCTCCTAGCCTTTATATAGATAGGCAGGTCTCGGGCATAGGTCAAGTCGGTTATAGATTAGGGTTTGCCCTTTGAAATTATATCTACACCAGCCTTGTTCTCCAAGCATCTGAAGGCGTCATGGGCCTGGGCGACCCGAAGTCTCCGCAGGCCGTATATCTTGCGGTGGGCCTTCCTTCGGGCTAGACTACGTATGCTGATGTTGTGTACCCGTGGGGTATAACCATGTCGAGCCCCGAGTACTGCTTGAATCGCAGATGATTTGGGACTCTCCAATCTTCGGTGCGTTTATGCCTGTTTATAAGAGAATGGTGTTTTAGTTTGTAAGGATTGCTTATGCGTGTGCCTGACTCTCCTGGCGGATCAGGGCCAGTTAACTGTCATAGGACAAAACAACACGATCTTCTTTAGATTCGAGTCCCTACACTCGAACCTGGAACGGATGCTGGTGTAATTCGACTCAGACCGCTAAGGTATTATAGTAGTCAAATCCCAGTAATTTTCGATTGATGTACCCAACGCGTCCGTCAAGATTTTCATCGCATCTGTTGACACAGGTTTTTACTCATAGAGCGCAGTCAGGTGCGTTACCAGGCCATCATATGATATCTGTAGGTCTTATCTTTGCGTCGTAGACATAGCATCCGAAAGCTTATCACCACGGAGGTGTTTCGGGTGGCCAAGTAGGATGCTTCTCACTTTAGCGTTGATTTGGGCAAAGTTGCCAGTCTGGATTTTGTCGTGTTTGATATGAAGGATCGCAGTCGAATAATTCATAGGGTGCACGGCCAGTGCTCCCTATGGGAGTAGCCCCCGAGTGTCTGTTCGAGTCGTAGACTCGAGCAGAGACTTTTAGTTCAGTTAGTTGAGCTCTAGGTCCATAGGACACAATTTTTTCGGATGCTTAATCAATCCTCCCTGTGGGAGTAGCCCCCGAGTCCTTAGTGGAGTCATAGACTCGACATAGGACTCAAAAAGATCGAGTGGTGTAGTACCTTAATCACGCCTCAGGTGCGTGGCCAGCGCTCCTGATATGAGTAGCCCTCGAGTAGTTGCTCGAATCATAGATTCGAGTGAGTACTTTTTATTATCAGCCGAAGATTTCCAACCGTTGCTAGCTTTGTTTTAATGATGTCAGTGCTGACGATCGGTGACCTCAACCGTCTCCGGCGCCAGAGATGACGTAACAGGACGAACGTGGGTCCCACTTTCTGACTTGAAGTTGACTAGTCATGTGCGTCGTGGCGAGAATTACGGTGTCTCCTCGATTTCCGTGCATAGTGGACGGCGTGCGGGCGACGGTTCGCTGCTGCGTTGACACATGGACGGTTGGATTTGACCCTAGCATTAGGGCTTCTGGATGAAAGGCTCCCATTCATCGTCTTCATCCTTATAACCTTGGGGAAAACAGTGATTTGTTTTCACGCTTTGCCATTTGCTTTCACTGCCTCCATTTTCACGAGATCGTCTTCGCGCGCGCTGGACGCTCTTCAATATTTTCCTCCTTCATTCTTGCGTGCGCACCGCCATCGTCGACGCGCCGTGATGGTGAATTCGAAGAAGGCCTCCGCTGGAGCGGGCTCAAGTGTTGCTGCCGGTGGCAATAAAGCTACCGCCCCTGCGTGCAACACTGATGGCAAGTGGAGGCTCTCCGACGTGCGTGACACCGATCTGCGCAAGCTGCGCGATGCGGGGTTAATCCCGCAAAACAAGGAGGACGTCAAGATCCCCGGCGATTAGGTAATCCCTCGCCCACCCGTGGGTTTTCAGGTGATCTTTGTTGCTGTAAGACCCCACCTTTATAAAGGTAAAGGTCCCTGTGATTGCAATGCTAGTCCCTGGATCAAATGCTAGCATCCACAGTTTAAGATGAATTACACAGAAACAAAGGTCATTATTACATCGTCATTCCAGAGATAACATAGTCTTTTACAACTCCATAGCCATAGGCTAGTGCAAGAGTTTAACTTAACAATATAAATAAAAGTCTTCATCTTCATGTGCCACAGGCAAGCATGTTGAGTGTAGAATCATAACCCTAATCCTCATCAGAGTAACCTGCAACATCACAAGTTACAAACACAGTGGGTCAATACATTGGAATAGTATTGGCAAGTGATACCTTAGTAGAATAATAGTATCTAGCTTCTACATGAATTTGGCTAAGTGTAGCTTCGGCTTGCTTTGCTCAAAATAGGGTTTTACCTATCAGTTGATAACACTAAGTTTTTGTTTGGCAAAAACTCCCAAGGAACCACCAATAGACATTGGTGAACCTTTACCCTTGTTCAACCACAAGTTTTTAACTTAGAAATTGGGGTGAGGAGATTCTTGATAGCTTCCATGTCTTGATGCTCAAATTGTCCATATCCGGGGACACGGCTAAGTACTTAGATTCTTCCTTCTGCAGAGGTGGTGAACTTTCCCCAAAAGACTTGACTTTCATTAATACAGGACCTTTCAGAAGCCTTCCCTCGGACCAAAATGGACGCGCTCCAAACCTATCACCCTCTAGCACCAACTGTCCATTTGGCTAAGTTACTGCAACCTATATGATCCAGGCAGATCCCATAATGCCATGTGGCTGCACTAGACGCTTCTTAACATATGGCATCTCAAATCCCTATGTTCCTGGGTGGCTTTCCACAAGTGTGATACACAAGGTAGACCATAGATATGGGCCTTGTGTAACCACTCAACATAACCCAAACAACCATTCCACCCAGGTGTTTCATTCACTTAGTTGTTTTATTAAGCAAAACATAAGTCCAAGACTTAGCAATATTTTTCCATAGCATGTATATAATCCCCCTTGGTTGCTATTAGCTAGGCTAAGCATAGCAATAGAAAGTATCTTAACTTAGAGAAATTTCTAACAATTCTACAACTACTAGGATTTCCCAAGCAGAGCATATAGATATTTAGCAAAAATTATCATGCAAGCCCTATACAAAATATCACTAATCCATAGTAAAAATATTGGGACAAATATATGAGGAACCACTTGCCTTGGTAGTTGGGGGAGTAACAACAATCCTCACAGTCACAATCACCACTAGCACCAAAATATACACATAAAATGATAGCACCAAATTCACATTTCAAATAATCAAGCAAAAATATATGAATGCATGCAAATGCCATGTGATGATTTTTCTAAACCAAACAAGACAATTAAAACAGTACTGAACAATAAACTAAACAATTATACACCAAAAAAACTTAATTTGGCTTTTAAAGCATTTTCCAAATAATTTTCATACACAAAATAGTCCTACAAATGTCTCTGCATAAAATTCTATTTTAACTGAGGAAAACTGCAAAACTAAGCCTACAGATGTGTAGGATTTATTTTTTTGATTCCATTGGTATCTTATTTGCATTTTTTGGATAAACGGAACAAAATTCATTGAATTTACAAGTTTAAATAACTAATAGATTCAAATCTAAATTTTAAACAGAAAAGTCTGACACGCGGCACAATCTGATTGGTCTGTACCGGTTCGCTCTGGATCACGCATCCGCACCGTTGGATCTAGCTTAATCTAACACACCAGCTCAAAACTTACCCCTTCGCGTCAGATCTAATCTACATCGCTAGATAAAATCCTAAGGCCCAGATCTATGCGTACCCCTTCGCGGGTTGAACTAATCGCATCCGCTGGATCTAGATCCAGCAGACCATGTTGCTTTGACCATCTGCGGGCGGCGCAAATGGTCATCACGGCGGCTGTGCGTCTGTCGGTGATGCGCTGGCGAGTCCAGAGACTAAAAGCCAGGGCGCTGGTGTTTACCGAGATCGTGGAGACACGGTGAAGCTCAACGTGCAGTTGGACGGGGTCGGGGCGCACGGACACGGCGAGGATTCCTCGTCGGAGTTGCGGGCGGCTTCGGGTGTGCTCGTTCGTTGTTGCTAGGGGTGCTACAGGGCAGAGGAGAGGAAAAGGAGGGCAGCATTAGGTGCGTACTGACGTTGCGAGTGTGCGAGCATGAATTAGAGAGGAAGGGGAAGGCCAGGTTTACCGTGTGTGCTCGTAGGAGTTGAGTGCTTCGTCGGGCACGCGCAGTCGTTGATGTTGGCGATGTTCTGGGTTGTCCTAGAACAAACCAGAGATGTTAGAGGATGCTCAAGGATGCGGTGAACACGCTAGCAAGATCAGGAGGCAAGGGGCGGGGAGTTCTCACCGGAATTTGCTGCCGAAGATGCTCGGTACCGCGGCGGAGTGCGTTCGATTGTGGGCAGCCTGGTGGCTCTCTGTGGTTGGTGAGTGAGGGGAAAGAGCGGAGTGGGGAGGGGTTTAAGTAGCCGGGACGAGAGGGGGAATTACACCTGCAGTAACTCGTATTCAAGCGCGAGATCATCGGAAAGAAACGGCCGTGGCGGAGCTGGTCGCGGGCGTGATTTGGGGACGAAGGTGACGGGGCATGTGGGGCCAAGTCGTCGGTGAGAAGGGGGTGGTCGCGCAGGTGAGAAATAGAGAGGGGGAAAGGGTTTCCCGGGTGGGCTAGCTTGCTGGGCCGCGGGTGGGTTGGGCTGGTTAGTCAGTTCGGTTTATTTTTTTCTCTTTTTCTCCTTTTCTATTTATGTTTTGGTTTTTCTTATCTGAATTTAAAAGGGTGTTTCAAATCTGTTTCCATTTGAATTTCTTCCAGAATTTTATTCTGTAATTCTTGTGTCCAAGGGTGTGTAAAACATATATTTATACTCAAAAATATTTTGAGTTTGAAATTTAAATATAAAACCATGCCCTTAACTAAATATTTGTAATAGGCATATGAATGGTTTTTTTATTTGAATTGTTTTGAAAACTTTTGTGTGGACTTATATTTACTTTCTAATCCATAAAGATCAAATACTAATCACATATAGAAAATAATATATAAACCTTGCCTCACTTGAATAAGTAATAGGCATAAATGTGGTTTCTTATGTTTAAAATTCATTTGAAAAAGATCAAATGCTTATGAATGCATGAATGCTATGCAAGCTTTACAAATTATGATTTTTGGGATGTTACAAATCTAACCCCCTTAAGGTGAATCTCGCCCTCGAGATTTGGATTGGCTAGCAAATAGGTGAGGGTGGTCTTTCCGAAGATCATCTTCTCTTTCCCATGTTGCTTATTCCTCGGAATGATGGTTCCACTGAACTTTGCAGAATTTGATAGTCTTTCTCCGTGTAACTCTTTTTGCAGTCTCAAGAATCTTGATAGGTTTTTACTCATAAGTGAGATCACTTTCCAGTTGGACCTCTTCCAAAGGTATAGTATCCTTCAAAGAAGTCTCTTCCATCTCCGGATGGCATTTCTTTAGCTGACTTACGTGAAATACATTGTGAACGGCAGACAATGATTCAGGCAATTCAATCTCATATGCTACTTCTCCTTTACGGCTCAGAATCTTGAATGGTCCAACATATCTTGGGGCCAATTTTCCTTTGACTCCAAACCTCTTCACTCCAAGAAGTGGTGATACTCTAAGATAAGCTCTATCACCCACCTCATAGGTGACTTCCCTACGCTTGGGATCTATGTAGCTCTTTTGTCGAGACTGTGCTATCTTCAATCTGTCCTTTACCAACTTTACTTTCTCTTCATCTTCCTTGATTAGTTCTGGCCCGAACAAGTTTGTTTCTCCAACACCATTCCATAGCAATGGTGTAGTACACTTTCTCCCATAGATAAATTCAATAGTGCCATCTCAATACTGGCTTGATAGCTGTTGTTGTAAGAGAATTCCGCGTAAGGAATACTTTCATCCCAACTAGCTCCATAACCTAGGGCACATGCCGTCAACATATCTTCTAAAATCTGGTTGGTCCTTTCTGTCTGTCCATCAGTCTGGGGATGAAAAGCAGTGCTGAACTCCAATCTCGTTCCCAATGACTCATGCATTTGCCTCCAAAAATGGGAAGTGAATTGAGTTCCCCTATCAGACACAATAATATTGGGTACTCCATGCAGACACATAATCCTATTCATATAAATCTTGGCTAACTTAGCACTTGTATAGGTTGTCTTCACGGGTATGAAATGAGCCACTTTAGTTAGGCGATCTACTACGACCCAAATAGAATCATATCCTGATCTAGTCCTTGGTAGTCCAGTGATGAAATCCATGCCAATCTTGTCCCACTTCCAATCAGGAATAGGTAGTGGTTGTAACAATCCTGCTGGTTTCTGGTGTTCTACTTTCACTCTACTACATACATCACACAAAGCAATATGTTCGGCAATGTCCTTCTTGAGATTATTCCACCAAAATCTTTCCTTCACATCCATGTACATTTTGGTGTTACCCGGGTGAATGGAATATCGTGAGCTGTGTGCTTCTTCCAAAATCAGTTTCCGAAGCTCCGGATCTTGAGGAATGCGGATACGTTATCCATACCATAAAGTACCTTGTTCGTCTTGATGGAATCCTTTGGCTTTCCCTTTGCTAATCCTTTCCTTAATCTCTTCAATTTCCTTGTCTATCTTTTGGGATTCCTTGATTTTGTCCAACAATGTGGGTTGAACATCCAATGACATGAGATGTCCTTCAGGCACTATCTCCAATCTGAGATCTTTGATTGGGCACACGGATCATCTGGCAATTCTCCCTTAATAAGGCCATTCACATAAACCTTACGGCTTAATGCATCCTCTACAACATTTGCTTTACCGGGGTGGTATTGCAAACTCAAGTCATAGTCCTTGATGAGTTCTATCCATATTCTTTGTCTCATATTGATTTCTTTCTGAGTGAAGATATACTTCAAACTTTTGTGATCTTTGAACACTTCACATCGCTTTCCCAAAAGATAATGTCTCCATGTTTTGAGTGCATGGACAACAGAGGCTAACTCCAAATCATGAGTAGGATAATTCACTTCACGAGTTTTGAGTTGTCTCGAGGCATAAGCCACAACTTTCCCTTCTTGCATCAAAATTGCACCCAATCCTTGGTGAGATGCATCACAATACACTTGGAAATCCTTCTCCAAATCTGGCAGACATAAGACTGGTGCTATCACTAGTCTCTTCTTCAACTCTTGGAAACCGAGTTCACATCCTTCAGTCCAATCAAATTTCTTGTCTTTCTTAAGTAACTCGGTCATTGGCTTAGCTACCTTTGAGAAATTTGCAATGAACCTTCTATAGTATCCTGCCAAGCCAAGGAAACTACGAACTTCTTTCACTGACTTAGGTGATTCAGACTCAGTTACAGCTGACACTTTTGCGGGATCAACTGCTACACCATCTCTTGACACAATATATCCAAGAAATCCAACCTCATTCAGCCAGAATTCACACTTACTGAATTTGGCATACAACTTATGCTCTCTAAGCTTCTCAAGTATCAATCGCAAATGTTATGCATGCTCTTCATTGCTCTTGGAGTAGATTAAAATGTCATCGATGAAAACGACAACGAATTTGTCAAGAAATTCCATGAACACCTTGTTCATCATATTCATGAAGTAGGCTGGTGCATTGGTCAAACCAAATGGCATCATGGTGTACTCATACAATCCATACCTAGTAGTGAAAGCAGTCTTAGGTATGTCTTGTTCCCTTATCTTTAGCTGAAACTAGACTGACCGGAGATCAATCTTTGAGAACACACGGGCTCCTTCTAACTGATCAAACAAGTCATTGATTTTGGGCAAAGGATACTTGTTCTTGATAGCCACCTCATTGAGTGAACGATAATCTATGCATAACCTTTGACTTCTATCTTTCTTTTCAATAAACAAAACTGGTGCACCCCAAGATGAAGAACTTGGTTGAATAGATACTTTCTGTAACTGTTCTCCAAGTTGTTCCTTGAGTTGCTTCAACTCATAAACTGACATCTTGTAAGGTCTCTTTGCTATTGGTCCTGATCCTGGCAGCAAGTCAATCAGAAACTCAACATCTCTATCTGGTGGCATTCCCGGCAACTCCTCCAGAAACACATCTGGATATCCCCTCACAATTAGCACACTATCTATGCTAATCCCCTTAAGATAATTTAGCTTACTCCCTTTTGATTCGAAGTTAGACTTGCATCTAATCCGTTTCTTATCCGGGGTTGTGAGTGTGATAGTACGATTGGCACAATCTAGTACTCCTTCATACTTGGTCATCCAATCCATTCCCAAAATAACATCCAATCCTTGGGAATCTAGGATTATCAAACTAATTGGAAAATTATGCTTCCCAAATTCTATTACTAGATCACGACATCCAATACTTACTATCATATCCCCACCAGGAGAACTTACTTTTATAGGGCACCCAATATTTTCAGTTGGAAATCCATTTCTATCAACAAATGCTCTTGATATGAATGAATGTGATGCGCCAGTATAAAAAAGAACAAGTGCTGGAATAGAATTGAGTTTGAACTTACCAGCCAAAGCATCAGATTCCTCATATATTTCTTCCACACTAATGTGGTTCACTTGTACCTTTTGGAAGGGACTGGGCTTATTGGCGCCATCAACTTTCTTTTCTGGGCACTCATTAGCATAGTGCCCCATCTTCTTACACTTGAAGCATTCAACCTGACTGAGATCTTTCTTTACAGGATGACTTCCACTTCCACTTCCACCTCCACTTTGGTGGCTCTTGTGTCCACTCTTGTGGTTCTTATACTTGTCATTATCATGACTGCGCTGATGCTTGTTGTCATGATGAAGGTTGTGGCTATGGTGGTTGTTGTGCTTTCCATGCTTGTGGGATCCAGAACTCCCACTATCATCATTATGGGAACGCTTGTGAGACGATCCCGAGCTGTGCGTATCAAAGTTGTGCTTCCTCTTCCTGCTCTCAACCTGTTTCATCTTGTTTTCCAAGATGGTAGCCTTGTCACAAAGTGATCGGTAGGTTGGAACATAGGCAACAGACAGATGCAGATTCAACTCATTATTCAGTCCTTCGGGGAATTTCTCCTTCCTCTTGGCATCTGTATCAACTTCATCCGGTGCATAACGCGCTAGATTGTTGAACTCCTCAATGTACTCAGCCACACTGCGGTGATGCTATTTCAGATTGTGGAACTCCTTTTTCTTCAAATTCATCACTCCGGATGACATGTGAGCTGTACGGAATCCATCCTCAAAGATAGCCCAAGACACATCCTCAATGGGAGTGGTGATCTGAAAGTTGTCCCACCAGTTGTCTTTGGCCCTTCAAGCGAGCGTCTTTGCGAACCCCGACTTTTCTTCATCGGTGCAGCCAACAGTCACTAAGTCCTTGTTCACTGAACGTAACCAGTCATTGGCTACCATTGGATCAGTGGTTCCCGAGAACTTTGCAGGCCTTAGTCTTAGGAATCTGGTGAGCATGTCAAATCCTGGCGGATTATTCTGGTTGTTGTTGTTGTTATTCTGGTTCTAGTTCTGCATGAAGGTTGTCATCATCTGCATCAGTTGATCTTGCGCTGTCATCAACTGTTGCATCTCGGGTGTGACGTTGTTGTTGTTGTTTTGTTTGGGGTTGGCACGTCGAGGAGGCATCTGTGGTTTAATAAGGATAAGAATGAGATACCCATAGATGCTTAACATGCACAATACATCACATAGAACAATCACAATAACCAAGCATCAAAATAACATAGAGTTTGAACGACATAAACGACAAGTTTTGGAAAATGCAAACACACCATATCAAGCCACCCACATGTTGGATGGTCATTGCGACTCAATAATCAAAGTACGGTAGATGAAAGATAATCGAGTAGTCTACACTACTCCTCCGCAACAATCTCCACATCAATGAGGGTAAGACCTGCATTCTCCATGGCGGTCTTGTACTCATCAACACTAGCAGTCAAGGCCTCAATCTTGGCCCTAAGAGCCCTCTTCTGGGAGCGAAGTCTCTCGATCACTCCCTGCTGATGCTCAAGCTCGAAGTCCTTGGCCTCTAGCTCTTCCTTCATCTCCCGGATCTTCTTATTCCTGTCTTGGACTCTTTTCTCCTGGCTCTTGAACTTCTTGTCCTGGCTTTCAAACTTGGCCTCCATTTCCTTGACGATCTCGTCTTGCTCCGTGAAGAGCTTGTACTTCTCTCGAAGATGAACCTGGAGCTCGTCATTGGTAAGCATGACGTTGGTCCTATCAGTATCAAGGTGTCTAATAAGACCCTCTAGGCCCTGAAGGTACAAACGAATCGGCTCCATCGTCTCTCTAGTAGCATCCTCGTACTCTATAGCCTCACCCTCCTCATTGCGTCTCCCGAAGGGGTGAAAGTAAAGACCTCTAAGCTCGGTGGAGTGCCTCCCTACCAGGCTCCCAAGTAACTCCTACATGACTACACCTTAGCATTTCTCAATGTCGTCATGCATCAGCTTGAAAGTGATGGCCTCCGTGGGTGGCTCTGTCTGGCGTCCCGGTTGTGTGACTCTGAAGCCCCATAGGTCCTTCCTCTCAAACTTGGTGAGCTGAAGTGTCATGATGCTAGGAAGTGGAAGGTTGATCACACTAGTGAGCTCAATGAGACGAGTACCAAAACGAGTTCCATTGAACTCCTCGGCCGTGCTGATAACAACATTAGGCATCTATTTTTATAAGTTAGAACCAATCACAAGTAGAGAAAATTCACAAGACAAAATATTACAAGCACATCTTTTAGCAACCAACACACAAGTCATGGCATACAAAAATACATTACAACATCAAAGGTTCAACATAACTTAGACAATTTTTTGGAAGTAAAAAATGATAAGTGTGGTGATCCAACTAACGAAGTACGTTGCAACTCTCATTCACTAGACAAAATATCTATCAAGGCATCCTTAGTAGCCATTTGTCTATCTTGTTCACAAGACTCCCATACTAAGTCTATGATGTCTCCCCTTAGTTGTTGGTTGGTAGTCTCTAATTCTTGCATATGCTTATTTTCTTCTCTAAGGTCATTTTGGGTGTTGAGCATTCTGCACTTGAGTCTATCACCAAGCTCCTTGATGGCATTCCAGGCTGCATTTCTTGTAGAGTCAAAGAATGTTGTGTGCATTTCAAAGTTGGTGACCATGCAAAATCCTGACTCCTTGTGGATGTCTTCCTTGTTTTTGTACAAGTGAAGTTTCACCAACCAATACTCTTCTCCTTCATCCATCACAGGGAATCCCTTGTACACAGCTGCACCATGTATCCCCATGGTGACCATAAGGTTCTTGAGTGCCTTGGGAAATTCAGTCTCACACTCCAAAGTCATGGTCATGAGTGGTCCCTTCCTCATGGCTTTGTTGATGGAGTTCAACTACAAATAAAGATGAGAAAGAAGATTAGAAAAGTTTATGAGAAGAAAAGACAAGTGTGGAAAATTTTCAAAGTGTTGAATTTTTTTCCTTAGTGGTTTCTTAGTCTAATCCAATCCTAGGGTCATAATTCTACATGCAATACAGTGCTCTAATACCATCTGTAAGACCCCACCTTTATAAAGGTAAAGGTCCCTATGATTGCAATGCTAGTCCCTGGATCAAATGCTAGCATCCAAAGTTTAAGATGAAGTACACAGAAACAAAGGTCATTATTACATCATCATTCCAGAGATAACATAGTCTTTTACAACTCCATAGCCATAGGCTAGTGCAAGAGTTTAACTTAACAATATAAGTAAAAGTCTTCATCTTCATGTGCCATAGGCAAGCATGTTGAGTGTAGACTCATAACCCTAATCCTCATCAGAGTAACCTGCAACATCACAAGTTACAGCCACAATGGGTCAATACATTGGAATAGTATTGGAAAGTGATACCTTAGTAGAATAATAGTATCTAGCTTCTACATGAATTTGGCTAAGTGTAGCTTCGGCTTTCTTTGCTCAAAATAGGGTTTTACCTATCAGTTGAAAACACTAAGTTTTTGTTTGGCAAAAACTCCCAAGGAACCACCAATAGACATTGGTGAACCTTTACTCTTGTTCAACCAGAAGTTTTTAACTTAGAAATTGGGATGAGGAGATTCTTGATAGCTTCCATGTCTTGATGCTCAAATTGTCCATACCCGGGGACACGGCTAAGTACTTAGATTCTTCCTTCTGCAGAGGTGGTGAACTTTCCCCACAAGACTTGACTTTCATCAAGACAGGACCTTTCAGAATCCTTCCCTTAGACCAAAATGGACGCGCTCCAAACCTATCACCCTCTACCACCAACTATCCATTTGGCTAAGTTATTGCAACCTATATGATCTAGGCAGAGCCCATAATGCCATGTGGCTGCACTAGACGCTTCTTAACATATGACATCTCAAATCCCTTTGTTCCTGGGTGGCTTCCCACAAGTGTGATACACAAGGTAGACCATAGATATGGGCCTTGTGTAACCACTCAACATAACCCAAACAACCATTCCACCCAGGTGTTTCATTCACTTAGTTGTTTTATTAAGCAAAACATAAGTCCAAGACTTAGCAATATTTTTCCATAGCATGTATATAATTCCCCTTGGTTGCTATTAGCTAGGCTAAGCATGTCAATAGAAAGTATCTTAACTTAGAGAAAATTCTAACAATTCTACAACTACTAGGATTTCCCAAGCATATCATATAGATACTTAGCAAAAATTATCATGCAAGCCCTATACAAAATATCACTAATGCATAGTAAAAATATTGGGACAAATATATGAAGCACCACTTACCTTGGTAGTTGGGGGAGTAACAACAATCCTCACAGTGACAATCACCACTAGCACCAAAATCTACACATAAAATGATAGCACCAAACTCACATTTCAAATAATCAAGCAAAAATATATGAATGCATGCAAATGCCATGTGATGATTTTTCTAAACCAAACAAGACAAGTAAAACAGTAATGAACAATAAACTAAACAATTATACACCAAATAAACTTAATTTGGCTTTTAAAACATTTTCCAAATATTTTTCATACACAAAATAGGCCTACAAATGTCTCTGCATAAATTTATATTTTAACAGAGGAAAAATATAAAGCTAAGCCTACAGATGTGTAGGATTTATTTTTGTGATTCCATTGATATCTTTTTTGCATTTTTTGGATAAACAGAACAAAATTTATTGAATTTACAAGTTTAAATAACTAATAGATTCAAATCTAAATTTTAAACAGAAAAGCCTGACACGCGGCGCAATATGATTGGTCTGTACCGGTTCGCTCTGGATCACGCGTCCGCACCGTTGGATCTACCTTAATCTAACGCACCAGATCCAAACTTACCCCTTCGCGTCAAATCTAATCTACACCGCTAGATCAAATCCTAAGGCCTAGATCTACGCGTACCCCTTCGCGGGTTAAACTAATCGCGGCGCAAATGGTCATCGCGGCGGCTGCGCATCTGCCGGTGATGTTCCGGCAAGACCAGAGAGTAAAAGCGAGGGCGATGGTGCTTACCGAGATCGTGGAGACACGGTGAAGCTCAACGTGCAGTTGGACAGGGTCGGGGCGCACGGACATGGTGAGGATTCCTCATCGGAGTTGCGGGCAGCTTCGGGTGTGCTCAATCGTCATCGCTAGGGTCGCTATAGGGCACAGGAGAGGAAAAGGAGGGCATCGTGAGGTGCGTACTGACATTGCGAGTGTGCGAGCATGAATCAAAGAGGAAGGGGAAGGCCAGGTTTACTGTGTGTGCTCGTCGGAGTTGAGTGCTTCGTCGGGCATGCACCGTCGTTGACGTTGGCGATGTTCTGGGTTGTCCTAGCATAAACCAAAGGTGTTAGAGGATGCGCAAGGATGCAGTGAACATGCTAGCAAGATCAGGAGGCAAGGGGTGGGGAGTTCTCACCGGAATTTGCCGCTGGAGATGCTCGGTACCGTGGCAGAGTGGGTTCGATTGTGGGCAGCCTGGTGGCTCTCTGTGGTTGGTGAGTGAGGGAAAAAGAGCGGAGTGGGGAGGGGTTTAAGTAGCCGGGGCGAGAGGAGGAATTACACCTGCAGTAACTCGTATTCAAGCTCTAGATCGTTGGGAAGAAATGACCGCGGCGGAGCTGGTCGCGGGCGTGATTTGGGGACGAAGGTGACGGGGCATGTGGGGCCAAGTCGTCAGTGAGAGGGGGGTGCTCGCGCGATTGGGAAACAGAGAGGGTTAAGGGGTTTCCCGAGTGGGCTAGGTGGTCTAGCTTGCTGGGCCGCGGGTAGGTTGGGCTGGTTAGTCAGTTCACTTTATTTTTTTCTCTTTTTCTCCTTTTCTATTTCTATTTTGGTTTATCTGATTTGAATTTGAAAGGGTGTTTCAAATCTGTTTCCATTTGAATTTCTTCTAGAATTTTATCCTGTAATTCTTGTGTCCAAGAATTTTGAGTTTGAAATTTAAATATAAAACCATGCCCTTAACTAAATATTTATAATAGGCATATGAATGGTTTTTTTTTAATTTGAATTGTTTTGAAAATTTTTGTGTGGCCTTGTATTTACTTTCCAATCCATACTGATTAAATACTAATCACATATAGAAAATAAAATATAAACCTTGCCTCACTTAAATAAGTAATAGGCATAAATGTGGTTTCTTATGTTTAAAATTCATTTGAAAAAGATCAAATGCTTATGAATGCATGAATGATATGCAAGATTTACAAATTATGATTTTTGGGATGTTACAGTTGCCTTTATTCTTCGTGGCTTGTTGCTTCCTGCCCTCGAGTTTCTTTGTGGGCTCCTTTTTCTCTATGGGATTCAGATTCATTATCTATCTCCCAATTCCCTTATTAACATTGCGTGTTTCATCATGCTTTGCGAGTGCTGATTTGGCATCGAGCCGCACTTTGGGCTCTTCTGGAAACTCTATTCCGTGAAGAGGCAATCCGGCTCTGACGGAGTCTATCCACTCGGCAACTACATCATTTCTCTTTGTCCCTTTGTCCAGTTTTTCTCCCTCTCCATTCGAGAGTTCGTTCAGTATTGGCATCGCAAGTGGTTTTACATCCACGATGTCAAGCTGGAAGGTCAGCAATTTGTTCTTGTCCCTTTTGACAAGCAGAAGATTGTCCGAAAGAGATCGTGGAAGAACCACATCTTGGAGGGCGAAGTGGCGGAGGTGGAGATGCTCTACCAGTGGGAGGAGGCTCTCCAACTTGTGCCAGGCAAGGAGTTCAACGGAGTCGACATCATCCGCATCTTCCTAAAGCGTCGGTGATGGGTATATACCTACCGGGGTATGCCCAGTAGGACGTTTCCTATTAGCCCAAGCTGCCAGCGAGTGGGCCTGTAGGACGGCGACTGGATCGAGACTTGGCGAGGACTCAGGCGACTGGAAGCTAGAGGCCCAGAAGCGTAGCTAGGCCCAGTTGGACTAGGTCAAAGACCCTCTGAATCCTTAACCAATTCGGCTGTAGATCTGTAAACCCTAGCGAGGTGAGCCTATATAAACCTCCCTAGGGTACATATAGAGGACACGTTCCATCATACACCCCCGCGACTCGCCGCCTAGCCTTCGAGCTCGCCCTTGTACTCTCTCCATAATACAATGTAACAGGAGTAGGTCTTTACCCTCCGGGGGGCCGAACCTGGGTAAACCCTTGTGTCTCCGCCCTCATCTCGCACTGCAGATGGCTGGCCGCCCTTGCCCCATGTTCTACTATTCGCTGCAGATTGCAGCATCTGCTGTGGCCATTCCCACGACAGTGGCGCCCACCGTGGGGCCTGGCCGGTCAGGCCGGTGTTCTGCGGCGAGATCCAATCTACCCATCAACGAGACGATCGCCACCGGCCGCATGATCGCGATCAGCGAGATCCTCCAGATCTTGTCGAGCAGCTACTTCCCGGCGGCACGCCCCGTCACGCACAGTGTGATCATGCCGGTCGGCACGATCAGCCTCTTCGTAGGGTTCACCGATGTTATCGTCTCAGAGGACTCGGCTCGCATCCGCGACTCGCTGCCACGCGACCAGCTCTCTGAGAGCCAGGTCCGCACGGTCCACCGCCTCACCTCCGAGTACGACTCAACCCACAGCAACGTGGCCTAAACTGCCATGACCGCGGACGACGCGGCCCTTAACGATGATGCCGACTCGGCAACCCCGGCGTCGGTTGTCAGATCCATCGTCGCCGCATCGCCCGCGGGCTCCATCACCCAGGTCTCCAACATGGGAGACTTCGAGGACCCCTCCATCCTTGGGATCTTCGACCTTGACTCTGGGTCGGAGAACTCCGCGGACCTCCACGACGGGTCTGGTCTCCACGTCGCGGCCTACATGGCGAATGGCGCTGACCCCCCGCAAGACCCCTTCTCCAGGCTGATCCCACCGAACGCAACAGCAACGGAGGTCGAGGAACTCCGCCTGCGGCTAGAGGAGGCGGTCCGCAAAGAACAAGCCGAGCGCGAAAAATTCCGCCTCGAGCAGGTGACGGCGCAGGAGCTCTCGCGTTACCACCAACTCCAAATCAGGTCACGCCTGAACCCCACCGTTCAGGGGCGCGCCCTGAACTTCGATGACGAGAACGACCCGGCTCATGTAGCCGAGGGCGCGATCTGCGAGAATGCGCCGCCAGGAGGGAGCTCCCGCCCCCACCAGGCGCGACGGCCAACGGCGCACCGCCACCACCCAACCGCGCGCCCCCCAAGGAACAACCAAGAATATTAGTATCCTCGCGGGAGCGAGACGCAAACATCCTCCTGCTGTTCTCCACTCCGATGGACAATGTCGTCGCAAGCCGAGCAGCAATCGACAACATAAACGTAATTGGGGAAGGCGCCCTGCAGATCCAGTACACCAAGGCTCTACTTGCCAAGGCAGTCGAGCAACAAAATGCGGGTGTCGACTCACAGGGTCGCATGTACTCGCGTTCGTCAGGCAGCAGGGCAGCCTCGAGCGGCCGCCCAATGGTGGCGAATACCCTCAACTGCCCACCACCCGAGCCCCTGCAACTCCAACATCGACCCGCGAATGCGGCACTCTCCACCAACGACCCGCGGCCGGCGAACAACTTCATCGACGCCAACAGGCAGCCAGTCGACGCGCGCACCCACATCATCAACAACCAGAGCTGGCGCGCACGCCAGCCCGACGACCTGAGGCATACCCTCACCAACCACCGCGATGGTGAACCAAGGGGATCGCTGAGTCAAGTCGGACCCCAGTGCTTCGGACCAATGATCTGAGGCGAAAGATACCCGGCAAACTTCAAGGCGCCGAAGGAGATCGAGAAGTACGACCCCTCGTACGACCTGTCCATGTGGCTGGATACCTACCTTATGGCAATGGGAATAGCCGGCCACACCGACCTTTCTTGTCGCCCGCTACCTCCCCCTGATGATGGAGGGAGCGTGTAGGCAATGGATCAACACCCTCCCCGCGGACAGCATCGACTCCTGGGAGGAAATGCGCGACGCCTTCGTCAGCCACTTCGAGGGTTCCTACACCCGCGCCACTACCATCGAGGACCTGGAGCGATGCGTCCAGGGACCCCGCGAGTCGGCCCGCGGCTAGGTCCAACGGTGGAAAGACCTGTGGTATAACGCGGCCGGAATCCATCCGGACACCGCGATCCACTGCTTCAAGACCTCGTGCCGCTACGAGCCCCTAGTCGCCAAGCTCAAGCGAGTGTATAGAACACTCGACAACATACCGTACCTCCTGGAGATTGCCAAGCGGTACACAGAGGAGGACCTAAAACAAGAAACTGACGACGAGTCGAGAGGAAATCGCCGCACGAGAGGCCACGACAACGGGAGGCGACCCGAGCTACGCTATAGCAACACTCGCCTCACCGGCAAGCGCCACGGTGACAAGCGAGTCGACTTCATCGCCAACAGCGGATACGCGCCGCGCGAACCCAAGAGCTTCCGCCGCGATGGAGGACAGCGCTGCGATGGCGGCAACTAGAAGGCGAAACTAAGGTTCGACCCCACGGCTCTCCTCAACCAACCCTGTGTGTTCCACAGCAGGTAAGGGAAGCCCTCTACGCACACGACCGCCGACTGCCACTCCCTAAAGGAGATTGAGAAGGCACAGCGTGCACGGGAAGACCCCGACAACAACCCGCCAAATGGAGGAAAATTCGGCAGCGTCGCCGGCTCGCTCCACACCTTCACAGACTTCAACATGAAACGCGAGAAGAAGGTCATCGCTCGCATCGTCGCCATCAACGCAGTGTCCCAGGTAGACATCCCCCAGTTCCTTAACTGGTCCAAGCAGCCAATCACCTGGAGCCGCGAGGACCACTCGCCATGGATCGAATATCCGGGCCAAGTTGCCTTGGTGGTCAAGCCCAAGGTGGGGGACTACTGGCTCCCCAAGACGCCGATGGACGGCAACAGCTCCATCAACATCCTCTACCTGGACACATTCAGGCGACTGTGGCTCCTGCAGTCGATGATCGAGACGACCTACACCACCTTCCACAGCATCGTCCCCGGTCGAAAGGCGTACCCAATCGGCAAGGTGACGCTGCTAGTCACCTTCGGCACACCAGCAAACTTCCGCACCGAGCGGATTGTCTTTGATATGGTGTCGTTCAACAGCCCCTACCACTACTTCTTGGGGCGCCAGGCGTTTGCCAAATTCATGGCAGCGCCCCACTACGCATACAACGCGATGAAGCTCCCCGGGCCTTGTGGCATCATCACTGTCCATGGTGATCCCGACATGGCCGTAGAATGCGAGGACAAAGGCGCCGAACTCGCTGACGCCGTCATCGCAGCAGAGGACAACCATGTTGAGGAGCTCGCCAAGTACGCGAGCAGGGTCAACAACAACGACCCCACCATACTCAAGAAGCCCAACACGGAGGGTGGGAGCTCCACCGCCTTCGAGGCAACGACGCACACTCGCACCATCAAGCTGGTCCCAGGCGACTCCAGCCAGACAGTGACGATCGGGACGGGCATGAGCCCAGCATAGGAAGGCGCGCTCATCGAGTTCCTACGTGAGAATTGCGACATCTTCGCATGGAAGCCATTTGACATGCCTGGTGTCCCGAGGGAACTCGCTGAGCACAAACTCAACGCCGACCCCAAAGTGCGACCTGTCAAGCAGTCGATGCGGCCCTTCAATGAAGACTGCCGTCGAGCAATCGCCGAGGAGGTGCGGTGTCTACTCGCTGCAGGATTCATCCGGCCAATCAAATACTCCAAATGGCTGGCAAACCCAGTCCTGGTCGAGAAGAAAAACGGGACCTGGAGAATGTGTATTGACTACACAAACCTCAACAGCGCCTGCCCGAAGGAGCAGTTCGTCCTCCCGCGGATCGACCAAATCATCAATTCGACCGCGGGATCAGAGTCTCTATGCTTCCTCGACGCCTACTCTGGGTACAACCAGATCAAAATGGCAGTCGAGGACGAAGAGAAGACAATGTTCATCACGCCATTCAGCGCCTTCTGCTACACCGCCATGAACTTCGGCCTCAAGAACGTCAGGGCGACCTACCAGAGGTGCATGCAGGAGTGCCTTGCGAGCCAAATTGGCCGCAACATCCACGTCTACATCGACGACGTGGTGGTAAAATCCACTCGCCAGGACGATCTACTCGTCGACCTGGCGGAAACCTTCGCCAACCTACGGAGGTACAAGATAAAGCTAAACCCAGGAAAGTGCACCTTTGGTGTACCCACTGGACAGCTGCTGGGATACATCGTCTCCAAGCGCGGGATCGAGGCGAACCCCGCCAAGATCAACACGATCGCCCAGCTCGGCAAACTCGAGTGCCTGCGCGACATCCAGAAGTTGGCGGGGCGAGTCGCGGCCCTCAGTCGCTTCATCTCCCGGCTAGGTGAGAAGGCGATGCCCCTATACCGCCTAATGCGCAAGAACCCCACCTTCCAGTTGGACAAGGAGGCATATGACGCGCTCCACGCTCTCAAGGAGGTGCTACTCACAGCACCGCTACTCGCCGCCCCCGTCAACAAGGAACCCATGTTGGTCTATGTCGCGGCCTCCGAGCGCGTCGTCAGCGGCGTCATGGTCGTCGAGCGACCAGAGGAAGGCAAGGAGCGCCCGGTGCAGTGACCCGTATACTACATCAGCGAAGTCCTCACCGAGTCGTGCCAGCGCTACCCGCAGTACCAAAAATTGGTATATGCGGTTTTCAGAGCATAGCGACGACTCCCGCACTACTTCCAGGAACACCCAATAACGGTCGTCTCCTCAGCACCATTGTAGGACATCATACGCAACCGTGAGGCGACCGGGCGAGTCGCCAAGTGGGCCGTCGAGATCGGCGTCCACAACATCAGGTACGAGCCGTGAAAAGCGATCAAATTGCAGGCTCTCGTAGATTTCCTCGCCGATTGGGAAGAGGCCCAGCAGCCAGAGAAGCTGCCATACCTCCATTACTGGAGCCTACACTTTGACGGCTCCAAGAACGCAGATGGCGCAGGAGCGGGATCGTGCTAACATCTCCGAAGTGCGACAAGCTATGCTATGTCCTCTACCTCGACTTCACCCCCTGAACCAACAACATGGACGAGTACGAGGCTCTACTCCATGGCATGCGGGCAGCCAAGGAGATGAACATCAATCGCCTGCGCTGCTACGGAGACTCCGACCTCGTCGCCGGGCAAGTCGCCGGCACCTGCGATGCAGTCTCCCCCACAATGGCGGCATACTGCTAAGCAGTGGACCAGCTAGGAGGCCACTTCGCAGGCTACTTCATCAAGTGGATCGACATGCGGAAGAATGAGAAGGCCGACGCACTCTCCCGCATCGGCTCAGCTCGACTCGCACCACCCGTCCGCGTCTTCCTCGACACCATCACCAAGCCCTCCATCTCTCCCCCAAGGGAGATAGACATCGGAATTCCGCTGCAACCAGACGCAGCCCTGGTCGCACTAATCGCTGAACCAAGCGACTGGACCACGCCATACGTCGCTTACCTGGAGGGAGGCACCCTACCCGCAGATGACGCGGAGGCCCGGATGATAGCACGCCACTGCAAATCCTTCGTCCTCATCAACGGCGAGCTCCACAAGCGCAGCGTGACCCGCGTGTTCCAACGTTGCGTCCAACCCGCTAAAGGACGCAAGATCCTCCAGGACATCCACTTCGGTGACTGCGGCCACCACGTCGGCGCCCGCTCCCTGGTCGTCAAGGCCATGGGACATGGCTTCTACTGGCTCACCGCACACGCCGACGCGATCGACATCGTCCAGCGATGTGTCGGGTGCCAGAAGTACGCCAACCAGACTCACGTACCGAGATCGGTGCTCAAGACAATCCCCATCACCTGGCCATTCGCCGTATGGGGCATGGATATAGTAGGCCCCTAAAAGAAGTCCCCCTCCGGCTTCACCCACCTCCTAGTCGCAGTCGATAAATTCACAAAATGGATGGAGGCCAAGCCAGTCCGCAAGTGCGACAGGAAGACCGCTACGAAGTTCCCGCGCGAGCTCATCTATCGCTACGGGTTCCCAAACAGCATCATCACGGATAACGGTACCAACTTTTCCAAGGGAGCCATGGCCGAGTTCT
Organism: Avena longiglumis; assembly: GCA_030063025.1. Lineage (NCBI taxonomy): Eukaryota > Viridiplantae > Streptophyta > Magnoliopsida > Poales > Poaceae > Avena > Avena longiglumis. The sequence continues at coordinate 153,930,460 of CP125978.1, forward strand.
GCGAGGAGCACAACATCCGACTCGACCTCGCCTCAGTCGCCCACCCGGAGTCCAATGGCCAGGCGGAACGCGCCAACTAGAGCATCCTCCACGGCCTGAAGCCACGACTACAAGTTCCACTCGAGCGCACCGTCGGGTGCTGGGTGAAAGAACTCCCCTCGGTCATATGGGGCGTCCGCACCTCCGTCAACAGGTCGACGGGGTTCACCCCCTTCTTCATGGTGTACGGTGCCGAGGCAGTCATGCCAACAGACCTCGAGCACGACTCACCTCGGGTGGTCAACTACACGGAGGCTGACAACGAGCTTGCATGCCAGGACGGAGTTGACCATCTCGACGAAGCACGCGTCCTAGGTCGCTCCCGCACCGCCATCTACCAGAAAGGGCTTCGCCGCGTCCACAGCCGGCGAGTACGGACTCGCACCTTCCAACAAGGCGACGACCTGGTATTGCGTCTAATCCAGGACAAGAAAGGCATGCACAAGCTCTCTCCCCCTTGGGATGGACCATTCTCCATCGGGCGAGTCCTGGGCAACGACGCCTACTACCTCACCGATGTCCAGGCGACAAAAAACTCGACGTCAAGCGGCCATGGAATGTAAACCTCCTACGGAAATTCTACTATTAGAACTCCAGACATGTACCCGCTACCCGCTATGAAATAAAGCAGGTCGATTCGTGCAAATTGTGTCTACTCTCCATGCCTTGTGCCACTCGCACTCGTAATAACAGTGTTACGCTATTCGCAGAAGTCAACCTTTGGTAACGCGGTTGGCACGGCCAAGTAGTGCGGTACGAGGGCACTGGAAAAATTCAGGCCTCGTACCGTCCACGAAAAAAGCTAACCGGAGCCCCATTGGAGTCGCCTAGCTCGACTGGCTCCCCGAGCCAAGACAACTGCATTCACTTCCCACAGCGAACCAGTCCTCCACATCCTCGGTGCAGCGACTCGAACGGCAAAGTACCACGCTCGGGGACTGACACCAGCCCAAAGAAGAGCGGCTAGGTAAAAACGCCAAGTAAGAGAGCGCGCCCAGGACTCGCCATGCGACTGTTCTTACGGACCAGGCGGAGTGACGCGCCTAACACAACGCGCCTAGTCCTCACCTACCTCGGGCATGTGACTAGAAAGGCCAAGTACCACGCTTGGGGACTCGGCGACCCGACCCTGTTCGCACCCGGGAAAATGGCCAAGTACAGAGCACCCCTGGGAGTCGCCATGCGACTGGATCCCCGAGCCATGGCGAGTCGTCCCCAATTAAACAACAGTTGACACAACATATGAAAACGAGGTTAACGCGCTCGGGGACTCGTACAACCAACACTCAAACCACAAAAGCAATGACAAAATAACCCGCGCATTCCTTCATAGCAACAAAATTTGTTCGCATACAAGGATAATTACATGATTGTCTTATGCTAACACCGAATGGAAAAACATTCTATTCCGCAGGCTTTGAAGAGGAGGCGCCACCATCCTTGCAATTGCGGATAAAAGGAACCCAGGGATTCGACGGGCACGTCGTGAGCTCACCCGCCATCGCCGCACGAAATGGTTGCTCCACCTTGAAGTCGCGGTGCGCTGGTTCGGGGTCATTGGGGGCGACGACCATTTCCTGATAGGGAATAAGGTCGCCCATTCCCCACACGCGGTCGGAGTACACCGTGGCTTGCTCTATCAGTTTCAACACCTCAGCTATCTCGACCGAGCCCGTCGACGAGGGGTACCCGCTTGTGACGTCGTCAAGGTCGAAATCGTCGGGAAAATGTGCGAGCCCAAGGCTCAGCACAGTCGCTGCTCCACAACGGAAGGCCGACCGCGTCATGAACTCCACAACCGATGGGGCCTTCTCCAGATAGCGCCACACCTCGACGAGGTCACTGGGGATCACCTCCGTGGGCGAGATCTCCTGAAGATATGCCCGGAGGCAGGTCGCTGATAGCGTGGCTAAGTCGACCAGGGTGGTGACGCACTGCCGCACGTCGTACGACTGTGCCTCTTCGGCGTTATCAGTGATCATTGTTGGGAATATGCCCTAGAGGCAATCATTTATGATGAGATTTCCCATTGTATTCATAAAGATATTAAGTAGTCCTTGTATAAACATCTGATGTGTATCATTGAATATGTGATTCGGTTGTGGAACTATGCATTCATGTTGTTTGTACTAAATATCCTTGGTCATTGAGGTTGTGTTGCACACACAACTTAGACCAATGTGAAAGTTGGCTTGATGACTCGGTTCCACTTGTCATGGGAATGGAGATGCTATTCCAACTTACACAGATTCGGCTAAAGAGTTTAGCGAGTCAGATTGACCCATATTGAGGTACAACGAGCAAGTTGTCATTTGTATATCTCAATCAATGTAATCCTTAGACCTGAGGTTGTTGCATAGTCCAAGTTGAGGATCACCGACTTAGGTTCTGTCAAACGATGATCTGTAACTGGGCAGTTATAAAGGCAGAGTTCGGGTCGACTGAGAATCAATATGTGTGATGTGAATAACCAAGATGGGATTTTGCCCCTCCACTTGGAGTGATATTCTCTAGGCCCTCTCGTGAGATATGATTCGGAAAGCATGGCCATGCATGACTCGGTTAAGTGTTAACCGAGGCGATCGACTAAGAGTTAGTCGGGTGAATCACTTATCTCGGATCAAGAAGAGAGTCGGACTATTTAAGGGATGACAATTATTCGCCTATAGTCTGACAAGGTATACCGTGAGGCAAAAGGGACTTGGACGCAAGTCGCATTGGAAAGGCAAGTCGTCATGACTCTTTGGTACTTGGGAGTCGGCACGTTCTGCTAGGAGCCGCTACCGACTGATCGATTGAGAGTCGGACTCCAATCGTGTCCAAGTAGCCATGAGCCTGCGGGGTCACACACTTAAGATCGGGAGAAAGTTCGGATTGGATCTGAACCTGTAATCTAGTTGGGTTGGACCTAAACCGGATTAGGACTGAGTTAGTGAGTTGGACTCACGGTGACTAATGTTATATGGGCTTTAGTAAATGGGTCGCACGAGCAGAGCCCACGTTCACTCCCTATATATAGTGGAGCACCGTAACCCAGAAAGTTTAGTCGTTGTTCGGTTAGGCCATTCCATGTGTTGGAAACCCTAGCTCCACAGCAGTCCTGCCGCCGTAACTGTAAGGTTCCCAACCTTTAATAAGGTAGAGATCCCTGTGTTTACAATGCTAGTCCCTGGATCAATAGCTAGCATCCATAGTTAAGATGTAATATCAAGAAACAAAGGTCATAATACAAATTTATAACCAGGAATAACATAATTTTATTACATCTTACATAGCTCATTTGGCTATTACATTACATTGCAGCAGAATATCTATAAGCATGGGGTCCTTCATCTTCAAAGTGCCACAAGCAGACGTGTTGGTTGTAGACTTGTAATCCTATTCATTAAACTTCACTAATATCAAACAAACCTGCAACATAACAAGTTACAGCCACAAGGGTCAATACATTTGAATTGTATTGGCAAGTGATACTATGGTATTATTGTGCAGTCTATCATCTATATGCATTTGGCTAAGTGGAGCTTAGGCTTGCTTTGCTCAAAATAGTTTTTCCTTATCATTTGAAAACACTAAGTTTTTGCTTGACAAAATCTTTCCCAAGGCATCTCCCAATAGAAATTGGTGATCCTTGAATCCCTTGTTCACCCACAAGATTTTAACTTAGAAATTGGGATGAGGAGATTCTTGATAGCTTCCATGTCTTGATGCTCAAATTGTCCTTTGCCAGGGACATGGCTAAGTACTTAGATTTTGCACTCTGCAGAGGTGGTGCACTTTCCCCACAAGACTTGGTTTCACCAAGACAAGATCTTTCATAAGCCTTCCCTTAGACCAGAATGGACGCGTTCCAACCTATCATCCCCTACCACCAACTGTCCATTTGGCTAAGTTCTTGCAACCTATATGATCCAGGCAGAGCCCATATTGCCAAGTGGTTGCACTTGAAGCTTCTCAACATTTGACATCTCAAATCTCTTTGTTCCTGGGTGGCCATCCACAAGTGATATACACAAGGTAAACCATAGAAATGGGCCTTGTGAACCACTCAACACAAACCATTCTTTCCATTCCACCCAGGTGATTCATTCACTTAGCTGTTTTATTAAACAAAACACAAGTCCTCAGACTTAGAATTTTTTTCCATAGCATGAATATATATTCCACCCTTGTTTTCTACTGGCTAAGCTAAGCATGATAGTATTAGGAATCTTAACTTAGGAAATTATACTAAGGTTTCATCTACTAGGATTTCCCATAGCATGGTTTATACTTAGCAAAAATTCCATGCAAGTCTTTACTTAGAAATATCACCAATGCATAGTGAAAATAATGGGACAAAGTATGAAGCATCACTTGCCTTTTTGGTAGAGAGTATAAGTTCACTTCCTTGTTCTTTGCAATGTTCACTCACTTCAAATCACTACAATTCAATCAAGCAAACAACATTTCAATCTACCATTCAAGCAATTCATCACATAAAATGATAAAAACAAAGCAATGCATGCAAGCATGCAAAAGATTGTTTTATTTGTAAAAGTGGTTTCTAATGGTTCATAATCATTTGAAAACACCTAATGGTCATTTTATAAAGTGGAAAAATCATTTGTATAAGATTTTTCTTCATAAACCATTTTTAGAACAAGGTATCATTTTATGTGGTGTAGAAATGTTTTAATAAGGCATTAATCTATAGGTTTCACAATATATGTTTTCAAACCACATAACCTTGTGTTTAGGGTCAGAGAGTTTATTTCTAAAACATTTCTCAAAGGTTTTTCTTCCAAAACCATTTTTAATAATCAAACCATATTTTTATTTGACTAGAAATGGTTTAAATTCAAAGTTTATTCTTTTGATTCACCAAATACATTTTTGGAACCACCATTTGTTTCCTATGGTCAGTAGGTTCAAAATAAACCATTTTCCAAAGATTTTATCCTCAAAATCATTTTAGAACATTTTTTATATTCTAAACAAGCATACATAAGTTTCTACAAAAAACCAACATTTTACTAGAAGCTTTTTACTAAACAAAGTGAATGGTTGGCTAGGGCTTGTTTTTCTGAATCCATTGATATAAAGTTTGTAAAATTTGGACGTGTAGATTTAAAGTTATAGATTTTACAAGTTTGCTTACTAATCTGATTCAAAATTCTGTTTTTAACCAAACTAGTGCCACGCGGCACGTTTCCATTCGTCGGTACCGCTTCGGTTGGATCGCGCTACGGGAGGCGTCAAATCTAAATAGATAAATGCGCGCAGATTGATCAAAAACGGTTCGTTAAGTCGTCTATCGTATCCCTACGATTTGCATCCAACGGCTAGCGTCGATCTAACCAAACACTGGCGGCGCTCAGTGGCAGCGCGCGGCGGCGACGCTCGGGTGGTGGCTCTCTGGCTATTCCAGGTGGCTAGAGGAAGGGAGGGTATGCTCACCGTGTTCGCCGTGGCGTGCTGGAGCTCAACGTGCCCGTGGTTGTTGAAGGGGCGCACAGAGGTGGAGGGAATCGCTCACCGGAGTTCTTGCTGGCATCGGGTGCGCAAGGTCGTGGTCGAGGACGAGCACCTGGGATGCAAGCAAGCGAGAAAAAGTATCAGGAGGATGCGCACGGTCTCTGTGGTTGTAGGGGTACTCACCAGCACACGAGGGGCGCACAGGTTTGGCGTCAGTAGCTCGCCGGAGTTGCGGGGTCGTCGGTGGCGCACTGGTGAAGACGTTGCCGACATTACGCGCACGCGGCGGTATTGCTTCTGAAGGTTCGCCAGGAGGTGGGGATCATGTGAGCAAGGTCGAGGAGGCAAGGGGCGGCAGGGTTCGGCCGGAATCGTCGCCGGAGCTTGTCGGGGACAGTGGCGGAGTAGGGAAAAATTGGGCGGCCTAGGGGCGTGCTAAGGTGGGGCGACAGAGGGGGAAAGGAGAGGAGGCAGAGGCGATTAAATGGGCGTGGTCACGGCGAGGAATAAACTCAGTGTTACGGCAAATTTAATCAGAGGAATCAATGGCAGGAATAGGGGAAGAACTGGTCGCGGGTTGACGACCAGGTGAGCTGGCGGTGGGGTCCGCTTGGCAGCGTGAGAGAGAGAGGGAATAGGGTCCACCAGCCAGCGTCTTTGCGGGCTTATAAATGGGTGCGAGTCGTTTTTCTTCGGGAGAGAGAGGGAATGGCTGTTGGGCCTTGTTGGGCTGGCCGGCTGGGCTGAGTCCTTTAGCATTTTTTTTTGTTCTGTTTGTTTTTCTTTTTCTCTTTTGATTTTTCTTTTTTGATTTTGAATAAGCAATTCAAACCCTCATTTGATTTCAAACCTTTGTCAAAGTTTGTGTAGGTTTATGTACTGATTAATAAAACATTCTGATGTTAATTTTTGGAATTTATTTTATTCTTTTTGGGGTCTTTTTAAATAATAAAAAGGGCCCTTGTTTTAAATCAAAATAGGATTTAATAATGTTTTAATTTCCATTTGACTTCTAAATTCTTCCAAAACCTTTCATTAAGTTTTGTTTACTTAAAAAGGTGTCAAATAATTCATCTTGAATTATTTGGTAAAGTTTTTAATAAGATTTATTAATCATTTAAAATTTGGGCTTGTCTTTAATCCAAAAGGATTTGGTCTAAGACATTTTATTTTATTTTGGAAAATTTTTATCCTTTTATTTTATTTGGATTTGGATTATAACTTATTCCACTTGTTTATGGGTTAGGCCAAGATTTGATTTGGTCTTTAAATATTCTTTAATTAATATTTTTATCTTTGTCTTATAAAATCCATATCTTTTTATTTAGAGATCCAAACTTGGGGATTCCAATTTGTGAAATCTTATTTTATATTTGTTTATCCTTTTAAATCTCTTTAGGATTATTTTCTCGCCATTTGGTATGGATTTCTAGATAGGTTCTTTATTAGCTTTGGGAATTCAATTTCTTATCTTATTAAATTCATAAGATTTTATTTATGGTTCCAAATTAAGTGAAACCAATTTTATATGGCTTTATAATATTTCTATTTGTCTTTCTTGATCTTTTGTGAATGTTTGTTGACCAAATTTTTATATGGATCAAATCCATAGGCTTGGAGATAACTTGGAAATGATTTTCTTCCATTAGGGTTAAGGATTTGGATTTATTTTCCAGATACATTCATTGAGGAATGCAATTCACTTGATTTGGATTTTGTTGAATTCAAACTTTAATTAAAGTTTGTTCAAGATGGGATTTTAAGTTTCTATTTAGAAACAAAAGTTTCTTTTCACCCTGATTTTCAACAAAAATTTTATTTTTTTTTAATTATTTTTCACATTACAAGATTTGGAAAATCTTGGGATGTGACAGTAACAAACCTAGCAGTTCGCTGCCGGCGCTCCTCCTTGTACGTGTGGATACCAGCAGAGGTGTTGTGCGATCAGCACCAGGACGATCGGATCATGAGGACTGCACTGCATCAACTGACGCGCTTCATCAGTAATCCGCAACCGCGCATCTAGTGGTAAACCTCGTGGCCTTCTACCTCAGCTAGATCTTGGGATCACCACGTTAGAGGAAAATTTTTGTTTTATCTCCGCGTGGCCCAACAGTGGTATCAGAGCGATAACTTCTGGTTTTAGGCTCGAGATCTCGCATATGTGATATGCGGTTGGCTGTAGATGAGATCTATGTGTTGTTTGGTGGTCGATCTATGAGATAGATCGATTTTGTACAAGGTTGATTGAATCAACTGTACTCGGGGATTGGTATATCTGATTTCCGTAATCATACTACTGAGGTCGTGGAACGACATACCCCTACCGGTCGGCTTCCGCCATCGGTGAGCCGACACGTAAATCCGAGCGGCGATCGAAGATCAAAGAGTTTGATCGAATCGAACGATGGTGGAATCCATGTTCGGATCGTAGATGAGATCTACGTTTTGGAAAAATCGTCGGTAGCGCCCCTTGATCCCTGCCTCATCGGCTGGCGGGACCGCTTCGCCGCCGTCGTCAGCGCCTTAGATGTCGTTGCAGTTTCTGGCGGTAGATATTGTATCTATGCATAACTTGTTTTTGCAGGAAGTTGTGAATGGTATGGTTCATGTGCATATGATGTATGTGTGTAATCCATACGTGATCTGCGAATCACTGTTTTTGTCAGCCGGCTGGAGCCTAGGTGCTGTCATTTTCCTGTATAACGACCTGCGTGTTGGATTCTCTATGTAATTTACTTTACTAAGCTAGTGTAGCTGTTTGGAGAACCCGAAAGGCATGCAAGGCGTTGTACACGTCGGCGACATGGAGTAAGACGGCAAGTGACAAGAGTTGCCACGAGTAGGATTACAGGCTTTGTGGAGATGGAGATCGCCACGAAGAGAGCCATACCATTTCACATTATAAATTATTTATTTTCTGTTATTGTTATGTCTCAGTTTTACCTCTATTAGATAGTCGGTAAAATTTAATCCCTCAAAGAAGGTCTAGTCGGTTTTCCCGCCAGTGTTTGCACCATCACAAGTCAGACATTTTTGGTAGTGGGCTCATAAAATTGAGGTGTTGCCAATTCTTTCCGACTAGGTGGGTTCAAGTCGGACTCTTACTGCAGAAACACTCGGTAAGCTAGACGGGTCTATCACAACGGTTGTGGGGCTCGGGGAAAGGTCGGATGGGAGCCGGGGCATGTGATGCCACCCGTCCAACAGGAGTCGCATGAGATGCGATTGACAAGGAGTTGTCTACCTAGATCACTTGGCGGCTAGTGGTGATGCTAAAGCTCACTAGCCGACTTGCTTATTTAGGATCCTGAATCACTAAGCAACCATTGGAGGGGTGTTGGTTCTAGTGGGGGCATAAAATATTAAAATGTTTAATATGCTTGCTCTTTTATGAATACATGTCTTAAGTGTTTTGCATATTTTCTGTTGTAGATCATGGCACCTAGTAGCAGTCACTCTCAGATATCCGGTTTTGCGTTGAGAACCATTCTTGAGAAACATAAACTGAACGACACAAATTTTACCAACTGGTATCGAAATCTGGGAATTGTTCTCAAACAAGAAAAGAAGGACCATGTCCTAGACAACCCACTTCCAGATGAGCCGAATGAGAATGCGACTGTCACAGCCACCAATGCCTACCGTCGGGCTAAGGATGAGTCCACGGATATTAGCTGTCTTATGCTTGCTCATATGGAACCGTACTTGCAAAAGCAGTTCGAGCATGTTGAGGCCTACGATATGATCGAAAGCCTCAAAAGTATGTTCCAGGCTCAGGCAAAGACTGAGAGGTATCAAGTTTCTCAGGATTTGCTGAGTTGCAAGCTTAAGGATGGTGATCCACTGAGTCCGCATGTGATCAAAATGGTTGGTTACGTGCAGTCTCTGGAGAGGCTTGGCTACCCCATAACCGAAGAGTTCGCTACGGACATAATTCTGAACTCTCTTCCTAGTGCATATGGGCAGTTCATTTTGAACTAACACATGCATGGTATGGATAAGAAGCTCACTGAATTGCATGGGATGCTCAAGCAGGCAGAGGCGGATCTCAAGAAGGGCGCCAGTCAAGTTTTGATGGTGCAGAATAAGGCTAAGTTCAAGAAGAGTTCGTGGACTAAGAAGAAGGCTAAGTCAGGAGGAAAGTAGGCTCAGGACCCGGTCCCAAGCGCTTCCTCGGGGACTAAGCCATCTCCTTCAGCCGGATCCACTTGCTTCTACTGCAAGGTGGATGGCCACTGGAAGAGGAACTGCAGCAAGTACTTGGCCGACAAAGCCAAGAGTGGAGGTATGACTTCTGACTCAGGTACACTTGTTTGCAATGTTATAGACATATATCTTGCTGATGCACCTAATAGTTCTTGGGTATATGATACCGGATCAGTTATTCACATCTACAACTCGTTGCAGGGACTGGTAAGAACTAGGAGCGTAGCAAGAGGCGAGGTTGATATTCGAGTCGGCAACAAAGCAACAGTTGCTGCGTTGGAAGTCGGCACGATGCAACTTCATTTACCTTCCGGATTCATTATGGAACTAAATAATCGTTATTATGTTCCAGTGCTCAGTCGAAACATTATTTCTGCTTCATGTTTGATGAGGCAAGGCTATGAGTCGAATATCAAGAATAATGGTTGTTCTTTGTATTTGAATGATATGTTTCATGGCTTTGCACCCGTCCAGGATGGGTTATTTATTTTGAATATTGATGGTGAGTCGGTTTATAACATAAATGTTAAAAGGTTGAAACCAAATGATCTAAATATGACTTACTTTTGGCACTGTCGGCTTGATCATATAAGTTGAAAACGCATGAAGAAGCTCCATGATGATGGACTCCTAACTTCGTTCGACTTGGATTCGTTCGAGACATGCGTATCTTGCCTACTCGGCAAAATGACCAAGACACCTTTTGCAAAGAGTTGCGAAAGGGCGTCCAACTTGTTGGGACTAGTACATAGTGATGTATGTGGACCAATGAGCACGACGGCCAAGGGTGGTTATGAGTACTTCATTACCTTCACTGATGATTTGAGTGGTATGGATATATCTACTTGATGAAACATAAGTCAGAAGCCTTTAAAAAGTTCAAAGAATTCTAGAATGAAGCACAAAATCAACTCGGCAAGAAAATAAAGTTTCTTCGGTCGGACCGAGGAGGCGAGTACATGAGCCATGAGTTTGATGACCATCTGAAAAGTTGTGGAATAGTTCCTCAACTTACTCCATGAGAACGCATACAAAGGAATGGTGTTTCGGAAAGGCGGAATCGAACCTTGTTGGACATGGTACAATCAATGATGAGTCGGACAGATCTGCCTTTATCATTTTGGGGTTATTGTCTAGAAACAGCGGCGTTCACACTAAACAGAGTACCATCAAAATCGGTAGAGAAGACACCGCATGAGATGTGGACAGGCAATAAGCCGAGTTTGTCTTTTCTTAAGATTTGGGGTTGTGAAGCATTTGTCAAGCGACTTCAGACGGACAAGCTTACAGCCAAGTCGGATAAGTGTATTTTTGTGGGGTATCCGAGGGAAACCTTGGGTTACCACTTCTACAACCGAGAAGAGGGCAAAGTGTTTGTCTCTCGGAACGGTGTCTTCCTTGAGAAAGAGTTTCTCAGTCGGGGAGTAAGTGGGAGCACGGTGCAGCTCGAAGAAATTCGAGAGGAACCGGCTAGTGGCGAGTCGGCAAAAACCTTGGAGGTTGAGCTGGTGGTGGTAGCTGAGGCAACAAGACACAGACTACGAAGATCGGCGAGATTACGAAGTGTTCGTGATGTGTTACTGTTAGACAGTGATGAGCCAGCAAATTATTCGGAAGGGATGGTGGGATCTGATTCCGAGTCATGGCTTGGAGCCATGAGATCCGAGTTAAAGTCCATGGATGAAAATCAAGTTTGGAGCTTGGTTGATCTGCCAGACAGTGCAAGACCCGTCGAGTGCAAATGGGTCTTTAAGAAGAAAACTGATATGGATGGAAATGTTTCAATCTATAAAGCACGCCTTGTCGTGAAGGGATTTCGACAAGTTCAAGGAGTTGATTACGACGAGACTTTCTCGCCCGTAGCGATGCTTAAATCAGTTCGGATCATGTTAGCTATAGCGTCCTATTTCGACTATGAGATATGGAAGATGGATGTCAAAACGGCTTTCCTTAACAGAAATTTAACCGAGGACGTGTATATGATACAGCCCGAGGGTTTTGTCAATCTGGCTAATGCTGACAACGTGTGCAAACTTCAGAAATCCATTTATGGGTTGAAACAAGCATCTCGGAGTTGGAATATTTGCTTTGATGAGGTAGTCAAATCGTTTGGCTTCATCAAGAGTGATCATGATTCTTGTTTGTACAAGAAGTTTAGTGGGAACAAAGTAAATTTTCTAATATTATATGTGGATGACATATTACTGATTGGAAATGATGTCTAGATGTTGCAAGAAACCAAGGAATCATTGGACAGGGGTTTCTAAATGAAAGACTTGGGTGAGGCAACATACATCCTCGGAATTCGGATCTATAGAGATAGATCAAAGAGGCTCATTGGATTGAGTCAGAGTACTTATTTGGACAAAGTGTTGAAGAATTTCAACATGGAATCGTCTAAGAAGGGGTTCTTATCGATGTCCCATGGTGTAAAACTTAGCAAGACTTAGTGTCCTTCGACAACTGATGAGCGAAGTCGGATGAGTGCGATTCCATATGCTTCTGCAGTCGGATCCATCATGTATGCCATGATTTGTACTAGGCCGGATGTTTCATATGCTCTAAGTGTTGTGAGCAAATACGAGGCTGATCCTGGAGAGATCCACTGGATAGCGGCTAAAAATATCCTCAAGTACTTGAGAAGGACTAAGGATATGGTCTTGGTTTATGGTGGTGAAGATGAACTCAGTGTAAAGGGTTACACGAATGCGAGTTATCTTACCGACTCTGATGATTCTCGTTCGCAATCCGGATACGTGTTTATTATAAACGGAGGTGTTGTGAGCTGGAAGAGTTCCAAGCAAGAGACCGATATGCATCTACAAATTTGAGTATATTGCCGCCTCAGAGGCAGCAAAGGAAGCTGTTTGGATGAGGAATTTCCTCATGGATCTTGGTGTGGTTCAGGGCTCGTCCAATCCGTTGGACGTGTATTGTGACAACAATGGTGCTATTGCACAAGCCAAGGAACCTAGACAACACCAGAAGAACAAGCACATACTCATGCGGTACCACCTGATTCGCCAGTTCGTGGATCAGGGTGATATCAAGTTATGCAAGGTACACACGGTTTCAAATATTGCGGATCCATTGACAAAGCCGTTACCACAGCCGAAGCATGAGGCGCACCTGAGAGCCATGGGCATTAGATGCCTAGACATGTGATGTCGGAAGATTGACTCTAGTGTAAGTGGGAGACTGTTGGGAATATGCCCTAGAGGCAATCATGTATGATGAGATTTCCCATTGTATTCATAAAGATATTAAGTAGTCCTTGTATAAAAATCTGATGTGTATCATTGAATATGTGATTCGGTTGTGGAACTATGCATTCATGTTGTTTGTACTAAATATCCTTGGTCATTGAGGTTGTGCTGGACACACAACTTAGACCAATGTGAAAGTTGGCTTGATGACTCGGTTCCACTTGTCATGGGCATGGAGATGCTATTCCAACTTACACAGATTCGGCTAAAGAGTTTAGCTAGTCGGATTGACCCATATTGAGGTACAACGAACAAGTTGTCATTTGTATATCTCAATCAATGTAATCCTTAGACCTGAGGTTGTTGCATAGTCCAAGTTGAGGATCACCGACTTAGGTTTTGTCAAACGCTGATCCGTAACTGGGCAGTTATAAAGGCAGAGTTCGGGTCGACTGAGAATCAAGCTGTGTGATGTGAATAACCAAGATGGGATTTTGCCCCTCCACTTGTAGAGATATTCTCTAGGCCCTCTCGTGAGATATGATTCGGAAAGCATGGCCATGCACGACTCGGTTAAGTGTTAACCGAGGCAATCGACTAAGAGTTAGTCGGGTGAATCACTTATCTCGGATCGAGAAGATAGTCGGACTATTTAAGGGATGACAATTATTCGCCTATAGTCTGACAAGGTATATCGTGAGGCAAAAGGGACTCGGAAGCAAGTCGCATTACAAAGGCAAGTCGTCATGACTCTTTGTTACTTGGGAGTCGACACGTTCTGCTAGGAGCCACTACCGACTGATCGATTGAGAGTCAGACTCCAATCGTGTCCAAGTAGCCATGAGCCTGCGGGGTCACACACTTAAGATCGGGAGAAAGTTCGGATTGGATCTGAACCAATAATCTGGTTGGGTTGGACCTAAACCGGATTGGGACTGAGTTAGTGAGTTGGACTCACGGTGACTAATGTTATATGGGCTTTAGTGAATGGGTCGCGCGAGCAGAGCCCACGTTAGCTCCCTATATATAGTGGAGCACCGTAACACAGAAAGGTTAATCGTTATTCGGTTAGGTCATTCCATGTGTTGGAAACCCTAGCTCCACAGAAGTCCTGCCGCCGTAACGAACCTAGCAGTTCGCCGTCTGCGCTCCTCCTTGTACGTGTGGATACCAACAGAGGTGTTGTGCGATCAGCACCAGGATGATCGGATCATGAGGACTGCACTGCATCAACTGACGCGCTTCATCAGTAATCCGCAACTGCGCGTCTAGTGGTAAACCTCGTTGCCTTCTACCTTAGCTAGATCTTGGGATCACCAAGTTAGAGGAAAAAATTTGTTTTATCTCCACGTGGCCCAACAATCAGGCCTGTAACACACAAGCAAACAGTGAGCGAAGCACTAAAATAACAATGTGGTACGCATGCTTGGGGAGTGGCTGGAGGAAAACTCACCAATCAGCAGGCGGCAGAGGTCCGTGATGAAATTTTGAAAAGCCGAGAGGTCATTCTGCAACCCGGCGACGAGTGCGTCCGACACCTTCCGCTCCTCAGCAGCAAAATTAACGGCCGCCTTGGCTCGTCCTTCCGCCGAGCTAGCTTCCGCTTTCGCTTCCGTGAGCTCACGCTCCAGTTCGGCGATTCGTTTCTCCGCGGCACTCAAGGAAGACTGAGCCGCTGTCAACTAACCAGCCGGAACAAGACCTTGGCGAGCCTCCTCTATAGCGGCCGCACTATCCTCTGCTTCCACAACAAAATGGTCACAAACGCAACAAATTCGTGACAAGCGCCAAACAAGACAGACACTCACCCGCAGTCGCTCAAAGCTTTTCGTTCGTATCCCGAACAGCGAGAAGCTCCTTGTCCACACGGCGCTTGGCAGCAAGCTGCTCGGCCGACTCGCGCTGCAAGCCCTGTGCAACAATCACAGCGTCAGCAAAAAAAATTCCTAAGTGCCCAGCCACCGAAATTTAGCGACTGGACACTCGGGGACTGGATGACAAAAATTCCTAAGTGCCCAGCCACTGAAATTCAGCAACTGGACACTCGGGGACTGGATGACAAAATTCCTAAGTGCCTAGCCGCTGAAATTCAGTGACTAGACACTCGGGGACTGGATGGCGGAAAAACAGTAAGAATCCGACCACTGAAATTCAGTGGCCAGATCCTCGGGGACTGGACATACCTAGCATGCCGTGAAGCTCCATCACGTCCACCGACGAAAGCACGAGCGGAGTGTGCCCGCGACGCTATTTGACCTCCATACCGGCGGCCCCAGGGAGTTGGCTCGATGGCACCGAGGCACTCGCCATGGCGGCCCTCGCTACAAAGCGAGGGAACATCGCCACCGTGGCCCCCGCGCCACCCGAAGGCGGCCCGGTTGCCTCAATCAAAACCATGGGCACTGCCTGCTGTGACCCCGCGCCCTCCTTGGCCTTCAGAGCTACGTCCACCACAATCGGGGTTTTGCTCAGGGAAGCCACGGGCTCGTCAGAGATCGTGACGACTTCATCGCCTTTGATCCCCTTGGTGCCTTCAGCGGGAGCCTCAGCCTCGTCGCCCTTCCTCTTCTTCGAGGGGTCAGCTGGCGCCTCCGCAGCGACCGATGGAACCTTGGCCACCGAAGGGTGACCTATCTTCTTAACTCCAGTCCTACGAAACAACTCCGTCAATAACACTCGCCGATTGAAACACGAATCAAGCAGACAAATGAAAGGTCGAGGGATACTCACTTGGCGACTGGGATAAATCGCAGGCCGGTGCAAATGCTGGTCGGCTTCTCCTGTTCTGGCCCCAGTTTCTGACTGAGTCCCGTCTCGAACACGCTCTGCGCCCAAGATACCGATGGCTTCTTCGAGGACGAGGCCGCGGCAGGAGGCTCAGTGGCAATCGCCGCGGGAGCTCCTCTCGACTGTGAGGCCCCTGTGGCTGGAGCGGCCACCAACCCGGTGACTGGCATGAACGGAGGCGGCAGTGATACCAGCGGCGCCTCATCTTCCGCGACGGTCGCACCAGTCACTATTGCCGCGTGCGCCGTCGTTTCTTCGGCTGCGCTGGTAGCATCGGAGCTACTCGCGGACCGAGGCGGAGACGCCGGCTTGGCCGGCTTCATCTTCTTCTTGGGTGGCGGCGGCTTATTCTTCTTCTTTGACGGCGTGGCCTCACGCTGTGAGGTATGCTCGGGGAGCTTGTTGTCGTCATTGTCATGGGCCTCAAGGCTTTTGCTGGCCTCGAGCTCACGCTGGTGCTGCCGACGAGTCTTGCGGGCCGTGGGGGCAGCAACCTCCACGGCTTCGTCGCCATCGTCCTTGTCATCAACATCGCCACCCTCGTCACTCCTGACATCTCCCTTGTCAGGCAATGACTCGCTCTCGTCCTCGGCGGACGAGTTCGAGTTCTCGTCATCTGCGGGTGGAAGCCAACCTTCCACCACTTGGAATAACTGCAACAATCAGACAACATTAGCACAACCGCGAATGCAGAAACTGCGACTACGAGTGCAAGGGAAATAAAAACTCACCGTTAGGGCTGGACGCTTTATGGTATAAGGTGCGACCCCGGCCTTTGCGTCGAGATACACTGCCTGGGTGATCTTCTTCAGGGCCAGGGTGTAGTCGTTGAGTCTCCACTCGTCGTAACAGGACTCCGTCGGGTCGTCCTTGCCCGTGTACTCGTACTTATAGTGGGCACGGCTGGCCAGAGGCACGAGCCTCCGCCCGAGCCAGCAATTGTAGAGGTTGATGGTTTGGAGGGCTTTCCTCTTCAAGTTGAGGATGGTCTGCAACATCTCGTCGACGACCATCCGCTGGTCCAGCGGAAGCCTGGTGACTTGGAGCCGGCGCGGCTCGGGTCGGTCGGCGGAATACCTCGAAAGTGCCACCTCATCGCCCGGCGTTGAATCGGTCACGTATAACCAGCTCTTCTTCCACTCATTCGCCGCCTTAGCGGGTAGCATCAGATCGAAGAACGACGCCTTCGACTTCAGCTGGAAGGTCAGGCCGCCCGTGGCTAGCATTGGGTCGCCCGCCTCCTCGCGGCTGATCCTCCCGTGGAACAGATCTTACCATAGGGGAAAGTATGGCCTACAGCCCAGGTAGCACTCGCAGAACGCCACGAAGATGGCGAGCTGCTCGATGCTGTGCGGCCCCAGGTCCGACGGTTGGATGTCGTAGTAGGCGTAGAAGCGGCGGAAGAAGAGGGAAGTGGGAAATCCGAGCCCCCGCTCCAGGTGGCTGGTGAAGCAAACGAATTCCCCCTCGCGCGGATCTGGAATCACTTCTCCGGCCGCGGGGATGCGCCATCTCCCGGTGCAGAGGATCCTTGCCTCCTCGAACAATCTCAGCAGCGCCTTCGTGCACTTGGATCTGCCCCATGGTTCTACAGGAGGGGCCATCGGCTGGGGGATCGGGGGTTGCGAATCGCTCTCGGTCGCTCTGGTTGCTGCGCGAAATGGAGGAACGAGAATGTGTGAGTTCGGAGGAAGTGAGGGAAGCATTTTCCCCTCACCCGTCACTCTCCTTATATAGTGGTTGTTACCCGCCATTTTCGGGGAGCCGTTACCACGCGGTAATTACGCCGATATTACCGTTGGATTACCCAACGGCTAGTTTGACCATGGTGATGCTCCAACTTCGTCCACTCGACTCACCGACCCGATCACTATAACAGTGACTTGACTATTCGCCGACCCGTTCTCCAAGCTGCGATCTGATTGGTCGCTGATATTGCGACTAAGATGACTAGTTCTTTCCTTTGTTCAGGATTCCACCGCCGATTCGACTAGGCGTCCGCATTGGACCCGCATACTCCGACTGCCAACGAACACCTGCGACGAATCAATGACGGCCTCGGGGACTACTGATGGGGATATACCTACCGGGGTATGCCTAACAGGACGTTTCCTATTGGCCCAAGCTGCCAGCGAGTGGGCCTGCAGGATGGCGACTGGATCGAGACTTGGCAAGGACTCAGGCGACTGGAAGCTGGAGGCCCAGAAGCATAGCTAGGCCCAGTCGGACTAGGTCAAAGACCCTCCGAATCCTTAACCAATTTGGTTGTAGATCTATAAACCCTAGCGAGGTGAGCCTATATAAACCTCCCTAGGGTACGTATAGAGGACACGTTCCATCATACACCCCCGCGACTCGCCTCCTAGCCGTCGAGCTCGCCATTGTACTCTCTCCATAATACAATCTAGAAGGAATAGGTCTTTACCCTCCGGGGGGGCGAACCTAGGTAAACCCTTGTGTCTCCACCCTCATCTCGCACCGTAGATGGTTGGCCGCCCTTGCCCCATGTTCTACTACTCGCTGCCGATTACAGCATCTTCCCTGGCCATTCCCAGGATAGTCGGGTGCAGCCGCTCCAAGTCAGGGCGCACCCGATGTTTCTCTACGCCGGCCCTAGTGATCCCACCAGGGTGTCATTCGAAGAATTATCTTCGGGTAATCTTGATAGGGCCCTCCATCCTCTACTGAAGTACAAGGCTGGCGAGGACCTGCCAGGGACGTCGCTGACCCCCCTCTTAGCTCCAGTAAAGGGGCCTCGAAGGTGAAGATTGTTCGTGGGCGTTGCGCTTTGTTGTGTGTTTTTGCTTCTTGTAGTTTCTCATGTCTTTGTTATCTTGTCTTGCAACGCCTCCAGGTTACGGGGTCCATGACCCCTCTGCCAGAGAAATATAGGGAGGCGCCAGACAATGAGGAGGTAGACTCCGAGTCTAAGCTTCTGCCAGCGCAGTCGCCCACTCACGAAGCCCCCGAGGCGAGCAAGGGGCGCACCCAAAAGCGAGCACGGAGCCCAAGCAAGTCTTCGGATGCCTCGACTCCGCCGACGCCTAGGGACCCATCTTCCCTCGTGCGCCACGGCGAGGAGGACGGCTCTTCTTCCGCACCATTCCCAGTTGTGCCTCTGCAGGCAGTGGCGCCG
This sequence comes from Avena longiglumis, assembly GCA_030063025.1. Taxonomy (NCBI): domain Eukaryota; kingdom Viridiplantae; phylum Streptophyta; class Magnoliopsida; order Poales; family Poaceae; genus Avena; species Avena longiglumis. The sequence continues at coordinate 153,949,294 of CP125978.1, forward strand.
CAGCCGCCGGCTAAGAAGACGAAGAAGGACAAGGCGCCGCCCGTCTTCAACTTGAGCGACATTGACTTGTAAGTGCCTTCGGATGCCTTTTGTTCTAAATTTTTCATGCGCAACTTTTCATGTTGTCTTCACCAGTACTATTTCTTGCAGCCATTCCTCGGAGGGTTCACTTAGTGAGGGCGCTCAGGAGGCCGTAGAGGAGTCAAAGCTGAGAGCTCCTTACTCTCAGATGGTGGCCGACTCGAATCCCCCTCCGGCAAAGGCTCGGGTGGTCATTACTCAGAAGACCCCTGGTGGACCTTCGGAATCTCCATCTGAGGACACAAGTTATTTTTCTTTTTTGTCCTGGGTGGAGCTCCCGAGCCCTTTTCGGGTTGTTCTGTTGAATGTTCTGCTCTTTTCGAGGCGTAGCCCCCGAGCCCTTTTTTCTGATGCTTTCTTGATTATTTGCTTCTTCTTCCTTTCGCAGCCCTTTATGCATAGCGCAAATCTTCTCATCCAGCAGCATCTGGCGCTAGAGTCCAGCATGAAGCAACTGCAAGGTTCTATGCTTTGCTTATTTTTGTTCTTCTGTCACACGAACCATGCTTGTGTCACTCATGTGTTTGTTGGTTTGTTTTCAGAAGAAAACAATGATGCCCTTCGTCGGTTGGACGCTCTCGACAAGAGCCTTGATCGAGCGGAGAAGAAGGTTGCGGATGATGTTGAGGTGAGGGAGTGGCTGGAAAAGGAGGTGGCCACTGCTGCTGAGGCATAAGAGCGCATGCAGAAGAAGTCTGTGGATCACGAGAAGGAGCTTGTTGCTGCAGCTGCTGCTCGTGAGAAGGAGATGGACGATAGGCTGATGGTTGTGGCCAAGGCGTTCTCCGGTAAGTGTCTTGCATGCGACTTGTTCTTTTCGATTTTTGACTGCTTTTCCTTCATGTCTTCATGCCCTTATTCGGCTCCTACCTGTTCTTCTTTTCGCCAGATGCTTCGGGCATTGTGTTTGATCGCTACGTCTTGGAGCACGGGAGTGCTCTGGATGATGCCACCGCAGTGGTTGAAGATCACTGTGGCACTGCTGCTGGTTCCCTTGCTAAGGCCAAGGAGGTTCTCCAGCGTTTCTACAAGGAGATCATGCCCAAGGGCGCTGCCCTTGAGGATGTTGATTCTCTGGCGGATGCGCTGTCAGAGGATGCCCCTAAGGCCTACAAGCGCAAGCAGAAGGGCATCGGCGCCTCCATGGGTCTGGCAATTGCCATGGCGTCCGGAGCAGAGAAGGATCTTCACCACGTCACCTCCCAGATGCCAACGGTGCCAGACGGCTCAGAGGTAGCCTTTGCTCTCTTCGCCTCTCGCTGTAAGCATTATGGTCCGAAGCTTATCGACCTGCTGGCAGACTATGCTGCGAAGCAGCAGGGGGAGGCCAAGAGCAGGCACTCTGGCTCCGAGGCCACTCCGGATGCGGGTGATTATGCTTATTTGCTATAGTTTTAGGATAGTGAATCCTCTTTTGTAATGTATGCTTTTTGTTGATGAACAATTCGTCCTTTGCGCCACGCGGTGGTCATTAATGTATATAAGTTACTTTGGCGAGCTATCTTCAGAGATGTTTGTGATGTTTATCTCCTTGCCTGTTTTGCCTTTTAGGGTCCTTCGGGTGGTGCACCCGTTGGAACTTCGACTGTGCCAGATCCATGACCATTGTTGGATGATGCGTCGCAGCTAGTTTTTCTTTGTGACCGTGTCCGCGGCCTGGAGAAGGAGATCCTTGGCATTCGAGGCCATGCGGACGTGTGGTAGTCAAAAACTAAGCGGGCTACCTCCAGGGAGGAGTATCTGATGGGGGAGCTGCAGCAGTTGAGCGAACATCTGCAATGTAAGTATTCTTGTGCTGCTGCTTGTTTTCAGGTGCGCCTTGTTTGCATGCCACCTTATCCTGAATGTTTTGCAGGTGCCAACCTTGTTCTGGGGGACGTGAACAAGTGCGTTGCAGTTCGGATCAACTGCTTGACCCAACAGGACATGGAAGCTGGATGATTTTTCTGGATGGACCGTGACCGGGCCACCATCCTTGCGACTTTGCAGGATCGAGTTCATCAGGTGTCAAGGGTGCTAAGGCAGGTGAAGACTTCCCTGGCATCGATTATGTACGTCATGTTTCCTCTAGATGAAGCACCGTCCACCCTTTGGGGCTTATTGTCGAAATTTCGGGATGTGAATCACGTGATGGAGTTGGTGCGGCACCAGTTGGTGGCAGGGGTGAAAGCTGCCCTTTCGCTTGTTCGGCTACATCGCCCTGATGTTGATCTTGCAACAGTGACGGCTGGGCCGCCCCCTCGACCAGATGGTGGCCTTCTGTTAGGCAGTATGCCGAAGAGATTGTAGATCTTTTTGAGGATCGGGCACACGTGATCCTTCAGAATAGGTAGGTCCTATAAAAATATAGATGTAAAACTTGTATATATTTCGACTGGGCTTGATGTGATGTGCCCTTTGTTGTAAAGATTATTTGTGTTATCACGTGGTGCTTTGTGGTATGCATGCCCTTTTTGTTAGCCTGACGTGGTCAGCTACTCAGGTTTACATACGTTATTTTTGGACGACGAAGTCGTGAGGTGAGGCGGAGCCCCCGAGTGTGTTGTAACAGAAAGTAATGCAAGGAAAATAGATTTTCGGACTGGGGACTTAGCTTTTATTCATATCATAATGAAGAGGTACATTGTTCGGCTGAGTAGCCTTATTGAAAGTAAAGAGGGATAGATAAGGGTAGAAGCGTCACAATTGTGCGACATTCCATGGGTTGGAGTATGCGACTCATGACTTGACATCCTTCAGGCGATAGGCTCCACCTGGGATGACTTCGGTGATGATGTAGGGTCCTTCCCAGGATGACTCGAGCTTCTTCGGTCGCTCTTGCTTGAGTCTTAGGACGAGGTATCCTTCGACGAAGGACCTTGGGCGAAGACGATCGCTGTGATAGTTGCGGAGGCTCTGCTGGTAGATCGACGAGCAAGCCGCGGTGATGTCGTGTGCCTCGTCGAGTGTGTTGATGGCGTCTTCGAGTGCGGCCATCGATTCGGCTTCGCTGTAGGCAACGACACATGGGGCCTTATGGCGTAATTTTGCAGGTAGCACGGCTTCGGCTCTGTGCACCATGAAGAAGGGCATGTAGCCAGTTGAGCTGTTTGGTGTTGTACGCAAGCTCCAGAGGATGGAGGGTAGCTCTTCTACCTAGGCTCCCGCAAATCGTTCGAGTGGGCTGAGTAGGCGTTTCTTGATGCCCCCGCCTACGAGACCGTTGGCATTTTCGACCTGCCCGTTGGTTTGCGGGTGCACCACGGAAGCGTATGATATGTTGATGCCAAGGCCTTCGCGGAAGTCCTAGAATTCTTTGGAGATGAAGTTCGACCCGTTGTCCGTGATGATGTTGTGCGGCACGTCAAACCTGTAGACTATGGACTCGAAGAACTTGACGGCTGTTTTGCCCTTTTGATTGGTGACAGGCATGGCCTCGATCCACTTGGTGAATTTGTCGACTTCGACCAGGAGGTAGACATGGCCTCCTTTCGAAGATTTAGGCAATTTGTTGATCATGTCGAGACCCCATTGGGCGAAGTACCAGGCCAAAGGTATGGGCCTGAGCTCCGACCCTGGTGTGTGTACCTTATCCGCAAACCTCTGGAAGCCATTGCACCTCTAGACGATGTCCTTGGCATCGTTCATGGCTGTTGGACAGTAGAATCCAGCTCGTAAAGCTTTGGCGACGAGGGAGCGGCTGCCCGCGTGATGGCCGCAGATGCCCTCGTGGATGTCTTGGAGGATGGTTTTGCCTTCACCGATGGTGACGCATCATTGTAGTATACCCTAAATGTTGCACTTGTATAGCTCGCCATTGATGATGGTGAAGGCCTTGGACCAGCGAGATATGCGTCGGGCATCTGTCGGGTCATCAGGCAGTTCTCTGTTTATCAGGTACCGAAGGTATAGCTGCATCCATGTTTCCTCGATTTCCATGACCTGCATCAGTCTGACCAACTCGACCTTCGTGTCGAGATTTTTGGGTTCTTCCTATCCTTCGGGTAGCACAGCCCCCGAGTGCTCTGCTTCTTCGGGTGATCCCTTGGGGAATTTACTTTTGATGGAAGGTACGCAGATTTGTTCGAGGAACACACCTGGTGGCACCCGTGCACAGGTGGAGCCGATCTTGGCGAGTCTATCAGCCTCCTCGTTGATTTCCCTTCCGACGTGGCAAAGCTCGTAGCCGTCAAAGTCTCCTTCGAGTGAGTTGTAGAATGCATGGTACGCGATCATGTTGGCGGCGTGTGCGTCGCACTCGTTCATCGTCTGCTGGACGACGAGGTTCGAGTGACCGTAGATTACTAGGTGCGTGGCGCTGCGATCTTGGCCATCCTCATGTCGTGGATGAGGGCCTCATATTCAGCCTCATTGTTGGAGGCGTGAAATTTCATCCGAAGGACGAATTTCATCTTATCGCCTTGCGGGGACGTCAGTATGACGCCAGCTCCTGCTCTAGCCTCGCGCTTTGAGCCGTCGAAGTGCATCGTCCATGAATGCGTCATATACGGGGTGTCCGGTAGCTGGAGCTCCATCCAATGGACAAAGAAGTCAGGGAGGACCTAAGATTTGATCGCATGTCGCCGCTCATAGACTATGTCTAGAGGAGATAGCTCGATGCCCCATAGGGCTACGCGTCATGTGGCTTCGGGGTTGTTCGGGATGTTGGACAGTGGCGCCTCATTGACGACCATTATCTGATGCTCCTAGAAGTAGTGGCTCAGCCGACGAGCCATCATGAACACGCCGTAGGAGAGTTTCTGGTAGTGAGGGTACCTCTGTTTTGTTGGCGTTAGTACCTCGCTGAGGTAGTAGATTGGTCGTTGGACCCCATAGGTCTTGCCATCTTTGGGTCGTTCGACCACGAGTACGGTGCTTACCACCTGGTGTGTGGCTGTGATGTATAGCAAAAGTGGCTCTCGCTCCTTGGGCGTGACCAAGATAGGCAAGGTGGAGAGCAGCCGCTTGAGTGCTTCGAAAGCTTCGTCTGCTTCGGGTGTCCACTCGAACTTGTCAGTTTTGCATAGCAGTTGGTAAAAAGGCAGGGCCTTCTCACCCATGCAGCTGATGAACCTGCTCAGTGTCGCGATATGCCTAGCTAGTTGCTGGACACCTTTGATGTTCTTCGGCTTCCCCATGGTTAGTATGGCCCGGATTTTCTTCGGATTCGCTTCGATTCCTCGTTGGGAGATGAAGTAGCCAAGTAATTGGCCAGATGGGACGCCGAAGAACGTAGGTGCTTTTCGAAAGCGTCGTCTGCTTCGGGTGTCCACTCAAACTTGTCAGTTTTGCGTAGCAGTTGGTAAAAAGGCAGGGCCTTCTCACCCATGTGGCTAATGAACCTGCTCAGCGTCGCGATGCGCCCAGCTAGTTGCTGGACACCTTTGATGTTCTTCGGCTTCCCCATGGTCAGTATGGCCCGGATTTTCTTTGGATTCGCTTCGATTCCTTTTTGGGAGATGAAGTAGCCAAGTAATTGGCCAGATGGGACGCCGAAGGCGCACTTTTGTGGATTCATCTTGATCTTGTTATGATCAAGATTATCGAACGTCTCGCGGAGATCGTCGATCAGTTTCTTGGCTTCCCTGGTCTTGATGACTATGTCGTCGACATAGACTTGAATGTTGCGACCGATCTGGTTCTTCAGACATGCCTACATGCACCTCTGGTATGTGGCACCTACGTTCTTCAGCCCGAAGGGCATGGTGTTGCAGCAGAATACCCCGAATGGCGTGATGAACGCCATTTTCTCCTGATCTTCGACCTTCAGCCGAATCTGATTGTAGCCTGAGTAGGCATCAAGGAAGGAGAGTTTCTCGCATCCTGCAGTCGAATCAATGATCTGATCGATCCGAGGAAGGGGGAAGGTGTCCTTGGGGCAGTGCTTGTTGAGCGATTTGAAGTCCACACACATCCGCGGGATGTCTGTGTCTTTCTTTGGGACTAGCACGGTGTTGGCTAGCCACTCGCTCTCCTTGATTTATCAGATGAAGTTGGCATCCAGGAGTCTGTTGACTTTGATTCCAACTGTTGCTGCTCGTGGTTAGGACAGTCGTCAGATCGACTGCTTGACCGGCCTTGCATCTGGGAACACATTGAGTGCGTGCTCGGCGAATTCCCTGGGAACTCCTGGCATGTCCGCAGGACACCAGGCAAAGATTTCCCAGCGCTCACATAGGAATTCGACGAGCGTGCTTTCCTATGCGGGACTGAGGTCGTTGGTGATCAGTGTCATCTTGGATGCATCGGTTGGGTGGACCTGCACCTTTTTCGTGTTGACCGTGGATTCAAACGACATATCAGGTGAGTTTTTCCTAGCGACTGGGGGTGCCTCGTTGTCTGTCACCTCTCGGAGCCTCGTGAGCTCCTCTTGCATGCCGAACGACTGGGAGATTATGTTGAAGTCTCTATCGCAGTGGTCCGATCGGGTAAAGCTTCCATAGACTGTGATAACGCCTTTGGGCCCATGCATCTTGAGAAGCAAGTACGCGTAGTGCGGTACTGCTGGGAACCTTGCGAATGCTAGACGCCCGAGTATGGCGTGGTACTGTGATGGCCAATCCACCACTTCGAACTCAAGCCGCTCGCATCGAAAGTTTTTGGGCTTGCCGAAGATGATGTCGAGTCATATATTTCCCAGGGGATATATCCCTTTCCCTGGGACTATGTGCGGTGACCCAGCATACCACTGTATGATGTAGTACACTATAGTCATTGACATAACACCAATGAAACACCTGTTCACTAGTATTACATCCCTCAGAGTGGTACAACAGAAACACAGTGGGTCCAATACATGGCTAAAGGTTACAATTTACTCTATACACAAGATCCAGAGAACACTCTAGGTTAAAGAGAGAAAAATAACTTCTTACTAAGAAGATTCAAGGATAAAAAACGCAAGAACTATTATACTATTAAGACTAGTATTTTAACTGAGGGTTGGCATTGCTGCTATTGAAATACACTATAGAAGTATGTGCTTTGGCTAGAGAGTATATTCCTATCTAATCAGTAACTTCATCTTCACTTGAGTTGAGGTACATGTTGACTTTCTTGACTTCATTGAAGATCTTTAGCTTTGGATGATGAATCCTGGAGCATAACTTGATGTACAGGTTGTCTGTACTGGCTTCAGAATCTAGCAAGGGTTAAGAAGATACATTGAGTACGAGCATACTCAGAAAGTTCACTAGAAAAGGAGTGTTTGATGCACTATATCTACAGCCACAGACTGTCAGTCATAGGCAATGCAAGTTTTCATAAACATTTCTTCAAAGGTTGCTTTTATTATGAAAAGCTATGTCCATCAGCCTTCACGGGTTTACCAGAACTTTCATGGAGTTCCTTTCCCGCCGCGTTCGCAGCTCCTTCCCAGAACAGGGAGTAACAAGTTACAGTTCTTACACTCTACAAAGGTGCGTTACTTTACCCATGAGAGATCAACCCCTTGTTGCATAATCGGGCATCTTACCCGTCCATAATTCCATGTTGTGGGGCCCAGTAGATGATCCAAGCCAATCACTGCCCTCTCCGCGACCTCATATTTCTGCACGATCCTTCGGGGCTAGCTCACCTCCGTTAAGCCCCCTTTCGGGCAGGCTAAAACCCTGATGAGTTCCCGAAGACTCTATGGCCTGGTGATGTCTGGACCAGTACCATTTAAATGGACTATATCCCTAAACACCATTCATAGATATTCTAGACACCAAAAGTGTGGGGCGTAAGGGTGCCCACCCATATGTTGGATCCGCACAAGGAATCGCAACGTCACGTTAAGGTCGTCTTGCCTCCACAGAGAGGAAAAGGATACATCTGACTTCTCCATACCATTCCAAATCTCATGGTTAACGTGTAATATACGATGCAAGAATCACTGGCGATATTGGTTGTTAGGTCCTAGATAATATGTTCCTTTACCACCGGAACTTTCATAGTAGGTTATTACCTCATGGTAAATAACCTATAATCATATTATTATGAAAATAGTGTTTTTTGACCCTTTTCAAATGCAGGTGATGACAACACTGGATTTGCAAAATACTTTACAGAAAATAATCAAAGGACATGAGCAAGTGTGAACTTGCCTTTTGTGATTGCAAGATTATGCACTCACGGTCTTCAAGAAATTATAAGATCCAATATCTGAAATCAGCATCATTGGTCCGGTAAGGACTAATGTTTACAGAAACAACATGCTCTTGTGCATAAGTAATGTGATGCACTTCTATAAACGCGAATCCTAGGATAACGTTGTTCTAGGGTTTGGATACTGGAAAGGGTTTCCTTGGAATGTGTTGTATTTTTAGCTAAGTTTCACACTTGTGCTTCTTGTTAAGGCTTGTGAGTGTGTGAAACATCCTGTAATTATAATAACATACAACATTGAGATACACACCAACGTGAAATGTTACTCAAAATTGCTTACATTATAATTGTTTATCTTTAAATTTCTACTTTACAAGTAATGGCCTTGATAAGGAACTTAAGTGTTTACTATCCTAAGTATACAGGTAAAGTTTGAAACAATGTGAGTGTGGTTAATTGTCATCTGTTGATTATGATGAACTTCCTTGAATTTTAATCTATTAAAAGTTGGAAATATTATTATAAGTTTTGTTGATTGAGGTGGCAAAACGAATAACTTTTGAAGAAAATATTCTTTTACTAAGGTCTAAACAATCTTTGTGGTTAATCAAATGTGGTTGAGGTTGTTTGTGCTTGCTTGAATATCTTAGACTTGAGATGCTTTATGACTTAACTATAACAGACCAAAGTTAACTATAAAATATATAACAAGGTTTTTAGTCTTATATTGAAAATTTTGTAGACTAAAGTTAACTTTAAAGAACATGGTTGGATTTAAGGTGTAATGCTTATTATATTTATACTTTGTTCACTTCATAATGTTTCATTAAAGTTATTTAAGAATGGTGTTACTTCTATTTGAGTGGTGGTCTTTTAATTTTATAATGGAACAAGATCACTTATTTTCTTATAAAGGTGTGACTATAGTTTGTGGATAGTAAATAGTTCTAGTGACTACTCATGAATCATCTTTGGATTCAGTCCAATATAAGCTTGTAAGTGGAATACTAGTAAAAGGTTGTATGTGATAAAAATATCATTCTTAAACATTTTATATTTGTTAAAGATCTTTTTAGAAAATAAACTACACATATGGTTGAAGGATAATTTAATAAAACTGTATTTATAAGGTTTTGGACCATTATAATTTCATATTATTAACTTTTAAGACTGGTATTACTTATTAGACTTTAATTGGTGGATTTTAGAATTTTAACAATTTTTAATTACCCTTATATAAATTAACAATTAAGAAAATAGGTTTTAAATTCAAGATATTAAAGTATTTAATTTTTTTATTTACCTCAAAAGTGGAATATTATACTTTTAAGATGTTGGTATTGTTTTTGTGACCATTTTATTATATTATAATTATTTTAGTGATTTCTAAATAATAAGATATGATTTTTATAAGATTTATCACTTTATAAATACTTAATAAATAATAAATATTTAATTAAGTGGAATAATAATGTAATCTTATAGTTTTAAAGTATTGTTTTTATTTTTCTAAGATTTTTGGTATATTACTCATATTTTTCACATTTACTAATAATAAATATGAATTATTTAAGTTTTATTACTTATAAAACCTTTATTAAATAATATTTATTTAAATGATTATCATAATAATGTTTGATAATAGTTTTAGTTGATATATTTTATTTTTCTAAACATTTTTATATATTACACATATTTTTCTGAATTATAGAACAAAATTTGTTGATTTAACAAGATTTAATCATTTATTTTATTTTTGAAATATTGATATTTGAATTTATATGGTTTTACCGATTTACTAAACTGCAAATACTTTTCTTACCGAAGCTAAACCTACCCAGGGTCATTGACCAGTGGGCCAGTGGCCACATCATCACTCAGATTAGTAAATGCATTTGTTACCGGCCTGATTTCTACTCCTAGACAATAACAGATGGGCCCTAGGCCATGTCACTTGCCACACGAGACACTGACCAGGTCAAACAGGCTGACTAGACCGAGGGTGATGTGGGCATGATGTCATAGTGACGTCTCCTCGCTGGTGACACACACACGTCCAACGACGGCGAAGATCTAGTGACTTCTAGGGAAGATGAAGGCTATGGCTCGAATCAGTGCTCTTCGGGAAGGCGAATAGCGGTGGCGCCGCTCACTTTTGGTCACTGAAGCTACTCCGGCGACCACCTGCTACGGTGGCCGATGGTGAACTACGGCGCTACGGCGATGCTGAGGGCATGGGGAGATGCGTATGCTCACCCTGGTTGTAGTAGCGGTGTCGGCGAGGGCAGGCGCGGTCGAAGACGAGCGCTTTGACAAGATTTCTAACGAACACCGACGGAACGAGATGATGAAATTCGCCCCAACCCGTACTCCTCCAGACTTTGCGTTCTTCTCAGATGGTCTACAAGCGACGGCGCCTCTCCTCATCCACTTCACGGCTTCCAAGACAAACTCTACCGATGGCGAGGCATGGCTCCGGTGAGCTAGGGTTTCGGCCACATTCGAAACAGAGAGGATAAAGAGGGAATGTGGATAGGGATGAGGCAGGGTGTCGCGGTGGCCTTCTTATCCTCCTCTGGAACGATGGCAGGCATCTCGACGCACGGCAGACGACGACGACGACGGCATTGGGCGGCGGCGGACTCCTCCAGCGAGCTGCATGTGTGCGTGAGGATGACGACGACGTCACTTTTGCCGAAAAACCCCTGGCGATTCTTTCAGCTCAACCCGTGGTCCCCCCTTCGGTCCCACCCGTCAGTCAGAGAGGAGGACAAGCTGGGCTGGCTGCTGGGCCTTTGTGGGCTGCACGTGGGCGACAGATAGGAAAGAGGAAAGTTGGGCCACGGCCAGAGAATGTTTTTTATTTGTTTTTATTTTCTGTTTTCTGTTTTGCTTTTCATATTTGTATTTAATCTATAATGTGAACTTTACTAACAAAGTTTATTTTCTAAATATTTACAGCAATAGTTAATATTGATTGAGATTTATTTTGTAAATCTTAATGATAAATATTTTCTTTGTATATCTCTCTTTATTTTATTTATATATATCCCCTTTTAGTATTTTGTAGAAGACTTTATTATTAATCATCTTTCTAATCATAAACCATGGTTTTATGATATTTCCTTATTTTTTTATAAACTTTAATTCTAATTAGCTATTAGTTTGGAAGGGAACTTTTATATAATGATCCTATATCATTATTTGATGCATGATATACAAAGGAATTTATTTGATTAATATTACTCCCATAAATTTAGGAAATAGCAATGTATATATTTTATTACAACTCATATAGGAGTTAAGGTTTGAATTGTAAATGTTCACTCTAGGGTTTAAGGTTCTTGATATACTTATTTTCTTTTATTGATGTGAGTAAGGATTTAATAGCTAAACATATTATCTCTTGTTTGTGATATTTAATGATATCACCTTTTAATATAGTAAGTTATTTTCTAGAATGGCTTATGAATAGAATTGATAAAGACAACTCCTAAGCACATATGGTTGTGATAATTGGAAATGACAGAGATGTGCTTAAGTGATTTGCTATAGGAAATATTCCTATAAAGCATTGTGGAAATAATATGATTTATCCAACAGATGAGCTAGATGTTAAGCTTGATCATAGATTTAGGGTTTAGTGTTTACCAAGAGTTCCTATCTTCCATACTTAATAATTCTGGACTTTTGATTAAGGAATTCCTTTCCTAAATATTCTACTTCTTCATATCCATCATCATGTGTTAACATGATGAGCTTTACTTCACAAGAATATTCTTATCCACCTTTTATTCTTCTAAACCCATTTATAAATCCAATGATCTTGACACTAAAGCTTTTCATAATCTTCACCTATCCAGACTTGGTTATATCAATTACTCTACTGCTGCAATCCCCCAATCCAACAAGTAGCTAGTTCTAACTCCATTCCTATTCTTCCATAATCATCCACCACTAATATTACTTCAGTAACTTCTATTAAAGTTCAATCATGTTGTACCCACCAATGTTACTTATACAGGATATAAGCATACAATCTTGGTGACTAAAGCATGATCATTATAATCATTTGATCCTTTATGATTTAGGTTTCTAATGAGCTAGTCAAGTCTTCATCAATACAACATTATAGTTGTATTGGAATCATCTTCTTAATATCTCTGTTGGGTTAAGAGATATTATTCTTTGACTATACAAACTTGATCCCATAAGATTACTCCTATTAACTATCTTCAATAATGTCGTGGTATTGCATGGCAGATGCTACTGGGAGTAGCTTACGTAGAGGGAGCAAGGCGACGTAGGAGAATCTGGAAGCGAGATTGGCACACGATGTACCCAGGTTCGCGTCCCCTCGGTGGAGGATCGCTACGTCCTGCTATCAATCCAGTATATGATCATAGATTGGTTTACAATGGATCCGCCGTAGGCGGAGGGAGAGACTAGATCTAATGAGATGTGGGAGAAGATGCCCCGTGGGGGTGCCCCTGGTGGCTTTATATATGCATCCAGTTAGGTTTTACAAGTATTTGGTGGGCTTTGTATTGAAGTCGCCGTCTTGGGCCTCAATCCGCCACTGTCGGGTCCAGATGCGTGAGTCGCCGAGTTGGGAAGTCGACCCGCTTGGCTAGGCTTGATCGGCTCGATCCGTGGCGAATCCGCTTCGTGGGTATACCCCGATTGGTATTCCCCCATCAGTAGTCCCCGAGCGCGTTGTCGATTCGACGCGGGCTTGAGGCAGGGCGCGGAGAGTCTTGATGATGGGTCGTGGCGAATCGGCGATGAGCTCCTGAACAGAGAAAAGAACCGTGAAGCGGGAGGCGTGAGCCAGTCGGTGATGGACAGTTGGCGAAAGACGCAGGGTGTCGGTGAAGCCGCTAGTTACGGCGAGTCCCCGAACGTGGAGCGTGCCGAGTCCCCGAGCGCATTGGGTACGCGAGGGCGAGTCCGCGGTGGCGATTACCCGAGCGCGTTGAGTACGCGAGGAAGAGTCCGCGGTGGAGAGTCCCCGAGCGTGGAGAGTACGCGAGGGAGAGTCCGCGGTGGCGAGTTCCAGAGCGTGTTGAGTACGCGAGGACGAGTCCACGGTGGCGAGTCCCTGAGCGTGGAGAGTACGCGAGGGCGAGTCCGCGGTGGCGAGTCCCCGAGCATGTTGAGTACGCGAGGGCGAGTACACGGTGGCGAGTCGACGAGGGCAAGCCACGGTCGCGGAACCACGCGTACACGCAGCATGCCTAGGAGTAGTCCCCGAGGCTCGAGTTGGCTTGTAGAGGCGACTTGAGGCTCTTTAGAGATGCATATTATGAAAATAGTAGTGGTTGTTGCCGAGCATCGCGAGTGGCGAGGTCGAGCGACCGGCGAGCGTCGAGTCCCCGAGCGCGGCGAGTACCAAGGTCGGGCGACCGGCGAGTGGCGCTGTCTCGAGCGCGCCCAGTCGCTGAGCACGGCGAGTGGCGAGGTCGAGCGACCGAAGGGCGCCGAGTCCCCGAGTGCGGAGAGTGATGAGGTCGAGCGACCGACGGGCGCCGAGTCCCTGAGCGCGGCGAGCGGCGAGGCCGAGCGACCGACGGGCGCCGAGTCCAAGCGAGAGTGACGAGGTCGGCGACCAGCGAGCGCCGAGTCCCAGCGAAGCGGCGAGGTCGGCGACCGGTGAGTGCCGAGTCCTCGAAGCGTGAGCGGCAAGGCCGGCGACGACGGCGCCGAGTCCCGAAGCGCAAGGTCCAGCGACGGCGAAAAGCCGAGTCCCGAAGCCGGCAGCGGCGAGGCCGAGCAACCGACGGGCGCCGAGTCCCGAGCGCGACGAGTGGCGAGAAAGACACCATTTTGCTGAGAAGGAGGAAAAAGTACGACTGCAATAAGGTGTATTTATAAAATATATTGAACATTTGTAAGACGTGCAAATTGTAGACATTTTGAAATAAAATGCCCGTTTGTTATGTGGATCGATGGGCAGTATGTAAGGTTTATGCGTGTCTTTTCATGAGTAGGCAGACCTCCAGCATCAAACGCTTTCCGGGTAACAGGGACGCAATGCCAGACTGTTGAACCCGGAGACAAGGTCGGCCTTTTGGTACCCAGCCTCACTAGTCGCGAATAAACAGCAGACAAAACTGACACCGATCCCAAGTATGATTTTGGTCCCTGAAAGGGTTATACGCGATTGCATGGTCGGATTTGGAGAATAAATGAAGATGCATATATGTTTTGAACCCATAGCATACGAGTATAAAGAAACTTAGTTGTTAACATGGCGAGTCCGCGAAGGCAAGTAAACGTGGCGAGTCCGTGAGGATGAATCCGCGATAGCGAGTTCACGAGTGAAATACTCGAGCCCGCAACGGAAGAAACCTCGACCGATTGTTGCGGCGCTTGGCAAACTGCACATCGCAAATCGGTTTCTCAGTACTCGCAAAGAAAAGATAATCAGTAGACATAATAAAATTTAATAATTCAAATAAGATTGAGCAGAGTGAGACTATATCGATCGGATTTCAGTCGTCCGCTGCAACGGAGTTCCGCTCCAGCGTTATATCGTCCGAAAATCCATACGCCTTGCTCCAATTAATCAGCGGATTTATAATTAATAAAAAGAGAGATCGTGACATGTTAGATATGACATAACACGATAAATCAAGGGACAAGGGTCACCTGGTGGCTTCACAAAATAGGAATCGGTTGATCTGACTACTCTCGACGAGGTCTGCTCCCTTTTCTATTGGCTGGCGTCTGTCAGAGACACGAACACGGCGGCTATTTTTCTTGAGCTATGCTAGATTCGATCGTAAGCCAAACACGATCGGTTATGTACAGGTTAGATTAGAATTAAATAGGAAATTTTGCAAAGTAATCGATGAGAGAGAATAATGGATTGAAAACCTAGCTCATGTACGCAACCGATCAGGCGTATAAATATGAAGAACTTCATCAGCACGCCGCGCGCTGGACGACGATCAGCCAGAACCAGCTTGATGCGACCTGACGGTTAGGGATTCCGCCCGGATTATCACCCTCCAAGCGCCGCTTGCCCCACGGTGGGCGCCAACTGTCGTGGTATTGCATGGCAGATGCTACTGGAAGTAGCTTATGTAGAGGGATCAAGGTGACGTAGGAGAATCTGGGAGCGAGATTGGCACACGATGTACCCAGGTTCGCGTCCCCTCGGTGGAGTATCGCTATGTCCTGCTGTCAATCCAGTATATGATCATAGATTGGTTTACAATGGAGCCGCCGTAGGCGGAGGGAGAGACTAGATCTAATGAGATGTGGGAGAAGATGCCCCGTGGGGGTGCCCCTGCTGGCTTTATATATGCATCCAGTTAGGGTTTACAAGTATTTGGTGGGCTTTGTATTGAAGTCGCCGTCTTGGGCCTCCAATCGGCGCCACTCGTCTGGGTCCAGCATGCGTGAGTCGCCGAGTTGGGCGAGTCGACCCGCTCAGGGCTAGGCTTCAGTCGGCTCGATCCAGCTGGCGAATCCGCTTCGTGGGTATACCCCGATTGGTATTCCCCCATCAAATAATCATCCTTGTAATCTTTACCTCGGATACCCTTCTATCATTTTAGGAGTGAGTTAACTCCATCAATATTCATATTGATTTTTTATTCACCTCCAACACTCCCATTCTAAGGATGATATTTATAACTAGCATTATCATCTACTTCTTCCTACTTCTTTTTCTAAAGGACTTTAAATGAATGCTATGATAAGGATAAGAGTTGAAAGATCAAGAATGTATAGATTAATAATTGGTGAATCATTAGTTGATTACTCAACATTGGTGAACAACAAATATTAAGATAGGATTTTATAGGGATTCATATGGAAAGAAAGATATATGGTAAATGACCTTGACTTGGTAGTCATGGGTTTTTGTAATGAATACTATGGAATGATCACTTAAGGATCAAATATAAATCATTAAGTAATGTATCAAGGTTAACTTTTATTACATTTGATCTACCCTTAGATTAAATCTCCCTTACCCAAAATAAGGTTTTAGCGGAGGTCATATTGAAACTTATCACAGTCAGCTTGATGATCTACTTCAATTCCATCAAGTTGAGAGAAGCTTCAATCCTTTGTATAAGTTTTATTCAAAAGCGCAAAAATTATTCGGATTTTCTATGCATGAATGCAATGCACACATCTGGGTTCAGCTTATTTCTAAGCTCTAATGCTGGGATGTTACACTATGCCGTGTAACGTTATATCGGATTGTTCCAGGCTGCACAGCGGGATCTGCATCGCTGCGAGGGTGCTGGCGAACATCAGGTTGATGCCGCTGCCGTCTTCCATGAAGACGTAGCTCATCTCGAATCCTCCGATCTGCGCCTCGAGCACTAGGGCAGCATGACCTAGGCGAGGGATCTGGCGGGGATGGTCCGAATGATCGAACATGATGCGAGACTCCGAACCACTGAGGTACTCAGGGATGGCCGATGGAGCGGTTACAGCAAGGCTGACCTGTCGAGTGATCTTCTTTTGCACCCTATTGGTAGGGCGTCCCTTCTGGATCATGAGGGACCCTTTTGGTGGTGGATATCCACCTGTGCCGTTGTTTTGCGCAGGTTCGATTGCGGGATTTGATGATCCCACGAGTGGTGGTGGAGGAGCTCCATGGGCTATGTCACCTGGTGCAGGTGCGGGTCCGAACCCGGGGTTTACGATCTAGCGCCGCATTTGGGTCAGGCCCTCGCTGAGTTTCTGAAGCTCGCGACAATCCTTGAGCATGTGGCTGGCCTTCTTCTTTCCATCCTGCTTATCGATGTAGAAGTGGATGGTGCATGGGCCCGACAATTTGTCATATGCCGAGGGTTCATCGTCACGGCCGCAGCGCTGGCACGTTTGTGTTGGGCGTCCTCCGTCACGGAAGTTTCTTCCGTGGTATCCTCCACTGTTGCGGTTGTTTTCGTTGTGGCGTTCGGCGTAGCCATCCGCAACCATGTTGGGTCCGTCGCGATCATCGTAGACACACGATCTTCGTTTGCTACGGCGCTCGCGTCTGCGCCCGTACTCATCCTCCTCATAAGAATGTGCTTGGTGGAGGGAGTCCTCGCCATCTGCCCACCTGTTGGCGATGTCCATTAGGCGGTCGAGTGTCTTGGGCTTGACGCGCCCAAGTTCTTCCTTGAAGTCCGGGCGCTTGACGCCATCCTTGAAGGCGTCGATTGTTCTCTCCTCGGATATGTGTGCCACGGAGTTCTTAATGTTGGACCAGCGCAAGATGTACGAGCGAATGGATTCGCCCGTACGTTGAGTGCAGGCCCGCAGCTCCTCGATCGAGGCTGGCCTCTTGCTAGTGTGTAACACCCTCAGAATCGGACCTATGCAAGTTTGAGCAAAATTCGCCAAACCCGCATAGAAACGATTCAAAGGTGCCCACCAGGCACTTTCGTGCGGGTGGAAAACGAAGTAATAACATTACACAACAGTCCTCGATGGGACCCACAGAACAGATATATATATAACAGCGACTCAAAGAGTCAAGAATACAGATATAATATACAAATATCCAAATCACCTTGAAAACGATGGGGCGTCCGACTACAGACAAGATGCAAATGGGGCTAAGAGCCCTGAAGAATAACCAATGGCGTCCATAACCCTGCCCAGGCCTAGCCGGAAGGGTAACCCTGCTAACGGCGTCGATCTCAAAACCTGCTTAAACAAAAGGGGTGCCGACAAAGGGCAAAGGAAAAAGAAGGAGCGTCGATCGAGGCCAAGACAGCGAGGCTAGAATTCGGCGGTCCTCGCCTACATAGGTATGGTGGACTGAGCGGCAGCGGCAGCATGCTCTAAACAACCTATAGAGACTTGATACAACTGGCGGCAATCAGAGAGGGGTAAGAAGGACCTATGCGGACCCAACCTAATACTACCATCAAACAAACCCATCCTGGCGTTTCCCCCTCGACACCGATCGAGGAAGTCAACCGAGAAACTCACACAGTTGGCAGTTTTATTTATTCAGTTACTGTTGCAGCATTTACTAGTCAGGTGTAGATAATCGTCCTGATAAAATAAGCAGTGGGCCATTTTAGTTAACCATTCCGTGATAGTGGCAACACTTACTAGTCAGGTACATTATCATGAGATAACCCAAAACCCAGCAGTTGTTGGTACTTTTATTCAGCCATTCCGTTGTAGTTGCAATACTTACTAGTCAGATACAAAGGTCACAAGCGACAACTCCAAACAAGCAATTGTGGGCAGTATTATTTAGTCATTCCGTTGCAGTTGCAATACTTACTAGTCAGATACAAAGGTCGCAAGCGACAACTCCAAACAAGCAATTGTGGGCAGTATTATTTAGTCATTCCGTTGTAGTGAAGCTGATTACTAGTCATTATAAAGTCAAATTTATAGCAATAAACTTTAGTTATGCTTGTCTATGATCGAGATATCATGCTCCAAGTCGTCCATATCCGGACACGGCTTTCGAAAAGTTTTACCCGGCCGGGTGCACCAATAGCAACACACGCCGATCAGCCTGAAAACCAACTCAAAACCCAACGAGGCTTTCACGATTGAACAATCA
Organism: Avena longiglumis; assembly: GCA_030063025.1. Classification (NCBI taxonomy): domain Eukaryota; kingdom Viridiplantae; phylum Streptophyta; class Magnoliopsida; order Poales; family Poaceae; genus Avena; species Avena longiglumis. The sequence continues at coordinate 153,967,982 of CP125978.1, forward strand.
CAGGATTCAGAAATATTTCAGGGGCCACCCTTAAAGTAGAACCCAACGAAGTTAGCTGACTTAGGACGGACTTAAGGTTTGTGGGCCGCGGTAAACGCATCGAACCCGAAGTGTGGCTGGGCTTGTCGATACCACGTAACGGGTCACAATTCCTAACAAAGACAAAGGTGCTCCTCGCACAATTTAAATACATAAGTAGCATGGCATAAGTACAGGATCGTAATAAAACCTCAAACTAGTTTGTGGCCCCTAGAAATATGATGAATCAAGCTCGCTGTGGGGTCCCATATACCTCCCGGATGTGGATAGCGCGATAAATCAAGGAACAGGTATCAAGTACTCGGGGTCTTACGGGACACAAGTGGGCGTTCGGAAACCAAATATTTTCTATCACCCACCGATGCCTCTGCTTATTTCATTTTTAGTTGTTAAACAGAAATTAAAGTGAATGATAAGTAAAACTATGATCATCTCCATCATCAACATGCGGCAATTCATCAACAACTGAGGCACTTGACAACACGCAACAGCAATTGAGCAAGCGACTACGACGCGCAAGTCCAACTATCTACCAAGCATTAGGTAATAGGATGTGTCCAAGGCAATATAAGGCTGCAGGGGATATCACGGGTTCGAAACACTAGAGCATCGCAACACAGGTAGCAATAGATCAACAGGAGGGAATAAATACTACAAAAGTAAGATAGGTAGAAAGGGGGAGATGCTCGCCTGAAAACTTTGTCGAAGGTTCAACCGAAGATCGGGGCGAAGCTCACATCAACTCAATGGTCTTATCCGCGAAGAAGCAAAACACTAGAAGAAACACCGGATGTAGTATTTAATACAACGGCAGAAGATCGGCATGATGCATGTATGATGTATGGCATGGCAAAGATGCGATGCCATTAGGTCATATCAAGTGGGACCGGGGTCCCGACAATTAGTTAAATGGTTCAAGTTATTTAGCTACCCGCAAATTAAATGTTGTTTAACAAGGCAGAAGATAGTGCCGGGTTCGCTACACCAGTTTAAATGAGGCCAATATAAGGCTAGATTTGTCCGCATACGGGCCCCATATTTAATTATTAGGTGAATCGGCATAAGGCCCCCAAACCACATGAGATGCATGCGAGATGAATGATTTTATGTGCAACAATTGTATTATATTATGAAATTAGGGTTTCGGGAAGGGGTTCACACATTAGGGTTCTCGACGAACTTGGTGTTCCGGGGTTCGGGGTCGGTCTCAGGGTTCGACGGATCTGGGGTCCGGGGTTCGACGGAAGCGTTCTCGGATATCGGAGGTAGGTCTTGACGCTCCGGAAGCAGGACTTGGGTCGGTGTCGGGGCATCGGACTCGCCCTGGTCGGTGTCGATCTTGTCGGGCCCGCGCATGAGGTCGGTCTTGGCGTCCGGGGGAAGAACTTGGAGTTCCGCGTCGATGTCCGTACCGTCCGTGTTCTCGAACATCGCATCCGAGAAGGAGTACTTGTCGCACATATGGTCTTCGGGGTCTCGGCGTCCGAGAACGGGTCTTCGGGATTCCGGTCACCGGATCCGTGACGACGGTCATGGCGTACGGAGGGAGATCATGGTCAGGGCTTCGAATCCTCGAGATCAGGGTCTTCGGATCCGTGGGCGATCTTGGAATGTGGCGCCCGGTGGTTCATCGGATTCGCACGGGACATGTCGATCTTGTCAAGATGGGTCCTGAAAGATAGCTGCGAGGGCACTTGCACGCCTGGCCAAAACGCAGGAAAACCGCCAGCAAAGAACCGTCAGGAACATCCACCTGGGGTCACAGGGGTGCATAGGATCAGGTCGGGGCGACGTGTTGGCGATGGACACGGCAGCGACGGGTCGACGTCGCGAGCGGGAGGCGGAGAACCCACGATAGACAGAGCGAGGTCGCTGGGCAGAGGGCGCCGCACAGGTGGAGGACGGGGACGGGGCAGCGAGGCCAGAGGCGGGCCGATGAAGGCCGGCGAGCGCGCGACGTGGCACAGGCGAGGCCTCCGAGGGGCGCGTGGCGGCGCTCGAGGTGGAGGACGACACGGCGGTGCTCGGATGCTCGCGGGGTTGCGGTCGAGGTGAGGGGGCCCGCGGCAGAACGAGGTGGTGGCGGAGGCTGGCGGAACGACGGCGCAGACCGGGGAGAGAGCGCGGGTCCGGCGAGCTGGGCGGCGAGGCCGGGGCGAGGCGGGCGACGGCGGAACCAGGCGCGGGGTCGCGAGGAGGAGGAGGTGGTTCGGGCGTGCGGGCTCATGGGTGAGCAGGCGGGCGGCCTGGCCGGAAGGCTCAAGGGCGGCGGGGCGATGTGGCGAGGCGGCGCGTGGGGGGAGGAAAAGAACCGAGGCGAAGGGGCTAGGCCGGGTGGACCGGCCATGAGTCTGGAGGCGGGCCGGCGTGAGGCGTGGGGAGGAAGAAGATGGGGCCGGACGCGGGCAGCGCGTGGTTCTTTGTGGGGTGGGGGTTCGGTGTGTGGGTACAGGGGACGGCTGGGGTTGTTGATCATGGGAGAGAGGGAGTGGGCACGACGTGGCCTGGGAAGGTGGGGCCCGGCGGTCAGGGAAGGAGGCCAAGCGGCAGCGGTTGAGAGATGACAGAGGGGCGCGTGGGCTGGGTGGAGCAGGCCAGGGGTTGGTGAGACGTGGGCCGTGGACAGGGGTGGGGCCAACCTGTAGGTGAGAGAGGGTAGGAGGGAACTGGGTGGAAAAGAGAGAGAGGGGGAAAAGAGGTGGATTGCTGAGGTGGCAGGGTGGGTAGGCTTTGGGTGAGAGGGTGAGGTGGCACGATTTGGTCGGTGGGTAGATTAGGATTGGGTGGGGATAGGTTTTAGGGGGAGCTGTTTTAGTTTTTGTGTTTGTTTGGTTCTGTATAATTTAAAACAAAGCCATTTGGCCAAATAGTTTTAGACAAATAAATACTCCGATGCGATCGGGGTTTTGTGTTTGAAAAAAAGGGGTGTTTGTACAAACCAAAACTAGGCTTTTTCAAATAATGCAGACAAACAATGCATGATGATGACGATGCAATGCACAAATTCAACGCGATTTTCTAGTAGTGGTTTTGCGGGATGCCACATAGTGCCCTTAAAGTTTTGGATGAAACTGTACGCTAGCTCCTCCTAGCTTCGGATGGAGCCTAAGGACAGGCTGCTAAGCCAGATCCGGGCTACGCCTGTTAGCTGCAGCTGAAGGCATTGTAGGGCGGTGTTTTTGTTGCCGCCGTGCAGCTTGACGGACGAGAGGTGGTCGCTGAGCCATGCCTTCGAATCCTATGTGCTGTCAAACTTCGGAGTGTCCGAATGAAGCTTCAAATTTTTTGGCATCCGCGTACGCCGAACAGATCTGCTGAAGCATCTAGCTCCGCATAGTTCTCCATTGTAATCCTCTTCGGAGTCGGTTGAGCACGCACGTTTGGCGCGTGCCTTGTCGACCTTGCGCTAGGCAAGGTCGTTTCGAGCGTTGTAGTCGCGGCTGCGACGTCTTGGGCTCTTGTGTCGTCGAGGTAGATCGTGCTCATCCTCTAAATCGTCGGATGAGGGTGTGGGGCTACGGTTGAATCTGATTGTAGCCTTTTTCTTCGGCTCCGTAGGAGTTTCTTCGTGGAGTGCAGCTCCGATGAGTCTGAGTCCGGCTAGTGCGGACTTGTGCATGGCACTCTTCGGGTCCCCCATCGGAGGTGGATGGGGCGCGAGGTACGTGGTAGCTGCCATGATCGCAGCCTGAGGTGTCTTCGTTATGACATTGCCGTTGACGTCCATCTCCATGAAGGACGTGTTGAGGGTTTTGGTGACCTCAAATCGCGTGGCGGGGTCCCTGTTATCCGTGCGAGAGTGATGCTTGTTGGCGTGATTGCCGTGTGAGTTGGAGCCGCCAGCGGCAGAGAGCACAGCTTGTCGCGCGCTAGACTCCGAAGCTGCTTGCTTGTGTTTGTCGAGCTCCTCCTGCAGCTTCACCTGCCTGTTGTGCTCGCCGATGAGGAGGAGGTGGTATGCCATCAGCAGGTCCCATGAAGAATTCACGGGTAGGATCTTGTTGCCCGCCACAGCTTTGCGTGCCTGGCGCCAGCCGTCCTCGTTGAGGTTGATCCGCTGATAGGCGGCAGCGTCACCCTTGTTGGGCTGGAGAGGCGGCTACCCTCCGTTTACTCTGTTCCTAGCCTGCGGGTTGGGCGGTGGGTTGGGCTCAGTCCAATTTGGCTACCCTTCTGTTTCTCCATGGATGACTACGGCGCATTGGTATCGCCTACAGATTGTATCGCTGTTGCCATAGCTTTCGGATCCGGAACCATAGGTTCCTTCGTCTGATGAAGGGCCGCACAAATCTCAGTTGCAGCTGCTGCTGTCATAGGACTCATCTGTCAGCGTTGACGTGCGCAACACGCCGATGGGTGGACCCATGAAGCGGGCCTGATGGATGTTGGTGGCACCTGCTCTGGGAGACGGAGAGTGCCGGTCTACCCCACCTAGAAGCAGAAGTTCCCGAACAGAATCTCGAGCCCGTCGCCTACGGGCTCCAAATCCTTCATGGTGGCTAGCGAGTGGGCGGTGAAGTCGAAAGCGCCGAACATGAGGTGGCTTTCTGTTGCGGAGGAGTTGTAGATTGCTTCGGATGGGACCATCACGATCACACAATCAGCGCCCCGATTCCCACAGACGGCACCAATTGACGAGGTTTGATCTCGTCAATGCCCATTGTTATGAGCTTGGGTTTTGGAGAAGATGGCGATGCTGGATATCACGGAATGGTTCGCAAACAAGCAACACGGGGACACGAAGTTTACCCAGGTTCAGGCCCCCGGAGGGAAAACCGTACTCCTTCTTGTCTGCTCTTGATTACGATGGAACCGAAAGTTACAGGGGTGCGCAGATGCAATCTGGCGTCAAGGTGTGTATGCGATGATAAGGTTGCCCTCCTCGCCGTTCCCTCCTAGCCTTTATATAGATAGGCAGGTCCCAGACATAGGTCGAGTCGGTTACAGATTAGGGTTTGCCCTTTGAAATTCTATCTACACCAGCCTTGTTTTCCAAGCATCTGAAGGCGTCATGGGCCTGGGCCACCCGAAGTCTCCGCAGGCCGTATATCTTGCGGTGGGCCTTCCTTCGGGCTAGACTAGGTATGCTGATGTTGTGTACCCGTGGGGTATAACCATGTCACCTAGGCCCATAAATGGTGAAGTATCATGTATTCGACGTTCACATGACACCACTAGAAGAATAGCACCACAACTAAAATACTAAACCATTGAATAATAACTCAACACAAATCCACTACTAACAACATGAATTCTCCCATGTCCTCAAGAACTAAACGAACTACTCACAAGACATCATATGGATCAAGATCAAAGATGATATGGTGATGGATAACAATCTGAACATAAACAATAATCCAATGGTTCCACTCACAAGCATTAACTACAATAGTAATCAACACCGGGAAAGTTTCCCCTAAGAACTAATGCAAGATCCAACACAATTGTTACAGTGGGACGGAGTGGTGATGATGGTGCTGGTGGAGATTATGGTGTGGATGATGATGCTGATGATCCCGATGAAGCCTAGCTTGATGACGGTGTTGATGGCGACGATCTCCCCTCTCCGGGAAGGAATTTCCCCGGTAGAAATCTGTCTACCAGAGAGCTCTTTCTCTCTCAGTGTTTTCCGCCCCGCAGAGGCAGCGGAAATCTTTCTGTGGTCGCCCCCAGGTATTAGGGTTCCGAAAGGAAGATATAGGCGAGAGGGCGGAGTCGGAGGCCGGCCAAGTGGGCCACACCTGCCCTAGGCGCGGCCTAGGGGGACCCACGCCTAGGGGGTGTGGGCCCCCTATGGCCCAGCTACGCCTCCCCTTTTGTCTTCCTTCGTCTTCTTGAAAAATATAATTTTCCAATATTTTTCTGGTATTTTTCTGATCTTCGAGAAATTGCATTAAAACACCTCTTTTTCCATCAAAAACCTAACTCCAGCAGTCCATCCTCCAAGAATCATCCAACATGCAAAAACAGAGGAAAAGACATAAGCAACACCTCATAATAATACATATATCAATGAATAGAGGCAAATTATGATATAGAATGGTGATGAAAATTGGACGTATCAACTCCCCCCAAGCTTAGACCTTCGCTTGTCCCCAAGCAAAAACTGAGCTCAGTAAACATGCCCACAGGTTTATGGAGTGAAGTATCGATAAAATAATACGGACAAGAAGCATCACACTTACCATTACACAACTCATAGAAGCAGGCAACTCACCATTATATAACTTAGCTTGCAACAAGTGTAGGAGTCACAATAGAGATGCATAAAGATAAATCATAATTGGAATTGGAAAACTTCGTTCCTGGTCAGAGAACAAGCTGGCAAACAGTTTCACAAAAAGCTTTTGTAGAAGTTTCATAACAGGAGCACTCTTTGCTCAAAAAGGTTTTTCACAAAGATGGCTTTCAAAGTAGTACTCAATAGATAAGAGTCTTGTGCAAACAAGGAAGACAAAGAACATGATTGAATAAATCACCATATGAATGCTTGCAACACAACAACTCAAATGCCTGCTGGAGATAGAGAGGAAGTAGGTTTACTAACTCAACTCAGAAAATAGGAGAAAGGTTCCTTCATAGAGGGAAGCAGGGATTTCAAGTCATAAAGAGCTTAAAAAATATTATGGTACTTACTAGCTTTGAGCCCTCATCGCCCCTATCATAGGCATCTTGAGATGATTTAGGTTAAAGTGAACAAGTATGGAGTATATGCTTGACAAAATATAAGTTGGCAATCTCATGTCCCTTGAGTACGAGGGTCGCTCCTCATGCTACTCAACTTTGGTCACCGGTAAGCTCTTGTCATTGTAAGTACATGTGTATCATAAAGAACGGCCAACGGAGTACCCCTTGCACATGGTACAGGAGCTATCCCATAACCAAAATGACAAGGCAAGCAGACAATGAGCATCTCAGCGATCTTTTTATTTACTATGTGCATAGCTTTTTATTGAGGATGCTTCACAGATTGCTCATTATGGTGTTGCTGCAAGTTTCCACCATGATTAGGCATGGCTTAGGCTAGCGGCTCAAGTGTTTCTCTAACACACATACATCACTCCATGGACTTACAAGCTCCCTTTTTATTTCACACCGACGACATCCGCAAACAAAAGAGCATGATATCAACTGGATATGTATCCATAAGTGTTGAAAGTGTTCCCCATGACAGCACGGATCTGCTAATCCCAACGTATAGATACAATCATATACAACTTCGATGACACAATGGTTCAACTCTATTAGGGGCAAGAAAATAAGGTGTGCCATCAAGTTTGTGAGAGCTTTACTAACTAGTTTTCACATAACAAAATAGTTTTTAATTTGAAAGATAGAAGAAGCTTGAGAATTTGCTTGGAATAGCAATCATGCTAATAGATAGATACGGTGGACACAAATGGCATAGGTTTTGGTTCAAAGGGATTGGATGCATGAGAAGAATGCCTTCTCAAAACAGGTTTTTGGCTAGCAAGGCTGGGTAGCAAGCAAAAGAGTTGAAAGAAACAAGCAAACCTACAAGTGATAAAGCCAAACATGCAATCTTCCTTGAAGACACAAAAGATCTTAAATAAAGAATACTAAGATTATGAGCCAATCAAAAAAGAAAATAAATGATACAAAATACCTGTAAGCTTTTTCTCTTTTCCTTTCAAACCTCAAAAAGTGTTTCTACTGGCCAGAGCTCAGTTTGCCAAAACCAATTTATATTTACTTGATGCTCTCAAAGTGATGTCAATACTGATCAACAAGATCAATCATATAATAGAGACTAGCACAATGCCCACGCGATGCTGCGGAAGAACAAAAATATGTTGCCAAATGGCCAAAAAATATAGATTGAATGCAAATATATTTAAGTGAACAAATCAGAAGCTGAACAAAATTTACAATTCTCAGTGCTAATGTACCGTTGAAGCAGATTTACGCGAACTTTACCCCGCTATGCCTGGAGAGATACACTACCAGTTCATCACGCTTATATTCACCTTATGTATTTAAAGGAAAAATGGTTGTGCATTATACCAGGATGAAAAATCTTTTATTTTAATTTTCCTACTGTTTATTGGATTATTTTTATACTTTATTATAACTTGTTATTTAACCTGTTATTTTAGAATTTTTGAATTATAATATGTGATAACTCACATGCCCATGCATTGCATTGGGAAAAAAAGTTGACGTCACATAGTCACAACAGTAATTTTGAAATTTTCTATCAAAGATATAGGCGAGATCCTGTTGTTTTATTTTTTGCATTATCATGCATATTTTTGCCTGTAAAAATATTTTTGGTAAAATCCTACTTTATTTTAACATTATTTCTTTCTTTTTATGTTGAATTAAAAACCCTAGTTTTATGTATGTTTTGTTTGCCAAAAAACTATTTGCACAAATGCTTTTAAAACAATAATAGAAAAAAGAAATATGGGGAGGTAGCCGACCAGGCCGTCGGGACACGCTCACGCACGCAGTGGCTAGACACACGCTACACATGGACACGCGCCTCACTCAACACACGCAACCACGCACGCACTACACGCACACGGACATACCCAAGACCGCACAACACACCAACGCACATTGTATCACCACCAACCCCTGCTTTCTCCCTCCTCTTCCATCCCGACCGGGAGAGCTTCCCAGCCCATGTGCCTCCATGGACTCGTCCTAGCCCCGCCTCGTCTACTCTGCTCCCTTCCTCGCCTCCTAGCGCCTCCGCTCGCCCTCAACCTCTCCTTCCTCTCCTCTCAAGACACCGCCGGCCATGGCAACACCCTCGACCTTCTCCCGTGTGTCCTTGGCCGAAGCCATATGCGCCTCCCTGCTTTCGAGCTCTGCCTCGCTCGCGCCCGAGATCTCACCGCCTCTTCGTCTACAAGCTCGGCCGGCGCGAGCGAGCACCACTCCCCGCCTCTCCAGTTTACCACGCAACCTCGCCCTGCACGTCGTTTGCGAGGTCAACGCCCGCGCCGTCCTCCTGCCCTCTGCCAGCCGTCGACCTCACCCCCCACTGCCTCTCTTTGCTGACCATGTGCCGGCCGCAGGTCTGACACCCCCGTCGCCCTCCTCCGCTTGAATGCTTGATCCCCAACCGAGAGAGCGCCCCAAGCCCGGCGTCTCCCCTTGTCCTCGCCTCCTCCTGCAACTCCGGCCACCCCGCGTCCCGTCGGTGCCCTTCGCCACCTCGCTCGACCTTCAGCCATGATTCCCCCTTCCTGTGCCGAGCTCTGCCATGGCCAGAGTCGCCTCCGTCTTCGACATTGACCCTGAGCTCGGCCCTGTGCGCCGACCTTGCTGCCTCCCTGCAACCTCGTTGCACGAGCTCTTCCCCGTCCACTTTGTATAGGAAGGCCAGCTACATCGTCCTCGACCCTGCAGCATCGTCGTCGGTTCCGTGGGTACGGGACCGAGTCCTGGATGATGATGAAAAAAGACGAAGCTTTTTTATTTACCAGTGGCATAGGTGGGTAATATATGAATTATTGAAAGGGAAAAAGGGTCTAGAAAAAAGCTGGTTGACATAAACGTTTCTGCTTTTATTATTAGGTATAGATTGCAAACTAAAATAAGAAGTGCAAAAAGTAAAAGATGAAACTTCTCATTAATATTCCATAAAGACACTCACACCAAGGAATACATAGATAATCAACTAAAGGAGAGATATTTTCACATGCAAACCAACCTATAAGATAACCTTTCTACCAAAGATATGAATCCACTAAAAAGATAAAAGATAAAAAAAATGATGTGATACCGTGGCACTCCCCAAACTTGGAATAAGCCAAGGGGATGCCAAACCTGATGACGAATTACTCCTTTGGTGGTGGTGGTGTTCTCTTGATAAGCTCCTCAATCAGATTCCTCAAATCCTCAATCTCGAAGGTCAGAGTACGAATCAACTCCGAATTATGCTCAATGCGGTTCATGATCATATCGGACCGAGAGTCCCAGTCCTTTCTATTCTTTCCCCACTCTTCCTTCTTAGTGTGTTCCTCCCCTACATGGTTAGAACGAGGCATATCCCAAGTCGAGGGCAAGTTCCCTTTGGGCACCTGTTGGTATTGATGCTCATGTATAAGAGTATGGAAGGGATTCTTGGTATGTGGAGGATGTGACTGTGGAGTGAGGATATGACGCGGAGGTTTCCCTCCTGTAGACATTCGTGATGTCCTCCTAAGCTTGGTAGGTTTTGCCACCACTCCAATGCTTGCGACGGTAGCGCGGGTGTCCGAATGCTTGTCCTCCTCCATGTCTTCTTCATCCCCAACCAAAATCTCCTCCTCCTTAGGGTTTTGAGGGTCATCTTCCTCGGGCTTCTTTCCTTTGTCGTTGGCGGAGACCATGATGCTCTAAACTTGAGAAGATTTACTGACAGAAACAGATCAAAACGAAAACACGACGAGAACACGATATATTAACCTCGGGGGATCTGGGGGTTATATATTACGAAGTTTCAATGTATAAGGAAGGCGTGTTGAAAACAGGCGGAGGCAGAGCTCGGGCTCACATCTCTCAGGCGCGGCACGGTGGGCCCGCGCCTAGGGTGGGTGTGGCCACCCCGGCCTCTGTTTCCTCCTCTGTTTCGTTTCGTAACCTTCCATATGTATTCAAAACATCAAAAATATAAAAATAATAGGCTTTCACGAACCTTCTGTTTTCACTACTTTTACCTATTCATAGTCGAACTCTGCAGATTCCTTTCCTCCTCCTGGAAATTCCTTTCTTCACAAGGTAATACACAAACTTCAAGGGCAACAGTAGTGTAAGCGAAAACAATAAACCTTTAGGTTCACACTTCAACTGAAATCCATCAAAACAAAGTCTTCTGTAAGAGGCAAATGCAAATGATGGCCGAAATCTGTCAAAAAAGACCAGCAGGTAAAGATTGATTTTTTCGAAAACCTTCTATTGCTCAAATCAAAAAGTGCAAAACTAATGAAAGTCGGGTAACAACCTGGAGAACAAGCTCAAACAAATACAGCTCCAACCCACGAATTTTTACAATGCAGCACAAAAAACTGTCCCAGGACAGCCACTTTTCACAACTCCTCTACTTCTCAAAAGTAGTTGAACTTGAAACAAAACCAAAAAAAAAGGATAAGGAGCGGTTATTACAGAGGTAGTAACTTCCAAGACTCAACCAAACTCTTGGGTTATCTCCTAACAAGTATTTTTCTTTATTGCATTTAAGTTAGGCTTGAAAGTTTTAAAGATGCTCAGATAGGAGATATATATATGGAGTGAAAGAGAGCATCAAGAAGCAAATAACCAATACATTTGAGTCTAACCCACTTCCTATGCATGGGGGTATCATGAGAAAACAAATTGTTGAAACAAAAATCCATTAGCATAGGAAGACAAAACAAATGCAACTTCAGAGCTTTCAACATAAAATGGGGAAACTTAAGATTATTGAGATGCATAAAACCATGTTTCCCTCTCTCATAATAAATTTCAATAGCACTTTTGTAACACCCTCAGAATCGGACCTATGCAAGGTTTAGCGAAACCCGCCAAACCCGCATAGAAACGATTCAAAGGTGCCCACCAGGCACTTTCGTGCGGGTGGAAAACGAAATAATAACATTACACAACAGTCCTCGATGGGACCCACAGAACAGATATATATATAGCAGCGACTCCAAGAGTCAAGAATACAGATATAATATACAAAGATCCAAATCACCTTGAAAACGATGGAGTGTCCGACTACGGACAAGATGCAAATGGGGCTAAGAGCCCTGAAGAATAACCAATGGCGTCCATAACCCTGCCCAGGCCAAGCCAGAAGGGTAACCCTGCTAACGACGTCGATCTCAAAACCTGCTTAAACAAAAGGGGTGCCGACAAAGGGCAAAGGAAAAAAGAAGGAGCGTCGATCTTGAGGCCGATGCAGCGAGGCTAGAATTGCGGTCCTCGCCTACATAGGTATGGTGGATTTGAGCGGCAGCAGATGCACTAAACAACCTATAGAGACTCGATACAATGGCGGCGATCGAGAGAGGGGTAAGAAATACCTATTCGTAACCAACGATACTACCATCAAACAAACCCATCCCGGTGTTTCCCCTCGAGACCAAACGAGGAAGTCAACCGAGAACTCACACCGTTGGCGCTTTATTTATTCGATTATCGTTGCGCAATTACTAGTCGGTATAGATAATCGTCACGATAAAATAAGCGATGGGCCATTTTAGTTAACCATTCCGTTGAAGTTGCAACACTTACTAGTCAAATACGATTAGTATGAGATAACCTGAAACCCAGCAGCTTGTTGGTACTTTTATTCACCATTCCGTTGTAGTTGCAATACTTACTAGTCAGGGTACAATGGTCGCAAGCGACACTCAAACAAGCAATTGTGGGCGTATTAATTAGCTATTCCATTATAGTGAAGCTGATTACTAGTCATTATAAAGTCAAATTTATAGCAATAAACTTTAGTTATGCTTGTCTATGGTCGAGATATCATGCTCCAAGTCGTCCATATCCATGGACACGGCTTTCGAAAGTTTTACCGGCGGGGTGCACCAATAGCAACACACGCCGATCAACCTCGGAAAACCAAATCAAAACCCAACGAGGCCTTCACGACAAAGCAATCACAGATTCAGAAATATTTCAGGGGCCACCCCATTGAGTAGACCATAGCAGTAAGCAAGCTTCGAGACGGACTCAAGGTTTGCGACAATGGTCAGAAACGATCGGGAACCCGAAGTGTGGCTGGGCTTGTCGACATGAAAACACTCCGCTTACCTAAGCGATGCAGTGCTCCTCGCACAAACGTAAATCTGAGTAGCATGGCATAAGTACAGGATAGTAAATAAAACCTCAAACTAGTTTGTGGCCCCAAGAAATAAGATGAATCAAGCTCGCTCGGGGGTCCCATATACCTCCCGGATGTGGATAGCGCGATAAAACAAGGAACAGGTATCAAGTACTCGGGGTCCACGGGACACAAGTGGGCGTCGAAACCAAATATTCTCTATCACCCACCGATGCCTCCTTACTTCAATTTTAGTTGTTAAACAGGAATTAAAGTGAGCGATAAGTAAAACCATGATCATCTCCAACAACACACATGCGGCATTACTCCAACAAGCGTGGCATTTGACAACACGCAACAACTTGAGCAAGCGACTAAGACACGCAGGTCCAACTATCTACCAAACAACAGGTAATAGGGTGTGTCCAAGGCAATATAGGGCTGCAAGGGATATCACGGGTACGAAAACTAGAGCATCGCAACACAGATAGCAATAGATCAACAGGAGGAAATAAATACTATAAAAGTAAGATAGGTAGAAAGAGGGAGATGCTCGCCTGAAAACATTGCCGAAGGTTCAACCGAAGATCGGGTCGACACTCGCATCAACTCAACGGTCTTATCCGCGAAGAACCAAAACACTAGAAGAAACACCGGATGCAATATTTAATACAACGGCAGAAGATCGGCATGATGCATGTATGATGTATGACATGGCAAAGGTGCGATGCGATTAGGTCAATATTAAGTGGCACCGGGGGTCCCGACAATTAATTATATGGTTCAAGTTATTTAGCTACCCCGCAATTTAAATGTTGTTTTAACATGGCAAAAGATAGTATCGGTTTGATGCACAAATTTAAATGAGGCCAATATGAGACTAGATTTACCCGCATATGAGCCCCATATTTAATTATTAGGTGAATCGGCATAAGGCCCCCAAACCACATGATATGCATGCGAGATGAATGATTTAATGTGCAACAATTTGTTATTACATTTATAAAATAGGGCTCGAGAAAAGAGTCACACACGTTAGGGTTCGACGATCTTGGGGTTCCGGGGTTCGGGGTTCGGTCTCAGGGTCCGGATCTGGGGTTCAGGGTTCGACGGAAACGTTCTCGGCAGGAGAAGATCTTGGCATTCGGGTAGACGAACTTGGCGTTCTCGTGACGGAGTGCTTGTTGCTCCAGTGGCGATCTTGGCGGTCTCCGGGTTCGGCCTTGGCATTCGGGGTGAAGTTCTTGACGTTCCTTGTCTTGTCGAAGTCCTTGTTGCCCTACGGCGAAGAACTTAGCGTCATCGGGGTCCGAGAAGGAGATCTTGGCGCGGCACCGCACGGATCGGCCTTCGGTTTGGGGTCTCGGCGTCCGTGTCGGAGTCATCAGTGCTCCACGATCACCTTGTCGTACCGACGTCACCGGATCCTCGGTCTGGCATGCATCACCCCTCGATCACATATCGGCGTACTCGGGGTTCCGGCTCGATGGCGAACTTGGGTTGGTTGCGGTCACTATGGAAGTTGAGCTTGTTTGTCGTCGTTGTATCGCACAGGTTGTCCCGCGTCTTGTATTAGCAGTACCACATCGATGCGACATCGACACACGACGCAGCGGCCAGCGTGGCATGAACCGGCTGCACTGGCTTGCGGGCGTCGAGGGCGAGACGGTGGCGTGGAGGAGGAGGTGTCTTGGTGCAGGTGGCGACGGGCGCCGGGGTCGGGGTCAGCGAGAAGCTCAGCGGAGGGCGGCCCAGGATGTGGCGCGGCTGCGGACAGTGGCACCGGAGGGCGGCAGAAACAGCGGCGGGCTTGCGCTTGGGGAGGGGCAGCGGGGCAGCGGGGCGGCAGCGCGGGCGGAGCGGAGCGGCTTCAGGTGGCGCGGCGACGGGAGGCTGAGCGGGCAGTGGCAGCGTGGCCAGCGGAGGCGAAGGTGCGGGGCGGGAGCAGAGGCGGAGCAGACAGAGCCTGAGGCGGGGCTCAGTTCGAGGCGGGCGGAGCGGGCGGCGAGCCGTCAGCAGGGAGCCGGGGCTGGCCAGCGGCGGGATTCATCGCGACGGAGGCGGAAGGAGGCATTGAACGGCGGAGGAAGGAGACGGGGTGGAAGGCGTGGGCGCGGTGGCGGGGAAGGCGAGGCTCATTGGGCGGCGTGGCGTTCGGTCGAGGGACGGGCGGGCTCGCAGGGAGGAGTTAGCCTCCAGGGCTCTGCAGGGAGAACGAGGCGCTGGGCGGGTGGTTGCCGGGCGGGCGGGCGGCGGGCGGTGAGGGAGCTCGGCGGGGAGGGAGAGGGTGTGGGTCGCTGCCGGCGAGGCAGGCCGAGCGCGGGGGCAGGGAGAGGAGCGCGGTCGGGGAAAGAGGAGAAGGGGGGGTGGGTGGACGTCGGGCCAAGGGGTGGGGCAGGGGTGGGGCCAGTGGGGACGTCGTCTTTGGCGGGTGTGGGGGTGAGTTGGTGGCGTGTGAGTGCGTGCGTTGTGTGGTGGGGAGGTGTGGTTCGGGTGTGTGAGGAGAGTGGGGTGGCTGGGAGAGAGAGGGGGTGAGACCAGGCTGATGTGGCAGGTGGTGGTTGGTTGGGGGAGAGGAGAGGGTGAGGTGTCAGGTGGGGATTGGGTGGGGTGATGTGGAGGGGGGGTGTGGGTAGATAGGTTGGTAGGTTTAGGAATTAGGTGGACCGTTTTAAATGAACCGTTTATTTCGGGGGTGGTCGTTCGGGTCGGGTCGGCCCGTTCGACTGCCCCCACTAAAATAATTAAACATTTTATTCGTTTTAAACGGGCCGTTTGCAAACAGATAGCAGCCAAAATAAAATAATCCGGAGACCCGGGTTTGCGTGTTGAACAAAGGCGGGGCGTTTAGAAAACAAAACTAGGTTTTTCTGTAAATAGTTTTACACAAGCAAATGCAAGATGATGACGATGCTCAAATGCAATGTGGCATGATGACATGAGCATGCGGTCATGATGATGCAATGCACAAAAACAACGCGATTTTCTAGTAGTGGTTTTTGCGGGATGCCACAATTCGACACCACTAACAATGGATCTCGCCCTCGAGATCCGCCTCATGGTACCGGAAGGAAGGTCGGCGATCTGCGTCTTCTCGCTTCGTGTAGATCCTCGCGACACCACTAACAAGAGGTCGTTGTTCGTGATCTCCGAGAGAACACTCCGGAAACAAAAGGTCGAAGGTAGAGGCATCAACAAATAAAGCCACCTCTAGCTTCCGTGGACGGAGTAAAATTGCTGGATCCACTGATTCGATGTACAAGAGCGAATGATAAGAGTAGTCGGATGGTGATCAGTCCATCGCGCACCCAAACCATTACTCAGCACACGAATAGGCGGATTATGCATCCAACTCTCGGAATCAGACTGAAGATCTCGACAAGCGAGGTTCGGAACAAAGGAGTGATGCAGACTCTGCATCGGATCTGGCGTAGATGATGTCGTCGCGTCGGAAAACACCGGAAGGCACAAACAAGGAACAAAGAATGGTACCACCATAGACGGATTCCTCAAGCAGCATGAACACCGGATGGTAGAACACCGTTTCCAAGGGAGGAAGCGAAACCCTGAAGGTACGACGGAAACCCAACCACGAGAATTCCTGGACTCGAAGAGAAAGAAGAGAGCGGATTCAAAACACGTAGAGATAAGAGGAGAATAGCAGAGGGGTAAGGAGTAAAATCAGACCTAACCAGAACTATCCAACCGATTTTGAAAAATAATTTTGACACTCTACTTCGGCCGTTAGCTAGGTTATCCTACAGGCTGGACTTGTGGGGTATCGCTCGCCGAGCTCGATACCACTCAGTAACACCCTCGAATCGGACCTATGCAAGGTTTAGCGAAACCCGCCAAACCCGCATAGAAACGATTCAAAGTTGCCCACCAGCACTTTCGCGGGTGGAAAGCGAAGTAATAACATTACACAGGTCCTCGATGGGACCCACGAGCAGATATATATATAGCTGACTCCAAGAGTCAAGAATACAGATATAATATACAAAGATCCAAATCACCTTGAAAAGCGATGGAGTGTCCGACTACGGACAAGATGCAAATGGGGCTAATACGAAGAATAACCAATGGCGTCCATAACCCTGCCTGTGCCAAGCGGAAGGGTAACCCCGCTAACGACGTCGATCTCAAAACCTGCTTAAACAAAAGGGGTGCCGACAAAGGGCAAAGGAAAAAGAAGGAGCGTCGATCTTGAGGCCAAGACAGCGAGGCTAGAATTCGGCGGTCCTCGCCTACATAGGTATGGTGGACTGAAGCGGCAACGGCAGCATGCACTAAACAACCTATAGAGACTCGATACAACTGGCGGCGATCAGAGAGGGGTAAGAAATACCTATTCAGAACCAACCTGATACTACCATCAAACAAACCCATCCTGGTGTTTCCCCCTCGAGACCAAACGAGGAAGTCAACCGAGGAACTCACACCGTTGGCAGTTTTATTTATTCAGTTATCGTTGCAGCAATTACTAGTCAGGTATAGATAATCGTCCTGATAAAATAAGCAGTGGGCCATTTTAGTTAACCATTCCGTTGTAGTTGCAACACTTACTAGTCAAATACAGTTAGTATGAGATAACCTGAAACGCAGCAGTTGTTGGTACTTTTATTCAGCCATTCCGTTGTAGTTGCAATACTTACTAGTCAGGTACAATGGTCGCAAGCGACACTCCAAACAAGCAATTGTGGGCAGTATTAATTAGCCATTCCATTATAGTGAAGCTGATTACTAGTCATTATAAAGTCAAATTTATAGCAATAAACTTTAGTTATGCTTGTCTATGGTCGAGATCTTGTCCAAGTCGTCCATATCCATGGACACGGCTTTCAGAAAGTTTTACCGGCGGGTGCACCAATAGCAACACACTCGATCAACCTCGGAAAAACCAAATCAAAACCCAACGAGGCCTTCACGACAAAGCAATCACAGATTCAGAAATATTTCAGGGGCCACCCCATTGAGTAGACCATAGCAGTAAGCAAGCTTGAGACGGACTCAAGGTTTGCGACAATGGTCGTAAACGATCGGGAACCCGAAAGTGTGGCTGGGCTTGTCGATACTGCGAAAACACTCCGCTTACCTAAACAAAGGTGTGCTCCTCGCACAAACGTAAATACAGAAGTAGCATGGCATAAGTACAGGATAGTAAATAAAACCTCAAACTAGTTTGTGGCCCCAAGAAATAAGACTGAATCAAGCTCTGGCTTAGGGGGGTCCCATATACCTCCCGGATGTGGATAGCGCGATAAAACAAGGAACAGGTATCAAGTACTCGGGGTCCTACGGGACACAAGTGGGCGTTCGGAAACCAAATATTCTCTATCACCCACCGATGCCTCTGCTTACTTCAATTTTAGTTGTTAAACAGGAATTAAAGTGAACGATAAGTAAAACCATGATCATCTCCAACAACACACATGCGGCATTACTCCAACAACTGTGGCATTTGACAACACGCAACAGCACTTGAGCAAGCGACTAAGACACGCAGGTCCAACTATCTACCAAACAACAGGTAATAGGGTGTGTCCAAGGCAATATAGGGCTGCAAGGGATATCACGGGTACGAAAACTAGAGCATCGCAACACAGATAGCAATAGATCAACAGGAGGAAATAAATACTATAAAAGTAAGATAGGTAGAAAGAGGGAGATGCTCGCCTGAAAACATTGCCGAAGGTTCAACCGAAGATCGGGTCGACACTCGCATCAACTCAACGGTCTTATCCGCGAAGAACCAAAACACTAGAAGAAACACCGGATGCAATATTTAATACAACGGCAGAAGATCGGCATGATGCATGTATGATGTATGACATGGCAAAGGTGCGATGCGATTAGGTCAATATTAAGTGGCACCGGGGGTCCCGACAATTAATTATATGGTTCAAGTTATTTAGCTACCCCGCAATTTAAATGTTGTTTTAACATGGCAAAAGATAGTATCGGTTTGATGCACAAATTTAAATGAGGCCAATATGAGACTAGATTTACCCGCATATGAGCCCCATATTTAATTATTAGGTGAATCGGCATAAGGCCCCCAAACCACATGATATGCATGCGAGATGAATGATTTAATGTGCAACAATTTGTTATTACATTTATAAAATAGGGCTCGAGAAAAGGGTCACACACGTTAGGGTTCGACGATCTTGGGGTTCCGGGGTTCGGGGTTCGGTCTCAGGGTCCGGATCTGGGGTTCAGGGTTCGACGGAAACGTTCTCGGCAGGAGCAGATCTTGGCGTTCGGGTAGACGAACTTGGCGTTCTCGTGGCGGAGTGCTTGTTGTTCCAGTGGCGATCTTGGCGGTCTCCGGGTTCGGCCTTGGCATTCGGGGTGAAGTTCTTGACGTTCCTTGTCTTGTCGAAGTCCTTGTTGCCCTACGGCGAAGAACTTAGCATCATCGGGGTCCGAGAAGGAGATCTTGGCGCGGCACCGGGTACGGGATCGGCCTTCGGGTTTGGGGGTCTCGGCGTCCGTGGCGGAGTCATCAGTGCTCCACGATCACCTTGTCGTACCGACGTCACCGGATCCTCGGTCTGGCATGCATCACCCCTCGATCACATATCAGCGTACTCGGGGTTCCGGCTCGATGGCGAACTTGGGTTGGTTGCGGTCACTATGGAAGTTGAGCTTGTTTGTCGTCGTTGTATCGCAGAGGTTGTCCCGCATCTTGTAGTAGCAATACCACATCAGTACCGCATCGACACAGCAACGACAGCACCCGTCCAAGCGTGGCATGAACCGGGCTGCAGCTGGCTTGCGGGGCGTCAGAGGGCCAGAGACGGTGGCGTGACGCAGGAGGAGGTGGCTTGGTGCAGAGGTGGCCCGACGCGGCGCCGGGGGTCGGGGTCCAGCGAGAAGCTTCGGAGGGCCGCCCAGGATGTGGCGCGCGGACGGGTGGCACCGGAGGGCGGCGAGAGGAACCGCAGCGGCGGGCTTGCGCTTGAGGGGGCAGCGAGGGGCAGCGGGAGAGGCGGCGTGAGGCGGGCGCGGGTGGGGCGCCGGCGACAGGGTTGCCGGGCGAGCCGGTGGCGAAGCGGGCGGCGGGAGGCGAAGGTTGTGGGCGGAGGCGGAGAGCGCGGAGCGAGCTCGCGAGCGGCGGGGCTCAGTTCGGGCGAGCGGCGGCAGGCGAGCAGCGGACGGGAGGAGCCGGGCTGGCGGGACTCGCGGCATGACGGAGGCGGAAGGAGGCGTCGAACGGCGGAGGAAGGAGACGGGGTGGAAGGCGTGGGCGCGGTGGCGGGGAAGGCGAGGCTCGCCGGGGGGCGGCGTGCGCGTTCGGTCGAGGGGACGGGCCGAGCTCATAGGGAGGAGTTGGCTCTCAGTGAGAACGAGGCGCGGGGCGGCGGGTGGTTGCCGGCGGCGGAAGGCGGCGGGGCAGAGGCGGGGTGAGGGAGCTCGGCGGGGAGGGAGAGGGTGCGGGTCGCTGCCGGCGGCGAGGCAGGCCGAGCGCGGGGGCAGGGAGAGGAGCGGGGTCGGGGAAAGAGGAGAAGGGGTGGTGGTTGGACGCGTCGGGGCCGCGGGGTGGGGCCCGGGGCTGTGGGTGGGGCCAGGTGGGGACGTGCGTGCTGGGCGGGTGTGGGCTGCGGGTGAGTTGGTGGCGTGTGAGTGCGTGCGTTGTGTGGTGGGGAGGTGTGGTTCGGGTGTGTGAGGAGAGTGGGGTGGCTGGGAGAGAGAGGGGGTGGGACCAGGCTGATGTGGCAGGTGGTGGTTGGTTGGGGGAGAGGAGAGGGTGAGGTGTCAGGTGGGGATTGGGTGGGGTGATGTGGAGGGGGGTGTGGGTAGATAGGTTGGTAGGTTTAGGAATTAGGTGGACCGTTTTAAATGAACCGTTTATTTCGGGGGTGGTCGGGTCGGCCGCCTGCCTGACCCTCCACTAAAATAATTAAACATTTTATTCGTTTTAAACGGGCCGTTTGCAAACAGATAGCAGCCAAAATAAAATAATCCGGAGACCCGGGTTTGCGTGTTGAACAAAGGCGGGGCGTTTAGAAAACAAAACTAGGTTTTTCTGTAAATAGTTTTACACAAGCAAATGCAAGATGATGACGATGCTCAAATGCAATGTGGCATGATGACATGAGCATGCGGTCATGATGATGCAATGCACAAAAACAACGCGATTTTCTAGTAGTGGTTTTTGCGGGATGCCACAACTTTGAATGAGCATACTTACTATCACCAAAAAGAGGTCCAAGGTCATAAACAGTATCAATAGAAGCAAGTTGTTCCATCCTGAAATCTTTATTAGGCAAGTTATTTTCACAAGGAGCTTTAGCAAATTTGGAAAAGTTAAACTCATAAGAATCTCCATCAAACTTAGTTAAAATTTTCTCCTTCTTACAATCTATAATAGCTCCACAAGTTTTCAAGAAAGGTCTACCAAAAATGATAGGACAAGTTTTACTAGCTGCTGAATTAAGCACTAGAAAATCAGCAGGATACTTAATCTTACCACAAAGAACCTCCACATCTCTTACAATGCCAATGGGACAGACTGTCTCTATTAGCAAGGTGAATAACCACATCAATGTCCTCAATCTCACAAGGACCAATTTCATGCATAATTTCCCTGTAAAGCTCATAAGGAATAGCACTAGAACTAGCACCAATATCACATAAACCATAATAGAAATGATCACCAATTCTAACAAAAAGCACATGGACACTAGCTTTTCTAGCCTTACTAGGATGAGAAATAATATTAAAAGCGTCTTTATAGAACACAATATGCTCATCCTCTATATTTCTAGCGTCAAGATCTTTCACAATAGCTACCATAGGTTCAGTATTCATTTGCTCACCAGGTTCCACAGTTTTGTTAGTATCTTTGTTATTCGCACTAATCATCATAGAATACTCCTTTACCTTAGCTGGGAAAGGTATTTTCTCAACATAAGGTTCAGGCAAAATATGATCAATAGTACATACTTCGGTATTTCTAACAGGAACATGATTAACAACATCTTTATAAGGTGCATGGTACTTGTTCCACTTCTTTTTGGGAATTTCTATGTAAGAGGCAAAGGCCTTAAAACAATTGGCAATACTTTGGAATCAAGACCAAACTCATTGCTAATATCATGGAAGTCGTCAGTTCCCATAATGGATTTAATGCATTCATAATCATAGTTTATATCTGACTTTCTTCCTTTGTCATTCTCCCAAGCTTTAGTGTTCTCTTGAATATGGTCTAGGAGATCCCATTTAGCTTCTTCCTTCATACGTGTAAATTATCCAGCACAAGAAGAATCTAGTAAATCTTTATCATGAAGAGAAAGCCTAGCATAAAAGTTATTGATAATAATATTGTTAGGGAGTTCATGAATAGGACATTTAAGCATTAGTAACTTCAATCTCCCCCAAGGTTGAGCTATAATCTCTCCATCACGAGGCCAAAAGTTATATATCAGGTTTCTATCCTTATGAATCTCACTGGGAGGATAGAATTTAGAATAAAAGAGAGATGCCATTTCATCCCATTCCATGGAATGTCCATTCTTCAGCATCTTATACCATTCTCCAGCTCTCCCTTTCAAGGATATAGAGAGTAACTTCTTCTTCACCTATTCAGTTGTGATACCTGCACACTTAAACAACCCGCATAATTCATGGATAAAAAGCAAGTGATCACCAGGGTGGACAGTTCCATCCCCAAAATAATAATATCCATAACACGATCAACAATACTTGTAGGTATCTTAAAAGGATCTATCTCAACAGGTGGTGGTTCATCTACTACCCTAACAGTGGTAGTAGTTTTACCAAACAGAAAACCAAGTGGGTTATCCATATTGGAAACAAAGCAACAAACAGAAACAAAAATCAATACTCACAATAGAAGTTTCCTTTACCAGTTCCACTCTTTAATAGCGCTTCACTCCCCGGCAACCGCGCTAGAAAGTAGTCTTGATGACCCACAAGTATAGGGGGTGTATCGTAGTACTTTTGATAAATAGGAGTGTCGATCCCAACGAGGAGCAGAAGGTGTTGACTAGTGGTATGGAGCAGGAAATCTCTGTAAATACTTAGCAAACGGATTTTTAGGTGTTTTCTAATAAAGCAACAAAATAAAGTACAAGTAATAAAGACAATGAACAACTGCAGCAAGTGGCCCAATCCTTTCTTAGAAAAGGACAAGCCGGTGGAAATACTTATAAGGACCAAACATTCTCGAGGACACATGGGAATTCTGTCAAGTGTTTTCGCTTCATATAGATAATCTTCTTTGGTCTTGTAAGTGTTGTGTGGGTGAACCTGTGCTAATGTACCGACCTTACTTGGACTAATACATACTTGTGATTAAACCCCCTGCAAGCATCCGCAACTATAGGAAAGCAATTAAGATATAAACCTAACCACAACCTTAAACTCTGAGATCCTACGCTCCCTTGTGCAATGGTGTCCAAACGGGGGTTCAGGTTTCTGTCACTCCGGCAACCCCACGATTAGTAGCCAAATACACAATGCATTACCCTAGGCCCATAAATGGTGAAGTATCATGTAGTCGACGTTCACATGACACCACTAGAAGAATAGCACCACAACTTAAATACTAAACCATTGAATAATAACTCAACACAAATCCACTACTAACAACATGACTTCTCCCATGTCATCAAGAACTAAACGAACTACTCACAAGACATCATATGGATCAAGATAAAAGATGATATGGTGATGGATAACAATCTGAACATAAACAATAATCCAATGGTTCCACTCAGAAGCATCAACTACAATAGTAATCAACACCGGGAAAGTTTCCCCTAAGAACCAATGCAATATCCAACACAATTGTTACAGCGGGATGGAGTGGTGATGATGGTGCTGGTGGATATTATGGTGTGGATGATGATGATCCCGATGAATCCTAGCTTGATGACGGTGTTGATGGCAACGATCTCCCCTCTCTGGGAAGGAATTTCCCCGGCAGAAATCTTTCTGCCGGAGAGCTCTTTCTCTCTCGGTGTTTTCCTCCCCGCAAAGGCGATGGAAATCTTTCTGTGGTTGCCCATGGTATTAGGGTTCCGAAAGGAAGATATAGGCGAGAGGACGAAGTCGGAGGCCAGCCAGGTGGGCCACACCTGCCCTAGGCGCGGCCCAAGGTGGGACCCGCGCCTAGGGGGTGTGGGCCCCGTGTGGCCCAGCTACGCCTTCCCTTCTGTCTTCCTTCGTCTTCTTGGAAAATATAAGTTTCCAATATTTTTCTGGTATTTTTCTGATCTTCACGAAATTGCATCAAAACACATCTTTTTTCCATCAGAAACCTGACTCTGGCAGTCCATCCTCCAAGAATCATCCAACATGCAAAAACAGAGGAAAATACATAAGTAACACCTCATAATAATACATATATCAATGAATATAGGCAAATTATGATATAGAATGGTGATGCAAATTAGACGTATCACATATGAACTAAAGAAGTTGCAGCAATTTCATAATTAGGAGCAAGTTCTGATGTAGATCTATCCTCAATATCCTTATGTTTGCTAACATGATTGAAGAATTCTTCAATATTTTTTCCCAATTATGGAGCCACTACCTATTGAAAGATCTTTCAGGGTGAACTTGGGGATCAACATGGTAAGCTTGAGCAAGGCGACAACTAGAGTGGGAACTAATTTTTTTGTGTTTTTGATAAGAGAAAGCAAACCAAACTAAACTAAAAAATTTGGAGTTTTTGATTAAAAATGCAAAAAATCCAAGCAAAAGAAACTAAGCAAAACAAAAAACAAAGTAAAGAGAAAGGTTGTGAAGGACTCCCCTTGTGAAGACGTCCTTAGCCTCCCCAGCAACGGCGCCAGAAAAGCTTGATGATGGCGCTATATCAACGTGAAGCGCTTCATCAGGAAACCCCAAGAGCAAGGTGTGAAGTAGCATAGCAGCAAGCTTTCCTCAGTAAGAAACCAAGGTTATCGAACTAGTAGGAGGAAGGAAACATCTCAAAGGTGTTGCAAGCAACTTGGAAACCTGCACAACAAAAACTCAAGACTTTGCCCCAACGAATCAGTGAGGTTGTCAATCTCACCGGTTTGTTGTCACAAAGGATTAACTATATGGTGTGGAAGGTAATGGTGGTTTGCAGCAAGTAAACAGTAACAGTGGAGGATGTATCAATGGTAAAGATTGGACCGGGGTCCATAGTTCACTAGAGGTGTTCTCCTTAGATAAACAAACATGACATGCTGGGTAAACAAATTATAGCAGGGCAATTGACAGGACTGAGCAAGGCATAAAAATGCAATACTAGACATCAAGATCCTATGAGATTTGATTGGGCAATACAACAAGATACATAGACCGCCATCCAATTGTATCTATGACTAGAAGTCCACCATCAGGTTATCATCCGAACCCCCTCCGGTATTAAGTTGAAACAAATAGACAACTCCTTTAAGCAAAGTGTGTAAGGTAAACATTCCACTTGTTCCATGAACAAGAGACCGTTGTTTTCTCCCTAGTAGAAACAACACATCTACAACCTTAGATATTTCTGTCACTTTCCTTAGATTAAATAGAGGCATGAACCCACTATCGAGCATAAATACCCCCTCTTGGAGTCACTAGCAACTACTTGACCAAGATAGCTACTTACAACGGAGAGCATGCAAGATCACAAACAACACAGACATGATAGAATCAATAAGACAAAACCATTAATCAATATGACATAGTAATCTCAATATCCATCGGATCCCCGCAAACACAACATGCATGATTACAAATAGATGAGATATTGATCATGAACGGAGCTCACAAGATCTAGACATGAAATCACAAAGGATGATATAGAACCATGTAGCTACTACATGGACCCATAGTCCAAGGTGGAACTACTCACGCTTCATACCGGAGGCAGGAATGATGAAGAAAAAGGCCTTCGGGATGATCTCCCCTCTGGCAGGGTGCTGGGAAGAGCTTCAGATCCCCTCCCCCGATCTAGGGACGATGGTGGCGGAGGCTATAGACGGTTTCGTGGAATATTTATCGGGTACTTAGGTTTTAGGCATCGGGGGCTTCTTATAGGCAAAGAGGCGAGGCAGGAGGGCGGCCAGGGGGCCCACACCCTGCCCAGGAGCGGACCAGGGTGGGCCCGCGCCTGGGGGGTGCAGCCGCCCTGTGGATCCCCTCCGTCTCTCCTCTAGACTCCGTGTTCTCCTTGATGAAATATTGACTTTGGCTTTTGTCCCTTCCAATTCCGAGAATATTTCCTTACTAGCTTTTCTAGTACCAAAAACAGCAGAAAACAGGCAACTAGCACTATGGCAACTTGTTAATAGGTTAGTACCAGAAAACTTATAAAAACACCTCAAAGTGTGGACAAAGCAAAGTAGATACTAAACAAGCATGGAACATCAAAAATTATAGATACGTTTCCGACGTATCAGGTATCGAAGCGAACCTGAAGAAAATTAGGGCCATACTGGCCATGGAGAAGCCCAAGAACCTCAAGGGCATCCAACGGCTAGCTGGGCGAATCGCGGCGCTGAGCAGATTCATCAGCCGAATGGTTGAGAAGGCCCTCCCCTTTTATCAGCTGCTGCGCAAGATGGATAAGTTTGAGTGGACACCCGAAGCGGACAATGCGTTCGAAGACCTCAAGCGGCTGCTCTCCACATCACCTATCCTGGTCACGCCTAAGGAACGGGAACCTTTGCTGCTATACATCGCAGCTACTCATCAGGTGGTCAGCACAGTACTCGTGGTCGATCGACCCGAAGATGGCAAGACCCACGGGGTCCAATGCCTAATATACTACCTCAGCGAGGTACTGAACCCGACAAAGCAGAGGTATCCTCACTACCAGAAGCTCGCCTATGGTGTATTCATGACAGCGCGTCGGCTGAACCACTACTTCCAGGAGCACAAGATCATGTTCGTCAACGACGCCCCGCTGTCGAATATCCTGAACAACCCCGAAGCTACAGGGCGCGTAGCCCTCTAGGGTATTGAGTTGTCTCCTCGAGACATAATCTATGAGCGGCGCACCGCCATCAAGTCCCAGATCCTCCCTGACTTCATCGTCCACTGGATGGAGCTCCAGCTACCGAACACTCCGGACATGTCACAGTCATGTACGATGCACTTCGACGGCTCCAAGCGCGAGGCTAGAGAAGGGGCCGGCATCATACTAATGTCCCCTCAAGGCGACAAGATGAAATACGTCCTTCGGATGAAATTTCGCGCCTCTAACAACGAGGCTGAATACGAGGCCCTCATCCACGGGGCATGAGGATGGTAAGGTGTGCGGCGCAACATGCCTCATCATCTACAGCGATTCAAACCTTGTCGTCTAGCAGACGATGAACGAGTGCGATGCTCACAGCGCTAACATGATCGCATACCACGTTCTCTACAACTCACTTGAAGGGGATTTTGATTGCTGCGAACTTCAGCACGTCGGCAGGGAAAGCAACCAGGAGGCCTACAGGCTCGCCAACATTGGCTCCACCTGCGCTCGGGTGCCACCAGGAGTGTTCCTCGAACAAATCTGCGTACCCTCCATCAAGAATAAATTCCCAAAAGGCTCCGCCAAAGATGCAAAACACTCGGGGGCTGCACTACCCGAAGGACAAGAAGGACCCAAAAAGCTTGACACGGAGGTCGAGCTGGTCAGCCTGATGCAAGTCATGGAAGTTGAAGAAACATGGACGCAGTCGTACCTTCGATACCTGCTAAATAATCAGCTGCCTGAGGAACCGACAAATGCCTGGCGTATATCTCGCCAGTCAAAGGCCTTCACCATCATCAATGGCGAGCTGTACAAGTGCAGCATTTCGGGTGTGCTCCAGCGATGCGTCACCATTGGTGACGGCAAAAACATCCTCAAAGACATCCACGAGGGTATCTGTGGCCATCACGCAGGCAGCCGTGCACTAGTCGCCAAAGCTCTATGAGTTGGGTTCTACTGGCCAACCACAATGAATGACGCCAAGGACATAGTCTAGAGGTGCAAAGCCTATCAGAGGTACGCGGACAAGCCACATGCGCCAGGATCTGAGTTGAGGCCTATACCATTAGCTTGGCCCTTTGCCCAATGGGGCCTCAACATGATCGGAAAACTGCCAAAGTCCTCGCCAGGAGGCCAAGTCTTCCTCCTGGTCGTAGTCGACAAATTATCTAAGTGAATCGAGGCCATGCCCGTCACCAAACAAAGCGGAAAAACGACCATCAAGTTTTTCGAGTCCATTGTCTACAGGTTCGGCGTGCCCCATGGCATCATAACGGATAATGGCTCGAACTTCATCTTGAAGTAATTCTAAGACTTCCGCGGGAACCTCGGGATCAACATATCATACGCCTCTGTGGCGCACCCACAGACCAACGGACAGGTCGAAAAGGCCAACGGCCTCATAGGCAACAACATCAAGAAGGTCCTACTTTGCCCACTCGAAAGGCTTGCGGGAGCCTGGGCAGACGAGCTACCCTCCGCCTCTGGAGCCTGTGCACAACACCAAACAGCTCGACTGGCTATACGCCCTTCTTCATGGTGCACGGAGCCGAAGCCGTGCTACCCGCTGAGGTACGCCACAAGGCCCCACGGGTCGTTGCTAATAGGGAGGCCGAATCATCGGCCGCACTCGAAGACGTCGTCAACACACTCGGTGAGGCACGCGACATTGTCGCGGCCCGCTCAGCGGTGTACCAGCAGAGCCTCCGAAACTATCACACCCACCGGCTGCGCCCAAGGTCCTTCATCGAAGGAGACCTCGTCCTGCAACTCAAGCAAGAAGGACACAAGAAGCTTCAGTCACCCTGGGAAGGACCCTAAATCGTCACCAAAGTCATCCCAGGTGGCACCTACCGCCTCATGGACGTCAAATCAGGAGTTAAATACTCCAATCCTTGGAACGTTGCACGACTACGACGCTTCTGTCCCTAGTTACCCTTTACTTTCCATAAGGCTATTCAGCCAAGGCTACTCAGCTAAACAATATACCTCCTCATTTGCTATGAATAAAAGCTAAGTTCCTTGGCCCAAAAAATCTTTTCCTTTACATTACTTATCGCTAAAACATACTCGGGGGCTGCGCCTCACCTTACGACATCGTCGATTGATAAACGAACGCATACAACCTGAGTAGCTGACCATGTCAGGCTAAAAAAGGGATATGCACATGCAATGCACTACGTGTCAATACATACAAACTTTATAAAGGGCATTACAAGCCCACTCGAATAAATAGAAACTTTACATTATCTCGTTTTCTTTATAGGACCTAATTGTTCTGGAGCATCACATTTTTCTGCTCCTCGAATAAATATACGATCTCTTCAGCATACTGTGCTACAGCTGCATAATGAAGGCGCATATCCCATACATTGCCACCTGGAGGAGGAGGCGGTCCAGCAGCTATCTCTACAAGATTGACATCGCGACGGTGCAGCCGAACGAGAGAAAGGGCTGCCTTCACCCCTGCAATCAGCTGATGGCGCACCAACTCCTTGACATGGCCTACATCCCGAAACTTCCCAAGAAGACCCAAAAAGCTAGAGGGTGCAGCATCAAGGGGAAACATGGTGGCCCAGACGGCTGCAAGCAACGACCTCACCTGCTTCAACACCCGAAGAACCTGGTGTACACGATCTTGCACCGTCGCAAGGACTATTTCTCGATCACGATCCATCCAAAAGAAGCCTCCGTCCTCTAGCTCTTGTTGCGTCAGACAATTCATCTAAATTGCGACGTGCTCCTTCTCTTCCCTCGGAATGAGATTCACAATTGCACAAGCATGGGGTGAGCCAGCATAAAAATAAGGCCCACTCGAAAGAGCATCAGTTCAAGAGGACTCACATTGGAGTTGCTCACCCATCTGCCGAAACTCTCCAAGCAAGAACTCCTCCCTGGCAGTGGCCCGCTCAGCTTTCGACTTCCACACATCCGCATGACCTCGGATGGTGAGGATGTCTTTTTCCAAACTGCGGATGCGATCATGCAGGAAGGGCAACTGCGACACCTCATCCAATGATGGGCGAGGATCAGGTGCAGGAAGAGTGATCACTGGAGCCTCACCTGAAGGGCCCTAGGGGTAAACAGGCAAATATGAATATCGCAAAGACTTTGGCCAGCAGTTAAAAAACAAAATCATATACATAAATAAGGCCACCCCGTGGCACAGTGAGACTTGTTCATACAAACGGTGTTACAAAAGACAGCAAAAGGAGAAAAGCTATACTAGATACAATGCAAGGGCCTAAGCGCCAGCACCTGGAGCAGCCTCGGAGCCAGACTTCCTACTTTTGTCCTCTCGCTGATTCTTTGCCGCATAATCGGCCAGGAGGTTGATGAGCTTAGGCCCGTAATGCTTATAGCGGGAAGCAAAAGAGTTAAAAGCTACCTCGGAGCCATCCGCTGTTGTCGGCATCTGGGAGGTGACCTGGGCCAGGTCCAGCTCGGCTCTGGACGCCATCGCCATGGCCAACCCCGTGGAGGCACCAATGCCCTTCTTCTTGTGTTTGTACTCCTAATACGTCGGAAACGTATCTATAATTTTTGATGCTCCATGCTTGTTTAGTATCTACTTTGCCTTGCTTTATCTACACTTTGAGGTGTTTTTATATCTTTTCTGGAACTAACCTATTAACAAGTTGCCACAGTGCCAGTTGCCTGTTTTCTTCTGTTTTTGGTTCCAGAAAGGCAGAAAATCAATATTCTCGGAATTGGACGGGACAAAAGACAAAGTCAATATTTTACCAAGAGGTACACGAATCCAGAAGATGAGACAGAGATGCGAACCAGGGCGGCCAGACCCCCCTAGGCATGGGTGGGCCCTGCCCCACGCCTGGTTAGGGTGTGGGGCCCCTGGCTGCCTCCCGGCCTCGCCTCTTCGCATATAAGAAGATCCCGATGCAGAAACCCCAAGTATCCCAATCAATATTCCATGAAACTTTCTGTAGCCGCTGCCACCGTCGTCCCTAGATCGGGTGGGATCTGCAGTTCTTCCCGGCACCCTGCCGGAGGGGAGATCATCCTGGAGGCCTTCTCTCCGGTATGATGCGTGAGTAGTTACACCTTGGACTATGGGTCCATGTAGTAGCTAGATGGTTGTATCTCCTCCTTTGTGCTTTCATGTATAGATCTTGTGAGCTCCGTTCATGATCAAGATCTAATCTATTTGTAATCATGCATGTTGTGTTTGCGGGGATCCGATGGATATTGAGATTACTATGTCAGATTGATTAATGGTCTTGTCTTTATGATTCTATCATGTGTGTGTTGTTTGTGATCTTGCATGCTCTCCGTTGTTAGTAGCTATCTTGGCCAAGTAGTTGCTAGTGACTCCAAGAGGGGGTATTTATGCTCGATAGTGGGTTCATGCCTCTAGTTTCCAAGGGAAGTGACAGAAATCTCTTTGGTTGTAGATGTGATTTTGCTACTAGGGAGAAAACAATGATCTCTTGTTCATGGAACAAGTGGATTGTTTACCTTACACACTTTGCTTAATGCAGTTGTCTATTGCTTGCAACTTAATACTGGAGGTGGTTCGGATGATAACCTGAAGGTGGACTTCTAGTCATAGATGCGGTTGGATGGCGGTCTATGTATCTTGTTGTATTGCCCAATCGAATCTCATAGGATCTTTTTGTCTAGTATTGCATTGTTATGCCTTGCTCAGTTCCTGTCAATTGCCCTGCTGTAATTTGTTTACCCTTCATGCCATGTTGTTAATCTAAGGAGAGCACCTCCAGTGAACTATGGACCCCGGTCCAATCTTTACCATTAATACATCTTCCACTGTTACTTGTTTACTTGTTGCAAACCATTACCTTCCACACAATAAATTTAATCCTTTGTTATAGCAAACCGGTGAGCTTGACAACCTCACTGATTCGTTGGGGCAAAGTCTTGAGTTTGTGTTGTGCAAGTCTTCGCGTTGCTTACAACACTTGTGTGACGTTTCCTTCCTCCTACTGGTTCGATAACCTCGGTTTCTTACTGATGGAAACTTGCTGTTGTGCTGCTGAACACCTTGCTCTTGGGGTTCCCAATAGGCTCCACGTTAACTACATGTATAGCCATCAAGCTCTTTCTAGCGCCGTTGCCGGGGAGGCTAAGGACGTCTTCACTAGGGGAGTCCTTCACTTCCTTTCTTTGTACTTTGTTTTTAGTTTGCTTTGTTTATTTTGCTTGGTTTTGTTTGCCTCTTTTAAAAAAACCCAAAAAAATTAGTCTAGTTTGGTTTGCTTCCTTTATTCAAATACACAAAAAATTAGTTCCTTCTCTAGCTGCTGCTGTTTTTGGCTTGCCCATCTTTGCCAAAATGAACTCCGCTGAGAACACCAAGTTGTGTGACTTCACTAGCACCAACAACAATGATTTCCTTAGCACACTTATTGCTCCACCTGCTCCTAATGCTAACTTTTATGAAATTAATCCTGCTTTGTTGAATCTTGTGATGAGAGAGCAATTTTCCGGTGCTAGTTCTGATGATGATGCTGCCCATCTCAATAACTTTGTTGAACTTTGTGAGATGCAAAAGTATAAGGATGTAGATGGAGATATTATTAAGCTCAAGCTTTTTCCCTTCTCCTTGAGAGGAAAAGCTAAAGAATGGTTGCTATCTTTGCCTAAAAATAGTATTGATTCTTGGACTAAGTGCAAAGATGCTTTTATTGGAAAATACTACCCTCCTGCTAAGATTATATCTATGAGAAGTGACATTATAAAATTTAAACAACTTGATAATGAACATGTTGCTCAAGCTTGGGAAAGAATGAAATCTTTGGTTTAGAATTTCCCCACTCATGGACTCACTGCTTGGATGATTATCCAGACTTTTTATGCAGGTTCGAACTTCTCCTCAAGAAACCTGTTGGATTCAGCTGCTGGAGGTACCTTTATGAGCATCACTTTGGGTGATGCAACTAGACTCCTTGATAATATGATGGTTAACTACTCTGAATGGCACACTGAGAGATCTCCACATGGTAAGAAGGTAAATTCTGTTGAGGAAACTTCCTCTTTGAGTGATAAGATTGATGTTATTATGGCTATGATTATTAATGGGAAAGCTCCTTTAGATCGTAATAGTGTTCCCTTAGCCTCTTTGGTTGCTCAAGAAGATCAAGTTGATGTGAACTTCATTAGAAACAACAATTTCAACAACAATGCCTATAGTAATAATTTTGGTGGTGACAACAATTATAGACCTTATCCTCCTAATAATGGAAATTCCTATAAAAACTCTTACAACAATGCTAGAAGTGCCCCCTCTGAACTTGAAGTCATGCTCAAAGACTTTATTTGTTAAAAAACCACTTTCAATAAGGCTATAGAGGAAAAGCTTTTAAATGTTGTGAAAAATATATCCTCTTTGTCTGAAGCTCAGTCCTCCTTGATTAATAAAATGGTTGCTAAACCTGAAACCATGGAAAATACCTTTTCTACTGCTCATGCCATAAAAGTTACTATTGATGAAAATGTTAGGTTGTTAGCTCAACTTCATGCTAAGTGGGAAAGGGAAGCTGAAATTGATAGAAACAATAGTGTGTGAACTATTACCACTAAACCACAAGTAGTCCATATTCCTCCTCCTACTATGCCTAAGCCTATTGAGCCTACTACTAGTGATGCTAAGTTTGATTTTTCATATTGATGGTTGCAATATTTTTGAAGTGATTATGTTCTTACAAAAGCTTGCTAGAAGTCCCGATGCTAGTGATATGCATATTGCTTTCACCAAACACAATATGATGCTCTTGTTAAGATTAAGGAAGAGAAGCTAAAACACAAAGCTTCTATTTCTAGGAAAGTAGAAGATAGTTGGGAACCCATTATTAATATGCAAGTGAATGACTTTCATCTCAAAGCTTCATGTGATCTTGGTTCTAGTGTCTCTATTATGCCTAGGAAGATTTATGAAATGCTTGATTTGCCACCATTGGAAGATTGTTATTTGGATGTCCCACTTAATGATAATGCTAAGAAGAAACTCATGGGGAGTATTAATGATGTTCTCATTATGGTTAACAATGCTTATGTCCCTGTGGATTTCTATGTTTTGGATGTTGAATACAATGCTTCTTGTCTTATTACTTTGGGAAGACATTTTCTTAGAACAGTTGGTGCCATCATTGATATGAAAGAAGGTACCATTAAATATCATTTTCCATTCAAGAAAGGTATTGAACACTTCCCTATGAGGAGATAGAAGTTGCTTTTTGCTCCACCTTTGAAAGCAAGGTTTGATGTTAATGCTTCTTCATTTGAAAATACTTGATTCTTCTTGCTTCTTGTGCCTAACTTAAAGGGTTAAAGAAAAGTACTTGTTGGGAGATAACCCAAGAGTTTCCTTGAGTCTTGGAAGTTATTACTTCAATAATGACCTCTCCTCATCCTTTTTGTTTGCTTTTTGTGCCAAGAATAACCTCTAATGAGAGGGAAGTAAGATTTGGGGAGTTGCTGTCCCGAAACAGATTTCTGTCCTTCACAAAAATATTTCTTGAGGAGTCTCTGTAACTCTGATTGAGCTGAAAATTTATGAATAAATCCCCCAGTATGTTATATAACTTTTGTTAGTTCAACACTTTTTTATTTGAGCAACAGAAGATTTTCTAAAAAATCGGTTTCTACCTGCTGGTCTGTTTTGACAGATTTCTGCCATTATTTGCATTTGCTTCTTATTGATTCATTTTTGAGTTCTCTTTAGGTGAATTGAGCTTTTTGAAGGAGTTGATACAGTATCTTGTGTTTTTAGTGAAAAGTCTTGCTGTTCCAAAGCTTTTCCAGAGGCCTAATATCTTTTGAATACACTAATATTGCTAATGAAGATTGTATGAAGTTTTGTATGAAGGAAAACATTTCAGGTGTAAAGAGAGAATGATGTAATGAGATAAATAATGGACAAAATATCAAGATTGGGGATGACACCCCGGTGTCACCCCAAGAAATATCCAAGAGGTACAAGCGTCAAAGCTTGGGGATGCCCAAGGCATCCCCTTCTTCATCAATAAAAATCTCAGGTCTGTTTAGACACTTCGTTTTTATTGTTTCATGCATAGAGCGTCTTAGTTTTAGTTTGCCTTGCTTAGGTTGTTTAGTTTGCTTGAATAAAGTAGTTTGGACCCCCGTTCTCGCTATGTTGTTACAAATAAGTTTCTTGGTGTTGGAAAGGAGTAGTAAGTTCTTGCTTGTAAGTGCAAGAAGAGCTTGAATTGACTGTGACTTAGACTTTAGCATGACATGCTAGGTGTTGTTTTGACCTTATGCTTAGTGATTATTGTTGTAGCATGTCTTGATCCAAACAATTAGGATTTCTTAGTGTGCCTTGAAGAAATTATGCGTTGTTTTAGCATGCAAAAGCATAGTATTGTGGTATTCTCCTTTGATGCTTTGTTTGGGTTGACTTGGCACATGATCACACCATGTTATGACTATGAACAAGTCACCATAGCCTCTATGATCATTTAGTCCTTGACTTGTAGTGACACTCTATGCTTTAATTAGTAAAGTTTTGTTGCTCTGCATGATTATGGCCATTATGCTCTCTTAGTTGGTTGCTCCCAGTCTGTTGCTAGCCTCCAATTGTTTGAGTAAGCTCTACTCATGCTTCCAACTCCTAAGAAACCAAGTTTTTCCAAAGTGTCCACTATAAATTCCTATGCATGGTGTGTTATACCATTCCAAGTATATTCTTGTTTTCAGCTATCTTCCAATTAAAAACTATTTTGTTATGTGAAAACTTAGTGATTAAAGCCCTCACAAACTTGATGGCACACTTTATATTCTTCGCCCCTAATAAACTTGAACCATTGTGTCGTCTATGTTGTATATGCTTGCACTTATACATTGGAATTAGCAGAACCGTGCTGTCACGGGGATTGCACTTTGTACTCAGTTGATATCATGATCTTTTATCTATGGATGTTACCAGTGTGAAATAAAGAGGGAACTTGTAAGTCCATGGAGTATGTATTTTGTGTTAGAGAAACGCCTGGGCCGCTAGCCTAAGCCATGCCTAATCATGGTGGAAACTTGCATCATCACCATAGTGATCTATCTATGAATCATCCTCAATAAAAAGCTATGCATATAGTAAATAAAAAGATCGCTGAGATGCTCATTGTCTGCTTGCCTTGTCATTTTGGTTATGGGATAGCTCCTGTACCATGTGCAAGGGGTACCCCGTTGGCAGTTCTCTATGATATGCATGTACTTACAATGACAAGAACTTACAGGTGACTGAAGTTGAGTATCATGAGGTATGGCCCTCATATTCAAGGGACTTGAGATTGCCAACTTATACTTCGTCAAGCATATACTCCATAGTTTGTTCACTTTAACCTTAACCACTTCAAGATTCTTATGATAGGGGCAATGAGGGATGAAAGCTAAAAAGTACCATAATTTTTGGAAGCTCTTTTTGAAACTTGAAATCCATGCTTCCCTTTGTGAAGGGCCTTTCTTTCACAATTATTTGAGTCTCCACTTCTACCTTTAGGCACCATTAAGAGAGCATAGTTGTCATTCTATGTGCAGTGTCCCAAAACTTATTGATTGATGCATATTGTGATACTACTTTTTCTTATGCTACTTGTTTCTAGTCAACCTTGTGAACTTTGAAGGTGTCCTATGCATTTATTTGCTACTCTATGAGGGACAAGCTGAATGCCACTATGATATGTTTTCTGTATGTGAAACAAACAAACGTTTTTCAATCCATGTTATTCGTGATCTTTGTTTGTAGCCTTTCATGTTGCATGCATAGCTACTATGTCCTATTGTTAGAACTCCATCTTTCATGCACATGTTTAGAGTTCTTTGATCCCAGCTTTCAATGCTTGCAAATGATTTGATCTTGGTTTTGATGGTGCATGTCACCTCAAAAATTATTATTTTTACCACTTACCTACTCGAGGACGAGAAGGAGTTAAGCTTGGGGATGCTTGATACGTCGGGAACATATCTATAATTTTTGATGTTCCATGCTTGTTTAGTATCTACTTTGCCTTCCTTTGTCTACACTTTGAGGTTTTTTTATATATTTTCTGGAACTAACCTATTAACAAGTTGCCACAGTGCCAGTTGCCTGTTTTTGTGACGTTTCATTCCTCCTATTGGTTTGATAACCTCGGTTTCTTACTGAGGGAAACTTGTTGCTGTGCTGCTTCACACCTTGCTCTTGGGGTTCCCAACAGGCTCCACGTCAACTACGTGTACATCCATCAACTCCACCGGAGCTTCGTCCGACAGAACATCCGCCAGAGAATCGATGTCCTTAGGGGCCTTGTCTAGGGAGTTCACTGCAGAGGAACAACGATCTTCGATCGCTGTAGCAGCATCCGCCATGAAATCTCCATGCTCCAGCATGCCGCGATCAAAGGCGATGCCAGAAGCATTTGGCATAAATAGTATGAGAGAAATTCAAGTGAGGAAAAAACAAATTAAAAAAATATGCGGAAGACACAAAAGAAGACAAGAAGTAGTTTACCAGAGATAGCCTTGGCAGCAGCCATGCGCTTGTCATTCATGGCCTTCTCCCGAGTAGCTGCAACGGCCGCGAGATGCTGCTCACGGTCTTCGGCCTCCTTCTGTAGGCGCTCCTTGGCCTCCGCAGCATCCGCTGCCTTCTTCTCCGCGTGGCCAAGGCTCTTTTCGAGAGCGTTCAGCCTACGGAGAGCAGCATTTTTCTCATATGCAGAATGAAGAAACATTAGGGTAAGCAGAAAAAACAAAATTGTTGCACTCAAAAAAATTAAACAAGACGAAAGCTACGCACCTCGGAGCTGCTTCAGCTCACCCTCTAGCGATAGATGTTGCTGGTTGAGGAGGTTGGCACCGCATACAAAAGGCTACAGAGGAAGCAAACAAACCCGATGAATAAAGGGCTCGGGGGCTCCCCCGCAAAGAAAAAGACCAACATGTCAAATACTCGAGTGCTCCCCCCACGCAGTAAAAGAACAACACTTACATGCTCAGGTGTGGACTCCGAAGGTTTGCATATCGCCTTTCGAGTGATGAGTGCACGAGACTCTCGCTTCGCGGAGCTCGAATCCTCGTCCTCGGAGTTGGCCACCACCTGGGGAAATGAAGCTGTCGGCTTCGATACCGCAATCATCTCTTCGGTGTCCTCACCAGGGGACTCCTCCGAATGATTACTGCTAACATTTATCAGATCAACAATAGGCTAAAACTACGAACATGAACATGGTAACAAGACTCAAGCAAAATTACTTATGATTCAATGTCAGACAAATTGAAGATAGGAGCCGCCTTCTCCTTCTTCTTCTTCTTCTTCTTCTTCTTGGCCGGCGGTTGCGGGGCCACCACCCGAATGGGCACGGCAGGAAAAGGTGCAAATGACGCACCCTCATCCTCACCAAGCTACTCGAGGAAGGACGAAACCCTTGGAGTTGGTGGCATCGCCCCATCCGAAGATTCCCTCCGGGAGAGTATTCGGGTCTGTCCTTCGCTCGGCTCGGGGGCTCCCGTGGTAGGATACTGCACCAGAGGAAGCTCATAATCGGAATCTGCCACTTCATTATCTGACGCAATTGGGAACTTCTCAGGTAGAGGAGGTGTCATCCCCGCTACCTTGAAGTTCTGCAAATCGAAGACAATAAGATCATAAACTATCAGTACATATAGCAAACAGTTAGCACTCAAAATAGCGCAACACGCAACTACAAGTTTTTCACATGTGGGACTACTTTCTTCAGACTAAACGAGGAGGTCAAGGATTTCCCCGGAAGGTCCTCGTCAGCCTTGTACTTCAGCAGGGGACGACGAGCTCTATCAAGGTCACCCGAAGACAACTCCTCAGGCAAAACCCTTGTCAGATTGCTCCGGCCAACATACAGGAACAATGGGTGCGCCCTCGCTTGGAGCGGTTGCACCCGACGCTTGAGGAAGGTGCGGATGATGTCAACATCATTGACCTCTGATGACTCCTTGATGGCACCAGAAAACTTGTGTAACACCCTCAGAATCGGCCCTATGCAAGTTTTAGCGAAACTCGCCAAACCCGCATAGAAACGATTCAAAGGTGCCCACCAGGCACTTTCGTGCGGGTGGAAAACGAAGTAATAACATTACACAACAGTCCTCGATGGGACCCACAGAACAGATATATATATATATATAAGAGCGACTCAATGAGTCCAGAATACAGATATACAATACAAAGATCCAAATCACCTCGAAAACAATACGGCGTCCGAGTACGGACAAGATGCAAATTGAGCTAAGAGCCCTGAAGAATAACCAATGGCGTCCATAACCCCTGTGCCAAGCCGTAAGGGTAACCCCGCTAACGACGCCGATCTCAAAACCTGCTTAAACAAAAGGGGTGCCGACAAAGGGCAAAGGAAAAGAGGAGCGTTGAGGCCGAAGACACGGGGCGAGGCTAGAATTCGCGGTCCTCGCCTACATAGGTATGGTGGATCGAGCGGCAAAGCATGCACTAAACAACCTATAGAGACTCGATATAACCGCCGGCTATCGAGAGGGATAAGAAAGACCTATTCGAACCAACGACACTACCACCAAACATACCCATCCCGGTATTTCCCCTCGAGACCAAAAGAGGAAGTCCACCGAGGAACTCACCGATTGGCAGTTTATTTATTCGATTATCGTTGCAGCAATTACTAGTCGTATAGATAGCAATCTCGATAAAATAAGCAAAGGGCACTTTTAGTTAACCATTCCGTTAGAAGTTGCGACACTTACTAGTCGGATACAATTAGCATGAGATATCCCAAAACCCAGTAGTTGTTGGTACTTTTATTTAGCCATTCCGTTATAGTTGCAATACTTACTAGTCGATACAATGGTCATGGCGACAACCCAAACAAGCAATTGTTGGCAGTTTTATTTAGCCATTCCATTATAGTGAAGCTAATTACTAGTCATTATAAAGTCAATTTTATAGCACTACTTTAGTTATAGTTGTCTATGATCGAGATATCGTGCTCCAAGTCGTCCATAACCGCTGACACGGCTTTGAGAAAGTTTTACCCTGCAGGTGCACAAATAGCAACACACACTCGATCAACCTCGAAAACCAAATCAAACCCAACGAGGCCTTCACGACAAAGCAATCACAGGATTCAGAAATATTTAAGGTGGCCACCCATTGAGTACACCATAGAACGGTTAGCGACTCCGAGACGGACTCAAGGTTTGCGCCAG
The DNA here is from genome assembly GCA_030063025.1 of Avena longiglumis. Lineage (NCBI taxonomy): Eukaryota > Viridiplantae > Streptophyta > Magnoliopsida > Poales > Poaceae > Avena > Avena longiglumis. The sequence continues at coordinate 154,007,950 of CP125978.1, forward strand.
TGGCTATAAACGACTGGGAACCCGAAAATGTGACTGGGCTTGTCGATACCGCGAAAACACTCCGCTTACCTAAACAGTACAGGTGCAGTACCTCGCACAATTTAGATAAAGCAGTAAAGCATGGCATAAGTACATGATAGTAAATAAAACCTCAAACTAGTTTGTGGCCCCAAGAAATAAGAATGAATCAAGCTCTGGCTCAGGGGGGTCCCATAATCCTCCCGGATGTGGATAGCGCTAATATTCAAGGAACAAGTATCAAGTACTCGGGGTCCTACGGGACACAAGTGGACGGTTAAAAACCAAATAACATCTATTGCCCACCTGTGCCTCTGCATTTACCTACATCAATTTTAGTTATTAAACAATAATTAAAGTTATGATCATCTCCAACATTAAACACACGGCAATACTCCAACAACTGTGGTACTTGACGACACGCAACAACACTTGAGCAAGCGACTACGACGCGCAGGTCCAACTATCTACCAAACAACAGGTAATAGGAGGTGTCCAAGGCAATATAAGGATGCAAGGGATATCACGGGTACGAAAACTAGAGCATCACAACACAAATAGCAATAGATCAACAGGAGGGAATAAATACTATAAAAGTAAGATAGGTAGAAAAGGGGGAGATGCTCGCCTGAAAACATTGCCGAAGGTTCAACCGAAGATCGGGGCGAAGCTCACATCAACTCAACGGCCCAATCCGCGAAGAAGCAAAACACTAGAAGAAACACCGGATGCACTATTTAATACTACGGCAAAAGATCGGGCATGATGCATGTATGATGTATGACATGGCAAGGATGCGATGTAATTAGGCCATATTAAGCGGAACCGGGGTCCCGACAATTAAATATATGGTTCATGTTGTTTAGCTACCCCACAATTTAAATGTTGTCTTAACAAGGCAAAATTATATCACCGGTTCGCTACACAAATTTTAAATGGAACCAATATGAGACTAGATTTGTCCGCATATGGGCCCCATATTTAATTATGAAGTGACTCGGCATAAAGCTCCCAAACCACACAATATGCATGCGAGATGAATGATTTAATGCAACAAGTTATATTATTTATAAAATATAGGTCATGGAAAGGAGGTCACACTTTGGGGTTCGGCGAACTTGGGCTCCGGGGGTGTTCGGGGTTCGACAGGGTTCGTCGGGGATCGGTTCGACGGGAAACGAGGTTCGGACTCCGGGATTTAGGGTCTTCGGATATGTGAAGGAGAACATGGCGTTCCGAGGAGAAGATCTTGGCGTGCCGAGGGTTCGGTCTTCAAATCCCGGGAAGGATGTCTTGTGGTTTCCCGTGAAGCCGATCTTGACGCTCGGTGCCCGTGAAGTAGAACTTGTCGTCCGTATTTTGTCGGTGGTGAACTTGACCGATGGTCTTCGGGTCCGGTAAGGAGCACTTGGCGTGGCGATGCACGGATCGGTCTTCGGTTCGGGGTCTCGCGTCCGTGATGAAGATCATGGCATCCGGTTCTCGCGAACTTGGCGTCCGGGAGGAGTACTTGTCACCGGGTCTCGTGTCCTCGGGTCCGATTGAAGATCTTGGCGTCGCGATTGGGTTCCACGCCGGAGTACTTAGGGTTCCTTTCGATTGTCGGTTTTGAACTTGTTGCAATTATCCTGTCGGGTTCATGGCTCGAAACCATAGAGGGGAGCCACACGGCTGATCTTGAGTCGGTGAGGACTCATGAACAAGCTTGGGTAGCTTACTGACTTGGTGTCCCCATGGAACACATGGGCAGGAACAATGGTGAATACGGTCACGACCACGCGGGCGTCGCATGCACCAAGAGTACTGCTAGGGTGGCCACGCACGTGCTCACGGGAAGGAACAGCGCATGCGGAAGGGTCGAAGTGGAGGAAGCCACGAGCTCGACGAGGTGAAAAGAGGGACCTAGCGGTCGAGGCGCCAGGAGGGGCGGCCGGTGGCCGGGCGTGACGCAGACAATGTCAGTGGGGCACCGGGACAAACAAAGGCAATGGTGGTCGAACCGGAGGCGGCCGGACGCGGTCGGCGAAGAGGAGGCCCCAGGCGGCACTAGTGCTGGGGCACGCGTCCGGAGGCGGGGACCGGAAGGTGGGGTCCGGCGGCGCGATAAGAGGCCTGCGCGGCGATGGTCGCGAGATGTAGGGTCAGCGAAGGTGCGAGGATCCGGCGGTGGCGCCAGAGTAGGTCGCGAGCGGGGAGAAGCTCGGGTGGAGGCGAGGAGGCGGAGGAAGAGGGGGCCCGTGACAAGGAAGGGCGCACGCGGCCAGAGGGCTCCCATGGCGGCGGGGCGGAGGTGAGGACGGCAACAGGGGCGGCCTCGGGGAGGGCTCCGGGGTGTAGGCGACGGGGAGGAGGGGCGAGCAGGGCGCCAGGGCGAGGGGGTGACGTGGTGGAGAGGGCCACGGGGCGCTGACGGCGGCGGGGATGGAGCCTCGCTCCTGGCGGCGGTCCTTGCCCATGGGTGGAAGGAGGGCCTCGGGGAGAGAGAGAGGTGCGCGAGAGGAGCGTGGGGATTACAGGGTAGGGGGAAGGCTGCGTGTGTGTCTGGTGTGGCGGCGAGGGGAGTGGCCAGGTGTAACACCTCAGATCGGCCCTATGCAAGTTTTAGCGAACCCGCCAAAACCCGCAGAAACGATTCAAAGGTGCTCACCAGCACTTTCGTATGGGTGGAAAACAAAGTAATATTACACAACAGTCCTCGATGGGACCCTCGTAATGCATATATATATACAACACGACTCCATGAGTCAAGAATACGATATAATATACAAAGATCCAAATCACCTTGAACGATAGAGCCCCAGCTACGGACAAGATGCAAATGGGGCTAAGAGCCTCAAGAATAACCAATGGCCCATAACCCCTTTAGGCCAAGCCGGAAGGGTAACCACGCTAACGACGATCCCAAAACCTGCTTAAACAAAAGGGTGCCGACAAGGGCAAAGGAAAAAGAGGAGCGTCAAGATCGAGGCCAAGACACCGAGGCTAGAATTCGGCGGTCCTCGCCTACATAGGTATGGTGGACTGAAGCGGCAGCGACAGCATGCACCGAACTCCCAATAGAGACTCGATACAACTAGCGGTTATCAGAGAGGGGTAAGAAAGACCTATTCGGAACCAACCTGATGCTAACACCAAGCAAACCCATCCTGGTGTTTCCCCCTCGAGACCAAACGAGGAAGTCAACCGAGGAACTCACACAGTTGGCAGTTTTATTTATTCAGTTATCGTTGCAGCTATTACTAGTCAGGTATAGATAATCATCCTGATAAAATAAGCAGTGGGCACTTTGATTTAACCATTCCATTGTAGTTGCAACACTTACTAGTCAGATACAAATAGCATGAGATAACCCCAAAACCCAGCAGTTGTTGGTACTTTTATTTAGCCATTCCGTTGTAGTGAAGCTGATTACTAGTCATATCGGGTACAAGTCAATTTATAACAATAAACTTTAGTTATAGCTGTCTATGATCAAGCACTGTGCTCCAAGTCGTCCATAACCGCGGACACGGCTTCTCGAAAAGATTTAACCCTGCAGGGGTGCACCAAAGTATCCACAAGCACTTCGACCCTTTTGCCGATCAGTTAACATACACCCATCGGTATGTCGGCGGGCCTAAGTCATGACGCTCCTGCACTAAAGCAAGCACGGGGCCACCCCACTAAGTCTACCGCAACGAAGTCGGCCGGTTCCGAGACGGACTCGGGGTTTATGATGGTCGAACGACAAAATCCCAAACTGGACTGTCGATACCGCGAAAACACCGCTTCCTAACAAGACAAAGGTGCTCCTCGACAATCGAATAAAGCAAAGAAGCATGGCATAAGTACAGGATAGTAAATAAAAACTCAAACTAGTTTGTGGCCCCCAGTACAATACTTTGAAATCAGGTAATAATCAATGGGGGGCCCATATCTCCCCACCTGTGGTTAGCGCGCTCGATCTCGGAATAGGTGTCAAGAACTCGGGGTAATACGGGACACAAGTGGGCGGTCGGAAACCAACATTATCTATCACCCACCGATGCCTCTGCTTACTTACTTCAATTTTAGTTGTTAAACAGTAATTAAAGTGAACGAAAAGTAAAGCCATGATCATCTCCAACATAGAACACGCGGCACTTCTCCAACAACTGTGGTACTTGACGACACGCAACAACACTTGAGCAAGCGACTACGACGCGCGGGTCCAACTATCTACCAAACAACAGGTAATAGGATGTGTCCAAGGCTATATATGGCTGCAAGGGATATCACGGGTACGAAAACTAGAGCATCGCAACACAGATAGCAAAAGATTAACAGGAGGGAATAAATACTAGAAAAGTAAGATAGGTAGAAAGGGGGAGATGCTCGCCTGAAAACATGTCGAGGGTTCAACCGAAGATCGGGTCGACACTCGCATCAACTCAACGGCCTTATCCGCGAAGACCAAAACACTAGAATAAACACCGGATGCAATATTTAATACTACGGCAAAAGATCGGGCATGATGCATGTATGATGTATGACATGGCAAAGGTGCGATGCAATTAGGTCATATTAAGCGGAACCGGGGTCCCGACAATTAATTAGATGGCTCATGTTATTTATCTACCCCGCAATTAAATGTTGTCTTAACATGGCAAGATATGGTACCGGTTCGATGCACAAATTTAAATGAGGCCAATATGAGGCTAGATTTGCCCGCATATGGGCCCCATATTTAATTATATGGTGAATCGGCATAAGGCCCCCAAACCACACCAATATGCATGCGAGTATGACAATTTAATATGCATCCATTTGTTATTACATTTATAAAAATAGGGCTCGGGAAGAAGGGGTCACACATTAGGGGTTCGACGAACTTGGCCTCCAAGGGGTTCGGGGTCGGTCTCGGGGTTCAGGGTTCGACGGGATCGGTCTCGGACAACAGAGTAGATCTTGTCGCATCTGCGGTAGTCGGGCCATGTTGTCGGTCTTGTCGTCTCGCGCGAAGATCTTGGAGTCCCTCAGGTTCGGGTCTCGGCGTCCGAGGGGAGTACTTGGCGTTCCGGATCGGTCTTAGGTTCGGGGCCTCAGGGTCTTGGGGTTCGCGTCCTTGTGGCGATCTTGTCGTTCCGCGAAGGGGATCATGTCGGTCCACGGGGTCGGGCTTCGAAGCCAGGAAGGAGTACTTGGCGCTGCCGAGCGGAAGTCTTGGTGATCCTCGGGTCCGAGAAGATCTTGTCGCACGGTCCTTCTAGTGACGTTCGGGTTCGGCTTCTCGCATCAATCATCGGGTGGCTCCCTCATCGGTTGGTTCTTAGGGAACACCAAAACTTCATTCCACGACATAGATCGCCATAAGGAAAAACTTGCAGTGCCCTCACACTACTTCACCCATCTTCACAGCACCAAACCACAAGACGACACGATGCAAAACACAACAAAGCCTGGACAACAAAAGAGGAGGCGAACAGGGTCATGGGACGAACTGGCGGCATGGAGGCGGAGGAGGTTCGTGGTGGCATGTCGCAGTGGCGGCCCAAGAGGCAAGGGCGAAGCGAGGCGGAGGGGCCGAGCAGCGAGGGCTGGAGGGAGCTTGTGGGGACAGACGGATGGGCAGGGAGGCTCGGGAGGAGCTCAGCGGGCGACGCGGTGAGGAGGCAGGGAGGATGCGTGGCATGGGGCGGCTCACGGAGGAGTAGAGCATAGAGGAGGAAGGCGGCTGGGTGGCTCGGGCAAGCAAGGGCGGAAGCGGGAGGAGGAGCGGTTAGAGAGGGTGGCGAGGCGGCGGTGGTGAGGCGGAGGCGGAGCCGGGCGTCGCCAGCTGCCGGAGCCAAGGAGCCGGATGGGCGGCTGAGCTCGAGCAGGAGGAGTCATGGCTGCGGGCGCGGTTGGGAGGGACGGTGGTCGACGGCGATGGGAGGCCAATGAGCGAGGAGCAGCGGAGGCGAGGCAGTGGGTGGGGTCATGGGCGCGGTGGAGAGGAGAAGGAGAGGGTGCGGGGGAGGACGAAGCAGGAGGGGGATGACGCGGGGGAGACGCGGTCGCGTGCGGGGTGGGCCAGGTGCGGGGCCGGGGCGGGGAGTGCGTGCGTCTGTGTGTGTTGGGTGTGTGCGTCTGCCGTGTGGGGCCGCTGCGGTGGGGCCCGGTTGGCAGCGGGTTGGGGGCTGTGGGGTGTTGTGTGTGTGGCCAGGCGGTGAGGTGAGTGGAGAGAGAGGGGTTGGGCAGGTGGCGGCATGGGATTGGTTAGAGGGGAGTGAGAGGGTGAGGTGGCAGCCAGGGGTTGGTCCGGGTGAGGTGGAGGAGGGTTGGGTAGAGTACGACTGGGTAGTTTTAGGATTTTGGGTGGACCGTTCTGAACTGGGGGTGGCCGACTGGGTCGGATCGGCCCGGTTTGGCTGCCCCCATTGAAATAATTTAATATTTTATTTATTAAAAACGAGGCATTTGTAAACTGTTGGAAGACAAAACAAAACATTCTGGAGACCCGGGTTTTGGTTTTGAATTAAAGACGGGGCGTTTAGAAAACACGAACAGGTTTTCCCGAAATTAGTTTTATGCGAACAAATGCAAGATGATGGCGATGCTCAAATGCAATGTGGCATGATGACATGAGCATGCGGTCATGATGATGCAATGCACAAAATCAACGCGATTTTCTAGTAGTGGTTTTGCGGGATGCCACAATTCGACACCACTAACAATGGATCTCGCCCTCGAGATCCGCCTCATGGTACCGGAAGGGAGGTCGGCAATCTGCGTCTTCTCGCTTCATGTAGATCCTCGCGACACCACTAACAAGAGGTCGTTGACCTTGTTCGTCAAGAGAACACTCCGGATAACAACAGACGAAGTTAAAGAAAAGGCCACCTCTAACTTCCCTGGAAGGAGTAAAATTGCATCGATCCACCATTCACTATACACAGCAAATGATAAGAGTAGTGGTATGGTCGCGAATCCATCCCGCACTCAAAGCATTACTCTGCACGCGAATAGGCGGATTATGCAACCAACTCTCAGAATTAGACTGAAGATCTCGACAAGCGAGGTTCGGAAACAAAGGAGGGATGCAGACTCTGCATCGGATATGGCGTAGATGATGTCGTCGCGTCGGAAAACACCGGAAGGCACAAACAAGGAACAAAGAATGGTACCACAGACGAAGGATTCCTCGGCAGCATGAACACCGGACGTAGCATCACCGTTACCAAAGGAGGCGAAACCACAAGGTACGACGGAAACCCAACCACGAGAATTCCTGGACTCGAAGAAAGGGACGAGAGCGGATTCAAAACACGTAGAGGTAAGAGGAGAATAGCAGAGGGGTAAGGATTAAAATCAGACCTAATCAGAACTATCCAACCGATTTTCAAAAATAGTTTTGACACTCTACTTCGGCCGTTAGCTAGGTTATCCTACAGGCTGGACTTGTGGGGTATCGCAACTACTGAGCTCTGATACCACTCTGTAACACCCTCAGAATCGTCCCTATGCAAGTTTTAGCGAAACCCGCCAAACCCGCATAGAAACGATACAAAGGTGCCCACCAGGCACTTTCGTGCGGGTGGAAAACGAAGTAATAACATTACACAACAGTCCTCGATGGGACCCACGTAATGCATATATACAACACGACTCCATGAGTCAAGAATACGATATAATATACAAAGATCCAAATCACCTTGAACGATAGAGCGTCCACGGACAAGATGCAAATGGGGCTAAGAGCCACGAAGAATAACCAATGGCGTCCATAACCTGCCTAGGCCAAGCGGAAGGGTAACCTCGCTAACGAGGACGATCCCAAAACCGCTTAAACAAAGGGGTGCCGACAAAGGGCAAAGGAAAAAGAGGCGTCAAGATCGAGGCCAAGACAGCGAGGCTAGAATTCGGCGGTCCTCGCCTACATAGGTATGGTGGATCAAGCGGCGCGGCATGCACCGAACTCCCTATAGAGACTCGATACAGCTAGCGGTTATCAGAGAGGGGTAAGAAAGACCTATTCCGAACCAACCTGATGCTAACACCAAGCAAACCCATCCTGGTGTTTCCCCCTCGAGACCAAACGAGGAAGTCAACCGAGGAACTCACAGGTTGGCGCTTTTATTTATTCGATTATCGTTGCTATTACTAGTCGGTATAGATAATCATCCCGATAAAATAAGCAATGGGCACTTTGATTTAACCATTCCATTGTAGTTGCAACACTTACTAGTCGATACAAATAGCATGAGATAACCCCAAAACCCAAAGCGCTTGTTGGTACTTTTATTTAGCCATTCCGTTGTAGTGAAGCTGATTACTAGTCATATCGGGTACAAGTCAATTTATAACAATAAACTTTAGTTATAGTGGTCTATGATCACATCGTGCTCCAAGTCGTCCATAACGCGGACACGACTTCTCGAAAGATTTAACCTGCGGGTGCAAAGTATCCACAAGCACTTGACCCTTTTGCGGATCGTTAACATACACCCATCGGTATGTCGGGGGCCTAAGTCATGACGTTCCTGCACTCCAAAGCAAGCAGGGCCACCCCACTAAGTCTACCCAAACGAAGTCGGCCGGTCTCGACGGACTCGGGTTTATGCGACGATGGTACGTAACGACAGAAATCCCAAAAGCTGGACTGTCGATACCGCGAAAACACTCCGCTTCCTAAGCGACAGTGCTCCTTGCACAATCGTAAATAAAGAAGTAAAGCATGGCATAAGTACAGGATAGTAAATAAAACCTCAAACTAGTTTGTGGCCCCCAGTACAATACTTTGAAATCAGGTAATAATCAATGGGGGGCCCATATCTCCCCACTGTGGTTAGCGCGCCGATCTCTAACAGGTGTCAAGAACTCGGGGTCCTACGGGACACAAGTGGGCGGTCGGAAACCAACATTATCTATCACCCACCGATGCCTCTGCTTACTTACTTCAATTTTAGTTGTTAAACAGTAATTAAAGTGAACGAAAAGTAAAGCCATGATCATCTCCAACATAGAACACGCGGCACTTCTCCAACAACTGTGGTACTTGACGACACGCAACAACACTTGAGCAAGCGACTACGACGCGCGGGTCCAACTATCTACCAAACAACAGGTAATAGGATGTGTCCAAGGCTATATATGGCTGCAAGGGATATCACGGGTACGAAAACTAGAGCATCGCAAAACAGATAGCAAAAGATCAACAGGAGGGAATAAATACTAGAAAAGTAAGATAGGTAGAAAGGGGGAGATGCTCGCCTGAAAACATGCCGAGGGTTCAACCGAAGATCGGGTCGACACTCGCATCAACTCAACGGCCTTATCCGCGAAGACCAAAACACTAGAATAAACACCGGATGCAATATTTAATACTACGGCAAAAGATCGGGCATGATGCATGTATGATGCATGACATGGCAAAGGTGCGATGCAATTAGGTCATATTAAGCGGAACCGGGGTCCCGACAATTAATTAGATGGCTCATGTTATTTATCTACCCCGCAATTAAATGTTGTCTTAACATGGCAATATATGGTACCGGTTCGATGCACAAATTTAAATGAGGCCAATATGAGGCTAGATTTGCCCGCATATGGGCCCCATATTTAATTATATGGTGAATCGGCATAAGGCCCCCAAACCACACCAATATGCATGCGAGTATGACAATTTAATATGCATCCATTCGTTATTACATTTATAAAAATAGGGCTCGGGAAGAAGGGGTCACACATTAGGGGTTCGACGAACTTGGCCTCCAAGCGGTTCGGGGTCGGTCTCGGGGTTCAGGGTTCGACGGGATCGGTCTCGGACAACAGAGTAGATCTTGTCGCATCCGCGGTAGTCGGGCCATGTTGTCGGTCTTGTCGTCTCGCGCGAAGATCTTGGCGTCCCTCAGGTTCGGGTCTTGGCGTCCGAGGGGAGTACTTGGCGTTCCGGATCGGTCTTCGGTTCGGGGCCTCAGGGTCTTGGGGTTCGCGTCCTTGTGGCGATATTGTCGTTCCGCGAAGGGGATCATGTCGGTCCACGGGGTCGGGCTTCGAAGCCAGGAAGGAGTACTTGGTGTTGCCAAGCGGAAGTCTTGGTGATCCTCGGGTCCGAGAAGATCTTGTCGCACGGTCCTTCTAGTGACGTTCGGGTTCGGCTTCTCGCATCAATCATCGGGTGGCTCCCTCATCGGTTGGTTCTTAGGGAACACCAAAACTTCATTCCACGACATAGATCGCCATAAGGAAAAACTTGCAGTGCCCTCACACTACTTCACCCATCTTCACAGCACCAAACCACAAGACGACACGATGCAAAACACAACAAAGCCTGGACAACAAAAGAGGAGGCGAACAGGGTCGCAGACGAACTGGCGGCATGGAGGCGGCCAGAGGAGGTTCCGGTGGTGGCCGCGGTCGCAGGTGGCGGCCGGCCCGAAGCGGCAAGGGCGAGCGAGCAGGCCGGAGGGAGCTTGTGCGGAGGACGGACGGCAGCTGGCCAGGCTCACGGGAGGAGCCTGGGCGGGCCAGCGAGGAGGCAGGGAGGATGCTGGCAAGGGACGGAGCTCACGGAGGAGGAGAGCAGAGAGGAGGAAGGCGGCAAGGGGTGGCTCAAGTGGCGAAAGAGACCAAGGGAGGAGGAGCGGCGGTTAGAGAGGGTGGCGGGGCGGCGGGGAGCGGGGGTGAGGAGGAGGCGGAGCCGGCGGGGTCGTCGGCGGCTCGCTGGAGGGCGGCGCTGCGGAGCCGGATGGGGGGCGCGGCGGCCTGAGCTCGAGCAGGGAGGAGTCGCGGGCTGGGTCGGCAGCGGTTGGCGAGGACCGAGGTCGACGGCGATGGGGAGGCCCGGCGGCGGAGCACAGGGAGCCGAGCGGAGGCGAGGCAGTGGGTGGGGGCCGGTCATGGGCGGTGGAGAGGAGAAGGAGAGGGTGCGGGGGAGGACAGCGGGAGGGATGACGGGGAGGAGACGCGTCGCAAGGGGTGGGCAGTGTGGGGGCGGGGAGTGAGTGCGTCTGTGTGTGTTGGGTGTGTGCGTCTGCCGTGTGGGGCCGCTGCGGTGGGGCCCGATTGGCAGCGGGTTGGGGGCTGTGGGGTGTTGTGTGTGTGGCCAGGCGGTGAGGTGAGTGGAGAGAGAGGGGTTGGGCAGGTGGCGGCATGGGATTGGTTAGAGGGGAGTGAGAGGGTGAGGTGGCAGCCAGGGGTTGGTCCGGGTGAGGTGGAGGAGGGTTGGGTAGAGTACGACTGGGTAGTTTTAGGATTTTGGGTGGACCGTTCTGAACTGGGGGTGGCCGACTGGGTCGGATCGGCCCGGTTTGGCTGCCCCCATTGAAATAATTTAATATTTTATTTATTAAAAACGAGGCGTTTGTAAACCGTTGGCAGACAAAACAAAACATTCTAGAGACCCGGGTTTTGGTTTTGAATTAAAGACGGGGCGTTTAGAAAACACGAACAGGTTTTCCCGAAATTAGTTTTATGCGAACAAATGCAAGATGATGGCGATGCTCAAATGCAATGTGGCATGATGACATGAGCATGCGGTCATGATGATGCAATGCACAAAATCAACGCGATTTTCTAGTAGTGGTTTTGCGGGATGCCACACCAGGTGGCGGGATGTGAGTGGGTGGGGGAATGGCCAAGGGTGATGTGGCGTGCACCGATTGGTGCAGGTGAGGTGGAGGGGGCTGGGTAGAATTAGGATAGGTAGGAAAAGATCCGGGTAGCTAGGTTTATCTTGGGGTGGCCGATGGTGGATCGCCCAAGACGATGCTGCTAAAAATAATATAAATTTTTATTTAATTTAAAATAAACTTTTGTAAATAGTTTTTAGACAAATAAAAGACCCGGAAAAACCCGGCGCTTTAATTTGAAATTGAGACGGGGACTATTTAGAGAACCAAACTAGGCTTTTAGAAAATAGGTTTCGACAAACAAATGCATGATGACATGACGATGCTCAAATGCAATGTGGCATGATGACATGAGCATGCGGTCATGATGATGCAATGCACAAAACAACGCGATTTTCTAGTAGTGGTTTTGCGGGATGCCACAATTCGACACCTCTAACAATGGATCTCGCCCTCGAGATCCGCCTCATGGTACCGGGAAGAAGGGAGGCGATATGAATCTTCTCGCTCCGTGTAGATCTTCGCGACACCACTAACAAGAGGTCGTTGTCCGTGATCGTAGAGAGAACGCTCCGGGAACAAAAGGTCGAAGGTAGAGGTATCAACAAATAAAGCCACCTCTAGCTTCGATAGAAAGAGAGAACCGATGCATTCTCATCCACTTCAATGTACCAAAGCGAATAGAAGGGGTAGTCGGCATGGGGGTCAATCCATCACGCACCCAAACTATTACTCCGCACAATCAACAGAAAAGCGTGCAACCATTCTCGGAATCAGACTGAAGATCTCGACAATCGAGGTTCAGGAACAAAGGAGTAATGCAGACTCTGCATCGGATCTAGCGTAGATGATGTCGTCGCGTCGGAAAACACCGGAAGGCACGAGAAGGAACAAAGAGAAGTCCACCAGACGAAGGTTCCTCGGATAGCATGAAGACCAGATGTAGCAACACCGTTAGCAAAGGAGGAAGCGAAACCCTGAAGGTACGATGGAACCCAACCACGAGAAATCCTGGACTCGAAGAGAGAGAAGAGAGCGGATTCAAAACACGCAGAGGTGAGAGGAGAGCAGCAGAGGGGTAAGGAGTAAAATCAGACCTAATCAGAACTATCCAACCGATTTTTCAAAAATAGTTTTGACACTCTACTTCGGCCGTTAGCTAGGTTATCCTCTGAAATTTGGACTTGTGGGGTATCGCAACTGCTGAGCTCTGATACCACTCTGTAACACCCTCAGAATCGGCCCTATGCAAGTTTTAGCGAAACCCGCCAAACCCGCATAGAAACGATTCAAAGGTGCCCACCAAGCACTTTCGTGCGGGTGGAAAACGAAGTAATAACATTACACAACAGTCCTCGATGGGACCCACAGAACAGATATATATAACAGCGACTCAATGAGTCCAGAATACAGATATACAATACAAAGATCCAAATCACCTCGAAAACAATACGGCGTCCGAGTACGGACAAGATGCAAATTGAGCTAAGAGCCCTGAAGAATAACCAATGGCGTCCATAACCCTGCCCAGGCCAAGCCGGAAGGGTAACCCTGCTAACGACGTCGATCTCAAAACCTGCTTAAACCAAAGGGTGACGACAAAGGGCAAAGGAAAAGAGGCGTCGATCGAGGCCGATTACAGCGAGGCTAGAATTCGGCGGTCCTCGCCTACATAGGTATGGTGGACTGAGCGGCAGTGCAGCATGCACTAAACAACCTATAGAGACTCGATATAACTGTCGGCTATCAGAGAGGGATAAGAAAGACCTATTCGGAACCAACCTGACACTACCACCAAACATACCCATCCTGGTATTTCCCCCTCGAGACCAAAAGAGGAAGTCCACCGAGGAACTCACACAGTTGGCAGTTTTATTTATTCAGTTATCGTTGCAGCAATTACTAGTCAGGTATAGATAGCAATCCTGATAAAATAAGCAGTGGGCACTTTTAGTTAACCATTCCGTTGTAGTTGCGACAATTACTAGTCAGATACATTAGCATGAGATATCCCAAAACCTAGCAGTTGTTGGTACTTTTATTTAGCCATTCCGTTATAGTTGCAATACTTACTAGTCAGATACAATGGTCGCAAGCGACAACCCAAACAAGCAATTGTTGGCAGTTTTATTTAGCCATTCCATTATAGTGAAGCTGATTACTAGTCATTATAAAGTAAATTTTATAGCACTACTTTAGTTATAGTTGTCTATGATCGAGATACTGTGCTCCAAGTCGTCCATAACCGCGGACACGACTTTCAGAAAGTTTTACCCTGCAGGGGTGCACAAATAGCAACACACACTCGATCAACCTCGGAAAAACCAAATCAAAACCCAACGAGGCCTTCACGACAAAGCAATCACGATTCAGAAATATTTGAGGCCACCCATTGAGTACACACCTGAACGGTTAGCTGACTCGAGACGGACTCAAGGTTTGCGCCGATGGTATAAGCATCGGGAACCCGAAAATGTGACTGGGCTTGTCGATACCGCGAAAACACTCCGCTTACCTAAACAGTACAGGTGCAGTACCTCGCACAATTTAAATAAAGCAGTAAAGCATGGCATAAGTACATGATAGTAAATAAAACCTCAAACTAGTTTGTGGCCCCAAGAAATAAGAATGAATCAAGCTCTGGCTCAGGGGGGGTCCCATAATCCTCCCGGATGTGGATATCGCAAATATTGAAGGAACAGGTATCAAGTACTCGGGGTCCTACGGGACACAAGTGGACGGTTAAAAACCAAATAACATCTATTGCCTACCTGTGCCTCTGCATTTACCTACATCAATTTTAGTTATTAAACAATAATTAAAGTTATGATCATATCCAACATTAAACACACGGCAATACTCCAATAACTGTGGTACTTGACGACACGCAACAGCACTTGAGCAAGCGACTACGACACGCAGGTCCAACTATCTACCAAACAACAGGTAATAGGAGGTGTCCAAGGCAATATAAGGCTGCAAGGGATATCACGGGTACGAAAACTAGAGCATCGCAACACAGATAGCAATAGATCAACAGGAGGGAATAAATACTATAAAAGTAAGATAGGTAGAAAAGGGGGAGATGCTCGCCTGAAAACATTGCCGAAGGTTCAACCGAAGATCGGGGCGAAGCTCACATCAACTTAACGGCCCAATCCGCGAAGAAGAAAACACTATAAGAAACACCGGATGCACTATTTAATACTACGGCAAAAGATCGGGCATGATGCATGTATGATGTATGACATGGCAAGGATGCGATGCAATTAGGCCATATTAAGCGGAACCGGGGTCCCGACAATTAAATATATGGTTCATGTTGTTTAGCTACCCCACAATTTAAATGTTGTCTTAACAAGGCAAAATTATATCACCGGTTCGCTACACAAATTTTAAATGGAACCAATATGAGACTAGATTTGTCCGCATATGGGCCCCATATTTAATTATGAAGTGAATCGGCATAAAGCTCCCAAAACACACAATATGCATGCGAGATGAATGATTTAATGCAACAAGTTATATTATTTATAAAATATAGGTCACGGAAAGGAGGTCACACTTTGGGGTTCGGCGAACTTGGGCTCCGGGGGTGTTCGGGGTTCGACAGGGTTCGTCGGGGATCGGTTCGACGGGAAACGAGGTTCGGACTCCGGGATTTAGGGTCTTCGGATATGTGAAGGAGAACATGGCGTTCCGAGGAGAAGATCTTGGCGTGCCGAGGGTTCGGTCTTCAAATCCCGGGAAGGATGTCTTGCGGTTTCCCGTGAAGGCGATCTTGACGCTCGGTGCCCGTGAAGTAGAACTTGTCGTCCGTATTTTGTCGGTGGTGAACTTGACCGATGGTCTTCGGGTCCGGTAAGGAGCACTTGGCGTGGCGCCGGGTACGGGATCGGTCTTCGGGTTCGGGGGTCTCGGCGTCCGTGACGAAGATCATGGCATCCGGGTTCTCGGCGAACTTGGCGTCCGGGAGGGAGTACTTGTCGCACCGGGGTCTCGGTGTCCTCGGGTCCGATTGAAGATCTTGGCGTTCGGCGATTGGGTTCCATGTTGGAGTACTTAGGGTTCCCTTTCGATTGTCGGTTTTGAACTTGTCGTCGCAATTATCCTGTCGGGTTCATGGCTCGAAACCATAGAGGGGAGCCACACGGCTGATCTTGAGTCGGTGAGGACTCATGAACAAGCTTGGGTGGCTTACTGACTTGGTGTCCCCATGGAACACATGGGCAGGAACAATGGTAGATATGGTCACGACCACACGGGCGTCGCATGCACCAAGAGTACTGCTAGGGTGGCCACGCACGTGCTCACGGGAAGGAACAGCGCATGCAGGAAGGGTCAGAAGTAGTGGAGGAAGCCAGCGAGCTCGACGAGGTGAAAAAGAGGGACCCTAGCGGCGGTCAGAGGCGCGCAGGGAGGGGCGGCGGCCGGTGGCCGGCGGTGACGTGCAGGACAATGTCAGGCTGGCGGCAGCCGGGACAAACAAAGGCAATGGTGGTCAAACCGGAGGAGGCCGGACGCGGTCGGCGAAGAGGAGGCCCCAGGCGGCACTAGTGCTGGGGCACGCGTCCTGAGGCGGGGACCGGAAGGTGGGGTCCGGCGGCGCGAGAAGAGGCCTGCGCGACGATGGTCGCGAGATGTAGGGTCAGCGAAGGTGCGAGGATCCGGCGACGGCGCCAGAGGAGGTCGCGAGCGGGGAGCAGCTCGGGTGGAGGCGAGGAGGTGGAGGAAGAGGGGGCCCGTGACAAGGAAGGGCGCACGCGGCCAGAGGGCTCCCATGGCGGCGGGGCGGAGGTGAGGATGGCAGCAGAGGCGGCCTCGGGAAGGGCTCCGGGGTGTAGGCGACGGGGAGGAGGGGCGAGCAGGGCGCCAGGGCGAGGGGGTGACGTGGTGGAGAGGGACACGGGGCGCTGACGGCGGCGGGGATGGAGCCTCGCTCCTGGCGGCGGTGCTTGCCGATGGGTGGAAGGAGGGCCTCGGGGAGAGAGAGGTGCGCGAGAAGAGCGTGGGGATTGCGGTAGGTGGGGGAAGGGCGCTGGGCGCGTGTGTGTGCTGGGTGTGGCGGCGGCAGGTGGGGGAGTGGCCAGGTGGCGGGATGTGAGTGGGTGGGGGAATGGCCAAGGGTGATGTGGCGTGCACCGATTGGTGCAGGTGAGGTGGAGGGGGCTGGGTAGAATTAGGATAGGTAGGAAAAGATCCGGGTAGCTAGGTTTTGTACTGGGGGTGGCCGACTGGGTCGGATCGGCCCGGTACGGCTGCCCCCTAAAAATAATATAAATTTTTATTTAATTTAAAATAAACTTTTGTAAATAGTTTTTAGACAAATAAAAGACCCGGAAAAACCCGGCGCTTTAATTTGAAATTGAGACGGGGACTATTTAGAGAACCAAACTAGGCTTTTAGAAAATAGGTTTCGACAAACAAATGCATGATGACATGACGATGCTCAAATGCAATGTGGCATGATGACATGAGCATGCGGTCATGATGATGCAATGCACAAAACAACGCGATTTTCTAGTAGTGGTTTTGCGGGATGCCACAACTTGGTGCTTTGATGTGGAGTCTTGTTGGGAACCCCAAGAGCAAGGTGTGAAGAGTACAGCAGCAAGTCTTCCCTCAGTTGAGACCGAGGTTATCGAACCAGTAGGAGGAAGCAAACGTCACACAGGTGTTGCAAGCAACACGGAGACCTGCACAACACAAACTCAAGACTTTGCCCCAACGAATCAGTGAGGTTGTCAAGCTCACCGATTTGCTGTAACAAAGGATTAAACGTATGGTGTGGAAGGTAATGGTTTGCAGCAAGTAAACAAGTAACAGTGGAAGATGTATCAATGGTAAAGATTGGACCGAGATCCATAGTTCACTAGAGGTGCTCTCCTTAGAGAAACAACATGGCATGAAGGGTAAACAAATTACAGCAGGGCAATTGACAGGAACTGAGCAAGGCATAACAATGCAATTACTATCCAGAAAGATACTATGAAATTGATTGGGCAATACAACATTATACATAGACCGTAATCCAACTGCATCTATGATAAAAGTCCACCTTCAGGTTATCATCCGAACCCCCTCCAGTATTAAGTTGCAAGCAACAGACAACTGCTTTAAGCAAAGTGTGTAAGGTAAACAATCCACATGTTCCATGAACAAGAGACCGTTGTTTTCTCCCTAGTAGCAACAACACATCTATAACCGAAGATATTATTGTCACTTCCCTTGTAAACTAGAGGCATGAACCCACTATCGAGCATAAATACCCCCTCTTGGAGTCACTAGCAACTACTTGGAAGCACAAGATCTATACATGAAAGCACAAAGGAGGAGATACAACCATCTAGCTACTACATGGACTCATAGTACAAGGTGGAACTACTCACAAATCATACCGCGGAGAAGGCCTCTGGGATGATCTCCCCTCCGGCAAGGTGCCGGGAAGAGCTTTAGATCCCCCCCGATCTAGAGACGATGGTGGCGGCGGCTACAGATGGTTTTCGTGGATTTCTGATCGGGTACTGAGAGTTTCTGTATCGGGGGATTCTTATAGGCGAAGGGGCGAGTCCGGGAGGTGACCAGGAGGGGCAAACCCTACCTAGGCGCGGGGTAGGGCCCACCCGCGCCTAGGGGGTTTGGCCTCCCTGGCCCGCTTCGCCGTCTCCCCTCTGGACTTCTTGTTCCCCACGGAAAGTTATTGACATTGTCCTTCGTCCCGTCCAATTCCGAGAATATTTATTTACTAACTTTTCTGAAACCAAAAACAGCAGAAAACAAGCATCTGGCACTGTTGCAACTTGTTAATAGGTTAGTACCAGAAAACATGTAAAAAGCACCTAAAAGTGTAGACAAGTAAAGCAAAGTAGATACTAAACAAGCATGGAGCATCAAAAATTATAGATACATTTCCAACGTATCAGCATCCCCAAGCTTAACTCCTGCTCGTCCTCGAGTAGGTAAGTGATAAAAGAACAATTTTTAAGGTGACATGCACCCTCACAATAAAGATCCAACCATTTGCAAGCATTGAAAGCTAGGATCAAAGAACTCTAAACATGTGTGTCGTGGTATTGACCACAGAAGATGCTGCAATCGGCAGCGAGTAGTAGAACATGGGGAAAGGGCGGCCAGCCATCTGCGGTGCGAGATGAGGGCTGAGACACAAGGGTTTACCCAGGTTCGGCCCCCCGGAGGGTAAATACCTACTCCTGCTAGATTGTATTATGTTGAGAGTACAATGGGGCGAGCTCGAAGGCTAGGCGGCGAGTCGCTTGGGTGTATGATGGAACGTATCCTCTGGGCGTCCTCTAGGGAGGTTTATATAGACTCACCTCGCTAGGGTTTACATATCACAGCCGAATTAGTTAAGGATTTGGATATTCTATGACCTAGTCCGACTGGGCCTAGCTACGCTTCTGGGCCTTTAGCTTCCAGCCGCTTGAGTCCATGCCAAGTCTTGGTCCAGTCGCCGTCCTACAGGCCCACTCACTGACGGCTAGGGCCAGTAGGAAACGTCATGCTGGGTATACCCCGGTAGGCATATCCCCATCAGTAGTCCCCGAGGCTGCCGTTGATTTGTCGCATGCGTTTGCTGGCAGTCGGAGTATGAGGGTCCAATGCGGACGTCCAGTCCAATCGGCGGCAGACTCCTGAACAAAGGGAAGAACTAGTCATTTTAGTCGCAATAATGGCGACCAATCGTGTCGCAGCTCGGCGAACGGGTCGGCGGATACTTAGTCACTATTATAGTGATCGGATCGGCGAATCGTCGAGTCGCTGGGAGCAACGAGTCGAATGGATGAAGTTGGACCGTCAATTGGGGTCAAACTAGCCGTTGGGTAATCCAACGGTAACTTCGGCATAATTACCGCGTAGTAACGGCTCCCAAAACTGGCGGGTAGCAGACGCTATATAAGGAGAATGATAGGCGAACAGGGAAACGCTTCTTCGTTCTTCCTCTGATCTCGCTCGTCTCTGTTTCCTACTCCGCACAGCGATCTGAAAAATCCAGAGAGCCCTGATTTCCACCAATCTCCAATCGATGGCCCCCTCCACCGAGCCATGGGGCAGATCCAAATGCACTAAGGCGCTACTGTCATCCTTCGAGGAGGCTGGGATCCTTTGCGCCGGCAGATGGCGCATCCCCGCGGCCGGAGAAGTGACTCCGGATCCGCGCGAGGGAGAGTTCATCTGCTTCACCAGCCACCTAGAGCGGGGGCTGGGCTTCCCAACTTCCCTCTTCTTCCGGCGTTTCTGTGCCTACTACGGAATCCAGCCATCGGATGTGGGTCTGCATAGTATCGAGCAGCTCGCCATCTTCGTGGCGTTCTGCGAGTGCTATCTGGCCTGCAGGCCCTACTTCCCCCCGTGGCAAGATCTGTTCCACGGAAGAATCAGCCGCGAAGAGACAGGCGGCCCGATGCTAGCCGCGGGCGGCCTAACATTCCAGCTGAAGTCGAAGGCGTCGTTCTTCGACTTGATGATTCCCGCCAAGGCGACGAACGAATGGAAGAAGTTCTGGTTTTACGTCACCGAGTCGACTCCAGACGGTGAAGTGGCGCTTCCAAGGTACTCCGCCGACCGGCCCGAACCGCGTCGGCTTCAGGTCGTCAAACTCCCGCTGGATCAGCGGATGGTTTTCGATGAAATGTTGCAGACTATCCGCGGCCTGAAGAAGAAAGGCCTCCAGACCATCAACCTCTACAACTGCTGGCTCGGGCGGCGGCTCGTGCCCCTGGCCAACCGCGACCACTACATGTATGAGTATACGGGTAAGGACGATCCGACGAAGTCCTCCCTCGTTGAGTGGAGACTCAACGACTACACCCTGGCCCTGAAGAAGATCACCTAGGTGGTGTATCTTGATGCGAAGGCCGGGATCGCCCCTTATACTGCAAGGAGCCCAGCTCCAACGGTACGTTGTTATCCTGTTAACACTCGCAGTCGCAGCTCGAGCATTCGCAGTCGTGCTGAATTTGTTTGTTCTTGTTGCAGTTGTTCCAAGTGGTGGAAGGGTGGATTCCACCCGTGGATGATGAGAACTCGAGCTCGTCCGTCCAGGACGGGAGCGAATCATCACCCGCCCAAGACGACATCGACAGCGACGGAGGCGACGATGACGACAACGGAGAAGACGAGCCCGTGGAAGTTGCTGCCCCCACGGTTCGCAAAACCCGCGGGCAACATCAGCGCGAGCTCGAAGCGAGTAAGAGCCTCGAGCCCCACGATGATGAAAACGACGAGCTTCCCGAGCACACCTCACATCGTGAGGCCACGCCGTCGAAGAAGAATAAGAAAGCTCCGCTGAAGAAAAAGGCGAAACCAGCGAAGCCGACGTCTCCGCCCCGATCTGCAACCAGTTCTGACGCCACCAGCTCGGCTAGGGACGCAGCGGCACACGCGACCGTGGCGCCAGACGCTGTCGCCCCCAAGGACGAGGCGTCGCTAGCGTCGTTACCACCTCCATTCGCCCCAATCGTTGGTTTGGGGGCTGCTCCATCCGTAGGGGCCTTGCCTCCAAGGGAGGCTCCCACAGCAATTATCGCGGAGGCTCCTGCTGCGGCTTCATCTTCGAAGAAGCCGTCAGTGTCTTGGGCACACGATGTGTTCGAGACGGGCCTCACTCGGAAGTTGGGGCCCGAGCTGGAAAAGCCGGCTAGCATCCGCACCAGTCTGCGGTTCATACCAATCGCCAAGTGAGTGTTGTTCATCTGCTTGTTTTTCTTTTTAGTCGGACAGTCTTGTTCATAACACTGTTTCACGGGATTGGTGTTAAAAAGATCTTCCATACTTCTGTGGCCAAGGTTCCACCAGTCGCCATCAAGGCAGACTCCTCGCGGAAGAGCAAAACCGACGAAGTCGCTGCTCCCGCCGAAGGTGTCAAGAGGATGAAAGGCGACGACGTCGTCACGGTCTCTAACGACCTGGAGGTTGCTCCGAGCGATCCTCCGACTGTAGCGGAAGTGGCCTCGAAGACCAAGGAGGGTGTTGCCTCACCCGATGTGGCCGAGCCGGCTCCGAGTGGCGCAGCGGCATCTGCAGTGACCTTCCCTCGCTTCATGGCGAAGGCGGCCACAGCTAGTGGCTCGGCGTTGACGAGCCGGATGCCTGGGGTCGCCGAGGTGGAGGTTGATCAGCGTTGCAGACATACTCCGGTCGTGCTTGCGTCTGTGGATGCGCTGGAGCTTCACGACATGCTAGGCGCTGCCATCTTGGTATGTCCAGTCCCCGAGGATCGGGCCACTGAATTTCAGTGGTCGGATTCTTAATGTTTTTATATCATCCAGTCCCCGAGTGCCTAGTCGCTGAATTTCAGTGGGTGGGCACTTAAGAACTTCATTGTTCAGTCCCCGAGTGCCTAGTCGCTGAATTTCAGCGGGTGGGCACTTAGGAATTTCATTATCGTTGATGTTATAGTGTGTGCGCAGGGCTTGCAGAGCGAGTCGGCTGAACGGCTTGCTGCGAAGTGTCGCTTGGAGAGGGAGCTCGTCGCTGTCCAGGAGACGAACAAGGGGCTGCAAGCAGTTGCAGCCGAGGTGAAGGAGGCCCGCTGAGGCCTTGTCCCGGTGGGTGACCTGACGGCGGCATAGTCCGCTTTGAGCACGGCTGAAAAGCGAATCGCTGACCTAGAGCGTGAGCTCAAGGAAGCGAGCTCGGCGGAAGGGCGAGCGAAAGCTGCTGTTACGTCTGCCGCTGAAGAGCGGAAAGTGTCTGACGCGCTCGTTGCCGGGCTGCAAAACGACTTCGCGTCTCTTCAAAGCTTCATCACGGGCCTCTGCCGACCGCTAATTGGTAAACCTTCCTTCTTCTCCCCTCTTTCTGCAACAACTGCATTGTGATATCGTTGGTTTGCTCACTGCTCGCTTCTGACACACAGGTCGGATTACTGATAACGCGGAGGAGGCGCAGTCATACGACGCATGGCAATGTGTGACCACCCTGGTCGACTCGGCCGCGTTGTCCCCGACTTGCCTTCGAGCGTATCTTCAGGAGATATCGCCCACGGAGGTAATCCCCAGCGACCTTGTCGAGGTGTGGCGCTACCTGGAGAAAGCTCCGTCAGTCGTCGAGTTCATGGCGCGGTCGGCCTTCCGGCATGGTGCAGCGACGGCGCTCAGCCTTGGGCTTGCCCACTTCCCGGAGGATTTCGACCTCGACGATGTCACGAGCGGCTATCCCTCGTCAACGGGCTCGGTGGAGATTGCTGAGGTGCTGAAGCTGACGGACCATGCCGCGGTGTACTCCGATCGTGTTTGGGCGATGGGCGACCTCCTCCCCTACCAGGAGACGATTGTCGCTCCCAATGATCCCGAGCCAAAGCATCGGGACTTCAAGGTCGAGCAGCCGTTCCGTGCGACGATGGCGGGCAAGCTGACAACGTACCCGTTGAACCTGTACGTGCCCTTCATCCGTAGTCGCAGGGACGGTGGCGCGTCTGCGTCAGAACCTGCAGAATAGGAGCGTTTTGCCCTTGGGCGTTAGTACAAGATAACTATTGAACTTTCCTTGTAGTTGGAACGACTTTGTGTTGTTATAAAGGAAGCTCGTGTTATTTTGTTATTCGTTCGCGATTTGGGGTGTTTGATTGAGCGAGTCCCCGAGCGCGTCGCCCTTTTTATGGGGTTTACCTCGTTTGTTATATGTTTGTGAATTTTTAATGAGTTAAGGTCGACTCGCCAAAGCTCGGAGAGCCAGTCGCATGGCGACTCCCAGGGGTGCTCTTTACTTGACCGTTTTCTCGGGCGCGAACGAGGTCGGGTTGCCGAGTCCCCGAGCGTGGTACTTAATGGTTCTAGTCGCAACTCCAAGGTAGGTGAGGACTAAGCGCGTTTGAATATAAGCGCATCACTCCTGCCTGACCCGAAGGATCAGTCGCATGGCGAGTCCTTGGCATGCTCTCATACTAGGCGTTTTTCCCTAGTCGCTCGTATTTAGCTGGGTGTTAGTCCCCGAGCGTGGTATTTGGCCGTTCGAGTCGCTGTGCCGAGGATGTGGAGGACCTTGGTTGCTGTGAGGAGCGAATGCAGTTGTCTTGGCTCGGTGAGCCAGTCAGGCTAGGCGACTCCAATGGGGCTCCGGGTTGGCGTTTTTCGTGGACATTACGAGGCCTGGAGTTTTCCAGTGCCCTCGTACCGCACTACTTGGTCGTGCCAGTCGCTTTGCCAGAGATTGACTTCTGCGATTAGCATAATGCCGTCATTACGAGTGCGAGTGGCACAAGGTGCGGAGAGTAGACACAATTTTCGGCAACCGATCTATTTTATTTCATAGCGGATAGAGAGTACATGTATGGAGTTCTAGGAGTAGAACTTCCGTAGGAGGTTTACATTCCATGGCCGCTTGACGTCGAGTTTTCCGTCTCCTCGGATGTCGGTGAGGTAGTAGGCGTCATTGCCCAGGACTCGCCTGATGGCGAATGGTCCCTCCCAAGGAGGGGAGAGCTTGTGCATGCCCTTATTGTCCTGGATTAGGCACAGTACCAGGTCGCCTTCCTGGAAAGTGCGAGTCCTTACTCGCCGGCTATGGTAGCGGCGGAGCCCTTGCTGGTAGATGGCGGTGCGGGAGCAAGCTAGGTCGCGTGCCTCATCGAGCTGGTCGACTCCATCTTGGCGTGCGAGTTCGTTTGCGGCCTCCGTGTAGTTGACCACCCTTGGTGAATCATGCTCGAGGTCGGTTGGCATGACTGCCTCGGCACCGTACACCATGAAGAAGGGGGTTAATCCTGTCGACTTGTTGACGGAGGTGCGGATTCCCCAGATGACGGAGGGTAGCTCCTCGACCTAGCACCCGGCGGTGCGCTCTAGTGGGACTTGGAGCCGTGGCTTCAGGCCATGGAGGATGCTCTGATTGGCGCGTTCCGCCTGGCCATTAGACTCCGGGTGCGCGACTGAGGCGAGGTCGAGTCGAATTTGGTGTTCCTCGCAGAACTCGGCCATGGCTCCTTTGGCGAAGTTGGTGCCGTTGTCCGTGATGATGCTGTTGGGGAAGCCATAGCGATAGATGAGCTCGCGTAGGAACTTGGTGGCGGTCTTCCCGTCGCACTTGCAGACTGGCTTGGCCTCCGCCCATTTTGTGAATTTGTCGACTGCGACTAGGAGGTGGGTGAAGCCGAAGGGGGCCTTCTTGAAAGAGCCTACCATGTCCATGCCCCATACGGCGAATGGCCAGGTGATGGGGATTGTCTTGAGTGCCGAACTCGGCACGTGGGTCTGGTTGGCATATTTCTGGCATCCGACGCACCGCTGGACGATGTCGACAGCGTCTGCGTGTGCGGTGAACCAGTAGAAGCCGTGCCGCATAGCCTTTGCGACCAGAGAACGGGCACCGGCGTGGTGGCCGCAGTCACCGGAGTGAATGTCTTGGAGGATTTTGCGTCCTTCAGCGGGTTGGACACAGCGTTGGAACACGCCGGTCACGCTGTGCTTGTGGAGCTCGCCGTTGATGATGACAAAGGATTTGCAGCGGTGTGCTATCATCCGAGCGTCCGTTTCGTCTGCTGGCAGGGTGCCTCCCTCCAAGTAGGAGACGTATGGCGCGGTCCAGTCGCTTGGCTCGGCGATTAGTGCGACCAGGGATACTTCTTGTTGCAGCGGGACTCCGATGTCGATCTACCTTGGAGGAGAGACGGAAGGCTTGGTGATGGTGTCGAGGAAGACGCCGGTGGGTGGTGCGAGTCATGCCGAGCCAATGCGAGAGAGTGCGTCGGCCTCCTCGTTCTTCCGCCTGTCAATCCACTCGACGGAGTAGCCTGCGAAGTGTCCACCCAGCTTGTCCACTGCATGGCGATATGCCACCATGGTGGGGGAGATGGCATCGCAGGTGCCAGCGACTTTCCCGGCGACGAGGTCGGAGTCTCCGTAGCAGCACAGGCGATTGACGTTCATCTCCTTGGCAGCTCGCATGTCATGGAGTAGCGCCTCGTACTCGGCCACGTTGTTGGTGCAGGGGGTGAAGTCGAGGTAGAGGACGTAGCGGAGCTTGTTGCCCTTCGGAGACGTTAACTCGATCCCTGCCCCTGTGCCGTCCGCGTTCTTGGATCCGTTGAAGTGTAGGTTGCAATAGTGGAGGTAGGGCAGCTTTTCTAACTGCTGGGCCTCCTCCCAATAGGCGAGGAAGTCTGCGAGAGCCTGCGATTTGATCGCCTTGCGCGGCGTATCTGATGTTGTGGATGCCGATCTCAACGGCCCACTTGGCGACTCGCCCGGTCGCATCGCGGTTGCGGATGATGTCCTGCAACAGTGCCGAGGAGACGACCGTTATCGGGTGCTCCTGGAAGTAGTGCGGCAGTCGCCGCTGTGCCCTGAAGATCGCGTATACCAGTTTCTGGTATTGCGGGTAGCGCTAGCGCGACTCGGTGAGGACTTCGCTGATGTAGTACACTGGTCGCTGCACCGGGCGCTCCTTTCCTTCCTCTGGCTGTTCAACGACCATGACGGCACTAACAACGCGTTCGGAAGCCGCGACATAGACCAGCATGGGTTCCTTGTCGACGGGGGCGGCGAGTAGCGGTGCTGCGAGTAGCACCTCCTTGAGATCGTGGAGCGCGTCGTATGCCTCCTTGTTCCTTGTCGACGGGGGCGGCGAGTAGCGGTTCTTGCGCATTAGGCGGTAGAGGGGCATCGCCTTCTCGCCTAGCCGGGGGATGAAGCGACTGAGAGCCGCGACTCACCCGGCCAGCTTCTGGACGTCGCTTAGGCACTCGTGCTTGCCGAGTCGGGCGATCGTGTTGATCTTAGCGGGGTTCGCTTCAATCCCGCGCTTGGAGACAACGTATCCCAGTAGCTGTCCAGTTGGCACACCGAAGGTGCACTTCCCTGGGTTTAGCTTTATCTTATACTTCCGCAGGTTGGCGAATGTTTCCGCCAGGTCGGCGAGTAGGTCGTTCTGGCGAACGGATTTCACCACCACGTCGTCGATGTAGACGTGGATATTGCGGCCAATATGGCTCGCAAGGCACTCCTGCATGCACCTCTGGTAGGTCGCCCCGGCGTTTTTGAGGCCGAAGGTCATGGCGGTGTAGCAGAAGGCTCCGAATGGCGTGATGAACGCCGTCTTCTCTTTGTCCTCGCCGGCCATTTTGATCTGGTTGTACCCAGAGTAGGAGTCGAGGAAGCATAGGGCCTCCGAGCCCGCGGTGGAATTAATGATTTGGTCGATCTGCGGAAGGACGAATTGCTCCTTCGGGCAGGCGTTGTTTAAGTTTGTGTAATCGATACACATCCTCCAGGTCCCGTTATTCTTCTCAACCAGGACTGGGTTTGCCAGCCACTTGGAGTACTTGATTGGCCGGATGAAGCCTGCAGCGAGTAGATGATGCACCTCCTCGGCGATGGCTCGGCGACACTCTTCATTGAAGGGCCGCAGCGACTGCTTGACAAGTCGCACTTTGGGGTCGGCGTGGAGTTTGTGCTCAGCGAGTTCCCTCGGGACACCAGGCATGTCGGATGGCGTCCATGCGAAGATGTCCCTATTCTCACGGAGGAACTCGATGAGCGCGCCTTCCTATGCTGGGCTCATGCCCGTCCCGATCGTCACCGTCTGGCTAGAGTCGCCTGGGACCAGCTCGACGGTGCAGGTATGCGTCGTTGCCTCGAAGGCGGTGGAGTTGTCGCCCTCCGAGTTGGGATTCTTGAGTATGGTGGGGTCGTCGCTGTTGACCCTGCTCGCGTACTTGGCGAGCTCCTCGGCGTGGTTGGCCTCTGCCGCGATGACGGTGTCAGCGAGTTCGGCCCCTTTGGCCTCGCACTCTGCGGCCATGCCGGGGTCGCCGTGGATGGTGATGACGCCGCATGGCCCAGGTAGCTTCATCGCGTTGTACGCGTAGTGGGGTGCTACCATGAACTTGGCGAACGCCTAGCGCCCCAGGACGCAGTGGTAGGGGTTATCAAAGGGCACCAGCTCGAAGACGATCCGCTCGGTGCGGAAGTTTGTCGGTGTGCCGAAGGTGACTGGCAGCGTCACCTTGCCGATCAGGTATGCCTTCCGACCGGGGACGATGTCGTGGAACGTGGTGTAGGTCGTCTCGATCATCGGCTACGGGAGCCGCAGTCGCCTAAAGGTGTCCAGGTACAGGATGTTGATGGAGCTACCGCCGTCCATCAATGTTTTGGGGAGCCAGTAGTCTCCCACCTTGGGCTTGACCACCAGGGCGACTCGGCCTAGATACTCGATCCGTGGCGAGTGGTCCTCGCGGCTCCAAGTGATTGGTTGTTCGGACCAGTTGAGGAACTGGGGGATATCTATCTGGGCCACCGCATTGACAGCGACGGCGCGGGCGATGACCTTCTTCTCACGCTTCATGTTGAAGCCTGTGAAGGTGTGGAGCGAGCCGGCGATGCTGTCGAATTTTCCGCCGTTTGGCGGGTTGTTGTCGGGGTCTTCCCGCGCGCGTCGTGCCTTCTCGATCTCCTGGAGAGAGTAGCAGTCGGCGGTCGTGTGCGTGGAGGGCTTTCCTTCCCTGCTGTGAAATACACAAGGTTGGTTAAGAAGGGCTGCGGGATCGAACCTCGGCTTCGCCTTGTAGTTGCCACCGTCGCGGCGGAAGCTCTTGGGCTCGCGCTGCGCGTATCCAGCATTGGCGACGAAGTCGACTCGCCCGTCACTGCGGCGCTCGCCGGTGAGGCGAGTGTTGCTGTAGCGTAAGTCGGGTCGTCTCCCGTTGTCGTGGCCGCTCGTGCGGCGGTGTCCTCCCGACTCGTCGTTGGTTTCTTGGTTTGAGTCCTCCTCCGCGTACCTTTTTGTGATCTCCAGGAGGTACGGTATGTTGTCGAGTGTGCGGTACGCTCGTTTGAGCTTGGCGACCAGGGGATCGTAGCGGCACGAGTTCTTGAAGCAGTGGATCGTGGTGTCTGGGTGGATTCCGACCGCGTTGTACCATAGATCTTGCCACCGTTGGACCCAGCTGCGGGTCGACTCGCGGGGTCCCTGGACGCACCGTTCCAGGTCCTCGATGGTGGTGGCGCAGGTGTATGAACCCTCGGAGTGCCTGACGAAGGCCTCGCGCATCTCCTCCCAGGAGTCGATGCTATCCGCGGGAAGGGTGTTGATCCACTGCTTGCACGCCCCCTCCAGGGGGAGGTAGCGGGCGGCTAGTAGGTCGGTGTGGCCGGCGATCCCCATCGCCATGAGGTAGGTATCCAGCCACACGGAGGGATCGTACGAGGGGTTGTACTTCTCTATTTCCTTTGGCGCTTTGAAGTTCGCCAGGTATCTTTCACCTCGGGTCATCGGTCTGAAGCACTGGGGCCCGATTCGGCTCAGCGATCCCCTCGGCTCACCGTCGCGGCGGTTGGTGAGGGTGTGCCGCAGGTCGTCAGGCTGGCGTGCGCGCCAACTCTGGTTGTTGATGATGTGGGTGCGGGCGTCGACGGGTTGTCCGTTGGCAGCGACGAAGTTGGTCGCCGGCTGGAGTCATTGGTGGAGAGTGCCGCGTTCGCGGGACGGTGTTGGAGCTATAGGGGTTTGGGTGGCGGGCAGTTGAGAGTGTTCGCCGCCATGGGGCGGCCGCTCGAGGTCGCTCTACTGCCTGATGAACACGAGTACATCCGACCCTCTGAGTCGACGCCTGCGTTTTTTTGCTCGGCCGCTTTGGCGAGCAGAGCCCTGGCGTACTGGATCTGCAGGGCGCCTTCCCTAGTGGCTTCAATGTTGTCGACTGCTGCTCGACCCGCGACGAGGTTGTCCATTGGGGTGGAGAACAGTGGGAGGTCGTTCGTGTCTCGCTCCCGTGAGGATACCACGATCCTTGGCTGGTCCCTGGGGGGTGCGAGGTTGGGTGGTGGCGGTGCGCCATTGGCCGTTGCCCCTGGTGGGGGCCGAGTTCTTCCTCTTGGCGGCGCGTTCTCGCAGATCGCGCGCTCGGCTGCACGGGCCGGGTCCTTCTCGTCGTCAAAATTCAGGGCGTGCCCTTGGACGATAGGGTTCAGGCGCGACCTGACTCAGAGCTGGTGGTAGCGCGACAGCTCCTGCGCTGTCACCTGCTGGAGGCGAAATTTTTCGCGCTCAGCTTGTTCCTTGCGGACTGCCTCCGCCAGCTTCAGGCGGAGTTCCTCGACCTCCATTGCCGTCGCGTTTGGTGGGATCGGCGTGGAGAATGGGTCTTCCGGCGGGTCGGCGCCCGTCGCCATGTAGATCGTGGCATGGCGACCGGTTCCATCGTGGAGGTCGGCGGAGTTCTCTGACCCGGAGTCGAAGTCGAAGATCCCGAGGATAGAGGGATCCTTGAAGTCTCCGACGTTGGAGACCTGGGTGATGGAGCCCGCGTTTGCTTCATGAAATAGGGAGTTCTAACAATAGGACATAGTAACTATGCATGCAACATGGCAAGCTACAAACAAAGACCATGAATAATATGTATTGAAAAACGTTTGTTTGCTTCACATGTAGAAAACATAGCATAGTGGCAATCAGCTTGTCCCTCATAGAGTAGCAATATAATGCATAGGACACCTGCAAAGTTCACAAGGGTGACTAGAAACAAATAGCACAAGAGCAAGTAATAACACAATATGCATCAATTAGTAAGCTATGGAACATTGCACACAGAATGACAACTATGCTCTCTTAATGATGCCTAAAGGTAGAAGGTGAAGACTCAAATAATGGTGGAAGAAAGGCCTTTTTGTAAAGGAAACAGGGATTAAAAGTTTCAAAAAGATCTTCCAAAAATTATGATACTAGTTATCTTTCAGCCCTCATTGCCCCTTTCATAAGCATCTTGAAGTGGTTAAGGTTAAAGTGGCAAAGTTGGAGTATATGCTTGATAAAGTATAAGTTGGCAATCTCAAGTCCCTTGACTATGAGGGCTACACCTCATGGATACTCAACTTAGGTCCCAGGCAAGTTCTTGTCACTGTAAGTATTTGCATATCATTGAGAACCGCCACGGGTACCCTTGCACATGGCATGTGAGCTTTCCCATAACCAAAATGACAAGGCAAGCAGACAATGAGCATCTCAGCAATTCTTCTTATGTACCATGGGAATATGGTGCTTTTCTCTCTTTCCTCTTTTCTCAATGTGTCTCTTTTTTTATAAGAAGAATGCTTCATATATGTCACTATGGTGATCTTGCAAGTTTCCACCATGATTAGGCATGGCTTAGGCTAGCGCCTAGGTGTTTCTCTAACACGAATACAAACTCCATGGACTTACAAGTTCCCACTTCATTTCACACGGTAACATCCATAGACAAAAGAGCATGATATCAACGAGTACAAAAGTACAAATGCAATGTTGAAAACGTTCCCGTGATGACGTTGCTAATCCCAACTTATAAGTGCAAGCATATACAACAAGGTTGCCTCAATGGTTCCAGTTTATTAGGGGCAAGGAGTAAAATGTGCCATCAAGTTCGTGAGGGCTTTAATCACTAAGTTTTCACATAAAAAAATAGTTTTCAATTGGAAGATAGTTGAAAACAAGAATATACTTGGAATGGTGTAACACACCATGCATAGGAGTTTATATTGGACACTTTGGAATAACTTGGTTTCTTGGGAGTTGGAAGCATGAGTAGAACTTACTCATACAAGTGGATGCTAGCAAAATACTGGGAGCAACCAACTAAGACAGCAATAATGGCCATAATTATGCAATGCAACAAAGCAAACTAATCAAAGCAAAGAGTGGTACTACAAGTCAAGGACTAAATGATCATAGAGGCTAATGGTGACTTGTCATAGTCATAACATGGTGTGATCATGTGCCAAGTCAACCCAAGCAAAACATCAAAGGAGAATACCACAATACTATGCTTTTGCATGCTAAAACAACGCATAATTTCTTCAAGGCACACTATACAACAATAATCACTAAGCATAATGCAAAAACAACACCTATCATGTCATGCTAAAGTCTTAGTCACAGTCAATGCAAGCTCCTCTTGCACTACAAGCAAGAACTTACTACTCCTTTACAAACACCAAGCAAACTTATTTGCAAAACAACACAGCGAGAGCGGGGGTCCAAACTAATAAATCAAACTAAACAAACTAAGCAAAGCAAATGAAAACTAAGATGCTCCAAGAACAACACAACTGTGCATGAAACAATAAAAATGAAGTGTCTAGACAGACCTGAGTTTTTTATTGATGAAGAAGGGGATGCCTTGGGCATCCCCAAGCTTTGACGCTTGTACCTCTTGGATATTTCTTGGGGTGACACCATGGTGTCATCCCCAATCTTGAGCTTTTGTCCATTCTTCATCTCATTGCATCATTCTCTCTTTACACCTAAAATTTTTCCTTCATACAAAACTTCACACAATCTTCATTAGCTTATTCAAAAGATATTAGACCACTGCAAAAGATTTTTAACAGCAAGGATTTTCACTAAAAACACAAGCTACTGAAGTAACTCCTTCAAATAAACTCAATTTACCTAAAGAGAGCTCAAAAAAGAATCAATAAGAAGCAAATGCAAATAATGGCAGAAATCTGTCAAAACAGACCAGCAGGTAGAAACTAATTTTTTCAAACATCTTATGTTGCTAAAATTAAAAAGTGTTGAACTAACGAAAGTTAGCCAACATACTGGGGATTTATTCGTAAATTTTGAGCTCAATCCGAGTTACAGAGCCTCCTCATGAATATTTTTGGTGGAGGATAGAAATCTGTTTCGGGACAGCAACTCTCCAAATCTAGTTCCCTCTCATTAGAGGTCATTCTTGGCACAAAAATCAAACAAAAAGGATAAGGAGAGGTAATTACAGTGGTAATAACTTCCATGACTCAAGAAAACTCTTCGGTTATATCCCAACAAATACTTTTCTTTAACGCCTTTAAGTTAGGCACAAGAAGCAAGAAGAATCAAGTATTTTCAAATGAAGAATTGCCCTTCTTGCTCCTCCTTTTCTTACCTTTCTTTTTATTCTTAGGGAAGATATGATTTCTTACCTGGGGAGTGAAGTGCATGATGCCTTCTCCCACGTCTATTACTGCCACAAGATGTTTCAGTAGAGATCTTCCAAGTGTGATCTGTCCTTTGCCTACACATTCAATAACAAGATAATCAGTAGACACCATTTTCCCTGAGATTTTTGTAAACACACCTTCAGCTATTCCAATGGGCAATATAGTGGCATTGTTGGTAAGAGAGATTTCCTCTCCTCCTTCAATAAGCCCCCAAAGACTCAAGGACTCAAAAATATCTTTAGGCATGAGACAAAATTCAGACATGATATCACAGCGAGCATCAAAAAGTGTAGTGTTTATTGAGACTTTAATTGTGGGAAACCAATTTGAAGGCTCAGAATTTATGGGAGCATAATCATGGTAAACCCTAAGAGTGTGATAGCAACTATTCATGACAGCAACACTGGTCTCAAGATGGTTCAACCTAGCAAAAATACTTGTGAAAGTGGAATCAGACTTGCCAGGTGTATCATAGATCATGATTAATTTTCTTATAGCATCATAAGCTTCATCCTCAGCACAAAGCAAAAAATATTTTCCAGCCACAGCATCCAAAGCATATCTATAACGAAGAGCAATACCGCGGTAGAAACTATCAATAACCAAGCTAAGACTCATCTTAGGCTCAGTTTCCCTTTGTAAAGCGGAGATTCTAGACCAAGCTTCTTTGAAACTCTCTTCATTTTTTGTTTAAAAGTAAATATCTTTTCCATAGGTGTCACAGGGATTGGATCAAAACCATACATGGTAGTAACTAAGGTAGGAACTAATTTTTTTTGTGTTTTTGAATAAAGAAAGCAAACCAAACTAGACTAATTTTTTGGGGTTTTTTGGAAAGAGGGAAACAAAACCAAGCAAAAGAAACAAAGCAAACTAAACAACATGGCATGTAGGGTAAACAAATTACAGCGGGGCAATTGACAGGAACTGAGCAAGGCATAACAATGCAATTACTAGCCAGAAAGATCCTATGAAGTTGATTGGGCAATGCAACATTATACATAGACCGTAATCCAACTGCATCTATGACTAGAAGTCCACCTACAGGTTATCATCCGAACCCCCTACAGTATTAAGTTGCAAGCAATAGACAACTGCTTTAAGCAAAGTGTGTAAGGTAAACAGTCCACATGTTCCATGAATAAGAGACCGTTGTTTTCTCCCTAGTAGCAACATCACATCTACAACCGAAGAGATTTCTGTCACTTCCCTAGGAAACTAGAGGCATGAACCCCCTATCGAGCATAAATACTCCCTCTTGGAGTCACTAGCAACTACTTGGCCAAGATAACCACTAGCAACGGAGAGCATGCACGATCACAAACAACACAGACATGATAGAATCATAAAGATAGAACCATTAATCAAACCAACATAATAATCTCAATATCCATCGGATCCCCGCAAACACAACATGCATGATTACAAATAGATTAGATCTTGATCATGAACGGAGCTCACAAGATCTATACATGAAAGCACAAAGGAGGAGATACAACCATCTAGCTACTAAATGGACCCATAGTACAAGGTGATACTACTCACAAATCATACCGGAGAGAAGGCCTCCGGGATGATCTCCCCTTCGGCAGGGTGCCGGGAAGATCTTTAGACCCCCCCCCCCCCCGATCTAGGGACGATGGTGGCAGTTGCTACAAACGGTTTTCGTGGATTTCTGATCGGGTACTGAGAGTTTCTGTATCAGGGGCTTCTTATAGGCGAAGGGGCGAGTCTGGGAGGCGACCAGGAGGGGCAAACCCTACCCAGGCGCGGGGTAGGGCCCACCCGTGCCTAGGGGGGTTTGGTCTCCCTGGCCCGCTTCTCCGTCTCCCCTCTGGACTTCTTGTTCCCCATGGAAAGTTTTTGACTTTGTCCTTCATCCCGTCCAATTCCGAGAATATTTCTTTACTAACTTTTCTGAAACCAAAAATAGCAGAAAATAGTCATCTGGCACTGTTGCAACTTGTTAATAGGTTAGTACCAAAAAACATGTAAAAAGCACCTCAAAGTGTATACAAGTAAAGCAAAGTAGATACTAAACAAGCATGGAGCATCAAAAATTATAGATATGTTTCCAACGTATCAACCTACTTACCGGCCACCAACTGGAGTGCCTCCACGCGCTGGTAGAGCTTCTCCACCTCCGCCGTTTCACCCTCTAAGATGTCGTTCTTCCACGACCTCTTTGAGGTGATCTTATGGGCAGAATCGAAAGGGGCGAGACCAAAATGCTGCCCATCCAACTTGATGTCGCGGATATAGAACCACTTCTGCCACCAGTATTGGAAGGACTCGCAAATGGAAAAGGAGAAGAATTGGACAGAGGAGCGAATGGAGATGATGCAGCCACCGAGCGGATAAACACCGCTGGTGCCAGATTGCCTTTTCACGGAGTAGAGTCTCCGGAAAAGGCCAATGTGCGGCTCAATACCGAGCCAGCACTCGCACAACGTGATAAAACAAGCAATATGGAGAAGAGAATTGGGAGACAAATGATGCAACTGAATCCCGTAGAAAAAAATAAGTCCACAAATTAGAACATCACCCGAAATCCTTCGGGTGGGTGAGGAATTACCTCTTGGCCAGGGAGGATGACGTTGTCCTTCTCCTTGGAGACCAGGCCGGAATCACGCAACTTGCGCAAATCCACCTTGCGCATCTCTGTGCGCTTCGACCCACTGTCAGTGGTGCGGGCCGCTGCGGTGGCCTTCTTGTCAGCGCCGGCGGCGCTCATCCCAGTAGCAGCAGAAGATATCTTCTTTGGCTTGCCCATCTTGGAGCGGTGAGTGCGTCAAAGCAAACGGAGGAATGCAGAAGGAAAGGTGCGGAGAACTTCCAGCACGCGAACACAAGTAGAAATCTTAAGGAAATGGTGGCAATGGAGATGAACAAGAGCAAATGGCGAAGGGTAACAGAATCACTATTTCCCCACGGTATAAAAGGGTGAAGACGACGCACTAGAACCGTCGATTGAGAATCCCTAGCATGCAACTTTGATCTCACCGTACACGTGTCAGCACCAAAACGAACTGTCGCCAGCACGCCGTCCACTATGCACGGAAACCGAGGAGACGCCGTAATTTTCGCCACGCCTATGTGTGACTAGTCAACGTCAAGTCAGACGGTGGGACCCACGATCGTCTCGTCGCATCATCTCTGCTGCCGCAGACGGTTGAGATCACCAATCGACAGCACTAATGTCATCAAGACAAAGCCATCAACGGCTCAAAGATTTCGACTGCATACAAGTACTTACTCGAATCTATGAAGAAACTACTCGGGGGCTACTCCTATCAGGAGGCGCTAGCCGCGCACTGAGAAATTACAAAGGTAATGTCACCTTGAAATTATCTTCAAGTCCTACGTCGAGTCTACGACTCCACTACGGACTCGGGGGTTACTCCCATAGGAAGCACTGGTTGCACATCCAAAAAAATTGTGTCCTTCGGACTTATGATGAAAACGACTGAACTAAAGTCTCTTCTCGAGTCTACGACTCGAACAGACACTTGGGGCCTACTCCCATAGGGAGCGCTGGTCTCGCACCCTATGAATTTTCCGGCTGCAATCCTTTGACCAAATACAACAAAATCTTTTTGGCAACTTTTCCCAAACCAACGCTAAGTGAGAAGCAGTCTCCTTGGCCACCCGAAAAACCTTCGCGGTTATAAACCTTCGGATGATGTGTCTACCGTGCAAAGATAAGCCCTACAGATATCATCTGATGGCCTGGTAATGCACCTGACTACGCTCTACCAGTAAACTCCCGTGTCAACAGACACAACGAAAATCCCGATGGACGCGTTGGGTATATCACTTGAAAATCACTAGGATTCAACTCCCGTAAGACCACAACGGCCTGAGTCGAATCACACCAGCAATCATTCCGAATTCGAGTCCGGGGACTTGAGTTTGATGATGATCATGTTGTTTGTCCTATGACAGTTAACTGGCCTTGATCCGTCGGGTGAGCCAGGAACACGCATCAACAATCCCTATGAACTAAATATTTTCTCCTTGAAAAACAGGTTTAACTACAAAAGCACCCGAAAGATTGAAGAGTCTCCAGCCGAATCTACGATTTGACTGAACACTCGGGGGCTACTGACATGGATATACCCCACGGGTACACGACATTGGTATACCTGGTACATCCCAAGGAAGGCCCACATAAGGACACACAGCCCATGAAGATTTCGGGTGGCCCAATCCCGTGGTGATTTCGACTCCTTGGAGAACAAGTCTAGATTAGATAGAATTTCAATGGGTATCAATCCTAATTTGTAACCGACTCGACATATCCCGGGACCTGCCTATCTATAAAAGGGCCAGGAGGGTACGGCGAGAAGGATCTCTCAACTCACCTCATACACACCTCACGCCATATTGCATCTGCACACCCCTGTAACCTTCGATTCCACCGTAATCAAGAGCAGACAAGCAGGAGTAGGGTTTTCCCTCTAGAGGCCTGAACCTGGGTAAACCTCGTGTCCCTGTGTTGCTTGTCTGTTAACCGTTCCGCGACTTCCAGCATCCCCATCTTCTCCAAAACCCAAGTCCATCACAATGGGCATTGACGAGTCGAACCCTCGTCACTAAGTTTTTTTAGGGTTTAGAAGAATAAGATAGACATGGGACTTGATATGGTTTGATATAGTCTTGGTTAATAGCTTCTCAGGAATTCCTACCTTCCCTACTTAATAATTCTTGATTCCTGTTTAAGGAATTCCTTTCCTAGATATACTATTGTTTCTCATATATAAATTACCATGCCTTGACATGATACGCTTACTTCTCAATCATTCTCTCACTAATAAACTCCTCCTTCTAAATATATTGGTGAATCCAATGAGCTTGACACTAAAGCTCTTTATTCTCTCCTCATAGAGATAACTCTAATCTCTAAAGTACTCATATTGAATCCAATTTCAATTGAGTGTCTACTCTTTCTTTTCTGAATTACTTTACAAACTTACTCAGGAATCTTAGAAGCTTGTCACTTAAGCCCTTCACAATCTTCTCACAACTACACATACTTAGTTCCAACTACTAATAATGACCTCCAATACATCAAGTAGTTACTTCTAGCTCCACCCATAATTTCCTGTATCACCCATCACTAATATTCTTACAATACATGTATTCAACTCCTACTACAATTCAAGTGCTTTACTAGTCTCTTAGAAGAATGATACTACTCCTATAATCCAATGTTGCTACCGTATGAGCTTGGTCATACTATCTTAACTTTAGCTACCTCCAGTAACTCACACTCCAACTTCACCTTACACTAATGTGGCTTGTCATGACTAACCTAGGATAATATATCTATACTAGGGTTTAATCATATTCTTTTCACTAATGTCACTTTTGGTATCTTATTAACATTCACTCCTAGTGACTCAAGCATGATCATTTGTGGCTTAGGTTTATAGTTGGCTAATCAATGGATTTCATCAATACAACACTAAATCTGTATTATAATTATCTCCTTAGAATTTCCTTTTGACTAAGAGATATTACTCAATAACTACATCTAATTGATCCAATAAGATTACTCCTTGGTAACTTACATCTTCAAGATTCATCCTTTTGATCCTCTTTGTTACCACATCTATCTTTATTTAAGATAACCTTTCTGTTCCATTTAGGAGTGAGTTAACTCCACCAATCACCATATTGATTTGATTCTCTTTAGACACTCTCATCCTAAAGATGATATATAACTCAAACTTGCATAAATACTTATATCTTCTTACTTATCTTTCTTCCAAGACTTGAGAAGAAACAATATAGTAAGTAAAGAGTTGAAAGGTTAAGATATGACATATCAAGAATTGATAAACCCATGGTTGATAGATCAATAATTGATAGTTCAAGGATTGATCACCCAACATTGATGATCAACAGATATTAAAATATAGTTCAACAGAAATGTAAGGATTTGTATGGTAAGAAGTATATGTGGTGAAGGTCTTGACTTGGTTTCCTTCCCACTCAATATAACGAAAGAGTTAGGTTTAAGTATTACCATGGTGCTCATGGTAGGAATAGATAAGAATAAGATAAATCAAGATTTAACTATTGAATTCCTTTTACTTGAGTTATATTCTTAACTTGGTATCCATGAGTTTTTATAAAGAATACCATGATATGATTTTTAGAAGATCAGTTGTTTAACATTAAATAATGTGTGGTAGGTTTTAGCTTCATTCCATTTGATCTACCCATAAATCAAATCATCTTTACCCAACAATAAGGTTTTAACAAAGGTCATATTGAAAATTATCGCAATCAACTTAATGATCTACTTCAGCTCCAGCAGTTAAGAGAAGCTTAAATCACTTTGACAAGTTTTATTCAAAAGCGCGAAAATTATCCAGATTTTCTATGCACGAATGCAATGCACACATATGATCTCAGCTTATTTCTAAGATCTAATGCTGAGATGTTACACCCCCACTGGTAGTACTGGCCAGGGTTGTAAATGGCCCAAACTGTCAGATTTGGGATCCCTTTAAAAGGGCATCCTCTTCCCCTTCGTGGGCACGATCGAGTTCTTTTGGTTCATTTCTCTCTCTCACCCTCTCCTCCATTTTTGACCTTAAAGAGCTTGTCCTCTTCCCTCCCCCTCCTATGATTCTTGCATCTTTTTGAGGGATTTGTCAGAGGAGATCTAGATCTACAACCTCACCAAACCAAATCCCTTCTTTGTGAAGGAATCCTTGAGATCTAGATCTTGGAGAGTTTTAGATTCTCCTCTCATGTTCTTCCTCCTTTATTCCCCCAATAGCTTTTGTAGATTTGGTGGAATTTAGGAGTGAAGGACTTGGCCTTGCATTTGGTGCATAGGTTTGAGTTCTCCATGGAGATTTGGTGACTTCAAGCTTGTGGGCTTGTTACTCTTGGGTTCTTGGAACCCTAGATGGTTGTGTGGTTGTGGTGTTGACTTCTTGAGGCCTCCATTTGAGTTGTGAAGTGGCCTCAAGTTTGTGGCCTTTGTGGCATTGTATCCTTTTGTGGTTTTGTTCTTGGGAGCCTCCAATTGAGTTGTGGAGCTAGCCCTAAGCTTGTACGAGTTCGATGACCACCCTCAAGTGTCCCATAGTGGATCTAGTGCCCGCCTTTGTGGTGCATACTCGGGAGAATAAGGTGAGCCTATTGTGGTGTCGGTGTGTTGCGTGTCTTTGCATCTAGGGGTGAGGTCTTGTGTGACTTTGGGTGAGCATCGAGACACCACACCCTTAGGCGAGCCATCTGTGGCGTTCGAAGAGCATTGCGCCATCGCACCTCTCCGACAGAGACGTAGCTTCTTTGGAAGAAAACTTCGGGATAAAAATCATTGTATTCACATCCATCAGTTATCTCTCAACTGAGCCCTTTATTTATGCAATTTATATTGTGATAGCCATTGTGCTTGAAGTATTATATCTTGCTATCACCTTGTTGCTTGTCTTGCTTAATATAGGTTGTTGGTGCACTTAGGTGAACCTAGTGGTTTTAGGTTTTGTGCTTTGATAAATTGAACATTAGTTTTATTTCGCATTTATTAGAGCCTAAACAGTAATAATTTTAAAGCCTATTCACCCCCTCTAGGTGATGTTTATTGCACTTTGAATAAGAACTAGAGAAAAGTTGTTTATATTTTAAAGTTGTATATTTAAAAGCACTAGAGAAAGTGAGTTCAATCTTAAAATGATATCTACTAGAGAAATTAACTATGATCCTGACCATAGGGATGCAAGTGGACAGTCCAATGGACTTGGCGGACAATCCACTAGGTGCTTAAACATGCTTAAACACAACATGCAAACTTAGGAAATGAAACATAATCAGAAGATGTATCAGGATTTGAAAAGGAGGCGGACAATCCGGGAGGGTTGGGCGGACGTCCGCTTGCATCCATACCTGACCATGTACTTTTAGCCTTATAGCATTCATATGATTTATGGGAAATGATTGCTAGTTTGCCAGAAATTCTGCACATGCTAGTCATGCTACAATCTTGGAATAGGGGACTGGTTTCTGTTAAAATATAGATTGTTCATGTATTGTGTTGTCACATTCACTTAAGTGCTCGACTTAATCTTAGTTAGTTAGAGTCTCCTTTAGCCACTAATGCACGTTTGTGTGAACGATCTCAGGCTGGCCACCAAGTCAGCATTGTGTATAAATATTGTTCGTTCTAAATCAATGAAACTAAGTTCAGTCTCTATTCATTTTGAGACTTTTATCAGTTTCAACACTATCTTGAACAACTAAGCTACAACCAATCAGTTTTACTCTGCAAATCTTTTTTTTGGATAGCATTTGCTATATAAGGCGTCAATTTTAGACAAGAACCTTGTGATTCTGATTTCCTTTTCAGTTTGCAAATCTGGATCATTACACAAGTTATTTTTAGGTATATCTTTTCACCAAGGCAAAGGCGTGTCCAAGGAGGGCACCGGTGACCTCCCGGAGCACGACGCCGAGAGGCACAGACGGGGCGGAGGCGAGCACGGACAACGGCAGTAAAGCGGAGGCTTCCTGGGTGTCGAGGAAGACGAGCCCGTCGGCGGTCGAGCACGATGTAGGCATGACCAAGCTCGATGAGGTCGCCCACGAGGCCAGCAAGGGCAGGGGAAGGGGAAGCAGGGCATCAGGCCGGCTAGCGGGAGACCTTCGTAGGATATCCAACGGCGAGCGGAGTGGCGACGGACTCCCTCTTGCCGAGGAGCTACGAACGGCAGCAACACGCGGTCATCCGTGACGCAAAGAAAAAAACTGGTTTGATTTGGACCGATTTTCAAAACTATATGAACATGGGAGTTTTTTTTTGTAAAATGGAGTTAATACAGAGCCATATACATTAATACTGCCGGAGGGAGTATTAAGTTAAAATCTAATTTTAGAACTGTAAAAAACCACAATGTCTCATAGAGAATTTGTTGATCTAAAATCTTCTTTTGCCATATGAAATTCTATATATTTCTCAGGATTTTTCTATATTCTTGGCTAATATGCATTCGGCATCATGAACAACATTATTCATCGCATAAATTCGAGGGTTACAAATTTATAGTTTTTACTTCTCAAATATACATATGAAGGAATTTATAGTCATTATATAATAGCCATTGATCAAAGGTATTGTTTGCGCCATGTGAATAATTTGATTTTCTTAATTCCTTGAAAGAAAAATCAATTAAATTTGTAAACTTATTTGTCAACCCAAAGCTTATGGTTTCGAAATAATTACTCTATAATTTATGCCATGTTTTGTCTCGTTTCAAAAGCTCTAAAGTTTATTTAAAAAGGGATCTCGTTGTGAATCTTGTAATTTCAAAAGCCCCATTTATACTTAATGCAAATTCACACCCGAGTGTTGGCCCCTCCCCGCCAGAACTATAAATTTACATCTGAACAA
The DNA here is from genome assembly GCA_030063025.1 of Avena longiglumis. NCBI lineage: Eukaryota > Viridiplantae > Streptophyta > Magnoliopsida > Poales > Poaceae > Avena > Avena longiglumis. The sequence continues at coordinate 154,049,862 of CP125978.1, forward strand.
AAATTTATTGTGAATCTGGTGCCCCACTGAAGGCAGGGCATATCGTGATCTGAGGCCCTCCATCCACCCTCCCTTTGCCATCCAACGACCAGAAGCCAATACATTGAGTTCAACAACTCTCTTCAGTATAGTTTGGTTCAGTTCAATAGCAGAACACGCCTAAACTATTATGTTCAGTCCAGTTTTGTTCAGCAGCAAAAATACCAGTTCACTACAACAACAAAAAAGTGTATTTATGCAACAAAATAGCAGTAATTCAGTTCAATTTAAGCAAACAAAGACAACATGAACCAAAATAGGTAAGCAAACACCGAACTTAACATAGAAATCTATTGTTACATACTCATTCAACTAGAAATATTCTGCCACTTCACTTGTACACTTAGGCCAAAAACTATAATTAGCCCGTAAATCCAAAATACTATAGTCAACTATGTCTAAAATACTACTCCAACCATGTCCAAAATACTATCTTTCTAGCTTATACACACTAGAACATATCTTCATCATAAACACCACAATAGGGAGATGTCAAGAGGTTCGTATAACTCCACATTTGCATCATGATCGTGTTGCACTCTTGAAACTCCACATTTGCCCCTTTATCGCTGACATCCTTCTTCTCCACTCCTACTTGAGGTTCTACACCATCATGCTTCTTTTGTTTCTGCAATAATTTTTTTAGTAAAGATCAAGAAATGAATGATAACATCATGTGCAGATTGAAACAAACCTTTGCCTCTCTTTTTTGAATGCAACAACTTTAGTTGGTCTGCGCTTTCCCTTGAATAACTTATCAAGCTAGGTTTTTGTTCTCCTCGGTTTTTTTGATGGGACCTCTTTTTCTTAAGCTTTGCAGCAGTAAACTCAGCTATTTGTTACACATTTGGGTCAATATTTTCTTGAACGCTTATCCGTAGCATTTGTAGTTGCATTAAGTTTTTCCTCTAGTTATGGACGAACACAATTAATTGCATTTTCTAAGATCAAACAACAACTCTTGAGAGTTGGCTATTTTATATACCAAGCTATGAAATTTGTAAGAAAAATTCTTGTATCGAAGTTGAGCTTTAAACTTTGGATTTTCTACCATGTTCCTTTCTTGTCTATCTCGTATGTTTCCATTGTGTGCTTCTCTTGTCCATCTCTTTAAGATATAATGTGATGGCAACGTCTTTATATTCATCAAATCAAGAATTTTGATATTATATCCATGCAATATTTCTGTCCCGTTGAACAACTACACGACACCGTTTGGATCAAAGGATCACAGATCACTGTGCACTTTTTCTGGTATTTTAAATCATCATGCAAACTCGCAATAGCAAATTTGTGATTTCCGTCTAATACTCTAGTGCATCCAGCTATGGATTTCCATCCAACCACTATGCAGGGGGCAGGAGCTCGTCCGAGAGGGGGCGGGGAGCTCGCCGGCGCCGTCTCCTCCCTTTCCCAGGGCGGCGCGGCGGCGCGGCAGCTCCGCCAGAACCCGCGCAATTTTTCCTCCGTCCCGCGCGCTCGATGTCTGCTGCCTGGAATTGACCGAAGTGGGGGTCATTTGGGAGTGAGGTGCTGCTGGGCGTTGGATTGGAGTGAACGGTAGATGGAGGGCCTCAGGGCACGCTGTGCGCCTGTGCCCTGCCTCTGTCGGGGCACCGGATCCCAGTCCAGAACCAATGCGGTCTCCATGGCTGCCAAGCTCTCCGCGGCCACTGTGGCGCCATGGAAGCAACTCTGCGAACTCGTCTCCAATGGACGCTACCAGGAAGCTCTCCTCGCCTATTCCAGAGCCCACGCCTCCAACCTCCGTCCCGACGCCTTCACCTTCCCCTGCCTCCTCAAGTCCTGCGCGGCGCTCCAGGACGCCTCCGCCGCGCTCCAAGTCCACAGCCACCTCGCCAAGTCCGGGTTCTCCTCCTGCCCCTACACGGCCACCGCCCTGACGAGCGCATATGCTAGGCTCCTCCGTCTCAGGGATGCGCGCATGGTATTCGATGGAATGCGGGAACGGACCGTGCCCTCCTTCAACGCCCTCATCGCGGGCCTCTCGCAGTGCGGGAAGGTTGGTGAAGCGAGGGATGTGTTTGGGCTCCTCAGGAAAGAGGGGATATTGCCGGACTCTTTCACCGTGGCCAGTGTGCTGCCTGCCTGTGTGGCGGTAGAGCAAGGGAAGCAGCTGCATGGGCTTGTGGTGAAGACAGGGTATTGCTTGGACCGCTATGTCGCCACATCGCTCATCACAATGTACTTGGATCGTGGGGACTCGGATGCCGCGAGGAGGATTCTTGAATTCATGGTTGATAAGGGTGTCGAGAGTTACAATGCAATGGCTTCTGGGCTATCGAGGCATGGTGAACATTTTTTAGCTTTGCATACTGTTAGGGAATTGATGTGTGGGTCTAGTAAAGAACCTAACGAGACTACTTTGCTGGTAGTCCTCTCAGCGTGCACAAGTGTGTCGGTGCCGTCACTTGGTAAAGAGGCCCATTGCTATGTCCTGAAGCGTGCGATATATTGCAATGTCAAGATCAGGACTGCGCTCATTGACATGTACTCAAAATGTGGTTCCCTTGAGTGTGCTTACCAGGTTTTCTCTGCCATGGATGAGCGGAACTTGGTGACCTGGAACACAATGATCTCAGGCTTCCTGATGCACGACAAGCTTGCAAATGCCTTAAGGTTGTTCGAACTGCTAAGGTTGAAAGAGTTTAGACCTGACAGTATTACATGGAATCTGATGATTAATGGGCTTGCACATCACCGGAAGTTTGCCGAGGTCTTCTCATTTTTCAGTAAGATGCGATTGGAGGGAGTTTCGGGTGCGAGTCTGGAAACCATGACAAGCATGTTGAGTGCTTGTTCAGCCATGTCAGATATCCAACATGGGAAGGAGATATATTGCCAAGTTATTCGGACAATGCATGACTTTGAGGATGATCTTTTCCAGACGACAGTGATTGACATGTTTATGAGCTGTGGATGTGACAAGTATGCTGGTAGAGTATTTGAGAAAAGAGGGAGGAAATTTAATGATCCAGCTTTGTGGAATGCAATGATTTCTGGTTATGGAAGGTGTGGAAAAAACAGTTTAGCATTGCAAACCTTCAATGAGATGCTTGAGCAGCAAGTGCGGCCCAACTCAGCCACCTTTATGTGTGCTCTTTCAGCCTGTAGCCATGCTGGATTATTCCAAAAAGCATTGGATATCTACCGAATGATGGAGAGTACCTACAGTATCAACCCTGCTATTGAACACTTGAGCGTCATGGTTGATCTTTTTTGCCGTGCTGGAAAGCTATCTGAAGCTTATGGCCTATTACTGAGACATTCTGATCCACCAGCTTCCATGTGGTATTCCTTTCTTGGTGCTTGTAGAAAATACTCTAATGCAGAACTTGGTAAAATAGCAGCAAAAAAACTCTATGATTTGGACCCTTCAAGCACAACTCCATGGGTAATTTTATCCAACATATACGCTGAACAATATCGATGGAACGAAGTAGAGATGTTGAGGAGATTGATGTCAGACAAGCACCTCGTCAAAGCTCCTGCACGTAGTGAACTTGTATGAAAATCGGTTTCTTGCCTGCCTAGTTGGGAAGAAAATGAATACTCTCGTTTCCATTTTGAAGGTATGGGCATTTCTTCCCATGCCAGCCATCTAGTCATAACAAAAAGCTTAGTGCTGCCTACATTCTACAGATGATAAGTTTATGAGTCTATGTTAGTTTCTTGCTAGAAACATGTAAATTATTTTTCAGGTATGATCTATATTAACCATTGTTGATTGCGACATCCTTTTTGGGACGGAGGGAGTACATAAGTTGTATGTGCTGTATTTTGAACTTCGATGGATGTAGCACCCCGAGAAACACACTACTAGAAAATCGCTTGTTGTTTTTGTGCATCATGACGATATCTTGCTCATGTCATCATGCCACAATGCATTTGAGCATCATCATGTCAGCATGCATATTATTGTCTAAAACTATTTTGCCAAAAACCTATTTTGTCTTCTAAATATTCTCCTCTTATCTTTATTAAAATAATCATTCTTGTCCCTTATTTTAAATCTCTATAAATAATTTTAATATGTCAAGTAAAGTTTGTGCACAAATCTTCTGCACATGTTCTCCATCTTGTTTTCATCTTCCTCCAAAACTCTGAATATTCAAAAGTATTTAAAGTCAAGTCAAAAGGGCAATATGATTGAGCCTTTCTTTGCCTGAACCTAGCCTGAAGCCAACCACGCGTTCAGAGCATGCTGTGCTCGTGAGCCATCCACCGTCCATCTTCTGTCTGGCCTGAACCGGAGGCCTTGCCTGAACCTGGAACAACCAAACCCAGCGACCATCCCCTGTTCCTCTTCTCCCAAACCGAACACGTGAGAGCACCGTGCCTTGCTCGTGCTCGCCCCACTAGCTTGTGTCCTGTCTATCCGAAGGATCAGCTGCAACCTTACCCTCTTCCCAACCACTCATTTCATCCTCACCCAGATCTCCTCACCCTCTTAATTCCCCACCCCGGCTAAACCCTAGACGCCATGGCCGCCGCCTCATCTACCTCTCTATCCCGTTGAGCTCTGCCGCCAGAGTTTTCACCGCTGTGCAGAGAAGCGACCCTTCGTGCTACTGCTGTTGTACGGTACCCGGAGCAAGGAGGAGCAGGGCAGTGCACCAACGCCGTGGCCTTGATGTCCCCGTGCACCTGCAGAACGCCGTCACCATCCTCGCTGCCGCGCTGCCGTCCTCGTCAACCCCAGCAACCGTCGCTCCTTCAGAAGCTCGAGGGTGAGCTCTTCATCCTTCCCCTCTTCTCCCTGGCCTGTGTCGTGTCCCTTAGCACCGTCGTTCTTCTGTGGAACACTCTTGGTGCGCAACCATATAGGCACCGTACCCAATGTTCCGCTTGCCTCCAGCCATGTCCGCGGCGTCCTAGAGCTTCCCTGCGACCTGGCGTGTCTCCTGGGTCATCGAAGCGCAAGTATCCAACTCCAGTTCTGCGTCCCCGTATGTTGTCCGCCGGCATCTACGTCTTCCTGTCGCCGCGCTCTTAACTGACGGAGTTGGTTCAGTTTCGTCAGGCTCGCACGCACGTCGCGCACAAACACCTTGCGCCACCAATAGCTGGAAACCGTCGGCGCCTTTGACCGCTGTTGGAAACCATGCTCAGCAACACGTCCATGTCAATCAGGCCCAAATCACCGGAATGCGTTGCCACCCGCGCATGGACTCCGCGCGCACGCGCTGTGCAGCACCGCACTTCTCTATTCTATCAGCTAGCTAGTTCTGCACCTGATCTTTGATCCACCTGCTTATTTTGTTTGTCTCTTAAAACAATATATTCACCTAGCTAGCTATGCACGCCCAGGTCTGATCGATGAAGTCTGTATATTGTTTTCAGCCGCCTGGAACCTGTTGAGTCTATAGACTGTTTCAAAGTTCAGACAACGTAAACTAATTCTTGGCTTTGAAATAACTAAAATCTGATCGGCCCATCTGTTTGAATAAAAAAAAAACGTGTTTGGAAGACAACAGCTTGTGAGGGTCTCAACGGCAGCATCTGTTTAACTTTTGACAAATTATATTTTGACCAACTCTTAAATGCTTTTGTACATCAGTAAGACTTGATTTTGGACTAACTTTCATTGTATAACTCCAAATTAAATAAATAATATATCTAAATCGATTAGATAAATGAGAGGAACCCAAATCTGCATTCGTTCATGGCATTTGAGCACTGCATCTTATCTTTACCAAAATGTTATGCAAGCAAACAATAATAAAATGTGGCCATTTAATTTTATATGTATTTGTGTGTTGGTCACTTAAACATGATCCACTAGTGTCACTGAGTCATGTTGCATCATATTATCTTGTCATGACATGTATCATATCATGATCATGTCGGATCTTCCGCATTATTGTAATTGTTGCATCGCTTGTTCTTTTTAGTATTTTGCTTCTTCCCGGATAGGCCGATGAGTTGATGCGAGAGTCGACCCGATCTTCGGATGAACCTTCGGCAATGTTTTTCAGGCGAGCATCTCCTCTTTTCTACCTATCTTACTTTTATAGTATTTATTCCCTCCTGTTGATCTATTGCTATCTGTGTTGCGATGCTCTAGTTTTCGTACCCGTGATATCCCTTGCAGCCTTATATTGCCTTGGACACATCCTATTACCTGTTGTTTGGTAGATAGTTAGACTTGCGCGTCGTAGTCGCTTGCTCAAGTGTTGTTGCGTGTCGTCAAGTACCACAGTTGTTGGAGTATTGCCGCATGTTTAATGTTGGAGATGATCATGGCTTTAATTATTGTTTATTAACTAAAATTGAAGTAGGTAAATGCAGAGGCACCGGTGGGTAATAGACGATTTTTGGTTCTTAACCGCTCACTGGTGTCCCGTAGGACCCCGAGTTCTTGACATCTGTTCCGAGATCGAGCGCGCTAACCACAGGTGGGGTGTATGGGCACCCCCATCGATTTAGTACCTGATTCCAAGTACTGTACTGGGGGCCACAAAGTAGTTTGGAGCTTTATTACTATCCTGTACTTATGCCATGCTTTACTGCTTAATTTAAAATTGTGCGAGGAATGCACTGTCTTGTTAGGGAAGCGGAGTGTTTTCATGATCGACAAGCCAGTCACATTTTCGGTTCCCGATCGTTTACCAGACGCAAACCACAGGTCTGTCGGAGCCGGCCAACTTCGTTGCGGGTAGCTTAGTGGGGTGGTCCCCCGTGCTTGCTTTGGGTCTGGGAAACGTCGTGTCCGAAACCCCGTCGACATACCGTTGGGTGTATGTTTTGTGATCTTGTACCTACCTAATCCGACAACAAGGGTGTAGGTGCGTGTGGAAACTTCGGTGCACCCCTGCAGGGTTAAATCTTTTCGAGAAGCCGTGTCCGCGGTTATGGACGACTTGGAGCACAGTTCTTGATCATAGACAACCATAACTAAAGTTTACTGTTATAATTTGACTGGTATCCGATATGACTAGAAATCAGCTCCACTACCACGGAATGGCTAAATAAAAGTACCAACAACTGCTGGATTTGGGATATCTCATGCTAATTGTATCTGACTAGTAAGTGTTGCAACTACAACGGAATGGTTAACTAAAACTGCCCACTGCTTTTATATCAGGATGACTTTCTATACCTGACTAGTAATTGCCGCAACTATAACGGAATGAATAAAACTGCCAACGGTGTGAGTTCCTCGGTTGACTTCCTCGTTTGGTCTCGAGGGGGAAACACCAGGATGGGTATGTTTGGTGGTAGTATCAGGTTGGTTTCGAATAGGACTTTCTTATCCCTCTCTGGTAGCCGACAGTTATATCGAGTCTCTATAGGTTGTTTAGTGCATCTTTGCCGCTCGATCCACCATACCTATGTAGCGACCCGCCAATTCTAGTCTCGCGTGTCTTGGCCTTAGTCGACCGCTCTCTTTTCCTTTGCCCTTTGTCGGCACCCTTTGTTTAAGCAGGTTTTGAGATCGGCGTCGTTAGCAGGTTACCCTTCCGGCTTGCTGGCAGGGGTTATGGACGCCTTTGGTTATTCTTCAGGGCTCTTAGCTCAATTTGCATCTTGTCCGTACTCGGACGCTATATCGTTTTAAAGGTGATTTGGATCTTTGTATTGTATATCTGTATTCTTGACTCTTTGAGTCGCTGTTGTATATATATGTTTTGTGGGTTCCATCGAGGACTATTGTGTAATGATATTACTTCGTTTTCCACCCGCACGCAAGTGCCTGGTGGGCACCTTTGAATCGTTTCTATGCGGGTTTGGCGGGAAACGCTGAAACTTGCATAGGGCCGATTCTGAGGGTGTTACAATGGATAGCCACCTTTTTATGTGTGAATATTAACAGAAGATTGAAGCCATCTCTTGGTCCCTCCTCAGTATGGAAAGACGTCAAAACACCACATGGAAATGACTTGTTCCATATGGTTAGAGATCTATACAGAGGTCAAGTAGGTAGGCTGTACCAGATATAGCCACCAAAATTATGTCAGTGGCAACCTTTTCAGCCAGAGATGGAGAAAAAGGTCCATTTGATCAGCACACTTAGGATGCACTTGTTTTCTAACATTTAAAGATATCTTGTTGAGTAGTCATAAAGGTGTTCTATAAGGCAATATAACAGCTTCATAAATTGTAAGCCACTTAGTTTCTCAAAAAAGATTGTGAGCCACTTTCCCTAGTAAATCTATATTGAAAAAAGCTGTCTTTTATGTCATTACTAGCGGTATTAGTTATGTAAACCGTGGTACCAGTACAAAACATAAGTGGAAAATTTTAGTGCACAGTTTCATACATGTATACAACATGAAATTGTTCCCATGTAAATCAGAAAAATTACATGAAATCAACCACTCAAGCAGATTGAGAAGATACAAAGGGAGTTTTTGTGGGCAGGTCGTGCTGCGGCCAATGGCGGTCACTGCCATGTCAATTGGCATCAGGTATGCCGGACTCTCTCACATGGTGGCCTGGGCGTCCTCGATCTGGAGCGCGCCGGCCTCTCTCTGAGACTGCGCTGGCAGTGGCTCACACACATGGATGATCAGTGAGCCTGGACTGGCCTCGACCTCCGAGTTCTCTGCCGATGAGTGTGCCTTCTTCTTAGCCTCCACTTCCATGAACATCGGGAACGGACTCACGGCATTGTTCTGGGAGGACCGGTGGACTAATGGACGGTCTCTCAGTGAGGTTGCACCGCTCCTATATGCCTGCATCCCGATGCGTCGACGCAAGCAGAGGACGGTCCCCGCTGGCATACACGCCAACAGTTGGGTGCGTGACATCCATGGCGTCTTGGGCATCGATGGGATTGGGCAGTACCTGCAACTTTGGCACACAGTTGAGCATATTACACTCACCGACAAGCCTGACCACCTCACTTGGAAGTGGACTGCGAGTGGTACACATTTGGCGCAGTTCTACTACCTCACGACATTCAGTGGTTCAGTGGTCTGCAGTGCCTGGAAGCTCATCTGGAAGACCTGGGGGCCGCCCAAGGTCAAGTTCTTACGTTGGCTCACAAACATGGATCGATGCCGGATGGCTGGCTGCCTTGCTTGTCGTGGCCTCAAACAACACCCACGCTGCTATGCAACCAGGCGCCTGAAACCATCCTCCATCTCCTCCTCGAGTGCCAGTTCTCCCAGGAAACATGGTATGAAATCCTATCATGCTCAGGGTGACAGCTACTCCGCCAAACCAGTAGCCTTCGCTGATGGACTGGTGGAAACGTGCCAAGCAGGAAACTCCAAAGCCACTTCGCAAAGGCCTCGCCTCCACTACCCTACTACCATGAATTATATGGAAGCACCGGAACGAATGCATCTTCGACGAAGCATGGCCCTCCGTGTCCTCCCTCCTAACCAAGATCAGTGGTCATGTGGGCAAGAGGCAGTGCACCGGGGCTCAGGGTTATCCTGCTGACGACCTGGGATGTACACTAGTGTGTCAACCAATTTCCTGTAACCATTCCTAGGAGGATTGTAACAAACTATCTTTTCCATGAAATGAAACGCAAAGGTCCTTTGCTTTTCTCGAAAAAAAGAAATGCTAAACAAAGCTGGCAAGATTCTTCATGGTCTTCATTGATATAAGAAATGTTACTGTAAAAATAACTACATAACTAAGTTATTGACTTTCTCTAAGAAAATTTATTGACTTGTTAAACAATCAGTTCCCATGTTCTTCCCATCTTTTGACTTCCCTGTAGCCAGTTTGGTTATTTTCTGGATAGGTTTACATATTTTTTGTTTTGCGAGTTTATGCTTTATTTGTACTCTCTCTGCAGGTAACTGTTTCCTAATGACTACCAAGTTACAAAGACTATGTGGAAGTTGTGCATCGCAGCCTGGTTATTGCAGAGCAAGACTTGATCTGCATCTGTACCATCCTTTGCGAACAATAGATACTAGGTAATAGTGGTACCTATGCTCCTTAAGTTCTTGCCATACTCGTTTTTCTCACAAATATTTCTAGTAGAGATATTTCATAGCAGTTTTAGTTTCCACTATAATGGTTATGTGCCTACCCCCAAATCCACACACACCCCACACGCGCACACAAAAAAAAACTGGAACACGATGACGGAGGTGGCTGTGTACTATTAGTAAATATATGCCTTTTGAGCTCTCAGTAACATGTGCCTTTCATAATTCTAGTTGCTTCTGCATTAATAGTGACATAGAAAGCACCTGATCATGGAAGGAAACCTGTAAACGGTTGGTCATGACCCTGGATTCAGATGAAGGGGGTGGGGGCGGGGGTGGGGGGGGGGGGGAATCTTATTGCTTTAAGGAAAGACCTGCGGCAAGCATTTGAACTATTACAATCTTGTATTGAGCCTCCTGTAAACGCTGGGCTGGGTAGGAGATGGCAGCTTGCAACACCTTGCTGATCTCCGCATCCTTCAGTTGGTCGATGGTGCTCGAAACTTGTCTCTTATTGCTAGCAACTCTTTCAGAGCATCTCCAATTTTCGGGCGATCTGTGTGCATCTCCTCTGAACAGGAAATTCCAATACGCAGAATCGAAGTGATGCAAGCAATTCTCAGATCTCTGCTCTTGTTAGAGTTGGACTTGTCTTGTTCATCATTACCCATCTCTGGGAGTAACCATTGGTCGATGACATCAGCAATCTTGTCTGGCAGTGCCATCTGGACATACTCGCGAAGGCTCACAGCTTCTCCAAAATCACTGTCCGTTGGTCTTTTTCCAGTGAACATTTCTAGCAGCAAGACGCCATAGCTGTAGACATCACCATGGATTGAGACTTGGTTGCCAAGCCCATACTCTGAAATCAACAAAAGCAGTTACAAAAAAAGAACCGACTATGCAAGTTACATACGTCTATTTAATGATCTATATAAAGTTCAATGCACTAGATTTTAGATTGTACAATATTATACAAATTTGAGTTCTCCGTTCTAGAGAAGTATTTAGTCAAAATATACTGCCTAAGTGCAAATATAAGCCCTAATTAAATTTTTACTGGAGCCTGTTTTATGGAGTATACATAAAAAGAATAATCGGCTATGGCTTATGTTGGTGAAGATATTCAAGTGAGAATGCCACATCAATAGCAATGCCTAGCCTCACAATGTGATCTCTTGCCTTGTATTCACCATCTCCCATGAGCTGCGGGTGTAGCCATTCATCTAAGTTCCCGTTTGGTAGGAATTCATATACAAGGGCCTTGAAGTCATGTCCCTCAAAATCAATACTCAAGCATACTGTCAGTATCTTCACAAGGTTCCGGTGTCGAACGCATCTTAGTGTCTCGCATTCTGCATCAAAGCTTTGAGAAGCACCATGTTGCGTGAGGTTGAGCACCTTCACAGCAACGACTACTTGTTGGTCATTGCTTCGCATGCTTCCCTTGTAGACCGAGCCAAAGCTTCCTGCTCCAATGAGGTTTCAGAAGAAAAACCATTTGTCGCTTTGAATAATTCAGCATAAGAAACCCGCATATATTGCTCACTGATGAGTGATAATTGTACACTTGATTTCATCTTTCTGCTCTTATGGTAGATTTTGAACAATGCAGAAGCTAATGTGATAAATAAAGTCGCACTGCATATGGAGATTATCATGACAAGTTTCCTGGATGGCTTCTTGGTGGTGTGGTTGGAACAGGTTGGCAGTTTCAGTTGAGGGATACCACCACACAGACCATCATTTCCGTTGATCGAGATCACTGTTACATCGAGGAACACCCCATGTTTTGGCACTTCACCCTCAAAATTGTTGAATGAGAGATTCAAAGCAGAAATGCCTTTCAAGTTCCCAAGAAACTCAGGGATGCCACCAGACAAATTATTGTTGGAAAGGTCAAGAACCAAAAGACCTTTTAGTTGCTCCATTGATAATGGAATTGCTCCTTGAAGTGAGTTTCCAGATATATTGAGCTGCTGCAAGCTCTGACACTCACCAATGGAGGCAGGAATCTGTCCAGAAATGTTGTTTGAAGCGAAATCGAGCACTCCGAGATTTATTAGATTATGCATTTCAGATGGCAAAGTACCAGATATGAAATTATGCCCCAGAAGCATGAAACTGGATGAGGTAGAGATAAGAAAGAGCTCTTTAGGTATTGTGCCAGTAAGACTGTTATATGAAAGATCCAATTGTTCTATGGGGCAACTGCTAAGACTGGAGGGAATTATTCCATCAAGTGCATTTCCTTGGAGCAATAATAGATTTAGTGCTGTAAGGTTGCCTAGAGTTGGTGGGATGGATCCTGACAGGTTCCGATTCAACACCTTGATTTTGTTGGAATTGCCCGACTTGTACGCTTTAATACTTCGAGTGCTTTCCGACAGTATACGCACGTACAAGCAAATCTCCGACGAGACGATTTCCGGCGAGACGGACAAGTGTACACGTACATAGCTAGCCTAGCTAGATTACTTTTCTAGCTGACAGCTCACGCACACAACACGAATCGCTTGAACGCACACAGAATTAATTAGATAGCTATACGCACATATCGTGCGTCTTCTTTCTTTATTTCTCTGATAGCCCACGGTGGTGTTTTTACAGAGGCCTTACACACGTATATATAGCAGATTTAGTATAGCTAACCTAGTAGGATTAGGACATCTAATTCCTACTCTATTCGGCTACCCGTGTCTACTCGGATACGTACCCTGTACTACGACGTGCTTATTCCTAACAATCACCCCCTAAGCACGACGTGCTCTCTTCTACACCGACCTGGATTCCAAATACGCCAGCTACTTCGCGTAGGCGTTACTGTTGGCTTTACTTTCGCCACTTCAACCATCATCTTCGACGGTGCTTTCGTCGTCTCTTGTAGCACCCATGTCGCCGTCGTTGCTCTTGTCGGTTTCTCCATGGCTTCACGCCGACAGTCCTTTTTGTCGGCGCCCTTCTCCATGCCTTCACGCTGACTATCCTTTTTGTCCACGCCTTGAGATATTATACTTGGTTTGATGAAGTACTTTCTCATCGATGCCTCGCATATTTGATCTACCGCTTGCCGGTGCTCTTGGATGCAATAGAACAAATATGTAGGAGGTAGTTCAAATTGGTTTTCTTCTAGCTTCTCTATACCACGTGAAAAGCATCTTGATGGATCTGCACCCCCTATTGTTGGTTCTCCTTTATCTGTCTGGCCACCAGTCCACACTCTTGGACCATCGCCTTCTGGCCTTGCTTTGCTTTGGGCTCGCTCCTCCTCTGTCTCTTATAATTGCTGGGCAAACAAGTGTAGGTATCGTTGCGCATGCATCTGCGCACCCTTCCAGTTCCATATCTTCTGGCCATGGACTAGCCTTTTCTTCAAACTCTTTGTCTTCTGGGAGAATCCCTAGTGCTTCTGGCCTGGTGTCCACGCTTGGAGCTGCCCCTAGGCCTTCAATGTCTTCTGGTCCTGAACTTGCTGACAAGGATAAGCTCGATTGATCCATATTTTCTTCATACTCAAGATCCCACGTGACGTGAAAAGTTGAATATTCCGGTTCGTTGTAGCCCCAATTCCATGACTTGTCTTGCTCAAAGATTACGTCTCCCTTGAAAACCACCTTATTGGTATAAGGATTGCACAAGCGGTATGTCTTTGAGCCTTCATAGCCTGTCATGATCATTGGAATACGTTGCTCCGCCAATTCCGCCTTTACATGCGCCACACATCCAAAAGTACGAAGATGATCAACCGAGGTCTTCCATTCGTACCATGCTTCGTACGGTGTTGTACCAACTCCACTCAAGAGATTCCATGTTCAAGCAAATACGGCCGTATTGACTGCCTCACCCCAGAATTTTCCTGGCAAGCCTTTACTCTTCATCATGCTCCGTGCCATGGTCAACACAGTTTGATGCAGCTCACCCCCCTCATCAATGCATAGGGCTCTTATCTTTGCCTCCACCTTGAACTCTTCGGCTTCCTTGATCTTCTCGAATGCTTGTTGAGCTTGATCCTTACTTTTCAGCAACACAATCCACATGTATTTACTATGATCATCCACCACAAGCATGAAGAACTTATTGCCAGACGGAGTTGCGGGTGAGATTCCAACGCATAGATCGCCATGGACAAGTTCCGAGGCTTCACTTGCCTCAAACTTGGCTTCACATGGGAACGCGGCACTCTGTTCCTCATGATGCACACACGGTAGATCGTGATCCACTTGTGCCACAATCTCCACAGCCGGTGATGGAGGATCCTCCTCATCCTTCAACTCGATTACTTGAGCATCATCGGTCCATCATCTCCTTCCGGGCGATGAGAGCCTCTCCTTTTCCTTTGGTGCTTTCGGCAATCAGCCTTGAAGTGACCGAGCTCGCCGCATTATGACACCTTACTTTCTTTATGTCAAACTTCCTCCGCGGCGCGCCATCTTCATCCTCCGCCTGCGATGTACTTTTTCGCGGACGTTGCTTCTCCTTGCCGCCGTGGAGCCTCCTTGCTTTTCTTTTGAAAGAGTCATCCATCGCCGCTTTGTGAGCATCGTGCTCAACTGCTCGGATCACCGAAGCTGATCCGGATTCTCTCATCGTGTGCCTTGAATCTTCCGACGAGATCCTCAACCGTTAATGTATTCAGGTCGAGACATTGTTCGATTGATGTAACGATTTGCATGTAGCGCGCCGGCGCCGCACGCAGGAACCTTCTGACGTTCTTGATCTCATCCAATTTCTCGCCATATCCCCTGATTGCATTGACAAGGGTAACGAAACGGGCGGCAAACTGATCAACCGTCTCGCTCTCCTCCATCTTCAGATCTTCATAGCTTTTTGTCAAAGTTTGAAGATGCGCTTCCTTCACGCGGGCATGACCTTGGTGCAAGATCTTGATCGTCTCCCATGCATCCTTCGCCGATTTCTTTCCGACGAGGTCTTGCATCACGCCCTTCGACGACGGAATAGAGCGCCGTTAACGCTTGGCGATCCTTCCCATTGCACCTTGACGCGTACTCGTTGCCTCCTGGATCGACGGCCTCCCAAACCTCCTGAGCCTCCATGGCCACCTCCATGTTGAGTGCCCATAGCCCGTAGTCCTTGCGATCGAGGCGCGGATACAAAGCCGCCCCCACCGTCTCTGTCACCGGTGCCGATGCCGAGTTGTCGCCAAATTTCACCATCGCCATGACCTCCTAGTACTTTCAGCAGATCACAGACGACAACCTTGGCTCACTACGGGAAAATTCGGCGTCGCCGTGCACTGGGGCTTTGCCGTGCGCCAATGCACGGCAAAGATCTCTTTGCCGTGTAATCAAACAACATGACACACGGCAAAGAAGTGTCGCACGGCGGCATGATACAAGATACACGGCAAAGAAAACACTCACGGCAAAGCCCAAAAATAACACACGGCAAAGAAACTGTCCACGGCAAAGGACAAAAAAGGCACACGGCAAAGAAATCGCACGGCACACCATCTCGTGGGACCCACCGCTTTCATTGACGTCTGAGTAATGTATGGGCTTTTGTGTGCTCACCGTCAGGCACGACAAAGTTTTGAATTTTAAATTGTTTTTTCGCGTAAAATATTCTCGCTATATATTTTATTTAACACGCGAAATATTCCCGCTTGTTTTATTCAACTAGGGACGGTCTTTGCCGTGCACCCTACACGGCAAAGGAGCCTTTGCCGTGTGCAGTGCACGACAAAGCACAATTTTTTCCCATTTTCCCTCTTTTTTGCCTCCATTTTATTTTAGCACATATTTTATCTCAAATATCATCCATATTGCATCTATGGAAACTTTAATTATATGGTTTGTCCAGCCCACTTTAATTATGTGGTTTTTTGGGATTCTGGCGCTCCAGCGGCTATCTGCCATCGAAACCCTAGTCCGCGAGGCACCCAGGGATCTACCCCATAGCTTTCTCGGCACGAGGTTCCACCAATATACTTTTTTGTTTGTTAAGGTATGTTTAGGCCATATATACAAGGAAAACCAAGATTGGGACCTTGTGGCACATGCTAGCCACCGGTATACCCGCAGCGGGACATTTCCACCTAGAGTTTCAGAAATCTCCTAAGTGTTATCGTCCGAATGTGAAGAAGGTCACACCGGGGAGCCATGTATTCTATCTATGGGACTTCCACAACACTTTTACATGTATCCTAGGTACACATGCAATATTCCTAGGTTCACGTGCAAGTTTGGGAGGGTTCCCGGGGCTTCAGGGGTCGAAAGCACCAAAAACACTTGTCTGCGGGCCCCGAGAAGGTATACCCCCTAGATTTCTCCGCATGAGGTTCCAACAATGTGCTTTTTTGTTTATTAAAGTGTTTTTAGGCCATAGATATAAGGAAAGACAAGTTTGGGTCCTTGTGACAGATTCTAGCCCCCGGTATACCTGCAGCGGGACATTTCCACCTAAGGTTCCAGAAATCTGCTAAGTGTTATCGTCCGAATGTGAAGAAGGTCACACCGAGGAGCCGTGTATTCTATCTATGGGACTTCCACAACACTTTTACATGTATCCTAGGTACACATGCAAGATTCCTAGGTTCATGTGCAAGTTTGGGTGGGTTCCCGGGGCTTCGGGGGTCGAAAGCACCAAAAACACTCGTCTGCGGGCCCCAAGAAGGTATACCCCTAGCTTTCTCCGGATGAGGTTCCAACAATGTACTTTTTTGTTTGTTAAGGTATTTTTAGGCCATATATACAAGGAAAAGCAAGATTGGGACATTGTGGCACATGCTAGCCACTGGTATACCCGCAGCGGGACATTTCCACCTAGAGTTCCAGGAATCTCCTAAGTGTTATCGTCCGAATGTGAAGAAGGTCACACCGGGGAGCCATGTATTCTATCTATGGGACTTCCACAACACTTTTACATGTATCATAGGTACACATGCAAGATTCCTAGGTTCACATGCAAGTTCGGGTGGGTTCCCGGGGCTTCGGGGGTCGAAAGCACCAAAAACACTCGTCTACGGGCCCCGAGAAGGTATACCCCCTAGTTTTCTCCGCATGAGATTCCAACAATGTACTTTATTGTTTGTTAAGGTATTTTTAGGCCATATATATAAAGAAAACCAAGTTTGGGATCTTGTGACAGATTCTAGCCCCTGGTATACCCGCAACGGGACATTTCTATCTAGAGTTCCAGGAATCTGCTTAGTGTTATCGCATGCATGTGAAGACGGTGACACCCGGGAGCTAGAAATTGCATCTGTGGAACATAAACCACATTTGTGTACACATGGCATGGCCACATGCAAGTTTTGGTGGGATTCCAGCGCTCCGGAGGCCGTTTCCCAGCGAAACCCTAGTCTTTGAACTTCTTACCTAAGAGCTGAGCCTCGCTAAACTTGCATTGGATCTCTGAGGAAATATCATAATGTGAGTCTAAAAATGATTTTTGCAAAAAATCATGAGCATTAGATCATGTACCTGCAGTTCAAACCGGACCCACTTCCTACCGATTCGGCAGACATTTGTCTTTTTCATCGGGGGTGGAAGAAAAGGTTTGAGATATCTCGGTTGGAACATTGTACATGTAAGTTGGTCTAGTATTTTTGAAAAATGAGGTGGTGGCATTTTGAATTAGTCATTTGGTGATTACTTCACAAAACACCCCGTTTTTAGTACTCAGAAAATAGGAAATGGCTTTTCTATGCGATCCACTTCCTACCCATATTTAGATTCATCTAAATACAAATATATCTAGTCAAGTTTTAGTATTAAATACACTCGTATCTAAAACAAATTTAATATGGATCAAGGAGAGAGTAATACAAACGTTGAAAAACTAGAAATAAAAGGAAAAATAATCTTTACCGAGTGAAGCACACGGCAAAGCCATGTAAAGAAACACACGATCCGTGTGCTTTGCTTTGATTGGTCCAGAGAGAGGAGCCATGGATCAGTGACGTGGCATATTCCCCTTCTCTCCTTATCTTCAATTCACTCTTTGCCAAGAAATATTCCCCATGAGCGACGAGCAGAGCCCTGCGAGCGCGGCCCTGCACGCGCGTGCGTCGGCCGCGACCTCCGGCCAGCACGGCCATGGCGACGAGCGCGAGTTCCAGAGAAGCCACCGGATTTCCCCGAGAGAAGGCCTCCCCAGGGGTCCTGCACGCGCACACACGCGCGCGTTGGGCGCTGTTGCCGCCGCTGGCGAGCACGGCCATGACCTCCAGTGAGCGCGGCCATGGCGACCTCCACCCCGCAGTAGGCTTTATCCCTACGATACAGCCTTCCCGTGTTGGGCGCTGCCACCGGCGAGCGCGGCAAAAAACTCTAGCAAGCACGAACCATGGTGCCCTCCACCCCGCCGCCAGCCCGGACAACAGATTCAGGCGCCGCCGTCGCCTCACCTCCATGGCGCTGCCACCAAGCTTCGACGACGCTTGCACGAGACTACCGGCGACCGCAAAGGCTTGTCGACCATGTCGTGGAGGAGCAGAGGTGAGGACGGTGGTCGCCGGTTTTTTTCGACTGTTCGATGACTTTGCCGTGCGCCACGGAAAAATACACGACAAAGCTCACTTGAAAGACACACGGCAAAGGCATATCCAAAACACACGGCAAATTTAAGAGTTGGGACCAACATACAAAGCACACGGCAAACACGAGACACACGGCAAAGGCCTAATGGGACCCACTGGCATGGCGCCGTCTCGCTCGCGACGGTGTTAAGTTACTTTTGTCTGCCGTGCAGGACTGCCAGGCACACGGCAAAGCCTTTGCCGTGTAAGGCGCACGACAAAGAGTCCTTTGCCGTGCGGTCTTTGCCGTGTACAGTGCACGGCAAAGGCTTTGCCGTGTTTTTTTTAGGCTTTGCCGTGTATCGTCTGTTACACGGCAAAGAACAAAAATCCTGTAGTGGCTCTGATACCAATTGTTGGAATTGCCCGACTTGTACGTTTCAATACTTCGAGTGCTTTCCGACAGTATACGCACGTACAAGCAAATCTCCGACGAGACGATTTCCGGCGAGACGGACAAGTGTACACGTACATAGCTAGCCTAGCTAGATTACTTTCCTAGCTGACAGCTCACACACACAACACGAATCGCTTGAACGCACACAGAATCAATTAGATAGCTATACGCACATATCGTGCGTCTTCTTTCTTTATTTATCTGATAGCCCACGGTGGTGTTTTTACAGGGGCCTTACACACGTATATATAGAAGATTTAGTATAGCTAACCTAGTAGGATTAGGACATCTAATTCCTACTCTATTCGGCTATCCGTGTCTACTCCGATACGTACCCTGTACCACGACGTGCTTATTCCTAACAGATTTTACCAAGAGAAGCTGGAATAGCTCCCTCCAAATGGTTGTAATCCATGTAAAGTAACTTCAAGTTGACCAAGTTCCCTATTCCTTCAGGTATTTTTCCAACTATATTGTTGTTTGCTATGATAAGAAAACTCAAACCTGAGGAAAGGTTTCCAATTGAACTAGGCAACTCGCCCTGAAGTCTGTTGTAACCCAAATCTAAGGCCTGCAGATTGCTGCAATTTGTCAAGCTGGACAGAAAGCCCCAGTCAGCATCATTTGTTGCTTCGAGTTGATTTTTTGAAAGTGCCACAACTGACAATCTGTTTTGTCGAGTTCCAAGACAATCAGGAATTCGGCCTGACAAAGAGTTATATACTGCTTGCAGAATTTGAAGCATAGAGGCATTGTACATGGATGACGGAATTGTTCCATGAAATTGATTGATATCCGCAACAAAACTTTGTATATTTGGGAGCTTATTACCTATGTCACGTGGAAAAGACCCACTAAGACGATTGCTTTGTAGACCTAGATCTTCAAGAGTGGAAAGGTTGAGCAGCGAAGGAGGGAAAGAACCTTCCAGTTCATTATAGTCTAGACGAAGGGTCACGAGGGCACCAAGATTTCCAAGAGAATGTGGTATGGGGCCTGAAAGATTGTTTTGTGAAAGATCAAGGTTATTAAGCAGCTGAAGGCTACCTAATGAGTCTGGGATGCGCCCTGTGAGGCGATTTTACTGTAGACTAAGAAACACTAGTGATGAGAGATTTCCCAACCAAGCAGGGATTCTTCCTTCAATGTTGTTCACTCCTAGTTCAAGGACAAGAAGATATGAAAGCTTTTGCAGCTGCGGTATGCTCCCTGTTAATTTAGCTGAAGGGATACTGATATACTGGAGTGCTGAAAGGTTTGCAAGTGAAGCAGGAATGGAGCCTCTCAGAAGGTTATAACCTAGACCTAGTCCAACAAGGTTAACAAGACCACCTATTTCCTGTGGGATCCCCCCAGATAGGTTGTTAAATTGTAGATTAAGTGTTCTTAGGTTTGCAAGGTGTCCAATCCCCAGTGGGATGTTTCCTGTTAGAGTGTTCTGGCCAAGACTGAGTACCTGGAGATCACTCAGCAAGCAGAGTTCCGGTGGGATTTCTCCATGAAAACTATTGCTATACAGCAATAGGTTCTGAAGACGGGTGCAGTTTGAAAGCGACGCCGGAATCCTCCCTTGGAATGAGTTGTAACTGAGGTTGAGATGGCTGAGCTCAGGGAGGTTACCGAGCTCTGGGGAAAGGATGCCGTGGAGGTAGTTGGCAGGGAGATGGAGTCGCCTCAAGTAGGTGAGGTTACCCAGCTCGGGCGGGATGGTGCCGTCGAGCCCGAGCCCGGGAAGGTCCAATGCCACCACATGGCGGCGGCGGCGGCCACTCAGGCCACATGTCACACCACGCCACTGGCATGTCGGAATGGAGTTGTTTCCCCACGATGACCGTGCAAGAGCCAACGACGAGTTAGCTGTCATGCCTGACATGAATGACATGAGCGTGAGGCGGTCGTCGGCTACGGAACCAGAAGCTAGCGATGCGAGAAGGGCAAGCAAGGCGAGCAAGACAGACTTTGCCAGTTCCATTGGTGTGGAGTCGTGTGGGCTTCTGAGGATGGTGTGCAAGCGCATGTCACAGAAGAAGATAAGCAGAACACAAGAGAGAAGAGGTTCCCTTCAACTAGCCCAAACATACGTGGTCACCAAGTCAAGTCAACTGTCTACGTAGCCATCAGCCAACTGGCTTTTCTTAGCCACCAATAGTAAAGCTTATCACTGACTGTACTTGTTTGACTACAAGGGATCATAGCAGCTTTTTTAGGAAGATCAGTCAAGAAGCAAATATTCTACTGGCCCAGAAGAGATGCTTCATAAACTTTTGATTGATTGCAAACCAGCTTAATAAAGCTTATCACTGACTACATTGACCTGGCTTAATCAGCATGGACCTAAATTATTGTAGAATAAGACTATAAGAGCCTTATGGCATCAGAATTTCATGCACTAGAAAGACCTTAGGTTGGAATATTTCAGTGGCTTGACGCTCCTGCTCTGGATAGGAGCTTCAGAAACTTCTGATTGATTGAAATTGGACTCTACTAACAAATCCTGCTTCAATTTAATTACAAACCAGCTTTGTTGGGGTATCTTAGAAGGGATAAAGAGCTGCAGCAACTAGGAGTTCACCTCTAGAGGCATAGCCAATTGTGCCTCATTGATGCCCAACCACTTGAATTATGATATTTTTTGGAAAGATAATGTGTTTCTGAAACTCGTCTCTTATTGCCTATTTTTCCTTCCGACATCTCCGACCTGCATGCGATTGTTGCCATTGCCTCTGAACAGGAAATTCTAGTGTGCAGATTCAAGCAATTCTCATACCTCTTGTCCTTTCCCCTCGTGAGAAAAGAGAGGAGATGCATTTTTAACCTAAAATTTACCGTATTTCTGACATTATCTTGTCGAGTAAATAGATGTACTCGAATCATGTCTAAACCATAGTTTTCCCTCTTTTTTGGCAAACTATGACTGAAATTTCCACTGTTCTTTGAAAACCGCTAAACTGATTAGCCTGCTATAGCCGCGCTATAACCTTTCTTAGCTTCTGAAAATACCGCCGCTAAATGCAATAACCCGCTATTTTAAACAGAGGTATACAACTATGTTATTGACATGTCAAATTTTGTGCCCATACTTTAACTTTCCTAGCCAGTTTGGTCACTGACGATTAGATTGTTGATGTATATTTGCAACATTTTCTGAGTTTTTCTCTGTAGGCAATTGTCCCCCCCAAAAAAACTGGAACTTGTGCATGATAGTCTGGTTATTGCAGAGTGAGACTTGGTCTGGGTCTGCATCCTCCTTTGCAGACAGTAGATATCAGCGTTTTTTCCCGCGAAACGCGGTAGGACCGCTGCCTATTCATTAAGACAGTAGATATTAGGTTTAGTGTTACCTCTGCTAGTAGAGGCTACGGTTCTACCAAATCTCAGACGTAGATTATAGGGGTGGAAGTGAGGGCGGAGAGGCTGGAGGCGCAGATGCCGGCGGCTGGGCGCCGTCGCTGCGAGAGGGAGGAGGCGGTGGCGAGGGCAGGGTGCGGCTAGGGTTTGGGGCTCCCGTCTCCTGAGGGAGACGACAACAGGATATGTTTATTGTCTGATTATAATCAAAGGGGTACATGCGTTTATATAGGAGGGCAGCTCCTCTAAATCCTAGATAACTTGGGCTAAGCCCCTAGATAACTTGGGCTAAGCCCCTAATTCGGCCTCTTCCGTGCATACTGGAGCCCGACCATAACATCTCCCCACCTTCTCAAACAGCTCGTCCTCGAGCTGAACATCTGGAAACTGCTGGCGGAAATCGTCGAGCTTCTCCCAAGTTGCTTCCTCCTCGGGCAGGCCGGCCCACTGCACCAAGACATGCCACACGCCGCGACGCTGCTGTGCCTGCATCACCTTCGCCACCTTCGCGGGAGCTGGCAGAAGTCGGCCATCCGAAGTAGGAGGAAGGGTCGGTGTCGCTGCAGGAGGGTCCCCGCGGTAGGCCTTCAGTAAGCCAACATGGAAGATGTCGTGGAGGCGAGAACCAGCTGGCAGCTGAAGGCGGTATGTGAGTGTGCCAACACTCTCCAACACACGAAAGGGACCGGCGTAGCGGGGTCCCAATTTGCGCTTGGAGCGCGGGTCTAGGGACTGCGTGGTCCTATGAAGGAGGCGCAGCCACACCCAATCGCCCACCGCGAACTCCGCCTCGCGATGATGAGCATCATAGTACTTCCTGGCCAGCTGCTGTGCTTGGAGAAGACGCTGGCGCGCCTCAGTTAGGATCTCGTCGCGGGTGCGGAGTAAGTCGCCCGCCGTCTCGGACCGAGCCGTGCCAGGCTCATAAGGAAGCATCACGGGAGGTGGGCGCCCGTAGACCACCTCAAAAGGCATGGCATGCAGGGCGGAGTGATAGGAGGTGTTGTAGCAGTACTTCGCCCATGCCAACCAGGCCACCCAAGCTCGTGGACGATCACTCGTAACACAACGCAAATACATGGCGATCACCTTGTTGACCACCTCGGACTGGCCGTCCGTCTAAGGGTGGAACGTCGTGCTCATGCGAAGCTTCACGCCCGCCAGCCGAAAGAGATCCCGCCAAACGTGACCCGTGAACATAGGATCACGGTCGCTGACGATGGACGAAGGAAATCCGTGGAGGCGGACGGTGCCGTCGAAGAAGGCCCGTGCCACGGACACGGCTGTATAGGGGTGGCCGAGGGCGATGAAGTGCGCGTACCTGGGGAAGCGGTCAACCACCGTGAGGATGACGGATTTGCCGCCCACCTTGGGAAGGCCCTCGATGAAGTCCATGGAGATATCAGCCCACACCTGGGAGGGTATGTCCAGCGGCTGTATCATACCCGCGGGTCGCAGCGTCTCCGGCTTGTTCCGCTGGCACGTCACGCATTACCGCACCCAGTCACGGACCAACGCACCATCACCGGGGATGTAGAAATCAGCACAGAGGCGATGGAGGGTCTTCTGCACGCCCTCGTGTCCTGTAGAGTGCGCCAGGGACAAGACCTAGTGGCGTCGGTCACCCTGGTCGGGCACGAAGAGGCGGCGCCCGTGTATAAGCAGCCCATCGTCCAGGCGCCAGGGCGCCCCCAGCTCGCCGGCGTCAAGGCCGCAGAGCGCCTGTGCGTCTGCAGCAGTAGAAGTTGCCCGGTGGATCGTCGATGAAGGCGAAGGACGGCCCAGAGTGGATGCACAGGACAACGCTCGCCGTGGCAACGTCGTCCGTGACATCCTCAGTGTCGCGGCGGGACAAGGCGTCGGTGACCGTGTTGAGACGGTCGGGGCGGTACTCGACGGTGAAGTCGAAGCCGAAGAGCTTGCCGATCCACTGGTGCTGCGGGACGGTGGAGAGGCGATGGTCCAGCAAGAACTTGAGGCTGTAGTGGTCCGTACGCCCACGGAACGACAGGCCCCAAAGGTAAGGTCGCCAGTGGCGCACTGCCTGGACCAGCCCGATAAGCTCGCGCTCGTATGCCGCGAGCTTGTGATGGCGAGCGACGAAGGGGCGACTGAAGAAGGCCAGCGGCCCTTCGCCCTGGTGGAGGACGGCGCCAAAACCGATGCCGGAGGCGTCGTAGTCCACCACGAACGGCATGTCGAAGTCCGGCATCTGGAGGACGGGTCCCGTCGTGAGCGCTCGCTGGAGAGCTTCGAACGCCGTAGTCGCCTCCTCGTCCCAGGAGAAGGCGTTGCGGCGAAGGAGGCGCGTCAGTGGCGCGGCGATGAGGCCGAAGTCCCGATATACTTCCGGTAGTAGCCGGCGAGGCCCAAGAAGCCGCGGAGAGCCCGTGGGGACCGCGGGGTCGGCCACGCGGCGACGGCACCGACCTTGTCCGCGTCCATCGCGACACCTTCCGTCGAGATGACGTGCCCCAGGTACGCGGCGGAGGTCGTGCCGAACGAGCACTTCGAGCGCTTGAGGTGGAGACGATGCACTCGAAGCTCGTTGAAGATGATGGCCACGTGCTGCAGGTGCTCTGCCCAGGATGAACTGTAGATAAGAATGTCATCAAAGAAAACAATCACAAAGCGGCGCAAGTATGGGCTGAGCACGTCATTCATCAGGGCCTGGAAGGTTGCCGGCGCGTTGGTGAGGCCGAATGGCATTACCAGGAACTCGAAGTGGCCACGGTGAGTACGGAACGCCGTCTTCTCGATGTCGTCCAGGAGCATGCGCACCTGATGATAGCCCGAGCGCAGTTCGAGCTTGGTCAAGAAGCGCGCTCCGTGTAGCTCATCCAAGAGCTCATCCACGACGGGGATGGGGAACTTGTCCTTGGACGTCATGGCATTGATGGCACGGTAGTCAATGCAGAAGCGTCATGTGCTGTCGGTCTTACGCACAAGGAGCACCGGGGCGGAGAACAGCGATGTCGAAATCCGAATGATGCCCTGCGCGAGCATGACCGCCACCTGGCGCTCGAGCTCGTCCTTTTGCAGCTGGGGGTACCTGTACGGGCGCACGACAACAGGCGCCGTGTCCGGCAGCAGGTGGATGCGGTGATCACAGGGCCGCGCAGGTGGGAGGCCCTATGGCTCGTTGAAGATGTCGCTGTGCTGCTGCAGGAGGTCGGCCAGGAGCGGATGCGCCTCGTCAAGTGCCGCCGCCATCAACTGAAGCTGCGGGGTCGCGGCGCTAGAGCCGCCGATGCCTTTCCACTGAACATGACGGCCCCCCGCGCGCCAGAAGATGAGGGACAACACGTCGAGGTCCCAAAGGATGGGGTCTAGTGTGGACAGGAAATCGACGCCGAGGATGAAGTCGTAGCAGCCCAGGTCGATGCCAACACAGTTGATGGAGAAGGGCTCGTTGCCGATGAGGACGGGAACCTGCCGCGCCACGCCATGGCAAGTAAGGCGGTCCCCGTTGGCGACGGTGACGCTGAACTTTTCCGCGCCCGCCGGCTGAAGTGCGAGGCGGCGCATGGCGTCCCTGGACAGGAAGTTGTGCGTCGAGCCCGTGTCCACGAGCGCGGTGAGACGCTCCCCGTTGATCGTCACCGGAAGCAGCATCGTCTTTGCCGTCTTGATGCCTGCCATGGCATGAAGGGAGACGACAAAGGCGGTCGCATCGACCGGCCCGTAGGTCGTGACGCCGGCCTCAGAGAGTGTGGTGGCGTCGAGCTCCGCGGTGAGGGCCTCCACCTCCGCGTCGTCGACGGTCTCCAAGTAGAACAGGCGGGCGCACGTATGACCCGGCGCATACGGCTCGTCGCAGTTGAAGCACAGGCCCTTGCGGCGCCGCTCGAGCTGCTCGGCTGACGTCAAGCGCCGGAAGGTACGCGTCGGTAGCGGCTGCAGATGGATCGGCGGTGGCGCATCGGGGTGGCGGCTTGCTGCGGGTCGGGAAACGCGCCGGGAACGCCTGTAGCATGGCATTGGCGCGCTGCTCGTGCGCGTAGTACATGGCCGTCTGCAGGTCCTGGAGGTCGCGCATCTCGACGTCGACGCGGATGTGGTCGGGAAGGCCGCCGACGAAGAGCTCGGCACGCTGGAGAGCCGTGACGCTAGGCGCATGGCAGGCAAACGTCTGGAAGCGGTCGGTGAAGTCCTGCACCGAGGTGGTGAAGGGGAGGCGACCGAGCTCGGACAGGCGGCTCCCACGTATGGGAGGGCCGAACCGGAGGAGGAACAGGTCGCGAAAGCGCTCCCACGGAGGCATCCCGCCCTCGTCCTGCTCGAGGGCGTAGTACCACGTCTGTGCGGCGCCACGGAGGTGGTAGGAGGCGATCCACGTGCGGTCGGACGACATGGTCCGCTGCACCCGGAAAAACTGGTCGCACTGATTGAGCCAGTTCAGGGGGTCGACGGTTCCGTTGTAGGTAGCGAAATCCAACTTGGTGAAGCGAGGTGGTTGCTGTATGTGCGGCGAGGCCGTGTAGGCGCTCTCGTGGCGACGAGCACTGCGGCACCATGGAGCTCCCGGCGTAGGGGTCAGTATACCTGCTGAAGGTGGTGGCGGGCGGCGGAGGCACCGTCGGCTGTGGCGGCGCCAGCGTGTAGGTCGGCGTGTCGATCCACGTCGGCAGCGGGGACGGCGACGACGGAAACGTGATCTGGGTGATCGGGATTCCCTGGGAGCGGCGGTGGACGGTGGTGGTGGCGCGAAGGACGCCGCCGGCGGGGGTGGTGGCGGCGGTGGCGCGTAGGGCGCCTGGAGGAAGGTCCGGAGGTTCGAGATCGCCAGGGTGAGGTCACGGATCGCCGACGGCATCTCCGCCGGAGAGAGGACAGGGGTTGCGTCAGCTGCCAGGGCCACGGCGCCCAAGGCAGGCGGGCTCGAGGTGGCCGGCGGCGGCTGCTGCGAGGTGGTGGTGGCCGCGCCGGTGGAGGCGGCAGCGGTGGTGGAGAGGCCGGAAGAACTCATCGAACTAGAGCAAGTTGATACTAAATTGGTAGAGGCTACGGTTCTACCAGATCTTGGACGTAGATTATAGGGGTGGAAGTGAGGACGGAGAGGCTGGAGGCGCAGATGCCGGCGGCTGGGCGCCATCGCTGCGAGAGGGAGGAGGCGGTGGCGAGGACAGGGTACGGCTAGGGTTTGGGGCTACCGTCTTCTGAGAGAGACGACAACAAGATTTGTTTATTGTCTGATTATAATCAAAGGGATACATGCGTTTATATAAGAGGGCAGCTCCTCTAAACCCTAGATAACTTGGGCTAAGCCCCTAGATAATTTGGACTAAGCCCCTAATTCGGTCTCTTCCGT
Organism: Avena longiglumis; assembly: GCA_030063025.1. Taxonomy (NCBI): domain Eukaryota; kingdom Viridiplantae; phylum Streptophyta; class Magnoliopsida; order Poales; family Poaceae; genus Avena; species Avena longiglumis. The sequence goes on from CP125978.1 coordinate 154,077,413, forward strand.
GCATACTAGAGCCCGACCATCACATCTGCTCCCTAAGTTTTTCTTGGCATACTCACTGTTGTGATAAATACATCGAGTACGGTTATTGCATAGGAGAAGTAGTTTCTACATTGTTGCAGGTGTTATATTGGAGCTCGACCATGAACAAATTCATGTACGGGGCATCTGAAGGAAGGATATGAGCCGTTGCTTCAATTTAAAACCTAGCGTTGATCGGCTGACTAGCTGCATGCACACTGCCGCTGCCCACCCGATTGAGTCCTAGGCCATGGTTGTCAGCACATCTTCTCCTTGGTTTTGATGATTGACGCACAGCGGGACGGCACTGCTGCTTCCCAGTCTTATTCAGCTCTGCTGAAGACCCGGTCCCTGTAAGGCTGTAACTAAACTCTGGTATGTCACACAGCAGCTCCCAGTTTCATCAATTCCGTTACTTGTTAGGCATTAGACATAGCCTCTATGAGAAAGATGAGTTTATTCCAGTTTGAATGATATATTTGCACAGTCTGAACCATGTTGACACTTTCAATCACATTTTGCACCTATGATTCTGGATTGAAGTACTCTTTTAGCGCTTCACTCAGATCTGATACTGAGTATATCATTCTCGTTTGTCAAGATGTGGTGAGCTTCTAAATGCATGGATGCAAATGTCTGGTTAGCTGGCAAACGGTTTGTCACCTCAAATCGCAAGGAGGGCTGGGTGTGATGAATTTAGAAGCAATGAACACTGACTTGCAGGTTAGATGGGCATGGAGCCTTAGAACAGAGGAGAAGAAAGCGTGGTGTTCCCTCACTGGGCCAGAGGAAGATCGGACTAGACATATTTTCAATGCAGCTGCAAATGTGGTCGTGGGAAATGGTGAAAGAGTCTTTTTTTTTGGACAGATAAATGGCTCAATGGGAGAACTATAGAGGAAGTTGCCCCGGATATTTTCAACATCATTCACCCGTTCACTAAGGCAAAGAAAATGGTAGCCCAAGCTATACCAAATAATAGTTGGATTCACGATATTAAGAAGCCCATAAACGTTGGTATGTTCCTCTAAGTTCTCAAGATATGGGAGGCGGTTAATCCCATAGACGAGCAGTCTGAAGAAGAGGGCAGATGAGTGTGGTCGTGGGACTCAAAAGGCCTCTTCTCAAGCAAGTTGGGTTATCGGGCTCTTTTCCAAACAAAGATCATTTGTGATCTGGCCAAAGCAATTTGGAAACCTTGGGCCCCTCTTAAATGCAAAATTGGAGTCTGGTTATTCATTTGAGGGAGGGTTTGACAGTGGACAAATTGGCAAAAAGGGGTTTACCTCACAATGAAAGATGTGTTTTTTTGTAATGCGGCAAAGGAAACATACATCTGTTCGTAGGCTGCGCGGTCTGTAATATTATATGGGGTACTGTCTTAAACCGGCCAGGTCTCAATCAATCTGTGCCTTCCATGGATAACACACTTCGTCAATGGTGGAGATCGGCTAAAGAGATTTTGCAAGACAAAAGAAGATCCAGATTGGATTCACTCCTAATGCTAATCACCTGGTTGATTTGGCCGGAAAGAAATGGACATCACCGGGTTGATTTAGCCGGAAAGAAATGGACGCGTTTTCGGGAAAAACTGCAAAGCCACTACATGTCATCATTGAACAAATTGAAGCTGAAGCAAAGCAATGGGTTCTAGCCAGCTCTGGCCGTTTCACCCTGCCGGCGACATGATTTTTTATTTCCGTTCTATTTGAGTCTTTTTTGGTCTCCTTTCTTAGATGATGGACGTGGTGCTTTAAGAGTTTTTAGGTCGTTTTAGTTTATTTTGTTTTCACTCTTCCTTCTACTATATGTCTAAGGCTTGGCTATTTTTTCTTTAACTAGATTTAGGCGTACAGCCAAGGCGCACGAACCCCTAACCTTCAGGCTAAGATACGCTTCCTAAACTAAAAGAATAATATTGGTGTACAAATAAACATAATTAGTGTAATAATTGAATCCAAATATTGATTGCATTGCCCTTGTGGCGAAGGCAAACTTTTGCTTTAAGAAATTCCACCAATCTATTAATAATCATTAATAGCAGTACAAAGAGTTCTAAAAGTAATAAAAATTACAAGTAGCTCATTGAACCACTTAGCAACAACTACAAATACTAGCATCAGCCGAAGACGTGTCACCATGCTCGCCCCTCCATCTCTGAAGCCGGACAAATCTCATTATAATAGAATCTGTTATAATAAACGAGTGGAAAGTCGTCGTGATGAATCCTCAAATGACGAGCACAACAGAGCTGCTTTGCAACCATCACTAGGCTCGTTGTCGGCTTGAAGATGCTATCATGACACTATCAAGTGTCATTTTTTTTCGAATCTGACACGATCGAGTCTCAGGAATACACACAAATTCCATGGAGGGAGGACGTCAGCTACCCGTTAGAAGATCGGAAAACTTTATTTAATTTTCATATGCTCAAATACAAATTGAAAGCGCATCCTAGACTAAAGAGTATGAGTTTAGTGGAATACGATGAATGTATTATTAAACCACATATACGAGTATATATAGGCATATAAGGAATCATCTTGGAATATAAGTGTTAAGTTAGGATTACACGTAAACAGGTCTTAACTCTATCTAAACTATCATAACAACCGTATATGCCTAATACTCTAACACTCCTCCGTAGTCGTAGCGGCAGCGTCATGAACAACAGAAACATCGTGGACAGTCAGGCTGGAGAGAAACCGAAGTAGAATCCAATAGGCTGATATCCCCTCACAGTAGCAACGGGAGTGTCGTAGACGACATGTTGTGGCGTGAATGCTTGGACTATAGAGGAAGCTGATGAGATGCTCAAGCGAGGTGGTAGCCCTTGTGCCGATGTCGAGGGAGTCGAGAGCTTGAGGCGGTGCCGAGGTTAGGGTAGCCGTTGCAAGGGGGCGCCGTGGTCGATGTCGGGGCCAAGAATGCCGGTGTTGAGGTAGCCGCACATGAAGCCGCATGCGCATGGTGCGTGAGAAGGATGGCGGAGACGCGTCGAGGCAGTCGTCGTGGGGCTTCGGAAGCTTGCCGAGGGTACGCGTAGGCTTGTCGAGGGCCGCAGAGGCTTTCTGAGGGGGCTTTCCGAGGGTCCGCGGAGGCTTGCTGAGGGGCCGCGACAGCTCGCCGAGGGGTGTCGATGACGAAGTCGATGCATTCCAAGCCGTCGAGGAAGAGGTGTGGCCATAGTTTTGCCAGAACTAGGCGCATGTCGGGGAAGAACACACACTCCATTTTTGCCAGAACCGAGTATGCAAAGAAGAACTTGTCGGTGACGCGGTCAAGACAGTCGTAGAGGAAGTTGTCGATGCCGAAGAAGACTTTGTCGAGGCTGATTGAAAGGATACAGATGTCGCCTAGAGGCGAGGGTAGATATGCGATTAAAACTTTTCAGAGAGTGGCTAGACAAAGGCGAAATTAAACTAGCGTTTACTTTGTCAAGCACAACCTAGAACAACTAGGGTTCACCTATGTGTACCAACAACTTATGCTAAGCAATACAAGCAACAATATGATAGCAAGATATAGACTACTTCAAGCACAAAGGCTATCACAATGTGAAGTGTATAAGTAAAGAGCTCGGGTATAGAGATAACCGAGGCACGCAGGGACGACGATATTTTACCGAGTTCCTCCCAACATAGAGTACGTCTCGTTTGGAGAGGGGGTGGTATCAAACCACCAACGCCACAAGAGGCCTCCCTTATTCTCTCGTGAATCTCACCCCAACGGTATCGATCCACGCTTCCACTATCAGTGCACTTGTCGGTAGCAACCGGAACCTCTCACAAGGTTGGGGCACTTCTCCACAACTTAATTGGAGGCTCCCAACAAACGCCACCAAGACCACAAAACCGTCTAGGGTTCCAAGAACCCAAGAGGGACAAGCTTCAACGAATATCACGAACCAAATCCTTCAAGGAGAACTCAAACCGATGCACCTAATACAAATGGCAAGAACACCACAAAGATGCTCAAATCCCTCACTCTCAAGTTCCAACAAAGCTACTAAAGCTATTGGTGGAACAAGAGAGGAAGAACACAAAGGAGAACACAAAATCCCCCAAAATTTAGATCCCCAAAGATACACTCATAAAGAGATGTTTTGGTTTTGTCAAAACGTGGATCTAGATCTCCTCTCTCTTCCACTCAAACATGAGCAAGAATCATTGAAGGGGAAAGATTAGTCAAGCTTTTGAGTGAGATCAAGTATGAATAAAGCTTAGACTAATAGAGGAGAAAGAAGCAACCCTAAAAGATAATGGGGCAAAGCTATATAAAGGACGGGGCAAAATATGGCCGTTGGGGCATTTTTCTGGACTGACCGGTAGTACCGGATACTACCGGACCGAACATACCAAGCCAACACAGGAAGAAAGAAGAAACAGCAGCCAGCGAGCGGGCGAAGCGAGGCCTAGCGAGCTGGGCCAGACAGGCGCGAGCGCGAGCGAGTGAGCGGGACCCAGCGAGGCAGCGGCAGTGGGCAACGCGACCGACGCACCTGGCGCAGCGTGCGAGCGGGCGCGCAAGCCAATGCGAGCAGGCCACGCGGCATCGGGCGAGGCGTGCGAGGCGAGCCGAGCAGCAGCGCGCGGTCAACGCAAGCGAGAAAAGCGGCAGCGGTGCAAGCAATGCGGCCGCGCACGCGGGGGCACACGGGCCCAGCAACTCGCAGCGAATTGGCGGTAGCGGGCACACGAGGCAAGCAGCAGCACGGGAATCGCGAGCGAGCGGCACAGCGCAGGACAGCTGGGCCTGCAAGCGGCCGATGCAGTCAGCTGGCGGCTGCTGCACGCGCGCTGAGCATGGCGACATCTGCAGCCAAGGCTTGAGATACTAGGCGGCACGCAACGGCGGCAGCTAGGTGCGTGCAAGGCGGCCTGGAGATGGGTCGGTACTACCGGCCCACCCGAGCGGTAGTACCGGGCCGGACTGGTAGTGTCGGAGAAAGGTGTTGGGCAAGGCAGAACATAATTCGTGACGCTCAGGTGCGGGCGGTAGTACCGGCCCGCCCGGGCGGTACTACTGCTCGGTCAAAAAACCTGACTTTTTTTTCAATTTTAAATAAGGCCGGCAGATATTTAAACGGCTATAACTTTTGTTTGGTAACTCTGATCGACCCGATTCCAATTGCGTTGGAAAGAGGACGATATGAGCTTCCCTATAAAAAGTAAAAATATTGGTTATCACCAAGTGAGAAAGTATCAAGTATAATAATATGAGATACCTCACTTGGTGAGAAACCGAAAAGCCCGCAAGATCAAAATCGCAACAAGATACAAACAGAAGATCCGATTTTGATGATCAAGAGCTTGTTATGGAGATTACCACAAGCTCTATATCCTCACATGGATAAGACCAAATAACAACCAACTACGATGATGCAAGTATGCAAAGGTTTGAGCTCTCTTCGAACGATGTGACCGAGTTACTCATTCGAGAGCCCCTCTTGATAGTACGATATCTATCCTAAACCGGGTCTCCCACTAACAACATGAGACCGGCAAAAGGAAAACCTATCAAGATTATACCTTTGCCTTGAGTATTGTAGGGTTTGCAGCATAGAAAACGAAAATTTTCCTACGATGGGAACAACTATGTACCAAGATCTATCTACTAGATACAAGCAACGAGCGGATATACATCTGTAGAGAACATACCCTTGAAGACCGACAAAGCTTAACGAGTCCAAACTCGTGGTTGATGTAGACGATCTCTTGCCGATCTCAAGATCGAGAGGAAGTCCTAGCGCCGCAAAACAGCAGCGCATCCGTGCTCGCACACACGTATAAGACACCGAGCAACCTCCGCCTCCTTGCTCCAGCGATGCAGCGGAAGCACAACTCTTTCTTGCCGAATAGCCATCGGGAACATGTATCTCGCTAGTCCGAGACCATGGGGGATAAATTCTAGAGGGAGAGAGAGAGAGATCCTTCATGAGAAGGTGTGCTTTGAGAGGAGGAGAGGGGGGCCTTTTATAGGGAGAGAGAGGTACCCCAAGGGGCATGGCGCCAGCCATGGTGGCTGCCCCCACTTCTTCCACATTTATGTGGGTGGAGCTCCCACTCAAAATGCAAAGCCTCCACTCCCATAAAAGATCCTCCACTCAAAAATCCACTCACATGCATTAAATTTCCACCAAATTTAATGCAATCTCTCATTTAAATAAAACTCTTTTATTTATTTATTCAGAATTTTGTTAATTATTTTAATTAACAAACATTCACATAAAACCCCTTGCTAGTATTCAATTTCACATGTAGAACCAGTTTCAGCAATTTCAACCGAAACAGTTTCGGTGTATAGTGAAATAAATTCCCGCGCTTGTTATTCTTTCCGGCATGAAACTTTTGCTCCAATTGGATGTTAGTGTCCCTTAAGTGTGCCACCCTACGGTTCGCGAATAATGCGGACATGATCGAGACCCTTCTCCGATCAATAATCAGAAGCGGGACCTGGAGATCCATACTGACTCCCACACAATCAAAGATGATTTTCCTGTGATCGTCGGAACCTTTTAAGCTAGTATATTAATCCCTTTGTTTCACGATATATTACATGCCGAGATTCGATCATTGGTATCTCCATACCTAGTTTGATCTCGTTACTGACATGCACTCTTTTCTCGTTCCCGTGATATAACATTCTAGTGATCAAATCACTTGCTTGCAAGCTAATCAATGTGATATCACCTAGAGGGCCCAGAGCATATCTATTCGTCATCGGGATGAAAAAATTCCACTCTCGGTCCATGAGCCTCAACATAACACTTTAGTAGTTATGAAGCCATCTTTATAATCACCCAGTTACGGTGTGACGTTTGATGTCATCAAGAAACTCTTCCGGTGTTAGTGATTGACATGATCTCATGGTCTAAGGATTAGGATCACTTTGTAAGTTGTTATAGCAATATAAACTCAATGACTTTGATCGTAATGCTATACTTCGGATGAATGTTCATTACACCATTACACTAATGTTGTGACCTCGTTATTAACAACATCCAATGTCCATGATCAGGAAACCTTTGATCATCTTGTTAATCAACAAGCTAGTTTATAAGAGAGGCATAACTAGGAATTTTCTTTTGTTTATTAAACACACATGTATTAATGTTTCCGTATTAATACAATTATAGCATGTAAAATAAACATTTATCATAAACAAGGAATACGATAATAACCACTTTATTATTGCCTCTCGGGCATATTCCCTTCAGTCTCCCACTTGCCCTAGAGACAATAATATAGTTTGAAAACTTTGCGTATTGAACACCTATGACTTTCTGGTGTTCCATATACGCAATTGCAAGTGGTTAACATAATCTATGGATCTGACGCTTTCAGGTCCGTGTGTATTTGCATGTCTTTGCGTCTCCACGCATCACTCATTCTCCAATGAGATGGCATTGTATAAATCTGGTCTTTTGGTGAGACCTTTAGTTCCTTAGGGTTAAATCACGTCGATACTATTGTCATACAATATATCTTTAGTGTTAGCCCGTTGCGAACCACACCTTAGTTTGATAACAAACTACTTGACACAAATTCCTCCTTGTCGCTCATGTAGCTATCATATACTTAGCCTTTTTTGTTGTAGTATCCGTCACAATGTCTTAACTTTGGAATACATCCAAATCCATCATGGAAACTTTCTTTCCATTACATTGTGCCACCCATAGTTTAAATTGATATGTAACTTAATTTGTATCTTGTGACAAAACTAGTATCAATGTAACGCTTTACAATGAACTATTTGTAATTGTTTGTCACCTCTACACAAATATATTCTTATTTCTTCCAAAAGATCATAATAATATCCTTACTATCGTCCAATGATCATTTCATAATTCATTCTGGTATATGCCCATAACACTTAGAGCATAGGACATATCTGGATGTGTACATATCATGGTATGATTGATCAAAACATTCTCGTGATTTCACTCATCAAGTGTCAAAGCACTTGAATCTTGTTTCACTTATCAAGTGTCGATACACTTGAATCTTGATTCAATTCCTTTCCATGCGACACGAACCTTTTCTTATCGTTTCTATATTGAACTCCTTCAATATCTCATATATGTACGTTTGGCACAATCATATTAGCGTCACAGTCTATCCACTATAGACATTTATGCTAAATATTCGGGTTTTTCCTAAGTCTTTAATTGAAATGAAATTCTTAACCTTTGTCAATAAAAATTACATCATTTCTAATCAACAAGATGTCCTCCACATAATGTATTAGAAATATGTCTCAACGCTCCCACTTAATTTCTTGCAAATGCAAGCATCTTCATCGTCTCCTGAAGAAAACTCATTTTCATCACGGTGAAGATTCCAACTCCGCGATGCTTACTTCAACCATTGAAGTTTGCATGCCCTTTTAGCATCCTTTGAATTAACAAAACCCTTTGGATCGTGTCATGCACACGTCCTAGGTAACCATTTTTTTAGAAGAATTTTGTTTTGTTTATTCATCTATCATATACCAAATTATATGTAGTGGTTACTACTTTAATCCGTCCCGACTAAATATCGCTATGAAAGATCAAATCTTGCCATAGTTAACTCCTTGAACATTGTCGTAAAATACTTTACGACATGTCGACTGTTTCATAGATGTGAAACATCCATGTCTGTTTCTTTATAGATCCAAATACGACCGATAGGTTTTTACACCTTTCTGGAGGGTCTTCCAAGTTCAAAACTTGATTTCTCGTGTATGGAACTATCAAGGATTTTATGGATTCAAGCCATTTGACAGAATCAGGGCCCATCATCGCTTCTTTGCATGTAGTTGGTTCATCATTATCAAATAATAATGATTTACTCTCAAATGTTAGCATTTGATTGTTTAACCGACCTACTTGGTTCAATAGAAACTTAGATCTCTGTGACCACAACCTTTGAGGTATATAAGCCATGAGCATTATGGCTTCCTTCAGAACGATTTTCGGTGCTGCGCAACTCAGCACATTTAGCTAAGGTTCGTTAACCTTATCAAAGTTCTATTGTCCTCCCACTTATCCTTTTGTGAAAAACTTATTTTTCAAGAAATTTCACGTTTCACGCGACAAACACTTTTGTCCTTGGTGTTATGGAGGAATACCCAATGGTTATTCGAAATAACCTACAAATACATGCTCATCCGACTTTGGTTGTAAACATCTTACTTATGCTTAGCATACCAAAATTTAAGAAATGACAATTTGGGTTTTACCCCAAACCATAACTCATATGGTGTCATTTCAAAGGATCAAGATGGAGCTCTTTTCAGTGTAAAAGCGGTAGTCTCTAAAGATTTAATATTTTTAAAACATAATGGCAGTTTTATAAATAACACCTTTGATCCAACCATGTCTCACAAGGTTTCATTACAAATCTCAAACACTCCATATTCCTATGGTGTTTCGGGAGATGTAAATCTAGGTGTTTTGCTAAACTTGTAACTCAAATAAATCCCTTTATGATAAAATCATAATTCATTTATTTTCTTGTTACACTTGTAACTCAAATAAATCCCTTTATGATAAAATCATAAATCATTTATTTTCTTGTTACAATGTTTTTCCACTTCATCTTGAAATTCTTTGAACATTTTCAAATATTTCATACTTCTTTCTCATTAAGTGAATATTCATTCAAATTTCTGGAGAAAGTATATGAAATTGAAACCCATCGCTTACGACTAGACATAATGGATTACATACACAGATATGTATAAATTCCAATATTTTAGTCGTTCGTTCTTCTTTGGGCTTTGAACAAAGTTTTAATTATCCCGAGGAAAGTCTCACAAGCATCACTTGATCAAATCAAAGACTCCAAAAATCCATGAAATGGAGTTTCTTCATGTTTTATTTCCAATATAATTTAAACAGCGATGTCACTTCGTAAGTGATCTTTCAATCATTTGTCTTGCGACATTTTAGCATTAGGTTTTATGGATGTGATTTAGCCAACTAGATTTATAAATCATCCATCTTATATGGAATACGATAATTATTTGAACAACCTTTGTTCTCATAATACCTGATTTAAATAACAATTATTAAAACAAATCTTAAAGTCAAGCTTTGATGTCAACGAGAAATACAAACAGCGGTTTGTTTGTTTTCGATAAACATCATCACATATTCTCTTGCTAGTTACTTAGGACATTGTGGTTCATGAATTGTGTCGTTCTGTATGAAATTTTATACCAACCAATTCGGTATCCAATACCCAAGAACCACATTGTTTAACAAGCAAAGAATACAACCATAACATGTATATCATCTATATATCTAAACTGGATATTTTCCAGTCTTTTCTTTTCTGCCAATTATATTTTATAGATTCTCTTTCAGCATTTCATTTTTCCTTTTAAAAGAATCTATCAACATCAAAGTGGCGCCATATATATGACACATAGTCCAAAGCGTGTATATTCAAATAATAATACCTTTGGACTTGCACTTTGAAGTAGATCACCATCATCAAATGATCGATATTCTTTCAAAATCCATTCTTTAGTAATCTTTTTAGTGTAGTAAACACTTTACATACATCTTCTATTCATCCTTATCATGACGACTTTCATGATCAAGCTAATGTAGCTTATAAAGGAGAATCGTGAGTATAACATTACTTTCCAAAACCTTTTTGGATGATTAGGATGTCTAGCATCTCCAACCTTCGCAAATTCTCATCCAATATGAGAACATATATTATACTCTAGCATATTGCAACCAAAACATTTTTTCAGATATCATTATATCTACCACACATGATGGTTTCTGAAACATTTCTTTCAGCTTCTAGATAAACTTGATATTAAAACAATCAAGAATCATGGAGGCAAACATGATACTTAAGATACTAACACTGGAATTGTTACTCTCGATTTAATACTAATTATAAAATTTCACGGAGTAAACAGAGTTTGCTGAAAGTTTGCAATAGGACTTTAAACTTTAGATTGACACTCAACACAATACGATACCAGTTTGTAAAGTATATATCCAGAACTCTGTAGTTCTATTATCTCAATTACAACTATGCATAAGGTGGTGAACGAATGCCAATGACTACTACAAATTATGCAAATTCACTTTGATTTAATTTATGATAAATTGAGTTTTACTAATCCAAATTATAAATGAACTCCCACTCAAAAACAACATCCCTTGTGCCTTTTTGGTGATTACATGAACCAAATCCACTACACCAAGTCCGATCATCACGTGAGTCGGTGTAGCTTCAAAGGCGAGCATCCATATGTTCATCATATCAAAATATATGACTCATGCTTAACCTTTCGGTTCGTGTTCCGAGGCCATGTCTGTACATGCTAGGCTCGCCAAGTAAGAACCTTAGTATTCGCGTGTGTAACTGTCTTACACCCGAGATATGCTCGTGGATTCAAGTATACCCAATCATCACGTGATGTCTTAAAGCGACGAAACATTGTCGGTGCATACTTAAGGAAGAACACATTTTTATCTTGATATCTAAATGAGGGATTATCTTATTATGCTAATAAAACGCCAAACAAGCAATATAAGATGCAATCAAACATCACATGTTTGTAAGTGAAATGATATGGTTCTTGCACTTGATCTCCATCATGTGCATCATGGTATGATCGCCATCATACCTCTATGTGTAAGGCCAAGGTCTATGGAAATTACACGTTATGTGTGTTGTAAGAGTATCGATTTATATTTTTACTTACAACATCACCATATCATGACACTAGCCCAGCAACAATCTAAACTAGACGCCTCTAATTTATCCATTGCAAGTTTTACGTGGCTTAGGGCTTTCGAAGATAGAACCGTTCTTACCTACGAACATGAAACACAACGAGGATAACCAAATTATTGACAACTCATTGCAAATTAAATATTGACTATAGTAGGAGAGACAGAAACCCGCTAGCCACTTATGCAAAACTAGTTGCATGTCAAGCGTGGAATAGGTCTCATGTGCGAGGACATGTAAAATTTGTCCGGGCTGCTTCATCCCACTATGCCACCAATATCCTAAGTACAACTAAGAAGCAATAAAATGATCATCATCGCCTACATACTCATATGTGTACTACCCGTGCAAAGCATCTACGCATAGATCCAACTCTGATATCACTGTAGGATTCGCAGCATAGAAAACAAAAAATTTCCTACGATGAGAACAACTATGTACCAAGATCTATCTACTAGATACAAGCAACGAGCGGATATATATCCATAGATAACATACCCTTGAAGACCGACAAAGATTAACGAGTCCAAACTCGTAGTTGATGTAGACGATCTCTTGCCGATCTCAAGATCGAGAGGAAGTCTTAGCGCCGCAAAACAGCAGCGCATCCGTGCTCGCACACACTTACAAGAAACCGAGCAACCTCCGCCTCCTCTCTCCAGCGATGCAGCGGAAGCACAACTCTTTCCTGCCGAATAGCCACCGGAAACAAGTATCTCGCTAGTCCGAGACCATGTGGGATAAATTCTAGAGGGGGAGAGAGATCCTTCACGAGGAGGTGTGCTTTGAGAGGAGGAGAGGAGGGGCACCCCAAGGGGCATGGTGCCAGCCATGGTGGATGCCCCCACTTCTTCTACATTCATGTGGGTGGAGCTCCCACTCAAAATGAAAAGCCTCCACTCCCATAAAAGAGCTTCCACTCAAAAATCCACTCACATGCATTAAATTTCCACCAAATTTAATGCAAGCTCTCATTTAAATAAAACTCTTTTATTTATTTATTCAGAATTTTTTAATTACTTTAATTAACAAACATTCACATAAAACCCCTTGCTAGTATTCAATTTCACATGCAGAACCAGTTTTAGCAATTTCAACCGAAACAGTTTCGGTGTCTAGTGAAATAAATTCATGCGCTTGTTATTCTTTCCGGCATGAAACTTTTGCTCCAATTGGATGTTAGTGTCCCTTAAGTGTGCCACCCTACGATTCGCGAATAATTCGGACATGATCGAGACCCTTCTCCGATCAATAATCAGAAGCGGGACCTAGAGATCCATACTGACTCCCACGCATTCAACGATAACTTTCATGTGATCGTCGAAACCTTTTACGCTAGTATCTTAATCCCTTTGTTTCACGATATATTACATTTCCGAGATTCGATCATTGGTATCTCCATACCTAGTTTGATCTCGTTACTGACATGCACTCTTTTCTTGTTCCCGTGATATAACATTCTAGTGATCAAATCACTTGCTTGCAAGCTAATCAAAGTGATATCACCTAGAAGGCCCAGAGCATATCTATCCGTCATCGGTATGAACAAATTCCACTCTCGATCCATGAGCCTCAACATAACACTTTAGTAGTTCTAAAGCCATCTTTATAATCACCTAGTTACGGTATGATGTTTGATGTCATCCAGAAACTATTCCGGTGTTAGTGATTGACATGATCTCATGGTCTAAGGATTAGGATCACTACGTAAGTTGTTATAGAAATATAAACTCAATGACTTTGATCGTAATGATATACTTCGGATGAATGTTCATCACACCATTACACTAATGTTGTGACCTCGTTATTAACAACATCCAACGTCCATGATCAGGAAACCTTTGATCATCTTGTTAATCAACGAGCTAGTTTATAAGAGAGGCATAACTAGGAACTTTCTTTTGTTTTTTAAACACACATGTATTAACGTTTTCGTATTAATACAATTATAACATGTAAAATATACATTTATCATAAACAAGGAATACGATAATAACCACTTTATTATTGCCTCTCGGGCATATTCCCTTCAAGCATTCCATATGAGCTTGACGTAGAAGAACTTAACCTTCTCAAGATGAAACGCCTTTCTTGATTCCTCATCATCGAACCATGATCACCAAGGATGGCAAGCATCAAACATGAGATCTTCTATAGATGGCGGATTCTTAGCTTGCATAACATATCTTCTTCGCATTTCATCGACCTTGAAGCCAACACATGCTCCAAGCGATGCGAATGGACAAATCCTACAAGTATAACTTAATAAACACATTAGTCCATGCAGACTGTCATTAATTACCAAAACCACATATGGGGGCCCACATGTTCTTTCACCGATAAAGATGAGGCACCGATCCGAGATTGCTAGGCTCAGGGACGCGTCGTGGACAAAGGCACGCACCGGTGTTGCCAAAACCGGGCACGCAAGAGCAGGGACCATCATGAACATGTGCACCAGTGTTGTAGGGCACACAATGACGATGTCGACGAGGTTGTTGTGGACGAAGATGTAGAAGACGATAAAACCAACGGCGACCCAGAGTGGTCATGCTGGACGCCTAGAGGGGCGCGACGGTGGTACTCAATGTAGGAGAAGAAGAACCCTCCGTGACGAAGACCATACGCGGACGTAGGCGACCCGCACCGTGGTAGGTAGCGCGGAGATAGCCTGTTGTGTCATTGCGTGGGGAAGGCGATGTATACCACGTGCAGCGACGCTATGAGCCGAGGGGGACGACATAGCTGCATGGTGCGAGTCGATGCAGCAGCTGGAGCCACCAGCACGTACACGCTTGTGAGGCGCGTTTGCAGCCAGTTGGAAAGGACCAAGGAGGCTGTGCTGCGGCCCGAATGGGCGACGCAGCGGCAGCCCATAGCTAGATTGATGGTAGGCGCATGATCGGGGACGTGCTTGGTGTAGACGGGCGTGAGATCGGTTGATCAGACGGACGGTGTGCCGTATGCTCCATAGCATGGACGACGCGTAGATTGGAGACGAAGGCGGAGTTGTCGGTGAAGTCCCAGGCGATGACGACGAAGACGATCCGAGGAGGATGGTCGCAGCAGCCTACCGAGGAAGGCGTAGCAGCCGGCCGAGGTAGATCATCAATGTCGATGGTTGGAGTAGAGGAGCGGCGATGACGACTGCGGTGGGCGACTCAATTCGATCTATGATCGGTAAACCAAAAAATAAGACCGGACAAGCGACTGGTGGAGAGAAAAACCGATCTAGAGATCGAAAAAGACTCACCAGGACAGCCGATCACAGATCGGCGGGTGAACCCTGCGACGAATCGCGCGGCCCCGGTGGAGATCATGGAGATCGATCCCCTGGGGACGGGGCGGCGGAAGCGTGCGGCTAGGGTTGGGACCGGTTAGGCTCTGATACCATGAAAGATTATGAGTTTGGCGGAATATGATGGATGTATTATTAAGACTCATGAGCGAGTATATATAGACGTACATAGATCATCTTGGAATACAAGTCATGTTAGGATTGTACGTAAATAGATCCTAACTCTATCTAAACTATCATAACAACCCTATAGGACTAATACTCTAACACTATATACTCCCTCTGTTCCACAATGTAAGTAGCAACCTAAAATAACTTACTAAAAAGGTTTATATCGTGGAATAGAAAAGTATTAGAGAAGAAATAGGATTATTCCCTCCTTCCCGTGAAACAGGTACCATCAGTTTTGTCTTGTAGACACCAAGAAATTCTGCACCGTGTACAATTTCTACATTAATACATATATCCCAAAGACAATATAGTTTATTGCTAAATGTGTATATCCTCCTCTCATCATATGTATGAATCACTAGTGAAAAAAGGGCTTATAGTCTCGGTTTATAAGACCCTTTAGTCCCGGTTTTATATCTGAGACTGCAAAATCGGGATTAAATGTTCCTACCTCTAGTCTCGGTTTGCTACAATTCGGGACTAGAGGCCACCACACGGCCGTTTTCGCAGCGGGGGACGGATGACCTTTAGTCCCGAGTCGTAATACGGTTCGGGACTAGAGATTTTTTTTTTATTTTTTTTTTCAAATTTTGTTTTCAATTTTTTCTTAAACTTTTGAATTATTTGACTCGTTAATCCTCTCACTTGACACATTTTTAACACTAACTATACTTAATCGTAGGTCAAATTATACTTGTGGTCAAACTTTTCGGTTGGTGACCCATCCTAGCGCTACTCCACCTCCAACATGCTTAACTTCTCTGTTCCATCAACATGTCCTCGCGCGAAGCCCATTTGTACCTTGTTGTCAACACTACCATATCAATCATATTAGCCCATATCAATATGTAATACATCTTTATTTTTTGAAATTACAAAAATAACTATTTAAGTAAACAACAAATGATAAGTAATAATAACATTTTAATCCAATGAAAGTAAAAAACTAAATAAAATAATATGTTATTCATTTTTTGCCATTTATTCATTTAATATGGCATAAATAATATCTTTAAAATCTGTAAATCGAAATTCAACAAATAATATATCCATTATTATCATAAAAATGTGAGGAATCCAAATATGGCATAAATTTTTTTTGCTAAAAAATTATTTTTTAAATAACTTTTTTCCTTTTCAAATTTTAAAATCTAAAAGAATCGCAAACGGCCCAAGGCCATTGAAATCAAACTCAAATTTTTTTCCGCATATTTTGATAGGTTGTATGTTTTTTTCTAACATCGTACACAAAAGTTATAGCCATTTTAAGTTTTCATGATAGTTTTCTGGCAAAACATGTCGGAGTTTATGTTTGTTAATTTTTGTAACAACTAAATCACTTAATACAACTACAGTTTGAAGGATTTTATTTTTATAATTTTTTGGCATGTTTTGAAACTAGAAAAGGCGATCTCAGGGGGAGGGAGGGTGTGGTGGACAAAAATCTCCTGTCATGGCAGGATTTTTGCCCGTTTTCCTACCGTGGCAGAACGCGCCAAACAAAAATTGCCAGATTTTTTTAGTCCCGGTTTATATCTAGGGCCGGGACTAGAGTGTGTTGCTTTAGTCCTGGTTGAAGACACCAACCGAAACTAAAGGGTGTTGCCCACTCCCGCACCCCTTTAGTCTCCGGCCGTATCATGACCCGGAACTAAAGATCCGGAATAATCCGAGACTAAAGTTTCCCTAGGCTCCTAGCCGCTGAAAACGGTAGAACCGAGACTAGTGCTCATACTAGTCCCGGCCCGTAACAAACCGGGACAAGTGTTAAACTCTAGATCGAACCGAAACCCTTTTTCTACTAGTGTATGCAAGGATAACAATGTAAAAAGGAGGCTGGAAAAGCTGGCTAACAATGGGAAAAGGAGGTTGGAAAAGCTAGCTAAGCAGTCTGTAACATGTGAATTCTGTTATTCTAATATAACCTGTTTTAGAGTACTAGCTAATTCATGACTAGCTTCACCGATAGCAAGAAACTATTTAAACATGTGGAACTTCAAGTCGACTCTAATCTCTGCAAGTCACTTGCCATCTTCAGTATGAAGCCGTGTCCTACCTCCACCATCGTTCATGTTCTACAATGTCCTTTTGATTTGTATAGCCGCGAGTAACACATTTTATTGATTCAAATTTTCTATATTTGTTTTCAATATTTTCTCTTATCCAAATTTTTGGATCATCCCTCATGTGTTTTTTTGCACGATATCAAATCATTTCTTTAAGCAATCCATATTTACACAACTATTTTATACAATAGGTAATATAGGGAATACAAAATTATGTGTTTACTAATAAATTCCTTTGTTGGACTGTAGCACGTAAGATATGGTCTTTACTATTTATTGCTTCTAGCTGAACTAATATGAAAAATAGTGCAATTTTTAGTATTTGGTTGTTCGCTGGATGGAAATATTCCCTATTAAACAACTCACATAGATGGAAATTATTTGACTTCACTATAGGTGTTAACCATCTTTTTTTATGGTCCAATCTTTGGTCTATCATGTAACATACTTTCCGCTGACAACCATTCATTTAAGAAAATTATTGTTAGCATGGTCTCTCATGTTGTATGTTTTCCACGGAGAAACTTATTTAAGAAATCTATGTATTATACCTTTTTACACAATAGTTAATAGAGGATAAAAATTTAGTAAGTTTATGGCAAATCAAAATTTATATCCTCTTTCCATCTTTTTTTTTCTTCATTCCTTCTACACAAATACGCAGAAAGTTACAATCTAAAATACTCCCTGTCTCAAAATAGATGTCACAGATTTATCAAAATTTGGATAAATCTATATACTAAATAGTGTCTATATACAAACGCACTTTTCTCCTCCAAGATTAAGATAGGAAGAATAAACTTGAGTCTGTTGGTCAGCACCTTCGACACAATTTTATACAGAACATTGCATAAGCTGATCGGGCGAAACTGGGTGAGCATCGTTGGTGAGTTCACCTTAGGAATCAGAACTAGGACATCTATTTTATCAGGCAAATAAGAAAGTCGATGTCTTCTGATTATTATGGAGAAGATGATTATAAAATCGTTGATTCGCTAGTTGCGATCTAGATCACGTCGGATTGTGTATTGCTAGAAAACTAAGGTGCCCTTTCTGTCGGCTCCTCCAAGCCTTTATATGAGAGACTAGGTCCTGGAGCCGTATACAAATAGGTTTCAAATTATAATTACAATACTAGGACTATGTCGGTTCATACTTCTATCTTGATCGCCAAGCCAAGCTTCTATCTGTCATATGCTTTCCGGACTCTTTATTATTTATGGGTCTAATGGGCCATAGCTTTGGTACGCCCAGGGTAACCAATCATGAGAACCGGATAAGTTATACCCATGTCACCAACACAATGTTGGAATTTAAATCCATGGAGACACTGGTTCAAACAAACATCATACCTTCCAAAGAAAGACATACAACAAAATTATACCTTTTCAAAAAATTATGAGGTCTATGTAAATTGTGTCAATTATTGTACTTATAAGGAATATTATATTAATAATTAGGTTTCCAACATGGATATAGCATGTTAAGGAGAATAATATTAAATTATCATCTATTGCTATACGGTGATTTTGTCTCCTCTTGCAGAAACATAATATTTCTTTAGAAATATGAAATGAATGATGTTTAGACAATTAATTAGACATAACATAACCAAAACCTCTTCTTTATCTTTGTTTATTCTGCAAGTATTAAGAAGAAGATAAGTTTAATAGAAGTGTAGTTTCTAGATTTTGCAGTCTTGCATACGTTTTTCTTCTTCTTGTATTATCTTTTAAGTTATTTTTGTAATAAATCATGGAAAATACTTTTATGAATAATAATATTATTGTGATCCCCTGTATAATTTTGATTTTTTATTGAATCTATTTATAATTATTGTGATATTTATATTTGAACTCAAGTTTGAATTTAAGATTCAAAATCCATTTTAAATACAAACAATTATTTATTGTACAATTGATTTATTACTTGTGTGTGATGTGTTATGAGTCAAAACACAAATATCATTTTGAATCCTATGTTTTGAAAATGTGCAAAGATTATGTTGAAATTTATATCAAACTTTTGATAATCCACTCTAATTCATAAAATAGAATGAAATCCAATCACTTTGCATTTTGAATTTAAAATTTTAATATTTCCCCACTTTTTTAGATGCATGGAATGCAAATACACAATTCCTAACTCTGTGTGCCAATTCTTTGGGATGTTACAACTAATTTTGAAAAACTATGGATATCTAGTAGATGAAAATAAAAAAATTATGTTTGCTGCCGATAGTATGAATTTAGCGAACTCATACTTGCCTAATATTTTCTTCATAAACTCAATTAATAATTCGGGGAAACTACATTTGAATATTTTTTGTTTCCCCTTTATGCTTCAATACCAGATCCGTAACGCCTCACTTTAGTTGGCCTTTGTTCTCATGCACCATTGGTCGGCACATGTTATTTCTATGGCACCCCCAAATTAATGCAATTAATAGTTTCCTTTTATATGCTTCATTGCATGAATTATAGATCCCTTTGCTACTTAGGGACTTTTCTGTAAAACTTAATCAGTATCTTCTATATCATTGATCATGATCAACTTCCTACATTCTGTTGTTTCTGGGCTATAGATATGTCTAAATCTTAAGCCTAACAAGTTTTTCCTCACATGCGCTTGGCGGTGCCATACGCACTTTCTCCTTCACCAAATCTATATGAATTTAGACGACACAATCTTTGTGGAGCATATCTCCTTTTTTTTTGCATAACTCAATCAATCTATTGGACCAACAGCTAAAAATCCGGCTTCTATTTCGCCTTTACTTACATGCGAGACATCTCAAAATCCTATGTACCCTTTTTGCACATGCGCCACCAAGTGATAATCTTGGCCCCTCGTGCATCTTATGGTCTTCGCAAATACCATCTTCCTCGTTTACAATGTCTCCAAGGCTCCAACACTATCTCCCATGTCTCCGGTATGTGGTCACATAAGACGCCAAAAATAGTCATGGTCGTGCACCCTGTTATGCTACCATAGCCCACCTCTATTTTATAATCAAGAAATTGAATGGAGAAAACAAGTATATCATATATGTAATTCGGTTTCAAGCAATTTTGAGAACTATTTTTTATCTTGTTGGCAACAGCTTGCGGAAAAACTAAATTAATATGAAGAAAAGAGGGGATTTCATCATCTCTAAGCAACATCATTCTACAATTTCCCTATCATACCCATCTAGTATAAAGAAAAACACGAAAGGATACAACAACATAGTTGACTCTAAAAAGTTCTATCAGAAGAAACAAGAAAAGTCGACTCTAGAACTGTTAGAGATATTACTTCCCCACATCAGGAGAAGTTGACAAAAATGTTGCTGGTCTTGGCGCATCCGCATGCTGGGCAAGCCATAGCCCCAGTCGCACACGACTCGCACAGACAGAGGTGACTGCACGGCAGTAGCAGCACCACGGCCTTGCCTTGGCCGCACCCCTTGCACCTCCCAACTCTCACCGCCTCTAGCTTCCGCACCTCGCCACAGAACGCCACGTGGCTATCCCCCCAACGGGATGAACTGGTGCCGTCAACACCATGGCCACGGACCGCCTGTGTGAGCGTGCACTGCATGTCACTACGGAGCACGTTAGCGACAGCCTCCTTGGACCTTGCTATGTTGTGCCACACCTGGGCCTCATTGTGGAGGTTCCTGACCCGCTCCTGGGGGTACTCCGTTCACGCCCCTGATAAGGTTCATCTCCAAGTCCTTGGCCTTGAGACGCTTGGCCGCCCTATCCTCCGTGATCGAGGTGATCATCCTCATGTGCTTTTGCCTCTGCTCCGCCAGAGCCTTCCACATCTTTGACGCCTGCGTCGATCGACACATGAATTAGTAGAAGTTACATCCACATACACAAAGAAAGTATACATTGATTTGGAAATCATGCATGCATGGGACTTACTGTTGGGCCACGCAGAGATAAAACAAAAACTTTTCCTCTAACGTGGTGATCCCAAGACCTAGCTAAGGTAGAAGGCCACGAGGTTTACCACTAGACGCGCGGTTGCGGATTACTGATGAAGCGCGTCAGTTGATGCAGTGCAGTCCTCACGATCCGATCGTCCTGGTGCTGATCGCACAGCACCTCTGCTGGTATCCACACGTCCAAGGAGGAGCGCCGGCGGCGAACTGCTAGGTTCGTTACGGCGGCTGGACTGCTGTGGAGCTAGGGTTTCCAACACATGGAATAACCTAACCGAACAACGATTAACCTTTCTGGGTTACTGTGGTCCACTATATATAGGGAGTGAACGTGGGCTCTGCTCGCGCGACCCATTCACTAAAGCCCATATAAAACTAGTCACCGTGAGTCCAACTCACTAACTCAGTTCTAATCTGGTTTAGGTCCAACCCAACCAGATTATATGATTCGGATCCAATCCGAACTTGCTCCCGCTCTTAAGTGTGTGACCCCGCAGGCTCATGGTTAATTGGACATGATTTGAGTCCGACTCACAATCGATCAGTCGTTATCGGCTCCTAGCAGAACGTGCCGACTCCCAAGTATCAAAGAGTCATGACGACTTGCCTTTCCAATGCGACTTACGTCTGAGTCCCTTTTGCCTCACGATATACCTTGTCAGACTATAGGCGAATATATGTCATCCCTTAAATAGTCCGACTCTCTTCTCGATCCGAGATAAGTGATTCACCCGACTAACTCTTAGCCGATCGCCTCGGTTAACACTTAACCGAGTCGTGCATGGCCATGCTTTCCGAATCATATCTCACGAGAGGGCCCAGAGAATATCTCTCCGAGTGAGGGGCAAAATCCCATCTTGGTTATTCACATCACGCAGCTTGATTCTCGACCCGAACTCGCTTTATAACGCCCGATTCACGGATCAGCGTTTGAGTAACCTAAGTCGGTGATCCTCAACTCGGACTATGCAACAACCTCAGGTCTAAGGATTACATTGATTGAGATATACAAATGACAACTTAGTTCGTTGTACCTCAATATGGGTCAATCCGACTCGCTAAACTCTTTAGCCTAGTCTGTGTAAGTTGGAATAGCATCTCCATGCCCATGACAAGTGGAACCGAGTCATCAAGCCAACTTTCACATTGGTCTAAGTTGTGTGTCCATCACAACCTCAATGACCAAGGATATTTAGTACGAACAACATGAATGCATAGTTCCACAACTGAATCACATATTCAGTGATACACATCAGATGTTTATACAAGGACTACTTAATAACTTTATGAATACAATGGGAAATATCATCATACATGATTGCCTCTAGGGCATATTCCCAACACTTACATGGTCGAGCAGGAGGGGGTCGACAACAATGGTCTGCTGCTGCTGCGCATGGGCCGTGCCGAGTACCAGTGCCGACTGTTGGTCGCGCTTCCTATTATCGCCGGCGACCATTTCGTGGGAAGGCAGTGAACCGTGGAGGATGGCACCCCTCTTTGCCAGGTCGACCGCAGCCAGCGCCAGGAACTCGATGTAATGGTCTTGCTCTCCCATCAGCGATGGCAGTGTGACCATGTACGATGACTGGTATCCCTGCTGGCCAGGCACTACGGCGACATAACTCATAGCAGCGGTGGTGGAGGTACCTACCTGATTGGCACTAAGCCAAGATGGAGCAGGGGCAGGCTGGTGGTGGTCGGTGCCGAGTATCATGTCGTGAAGGCGCTGCACATTCACGACCATGGCAATTGTGCTCTTCGCAGACCACGTGGACGTTCCTATTTATAATACTCAAGTGGAGCTAGATGTGTGAGGAGGCGAAACCGTGGTACCGTATTTATGGTGGATGACCATGGTTAGAGCTGGCATCCACCTCGTCCATGTCGTTTTCAGCTAGGCTGAACCTATACTGTAAGAAAGCAACTAATTATAAAAGAGATCATCCAATTAATTTATACCTTTTTAGGAGTGATTTCCTTTTATTAATTAGAAATGATAAAATCAGGCACCACATGTGCAGCTGGCACCTCAAGATCCCAGTTTTTGAATCCGAAGGGACGCGCTCCGTGCGGACAGGTGGTTTATGGCCTACTCCATTGTCTATGAATGTCGCTCATGTTGCCTACGTGGTAAACAGTGGGACCCGTTCGACATCTTCATTATTTTTGAATTTGGAAGTGCATGTTAGATGAAACTAGTTTTAGGTGGTTTTTTTTCCTGAACCGCTCATTCCCCTCCCTTACTTATCTCTTTCCTACTAAGGATGCCAAGGTGATTATAGAGTCGTTATGGTGTCGTCACCGATGGACGATCATTATAAGGACCCGAACCCGGCTTGGTTTGAAACCCCTGTGATTACAGTGCTTGTCCAGGATCGAATAGCTAGTACTCATAGTTTAATATGCAATATCAAGATACAAAAGTCATATTATATCGCATGATCCAAAACAAATAGTTCATTACAATCTCATAGTCAAAGGCTACCTTATTACAAAGCAGTGGATAAAAAGTAAAGCATGAAGTCTTACATCTTCATGTGCCACAGGCAAACATGTCGACAGACTCATAACCCCTATCATTGTTCCTCACTCATCAATAGAATATACATGCAAAATGATAAGTTGTAGCCATAGAGGGTCATTACATTGAATGCATTGGCAAGTGTCACTAGTATGTGGATATAAATTGGACCTATCATTACATGCATATTTGGATAAGTAGAGCTTAAGCTTGTTTGCAGAAAGCAATATGGTTTTATCCTATCTTTGCAAAATAGTTTTGATTTTTCAATATAAGAACTTCTAGGCAAACTCAAAGTTCTTCTACTCCCTTGTTGACACCATCAACTTTTACTTTGAGAAATTGGAATGTCGAGATCTTAAGTTCTTCTACTACCTTGTTGACACCATCAAATTTTACTTTGAGAAATTGGAATGTCAAGATCTTCCATAGCTTCAGGCCTTAGTTGCTCCGTGTTGTCCATAACCGGGAATATGACTAAGTACTTAGAATTTGATCTTCTGCAGAAATTGTACACTTTACCCATATGACACAATCTCGTCTTGACGCCACCAGCGGCTGCTAGATTAGTACACACCAAATGGAGTACCAATAGATCGAGAATGTGATGAGGACTTTTCATACAAGTCCTCCCAATACAGAATGTTAGCACGTTTACTAGGCACCAATGCAAGGACATACTTCCAATACATAATTCTAGTTAACCTAAAGAGGTACCACCTAGATGATTAATTGATTACTTGTTTTATTATCTAAAATATATCTTTTCTAGTATTTTATATAATCATAACATGATATTCCACCCAAAGCCATAGCAGGGCTAAGCATTCTAAAATTATGATGTTTCCACTAAGAAAGATATAAAATGATATCCTAAATATGTCATAGCATAACATAGAAATAATATCAATATATTTCCTACACATGCATCTCTACTAAAAATTGGTGAATCCATATAAAATAATGGGACACCATGAAATAGTGTCACTTTCATTAGTAGTTGGTATTGGTGGTACACTCGTCGTAGCTACATACTTGGCAATCCATACAATCTACTAAACAACAACAAAACAATAGATGCACAAGATCAATACTAAGAAAATAAAAAAATCATGCAAGGTATGCAATCATACCAGATGGTGATTTCATTACACAAAGTTGTTCTCAAAAGGTTCTGAACATTATTAATATTTTCTGAACATTTTATACATGCATTATGACAAATACACTAATTTGAGCAATTCGTTTTATTAAAATTATTTTCTAAATACTAGAATGGGCCTTCTATGCCAAATAATTTCTACAATACTCTATTTACAAAAATATATTTTGATTTTGGCCTTACTGGACAGGGGTTAAAAATGCAATCCATAGAAAAATGATTTCCCCAATAATATTATTTAGAAAAAGTTTTATAGCCAAGATACTCTACAAAAGGTTCTCTGCAAAATGTGTTTTTAATAGAAGCAAAATTACCAAATTATTGATCTAATGTGTTTTTCTAATTTTTATGAATCCGTAGACATATTATTTGCTAAAGTTGAACTTGTGGTTAAAAATATATGCATTTTCTAAGTTAAATATATTTTTGCCTATTTCTTATTAAGAGAGATTTAATTTATAACGTGTCATCGATGTGGCACATCCTGACGGGCCATTACCGCTTCGGCCAGATCATGATCTTGAGCCATTGGTTCTACATAAATCGCACCGCACATATTTGATAGGCTTAAGCTTGGCTAGGGGCGTCGGCTTGTGGCTCATGGCTCGACTTAGCCCAGCTCAACCCTATCTCAGCCGTTGAGTCAAGATCAAATGATAGAGAGTAGAAGGTTGGGCTCACCAAGCGGATTGAGTCGCCAGAGGGGGAGAAGACGGTGGCAATGCGCTCGGGCGATGTCCTCGTCGATGTTTTGGTGTTCCTAGACGATGGAGGAGATGACGACAAGGGTCAGAGTGAAGTGGCGAAGAGGATGGTGCGGTCGAGGTGGAAGCTTGCTTCCTGGAGCATCATGCAGGGGCCGCGAGAGTGGCACTGGCGTCGCTGACCTTTGGACGATGGACGGGGACCTTGTTCCCTAGGTTCCTAAGATGAACCAAATAGTCATGGAGGTGCACACGAACATGTGGACTAATTAGTTACACCAAAATCAAGAGAGGATGGCGGCAGGACTATAGAGATCCAACACATGATTGTGGGGTGATTTGGCGATGAGAGAGAGGGGAAGTAAATGGGAAATGGAGTGGGAGACACAAGGACTAGTCATAGTGCTAAGTAACTTAGATTAGTAACATACACATGTTACTAGTTGATGTTACTACCTTCATAGTGGGTAGTAACATGTGTGTGGTATCATGCAATGACTAATTAATTAGGTTGTAGACTCATATGGTCTTGGTATGTGATACGTCGTAAACGTATCTATAATTTTTTATGTTCCATGCTTGTTTAGTATCCACTTTGCTTTGCTTTGTCTACACTTTGAGTTTTTTATACGTTTTCTGAAACTAACCTATTAACAAGATGCCGCAGTGCCAATTTCCTATTTTTTGTTGTTTTTGGTTCCAGAAAAGCCAGAAAATGAATATTCTCGGAATTGGACGGAACAAACGCCAAAGTTTATATTTCACCGAGGGGAACACTGAGCCATAAGACGAGACGGAGGAGGGCCTCGAGGGGCCCGCACCCCCTGGCCATGCGCCCAGGCCTGGCCCACGCCTGGGGGGTGCGATAACCTCGGGCACCCCCTTGGTCTCCCCCTTCGCCTATAAGAAGCCCCCGATACCAAAACCATGAGTACCCGATCAGATCTCCATGAAACATTCCGTAGCCGCCACCACCATCGTCCCTAGATCGGGGGATCTGAAGCTCTTCCCGACATCCTGCCAGAGGGGAGAGATCATCCTGGAGGCCTTCTTCATCACCATGCCAGCCTCCGGTATGATGCCTGAGTAGTTCACCTTGGACTATGAGTCCATACAGTATCTAGATGGTTGTTTCTCCTCCTTTGTGCTATCATGTTTAGATTTTGTGAGCTCTGTTCATGATCAAGATCATCTATTTGTAATCATGCATGTTGTGTTTGTGGGGATCCGATGGATATTGAGATTACTATATCAGATTGGTTAATGATTCTATCTTATTGATTCTATCATGTCTGTGTTGTTTGAGATCTTGCATGCTCTCTGTTTATAGTGACTATCTTGTCCAAGTAGATGCTAGTGACTCCAAGAGAGAGTATTTATGCTTGATAGTGGGTTCATGCCTCTATTAAATCTGGGGAAGTGACAGAAATCTCTAAGGTTGTAGATGTGCTGTTGCTACTAGGGAGAAAACAACAATCTCTTGTTCATGGAACAATTGTATTGTTTACTTTACACACTTTGCTTAAAGCAGTTATCCATTGATTGCAACTTAATACTGGAGGGGGTTCGGATGATAACCTGAAGCTGGATTACTAGTCATAGATGTAGTTGGATGGCGGTCTATGTATCTTGTTGTAATGCCCAATCAAATCTCACATGATCATGAATGTCTAGTATTGCATTGTTTTGCCTTGCTCTGTCTTGTCAATTGCCCCGCTGTAATTTGTTTACCCAGCATGTTATGTTGTTTATCTTAAGGAGAACACCTCTAGTGAACTGTGGACCCCGGTCCAATATTTACCATTGATACATCCTCCATTGTTACTGTTTACTTTCTGCAAGCCACCATTACCTTCCACACCATATGTTTAATCCTTTGTTTTCAGCAAACCGGTGAGATTGACAACCTCACTGTTCGTTGGGGCAAAGTCTTGAGTTTGTGTTGTGCAGGTCTCCGAGTTGCTAGCAACACCTTTGAGTCATTTCCTTCCTCCTACTGGTTCGATAACCTTGGTTTCTTACTGAGGGAAAACTTATTGATGTACTCATCATACCTTCCTCTTGGGGTATCACAACGAAGCTCTATAGTGATCCGAGCTAAATCAACATGCTTTTCTGGCGCCGTTGCCGGGGAGGCTAAGGACGGCTTGATACGTTGAAAACGTATCTATAATGTTTGATGCTCCATGCTTATTTAGTATCCACTTTGCTATGTTTTGTCTACACTTTGAGGTATTTTTATACACTTTCTCGAACTAACCTATTGACAAGATGCCACAGTGCTAGTTGCCTATTTTTCTGCTGTTTTTGGTTTCAGAAAGCTAAAAAATGAATATTCTCGGAATTGTATGGGACAAAAACCAAAGTTCATATTTTCCCTGAACGATACGGAAAATCGAAGACAAGACGGAGGAGGACACCAAGGTGGCCACACCCTAGGTGGGCGCAGGTCCCACCCTGGCTGCGCCCATAGGGGTTGTAGCCCCCCTGGCCCTCCATCGACCTTGCATCATTCGCCTATAAGAAGCCCCCGACTCAGAAACTCTAAAGGATCGACCAGAAAGCCACGAAAAGTTCTGCAGTGCCACCGCCACCGAAGGGAGATTCGGGGGACAGAAAGTCTCTGTTACCGCACCCTGCCGGGACGGGGAAGTGCCCCCGGAGCCATATCCATCGATCTCCATCACCATCTTCATCACTGTTGCAGATTCCCATGATGAGGAGGGAGTAGTTCTTCCTCGAGGCTAAGGGCTCTACCATTAGCTATGTGTTCATCTCTCTCTCTCTCTATGCGTGGTCATGTTATGGTCATGAGCTTTGTAATCAAGTAGATATACTTTGCTACTCAAGTGCTTTAATAGATCTCCGGCTCTCCCCACGTGTATGAAACTGACAGCGTGCATACCGTGGTGGCACTTAGGCTAGAGTCTATATAAATACTCAAGTGCTTCAATAGATCTCTGCTCCCCCCACGTGTGTGAAAGTGACAACGTGCACACCGTGGTGGCACTTAGGCTAGAGTTCATATATATTTATCATGATTTATATTTTGAGTTGGTTGTCTCTATGACATTGTGGTGTTTGTTGGAACCATCTAGCGCTCAAGGTGATAGTGTGGGGTTATCTAGATTGGGAAAGGCGGACTTTGAGGAGTGATGTTATAGCCCTACCATGGATTAGAGTGTCCAACCGGAGAGTAGTTAAGAGTAGTATCATTAAGAGAAGATAATTATATGGAGAGTGTTCACTAGTGAAAGTATGATCCCTAGGACTTGTTTCTAAGCATTGAAACACCGTTTGCATCTAGATCTGTTGCATGTTTGCTTGCTTCCATATTTTTATCTTTAGTCTTTACCTCACCATCAAGCTCTTTTCTAGCACCGTTACCACTTGTATTTCACTATCTCTTCGCCGAACTAGTGCACCTATACACCTGACAAGTGTATTGGGTGTGTTAGGGACACAAGAGACTTCTTGTATCTTGATTGAGGGTTGCTTGAGAGGGATACCTTTGACCACTTCCTCCCTGAGTTCGATAAACCTTGGATAATCCACTTAAGGTAAACTTGCTGTTGTTCTACAAACCTCTACACTTGGAGGCCCAACAATTGTCTACAAGAATAGAAGTGCGTAGACATCAAGCTATTTTCTGGCGCTGTTGCCGGGGAGGTAAGGTAAAAGGTACTCACATCCTCCGGTGTGAGTGCTCGAAGTTATTTCCTTTAGATTCTGCAATTTTGTATTTTTGTTTCTTGTTTTCACTAGTTAGGCTTAATGGAAAACAACAAAAAATTAGAGAGCTTTATAGTATCTATCTTGAGTTAGGACATGAAGTGTTTGAAGAGAAAACAAAAAACCTATGGAACTTCATTTTCATGCTAGTAGCAATGTTATTAGTATGAATTCTTTAAACACCATTATTTCTAATGCTATGGAAAAGTCTAAGCTTGGGGAAGCTAGTTTTTATGAAAATGATCTTTTTAATTCCCCAGCTTTGGAAGATAGCTATTCTATTGCTTATGATGACACCAAACCTCCAATTTATGATGATTACAATGATGAATATGATATTTTTAGTCCACCTACTATTGAGGAGAAAATTAATTGTGATTACAATATGCCTCCTATATTTTATGATTATGGTGACGAGAATAATAATGATATCTATTTTTTTGAATTTGCTCCCACTACAATTAATAAAAATGACTATGCTTATGTGGAGAGTAATAATCATTTTATGCATGTGGCTCATGATAAGAATGTTTTATGCGATAGTTATATTGTTAATTTCATTCATGATGCTACTGAAAGTTATTATGAGAGAGGGAAACATGGTCTTATTCATATCAAGAATATTAAGTTTTCCCTCATTATGTTGAAAGTTTTGAAGTTGCACTTGTTTTGCTTTCCTATGCTTGTTGCTTTGTGTTTTCATGACTTGTTTATTTACAAGATTCCTATGCATAGGAAGTGGGTTAGACTTAAAAGTGTTTTGAATTTGCTTCTTCATGCTATCTTTTACTTCAATTCGTATTTCTTATGTGAGCATCTTCTCAAACTATCAAGCCTAACTTAAAAGTGGTAAAGAAAAGTACTTGTTGGGAGATAACCCAAGAGTTTTCTTGAGTCTTGGAAGTTATTACTTCTGTAATGACCTCTCCTTATCCTTTTTATTTGATTTTTGTGCCAAGAATAACCTCTAATGAGAGGGAAGTAAGATTTGGGGAAGTTGCTGTCCCGAAACAGATTTTTTGTGCTCCACTGTAAACATTCATGAGGAAGCTCTGTAAGTCTGACTGAGCTGTAATTTTATGAATAAATCCCCCCAGGTTGTTAGCTAAATTTCGTTAGTTCAAAACGTTTTGATTTGAGTAACAAAAGGTCTTCGAAAAAATAGGTTTCTACCTGCTGGTCTGTTTTGACAGATTTCTGCCATTATTTGCATTTGCTTCTTATTGATTTCTTTTTGGATTCTTTTTGGGAAATTGAGCTTTTTGAGGGAATTGCTACAGTAGATGTTTTGGTCTCCACGAGTTTTATGCATACTCGGAAGAGAAAGAGAGCTGGCGGTAGCACAGACCCGGAAGAAATAGACCATCCATGGAATATTGCACAACTACGTTCCTTCTATTCTTAGTTATATTTTCTTCTAATCATATATGTACATGTTCAAAGTGAAATAAAGTATTGGTTTCCTCATATGTTATCTTTGAGAAGTTTTTCACCAT
The DNA here is from genome assembly GCA_030063025.1 of Avena longiglumis. Lineage (NCBI taxonomy): Eukaryota > Viridiplantae > Streptophyta > Magnoliopsida > Poales > Poaceae > Avena > Avena longiglumis. The sequence goes on from CP125978.1 coordinate 154,108,268, forward strand.
CTTATTTCCAAAAGAGCATGTCATTTTCAAAAATCCCAGAATGCTTGAAAGTACTTTATGCTCATGTTCGTTCTGGTTACGATTTTTGAATATCTAAAAAAGTAACCTTAGGGTAAAAAATTCAATTTATTGTTTATACTTTGGTTTTTTATCTGATTTCTTATACGCGGGTATCTTCCTAGTAATGAATTGTTGGTACTGGAAGCCGGCTTTGTTTCCGAGTTTAAACTGGTTTAGCAATTGCGCTTCGTTGCTCGGCAAAGTTTCCGTGCTAAAGGTTGGCCAGCTAATGAAAGGGATGAGGTAGAGAGCCAGATAAAACGACAAGTATAAGCATAAAAACTAGTGCTTCAGAAAATTTTCAAGCACATGCATACAAAATATATACAAGAAAAAGTGCTATGATAGTAAAGCATTAAGTTTTTACAGATCAAAACAAATCAAAATATTTTTTCCATCATTACATTTCCCAAAGTTCAGAATAATGCATAAAACCTGTTTATGCTGCAGATTCAGGTGGTGGTGATGAAGAAGGTGGAGCGTTGGAGTCGAAAACGTTGTCGCCCTGGACCTCAGACTCAGAAGCTGCTTCAGTGAGGGTGTCTTCTGTCCCTTGAGGCGAAGGAGGCACAATGACGGAGCCGAAGAATGGTGTCGTGTAGTTGGTCATCTCCGCCACACGACAAGCGTAACCTGCACAAGAATCTTGGATAGTCTTGATGTCTTGTGGGTTACCCTCATCTTCCTCCTCGGCGATACCTTTGGTGACATGCCAGATTTCCATCTCGCTGTGGTGGCTCATCACCATGGTGAGAGCGATCAAGCAGCGATCGGCGTAGGAGATCTTCCAGTCCTTGATAAGCTTCAGAATCTCCTTGACCTTGTCCCTCACCTCTTGCACTGACATCATGTGCAAGTCGGAAAGTTTGACCGACTCGCTAGCCTCTTCAAGAGTCTGGTGGAAGTAAAAAAAAATATCTCCGACGATCTTGATACACTCGAGGCGAGGTTCAGAGGTAGGAGAGTCAGAAAGGTTCAGGGGGGCCGGGAAAGAACCAAAAGTCAAAATTTGACTGAAAAGAAAGTCGAAAAATCAATCAAAAAATGTAAGTAGTAAATCTTACCTAGCACAGAATGATTCCACTGGGCATGCTCCTCGCGGAGGCTATTCAGCTTGCTCTCTATGGCCTGGGCCAGATCCCTCTGACTATCAAAGTTCTTCCGAAGATTATCCAATTGTTTGTCTCGGAGGGCTAGTAGCATCTCGAGCCTCACGGTCTCATGGTTGCTTGACTCCAGGACAACAGCTACGGATTTCTCCGACTCAATAGTAAGCTTTTCAAGCTTGTCCCAGAGTTCATCATTCTCCAATTCCATGACCTTGAAGTTCTCGGATTTCTCCACCATCTTGGTAGACTCGCACAATAGTTGTGCAAAGGAAACATATATCAGTCCGACAGAAGAAGTTTGACTATGACAAATAGCTTATTGACAAAGAGGAAGCCGAAAAAGTTTACCTTATGCTTCAGCTTTTTAAGCTTGCAACTTTGAATTCTCGAGACGTAGGGCTTTGATTTCCTTGCGCTTATTACATATGTTCTTGAGCAATTCCTGGTTGAAAGATGCAATTTTATGTAAGTTTAGAAGACGGAATACCGTCACACGGTTACTAAGACTCGGGCTACAAATTTAACTAAGTAAAAATATAGCATGAGCCTTGGGGGATGCACTACATTGTTCTTTTGCATCCTATAAGCATCAACTCGGATTCAACGATGTTTATCTGGCTTGATGCTTGGGAGCTAGAGGATATGATAGTAAAATAACTGCAAATAAGAATAGAAAACTTACAATGTGTTCATGTGCAACTTCTCAAATATGAGTTTAGTGTTGTGAAACACTTTCTCGGCAAGGGAGAGGGAGGGAACATCCGTCGCTGGGAGTTCGCTAGACTCTATCTTAGCGTTGTGTGATACGTTGGAAACGTATCTATAATGTTTGATGTTCCATGCTTGTTTAGTATCTACTTTGCTTTGCTTGTATACACTTTGAGGTGCTTTTTACATGTTTTCTGGTACTAACCTACTAACAAGTTGCAACAGTTCCAGATGCCTGTTTTCTGCTGTTTTTGGTTCCAGAAAAGTTAGTAAAGAAATATTCTCAAAATTGGACGGGACAAACGTCATAGTCAATTACTTTCCGTGGGGAACAAGAAGTCCAGAGGGGAGACGAGGAAGCGGGCCAGGGTAGCCACCCCCCAGGCGCGACCAGGGGTGGGCTCGCGCCTGGGTAGGGTTTGACCCCCCTGGCCGTCTCCTCGGCCTCCCCCTTCGCCTATAAGAAGCCCCCGATGCAGAAACCCTAAGCACCCAATCAAATATCCAAGAAACTGTCTGTAGCCACCGCCACCATCGTACCTAGATCGGGGGGATCTGAAGTTCTTCCCGGCACCTTGCCGGAGGGGAGATCATCCCGGAGGCATTCTCTCCGGTACGATGTGTGAGTAGTTCCACCTTGGACTATGGGTCCATGTAGTAGCTAGATGGTTGTATCTCCTCCTTTGTGCTTTCATGTATAGATCTTGTGAGATCCGTTCATGATCAAGATCTAATCTATTTGTAATCATGCATGTTGTGTTTGTGGGGATCCGATGGATATTGAGATTATTATGTTGGTTTGATTAATGTTTTTGTCTTTATGATTCTATCATGTCTGTGTTGTTTGTGATCTTGCATGCTCTCTGTTGTTAGTAGCTATCGTGGCCAAGTAGTTGCTAGTGACTCCAAGAGGGGGTATTTATGATCGATAGTGGGTTCATGCCTCTAGTTTCCAAGGGAAGTGACAATAATCTCTTTGGTTGTAGATGTGCTGTTGCTACTAGGGAGAAAACAACGGTCTCTTGTTCATGGAACATGTGGATTGTTTACCTTACACACTTTGCTTAAAGCAGTTGTCCGTTGCTTGCAACTTAATACTGGAGGGGGTTCGGATGATAACCTCAAGGTGGACTTCTAGTCATAGATGGAGTTGGATGGCGGTCTATGTATCTTGTTGTATTGCCCAATCGAATCTCATAGGATCTTTCTGATTAGTAATTGCATTGTTATGCCTTGCTCAGTTCCTATCAATTGCCTTGCTGTAATCTGTTTACCCTTCATGCCATGTTGTTTATCTAAGGAGAGCACCTCTAGTGAACTATGGACCCCGGTCCAATCTTTACCATTGATACATCTTCCACTGTTACTTGTTTACTTACTACAAACCATTACCTTCCACACCATGCGTTTAATCCTTCGTTACAACAAACCGGTGAGCTTGACAACCTCACTGATTTGTTGGGGCAAAGTCTTGAGTTTGTGTTGTGCAGGTCTCCGTGTTGCTTGCAACACCTGTGTGACGTTTCCTTCCTCCTTCTGGTTTGATAACCTCGGTCTCAACTGAGGGAAAACTTGTTGCTTGCTCTTCACACCCTATGCTTGGGGTTACCAACGAAGTGCCATGTCGAGCATCATCACCGCGTACCAAAATTTGGTCCAGGAAGCTGACCAGCTTGACGTCCTCTCGCTCCTGGCTTGCCGCCTCTGTGGTAAGGGTTTGCTTCTCAAGGCTGGACTGAGCCAGTTTGAGGATCTCTCCCTTCTTCTTCTTCCTCTTTAGACCAGAGACAGCAGAGCCGACCACTTTATCCAAAGTTCATGTAGACATTACCATGGGATCATTAACCTTAACTTGTTCACCCTTGTTAGTTGACTGATCACCAACGATTACTAGGGATTTCGAGATATTGCCAGCATTAGGAGAGGAAGAAGCCTCTGGTGCTGACGGAGTACTGGATGGAGTCGGTGGCGGCATGCACTACTAGGAAAACCTTCATCAGTGACGCATCTGTTTTGGCCTTCTGTGGCGCATAGCAGATGCGCCACTGTTATGTCACCACTGATGAGAACTTCTGTGGCGCATTTCGAAATGTGCCACATAGGCCATGATACTTCTATGGCGCATTCTGGCAGATGCGCCATAGTACTGTATTCAGTGGCGCATTATGGTCAATGCACCACTAAAGTGGTATGCGCCACAGAAGGTAAAAATAGTTGCACTCACTAGTTTGTATACCAGGTATTAAAAAAACCATACTGGTCCATAATCAGTGTGGTTGTACAGGTATTATACAATATTATACAGGTATTATACACATAGTAGTAGAAACAGTATATTTGACTTAGTATATGAAAACAAATATAATACATACACGAATATAGTGCCATCACACTACTTAGAGCCCGATCGAGGTAGACAAGTGGTCATCATATTACAATACAAGTCAAAGGTGGCGAATATTTATACAAGTGTTTGGTACAAAGTTCACCATCTCATGACATTACAAATGAAGTGTTCACCGCCTACACTAGAATCAAACAGAATACAGATGTGATGACGGTGAGCAAGAGCAAGAGCACTAGCAATTTCTTCATCCGGTTCTCCTTCCACAGGTGGTTCCTCCACTTGAATACCGCCTCATCTCGAGTCACATATCCTTGGTATCTGTTGCTGCTAAACTTGTTCACCTGTTTCTGACATGAAGGGAATATGCCCTGAGAGGCAATAATAAAATGTTTATTATGTGTATTCCAAGTATATGATAGATGTTTATTTTGCATGCTATAATTGTATTAATACGGAAACGTTAATACATGTGTGTTTAATAAACAAACAGAAAGTTCCTAGTTATGCCTCTCTCATAAACTAGTTCGTTGATTAACAAGATGATCACGGTTTCCTGATCATAGACATTCGATGTTGTTAATAACGAGATCACGACATTAGTGTAATAGTGTGATGAACATTGATCCGAAGTATAGCATTACGATCAAAGTCATTGAGTTTATATTGCTATAAAAAAACTACGAAGTAGTCCTAATCCTTAGACCATGAGATCATGCCAATCACTAACACCGGAAGAGTTTCTTGTTGACATCAAACGTCACTCCGTAACTGGGTGATTATAAAGATGGCTTCAAAGCTACTAAAGTGTTATGTTGAGAATCATGGATCAAGAGGGGAATTTGTTCATCCCGATGACGGATAGATATGCTCTGGGACCTCTCGGTGATATCACATTGGTTAGCTTGCAAGCAAGTGATTTGATCACTAGAATGTTATATCACGGGAACGAGAAAAGAGTGCATGTCAGTAACGAGATCAAACTAGGTATGGAGATACCGATGATCGAATCTTGGACATGTAATATATCGTGAAACAAAGGGATTAAGATACAAGCGTAAAAGGTTCCGACGATCACAGGAAAAGTCATCGTTGAATGTGTGGGAGTCAGTATGGATCTCCAGGTCCCGCTACTGATTATTGATCGTAGAAGGGTCTCGATCATGTCCGCATTATTCACGAACCATAGGGTGACACACTTAAGGGACACTGGCATCCAGTTGGAGCAAATGTTTCATGCCGAAAGAATAAACAAGCGCAGGAATTTATTTCACTAGATACCGAAACAGGTTTTCGGGTGAAATTGCATAAAGTGGTTATGCATGTGAAATGGAATTCTAGCAAGGGGTTATTTGTGAATGTTTGTCATTAAAGTAATTGACAAAATTCTGAATAAAATAAAAGAGTTTTATTTAATGAGAGTTTGCATTAAATTTGGTGGAAATTTAATGGGAATTTGAGTGGACTTTTGAGTGGAGGGAATTTAAAGGAATTTTGTGAGTGGAGTGTCCACCCACATGAATGAAGGAGGGGAGGGGCAACCCCATGGCCGGCGGCCACCCCCTTGGGTGCCCCCTCCTCCTATAAAAGGAGCCCCCCTCCTCACTTGTCTCTCACACCTACTCGTGAAGGATCTCTCTGCCCCTCTAGAATTTATCCCCCATGGTCTCGGACTAGCGAGATACATGTTCCCGGTGGCTATTCGGCAAGAAAGGATTGTGCTTCCCCTGCATTGCTGGAGCGAGGAGGCGGAAGTTGCCCGGTGTCTTGTACGTGTGTGCGACCACGGATGCGCTGCTGCTTTGCGGCGCTAGGACTTCCTCTCGATCTTGAGATCGGCAAGAGATTGTCTACATCAACCACGAGTTGAACTCGTTAAGCTTTGTCAGTCTTCAAGGGTATGTTCTCTACGGATATACATCCGCCCGTTGTTTGTATCTAGTAGATAGATCTTGGTACATAGTTCCCATCGTAGGAAATTTTTTGTTTTCTATGCTGCGAACCCTACAAAGTATCGAGCCGGATCTATGCGTAGATACTTTAAACGGGTAGTACACATATGAGTATGTGGGCGATGATGATCATGTTGTTGCTCCTTTGTTGTAATTTTGGATATTGGTGGCATAGTGGGATGAAGCGGCCCGGACAAACTTTACATGTCCTTGCACATGAGACCTGTTCCACGCTTGATATGCAACTAGTTTGCATAAGTGGCTAGCGGGTGTCTGTCTCTCCTACTATAGTCAATATCTATTTTGCAAACGAGTTGTCAACAATTTGGTTATCCTCGTTGTGGTTCATGTTCGTAGGTAAGAACGGTTCTATTTCGAAAGCCCCAAGCCACGTAAAACTTGCAATGGATAAATTAGAGGCGTCTAGTTTAGATTGTTGCTGGGCTAGTGTTATGATATGGTGATGTTGTAAGTAGAAGTATGAGATGATACTCTTACAACATACATAACGTGTAATCTCCATAGACCTTGGACTTACACATATAGGTATGATAGTAATCATACCACAATGCACATGATAGAGATCATATGCGGGAACCATATCATTTCACTAATAAACATGTGATGTTTGATAGCATCTTATATTGCTTGTTTAGCGCTTTGTTAGCATAATAAGATGACCCCTCATTTAAATATCAAGATAAGAATGTGTTTTTCCTTTAGTATGCACCGATTATGTTTTCGTCGCTCCAAGACATCACGTGATGATCGGGTGTTCTTGGATCCACGACCATATTTCGGGTGTAAAACAGTTACACACGCCAATACTAAGGTTCTAACTTGGCGAGCCTAGCATGTACAGACATGGCCTCGAAACACGGACCAAAAGGTTAAGCATGAGTCATATAGTTGATATGATGCCCATTTGATGCTCGGCTTTGAAGCTACACCGACTCACGTGATGATCGGACTTGGTGTAGTGGATTTGGTTCATTTAATCACCAAAAAGGCATGAGGGATGTCTTTTTTGAGTGGGAGTTCATTCGTAATATGGATTAGTTGAACTCAATCTATCATACACTTAGTCTAAACTTTACAAATTCTGTTGTAGATGGCACCACCTGCTTGTAATTTCAATGTGTTCATGGAGAAAGAGAAACTTGCAACGAACGGTAGCAACTTTACCGAATGGGCCATGAATTTGAGGATTCTCCTCTCTGCTGCACAAAAGCAATAGGTGCTAGAAGCGCCGTTAGGCCCCCCACCTTTTGATGATGCCCCTGACGAGGAGAAGAATGTCTATCAGACTCGTCAGGATGACCACAACTTAGTTCATTGCGGCATATTGTATGGGCTAGAGCCGGAACTTCAAAAGCGTTTAGAAAATGGCAATGCTTTTGATACAATGGGTGAGTTGAAAATGATTTTCGACACACATGCTGCTGTAGAGAGCTACAACGCTTCAAAAAAGTTCTTTAGCTGCATGATGGAAGAGCACAGCTCTGTTAGTGAGCATGTACTCAAGATGTCGGGTTACGCCGATAAGCTTGTGTCCTTGGGAATATCGATTCCCATTGACTTAGGCATCGATCGTGTTCTGCAGTCTCTGCCACCTAGCTATAAGAGCTTCGCGATGAACTATAATATGCAAGGCATGAAGAAGTCTCTCCCCGAGCTTCTGTCAATGCTTAAAACTGCAGAGGTGGAGATCAAAAAGGAACATCAAGTGTTGATGATCAATAGGAACACTGGTTTCAAGAAAGACAAGAAGGGAAAACGGAAGGGAAGTAAGGGCGGCAAGCCTGTTGCCGTGCCTGAAAAGAAACCCTGAGTTGGACCTAAGTCTGATACCGAGTGCTACTATTGTAAGGGGACTGGCCACTGGAAGCGCAACTGCCCCAAGTATTTGGCAGACAAGAAAGCCGGCAAGGCAAACAAAGGTATATATGATATACATGTTATTGATGTGTACTTGACTAGTGCTCGTAGTAGCACCTGGGTATTTTATACCGGTTCAGTTGCTAATATTTGTAACTCGAATCAGGGGCTGCGGAACAAGAGACCGCTAGCAAGGGGTGAGGTCAAGATGCGTGTCGGCAATGGATCAAGCGTTGATATGATCGCCGTCGGAACGCTGCTTCTCCACTTGCCGTCTGGATTAGTTATAAACTTGAATAATTGTTATCTGGTGCCTGCACTGAGCATGAACATTGTATCTGGATCGTGTTTGATGCGAAGTGGTTATTCATTTAAATCCGAGAACAATGGTTATTCCATTTATATGAATGAAATCTTTTATGGTCATGTACCGATGATGAATGGTTTATTTCTTTTGGATCTCGATAATAATGTTACACATATTCATAATGTTGATGCTAAAAGGATTAAACTAAATGATGATATATCCGCATATATGTGGCACTGCCGTCTAGGTCATATTGGCGTTAAACGCATGAAGAAGTTCCATTCGGATGGACTTTTGGAATCACTTGATTATGAATCATTTGATACATGTGAGCCATGCCTTATGGGCAAGATGACTAGAACGCCATTTTCCGGTTCAATGGAACGGGCGACAGATTTATTAGAAATCATACATTCTGATGTATGTGGTCCAATGAGTGTGTCGGCGCGAGGTGGATATCGTTATTTTGTTACTTTCACGGATGATTCGAGTAGATACGGTTATATCTACTTGATGAAACACAAGTCTGAAACCTTTGAAAAGTTCAAGGAATTTCATAATGAAGTGGAAAATCATTGTAATAGAAATATCAAATTTCTACGGTCCGACCGTGGAGGTGAGTATCTAAGTTACGAGTTTAGCACTCACATGAAAGAGTGTGGAATTGTTTCACAACTCACACCTGCCGGAACACCACAGCGAAATGGTGTGTCGAAACGTCGTAATCGTACTTTATTAGATATGGTTTGATCTATGATGTCTCTGACGGACTTGCCATTGTCATTTTGGGGCTATGCACTAGAAACTGCTGCATCCACTTTAAATCGGGCACCATCTAAATCCGTTGAAAAGACACCGTATGAATTGTGGTTTGGAAACAAACCTAAGCTGTCATTTCTTAAAGTTTGGGGACGCGATGTTTATGTGAAGAAACTTCAACCGGATAAACTCGAACCCAAAGCGGAAAAATGCGTCTTCATTGGATACCCTAAGGAAACTATTGGGTATTCCTTCTATCATAGATCCGAGGGCAAGGTTTTTGTTGCCAAGAATGGATCCTTTCTAGAGAAAGAGTTTCTCGCGCAAGGTGTGAGTAGTCAGAAGGTAGAACTCGAAGAGGTTATGGAACCTTCTCTTCAAAGAATGGCGAGTAGCGCAGCGCCGGAAGTTGTTCTGTAGTTGGCTCCACCTGTTGAAGAGGGAACTAATGATAATGATCATGAAACTCCAAAAAAGAGTACTACCGAACCTCGCAGGTCAAGCAGGACGTCAGCTCCGATGTCTGAAATCTGTCATGAATTTCATGGTTGATGAAAATGATGACCCTGCGACGTATGAAGAAGCGATGATGATCCCGGATTCCAACAAATGGTTAGAAGCCATGAAATCCGAGATGGAATCCATGTATGAAAATCAAGTTTGGAACTTGGTGGACTTACCTCATGACCGAAAGGCCGTGGAGAACAAATGGATTTTCAAAAGTAAAACTGATGCTGATGGTAATATAACCGTCTATAAAGCTCGACTTGTCGCAAAGGGGTTTAGACAAATTCAAGGAGTTGACTACGATGAGACATTCTCTCCCGTAGTGATGCTAAAGTCAGTTAGGATTATGTTAGCAATTGCTACATATTTCGATTATGAGATATGGCAGATGGATGTCAAAACCACGTTTCTCAATGGTAATATTGAAGAAGAGTTGTATATGATACAACCAAAGGATTTTGTCGATCCTAAGGATGCTAACAAGGTGTGCAAGCTTCAGCGATCCATCTATGGATTGAAGAAAGCATCACGAAGTTGGAATATCCGCTTTGATGAGGTGATCAAAGAGTTTGGATTTGTCCAAACTTATGGAGAAGCTTGTATTTACAAGAAAGTGAGTGGGAGCAATGTGGCATTTCTGATATTATATGTGGATGACATATTATTGATCGGAAATGATATAGATCTTTTAAACAGTGTTAAAAGTTATCTAAACAACAAATTTTCAATGAAGGACCTAGGTGAAGCGTCATACATATTAGGCATAAAGATGAGATAGATCTAGGCGCCTAATAGGGCTATCGCAAAGTACATACCTTGATAAGATTTTAAAGAAGTTTAAAATGGAAAATAGTAAGAAGGGGTTCTTACCTATGACACAAGGCACGACATTGAGTAAGACTCAAAGTCCGGCTTCGGCGGAAGAAAGAGATATAATGGACAAGGTCCCCTATGCTTCAGCCATAGGCTCTATAATGTACGCCATGCTATGTACAAGACCGGATGTGGCACATGCTATTAGTTTTACTAGTAGGTACCAATCGGATCTAGGTTCAGAACACTGGAAAGAGGTCAAGAATATCCTTAAGTACTTGCGAAGAACTAAGGATATGTTTCTTGTATACGGAGGTGAAGAAGAGCTCGTCGCTAAGTGTTATGTCGACGCTAGCTTTGACACCGATCCGGATGACTCTAAGTCTCAATCCGGATACATATTTCTCATGAATGGCGGAGCGGTTAGTTGGAGGAGCTCCAAACAACCTGTGGTGGCGGGATCAACAACGGAGACCGAATATGTTGCTGCTTCAGAAGCGGCTCAGGAAGCAGTTTGGATGAAGGAGTTCATATCCGAACTAGGTGTGGTTGCAAACACGTTGGACCCAATGGTGATCTATTGTGACAACAATGGTGCCATTGCCAATGCCAAAGAGCCAAGGTCTCACAAGCATTCCAAGCATATTAAGCGCCGGTTTCACTCCATCCGCGAACATGTCAAGGATGGAGATATAAAGATTTGTAAAATACATACGGATCTTAATGTAGCAGATTCGTTGACTAAAACTCTCCCTAGAGCAAAACATGATCTACACCAGAACTCCATGGGTGTTAGATACATCACAATGTAACTAGATTATTGTCTCTAGTGCAAGTGGGAGACTGAAGGGAATATGCCCTGAGAGGCAATAATAAAATGTTTATTATGTGTATTCCAAGTATATGATAGATGTTTATTTTGCATGCTATAATTGTATTAATACGGAAACGTTAATACATGTGTGTTTAATAAACAAACAGAAAGTTCCTAGTTATGCCTCTCTCATAAACTAGTTCGTTGATTAACAAGATGATCACGGTTTCCTGATCATAGACATTGGATGTTGTTAATAACGAGATCACAACATTAGTGTAATAGTGTGATGGACATTCATCCGAAGTATAGCATTACGATCAATGTCATTGAGTTTATATTGCTATAAAGAAACTAAGAAGTAGTCCTAATCCTTAGACCATGAGATCATGCCAATCACTAACACCGGAAGAGTTTCTTGTTGACATCAAACGTCACTCCGTAACTGGGTGATTATAAAGATGGCTTCAAAGCTACTAAAGTGTTATGTTGAGAATCATGGATCAAGAGTGGAATTTGTTCATCCCGATGACGGATAGATATGCTCTGGGCCCTCTCGGTGATATCACATTGGTTAGCTTGCAAGCAAGTGATTTGATCACTAGAATGTTATATCACGGGAACGAGAAAAGAGTGCATGTCAGTAACGAGATCAAACTAGGTATGGAGATACCGATGATCGAATCTCGGACATGTAATATATCGTGAAACAAAGGGATTAAGATACAAGCGTAAAAGGTTCCGACGATCATAGGAAAAAGTCATCGTTGAATGTGTGGGAGTCAGTATGGATCTCCAGGTCCCGCTACTTATTATTGATCGTAGAAGGGTCTCGATCATGTCCGCATTATTCGCGAACCGTAGGGTGACACACTTAAGGGACACTGGCATCCAGTTGGAGCAAATGTTTCATGCCGAAAGAATAAACAAGCGCAGGAATTTATTTCACTAGATACCGAAACAGGTTTTCGGGTGAAATTGCATAAAGTGGTTATGCATGTGAAATGGAATTCTAGCAAGGGGTTATTTTTGAATGTTTGTCATTAAAGTAATTGAAAAAATTCTGAATAAAATAAAAGAGTTTTATTTAATGAGAGTTTGCATTAAATTTGGTGGAAATTTAATGGGAATTTGAGTGGACTTTTGAGTGGAGGGAATTTAAAGGAATTTTGTGAGTGGATTGTCCACCCACATGAATGAAGGAGGGGAGGGGGCAGCCCCATGACCGGTGGCCACCCCCTTGGGTGCCCCCCTCCTCCTATAAAAGGAGCCCCCCTCCTCACTTGTCTCTCACACCTCCTCGTGAAGGATCTCTCTGCCCCTCTAGAATTTATCCCCCATGGTCTCGGACTAGCGAGATACATGTTCCCGGTGGCTATTAGGCAAGAAAGGGTTGTGCTTCCTCTGCATCGCTGGAGCGAGGAGGCGGAGGTTGCCCGGTGTCTTGTACGTGTGTGCGAGCACGGATGCGCCGCTTTGGCGCTAGGACTTCCTCTCGATCTTGAGATCAGCAAGAGATCGTCTACATCAACCACGAGTTGAAATCGTTAAGCTTTGTCGGTCTTCAAGGGTATGTTCTCTACGGATATACATCCGCCCGTTGTTTGTATCTAGTAGATAGCTCTTGGTACATAGTTCCCATCGTAGGAATTTTTTTGTTTTCTATGCTGCGTACCCTACATGACAGTCCTCCCACTCATCATAGACTCCTGGAACCCAACCCTTGTACACCACGTACCACTTCGTCATCTCTATAGATAAGGCATATTAGTAAATCATGCAACAGAAAGAACTAAATTGGTTCACATGCATATATGTTCACATAAACTAAAGCAAAAAATCAGTAAACATAGAAGATAGCACATTGATCACAATCATAGAACTTCGACGACAACGACCACAATAGTGAAGTTTACAACATACAACCATAGTAGTATAGTTTGTGACACAACACTACACACATACATATATGATAATTCTAGGGGCACACATCGATCATTGTTGAGAACTGCAAACGATCGGCTTCGGGAACGGTAGATAGCCATCCTTCGTCATCCACGTCCTGTTGTCACCCTGCTTACAAATAATATTTTCAATCTCCCTCTTAGTCAACCCTCTGTTGTGTTTTAGGACCCCTCCCCTTGTGTTGACATCTTCCACGATGATTTCCGACAACTTAAGATGGATGCGATGGAAGTCTTCTCTAAGATCATCATCGTCGCTTCGCGCCAAATTTTTGGCCCATGCTCGGAGACTAGATGGCAGAGTTAGGTTCTGGCAAACCCATACAAACCATTTAAGGTGATTCATGACGTAGAAGGCCTCCTTGGCGCTGCTAGTAGCCGGATCCTTGACGCAGGGGAACTCGAGCACGTGCTTGAACACGTGTTTGTCATCCTTGATACATTCCCCGTTGTTGATGAAGGGGCATCCCTTTCTAGCATAGCCCTCGAGAGCCTCATTCAGAACACCCCTTATTCTGGTGTAGTCTTTCTTCTTCTTCTAACTCGCCAAGTCGAAATACGATGCTATCGAGTACTTTGTGGAAATGACGATGACGTTGCAGTATTTGTCTCTACATAACATGATTGAAACGGGATGTTGGAAAAGGGCAAAGGAAGAAACCTATAAGAAAGCCTAAGTTACCAATTCTAGGGGGTGTGTGTACTTACCCGGGAAAGAAAGGCAAAAGAAGCGTGTTCGTTCTCTTGTGGTCCACCATGAACTTCTCGAGGTACGCCGTCGCCTTGGCACGCGTCTCTGATCCTTCCCTCGACTGGCTATCACGCATGTAGTAGGGATCCACTATTGCGATCTAGGGGGTTTGCTCTCTCTTGGTCTTCATCACCAGATTGAGCGCGTATAGGAGGACCATGTTATAGTCCAGCCGTTTCGAGAGAAACAACTTGAAGACGTCCTCGTACTCTATGAATAACACGTTTGCGGGGGCTTCATGGACGAAGTCCACATCCGATGGCACCTTGACAGTGAAAACTGGGTAATTTGGATATTTTTCTTTAAGAAGAATGCCCTCTAGTGTCTTGATACTATCACTCAAAGAGAGCATATGTCCACGAGCAAGGCGAAGCAGCTCCGAAGTTAGTATCCTAGGCAAGCCATCCTCGCGGGCTGGTACGACTTCATCCTTAGCCCGGATCCTCTTCGGAGGAGGTTGGCTCTCGGCTTTCTTACCTCTCTTCCTGTGCTTCTTCGTCTTCTGAGTAGGCTCCTCCACTGGGATGCTAAGTGCTCAACATCGGCCATTTGGAGTGTGCCAGGGCTAAAGATGAATCCAATAGGTTTCTCCAGTTGATAGGCGGCCGGAGGCGTCTCTTGAGATAAACCACGGAATACCAGACATTGCGTGCATGTAGTGGGATGCCCACCTTGAATATCGCGAGCGACAATGGGTTCTTCATCCATAATAGGCATGTACGATCCTATGTTGGCGCCGCTGTTGATGTAGTCATCAACGTTAAAAAATTCTTCATCATCATCGTTGTTGCCACCATGTGGTGATGGTGGTGGCGGGGGAGACGATGGTTGAATTGTGACGGCTTCACCTTGGGGCGGCCCACACGCTCCCAACAGTTGTTGGTGGTGACTGGTGGTGGCGACGACGACATGTGGCTTCCGAGGTGGTGACCGGACGATCGAGGTGGCGCCGGTGACAGCTGGCTTCCGAGGTGATGGTCGGACGATCGAGGTGGCGCCGTTGTGCCCCGTAAGACAAATTTGAGTCTTCGGCCATGTCAAGGGCCAGCCGTGGCATTCTGCAAGGGTCTTGTGTTCGTTGGCTCACTGAGGTTGAAAGGGGGGTCCATGTCATCGCACCCTGGCAACACCCGAGCAATCCGGACCCTCATCACGACATCGTCCATTGCATTATTGTGCATCATGCGGTTTGCCGGTTTTATGATAATGCCTTTGGAAACATCCGTCAACTCACCGCCGACAACTTTGTGGAGTAGTACGTAAGCAGCATCCTGAGTCAAAACACATATGTTGGGTATCATGATCGAAGTGACAGTCACCAAAGGTGCATAAAGAAGATGAATCGGAGTAACTAATTAGTTACCTTGGTGAGGGTGTTAAGCTCGGCTAATGTCAACACACAGACGGTCCTGGCGGCTGGCCTATCATCAACATTCTCCCGCGGTACTGGTGCCGCCGCCGGCTGCGGCTTGGTATTTTTGGCGGGAGCAGCAGGAGGCAGCTGTGCGACGACTAGCTCTTGCGTCTGCGCCGCGGCGATGGTGGCCGGCGGGGTCACCAAGTCCGGTGAAGCATTAACGTTGATGCTCGAGTTGCTGCCGCTAAAGATGGGCACGTGTATCGACCCCTGTCGACCTGCCGCATTCCAAACAGCTAGACCCTCCATCAACCCAGGGGGGATGATCGCGCGAAGCTTCTCCTCCAATAACTTGTCCATTGCTTTCTCGTCCACTTTTTCCACTAATGTCTTCACCTTCAACTTCTGCTCTTCAACCTCGGCTTTATCTTTAGCCGCCGACTGGTTCTTCCTCTCCCTCCTCTTCTTTGCGTCCTCTTTGTAGTACTCGGTAAACTTCATGCTTGTACCGAAGACGGACACACGGCCAGCTGATTTTGGCGGCAAATTCTTCTCCCTCTTCTTGTAAGTGTTCATCGCCCTATTGAAAACAGTGTCCCATGGCTCCGCCGCTGAATCCTGGGATGATAATTCATCGGTAGCGTTCAATTCCTTCTCCTGCAGAGAGACAAGGAGAGGTGAACTCATGCATTTAGATTCTTGGCTTAATTATTTTAATGACAGACCACGGTAAATTCCTTACCAGCTCCTCCTCAAAGGCCTTCACATCCGGGTCATTGGTGAAAAACTCCCCTGTAACAGGGTCCAGGTAGTAGCGGTCTTGGACAAATTGTCGGATATGCAGGTCTCTGATTTTATGCCATGGTTTCTCTTTACCCAGGCGTTCAAGCTCGGTGTCCTCCTTGTCCCAAATGGGTTGTTTCCCTCTGTATCCACCGCTTCCAAGCCGTTGGTTACCTATGTTCTTCTCTCGCATAGTCTTGCCCCACTCAGTCCATGCTTTAGAGTAAGAGGTATCTAAGTCCGCCTTGAATATCTTGAACTCTACTTCGTCGAGTATCAGATTTTTCCTACTTATAATCTCCCAGCTTTCACCTTTGTCAATGCTGTTCTTTACCCGGGTTTTCTAGCTGCTCAAGGCGTTGCTCATCTTTGTCAGTGCTAGTTTGTTCACCGGGTTCTTTCTCTCCAGGTTTCTGAACTTCTCTGGGAATAACGCAGGTGGTGAAATATCGGTCTTCTTTTTCGACGTTCTTGGCCCATCTAACACGGAACATCGGTACCGTCTCTCCACAGTAGTCGAGCTCCCATATCTCCTCGATCCTTTCGTAGAATCTTTCCATGACAATAGTATCATTATCAGCGAAGGACATTATATTTACTCCTGAGTTTTGATATTCGCTATTCATGTCCCTTTCCTCGGTGTAGAATCTATAACCATTGATGTCGTATGACTGATAGGTCTTTACGTTATGCGCTGGGCCCTGTGACAAGGAGAATATGAGTTTTTTTGCTGTTCAAGGGCTATGCGCATATGCATTTGCAATGATGTATGCCACTTTCTATCTAGTTTATTTTCTAGTATTCTACCTATGACACTGGTACTTGTTTAGTTGGGAAAACAAGAGGAAAATGTGTACTAGAAACAATCAAGATATTCTGAGTAGCACGCACCATTCTGTGGCGCATATTGCAGGTATGCGCCACAGAAGTTTGTTCTTCTGTGGCGCATATGCACATATGCGCTACAGAAGCTTGGTCATAGGTGTCCAGACAGTGGGGCCCACATAATTGTTCTATGGCGCATATGGCGACATGCGCCACATAAGATATAAACTTCTGTGGCGCATATCGTCATATGCGCCACAGAAGGTTGGTCAGCGCACGGTCAAAGCACCCCTACTGTGGGTCCCACCTAATGATTCTGTGGCGCATCTGTCGATATGCGCCATAGAAGTGAAAACTTCTGTGGCGCATATAGTAAGATGCGCCACAAAAGTTTCATGGACCAAGGCCTGGTGTGGGTCCCACCTAACTTCTGTGGCGCATCTCCAATTGCCATGCGCCACAAAAGTTTCGTGGTTCTGTGGCGCATTGATCCAGATGCTCCACTGGACAACTTTTGTGGCGCATGGTTAGAACCATGCGCCACAGAAGGTCTGTCTATCTATAGCTAGTTTCCTAGTAGTGATGGCAGGGGAGATGACAAGCTTCTGCTGACGCATTTGCTTGCCCGACTTGCTGTCTGGCTTTGTCATACTCTTCAAAACTGCTTTAGCTCTAGAACATGAAAATCTGAATGTTAGGTGTGCTCCGAGAGAAAGAAAGGTACAAGATACTGAAAACAAAAGACAGGATGCTTACTTTTTAACTACTGGCAACACTTGGCTACCAGCAGTGATAACAACTTATTTCGCCTTACACTTCTTGGAGGCGGAGGCGGAAACTTCTTGCATCTCATCATCCTCCGTCGCCTCTGAATCATCTGAAAGATAGCCCTCTAGTGGAGCTAGCTCAGACTCGGGGAGTTTCTCGAGCTGACAAAGTCGAAATGCATTGATGAAAATAGAGTCGGAGAAAGAACAGAAAAGAACGACATAATGCGAAAGCAGAGTCAGAGGACGGTTGGATGTGAACATCTTCATGGAGACATCCGGAACTTTTCGTTCCACTCTCTCCTTGATCAAATACTGCATGAGGGTTCTGTAGTCCTTCACCGAAATCTGGTTTGGGCTCACCCGCAGGCTGTCATTCTTGTCGCTGGTGAAGGTGTGCATCAAGCGATCTCCATGATGCTGCAGAGGCTGGATCCGGCGATCCTGCCAGCAGTGGATCAAGTTGGATCCACGGAGGCCCTTATGCTTCATCAGAAACCCAATCATCCTTTTGGCGAGGATGAAGATATTCGACAGTTTTGGCGCTTCCGCATCCCATGACTTTTGGTGGTGAGAGACACCGTCGACGAAGGCCGAAACACCTTCCGCCTTTCCAGGAGCCGGAATATCCTTATGATAAAAGAATGTTCTGGCCCAGCATTTGATGGATTCGCTAGCATTAATCCTAGGATAAACTCGGTTTATCCTAAGGACTAAGCTAAGGGTTCCGGTGATGTAAGGCACACCGACGCTAATGGAGTTCTTCCGGGTACCGTAGTAGTACCGGAAAAGGGTGAGACTTGGCCTAATGCCAAGAAACCCCTCGCACAGAGCTACGTCAGTGCTAAGCTCGAGCAGAGAGTTGGGAGGAAGGTTATGGAGTTGCACACCATAGTACTTGAGGACCTCGATGATGAAGTCCAATGGTGGCAGGCTAAGGCCACAGTCGATATGCGTGCCGAACAGCACCCGCTCACCATCGCGCGGGGCGGGAACGGCGTGTCCAGAGGTGCTCTGCCACGCGCCAGCGATGACGAAGCCTTCGTCCTCCATGACCTGGAGTTCGGCATCATCCATGATGTTGGGGACCCAGAGGCCCAGCATCTTCTTCTCCTCCGCCGCCGAGTAACCCACCGCTGCTCCTGAACCAGATGCAGATGCCATTGCTTTGGGAAAGATTAGGGATTGGCGGGGGAAAGATATTTTCTCATGGCGTATAGATGGAAATGGATGTGGAGTGCTTGAGAAGTACGAGGATACGATGAATGAAGCAGTGGAGAGATAAATATGAGAGAAGGGTTTTCTTCTCTCTTTTATTTACCTCTGCGCCAAGATTCGTGCGTTGATTCGCGCGATTAGCGCCACACGTATAGGAGAGAGGGAGGTAGCTTCCTCGCGACTCTTCTGCCCCCTCGATTTTCCCGTAAGCATTGAAACACCATTTTATTCCGTAAGGAACGGACCCTGTGATCGTGGCGATGGGAATCTGTCGATGAGGACCTGTACGAAAAGTTGTCGATACACGCATTTGTAAATCCGGCTCATGTTTAAAACTGAGCAAGGAAAAGACTGAAGTCAGAATACAACATATCCGACTCAACTGACTCGTAATCCTACACTACTGAATGAAGTTTTTGGGAACCCTTCAAGATTCTCAAGATGAAGAAACCATCAAGCTAGAAGATTTATCCAACTTTGGATCTTGGAGACTTCCGGGGGCTACTGTTGGGGATATACTTTCCGGGTATACCCACAGGACTCGCTGACCAGGGTGGCCCACAAATGGGTTAGATATTTTCTTCACGGGCTTCCTAGTCAGAAAAAGAGGAGGAGCCAATTCCGGCTACGACAAGGCCCAGAAGAGTTACCGACTTAGGCCTGTAGTATGACTTGTAGTCCAAGCTGTATCTAGTTACCAACTCTATAACATAGCCGGATAGGTCTCTCTTGTAACCCTAGGTCCCGGTGACTATATAAACTGGCCCTACGGTAGACTTTAGGGCATAACCAATCTTACTACCACAATCAAAACTCGCACATGCGAACCTCTCTTGTAATCCGCTGTAACATGCGGCTTATGCTGATATATTACTGGGTTGCTAGCAGGAGTAGGATCCGATCAGCGCAGTCAGATCTGAACCTGGGTAAACTTGTGCTCACCGCTCCTGGAACATCCGACGTCTCACACCCCATCTTTCCAACGCCACTAGGACCCCCTATGGCGTACTTGTCGACAATCCGACGACTAGAAACCTTGCTAAAAGAGTTCAATGATGTTGCTAAGTAAGCAAAAAAGGTCTTTGATCGTTTTAATATGCTAGGCTCATGTGTAGATGTTATGGGTACATTAGAAAATTTGGATAAAACCAAACCCAATGGAGAGGAAATTAAAATACCCATACCTTTTAAACTTGTAGGAATTCATGAAGCCTTAGAAAAGAATTTTGATTGGATTGTTCCTGAAAACCCATTTGATGAAAGTAGTGAACCCAAGAGATATGATAAAGGATCCTCTAAAACTTATTTGTATGAGATAACTTTCCTAGTTGAAGAAATTTCGAGTATTGATGTTAATGCTTCTTCATTTGAAAATACTTGATTCTTGCTTCTTGTGCCTAACTTAAAGGCGTTAAAGAAAAGTACTTCTTGGGAGATAACCCAATAGTTTTCTTGAGTCTTAAAAGTTATTACTTCTGTAATAACCTATCCTTATCCTATTTGTTTGATTTTTGTGCCAAGAATAACTGTCGTGGTATTGCCTACGAGTACGCCATGGAGGGGTCCTCACAGTGCGTGTTTAGAGACGTGGGGTAAGGCGGACGGTCGACGGGTATGAGGTAGCACAGCTTACCTAGATTTAGATCCCACGACGGTGGCGGAATCCTACTCCTGCTATAAATCACTATAATGGCAATACGCCGAGTTACAGAGATAGGTTCGCTATGCGAGGTTGTCTGAAGTTATGCCCTAAAGGCTCCCATAGGTCCGACTTATATAGTCGTCAGATCCTAGGGTTACAGGGAAAAGTCCTAGACGGACAGGTTACAGAGTCCTACACCATCTATCACTAGTCTTGTGTATCTTGTACTCCAAGGCTCCGGGTACGTTGGTGACTCTACCGTAGCCTTCCTTTATCCGGCATGGGCCTCCCTTCTGGATCCACCTAACTGGGCCGCCCAGCAGGCCATATGTCATGCTACCGACTATGGGCCACCCGGGTTAATCGGATAAGAGACATGCTATGAGGATACCCATATAGCATATCCTCAATAGTAGCCCCCGGAGAACTCCGAGATCTTGCGCCGTCTTGCCTTTTCACGTGGAATGCTCCGTCTAGATGGATGTCGGCAAATCGTCAAGCAATATCTTGTAGTCCTCCCAAAGAACCCTTCAAAGGTTTCTCCGCCTTCGATTAGTAAGTCGGAGAAATGCTGAATCTTCCATTGTACGTTTCCGTCAGTGAGATTAAATCCGTCCATGCCGGAATCTTTGATGCGACGGCTCATCTACCATGTCAGTTATGACGATGTAGGCCTAGGTTAGCGACGCCTCGTAACTCATACATGTAGAGAACGTAATCATAGCCGATTTTCCCGCGCAAGTAATGCAAACCGTTGGCGGCGACCGTTTGGAGACGTGCCGAAATTACCGCACACGTTCTCGACCACGTCGTCTACGCGGCAACCATCCGATTAACTGCACGAATCTTGACACAGAGCAAGATAAATAGCAACCGTGGGACACTTGTTACATTTTCACCCCATTCTCTCGCGTCATCGTCTTCTTCCTCCAGCCGCGCACCTCCTCGAGCTCTCCGCAAAAACCTCGAGAAACCCTAGCCTTGCTCCCTGCACCAGTCGCGCTCTCTTCTTCCTCCATGGCTAGCAGCAGCTCATCCCCATCAATGGCGGCATCGAGCGAAGCCGCGGCGAAGCCGGCGAGCTCCATCGTCGTGCCCCCAGAGGGCCTGGTCATCCCCGCATCGGCGGTGATAGAGAACACCGGTGGCGACCATAATCTGGCGGCGCTGGAGCCCCTGGAAGAGGAGCCAGACTCGCACAAAGGAGATTGGCGCGGCTCGGACATCACCGGCCGCGAGATCCAAGAGATGGTCGCTGAGGGTTACCTCCCTGCGATGGAGGGGCTCGCCTGGCGGGCGGCGCCGGCCGGTGAGGTGACCGCCTCTCCCCAAGCCGGAGAGAAAGTATACCTCAAGGCGCAATTGGTACACGACGTTTCTCTGCCCATCTCCCACTTCTTCCTGTCCGTCTTGAATCACTTCAAGGTCCAACCCCACAACCTCTCACCCAATAGTATCTTAGTGCTTAGCAACTACACGGCACTTTGTGAGGGTTACCTAGGGATTAGGCCTAGGTTAGATTTGTTTGTATATTTCTTCACCGTCAAATGTGAAGTCGGACACAGTAGGGAGGAGCTTAGAAACTGCGGCACCATAAGCTTCAAGATCCGTCCTGGCCGGCGGTTCCCCGACATCGTCGGCCATGAGTCGTGTAAGAACTGGAAACAGACGTACTTCTACGGCCCCGACATTCCTTTGGCGGGCCGAGAAGTAACGTACCCGGACTTCGTGGATGGAGCCGCCGCCGAAGTATCCACATGGTGGTCCCATGCCTCCCTTCCCTCCGACCTCGACGCTTCCCGCGCAATAAGGCAGATCGAGTGGTTCGTAGAGACGGGTCTGACCGGCTTGGACCTAGCCATGTGTTGGTTCATCAGGCGGATCCAACCTCTGCAGCACCGCACGAAGTTCATGCACGAGTACACCGGCGACCGAAGGGATACCCTCCGGATCTCTGAGGACAACTTCTCGAGCGACTCCATGAAGTTCCGTCTTAAGGACATCGTCAAGGTGAAGGATAAGAAGCGCGGCTTCACCCTCACCTACGACATGTTCGTAGACGGCAAGTGCCCAAAGGTAGAAATTTATTCTCCGTGTATGATATTGCTCCAGTTTTTCTGTCTTGCCAATACCATCTTGTCCAACACAATAACTTCTTACTTTAACATCTTAGCAATCTAGAGGAGGGCAACCTTGCTGCCTGATGCAGCCCGTCCTACGGACGCACCTCCATCTACAACACCTAGTCCCCCAAGTGGACCAATGACTCGCGCCCGTGCCAAGCTCCTACAAGCCAAGGTTAACTCGCTCCTTTCCTCATGTGATTTTGGCCTACCTTTGGATGGCTTGCTACTTCATGCATCTACGTTGTGTATCCTCAGATATGAAGCAACACCACCACACCAAGCCACTAAGGAAGCAGGACCAGGAGAAGAAGATGCTGGTGCACACCGGAGTCTCCGGTGTAGACCGGAGTCTCTCGTCTCCTACACCGGAGTCTTCGGACCTTCCTCCGGTCCAGGCCGGAGACTCAAGCCTGGGACAGCCATAAGCCCCCTCCGAAGACGGGTCCGGAGATTGACCGGAGTCTCCGGCCCAGACCGGAGTCTCCGGACCGACCGTCGCCAGGCATGTGAACGCCTTTTGGGCCTATCCCATGTAACCCCCAATTTCGCCCAAACTTCCAGTTTTATTCCAGAACTACCACTGTTTATGTGGTTGGCCTATATATAGCCCCACCCCTCATATGTAAACCCTAGACTTGGATAATGATAGATTAAGACACCCCTTTGAGGATCTTTTAATCTATTGGTCTCATGCTCCTACCAAGGAGCACCTATTGTCCACCCTCCTCTTGGATCTTGCCTAGTGCGTTCAAGTTGTACAAGGCCTTGGGTTCTCGGTTTCTCGCCCCCAAGTCGTCAAGGTCTCACCAAGAACCTCGTCCCCCATTGTTGGCGTGGAGAGAGAGCTTTGCCCAACACC
Source organism: Avena longiglumis (assembly GCA_030063025.1). NCBI lineage: Eukaryota > Viridiplantae > Streptophyta > Magnoliopsida > Poales > Poaceae > Avena > Avena longiglumis. Next base: position 154,131,811 of record CP125978.1, read on the forward strand.
GATCCTAGAGATTATGTTGGACCAGTTGCCACCGGCGTGAGTTATCGGCGTGTATCGTGATTTGTGTGCGTGAGTTCATCGGGATCTTTGTGTGCGTGTGTTCGCTGATTTCGTCCCGTCTTCCCCTTCCACCGCTTTCCCCTCGATCCCCGTGGAGATTCGTGAAAGATCGGGCCACCCCAAGGGGTTACCCCATAACATCTTGGTATCAAGAGCAAGGTTGATCACGAATTTCCCCCCAATTTTTCTTCTATCCACCATAAATTCGAAAATTTCCCAAAAAACAGCCCCAATTTGCCTTTGGATCGATCTGTCGTTTTGGAGTGTCATTTGTGGTTTTGATCCGACCAAATCTTGTCTAAGGTGTTGGTTCAGCTTTTGCCTGCGTTTTCCAGCACAGTTTTGGCCAAATTTTCGCGGATTTGAGGACTCTAGGCGTGGATTTCCACTCAAGAACACGAGCAGACATCCCACACCGGAGTCTCCGGCCTTCACACCGGAGTCTCCGGTTTACACCGGAGTCTCCGGCCCAAGACCGGAGTCTCCACACCGGACGCCAGTTTTGCCCATTTTTCTCTTTTCTGCATTGGCTAACCTATTCACTTGTTGTTTGTGTTCCGTGTGCGTGTCACCAACTAACAGATAGCTTCCGCAACATCGTCGCGCTCTTCGACACCACAGACCCTAAACTCTTCCCCGCTCCATCGACACAAGATCATCACCATCAACTAAGGTATAACTTGTGTCAACCCTTGTAGCCATATCTTCCTTTGTGTGTACCTATCCTATGAGAGCAACTCATTTTGTGTTTGTCTAAGCATTGTGCACTTGCCATTGGAAAGTGAGAGTGTGAGGGAAAATACAAAAGTTAACATAGTAGCATAGCAAGGAGAAAAGAAAAGAATCAAAAAGAGAAAAGAAAAGAAAAATAGAAAGATACATAGTCTCCCAATACAAAGAGCATCAAGCTTGTAAGCAAAAGAGAGAAAGAAGCGCCAAGGAAAGTGCAAAAATCCGTTTACCCTCTTTTGGCAAACGAGTTGTGGTCTCTCCTTGCGTTGGCACGACACCCGGCGTAGTCTTCGTTAGGCCATTTCGTGCTCACTTTCATAGTCGTTAACCCCATTTTTCCACGCGTGTGTAGTCGTAGGTTCTCGTCACCTTTTGAGTTGACCATTTCCTTTTGACTTGAGTTGTTGGATTTTCTCCACTTTTGACTATCCTTTGCGTTCGGTTGGTTCTTTGGTTTTTCCACAATCCTACCCATCCACCAAAAGCTTTTGGAGAGTTGTCGCTCCTTTGTGTGTGAGTTTCTTTGCCATTTCACTTTGCACGTTGTTCGCTCCTTTGTGTGGCAATTGGTTTGATATAATCTCCAAGGTGAGGTAAAAGGCTAACTCTACGCACCTTTACTCTCCATATACAACCCTTGTCGGCTTTGCATCATGGACAGGAATGGCGAGCCGTCCCAACCACCATCACCACCTCCGGAGGACGACAATCCATACATGACAAGATGGGACCATTGGAAGGTTCGAGGAGAATTCAACTACCGTTGTGAATCCCTTGAGCGGCACCAAGATGAACAATTTAGCGAAACCCGAGTGGAGTTCAAGAACATCGACAACCGCTTCGAGGAAGTCCGAGGCCAAATGCATGCCATGCAACACAACCTCGGTCATCAAAATGAAGCTCTTGGTCGTGCCCTCGCCTCAACGGATGAGAAGCTTCAACGCCTCATTGATGGGTTGGCAAGGCCACGCTCGCGAGACTCAAGATCATCACGGCACTCCTCAAGTGAATCAAGTGCTCCTCGCCGTCATGCTTCAAGGCACCGGGATGGACCCGTACTTCAATCCACGAGCTCTTCTCAAGCGGTACCATCTCCGCGACACGCCGCAACGTCAAGATATGATGGTGACCTCTCCGCAAGACCTCCAAGACGTGAAGTGGACCGGCCACAACAAAGGGCACTTGTGCTTCAACAAGAACAACCTCACAGGGACAACCAAGCCCATCGTCATCGACATGTTCTTTCCACAACAAGTGACGCATCCGAAGTGGAAGAACAAGTTCGCCGGCGGCGTGAAGCACTCAAAGATCCACCAAGGCGACCTCCTCGACATGAACGTCAATGTCGTCAACATGATCTTCACGACGAGCCTCCTCCACATCAAGAATAAATAGAGCAGCCCATTGCGCATGCGGCTCGACGTCCTCCTCGCCACATGGCGCAAGATAATGCTCCTCGGCATCAACTACGACAAGAACAAGAGCAAGCTCCCCAAGCTCGCCGTGAGGACCAACAACCTCCTCCTCGTCCTCAACCGCGCCAACAACAAGAGCAAGCTCCCCAAGCTCGTCGTCCAAACCAAGTTCCACCACCAAACGCGGCACCTCAACAACCGCAAGAGCAACGCCACCATCAACAAGAAAGACATGAGAGCTCGGATGATGAAGATGGCCTCCACAATCATGGCAACCGTCGAAAACGGAACCGCAATGAGGAAGAAACTTTTGGCAAGCTCAAGTTCACCATGCCCAAGTTCACCGGTTCCAATGATCCCGAAGAATACCTCTCATGGGAACTCAAGGTTGACAAGATCTTCCGCATGCAAAACTTTAGCAATGAGAAGATGATGGCCATGGCATCCCTCGAGTTCGATGAATATGCCAACCTTTGGTGGGAACAAGCCCAACTCCCTCGTGAATCAAAAGAAGATCCCCCAATCTCAACTTGGCAAGATATGAAGGCTCATATGAGATCCCGATTTGTTCCTTCACACTACACGCGTGACCTCTTCAACAAGCTTCAAACGCTTAGTCAAGGAACAAAGACCGTGGAAGAGTACTTCAAGCAAATGGAGCTCAACATGATCCGTGCCAACATTGAAGAGCGTGATGAACAAACAATGGCACGTTTCCTCAATGGCTTGAACCATCCTATCAAGCGTATCACCGAGTTTCAAAGGTACAACAACATGGTTGAGCTGGTGCACATTGCATCAAAGGCCGAACGTCAAGTGCAAGAGGACATCAAGTTCAACAAGCCAAAGACATACTTCACATACAAGCAAGCTCCAACCACTACTCCGACAACACCAAGTGGAAGCTCCTCAAATACCACCAAGCTTCCCTTCAAGCCAACACTTCCTCAAGGAAAACCGTCCCCAAGTGGCAAGTACACAAGAGATGAACAACCATTCAATGGTGAGTGCTACAAGTGTGGAGGCAAAGGACACAAGTAGGCCGCATGTGGGAACAAGAAAGTTTTGTTCATCCATGACAACAACGATGAAGAATACTTGAGTGAAGATGAGTTTGATGCAAGGGTCAAGGAAGCCATGGCAAGGCAACATTTGGAAGAGGACCAAGAGCTACTCATGTGTGAGCATGACGCAAGTCCATCTCTTGTGGTCACAAGGGTCTTAACTACTCAAGCCAATGAGAATGAAGACCAACGATCAAACATCTTCCAAACTCGTGCCGATATCAATGGGAGGTCCATCAAAGTTGTCATTGATGGAGGAAGTTGCCACAATCTCGCAAGCACGGAATTGTGTGAGAAGCTCAACCTCACCCTTCATCCGCATAAACACCCCTACCATATCCAATGGCTAAGTGACCAAGGATCCATCAAGATCAAGCACACCGTCTCGGTAACGTTCTCAATTGGGCCCTAAAAGGACACGGTGGAATGTGACGTGGTCCCAATGACGGTTTGCCATATGTTGCTCGGAAGGCCGTGGCAATATGACAAGCGTGCTTTGCATGATGGTCACTCAAACACTTATACCTTAAAATGGCTTGATAAAACTTGTGTGTTACAACCAATGACTCCTAGCCAAATAATTGCGGATAATGCAAAGGCTTTAGCGAGGGCGCAATACACAAAAACATATTGTGAGAAGAGTGGTGAGAGATAGAACCACACTATAGTGAGTGAGTGCCACAAGCCAAACTCGAGTGGAAAAACTAAGAGTGTTCTTCTTGCCACCAAAAGTGAGATGAGAGAAGTGCGGAACAACCCATCCATTTTGCACTATGTCCTTGTATGCAAGGGACTAGCGCAAGGAACTAATGACTTGACAAATGTTCCTCCTTCTTTGATGGCTGTTTTGCAGGAATTCTAAGATGTATTTCCCGAGGAGCTTCCTCATGGACTACCTCCTCTTCGTGGAATCGAGCACCGCATCAACCTCATACCCGACGCCCCACTCCCAAACCGCGCCGCGTATCGCACGAACCCGGAAGATACGAAGGAGATAGAACGACAAATCAACCAACTCAACTCCAAAGGTTTGATCCAAGTAAGCACTAGCCCAAGCGCAGTCCCCGTGATTCTAGTTCCAAAAACGGATGATATGTTGCAGTTATGCATGTACTACCGTCCAATCAATGCTATCACCGTGCGTTATCGACATCCTATACTGCGTCTTGATGACATGCTTGATGAGTTATGTGGAGCCACTATATTTTCGAAAATTGATCTTCGTAGTGGTTACCATCAAATTCGCATGGCCGAAGGTGATGAGTGGAAAACCGCCTTCAAGACCAAGCTTGGTCTCTATGAATGGTTGGTTATGCCTTTTGGCTTATCTAATGCCCCATCTACCTTCATGCACCTTATGAACCATATTTTGCGATCTCTCATTGGGAAGAGTGTAGTTGTCTACTTTGATGACATCCTTGTCTATAGAAAGTCACTAGAGGAGCATGTTACTCATGTTAAGGAGGTCCTTCAAATCCTTCGTCATGAAAAGCTTTATGCTAATCTCCCAAAGTGCACTTTTGCAAAAGACAGGCTGATTTTCCTTGGTTTTTTTGTGTCTTCCAATGGCATTGAAGTTGATGTCTCAAAAGTCAAGGACATACGATATTGGCCCATCCCTACAAATGTTAGTGAACTTCGTAGTTTTCATGGGTTGGCTGGCTTTTATCGTCGCTTTGTGAAAGACTTTTCTACCATTGCTTGCCCCCTCAACGAATTGACCAAGAAAAATGTCATGTTCGTTTGGGGAAAAGCACACCAAAAGGCTTTTGATGAGCTCAAAAATAGGCTCACCGAAGCACCACTTCTTGCATTACCGGATTTCACAAAAACCTTTGAGATTGAATGTGACGCTAGTGGTATTGGCATTGGTGGAGTCCTTATGCAAAATGGGCGTCCTATTGCTTACCATAGTGAAAAACTTGATGGCGCACGCCTCAACTATCCCATTTATGACAAAGAACTTTTTGCCTTGGTTCGAGTTCTTCAAGTGTGGCAACACTATCTTTGGCCCAAAGAATTTATCATCCATTCCGACCATGAGTCGCTGAAGTATCTTAAGGGCCAAGCCAACTTGAGTAAAAGGCACACAAAATGGGTTGAGTTCATGGAGTCTTTTCCTTACATTGTCAAATACAAGAAGGGCAAAGAAAATGTGGTAGCGGACGCCTTGTCTCGCAAAAACACAAGCCTTCTTACACGACTCGAAGTAAATGTCTTGGGTCTTGATGACATCAAATCTTTGTACGCGTCCTACCCTTTATTTGGACCAATTTTTTCAACATGTTCAATAGACAAGGGGATTGATGATTTCTATTTGCATAAGGGTTTTCTTTTCAAACAAAACAAGCTTTGCATTCCGAAATCGTCTCTCCAACTTTTGCTTCTTCAAGAGTCCCATGGTGGAGGCCTGATGGGTCACTTTGGCCGTGACAAGACTTATGACATGCTCTCCACTCACTACTTTTGGCCAAAGATGAAGCGCGACGTGGAGCGCCACGTCCAACGATGCACTACATGTATCCAAGCTAAGTCTAAGTCCAATCCCTTTGGTCTTTATATGCCATTGCCTATTCCTCATGCACCTTGGTCGGACATTAGCATGGACTTTGTGTTAGGGTTGCCTAGATCTAAACATGGACATGATTCTATATTTGTGGTAGTGGATCGCTTTTCAAAAATGGCACATTTCATTCCGTGCCATAAGACCGATGATGCTTCACATGTAGGAAATTTGTTTTTCAGGGAAATAATTCGGCTACACGGTGTACCAAGAACAATCGTCTCCGACCGCGACGTAAAATTCATGAGCTACTTTTGGAAGACTCTCATGGCCAAGCTCGGCATCAAGCTCCTCTTCTTGTCCGCCTCACATCCTCAAACCGATGGACAAACCGAGGTCGTCAATTGTAGTCTTGGCACACTCCTCCGGGTGTTGATAAAGAAGAACCTTAAAGACTAGGAGGAATGTATTCCACATGCCGATTTTGCCTACAACCGCGCCAAGCACTCCACCACCATGAGGATCCCGTTCATGATCGTCTATGGCTTCGAGCCCCTCACCGCGCTCGATATCCTTCCACTACCTTTTCATGAACGTGCCAATATGGACGTGGTCAAGCGTGCCCAAACAATGAAGAAACTCCATGAAGACACAAGAGCTACGATCAAGACACAAGTCCTTCGCCAAGCATCAAGGCTAAACAAGAACAAGAAAGAGATGACCTTCGAAGAAGGCGACCTTGTGTGGATACACTTGAGTAAAGACCGCTTCCCCAAGGACCGGGACTCCAAACTCAAGCCAAGAGGTGATGGACCGTTCAGAGTGCTAAAGAGGATCAACAACAACGCCTACATCATAGATATCCTAACATCCAAGTATCTTGTGAGCCCGACATTCAATGTCAAGGACCTATCACCCTACCATGGCGAAGATGAAGTTGAGAAGGTTGAAGAGTCGAGGACGACTCTTTCCCAAGGGGGGGGGGCTGATGCAGCCCGTCCTATGGACGCACCTCCATCTACAACACCTAGTCCCCCAAGTGGACCAATGACTCGCGCCCGTGCCAAGCTCCTACAAGCCAAGGTTAACTCGCTCCTTTCCTCATGTGATTTTGGCCTACCTTTGGATGGCTTGCTACTTCATTCATCTACGTTGTGTATCCTCAGATATGAAGCAACACCACCACACCAAGCCACCAAGGAAGCAGGACCAGGAGAAGAAGATGCTGGAGCCCTGCACACTGGAGTCTCCGGTGTAGACCAGAGTCTCCGGTCTCCTACACCGGAGTCTCCGAACCTTCCTCCGGTCCAGACCGGAGACTCAAGCCCGGGACAACCAGAAGCCCCCTCCGGAGATGGGTCCGGAGATTGACCGAAGTCTCCGGCCCAGACCGGAGTCTCCGGACCGACCGTCGCCAGGCATGTGAAAGCCTTTTGGGCCTGGCCCATGTAACCCCCAATTTCGCCCAAACTTCCAGTTTTATTCCAGAACTACCCCGGTTTATGTGGTTGGCCTATATATAGCCCCACCCCTCATATGTAAACCCTAGACTTGGATAATGATAGATTAAGACACCCCTTTGAGGATCTTTTAATCTATTGGTCTCATGCTCCTACCAAGGAGCACCTATTGTCCACCCTCCTCTTGGATCTTGCCTAGTGCGTTCAAGTTGTACAAGGCCTTGGGTTCTCGGTTTCTCGCCCCCAAGTCGTCAAGGTCTCACCAAGCACCTCGTCCCCCATTGTTGGCGTGGAGAGAGATCTTCGCCCAACACCGATCCTAGAGATTATTATTGGACCAGTTGCCACCGGCGTGAGTTATCGGCGTGTATCGTGATTTGTGTGCGTGAGTTCATCGGGATCTTTGTGTGCGTGTGTTTGCGGATTTCGTCCCCTCTTCCCCTTCCACCGCTTTCCCCTCGATCCCCGTGGAGATCCGTGAAAGATCGGGCCACCCCAAGGGGTTACCCCATAACACTGCCCAAATCTACGATCCGAAGATGAAGCACGTCACGGTCGTGTCCGACGACGATGTCCCATTGGCGTGTAAGTGGAAGGGCTCCACATCTGACGCTGCCGACGGAGGCAAGAAAAAGAAGACGGAGGGTGGAGCCTCCAAAAAGAGTACTGCCGCCCTAGAGGCGGAAAAGAGAAAAGCTACCGGGTTGTTTGCCAAAGCGCCACCCCTAGTGTAAGCCTCTCCTTCTCCGACATTGTCTTATTTATCTGTATTATTCCTGTACTTATGCATTTTGAATGTTTCAGGAAGAAAGCCACAACCAGCCTCAAGAAGTCCACCAAGACTCTTGGGGCTTCTAGAAATATTAAAGAGATGCTGCATCGCGACTCTTCCCCCGCCATCGCCCCTGCCACTCCTGCCATCAATCCCTCCTCCACTCCGACAAGCTCCCAAGTCCAGGAGGCACCAAGCCCTTCCGTCATGGAAGTGGACTCTGGCGCTTCAACCGAGCTTGCTGTTGTCAGCGAGTAGGCGACGCAGGAGAGCACTACTCTTCAAATGGCTGAAGCTCCGGCTAAGGATGCCATCGGTAGCGGCAAGGCGGTGGTGGGGACTGGTAACTCTTCCGAAGGCAGCGCCTCTACTCCCTAAAAACCCTTCGAGTTCCCCAAGATAGTTTACCCGGCGCTTCTGTCGAGTAACACTACTATGGTTGCTGGAGGAGTGTCGTCATCTCCGACGTGCGGTCTGGAGGAGCTACTCTGACAAGCAGATATCTTGCGGGGAAATAGCATTTCCTTTGGCAAGCTGCTAGTCGAGAGTGCTACAAACCTCAAGATCATTGCAATTGTAAGTTTTACTTTGCCTTCTACATTTCATATGAGTATCCCACTGTATCCCCCGAGGATGTAGACGGAAAACCATAGGTTTTGCATCTATATGCTCTAAGAGTGACTAAGTTAGAAAAAACTCTCACTGCAGCCCCCAAGCCTTTAGATGGAATGAAATATTCCGACTAGATGCTTTAAGAGTAGCACAACAGTGTTCATAATTTTCAATGTTGTAGCCCCCAAGCCTCTAGTTGTAACTGAATTAGTTCCAACTAGATGCTTAAAGAAAAGCTATGCTTTTTTCGAGTTAAAACTTTATACTGTAGCCCCCAAGCCTCTAGTTGAGAACTGAACTAGCTCTGACTAGATGCTTAAAGAAAAGCTAAGCATATTGCTAAATTAAAAACTCTCGCTGTAGCCCCCGAGCATCTAGATGGGAAATCTCTGACTAGAAGCTCCAAGCAGACCAAACAACGATTTAATTTTATACTTTCTTTCACAGAACGAGAATGCTCGGAGGAGCATGGCCAACGACAAGTACCAGAAGATGCGAGCGGATCTCGAAGCCGAAAAGGGTAAAACCGCCTTCTTGAAGGAACAGATCATCAAAAATAAGAGTCTGTTTTCTTATTACGCATTTCCGTCTTCATGTTGTATCCCCAATCTCTGAGTACTTACTAAGTAATGTGTTTTCTCCGACTTGCAGAACATGTTTCCAAGGCTAAGGACATTGTCAAGCAGTCCAAGCACATCCAGCAGCTGGACAGCGAGAACAAGATCCTTAAGAAGGAGAGGGAAGAAATGCTGAAGATGCACAAGGATTCCATGAAAGCCCTTCAGGACTCCGCCTCCGCTGAGATCAATCGCTTGAAGGAGGAGCTTGCGATCCTAAAGGATCAGAAGCAAGCTGCCGATGAGCAAAACCTTCACCATAGCGAGGCATTTAAGCTCCTCCAACAAGAGAAGGAATCCTTGGCGGACGTCATCTGGCAGGCTAAGGCCAGCATCTTCAGTAAGTGTCCTCCGCCTTGTAGTTCTGTAGTCTGGATACTTAGGATTTTTGAACTCATGCAATCTTTGTATGAATTTTCAGCGCCCATGGGTTTAACCCGCTCGCCTCCTTCGGACAAGGAATGCATGGTTCTTGCCGGCAACTTCATCAACACTGCCATCGCCCAGGCCAAGAAGATCGCCAAGCCCCTACAGATTTATATCAAGGCCTCGGACTCCGTGGCGAAGTACTCAGAGATTCTGCGCCGAGCCCCTGAGTGTGTCATGAGCTGGAAAGATTCTTGTGCACAGGCTGGCACAAGGATGGAGCTGTCGATGGTGAAGACACACTATGAAGATGCCGACATCGACACGGTGACATCTGGTATCCCCGACGTGGATGATGACGGCAAGGAGATCGATCACGATGCTATCCTGTCATCACTCGCGGGGTATGACACCAGGGTTGACGAGTTGGTAGATGTTGACGTCTTCGTGCCCAGGAACTTTCTCGACAACGCCAACCCGGAATCCTCCAAGTCTCACCATAGCACCGATGCTGAGGGTGACACTCCGGCTGGTGATGATGCGGCTTCCAAGTCCCCTGCGCCCAAAGAGTGAAAAAAACTTTGTAATTCTTGTTTTACCTTTGATGCATGCATGGAAGAAACTTGGTGATGTAATCCTTAAGGCGGAAAACAGTAGTTGTCATATCCTGCTACTTAAGAACTTATTGCCAGTTTGTATATATTTTTTAAGCAAGTGCTGGCTTATCCATCACTTTGTTTTTTATGCTTGAATTTTCGTGAGTCGGAAGACTCGTTGTCGGAACCATGCACTTAGGTGATGATGCCCAATGGCACCGTCAATAACCTGAGAATAAAATCGCCGACAATGAGTGCCAAAAGTCACTACTCCAGAATCCACATAAAAACAACAAAGAACGTGTAGACCAGAAAACATAAGCTAACGCCCGTAGGCAGAATTTTCACAAGTGCAATCGCAAGACTTGTGCATAAGAGTTTTACATGATCCAAAAATGAACACTAAAGGAGGTAAAAGACTCAGAAATATGAGTGAACCAAAGAGCTTTATTTCATTGATCATATAAGAGGTACACAATTAGATAAAAAATTCTAAGTGTAGAAAGGACGTAGCTGTGCTATGTTCCATGGCCGATCAAGCTCCGGGTAGTCATCATCCGGGTCACGTCGCTTATGCTTATGATCCTCGTTGGGTCTATCCTTGAGTTCACGATTGTCGACAAGGTAGTAAGACCCATTGAGAAATGCCTTGCTTATGATGAACGGTCCTTCCCATGGCGGGGATAATTTGTGTGACTTCTGCTTGAGTTCACGATTGTCGACAAGGTAGTAAGACCCATTGAGCAACGCCTTGCTTATGATCCCCTTCTTTAAACGAGCGATGCCGAACGCGGCGACTATGGTAGCTGCGTAGCTTCTGCTGGTAGATGGCGGATCTTTGGCATGCAAAAACGTGCTCCTCCTCGAGAAGGTCCACATCTAGGCGTCTGGATTCTTCAGCGTCAACTTTGTCGTTGGCGGCAACTCTTGGTGCATCGTGGAGGATGTCGGAGGGTAGGATGGCTTCTGCTTCATATACCATGAAATAGGGGGTGTAGCCGGTGGATCTGTTAGGTGTAGTTCGTAAACTCCACAGCACAGATGGAAACTCTTCCGCCCAGGCTCCAGCTGCTCTATGCAGCGGTGCCTCAATACGTGGCTTGATCCCCTGCAGAATTAGTCCATTGGCTCGCTCAACCTAACCATTGGATTGTGGGTGTGCCACAGATGCTAGGTCAAGTCGGATGCCTTTGTCCCAACAATAGGCCTCCATTTCTCCAAGTGACAAGTTGCTTCCGTTGTCGGTAATTATGCTATGTGGGAGACCAAATCTCACCACCAAATCCCGGACAAACCTGAGGGCAGTTGCCCCATCAAGCTTTCTAATGGGTTTGGCTTCTATCCATTTGGTGAATTTGTTAACTGCTACGAGCAGATGCGTAAATCCACATGGTGCCGTCTGTAAAGGTCCCACCATGTCTAGCCCCCAGACTGCAAACGACCAAGTTATTGGTATTGTTCGCAATTCTTGAGCAGGAACATGTGGTTGTCGAGCATAATACTGGCATCCTGTGCATGTCTCAACCAGCTTGTCGGCGTCCGCCTTCGCGGTCAGCCAATAGAATCCTTGCCGGAAGGCTTTCGCGACCAAAGATCGAGGAGCGGCATGAAGCCCGCAATCTCCGAGATGGATTTCGCGTAGGATTTCCATACCTTCTAGCTGGGAAACACACTTTAGGTATACAACAGTAGTGCTCCTCTTGTAGAGTTGTCCATTGATTATGGTATAACCCTTTGCTCGTCGTACTATTTGTGGTCTTTCGACTTCGTCGTCGGGCAAAGTTCCGTGTTCGAGATACTCCATGAACGGTTTTGTCCAAGCCGGAGGGATCTTTGTCACCATGTTGACGAAAGAGTCAGCTCTGTCCGGGTTGTCGATGTCGGCGCCCTTCACGGATGGTGTGCGTCGATGCTCTAGGAAAACTCCTAGCGGAATTTGCTTGCGCCCTGATCCAAGTTTAGACAGTAGATCAGCCGCCTCGTTTTGCTCCCTAGGCACATATTTGACTTTGTAGCCCAAGAAGCTCTTGGATATCTCGTCCACTTCGTCTCTATATGCCGCCATCATAGGGTTCCGTGCATTCCAGGTGCCAGCCACCTGCTGGGCAACCAAGTCGGAATCTCCAATGCAAATTATGCGCTTGATGCCAATATCCTTGGCTACACGCAGTCCGTGAATGAGTGCTTCATACTCTGTATAGGGGCCGTATTAGCAAGCGTGACATTCCGGACTGACCCAGCACGTCTGTCCTATCACAAGCTATTGAGAATGGATCTAAGGGCATCCCTACCTACAATCCTTCCTCGGTGCCCCATTCCTATCTTCTTTTCCAGATCCATTTTTGGCATTGAGCAGGGCCTTTATATCCCTAGCTAAGGTTGGTACAATCCCTCTATAAGTATTTGTTAGTTGGATAGGTCGAACTATTGGAAGCAAATGGAAAAGGAACACCGAGTGGAATCAAAGAAACTAGCGGACTGATCACTAAATAGATCCGCCATGTTGTTTGTAGCCTCGAAGTGGATCTACAGAACGTAGTGTAGCTTGTCTCCTTTTGGTGACTGTAGCAATACACCAGCCCCCGAGCCGTTGAGCAACTTTGATCCGTCAAAGTGCATCACCCAGTACTCTGGTTCTGGCAACGGAGTAGCATCTGGCATCTCCATCCAATCTGCAATGAAATCCGCCAAGGCTTGTGACTTGATAGCGTCGCGTCTCTTGTAGGTGATCCCGAAGGCGGCAAGTTCAATGCCCCACTTCGCGACCCTTCTTGTAGCGTTGCTGTTGTTGATAATGTCGGACAGTGGAGTCTTGCTCACTACTGTGATTGGGTGCTCCTGAAAGTAGTGCCTTAACTTCCGAGAAGCAAGGAATACTCCATAAGCTATCTTTTGGTAGTGCGGTAACGCTGCTTGGACTCCGTCAAGATCTCTCTTATGTAGTAAACTGGTCGTTGAACTCCGTACTCATAGCCTGGTTCCCGCCGCTCTACCACGACGACGACGCTGATAACCCGGTTGGTTGCCGCCATGTAAATTAACAGGGGCTCTCCAGGCTCGGGTGATGCAAGGATGGGCGCTGAGGAAAGAATATCCTTGAGCTGCTTCAATGATGCATCTACCTCGTCCGTCCATGTGAATTTGTCCGCCTTCTTCAAAGAACTTGTCCGGGCAGAGCCTTCTCTCCAAGTCGGCTGACGAACCGACTAACTGCTGCAACACAACCTGTTAGTCGTTGGATGTCCTTGAGGCATGTCGGACGGTTTATGTTTAAGATGGCCTTGATTTTCTCCGGGTTGACCTCGATTCCGCGCTGGGAAACGATGAAAACCCAACAATTTTCCGGCTGGAACCCTGAAGACGCACTTCCTAGGGTTGAGCATCATGTTATACTTTCGGAGATTATCAAAGGTTTCTTTTAAGTCGGAGATTAAGTCATTTTATTTTTTAGACATCACCGCGATATCGACCACATAGGCGTGAACGTTCCGACCAATTTGGTCGTGAAGGCAATGTTGCATTGTCCGCTGGTAGGTAGCACCTGCGTTTTTTTAGCCCAAAGGGCATTGTGACATAGCAAAACGTGTCGTATGGGGTAGTGAACGAAGTGGCCAATTGGTCCGACTTCCTCATCTTGATCTGGTGGTATCCTGAGTATGCATCGAGAAAACACAAAAGTTCCGAGCCAGCCGTCGAGTCAATGACTTGGTCAATGCGAGGCAAAGCAAACGGACCTTTGGGACATGCTTTGTTCAAGCCAGTGTAATCAACGCACATTCTTAATTCATTGGTTCCCTTTTTGGGGACAAGTACAGGATTTGCCACCCATCGAGTGTGAAGGACTTCTCGGATAAACCCAGCTTTAAGTAACCTAGCTATCTCTTTGCCAATGGCGCGTCTCTTCTCATCTCTGAAGCGTCGTAGAAGTTGTTTCACTGGTTTGCATTTTGGATCTATGTTTAAGCTGTGCTCGGCAAGTTCCCTAGGTACACCTTTCATGTCGGCAGGTTGCCAGGCAAAGATGTCCCTATTCTCACGGAGGAACTCGACGAGCGCACTTTCCTATTTGGGATCCAGGTTCGTTCCAATGGCGACGGTCTTGGAGGCATCGCCTACCACAAGTTCCACCGGCTTGGTCTCGATGGCGGCCTTGAACGCAGGAGCGGAGTCGGAAATTTGCTTCTTCGACACGGTCATCTCTGAGTCATCGAACTTTCTCTGGATCTCCTTGAATTCTTATTTGTAGAGGGGCGACACTTGTGCGCGTTGATCTCGCAGTCCCTTGCCTTGGTAAAGCTTCCGGATACAGTGATGACACCGTTTGGTCTGGGTATCTTGAGCTTGTTGTAGACGAAGCATGGCTTGGCCATGAACGTATGGAATATGTTGCGGCCGAATATGACGTGGTACACGCTCTTGAAGGGGACTACCTCAAAGGTCATGCGCTCTTGGCGGTAATTATTAACGTCGCCAAAGGCTACCTGAAGTGTGATGCACCCAAGGGACAGAGCCTCCCGACCGGGCACTACGCCATGGAACACGGTGTTGGTCCGCCTTAGGTTTGCCTCTGTCAAGTTCATCTTCTGCAGTGTATCCAGGTACATGATGTTGATGCTGCTTCCACTATCCACCATGCACTTGGTGAACTCCACGCCGTCAATCAATGGGTTGATGACCATGGCGTACTGGTTCTCCGTGGGCACAAGGTCTGGGTGGTTCGTCCTGTACCAAGTTATTGGAACCTCCGACCAGCGCAGGTATTGGGGAACTGGGGGAGAGTAGCCATCAGGATCCTTAAAGAGGTCTTCTGTTGTCGGACGGTGGGGGTACCAAGGAAAGTGTGGTAGACTGGGGACTTCTTTGCGAAGGGGTTCTTGCCCTTGTCGTCGCTTTTGGCGGCGTGCTTGGGGTCAATGTCCTTGTCCATGTCACTTGAATCCTTGGAGTCCTCCTCCTTCTTCTTCCCCTTGCCCTTGCCTCATGGCCTGTTCTTCCGACTTCGCTTGTAGACGGACTCCGGGTCTTCCTTGAGGTCGTTGACGAACTTGCAGTGTCGATTGGTATGGGTGGCCTTGCCGTTGGCATCGAGGTGTACGAGGCACGGCATATCGCGGTACTCTTTGGAGGTTTGGGGAACGCGGAGCGACGCCGAGTTGGTTTCACTTCCCCGCTGCTGCCCGCGGCCTGCTCCCTTTCCTCGGCCACGTTGTCCGCCTTTGCCTCGTCCTGCAAAAGTCATGGCGACCATGTCGGTAGATTGCTTTTATTCTGGAGCGGTTTTCCGCTTAGTACTGCTGTTCCTCTGAGCTTGAGTTGGAACGGCCGTTGCCGGCAAAGAGCCACGAGCGTCGTCGTCGGCAGCTGCGAACTCACTAGCTAACTGGATCATTTGATTCAAGTCAAGCTGATGATTGTCCTGCAAGCGCTTCAGCTTATGTCAGAGCAACATGCCCCTTTCCAACCCATCGATGAAGGCGGCCATGGCGGTCTGAGCGTGCACTCCTGCGCAGGAATTCTTCATATCCAGCCAGCGGGAGAGGTAGGCACGAGATGTCTCGTCTTTCTCTTGCACGCACGGCTGTAGATCGCCCACAGTGCAGGGACGCTTGTATGTACCCTCAAAGTTTTTGGTGAATGCTTCTTGCATGTCCAGCCAGTTGTAGATAGATTTCTCCGGTAAGTCGTCGATCCATTGACGGGCCGTGCCCTCCAACATTAATGGGAGGTACTTGACGACGATGTTGGGGTTGCCTCCGACAATCTCAACCGCGTTGCCGTAGTCCTGCAACCATGTGGCAGGTTTGGCTGTGACGTCATAGGGCTTGATGGTCTTGTCAATCCGGAAACCTTTAGGGTAAGTTGCGGACCGTATTACAGGTCCAAAGCAACATGGTCCCAGGTATGGTCCTTCCCGGGCCTCGTGGATCTTATCGATCCATGAACGTGCATCGTATGGCTCCGGGTTCTTCTTCTTGTTCTTGCCAACAGGGGATGGGCTGCGTGAACGACGCGGGCCTCCTCCGCCATCGTGACTACTTGGTGGCGACAGAGGCGGAGGTGGCGGTGGGTTAGCTTTTTTGCTGTTACCCTCCTGCGACGCCTCACGCCTGTCGTGGTTGCTTGTCGGACGCGAAGGGTCATGGCGTGACCTGCTCCTGTGTCCTTGGTTGCGCTCTCCGTCATGAAGGGTCTGCTCCGCGTTGTCGCGGATGACGATGCCGCTGTGCTTTGGTGGAGGCATATCCGTGTGATGGCGAGCCTTGTAGTCTTCCTGGCGCCGGGTGGATCGGGGCGGTGGCGATGGGCGGCGAGGTTGGGCTCTTTCTCCGTGGTCGGAGGATATGGGGATAGCATCCTTCCTGTTGCGCGCATCCCTCCGTCTTCATTCTGATGAACCCATCTGCGATCCTTCCTGTTGTTTTTGGTTCCAGAAAAGCCAGAAAATGAATATTTTGGAATTGGATGGGACAAACGCCAAAGTCAATATTTCACTAAGGAGAACATGGAGCCAGAAGATGAGACGAAGGAGGGCCACGATGGGCCCACACCCCCTGGCAATGCGGCCAGGCCAGACCTGCGCCTGGGGGGTGCGGCCGCCTCGAGCACCCCCTCGATCTCTACCCTTATCCTATAAGAAGACCTTGATACCAAAACCCTAAGTACCCGATCATATTTCCACGAAACAGTCCGTAGACACCACCACCATCATCCCTAGATCGGGGGGAGGGGGGATATGAAGCTCTTCCCGGCACCCTACCGGAGGGGAGAGATCATCCCGAAGGCCTTCTTCATCACCATGCCAGCCTCCGGTATGATGCGTGAGTATTTCACCTTGGACTATGGGACAATATAGTAGCTAGATGGTTGTTTCTCCTTCTTTGTGTTGTCATGTTTAGATCTTGTGAGCTCCGTTCATGATCAAGATCATTTATTTGTAATCATGCATGTTGTGTTTGCGGGGATCCGATGGATATTGAGATTACTATGTCAGATTGGTTAATGATTCTATCTTATTGATTCTATCATGTCTATGTTGTTTGAGATCTTGCATGCTCTCTGTTTCTAGTGACTATCTTGGCCAAGTAGATGCTAGTGACTCCAAGAGGGAGTATTTATGCTCGATAGTGGGTTCATGCCTCTATTCAATTTGGGGAAGTGACAGAAATCTCTAAGGTTGTAGATGTGCTGTTGCTACTAGGGAGAAAACAACAATCTCTTGTTCATTGAACAATTGTATTGTTTACTTTACACACTTTGCTTAAAGCAGTTGTTCATTGCTTGCAACTTAATACTGGAGGGGGTTCGGATGATAACCTGAAGGTGGATTACTAGTCATAGATGCAGTTGGATGACGGTCTATGTATCTTGTTGTAATGCCCAATCAAATCTCATGGGATCATGAATGTCTAGTATTGCATTGTTATGCCTTGCTCTCTGTCAATTGCCCCGTTGTAATTTGTTTACCCAGCATGTTATGTTGTTTATCTTAAGGAGAACACCTCTAGTGAACTGTGGACCCTGGTCCAATATTTACCATTGATACATCCTCCACTGTTACTGTTTACTTTCTGCAAGCCACCATTACCTTCCACACCATACGTTTAATCCTTTGTTTTCAGCAAACCGGGGAGATTGACAACCTCACTGTTTGTTGGGGCAAAGTCTTGAGTTTGTGTTGTGCGGGTCTCCAAGTTGCTAGAAACACCTTTAAGTCGTTTCCTTCCTCCTACTGGTTCGATAACCTTGTTTTCTTATAGAGGGAAAACTTATTGTTGTACTCATCATACCTTCCTCTTGGGGTTTCCCAACAAAGCTCTACAGTGATCTGAGCTGCATCAACAGTATGTGTGATGTTATGGTAACTAGCTAAGTTACTACCTCCCTATCTTTCTTCATTAATTATCATGTCATGTCACCAATTTACTTACTTGGCATTGCATGTACATGCATGTTACTAGATAAGTTACTCCCACTATGACTAGCCTTAGTAGACAACAAGAAGGAAGGTATTGATGGCCTGGATCACCGCAATTTTGTTGTCGTACGGAGTCAATGCACGGGCTCGATCTAGTCAGTAGTGGGAGGAAGGAGAAAGGTGAAATGGGACTTTGTGGGCCCCACCTATAAGTGACTGCGGGTAGAAAAAATGAGGGGGTCTTTGACTCCAGTTGGGTTGCCTAGCGGTAGCTTTGGACCGACCCATTTATTTGCGTGCTGCTCATGTGAAAACGGGAAGGAGAGGATGATGGGTTGGGTCGCAGACTGGCTCGACTGGGTAGATTCATTTTTTTCCTTTATTCTTTTCTTTTTCTGTTTTTAGTATTTGATTTATGTATTCTGTTTTAGGAATCCAACTAGATCCAAACCAATCTCCAAAGATTTGTAAAATTACAAATAATATTTTAGCACTTTATGAAACCTCTTTTCTATCCAAAATCAAAAACACCAATGCGATTTATTCCAAGGGACTATATGGCTAATATTGCATTTTATTTATTCCTATCCTATTTAATTCATAACTTTTGATTTAGGGTTCCAAATTGAGTGAACCCCATTTATAGGGTTTTGTAATTTATTCTTGTTCATTTATATCACTTCTGAATTCTTTTGCATAATTTAAATATGGAGTATATCCATTGTATTGTGTTGTTCTTAAGTGTTTCTTTAACTTTTAGGGTTCTAGGGTTTTGAGAGAAATGCTATTTATTTTAGGTTTAAAATGCAACCAAGCCAAGATGCTGTTGCATGCTTCATGATTTTGAAATTTTGAAAACTGGCACACCACTTCATAATCAATAATCATTTTATTTAACTTGTCTTTTGGAGGAATTATATTAAATGATCAAAAAAATTATTCCATCTAAATTTCCAAGATCTTATTTCTTCATTTTGTTTAAGTTTTTCATATTTCAAAATTTTGAAAATTTTGGGATGTGATAGACTACCACCCTTAAAAGGAATCCTATCCCGAGATTCGAGAAGGCTATAAATATTAGGTTGGAGTTTAGGATAAGTAGGGTGCTACCACCCTTAAAAGGAAATTTTGTATGGTTGCATTTTGATGATTTACTTGGCTATGGGTTTAATGATTGACATCCAAACTTGGGATCCTTATATGACTGAATCGAGTTAGCTAAAGCTTACCATGCACGTTCTTTAAGGGTTCCTTCCATGTTGATGTGGTTCACATGTCCTTTCTGGGTCATATTGGAATTTCTCCCATTAGAGTCTCCAGAATTCTTATTCTTATTCTTCTCAAGACAATTTTATGCATAGTGCCCCATTTCCTTACAATTATAACATTGCAACTATCTAATATCCTTCATGGATTTACTATGTTTATTCTGACCAAGGTTGCCTCCATTGTCAAGACTATTCACATTGTTATTACCACTCCCATTGTTATGGTGGTGGTTCTTGTGATGATGTTGATTGTGTCCATTTCCTTCATGTTGATGTGATATAGAATCTCCATTGCTCCTTTTGAAGGAACACATATTATATGGTGATCTTGAATGATGGTTGTCAAAGCTATGCTTCATCTTATTGTTCTCAACTTGCTTCATCTTCCTCTCTCAAATTGTATCCTTGTCACATAGTGATTGATAAATTGGAACATAAGCAACTGATAACTGCATGGAAAGTTCATTGTTCAGTATATCTAGGAAATCCTCTTTCATATTAGCATCACTTTCAATATAATATAGAGCATAACATGAAAAATTGTTGAACTCCTCAATAGATTCAACAAAACTACGGTGACAATGTAGAAGGATGTGGAACTCCCTATTCTTTAGACTCATCATACCTGAAGAGATGTAGTTGGTGCACAATCCATCTTTGAATATTGTCGAAGTCACTTCTTCAACACGAAGGCCGCGATGAACTCTGCGTCGGAAGCACCTGCAACCCTGACGAGTGTCTAGTCAAAGCGTTGCAGGTAGTTGTGTAGAGTTTCGTCTGGGCTCTACCTGTCCCTCCCGAGGTCGTCACAGGTGCACGCCCGCTTATCCGGGTTCTCGAACATGGAGACGAAAAGTCCACAAAGCTCTGATCATGAGTCGATGGACCCCTCCGGAAGGTTGAGTAGCCAGGCGCGGGCCTCCCCGCCAAGCCCATGGGGAACCAGTTGGCAAGGACGCGATCATCGCCTCCCACTGCCTCGACTCCCATGGTGTAGAGCTGCAAGAACTCCATGGGGTTGGTGGTTCCGACATAGTGCGGCGGCATATCTGGCTTGAACTTGGTTGGCCAGACCACCCTATGGAGGCGTTTGACCAGGGTCGGGCAGCTAGAGCAGCTGATGGCCACGCCTCGAGCGAGAGCCGCTCTGTTCCCGAGCCCGACCATCAATATGGTCTAGAGGACCTGGGCCTCACGCCCCCAGCACCTCTCCAGGGTTACCCGCACGTCCTCCACTGACCGAGCAACCTCGCCCAGGGATCCAGCGCGACGGGTAGCCCTGCGATCCTAGGTCTCTCGCAGAGCAGGGGCGGAGGGGGGCGCCATGCGCGATGTCGCTCAGCTGTGCCTCCGTTGCCTCGGGGCTACCTAGGCGACGTCCATCAGGTGCACGAGATGGGCTTGCCACTCTTCCTAGGCGCCTTCCATAGGCGTGTAGCGTAGGATCTCCATCATGAGGCACACCTCCTCTAGGGTGAGTGGGGTCCGTTGCACCAGGGCCGGTGTTGGGATGGAAGGGGCATTTTGTCTGCGCGGATCAGCGGAAGGACGTGTCGAAGATTGGTCGCTAGCACTAAAGAGGGGTGCGGTCGTGGGGGCGGCATGGCGCAAGCCCCCGAGACTTTTCTCCTGTTCCCGCCGAGAGCAGTTGTTGCGAGGCTTGCTGCGAGCCACCATGCCGTCATTGTTGGTGAGAGTCTCTTGGCACGCCTCAGCCCCCTACCTGGCGCTCCTTAGCCCCCTACCCGGTGCGCCACATGTCGGAGATTTGTCCCGTGAAGGAACTAGGGTCCAACGATCCCTAGGTTCGAGAGAGGGCTGAACACGAGTTCTCAAGGATCCTCGGTGACGGTGGCGACAGCAAAACAAGAATCATGGCAGAGCGGTGACACAGTGTTTTTTACCCAGGTTCGGGACCCTTGTGAGGAGGTAAATCCCCTACTCCTGCTTTGTTGTATTGCTCGCTTGGCTTCATGAGGGTACAATGGAGATGAGATCTCTAGGGTTTAGATCGCTAAGGATCGATCTATACTAAGATAGGAGGAGGATCCTTTATATAGAGCATCGTTGGTCCTCTTCCCCCAAAACATTTGGCGGGAAGGGTTGCCACATTCCCGCGCTGGAGGCATGTAATGTCTATTTTCTTCTTCTGGCTGCCTGCCAGCTGTCGGGTGTTGTAGTGGACGGGTGTCATGCTGCCACTCCACCATGGCTTCTTTACACCAAAGTTGTGTGCTTGGCCCTGCCACCTCCTTGCGTCATCTGCCCCTTCCTTTACCTCAGTGGGGAGGGGAGGTATCTTGCTTTTCCGAGGCGGTCTAGCCTCACCATGGACTGCCCGTTGGCGCGTCGGCTAGCGCGTGATGCCCCAAACTGCGAAGCCGCCCCTCGTGAGGAGACCATAGTGGAGGGCGGAAGGTGCCCTGTGATTCGCGATCCCCCTCGCTAGGGTCTCACTCCTTAAAGATTCCGCTAGGGTATGTCTTGTGGGTCCGACATCTAGATGGGATGTGGTACCCCTAGTGCCAATAGTCCGACAGTAGCCCTCTGTCGCTTGGCTTGCATACATCGGGTAGGGGCGAGGAACTCAATGGACCTTCTAACGCCAGGACCACGATCAGTCACATCCGGAAGTGACTCGCCGTAGCAGGTGCCGACACCTTCCACATGGCCATGTGACACATGGCATCCGACAGATGCGGGAACCGTCCCTCCTGTTCAAAGGGGTTGGGGTTCACACCGCCCATAAAACCCCAAACCTTTGAATTTCCGAGACGCTTCATCTCCTCCGCCCTTGCCACTCCATCCGCCTTCCCGATCAGTTTTCGAGATGGCTCCCAAGAAGTCTCGTGCTGGCGCCTCCATCTCAAGCTTCCTCGTGCCAAATATGGGAGTTCTGCCTCGGTCCACCATCCTCAACGACGAGGGGTTGGAGAAGGTCGAGAAGCTCATGTCCAATCGCTCAAACGAGTGGGGGGCTTCACGGGTCTTTTGTCCCAGAGTCGGGTAGAGTGGATGGCGCCCCAGCGCCACCACGGTCTTCACGCGCTCCATCGCCGCTGGGCTCGTTCCCCCTTATCACCCTTCTTCCTTGCAATCCTGGAGCATTATTGCATCCAGATGCCCCACCTCCACCCACGGAGCATCACGCTCCTCGCCACCTTTGCGTATTTGTGCGAGGCCTTCGTCGGTGTTGCACCCTCTGTTGCCTTGTTCTAGAACTTCTACCACCTCCTTGTCCTTTCGTCGAAGGACACCCTGGGAGGTGTGGGGTTCTTCGCTGACGAGGAAGGGGATTTTGCTCCCATCTCCATCCTTGGGGGATCGTCAGAGTTTCGATGCGTCTAGGTGGTGGTTGAGGCCGGACGAGCATGGCCGCAACCCCGTGTCCCAGCGGGGGCTACCGTGGAGAACCCCTGATGGGCTCGCGAGTCTGTTGCCGTCATGTTCTTCGGTCCCCTCGCAAGGCGCGTGGCACACCTGAGTAGCCTGGGGCTGACTGGAGACATGGTGGTGCGGGAGTATCTTCGGTAGCAGATCGCTCCTCTCTAGTAGCACCGGAGGCCTCTCTAGACCTTGGCTCCCGGTCGAGACGGAGCTAGGATCTCTGAAGGCCTCTAGGACGAGGAGATAGTGGTATCTCTTGTGTGCCTGCTTCTGGGCGCGGAGTCGGTGGCAGAGCTCCCTCCTGGCATACACCCCTTGTACTTGGAGGGCGATGCGAGCGTCGTCCGCATGGAACTACCCACCTTAGACGTGCAAGGAGAGTGCTATTTGGTCGAGCTCGATGACGAGGGGGCGGAGCCGAATGATGGCCCCAGATCTTCATAAGACGTCGACCGCAGGAGGATGATCAGCAGCGTGTCTTCCTATGAGGGGGAGGAAGACACCCCTGAGTCTCCTGAGGGGGAGGTCCATGAACTCGTCGGGCAGGCGGAGCGCACGACCATGGCTCGAGCGAGACCGTCCCCTGCCGCTCTCGCAACACAGGCAGCCGGGAAGTGGCCCATGCCTGAAGAGGTGCCTACTTTCCTGCCCCCAGGAGCGCGAAAGGCCGACTGGTCCTTCGTGAGGACATCGACCGTGGGGTGAGGGAACTTATGACTTCTCCCTGGGCTCTCCTTCCTCCCTTCCCTCTAGCCCCTTGACCATGTAGTTTGACGCAGGCGCGAGGAGAAGAGGAAAAGGACGCGGCAACGACAGGCTCCGGCGGTGCCTTGGGACACGAAGGGGATGGCGCTCGTTCCTCGCTGGAGCAACGGAGTCTCTCCCATCAGACCGGATGGGACGGCCTTGACCTGGTGGTTGTGGGCGATGACGCTCCACTGATTGAAGATCTTGTAGGTGCACAAGGTGCGTCGTTGTCCATGGCTCGAGCCAGCCATGGCAACCCTCCCAAGGGGAGCCCCCGAGCCTCCGGAAGCATGGGACCAAGTGATCTTACTTTGCCATCCTCGGCAGATCCCTCCCTCGGATGGTCGGAGTCTCTCTGCGCTGTCATGGACGCAGCGCATTCTGGGCTTGAGAGGTACCTCGTGGATTTTGCCACAGAAGAGCACCGCCTAGATGGCACGTGGCACCGGACGCACCTGGAGCGTGCTGCCCTTGAGGAGGCCCAGAAGTGATGGGAGGACCGTGGGGAGGTGAGTGCCCCACGTGGTGCTTGTGCCCCAGGCGAAGCTCGGGCTCCGGAGTCCTCTCGAGGCATGATTCCGTCTTTGGGTGTGGACGGTGCCTCTCTCACGGACCTGAGCGGGGTGGTGGGCAACCTCTCGGTTTGTGACCATGCCCTCGCCTTCTCCAAGCAGGAGGTTGAAGCAAAACGGTGGAGGGTTTCCCAGCAGAAAGCAGACGTGTCCCTTCGCAAAGAGGCTGTTTGGCTCCATGAGGACGAGGTCGAGCTGGAGAAGAGCCGCTTGGAGGCGTGGGATGTGAAACTAGAGACCACTTGCCATAGGTTCGAGGAGAGCACCCTTGATGTGGACCACCGCAGTGCCAAACTCGATGATCGCCTTCTTAGTTGCTAAGCGAAGGTGACCAAGGAGAAGGAGCGACTGCAAAAAGCCAATGATGACACTCTCTCGCAGCTTTTCCAATCCCTCAGGGTCGAGTGGAAGGAGAGAGCCCGCACTCAAGAGGACCGCTTCACTGAGAAGAAGCGGGAGCTGGAGACCTCCCTCCGTCGGGCGGAGGAGCGCATGGCCGATGCGATTGTCAAGTTGGATGGCCTGAAGGAGCTTCGGGCCACGCACGAGGATCTCCAGAAGCGCTGGAATGAGCGTGATAAACTAGAGCGAGACCTCCGAGTGTTGGAGAGGGAGAAGTGCAGGATGTACCGAGCGCTTGTTGGGCGTGCGCGCGACACCCTCACAACTTTCGGGGTGATCGACTTCAACCCTGGGCCCCTTGCCAATGTCGACGGGGATGGCGCCTACCTGGAGCTCTTCTCCCGGATCACCGCGACATTGGAAGGGCGAGCAGCCCTCTACCACGAATACCACCTCAGCGAGTGCCGAAAGATGATGCGGACCGCCGTGATCCAGTTATTCTCTACCCTTTACCAGAACGATGCCAACTTCCCCTGGAAGGTGCTGTTGCAGGAGGTGGAGCATCCTGAGGGAACTTTGGTGAGCGAGGTTGCCCGCTTCCAGTAGCTCGTGGATGAACGTGTGGAAGAGATTTTGCTGCTGTTCAAGCGATCTGAACTGGACGATTCCTCCGAGGCTGATGCAACTCCTGAAGGCGAAGACGATGTTCCTCGTGGAGGTTCGCCTGCCGCATGCGGGAGAAACAGGCAGCCTCCTTAGGGTGGGGCTTCAGAGCCGTCGTCCTGAGGGGATCTTTAACTTGAACCACCTTTTTATTTTGATGAACTTTGGTTCGTTAGTCATGACTGTACCTCGAATGGTTATGTATGTTTGTTCCGTCTGTGTCCATTTGCACTTTGTCGAAGAGTTGTGCTTCCCCGAGGCCTCTCGAGGAGAGGGCCGCGCGGACCTGTGGGAATGCCTACATAGCAATTTTAGGATCCAAGGATGAGGTAACTTGCCACCACTCCTGGAGGGTAAGTTCATAGCTCGAGGGTTCTTGGTCCCGTATGCTCTTGGCTGTAGGAGGGGTAGGGCCTCGTGAGCATCCCCATGAGACTCTCCAGGAGAGAGCCGTAGGGCAAAATTTGGGTTGGATGGCCTCTCGGGGAGAGACCGATGGCCCATACGAAAGTTTCTGTATTTTTCGTTTTTAAGGGTCAGGAACCGTGGGTGAGGTAACTTGCGGCCGAGGAACGGCCCGTAAATTCAGAGCTCAACACTTTTGGTTCCGACAAGGTTGAGCTGCAGAGGTCTGAGCCTCCCATGCGGTTAGGAGCCGTGGGAGAGGTGACTTATAGCCGAGGAACGAACCGTAAGTTCAGAGATCCACACTTTAGGCTCTAAAGAGTTTGAGCTATGGAGATCTGAGCCTCCCATGCATTCAGGAGCTTTGGGCGAGGTGATTTATGGCCGAGGAACAAAATGTAAGTTCATAGCTCCACACTTTAGGCCCTAAAGAGTTTGAGATGCGGAGATCTGAGCCTCCCATGCCGCTCGTAAGCCTCCCGAGGGGAGCGTCGCGCGGCCCGTGCCTGCCTATGATCTTACCGAGGGGGATCCCAGGTCCTACACATTTCGACGATCCTACCCAGGGGCTAACGCACCTCTGGGCCTGTCGTGCTTCCAGCATTGGCATGTTTCATTTATACACCATGCGAGGGTTTCAAGCACCGAAACCATAGGTGAGGTGACTTATCATAAGTTCAGATCTCGACACTTTGGGTCCCCGGTGTTGACGGGGAAAGGTCTGGCGATGGCACCATCCCAGCCCCCGCTCGCGTGGCTGATAGACGAGAACATGACAAGCGTGTGGGAAGAAAGGAACAACCAGCAGAACGAACGTGTTTGCAGAAAAGAACGATGAGAAATCATAAGCGAAAGAAGCCATTACCTTTCTCAAAAACCCTACCCCCGGGAGGGAGACATTGCCCAAACGGGAGAGAGTGGGGACAAGAGTCACCTTGGGAGGGTGAAGTCGTGGCCTGTCCTGCGCTTCCTGGAGGGCAGAGGCATCCAGGGCCCGTCGAGCCCTTCAGTGTGGTCGTCACCCTGTGATTTCCTTGCCAGCCCCCGGGCCTCCCGAGGGGCTATAGGTTCGGGGTCTTGGTGAGTGGAGCCTTACTATTCTTATTTATCTGCTAGAACCTTCTATTGATGTTGTGCTCCTACCTCACCTTCCTGAGTCTGACGCATTCTCTGGTGGAAGACGCAATAAGGACCCTGGTCATGCGCTCCGTCTACACCTTGCCATGCTAGGCACTTCCGGGTGTCCTTCTTTGGGCACTGGACAACACTTCCCTTGGGTTCCATTGGCATTTCTTCCGGATCCTTGTCGACATGGGAGAATAGGTCGCCCGCTTCCGCCTTGGCACAACGAAGGACCACCGCAAAGAGCTCATCAACCGTTGTGAGGTTCTCTCCATGGCGGTCAATCCTGCCGGGCACCCAGGTGTCAGTGAAGCCCACGATGACCTCTGTGTCGGAATCCCCTGCAACCCTGACGAGTGTCTGGTCGACGCGTTGTAGGTATCTGTACAGAGTTTCGTCTGGGCCCTGCCTAACCCTCTTGAGGTCGTCACAGGTGCACGCCGACCTATCCGGGTCCCCAAACTTTGAGACGAAAAGTCCGCAAAGCTCTGACCATGAGCCGATGGACCCCTCCGGAAGGTTAAGTAGCCAGGCATGGGCCTCCCCTGCCAAGCCCATGGGGAAGCATTTAGCGAGGACGCTGTCGTCGCCTCTCGTTGCCTCGACTCCTGTGGTGTAGAACTGCAAGAACTCCGTGGGGTTGGTGGTTCCGTCGTAGTGCGGCAGCATATCGGTCTTGCACTTGGTTGGGCACACCACCCTGCGGAGGAGTTCGACCACGGCCGGGTAGCTGGAGCAGCTGATGGCCACCCCTTTCGCAGGGGTTACCCGTGCGTTCTCTGCCGACAGAGCGATCTCTCTTTGGGACTGGACTCTTTCGGGGTACAACGTGGTGGGTATCCCTGCGACACCCGAGCCCCCGGGTCCTTCGCAGAGCAGAGGTGGAGGGGGCGCGCCATGCATGATTTTGCCTGGCCGTGCCTCCGTTGCCTCAGGGCTACGCCAGGCGACGTCCATAAGGGCCACGATATGGGCTTGCCACTCTTCCCAGGCGCCTTCTGCAGGCGAGTAGCATAGGATCTCCTTCATCCTAAGGCGACCCACCTCTAGGGTGAGTGGGGTCTGGTGCGCCAGGGCCGGTGTTGGTTTGGGAGGGGCATTTTGTCTGCGTGGCTCGATGAAAGGACGTGGCGAAGAGTGGTCGCCAACGCTAAAGCGGGGTGCGATCGTGGGGGTGGCATGGCATGAGCCCCCGAGCCTTTTCTCCTACTCCTGCCGGGAGCTGTTGTCGCAAGGCTTGCTGCGAGCCACCATGCCGTCGTCGTTGGTGAGAGTCTCTTGGCGCGCCTCAGCCCCCTACCTAGCGCGCCAAATGTCGGAGATTTTTCCCGTGAAGAAACTAGGGTCCAATGATCCCTAGGTACAAGAGGGGGCTGAACACACATTCTCAAGGAGCCTCGACGACAGTGGCGACCGCGAAACAAGAATCACGTCATAGAGGTGATACTGTGTTTTGACCCAGGTTCGGGACCCTCATGAGTAGGTAAAGCCCCTACTCCTGCTTTGTTGTATTGCTCGCTTGGCTTCACGATGTACAATGGAGATGAGATCTCTAGGGTTTAGATCGCTAAGGATCGATCTATTCTAAGGTAGGAGGAGGAGCCTTTATATAGAGCAACGCTGGTCCTCTTCCCCCAAAACATTTGGCAGGAAGGGTTGTCACATTCCCGTGCTAGAGCCATGGTCTGTCTCTTGTCTTCCTCTGGCCGCCTGTCAGCTGTCGGGTGTTGTAGTGGATGGTCGCCGTGTTGCCGCTCCATCCTGGCTTCTTTACACCAAAGTTGTGTGCCTGGCCCTGCCACCTCGTTGCGTCATATGAAACTTCCTTTACCTCAGTAGGGATGGGATGTATCTTGCTTTTCCGAGGTGGTCCAGCCTCACCGTGGACCGCCCGTTGGTGCGACAGCTAGCGCGTTATGCCCCAAACTGCAAAACCTCCCGTCGTGAGGCGACCGCAGTGGAGGGAGGAGGGTGCCCTGTGCTTCTCGGGCCCCCTCGTGAGGGTCTCACTCCTTGAAGACTCTGCTAGGGTATGTCTTGTGGGTCCTATGTCTGGACTGGATGGGACGTGCTACCCCTAGTGCCAATTGTCCGACAGTACCAAAGAACCTTGCAAGTCTCAGCCTAGGAAACCTGGTGAGCATGTCTACAGGTGGTGTATTGTTGTTGTTCTGGTTGTTTTGAAGTTTTTTACTTATCTTCTTGCTTCTAGAATGTCTTGTCCTTGAGCTGTGCGTGTAGATCATCATTTCCTAAGTAGTTGTTTGCTCTTTCATGAATAAGATCCTAAATACAACTAGACTTCTCTATGCGCCCTCCGGGGCAATGGCCGAAAGGCAGAACACTGGATGACATGGTCGTACCACATTTACGTCTAAGAGAGAAGGCCAATAAATATAAGAACTGATCACATAGTCTAAACTATAACGCGTAAGTATGCGTCAAAAAATAAGTGGACGTACTATCGCGGACACACATTTAGAGCGAAAAAGTTAACTATAAAATGATGTCGTGTTATAGATACTGGTAAGCAGATAAAACGCGAATGAAATAGCTAGATAATTCTTTTACAAACATGCGATTTCTACAAATTCATATTCTGCACATTTTACATGTAGGATTGGGCACGTCTACACCAAGTAATGCGTGCCGGTCGCATCCCGGGACACGAAGACACTTAACCATCTCTCACACGGTTCAATCTTACGCATGTTTAGGAAAGCATTCTATCGTCAGCATGTGGTGTAGTCAACGAACATAACGTTCATGGATACTTTTATCCGTTCGACCTCGACCACAACTCCGTTTAAAGATCTAATCTTATCCCTTAAAGATCGAGCACGATTCCGTTTAAAGATACCGTCTTATCAGTTCAGTCCGAGAATGGCTCATATCAAGATGACACACATGTCAAAAAATAGTCTAAACAGCATACACATTAAAAAATGATAAATATCGCAAAGGATATAACCATAGGAATAGGAATAGGAAGAAGAAATAAAGAGGTAGAACCGGGCAGCCCGTACAAATGTATTTTTGGACGTTTGTAATGTCAAAGATAAGGATTTTCTGAGTTTTTTCGACCCAAATCTAAGTAAAGACACATACACATATATCCTAAGAAGTCGTAAAGATGACACAAAAATAAGTACATAGATAAAAATACAAAGTACATGACAAATGTGAAAGAAAAGAACGTATTAATTATCAATAAAAATAATTTACAATACACACGTTCATCCCATTCGTTCAATATCGTACAACAGCTTTATGTTACATGCGGAACAAGTGCCGGTACACACCCTATGACTACAGTTAAACAACCCGCTACACACTCTATGTCTATAGTTACAACCAAAAATCCTCTAGGCTACAGTTACAACACAACATGGTACACACTTGTTCGCGTGGAGAGGTAGACGCGATGCATTCAACTATACTCGCATGCTCTAGATCATCTTATCCTGAAGCAGACGCAGAGGGCGTAGAGGTCAACCTGGAGTAGGCGAGCACGAGGGCAAACCATTATGGCGAGGCGTGATGCTGATGAGACCACATAGCCGAGAAAACGTTCAAAGAGAAAGACAAAAGTGAACAAAAGCAGAGTACTACTAAAACGGAAAAGAAAACTACAAAAACAGAAAGTAAGGCCGTATAGCAGACCTCGTCATCATTGTGACTATCGAGGGAGGAGAGGTCTAGCGGAGCAGCGGGTACTGTCGTCTCCACACGTACGTACGTATAGTACGCAACAGTATGAGAGGAAGGTAGAACGGCTGAAAGCCAGAGATGAACGACGGTACGTGCGCGCCAATGATGCAAGGAAGGCCGGATGACTGAAAGCCGGAGATGAATGACGCCGTGTGCGTGTCGTCGATGTCGCTGAGGCACAGTTTCTGGTTAGTGACCGAAAGGTATAATGTGGATAGAGGTAACAAAAACGATGGCAAGCAAAGAGCAACAAAAGAGGTTATTTATAGGCAGGGTATATTTCGAGAGCATGTATGTAGGAAGATAAGCACGATACCATAGCGAGAATCCATGGATGTCTATGATCTATGCTGCCAGATTGACTACGAACGTGACCACAGTACGACCCACTGAGAAAACCCGCGTATGTCTACTGTCTACGCACCCATATTGTCTATGAACATGAGCAATGACCCGCAGACGTCTACGGTCTACATTTCCAGCTGGGAAGTCCCCCGCGAGAACCCATATCGTCTATGATGTACGCTAATAGACGGGCATGGGTTCATGTCGCCACGTCGGTTATGGACGACCCACGTCCGCGATAAACCACATACAACATGAGCTCACGGCGACACGTCGGCTCCCGGCAGGCCCCACGACCACGTGAATCATCGGCTACCATGGAGTCACGACAACACATCTACTATTGGTTGGCCCCGCTGACTAGTGGGTGCGGAGAGCTATGGCTCATGGGATGCCTCTCACTTTGTGTGGTACAACACGTGTATGCTGACGATAGGCCCATGGAGCATGTGGTCCACCGTAAGGCCCACCCACCAGCAGCGGCTCCACGTGGCAGGCGTGTATGCATGTCACACCAAACACGTCTTCGACAAAGAGAAACTCTGCCCACGTACTCTAACGCCGGGCCCATGCGTGAGTGGTAAACCGTAAGGCCCACACGCTAGCGATGACGTCTCCACGCGGGTGGGTGCGGAGGTGTGTTGCACCGAGAACGCCTCTCACCGAGCGCATTACTGCCTTGTACACTGACGGTAGGCCCAGGGATCTTGCGTATTTCACCATATGTTGAGAAAGGGTCCTGCGAGGCCCACCTGTCCACGACTCAATTTGTAATTTAGGATCAAAAACGGACGCGAAAGAGCACCGGGCGCATGATTGAAATAAAATTTCGGGTCCAGGAGACGGTTCTCAGCCGTTCATTGTCGACATCCCAGGGCGGAAAAGAATCGGGATGACATGGATAATAGTTTTAGCCGAAACAATCTAGCTCTACTATTTACTCTCATTCCTAAGTCCTAGAACTATTGAAGCATGAGTATTTCTTTAGAAGCTTCTTCTGTTGATGTAGATAGGAAGATCCAGCATGTTGACAATATGGAGAAGACAAATCCCAAAGCAAATGATATAGAAGTCTTTAACATTGCTGAAACTAAAGTCCTTGGTGATGCCGAAGCTGAAGTCCTTAGTGATGTTTAATTGAAGTCCTTGGTCATCAAGTTGAAAAAGGGAGATATGGACGAATAAAATAGAATAACCAAGAAAATAATTTACAAGATAGTAGGTGTGTAAATAACTTATAAATATTAGCAAATCCTAATTTTCTAAGGTCCTTTCTCCAATTCCTAGGGTTACGAAACTATAGGCAATATAGTGCTCTGATACCAACTATGAAGACCCGACCCGAACCCAGGTTGGTCTGAAATCCCTGAGGTTATAGTGCTAGTCACTAGATGGAATAGCTAGCAACTACAGTTTAAGCTGTAATATATAGATACAAAGGTCATATTACATTGCATGATCCATAATACAAATAGTTCAATACAATATCATGGACAAAGGCTACCTTTTTACAACGTAGCGGATAAAAAGTAAAGCATAGATTCCTTCATCTTCATGTGCCACTCGCAAACATGTCAAGTGCAGACTCATAACCCCACTCATTGTTCCTCACTCATTAATAGAATATAGTCGCAACATGATAGGTGATGGCTGTACACGTGGTTGACGTGGAGCCTGTTGGGAACCCCAAGAGCAAGGTGTGAAGCAGCATAGCAGCAAGTTTTCCCTCAGTAAGAAACCGAGGTTATCGAATCAGTAGGAGGAAGGAAACGTCACAAAGGTGTTGTAAGCAACGCGGAGACCTGCACAACACAAACTCAAGACTTTGCCCCAACGAATCAGTGAGGTTGTCAAGCTCACCGGTTTGCTGTAACAAAGGATTAAATGTATGGTGTGGAAGGTAATGGTTTGCAGCAAGTAAACAGGTAACAGTGGAAGATGTATCAATGGTAAATATTGGACCGGGGTCCAGAGTCACTAGAGGTGCTCTCCTTAGATTAACACCATGGCATAAAGGGTAAACAAATTACAGCTGGACAATTGATAGGAACTGAGCAAGGCATGACAATGCAATACCAGACAAAAAGATCCTATGAGATTCGATTGGGCAATACAACAATATAAATAGACCATCATCCAATTGCATCTATGACTAGAAGTACACCTTCAGGTTATCATCCGAACCCCCTCTAGTATTAAGTTGCAAGCAACAGACAACTGCTTTAAGCAAAGTGTTTAAAGTAAACAATCCACTTGTTCCATGAACAAGAGACCATTGTTTTCTCCCTAGTATCAACAGTGCATCTACAACCGAAGAGATTTTTGTCATTTCCCTTGGAAACTAGAGGCATGAACCCACTATCAAGCATAAATACCCCCTCTTGGAGTCACTAGCAACTATTTGGCCAAGATAGATAATAACAATGGAGAGGATGCAAGATCACAAACAACACAGACTTGCTAGAATCATAAAGTCAAAACCATTAATCAATCTGACATAGTAATCTCAATATCCATCGGATCCCCACAAACACAACATGCATGATTACAAATATATTAGATCTTGATCATAAACGGAGCTCACAAGATCTATACATGAAAGCACAAAGGAGGAGATACAACCATCTAGCTACTACATGGACCGATAGTCCAAGGTGGAACTACTCATGCATCATACCGGAGAAGAAGGCCTCCGGGATGATCTCCCCTCCGGTAGGGTTCTGGGAAGAACTTCGAATCCCCCCCGAGTTAGGGACAACGGTGGCGGCGGCTATAGAAGGTTTCGTGGATTTTTGATCGCGTCACTAGGGTTTCTGCATCGGGGGCTTCTTATAGGCGAAGAGGCGAGGCTGGGAGACGGCCAGGGGGCCCACACCCTACCTAGGCGCGATGTGGGCCCACCCACTCCTAGGAGGGGGGTGGCGGCCCTGGTTTGCCTCTCCGTCTCCCCTCTGGACTTCGTGTCGCCCACGGTAAAATATTGACTTTGGCTTTTGTCCCGTCCAATTCCGAGAATATTGGTTTTCTGCCTTTCTGGAACCAAAAACAAAAGAAAATAGGCAAATGGCACTGTGGAAACTTGTTAATAGGTTAGTTCCAGAAAAGATATAAAAACACCTCAAAGTGTAAACAAAGCAAAGAAAAGTAGATAGTAAACAAGCATGGAGCATCAAAAATTATATATACTTTCCGACATATCAAGCATGCCCAAGCTTAACTCCTGCTCGTCCTCGAGTAGGTAAGTGATAAAAGAATAATTTTTGAGGTGACATGCACCATCAAAACCAAGATCATACCATTTGCAAGCATTGAAAGTTGGGATCAAAGAACTCTAAATATGTGCATGAAAGATGGAGTTATAACAATAGGACATAGTAACTATGCATGCAATATGAAAGGCTATAAACAAAGATCATGAATAACATGCATTGAAAAACGTTTGTTTGTTTCACATACAAAAACATGGCATAGTGGCAATCGGCTTGTCCCTCATGGAGTAGCAAATAGATGCATAGGACACCTTCAAAGTTCACAAGGGTGACTAGAAACAATTAGCACAAGAACAAGTAATATCACAATATGCATCAATCAATAAGTTTTGGGACCCTGCACAAATAATGGCAACTATGCTCTCTTAATGGTGCCTAAAAGTAGAAGGTGGAGACTCAAATAATAGTGGAAGAAAGGATCTTCATAAAGGAAAGCAGGGATTTCAAGTTTCAAAAAGAGCTTCCAAAAGTTATGGTACTTGTTAGCTTTCACCCCTCATTGCCCCTATCATAAGCATCTTGAAGTGATTAAGGTTAAACTAAACAAACTATGGAGTATATGCTTGACAAAGTATAAGTTGTCAATCTCAAGTCCCTTGAATACAAGGGCCGCACCTCATTCCAGTCAACTTCAGTCACCTATAAGTTCTTGCCATTGTAAGTACATGTGTATCATAGAGAACCACCAACGGGGTACCCCTTGCACATGTGATACGTTGGAAACGTATCTATAATTTTTGATGCTCCATGCTTGTTTTGTATCTACTTTTCTTTGCTTGTCTACACTTTGAGGTGCTTTTTACATGTTTTCTGGTACTAACCTATTAACAAGTTGCAACAGTGCCAGATGCCTGTTTTCTGCTGTTTTTGTTTTCAGAAAAGTTAGTAAATAAATATTCTCGGAATTGCATGGGACAAATGTCAAAGTCAATTACTTTCCGTGGGGAACAAGAAGTCTAGAGGAGAGCCGGAGGGGCCATCCAGGGGGGCCAGACCAACCCTAGGCGCGGGGGCAGGTGGGCCCACGCCTGGCTAGGGTTTGGTGGCCCTTGCCGCCTCCCGGTCTTGCCCCTTCGCCTATAAGAAGACCCCGATGCAGAAACCTTGAGTACCCGATCAAATCTCCATGAAAACGTCTATAGCCACCGCCACCATCGTCCCTATATCGAGAGGGGGGGGATCTGAAGTTCTTCCCGGCACCCTGCCGGAGGGGAGATCATCCCGGAGGCCTTCTCTCCGGTATGATGCGTGAGTAGTTCCACCTTGGACTATGGGTCCATGTAGTAGCTAGATGGTTGTATCTCCTCCTTTGTGCTTTCATGTATAAATCTTGTGAGATCCGTTCATGATCAAGATCTAATCTATTTGTAATCATGCATGTTGTGTTTGCGGGGATCCGATGGATATTAAGATTATTATGTTGGTTTGATTAATGGTTTTGTCTTTATGATTCTATCATGTCTGTGTTTTTTGTGATCTTGCATGCTCTCTGTTGCTAGTGGTTATCTTGGCCAAGTAGTTGCTAGTGACTCCAAGAGGGGGTATTTATGCTCGATAGTGGGTTCATGCTTCTAGTTTCCAAGGGAAGTGACAGAAATCTCTTCGGTTGTACTTGTGCTATTGCTAATAGGGAGAAAACAACAGTCTCTTGTTCATGGAACATGTGGACTGTTTACCTTACACACTTTGCTTAAAGAGGTTGTCTGTTGCTTGCAACTTAATACTGGAGGGGGCTTAGATGATAACCTGAAGGTGGACTTCTAGTCATAGATGCAGTTGGATGGCGATCTATGTATATTGTTGTATTTCCCAATCAAGCTCAGAGGATATTTCTGACTAGTAATTGCATTGTTATGCCTTGCTCAGTTCCTGTCAATTGCCCTACTGTAATTTGTTTACCCTTCATGCCATGTTGTTTATCTAAGGAGACCACCTCTAGTGAACTATGGACCCCGGTCCAATCTTTACCATTGATACATCCTCCACTGTTACTTGTTTACTTGCTTCAAACCATTACCTTCCACACATTACGTTTAATCCTTTGTTACAGCAAACCGGTGAGCTTGACAACCTCACTGATTCGTTGGGGCAAAGTCTTGAGTTTGTGTTGTGCAGATCTCCGCGTTGCTTGCAACACCTGTGTGACGTTTCCTTCCTCCTTCTGGTTCGATAACCTCGGTCTCAACTGAGGGAAGACTTGCTGTTGTGCTCTTCACAACTTGCTCTTGGGGTTCCCAACAAGACTCCACATCAAGCACCAAGTTCTCTGGCGCCACCAAGGGGTCATCAACATGGTACATGAGCTATCCCATAACCAAAATAACAAGGCAAGCAGACAATGAGCATCTCAGCGATCTTTTTATTTACTATATGCATAGCTTTTTTATTGAGGATGCTTCATAGATAGCTCACTATGGTGATGCTGCAAGTTTCCACCATGATTAGGCATGGATTAGGCTAGCGGCCCAGGCGTTTCTCTAACACAAAATACATACTCCATGGACTTACAAGTTCCCTCTTTATTTCACACCGGTGACATCCATAGACAAAAGAGCATGATATCAACTGTGTACAAAGTACAAGTGCAATGTTGAAAACGTTTCCCATGACAGCATGGTTCTGCTAATTCCAATGTATAGGTGCAAGCATATACAACACATATGACACAATGGTTCAAGTTTATTAGGGGAAAAGAATATAAAGTGTGCCATCAAGTTCGTGAGGGCTTTAATCACTAAGTTTTCACATAACAAAATACTTTTTAATTGGAAGATAGTTGTAAACAAGAATATACTTGGAATTGTGTAACACACCATGCATAGGAGTTTATAGTGGACACTTTGGAACAACTTGGTTTCTTGGGAGTTGGAAGCATGAGTAGAGCTTACTCATACGAGTGGAGGCTAGCAAAAGACTGGGAGCAACCAACTAAGAGAGCAATAATGGCCATAATCATGCAAAGCAACAATACATTACTAATCAAAGCATAGAGTGGTACTACAAGTCAAGGAATAAATGATCATAGAGGCTATGATGACTTGTCATAGTCATAACATGGTGTGAGCATGTGCCAAGTCACCCCAAACAAAGCATCAAAGGAGAATACCACAATAATATGCTTTTGCATGCTAAAACAATGCATAATTTCTTCAAGGCACACTAAGCAATCCCAATTGTTTGGAACAAGATATGCTACAGCAATAATTACTAAGCATAAGGTCAAAACAACACCTAGCATTTCATGCTAAAGTCTAAGTCGTAGTCAATGCAAGATCCTCTTGCACTTTCAAGCAAGAACTTTCTACTCCTTTCCAACACCAATCAACTTATTTGAAAACAACACAGCGAGAACAGGGCTCCAATCTACTTTATTCAAGCAAACTAAACAAACTAAGAAAACCAAACAAAAACTAAGATGCTCCAAGAACAACACAAAAGTGCATGAAACAATAAAAACAAAGTGTCTAGATAGACCTGAGCTTTTTATTGATGAAGAAGGGATGCCTTGGGCATCCCCAAGCTTTGACGCTTGTACCTCTTGGATATTTCTTGGGGTGACACCGGGGTGGCATACCCAAGCTTGAGCTTTTGTCCATTCTTCATCTCATTACATCATTCTCTCTCTACACCTAAAATTGTTACCTTCATACAAAACTTCACACAATCTTCATTAGCAACATTAGTGTAATCAAAATATAATAGAACTTTAGGAAAAGCTTTGGAACAACAAGACTTTTCACTAAAAACATAAGCTACTGTAGCAACTCTTTAAAAAATCTCAATTCCCCAAAAGAGAACTCAAAAAGTAATCAATAAGAAGCAAATGCAAATAATGGCAGAAATCTGTCAAAACAGACCAGCAGGTAGAAACCGATTTTTCGAAAATCTTCTGTTGCTCAAATAAAAAAGTGTTGAACTATTTAATGTTATCTAACATACTGGGGGATTTATTCGTAAATTTTCAGCTTAATCCAAGGTACATAGACTTCTCACAAATTTTTATGGTGGAGGACAAAAATCTGTTTCAGGACAGCAACTTCCCAAATCTTACTTCCCTCTCATTAGAGGTTATTCTTGGCACAAAAAGCAAATAAAAAAGAATAAGGAGATGCCATTACAGAATTAATAACTTCCAAGACTCAAGGAAACTCTTGGGTGATCTCCCAACAAGTACTTTTCTTTAACGCCTTTAAGTTAGGCACAAGAAGCAAGAAGAATCAAGTATTTTCAAATGAGGCATTAACCCTTTTGTTCTTTCCTTTCTTACCTTTCTTCTTCTCTTTAGGGAAGATATGATTTATTACTGGAGGAGTAAAATGCATAATGCCTTTTACCACATCTATCACTGCTCCAAGGTGTTTCAGTAGGGATCTTGCAAGTGTGATCTGTCCTTTGCCTACACATTCAATAACAAGATAATCAGTAGACACAATTTTCCCTAAGATTTTTGTAAACACACCTTCAGCTATTCCAATGGGCAATAAAGTGGCATTATTAGTAAGAGAGATTTCCTCTCCTCCTTCAGAAAGCCCCCAAAGACTCAAATATTCATAGATATCTTTAGGCATGAGGCAAAATTCAGATATGATATCACAGCGAGCATCAAATAGTGTAGTATTTATAGAGACTTTGATTGTGGGAAACCACTTTGAAGGCTCAGAATTTATGGGAACATAATCATGGTAAGCCCTAAGCGTGTGATAGCAACTATTCATAGCAGCAATACTGGTCTCAAGAGTGTTCAACCTAGCAAAAATATTTGTGAAAGAGGAATCAGACTTGCCAGGTGTACCATAAATTATAATCAATTTCTTTATGGTATCAAAAGCTTCCTCCTCAGTACATAGCAAAATATCTTTCAAAGCCATATTATCCAAATCATATCTATAACGAAGAGCAATACCGCGGTAGAAACTATCAATAACCAAGCTAAGACTCATCTTAGGCTCAGTTTCCCTCTGTAAAGCTGAAATTCTAGACCAAGCTTCTTTAAAAATCTCTTCACTTTTTTGCTTAAAAGTAGAGATATCTTCCATAGGTGAAATAAAGATTGATCCAAAACCAGACATGGTAGCAACTAGGGTAGGAACTATTTTTTTGTGTTTTTGAATAAAGAAAGTAAACCAAACTAAACTAATTTTTTTTTAGAGTTTTTGATAAAAAGAGGAAAACAAAACCAAGAAAAAGAAACTAAGCAAACTAAAAACAAAGTAAAGAGAAAGGAAGTGGAGGACTCCCCTTGTGAAGACGTCCTTAACCTCCCCGGCAATGGCGCCAGAAAGACTTGATGGCTATACACGTGGTTGACGTGGAGCCTGTTGGGAACCCCAAGAGCAAGGTGTGAAGAAGCACATCAGCAAGTTTTCCCTCAGTAAGAAACCGAGGTTATCAAACCAGTAGGAGGAAGGAAACGTCACACAGGTGTTGTAAGCAATGCGGAGACCTGCACAACACAAACTCAAGATTTTGCCCCAATGAGTCAGTGAGGTTGTCAAGCTCACCGGTTTGCTCTAACAAAGGATTAAACGTATGGTGTGAAAGGTAATGGTTTGCAGCAAGTAAACATGTAATAGTGGAAGATGTATCAATGGTAAAGATTGGACCGGCGTCCAGCGTTCACTAGAGGTGCTCTCCTTAGATAAACAACATGGCATGAAGGGTAAACAAATTACAGCAGGGCAATTGACAGGAACTGAGCAAGGGATAACAATGCAATACCAGACAAAAAGATCCTATGATATTCGATTGGGCAATACAACAATATACATAGACCGCCATCCAACAGCATCTATGACTAGAAGTCCACCTTCAGGTTATCATCCGAACCCCCTCCAGTATTAAGTTGCAATCAACATACAACTGCTTTAAGCAAAGTGTGTAAGGTAAAGAATCCACTTGTTCCATGAACAAGGGACCGTTGTTTTCTCCCTAGTAGCAACAACACATCTACAACTGAAGAGATTTCTGTCACTTCCCTTGGAAACTAGAGGCATGAACCACTATCGAGCATAAATACCCCCTCTTGGAGTCACTATCAACTACTTGGCCAAGATAGCTACTAACAACGGAGAGCATGCAAGATCACAAACAACACATAGAAATCTCAATATCGACCGAATCCCCACAAACACAACATGCATGATTACATATAAATTAGATTTTGATCATGAACGGAGATCACAAGATCTATACATGAAAGCACAAAGGAGGAGATACAACCATCTAGCTACTACATGGACCCATAGTCCAAGGTGGAACTACTCATGCATCATACCGGAGAAGAAGGCCTCCGGGATGATCTCCCCTCCAGCAGGGTGCCGGGAAGAACTTTAGATCCCCTCGATCTAGGGACGACGGTGGCAGCGGCTATAGAAGGTTTCGTGGAGTTTTGATCGGGTGCCTAGGGTTTCTGCATCGGGGGCTTCTTAGAGGCGAAGAGGCGAGGCAGGAAGGAAGCCAGGGGGCCCACACCCTACCCAGGCGTGGGGTGGGCCCACCCGCGCCTAGGGGGTGTGGCGGCCCTGGTTCACCTCTCCGTCCCCCCTTTAGACTTTGTGTCGCCCATGATAAAATATTGACTTTGGCTTTTGACCCGTCCAATTCCGAGAATATTGATTTTCTTCCTTTCTGGAACCAAAAACAGAAGAAAACAGACAACTGGCACTGTGGCAACTTATTAATAGGTTAGTTCCAGAAAAGATATAAAAACACCTCAAAGTGTAGACAAATCAAAGTAGATAGTAAACAAGCATGGAGCATCAAAAGTTATAGATACGTTTCCGACGTATCAATAGGTTACAACCATAGAGGGCCAATACATTGAATGTATTGACAAGTATCATTAGTATGTGTATATAAGTTGGACCTATCAATACATGCATATTGGGATAAGTAGAGCTTAGGCTTGTTTGTGGAAAGCAATATGGTTTTATCCTATATTTGCAAAATAGGTTTTATTTTTCAATATAACTCTTTGAAGTTCTTGGAAAACTCCGAGTTCTTCTACTCCCTTGTTGACACCATCAACTTTTACTTTGAGAAATTGGAATGTCACGATCTTTCATAGCTTCCGGCCTTAGTTCTTAGTGTTGTACATAACAGGGGACACGACTAAGTACTTAGAATTTGATCTTCTACATAAGTTGGGAAGTTTACCCACATGACACAATCTCGTCTCGACTCCACCAATGGCCGCTGGATTAGTACACACCAAATGGAGTACCAACATATCGAGAATATGATGAAGTATTTCCATAAAAGTCCTCCCAATACATAATGCTAGCATGTCTACCAGATACCAATGCAAGGACATACTTCCAATACATAACTCTAGTTAAACTAAATAGGTACCAGTGCAAGGGTCTTCCACTATGTAATTGACTAAGCCATAGCCCATCTATAATATGGTTGTATTGGAAGCCACTTTAAGAGAAACATGTGCAATCTCTAAGTTCTTGGGTATTATTCTTATAGTACACACACGAGAGAGATAGCCATAGATATGGGTCTCTTCGTTGTCATTTCACTACAAGAAATGTTTGCTTTCACAACGACTGGGCTCATCGGTCGTCGTAGAAGGAGCGTATTCCGCAAGGAAAATCTCGGCTCGACCATGACCGATGTAAAACTTTTTTTTCGGTTTCGCGCTCCTCTACTACGACGAAATCACTAAAAATGTGAAGGAAGCTCGACAGGCACGTGTCAGAAGTAATATTTCCGCTTTCTCGCGAGATGTTGAATCGCCAAAATATTTTTTGCGTGTGGGTCCTGGACGTTAATGACTCTGGCAGATCAAACTTTTCGTTCATGGCTCCCTGATTTAGACTCGATAACATTGTTTGATGCCTCTTCCATTTAGTCAGGCTGATGGGCCCCGCATGTCTGTCTCACATTAGAGGAATTGTGTGTATGATGGAATTTTTTCCTTTCCTTTCCTATTCCGAACATGATAGCATCGCTCGATTCATCTGCCATTTAATCAGGCTGATGGGTCCCACCTGTCATCCTCACACTAGAAGAAACGTGTGCATGATGTATTTTTTCATTGGCTCGTTCCTCCCTGATATGAACTCGATAGCGTTGCTCAATCTATCTGTCGTTAGTCATGATGCTGGGTCCCGCATGCCAGCCTCTCATTACAAGAATCGTGTGTATGATAATTTTTTTCCTCCGCTCCCGCTACCCTGTTTCGAACTTTATTGCGCTGCCGTTTAATCACGCATCTAGGCCCACCTATCATCCTCTTATTATAATAAACGTGTGTATGATGGATTTTTTGCCCTCGGTCGCACTGCCCTGTTCCGAACTTGATAACGCTGCCAGATGCAGAATCACGCAGCTAGGCCCCACGTGTCATACTCTCATTAGAAGAAACTTGTGTATGATGGAATTTTTTCCCTCGGTCGCGCCCCCGTGTTAAATTGATAGTGTTGCTCGCTGCATCAACCATTTATTCAGGCTGGTGGGTCCCATATGTCAGCATCTCATTAGAAGAATCTTGTGTATTTGATTGAACTTTTCCTTCTCTAGCGCTACCATGTTCCTAACTAGATAGCGTTGCTTGACGAATCTGTTGTTTGGTCACGCTGATGGGTCCCACATGTCAGCATTCATTAGAAGAAACATGTGCATGTAGGACTTCTTTCTCGCTCATGCCTCTGTGTTTTGAACTAGGCAACTTTGCTCGATGCATCAGCCATTTATACTGGCTGGTGGGTCCCATATGTCAGCCTCACATTAGAAGAATAGTGTGTATATGACGGATTTTTTCTTCTCTAGCGCTACCCTGTTCCGAACTAGATAGCGTTGCTCGACGAATCTGCCGTTTGGTAATGCTGCTGGGTCCCACATGTCAGCATCTCATTAGAAGAATGCGTGCATGTTGGACTTTTTTCTCGCTCGCGCCTACCTTTTTTGAACTTGGCAATGTTGCTCGATGTAGCACCTATATAAGGTCTCTATGGTGGGTCCCACATGTCAGCCTCTTCGTAAATGAAACATGCTATGATGGACTTTTTTCGGCCGCCTCCATTGTTCTGACTTTGGTCCGTAGCTGGTTCCCAGATGTCAGCAAATCGGTGTAGGAAATGTGTCTACGCTGGGTCCTAGATGTCAGCCTCTATTTAAAAGAAATGTGTGTATGTTGAACTGTTTTTCAGGTTGATTCCGCCGTTATGACCCTGGCAACATTGGTGGATTTTTTTTAGGTAAAACGTGTCTAGGATGCAGCAGCAGTTTACCTGGGCCCCAGATGTCAGC
This sequence comes from Avena longiglumis, assembly GCA_030063025.1. NCBI lineage: Eukaryota > Viridiplantae > Streptophyta > Magnoliopsida > Poales > Poaceae > Avena > Avena longiglumis. The sequence goes on from CP125978.1 coordinate 154,175,012, forward strand.
CTTATAGAGTACAAAAAATGTTAATCTATACTCCAATGTTGGGTCCCACATGTTAGCCTTCTATGTACAGGAAATATGTCTATGCTGGGTCCCACATGTAAGCCTTCTATGTGCAGGAAACGTGTCTATGTTGGTCCCACATGTTATCCACTATTTGAATTAAACATGCATGCTGGGTCCCACATGTCAACCTCTATTTGAATTAAATGTGTGTATATATGTTGGACTGTTTTTTCGGGTCGACTCTGCCATCCTAACCTTGGCAACATTGCTAGATGCATCAGCAGTTTATCTAGGTCCCAGATGTCATCCTGGGAGTAAAAAAAAGTAACTCTATATTAACACAAATTGCCTAGGATTCGAACTCGAGACCTCACTACCGGTTGACTGGGTGCCTTGCCACTATGATAGAAATAGATAATAGAATAGAATCGTTAAGCTTTGCTATTATAACTTAGTAACTTGTCTCCTTAAAAAGACTTTTTTGACCATTTTTTATCTCCCATCGAATAATAAGACGGCGCTCCTGGCACCTAAACTAAAAACTGCAGGTGCTGTAAAAAAATCTGCACACAGAGTTTTTTTAAAAATATTAAGAGGTGGGTGCAATCCCAAAAGACCGAATTAAAAAGAGTTTGGCTATTATACATGGGCTATACTCCATAGGCTATTTTCCATGGGCTCTGTTATGGGTGACCCCTTGGGGAGGCCCGATTTTTCACGAATCCTGTGAAAATCGAGAAGGAAGTGAGGGGGATGAAATCCACGAACTCACACGCGAAGAACTCGATGAACACACACACGAAAACACGATACAAGCTGATAGCTCACGCCGGTAGTAACCGGTCCAACACAATCTCTAGGATCGGCGTTGGGCAAGACAATCTCCCACGACCAACAACAGGGGTGAGAGGCTTGATGAGATCTTGACTACTTGGAGACGAGACACCGAACTCCAAGGACTTGTACAACTTAAACGCACGAGGGAAAATCCAAGAGGCGGGGGATAATTGGTGCTCCTTGTCAAGGATCATGAGAATAGTAATTGATAGATCCTCAAGGGTGTCTTCAATTTCAATTATCCAAGTCTAGGGTTTACAATAGAGGGTGGGGGCTATTTATAGGCCAGCCACATAAACATGGGTAGTTTGGGTACGAAAAGGTAAAGTTTAGGCGAAATAAGGGATTACACAGGCCAAGCCCGAAAGTTGACTTGAATATGTGGATTTCCGGTGAGGGGTTCGGCGGCGCCGGAGTTGGTGCCAGAAATTCTGATGGTTGCATGTGTTTCCGGTCACGAACCGGAAAGCCTTACATAACATGTTTTTGGTCACTGCCGGGGGACTTCGGTCATTGCCGAGATTGTCGGCGACGGGGCCGATCGACCGAGCCTGCCGCTGGAAGTTCCGACGAGGTAGCGGGTTCGCCGAGCCTGGCATCGGTTTGCTCTAGAGTGTCCGCTCGTGCTGCCTTTGGTCCCTCCCTTGACGATGCTTTATTGGGTTCATAGTTGAGGATGCACAAAGTATGGGCATGAAGTAGCAAGCCATCCAAGGGTGTATCGAAATCATACGAGGGGAGGAGCGAGTTAACCTTATCTTGTAGGAGCTTGGCTCGAGCGTGGGTCATTGGTCCACTTGGGGGACTAGTAGGCGGAGATGTAGAAGTGTCCGTAGGATGGGACGCATCAGTTCCCCCCCTTGGGAAAGAGTCATCCTCAACTCTTCAACCTTCTCAACTTCATCTTCTCCATGGAATGGCGAAAGGTCCTTGACATTGAACGTCGGGCTCACAAGGTACTTTGATGTTGGGATGTCGATGATGTAGGCGTTGTTGTTGATCCTCTTGAGTACTTTGAATGGTCCATCACCTCTTGGCTTGAGCTTGGAGTCGCGATCCTTGGGGAAGCGGTCTTTAATCAAGTGTATCCACACAAGGTCGCCTTCTTCGGACATCATCTCTTTCTTGTTCTTGTTTAGCCTTGATGCTTGGCGAAGGACTTGCTGCTCAATCGTAGCTCTTGTGTATTCATGGAGTTTTTTCATTGCTTGGGCATGCTTGTCGACGTCCATGTTGGTGCGGTCATGGAGAGGAAGATGTAGTATGTCGAGCGAGGTGAGAGGCTTGAAGCCATAGACGACCATGAACGGGCTCATCATGGTGGTGGAGTGCTTTGCGCGATTGTAGGCGAACTCGGCGCGTGGGATACATTCCTCCCAATCTTTAAGATTCTTCTTTATCAACACACAGAGAAGTGTGCCAAGGTTTTGGTTGATGACCTCGGTTTGGCCATCGGTTTGAGGATGCGATGCGGACAAGAATAGGAGCCTGATGCTGAGCTTGGCCATGAGTGTCTTCCAAAAGTAGCTCATGAATTTGACATCGCGGTCGGAGACTATTGTTCGTGGCACTCCATGAAGGTGGATTATTTCCCTAAAAACAGATTTGCGACATGTGAAGCATCATCGGTCTTATGGCACGGAATGAAGTGTGCCATTTTTGAAAAACAATCCACTACAAAAAATATAGAGTCGTGACCATGTCTAGACCTAGGAAAACCTAACACAAAGTCCATGCTAATGTCCGACCAAGGTGCATGAGGAATAGGCAATGGCATATAAATACCAAAAGGGTTAGACTTAGACGTAGCTTGGGCACATGTTGTGCAACGTTGGACGTGGCGCTCCACTTCGCGCTTCATCTTGGGCCAATAGTAGTGAGTGGAGAGCATGTCATATGTCTTGTCACGGCCAAAGTGACCCATAAGGCCTCCACCATCGGACTCTTGAAGAAGAAAAATTTGGAGAGACGACTTCGGAATGCAAAGTTTGTTTTGTTTGAATATAGAAAAACCTTATGCAAATAGAAATCATCAACTCCTTTGTCTATTGAACACTTTGCGAAAATTGATCCAAAGAATGGGTCGGAAGCGTATAATGATTTGATGTCATCGAGACCCAACACATTGACTTGGAGGGTCATAAGAAGGCTAGTATTTTTGTGAGACAAAGCGTCCGCTACTACATTTTCTTTGCCCTTTTTGTACTTGACAATGTACGGGAAAGACTCCATGAACTCAACCCATTTGGCGTGCCTTTTTCTCAAATTTGCTTGACCCTTAAGATACTTCAATGACTCATGGTCGGAATGTATGATAAATTCTTTGGGCCAAAGGTAGTGTTGCCAAAATTGAAGGACACGAACTAAGGTAAAAAGCTCTTTGTCATAATTTGGATAGTTAAGGCATGCACCATCAAGTTTCTAGCTATGGTATGCAATAGGACGCCCATTTTGCATAAGTACGCCTCCAATGACAATACCACTAGCGTCACACTCGATCTCAAAAGTTTTTGTGAAATCCGGTAAAGCAAGGAGTGGTGCTTCGGTGAGCCTCTTTTTGAGCTCATCAAATGCCTTTTGTTGTGCTTTGCCCCAAATGGATGTGACATTTTTCTTGGTCAACTCGTTGAGAGGGAAAGCAATGGTAGAAAAATCTTTCACAAAGCGACAGTAGAAACCGGCCAACCCATGAAAACTACAAAGTTCACTAACATTGGTAGGAACGGTCCAATCTCGTATGTCCTTAACTTTTGAGACATCAACTTCAATGCCATTAGAAGAAACAAAAAAACCAAGGAAAATCATTTTGTCTTTCGCAAAAGTGCACTTTGGGTAATTAGCATATACCTTTTCATGACGAAGGATTTGAAGGACCTCATTAAAATGAGTAACATGTTCCTCTAGTGACTTGCTATAGACAAGAATATCATCAAAGTAAACAACGACACTATTTCCAATGAGAGATCTCAAAATAAGGTTCATAAGGCGCATGAAGGTGGATGGGGCATTGTATAAGCCAAAAGGCATAACCAACCATTCATAGAGACCAAGTTTGGTCTTGAAGGCGGTTTTCCACTCATCACCCTCGGCCATGCGTATTTTATGGTAAGCACTGCGAAGATCAATTTTTGAAAATATAGTGGCTCCACACAACTCATCAAGCATGTCATCAAGACGCGGTATAGGATGTCAATAACGCACAGTGATAGCATTGATTGGATGGCAGTCCATGCATAATCGCAACGTAGCATCTGTCTTTGGGACAAGAATCACGGGTACCGTGCTTGGGCTAGTGCTTACTTGGATCAAACCTTTGGAGACGAGTTGGTTGATTTTTTGTTCTATCTCCTTCGTCTCTTCCGGGTTCATGTCGCATGCGGCACAATTTGGAAGAGGTGCACCGGGTATGAGGTCGATGCAGTGCTCGATTCCACGAAGAGGAGGTAGTCCATGAGGAAGCTCTTCGGGTAACACATCTTGGAATTCCTACAAAATAGTCATCAAAGAAGGAGGAACATTTGTCAAGTCATTAGTTCCTTGCGCTAGTCCCTTGCATATAAGGACATAGTGCAAGATGGATGGGTTGTTCCGCACTTCTCTCATCTCACTTTTGGTGGCAAGAAGGACACTCTTAGTCTTTCCACTCGAGTTTGGCTTGTGTCTCTCACTCACTATAGTGTGGTTCTCTCACTCACCACTCTTCTCACAAGATGGTGTTGTGATTTGCGCCCTCGCTAAATCCTTTGCATTGTCCGCAATTATTTGTCTAGGAGTCATTGGTTGAAAAACACAAGTCTTGTCAAGACATTTGAAGGTGTAAGCGTTTGTGTGACCATCATGCAAAGAACGCTTGCCATATTGCCATGGCCTACCTAGCAACATATGGAAAACTGTCATGGGAACCACATCACACTCCACCGTGTCCTTGTATGGTCAAACTGAGAAAGTTACCGATACGGTGTGCTTGATCTTGACGTACCCTTGGTAACTTAGCCATTGTATATGGTAGGGGTTCTTGTGTGGATGTAGGGTGAGGTTGAGCTTCTCACCACAATTCCGTGCTTGCAAGATTGTGGCAACTCCCTCCATCGATGACAACTTTGATGGATTTCCCATTGATACCGGCACATGTTTGAAAGATGTTTGATCTTTGGTCTTCATTCTCATTGACTTGAGTATTTAATACCCTTGTGACAACAAGTGATGGACTTGCATCATGCTCACACACAAGTAGTTCTTGGTCATCTTCCAAATGTTTCCTTGCCAAAGCTTCCTTGACCCTTGCATCAAACTCATCTTCACTCAAGTATTCTTCATCGCCATTGTCATGGATGAACAAAACTTTCTTGTTTCCACATGTGGCCGAATTGTGTCCTTTGCCTCCAACTTGTAGCATTCACCATTGAATGGTTGATCATCCTTTGTGTATTTTCCACTTGGGGGCGGTTTTCCTTGAGGAAGTGTGTTGGCTTGAAGGGAAGCTTGGTGGTACTTGATGAGCTTCAATTTGGGTTTTTTGATGTAGTGGTTGGCGCTTGCTTGTAGGTGAAGTACGTCTTTGGCTCATTATACTTGATGTCCTATTGCACTTGACGTTCGGCTTTTGTTTCTATGTGCACAAGCTCAACCATGTTGTTGTACTTTTGGAACTCGGTGATGCACTTGATTGGGTGGTTCAAGCCATTAAGGAAGTGTGCCATTGTTTGTTCATCACGCTCTTCAATGTTGGCACGGATCATGTTGAGCTCCATTTGCTTGAAGTACTCTTCCACGGTCTTTGTTCCTTGACTAAGCGTTTGGAGCTTGTTGAAGAGGTCACGAGTGTAGTGCGAAGGAACAAAGCGGGATCTCATATGAGCCTTCATATCTTGCCAAGTTGTAATTGGAGGTTCTTCTTTTGCTTCACGAGCGAGTTGGACTTGTTCCCACCAAAGTTTGGCATAGTCATCAAACTCTAGGGACGCCATGGCCATCATCTTCTCATTTATATAGTTGTGCATGCGGAAGATCTTGTAAACCTTGCGTTCCCACGAAAGATATTCTTCGGGTTCATTAGAACCGGTGAACTTGGGCATGGTGAATTTGAGCTTGCCGAAAGTTTCCTATTAATTGCGGTTCCGACGTTGGTGGTTGCCATGATGTTGGTGGCCATCTTCATCATCCGAGATCTCACGTCTTGCTTGGTGATGGTGGCGTTGCCCTTGCAGTTGTTGTGGTGCCGCATTTGGTGGTGGAACTTGGTCTTGACGACGAGCTTGGGGAGCTTGCTCGTGTTCTTGGCGCGGTTGATGACGAGGAGGAGGCGCTTGGTCCTCACGACGTTCTTGGGGTGCTTGCTTTTATTCTTGGCACGGTTGATGACGAGAAGGAGGCGCTTGGTCCTCACAAGGTTGGTTCAGTATATGGTCATCATGACGATGAGCATTTTCTTGATCCATGTGGCAAGGAGGATGTCAAGCCGCATGTGTAATGGTCCGCTCCCTTTCTTCATGATGCGGAAGAGGCTCGTCATGGTGATCATGTTGTCGACACTGATGTTCATGTCGATGATGACGCCTTGGTGGGTCGTCGAGTGCTTCATGTCGACAACAATCTAGTTCGTCCAATTCGGTGGCTTCACTTGTTGAAGGAATGTGTCGATGACGATGGGATTGGGGATCCACTTGAGGTTGTTCTTGTTGAATCACGAGTGCCCTTGTTTGTGGTCGATTTGCTTCACGTCTTGGAGCTCTTTTGGAGAGGTCACCATCATAGCTTGACATTGCGGCGTGTCGTGGATATGGTACCGCTTGAGAAGAGCTCATGGAGTGAAGGACGGGTCCATCTTTGTGCCTTGAAGCATGATGGCGTGAAGAGCTTGATTCACTTGAGGAGTGCCTTGATGAGCTTGATTCGCAAGATCGCGTCCTTGATAGCCCATCAATGAGGCGTTGAAGCTTCTCATTCGTTGCGGCGAGAGCATGACCAAGAGATTCATTTTGATGGCCGAGGTTGTGTTGCATGGCATGCATTTGTCCGCGGACCTCTTTGAAGGGGTTGTAGATGCTCTTGAACTCCACTCGAGTTTCGCTAAATTATTTGTCTTGGCGCCGCTCAAGGGCGTCCCAACGGTAGTTGAATTCTCCTCGGACCTTCCAATGATCCCATCTTGTCATGTATTGTGTGTGTTCCTCTTGAGGTGGAGTTGGTTGGGACGACTCGCCATTCCTGTCCATGATGCAAAGCCGACAAGAATTGTATATGGAGGAGAATACGTGGGGAGTTAGCCTTTTACCTCACCTTGGAGATTGTATCAAACCAATTGCCACACAAGAGAGCTAAGAGCTTACAAAGTGAGATCGCAAAGAAACTCACACACAAATAAACTACAACTCTTAAAAGCTTTTGGTGGAAGGTTAGGATTGTCGAAAACCAAACGAAACGATCCAAGACAAGGGTTATTGTTCTAGGTGGTAAAGAACCAAAGATCAAAAGCAAAAAGGATACAATCTACAAAAACACGAGGAAACACACATGTGTAGATTAAAGGGGTTTGCACGACTATGAAAGTGAGCACAAAATGTCCTAATGTAGACTAAGCTCGGTGTCGTGCCAACGCAAGAAGAGACTGCAACTCGTTTGCCAAAAGATGGTCAAACAATGGATTTGTGCACTTGGCTTGGCACGCTTTTTCCTCTCTTTTCTTACAAGCTTGATACTCTCTTTGTATTGGAAGACGATGTATCTTTCTATTTTTCTTTTTCTTTTTCTCTATTTTCGATTCTTTTCTCTCTTTCTATACTACTATGTTAACTTTTGTATTTGCCCTCACACTCTCACTTTCCAATGACAAGTGCACAATGCTTAGACAAACACAAAATGAGTTGCTCTCATAGGATAGATACACACAAAGGAAGATATGGGGCTGTCAAAGTGGCGCAAGTTATACCTTTGGTATTGTTGACGACTTGCAACCGGTGTTAGGGAAGATGCTCGGGTGTCGCGGTGTTAATAAGCACGTGATTTACTGATTTGCGGAAGCTTGTTGTTAGTTTTGGGCGACACGCATGCGAGACACGAACAAACAAGAAGAAACTGTCAAAATTTGGAATCTGAAAAAATTTGGAACCGTTGGAGCCGAGTCTGCCGCCGGAATTTCCGTTCGTTGGGCCCTTCGTGCCAGATCTGTCACCGGAAATTCCGGTTGTAGAACCGGTTTGCCGGATCTGGTGCCGAAATTTGTTCGGGACGAACTCTATAAAGTCAAAAGGGAAAATCTGTCGAAAATCCGTCAAAATTGGGCTGGGGAGAGGTCAATGAACGTAGATCAATACCCAAAGCAACAGATCCATGGACCAAAACCACGAAAACTCACCAAATCCAGAGATCGATCCGAAGGCAATTTGGGGCTCTTTTTTGGGAATTTTCTATTTTATGGTGGATATAAGAAAAATTGAGGGGCAATTCGTGATCAACCTTGCTCTTGATACCAATATGTTATGGGTGACCCCTTGGGGAGGCCCGATCTTTCACGAATCCTGTGGAAATCGAGAAGGGAGTGAGGGGGGATGAGGAGGGGGATGAAATCCACGAACTCACACATGAAGAACTCTATGAACACACACACGAAAACACGATACAAGCCGATAGCTCACGCTGGTGGCAATCGGTCCAACACAATCTCTAGGATTGGCGTTGGGCAAGACACTCTCCCACGACCAACAACGGGGGTGAGAGGCTTGATGATATCTTGACTACTTGGAGATGAGACACCGAGCTCCAAGGACTTGTACAACTTGAACGCACGAGGCAAAATCCAAGAGGCGGGTTATAATTGGTGCTCCTTGTCAAGGAGCTTGAGACTAGTAATTGATAGATCCTCAAGGGTGTCTTCAATTACAATTATCCAAGTCTAGGGTTTACAATAGAGGGTGGGGGATATTTATAGTCCAGACACATAAACATGGGTAGTTTCGGTACTAAAAGGTAAAGTTTAGGAGAAATAAGGGATTACATGGGCCAAGCCAAAAGTTGACTTGAATTTGGGGATTTCCGGTGAGGGGTCAGGCGGCGCCGGAGTTGGTGCCGTAAATTCTGGTGGTCACCGGTGTTTCCGGTCGCGAACCGGAAAGCCTTACAGAACATGTTATCGGTTGATACGCCTAATTTGCATCACCATTCTATATCATAATTTACCTCTATTCATTGATATTTGTCTTATTATGAGGTATTACTTATGGCTTTTCATCTGTTTATGCATGTTGGATGATTCCTGGAGGATGGACTGCCGGAGTCTGGATTCTGATGGAAAAGAAGGCGTTTCGGTGCAATTTCGTGAAGATCAGAAAAATACCAGAAAAATATGGAAAAATATTATTTTACCAGAAGATGAAGGAAGCCAGAAGGATGTACGGAGATGGGCCTCAGGGGCCCACACCCGTAGGTGCGGGCCTACCTGACCCCACGCCTAGGGCAGGTGTGGCCCACCTGCCCGGCCTCCGACTCTGCCCCTTTGCCTATATCTTCCCTTCAGAACCCTAATACCAGGAGAGCGACCATAGAATGATTTCCGCCGCCTCTGGGGGCGAAAAACACCGAGAGAGAAAGATCTCTCCTTCAGTCAGGTTTCTGCCAGGGGAATTCCTTCCCGGAAAGGGGAGACCATCGCCATCAAGACCGTCATCAAGCTAGGCTGCATTGGGATCATCATCCACACCATCATCTCCACCATCACCATCACCACCACTCCGACCCGCTATAACAATTGTGTTGGATATTGCTTTAGTTATTGGGGGAAACTTTCCCGGTGTTGATAACTATTGTAGTTGATGCTTGTGAGTGGAACCATTGGATTATTGTTTATGTTCAGATTGTTATCCATTATCATATCATCTTTGATCTTGATACATATGATGTCTTGTGAGTAGTTCGTTTGGTTCTTGAGACATGGGAGAAGTCATGTTGTTAGTAGTGAATCTGTGATGAGTTATTATTCAATGGTTTAGTATTTAAGTTGTGGTGCTATTCTTGTAGTGGTGTCATGTGAACGTCGACTACATGATACTTCAACATTTATGGGCCTAGGGGAATGCATTGTGTATTTGGCTACTAATCGTGGGGTTTCCGGAGTGACAGAAACCTGAACCCCCGTTAGGACACCTTTGCACTAGGGAGCACATGATCTTAGAGTTTAAGGCTGTGGTTAGATTTATATCTTAATTACTTTCCTGTAGTTATTGATTTTTGCATGGAGTTTAATCACAAGTATGTATTAGTCCTAGGAAGGGCGGTATGTTAGCACATGTTCACCCACACAACACTTATGAACACGAAAGAAGAGTACTCAGCTATTTGAAGCGAAAGCACTTGACAGAATTCCCATGTGTCCTCAAGAACGTTTGGTCCTTATAAGTATTTCCACCAGCTTGTCCTTTGCTAAGAAAGGATTGGGCCACTTGCTCCGTTTGCTCGTTACTTCTATTACTTGCTGAAAGGATAGTATGGGCACCTAGAGGGGGGGGTGAATAGGTGCTACTTCAAATTTTCTTCTTTTTTCAAATTAAGGTTTGACAATAAGGTAAATTCTCTAGATAATGCAACTATGGTGAATTTACCTATATGACAATTATGCAAGAGCTACCACAACACAAAGTAGTAACGAGTAAGTAAGGTGCGGTAAAGGATAGAAGTAACCGAAAAGTGGACGCGGAGACACAAGGATTTGTTTCCCGTAGTTCCTTCCTTTTGAGGGGAAGTACGTCTACGTTTGGAGAGGGGGTGGTTTCAAACCACCAACGCCACGAAAGGACTCCCTTGTTCTATGAATATCACCCCAATGGGATCGATTCACCTTCCACTATATCGGCAACCTTCAAGGTGGAAGCCGGCACCGTTACAAGTTTGGGGCACACATCCACAACTTAATCGGAGGCTCCCAAATACAGGCAAGCTGTCAAAGCAATCAAAGACAAGCTTGGAAGAACCAAAATAAGAACTAGGGTTTCCAAGAAAACACTAGAGCAAAGGGGCCCTCAATGAAATGAGGGGGAAATGAAAATCTCTTTTGGTGAAATAGTAGATCGGGGCCTCCTCCTTCGAATCTCCAACGATCAAGGACTTTGGATGGTGGAATGAGGAGATCTTGAAGATTTGAGTGGCTCCAATGGTGGTCTTGACTTTAATGTGTTTGAGCACTTTGTCCCAAGGTAGGTGGAGGGGTATTTATACCCCTCCACAAAATCTGGCCGTTGGAGCATTTATTGAAGCGGTAGTACCGGAAGTTCAAGCGGTACTACCGGAGAACTCCGGTACTACTGGACCTGGTACCGGACCACCCTTTTTCATCAAGTCCTGCCCACAGCGGTACTAGTATTGATGCTACCGTAAAGCGGTAGTACCGCAAGTGGCAACCGGTACTACCGGACGTAGTGGAATCAGCAGTTTTTGACGAACAAAAAATCTCTATCACGCTAGGTAGCAAAATGCGGTACTACCGCATTTTTCTACCGGAGCAGACATAAGCTTTTTGCCAACGTACAAAAAGTCACTGCCCTGCGCGGTACTAAAATGCGGTACTACCGCATTTTAGTACCGGAGCAGGCAGAAGGTTTTGACAAGCTGTCAAAAGCTTCTGTCGCGCTAGGTACTAAAATGCGGTACTACCGCTTTTTAGTACCTGGCGTGGCAGGGGCTTTTTGACAGTTAGTCACAGCCTTCTGTCTGGTGCGGTAGCAAAAAGCGGTACTACCGCTTTTTGGTACCGCGCCAGGCAGATAGTTTTTGAACGTTGTAGATCTTTTTAATGTTCCTGCGACAGACTTAGCAAATTATTAGTCCGATATGTGTGTTGTTATCAAACACCAAAATTACTAGGGATAGCAAATGCTCTTTCAATCTCCCCCTTTTTGGTGTTTGAGGACAACACACATTTTGCAGGAAAATCTAGTGATGACAAGATGTAGATGGGGCTCCCCCTAGATATGTAGAAACAAGCCCCATACACTCTAACAAGCTACTTGGGAGTAGAAGTTGCACATAAAGCACATACCTTTGCTAAATGACATGTGATGACCAATAATGATTAGGAATGAGGAAGGTCGTCACATAGGATGGATCCAAATGAGAATAGCCATATAACACACAAGATGGATCCATACGATAACCACATAGTCTTACCACATAACCAAATAGTTCACACATAATAAGTCACACATAATAAGAGGCAAACAAATAAAGTTCACAAGCGAATAAAAACAATGGCAAGAACGAGCTTGTGACTTTTCCCTCGCAAATCCCGCATACCTAATGTGCAACTTCTCCCCCTTTGGCATCATGATGCCAAAAAGGGACAAGAGCAACACTAACGTCCCGGAGATCACTCGTCATCATCATCAACCCAGTCTTCCCATGCATCATCATAAGGTGGCGGGGCACGGAAGGAGGAGGTGGCATCATCTTCCCAGTTGCTGTGCTTGGAGATCCATTGGTCTTCTGGGGTAATGTTGTTCTCGGAGCCCTTGGAAACGGTCAAGCCTTGAGCCTCCATCATTTCCTTCTGACGAGCACATGACTTCTTGGCATAGACATGGGGCTCGTACATGCGTTTCTGATTGTCCACTTGGAAGCAGAATATCTTCTTGAGTTTGGCCTCAAACCTCTTAGACCAAGATGGCTGTGCGGACTGTCGACATGAGACCGCAAATGCAGCAGCCTGCTGCGTATCAGCTGCATCACCCGACTCCTCCTCAACCGGGTTCCCATCCTCATCAACAATCCGACCATCCGCATTGCGTGGTTTGAGATGGGTCTTGATCAACAGATTCTTGTGGCGGTGAGTGGCAAGACGAAGAGAAGGAAAGTCACGGGCAATCACATGGCACTTGCTAATGATGAGAGCCATGATGTATGGAGCAAAAGGAGGCACCCTCCTCTGAAAAGTGGCGCAGACCATTTCATTCCAAATAACATCCATCACATCCATAGGTAGGCCAGAGTCACGGTGGTGATGGGTGGCCATCATAATATCTACCATGAAAGCATGTATCTCATCAACATTCCCAGCACGAGGGGCGACGGTCTCACGAAAGATGCGATGCAAGATGTCATATGTAGGGAGGAGCCCTTTGATCTTTCCAGGGATCCCACGCCCTCGGATGTACAGTGGGGCAAGCACATCTTTCTTCATGGGGCCATCATTGGAGTGGCACAAAAAGCCAACGGGAATGTCCTTTCCACGGTCTTCGTAACCGAGGATAGCCCCAAACTCAGCCAACATTGCTTGCTTGACAACACCCTCGGTCATCCAGGTGAGAGTCCGAGTATCATTCTTCGCAAAGTGAACGGTTGCATAGAACTGAGCAATGAGCATTGGATCATAGTTGCACCGGAACTCCATAATGGGAAGCAAGCCAATGTTGGTGCAAATGTCAAGGGCCTCACCAAAGTAGTTCAGATTCTTCCTCACATGATTCATCTCGATCCATTTTTGAGGAACCACAATTTTGTCATCTTTCATGAGAATATCATGGAACACCTGCTCCTGAAAATCCGTAAAGAAGAGGCTATTTTCTCGAGCATGAGAGCGAGATGCGCCATATGGACTGACCACCCGCAGGGCATGAAATTCTGTCTCGGACAAATCAGACAGCAGCTTTGGCCCAGATGGCCCGGAACTGTGGCTCTTGCGAGGACAGGAAGGAGGAGGAGGTGGAGGAGCTTTACCACGACCAGCACTGTGCTTGACCCCCCCACCCCGACGACCACGAGTTGTTGGTAGTTTCAGATGGGCACTAGGTTGAGGCATGACCTCCTCTTCTGACTCAGTCACTGATTCTGACTCATAGTCTTCGATCTCATAGTGAGCTTTGGAGCGCTTGTACGATCCCCGGGAACCCCCAGCACCTGTGAAAGAACGAGGGAGATAGCATAGGGGTAAGGGCACAAGAACCTGAGACAAACCGAGAATGGAACTGCCAATACAGGGCGGTAGTACCGGACCTGCACCGGCGGTAGTACCGGAAAAAGATTCCCGGTACTACCGCCCCGCGACCACAGTGTAGATCTAGACTAGAAATCCATGTACGGGCAGTAAATTTGTTGTAAAACACGATTTTCATCGGACAAAGTGGTAGATCTGGTAGATAGCACACGATACAACCTCAAGAATGCGCGTTTTAACCAAGAATCAAAGTTACCCTAGATTCAATGGAGAAAACGAGTGAGAAGATGAGGAGGGCGGTAGTACCGGTGTCCATGACGGTGGGGAAGAGGAAGGATCCCGCAGGGAGGCCAGATCCAGTGTGGATCCGGGAGAAGGAGGGAAGGGCGGGGGTTCCTCCGGCGTAGTCTTGCTCCGGTGGTGGAGTTGGTGAGGAGTGGAGACAAGAGATGAATGAGGCACTGAGGGGTGCCTCTCCCCCGTCTCCAGTCTTAACCGACACGCAAAAGCGGTAGTACCGGTTCCATGGGCGGTAGTATCAGCTGTCTAGTAATCGGAGGTACCAACCGTAGTACCGCACTGGAAGTTTTCAGTGACCACGAAACAAAACCAGAGGCGGTAGTACCGCTAGTAACATCCGGTAGTACCCGTTGGCGGTAGTACCGCATATGAGATTCGGTAGTACCGTGACCATCAGGACAGAGAGCCAAGATACATAACAGGGAAGGTTCTTGTGCAGAGTAGATGGGTTTTGTTGGGGGATAAGAATGGTATGGGTTTAGAGGGAATAGAGAGTCACACTGATATGGGCCAATGCACTCAAAAATTACAAAAAGAACATATGAAGAGCCAAATGTGAGTGCACGACCAAAGAAACAAAACCAACTAGAGGATGACCAACATCAGTAAGAACCAATTCAAAAAGTGACAAACACGAGTAAGCACATCAACCTCTCGATTGAGAGGGGGGGGCGGTGGCCTAGGCCACCATATTTGAGTATACTCGGCTTGGCACCACGAAGATATATCTTGGGTCCATTACCGAAACTCATCATTAAGCTCACATATCACAAAATGATATTAAGAGGAATGATTTTGTTTACTTTGCGCATAATGGGGGGAGGGATGGTCCAATCAATTAGGACCGCACTCCCCCTATGTCCATGCCTACACCTAAACCAAATATGGGTCGAGTATTAGGTGAGAGTGCAAGATAGTCAAGTCAAGCTCCTTGAATCTACGATATTTAGTTCATTCCTCAAGTAGCAAAACCTTGCTTCATCAAGTGGCTTTTTGAAGATATCGGCAAGTTGATCTTTGGTAGACACATAGGATAGATCAATATCACCTCGAGCAACATGATCTCTAATGAAGTGGTGACGAATCTCAATATGCTTTGTCCTTGTGTGATCCACCGGGTTGTATGCAATTTTGATGGCACTTTCATTGTCACATAGAAGAGGCACTTTGCCACAATGGACACCGTATTCCTTTAAAGTTTGCCTCATCAATAGCAATTGAGTGGAAGCACTAGGGGCAGCAACATACTCGGCTTCGGCGGTGGAGAGAGATATACAATTTTGCTTCTTAGAAGACCAACATACCAAGGACCTACCAAGGAATTGGCAAGCCCCGGATGTTGATTTTCTATCTTCCTTGTCCCCCGCCCAATCCGGATCCTTGTATCCACAAAGAGCAAACATTGAACCTCGAGGATACCAAAGACCATAAAATGGGGTATGAACTAAATATCGAAAGATTCTCTTGACCGCCATTAAATGGCTTTCCTTAGGAGCCTCTTGATATCTTGCACACACACCTACACTCAACACAATATCGGGTCTAGATGCACAAAGGTAAAGCAAAGAACCAATCATGGACCGGTATACCTTTTGATCCACATCTTTACCATTTGGATTTTGTTCTAGATGGGTCTTTGTAGCCTTGGGAGTGGGAGCTCCATTTAGATCTTGCATTTTGAATCTCTTGAGCATACCTTGAGTATACTTGGCTTGATTGAAGAATGTCCCTCCTCTAACTTGCTTGATTTCAAATCCAAGAAATACTCTCAACTCTCCCATCAAAGACATCCGGAACCTACTAGTCATAAGATTTGAGAATTCATCATTAAATGCTTTGTTAGATGAGCCAAAGATATTATCATCAACATATATTTGGCATACAAAAAGCTCCCCGTTGACCCTCTTAGTAAAAAGAGTGGGATCGATTTTCCCAACCTCAAAGCCACGGTCCAACAATAACTCTCTAAGGTGCTCATACCACGTGCGTGGGGATTGTTTGAGCCCATAGAGCGCCTTATCAAGTTTGTAGACATGGTTTGGGAAGTTGGGGTCCTCAAATCCCGGGGGTTGCTTAACATATACCAATTCATTTAAAGGATCATAAAGAAATGCACTTTCTACATCCATTTGTTGCAACTTAAAGTTATGATGTGCCGCATAAGCAAGAAGGATACGGATGGACTCAAGGCGAGCCACGGGTGCATAAGTCTCTCCATAATCAATGCCTTCAATTTGAGAATAACCTTGTGCAACCAATCTAGCCTTGTTCCTTACTATAATTCCATGCTCATCTTGCTTGTTCTTGAATATCCACTTTGTTCCAATAACATTGCGGCAATCTTTTGGCTTCTCAACTAACTTCCACACTTTGTTTCTCTCAAAGTTGTTGATCTCTTTGTGCATAGCTTCTAACCAATCCGAATCTTCAAGAGCTTCCCACACTTTCTTTGGTTCAATCATGGAGATGTGTGATTGGTGTTCACTGAACCTCTTCAATTGTGCTCTTGTGGAAATTCCTTTCATTAGATCTCCAACAACATTTTGGAGGGTGTGGTCTCTTATTTCCAACATTCTTTCCTTTCTAGCTTCGCGACGAGCATGAATATCCGTATTGTTTCTTGGAGGACCCTCTTCATCATTTTGATCCTTGTCTTAACCATCATCTTGACCTTGATCATCATTAGAATCATCCTCTTCATTGGGAGGCAAGGATTGACCTTGGTTTTGATCAAGTGCTCTTCTAGCATCAATTTGAGCTTGTCTAAAAACAGTTTGGATGGATCTTCCTTGACAAATTTACTTAGCACCACTTGACAACCCATCTAATGGACCAAGCTCCCTTTGACTAGAGTTCACACATTGATCATCATGTTGAGGGTCCACATATTGTCTTTGGCTTGGGTCAATGTCCTCTTCGGTGGATGGAGCATGTTGAGGTTGTGGAGATGAGGGCTCCACTTGAGTGGGGCATAGTTCTTCTCGATCCGCCGTAAGGGGTTCCTCAACGGGGCGGATATATACCACACCCATTCTTCCTATGGCATCCTGAGGCATTTCATCATCTGCATCACAAGCATCAACATGCCCCCCTTGGGGACCATCATATTCTTCGAAGGTCACACTACAAGATTCTATGACGGCTCCGGAGAGCTTATCATAGATTCTATAAGTGTGAGATTCGAGACCATAGCCAACAAAAATACCCTCTAATGCTTTAGACTCGAACTTAGACAAACGAGCACCTTTGATGAGATAGAAACACTTACAACCGAACACCCATAAACACGTACAACTGAACACCCGGTTCTTCCTCTCAGCCACACCATTTTGTTGAGGGGTGTATGCAGTGGAATATTGATGTTTAATCCCCTCATCACTAAGGAAATCATTCAAGGTGTAGTTCTTGAATTCGGTGTTGTTGTCAGTTCTTATAATCAACATGGGAACATTGTATTGCCGTTGAACCAAGTTGATGAAGTCGATAAAAGTCTTTTGAGTCTCACTCTTCAAACTGAAGAAACAAACCCAAGAGTATCTTGAAAATTCGTCAACAATCACCAAACAATATTTCTTCCCACCAAGACTTGCATGAGATGGAGGACCAAATAGGTCCACATGGAGAAGTTCCAAGATCTTGTTAGACTTGATTTGGTTCGTGGGCTTGTGAGGAGCGTCATGCATCTTCCCTAGAACACATGCCCTGCAAACACGATCTTTGGCAAAGGAAACATTTTCTTTTAGTCCAAATATATGGCCCTCTTTATGGAGGCTTTGCAAAGTTCTCATATTGACGTGGGCTAGTCGGCGATGCCATAACCAACCCACATCAGCCTTTCCGAATAAGCACATCGGACCGGTAGTGGTTTTCTTCGAAAATTCCACCACATACAAGTCATGTTCGACATACCCAACGAAAGCGACCTTGAGAGACTTGCTCCATAAGAGGACCACAATAACTACATCAATGAAGACAACAAAGCCCATCTTACTAAGAGCAAGGACAGAAAGTAAATTGTATCCAAGGGTCTCAACAAGCATGACGTTCACGAGTGTAATGTCGTGAGCAACCACAACCTTGCCGAAACCCATTACCTTAGACTTGGATTTGTCAGCATATGTCACGGTGATTTGATCATCATTAGGCTTTAGCTCCTTGACAATAGACGAGTTTCCAGTCATATGACATGTGCAACCACTATCAAGCACCCACTTTTACCCTCCGGAAGCGTATGTCTACAAGAGATCAAGCTAGTTTTTAGGTACCCATTTTTCAATGGGTCCTCTTTTGTTAGCAACAAGGGTCTTGGGAACCTTAATAGACCAAGCAATATATCCATCATAAGGACCAACATATTGTGCATACACATCACCATAGTAATCACGCATTAGAACATAGTGAGGGTTAGAAATTCCCGCAAAATCATCGTGAGACATAGTTTTACCACTTGTGGTCTTACTCTCCACAATGGTCTTGTTGGTCACTTGTGCGGGCTTGGCCTTCTTCTTCTTATTGTTCTTATTTTTGGGTTTGGAAACATAACCAATGCCCCCTTTGTCACCACTACGCCTTTGCTTGCTCAAAAGATCATCAATTGACTTGTTGCCTTGTGGAAATGTGGCCTTAGCAAGATCCCCCTTCAACCTAGCATTCTCTTCAAGAATAGTTGTGCTACTAGATGGAATGAAGTTACTAGGTGAAGGTATATTGGCCAATTGAGTTTGAAGCATTTCATGGGACTTTGTGAGAGACAAGAGTTTACCCTCCAAGGCCTTGTGAGCCTTGTTGAGCAAACTAAAGTCCTCGGAAAGTTTTTCATGAACCACACCAAACTCAATCTTGTCCTTTTTAGCCCTTTTGTATTTAGCAATAGCATGATCACGCTCTTTGATGAGTTTGTTAACAATGATGTCATTGGCCTCATCAAGCCCTTCAAGTTTTGACTCAAGGGACAACCTAGTCTCTTGTTCTTCTTCTAGAGCATTGCTTAAAGCCTCTAGTTCAATCATATGTTCATGCCCAAGTTTACATCTAACATCTAGAAGCTCTTGAGTATGGGAGAGTTGATCTAAGATGTTCCCAAAATGTAGTTTAGCATCACCTTCTAGGTTAGTCATGAACTCATCAAAGGCAATTAATTCCTTTTTAACATCAAGAGACATTTCATCATTATCTAATTGAGTAGAGCGGGATGATGAGGATACCTCCGTTCCTCTTGCCATAAGGCAAGTGACGTTCTTGGTGGAAGATTTATCATTTGGATAATCGAAGAGTGAGAGTGTCGGAGTAGAGGTGGTAGCTAGAGCAGCCACACCATGTGAAGTTTCTTCTTCCTCATCTTCATCATCTTCATTGTCGGAGGAGTATTCTTCATGAGTGATCAAGACAATTTCTCCCGACTTCTAGTTGACGGGATTCTTTTTGATGAAGGGTTTCTTGTAAGGTGCCTTGAGAGTCTTCTTCAACACAAGCTTGCCACCATTATCTTATCTCTTCTCATAGGGGCAGCTTGCCACAAAGTGATGGCGGTCACCAAAATTGAAGCAAGTTCTCAACCTAGTGGTATTCTCTCTTTTCCCATTTGGATTGCTTCTTCGTTGCATTTCCATCTTGGCCTTGGCGGGGTTCTTCCAAAAGTTCTTTGCATAGAAAGACATATATTGACCATGAGCAATCTTGACTTCATCGGGATGGTCCATGGAGAGTCCTTCATCACTATCATCTTCATCTTCAAGGTCCACAACTTTGGCCTTCAAAGCAACATTGACCACATTGCTCATACCGAGGGCACGAGCACGGGCATCTTTGGCATTCTTGGCGGCGACCTTGAAAGCGGCCATCTCTTGCATAACTTCATTTGAGGTAATGAGATGGTAGTTGTGTCTTCCTTGTAAGCTCTTAAAGTCGGTGGGCTCAAAAGGCATGAGTGCACTCACATATTTCCTTTTTATCCATGCATCATCCACATGCGAGGCACCCACATTTCTAAAAGAGGTGGCAGTGGTCTTGAGCCTTCGATACATGTCTTCGTGGTCTTCACCTTCTTTCATGTAGAAGCCTTCGGCCTCATTCCTTAGAGCATCAAATCGGTTCCTCCTCATACTCTCATTTCCAACAAACAACACAGTGAGAGCATCCCAAGCTTCCTTGGTAATGCTAAAGTGCTCAATGTGTGGATAATCCTTTGTCCCCAAACCTTGTTGAATCATATGCAAAGTAGTGGAATTGAGTTGACTATTGACAATCTCTCTTCTTGTCAAGTTGGTTGGATCCCCAATAAAGAGTCCATGCTCGATGAAGTTCCATAGTTCAATGCAAGAGCTGCGCACATGAGTTCTCATTAGTGATTGCCATTGAGCAAAAGTAGCAGACTCTGAAAGCTTAGGTGGGTCACCCCTATTGTACACATGAGGGTGTGGGATGGGAGGATCGGGAGAGTACCAAGAATCACGGTGCTCACCCTTCCCCCCATCATGTTGTGTGGAGGAATTAGCGTGGTCTTGTTTATCCCCCACCATCATACCCTCGATGGATACCGACGTATTCCCTTTAGGTAGAATGGATGGTTGATCCTCTTGAGGAGGCGGGGGTGGTGCGCCTTCTTTGTCTTTAAGAAGTTGCTCGAGCATCTTCTTGACTTCGTTGACCAAGGAAGAGCTCAATCTTGTTTCCAAGTTTTTGAGATCTTCCATGGTCACCGGTGTTGGCTCACTACCACCATCCCCTTCGTCGCTACCCATATTCTCTTAGGCGGTAAAGCCCGAATAAAGAGCCTAGGCTCTGATACCAATTGAAAGGATCGTATGGGCACCTAGAGGGGTGTGAATAGGTGCTACTTCAAATTTTCTTCATTTTCAAATTAAGGTTTGACAATAAGGTAAATTCTCTAGATAATGTAACTATGGTGAATTTACCTATATGACAATTATGCAAAAGCTACCACAACACAAAGTAGTAACGAGTAAGTAAGGTGCGGTAAAGAATAGAAGTAACCAAAAAGTGGACGCGGAGACACAAGGATTTGTTTCCCGTAGTTCCTTCCTTTTGAGGGGAAGTACGTCTACGTTTGGAGAGGGGGTGGTTTCAAACCACCAACGCCACGAAAGGCCTCCCTTGTTCTCCGATGAATCTCACACAAATGGGATCGATTCACCTTCCACTATATCGGCAACCTTCAAGGTGGAAGCCGACACCGTTACAAGTTTGGGGCACACATCCACAACTTAATCGGAGGCCCCCAAATACAAGCAAGCTGTCAAAGCAATCAAAGACAAGCTTGTAAGAACCAAAACAAGAACTAGGGTTTCCAAGAAAACACTAGATCAAAGGGGCCCTCAATGAAATGAGGGGGAAATGAAAATCTCTTTTGGTGAAGTAGTAGATCGGGGCCTCCTCCTTCGAATCTCAAAAGATCAAGGACTTTGGATGGTGGAATGAGGAGATATTGAAGATTTGAGAGGCTCCAATGGTGGTCTTGACTTTAATGTGTTTGAGCACTTTGTCCCAAGGTAGGTGGAGGGGTATTTATACCCCTCGACAAAATCTGGCCGTTGGAGCATTTATTGAAGCGGTAGTACCGGAAGTTCAAGCGGTACTACCGGAGAACTCCGGTACTACCGGACCATCCTTTTTCAAACTGCATCAAGTCCTGCCCACAGCGGTACTACTATTGATGCTACTGTAAAGCGGTAGTACCGCAAGTGGCAACCGGTACTACCGGACGTAGTGGAATCAGCAGTTTTTGACGAACAAAAAGTCTCTGTCACGCTAGGTAGCAAAATGCGGTACTACCGCATTTTGCTACCGGAGCAGACAGAAGCTTTTTGCCAACATACAAAAAGTCACTGCCCTGCGCGGTACTAAAATGCGGTACTACCGCATTTTAGTACCAGAGCAGGTAGAAGGTTTTGACAAGCTGTCAAAAAGCTTCTGTCGCGCTAGGTACTAAAATGCGGGACTACCGCTTTTTAGTACCCGGCGTGGCAGGGGCTTTTTGACAGTTAGTCATAGCCTTCTGTCTGGTCCGGTAGTAAAAAGCGGTACTACCACTTTTTGGAACCGCGCCAGGTAGACAGTTTTTGAACGTTGCAGATCTTTTTAATGTTCCTGCGACACACTTAGCAAATTATTAGTCCGATATGTGTGTTGTTATCAAACACCAAAATTACTAGGGATAGCAAATGCTCTTTCACTTGCTCTTTGTTTTGTTTCCTTGTCAGGAAACCACTAAAAATCCGTTTGCTAAGTATTCACAGGGACTTTGGGAAAAGTTTTCTCCCATGTTGATCATTTGGGTAACCAATCCTTGCATCAATTGGGATTGAAGTTTCAAAATCCCTTGTATGGCTGGGTCTAGTCCATTGTTGTTGGCTAAAAGCTGAGTTGTCTCTTGGCTCAACTGGTTTTGGGTTGCTATAAGTTCTCTCATGTTGTCCTCTTGGTTGTTGTTGTTGTCATCCACCTTGATGTTGGAGTTTCTTGGAGAAGTCATCTGTTTGGGTTGGATTGGGATTAGAATAGGCAAAATATTTCTAAGTAATCAATTCTAATCACACTCATCACAATTCACTCAAGCAATGTGCAAGCATTCACAAACAACTTTTCACTCAAGCAACAAAGTTCAAGCACATTTTTAGGCAACCAAATTTTTTTTTGTTACACCACATATGTTGGTGTGTTTGACTTAACTAAAATATGGTGGTCCAACTACATGGTTCACTTGTGATCTTTCCTTCCTTCTTGATTCTTCTTGTATGAGATCATGGTTTCCTTGAGAAAAACTCTTGGTCACAATACTTCAAGTGATGTAGGTTCCTTCTACTTTTGCATTCCCTCAGTCTCTAAATCTTGAGCAAGATTTCCTTGTCTCACTTGTAGTCCTTAGTGGTATGAAAGTTGGAAGTCCTTGGTGAATATGCTGAAGATGTTGAAGTCATTAGAGTTGAAGAAGTTGAAGTCATTAGAGTTGAAGAAGTCCATTGCACATGATGAAGTCTTTGGTCATGGGTAGGTTTGTCCATCAAGTTTGAAATAGAAGAGATGTAGAGTTGAAACAAAAATGGTTAAGGAAAGAGTTTACAAGATTGTTTGTAAATAAGTTTTGGAACAAATACAACTCCTATTTTTCTAAGGGTTTTTGTTCAATCCTAGGTTTACAAATCCTACAGGCAACACAATGCGCTGATACAATCTGTAGAGGGAGTGTCCCAACCTTTAAACAAAATAAGGTGGAGTCCCCTGTGTTTACAATGCTATTCCCTGGATCAATAGCTAGAATCCATAGTTTAGATGTAATATCAAGAAACAAAGGTCATAATATAACTTCATAACCAGGAATAACATAATTTTATTACATCTTACATAGCTCATTTGGCTATTACATTACATTGCAGCGGAATAACTAAAGTCATGGGGTCCTTCATCTTCAAAGTACCACAGGCAGACATGTTGGTTGTAGACTTAGTAATCCTAATCACTTAAACTTCACTAAATCAATCAAACCTGCAACATAACAAGTTACAGCCACAAGGGTCAATACATTTGAATTGTATTGGCAAGTGATACTATGGTAGTATAGTGGAGTCTATCATCTATATGCATTTGGCTAAGTGGAGTTGAGGTTTGCATTGCTCAAAATAGATTTTCCTTATCATTTTGAAAACACTAAGTTTTTGCTTGACAAAAACATTTTTCTCAATCAAAGATTTGAAAATCCTTTAACCCTTGTTCAAACCACAAGATTTTAACTTAGAAATTTGAATGATGATATTCTTGATTGCTTCCATGTCTTGATGCTCAAATTGTCCTTTACCAGGGACATGGCTAAGTACTAAGATTTTACACTCTGCAGTGGTGGTGCACTTTCCCCACAAGACTTGGTTTCCCAAGACAAGATCTTTCAGAAGACTTCCCTTAGACCAAAATGGACGCGTTCCAACCTATCAAACTCTACCACCCACTGTCCATATGGCTAAGTTCTTGCAACCTATATGATCATGGCAGAGCCCATATTGCCAAGTGGTTGCACTTGAAGCTTCTCAACATTTGACATCTCAAATCTCTTCGTTCCTGGGTGGCCATCCACAAGTGAGATACACAAGGTCAACCATAGACATGGGCCTTGTGAACCACTCAACCAAAATCCACCAAGAAATTACCATTCCACCCAGGTGATTCATTAACTTAGTTG
The DNA here is from genome assembly GCA_030063025.1 of Avena longiglumis. Classification (NCBI taxonomy): domain Eukaryota; kingdom Viridiplantae; phylum Streptophyta; class Magnoliopsida; order Poales; family Poaceae; genus Avena; species Avena longiglumis. The sequence continues at coordinate 154,199,257 of CP125978.1, forward strand.
ATTTATTAAACAAAACACAAGTCCTCAGACTTAGAATATGTTTCCATAGTGTGAATATATATTCCACCCATGTTTTCTATTAGCTAGGATAAGCTTGATAGTGATAGGAACCTTAACTTAGGAATATTTCCACTAAGGTTTCATCCACTAGGTTTTCTTATAGCAAGGTTTATACTTAGCAAAAACCATGCAAGTTTTACTTAGAGAAAATCACTAATGCATAGTGAAAGTAATGGGACAAAAAGTATGAAGCATCACTTGCCTTTTTGGTAGAGTATGGGTTCATTCCTTGTCCTTGCAACAATCACACTCTTCAAGTCACTATAATACAATCAAATAAGGCACAGCCTCAATCTACCAATCAAGCAAAACATCACATAAAATGACAAAGTCAAAGTAATGCATGCATGCATGCCAAGATTTGTTTTGTTTGAAAAAGTGGTTCCTAATGGGTCATGAACATTTGAAAACACCTATTGGTCATTTTGTAAAGTGGCAAAGTCATTTGCAAAAGGTTTCACTTCAAAAACCATTTTCAAAACAAAGTATCATTTTATGTGGTGTAGAAATATTTTTACTAAGGCATTAACCTATAGGGTTCACCAAATATGTTTTCAAATCATAAAACTTGGTGTCTGGGGTCAGAGATTTTAAAACAAAACATTTTCCAAAGGTTTTCTTCCAAATCCATTTTTAATAAATAATCCACATTTATATTTGACTAGAAATGGTTTTAAATCAAAGAATCATTCTTTTGTTTCACAAAATACATTTTTGAAACCACAAAGTGTTTCCTATGGTCAGTAGGTTCAAATCACACCATTTGCCAAAGATTCTAACCCCAAAATCAATTTTGAACAATTTTCACATCCTTAACAAGCATATAAATGTTTCTGCAAAAACAGCCATTTTTCCAGAAGCTTTTCACTAAATAAATGGCATGGTTGGCTAGGGCTTGTCTTTATGATTCCAACGATATAAAGTTTCCAAATTTTGGACGTGTGGATCAAAAGTTATAGGGTTTTCAAATTGCAACTCAAATCTGTTTTTCAAATTCCGTTTTAAACAGAACTGGCCACGCGTCGCAATATGACTGGCTGGTACCGGTTCGCACGGATCGAGTGATGCGGACCGTAGGATCTAATTTAGATCGAGCGGCGCAGAGGCATACGATACCTCTTCGCTTATATTCTTTCGTAGCCCTACGATTTTGATCCAACGGACGCAAACATTAGGCCACCAACTGGCGGCGCTGCGCGGTGGTGGATGGCGGCGACGGTCAGGCAGCGGGCTTGCGGCAGTTCTAGGAAGCAAGGAAGACAGAGGGGGTGCTCACCGAGATCGCAGGAGGCTGGGGAAGTTCAACGTGTGGTCGACGAGGCAGGGGGCGCACGGGAACGGTGGCGATTGCTCGTCGGAGACGTCGTCGGATGGTTACTCGCATCGAAGGCGACGCTGTAGATCATGCAGAGGCAAACCGAGGGTGTGGTCAGATGCAGGTGAGTGAGGCGAATGTTGGAGCGTGATTGAGAAAGCGCGGGGTGGTCTGTAACTACCTGGGTACTTGCCGGAGTTGAAGACAGACGTGGCGGCGAGGTCAGAGCTTGTCGAAGGTGACGCTCTGGGGCGCCCGCGGTTGAACGGAAGGTACTGGGAGGAGCGTCGGGGAGTGTTGAGTGTGTTCGTGTGCTCGGGGAGGCAAGAGGTGGCAGGGCTTGGCCGGAATTGGAGGAGGAGGAGAAATGGGGCAGCCTGGGGGCGTGTCGAGGTGGGGCGACAGAGGGGAAAGGAGGAGGAGACGCTGGCGATTAATAGCATGCAGTCACTGAGAGGTTAAGGCGCGGAATCAATGCGTATTCAACGCCGGCGTAATTGGCAGCAACGGCAGGGTGTCGTCAGCGCGAGGAGGAAGAAGAGGCGCTGGCTGCGTGGGTCCCTGCTGTCAGCGAGAATGAGAGGGAGAAGAGGGCCACCAGTCAGCGTCTGTTTGGGTTAGAATCTGAGTGCGAATCGTTTTTCTTCGGGGAGGGAAGCTGGGCTGTTTCTGGGCTTCTTGGGCTGGCTCAGTTGGGTCAGGTCCAATTCACATTTTTTTCTGTCTGAAACCCTTTTCTTTTTCTATTTCTAATTTCTGTTTTGAAATTCAATCATCAATTCAAACATTCAAACATTCAACACACTTTGCACTTGAATTTGGTTCTGTTTAACAACCTAAACCAAATCCCAAAATAAAATAAAATAATTTTTATTCTTTTTAGGATCTATTTAATAATTAAATAAAATAGACCTTAATTATAAATTCAAATAGGTTTTGATTTGTTTGATAAAATCTCCTTTTGAAAACTAAATATTTTCAAAACCAAATCAGTAGGTTTTATTTAAAAAAGAAGATATTTGGAAAATTGTTTAAAATAAAATAACATTTTATTTTAGGGTCCATTAATCAATTAAATAAAATGGACTTTAGTTATTAAATCAAACAGGATTTGTTTATTAAAAACTTTATTTGAAATCTAAAATAAAACCAAAACACTTCAGTAGGATTTATTTGAGAATAAAAAATACTTGGAAAACTTATTTAAAATAATTTAATAAGTTTTAGTGTTTATTTAAAATGGGAAAAGCCTTTATTTTAAATAAAACTTGGATATTAAATCCTTATTATTTTATTTAAATAAACCTTTACTATTTTTATCAAAACAAAACATTTTATTTCAAAATATTGGCCAAGGTTTAATTTGGCTTTATAAATAATCCTTATTTATAAATCTATCTTTTCTTTTGAAAACTAAATCTTTTTATTAAAAGATCCAAAATAGTAAGTTTAAATATTTTGAAGTTTATTGTTTATTTAACTTTTTTTAAATCCCTTTACGATTTATCTTGATCAAAATAGGTTTGAAAGTTTTCCAATTGGATTCAAAAAGTTTCTTCTCACCCTGAAAATCAACAAAGTTTTATTTTATTTAATTATTTTTTTCACATTACAAGATTTGGAAAATCTTGGGATGTGACACTCTCCATATCCTTGAAAGGGAGAGCTGAAGAATGGTATAAGCTGCTGAAGAATGGACAATCCATGGAATGGGAGGAGATGTCATCTCTCTTTTACTCTAAATTTTATCCTCCTAGTGAGATTCATACGGATAGAAATCTTATATATAACTTTTGGCCTCTTGATGGAGAGAGTACAACTCAAGCTTGGGGGAGATTAAAGTTACTAATGCTTAAATGTCTCATTCATGAACACCCTAACAATATTATTATCAATAACTTTTATGCTAGGCTTTCTTGCTAGATCATTCACACGTATGAAGGAAGAAGCTAAATGGGATCTACTAGACCGTATTCAAGAGAACGCTGAAGCTTGGGAGAATGACAAAGGAACAAAGTCAGGTATAAACTATGATTATGAATGCATTAAATCTTTTATTGGAACTGAAAACTTCCGTGATATTAGTAATGAGTTTGGTCTTGATTCCCAAAGTATTGCCAACTGTTTTAAGGCCTTTGCCTCTTACGTAGAAATTCCCAAGAAGAAGTGGAATAAGTACCATGCTCCGTATAAAGATGTTAATCATGCTCCCATTAGAAGTACTCAAGTTTGTACTACTAATCATATTGTGCATGAACCTCATGTTGAGAAAATGCCTTTCCCAGCTAATGTAAAGGAGTATTCTATGATTATTAGTGCAAATAACAGAGGTACAATGAAAACTGTGGAGCCTAGTAAGCATCTGAGTGATGAACCTGTGGTATCTATTGTGAAAGACCCTATCACTAGAAATATAGAGGATGAGCATATTGTCTTCTGTGAAGATGCTTATAATATTATCTCTCATCCAAGTAAGGCTAGAAAAGATTGTGTTCCTGTGCTTTTTGTTAAAATTGGTGATCATTGCTACTGGTTTATGTGATATTGGTGTTAGTTCTAGTGTTATTCCTTATGAGCTTTACAGGGAAATTATGCATGAGATTGGTCATTGTGAGCTTGAGGACATTGATGTGGTTATTCACCTTGCTAATAAGGAAACCATTTGCCCCACTGGCATTGTAAGAGATGTGGAAGTTCTTTGTGGTAAGATTAAATATCCTGCTGATTTTCTAGTGCTTAATTCAGCAGCTAGCAAAACTTGTCCTATCATTTTTGGTAGACCATTCTTGAACACTTGTGGAGCTATTGTTGATTGTAAGAAGGAAAAAGTTTTAACTAAGTTTGATGGAGAGTCTTATGAGTTTAACTTTTCCAAATTTGCTAAAGCTCCTTGTGAAAATAACTTGCCTAATAAAGATTTCAGGATGGAATAACTTGCTTCTATTGATCCAGTCTATGACCTTGGACCTCTTTTTGGTGACTGTAAGTATGCTTATTATGATGATAAAGTTGTTTCTAGTGATAGTTATATTGTCAATTTTATTCAAAGTGCTACTAAAAGTTATTTTGAGAGAGGGAAACATGGTTTTATGCATCTCAATGATGTTAAGTTTCCCCGTTCTATGTTGAAAGCTTTAAAGTTGCATATGTTTTGTCTTCCTATGCTAGTGCCTTTTTGTTTCAACAATTAGTTTTCTCATGATACCCCCATGCATAGTAAGTGGGTTAGGCTCAAGTGTGTTGGTTATTTGCTTCTTGATGCTCTGTTTCACCTCAAATATATATCCTATGTGAGCATCTTTGGAAGTTTCAAGCTTAACTTAAAGGCATTAAAGAAAAGTACTTGTTGGGAGATAACCCAAGAGTTTTGTCGAGTCTTGGAAGTTATTTCCTCTGTAATGATCGCTCCTTATCCTTTTTTTGGTTTTTATGTCAAGTTCAACTACTTTTGTGAAGTAGAGGAGTTGTGAAAAGTGGCTGTCGTGGGGCAGATTTTTGTGCTGCATTGGAAAAATTCGTGAGGAAGCTCAGTACTTCGGATGCAGCTGCATTTTTTTGTTCTTGTTCTCCAAGTTGTTACCCAACTTTCATCAGTTCTGCACTTTTTGATTTGAGTAACAGAAGGTCTTCGAAAAAATCAATCTTTACCTGCTGGTCTGTTTTGATAGATTTCTGCCATCATTTGGATTTGCCTCTTACAGAAGCTTTTGTTTTGATGGGTTTTCAGTTGAAGTGTGTACCAAAGGTCTGTTGTTTTTGCGTACACTAATGTTGTCATTGAGTTTGTGCAAGGGTTTTTGCAAGAAGGAAATTTTCAGGAGAAAGAGAAAAGGAATCTCTAGAGTTCGTCTTTGAATAGGTAAAAGTGGTGAAAACAGAAGGTTCGTGAAACCCCAATCTTTTTATATTTTTTATATTTTTAATACATAAGAGAAGTTATGAGACGAAAATGAAGAGGAAGCGGAGCCCGGGGTGGACAAACCCACCCCAGGCGCGGGCCCAGCCTGGCCGCGCCTGAGGGGGGTGTCTCCCCCTCGAACTCCGTCTCTGCCTCGTTTCCGTGTCAAAACCTTCCTTATGCATTGAAACTTCATAATATATAACCCCTGGGATCCCCTGAGGTTCGTGCACCGTGTTCTTGTCATGTTTTCGTTTCGATCTGTTTCTATCAGGAGATCTTCTCAAGTTTAGAGCACCATGGCCTCCGCCAACAACAAAGGCAAGAAGCCCGAGGAAGAAGAACCTCAAGTCCCTAAGGAAGAGGAGATCCCGGTAGGATATGAAGGTGACATGGAAGAGGACAAGCATTCGGACACCCACGCTACCTTCGCAAGCATTGGTTTGGTGGAAACCCCTATCAATCCTAAGAGGACAGCACAAATGTCCATAGGAGGGAAACCTCCACGTCTCTTCTACAATCCACGGTCATCTCCTCCACGTGAAAAAGAGACCCTTCCATACACTTATACATGAATATCAATATCAACATGTGCCCAAAGGGAATTTTCCCTTGGTTTGGGATATGCCTCGTTCTAACAATGTAGAGAAGGATCATACTAAGGATGAAGAGTGGGGAAAGAATAACAAGAACTGGGATTCTCGGACTGACATGATCATGAGCCATATATAGCAAAACTCGGAGCTAATCCGTACTTTTACTTTTGAGTTCGAGGAATAGAAGAAACTTATTGAAGTGCTTATCAAGAGAACACCACCACCACCGAAGGAGTAATTCATCATCAGGTTTAGCATCCCCTTGGCTTGTTCCAAGCTTGGGGGAGTGCCGCGGTATCACCACCATTATCTTTTATCTTTTACCTTTTTTTGGATTCATATCTGTGGTAGAGAGGTTATCTTATAGTTTGGTTTGCATGTGGAAGTATCTGTCCTTTAGTTGATTATCTATGTATCCCTTGGTGTGAGTGCCTTTATTGAATATTAATGAGAAGTCTCATCTTTTACTTTTTGCACTTCTCATTTTTAGTTTGCAATCTCTATTATAGGATGGATCTTGTTGATTAGTATTGGCACCACTTTGGGATCATCAAGTGGAACTAAATTGGTTTTGGCAAACCGAGTTCTGGTTAGTGGCATTAGTTTGAAAGAGAAAAAGAAAGGAAAAGCTAACAGGTATTTTGTATCATTTGTTTTCTTTCTTGTTGGCTCATAAGCTTAGTATTCTTTATTTAAGATTATTTTGTGTCTTCAAGGAAGATTGCATGTTTGGATTTATCACTTGCATGTTTTCTTGTTTCTTTCAACTCTCTTGCTTCCTACCCAGCCTTGCTAGCCAAAAACCTGTTTTGAGAAGGCATACTTCTCATGTTTCCAAAATTTTTTGAAACCAAAACTTTGGCCACTTGTGTCCACCATATCTACCTAGTAGCCTTTTCTATTCCAAGCAAATTCTCAAGCTTCATCTACCTTTCAAATTAAAAAGTATTTTGTTATGTGAAAACTAGTTAGTAAAGCTCTCACGAACTTGATGGCACACTTTATTTCTTGCCCCTAATAGACTTGAACCATTGTGAACATCGAAGTTGTATATGCTTGCATCTACGTTGGAATTAGAAGAACCGTGCTGTCACGGGGAACATTTTCAACATTGCACTTGTACTCTATACACAGTTGATATCGTGCTCTTTTGTCTATGGATGTCAACGGTGTGAAATAAAGAGGGAACTTGTAAGTCCATGGAGTTTGTATTCTGTGTTAGAGAAACACCTGGGCCACTAGCCTAAGCCATGCTTAATCATGGTGGAAACTTGCATAATCACCATAGTGAGTCATCTATGAAGAATCCTCAATAAAAATCTATACACATAGTAAATAAAAAGATTGCTGAGATGCTCATTGTCTGCTTGCCTTGTCATTTTGGTTATGGGAAAGCTCCTGTACCATGTGCAAGGGGTACCCCATTGGCGGTTCTCAATGATATTCAAATACTTACAATGACAAGAACTTACCTGGACCCAAAGTTGAGTATGCATGAGGAGTGGCCCTCATATTCAAGGGACATGAGATTGCCAACTTATATTTCGTCAAGCATATACTCCATATTTGTTCACTTTAACCTTAATCATCTCAAGATGCTTATGATAGGGGCAATGAGGGATCAAAGCTAGTAAGTACCATAATCTTTTGAAAGCTCGTTATGACTTGTAAACCCTGCTACCCTCTAAGAAGGGACCTTTCTCCTAGTTACCAGTTGAGTCAGTAAACCTACTTCCTCTCTATCTCCATCAAGCTTTTGTGTTTTTGTGTTTCAAGCATTCATATGGTGATTTATTCAATCATGTTATTTATCTTCCTTGTTTGCACAAAACTCTTATCTATTGAGTATTACTTTGAAAGCCTTCACTTGTGAAAAAACCTTTTTGAGCAAAGAGTGCTCCTGTTTTGAAACTTCTACAAAAAGATTTTGTGAAACTGTTTGCCAGGCGTTCTCTGACCAAGAACAAGTTTGCCAATTCCAATTATGATTTATCTTTATGCATCTCTATTGTGACTGTTGTACTTGGTTGCAAGCTAAGTTATATAATGGTGAGTTGCTTTCTTCTATGAGTTGTGCAATGGTAAGTGTGATGCTTCTTGTTCGTATTCTTTTTATCAACACTTCACTCCATAAACATGTGGACATGTTTACTGAGTTCAGTATTCGCTTGGGGACAAGCGAAGTCTAAGCTTGGGGCAGTTGATACGCCCAATTTGCATCACCATTCTATATCATAATTTACCTTTATTCATTGATATTTGTCTTATTATGAGGTATTACTTATGGATTTTCATCTGTTTATGCATGTTGGATGATTCCTGGAGGATGGACTGCCGGAGTCTGGATTCTGATGGAAAAGAAGGCGTTTGCAGCGAAGATCGAAAATAATGTAAAAATATGGAAACATATTATTTTACCAGAAGACAAAGGAAGCCATAAGGAGGGATGGAGATGGGCCTCAGGGGGCCCACAACCCCTAGGAGCGGGCCCACCTGACCCCGCGCCTAGGGAAGGTGTGGCCCACCTGCCCGGCCTCCGACTCCGCCCCTTCGCCTATATCTTCCCTTCGGAACCCAAATACCAGGAGAGCGACCACAGATAGATTTCCGCCGCCTCTGGGGGGGGGGCGGAAAACACTGAGAGAGAAAGATCTCTCTGGCAGCCAGATTTATGCCAGGGGAATTCCTTCACGGAGAGGGGAGACCGTCACCATCAACACCGTCATCAAGCTAGGCTTCATCGGTATCATCATCATCATCATCTTCCACACCATCATCTCCACCAGCACCATCACCACCACTCCGTCCTGATGTAACAATTGTGTTGGATATTGCTTTAGTTCTTAGGGGAAACTTTCCTGGTGTTAATTACTATTGTAGTTGATGCTTGTGAGTGGAACCATTGGATTATTGTTTATGTTCAGATTGTTATCCATTATCATATCATCTTTGATCTTGATCCATATGATGTCTTGTGAGTAGTTCGTTTGGTTCTTGAGACATGGGAGAAGGCATGTTGTTAGTAGTGAATTTGTGATGAGTTATTATTCAATGGTTTAGTATTTAAGTTGTGGTGCTATTGTTCTAGTGGTGTCATGTGAACGTTGACTACATGATACTTCACCATTTATGGGCCTAGGGGAATGCATTGTGTATTTGGCTACTATTTGTGGGGTTGCCGGAGTGACAGAAACCTGAACCCCCGTTAGGACACCTTTGCACAAGGGAGCACAGGATCTCAGAGTTTAAGGCTATGGTTAGATTTATATCTTATTTACTTTCCTGTAGTTATAGATGTTTGTAGGGGGTTTAATCACAAGTATGTATTAGTCCTAGGAAGGGCGTTAAGTTAGCACAGGTTCACCCACACAACACTTACGAACACCAAAGAAGAGTACTCATCTATTTGAAGCGAAAGCACTTGACAGAATTCCCATGTGTCCTCGAGAACGTTTGGTCCTTATAAGTATTTCCACCGGCTTGTCCTTTGCTAAGAAAGGATTGGGCCACTTGCTCGCTTGTTACATTTACTTGCTCTTTGTTTTGTTGCCTTGTCAGAAAACCACTAAAAATCCGTTTGCTAAGTATTCACAGGGATTTCCTGCTCCATACCACTATTCATCACCTTCTGCTCCTCGTTGGGATCGACACTCCTATTTATCGAAAGTACTACAATACACCCCCTATACCTGTGGGTCATCATCGGTCGCTACCGAGGGATTTCGGTCGTTGCCGGGATTGTCTGCAAGGGGGCTGCTTGACCGGGCCTGCCGCCGAAAGTTCCGGCGAGGGAGCCGGTTCGCCGAACTTGGTGTCGGTTTTCTCTGGAGTGTCCGCTTGTGCTGCCTTTGGTCCCTCCCTTGACGATGCTTCATTGGGTTCATAGCCGAGGATGCACAAAGTATGGGCTTGAAGTAGCAAGCCATCCAAGGGTGTATCAAAATCACACGAGGAGAGGAGCGAGTTAACATTAGCTTGTAGGAGCTTGGATCGAGCGTGGGTCATTGGTCCACTTGGGGGACTAGTAAGCGGAGATGTAGAAGTGCTGTAGGACGGGTTGCATCAGGCTCGTTTCTAAAATTTCCTTAGGCTATGGTCAATAGTCCCCTTACCCCTAAAAGGCCGAATTAAAATGTTCTAGGCTAAAGAGGGGCCGAATAAGCTAGATTTTTTCTCCTGGTATATAAAAATTGCATTTTGTTGTGGCTCAGCCGGATTCGAAGCAAAGACCTCAGAGAGGGAGGGAAAGAAATCGATAATTTTTTTGCCAGATATTTATATAAACTTTGTAGTACAGAATAAGATAGAAAAATTATCGACAGATTCGCAAATCACATTCAGCAGAATTTCAAAGTGAGCGATTCAGCAATACAGACACTGAAATACAATAGCAGTATAGAGAGAACCATTTCTTGTTTTAGCTCTTAAAACCTTGTCACCCAATTAGTTTGCCCTTTTCTCCAAACACACTCGACCATTGGAGCATGCAAAACTGACGATCAAGTCTGCTTAGAGTACCTTATTCTCACATCAAATGCCTGTGTGACCCTCGTATGCAACCCAAAATGCCCAAGTCTCATCTAAATTGTGACACGTCCATGTTTCAAAACAAAAGCAAGACTATCTACTGCCCTTGATTTAAACAAGTACCAGTACATCGTTATTAGTTCCACAAAATGCTTTAGTAATAGCGAGGACAGAACAATTGAGAGATTCAGTAGGTTTCCTACTTGAAATTCAATAGCAATACAGAGAGAATCAGTTCTTGTTCTAGCTCAAAAAATCTTGGTGCACGATCAGTTTTCCCTGTTCTCCGAACATACTCGATCATTGGAGGAAGCAAAACTGACGATGAAGTCTGCTTCTGTGTGAATACCTCCTCCTTACGTCAATGCATGTGTGACCCCTATATGCAACCCAAAATGGCCAAGACACAACTAGATAATTGTGACAATGCTAAGTTTCAAAGAAAATCAAGGAAATCTGTTGTACTTGATCTAAACAAGTACTCCAATTACATCACAACTAGTTGTCAAAATATTGTAATAGTACTAACGACAAAATATTTGACAGATTCAATGGGATAGAATAAGACCGAAAAAATATCGACAAATTGCCAATTCATATTTAGCAGTACTTGACAGATTCAATAGCATCACAAACTGACCGATTAGCAGTACACATAAAATAACCAGAAGAATTGATAGATTCAGCTAGGCCTGATTCAAAAGAAAAGCGAGACCATATTCTGCACTCGATAGGTCGATCTGAACAAGTACCAGTACATGGTTATTACTGTAAAATAGATTAGTGGAGGAAGAACTCCATACAAATTTAACATCCCTAAAATCATGTTTTCAAGCTTTGCATATCATACATGCATTCATGATCATTTAGGGTTCAATTTCAAAGTCATTTCAAAGAAATAGAAACTTTGGATACTATTATTTCATGTGAACAAACTTTGATCCAATGCTAATCTCTAGTGAGATATTATTTGTTTTAAAACCATTGTTGTGTGTTCATAGGATTGTTTGATGAGTTCCAAGCTTGGAAAAATTTTCCCAAAACAAAATATGGTTTTTAAACCATTTATTTGTCTTCATTAAATCTTGTTCTAAGGCACTGTTTTTTTTAATTTCCAAAAGGATCAAGCAAATCCAACAAGACATCATGGTTTTATGCCCAGAAACATGAAGGTTGCACTTTACAAAAATACAGAAAAGTTTGGATTTCAAATGCTTTTGAATTTGTTTGAAAAGGATTCCTGAAAATCAATTTAGAAAAAGAAAAGGAATTAGAAATCAGCACTGGGCCTGGCGCCACGTTTTCAGCCCAACAACAACTCAGCCCAGCAAGCCCACCCGGGGATTTTCCCTCTTTCTCTCACGCGGCACAGACCTGCCTCGCGCTCACTGACTGGTGGACCCAAATGCCACGCGAGCATCGTCCCAGAGCCACGCACCCCCACGACCCCGTCGACGCCGCCGTTACCTCCATCACTGCCGCGAATGAAGCAGGCTTAGTTGCCGGCATTTACTCACGAGATTCTCGCCCCTGCTCCGGCTATAGGACCCTATCCTCAACCCGCATCTTTCCCCTCTCTCAGCACACTCACCTCGCCACCAGTATTTCGAACTACACCGCCACTGCCCGACGAGCTCCGGCAAGCGATTACGGTGAGCTCCGGCCGCCCCTCTGCTTCTGGTTCAAACGAGCGTGACCCTTGTGTCCTTGTGCATCTGCTGACACCCCTGGTTTGCCTGCTCGTGACCCAGGACGCCGTCTTCGTTCACGCCCGCAAACACCAGAGTCGTCGCTCAACCCTGACGAGCAATTTAAGTAAAATCCGAGCACCCCTTGACCTCTCGTGCTTGCTATCAGATCCGCCGTGTCCTTGCGCAGCTGCTATCACCACTGGATTGTGCTAGGTCGATCCCGAACGTCGTCAACGTCGCCGTCTACATGAACCCGACGCCGCCAGCAACTCCGACGAGATCCTGCCGCTGCGTCCGTGCGCCCCTCGTCAAACTACTGCCACGTTGAGCTTCCTCGTGACCTTGCGAGTCTGGTAAGCCACACCACACACCCTAGTCCCTCCTGTATTCGCTGGAGCGTCGCTGAAAGAGCGTCGCCGCCGCGCCACCGTCACTAGCGCCGCTAGACTTTGATCGCTTGGTCCATAGCCATTAGATCTAGATCCAACGCATCTGATAGAATCACTTAACGAAGGGGTACGAGTCAGATCTGGCCATGCGATTTCATTTAGATCGTGCAGTCCACGCTGGTCAATCCGTGCGTAGCGGTACCAACGAATCAGAGAGCGCCGCGTGGCTAGTTCTTTGTTTTAAAAACAGAATTTAGATCTACTTGTGTTTCAAACTTGTAAAATTCATAACTTTTGTTTCCCACGTTCAAATTTTGCAAATTATATATCATTGGAATCAGGAGAGAAAATACTATTTGTTTATGCAATGTGTTTAATGTTTTGCCTCTGTAAAAATGGTTGTTTTTGTAGAAACTTGTGTAGGATTATTTTGTATATAGAAATTATTTGAAAAATGTTTTAAAGATCAAATAAAGTTCAAATTGAGTTTCTTGGACTTGTTTGTATTTCAGTACTGTACACTTGTCTTGTTTGGTGTAGAAAATTCATCACATGGCATTTGCATGCATTCATATATTTTGTTTGTATATTTTGTTATGTGATTTGGTGCCAATATTTTATGTGTAGATTTTGGTGCAAATAGTGATTGTGATTGTGAAGATTGTTGCTACTCCCCAAACTACCAAGGCAAGTGGTGCTACATGATTTTATTCCTATATTTTTCACTTATGCACTAGAAATATTTTGTATAGGATTTGCATGGATATTTTGATAAGTAACTATATGCTATGCTTGGGAAATCCTAGTAGTTATAGAATTATTAGAATTTCTCTAAGTCAATATGCTTACCATTGCCATGCTTAGCCTAGCTAGTAGCAACCAAGGGTGGTTTTATATTCATGCTATATGAAATGTTTCTAAGTTTGTTGACCTGTGTTTTTGTTTAATAAAACAACTAAGTGAATGAAACACCTGGGTGGAATGGAAAGAATGGTTTGTCTTGAGTGGTTACACAAGGCCCATTTCTATGGTTTACCTTGTGTATCTCACTTGTGGAAAGCCACCCAGGAACAAAGGGGTTTGAGATGCCAAATGTTAAGAAACTTCTAGTGCAACCACATGGCAATATGGGCTCTGCCTGGATCATATAGGTTGCAATAACTTAGCCATTTGGACAGTTGATGGTAGTGGGATGATAGGTTTGGAACGCGTCCATTTGGTCTAAGGGAAGTGTTCTGAATGGTCCTGTCTTGGTGAAAATAAAGTCTTGTGGGGAAAGTGCACAACCTATGCAGATGGAAGAATCTAAGTACTTAGTCATGTCCATGGTATTGGACAACTTGAGCATCAAGACATGGAAGCTATCAAGAATCTCCTCATCCAAATTTCTAAGTTAAAACTTGTGGTTGAACAAGGGTGAAGGTTCACCAATGTCTATTGGTGATTCCTTGGGAAAGTTTTGTCAAAGAAAAACTTAGTGTTTTCAACTAATAGGTAAAACCTATTTTGAGCAAAGCAAGCCTAAGATACACTTAGCCAAATGCAAGTAGTATCTAGATGACAATATTCTACTAAGGTATCACTTGCCAATACTATTCCAATGTATTGACCCACTGTGGCTGTAACTTGTGATGTTGCAGGTTATTCTGATGATGATTAGGGGTTATGAGTATACACTCAACATGCTTGCCTGTGGAACATGAAGATGAAGACATGTTTATCTTATTTATATTTGAACTCTTGTATTAGTCCTGTGGCCATGGAGTTGTAAAAGACTATTTTGTCTCTGGAATGATTTGTAATAATGACCTTTGTATCTGTGTACTTCATCTTAAACTGTGGATGCTAGCATTGATCCAGGGACTAGCATTGCAATCACAGGGATCTTTACCTTTATAAAGGTGGGATCTTACAGATGGTATCAGAGCACTGTGTTGCCTGTAGGATTATGACCCTAGGATTGGATTAGAAACCACTAAGGAAAATTTCCACACTTGTCTTTTTCTTCTCTTAAACTTTTCTAATTCTTCTTTCTCATCTCTATTTGTAGATGAACTCCATCAACGAAGCCGTAAGGAAGGGACCACTCATGACCATGACCCTAGAGTGTGAGACTGAATTTCCAAAGGCTCTCAAGAACCTTATGGTTACTATGGGAATACATGGTGCAGCTGTGTACAAAGGTTTTCCTGTGATGGATGAAGGAGAACAATATTGGTGGGTGCAACTTCACTTATACAAAAATAAGGAATACAACCACAAAGAATCAGGATTCTGCATGGTCACCAACCCAGTTACGCACACCACATTCTTTGATTCAGCAAGGGATGCAGCTTGGAAGGCCATCAAAGAGCTTGGTGAAAGACTCAAGTGCAGAATGCTCAACACCCAAAATGACCTTAGGGAAGAAAAGAAGCATACCCAAGAGTTGGAAACCACAAACCAACAACTAAGGGAAGACATCATAGACTTGATTTGGGAATCTTGTGAACAAGATAGGCAGAGGGCTACTAAGGATGCTTTGATAGCCATTTTGTCTAGTGAGTGAGAGTTGTAACGTACTTCGTTAGTTGGACCACCACACTTATCATTTTATTTCCAAAATGTTTTTCTAAGTTATGTTGAACCTTGGATGCTTGTAATAGATTTATGTATGCCATGACTTGTATGTTTGGTTTGCAAATGATATGCTTGTACTACTTTGTCTTGTGTATTTATGTTGATGTTGTTTTCTAACTTTTCTCTCTTATATAATAGATGCCTAATGTTACTATCAGCACGGCTGAAGAGTTCAAGGGAACTCATTTTGGCACCCGTCTTATTGAGCTCACTAGTGTACTCAATCTTCCGCTTCCTAGCATCATGATGCTTCCCCTCACCAAGTTTGAGAGGAAGGACCTTTGGGGCTTCAAGGTTACTCAGCCAGGATGCCAGAATGAGCCAGCCACGGAGACCATCACCTTCAAGCTTATGCATGATGACAAGGAGAGAGGCCTAGAAGTAGTCATACATGATTTTCTTGGACGCTTGTTAGGGAGACACTCTCGGGAGGTTAGAGGTACTCACTTCCACGCCTTCAATAGACGTGACGAGGATGGTGAGGCTATTGAGTTCGAGGATACCGCTAGAGAGACGGCAGGGCCGATTCGTCTGTACCTCCAAGACTTAGAGGTTCTACTTAGACACCTAGACACTGATAGGACCAACGTCATGCTTAGCAATGAAGAACTCCAGGTGCAGCTTCGTGAGAAGGACAAGATTTTCACGGAGCAAGATGAGATAGTCAAGGAAATGGAGGCCAAGTTTGAGAGTCAGGATAGAAAGTTCAAGAGTCAAGAGAAAAGAGTCCAATATAGGAACAAGAGGATTCGAGACATGACTGCAGAACTAGAGGCCAAGGACTTCGAGCTCGAGCATCAGCAGGGTGTGATTGAGAGGCTTCGTGCATAGAAGAGGGCTCTCAAAGCCAAAAGTAGAGGCCTTGACTACCAATGTCGAGGAATACAAGACTGCTATGGAGAATGCAGGTCTTACACTTGTTGATGAGGAGATTGATGCAGAGGAGTAGTGATGACTACTCATTTATCTTATTTTACCATGCTTTTGTTTATTGAGTCGCAATGATCATCCAACATGTGGATGGATTGCTATTGGTGTGTTTGCTTTTAAAACTTTTTGTTTACGTTGTTGAACTATTGTTATCTTGATGCATGTTTGGTGATTGTTTATGTGATGTATTGTGCATGTTAAACATCTATGGGTATCTCATCCTTATCCTTATTGAAAACCATAGATGCCTCCCCGACATGCCAATCCCAACCCGAACAACAACAATGTCACCCCAGAGATGCAGCAGCTGATGACAGCTCAGACACAGTTGATGCAGATGATGAACACCTTCATGCAGAACCAGAACAACAACAATAACAACAACAACAATTAGAACAATCCACCAACTTTTGACATGCTCACCAGATTCCTAAGACTAAGGCCAGCAAAGTTCTCAGGAACTACTGATCCCATGGTGGCCAATGATTGGCTACGCTCAGTGAACAAGGATTTGGTAATTGTTGGCTGTACTGATGAGGAGAAAGTCATATTTGCAGCACACTAGTTGGAAGGACCAGCAGCTACATGGTGGGATAACTTCCAGATCACCACTCCCATTGAGGATGTGACATGGGCTATCTTTGAAGATGGTTTCCGTACATCTCACATCTCATCCGGAGTGATGAGTTTGAAGAAGAAGGAATTTCATAATCTGAAACAGCGCCACTGCAGCGTGGCTGAGTATATTGAGGAGTTCAACAATCTGGCGCGTTATGCACCGGATGAAGTTGACACTAATGCTAAGAGGAAAGAGAAATTCCTCGAAGGACTAAACGATGAACTGAACCTGCAGCTATCTGTGGCCTATGTCCCCACCTATCAATCTCTTTGTGACAAGGCTGCCATCTTGGAGAGCAAGATGAAACGGGTTGAGAGCAGGAAGAGGAAACACAACTCTGACAAGCACAGCTCGGGATCGTCTCACAAGCGTTCCCATTATTGATGATAGTGGGAGTTCTGGATCCCACAAGCAAGGAAAGTACAACAGCCACCACAACCACAACCGTCATCATGACAACAAGCATCACCGTAGTCATGACAATGACAAGTACAAGAATCACAAGAGTGGGTACAAGAACCACCACAATGGAAGTGGAAGTGGTAGTGGAAGCCATCCTGTTAAGAAGGATCTTACTCAGGTTGAATGTTTCAAGTGCAAGAAGATGGGACATTATGCAAATGAATGCCTAGAAAAGAAAGTTGAGGGACCCAACAAGCCCAACCCTTTCCAGAAGGGACAAGTGAGCCACATCAATGTGGAGGAAATCTATGAGGAACCTGATGCTGTTGCTGGTAAGTTCAAACTCAATTCTGTTCCAGCATTTGTTCTCTTTGATACTGGTGCATCTCATTCATTCATATCAAGAACATTTGTTGAAAGAAATGAACTACCGGTAGAAACTATTGGGTGTCCTATAAAAGTAAGTTCTCCTGGCGAAGAAATGATAGTGAACTCAGGATGTCATGATCTAGTCATAGAGTTTAGGAAGTATAAGTTTCCCATTAATCTGATAATCCTAAATTCCCAAGGATTGAATGTCATATTGGGGATGGACTAGATGACCAAGCACAAGGGAGTGCTAGATTGTGCCAACCATACTGTCACACTCACAACTCCAGAGAACAAAAGGATTAGATTCAAGACTAACTTTGAACCGAAAGGGAGTAAGCTAAATTCTCTTAAGGGGGTTAGCATAGACATTGTGCCTATTGTGAGTGAATATCCGGATGTGTTTCCGGAAGAATTTCCAGGAATGCCACCAGATAGAGATGTGGAATTTCTGATTGATTTGCTACCAGGATCTGGACCAATAGCAAAGAGACCATACAAGATGTCAGTTGATGAGTTGAAAGAACTCAAGAAACAACTTGGAGAATAGTTGCAGAAAGTATTTATTCAACCAAGTTACTCATCTTGGGGAGCACCAGTTTTGTTTGTGGAAAAGAAGGATAGAAGTCAAAGGTTATGCATAGATTACCGTTCACTCAATGAGGTGACTATCAAGAACAAATACCCTTTGCCTAGAATCAATGACTTGTTTGATCAGTTAGAAGGATCCTGTGTGTTTTCAAAGATTGATCTCCGATCAGGTTATTTCCAGCTCAAGATAAGAGAACAAGACATACCTAAGACAGCTTTCACCACTAGGTATGGATTGTATGAATATACCGTGATGCCATTTGGTTTGACCAATGCACCAACATACTTCATGAATATGATGAACAAGGTGTTCATGGAGTTCCTTGACAAGTTTGTTGTCGTTTTCATCGATGACATTTTGATCTACTCCAAGAGCAAAGAAGATCATGAAGGACATTTACGTTTGATAGTTGAGAAGCTTAGAGAGCATAAGCTGTATGCCAAATTCAGCAAGTGTGAATTTTGGTTGAATGAGGTTGGATTTCTTGGACACATTGTGTCAGGAGATGGTGTAGTAGTTGATCCTGCTAAAGTGTCAGCGGTAACTGAATGGGAATCTCCTAAGTCAGTAAAAGAGGTTCGTAGTTTCCTTGGCTTGGCAGGATACTACAGAAGATTTATTGAGAATTTATCCAAAGTGGCTAAACCAATGACAGAGTTACTAAAAAAAGACAAGAAATTCGCTTGGTCTAAAGGATGTGAACTCAGTTTCCAAGAATTAAAGAAGAGACTAGTGACAACACCAGTCTTATGTCTGCCAGATTTGGAGAAAGATTTCCAAGTGTATTGTGATGCATCTCATCATGGATTAGGTGCAGTGCTGATGCAAGAAGGGAAAGTTGTGGCTTATGCCTCGAGACAACTCAAAACTCATGAGGTAAATTACCCAAGTCATGATTTAGAGTTAACCTCCATTGTCCATGCACTCAAAACATGGATACATTATATTTTGGGAAAGCGATGTGAAGTGTTCACAGATCACAAAAGTTTGAAGTATATCTTCACCCAGAAAGAAATCGACATGAGACAAAGAAGATGGATAGAACTCATCAAGGACTATGACTTGAGTTTGCAATACCACCCCGATAAAGCAAATGTTATAGCAGATGCTCTAAGCCATAAGGTTTTTGTAAATGGCCTTACTAAGGGAGAGTTGCCAGATGATCTCTGTGCCCAATTTAGAGATCTCAGATTGGAGATTGTGCCTGAAGGACATCTCATGTCATTGGATGTTCAACCCACTTTGTTGGACAAAATCAAAGAATCCCAAAAGATAGATAAGGAAATTGAAGAGATCAAGGAAAAGATTGGCAAAGGAAAAGCCAAAGGATTCCATGAAGACGAACATGGTACTTTATGGTATGGAAAACGTATCTGTGTTCCACAAGATCTGGAGCTTCGGAAACTGATTTTACAGGAAGCACACAACTCACCATATTCCATTCATCCGGGTAACACCAAAATGTACATGGATATGAAAGAAAGATTTTGGTGGAATAATCTTAAGAAGGACATCGCCGAACATATTGCTTTGTGTGATGTATCTAGTAGAGTGAAAGCGGAACATCAGAAACCAGCAGGATTGGTACAACCACTACCTACTCCTGATTGGAAGTGGGACAAGATTGGCATGGATTTCATCACTGGATTGCCAAGGACCAGGTCAGGATATGATTCTATTTGGGTAGTAGTGGATCGCCTAACTAAAGTGGCTCATTTCATACCCGTGAAGACAACCTATACAAGTGCTAAGTTAGCCAAGATCTATATGAGTAGGATTGTATGTCTACATGGAGTACCCAAGAGTATTGTGTCTGATAGGGGAACTCAATTCACTTCTCATTTTTGGAGACAACTACATGAGTCGTTGGGAACGAGGTTGGAATTCAGCACTGCTTTTCATCCTCAGACTGATGGACAAACAGAAAGGACCAACCAGATACTTGAAGATATGTTGAGGGCATGTGCCCTAGATTATGGAGCCAGTTGGGACGAAAGTCTGCCTTACGCAGAATTATCTTACAATAACAGCTATCAAGCAAGTATTGAGATGGCACCGTTTGAATTTCTCTATGGGAGAAAGTGTACCACCCCATTGTTATGGAATGGTGTGGGTGAAATAAATTTGTTCGGACCAGAACTAATCAAAGAGGCTGAAGAGAAAGTCAAGCTAGTTAAGGACAGATTGAAGATAGCACAGTCCCGACAAAAGAGCTACGCAGATCCTAAGCGTAGAGAAGTCACCTATGAAGTGGGTGATAGAGCCTATCTTAGAGTGTCACCACTTCGTGGAGTGAAGAGGTTTGGAGTCAAAGGAAATTTGGCCCCAAGATATGTTGGACCATTCAAGATTCTGAGTTGTAAAGGAGAAGTAGCTTATGAGATTGAATTGCCAGAATCATTGTCTGCCGTTCACAATGTGTTTCATGTTATTCAACTTAAGAAATGCCATCCAGAAATGGAAGAGACTTCTTTGAAGGATACTATACCTTTGGAGGAGGTTCAATTGGAAAGTGATCTCACTTATGAGGAAAAACCCGTCAAGATTCTTGAGACTGCAGAAAGAGTTACTCGGACTAAGACCATCAAATTCTGCAAATTTCAATGGAACCATCATTCCGAAGAAGAAGCAACATGGGAAAGAGAAGATGATCTTCGGAAAGATCACCCTCACCTATTTGCTAGCCAATCCGAATCTTGAGGGCGAGATTCACCTTAAGGGGGTTAGATTTGTAACATCCCTAAATTCATGTTTTCAAGCTTTGCATATCGTCCATGCATTCATGATCATTTAGGGTTCAATTTCAAAGTCATTTCAAAGAAATAGAAACTTTGGATGCTATTATTTCATGTGAACAAACTTTGATCCAATGCTACTCTCTAGTGAGAGATTATTTGTTTTAAAACCATTGTTGTGTGTTCATAGGATTGTTTGATGAGTTTCAAGCTTGGACAAATTTTCCCAAAACAAAATATGGTTTTTAAACCATTTATTTGTCTTCATTAAATCTTGTGCTAAGGCACTGTTTTTTTTAATTTCCAAAAGGATCAAGAAAATCCAACAAGACATCATGGTTTTATGCCCAGAAACATGAAGGTTGCACTTTACAAAAATGCAGAAAAGTTTGGATTTCAAATGCTTTTGAATTTGTTTGAAAAGGATTCCTGAAAATCAATTTAGAAAAAGAAAAGGAATTAGAAATCAGCACTGGGCCTGGCGCCACGTTTTCAGCCCAACAGCAACTCAGCCCAGCAAGCCCACCCGGGGGTTTTCCCTCTTTCTCTCACGCGGCATAGACCTGCCCCACGCTCACTGATTGGTGGACCCAAATGCCACGCGAGCATCGTCCCCGAGCCACGCACCCCCACGACCCCGTCGACGCCACCGTTACCTCCATCACTGCCACGAATGAAGCAGGCTTAATTGTCGGTGTTTCCTCGTGAGATTCTCGCCCCTGCTCCGGCTATAAGACCCTCTCCTCACCCCGCATCTTTCCCCTCTCTCAGCACACTCACCTCGCCACCAGGCTGCCAGTATTTCGAATTACACCGCCGCTGCCCGACGAGCTCCGGCAAGCGATTACGGTGAGCTCCGGCCGCCCCTCTGCTTCTGGTTCAAACGAGCGTGACCCTCGTGTCCTTGTGCATCTGCTGACACCCCTGGTTTGCCTGCTCGTGACCCAGGTCACCGTCTTCGTTCATGCCGGCAAACACCAGAGCCGCCGCTCAACCCCGACGAGCAATTTAAGTAAAATCCGAGCGCCCCTTGACCTCTCGTGCTTGCTATCAGATGCGCCGTGTCCATGTGCAGCTGCTAACACCACTGACTTGTGCTAGGACGATCCCGAACGTCGTCAACGTCGCCGTCTGCACGAACCCGACGCCACCAGCAACTCCGACGAGATCCTGCCGCTGCGTCTGTGCGCCCTCGTCAAACTACTGCCTCGTTGAGCTTCCTCGTGACCTTGCGAGTCTGGTAAGCCACGCCACACACCCTAGCCCCTCCTGTATTCGCCGGAGCGTCGCTGACAGAGCGCCGCCGCCGCGCCACCGTCGGCAGCGCCGCTAGACTTTGGTCGCTTGGTCCATAGCCATTAGATCTAGATCCAACGCATCTGATAGAATGACTTAACGAAGGGGTACGAGTCAGATCTGGCCGTGCGATTTCATTTAGATCGTGTGGTCCATGCTGGTCAATCCGTGCGAAGCGGTACCAACGAATCAGAGATCGTCGCGTGGCTAGTTCTTTGTTTTAAAAACAGAATTTAGATCTATTTGTGTTTCAAACTTGTAAAATTCATAACTTTTGTTTCCCACGTTCAAATTTTGCAAATTTTATATCTTTGGAATCAGGAGAGAAAATACTATCTGTTTATGCAATTTGTTTAATGTTTTGCCTCTGTAAAAATGGTTGTTTTTGCATAAACTTGTGTTGGCTTATTTTGGATATATAAATTATATGAAAAATGTTTTAAAGATCAAATAAAGTTCAAATTTAGTTTCTTGGACTTATTTGTGTTTTAGTACTGTACACTTGTCTTGTTTGGTGTAGAAAATTCATCACATGGCATTTGCATGCATTCATATATTTTTGTATGTATATTTTGTTATGTGATTTGGTGCCAATATTTATGTTTAGATTTTGGTGCAAATAGTGATTGTGATTGTGAAGATTGTTGCGACTCCCCAAACTACCAAGGAAAGTGGCGCTACATGATTTTATTCCTATATTTTTCACTTATGCACTAGAAATATTTTGTATAGGATTTGCATGGATATTTTGATAAGTAACTATATGCTATGCTTGGGAAATCCTAGTAGTTGTAGAATTATTAGAATTTCTCTAAGTCAAGATGCTTACCATTGCCATGCTTTGCCTAGCTAGTAGCAACCAACGGTGGTTTTATATTCATGCTATATGAAATGTTTCTAAGTCTGTTGACCTTTGTTTTTGTTTAATAAAACAACTAAGTGAATGAAACACCTGGGTGGAATGGAAAGAATGGTTTGTGTTGAGTGGTTACACAAGGCCCATTTCTATGGTTTACCTTGTGTATCTAACTTGTGGAAAGCCACCCAGGAACAAAGGGGTTTGAGATGCCAAATGTTAAGAAGCTTCTAGTGCAACCACATGGCAATATGGGCTCTGCCTGGATCATATAGGTTGCAATAACTCAACCATTTGGACAGTTGGTGATAGTGGGATGATAGGTTTGGAACGCGTCCATTTGGTCAAAGGGAAGGCTTCTGAAAGGTCATGTCTTGGTGAAAATCAAGTCTTGTGGGGAAAATGGACAACCTCTGCAGATGGAAGAATCTAAGTACTTAGCCATGTCCATGGTATTGGACAACTTGAGCATCAAGACATGGAAGCTATCAAGAATCTCCTCATCCAAATTTCTAAGTTAAAACTTGTGGTTGAACAAGGGTGAAGGTTATCCAATGTCTATTGGTGATTCCTTGGGAAAGTTTTGTCAAAGAAAAACTTAGTGTTTTCAACTAATAGGTAAAACCTATTTTGAGCAAAGCAAGACTAAGCTACACTTATCCAAATGAATGTAGTATCTAGATGACAATATTCTACTAAGGTATCACTTGCCAATACTATTCCAATGTATTGACCCATTGTGGCTGTAACTTGTGATGTTGCAGGTTATTCTGATGATGATTAGGGGTTATCAGTCTACACTCAACATGCTTGCCTGTGGCACATGAAGATGAAGACTTATTTATCTTATTTATATTTGAACTCTTGTATTAGGCCTGCGGCGATGGAGTTGTAAAAGTCTATTTTGTCTCTAGAATGATTTGTAATAATGACCTTTGTATCTGTGTACTTCATCTTAAACTGTGGATGCTAGCATTGATCCAGGGACTAGCATTGCAATCACAGGGATCTTTACCTTTATAAAGGTGGGATCTTACAACAAAATACTCAGAACTACCTTAATCCAGGAACTACTATTCTTACTAGCATTTGAAAGATTCAACAGTACATAATAAGAAATAAAAATATCGACAGATTCCCAGTTCGTAATCAGCCGTAGTTAACATGTTCAGCAGCATTTCAAAGTGGCCGATTCAACAATACAGACACTGAAATTAAATAGCAGTACATAGATAATATGTTCTTGATTCAGTTTCCCTTTTCTCCAAACACACTCCATCATTGGAGCATGCAAAACCGATGATCAAGACTTCTTTTATGTGCATACCTCCTTCTTACATCAATGCTAGTGTGACCAACATATATGCAACCCAAAATACTCAAGCCTCATCTAGATTGTGACAAGGCCATATTTCAAAACAAAATAAAGACCGTCCATCTACTGCCCTTGATCTAAACATGTACCAGTACATCAGTACTAGTTCTACAAAATACTTTAGTAATAAAAATGACAGAACATTTGACAAATTCACTAGCATTTGAAATATTTGGCGGTACGGAATAAAACAAAAAATATTAGCAGATTCCCATTACATAATCAGTGGCACTTGACAGATTCAATAGCATTTCAAAGTGACCGATTTAGTAGTACAGATAATGACCAAAATAATTTACAGATTTAACAATGCAGACATTTAAATTCAATAGATGTAGCAAGGCCATAATTCAAATAGAAAGAGAGACCATATTGTGGCCATGCTCTTCCAAAAGAAGAGCAAGACCATCTACTGCGCTTGATCTAAACAAGTACTAGTACATCACTATTAATTTTAAAAATACTTTAGTAATAGCAACAAAACATTTGATAGATTCACTAGCATTTGAAAGATTCAGTAGTATAGAATAAGAAAGAAAAATATCGATAGATTCTCAGTTCATATTCAGCGGCACTTGATAGACTGATCAACATTTCAAAGTGACCGGTTCAGTTTGTCCTTTTTCTTGGAACACTTAATTATTGGAGCAAGTAAAACTGATGATCAAGTATGCTTTTGTGTGGATCAAACTTACCAAAATACAGATGATTCCAGACATAAACACTGCCACTATCAGTGGCTGCAAACACCAGACCATTGTGGATAACTGCATCGCTGTATCTGAAAAACTAATGGAACTAGTTCTCAAGAACTGTCCATGTATATTTATCGCCATCAAGGGCAGCAATTGAGTAGTAGAAGGTAGCAACAAGAGAGAAATCTAAATAATCCACAGCAGTTGTGGGAGCTCGGCAAATATCAATCTTCTGGAATATAATGGTGCGATCATTATGCATGAATGTAAACAGATCATTGGTGGGTACAAAGTCATGGAATTGTGGGAGAGGAACCCGTTGATGAGTATACACATTGACAATCTCCCACTTAAACTCGCACCCAACAGTGGCGATCCAATCTCCATTGGCACCTACCCACTTTTTACCCATACAATTTGGGAACACAGCATCGGAGGAGAACCTATGCAACAATGTCATCTTGCATGTCGTGCCCTTTCCCTCGAATCACTCATTGCATTACCATTGTTTCTTAGTCGGGTGAGAATGAAGAACATAGGGGAGGCCAAATGGCTGAGAAGCATGTAAAGTTGCACTATATTTTTCTGAGTCAAGAAGATGTTTGGACGAACCAGCGAGGCTCGTGGCGGTGATGACGTCGCATCTCGTTATGAGTTCTTCAAGCGGGCCTTCGGTAAAAACCTCCTGGAATAGATCAAAATCATCACTGTCCTTTCTCGGTCCTGCTATCGCAACGGAGCTTCTGGAAGTTGGGAGGATGGCTTGATTTGGTTTTTTGGAAAAGAGGGAAGATCGATGGCGGGAGGCGGGATAGGAAGAATAACAAACACTCTCATATAGTGTGGTGGATAGGATTGGAAAGCGGCATGGTGGAGGAGCAAAACAGCAGCACTTGGTGTAGAGGTAGGGGAATGGGGAACTAGGGATAGAGAGTAGTATAGGGGAGGTTGAATAAAATGATTAAAACGGATGCATGCTCCTCTTCTCTAGTTCTCTTCAGATTAGTACGAATGCAGGAGTAGCTGCAGGACTAACTCTTGTGTAATTTCTAGTCAAATTTTTAGGTCCTTGATGTAAAATGTACTCCCACCGTCCATGTAAAATTTTAATCTAAAAGTGTTAAAATTTAAACAAAGTTAAGCTTAGTTGTCAATGAGTATGAACATTCTTGGATTTCAAGCTGAAATACCAAGGTCATGGTCATATCTACATGATACTTTATGTGGATGATCCATAGGGGTCGACTATCGAGCAGCTCGACTCGTTAAGGCTCGACTCGTTAAGGCTCTCACTCTTTAAGGCTTGGATAAATCAACTCGTTAAGGATACGAGAAAAAAGTAAAGCCTGGCTCGTTTTGTACTCATTAACAACTAGTAAAATTCTAACCTGAAAATACGTGGTAAAATCAAAATGAAATTAAGCTTAGTTGTCAATGAATATGAATGTTCTTGGATTTCAAGCAGAACGATGAGGGCCATGGCCATATCTACATTATACTATATGTTGATGATCTCATGTCCAAGGATTTGCATGCCGACAAATCTGGCCATATTTTGAAAACACTCAGAGAGGAAATACTATGAAGAGTATGGCTCGACCATCTGCTCTCTCGAGGAGGCGAACCCAACTGTTTTCCTTGCTTGATTATTTTAGTATCCTTTGTGCTGAATGTATGGACCTGGATGTAATTTTCCTATTTTTAGATCCTTGGTGTACAATGTACTCCCGTCACCCATGTAAAATTTTAACCTAAAAGTAAAGGGATTTATATTTTCGTTCCCCTGGCTCGTTAGTTGTACTTAGATTTGCCCAGCCGTTTAACTTTTCCTCACTTTTTCCCTCGCCATGTTAAGAAACCCTCACGGGTGCTCGGATAGAGGGATGTCGTCAGGTCAAAGGCTTGACCATTACATGCTGACTGGTGGGACCGTGTTGGGGCTTGACGGGCGTTGATCGTTACGTTACGAGGCCTTGACCGTTACATGCCTAACGGGTGGGGCCGTGTGTGGGTCAGGTCCTGCATACGTGGTGAAGGGTGGGGCCGCGTTGGGACGGGTCTTGCATACGTGGTGAAGGGTGAGGCCGCATGGAGACACGTCGGACTGGCCATTCTCGCTCACCCAAAGCATTCACTTCCCCCGAGCCTGGAACAGCTCCCACACTGCCCCTCCACTGCCCCGCCGTTGTGCCCTCCTACCTTATGTCTTTCTCGGCCCCAGAGCCGCCCCTCCCCTAGACACGGAGCCCAGTCCACCTTCGGCTCCGCTCCCGCTCCCGCCCCTGCTAGATCTACCCCTTTCGCGAAACAGTAAGCAATGCCAGGTGGTTCACCGTCCATCCACGTCGAGCAAGGAGAAGATTGGGTGGAAACGCAGGGATCTACTGCATGGATTCCATCTGGGTAAGCATCATTTCCCTTTTGTGGGATGATTATTGGCAGTATTTGAGCGCGAATCGATGGTGCTGAACTAACTGCCTTGCTTTTCAAATAGGATTGATCTAGTGCTGGCATTTCGGCTGGCGATTAGACTAGATACTAGCGTAATTCATGGTCTTGAACAATATCTCTCTGGATTTTACTTCCCAGCGGTGGTTGCAACCTCCATAACTTGTAAAGATTTGATAGATAAAATCTATTGTAAATTCCCCTAGAGCAGTGGCGATTCAGTTGATTTGCTATATTTCAAAATTAGCGAGCAAAGATTGCTCCCACTAACTAGCGAAGATGATCTGGTATTTTTTCTCTTTGAATGCTGCCGGACGTTTTGGTCGAATTCGTCTCCATGTGCAACCTAAAGTTGAGCACACTAGAAAGAGTGTTAAATCACCATCTGGTGGTCACGCCTCATCAGGTGGTCAGGCATCATGCGCCTCTACTGTCTCTGCAAATAGTGTGCTCCCCGGCAATCCTTGTAGGTCCACAGTAATACCATCTGTTCGCACTGCGAGTGTAGGCCAAACCGCTCATGTGGCCGATGTGGAGGACGAGACAGATCTTGACGAGGGAGTGCCTCCACTAGATGATGAGGATGAGTTGATGTTTCCTGAATTTTTAGACAGATTTAGT
Source organism: Avena longiglumis (assembly GCA_030063025.1). Taxonomy (NCBI): domain Eukaryota; kingdom Viridiplantae; phylum Streptophyta; class Magnoliopsida; order Poales; family Poaceae; genus Avena; species Avena longiglumis. Next base: position 154,227,290 of record CP125978.1, read on the forward strand.
AAACAGGCACTAGAGGATCAATACATGGATGAAATTTCCCAGGGTGCCAGATTTGATGACACTGATGACGAAGAGAACAAGGAGAATAATCAAAGCCTTGTTTTAGCCAAGTACGATGGTGAGGACTTGCCAGTAATTGAGTGGGACAGGGACGATCCTAAGATTTCAGAAGGCACCGTATTTGAAATGATGCGAGACTATCATAATGCCCTTACTACATATTGCATTTGCACCAATAATGATTATGATGTTATTAAGAGTGAGCTATCAAGGCTCACAGTGAAGTGCCCATAAAAGAGGTGTAGGTGGAGGATGCATGCATCCAATATGCTCAGGAGCAGTTTGATTTAGGTATTACAACCACTTATGTAGAGTTTGTTAGCTGTACCAGAAATTTTAATTATGTTTCAGATAAAAATTTAACCGGTTCGAACATACTTGTCCACCTCAAGGGGGACAGCCAAAGGACAAAATAAAACTAGCAAAGACTACGTGGTTGGCAGATGCAATCATGGATTGGATGAGAGCGAACCCATCACTTGGTGCAACAACACTCATAAAAGAAGTTTCTAATAAGTTTGCTATTACAGTACCCTACATGAGAATGTTCTATGCAAAGGAAATGGCTCTTGATAGGATCAATGGTCCATGGAATGAAAGTTTTCAGTTGCTTTATAGCTTCAAAGAGGAAATGGAGATGGATAGTCCAGGTAGTGTTGTACAGATAGACAAGCATAAAGTTCAGTACAAAATAAGAGGGAAGGCAATGGAGAAAGAGTTATTTAGAAGGGCTTTTGTTTGTTTCAAAGCTTGCTGGCAAGGGTTTCTGGATGGTTGCAGGCCTTATTTGTCCATGGATGCAACGACTCTTCATGGTAGATTTAAAGGACAACTAGTATATGCTACTGCAGTTGATGGCCACAATTGGATGTTCCCTATTGCTTATGGGGTTTTGGAGATTGAGTCAGAGGAAAGTTGGATTTGGTTTCTACAGAATTTGCGCGACCTTATAGGTCATCCACTAGTACTTACTATCCACACGGACGCTTGCAAAGGTTTGGAGAAATCTGTAGAAGCAGTATTCCCCGGAGTGGAGCATAGGGAATGTATGCAACACTTAGTGCAGAATTTTACAAAGAAATTCAAGGGTAAAGTTTATACTAAACAACCTATGGCCAGCTTCATACACATGCAGTTTGAGGAAATATATGTATCATTTGGAAGTGTTGTATAAACAAAAACCTACGATGAAGGAGTACTTGGATGCACATCATAGAATGGTGTGGTCAAGAAGCCGGTTCAATGAAATTTGCAAGGTAGACTATGTAACAAGTAACCTTGCAGAGAGTTTCAATGCAAAGGTAAAGTCATTGAAAGGGATTATGCTATGGAAAATATTTGATAAGTTTAGGCAGATGATCATGATAAAGATCGATTTGCGTCAAAGAATTGCATCAACAGTATATGATGGACATCTCATCCTCCCATCTTTGATTAAGGCTTTGCATGCCAGGGTAAAACAATTGAAGATGAAATGCATTAGAAGAGGAATGGAGGCTGAGGTAACATACACTAATAGTAAAGATAGGCAATGGAGGTATCCAGTGAGTTTGGTTGGTAGGACATGCCATTGCAGGCAATGGAAGTTCCGTGGGAAACCCTGCATACATGCATTGTTTTTCATGGGTGTTCTAGGAGGTGAAGAGGGTGAAGTTGATCAGTACGTGTCAGAGTATTTCTCCGTTGCCAAATTTAGGGCAGCATATGCTCAGAATGTTCCAGCCTTTTTTGGAAAAGACCAATGGATGGAAGTGGATCCAGGCTTCAAGCTATACCCTCCAGTTTTTACTAGACCAGCAGGTAGGCCAAGGAAGAATAGGATAAGAGCTAGTGCGGAGGGTGGTGCACCACCTCGATGACATTAGTGCAAACATTGTGGCAGCCTAGGGCACATTGCTAGGCTTTGTAAAAATGCAACAGACCTAGCTTATGGAATGGAAGATCAGGCGGGAGCAGCAGATGCAGATGAGAATGAAGCATTTGAATGAGAGGAGAATGAAGCAATGTATACATTGCAGATTTAACCAATGGATCGAGAGGAGATTGAACCATATTGAGGAGATATTGAACCAGTCGACCGAGAGGAGATTGAACCAAATGCAGAGGAGATTGAACCAAAAGCAGGGGAGATTGAACTAGTCGATCGAGAGGAGATTGAACCAAATACAGGGGAGATTGAACCAATCGATCGAGAGGAGATTGAACCAAATGCAGGGGAGATTGAACTAGTCGATCGATATGATATTACATCAACTGTGTGGGAGATTGAAGCAGATTTCAAGCGTAAAGGAATTACACCAGCAGATATGGCAGAAATGGGGACAATGCTTTTTGAACCGTATGAACCAGCGGATCAAAACGTGATTGAACCAATTGTACGACAAAATGAAGCACTTGATTCATTGGATGCAGAGAAAAAGAACAAAAGGGAAAAACGGAAGAAGCTGATGGTGGACTCCTAGAATATTCCAGCTAGGATCACCAGGAGTAAGGTGGTGAACCCAGCGAAAAACACTAGGAGCAAGAAAAAATGGATTTGAATTATTAATTTGAATTTGTATGATAAATTTAAACTACTATCGATGCTTGTATTTAATTCGAACTAGTGTGACCGTCCCAAGTTTGTATGTTGGATAATCCCATAATGTATGTGTTATTGCTAGTTTCTATGGTCATGCACCTAGTTGCTTAGCACTGCTCAGTTTTGTCCTCTACATGTGGGTAACACATGGGGTTTAGCTAGTTCATGGCTTAAACGTTGACCAATTGATCCAAAATTTGGCACACTTGTGTATCTTGGATTGATTTCCTATATGAAATTTGAAATTTTGGATTAACTTGTAATCAGCCACATTTTTCTTTTTCTAAGTGCTTAAATTCAAAAAAATAGTTTTAGGGTTAGTTTAATTCAAAAAAAAGTCAAAACATAGTGCAACCTTCAAATGGAGTCTTGTTATGTTGCCTACAACCTAGCATGAATAATAAAGGAAAAGGAAATAAAGATAAATAGACTTATCCTCTAAACCACTTCTTCAACCCTTGTTGGAATGACCTACAAGCTATGAAGATGAATGGCTTTCTATGCAATCAACCTCCAAAATAATCCATCCAAAACATACTTTATCTAAATGAGGCCAAATTTGGAACACTTGTGTATATCTGAGTTGCAAACAATATAATGTCGGCCAAGACGAATTTTTTTTCAAATAACACATTTTCCATTTTTTATGCCAAAAAAGCTTGAATTCCCCTTACTCATTTTTTTATATGAGTGCCCTTGTTTTCGTTAGCTCTACTTAATTTTCCCCTCCCTCTAAAGTTTTCCTCACTTTACCCCTCTCTCCTGACTCAAACCCTCACAACAGCTCAACTTGCTCAATTTGGCTGCTGCGCTCTGATTGGTCGAGATGTATGTTACATGGATCTTGGCCAACCACCGTTGGATACATCATGATCCGACGGGCTGGAGGTCTCTCTATCTCCTGATGGGCACACCTACCTTGTACGCAGAGGAGAGCCCGACAGGCTGGATGTCTCTCTCTCCCGATGGGAGCACCTACCTTGTACGGAGAGGAGAGCCCGATGGTCTTGATGTCTCTCCCTCCCTTTCACTGTCGCACATATAATGGCCACATCTTCCTCCCCTCCTATCGACGTACGGCGGCGCGGTTCTAAGCGTGGCGGTCCGAATGGCATGCGGTGGCGCGAACCTAAGCCTGGTGGTTCGAACGGCGTGCGTCGGTGGGACCTAAGCGTGGGGGTCGGAATGGCATGCGGCGACACGGGTCTAAGCCTGGCGTGCGGCGGCATGGATCTAAGCCTAGCGGTCGAAACGACGTGCGGCGGTGCGGACCTAAGTGTGGGGGTCAGAACAGCGTGCAACGGGGAAGATCTAAGCCTGGCATCGGAACGGCGTGTGGCGGAATGGACCTAAGCGTGGGGGTCGGAACAGCTTGCGGCGGCACGGATCCAAGCGTGGCGGCTAGAATGGCGTGCGGAGGTGAGGATCTAAGCATCTGAAATTTTTGTATCTGTCCGTCTCACTCTTGTTCACCTCCTCAGATCTGTTGCTGATTAAATACATCGAGGCGGCGACGGTGCCAACAGTGGTCATCGATGCAACGATGATTGAAGAAATCATCCGCTACATCACCGCGACGGCGCAGATCAAGCCCCCGTGAACCGATTTGAATAAATTTGATACTCCCTCTGACCCATATTAGTTGACTTGGATTCATCTAGATATGAAATGTATCTAGTCAAGTTTTACTGCTAATATGGGTCGGAGGGAGTATGTATTTGAGCCGTGAGACCGGTGGATATGCTCTAAAGCTGATTCATAAGTAGCAGTACTTGCTTTGACAATCTCCGGTGGGATTGTATTAGTTTATTTAGATTTGTCTAAATTCGATTGTACCTAGACATGAATTAGTATTAGATTCATATGTATCTTGACGAATTTGAGTCAACTAAATTGGATCGGGGGGAGTAGTACTTTCTTTGACAGATCGCCTCTATGGGCAGCTAGATCCAATGGAAAGCAACTCGGGCTTCGCAATGGCATTTGACACGCCAACTATGGGCATCTAGATCCAATGGAAAGCAACTCGGGCCCCACAATGCATTCTCATGACAACTTTGGGACCACAAAGTGACTAAATTTGCAGGAACTCACAACCATCCATCGAATAACAATTCTACTATCTAAATTAGCTATCAATTCAACTAATTATTACATGTGCCACCTTCACCACAACCCCATAGTGTAACTGTTTGGACGGGGATGAAAACTACTAAAACTTCCCACATGAATCTACTATTCTCCTCCCACTTCACTTGAAGTTCATGTAGGGAAACGGGTAGGCTACACTAGCGCAAATCAAAAAAATTCTACCGCGTAAACCAGGATTACTGTTGTCATAGATCACGGGATTACCACTAGACGCGCAGTTGCGGAATTGATGAAGCACGTCGAGGCAGTGCAGAAGCTCCCCTTGCGCGGCTCGTCCAAGTTCTACAAATGCAGCACCTCCGAGGTATCCACACGTGCGGGGTGGAAGCGTCAGATGCCGGACTGCTAGGTCCGCACGTGCAACACAGGCATGAGGAGTGGCGGCTAGGTGGAATGATCTGAGGTCTAACCCTGGTCAGCTCTCCCCACCCTCTCTTATATAGGCATCCCTAGTGGGCTTCTATATTAGCAGCCCATAAGTAGCCTAAGCCTGGTCTAATTCGGATCCAATCCTCATTAGGCTTCTAGCCCCTTAAGTGTGTGACCCTATAGGTTCATATACGTAAAGACATGACACGAGTACACTTATTCTGTCAATAGTTGGTAGCGGCCTCTAGCAAGACGTGCCAACTCCTAAACGCATACAAAGATCATATTGGACGAACCATCATAAGGTTTAGTACATGTCTTTCCCTTTGCCTCATGATATTTGGTCTAGCTCCAAGCTGACCTCTCTTTCTCGATACCGTGATTCGGAATCCCTTTACTAGGTTAACTCTTAACCTTATGTAGCACGGCCATGCATTTCTGGATCCGATCACTCGAGGGGACCAGAGATATCTCTCTCAAGTAGAGAGGGGCAAATCCCATATTGATTGACCATGCCTCGCAGCATGCTTTAGGACAAACCCGAAAGCTACCTTTATAACTACCCTATTACGATGTAGCGTTTGATATCCCCAAAGTAGGTCGATCCACATCTCAAGTACATGCGACAATCTCAGGTCTAAGGACAAAACATACACGATGTGTAGAGAGAGAGCTGCAACTAATTGCCAGTCTCAGGTTGAGTCAGTCCAACCCTATGTTCATAACATGTGTCCACATCATTGGTTTGACATCTCCATGTCTATGACTTGCGAAACAGAGTCATCAACCAATCGATGTGCTAATCTAATATTCACGTATGTCCTCACATGAACTCCGACTAGGGACAACTATTAAATAACCATACAAGTAATGAGTTTCACAAACAATTCACATAATTGCCAATCAATACAAGTTGCCTGGTATGGATATTCAAGGAACATTACAATAACTCATGGATACATATAAAATATAATCATCTCTATGATTGCCTCTAGGGCATATTTCCTTCAGTTCGTGTTTTAGATTTTCTACCACTTGATCAGATACGGCAAGATCAGCCTCAAGTGTCAACTTCTCTTTGCGAATAAGCTCTGAGTTCTTTCTCGATAGTACGCTTCATCTCTAATATCAACAGGTTTTTACGGGCCAATTCATCACCAAAATTGGAAACCATCTCCTCCAAATCCATCCTCTGGCCAGACCACTGGGTTGATTCATCATGGTATGCAATGTACCATGGATTATTGGCCTGCATAGCACACTGTAATAATCCCAAAACAAACCCAATTAAAATTAGTCTGACAAGCCATGGCGGCACTTCAAATTCAACGGTAGTACTTAGAGAAGGAGCTACCTGCACTTTCTACATGTAAGAGAAGGAGAACGTGGCCACGATATGATCGAATCCCCACCCTCGCTGGTGTACCCGATACGACCAGACATTGAAGACTAATTTACCCCTGCAATATCGAGGAAATTATGGGAACCGAATCGATTGGGGTGGGCGGAGCAGGAGCGAAGGTCTTACCAATCACTACTAGCCATTGGTGCGACCGTGTGTCGAGCTATGGCGGCGGAACAAAATCCCGGACGTCGTGGGTGGCGGACCTACCTGCGGTCGGTACTGCCTCAACGTACAATGCGTGCAGACGAAACAGGTGCTGGAGCCATGGTTTAGGTGCAACTCGACAGTCCGTCCGACGCCACTATAGGATGGAGCCGCCGACGCGCCGATGATGGCTGCTCTGACCGCCGGTGGGGTAGGAGCTGCTCGGAGCTGGGGGCTAGGAGCGGATGAGAGAGAGAGAGAGATCCGACCTCACGTGTGTCATACACGATCCCACCTGTCAATGTTTGGGGGAGTAGCTGCTCCGCGATTTTTGCATATTTGCCAAATTTGCTTATCTGCCAAACTTTTTCTTTGAAATTTGCATATTTGGCACATGACCACCACATGTCAGCGACACACAAAATATCAAATATGCAAGTTGCAATCTAAACAGTGGCAAATATGCAAATCCCCCCCTCTATCCACACATCATGACCCCATCAGTCATTGGCTTCGACGGCCCCACATGACGACCCCATTGTTCATTGGCTTCGATGGCCCCACATGACGAATCTTTTGTTTGAAAATTGCATATTTGGCACATGACCACCACATGTCAGCGACACACAAAATGGCAAATATGCAAGTTGCAATCTAAAACGTGGAAAATATGCAAATCCCTCCTCCAGCCACACATCATGGCACCATCGGTCATTGGCTTCAACGACCCCACATGACGGCCCCATCGGTCATTGGCTTCGATGGCCCCACAGGACGAACCTTTTCTTTGAAATTTGCATATTTGGCACATGACCACCACATGTCAGCGACACACAAAATGGAAAATATGCAAGTTGCAATCTAAAACGTGGCAAATATACAAATCCCTCCTCCAGCCACACATCATGGCCCCTTCGGTCATTGGCTTCGATGGCCCCACATGACGGCCCCATCGTTCATTGGCTTCGATGGCCCCACGGGACGAACCTTTTCTTTGAAATTTGCATATTTGGTACATGACCACCACATGTCAGCGACACACAAAATGGCAAATATACAAGTTGGAACGTAAAATTTAGCAAATATGCAAATCCCCCTCCAGCCACACATCATGGCCCCATCGGTTATTGGCTTCGACGACCCCACATGACGGCCCCATCGTTCATTAGCTTTGATGGCCCCATGGGACGAACCTTTTCTTTGAAATTTTGCAGATTTGCCACATGACCACCACATGTCAACGATACACAAAATGGAAAATATGCAAGTTGCAACGTAAAACATGGCCAATATGCAAATCCCTCCTCCAGCTCCACATCACGGCCCCATAAGTCATTGGCTTCGACGGACTCCACATGACGGCCCCATCGTTCATTGGCTTCGATGGCCCCACGGAACGAAACTTTTCTTTTGAAATTTGCATATTTTCCACATGACCACCACATGTCAGCGACACACAAAATGGCAAATATACAAGTTTCAACATAAAACATGGTCAATATGAAAACCCCCCTCTAGCTCCACATCACGGCCCCATAAGTCATTGGCTTCGACTGGCCCCACATGACGGCCCCATCGTTCATTGGCTTCGATGTCCCCACGGAATGAAGCTTTGCTTTGAAATTTGCATATTTGCCACATGAACACCACATGTCAGCGACACACAAAATGGCAAATATACAAGTTGCAACGTAAAACGTGGTGAATATGCAAATCCCCCTCCAGCTCCACATCACGGCCCCATTAGTCATTGGCTTCGATGGCCCCACATGACGGCCCCATCGTTCATTAGCTTCGATGGCCCCATGGAACGAACATTTTATTTGAAATTTGCATATTTTCCACATGACCACCAGATGTTAGCGATACACAAAATGACAAATGTCAAAGTTGCAACGTAAAACATGGCGAATATGCAAATCCCCCTCCAGCTCCACATCACGGCCCCATCAGTCATTTGCTTCGACAGCCCCACATGAAGGCCTCTTTTTTTCATTAGCTTCGATGGCCCCACAGAACGACCCCAATTAGGAAAAAAGCGGCCCACAAGGCAGCGAGAGAAGGATGGTGGGTCCGACGTGTATCCTGGCCCCCACCTGTTAGCATGTATTGGCCACGGCATGATCCGCCCCAACGCGGCCCCACCGGTCAGGCATGTAACGGTCGAGGCCTCGTAACGTAACGCTCAACGCCCGACCCGCACCAACACGGTCCCACCAGTCAGCATGTAAAGGTCAAGCCTTTGACCTGACGACATCTCCTCGTCCGATCGCCTGCGAGCACCCACAAGGGTTTCTCAACATGGTGAGGGGAAAAGTGAGGAAAAGTTAAGCGGCTGGAGAAAACTGAGTATAACTAATGAACCAAGGGCACGAAAATAGAAATCCCAAAATTAAATGGTAAAATCTAAATGAATTTAAGCTTATTTGTCAATGAGTATGAACATCCTTGAATTTCAAGCCGAATGACCAAGGTCATGGCAATATCTACATCATACTTTATATCAATGATCCCATTGTTGGAGATATGCCCTAGAGGCAATAATAAATGTAGTTATTATTATATCTTTGTGTTTATGATAAATGTTTACATTCATGTTATAATAGTATTAACAAGGAAACATTAATACTTGTGTGATTTGTAAACTTAAATTGAAGTCCCTGGTATAGCCTCTATACATCACTAGCTTGTTGGTTGATAAATGATTGTGGTAACATGTCATGAACATTGATATGTTATCAATAACAAGATCATATCGTTAGGAGAATGATATGGTGGACATACTCCTATAGATAAGCGTAGCATAAAGATCAAGTCATTTTAATAGTTCAATTGCTATATGCTTTCTGATACATAGTAACCTAATTCCTTCGACCATGAGATCATGCATCTCACCTTTACCGGATGGATGCTTTGATGACATCAAACACCACACCGTAACTGGGTGGCTATAAAGGTGGCATTGAGTGTTCGGAAAGTATTGGTTGAAACACATGGATCAAGAGTGGGATTTGTCCATCCATATGACGGATAGATATACTCTGGGCCCTCTCGGTGAAATGTCATCCAATTAGCTTGCAAGAATGTGACTGGCTCACAAGGGATCACATATCACGGGAACTAGGTATGCAGAGATACCGACGATCATAACCTCGGATAAGTAAACTATCGTGAGACAAAGGGAAATTGGTATCGTATGTAAGTGGTTCATTCGATCGCAAAGTAATCGTATAAATATGTGGGAGCCATATGAATTTCCAGATTCCTCTATTGGTTATTGATCGGAGAAGTGTCTTGATCATGTCCGCATAATTCACGAACCGTAGGGAGACACACTTAAGGATTCGACGTTGTTTGAGTAGTTATGGAATGATGAGAAAGAGTCCGAATGTTGTTCGGAGTCTCGAATGGGATTCGGGATATCACGAGGAGATCCGGAATGGTCCGGAGAATAAGATTCATATAAGGAAAGTCCCGTTTCGGAGTTGGAGAATGGTTCCGGTGTTTTCATCGGGAATGTTCTAGAAGGTTCCGGAATGTCCGGCACTCCGGGGGGAAGGGTACATGAATGTGTTATATCAAGTTGGTATGATTGCATCATGTACTCGGTGTCATCGCTGATCAAAATAGAGGGTTTATTCAAATCCTAGTTTGAAAAGTCAAATGGCTAGTTTGAAAGTCAAACGACAGTTTTTTGGAAAGAGGAGGAGTGGGAAACCGAGTTGGGGAGGAGTTCCCTCCTCCAACCGGCGGCTCCCCACCAAGCCGAGTTGGGGAGGGACTCCCCTCCCTCCCCTTGGCCGGCCGGCCCCTCCACCTATATAAGGAGGGGCAGGGCTCCCTCCTAGAGACACACAAGATCCTCTCCTCCAAACCCTTGTACCAAGCCGCCGCCGCCTCCATAGCCGCCGCCGGCCCTAGGGCACTCGTCGCCGCCGCCTAGGTGAAACCCTAGCCGCCGGCCTAGCCCCTCCTCGGCGTTTCTAAACTCTAGATCGTCGAGGAACTCTCTCATACACCACCATACTTGCTCCGGCTTAAGGCGAAGCCCTACGAGATCTCCCCTCTACTTCCGGTACCACGCCGTTGTGCTGCCGGAATCGCGAGGAGAGTGCTACAACCTCCGCTGCCTGCTGGAACAAGGGAGAGGAAGGTCTTCGTCAATCGAACGTGTGACCGATCGGGAGCGCTTACGCAGCGCCGGAAGGATCGTCTACGCGATCTTGAGATCGGGAAGAGTACGACTACATCACCCACGAGAATCCGCTCTCGTTAAACACTTTGGAATCTTAGAGGGTGAGTTATTCTATCGACTCGTTGCTACAATCTAGTAGATAGATCTTGGCTTGTTTGTTTGTATGCGGTAGAATTTTTTTGTTTTCCATGCTACGAAACCCTACACCCATGTCCAAGAATTTTCATGCCAACAAATTTGGCCATATTTTGAAAACAATCGAAGAGGTAGTATTTAGAAGAGTATGGATCGATCAGCTGGTCTCACGAGAAGGAGCCAAACCCGGCTATTTTCCTTGCTTAACTAATTTAGGGTCCTTTGTGATAAAATGTATGGACCTTATTTTCCCTTTTTAGGTCCTTTATATAGGATGTACTCGCACCGCCCATGTAAAATTCTAACCTAAAAGTATGTGGTAAAGTCAAAAATAATTCAAGTTTAGTTGTCAATGAGTATGAACGTTCTTGGATTTCAAGCCGAACGACCAAAGTCATGGCCATATCTAATGTTGATGATCCCATATCCAAGAATATGCATGCTCACAAATTTGGCCTTATTTTGAAAACAATCTAAGAGGTAGTAATACGAAGAGTATGGCCTGATCAGCTGCTCTCTCGAGAAGGATCCGAACCCGATTGTTTTCCTTGCTTAATTATTTTAGGTTCCTTTGTGCTAAATGTATGGACCTCGATGTAATTTTCCTATTTTTAAGGTCCTTGATGTAAAATGTACTCTCGTATCCCGTGTAAGATTTTAACCTAAAAGTAAGGTGTAAAATTTAATGAATTTAAACTTAGTTTGACTGAGTATGTATGAATGTATGAACATTCTTTGATTTCATGCTGAACGGCCAAGGTCATGGCCATATCTATTATAGTTTATATTGATGATCTCATGTCCTAGAATTTTCATGTTGACAAATTTGTCCATATTTTGAAAACAATCAAAGAGGAAGTAGTATTTAGAAGAGGTTGGCTCGATCAGCTGGTCTCTAGAGGAGCATCCATAACCGACTGTTTTCCTCCCTTAATTATTTGAGGGTCCTTTGTGCTACATATATGGACCTTGATGTAATTTTCCCTCTTTTTGGATCCTTGGCGTAAAACTTACTCCCACCACCCATGTGAAATTCTAACCTGAAAGTATGTGGTAAGATCTAATCGAATTTATGCTTAGTTGACAACGGGTATGATAATTATTGGATTTGAAGCCGTACAACCAAGTTCATGGCCATATCTACAGAAATACTTTATGTTGATGATCCCATGTCCAAGAATTTGCAGTCCGATAAATCTGGCCATATTTTGAAAATAATTGAAGAGGAAGTAGTATGAAGAGTATAGCTAGATCAGCTTCTCTCTCGAGAAGTAGCCGAACCCGATTTTTTTCCTTGCTTAATTATTTTAGGGTCCTTTGTGCTAAGTGTATGGACCTCGAAGTAATTTTCCAATTTTTTAGGTCCTTGATGTAAAATTAACTCCCACCGCCCATGTAAAATTTTAACCTAAAAGTAAGTGGTAAAATCTTAATGAATTTAAGCTTAGTTGTCACTAAGTATGAACATTCTTTGATTTCAAGCCGAACGACCAAGGTCATGGCCATATCTACATCATACTTTATATTGATGATCCCATGTCCAAGAATTTTCATGCTGACAAATTTGTCCATATATTGAAAACAATCGAAGAGGAAGTAGTGTTTAGAAGAGTATGGATCGATCAGGTGGTCTCTCGAGGAGCCAAACCCGGTTGTTTTATTTTCTTAATCATTTTAGGGTGCTTGGTGAAAAATGTATGGACATCGATGTAATTTTCCCTATTTTTAGGTCCTTGGCATAAAACATACTCCCACCGCCCTTGTTAAATTCTAACCTGAAAGTACGTGGTAAGATCTAAATGAATTTAATCTTAGTTGTCAACGAGTATGAACATTATTGGATTTCAAGCCGAACGAACAAGGTCAGGGCCATATCTAAATTGTACTTTATGTTGATGATCCCATATCCAAGAATTTGCATGCCGAAAAATCTAGCCATATTTTGAAAACAATCAAAGAGGAAGTGGTATGAAGAGTGTGGGTCGATTAGCTGGTCTCTCGAGAAGGAGCTGAACCCAATTGTTTTCCTTGCTTAATTATTCTGGGTCCTTTCTGCTAAATGTATGGACCTTGTTGTAAATTTCCTTTTTAGGTTCTTGATTTAAAATGTACTCCCGCCGCCCGTGAAAATTTTAACCTAAAAGTAAGTCTTAACATCTAAACGAATTTAAGCTTGGCTGTCAATGAGTATGAACATTCTTGGATTTCAAGCTAAGAGACCAAGGTCATGTCCATATCTACATCATAGTTTATGTTGATGATCCCATATACAAGAATTTGCATGCTGACAAATTTGGCCATATATTGAAAATAATTGAAGAGGAAGTAGTATGAAGATTATAACTCGAAGAGCTTCTCTCTCGAGAAGGAGCCGAACCCGACAGTTTTCCTTTTCTTAATTATTTTAGGGTCCTTTGTGCTAAATGTATGGAGCTTGGTATAATTCACTCCTTTTTAAGGTACCTGATGTAAAATGTACTCCCACCACCCGTGTAAAATTTTAACCTAAAAGTAAGTTGTGGTAGAATCTTTTCATGGTAAACAATATTGCCACTAGGAGTTTCCCCTATTGAAAAAATGAGAGCGAGAAGGGACCCAGAGGCGAGAGCATAGAGGAGGTAGCCCGAGAGCAACGAAGAGGAGGATTTGAAGGCGGTTCTATGTCAGAGAAAAGTTGATGGGTTCCTGACATGAGGTACGGTGGTAGTACACTATTACTAGTACAGTTCATGACCTTTACTATATATGCACGCAAAACAAATTGTGCTTTCTCCCTCCTTCGCTACCTCATCACCATCTACACACCCCAGCCGGCTAATATCTTCCTTGTCCACAATGTGGTGCTACGCACGTGCATCGACCAACCTCGTGTCGATGGCTCTATGTCTATGTGTGGCGTGTTCGTTAGCTGCGTTGGTGCGAACCATTTTGGGCCTTTTCTGGAGTAGTAGAGTAGCAATTCAAATTTCCCCGGTTTCCAAATTTTCATTTTCTTCCCAAACATCCGGGAGAAGGATATTCAAAAGATCGTCATTAGCAGTACTAGTACTAGTAATCTAGTAGTACACTACTTAAAGTGGTGGACAAGGGGTGCGTTAATACTACTATACGTCCCATCGCATTGGATCTAGATGAACACCATTATGATCTTTTTATTTTTTATTTTTTCGGGGGACACCACTATGATTTGGCCAGCCTTTCTACTCCCAACTACTCCACCTCCATTCGTTCCCTTTCACACCCTAGGAAGAGGAACCACCAAGCACGACCGCAGCAAGCTGGTTCGAAAGTGAGGAGCCCTATTTTTTTGCTAAGAAAAAGTAGCACTCCCTCCTTCCCAAAGAATTTAAGACGATTTGCCAATATTATGTAAAATTTGAAATATGAGTAAGTGGTAGATTGCTCTTAATCTCTACAACTATCTTTTGACGGTAGCCACCAAGAAATCAATGTACCAAAAATCTACGATATTTTTGAAAGATTCGATTTCTTTCCAAGCATTTGCATGTTGACCATCACAAGTCTTCACAACTTTTGAAAAAAAAAATCTGGCGATGATCCCATATCCAGGAATTTGCATGCCGACAAAATCTGGCCATATTTTGAAAATAGTCGAGAGAGGAAGTAGCATGAAGAGCATGGCTCGATCAGCTGCTCTCTCGAGAATGAGCAGAATGGTTTCCTTGCTTAATTACTTTAGGGTCCTCTGCGCTAAATGTATGGACCTCGATGTAATTTTCCTTCTTTTTAGGTCCTTGATGAAAAATATACTCCCACCGCCCATGTAAAATTCTAACCTAAAATTAAGTGGTAAAATCTAAATGAATTTATCTTAGTTGTTAATATGTATGAACATTCTTGGATTTCAAGCCGAACGACCAAGATCATGGCCATATCTATATCACACTTTGTGTTGATGATCCTATATACAAGAATTTGCATGCTAACAAATGTGGCCATGTTTTTAAAACAACAGAGAGATGAAATAGCATGAAGAGCATGGCTCACTACTAGGAAACCATCTATAGATAGACAAATATTTTGTGGCGCATATGTGTGACCATGCGCCACAAATAAACTCCAGTGGCGCATTTCAGGAAATGCGCCATAGAAATCTTCACACTTCTGTGGCGCATATAGGAAAACAATACGCCACAGAAGTTTGGTGGACCCGCCACTGGGTTTGGCTCCCTCACGTTCTATGGCGCGTATGGACATATGCACCACAGAAAGTGAGGCTAGGCCCCAGCACAGAATTCAGTTGACCAATGTTATATGACGCATATCTATACATGCGCCCTACAAGTTGTAACAGGGAATACAAGATTTCAACCACCCCTGGATTGCCTTTTAACTTTTGTAAAAATAAATGAAAATGATAAAAAAAATCAAAAAAATAATTCCTTTGAGATGTAGTTGTATTTTGGGGTATAGTTGTAGGGAAAATTATAAAACATGAATTTTGATGTATTTTGCATAAAAAGTTCATGGGACAGTAAAATGGCCGTAAATTTTGCATACGATGTCGGAAAGAAAAGTTTAATATACCAAAATGATCGTCTCAAAATTTTCTACCCGATTTCAACAGCCTTTTACAGCTTACCCAAATTCGAAAAGAGCAAAAAGTTCTGGCAGAAAGAAGATTTTTTCCTGCAAAAAAATAAATAAGGGGGACCAACTTCTATGGCGCATTGCTTCAATATGCGCCACAAAAGTGTTGGGCGGGATTCTAAATTTGAATCCCGCCGCCCCTTCTCCCTCTCATATCCTCTTCTCCTCCTCCACCATTCTCCTCCTCCACTTCTTCTCTCCTTCTCCTCACCTTCTTCCTCACCCTCTCCTCCTCCTCCCTCCTCCTCCACTCCGATGAGCTCCTCCTCCTCCACCCCGGTGAGCTCCTCCCTCCTCCCTCATCCACCCCGGTGAGCTCCTCCTCCTCCCACCTCCCTCCTCCCTCCTCCCTCCTCCCTCCTCCTTCCTTCCTCCTCCCTCCTCCCTCCTCCCACCTCCCTCTTCCCTCCTACCTCCTCCCTCCTCCTCCACCCCGAGGAGCTCCTCCTCCGGCGACCTCCCTCCTCCCTCCTCCTCCACCCTGGTGAGCTCCTCCTCTGGCGACCTCCTCCTCCTCCAGCGGCCTCCTCCTCTCCTCCACCGGTGACCTCCACCTCCTCCTCCGGTGATCCCCTCCTCCACCGGCGGCCTCCTCCTCCTCCTCCTTCGGCCACCATCGGCCTCTTCCTCTCCTCCCCCGATGACCCCCACCTCCGACAATACTCACCTCTGGCAAGATCTGGCCGGTTTTTTGAATTTTGAAAAAATATTCTATGGCGCATATTGGAAAAATGCGCCACAGAAGTTTGAGATCTGGTTGGGGACTTCTGTGGCGCATTTTGGCAATATGCGCCACAGAAGTTTTTGAGACTTCTGTGGCGCATTTCAATATGCGCCATAGAACTTCACTTTAGTGGCATGATAACAGTGGAGCATCCCATATGCGCCACCGAAGTTGAAAAATAGTGCGCCACTGATGAGGTTTTTCCTAATAGTGTGAGGGTCTTCTCTTGCAGTAGGCTGAGACTCTTCATTATTTTCATATTCTTTTGATTCTTCATTTGGCTAAGACATTTCATCCTCATCTTCTTCATTATTATCCTCAGTTTTAGCATCAGAGAGAGATACATCACTTTCTTGATCTTCAGAATTCCCATTAGCTTCATTTTCATTGGGAGATTTTCCTGCAATATATTTCTTCTTAAGAGCCTCTTTCTCTTTCCTTTTTGGATTTACATTAGGATAATCAGGATCCTGAATGCTACAGCCTCCCCTTGTGTTAACTCCACAAATTTGCTTCTTCTCATTAAGAATCTTTTCATACAAGTTATTTTGAAGATAAATCATTTGTTCAACTTGATTGTTCATCATTTTGCAATGCTTAATAGTCATCTTAAGAGAGTAAACATAAGAGCCTACTCTTTTATGAAGAACATTAATATTATGAGATTTCTCTATTATTTCCCTTTCAATATTATGATCAAATGTTTCTTGACGAGGAGCAAAGTTGCTAGAATGATCAACATAAGATATTTCAGTAGGAGGTTATACGTTTCCATTACTTTTAGAAGAACATATAGCATGAACTTGAATAGGGAAGCAGGGTTTATCAAATAGGAGGTTATACCTTCCCATTTCAGAAAGTTCCTTTAAATGAGAAGATTTAATACCCCTTTCCTCCATAGAATTATGAGCTTCTTCCATGTCTTCATTAGATAATGTGTGAACACCTCTCTTGTTATGAATCTTCTCACTTTTCTCTTCTTCTTCAATATGCCAATCATGATAATTCTGAGAAATAGTATTCAATAATTCCTTAGCTTTCTCAGTAGTCCTATCACTAAAAATATTTCCTGCAACACTTTATAGAAAGGATCTAGAACTTCTAGTTAGTACATTATAAAATGCATCAAGCAATTCATTATCCTTAAAACCAAGAGCATGGCATCTCCTTCCAATGGCACAAAATCTCCCCCAAGCTTGAGGAATACTAATTTCAATTTTCGTAGCATGTATTTTACTATCGGAGATATACTTATGGAAAAACAAATACAAGCATGCTTCCTTACTAGTAGTATACTTATGAGCTAATGATTTGTACCAAGTTTTTGCATCTCCTCCTAAAGAGAAGGGAAACCGTTTTAAGAAATAATAGCATTGTTGTATCTCAGTTTTTCCAAATAGGCAAGAAATATCTTATAAATTCATTAAGTGCTCATAAGAAAATTATTCTACTTTTCCATATAACTTAGATGCTTCAAATATTTCTATTATTTCGGGGTTAACTTCAAAATTATAGTTCTTTCTTTAATGAATATTGCAGGTTCATTGCATTTACTAGCAATAGGAAATAATTCTACTAGAGAAAATGTACTCAAGCTAGCTTCAAATTTATCCAAGTCCTCTAGGTGAAGACTCATAATAAAAGATTTAGTAAAAGCAATATCCTCTTCACTAGGTGTCTCTTTAGAACTAGTATCAATATCTTTTTCATTAATAATCTCATCTTTATCACATTTAGATTCTATATCATCATTGGACAAGGACGTAGATAAATTAGGCGCCCCCTCTTTATCTTGGCCATCATCCAACAAATATTTTTCAGTAGGTGTAGACATCCTAGATAATGGTGAATTTTCTAGGGCAGTAGATTTATTTTTTGTAGCAGGAGTAGTAGCAGCATTAGGTGAAAAGTGTGGTCAAGAAGGCATATCCGTACCTCTCCTGATAGTAGAAGGCACAATGTCCTTCTAAGCAGCATCCTTACTCTTTCCCATGATGAGAGTCAAGTAATTATAGCAATTATAACAAGTGGTCTTACCAATAAAGCTAGGTTCCCCGGCAATGGCGCCAGAAATGTCTTGATGTCCACAAGTATAGGGGATCACTAAAATCTTCAATGGGAAGTATTACCCATATTTATAGTTTGTCTCAAGTGGAACACAAGAATATCAATAATACTTTAGAAGTTGAGACGTCACTCTCAACCACACCTATATATCAATAAACTCACAAAGAAAGTGGTGATTTTTGGCAGTTGATTTAGAACAATAAACGAAAGCAGTAAATAATTGCAGCAGATTTCCAGTTTTCACCGGATGTTGTGTTGTGAAACTTTCAGTGGCTAAAGCACATGCATTAAGTGGTAGCAGAGTGTTGCATGGATTATTTTCATCATACAATATATCATAATAACATGTAATTTATCTCTAATTTAGTTGTGTGTAGAAGTGTGCTCCAAACATTATCATGCATTGAATTTGCATAATATCTTTTGTCCTTCCTGCCCATTTCATAGGGGCCAACTTGGAACTACGGGCACTTAAGATATCCCTTTTCAAATAGACTGGAATAAAGCATTAACACTTCATCAACACACACTATCCTCAAACTATCATACGTTCCCATTGTTTTCGCTAACTGTCAACTTAGGGTTCACAGGTTCAACATAATAATAGGTAATACACTTTGAAAATACATACCAAACTCAAATATATGATGGGGTAATAAAAGTTCAGTACTGAAATCATGTCACTTGGGCCCTAGCAACAAGTATTAGACATAGCAGAAGTGTACCAACACTCATACAAGAATGTCCACAAGATAAACACCTTAAATCTTGATACATATGGATGATTACATAATGAATCTCATCCAATCCCCATCCACCGCACATGCCCATATAAAATTACTCACACATGATGATGGGGGATGAACTCATGGTCATTGATGATGATGTTGATTATGATGGTGGTGGAGAAGACCTTGAAATCCCCCTCTCCAATGTGGAGAGCAGGACCAATCTAATCCCTGAAACGAAGATTTTGATGGTGGCGCCGCTCTGTTTTGTGAAAAGCTCCCTCCCCCGGATACCTAGGTTTTTCAGGTATATATGGGGGTACGCCAAAGGAGGGGCCAAGACAATGCTCCACGAACAAAAGGGCCTGGAGGGCGCGCCCACCATTACTAGGTGCAATCTTTGGTCTCTTTTGGGACTCGTAGCTCCTCTAGCTTAATTCCAAAGCCCAGACACCAAAGCCCTGCGAAAACTGACAGAAAAGCAGACTTTTGCTAAAAACAGCGTTAGATTTAGTATTTTTATCCAAGTATAGGAAATTTCGGAGAAAATCATCGATCAAAGTACTTGGAAAAGTAGAAACATTTGAGATGTATCAATGTGGTACTAGCTGAGGGTGGCGAACGGAGACGGGGTTTTTCAAACTTAGAAAAAACCGTCTGAGTGCACCGTTTCTAAGTAACGAGTTTGTACTAGTGTAAGAACCTAGGGATCGCGTGCTTGGAGAGCCAACCCCACACAAGATCCAGACTGGCAGACATGCAGTAGTGCTAGTCTGCTCGGTGCAAGAGACGCGCGATATGGCGACATGAGCGCACACTGCCACGTTGAGAACATGCACTCTATATCTACGCTGTGTGGTGACCGACCCTTGTGGTGTCCCCTTACCCTTATTAAAGTAGGCTCAGGTCAGACGAGAGAAGGGAGGGGATTTACTAGCTAGAACCTTTCCGGGGAAGGAACCATTATAACTATGTTCATCGACCAGATAGTTGATAGTTGCAGCATGTAGAGGTCCGCAGATCACGGTCCTGAATCTAGGTAAAAGAATTAAACCCTATGTATTTATCTGTGTGTGTTCGTCTAACTCGGCGATCAAGCTCGCCGGACGTTTCGTCCTGGCCAAAATAACAAAGGAAATCTCCATCCCGGTATTAAATATCAAGACACGACAATGCCCTAACCAATGTTCTGTCGGTGAATGCTAGATCCCGTTGTTCACGGGGAGTGGATATTGTGGTCTTCAATGGTGTATATGGAAAGGACGATTGCAAATTTCCCAATCCCTTATTGCATGTTTAGTGATTATTGGTTGTTTTGCAGCTTGTTACTCATCGCTTATTAAAATCCAATTTAGATGTCTCGCTAGTAGAAACAGGCCTTTGGTTTGGAGCTGTTATGGGCATTAGTCTCCGTTGTGTTTGGGATCGGGACTAGTGTGAGCACTAGTCCTGGTTCATCTCGATTTCAACGGCTAGGAGGATGCACGTGACTAGTCCCGGTTCGTTGGGGACCTCTAGTTCCGGTTGGTAATACTAGCCGGGACTAAAGGTTTGGCGCCAACGGCTAGGACCCAGGGGACCCTATAGTCCCAGTTGGTGTTACAAACTGGGACTAGAGGTCATGAACTAGTCCCAGTTTGTAACACAACCAGGATTAATGTTTATATATATATGCACTACTTCTTCCCCGCGCGATCCCATGGCCATCTTGCTCCAAGCTAGCTCAAGTTCATCCTCATTTTTTGTCCAAGATTTGTTAAGATTTGGTGGAACCCATCACCAAGGTTATACTAGGTTAGCAACTTCATTCTTTCATCTCTCATTGTTAGTTTAGCTCAATGCTCTAGAATTAGAGAGGGGTTTCATGCTTTAGAAGTAGAGGGAATTTTAGATGTGTAATCTTAGGCAAATTTTGATTATGCAAAAGTTACTAAAAGTTGAGATGTGTAATTTTAGATTTTCAGATCTCAGAATTGAATAAGGTTTTTTCTACAAGATCAATAATTAAATAATCAACATTGTTTATGTTAATGATTTTGTCCAATTCAAAAATTGGTGCATGTAAAATTATATATATATATGTTGTTAGTACACACTAAATTTTTAGATTTCAACAAGTAAATGAAGTGAAAATGATTCAAGATTTTTATATGATCCAAGATTTTAATTATAATCCAGATGAGCCGGCCATAGATGTCCGGTTCTCCCCGTATGTCTAACGCATTCATTAAAGGCGTGCATTCTTTTCTCGATGTGGCTGAGGGAAACAAGCAGAATGGTTTTATGTGTTGTCCATGTTGTGTCTGTTGGAATGAGAAGGATTACTCTTCCTCAAAAATCATTCACATCCACCTGATTTAGTCCGGTTTCATGTCCGGCTATAAGTAGTACAAAGCATGGAGAAAGAGGGATTATGATGGAAGAGAACAAAGAAGAAGAGAATGATATCAACTATCCAATGTTCCCTAAATACGGTGGAAGACAATAAACAAGAAGAAGGTGAAGAACAATCATCATATGAGACCGCTGATGATCTTTGTTAGGCCATTCTTGATGCACAAAGAGAATGCGAAAATGAAAACGAGAAGAAGAAGTTGGATCACATGTTAGAGGATCACAAAAAATTGTTGTACCCAAATTACAAAGATGGAAACACAAATCTCGCTACCACACTAGAATTACTGCAATGGAAGGCATCGAATGGTTTATTTGACAAGGGATTTGAGAATCTACTGAAAATAATAATAAAAGAAACTTTCAAAGGATAACGAATTGTCTGCCAATATATATAAGGCAAAGAAGGTTGTATGCCCTCTAGAATTAGAGGTGCATAAGATATATGCATGCATTAATGACTGCATCCTATACCACGGTGAGGAGTACGAGAATAAGAATGAATGCCCGGTATGTGGTGCATTGCGGTATAAGATCAGACGAGATTATCCTGCTGATATTGAGGGAGAGCAGCGCCCCAGAAAGAGGGTTCATGCAAAGGTTATGTGGTATGATCCTATAATACCATGTTTGAAACGTTTGTTCAGAAACAAAGAGCATGCTAAGTTGTTGCGATGGCACAAAGAAGACCGCGGGAAATACTTGATGTTGAGACAGCCCGCTGATGGGTCGCAGTGGAGAAAAATCGATAAAGAGTACCCGAGATTTGTAGATGACGCAAGGAACTTAAGGTTTGGTCTAAGTACAGATGACATGAATCCTTTTGGGGAGCAGAGCTGCAGTCATAGTATCTGGCCTATAACTTGATGCATTTATAACCTTCCTCCTTGTCTATTCATGAAACGGAACTTCATTATGATTCGAGCGCTCATCCAAGGCCCGAAGCAACCCGGCAACGATATTGATGTGTACCTAAGGACATTATTTGAAGAACTTCTATAGGTGTGGCACGACGAAGGTGTATGTATGTGGGATGAGCACAAATAGGAGCCACTTGACCTATGAGCATTGTTGTTCGTAACCATCAATGTTTGGCTTGCTCTTAGTAACCTTTCAGGATAGTCAAACAGGGGATACAATGCTTGCACGCATTGTTTAGACGATAATAAAAGTATATATTTGGATAAATGTAGGAAGAATGTGTACCAGGGGCATCGTCGATTTCTTCCGCCCAGGTATCCCGTAAGAAATAAAGGAAAGCATTATAAAGGTGAGGCAGATCACCGTAAGAAGCCTATACGATGTACTGGTGATGATGTATTTGGTATGGTCAAGGATTTGGATGCAATAGTAACCTTTGGAAAGGGTCCTAGCAGTCAATCTGTTTCGAATGATGCTAACGGACACGCATCCATCTGGAAGAAGAAATCTATATTTTGGGAGCTACCCTATTAGAAAGTTCTAGAGGTCCACTCTGCAATCGATGTGATGCACATGCTGAAGAATCTTTGCGTGAATCTACTCGGCTTCATGGGCGTGTATGGGAAGACAAAAGATACATTGGAAGCACGGTAGGACCAGCAAGGTATGAAAGACCGAAATGGCCTACATCCAATGAAGACGGATAAAGGATGTCTAAGATATGCCAGCTACTCTCTTACCAAATAAGAGAAGGAAATATTTTTTGAAGTCTCGAGCAGTATGAAAGTCATGTCTGGCTTCTCGTCGATTATAAAGGGAATAATAAATATGGCAGAGAAAAAATTCCTGAACCAAAAGTCTCATGACTACCACGTGCTTATGATGCAATTACTTTCGGTTGCATTGAGGAGTATTCTATCGGAAAATGTTTGACTACCCATTGTGAATCTATGTGCATTCATCAATGCTATTTCTCAGCAGGTAATCGATCCAGAAATTTTACCAAGGTTATAAAATGATGTCACCCAATGTCTCGTTAGTTTTGACTTGCTGTTCCCACCATCCTTGTTCAATATTATGACGCATCTCCTGGTATACCTAGTAGATGATATTACCATTTTGGGTCCTGTATTTCTACACAATATGTTCCCCTTTGAGAGGTTCATAGGAGTCTTGAAGAAATATGTTCATAACCATGCTAGTGAAGGGAATATGCCCTAGAGACAAATAATGATGTTAATTTTTGGCATATTTCATAAATTTTATGATTAAGTTTTATATCATGCTATAACTGTATTGAAAGGAAACATCAATACACATGTGATATACAACAAGCAGGAGTTCCCAGTTAAACTCTAGTCACTGGTTCATTGGTCAACGGATGATCAAGGTTTCCTGATCATGTTGGTGCCACGACAACAATTGACAATAAATTCATTTCATTAGAGAATGAGATGGTGAACATACCCTATCTATAGCATCGTATCATGATCATTTCACAGAGTTCAAGTTACAATCATTAGGAAACATAGTGACTCTTTCCTTAGAATGTGAGACCATATCTAATCACTATCTCCCAAGGATACTTTGATGTCACTTAACGTCGCTTAGTGGAATGGTGATCATAAGAGTGACATTAGGTATTTAGAGAAACAGGTTGAGGCGTATGTGTCAATAGCGGGATTTTTCCATCCACGTGACGGAAGATACTCTAGTCCCATCACATAAGTTATATCCATAAGCCGAGCAGTGTGTGACTAGGTCACGAGGGATATTACTTATCTAATCTAGTAAAGTATTGATTGTCAGTAACGAGGTTGAACCTGACATGGTGATGTCATTTGATCAAGCCTCATACAATACAAGTATCGCAAATAAAAAGTAATAAGTCATAGCGTTTACAGTTCAACGACAAATTTCCTGGAATGCACAGGTGGTCATCATGGGCATTCAGGTCCATCTGATGATCATTGGTCAGAGAGGAGTCTTGACCATGTCTGGAGTGTTCTTGAACTATTGGGTAGCACGCTTAAAGGCTTGACGAAGCTTCATATTGTTAATGGCTTATTCAGAATCACTAAAGAAATGAGAAGAGAGAAACCAGAAATGTTCTAGAGATATCCGAAGGTGTTCGGAGAGAGAATAAAGAAAAAAGGACCAAAAGGAGTTTTTGATAAATGATGATTTAAATATATATTTATTATATGTTAATTGTGAATTAATATATTATAAATAAATATTTGAATAAAAATTTATAGAGGCATCTTTATTATAGGCAAACAAATGGAGGGATTTTACCTAAAAAGAAATGGATGAAAAAGTAAAAAGAAAACAACAAAGGGGTTGGTTTTAGCCAACCTAAGTGGGTAGCGGATACTATGGGCCACGCTGGGAAGTAGCCGCTACCCGCCGATGCCACATCCGCTCGACCCCGTCCCAACAGGAGCTCGCGCGGGAGCAGCCGGGCGGGTGGACTAGGCTAGCTCACGGGCCACCCACATCCCACTTGGTCACCACCACTACCGCCACCTCCGCCTGGGCGATGCACGCACGTGCGCGCTAGCGGGCCATTCCACCTGGGGCCAGCGCTCGATACCGCCGCTATCATCTGCTTGCGGGCCGCAGCGGTGGGCAGGCGGCCCACCTGGCCATCGCCTTGCTTTCTACTGCTGCTTTGGGCCACTCGGTGGGCACCTTGGCCCACCCGTCTAGCAGCGGAATTTTGACCCTTTTCCTATTTGTTTTAGTCCCACATGGGGCACCTAAGTTGGAGGGATCCCCTCCCTACTCCTATATAAAGAGGTGACCATAGGAGGATTAAAATACACCAGAAAATATAGAAAAGGCCTGTGTAGCCTATCTCTTCTCTCTTCTCTCTCTCTCTCTCTCTCTCTCTCTCTCTCTCTCTCTCTCTCTCTCTCTCTCGCGACTGTGGCCCCCTTGTCAGGGTTGTGCGAGTGAGGAGTTCTTCACCGTGGAGTGCCTTTGTGCTACGGTATTTGGAGCCAGGAGATCTACTTCCACAATCTCGACTGGATCGGGGAGAAGCGGGAGTCGTCGTCAGGAATCGTACGTGTGTGACTCCCTCTAACGATACCGTGCTTTCTACGCTAGGAGTTTTCAGAGCCGTTGGACTTTGTGACCTCGAGGTCAGCATCGGGTCGTCTTCTTCAACCACGTTCCTCGTGGTATGTTAACCGTGCTCGGTCTTCAAAGGTATGAATATTGTATCCCTCCTACTAATGCATTACTAGTAGATAGACCCTAGCATTAGGGTTTCGGTCGTAGGAATTTTTTTTTTTTCTACCCTCAAACCCCAATAGCTATGCCATAAGAAAGCATATCCAAGGGCTATGGAACAGAGGAGGTCATTGTGTTTTATGTTGACTTTATTCCTGAAATTAAGCCGATTGTCGTTCCTGAATCGCGGCATGAGGGGAGGCTGAGTGGAAAAGGCATACTAGGAAGGAAATAGTCGGGGGGATAACCCCTGGGTGAGGAAAGCCAGGCCTAAGTAGGTCGGCTCCAAAATGTGCAGGCCGTCTGGCGACCAAGCAAGACAACTCTAGCCGGTTGGTTAGTCCCGCCCAGCTGGGCTTAAAGCTTTCCCACCTGCCCCGTCCACCCGGCTAGCCTCAGATTCGATGGAAATCGTAGAGGGGGAGACGCTCCTTGCGGGGTATGCCTTTGGTGCCTCTCGTCATCAGACAGGCTGGCACGCCGCCCTGACCGGTGCTACCTGATGAAGATAAAGTAAAGCAATCGTCTAACCGCCAAAGGAGTCCCGGGTGACGGTTAAAGCAAGGATGACACTACAAAGGAAGCCCGGGTGACCGATAAAGAAGTGGGTGACGCTAAAGAAGGGATGTGCGGTGACCCAACATACCACTTCATCTATAGTACACTATAGTCGTGGACATGACATCCACAGAACACCGTTCCGTAAATATCACATCCCTCAGAGTGGTACAACAGAAACATTGCGGGTCCATATTACAAAGGTACACACATTATTATTATTACAATACCGGAAGTTCAAGAATTCCAAAAGATCCAACTTACAAACCAAAATATAAGATGTTCAGCGGAAATTTAAAAGTAACAACTCCGACTAGGAGTGGGGCTCAACAGCTTATTTTATAAAGTTCATGTTGCTCGGCTCCGTTAGTTACTACTAAATAGACCCTTAAGTGGACTCGTTTTCATCGACACCGTAACGGATCTCTTAGTCCATGCCTTCAACTCCTCTGGATAGATTAGGTTCCTCGTAGAACACGTCTTCTTGGCATTCGGCTGCATACATTGGCACGTCTTTGGAATCCTCAGAGTCTAAGCAATGGATCAAAGGAAAGAATGAGTAACATCGTTACCCAACAAGTTCATTATATGCAAGGTGGGAAGTTTGATTCTCTAACTACGACCTCGGATTATAAATCCTTGGCACTATGCAGTTTTTGTAAATATTTCTTCAAAGATTGATTTTATTCTGAAAGACTATGACAATCGGCCTTCACAGGTTGACTAGAACTTTCATGGAGTTCCTTTCCTGCTGCGTTCGTAGCACCTTCCCGGAACAGGGAGTAACAAGTTACAGTTCTTACACTCTGCAGAGGTGCTTTACTTTACCCATGAGAGATCAACTCCTTGTTGCACAACCGGGCGTACTTTCCCGTCCACAATTCCAGGTTGTGGGGCCCAATAGTTGGTCCAAGACAATCACTGCCCCTTCGCGACCCCGCATGCCTCCTTGGTGTACACCATGCCCACATAATGAATTACGACAATGGTTTGTACAAACCGTTAGATGCCAGAACTATCATGGGACGTTGAGGGTTCCCACCCATACGCTGCATATCCTCTACGAATTACCAATTAATATGCACGCTACAAGGATAACAGCCACGACATGCACATCCGGCTTCATGCGAGAGGAAGAAGATACAGCTGACTTCTGTCCCATTCCAAATCTCATGGGTAACGCGTAATATACAGCGCTAGAATCACTAATGTCAGGGGTTATTAAGTCTCTACTTGATTATCATTGTTGCAATTAGAACTCTAAGTTCTATTGCTCCATCATATCACCACTTAGGATGATATCTATAATTTCTTTATTTGTGAAAATAATATTTTCTTTCTTTTATAGCATATATGATAACACACAATTTGCAATTACTTTGATAAAGACTCTTCAAAGGACATGAGCAAGTGATGAACTTGCCTTGTGATGGAAAGGTAGTGAAGTCTGATGCTTGCACTGGACCTTGAGCTTCAAGTTCTACAAAAACATCATTATTGCCCGGTAAGGACAATATTTAAAGAAGCAAAATGATTATGCAAGTAATGTAATGCATTATTTAAATTTATATGCATTTACCCCCAAAATTTCCTTTTTTAATAACAAAGGATTTATAAATATTTCTTTTTAATATTTATAACATATTGAGTTATTTTATTTATTTTCTCTTTATTTGACTTTTATTAATTTAATAGTTCTTTTAGGAATTATTAATTATACATTAATTTTATTACTAAATATTTATTTAGTATTTTTCAAAAATACTATAATATTATTAAATAATGGAAGTGATTTTTATTTATTTTATCACCTTTCAATAATTTTGTAAGATTCCATAAGGAATATTTAAATTACAAAATTCTTATAAAAATTTTAATGTCAAAAATTTGATATCTTATTTTATTTGGACATAATGGATTATTGTGAATCCAAAAATATTTTATTTATAATTTGTGGACTTCTATTTTATTTTCTATAATTTAATTTAGGTTAGGGGCATTTTGGTCTTTTCTAATTGATCAACAGAATTATTAAATAACTTGGGCTGGCCCCTTGGGCTTATTGGGCCGAGGTGGCCCAATAGGGCAGGGTCAAATGACTACCCCGAAGGGTTTTGGACCACCCAGCCCACACTGCCTCCTCTCTCTCCCTCGACCTTATCTCCTCCTCCTCTGACTCGCCCGTGCCGATGCCGCCCGTCGATTCTCGTGTCGCCGTTGCGCCGCCGTGGTGCGAGTTGGGGTTGTCGACGACGCTTGTTCGTTCTATCCACTTGGATTTGACTTTGGGGCTTCCCTGTGGTCAGTTCCACCCCATTCCCGAACCCAAGGGTTCAGAAAAGATGATGTCGCCGTCCCCGCGATCCCGCCTGTGGTGGTGTGCTGGTCTTGTGCGCTGCTGCGGCCGCCTCCGTGGCAGGTGCAGGTTGCAGCGCCCCTCTGGGTGCTCCCTGTGCCGCCACGGTTCGTCGGCCCCTCTACTTCCTCTTCGATGCATCAGCGAGGACCTCGGGTATGGTCTCTGTGGTGTTTGTCCATGCTACTGCCTTGATCCTTTTTGGTGTGTAGCTAGTGGCTTCTGATGTTGAGTGATTATGTGCTAATTGGGTTAATCTCGGAATTAGGGTTCATAATCCCCTGTTGATCATATCTATGATGTTTTAGATCAAGTGTTGATCAGATTTGATCCTGTGAAATGATTTCTTGCTGCGGTTAAGGATTGATAGTAGCTTTGATGTTACTAGTTGCCTGTTAGATTGGTCCTAGTGGTAATTCACCATGATCCATGCTAGTTGTTTCAATCAAATCCTTAATTGGATTATGTTGTTGATCTGAGGTTTACTCTACTGTCAGATTACTCATACTGACAGTAGTTTTCTCTCAGTGGTTAATTACTGCAATCATAATATGGTTTTGTTTGAGATGATACACTCTGAATCAAATCATTATAAGTAATGATTTTCTGTGGATGTATAGATTCCTTTTAAATGTTGATTCCTGGCACTTAGCTTCAGGAAAATGATATATAATGATTTGTCCCTTTTCCTGTGGTAACTAAGCAAAGATGATTTTAGATCATTAAGAACTTGTCCTTGTGATGCCATTGTATTTTGGCACACAAGTGATTAGTTTTTTATTTCTATCTTAGTTTGATTATGCTTGGGATTAGAATTGATAAGATGATATGCAAGCTTTTATTATTATTCCTTCCTATGATGTGTGTCTGAGGCTCTAGGATTTAATTCCTAGTTAGTTGGGCAATAATTTGTTTGAATCTTATAGGATCAGGGGTGCTACTCTCTTTTTGAGAGACGTGCCCTGATCTGATAGGATCAAATGGAAATGATTTAAGTTGCAAAAATAACACTGAACCCAATGATGCTGGTCTGAGGGTTTAGTGTTTGTGGTTGAGCTTGATTTCTTATCCTTATACTAGAATTCTCTAGGATAGATTCACCCCTCTTGGGTGCATATTGAGAGATCATTACATAAAGCAACACATGCTTTTGTTTAGATATTCTGATGAAAGCATGTGATGGTTTTATGAGACTCACCAAAAGATTTGATGTTGGTTTAGTAGATTGTTGATCTTGAGATTGGTCAGGATCTTGATCTTCTTTAACTGTGCTCCTGAGCTTGCTCTTGAGCTTGCCTGCTCCTCCTAGCTCCTGGTCTTGACCTTGCTATCCACCAGATCCATCCCCCTCCTTATGTCACCATCCTGGTGATGTTTGGGTTGAACTGGGTGGTTGGTTTGGTTGTTGTTCTTTGTTGAACTGTTGTTCACCCTGGCTGTGTGTGGCATCCCGCAAAACCACTACTAGAAAATCGCGTTGAATTTGTGCATTGCATCGTCATCATCATGCATAGTTTGCATAAAACTATTTTCGAAAACCCCGATTTGTTTTCCAAACGCTCCATCTTATTCAAACTCCAAAACCGGGTCGCCGGATTATTTTTGTTTTGTTGCTATCGGGTTGCAAACGGCCCAATTAAACTAAATAAAAGATTTAATTGTTTAGTTGGGGGCAGTCGAACGGGCCGAATGACCCGAACGACCACCCCGTATTTAACAGATCGGTCCACCCCAATCAGCCCCCACCTAAATCCTAGTCCCACCAAATTCTATCCTACCCACCAACCGCAGACCGCCACCTCACCCTCTCACCCTTTTCCTACCCACTTGCCACCTCACCCATCCAGCCACCTAAATCCTTTTTCATACCTACAACTCCACCCACACCCCCTCTCCACCTCACCCCAACCTATCCTAGCACGCCACATCAACAACCCCAAAAACCCCACCAATCCCACCCTGCCACATCATCCCTCAAACCTCCCCCTCTCTCTCCTCTCTCTCCAGCTCACACCGCGCCCCAGCTACACGCACCCGGTCCGCCCCCACACACGTCCCCCACCTGCCACTGACCTCCCTGGCCCACGCAACCAAACCCACCACGCACACCCGGTCAAACCCACCCAGACCGAGCCACTCCCCCCCTCTGGGCCCCGCGGGACCCACCCTGTCCCCCACCTACCACGCCTGCCCCGCTCATCCCCAACCTCCCGTCGCGCGCCGCAGCGCTCCTCGCCCGCCCGCCATGGCCATGGCCCCCTCCGCCTTGGGAGGCCGCTCACCTTGGTCCGCCCCTCAGTTCCTCTCCTCCGCAGCGAGCCATACACGCCGCCGTCCCGGCCACCACCTCCAGCTCTCCGCGCGCCTCCTCCGACCACCTCCAGGCCTTGCCCGCAGCCGACGTTCCCTCCCACCTCGGCGGCGCCCCTCCCGCCGCCGTTACGCCTCTCTCGCCCGCCAGCGCCTCTCTGGGACGCGCCACCTCCCAGCAGGCCGCCGCCTCGCCTTGCCGAGCTAGCGCGCGCGCCTCCATCCGCCCCGCCAAGCTCCGCCGCCGCGCGCCTCGCTTCCGCCCTGCGCTGGCCTCCACCGCCCGCCTCCCGCCCGCTGCGTCTGCCTCAACTGCGCCGCGCCCGCTCGCGTCGCCGCCTGCCCCTCCTACCACACCGCCCGTCCTCGCTGGGCGCCGCCGGAGTTGCGCGCGTCCCCGTGCCCCACCTCTGGCCACCGCGAGCCCGGCCCCGACCTCCACCGCCCACGCCCGGAGCCTCGCAGCGCAGCACCGCTGTCCCCCTCCACCGCCAGTCCGCCGCGGGCCCCACCTCGGGGCCTGATCCGAGCCCCCTCGCGAACCGGGCCCGCATCTCCTCGGTCGGCAAGACCCTCCGTCAACAGTCCGAGGACAACCCCCGGAGACCGATCCCGGAGCCGGTCCGAAGACCACATGGGCGACGAGTTCACCTTCCAGGAGCCGAACCCGAAGGACTCCGACAGGGACCCACAAGATCTGCTTCCTGGACGCGCCATGGTTTCGGTGGAACCCCTCGCCAAGATCTTCACGAACCCCGGAGGCCAAGCCTCGACACCCCGAACCCGGTACCGCGTCAAGATCAGCCCCTCGGACCGACAAGTACCTCCCGCGAACGCCAAACCCCCAACCGGAAGGACGCCAAGATCGCCACATGTACCACAAGTACCGCACCCCGGACGCCTAGTACTCCACCCCGAAGCCAAGGCCGCCTCGATGGCGCGGAACCGACAAGAGCGTCGCAGCGACAAGAACGACAGCAACCAGTACGGTACCGATGCCCCGACGCCAGTCCAAGTACTCCTTCATGGAACGCCGAGAACCCCCGGATGCGCCAAGACCTACCCCTGAGTCCGAGGACGAACCCGTCGAACCCTGGACCCCCGAACCCCAGCTCCGTCAAACCCTGAGACCGACTCCGAACCCCGGAACCCTAACAAGATCGCCGAACCCGAATGTGTGAACCCTTTCCTCGAACCCTATTGTATAACATATCAACTTGGCGCACAATGATTGTTCATGCATGCATCTTATCATGTGGTTTGGGGGCCTTATGCCGGTTCACCTAATAATTAAATATGGGGCCCATATGCGGGCAAATCTAGCCTTATATCGGCCTCATTTAAACTTGTGTAGCGAACCGGTATCTTACCTTGCCTTGTTATACAACATTTAAATTGCGGGGATCTAAATAACTTGAACCACCTAATTAATTGTCGGGACCCCGGTTCCGCTTAATATGACCTAATTGCATCGCACCTTTGCCATGCCATCCATCATGCATGCATCATGCCAATCTTCTGCCGTTGAATTGAATATCGCATCCGGTGTTTCTTCTAGTGTTTTGGTTCTTCATGATAAGGCCGTTGAGTTGATGTGAGCTTCGCCCCGATCTTCGGTTGAACCCTTCGACAATGTTTTCAGGCGAGCATCTCCCCCTTTCTACCTATCTTACTTTTATAGTCTTTATTCCCTCCTGTTGATCTATTGCTATC
The DNA here is from genome assembly GCA_030063025.1 of Avena longiglumis. Lineage (NCBI taxonomy): Eukaryota > Viridiplantae > Streptophyta > Magnoliopsida > Poales > Poaceae > Avena > Avena longiglumis. Next base: position 154,259,952 of record CP125978.1, read on the forward strand.
TGAGTTGCGATGCTTTAGTTTCCGTACCTGTGATTTCCCCTGCAGCCGTATATTGCCTTGGACACATCCTATTACCTGTTGTTTGGTAGATAGTTGGACTTGCGTGTCGTAGTCGCTTGCTCAAGTGTTGTCGCGTGTTGTCAAATGCCACAGTTGTGATGTATTGCCGCATGTTGATGTTGGAGATGATTCTAGTTTTGCTTATCGCCACTTTACTTTCTGTATAACAACTAAAATTGAAATAAGCAGAGGCATCGGGGGGTGATAGATAATATTTGGTTTCGAACCACTTGTGTCCGTAAGACCCCGAGTACTTGATACATTCCTTGATTTTTTTGCTATCCACATCCGGAGGTATATGGGACCCCCGAGCGAGCTTGATTCATTCTTATTTCATGGGGCCACAAACTAGTTTGAGGTTTTATTTACGATCCTGTACTTATGCCATGTTACCGCTTTATTTACGATTGTGCGAGGAGCACTGCATCTGTTAGGAAGGCGGAGTGATTACGCGGTATCGACAAGCCCAGCCACACTTTCGGGTTCCCATCGCCATGACCATTGGCGCTAACCTTGAGGCCGTCTCAAGCTAGCTTACTTCGTTGGGTTCTACTCAAAGGGTGGCCCCTGAAATATTTCTGAATCCTGTGATTGTTCAAATGTGAAAGCCTCGTTGGGTTTTGATTTGGTTTTCCGAGGTTGATCGGCGTGTGTTGCTATTGGTGCACCCGGCGGGTAAAACTTTACGAAAGCCGTGTCCGCGGATATGGACGACTTGGAGCAGATATCTCGATCATAGACAAGCATAACTAAAGTGTACTGCTATAAATTTGACTTATAATGACTAGTAATCAGCTTCACTACAACGGAATGGCTAATTAATACTGCCCACAATTGCTTGTTTGGTTGTCGCTTGCGACAATTGTATCTGACTAGTAAGTATTGCAACTACAACAGAATGGCTGAATAAAAGTACCAACAACTGCTGGGTTTTATGGGATATCTCATGCTATTCATATCTGATTAGTAATTGTTGCAACTCCAACGGAATGATTAAATAAAAGTGCCCACTGCTTACTTTATCAGGACGATTATCTAAACCTGTCTAGTAAAGTGCCGCAACGATAACTGAATAAGTAAAACTGCCAACTGTGTGAGTTCCTCGGTTGACTTCCTCGTTTGGTCTCGAGGGGGAAATACCAGGATGGGTTTGTTTGGTGTTAGCTTCAGGTTGGATCCGGTTAGGTCATCCTCACCCCTCTCTGATAACCGCCAGTTGTATCGAGTCTCTATAGGTTGTTTAGTGCATGCTGCCGCTGCCGCTCAGTCCACCATACCTATGTAGGCGAGGACCGCCGAATTCTAGCCTCGCCGTGTACTGGCCTCAGTACTGACGCTCCTTCTTTTTCCTTTGCCCTTTGTCGGCGCCCCCTTTTTTTTAAGCAGGTTTTGAGATCGACGCCGTTAGCAGGGTTACCCTTCCGGCTTGGCCTGGGCAGGGTTATGGACGCCATTGGTTATTCTTCAGGGCTCTTAGCCCCATTTGCATCTTGTCCGTAGCCGGACGCTCTATCGTTTTCAAGGTGATTTGGATCTTTGTATATTATATCTGTATTCTTGACTCATGGAGTCGCTTATATATATCTCTGGGGCCCATCGAGGACTGTTGTGTAATGTTATTACTTCGTTTTCCACCCGCACGAAAGTGCCTGGTGGGCACCTTTGAATCGTTTCTATGCGGGTTTGGTGAATTTTGCTCAAACTTGCATAGGTCCGATTCTGAGGGTGTTACAGAGTGGTATCAGAGCTCAGCAGTTGCGATACCCCACAAGTCCAGCCTGTAGGATAACCTAGCTAACGGCCGAAGTAGAGTGTCAAAACTATTTTTGAAAATCGGTTGGATAGTTCTGATTAGGTCTGATTTTACTCCTTACCCCTCTGCTGTTCCCCTCTTACCCCTACGTGTTTTGAATCCGCTCTCGTCCCTTTTCTTCGAGTCCAGGAATTCTCGTGGTTGGGTTTCCGTCGTACCTTTAGGGTTTCGCTTCCTCCTTTGGAAACGGTGTTCTGCCATCCGGTGTTCAAGCTGCCTGATGAATCCGTCTACGGTGTCACCATTCTTTGTTCTTTGTTTGTGCCTTCCGGTGTTTTCCGACGCGACGACATCATCTACGCCAGATCCGATGCAGAGTCCACATCACTCCTTTGATCCGAACCTCGCTTGTCGAGATCTTCAGTCTGAATCCGAGAGTTGGTTGCATAATCTGTCTATTCTTGTACATAGTAACGCTTTGAGTGCGGGATGGAGTCGCGACCATACCACTACTCTTATCATTCGCTCATGTACATTGAATGGTGGATCGATGCAATTTTACTCCTTCCATGGAAGTTAGAGGTGGCTTTACCTTTAACTTCGTCCGTTGTTTATCTGGAGTGTTCTCTTGACGAACAGGGACAACGACCTCTTGTTAGTGGTGTCGCGAGGATCTACACGAAGCGAGAAGATGCAGATCGCCGACCTTCCTTCCGGTACCATGAGGCGGATCTCGAGGGCGAGATCCCTTGTTAGTGGTGTCGAATTGTGGCATCCCGCAAAACCACTACTAGAAAATCGCGTTGAATTTGTGCATTGCATCGTCATCATCATGCATAGTTTGCATAAAACTATTTTCGAAAACCCCGATTTGTTTTCCAAACGCTCCATCTTATTCAAACTCCAAAACCGGGTCGCCGGATTATTTTTGTTTTGTTGCTATCGGGTTGCAAACGGCCCAATTAAACTAAATAAAAGATTTAATTGTTTAGTTGGGGGCAGTCGAACGGGCCGAATGACCCGAACGACCACCCCGTATTTAACAGATCGGTCCACCCCAATCAGCCCCCACCTAAATCCTAGTCCCACCAAATTCTATCCTACCCACCAACCGCAGACCGCCACCTCACCCTCTCACCCTTTTCCTACCCACTTGCCACCTCACCCATCCAGCCACCTAAATCCTTTTTCATACCTACAACTCCACCCACACCCCCTCTCCACCTCACCCCAACCTATCCTAGCACGCCACATCAACAACCCCAAAAACCCCACCAATCCCACCCTGCCACATCATCCCTCAAACCTCCCCCTCTCTCTCCTCTCTCTCCAGCTCACACCGCGCCCCAGCTACACGCACCCGGTCCGCCCCCACACGTCCCCCACCTGCCACTGACCTCCCTGGCCCACGCAACCAAACCCACCACGCACACCCGGTCAAACCCACCCAGACCGAGCCACTCCCCCCCTCTGGGCCCCGCGGGACCCACCCTGTCCCCCCACCTACCACGCCTGCCCCGCTCATCCCCAACCTCCCGTCGCGCGCCCGCCTGCACGCGCTCCCTCTCGTCGCCGCCCCGCCATGGCCCCTCCGCCTCGGAGGCCGCTCACGCCCAGTCCCGCCTCCAGTTCCTCTCCTCCCAGCGAGCTCGCACGCTCGCTCTGCCACCTCTCCGCTCTCCGCGCTCCTCCGACCACCTCCGACCCGCGCAGCGGCCCGACGTTCCCCTCCACCTCGGCGGCGCCCCTCCGCCGTTCGCCTCTCCTCGCCCTTCAGCGCCTCTCGGACGCGCGCGCCACCTCCCAGCAGGCGCCGCCTCGCCCGCCCGAGCTAGCGCGCCAGCGCCTCATCCGCCCGCCAGCTCCGGCCGCGCGCTCACCGCTTCCGCCCTGCGCCTGGCCTCCACCGCCCTAGCGCTCCCGCCATGTGTCTGCCTCAACATGGCGCCCGGCCGCTCGCGTCGCCCGTCGGCCCCTCCTACCCACACTGCCTCGCCAAGGCCCGCCGGGAGTTGCGCGCATCCCGTGCCCACCTCTCGCCATGAGCCCGGCCCCACCTCCACCGCCCACGCCCGGAGCCTCGCGGCACCTCCCCCCTCCACCGATCCGCTGGGCCCCACCTCGGGGCCTGATCCGAGCCCCCTCGCGAACCGGGCCCGCATCTCCTCGGTCGGCAAGACCCTCCGTCAACAGTCCGAGGACAACCCCCGGAGACCGATCCCGGAGCCGGTCCGAAGACCACATGGGCGACGAGTTCACCTTCCAGGAGCCGAACCCGAAGGACTCCGACAGGGACCCACAAGATCTGCTTCCTGGACGCGCCATGGTTTCGGTGGAACCCCTCGCCAAGATCTTCACGAACCCCGGAGGCCAAGCCTCGACACCCCGAACCCGGTACCACGTCAAGATCAGCCCCTCGGACCCGAGAACGACAAGTACCTCCCGCGAACGCCAAACCCCCAACCGGAAGGACGCCAAGATCGCCACATGTACCACAAGTACCGCACCCCGGACGCCTAGTACTCCACCCCGAAGCCAAGGCCGCCTCGATGGCGCGGAACCGACAAGAGCGTCGCAGCGACAAGAACGACGACAAGATGCGTACCGATGCCCGGCCGTCCAAGTCCTCCTTCATGGAACGCCGAGAACCCCCGGATGCGCCAAGCCCTACCACGAGTCCGAGGGCGAACCGTCAACCTGGACCCGAACCCCAGCTCGTCAAACCACGAGACCGACTCGAACCGGAACCCTAACAAGATCGCCGAACCGAATGTGTGAACCCTTTCCTCGAACCCTATTGTATAACATATCAACTTGGCGACAATGATTGTTCATGCATGCATCTTATCATGTGGTTTGGGGGCCTTATGCCGGTTCACCTAATAATTAAATATGGGGCCCATATGCGGGCAAATCTAGCCTTATATCGGCCTCATTTAAACTTGTGTAGCGAACCGGTATCTTACCTTGCCTTGTTATACAACATTTAAATTGCGGGGATCTAAATAACTTGAACCACCTAATTAATTGTCGGGACCCCGGTTCCGCTTAATATGACCTAATTGCATCGCACCTTTGCCATGCCATCCATCATGCATGCATCATGCCAATCTTCTGCCGTTGAATTGAATATCGCATCCGGTGTTTCTTCTAGTGTTTTGGTTCTTCGCGGATAAGGCCGATGAGTTGATGTGAGCTTCGCCCCGATCTTCGGTTGAACCCTTCGACAATGTTTTCAGGCGAGCATCTCCCCCTTTCTACCTATCTTACTTTTATAGTCTTTATTCCCTCCTGTTGATCTATTGCTATCTGAGTTGCGATGCTTTAGTTTCCGTACCTGTGATTTCCCCTGCAGCCGTATATTGCCTTGGACACATCCTATTACCTGTTGTTTGGTAGATAGTTGGACTTGCGTGTCGTAGTCGCTTGCTCAAGTGTTGTCGCGTGTTGTCAAATGCCACAGTTGTGATGTATTGCCGCATGTTGATGTTGGAGATGATTCTAGTTTTTCTTATCGCCACTTTACTTTCTGTATAACAACTAAAATTGAAATAAGCAGAGGCATCGGGGGGTGATAGATAATATTTGGTTTCCGAACGCCCACTTGTGTCCCGTAAGACCCCGAGTACTTGATACCTGTTCCTTGATTTTTGCGCGCTATCCACATCCGGGAGGTATATGGGACCCCCCTGAGCCAGAGCTTGATTCATTCTTATTTCATGGGGCCACAAACTAGTTTGAGGTTTTATTTACGATCCTGTACTTATGCCATGTTACCGCTTTATTTACGATTGTGCGAGGAGCACACTGTACTGTTTAGGAAGGCGGAGTGATTACGCGGTATCGACAAGCCCAGCCACACTTTCGGGTTCCCATCGCCATACGACCATTGGCGCTAACCTTGAGGCCGTCTCGAAGCTAGCTTACTTCGTTGCGGGTTCTACTCAAAGGGGTGGCCCCCTGAAATATTTCTGAATCCTGTGATTGTTCAGTCGTGAAAGCCTCGTTGGGTTTTGATTTGGTTTTTCCGAGGTTGATCGAGCGTGTGTTGCTATTGGTGCACCCCGGCCGGGTAAAACTTTCTGAAAGCCGTGTCCGCGGATATGGACGACTTGGAGCACAGTATCTCGATCATAGACAAGCATAACTAAAGTGTACTGCTATAAATTTGACTTATAATGACTAGTAATCAGCTTCACTACAACGGAATGACTAATTAATACTGCCCACAATTGCTTGTTTGGTTGTCGCTTGCGACAATTGTATCTGACTAGTAAGTATTGCAACTACAACAGAATGGCTGAATAAAAGTACCAACAACTGCTGGGTTTTATGGGATATCTCATGCTATTCATATCTGATTAGTAATTGTTGCAACTCCAACGGAATGATTAAATAAAAGTGCCCACTGCTTACTTTATCAGGACGATTATCTAAACCTGTCTAGTAAAGTGCCGCAACGATAACTGAATAAGTAAAACTGCCAACTGTGTGAGTTCCTCGGTTGACTTCCTCGTTTGGTCTCGAGGGGGAAATACCAGGATGGGTTTGTTTGGTGTTAGCTTCAGGTTGGATCCGGTTAGGTCATCCTCACCCCTCTCTGATAACCGCCAGTTGTATCGAGTCTCTATAGGTTGTTTAGTGCATGCTGCCGCTGCCGCTCAGTCCACCATACCTATGTAGGCGAGGACCGCCGAATTCTAGCCTCGCCGTGTACTGGCCTCAGTACTGACGCTCCTTCTTTTTCCTTTGCCCTTTGCCGGCACCCCTTTTGTTTAAGCAGGTTTTGAGATCGACGCCGTTAGCAGGGTTACCCTTCCGGCTTGGCCTGGGCAGGGTTATGGACGCCATTGGTTATTCTTCAGGGCTCTTAGCCCCATTTGCATCTTGTCCGTAGCCGGACGCTCTATCGTTTTCAAGGTGATTTGGATCTTTGTATATTATATCTGTATTCTTGACTCATGGAGTCGCTTATATGTATATCTGTTCTGTGGGGCCCATCGAGGACTGTTGTGTAATGTTATTACTTCGTTTTCCACCCGCACGAAAGTGCCTGGTGGGCACCTTTGAATCGTTTCTATGCGGATTTGGTGAATTTTGCTCAAACTTGCATAGGTCCGATTCTGAGGGTGTTACACTGTGCTGGTGTGTTGTGTAGTCGAGTGGTGCACTGAGGTGCTTTTCCTCGGCTGTGCTGTGGTTTGTGATCCTGGCTGTGCTTGTGTGGTCGACAGCACACCATCTGCATGCTTGTGTGTGTGCAGTCTGTGTCCCTGCTATGCACATATGGATAAGTTCAGATAATTTCAACTTACAATTACCAATCTACTTTTACTCTGGCTGGTGAACTGGTCCCTTTTGGCTGTCATTTGCATTTTGGCTTGAATTTATGAAAGATGAGATCTTTCAGATTGGTGAAACTTGCCCCTTTTTAACATTTCTCAATGATGAGATTGTCATGTGCACTCACTGACATATCTGAGAGAAATATGCTAACACTAATCCTACTTTATTTTCTGTTTGATCTTTGTTTTGCAGGTACAAAGATAAAGATGAAGATTTGTTGGATATATGCCCTAGAGGAAATAATAAATATAGTTATTATTATATCTTTGTGTTTATGATAAATGTTTACATTCATGCTATAACAGTATTAACCGGAAACATTAATACTTGTGTGATTTGTAAACTAAATTAGAGTCCCTGGTAAAGCCTCTTCATAATACTAGCATGTTGGTTAATATATGATTGTGGTTTCCCTATCATGAACATTGAGATGTTATTAACAACAAGATCATGTCATTAGGAGATTGGTATGATGGACATACTCCTATAGATAAGCGTAGCATAAAGATCAAGTCATTTTAATAGTTCAATTTCTATAAGCTTTCTGATACATAGTAACCTAATTCCTTCGACCATGAGATCATGCTTATCACCATCACCGAAAGGATGCTTTGATGACGTCAAACACCACACCGTAACTGGGTGGCTATAAAGGTGGCATTGAGTGTTCGGAAAGTATGGGTTGAGACACATGGATCAAGAGTAGGATTTGTCCATCCATATGCCGGATAGATATACTCTGGGCCCTCTCGGTGGAATGTCATCCAATTAGCTTGCAAGCATGTGACTGGCTCACACGGGATCACATACCACGGGAACGATAAAAGACTACTTATCGGTAATGAGGTTAAACTAGGTATGCAGAGATACCGACGATCAAAACCTCGGATAAGTAAACTATCATGAGACAAAGGGAAATTGGTATCGTATGCAAGTGGTTCATTCGATCGCAAAGTAATCGTAGAAATATGTGGGAGCCATATGAATTTCCAGATTCCTCTATTGGTTATTGATCGGAGAAGTGTCTCGGTCATGTCTGCATAATTCACGAACCGTAGGGAGACACACTTAAGGATTCAATGTTGTTGAGTAGTTATGGAATGATGAGTAAGAGACCGGATGTTGTTCGGAGTCATGGATAGGATCCGGGATATCACGAGGATATCCGGAATGGTCTGGAGAATAAGATTCATATTAGGAAAGTCATGTTTCGGAGTTGGGGAATGATTCCAGTGTTTTTACTGGGAATGTTCTAGAAGGGTCCGGAAGGTCCGGCACTCCGGAGGGGAAGCGTACATGAATGTGTCATGACAATATGGAATGTTTGCATCATGTACTAGGTCACTTGGCTGGGCAAAATAAAGGGATAAATCAAATCCTACTTTGAAAGTCAAACGCCAATTTGAAAAGTCAAACGGCAAGTTTGCTTGGTGGAGGGAGAGTAGGAAACCTACTTGGGGAGGAGTTCCCCTCCCTCCACCCGCCGGCCAAGGAGGCCGAGTTGGGGGAGGACTCCCTCCTCCCAACCGGCCACCCGCCACCTATATAAGGAGGGGTAGGGCGCCCCCTACCCCTCACACCCAAAACCCTAGCCCTAGCCGCAGTCCTCCTTCAAGTCGCCGCCGCCACCTAGGGTTTCTCCAACTCGCCGAGTTGGGGATTCCCCAAGCCCTAGCCGCTGGCCAAGCTCCCCCTTGGTGCTACTAAACCCTAGATCACCAAGGCACCTCTCTCATACTCCACCATACTCGCTCCGGCTAGAGTGCTACAACCTCCGCTGCCTGCTGGAACAAGGGAGAGGAAGGTCTTCATCGAGTACCGAACGTGTGACCGACTACGGAAGCGCTGCTAGAAAGCAGCGCCGGAAGGATCGTCTACACGATCTTGAGATCGGCAATAGTACGACTACATCACCCACGAGAATCTGCTCTCGTTAACCGCTTTGGAATCTTCGAGGGTGAGTTCATCTATCGACTCGTTGCTACAATCTAGTAGATAGATCTTGGCTTGTTTGTTTGCATGCGATAGAATTTTTTTTGTTTTCCATGCTACGAACCCCTACAAGATTTAGTATTGTTTTATATATAGGATAGTTAGTAGAGATTTAAATGTAATTTTCTTAATCTTTTGTAATTTGTCTATTATAATTCTTGTAATCTTTATTTGGTTCATTTGTAATAAAGATTATATATTTATTAATAAAGAATATTGTATTCTTTATTCTTGTGTGAATTGTAAAGTTTGGAATAACTTCAGTAAGTTATTCTTTGTAATTTTTTTGTGAATAAGAATGAACTTCATCTACCATATTACTTTTAAATAATATTTAAGTTCTAATCCTTTTCTCTTAATTAATTTAAGATTCAAATCTTATATCAAAATTATTTAAATTATCAAACACGTACTTAAGTTTTTAAAAATTTAAATTCATTTCCAAAACACACAAAATTCCTTTAAGATCATATCAAAGTTTATAGCAATCTTCCTTTAAGACTAAATCTACTCTCAAAGTAAGAAAGAAACTTTGATCCCTCAAGGTTTTTATTTGGCGAAAATTTTACTCACATTTTCTCAAATGAATGCATGCAACAATACATATTCCTAAATCTACCCTTCGTTAGGTCCTATATGCTGGGATATTACAGACTTGCCCCCTTAAATTAAACTTCGTCCCGAAGTTTGTGGAGATGTACCTGAATAGTTCTGGATAAGCTTTTCTTAAATCCTCTTCCTTCTCCAGTGTGGCTTCCCTTTCAGGGTGATGTTCCCATTGTATCTTGCAATATTTGATTGCCCTATTCCTCAATCTTTTCCAATTTTCTTCCAGAATTTTGCAGGGCTTTTCAATATAAGTCAGGCCTGCTTGTAGTTCTATCTCTTGATGTGTTATTGCATCATGAGGAACTTTCAAACATTTGCAAAGTTGTGACACATGGAAAACATTATGCACTTGAGCCAATCTTGAGGGTAACTCTAAAGCATAAGCTATAGTTCTGTTTTGACTCAGTATGTTGAATGGTCCAATATATCTTGGACTCAATTTCCCCTTAACTCCGAACCTTTTTTACTCCTTTCATTGGACTTACTTTCAAATAGACCATATCTCCCACTTCTGGATGCCATGATCTTTGGCTTTGATCCGCATAACTTTTCTGCCTGCTCTGGCTATTTTCAGTCTATCCCTGATCTTATCAATGATGTCTTGTCTCTCCTTGATATAATCCGGCGCAAATTATTTGCTACTTCCTGGTTCATACCAACATATTGGTGATCTACACTTCCTTCCATACAGAACCTCATACGGAGCTGCGTTCAGACTACTCTGATAGCTATTATTGTAAGAAAATTCTGCGAATGGTAGGTGATCTTCCCATGTTCCTCCAAAATCTAATGCACAGGCCCTCAACATGTTTTCTAGTATTTGATTTGTTCTTTCAGTTTGACCTCCTGTCTCAGGATGATATGCCGTACTAAAATTTAACTTGGAACCAAGTGCTTCATGCAATTGCTTCCAAAATGCTGAAGTAAACACTGATCCTCTATCAGTTACGATCTTCTTGGGTACTCCATGCTTACTTACTATCTCTTTGACATATACTTCAACTAACTTCTCTGCATTATCTTTTTGATTCACTAGAATAAAATGTGCACTTTTAGTGAGTCTGTCCACTATTACCCATATCATATCCTTCTTTTTTGGTGTCATAGGTAATCCCGTGATAAAATCCATGCCTATTTCCTCCCATTTCCATTCAGGAATTTCTAAGGGTTGTAATGGTCCCACTGGATTTTGATGTTCAGCTTTCACCCTTTGACAAGTATGGCACTCAGCTACATATTTAGCAATATCTCTTTTCATGTTACTCCACCAGAATAGTTCCTTTAAATCCATATACATCTTAGTACTCCCTGGATGTATAGAATATGGGGTAGCATGTGCTTCTTTGAGTATGACATTTCTGATCTCAGTCACATCTGGAACACATAAATAATCTTGGAACCATAAAGATCCATAATCTCCAAGGAGAAAAACTGATTTTTGCCCTTGAGATATCCTCCGAATTTCCTCAGCAATAAAAAGATCTTCTTCTTGACGTCTAAAAATTTCTTGCTTAAGATCACTGTCATGTTCTGCAACTACCTGCATAGTCGCTAATCCTCCAAGAACCTCTGTCCTGATGAATTGGAGTTCTAATCTTTCCAAGTCCATTTGTAACTCTTTTGGTAACTCTCTGTTGCAAGGCTGAATATCTCAGACTCTTCTCGCTTAAAGCATCTGCTACAACATTTGCTTTTCCTGGGGTGTAATTGATTGTTAGATCATAATCCTTGATTAATTCAAACCAACGCTTCTGTCTCATGTTCAATTCCTTTTGAGTGAAGAAATATTTGATACTTTTATGGTCAGTGTATAACTCACATCTGGCTCCATAAAGAAAATGCCTCCATCCTTTCAGTGCAAAAACTACTGCTGCTAACTCTAAATCATGAGTTGGATAGTTGACTTCATGTGGTTTCAATTGTCTTGAACCATAAGCAATTACTTTACGATCTTGCATTAATACACAACCCAAACCTTCTTTAGATGCATCACAGTATACGGTGAAATCCTTGCCTGTTTCAGGAACTACTAAGATTGGAGCTGTGGTTAATCCTCGTTTTCAACTCTTGGAAACTTACTTCACACTTCTCATCCCAATTAAATGGTGTATTCTTCCTTAATAATTTGGTCATTGGTCCGGCTATTTTGGAGAAACCTTCAATGAATCTCCGATAATAACCAACCATTCCTAAAAAACCTCGAATTTGTTTCACATTGGTTGGTGCAGTCCACTCTAGTACCGACTGAACTTTAGATGGATTCACAACAATCCCATCTTTACTGATCACATGACCGAGGAATTCTACCTCATTTAACTAGAACTCACATTTACTGAACTTAGCATAAAGCTTATGTTCTCTTAAAGTCTGCAATGCTATTCTCAAATGGTCAGCATGCTCTTCCTTATCCTTGGAATATATCAGAATATCATCAATAAAGACGATGACAAACTTATCCAAATATGGCATGAATATCTTGTTCATCAGATTCATGAATATTGCCCGTGCATTGGTCAAACCAAATGGTACCACCAGATACTAATGGTGTCCATATCTTGAGACAAATGCTATTTTTGGAACATCTTCCGGCTTGATTTTTATTTGATGGTATCCAGATCTTAAATCGATCTTTGAAAATACTCCAGCTCATTTCACTTGATCAAACAAATCTTGAATTCTTGGTAAAGGATACTTGTTCTTGATCGTCATGTTGTTCAGATTTCTATAATCACCACACATCCGTCTTCCACCATCTCTCTTATCCACAAAAATTACTGGTGTTCCCCATGGAGATACACTTTCCTGAATAAATCCTTTTCTTACCAACTCATCAATTTGCTCCTTGAGTTCTTTCAACTCATTAGGTCCCATTTTATATGGTGCCTGAGCTATTGGTGATGTACCAGGTATTAGGTCAATGGTGAGCTCTATCTCCCGTTCTGGTGGCATTCCTGGTAATTCTGTTGGAAAAACATCTTGGAATTCATTAACTACAGGAATTTCTTCTAATTTAACTTCTTTCATTGAATTCAACTGCAGATCCACCATGATATGACTGTGTTTATCTGCCTGGTAAACTATCCTTGCTCCACTTGGAGTTTTGATTGAGACAGTTTTCTCCTCACAATTAATCTGAGCTCCGTGTTCCATCATCCAATCCATCCCCAGAATTACTGCAATTACCTTTAAAGGAATCACATAAAGTTCTGTGAAATATGTACAACCACAGATCGAGATAACCTGATCTTTTTTTATGTGGCATAAAATCACATTCCCTCCTGCCGTAACTACGGTCATAGGACGTTCTAACGTTGCCCTTCTAATCCCGAACTTATCACAAAATTCTTCAGAAATGAATGAAGTAGTTGCACTAGTATCAAATAGAACTTTGCCGGGATTGGTAAGGATATTGAGCGTACCTATTACTGCATGATCCGAGTTATCCACGTCCTCGAGGGATGCATAGTTCAGTTTTCCGGTAGGTCGGTTTCTCTTGCCGTTATTGTTCTTGCCATTGTTTCCTCCTTTATTGGGCTGTCCATTTCCTCCACTGGCTTGTCCTCCTCCCTTGGTAGGCCATTCTCCCGGTGGTTTACTCGGACAATCCGGCTTGATATGCCCCTTCTGACGACAACCGTAACAGATCACTACAGGCTTTTTGCACTCCCTCTGGAAATGCCCTGGAATCCCACAGTTGTTGCAGATAACATTCCTTCTCGGATTAGATTGATTTCCACTACTTCCCTTATTATTGTTATTGTTGTTGTTGCCATAATTCCTATTCCGGGGTTTGAACTCCAGGTTAGGTTTAGGTTTGCTTGCCTGAATTCTCTTGGTTTCCTTTTTGGCTCTCTTCCTCCGGTCCTCTTGTACATTCTTGTAATCATCTTCAAAAGTAATGGCTGCATCCAACAACTGCTCATAAGTTTGCTTATTGGCTAACCTTAGCTGCATCCTTACAAACGGATTTAATCCATGCAAGAAACGTTTCTTTCTCTTCTCTTCAGTGTTAACATCCTCCTCAGCATAACAAGACAGTTGGCTAAACTCCCGGATGTACTTCATGACACTAGTATATCCTTGCTGAAGCTCCTCAAATTCTCTTCGCTTCAACTCCATGACACTTTCTGGAACATGATATTCACGGAACCTCTGCTTGAACTCCTCCCAGGTAAACTCCCTTCCTGGTTGTTGCATAGCTAACTGATTTTCCCACCAAGATGCTGCAGGTCCAGTCAGCAGATGAGTTGCATACCTCTTCCTCGTCATTGCAACCTACAGTTTTAAGCTTCCTTTCCGTATCTTCTAACCAGTCTTCTGCATCCATTGGTTCAGGAGCTGATGCAAAAGGTAATGGCCTTGCATTCTGGAAATCGGATAAACTTACTCCTCCCCCTTCATGTGCCCTCTGATTTGCTCGTCCCAGCAGCTCTTCCATGAACTTGTTCTGGGTCTCTTTCATCATTTGCATACATTGCATAAAATTCTGTTCCATTAACGGCCTCATTGGTGGTGGTGGTGGTAATGCTTCTTGATTTGCTGCATCGGCATTGACCTTTTCCTTGGCCTCTCGCTCCATCCGCTGATGCTCAGTTTCCATTACTACACCCGTATCCATGACCCTCTAGTCCTGCAACATAAAGCGAATACTCATAATTACATCATGCACATGTGTTCTGAGCTCGACTTTACACACAGAACTAGTCACACAATGAAAATCCAAAGAAAATCCAAATATGCATTTTACATATTTACATAATATCATAATGATACAAAGTCATTACAACATATACCATATTGGTGTAATCACACAACTATCTTATTACTTGGGTTAAAAAACACGGTACTTGATACTACTAACTAATTGTCTTCTTATAGTAGTAACTATGCTCATCGTACATGCCTGATGTCCAATCGTGATGACGTGTTGTTCGTCGCACAGTTTGTGGGACATATGGCCTTCCAGAAGGAACATACTCTGTATCTGAAGTGTCAGGACTTGAGTCATTACTAAACCTGAGCGCATTGACTCCCTCCAGCTCAGCTGAAAAGTCTTCAGAAACATATTCAACATTATCTCCAGCCTGCATCTCCTGAGCTTCATATCTAGAGTTGTCAACAGGATACGCAAATCCTGCTGCTCCCCAGGTGCTCTCGTGGACTGGATAAAGTATATTCCCTGGGCTTTGAGAAGATGTTGATGATTCAAACACTCTTTCCTCAGGATCTTTTTCTTCATCCTGATCATATATTGACATGGTATTTCTACTTATGTTATTAGGATTCATCCTTGCACCAATCCAACTAGATTGTCCAACATTTCTGTCAGAACCATCTGTGGACATCTGGTGTTCATGAGATCCATTATATGATCCCATCCTCCAAACATCTGAATTCTCAATAGGAAGTTCTATTCAGAACCATCCTCTGAGCCCTGTGGTACTTCATACCGCATATCTATAGTAGGATCATGTGTAGGTTCAGGTCTTGGTGAATAAGAATATGGTATAAAAGATTCTGGATCTATCGGTATATCCTTAAAGATAGGCGTTGCACTACTACCTGCTTCTTTCTCTAACTGGGATACTAACTACTTCCTCCTTTCCGGATCAGTTAGATCCTCTAACATGTCATTTTTGTCTGCAACAATCACTTGATGAGTCTTATAAAAATACGCAACGAGTGTCCGGTATCTGTCCATGAACTTGGAAGCTAAATTAGGATGCTTCTTAACCAACTTAAGATGATCTGGTATAGGCTCTGAGTCTATAGAATCATGAGGTATCACTGAAAATGTGCTACCTTCTAGCTCCTTGGTTTTCTGCTCCCGGATATTAGCTATTGCCTCCACAACAGCAACATGATAGGCTGCTAAATGACTCCTACCTTCTCCTATGGGTAGATTGTGGTACAGTCTAAGCTTCTCTGGAAGTTGGATACTCACACGATACTTGGATAACATCCGGCCATCAAGATAAGTGATAGTGTTCACTGGGATTCTAGTTGAACAATTAAAAAGCTTTAAAAGTTGACGAAGTTGGTCTGTAAATGATCCTTGATAATCATCAAGAGTCTCCTCTTTCCTTACCAAAGTCTGTTTTGGAAACTTTGGTGCCATATCTCTGTATATCAGAAAAATAATTTTAATTAGTATCAAATAATATATTGCATCATAACAAAGAATTATCGCACTAAAATATATAACGGAATATTCTCATTTGAATACCCATTATATTATTTTTAGAAAATTCTTTATCATTGCCAAATTTCCTACAGGTAATCCCCTTAACTAGGTTTCCAACCTAAGGTCAGAACAATTTGCTCTGATACCAACTGCGGTGACCCAGCATACCATTGCATGTGTAGTACACTATAGTCGTGGACATGACATCCACAGAACACCGTTCCGTAAATATCACATCCCTCGGAGTGGTACAATAGAAACATTGCGGGTCCATATTACAAAGGTACACACATTATTATTATTACAATACCGGAAGTTCAAAACTTCCAAAAGATCCAACTTACAAACCAAAATATAAGATGTTCAGCGGAAATTTAAAAGTAACAACTCCACCTAGGAGTGGGGCTCAACAGCTTATTTTATAGAGTTCATGCTGCTCGGCTCCGTTAGTTACTACTAACTAGACCCTTAAGTGGACTCGTTTTCATCGACACCGTAACGGATCTCGTAGTCCATGCCTTCA
This sequence comes from Avena longiglumis, assembly GCA_030063025.1. Taxonomy (NCBI): domain Eukaryota; kingdom Viridiplantae; phylum Streptophyta; class Magnoliopsida; order Poales; family Poaceae; genus Avena; species Avena longiglumis. The sequence goes on from CP125978.1 coordinate 154,276,419, forward strand.
ACTCCTCCGGATAGATCAGGTTCCTCGTAGAACACATCTTCTTGGCATTCAGTTGCATACATTGGCACGTCTTCGGAATCATCAGAGTTTAAGCAAGGGATCAAAGGAAAGAATGAGTAACATCGTTACCCAACAAGTTCATTATATGCAAGGTGGGAAGTTTGATGCTCTAACTACCACCTCGGATTATAAATCCTTGGCACTATGCAGTTTTTGTAAATCTTTCTTCAAAGATTGATTTTATTTTGAAAGACTATGACAATCAGCCTTCATAGGTTGACTAGAACTTTCATGGAGTTCCTTTCCTGCTGCGTTCGTAGCTCCTTCCCGGAACAGGGAGTAACAAGTTACAGTTCTTACACTCTGCAGAGGTGCGTTACTTTACCCATGAGAGATCAACTCCTTGTTGCACAACCGGGCGTACTTTCCCGTCCACAATTCCATGATGTGGGGCCCAGTAGTTGGTCCAAGCCAATCATTGCCCCCTTCGCGACCCCGCATGCCTCCTTGGTGTACACCATGCCCACATAATGAATTATGACAATGGTTTGTACAAACCGTTAGATGCCAGAACTATCGTGGGATGTTGAGGGTTCCGACCCATACGTTTCATATCCTCTACGAATTGCCAATTAATATGCACGCTACAAGGATAACAGCCACGACCTGCACATCCAGCTTCATGCGAGAGGAAGAAGATACAGCTAACTTCTCTGTCCCATTCCAAATCTCATGGCTAACGCGTAATATACGGCGCTAGAATCACTGATGTCAGGGGTTATTAAGTCCGTATTTGATTATCATTGTTGCAATTAGAACTCTAAGTTCTATTGCTCCATCATATCACCACTTAGGATGATATCTATAATTTCTTTATTTGTGAAAATAGTATTTTCTTTCTTTTATAGCATATATGATAACACACAATTTGCAATTACTTTGATAAAGACTCTTCAAAGGACATGAGCAAGTGATGAACTTGCCTTGTGATGGCAAGGTAGTGAAGTCTGATGCTTGCAATGGACCTTGAGCTTCTAGTTCTACAAAAACATCATTATTGCCCGATAAGGACAATATTTAAAGAAGCAAAATGATTATGCAAGTAATGTAATGCATTATTTAAATTTATATGCATTTACCCCCAAAAGTTCCTTTTTACGAAATAAAGGATTTATAAATATTTATTTTTAATATTTATAACATATATTGAGTTATTTTATTTTATTTCTCTTTATTTGACCTTTATTAATTTAATAATTCATTAGGGAATTATTAATTACACATTAATTTTATTACTAAATATTTATTTATTATTTTTCGTAAATACTATAATATTAGTAAATAATGAAAGTGATTTTTATTTATTTTTATCACCTTTCAATAATTTTGTAAAGTTCCATAAGGAATATTTAAATTAAAAAATTCTTATAAAAATTTTAATGTCCAAAATTTGATATCTTATTTTATTTGGACAGGATACATTATTGTGAATCCAAAAATATTTTATTTATAATTTTTGGACTTTTATTTTATTTTCTATAATTTTATTTCTGTTAGGGGCATTTTGGTCTTTTCTAATTGATCAAAAGAATTATTAAATAACTTGGGTTGGCCCCTTGGGCTTATTGGCTGAGGTGGCCCAATAGGGCAGGGTTAAATGAATACCCCGAAGGGTTTTGGCCCACCCAGCCCACACTGCCTCCTCTCTCTCCCTCGACCTTATCTCCTCCTCCTCTGACTCGCCCCCGTGGCCGGCGATGCCGCCTCCGTCGATTCTCGCCGTCGTCGGCCATTCTGGCCGCCGTCGTGGTGTGAGTTGGGGTTGTCGATGATGCTTCCCTAGGGTTCGGACAAGTTCTTAATGAGCTAAAATCATCTTTGGTTCTATCCACTTGGATTTTACTTTGGGGCTTCCCTAGGGTTCGAAAAAGATGCTGTCGCCGTCGCCGCGATCCCGCCTGCGGTGGTGTGCTGGTCTTGTGCGCTGCTACGGCCGCCGCCATAGCAGGTCTAGGTTGCAGCGCCCCTCTGGGTGCTCCCTGTGCCGCCGCGGTTTGTCGGCCCCTCTACTTCCTCTTCGATGCATCAGCGAGGACCTCGGGTAAGTGGTCTCTGTGGTGTTTGTCCATTCTACTGCCTTGATCCTTTTTGGTGTGTAGCTAGTGGCTTCTGATGTTGAGTGATTATGTGCTAATTGGGTTCATCTCGGAATTAGGGTTCATAAACCCCTGTTGATCATATCTATGATGTTTTAGATCAAGTGTTGATCAGATTTGATCCTGTGAAATGATTTCTTGCTGCGGTTAAGGATTAATAGTAGCTTTGATGTTACTAGTTGCCTGTTAGATTGGTCCTAGTGGTAATTCACCATGATCCATGCTAGTTGTTTCAATCAAATCCTTAATTGGATTATGTTGTTGATCTGAGGTTTACTCTACTATCAGATTACTCATATTGACAGTAGTTTTCTCTCAGTGGTTGATTACTGCAATCATAATATATTTTTGTTTGAGATGATACACTCTGAATCAAATCATTATATGTAATGATTTTCTATGGATGTATAGATTCCTTTTAAATGTTGATTCCTGGCACTTAGCTTCAGGAAAATGATATATAATGATTTGTCCCTTTTCCTGTGGTAACTAAGCAAAGATGATTTTAGCTCATTAAGAACTTGTCCTTGTGATGCCATTGTATTTTGGCACACAAGTGATTAGGTTTTTATTTCTGGCTTAGTTTTATTATGCTTGGGATTAGAATTGATATGATGATATGGAAGCTTTTATTATTATTCCTGCCTATGATGTGGGTCTGAGGCTCTAGGATTTAATTCCTAGTTAGTTGGGCAATAATTTGTTTGAATCTTATAGGATCAGGGGTGCTACTCTCTTTTTGAGAGATGTGCCCTGATCTGATAGTATCAAATGAAAATGATCTAAGTTGCAAAAATAACACTGAACCCAGTGATGCTGGTCTGAGGGTTTAGTGTTTGTGGTTGAGCTTGATTTCTTATCCTTATACTTGAATTCTCTAGGATAGATTCACCCCTCTTGGGTGCATATTTCGAGATCATTACATAAAGCAACACATGCTTTTGTTTAGATTTTCTGATGAAAGCATGTGATGGTTTTATGAGACTCACCACAAGATTTGATGTTGGTGTAGTAGATTGTTGATCTTGAGCTTGGTCAGGATCTTGATCTGCTTTAACGGTGCTCCTGAGCTTGCTCTTGGGCTTGGATGCTCCTCCTAGCTCCTGGTCTTGACCTTTCTATCCACCAGATATACATCCCCCTCCTTATGTCACCATCCTGGTGATGTTTGGGTTGATCTGGGTGGTTGGTTTGGTTGCTGTTCTTTGTTGAACTGTTGTTCACCCTAGCTGTGCTGGTGTGTTGTGTAGTCGAGTGGTGCACTTAGGTGCTTTTCCTCGGCTGTGTTGTGGTTTTGTGATCCTGGCTGTGCTTGTGTGGTTGACAGCACACCATCTGTATGCTTGTGTGTGTGCAGTCTGTGTGCCTGCTATGCACATATGGATAAGTTCAGATAAATTGAACTTACAATTACCAATCTACTTTTACTCTGGCTGGTGAACTGGACCCTTTTGGCTGTCATTTGCATTTTGGCTTGAATTTATGAAAGATGAGATTTTTCAGATTGGTGAAACTTGTCCCTTTTTAACATTTCTCAATGATGAGATTGTCAAGTGCATCTCACTGACATATCTGAGATAAATATACTAACACTAATCCTATTTTATTTTCTGTTTGATCTTTGTTTAGCAGGTACAAAGATAAAGATAAAGATTTAGTATTGTTTTAGATATAGGATAGTTAGTAGAGATTCAAATGTAATTTTCTTAATCTTTTGTAATTTGTCTTTTATAATTCTTGTAATCTTTATTTGGTTCATTTGTAATAAAGATTATATATTTATTAATAAAGAATATTTTATTCTTTATTCTTGTGTGAATTGTAAAGTTTGGAATAACTTCGGTAAATTATTATTTGTAATTTGTTTGTGAATAAGAATGAACTTCATATACCATATTACTTTTAAATAAGATTTAAGGTCTAATCCTTTTCTCTTAATTAATTTAAGATTCAAATCTTATATCAAAATTATTTAAATTATCAAACACTTAAGTTTTAAAAAATTCAAACTCATTTCCAAAACACACAAAATTCCTTTAAGATCATATCAAAGTTTATAGCAATCTTCCTTTAAGACTAAACCTACTCTCAAAGTAAGAAAGAAACTTTGATCCCTCAAGGTTTTTATTTGGCGAAAATTTTACTCACATTTTCTCAAATGAATGCATGCAACAATAAATATTCCTAAATCTACCCTTCGATAGGTCCTATATGCTGGGATGTTAGAGGCTGAATGGATCCTGGCCCATCGGCTAGACCCTGCAGCCGGCCTTGCCCTGTAAACCCATATCCAAACAGTAAACCCTAGAACCCACTTTGTAATCTACCTCCCACGACCAGTATATAAGGGCAACTAGAGCAAGGGTTCTAGGTAATTAAGATCCATAGTAGCAAGAGATTGCCTCTAGTTATTCTTCTTCCTCTATCCATCGATAGTTTCTAAGGAAACAACTCTAGGAGCACTTTTACAGGGCATTCGCCTGCCATATAGTAGATCTTGCAGGAGTAGGGGTGTTACCTTGCCAAGAGGGCCCCGAACCTGGGCACGTCGTTGTGTTTGCAGTTCACCATGCCCAACCCGTTGTGTGAGCCACTAATTGCATCCGTGTGTCCCTCTTTAGCCATCCGCGATGGCACTGCCGTGTTCCACACCATGATAGTTGGCGCCCACCATGGGGCACAACGCTTCGGGTGGGATCATCTTCTGCACGGGACTTTTGCTCATCACCTTTGAGCGCATGGCCTCCGTCCTCATCCTTACACTTCAAGCTTTCAACTGCGTTGTCGACAATGCTGCATGCTTCACCGAGAACACCTTCCCTGCCAACGGCTCCATCATGTAGTTTGGGGACCTCCACATCTACGTCGCCACCATCACTGAGGCCTTCCCAGTGACGTCGACACCATCTCCGATGTGCCTCTTGACCACCTTGCTTGTGGCATAGCCGCAGCAAACGGTTATGTTGAGGTCATGGTGGTGAACGCCCGTGAGAACCACTGCCCGCCTCAGGAGCGTCGAGCGGGATGATAAAGCTTCGTGCTCGAGCAGGAGAAAGACCCGCTCACCGCCTCCATCTAGCACCTTCGTGCTCCTATCATCATAGAGGAGGATCCAGCGGTCGTGGTGGCTGCGATCGAGGCCACGCACCAGAAGCTCCTGGAGGCGGCCACCAAGGTTGCTGCTAACCAGCACCGGCTGAACGCCACCGTGCACGAGTACAATGTCGCCCATGGCTTCGCTATGTAAATCCAGCACCGGGGGCACAACCTCGCGTCAGAACTGGACCGCGTCGTAGACTTGCGTGCCGACGTGGCCCAGCCTATCTACAGCACCCCCGCCAAGAACATGAGAGTGGCCAAAGCAGCGGCCGCGGAGCTGAAACACCTCGAGGGGGAGGAGCTTCGTCGCCAGCAGGAGTGCGTCTAGCTCCTCGTCGCCACCGCCAACATACAGCAAGCCGAGGGGGTTCCTAGTCAAGTGGGCAACACCCGGGTCATAGTCTCCCACAAAGGCGTGGACCAGACGACACACAGAGGAAGCAAGCATCAGCAGGCATCTTACCAAGACGGCACCGGGCAAAACAGCCGCCCACGCGGCGGATCCGGCAATCGCGGCCATCGCAAACGCGACGCCGCCGTCACCAACGTCAATCATGCTCCGGTTGGAGGAGCCGCCCAAGGAAATAAAGCACGCGGCCAGAGGAGGGAGCTGGTGGAAACAAGGATCCTCCCGCATCGTGCCTGAGCGGACGACTCAGCCCCCGAGAGCTTGCTGACGCGCGCGAGCGCATCGACCTCCTAGTGCAGTCACGTGCGCTAGAAGAAGAAAGTCCAACTGGATGAAAATGTTTTGGCCGGCGCATCCGAAACGAGCCGTTTCCAAAGGGTTTTTCGCTTCCAAGAGACACGCCAAAGTACAACGGCACCGTCAAGCCCGAGGATTGGCTGGTGGACTACACCACCACCATGGGAATCGCAAACGGAAACCTCCACCTTGCCGTCCGCTATGTCCCCCTCATTCTCATTGACTCAGCAAGAACGTGGCTCAATAGCCTCCCCAACAACAGCATTAATTCCTAGTTGGATTTAAAAGAGACGTTAATTCGCAACTTCACCAGAATGTACAAGAGACCGGGTCAGCCTCGCGAGCTCGCCCTCTATGTCCAAGGCAAAGACGAATCTGACCGCGCTTACCTCACCCACTAGACCATCATGCACAACTCGTGTGAAGGGGTGCTCGAGCATTAAGCAATCAACTTATTCACCAATGGTTGCCGAGACGGCACCATACAGAAGCACAAGCTCAGACGGGAAGATCCCAAAACCATGGCCCAGGTCATCGCCATTGTGGACAAGTACGCCACCACCGATGCGGCCATGAAGAAGCCCATCATGGTGGATGACCAAGGTCAGATCATGACGGACGAGCAGGCGGAGCGTCGCCAGCCGGGCAATCATCACTCCAGGCGGCATGGCCATGACAACCGCCATGTCAAGAGGAAATACGACCATCCCGACAGCCGGTACGGCACCAATCAAGTAGCAGCGGTGCACGAGGACCCGGCTGAAGGCGGCAGCTGGAGGCAGAGATCGGATGACAAGACACCACGGCCCAAGTACACCATGGAGTCCATGCTCGATGGACCGTGCAAGTTCCACAGTGGCGGCAGCAAGCCCGCGAACCATACAACACGCCAGTGCAGCTGGACGAAGAATATGGCTAAATTCGGCGGTCTCCCACCACCACCTCCACCCCCAGTAGGAGGCCCGCTGGACAACACGGAGCGGCACAGCCGTCGTGAAGATGATGAAGATGGTTACCCACGTCAAGTGGGAAACTATCACTTCTTCCTAGCCGAGCCAGAAACCAAGCACAGTAAGAGAAGGCGCGAGGCGGAGTTGAACTCCATTGTTCCCCCGTCCCTCAGTACCTACATTGGTCCGAGCATGCAATCACTTGGAGCAAAGAAGACCAGCCGGCCGAGTTGCCAAGCCCTGGCAGCTACGCGCTAGTCCTGGATCCCATCATCGTCTCCAAGAAGCACTCATGTCGTTTCTCCCGCATGCTCATCGATGGAGGCAGCAGCATCAACCTCCTATACCACAGCACCCTCGAGCGGCTCGGCATCAGTGAGTCCCAGCTGCAGCCCTCAAGAACTTCGTTCCATGGGGCAGTCCCGGGTCCATCGCACTCGCCAACAGCAAGATCCGGATGGACATCATCTTCGGCACCGAGAACAACTTCCGCCGCGAGCCGATCTGGTTTGAGGTGGTGAACCTCTCCAGCGCCTACAACGCCATACTAGGGCGCCCAGCTCTGACCAAGTTCATGGCGGTGCCGCACTACACGTACCTCAAGATGAAGCTACCAGGTCCAAAAGGAGTGATCACCATCGATGGCTGCTACAAGCGGTCGATCGAATGCGCCATAGACAGCTCCAAGCTAGCCGAGGCAATGATCATCGCAGAAGAGAAGCGCATCATAATGCAGAATATGGCAGCCCTACACGCGGATATGTCGGCTGGAGAGCCCAAGCCTGCTGGCGACTCACAGTTCAAGCCGTCCAAGGGCACAAAGAAGATCCTGCTGAATGAGGAGGACCCAAGCAAGTTCGTCCTAGTCAAAGACAGTCTGGACAGCGAATAGGAAAGCACGCTCGTCGAATTCCTCCTTGAGAATCGGGACATTTACGCATGGTGCCCCAAAGACATGCCAGGTGTCCCGAGGGAACTTGGCGAGCACTCTCTCCATGTTCGACCGGATGTGAAGCCGGTCAAACAGTCTTTACACCGCTTCGCAGAAGAAAAGAGAAGAACCATTAGTGAGGAGATCACACGGCTGCTTGTAGCCGGCTTCATCATGGAAGTTTTCCACCCGGAATGGCTGGACAACCCGGTGCTGGTGCTAAAAAAGAACAAGACATGGCACATGTGTGTCGACTACACCAGCCTCAATAAAACATGTCCCAAGGATCCTTTCACTCTGCCACGGATAGATCAGGTGCCGGCTATGACTTGTTGTCTTTCCTAGACGATTACTCGGGCTATCACCAGATTAAGCTCAATGTAACCGATCAAATAAAGATATCATTCATAACCCCGTATGGGGCTTACTGCTAGACCACCATGTCCTTTGGTTTGAAAAATGCAGGTCAACCTACCAGCGATGCATTCATAAATGCGTGCATACGCAAATCGGTAGAAACATGCATGCCTATGTTGACGACGTCGTCATCAAGACCAAAGAGCAGCGCACGCTGCTCGAGGACCTGAAAGAAACATTTGACAACCTCCGCTGCTTCTAGATCAAGCTGAACCTAGAGAAATGCGTCTTCGGCGTCCCAGTCGGCAAACTCCTCAGTTTTATCGTCTCGGAACGAGGAATCGAGGTGAACTCGGAGAAGATAGGAGCCATCAAGCGCATGGAGCTGCCGCGGAACTTGCGCGACGTGCAGAATTTTATAGGGTGATTAGCCTCCCTCAGCCGGTTCGTCAGCCGGCTGGGCGAGAAAGCCCTCCCCCTGTACCAACTCATGAATAAAACGGACAAGTTCGTCTGGACGCCCCAGGCGGGCGAGGCTTATTGTGACCTCAAGCGCATGCTCACCTCCCCGCCCGTCTTGGCAGCACCGGCTGCAAAGGAACCAATGCTGATGTAAATCGCGGCCACCAACAGGGTCGTTAGTGTTGTACTAGTGGTGGAAAGACCAGAAGAGGGGAAGACCAGCCGGTCTAGCACCCCGTGTACTACCTATGTGAGGTGTTGTCACTCTCCAAGCAGAACTACCCCCACTACCAGAAGCTGGTGTATGGCGTGTACATGGCCGCCAAGAAACTCAAGCACTACTTCCAAGAGCATTCCATCCGGGTGGTGGCGCTAGCCCCACTCGTGGAGATCATCAGCAACAAGGACGCCACCGGCCGCATGGCGAAATGGGCCATAGAGCTCGCCGCGCATAACATCCAGTATGAGCCAAGTACGACGATCAAGTCCTAGGCGCTGGCTGATTTCATTGTCGATTGGGCGGAGACACAGTACATGCCACCGGTCCCCGACTCCATGCATTGGAAGCTACACTTCGATGGCTCCAAAATGCGCGGAGGGCTCGGAGCCAGAATCGTAATTACCTCTCCCAAGGGCGACCGACTGGAGTACATGCTCCAGATCCACTTCAGGGCATCAAACAACATCGCCTAATATGAGGCGCTCATCCATGGGCTCTAGATGGCCAAGGAGATAGGCATTTAGAGGATACTCTGTTTTGGCGACTCAGATCTGGTGGTACAAAAAGTCTTAGGAGAATGGGACACGAGGGATGCCAACATGGCCCTCTATCGTTTCTTCGTACAGCAGTTGTGCGCTTGCTTTGAAGGATGTGAGTTCCACCATGTACCCAGGGCTAACAACGAAGCCGCTGATGACCTGGCCCGAGTCGGCTCAACAAGACAATCCATACCACCTAGAGTCTCCCTCGAGCACCTGCACAAGCCATCCATCACTCCATCCCTGGAGTCTGACTCTATAGTACTAGACGCGGACCCAGGGACAGCCGAAGTGGCACACCTGGGGACTGCCTCGCCACACCCAGGGACTGCGTCATCACACCCGAGGACTGCCTCGTCGGACTCGGGGACTTCCTCGCCACACCTGGGGACCGCTTTGTCGCTCCCGGGGACTGCATCGTCGCACCCAGGGACTACCGTCAGTGAGCCTCCAACCGGAAGACCCCCTGACTCTCCAGAACCGGCTGTCTGCGAGGAGATCAAGCTCATCATATAGACGGTATATGCCATCTGGTAAACACCCGAATGGGCCAAACCATTCATGAACTTCCTATCTAAGGGTGAACTGCCAAAAGAGGAAGTGGCAGCGCGTAAAGTGAGGTGCAGGGCAAGCGCATACACCATCATCAATAATGAGTTGTACAAGCGCAGCGTCAGGGGCATCTATCAACGATGCGTAAGCCAAGAGGAGGGAGTCAAGCTCCTAGTGGACATACACCAGGGCGAGTGCTGTCACCATGCTTTGTCAAGGGCCATAGCAGCCAAGGCTCTTCGCCATGGTTTTTACTTGCCAACAACACTAAAGGACGGCGAAGAAATGGTCAGGGCATGCAATGTCTTGCAGCATTTCGGCCAGCTGAAGTACATGCCGTCTGCAGAACTCAATACGATACCAATCACCTGGCCATTTGCAGTCTAGGGGCTGGACATGGTCGGACCATTAAAGACAGCTCGATCTGGTATGACGCACTTGCTCGTAGCTGTGGACAAATTCACCTAGTGGATCGAGGTGAAGCCCATAAAGAAGTTGGACTGGGCAATAGTAATCAAGTTATTCACAGACATCATCATACAATTCATCTACCCGCACAACATCATCTCAGACAATGGCACAAATTTTGCCAAGGGAGTCTTTGCTCGCTTCTATGGAGAAAAGGGCATCCGCCTGGACCTAGCTTCGGTCGCGCACCCCCAGTCAAATGTGTAGTGCGAGCGTGCTAACGGGCTTGGTCCTGGCCGGAATTAAACCAAGATTGATCGAGCCACTCGTCAGGTCCCCCGGATGCTGGATAAAGGAACTGCTGGCCAAGCTATGGAGCCTGTGCACTACCCCCAGCCGCTCAACTGGCTTCACGCCATTCTTCCTCATCTACGGTGCAGAGGCAGTCCTTACCACTGACATCCATTCGACGCATCCCACAAGCAGCTCTACACAAAGAAAGAAGCCAAGGAAGCATGTGAAGACAGCATGGATCTTCTCGAGGAGGCACGCGAGCTGGCCTTGTCTAGATCAGCAATCTACCAGCAGGACGTCTGTCGCTACCACGCCAGCCAGATCCGGCCTACTTCTTTCCGTGAGGGCGATCTAGTGCTGCGCCTGGTCCAGAGCACGAAGGGAATGCACAAGCTATCCCCGCCTTGGGAAGGGCCGTTCATCATCAGTCGAGCGCTACACAATGACTCGTACACCTCATCGATGCCCAGCAGCCGGTGAAGAACAAGGCAGACTGCTCTGACGAGGAGACCGAGCGACCATGGAACACGAACCTACTCCATCCATTTTTCACTTGAGCAAGAAGTGTATGTATCTTACTTTCATGTAATAAATGAACAAGCTTGGGAGCCTTAGTATAGCCCCGAGGACTCCGTCCCAATTCACGCATCACCTCTATCTTTGACCCGGCTCCGGCAATCTTTACAACGAGGTTGTTGGTTGGCCCGGACGCCTGCGATTTCTATAGATAGTTAAGTATTGTACGCGGTACCTAGGGCCCACTCTTCGGTTCCGGCTTCAGACTGCAAGCCGGCTGTCGACCCGGCAAGAGCAAAAGCCCAAAGTCCCCCTTACAAGAAACTACCCAAAGAGAAGACCAGGGCGCCCAGACGATCCAGCTGTGCCTGCTCGAGCTAAGCCAATAACAACACCCTGAAGTATCGTGAGGTACGCCAACCTAGCTACCCCTTCGATTTCGGCTACAGACCGCAACCCGGCTAGCAGCCGGCAAGGTCATAGCTTGAAAGGCCAATGCTCGCTGAGAAAAGGAATAAGTTAATGGCCTAGTTCGAAAGGGCATCATTTTCATATGTTATCTTAGCTATGAACGAACACACAAGTAACAAAACTAACGCATGCGACGTTGTGGCTTGTGTTGCACGAGCCACAACTTGGCAGGAAACAAGGTGGCAAAGAGCTTCGACTCGGCTGGCTACCCGAGCCGGCCCGAACCTCGGGAACTACATCCAGTGGGCACGCTCCCGCCCACCCATCGGAACAACCAAGCTGGCAAAGAGCATTCACCCGTCTGGCTACTCCAGCCGGCCCGAACCTCGGGGACTACACCCAGTGGGCGCACTACCGTGCACACATCAGAACAACCAAGGTGGCAAAGAGCTTCAACCCGGCTGGCTACCCCAGCCGGCCGAACCTCGGGGACTACACCCAGTGGGTGCGCTACCGCGCACCCATCAGAACAACCAAGGTGGCAAAGAGCTTCGACCCGGCTGGCTACCCCATCCAGCCCCAACCTCGAGGACTACACGTGATGATCGCGCTATCGCGCACCCTCACAAGAAACGCAAAAGGACAAAAATGTCTAGGAAGAAAAGAGGCAGACTTAACTCAAGCCAAAAGGGGCATCAAATCGATAAGAGGAACATGAAGGTTCCATGTAGAAGTTAAAGTCTTACAATAAAGTTCACCACAAGGACAGGACTGACAAAAACAAGTTCGCAATAAACAAATACTCCTGGCATACCAGGGATCTAGGACTCAGGAGAAACATCGGCTACTGGAGTAGGAGTCGATCTAGCAGATGGGGCACTGGCATCGGGTGCAGGTACCTGGCTGGAGGAGGCAACATTGGCGCCGCTTGCAGGGTCCGGTATCTAGTGGTACGACATTGGCTCAGAGGGGTCACGGAAGTCGCGCTCCATATCCACATAACTGCTGATCTTTAGTTTGCAGGACCTGATCTCCAGGACGCTCTGACGGAGGCTCTCGTAGCTAGTTCTGGCTCTGAAGCCACGAGTGAGCACACCCAGATCCGCATCCAGATACCAGGATTTCACCAGGGCCAGTGCCATCTCCATGTTGCCATGCTCCATCCACTCTTTGTGAATCTCCAGCACGTCAATGCCGCGGGTCAGGGCGAGCGCCAAGCTGGCAATGTCGTGTAGCTTCCCCGTCTCGGGCCAGACATACTGGAAGAAGTCATTGGCGATGTTGTGAAGGTCGTCGCTTTCCTCCGCCAAAACCTTTACCTGGTCCTAGGCGGTCAGTTCATGGCCAACCTCCTCCGCTGGCAGCTTCTCGAGAGCTTGGTCGGTCGACTCCGGGTAGTGAGCTGCAGTCGGTTGAGGGAGTAAGAAACCAAAGGAAAATCGATTAAACACAATATAGAAGGGGCAGAGAAGTGCAAACTTACTAACGACCAGCTCGGTGATACGCTCAAGCTGCCTAGTCAGATCCGTCTCCCGGGACTGTAGAGCCTTGACCATCTCCTCCCTTTGGGCGGAGGTCCTCTCCAAGGTCTTCAGTGCCTCCCCCGGGGTGTCAACCACCTTCTTGCTCCTCTCCACAGCAACCTCCAACTTGTGTTTGGCCGTGGCCAGTTGGTCGAACTGCACCTGCCAGGCTTTGTTCGACTCCTCCAGCCGGGCCACCCGAGCCTTGAGGTGCTCCACCTCCTTCTCCTTATCCAAGATCATGGCTCTAGGAGGATACCCGATGGTCAACAAAAAGCGCAAAAATAAAGCCAACCGCCAAGCTAGGTTAGAAGAAGCAATCTTACGCCGCAACTCCTGAGTATTCTTCACAGACTCTGAAAACTCTTTCGGCAAAGAGAAGGAAGTAAGGAAAAAAGAGCAGAAATCCGGCTACAAAAAACCGGCTGCAACAAAATAAAATGAGGAGGGACACCTACCTCCAACAAAATAGACAAATTTTTGGCGTCGCCAAGGCCCCTTTCCATTTCCTTAACCATATAGCGAACCTGGACGAGTGCGACGGGCGTCGCGCCCGAGAGCTAGGCGAGAATGGCACCCGGCGTAAGCACAGCCGAAGCTGGCCTCGAGCCAGTCACCACAACCTTGTCTTCATCAACATCAGTGCTTGAAGGCGCAACCACCACCAGCTCCCTCCCTGCTGAGTCGGAGGCGCCCGACTGACTGCTGCCTGCCGCAGCCGCCTGCACCGTCGCAGAGTCCTCTGACACTTCCGCGATGGTGGGCCTGTCAGAATTGGCTGGAGCATCACTCCAGGCCGGGTTCATGCCAGCCGTACGACGGAGGAGGGGGGTATCGGGGCCCTGAGCAGCCACGAAGAGCTGCGCCACCCACGAAGTCGCGGGCGCATGGTGAAGCACTCCTACGGCTGAGGAGCCCTGAGGAGACGCAGGCGGGGTCGTCGGGGCGGGCGCATCCAGTGGGGTTGCAGCCAGAGACTCTGCAACCGGGAGACCGCAGTCGCCTCAGCTGTCGAAGGCGGGGGAGGGGAAACGGTGGCAGCGCCGGAGCCACCCAGCGACATCGCCTTGCTGCGAAGGAAAAACAAGAAAGGCTCAGTAGAGAGCAAGGAAAAGAGCCAAGGAGAATAGGGAAAACACTCACCCGGCGAAGGACGTCACGGCGGCAGCCGGGCACGCTCGGCGCGTCCTCTTCTGCTCCGTGGAAGCCGACACGGTGACGGGTTCCGCCTTCTTCCCCTGGGCCTTTGTCGCGGCCTTCTCTCGGCCGGCCTCGTTCTCAGCTACATCAACGCCAAAACAATCTTCAATGACATACCCCGTGGGAAAAAAAGGAAAAAGCTGCACCCGGAAGTTACCGTGAGGATCCGATGGACCGTCGTCCTGCTAGAAGGGAAACCCTTCGGGCTCTGTCTGGGGGTACTTCGGCGGCTTCCGGTCCGGCAGGAAGGTAGGAGCATGTAGTCGCCGATACCGTCCTCAGCATGTTGTGCCGTAAACAATTACTCAAAAAGGGGAGCATAAGGGACCCAAGGAAAAACTATCAGGGAGAAGGCCAAATACAAAAGAAGTGAAATAAGGACAACTCACCCGAGGCGGCAGGCGGCTGCAGTGGTACGATGGGCAGGAGTACACCAAGGTTGCCTCCACGCAGAACTTGGAAATCATAGAGATCCAGTTCCGCAGATCCCCGTACGGCATGTCCTTCCACGACATCCGGGTCGGGTCGTTGGCGGTCGACATATGGCACATCTTGTGTGACCGCTTCTACAGCGGAAGCACGCGGCGCACCATCCATGACAGCACGATATTCCGAGCGGTGAGCCGCTCCGTCGCCACCATCGCCTCCATCAGGGCGGCCATCCGGTTGATGTCTGCCTGGGCCCCATCCCCTTCACCGTCCAGGCCTTCTGTGTTGAGGGCACATTGACGAAGGGCGGCAGGACGATCCAGTCGACCTCCGTGGCATTGCTCACATAGAAATATGAGCGATGCCACAGCTTGACGGTGTCGGGGAGGTCGAACTGCAGCATTGGCGAGGAGGTCTGCGAGTAGACGGGGTAGCAGCCCGTCTCCGTCAGCGGGCCGTCCTTGATGGTGTTCTGGGCCTTGAAGTGGAAGAACTTGAGGAAGTTCTCCACCTCTGGCCACACCCCAAGGTACGACTGAAAACATGCCGCATGGTGCGATAGCTGCGCTATAGCGTTGGTGCCAAGGTGGTGGAGTTGGAGGTCAAAGAATACGAACAAATGGAGAAGAAAGGGGTTGATGGGGAGGCCGAAGCCGCGGGCGAAGTGGGCGAGGAAGACGACGTGCTCTCCTGCTTGAGGGTCAGGCACCCTCTCCCCCTCCGGCGTGAGCCGGTGCTTCACCAGCCGCGACGAGGGAATAAATTTTATCCGTTAGTACTTGTAAACGAGGTTATCGGTTACGAAGGACCCGCACCAACCGCTGTGCTGCTCAGGAAGCATCTCGACAGGCAGAGCGGTCGTGGTGGAAGGATAGCAGCAACTCCGACAACCACAGATGGGCGGTGCAAAGAAAAGGGGAATAGAAGGAGAAGGAGGCAAGAGATGGAGGAAGAAGAAGTAGAGGCCTCATTCCCCCCGTGGACCTATTTATCCCCGCGGGGAGGGCACTGTCGTCTCCTCATCTCTCGCGCAACACATGGCCACGAGACTCTCCAGTCCCATGACGCTACGGCTTCGAATCCTTTGTGCCGACACAACCCAACGCAGAAGATCCACATGAATTACCAGGAGGCGAGGCGTGCGCGCTTGCCCCGAGAAACTACTGCGGCAATTGGCACGCACAATTACCAAAAAACTGGCACAATGCCGCATAAGTCAAACTCACACGACGTGCGCCAGAGCAACAGTCATGGATGACGGCGGCACTGACCTCATCCAACTAATGTTCGGCTCCAGCTTCGCCAGACGGTCGGTGCCTTTGCTGTTTACACCCAGTTGGAGGCCATCGATTTCATAGCCGGTAGAACCCAGCCGGAAAGAAAAAGGACAAAGTTACAGCCAGACTTCATCAACAAACTACTTCGAGAAATAAAGGAGTTTGCAAGACCTTTCCCACCGGCCAAGTCCTTACGCCCTCAGGGACTAGTTCCAGGGGGATAACCCCCGGGTGGGGAAAGCCAGGCCTAAGTAGGTCGGCTCTTGAAGGTGCAGGCCGCCTGGCCACCAAGAAGGACAACTCTAGCCGATTGGTTAGTCCCGCTCGGCTAGGCTTAAATCTTTCTCGTGTGGCCCGTCTAGCCGGGAAGCCATAAGAACCGGCCGGGTGTCCGCTTCCACCCGGCTAGCCTCGGATTTGATGGAAAGCGCAGAGTGGGAGACACTCCTTGTGGGGTATGCCTCTGGTGCCTCTCGTTATCAAACAGGCTGGCGCGCCACCCTGACCGAGGCTACCCGACGAAGATAAAGTAAAGTGGTCGTCTGACCGCCAAAGGAGTCTCGGGTGACCGCTAAAGCAAGGATGACGCTACAAAGGAAGCCCGGGTGACCGCTAAAGAAGTGGGTGATGCTAAAGAAGGGCTAACTGGGTCCTAGCCCACCGGCTAGACCCTGTAGCCGGCCCTGCCCTGTAAACCCATATCCAAACAGTAAACCCTAGAACCGATTTTGTAATCTACCTCTGTAACACCCTCAGAATCGGCCCTATGCAAGTTTTAGCGAAACCCGCCAAACCCGCATAGAAACGATTCAAAGGTGCCCACCAGGCACTTTCGTGCGGGTGGAAAACGAAGTAATAACATTACACAACAGTCCTCGATGGGACCCACAGAACAGATATATACAACGGCGACTCAAAGAGTCAAGAATACAGGGGTACAATACAAGATCCAAATCACCTTTAAAACGATATAGCGTCCGAGTACGGACAAGATGCAAATTGAGCTAAGAGCCCTGAAGAATAACCAATGGCGTCCATAACGCTGCCCAGGCCAAGCCGGAAGGGTAACCCTGCTAATGACGTCGATCTCAAAACCTGCTTAAACAAAGGGGTGCCGACAAAGGGCAAAGGAAAAAGAGAGAGCGGTCAGTACTGAGGCCAGTACACGGCGAGGCTAGAATTCGGCGGTCCTCGCCTACATAGGTATGGTGGACTGAGCGGCAGCGGCAGCATGCACTAAACAGCCTATAGAGACTCGATACAACTAGCGGCTACCAGAGAGGGGTAAGAAAGACCTATTCGGAACCAACCTGATACTACCACCAACATACCCATCCTGGTGTTTCCCCCCTCGAGACCAAATGAGGAAGTCAACCGAGGAACTCACACCGTTGGCAGTTTTACTTATTCAGTTATCGTTGCAGCAATTACTAGTCAGGTATAGATAATCATCCT
Source organism: Avena longiglumis (assembly GCA_030063025.1). NCBI lineage: Eukaryota > Viridiplantae > Streptophyta > Magnoliopsida > Poales > Poaceae > Avena > Avena longiglumis. The sequence goes on from CP125978.1 coordinate 154,293,904, forward strand.
GATATAATAAGCAGTAGGCAGTTTTATTTAACCATTCTAGAAGTTGCAACACTTACTAGTCAGATACATTTAGCATGAGATAACCCCAAAAACCCAGCAGTTGTTGGTACTTTTATTTAGCCATTCCGTTATAGTTGCAATACTTACTAGTCAGATACAATGGTAGCAAGCGACAACCCAAACAAGCAATTGTTGGCAATTTTATTTAGCCATTCCATTATAGTGAAGCTGATTACTAGTCATTATAAAGTCAAATTTATAGCACTACTTTAGTTATAGTTGTCTATGATCGAGATACTGTGCTCCAAGTCGTCCATAACCGCGGACACGGCTTTCAGAAAGTTTTACCCTGCAGGGATGCACAAATAGCAACACACACTCGATCAACCTCGGAAAAACCAAATCAAAACCCAACGAGGCCTTCACGACAAAGCAATCACAGGATTCAGAAATATTTCAGGGGGCCACCCCATTGAGTACACCCGCAACGAAGTTAGCCAACTCCGAGACGGACTCAAGGTTTGCGCCAGTGGCTGTAAACGACTGGGAACCCGAAAATGTGACTGGGCTTGTCGATACCGCGAAAACACTCCGCTGACCTAAATAGTACAGGTGCTCCTCGCACAATCGTAAATAAAGTAGTAAAGCATGGCATAAGTACAGGATAGTAAATAAAACCTCAAACTAGTTTGTGGCCCCAAGAAATAAGAATGAATCAAGCTCTGGCTCAGGGGGGTCCCATAAGCCTCCCGGATGTGGATAGCGCGAATATTCAAGGAACAGGTATCAAGTACTCGGGGTCCTACGGGACACAAGTGGACGGTTAAAAACCAAATAACATCTATTGCCCACCTGTGCCTCTGCATTTACCTACTTCAATTTTAGTTATTAAACAGTAATTAAAGTCTTGATCATCTCCAACAATAAACACACGGCAATACTCCAACAACTGTGGTACTTGACGACGCATGACACTTGAGCAAGCGACTACGACGCGCAGGTCCAACTATCTACCAAACAACAGGTAATAGGAGGTGTGCAAGGCAATATAAGGCTTCAAGGGATATCACGGGTACGAAAACTAGAGCATCGCAACACAGATAGCAATAGATCAACAGGTGGGAATAAATACTATAAAAGTAAGATAGGTAGAAAGGGGGAGATGCTCGCCTGAAAAATATTGCCGAAGGTTCATCCGAAGAACGGGCGTCACTCGTATCAACTCATCGGCCTAATCCGTGAAGAAGCAAAGCACTAGAAGAAACACCGGATGCACTATTTAATACTACGGCAGAAGACCGGGCATGATGCATGTATGATGTATGGCATGGCAAAGGTGCGATGCAACTAGGCAATATTAAGCGGAACCGGGGTCCCGACATTTAATTAAACGGTCAAGTTATTTAGATACCCCGCAATTTAAATGTTGTCTTAACAAGGCAAATTATATCACCGGTTCGATGCACAAATTTAAATGGGGCCAATATTAGACTAGGTTCGCCCGCATATGACCCCATATTTAATTATGAGATGAATTGGCATAACGCCCCCAAACCAAAAGATATGAGTGCAAGCATGTACAATTGAATATGCAACAATTTATATAGTTGACAATTTATAAAATAGGGTTCTCGGAAAAGGGGTCACACATGGGTTCAGAGATCTTGGACTCCACGTGTTTGGGTTCAGTCTTCAAAGAGGAAGGAGAGCGCGTCGGGGTTCAATCTTGCGGCTCCGAGATCGGTCTTCGGTCCGGGAAGGAGATCTTGAGGTTTCCGTGTAGACGGTCATGGCGTTCGAGATGGCGAGCCTCGGCTCCAGGAAGGGGAACTTGTGGTTTGGGCTTCAACAGAGTCGATCTTGGTTCTAGCTTTATTTGCTAGTGCCAGACTCGGAGGGTCAGCATCGACTCCTAGAGCTTCGTATAGAAGTCCTTGTCGATGCAGGAATTGCGAGGCCACTAGGTGGAAGATCTTGGCAGAGGCCTTGGCCGGCTAGAAAAGGTACTTGTGTCGGTCATGCCGCGAGGTACACGGTTGTTTTCTGCGTGTCCGGTGCACAGGAGTACTTGCGGTTGTGGACGAGCACGGCGACGCTCAGACTGAAAGGCGGTGGCGTGCAGCATCTGCTCGTGCGGCCGGAGCAGGGCTCGGCCGTAGCTCGAGGCGAGCGGCGCTGGGCGGGTGCCTTGCAGGGAACCGGGGAAAAGGAGGCAACGCCAGCAGGTGGGGATTGAGGGAGGCCGATGGGGGCCGGGCGCAGAGCTCCCTGGCGAGAGGAGAACCAAGCGGCCGGAGGTCATCGTGAGGAGGTCCCGGCAGGCCGCAGAGGGGCTAGGACGAGGAGGCGGCGAACGGGGCCGGGGGCACGCGCAGGGGGACGCAGAAGAGCATCGGTGGCGAGGGAGGCCAGGGAAGGAGGACGGCAGGAGGTGGGGGATAGGGCAGCATTGAGGCGGCGAGGCCGGGGCCCTGCTCAGGAGCGGCGGCGCTCGGTAGGAGGTGCAGACATGCGGACGAGGTAGAGGCCGAAGGGAAGGGGGCCAGGGCGCTGAACGGCGGGCTCCTGGCGAGCTCAACCCTAGGAGGCGGACGACGGTGAGGTCGGCGATGCGGGGCTGTGCGGTGGCGGCCGCAGGCTCGACAGAAAGGCGCGGGTGGAGTGGGCCGGCGAGCTCCTGGGAGGCGGAGGGAGGGAGGCCGCGGTGGCCTGCGGCGAGAGGAGGGTGGTGGACGACGAGGTAGGCGTGGTGGCGATGGGGAGGTGAGATCGAGCGGCGGGGCGGGGAGGCCGTGGCGGCAGGGCGAGCGGGGCGGGCGAGAGGAGGGAGGAGAGAGGGAGGGCTGTGGCGAGTGGCAGTGGGGCCAGCAGCGAGGGAGGTGGGGATCGGGCCAGGGGAGATGAGTCCAGGGCGGACGTGTGTCTGTGGGTGGGGCCAGGGGTCGGTGGGGCCAGGAACGGGGCCAGGGGAGCGGGTCCAGGGGTGTCCAGGGGTGGCAGCGTGTTGGGCGTGTGTGCTTGTGTGTGTGTGCTGTGGTGTGGGGAGTGGGGGGGTGAGAGAGGTGGGGTAGGATGAGGTGGCGGGCTGGGATAGGATAGGGGGAAGGGGGTGGTGAGGTGTAGCCAAGGGATTGGAGGGGGTGAGGTGGCTGAAGGGTGGGTAGAATAGGACTGCGTAGGAAAAGATTTAGGTGGCCCGATTTTGTACTGGGGGTGGCCGACTGGGTCGGATCGGCCCGGTTTGGCTGCCCCCTAAAAAAATAATATAAATATTTATTTTTTGAAACGGGGCTTTTGAAATCCATTGGTAGACGAAACAAAATAATCCGGAGACCCGGGTTTTAATTTGAAATCAAGACGGGGCGTTTAGAAAACAAAAACAGACTCTTCGAAAATAGTTTTTAAACAAATCATGCAAGATTATGACGATGCTAAAATGCAATGTGGCATGATGACATGAGCATGCGGTCATGATGATGCAATGCACAAAAACAACGCGATTTTCTAGTAGTGTTTTTTGCGGGATGCCACAATTCGACACCACTAACAATGGATCTCGCCCTCGAGATCCGCCTCATGGTACATGGAAGAAGGCCGACAATCTGATCCTTCGCGCTTCGTGTGGATCCTCGCGACACCACTAACAAGGGTTCTTTCTTCAGCTTGAAAATGGAGACACCACCAACAAGGATTGTTCCCCATTCGTCGAGAGAACACTCCGGAGAAACAAAGATGAAGGTATAGGTCTCAAAAGGGTAAAGCCACCTCAAACTTCCGCGGAAGGAGTATAACTGCAATGATTCACCATTCAATGTGCAAGAGCGAATGATAAGAGTAGTCGAATGGTGATCAGTCCATCGCGCACCCAAAGCATTACTCTGCTCATGAATAGGAAATTATGCAACCAACTCTCGGAATTCAGATTGTAGATCTCGAGAAGCGAGGTTCAGAAACAAAGGAGGGATGCAGACTCTGCATCGGATCTGGCGTAGATGATGTCGTAACGTCGGAAAACACCGGAAGGCACGAGAAGGAACAAAGAGAAGTCCACCAGACGAAGGATTCCTCGGATAGCATGAAGACCAGCTGTAGCAACACCGTTACCAAAGGAGGAAGCGAAACCCTGAAGGTACGATGGAACCCAACCACGAGAAATCCTGCACTCGAAGAGAGAGAAGAGAGCGGATTCAAAACACGCAGAGGTGAGAGGAGAGCAGCAGAGGGGTAAGGAGTAAAATCAGATCTAATCAGAACTATCCAACCGATTTTGCAAAATAGTTTTGACACTCTACTTCGGCCGTTAGCTAGGTTATCCTACAGGCTGGACTTGTGGGGTATCGCAAATGCTGAGCTCTGATACCACTCTGTAACACCCTCAGAATCGGCCCTATGCAAGTTTTAGCGAAACCCGCCAAACCCGCATAGAAACGATTCAAAGGTGCCCACCAGGCACTTTCGTGCGGGTGGAAAACGAAGTAATAACATTACACAACAGTCCTCGATGGGACCCACAGAACAGATATATACAACGGCGACTCAAAGAGTCAAGAATACAGGGGTACAATACAAGATCCAAATCACCTTTAAAACGATATAGCGTCTGAGTACGGACAAGATGCAAATTGAGCTAAGAGCCCTGAAGAATAACCAATGGCGTCCATAACCCTGCCCAGGTCAAGCCGGAAGGGTAACCCTGCTAACGACGTCGATCTCAAAACCTGCTTAAACAAAGGGGTGCCAACAAAGGTCAAAGGAAAAAGAGAGAGCGGTCAGTACTGAGGCCAGTACACGGCGAGGCTAGAATTCGGCGGTCCTCGCCTACATAGGTATGGTGGACTGAGCGGCAGCGGCAGCGGCAACATGCACTAAACAGCCTATAGAGACTCGATACAACTAGCGCCTACCAGAGAGGGGTAAGAAAGACCTATTCGGAACCAACCTGATACTACCACCAACATACCCATCCTGGTGTTCCCCCCCTCGAGACCAAATGAGGAAGTCAACCGAGGAACTCACACCGTTGGCAGTTTTACTTATTCAGTTATCGTTGCAGCAATTACTAGTCAGGTATAGATAATCATCCTGATATAATAAGCAGTAGGCAGTTTTATTTAACCATTCCGTTGTAGTTGCAACACTTACTAGTCAGATACAATTAGCATGAGATATCCCAAAACCCAGCAGTTGTTGGTACTTTTATTTAGCCATTCCGTTATAGTTGCAATACTTACTAGTCAGATACAATGGTAGCAAGCGACAACCCAAACAAGCAATTGTTGGCAATTTTATTTAGCCATTCCATTATAGTGAAGCTGATTACTAGTCATTATAAAGTCAAATTTATAGCACTACTTTAGTTATAGTTGTCTATGATCGAGATACTGTGCTCCAAGTCGTCCATAACCGCGTACACGGCTTTCAGAAAGTTTTACCCTGCAGGGGTGCACAAATAGCAACACACACTCGATCAACCTCGGAAAAACCAAATCAAAACCCAACGAGGCCTTCACGACAAAGCAATCACAGGATTCAGAAATATTTCAGGGGGCCACCCCATTGAGTACACCCGCAACGAAGTTAGCCGACTCCGAGAAGGACTCAAGGTTTGCGCCAGTGGCTGTAACGACTGGGAACCCGAAAATGTGACTGGGCTTGTCGATACTGCGAAAACACTCCGCTGACCTAAATAGTACAGGTGCTCCTCGCACAATCATAAATAAAGCAGTAAAGCATGGCATAAGTACAGGATAGTAAATAAAACCTCAAACTAGTTTGTGGCCCCAAGAAATAAGAATGAATCAAGCTCTGGCTCAGGAGGGTCCCATATGCCTCCCGGATGTGGATAGCGCAAATATTCAAGGAACAGGTATCAAGTACTCGAGGTCCTACGGGACACAAGTGGACGGTTAACAACCAAATAACATCTATTGCCCACCTGTGCCTCTGCATTTACCTACTTCAATTTTAGTTATTAAACAGTAATTAAAGTCTTGATCATCTCCAACTATAAACACACGGAAATACTCCAACAACTGTGGTACTTGACGACACGCAACAGCACTTGAGCAAGCGACTACGACGCGCAGGTCCAACTATCTACCAAACAACAGGTAATAGGAGGTGTCCAAGGCAATATAAGGCTGCAAGGGATATCACGGGTACGAAAACTAGAGCATCGCAACACAGATAGCAATAGATCAACAGGAGGGAATAAATACTATAAAAGTAAGATAGGTAGAAAGGGGGAGATGCTCGCGTGAAAAACATTGCCGAAGGTTCATCCGAAGAACGGGCGTCACGCGTATCAACTCATCGGCCTAATCCGTGAAGAAGCAAAGCACTAGAAGAAACACCGGATGCACTATTTAATACTACGGCAGAAGACCGGGCATGATGCATGTATGATGTATGGCATGGCAAAGGTGCGATGCAACTAGGCAATATTAAGCGGAACCGGGGTCCCGACATTTAATTAAACGGTTCAAGTTATTTAGATACCCCGCAATTTAAATGTTGTCTTAACAAGGCAAATTATATCACCATTCGATGCACAAATTTAAATGGGGCCAATATTAGACTAGGTTCGCCCGCATATGACCCCATATTTAATTATGAGATGAATTGGCATAAGGCCCCCAAACCAAAAGATATGAGTGCAAGCATGTACAATTGAATATGCAACAATTTATATAGTTGACAATTTATAAAATAGGGTTCTCGGAAAAGGGGTCACACATGGGTTCGGCGATCTTGGACTCCACGGGTTTGGGTTCAGTCTTCAAAGAGGAAGGAGAGCGCGTCGGGGTTCAATCTTGCGGCTCCGAGATCGGTCTTCGGTCCGGGAAGGAGAACTTGAGGTTTCCGTGTAGAAGGTCATGGCGTTCGAGATGGCGAGCCTCGGCTCCGGGAAGGGGAACTTGTGGTTTGGGCTTCAACAGATTCGATCTTGGTTCTAGCTTTATTTGCTAGTGCCAGACTCGGAGGGTCAGCATCGACTCCTAGAGCTTCGTATAGAAGTCCTTGTCGATGCAGGAATTGCGAGGCCACTAGGTGGAAGATCTTGGCAGAGGCCTTGGCCGGCTAGAAAAGGTACTTGTGTCGGTCATGCCGCGAGGTACACGGTTGTTTTCTGCGTGTCCGGTGCACAGGAGTACTTGTGGTCGTGGACGAGCACGGCGACGCTCAGACTGAAAGGCGGTGGCGTGCTGACGTCAGGCGGCCGGAGCAGGGCTCGGCCGTAGCTCGAGGCGAGCGGCGCTGGGCGGGTGCCTTGCAGGGAACCGGGGAAAAGTAGGCAACGCCAGCAGGTGGGGATTGAGGGAGGCCGATGGGGGCCGGGCACAGAGCTCCCTGGCGAGAGGAGAACCAACCCGGCGGCGAGGTCATCTTGTGAGGAGGTCCCCGGCGAGGCCGAGCAGAGGGGCTAGGACGAGGAGGCGGCGTACGGGGCCCGGGGCACGCGCAGGGGGACGCGGAAGAGCATCGGTGGCGAGGGAGGACAGGGAAGGAGGACGGCAGGAGGTGGGGGATGGGGCAGCGTTGAGGCGGCGAGGCCGGGGCCCTGCTCGGGAGCGGCGCAGAGGGGAGGTGGACAAAGGACGAGGTAGAGGCCGAAGGAAGGGGCCAGGCGCGAGCGGGTTCTGGCGGGTCAACCCTGGGAGGCGGATGACGGTGAGGTCGGCGATGCGGGGCCGTGCGGTGGAGGCCGCAGGCTCGACGGAGAGGCGCGGGTGGAGCGGGCCGGCGAGCTCCTGGGAGACGGAGGGAGGGAGGCCGCGGTGGCCTGTGGCGAGAGGAGGGTGGCGGACGACGAGGTAGGCGCGGTGGCGACGGGGAGGTGAGCTCGAGCGGCGGGGCGGGGAGGCCGTGGCGGCAGGGCGAGCGGGGTGGGCGAGAGGAGGGAGGAGAGAGGGAGGGCGCCGGGGCAGTGGCAGGGGCCAGGTGCGAGGGAGGTGGGGATCGGGCCAGGGGAGATGAGGCCGGGGCGGACGTGTGTCTGTGGGTGGGGCTGGGTGGGGCCAGGAGGCAGGGCAGGAGCGGGTCTAGGGGTGGCAGCGTGTTGGGCGTGTGTGCTTGTGTGTGTGTGCTGTGGTGTGGGGAGTGGGGGGGTGAGAGAGGTGGGGTAGGATGAGGTGGCGGGCTGGGATAGGATAGGGGGAAGTGGGGTGGTGAGGTGTCGCCAAGGGATTCCAGGGGTGAGGTGGCTGAAGGGTGGGTAGAATAGGACTGGGTAGGAAAAGATTTAGGTGGCCCGATTTTGTACTGGGGATGGCCGACTGGGTCGGATCGGCCCGGTTTGGCTGCCCCCTAAAAAATAATATAAATATTTATTTTTTGAAACGGGGCTTTTGAAATCCATTGGTAAACGAAACAAAATAATCCGGAGACCCGGGTTTTAATTTGAAATCAAGACGGGGCGTTTAGAAAACAAAAACAGACTCTTCGAAAATAGTTTTTAAACAAATCATGCAAGATGATGACGATGCTCAAATGCAATGTGGCATGATGACATGAGCATGCGGTCATGATGATGCAATGCACAAAAACAACGCGATTTTCTAGTAGTGGTTTTTGCGGGATGCCACAACCTCCCCCGGCCAGTATATAAGGGCGGGTAGAGCTGGGGTTCTAGGTAAGTAAGATCCATAGTAGCAAGAGATTGCCTCTAGTTCTTCTTTTTCCTCTAGCCATCGGTAGTTGCTAAGGAAACAGCTCCAGGAGCACTTGTACAGGGCATTCTCCCCCATATAGTAGATCTTGCAGGAGTAGGGGTGTTACCTCACCAAGAGGGACCCGAACCTGGGTACGTCGTTGTGTTTGCAGTTCACCGTGCCCAACCCGTTGTGTGAACCACCGATTGCATCCGGGTGTCCCTCTTTAGCCATCCCTGATGGCACTGCCGTGTTCCACACCACGACAGAAATCAATAATATGTAGGGACGGGCATTCTTTCACTCAAGCACACTACACAGTTCTACATAATTCCACCTTGGAAGCTTCATATATCAAGGAACACAAGAATATTGTACGCTCCAACAATCTAGGGAAGCCTGACTCCTGGATTAGAGATGAACACATGAAAACTTTTGGCGGTTGGTTGCAAACACATCTCATGAATAACAACACTGTTTGTGATCAGTTGTACTTGTTGGCCAGCTCACCATCTTCGACTATATGGACTTTCCAAGGGTACGAGATAAATGGGAATACATTTGACACGATCGCCCAAGATAACAAGAGCACCAAACAAAATAGTGGTGTCTTCTTGGATGCAACAGACGACAGGAGATATGGGAACTTGACTATGGACTTACTTTTAAGGTCCCTTTCTTTCGGTGCAAATGGGTCAAGCTGATAGGAGGCAGGGTAAAGTAGACAAGAAGTATGGAATGACAATAGTGGATCTCAACAATCATGTGTACAGAGACGAACCATTCGTCCTAGCCAATGATGTGACTCAGGTTTTGTATGTTAAGGACAGGTCAACCAAACCAAGAAAAAGAGAAGATAACAAACGAATACATCATATGATGAGCCAAGGCGCCACATAGTTCTTTCGAGGAAAGAAACATTGTGGGAGTGGAGGACAAGGCAAACATGTCAGAAGATTATGATAAGTTTCATTAAATTCCACTCTTAGCAGTGAAGGATGACCAAATCATCCTATTAATTGATGAAGATGCTCCATGGTTACGGCCGACGCGATCATAAGCAAGGCATTTTAGGAAACAAGTGACTATATGTATTCTGAATTTTGCCTTTGGTGGATTTTGAGATGCAATCAATATACCAAATTTAAACTTGCATTGGATCTCTGAAGAACCATCATATGTGAGTCTAAAAATGATTTTTTCAAAAAATCATGAGCATTAGATCATGTACTTGTAGTTCAAACCGGACCTACTTCCTACCGATTCAGTAGACATTTGTGTTTTTCACACGGCATGGACAGAAAGGTTTGAGATACCCCAGTTGGGACATCGCCCATGTTAGGTAGTCTAGTATTTTATTAAAATGGGGTGGTATCATTTTGAATTAGCCCTTTGGTGGTTTGCTTCACAAAACGCCCTTTTTTAGCGCTCATAAAATGGAAATGGCTTTTTTGTGCAACAAAAAGGAAAAATTCCTCCTGCAATATTGTTCACCATCCCAGGATGCACATGTGTCCACAATATGGGAACAATATCACAAACTATGCCATGATTATGGCCATAACATTGGTCATTTGCATAATATGGGCACACAATCACAAACTTTCTACTCCATCTTTATTCCCGGTTGAAGACACCAACCGGGACTTAAGGGGTTGCGTCAGGCTAGGCTGGTGCGAGCTCGTTTAGTCCTGGATGGTGTCTCCAAACGGGACTTAAGGGGTTGCAGCAGGCTAGGGCAAGTGTGAGCCTGTTTAGTCAGGGATGGTGTCTCCAACCGGGACTAAAGATGAACCTTTAGTCTCGGTTGGAGATACCAATCGGGACTAAACATGGGTAGCGACAATATTTGGTGGGTGTAGACACTATGTCATGGGTGAGTGGCGACACTATGTTGTGAGTGGTAGCACTATGCCAGTGAGTGGCAACACTATTTCGGTGGGTCGCGGCACTATGCCAGTGAGTGTCTACACTATGTCATGAGTGGAGGCACTATGCCAGTGAGTGGCGACACTATTTCGGTGGATGGCGGCACTATAACAGGGGTGAGTGTCTACATTATGTCATGAGTGTCGACACTATATTGTGGCTCTTAATCTATAAATAGGCATCCTTGTGAAGTTATCAACTGCAAAGATGGTGTGCGAGAGCAGGGACACCACTATGGTAGAGCTTCTTGAAGATTTCTTAGGATGCGGTCCTCAGACATCTTTGAGGAGCTCGCGATAGAGGCACTCCCTAATATATGAAATTTGTTAGCTCTCTGGTATATTGATCTAGCTAGAGAAGATATAAACTGTAAGATGGTGCGAGAGGGACACCACTACGGCGGAGCTTCTCGTAGATGTCTTAGGATCCCCATCCTCAAACATATTCGAGGAGCTTGCCATAGAGGCACTCCCATATATTGATCTCGATGAGATTCTCGAAGACGCATTGAGCTGTTGTGTCTTCTTATGAAGCTTTTGTGTATTAACCCAATTTTCTTACAATTTGTGAGTTTGTTGAAGGCAAGTAGAAGAAGAAGGTAATTTTTTTGTTGGATGGGGATGTTCATGTTGTGTAATAATGTATTAAACCTTTATTTTTAGTGATCTGCTTATACGCATATGAACTGACTCTCAACAAGTAGTATTGCAACTTGCTGTGGCCAACACCCAAGACATTTATTAATATTAAAAAATAAGCACTTGAGCGAACTCACAAGAATACAACATCTTCATAGTTCGGGAGGGTTGAAGAGAGACCAACATGCAAGACATTTATTAATATAAAAAATAAAAATTAGTCATAATCATGTCTAGCCCTGTAGTGCACACCTTCAGGGTCGTCTTCGTCATCGTCGTTGTTGCTAGACGCACGCGTCTGGATCCTCAGCCCTTCACTGGCTTGTTCATGGGGGAACCGAGGACCGTCAACCATAGCATAAACCGGGGGCACCTTCCACTTTGGCCTTAGATTCACGACACGCGGGGGAGGGGGATCCCTAATGATGACGCCGCTAAACCTGCGGCCTTCACCACCGCCACCCTTATTGTGGCTCTACGGCGGGTGACAGTGTGGGTACCACATGCGTGGATGATCTCCCTCGATGATGTAGCGCATCACGCTAGCGATAGTCCGGTTCACCCACCATAGGCGGTGGCTGGCTTCATTGTGGTTCACTAGGGGCGGGCTGTCGCCCTCATACCTAGCGAGCTCACTTTTCTGTCAGTTAGTGAAGAAGGCATTCCAGCTGTCGTAGTTGTCGGGATCCCAATGGGGATCCATTCGCTGATCTGATGTGATGTCAAGGTATAAGTGGTTTGTGATGGCTGCCTGGAGGGCAAAACCTTGAGGCACAAGAGGGACAGGAACCCCTCCAACGCTCAGCATCCAGTCGGCGGGCAGCCGGTAGCCCCATAGGCATGGGTAGTGAAAGGAATATGCCTGAGAGGCAATAATAAAGCCGGTAGCCCCATATGCTAGAATTGTATTAATAAAGAAACATCAATAGATTTTTTATTTATAAACATAAATGGTTCCTAGCCAAACCTATCTTCATACTAGCCTGTTGATTAAAGGATGATCAAAGGTTTCCTTATCATAATATTGGATGTTGTTAATAACAGGGTCATATCATTGGAGAATGATATGATGAACAGTCACCCAAAGTAGATGTAGCAATACGATCATGTCATCAAGTTTAAATTTCTATCAATTCATACTAACTCAATGTCCTTATACCATGAGATCACGTCAATCACTTTCACCGGAAGAGTACTTTGGAAAGTGTCAGTTGAGGCTCATGGATCAAGATTGGGATTTGTCCATCCGAATGACGGAGAGATATACTCAGGGAACTCTCGGTGATATCACATTGACATAGCCTTGCAAGCAATTTATTTGATCACTAGAATGTCATATGACAGGAACGAGAAAAAGTGTACTTGTCGGGAACAAGATTAAACAAGGTACAGATGATACCGGGGGATCGAATATCGGACAAGTAATATATCGTGAGACAAAAGAAATTTGATTAAAGAGGACACTTAAGGTTAACCAATGCATTTTGTTCTATTGCAAAAATTGTTCAAACAAAGCGAAGGATCAAAATGTTAATGTGTTAATTAAATGAAGTATTCATTAAATGAAGTACTCATTAAATGAAGTGTTCATTAAATTGAGTTGCATTAAAATGGAATTAAAGTGCTTTAATGGATAGACCTTTGAGGGAATTAAAGTGCTTTAGTCTAAAGACATTTAAGGGAATTAAAGTGTTTTAATAGACCTTTAAGGGAATTAAACTGCTTTAATGGAGACTGAATGAGAGGAGGGGAGGGGAATCCCCATGGCGCCTATAAAATGAGGTGGCCTCCTCCTCCTCTCCACACACTCTCTCACAAGCTCTCTCATATGCCCCAAGGTTGGCATCTTCTCTCCCATTCTTGCCTTGTCCATTGCAACTAGAAAAGGTGCTTGGCGAAGCCCTACTCTAAATCTTCCCCTACACCACCACTACCATGGCATAGCACTGTTGGAGTTACCGGGGATCCGCTACTTCCGCTGACCGGCTGGAGAAAGGGATCAGGAGTCGTCGGCACACCGAACGTGTGACCGATTACTAAGTTGTTGCCCATCTGTGGTGATGATCGTATGCACGTCCTTGAGGACGGTCGTGTACCATCTACATAAACCACATTTGTTTATGGAAATGTTATCCTGCTTACAGTCTACGAGGGTGAGTCCATTTGTAACCGTTACAAAGTATTACCTAGATTCGATCTTGGCAGTTCCAAACCATAGGAAATTTTTTGTTTTCTATGCAATGAACTCCATCAGTGGTATCAGAGCTATGTCTATGCATAGATTCTTTGTACGGTTAGAACACATGGAGATGTGGATGTTGATAAGTCTTGTTATTGCAAATCTCTTGTATTTCCGATATTGGTCTCATAGTGGGATGAAGCGGCCCGAACAAACTTTACATGTTCTCGCACATGAGACCTGTTCCATGCTTGACAGACAACTCGTTTTGCATAAGTGTCTAGCGGGTGTATGTTTCTCCTAATATAGTTGATATCTGATTTACAAAGGTCTGCTTAATAACTTGGTTATCACCGTTGTGGCTAAAGTTTGTAGGTAGAATGGTTCTATCCTATAAAGCCCATAGCCGCATAAAATATGCAAAAATAAATTAGAGGTGTCTAACTTGTTTTTGTAGGGCATGTGATGTGATATGGTTTGTGATACAAATGTGGAAATGTTTTTTATTGTAAAACAGCCGATAGGAGCCATATGGTTGTTATTTTATGGCTTGCATGCGGAAAATTGAAATCCATGTAGATTAGTGGAGAATAACCTTGATGGTGGCGCCATGGACCTTGGTGACACGTCGGTGGAATGATGGAGATCAGGCCATAATGCATGAGATGGATATCGAATGCGAGAAGGACCATATTTTATCACATTATATATGCATGTGATGTTTATCCTCTGATGCATCTTATTTTTCATTGATTTAATCTCCTAGGTAGTATTTGATTGCCTCGGTAGAACTAAAATATGATCCCTCCCACTAAATATAAAGATAATAATATGTTCTTCCTTAGTGTGCACCATTAAGAAAGTTCATCATCTTGAAGCACCACGTGGTGATCGGGTATGATAGATTCTACGTTCGCATACAACGGGTGTAAGACAGTTTTACACCACGAATACTAAGCTTCTTACTTGACGAACCTAGCATGTACAGACATGGCCTCGGAACATGAACCGAAAGGTAAATCACGAGTCATATGGACATATGATGACCCATACGATGCTCTTCATTGGAGCCGCGCCACCACTCGTGATGATTGGTTGTGGCATAGTGAATTTGGTTCGTGTAATCACTAAAATGGCTAGAAGAATGTCATTTTGAGTGGGAGGTCACATAAGTAATTTTGAATTAGCTTGAACTATGTCTGTTATAAACCTAGTCTAAATAGTCTTTGCAAGTACATTGTAGATCATGGCACCCCTTTCATTCAATTTCAATGCATTCCTTGAGAAATAAAAACTACAAGACAATGGGTATAACTTCACCAACTGGTTTTCCAACTTGAGGATGTACTGATAGGTCCGCTAGGTGACGCTCTCGAAAGTACTATGTCTCAAGAAGAGCTCAATGTGTATGACACAAAGCATGATGACTACACTCTTGTAAAGTATGTGATCCTTCAGTCGACGGAGCCAGAACTCCAAAAGCCCTTTGAACTCAGCAGTGCTAATGCTATGGTGAAGGAACTCAAAACCATGTTTGAGAGCTAGATCCGAGCCGAGAGATATATGATATCCATCAAGTTCTTCAGTGCAAATATGAAGGAAAAAAGCTTGTGAACAAGCAGGTTATGATGATGACGGGCTATGTTCAACGCCTTAAGGAACTAGGATGTGATACCCCAGCTGAGCTTATGATAGATAGAGTTTTGCAGTCGCTCCCACCCAGTTACAAAGAGTTTGTACTGAATTACAAGATGAGTGATGCAATTAGATCACTCATCAAACTCGCTGCCATGTTGATGGTTGCCGAAGTAGACATAAAGAAAAGCTACTAGGAGGATATGGATGATAAGATCATCACCTATGAAGAAAAAGGCGAGCCCAAAGGTAATTTCAAGAAGGGCAGCAAACATGTTGTCGCGCCTAGAAAGAAAACCAAGGGAGGCTCGAAGCCTAATTCTGAATGCTTTTACTACAAGGATACAGGTCACTGGAGGCGGAACTGTCCGAAGTACTTGGCAGATAAGAAGGTCGGGAAAGTGAACAAAGGTATATATGATATACTTATTATTGATGTGAACCTTACTAATAGTCAAAGTAGTACCTGGGTATTTGATACTGGTTCGGTTGCTAATATATGTAACTCGAAATAGGGACTAAGGAATAGTCGACCACTAGCAAAGGATGAAGTGACGATGTGCGTAGGCAATGGATCGAAGGTTGATGTGATCGCCTTTGGGACGCTACCACTTCATCTTCCATCGAGATTGACAATAAACCTTAATAATTGTTATTATGTGCCTGCATTGAGCATGAACTTCATGTATGGATCATGTTTAATGCAAGACGGTTATTCGTTTGTATCAGAGAACAATGGTTGTTCCTTATATATGAATAATATCTTTTATGGCCATGCACCTTTGTTGAATGGTTTATTTGTCTTGAATCTTGATATTATTAGTACACATAATTATAATTTGAATGCTAAAAGAATTAAGTTGAATGATGATATTGCTGCATATTTGTGGCATTTCCGTTTAGGTCATATTGGTGTAAAGCGCATGAAGAAGCTCCATTCAAATGGACTGCTTGAATCCCTTGATTATGAATCATTTGAAACATGTGAACCATGCCTTATGGGAAAGATGGCTAGAACTCCGTTCTCAGGAACAATGGAGCGTGCGACCGACTTGTTAGAAATAATACATACCAATGTGTGTGGCCTAATGAGTGTGTCGGCACGTGGCAGATATCGTTATTTTGTTACCTTCACGGATGATTTAAGTAGATATGGGTATATTTACTTAATGAAACACAAGTCTGAAATATTTGAAAAGTTCAAAGAATTTCAGAGTGAAGTAGAAAATGATCGTAACTAAAAGATCAAGTTTCTACGATCCTATCGTGGAGGAGAATATCTTAGTTACAAGTTTGACACACAAATGAGACAATGTGTAATTATTTCACAACTCACTCCCGCTAGAACACCTCAGTGTAATGGTGTATCCGAACATTGTAATCAAACCTTATTAGATATGGTACGATCTATGATGTCCCTTACAGATTTTCCATTGTCATTTTGGGGTCATGCATTAGAGACAGATGCATTCACTTTAAATAGGGCACCGTCAAAATCCATTGAAATGACATTGTATGAACTATGGTTTGGCAACAAACATAAGCTGTCATTTCTAAAAGTTTGGGGATATGATGCTTATGTGAAGAAACTTCAACCAGATAAGCTCGAACCCAAAGCAGAGAATTGCGTCTTCATAGGATACCCAAAATAAACAATTGGGTACACCTTCTATCACCGATCCAAAGGCAAAGTTTTTGTCGCAAAGAATGGATCCTTTCTAGAAAAGGAGTTTCTTCGAAAGTTGTGAGTAGTAGGAATGTAGAACTCGACAAGGTTACTGAACCTCCCATTCCAGAAATGGGGAGTAGCATAGCGCCGGAATCCGTTCCAGTGTTGACTCCACCAATGGAAGAAGGAAATGGTGATGAGGTACCCACCCCTCCTCATGAAACTCCAAGAGAGAGTACTACCGAACCTCACAGGTCAGGCAGGATACGTGCAGCTCTGAAATTGTATGGTGATCCAGTCCTCAGTTTCATGATAGATGGAAATGATGACCCTGCGACGTATGATGAAGCGATGATGAGCCCAGATTCCAACAAATGGCTAGAAGCCATGCAATACAAGATGGAATCCATGTATGATAATCAAGTTTAGACTTTGGTGGACTTACCTCACGACCAAAAGTCTGTTGAGAATAAATGGATTTTCAAAAATAAAATGGACATTGACAGTAATGTGACCGTCTATAAATCTCGACTTGTCGCGAAGGGGTTCCGAAAAATTCAAGGAGTTGACTACAATGATACTTTCTCACCAGTAGCGATGCTAAAGTCTATTAGGATTATGTTAGCAATTGCTGCATTTTTCTATTATGAAATCTGGAAGATGGATGTCAAAACAGTGTTCCTTAATGGAAACATTGAGGAAGAATTGCATATGATACAACCAAAAGTTTTTATCGATCCTAAGGATGCGAACAAGGTATGAAAATTTCAGCGATCCATCTATGGAATGAAGCAAGTATCCCGAAGTTGGAATCTTCAATTTGATGAAGTCATCAAAAGTTTTGGATTTGTCCAAAAACCATAGGAGAAGCTTGTATTTACAAGAAAGTGAGTGGGAGCTCTATTGTATTTCTAGTCTTATATATGGATGGCATATTGTTGATTGGAAATGACATAGAACTTTTGAAAAGCGTAAAGGATTACTTAAATAGTAAGTTTTCAATGAAATATCTTGGTAAAGCTGCATACATATTAGGCATCAAGCTCTATATAGATAGATCAAGACGCTTAATAGGATTTTCACATAGTACATACCTTGACAAGATTTTGAAGAAGTTAAAAATGGACAGAAGTAAGAAGGGGTTCTTATTGATGGTGCAAGGAATGGTTTTGAGTAAGACTCAAAGTCCAGCAGCAGCAACAGATAGAGAAATAATGGACTGTGTCCCCTATGCCTCATTCATAGGTTCTATTATGTATGCTATGTTATGTACAAGGCCAAATGTGGAACATGCTGTTAGTTTGACTAGCAGGTAGCAATCTAATCCAGGTTCAGAACACTGGAAGGTAGTCAAGGATGTCTTTAAGTACTTAAGAAGAACTAAACACATGTTTCTTGTATATGGAGGTGAAGAAGAGCTTGTCGCAAGGTTACATCGATGCTAGATTTGACACCGATCCGGTTGACTCTAAGTCACAATCTAGATATGTATTTTTGATGAATGGTGCAGCGGTGAGTTGGAGGAGCTCCAACAACCAGTGATTGTGAGATCTACAATGGAGGCAAAATATATTTCTGCTTTAGAAGCAGTGGTGGAAGCAGTTTGGATGAAGGAGTTCATTTCCGAAATGGGTGTGGTTCCAAGTGTTTTGGATCCTATGGTGATCTATTGTGACAACAATGGTGCCATAGCCAATGATAAGGAACCAAAGTCTCACGAGAATTCCAACCATATAAAGCACCGCTTGAACTCCATCCGGGAACATGTTGATGATGGCGATGTAGATATTTGCAAAGTAGATACGAATTTGAATGTTGCGGATCCGTTGACTAAAGCTTTCCCTAGTGCAAGTGGGAGACTGAAAGTAATATGCCCGAGAGGCAATAATAAAGTGGTTATTATGCTATTCTAGGTTTATAATAGATATTTATTTTTCATGCTTTGATTGAATTAATAAGGAAACATTAATACATGCGTGATTTATAAACATAAATGGTTCCTATTAAAGCCTCTCTTTATATATACTAGCATGTTGATTAAAGGATGATCAAAGGGTTCCTGATCATAATATTGGATGTTGTTAATAACAGGGTCATATCTTGGAGAATGATATGATGAAAAGTCACCTGAATTAGATGTAGCAATACGATCATGTCATCAAGTTTAAATTTCTATCACATTCATAGTAAGTCAATGTCCTTAGACCATGAGATCACGTCAATCACTTTCACCGAAAGAGTACTTTGGAAAGTGTTAGTCGAGGCTCGTGGATCAAGATTGGGATTTATCCATGATACATTGGAAATGTATCTATAATTTTTGATGCTCCATGCTTCTTTTGTATCTACTTTTCTTTACTTGTCCACACTTTGAGGTGATTTTTACATGTTTTCTGGTACTAACCTATTAACAAGTTGCAACAGTGCCAGATGTCTGTTTTCTGTTGTTTTTGGTTTCAGAAAAGTTAGTAAAGAAATATTTTCGGAATTGGACGGGACAAAGGACAAAGTCAATTACTTTTTGTGGGTAACAAGAAGTCCAGAGGAGAGCCACAGGGGCCAGCCAGGGGGGCAGACCCACCCTAGGCGCGGGTGGGCCTATCCCCACGCCTAGCTAGGGTTTGGTGGCCCTGGCCACCTCCTCGGTCTCCCCCTTCGCCTATAAGAAGCCCCCGATGCAGAAACCCTGAGTACCCGATCATAAATCCAAGAAACCATCTGTAGCCGCTGCCACCATCGTCCCTAGATCGGGGGATCTGAAGTTCTTCCCGGCACCCTGCCAGAGAGGAGATCATCCTGGAGGCCTTCTCTCCGGTATGATGTGTGAGTAGTTCCACCAAGGACTATGGGTCCATGTAGTAGCTAGATGGTTGTACCGTCTCCTTTGTGCTTTCATGTATAGACCTTGTGAACTCCATTCATGATCAAGATCTAATCTATTTGTAATCATGCATGTTGTGTTCGCGGGGATCCGATGGATATTGAGATTATTATGTTGGTTTGATTAATGGTTTTGTCTTTATGATTCTATCATGTATGTGTTGTTTGTGATCTTTCATGCTCTCCGTTGTTAGTAGTTATCTTGGCCAAGTAGTAGCTAGTGACTCCAAGAGGGGGTATTTATGCTCGATAGTGGGTCCATGCCTCTAGTTTCCAAGGGAAGTGACAATAATCTCTTCGGTTGTAGATGTGTTGTTGCTACTAGGGAAAAAACAACGGTATCTTGTTCATGAAACATGTGGACTATTTACCTTACACACTTTTCTTAAATCAGTTGTCTGTTGCTTGCAACTTAATACTGGAGGGGGTTCGGATGATAACCTAAAGGTGGACTTCTAGTCATAGATGCAGTTGGATGGCGGTCTATGTATCTTGTTGTATTTCCCAATCAACCTCATAGGATCTTTCTGACTAGTAATTGCATTGTTATGCCTTGCTCAGTTCCTGTAAGTTGCCCTGCTGTAATTTGTTTACCCTTCATTCCATGTTGTTCATCTAAGGAGAGCACCTCTAGTGAACTATGGACCCCGGTCCAATCTTTAGCATTGATACATCTTCCATTGTTACTTGTTTACTTTCTGCAAACCATTGCTTTCCACACAATACGTTTAATCCTTTGTTACAGCAAACCGGTGAGCTTGATAACCTCACTGTTCGTTGGGGCAAAGTCTTGAGTTTGTGTTGTGCAGGTCTCCGTGTTGCTTGAACACCTATGTGACGTTTCCTTCCTCCTTCTGTTTCGATAACCTCGGTTTCAACTGAGGGAAATCTTGCTGCTTGCTGCTTCACACCATGCTCTTGGGGTTCCCAACAGGCTGTGTGTAGACAGTCATCAAGCTTTTCTGGCGCCGTTGCCGGGGAGGCTAAGGACATCTTCATTAGGGGAGTCCTTCACTTCCTTTCTCTTTACTTTGTTTTTAGTTTGCTTTGTTTATTTTGCTTGGTTTTGTTTGCCTCTTTTCAAATATCACAAAAAAATTAGTTCCTGCTCTAGTTGCCACTTTGCTCTAGCTCACCATGTTGCTCCCCAAGTTTGCCCTAAAAAATATTTCAATAGGTAGCGGCTCCATAATTAGGAAAGATAACATTGAATAATTCTTTAATTATGTTAGCAAGAATAAGGATATTGAGGATAAATCTATAGCAGAGCTTGCTCCTAATTATGAGATTGTTGTAGCTTCTTTAGTTCATATGTTGGAGGCTAGGTTTTTTAGCCTTAACCCCTTCATACAATTCTTGTTCCTAAAACTAAAAGAAGAAAAGAATGATGAAAAGAGAGAATTCATCCTTGAAACTTTATCAAAAGAATTTCATGATGTTGCTAGGGAGGCCAAAAAGGTTTTTGAACGTTTCAATATGCTAGGATCAAGTGTAAATGTTGTGGGTATTTTTGATAAAACTAATACTAGAGAGGAATTCAATATACCCATACCCTTTAAGCTTGTTGGAATGCATGAAGCCTTTGAAAAGAATTTTGATTGGATTGCCCCTGAAAATATTTTTGATGAAGGTAGTAGACCAAAGAGAGATGTGAAAGGATCCTCCAAAACCCATTTGGATGAGATACCTTTCATAGTTGAAGATTTTGCAAGTATGGATGTTAATGCTTCTTCATTTGAAAATACTTGATTATTCTTTCTTCTTGTGCCTAACTTAAAGGCGTTAAAGAAAAGTACTTGTTAGAAGATAACCCAAGAGTTTCCTTGAGTCTTGGCAGTTATTAGTTATGTAATGACCTCTCCTTATCCTTTTTGTTTGCTTTTTGTGCCAAGAATGACCTCTAATGAGAGGGAAGTAAGATTTGGGGAGTTGCTGTCCGGAAACAGATTTCTGTCCTCCACCAAAAAAAATCGTGAGGAGGCTCTGTAACTCGTATTGAGCTGAAAATTTACGAATAAATCCCCTAGTATGTTAAATAACTTTCATTAGTTCCACACTTTTTTATTTGAGAAACAGGAGATGTTTGAAAAAATCGGTTTCTACCTACTCGTATGTTTTAACAGATTTCTACCATTATTTGCATTTGCTTCCTATTGATTCATTTTTGAGTTCTCTTCAGGTAAATTGAGCTTTTTGAGGGAGTTACTACAGTAGCTTGTGTTTTTAGTGAAAAGCCTTGCTGTTCCAAAGCTTTGCCAGTGGTCTAATATCTTTTGAATACACTAATGTTGCTAATGAAGATTGTGTAAAGTTTTGTATGAAGGAAAAATTTTAGGTGTAAAGAGAGAATGATGCAATGAGATGACGAATGGACAAAATCTCAAGATTGGGGATGCCACCATGGTGTCACCCCAAGAAGTATCCAAGAGGTACAAGCATCAAAGCTTGGGGATGCCCAAGGCATCCCCTTCTTCATCAATAAAAAGCTCAGGTCTATCTAGACACTTCATTTTTATTGTTTCATGCACAATTGTGTTGTTCTTGGAGCGTCTTAGTTTTCTTTTGCTTTGCTTAGTTAGTTTAGTTTTCTTAAGTAGTTTGGACCCCCGTTCTCGCTGTGTTGTTTTGCAAATAAGTTTGCTTGGTGTTTGGAAAGGAGTAGTAAGTTCTTGCTTGAAGTGCAAGAGGAGCTTGCATTGACTATGACTTAGACTTTAGAATGACATGCTAGATGTTCTTTTAGCATTATGCTTAGTGATTATTGCTGTAGCATGTCTTGTTCCAAACAATTGGGATTGCTTAGTGTGCCTTGAAGAAATTATGCATTGTTTTAGCATGCAAAAGCATAGTATTGTGGTATTCTCCTTTGATGCTTTGCTTGAGTTGACTTGTCACATGCTCACACCATGTTATGACTATGACAAGTCACCATTAGCCTCTATGATCATTTAGTCCTTGAATTGTAGTACCACTCTTTGCTTTGATTATTATGCTTTGTTGCACTGCATGATTTTGGCCATTATTGCTCTCTTAGTTTGTTGCTCCCAGTCTTTTGCTAGCCTCCACTTGTATGAGTAAGTTCTACTCATGCTTACAACTCCCAAGAAACTAAGTTTTTCCAAAGTGTCCACTATAAACTCCTATGCATGGTGTGTTACACCATTCCAAGTATATTCTTGTTTTCAACTATCTTCCAATTAAAAACTATTTTTTATGTGAAAACTTAGTGATTAAAGCCCTCACGAACTTGATGACACACTTTATTCTTTGCCCCTAATAAACTTGAACCATTGTGCCAACTTTGTTGTATATGCTTGCACTTATAAGTTGGAGTTAACAGAACCGTACTGTCACGGGGAACGTTTTCAACATTGCACTTGTACCTTGTTGTACTCAGTTGATATCATGTTCTTTTGTCTATGGATGTCACCGGTGTGAAATAAAGAGGGAACTTGTAAGTCCATGAAGTTTGTACGCTCTGTTAGAGAAATGCCTGGGCCGCTAGCCTAAGCCATGCCTAATCATGGTGGAAACTTGTAGCATCACCATAGTGACATCTATGAAGCATTCTTCTTATAAAAAAGAGACACATTGAGAAAAGAGGAAAGAGAGAAAAAAGCACCATATTCCCATGGTACATAAGAAGAATTGCTGAGATGCTCATTGTCTGCTTGCCTTGTCATTTTGGTTATGGGAAAGCTCCTGTACCATGTGCAAGGGGTACCCTGTTGGTGGTTCTCAATGATATGTAAATACTTACAGTGAAAAGAACTTACCTAGACCCAAAGTTTAGTATGCATGAGGTGTGGCCCTCGTATTCAAGGGGCATGAGATTGACAACTTATACTTTGTCAAGCATATACTCCAGCTTTGCCACTTTAACCTTAACCACTTCAAGATGCTTATGATAGGGGCAATGAGGGCTGAAAGCTAACAAGTACCATAATTTTTGGAAGATCTTTTTGAAACTTGTAATCCCTACTTCCTTTTACAAAAAGGCCTTTCTTCCACCACTATTGAGTATCCACCTTCTACCCTTAGGCACCATTAAGAGAGCATAGTTGTCAATCTGTGTGCAGTGTTCCAAAGCATATTAATTGATGCATATTGTGATATTACTTGTTCTTGTGCTACTTGTTTCTAGTCACCCTTGTGAACTTTGCAGGTGTCCTATGAATTTAAATGCTACTCTATGAGGGACAAGTTGATTGCCACTATGCTATGTTTTCTGCATGTGAAACAAACAAACAAACGTTTTTCAATGCATGTTATTCATGATCTTTGTTTGTAGCTTGCCATGTTGCATGCATAGTTACTATATCCTATTGTTAGAACTCCATCTTTCATGCACATGTTTAGAGTTCTTTGATCATAGCTTTTAATGCTTGCAAATGGTTGGATCTTTATTGTGAGGGTGCATGTCACCTCAAAAATTATTCTGTTTATCAATTACCTACTCGAGGACGAGCAGGAGTTAAGCTTGGGGATGTTGATACTTTGGAAACGTATCTATAATTTTTGATGCTCCATGCTTTTTTTGTATCTACTTTTCTTTACTTTTCCACACTTTGAGATGTTTTTTACATGTTTTTTGGTACTAACCTATTAACAAGTTGCAACTGTGCCAGATGCCTGTTTTCTGCAGTTTTTGGTTTCAGAAAATTTAGTAAAGGAATATTCTCGGAATTGGACGGGACAAAGGACAAAGTCAATTACTTTCCATGGGGAACAAGAAGTCTAGAGGAGAGCCGGAGGGGCCATACAGGGGGGCCAGACCCACCTAGGAGCAGGTGGGCCCAGCCCTGCGCCTGGCTAGGGTTTGGTGGCCCTGTCCGCCTCCTCGGTCTTCCCCTTCGCCTATAAGAAGCCCCCGATGCAGAAACCCTCAGTACCCGATCAGAAATCCATGAAACCATCTATATCCACCGCCACCATCGTTCCTAGATCCGGGGGATCTGAAGTTCTTCCCGGCACCCTGTCGGAGGGGAGATCATCCCGGAGGCCTTCTCTCCGATATGATGCGTGAGTAGTTCCACCTTGGACTATGGGTCCATGTAGTAGCTAGATGGTTTTACCTCCTCCTTTGTGCTTTCATGTATAGGTCTTGTGAGCTCCGTTCATGATCAAGATCTAATCTATTTGTAATCATGCATGTTGTGTTTGTGGGGATCCGATGGATATTGAGATTATTATGTTGGTTTGATTAATGGTTTTGTATTTATGATTCTATCATGTCTGTGTTGTTTGTGATCTTGCATGTGAAGGGATACGGGTAGGCTACACTAGCGCAAATCAAAAAATTTCTGCCGCGTATACCAGGATTACTGTTGGCATAGATCACAGGATTACCACTAGATGCGTAGTTGCGGAATCGATGAAGAGCGTCGAGGCAGTGCAGACGTTCCACGTCTCCTCCTTGTCCTCGTCCCACGAGAATCTCCCCTTGTGCGGCTCATCCAAGTACCACAGATGCAACACCTCCGAGGTATCCACACGTGCGGGGTGGAAGCGTCAGACGCCGGACTGCTAGGTCCGCGCGTGCGACACAAGCGTGAGGAGTGGCGGCTGGGTGGAATGGTCTGAGGTCTAACCCTGGTCAGCTCGCCCCACCATCTCTTATATACGTGTCCCTAGTGGGCTTCTACATTAACAGCCCATTAGTAGCCTAAGCCTGGTCTAATTCGGATCCAATCCTCATTAGGCTTCCAGCTCCTTAAGTGTGTGACCCTATAGGTTCATATACATATAGACATGACACGAATACGCTTATTCTGCCAATAGTTGGTAGCGGCCTCTAGCAAGACGTGTCAACTCCTAAACGCATACAAAGATCATATCAGACGAACCATCACAAGGTTTAGTACATGTCTTTCCCTTTGCCTCACGATATTTGGTCTAGCTCCAAGTTGACCTCCCTTTCTCGATACCATGATTCGGAATCCCTTTATTAGGTTAACGCTTAACCATATGTAGCACGGCCATGCATTTTTGGATCCGATCACTTGAGGGGCCCAGAGATATCTGTCTCAAGTAGAGAGGGGCAAATCCCATCTTGATTGACCATGTCTTGCAGCATGCTTCAGGACAAACCCGAAATCTATCTTTATTACGACCAAGTTACGGAGTAGCGTTTGATAGCCCCAAAGTAGGTCGATCCACATCTCAAGTACATGCGACAATCTCAGGTCTAAGGACAAAATGTACACGATGTGTAGAGAGAGCTACAACTAATTGCCAGTCTCAAGTTGGGTCAGTCCAACCCCATGTTCATAACATGTGTCCACATCATTGGTTTGACATCTCCATGTCTATGACTTGCGAAACATAGTCATCAACCAATCGATGTGCTAGTCTAATATTCACGTGTGTCCTCACATGAACTCCGACTAGGGACAACTCTTAAATAACCATACAAGTATAAAGTTTCACAAACAATTCACATAATTTCCAATCAATACAAGTTGCCTGATATGGATATTCAAGGAACATTACAAAAACTCATGGATACATATAAAATATAATCATCTCTATGATTGCATCTAGGGCATATTTCCTTCAGTCTCCCACTTGCACTAGAGTCAATCTAAAATGTATCTAATACCAATTGCTCTTGTGTGCGCCTCATGTGCGGGCTGAGGGAGAGGCTTAGTCAAGGGATCAGCAACATTGAGTCCGTATGTATTTTGCATATCATGACACTACCATCCTCAACGAACTCTCGAATCTGATGGTAACGCATGCGAATATGTTTGTTCTTCTGGTGCTGTCTAGGTTCCTTGGCATGTGCAATAGCACCATTGTTGTCACAATAAACGTCCAAGGGATTGGACGCGCCCTGAACCACACCGAGAGCAATCAAGAAATTCCTGATCCAAACAGCTTCCTTTATGGCCTCCGAGGCAGCAATATATTCATCTTCTGTTGAAGAGGAGGTCACCGTATCTTGCTTGGAACTTTTCCAGCTCACAGCACCACCATTCATGACAAACACATAACCTGATTGTGATTTCGAATCATCTGAGTCATTAAGGTAACTCGCATCTGTGTAACCCTTTACACTGAGTTCATCCTCACCTCCATAAACTAGGAACACATCCTTAGTCCTTTTCAAGTACTTAAGGATGTTCTTTACCCAATCGATGACCTTCACCTGGATCAGGTTGGTATCTGCTCGTAACACTTAGAGCATAGGAAACATCTGGGCGAGTACATATCATTGCATACATGATGGATCCAATAGCCGAAGCATATGGAACTCTGCTCATGCGCTCGCGCTCATCAATAGTCGAAGGACACTGAGTCTTGCTAAGTTTAATGCCGTGAGACATGGGCAAGAACCCCATCTTAGCCTCTTCCATGCTGAACTGTTTCAATACTTTGTAAATGTATGTACTCTGGCTTAATCCAGTCAGCCTTCTTGATCTATCTCTATAGATCTTGATGCCCAGAATATATGCTGCTTCTCCCAAGTCCTTCATCGAAAAACTATTTTCCAATGAGGTCTTAACAGACTCGAGCATAGGAATGTCATTTCCAATCAGAAATATGTCATCCACATATAAGATTAGAAATACTGGTGCTCTCCCACTTTCCTTCTTGTAAACACAAGGTTCTTGTTCGTTTTTGATGAAGCCAAACTCCTTTACAACTTCATCAAATCGAATGTTCCAACTCCGAGATGCTTGCTTCAGCCCATAAATGGACTTTAGAAGTTTGCATACCTTTCCAGCATTGTTTGGATCGACAAAACCTTCGGGCTGCATCATATACACATCCTCAGTAAGGATTCCATTTAGGAAAGCCGTCTTGACATCCATCTGCCATATTTCATAGTCGAAATGTGCAGCAATGGCTAGAATTATCCGCATAGATTTAAGCATCGCTTCGGGTGAGAAAGTCTCGTCGTAGTCAACTCCTTGAACTTGTCGAAAACCTTTTGCAACAAGTCGAGGTTTATGGATGTGAACATTTCCATCCATATCAATCTTCTTCTTATAGATCCATTTGCACTCGATGGCTTTAAAACCATCAGGCAGGTCAACCAAGTTCCAAACTTGATTGTCTCCCATGGACTCTATCTTGGATCTCATGGCGGTCAGCCATTTCTCAGAGTCTGGGTCCACCATCGCTTCTGCATAGGTCACAGGCTCATCATTGTCTAACAATAATAATTCTCGCGCTT
Organism: Avena longiglumis; assembly: GCA_030063025.1. Taxonomy (NCBI): domain Eukaryota; kingdom Viridiplantae; phylum Streptophyta; class Magnoliopsida; order Poales; family Poaceae; genus Avena; species Avena longiglumis. The sequence continues at coordinate 154,321,667 of CP125978.1, forward strand.
CACGGAGCCTCGACGACCTTCGTGGTTGTGGTTCTTCTGTTGCCACAGGTTCCTCAACTTGTTATGCTACAATAGCATCACTTGTAGAAGCATCCCCAACTGGCTCATCTTGAACTTCTTCAAGTCGCACCGACCTTCCACTTGTTCCCTTTGTGAGAAACTCTTTCTCTAAGAAAACACCGCTACGAGCGACAAACACTTTGCCCTCCTCTCGGTTGTAGAACTAATACCCTAAGGTTTCCCTCGGATATCCCACGAAAATGCACTTATCCGATTTGGGTGTTAGCTTGTCTAACTGAAGTCGCTTGACAAATGCATCACAACCCCAAATATTTAGAAAAGACAAACTGGGATTCTTTCCAGTCCACATCTCATATGGTGTCTTAACTACGGATTTAGATGGTACCCTGTTAAGTGTGAAAGCTGCCGTTTCTAGAGCGTAACCCCAAAATGACAATGGAAAATCCGACTGTCTCATCATCGATCGAACCATGTCCAACAAAGTTCGATTACGCCGTTCGGAGACCCTGTTCCTTTGAGACATTCCGGGCGACATAAGTTGTGGAACAATTCCGCAACTCTTAAGATGATCGCTAAATTTGTGACTCAAATATTCACCTCCACGATCAGATCGCAAGGCCTTTATTTTCTTGCCACGTTGATTCTCTACTTCATTCTGAAACTCCTTGAACTTTTCAAAAGTTTCAGACTTATGCCTCATCAAGTAGACATAACCATATCTACTGAAATCATCAGTGAAAGTAATGAAGTAGTGATATCCTCCTCTGGCTGTCATGCTCATTGGTCCACATACATCAGTATGTATGAGTTCCAAAAAGTCTGTCGCTCTCTCGGGTAAACCCAGAAAAGGCGACTTGGTCATCTTTCCAAGTAAACAAGCTTGACATGTCTTGTATGATTCAAAATCAAATGAAGTTAGAAGACCATCACCATGGAGCTTCTTCATGCGCTTTTCACTTCTATGCCCCAAACTACAATGCCATAAATAGGTAGGACTCAAATCATTAGGCTGAAGCCTTTTATCACTAACATTGTAAACAGATGCATCATCAAGATTTAAAATAAATAACCCATTCACAATGGGAGCATTAGCCATAAACATATCATTCTTAGAGATTACACAACCATTGTTTGCACTCACGAATGAATAACCATACCTCATCAAACATGAAGGTGATAAAATGTTTCGACCCATGCTAGGAATGTAATAACAATTATTCAACTCCATAATAAATCCCGATGGAAGGTGAAGTTGCATGACGCCGACGAACAATGCAGCAACCCTTGCTTTATTTCCGACGCGAATATCCACTTTGCCTTTCTACACTTCTCTAGTCCTTATTAGCCCCTGCATCGAATTGCAAATATGAGCAACTGATCCGGTATCAAATACCCAAGAGTTAACATAGGAATTAGCGAGAAGAATGTCCACAACATTTACAACAAGCGTACCTGAGTGGGAAGTACTCTTACTTCCACTCTTCTTCAAAGAAGCCTGGTACTTGCTGCAGTTTCTCTTCCAGTGGCCATGTTCATGAAAAAAGAAGCACTCAGTGTCTTCTACAGGTCCAGCCTTTTGCTTGGGTGAAGGCTTAGGGATCGTATCCTTAGCCTTGCCCTTGTTCTTCCAAGAAGTACCCTTTTTCTTGAAGCTAGGCTTATTCTGCACAGCCATCACATGGCTATGCCCTGCACACTTCTTCATGTCACTTTCTGCTGTTTTAAGCATCCCACATAATTCATTAAGGCCCTTATCCACCCCATGCATATGGTAGTTCGAAATGAACTGCCCATAGCTGGACGGAAGAGACGCCAAATGAAGTCAGTGGCCAACTCTTGGCCTAGTGGAAAATCAAGCTTTTCCAAAGTCTGACTATAACCAACCATTTTGATCACATGGGGGCCTACAGCTGCTCCCTCTGCCAGCTTGCATTCGACAAAGGACTTGGCAACATTGTACCTCTCAGTCCTTGCCTGATCTTGGAACATGTCCTTAAGCGCGACGATCATATCGTACGCTTCCTAATCCTCAAACTTCTTTTGGAGTTCAGGTTCCATGCATGCAAGCATAAGACAACTAACCTCAAGAGAATCATCACATGCTCTCTTGTAGGCGTTCTTTAGGTCAGTAGATGCATTATCAGCAGGTTCATAGGGGATTGGGGTAACCAGAACCGTTTCCTTTTTATCAGACCTGAGAACAATTCTCAGGTTACGGACCTAGTCCGAATAGTTTGTTCCATTTAGTTTATCTTTGTCAAGAATCAAACGCAAAGAAAAAGTTGATGTAGTGTTCGGTGCCATTGATCTACAACAGAAAACATGCAAAATACTAAGCCATGTAACCATGAAAGAGTAAAACATATTAAACAATTTAATAGCATATACTCCCACTTAAATCAATATCCCTCTATTGATACTAAGTGATTCAAGATCCACAATTAACAAGTCGACTAGTGAGATTTAGCATCACTACTAGAAGACAAGGTAAATCGGTAAGCAACACATGCTAATCATATCACATATGACTCTTGTTGTTGGGTGACATCTCTGGGTCAAAACTAGGCGCCCAACCTTTATGCCCCAAGGTCCTTAACCGTTAAGATGACCTTGTCAAGCTCACCAACCCTTATCCGTGTCAGTATCCGATACAAACCCATCCAACCAAGGAAAACCGTGGCACCCTAATTTCATAGGCCCACCAACGATTGTACAGGGCATAGGATGGTGCAAGGTTTGGTTGAGAGGGCATGGTTTAACTTAAACTTTCTGAGGGATCGTTCTACTTCTATCATCTAAGCATGCATAGTAGTAAAACACATAAGAATAGCATTCACATAGATGTGACACAGTATGGCCCATTTTCTCATGGTGATATCCATCACCATAGAACCTGTCCACCATGATGATCTCCATCTTCATGTTCCATGTGAGCCATCTTCCAACTGATGAGTCCTCCAAGAACTAATACAAGCTATTAATCCTAATAGCTAGTAATCAAAATTACATAGTATTGGGATCATCACAAGCTAGCACGCAGGCCATTACAATAAATGACAACACATATGGCTCCAGTCGTGTTGCCCTACTCACGACACGCACTTCATGAAAAATTTCATACATTCATCACATACATATATGGGCCATACTGATCACATACATCCTGCAAAAACAAGTTATGCATAGAATCGCATTCTACCGGATCATGTGACATCGCAGCACCTAGTTACCTTAACGAGATACAAAAGGGGATACGATTAAGGGGGGTCTAGGGGGTCTCCCCTTGCGGGGTTCGAAGGGGCAATTTTCTTTAAGGATTTTGATCGGCAAATCAAATTTACCATAAACCGACTCTTGTCCCGATTCAATCAAACTCCTTTGATCACGGTACATCGATTTTAGATCTAGGTTCCGATTCGATCAATCATATTGATCTTCGCGTGATTCAACAGGATTTATGTGTCACTGTCTACCCCGATGGTGGAAACCGACCGGTAGGGGTAAGTCGTTCGACAATATCAGAATCATAATCACGGAAAGCAAGATCATAGATCAATCCTGAACCACCGCCATATAAACGATCACATCATTCATATCAATTTGCATATCACCATATGCAAACATCCTGAACCAATACTGAACAGCATCGGCTCTGATACCACTGAAGGGATACGGGTAGGCTACACTAGCGCAAATCAAAAAATTCTACCGCGTATACCAGGATTACTGTTGTCTTAGATCACGGGATTACCACTAGACGCGCAGTTGCGGAATCAATGAAGCGCGTCGAGGCAGTGCAGACGTTCCACGTCTCCTCCTTGTCCTCGTCCCACGAGAATCTCCCCTTGTGCGGCTCATCCAAGTACCACAGATGCAACACCTCCGAGTTATCCACACGTGCGGGGTGGAAGCGTCAGACGCCGGACTGCTAGGTCCGCGCGTGCGACACAAGCGTGAGGAGTGGCGGCTGGGTGGAATGGTCTGAGGTCTAACCCTGGTCAGCTCGCCCCACCATCTCTTATATACACGTCCCTAGTGGGCTTCTACATTAGCAACCCATTAGTAGCCTAAGCCTGGTCTAATTCAGATCCAATCGTCATTAGGCTTACAGCCCCTTAAGTGTGTGACCCTATAGGTTCATATACGTATAGACATGAAATACACTTATTCTGCCAATAGTTGGTAGAGGCCTCTAGCAAGACGTGCCAACTCCTAAACGCATACAAAGATCATATCGGACGAACCATCACAAGGTTTAGTACATCTCTTTCCCTTTGCCTCACGATATTTGGTCTAGCTCCAAGTTGACCTCCCTTTCTCGATACCATGATTCGGAATCCCTTTAGTAGGTTAACTCTTAACCATATGTAGCACGACTATGCATTTCTGGATCCAATCACTCGAGGGGCCCAGAGATATCTCTCTCAAGTAGAGAGGGGCAAATCCCATCTTGATTGACCATGCCTTGCAGCATGCTTCAGGACAAACCCGAAAGCTACCTTTTTGACTACCCAGTTATGGAGTAGCGTTTGGTAGCCCCAAAGTACGTCGATCCACATCTCAAGTACATGCGCCAATCTCAGGTCTAAGGACAAAACGTACACGATGTGTAGAGAGAGCTACAACTAATTACTAATCTCAAGTTGGGTCAGTCCAACCCCATGTTCATAACATGTGTCCACATCATTGGTTTGACATCTCCATGTCTATGACTTGCGAAACATAGTCATCAACCAATCGATGTGCTAGTCTAATATTCACGTGTGTCCTCACATGAACTCCGACTAGGGACAACTCTTAAATAACCATACAAGTATAGATTTTCCAAACAATTCACGTAATTGCCAATCAATACAAGTTGCCTGATATGGATATTCAAGGAACATTACAAAAACTCATGGATACATATGAAATATAATCATCTCTATGATTGCCTCTAGGGCATATTTCCTTCAGCATGCTCTCCATTGTTAGTAGCTACCTTGGCCAAATAGTTGCTAGTGACTCCAATAGGGTGTATTTATGCTCGATAGTGGGTTCATTCCTCTAGTTTCGAAGGGAAGTGACAATAATCTCTTTGGTTGTAGATGTGTAGTTGTTACTAGGGACAAAACAACAGTCTCTTGTTCATGGAACATGTGGAATGTTTACCTTACACACTTTGCTTAAAGAAGTTGTCTGTTTCTTACAACTTAATACTGGAGGGGGTTCGGATGATAACGTGAAGGTGGACTTCTAGTCATAGATTTAGTTGGATGGCGTTCTATGCATCATGTTGTATTGCCCAATCAACCTCATAGGATCTTTCTGACTAGTAATTGCATTGTTATTCCTTGCTCAGTTCCTGTCATTTGACCTGCTGTAATTTGTTTACCTTTCATGCCATGTTGTTTATCTAAGGAGAGCACCTCTAGTGAACTATGGACCTCGGTCCAATCTTTACCATTGATACATCTTCCACCGTTACTTGTTTACTTGCTGCAAACCATTTCCTTCCACACAATACGTTTAATCCTTTGTTACAGCAAACCGGTGAGCTTGACAACCTCACTATTCATTGGGGCAAAGTCTTGAGTTTGTGTTGTGCAGGTCTCCGTGTTCCTTGCAACACCTGTGTGACGTTTCCTTCCTCCTTCTGGTTTGATAACCTCGGTCTCAACTGAGGGAAAACTTGCTGCTTGCAGCTTCACACCTTACTCTTGGGGTTCCCAACAGGCTGTTTGTAGACAGTCGTCAGACCATCCGGATGATGGAGAGATATACTCAGGGCACTCTCGGTGATATCACATTGACATAGCCTTGCAAGCAAGCGATTTGATCACTAGAATGCCATATCACAGGAACGAGAAAAAGAGTATTTGTCGGGAACGATATTAAACAAGGTATGGATGATACCAAAAGAACAGATCTCGGACAAGTAAAATATCGTGAGACAAAAGGAATTTGATTACAGCAAAAGAGGTTCGGAAGATCATGAGATCTTCGAGGAACTAGTGGGAGTCATTATGGATCTCTAGGTCCTGCTAATTATTATTGATCAGAGAAATTCTTGATCATGTCTACATAGTTCCTGGACCCTTAGGGAGACACAATTAATGTTAACCGACACATTTGAGCGAATAGGAAACTGGGGGGAAGTCAATGGACGTCGCATAAAATTGTTCTGCTGGAGAAAATTGTTCTACTGAATCTGCTGAAATAGTTTCGGAGTATCGAAACAAAGCAAGGGATCAAAATGTTAATGTGTTCATTAAATTTAGTTGCATTAAAATGGAATTAAAATGCTTTAATGGATAGACCTTTAACGGAATTGAAGTGCTTTAAGGGAATTAAAGTGCTTTAAGTGCTTTAATGGAAAGACCTTTAAGGGAATTAAAGTTTTTTAATAGACCTTTAAGGGAATTAAAGTGCTTTAATGGAAATTGAATGAGAGGAGGTGGGAGCCCCATGGCACCTATAAAAGGAGGTTGCCTCCTCGTCTTCTTCACACACTCTCTCACAAGATCTCTCATATGCCCCAAGGTTGGCATGTTCTCCCCTTGCTTGCCTTGTCCATTGCCACTAGAAAAGGTGCTTGGCGGATCCCTTCTGTAAAACTTCCCCTCCACCACCACTACCATGGCATAGCGCTATTGGAGTTCTCGGGATCCGCTTCCTTCGCTGCCCGGCTGGAGCAAGGGATCGAGAGTCATTGGCACACCGAACGTGTGACTGATTACGGAGGCGCTGCCCGTTTGTGGCGCTGATCATCTGCATGTCCTTGAGGACAGCTGTGTACCATCTACATCAACCACGTTTGTTTGTGGGAATGTTATCCCTCTTATGGTCTACGAGGGTGAGTCCATCTGTAACAGTTACAAAGTATTGCCTAGATTCGATCTTTGTAGTTGCAAACCGTAGGAATTTTTTTGTTTCCTATGCAACGAACCCCATCAGGTAGCTGGAGGCACAACGCCTAGGTCTCCTCGATGGTTAGAAAGGCCTAGTATGTAGTGTCGATTATTGTGAGAGAGAGAGGTGTGGATGTGTGGATGGCCATGGCGGTCATCCTAAATAGAGGGAAAGGGCGGGAAAACATGGAGGGAAGTGGAGGGAAATGGCGGGAAAGCATGACGCATGGTTTGACGACTCTAAGAATGGCGAGAAATATCTTTAGTCCCGGATAGTTGAGGCCCCCAAAATATCTTTAGTCCAAGTTAATAGTTTTAATGGTTAGACTAACTATATTAGAAAACAGAAAATGTTTTGGATTATTCAATCAAATTCAAACAATTTTTATTAGATTCGAAAGTACGCAAAAGATATGATTTGATGCATCTTTAATTCAAAATGGAGAAATTGTTAATAGTTTTAATAGTTAGACCGAGGGCCAAGCATCACTAAACTTGCAGTGGATCTCACTAAACTTACAATGGTTTTGGATTAGTTCTTTAAATTCAAACACTTTTCATGTTTAAAGTTTATCCAGATTCAAAAATATGCAAAAAATATTAGTTAATGCATTTTTAATTGAAAATATGCAAAAAATATATATTAGTTGTATAACAGAGTATGATAATAGATTTAACTTATAGATATTATTTTTCTAAAAATTTTGATATGTAATACATAATTTTCTTCATTATAGTATGACAGAACTTGATTTTATAATATTTACTCATTTTCTAGTTTTCGTAAATAAAACAATTACAAAATACCTTTAGTCCCGGTTCGAGTCTCCAACCGGGACTAAAGGGGTGTGGCACGTGCGCGAAACGCGGCGGCCGAAATCACCTATAGTCCGGGTTGGTGGCTCCAACCGGGACTAGAGGTGGGTGGGTATAAATACCAACCGCATCCTCCCAGTTCGAGCCAAGAACCGAGACACCTCCACTTCACCTTCTTCGACGCGCCAGAGCTCCGTCGCCGCCATGCCGCTAGGAGGAGAAGCCCCGCACCGCCCGTCACGGCATTGCCCGGCCGTCCCCGTGTGGCCCACGCCACCAGTAGGGAGAAGGATCCCCGTGCCGCCCCGCCGTCTATTCGGGATATGCTATATTCTCTATCCGGATAACCCGGGTGTCCCACAGTTGGTAGCATGGCCCATGGCTTGTTGGGTGGCCCAGTTAGATGGATCCAGAAAGGAGGCCCATGCCGGATAAATGAAGGCTACAGTGGAGTCACCAGCATACCCGGAGCCTTGGAGTACAAGACAAGCTAGACTAGTTATAGTTAGTGTAGGACTCTGTAACCTGTCCGGCTAGGACTCTTTCCTGTAACACTAGAACCTGGCGACTATATAACTCGGGCCTATGGAATCCTTTAGGGCACGATAACTTAGACTTTCTAGTCACACCTTGCACAGCGAACCTATCTCTGTAGCTCGGTGTATTGCCATTATAGTGATTTATAACAGGAGTAGGATTTCGCCACCGTTGTGGGATATGAACCTGGGTAAGCTGTGTTACCTCGTACCCGTCAACCGTCCGCCTTCCCCCACCTCTCTAAACACGCACTGTGAGGAACCCTCCATGGCGTACTCGTCGGCAATAACACGACAGTTGGCGCCCACCATGGGGCAAAGGGCGCTTCAGGCTCTTCAGCAGGCGAGGACCAAGGTATTCACGGGAATCGGCGAAACCGTAGCCATCGGTCATGTTCTCTTCTCCAGCAACGTTCCGATCGTCCCTCCCGACGAGTTCTGGATCCCTGTGAAGACGAACCCTACGCGATGCTCGATCGTCCCCATCGGGGACATCCACCTCTTCATCGGCGAAACCGACTCGGGCACTAGTTCCCTAGGAGTCGGAGGAGCGTCAAGACCCGCACTGACCGCCTACGGGCAGGATACGTTCGCGGAAGGATAGATGTTGGATCTCTCCTTGGAGTTTGCCGGAAAAAATCGGAAAAATTCAAGACCCACTCAAACCGCCCCTGTGCAGGATATAAAGGTGGAAGATCACTGCAAGTACGCCGGCTTCGTCCGTGCGTTTGGACAGCAGAGATCCAAGTTTGTCGGCGTGGTTACCATCTTCGATCTGGCGCGTTGCGTTTAGAGAGAGGGCGAAAACCCCCGCGATTACCTTGCCATGTGGATCCGTATACGAGCCGATCTGGCACACTACCCCCATGATGATGCTATGTATCACTTTGTGGAAGGACTGGACCAGGGAACGCTTCTCCGGCATTCTCTGAGGTGACAGCAGGCTTCATGACGCCTCACCTTCGAAATCATGGTGAACACCGTCAACAGCTACGTGGAGGCAGAGGGAGCAGTTCAGACGCTCACTGACAGAGTGCCACCGGCTCAGCCAACGCCACCTCCGGCCGTCATCACCGCAGCAGTGCTACCACCTCCAGTCATTGTCGCACCCAATGCACCTCCACCCCCGTCATCGAGGAAGCCCCGCACCCTCTGACTCTGTGATTGACGCGCTTTACGCCAACTTTAGTGCAGATGAAGAGGAGATAGATTTCAGCCCGGAGGAGCTAGACTCTGCCATGCAGGAGATGGAGGAGTATTACCAGCGCGACTAGTAGGCCAACAACGCCGTCACATCCCGAGAAGTGTTCGTCACCATTGGGACGACGATGGATGAAGATCAACCCGGAAGATCTCCGCCTATAGCGCTGGACAAGGGGAAGGGACCACCTCTTGCTGCCAACAATGATTGCACAAAGGACATGACCCCTCCGCCTAACCCAGTGCAACAGCCGCAGGAACTCGGCACCGGCCCGAGCAACAACAACACCACAAACTTGCTGCCTCCAGCATCTACGTCTGCTGCTGCCCAAATCACTCCAGCTGATAGAGTGATGTACAACAATCTCCTCATCGATCCATTAACTGTAGCTCATATCCGGAATGTGACACAGCTTGACGAGAAGCGCCAGTAGTTGCCGGAGGAGGCACAGGCCATCGCGGAACAAGGCGCTAAACCAGATCGAGATCTGGTCAACGCGCAGAAGTCTATAGAGAAATATAGAGCAATGGAGGCTGAGTACAAGACTTTGCTGCAGCAGCAGAAGGCCAAGAAAGCTCCAGCTCGCGTCATCAACGATCCTGGTGTACGGCGAAACCTAGGATGGGCTCCCCCGATGCTAGCATAGGCCAAGCCATACATTGACAGTAAAGGTAGGCAGGTGATGCCCACTCCTCTCCTAAACTTCTCCATCGCCAAGACCCTTCTGGAGCAAGATAGATTGCCTGAGGCGGTGGACCAGGTCTATGACCTAGTGGCCAAGGCGGTGAAGCAGCAGGAAAAGGCCACCTCTTAGAGGCTTGAGTCTGACCCAGCGTTTTGCCAGTCTAGCTAGCATAAGCCGCCAAGGGACAGATCTCCTCTTGATGTTGGGTCTTAGACGGGTTTGTCAGAACGAAGATGGAGGAATGCGCGCAACAGGAAGAATGCTTTCCTCATATCCTCCGACAATGGAGGCAAAGCCCAACCTCGTCGCCCATCGCCACCGCCCCGCTCCCCCCGACATCGCGAAGACCCCAAGGCTCACCGTCATATGGATATGTCCCCGCCAAGGCAGAGTGGCATCGTCATCCGCGACAAAGCGAAGAAGACCCATCATGACGGAGAGCGCAACCAAGGACAGAAGAGCAGGTCACGCCATGACCCTTCGTGTCCGAAAAGCAATCGCGACAAGCGTGAGGCGTCGCATGAGGGTAACAGCAAGAAGGCTAACCCACCACCACCTCTGCCTCCATCGCCACCTAGTAGTCACCATGGCAGAGGAAGCCCGCATCGTCCATGCAGCCCATCCCCTATTGAAAATAAGAAAAGAAGCCCGGAGCCATATGACACACGTTCGCGGATAGATAAGATCCATGAGCCCCGGGAAGGACCATACCTGGGACCATGTTGCTTTGGACCTGTGATATGGTCGACAACTTACCCCAAATGTTTCCAGATTGAAAAGACCATCAAGCCCTATGATGGAACCGCCAAGCTAGCTACTTAGTTGCAGGACTACGACAACGCGGTGGAAATCGCCGGGGTAGCCCCAACGTTTCCGTCAAGTACCTCCCATTAATGTTGGTGGGCACAGCCTGTCAATGGATTGATGACTTGCCGGAGAAATTCATCTGCAATTGGTTGGACATGCACGAAGCGTTCACCAAAAACTTCGAGGGTACGTATAAGCATCCCTACACTATTGGCGATCTACAGCGGTGCGTGCAAGAGAAAGACGAGACATCTCGTGCCTACCTCTCTTGTTGGCTGGATATGAAGAATTCCTGCGTAGGGGTGCACACTTAGACCTCCATGGCCGCCTTCATCGATGGGTTGGAAAGGGGCATGTTGCTCCGACATAAGCTGAAACGCTTGCAGGATAATAACCAGCTTGACTTGAACCAGATGATTCAGTTGGCTAGTGAGTTCGCAGCTGCCGACGACGATGCTCGCGGCTCTTTGCCGGCAATGGCTGTTCCAACTCAATCTCGGAGGAACAGCAGCACCAAGCGGAAAACCACACCAGAATAAAAGAAAACTCCCGACATGGTCGCCATGACCTTTGCAGGACGAGGTGATAGCGGACAACATGGCCGAGGGCGGGGAGCTGGTCGTGGGCAGCAGCAAGGAAGTGAAACTACCTCGGCAGCGCTCTGCATCCCACAAACCTACGAAGAGTACTGTGATATGCCGTGACTCGTACACCTCGATGCCGATGTCAAGGCCACCCACACCAACCGCAACTACAAGTTCATCAACGACCTGAAGGAGGACCCGAAGTCCTACTACAAGCAAAGTCGGAAGAACAGACCACGAGGCAAGGGCAAGGGGAAGAAGCAGGAGGGGTATTCCAAGGATTCAAGTGACATGGACGAGGATGTTGACCCCAAGCGCGCCACAAAGAGCGACGGCCAAGGCAACAACCCCTTCGAGAGGAAGGCGGCAGTTTTCCACACTTTCCTTGGCACCCCCACTGTCCGACAACAGAAGACCTCTATGAGGATCCTGATGGCTACTTTACCCCCAGTTCCCCAGTACCTGTGCTGGTCGGAGATTCCAATTACTTGGGACAGGAAGGATCACGCAGACCTCATCCCTATGGAGAACCAATACGCCATGGTTATCAACCCCCTGATTGATGGCAATGAGTTCACCAAGTATATGGTGGATAGTGGAAGCAGCATCAACATCATGTACCTGGATAAACTGCAGAAGATGAACTTGACGGAGGAAAATCTAAGGCAGACCAACACCATCTTCCACGACGTAGTTCCTGGTCGGGAGGCTCGGTCCCTTGGATGCATCACACTTCAGATCACCTTTGGTGATGTCAATAATTACCGCCAAGAGCGCATGACCTTTGAGGTGGTCCCCTTCAAGAGCGTGTACCATGTCATATTCGGCCGCGACATATTCCACACCTTCATGGCCAAGCCATGCTTCATCTACAACAAAATCAAGATACCCGGACCAAAAGGTGTCATCACCGTATCCAGAAGCTTTGCAAAGGCTAGGGACCGAGAAATGGAGAAGTAGCCTACGCGGAACTTGTCCTCTACAGCGATGAATTCAAGGAGATCCAGAGGAAGTTTGATGCCTCAGAGATGCCCGTGTCGAAGAAACAGATTTCTGACTCCGCCCCAGCATTCAAGGCCTCCATCGAAACCAAGTCGGTGGAACTTGTGGTAGGCGATGCCTCCAAGACCACCGCCATTGGGACGAACCTGCATCCCAAATAGGAAAGCGCACTCATCGAGTTCCTCAGTGAGAATAGGGACATCTTTTCCTGGCAACCTGCCGACATGAAAGGTGTACCTAGGGAACTTGCCGAGCATAGCTTGAACATTGATCCAAAATGTAAACCAGTGAAGCAACCTCTACGACGCTTTGGATATGAGAAGAGACGTGCCATAGGCAAGGAGATAGCTAGGTTACTTAAGTCTAGTTTTATCCGAGAAGTCCTTCACACCCAATGGGTGGCCAATCCTGTACTTGTCCCCTAAAAACGGAACCAAAGAATTAAGAATGTGCGTTGATTACACCGGCTTGAACAAAGCATGTCCCAAAGATCCGTTTGCTTTGTCTCACATTGACCAAGTCATTGACTCGACGGATGGCTCAGAACTTTTGTGTTTTATTGATGCATCCTCAGGATACCACTAGATCAAGATGAGGAAGTCGGACCAATTGGCCACTTCGTTCTCTACACCCTACAACACGTTTTGCTATGTTACGATGCCCTTTGGACTAAAAATGCAGGTGCTACGTACCAGCGGACAATGCAGCATTGCCTACACGATCAAATTGGTCGGAACATTCACGCCTATGTGGACGATATAGCGGTGATTTATGAAAAGTCAAATGACTTAATCTCCGACTTGAAAGAAACCTTTGATAATCTCCGGAAATACAACATGATGCTTAACCCTCAGAAGTTCATCTTCGGGGTTCCAGCCGGCAAATTGTTGGGCTTCATCGTTTCCTAGCGTGGAATCGAGGTCAACCCAGAGAAAATCAAGGCCATCTTAAACATAAACCGTCCGACATGCCTAAAGGACATACAACGACTAACAGGTTGTGTTGCAGCAGTTAGTCGGTTCGTCAGCTGACTTGGAGAGAAGGCTCTGCCGCTGTACAAGTTGCTGAAGAAGCCGAACAAATTCACGTGGACGAATGAAGCAGATGCAACATTAAAGCATCTCAAGGAGACACTTTCCCCAGAGCCTATCCTTGCAGCACCCGAGCCTGGAGAGCCCATGTTAATTTACAAGGCAGCCACCAGCCGGGTAATCAACGTCGTCGTCGTGGTAGAGCGGAAGGAACCTGTCATGGGAATTGTCACGGCAGATGCTGCAATCGGCAGCGAGTAGTAGAACGAGGGGCAAGGGCGGCCAGCCATCTGCGGTGCGATATGAGGGCAAAGACACAGGGTTTTACCCAGGTTCGGCCCCCCGGAGGGTAAAGACCTACTCCTGCTAGATTGTATTATGGAGGTGTTACAATGGGCGAGCTCGGCGGCTAGGCGGCGAGTCGCTTGGGTGTATGAGGGAACGTGTCTCTACTCGCCCTATTGGGAGGTTTATATAGGCTCACCTCCCCTAGGGTTTACATATCTCAACCGATTGATTCTGACTTGAGTCGTTTAACCTAGTCCGACTGGGCCTATCTACTCGCCTGGGCCTTCAGCTTCCAGTCGCTCGACTCCTGGCTGGGCTTTGATCCACTCGCCGTTCTGCAGGCCCACTCGCCAGGTCTTGGGCCAGTCGGAAACGTCCTGCTAGGTATACCCCGGTAGGCATATCCCCATCAGTAGTCCCCGAGGCCGTCGTCGATTAGGCGTAGGTGGCTGCTGGCAGTCGGAGTATGCGGCTTCAGAGTAGGCGTCCAGTCGAATCGTCGGCGGGCTCCTGTATAAAGGAAACAACCAATGACCCAGGTCGCAGCTTTGGCGAGTCGAGTCAGCGGAAACACTGTCTTAGTGATCGGGTCGGCGAACCGAGTGGCTGCAGTTGGACCGTCTGGCGTGGTCAAACTAGCCGTTGGGTAGTCCAACGGTAACTTTTGGCGTAATCACCGCGCGGTAACGGCTCCCTGATTTGGCGGGTAACTCCCGCTATATAAGGGGAATGGCAAAATCGAGAGCCAACTCCTCACCACTTCTTCCGAGTGCGCACATTTTCTTTCCTTCGCTCCACGATCCAGCCGACCCGAAATCTTCCGATCTCCAATCAATCTCTCGGCCATGGCCCTTTCCACCGAGCCGTGGGGTAGGTCCAAGTGCACAAGGGCACAGCTGGCCTCCTTCGAGGAGGCCGGGGTCCTGCGAGCCGGCTGTTGGCGTATCCCCGCAGCCGGAGAAACGACCCCAAACCCACGAGAGAGGGAATTCATCTGTTTCACCAGTCATCTCGATCAGGGGCTAGGGTTTCCTACATCCCTATTCTTCCGGCGCTTCTGCGCCTACTACGGGATCCAGCCCTCAGATCTGGGTCCCCATAGCATCGAGCAGCTCGCCATCTTCTTGGCGTTCTGCGAATGCTACTTGGGCTGTCGGCCCTACTTCCCCTTGTGGCAAGATCTGTTCCACGGACGGATCAGCCGCGAGGAGGCAGGCGGCCGAATGCTTGCCGCGGGCGGCTTGACGTTCCAGCTCAAGTCCAAAGCCTCTTTCTTTGACCTGATGCTACCCGCCAAGGCAGCGAGCGACTGGAAGAAGTCGTGGTTCTACGTGGCCGAGGCGACCCCGGAGGGCGAGGCGGCGATCCCGCGGTACTCCGCTAATCGCTCCGAGCCGCGCAATCTTCAAGTCGGCAAGCTCCCTGGCGACCAGCGGATGGTCGTCGACGAGATGCTCCAGACCATCCGCGGTCTGAAAAAGAAGGGCCTTCAAACGATAAACTTGTACAATTGCTGGCTCGGGCGGCGGCTCGTCCCACTCGCCCACCGCGACCACTACATGTACCAGTACACAGGCCGGGGAGACTCGACGAAGGCCTGTCTCGACGAGTGGAAGCTGGAGGATTATCTCCCAGCGTTGAAAAAGATTACCCAGGCGGTGTACCTGGATGCGCAGGCTGGGGTCGCCCCCTATACCGCGAAGCGTCCGACTCCCACGGTAATTTCTTTACCTTGCTTACAATCGCTGTAAAAGCAGTCGCGGTAATTCTGATTTCGTCTTGTATTCGTTGCAGCTATTCCAAGTGGTAGAAGGGTGGCTCCCACCCTCGGATGATGAGAGCTCGGGCCCGGACATAGGCGAATCGCCGCCTACCAAGGGCATCGAAGACGACGAGGACGAGTCCGAAGAGGAGGTCGCCCCACTGGTCCGAAAGACCCGCGGGCAACGACAGCGCGAGATCGAGGAAAGCAGAAGCCTCGAACGTCATGACGATGACGACGAGCTCCCAGAGACCACCTCGCGCCGTCAAGCCACCCCGTCAAAGAAGAAGAAGAAGAAGGACAGGGAGGCAAGGGACTCCCCGAAGAAGAAAACGAGGCCGTCGAGGACGGCCTCACCGCCACACTTGGCGAGAAGCTCTGATGCTCCCAGCCCAGCCGGTGACGACGCACCTCTAGCGACAACCGCGCTGGACGCGGCGATCGTGGAGGTGCCTCTGGCCTCAATGTCTCCGCCATTCGCCCCAGTCTCTGGGCTGGGGGAGGCTCCGGCTATGGTGACTTCGCCTCGCAAGGGGTTCCGACTGCGGCGGCTTCTCCTCGCAAGGAGGCTCCGGCTACAGTGGCCCCAACTCGCGAGGAGTCTCCCGCCGAGGATGTCCCAGAGGCGCCAGCCGCGGCCTCAACGACGAAGAAGCCGTCCGTGTCTTGGGCACGCGACGTCCGAATGGGGATCACGATCGCCTCGAGCCTGGAAAAACCGGCCGGCCTTCGTACGAGGCTGCGTTTCATCCCAGTCGCCAAGTGAGTGCGCTCACCCTTTCTTATTTTCCATAACTATTCCAATTGTCTCTGTTGACTTGATTAATGCACATGAATGGAGTGAAAAGGATGGGCCACCCGACCGTGGCCAAGGTTTCCTCCGCCACAAGCAAGGAGGACCCTTCCCGCAAGAGGAAGGCGGACGAGGTCGTCGCCTCAGCGGTCGGCAGCAAGAAGGCCAAGGGCGATGACGTCGTCACGATTTCTGACGACGCGACGGTCGCGCCGGCCGGGCCCGCGGTGGAGGTAGCCGCGTCTACGAAGGAGGGTGCTTCCTTGCCTGCAGCGGCGGAGGCGACCTCCCTTGGAGCGGGTGCCTCTATCGCTACCTTCCCACGCTTCGTGACCAAGGCGGCCACGGCGAGTGAGGCTACGCCCTCGAGCCATGCTCCTGGGACCGCCGAAGCTGAAGTCGACCAACGTCGTGGGAATGCGCCGGCGTTGCTCACGTCCGTGGACGCGATACAACTCCATGGCATGCTTGGCGCGGCCATCCAGGTACATCCAGTCCCCGAGGATCAGGTCGGTGCTTTGCAGCGGCTTGATTCTTATAATTTCTTGTTTTTTTATTTTCGCATCCAGTCCCCGAGTGCGCACTCGCTGAATTTCGACGAGTGGGCACTTAGGAATTTCTTGATCACTAGTCCCCGAGTGCGCACTCGCTGAATTTCAGAGAATGGGCACTTAGGAATTTCTTGATCGCCAGTCCTCGAGTGCGCACTCGCTGAATTTCAGCGAATGGGCACTTTAGGAATTTCATGATCGCCAGTCCCCGAGTGCGCACTCGCTAAATTTCAGCGAGTGGGCACTTAGGAATTTCTTGATTGCCTGACTTTTTTGGTGATGTGCAGGGTCTGCAGCTGGAGTCGGCGGATCGATTGGCCGCGAAGCAGCGCGCGGAGAAGGAGCTGGCCATCATCCAGGAGGCGAACAAGGGGCTTCAGGCTGCTGCTATGAAGGCAGAGGAAGCTCGCCAGGGGCTTGTCCCCGCTGGTGAGTTGGTGGCGGCGCGATCTGCTCTGGGTGCCACTGAACAGCGGATCGCCGACCTCGAGCGAATCGCGAGGCGAGAAGAAGCGAGCTCGGCAGACGGGCGAGCTAAGGCCGCCATTGCGGCTGAAGAGGATCGCAAGGTGTCGGAAGTCCTTATTGCTGGGCTTCGTGATCACCACACGCCGCTTCAAGAGCTTCATCACGGGACTCGCCGCCTGCTTGGTGAGTGCATCTCCTTTATAATAGTTGTGGTTTTGTGGTGTCCGTCATACTTATCATTGTCTTCTACCCGCAGGTCGCATCCTTGATAGCGAAGAAGAGGCGAGCTCGCTCGACGCAAGGCAGTGCGTAAGCATGCTCGTCGATTCGGCGACGTTGTCGGCGACGTGCATCCGTGCCTACCTCCAAGAAATATCGCCCACGGAGTGATTCCCAGACCTCGCTTGAGGTGTGGAGGTATTTGGAGAAGGCGCCCATGTCGTTGAGTTCATGACGGTCGGCGTTTCGGGCGTGAGCGCCGATCGAGCCTTGACTCGCCCACTTCCCCGAGGATTTCGACATTGACGATGTGACGAGTGGGTATCCATCGTCGACGGCGCGTGGAGCTGTCCGAGGTCCTCGTTGCAGAACGCGCCACATACCGAACGCTGCGGGCGATGGCGACCTCTGCCGTATCAGAGACGGTTGTCGCGCCAAACAACCCCGAGCCGCCGCATCGTGACTTCAAGGTCGAGCAGCCTTTTCGCGCGGGCGATGGCGGGTGAAGACGACGATCCATCCAACCCGTGACACGGCGCTTCATCCGCATCGCCGGATGCCGCGAGTCGTCAAGCCTCGCCGCAGAGTAGGGTAGTTTGCCTTGTGGCGCAGCAGCCACGCCAGCGGGCATATTTTGTAACATGAAACAATGCAACATGTGATTGAATAAGACGTCGTGTCTATTTTGATATTTGTTTGTGTGCTTTTGATTGATTTTGGACGAGTCCCCAAGCGCGTCCGCCCTTTTGTGGGGTTTACCTCGTATATGATGTATGTGTTGTTGTTATGTCTTTTGATGTTTTAGTCGACTCGCCGAGCTCAAGAGCCAGTCGCTAGGCGACTCCTTGAGTGCTCAGATTTTACCGCTTTCCCGCGCGAACGAGGTCGGCCGAGTCCCCGAGCGTGGTACTTGGTAGTTCTAGGCGCGACTCAAGGGTGGTTGAGGACTTAGCGTTGGTGTGAGCGCCACTCCTGCCTGGCGTGGGGTCGGCCGCGAGTCCCGGCATGCTCTCTTACTTGGCGACCGCCGCGATTTAACTGGTCTTCGGTCCCCGAGCGTGGTACTTAGCCGCTCGAGTCGCTATGCCGAGGATGCGGAGGACCAGGTCGCTGTGAGAAGCGAGGCGTTGTCTTGGCTCAGAACCACCGAGCTAGGGGACTCCAATGGGGCTTCGGGTTGGCGTTATTCATGGACGATGCAAGACCTGAAGTGATTCAGTGCTCTTACACCGCACTACTTAGCCGCGCCGATCGCTGTACCAAAGGTTGACTTCTGCGTTTAGCATAACGCTGTTTTTATGAGTGCGAGTGGCACAAGTCATGGAGAGTAAGCACAAGTTGCGGTAACCATTTATTTTTATTTCATAGCGACTGGAGAGTACATGTGTGGGGTTCTAGGAGTAGAACTTCCGGAGGAGGTTTACATTCCATGGTCGCTTGGCGTCGAGTTCGCCGTCCCCGCGGACATCGATGAGGTAGTAGGCGTCGTTGCCTAGTATGCGCCCTATAGTGAATGGGCCTTCCCACGGAGGGGAAAGCTTGTGCATCCCCTTCTCGTCCTGGATGAGGCGTAGCACCAGGTCGCCTTCCTGGAAGGTGCGAGCTTTCACCCGCTGGCTGTGGTAGCGGCGAAGTCCTTGCTGGTAGATGGCGGTGCGTGACCGAGCGAGGTCGCGTGCTTCGTCGAGCTGGTCGACCCCATCTTGGCGGGCCAGCTCGTTTGCAGCCTCCGTATAGTGGACGACTCGCGGCGAGTCGTGTTCGAGGTCGGTGGGCATGACCGCCGCACCGTGAGACCATGAAGAAGGGGGTGAACCCCGTCGATCTATTGACGGAGGTCCGGATCCCCTAGATGACAGAGGGCAACTCCTCGACCCAGCACCCGGCGGTGTGCTCGAGTGGTACTTGGAGTCGCGGCTTCAGGCCGTGGAGGATGCTTTGCTGGCTCGTTCACCGGCCGCTGATTCCGGTGGGCGACGCGAGGTCGAGCCGATATGGTGCTCTTCGCAATCGCCATGGCTCCTTGGCGGTTGGTGCCGTTGTCCGTGATGATGCTGTTGGGGAACCCGAAGCGATATATGAGCTCGCTGTGAGAATTTAGTGGCGTCTTCCCGCCGCATTTCGACGCTTGGCTTCCACCCACTTCGTGAATTTGTCGACGCCACCAGGTGGGTGTAGCCAGAGGGGCCTTCTTGAAGGGGCCTACCATGTCCATGCCCCACACAGCGAATGGCCAGTGATGGGGATTGTTTTGAGCGCCGAGCTCGCACGCGGCCCGATTGGCGATTTGCACCCGGCGCATTGCTGGACGATGTCGACGGCCGGGCGCATGCGTGGGCCAGAAGTCGTGTCGCATAGCCTTGGCGACCAGGAGTGAGCGCGGCGCAGGCCGCAGCCACCGAGTGAATGTCGTGGAGGATTTTTCGCCTTCACCGGTTGACGCAGCTGAACACGCCGGTGACGCTGCTTGGATCTCGCCGTCGATGATGGTGTAGGACTTGCATCGACGAGATCATTCGAGCGCCTGCCTCTGCCCGCAGGGTGCCGCCTGTAGGCGATGTAGGGCTTGGTCCAGTCGCTCGGTGACGAGTGCACCAAGGCTGCCTCTGGGAGTGGGACTCGATGTCGATCTCCCTGGGAGAGACTGATGGCTTGAGATTGTGTCGAGGAACACGCCGGGCGGGTGGTGCGAGTCGAGCCGACGCGATGCGAGATAGGGCCGCCTCGCTTTTCCGCTGTCGATCCACTCGACGGAGTAGCCGTGAAGTGGCCGCCAACTTATCCACCGCTGTACGCCGCCATGGTAGGGGAGACGGTGTCGCTGGTGCCGCGACTTGCCCCGCGACAAGGTCGGAATCTCCGTAGCAGCCGGAGGCGATTGACGCTCATCTCCTTGGCGGCTCGCATGCCGTGGAGTAGGGCCTCGATTCAACCATGTTGTTGGTGCAGGCGTGAAGTCAAGGCAGAGGATGAAGCGGAGCTTGTCGCCTTGGTGAAGTCAACATCGCCTCGCGCCGCGCCATCCGCTTCTTGGAGCCGCCAAAGTGCAGGCTCCATGGTGGAGGTACGGCGCTTTCCGGCTGCCGGCCTTCCCGCCGGGCGATGAAGTCTCGCTGTTCGTGACTTGATCGCCGTGGCTCATACTTGATGTTGTGGACGCCGATCTCGACGGCCCACTTGGCGACTCGCCCGTCACCTCGCGATTGCGGATGATGTCTTGCAGGTGCCGAGGCGACGACCGTGATCGGTTGTTCTCGGAAGTAGCGGCAGCGACGCCGAGCCCGGAAGACCGCCAGATACTAGCTTTTGGTATCATGGGTACCGCGATTCGGTGAGGACCTCGCTGATGTAGTACACCGGCCGCTGAACCGGGCGCTCCTTTCCATCCTCTGGTCGCTCGACGACCATCACGGCGCTGACGACGCGCTCGGACGCCGCGACGTAAACCAGCATGGGTTCTTTGTCGGCGGGGGCGGCGAGTAGTGGTGCGGCGAGTAGCACCTTTTTGAGGTCGCGGAGCGCGTCGTCCGCCTCCTTGTCCCACTGGAAGGTGGGGTTCTTGCGCATCAGGCGGTATAGGGGCATCGCCTTTTCTCCCAGGCGAGGGATGAAGCGACTGAGAGCCGCTACTCGCCCGACCAGCTTCTAGACGTCGTGCAGGCACTCGGGTTTGCCGAGCTGGGCGATCGTGTCGATCTTTGTGGGGTTCGCCTCGATCCCTCGTTTGGAGACGACGCATCAAGAGTTGTCCGCGGTACAATCAAGGTGCACTTGCCTGGGTTGAGCTTTATCTTGTATCTTCGTAGGTTGGCGAAAGTTTCCGCCAGGTCGGTGAGTAGGTCGCCTTGGAGAGTGGACTTCACGACTACGTCGTCGATGTAGACGTGGATGTTGCGGCCAATTTGGCTCGCGAGGCATTCTTGCATGCACCGCCGGTAGGTCGCCCGGCTCTTGAGGTCAAGGTCATGGCGGTGTAGCAGAATTCGAATGGCGTGATGAACGCCGTTTTCCTCGCTCGACAGCCATTTTGATCTGGTTGTACCCAGTAGTAGCCGAGGAAACATAGCGACTGGGCCCGCGGTCGAATCGATTATCCGGTCGATCCGCTGGAGGACGAATCGCTTTGGGCAGGCGCTGTTCAGGTTTGTGTAGTCGATACACATTCTCCGTGTCCTGCTTTTCTTCTCGACCAGGACCGGGTTTGCCAGCCACTTGAGTACTTGATTGGCCGGATGAAGCCGCAGCGAGTAAACATCGCACTTCCTCGGCGATTGCTCGACGGCGTTCTTCATTGAAGGGCCACGATCGCTGACAGTCGCACTTTGGGGTCGGCGTTAGCTTGTGCTCAGCCGAGCTCCCTAGGGACACCGGCATGTCGAGGGTTTCCATGCGAAGATGTCCCTGTTCTCATGGAGGAACTCGATGAGAGCACCTTCCTATGCCGGGCTCATGCCCGCCCGATCGCCATCGCCCCGCCGAGTCGCTTAGTACCAGCTCGACGGCGTGCGCGCTGTGGCCTCAAAGGTTGAGGTGCCCGCGCCTGTGGTTGGGCTTCTTGAGTATGGTGGGTCGTTTTTGACCCCGCCGCATTTGGCGCAGTTCGTCGGCGTGTTGGTCTCCGCCGCGATGACGGCGCCGGCGAGCTCGCCTTTGGCCTCGCACTCGCGCGGCCATGTCGGGTCGCTGATGGTGATGACGCTGCACGGACCGGAGCTTCATCGCTGTACGCGTAGTGAGCGCCATGAATTTAGCGAACGCTGCGCCCGTGACGCAGTGGTAGGGCTGTCGAAGGGCACCAGTCAAGACGATCCGCCGGTGCGGAAGTTTGCCGGTGTCAAGGTGACCGGCAGCGTGACCTTGCCGATCGGGTACGCCCGACCGGGACGATGCCGTGGAATGTGGTGTGGGTCGCTCGATCATCGACGCGGGAGCCGCAGCTGAAGGTGTCGAGGTAGAGGATGTTGATGGAGCTGCCGCCGCCCATCGTCTTGGGGAGCCAGAGTCGCCAACCTTGGGCTTGACCACCAAGGCGACTTCGCCCCGGTACTGGCGCGCGAGTGGTCTTGCTGCTCTAGGTGATGGGTGCTCCGACCAGTTCAGGAACCGGGACGCCTATTTGGGCCACCGCATTGACGGCGGCGCGGGCGATGAACTTCTTCTCGCTTCGTGTTGAAGCCGTGAAGGTGTGGAGCGAGCCGGCTACTTTTGTCAATTTTCCGCCGCTTGGCGGATCGTTGTCGGGTCCTCCGCCGCCGTGCCTTCTCGATTTCCGAGGGTGTGGCACGGCGGTGGTGTGCGCTATGGCTTCCCTTCCTGCTATGGCATGCACATGGTTGGTTAAGGAGGGCCGCAGGATCGAACCTTGGCTTGTTCTTGTAGTTGCCGCCGCGCGCTGCCCTCCGTCAGCGCGGGCGGTAGCTCTTGGGCTCAGGCGCTGCGTTGGCGTTGGCGACTTAAGTCGCCTGGCCATTGCGGCGCTTGCCGGTGAGGCGAGTGCCGCCAGTAGTGTAGGTCGGTTCGGCCGCTGCTGCGCCTGCGGGCGTTGACCTCCGACTGCCGCTTTCCTGGTTCGGATCTTCCTCGGCATCGCTTGGCGATCTCGAGGAGGTCGGGATGTTGTCGAGTGTGCGGAGTGTCGCTGAGCTTGGCGACTAGAGGCTCAGAGCTGCATGAGTTCTTGAAGCAATGGATCGCGGTGTCCGGTGGATGCCGACCGTTGTACCAAAGCTCTTGACACCATTGGACCCAGCTATGGTCGACTCAGGGGTCCCTGGACGCACTGCCTGTCAGGTCCTCACAGTGGTGGCGCGTGTAGGAGCACTCGGCCCGACGGCATGTCACAGATTTCCTCCTGTGAGTCGATCTTGCCCGGGAGAGTGTTGATCCATGCCCGCACGCCCCTCCATCATCGGGGAGGTAACGGCGCAGTAGGTCGATGTGACCCGCGATCCCCATTGCCATGAGGTATGTGTCGAGCCAGACGGCGGGTCGCACGAGGAGTCGATTTTTCTATCTCTTTGGCGCTTTGAAGTTTGGCGGGTACTTCGCCGGATCATTGGTCCGAAGCACTTGGGTCCGAGTCGATCGAGCGCCCCATAGGCTCACCGTCGCGCGATTAGTTAGGTGTGCCGCAGTTGTCGGGCTGGCGGCGCGCCAGCTTTGTTGTTGATGATGTGGGTGCGGGCGTCGATGGGTTGCCCGCTGGCGACAAGGTTGGTTGCCGCCTGGGTCAGCAGGGAGAGGCCGCGTTCGCGGGTCGGTGTTGGAGCCGCAGCGGCTCTGGTGGCAGGCAGTTGAGGGTGTTTGCCGCCGCTGGGCGGCCGCTGGAGGCCACTCTGCTTCCCGAGGAACGCGAGTATACTCGGCCTGCCGAGTCGGCGCCCGCTTTTTGCTGCTCGACGGCCTTTGCGAGCAGGGCCCTGACGTATTGGATCTGTAGGGCGCCGTCACCGGTGGCGGTGATGGTGTCGGCTGCTGCTCGACTTGCCACGAGGTTGTCCATTGGGTGGAGAACAATGGGAGGCCGTTCGCGTCTCGCTCCCGTGAGGAGACTACTATCCGCGGCTGGTCCCCGAGGTGCCGTTGCAGGAGGTGGGCGCCGCCGCTGATCCGGCGGGGGGGCGCCTCCCTAGTGGCGCGTTCGCAGATCACGCGCCGCCACGCTGCCGGGTCGTTGCCATCGGTTCAGGCGCCTGAACGGTGGGGTTCAGGCGTGTCCTGATCCGCTGCTGGTGGTAGCGTGACAGCTCCTACGCTGTCACCTGCTCGAGGCGAAATTTTTCGCGCTCGGCCTACTCTTTGCGTACCGCCTCCACCAGTTTCATGCGGAGTTCCTCGACCTCCGTTGCCGTGGCGTTAGGAGGGATTGGGGTGGAGAAAGGATCCTCCGGTGGATCGGCGCCGGTGGCCATGTAGGTCGCGGGCGCGACCGGTTCCGCGCGGGAGGTCGGCGGAGTTCTCCGACCAGTCGAATTCAAGATCCCGAGGATGGAGGGTCCTCAAATCTCCGCGTTGGAGACCTGGGCGATGGAGCCCGCAGATGAGGCCGCGGTGATGGATCCGGCGAGTGACGCCGGGGTCGCCGAGTCGGCGTCGTCGGTGAGGGCCGCATCCTCTACGGCCGCTGAATTCCCGGCCACGTCGCTGTGGGCCGAGTTGTACTCGGAGGCGAGGCGGTGGATCGTGCGGATCTGGATCTCGGAGAGCCGATCGCATGGCGGCGACTCGCGGATGCGAGCCGAGTCCTCCGAGACGATGATGTCGGTTAGGCCGACGAAGAGGCTGATCGTCGATAAGTGATCACGCCGTGAAGGGGTCGCGCCGGGACGTAGCTGCTCGGCAAGATCCGGAGCATCTCGCAGATCGCTATCATGCGCCGGTGGCGCACCGCCTCGCTGATGGGCAGATTGGATCTCGCCAGAACACCGACTGGCCAGGCCCCACGGTGGGCGCCAGCCGTGGGAATTGTCACGGCAGATCTTTGTCGGCAATGAGTAGTAGAAACGAGGGGCAAGGCGGCCAGCCATCTGCGGTGCGAGATGAGGGCAAAGACACGGTTTTACCCAGTTCGGCCCCGGAGGGTAAAGACCTACTCGCCTAGATTGTATTATGGAGTTGTTACAATGGGCGAGCTCGGCGGCTAGGCGGCGAGTCGCTTGGGTGTATGAGGGAACGTGTCTCTACTCGCCCTATTGGGAGGTTTATATAGGCTCACCTCCCCTAGGGTTTACATATCTCAACCGATTCGGTTACAGCCTTGAGTCGCTTAACCTAGTCCGACCGGGCCTCTCTACTACTGGGCCTTCACTTCCATCGCCGACTCCTGGCTGGGCTTTGATCCACTCGCCGTTCTGAAGGCCCACTCGCCAGGTCTTGGGCCAGTCAGAAACGTCCTGCTAGGTATACCCCGGTAGGCATATCCCCATCAGAACCAGGCTATGAGCACGGAGTTCAACGACCAGTTTACTACGTAAGCGAGGTCTTGACGGAGTCCAAGCAGCATTACCCGACCAAAAGATAGCTTATGGAGTATTCCATTCTTCTCGGAAGCTGAGGCACTACTTTCAGGAGCACCCAATCACGGTGGTGATCAAGACTCCACTGTCCGACATTATCAACAACAGCGACGCTACAGGAAGGGTCGTGAAGTGGGGCATTGAACTTGCCGCCTTCGAGATCACCTAAAAGAGATGTGAAGCTATCAAGTCACAAGCCTTGGCGGATTTTACCGCAGATTGGACAAACATGCTAGATGCTACCCCATTGCCAGAGCCAGAATACTGGGTGATGCACTTTGACGGATCAAAGCTTCTCAACGGCTCGGGGGCTGGTGTACTGCTACAGTCACCAACTGGGGACAAGCTACACTATGTTCTGCAGATCCACTTCGAGGCTACAAACAACATGGCGGAGTATGAAGAACTCATTCACGGATTACGAGTAGCCAAGGATATTGGTATCAAGCGCATAGTTTGCTGTGGAGATTCCGACTTAGTTTCCCAATAGGTGGATGGCACCTGGAATGCGCGGAACCCTATGATGGCGGCATATCGAGACGAAGTGGACAAGATAGCCAAGTTCTTCTTGGGCTACGAGGTTAAGTATGTACCTAGGGAACAAAACGAGGCGGTTGATCTGCTGTCTAAGATTGGATCAGGGCGCAAACGAAATCCGCCTGGAGTTTTCCTGGAGCATCTACGGGCACCATTCGTGAAGGGAGCAGACATAGACAACCCGGACAGAGTAGACTCTTTCGTCCACATGGTGGCAAAGGTCCCTCCGACTTGGACAAAACCGTTCATGGAATATCTCGAACACGGAACTTTGCCCGATGACGAATTCGAAAGACGGCAAATAGACTACGAGTAAAGGGCTATACCATAATCAATGGACAGCTCTACAAAAGGAGCACTACTGGTGTATACCTTAACTGTGTTTCCTAGCAAGAAGGTATTGAAATCCTATGCGAGATCCATCTCGGAGATTGCAGGCATCATGCCGCTCCCCGATCTTTGGTCGCGAAAGGCTTCCGACAAGGATTCTACTGGCTGACCGCGAAGGCGGACGCCGACAAGCTGGTGGAGACATGCATGGGATGCCAGTATTATGCCCGACAACCACATGTTCCTGCTGAAGAATTACGAACAATACCAATAACTTGGCCGTTTGCAATCTGGGGGCTAGACATGGTGGGACCATTACAAACGGAACCATGTGGATTTACGCATCTGCTAGTAGCAGTTGATAAATTCACTAAATGGATAGAAGCTAAAGCCATTAGAAATCTTGATGGGGAAACTGCCCTGAGGTTTGTCCAAGATCTAGTGGTGAGATTTGGTCTCCCACATAGCATTATCACAGATAATGGCAGCAACTTGTCACTCGGATAAGTGGAGGCTTATTGTTGGGACAAAGGCATCCAACTTGACCTTGCATCTATGGCACACCCACAGTCCAATGGTCAGGTTGAGTGAGCCAATGGATTAATTCTATAGGGAATCAAGCCATGTCTTGAGGCACTGCTACATAGAGCAACTGGAGCCTGGGCGGAAGAATTTCCATATGTGTTGTGGAGTTTACGAACTACACCCAATAGATCCACCGGCTACACCCCTTATTTCAGGGTATATGGAGCAGAAGCCATCCTACCTTCCGACATACTTCACGATGCACCAAGGGTTGCCGCCTACGACAAAGATGACATTGAAGAATCCAGACACCTAGATGTGGACCTTCTCGAGGAGGAGCGCGTTTTGGCATGCCAAAGATCCGCCATCTACCAGCAGGTTAGCTACGCTATAGTCATCGCTACGGCATCGCTGCTTAAACAGGGGATCCGTGTCCGACTTAAGCAGAAGAAGTCACACAAATTATCCCCACCATGGGAAGGACCGTTCATCATAAGCAAGGAGCTACTCAATGGGTCTTACTACCTCGTTGACAATCGTGAACTGAAGGATAGACCCAACGAGGATAATAAGCGTAAGCGACGTGACCCGGATGATGACTACCCGGAACTTGATTTGCCATGGAACATAGCACAACTACGTCCTTTCTACACTTAGCATATTTTTTATCTATTGTGTACCTCTTATATGATCAATGAAATAAATCTCTTTGGTTCACTCATATTTCTGAGTCTTTTACCTCCTTTAGTGTTCATTTTTGGATCGTAAAAAACCTTTATGCACAAGTTTTGAAATTGCACTTGTGAAAATTCCGCCTATGGGCATTAGCTTACGTTTTCTGGTCTACGCGTTCTTTGTTGTTTTTATGTGGATTCTAGAGTAGTGACTTTCGGCACTTATTGTCGGAGATTTTGTGCTTAGGTTATTGACGGTGCCATTGGGCATCATCACCTGAGCGCATGGTTCCGACAACGAGTCTTCTGACTCACGAAAGGTCAAGCATAAAAACCAAAGTAATGGATAAGCCAGCACTTTCTTAAAAATATATACATGCTGGAACTAGTTCCTAAGTAGAAGGACATACAACATTATTTTCCGCCTTAAGTTAATACATAGTTTTTTTCCGCATAACACATTCCAGAGGAAACAAATATTACAAGTTGTTTTTATTCCTCTGGTGCAGGCGACTTGGAAGCAACATCGTCGGCAGCAGGAGAGTCACCTCCCTCGAAGTCAGCAGTGTTGAGGGACTCGGAGGAACTTTGGCCTTTGTCTTCAATGGTTTTCATGGGCACAAAGACGTTAACGTCGACCAACTCGGCGACTCTGGTGTCATAACCTGCGAGCGACGCCAAGATAGGTTCGTGGTTTATCTTTTGTCCTTCGTCGTCTACGTCGGGGATACCGGAGGTTACCGTGTCGATGTCGGCATTCTCGTAGTGTGCCTTCACCATTAACAATGCCATCCTGGCGCTGGCCCGTGGACATGAAGCTTTCCAGCTTGAGATACGCTCGGGGGCTCGATGCAGGATCTCCGAGAACTTCGTCACAGAGTCCAGTGCCTTGATGTTAATCTGAAGGGGCTTGGCACAGAGTCCACTGCCTTGATCTTAATCTGAAGGGGCTTGGCAACCTCTTTGCTCTGCGTGGTGGCGGTGTTGATAAATTTGCCGGCAAGGACCATGCATTTCTTTGGCAGAGGAGGCGATCGGGTTAAACCCATAGGAGCTGCAAATTTCCGAAAAAGGAGCACATGAGTTCAAAAATACAACAAACAGAGTATCTAGACTACGGAAGTCCAAGACAGAGAATCACTTACTGAAGATGCTGATCTCAGCCTGTCAGAGAGTCTCCACCATGGAGTCCCGTTCTTGTTGGAGGAGCTTGTACGCTTCATGATGGCATTGATTTTTCTCATCAGCAGCTTTCTTCTGCTCTTTCAAGATAGTGATTTCCTCCTTCAAGCGGTTCATCTCCTAATTGGCGGAGTCCTGCAGGACTTTCATTGAGTCTTCATGCATCTTTAGCATGTCCTTCCTCTCCTGCTTGAGGATCTTGTTTTTGCTATCCAGCTGTTGAATATGCTTGGATTTCTCAACAATATCCTTCACCTTGGAAATGGTCTCTACAAGTCGGAGAAAATACCAGTACACAGTGAGTACTCGGAGAATGTTGACGCAAAACCAAGTAGGAATGCGAAAAAGAAAGAAAAAAGAGATGCTTGCTCTTGGTGATCTGTTCCTTCAAGAAGGCAGTTTTACCCTTTTCAGCTTGCAAGTCCGCGCACATCTTCTGGTACTTGTCGTTGGCCATGCCCCTCCGAGCATTCTCATTCTGTGGAAAGAAGAAAGTTAAACGTTGTTTGGTCTACTTGGAGCATCTAGCCGGAAAATTTCCACCTAGACGCTCGGGGGCTACAGCGAGAGTTTTTAACTTAGCAATATGCTTAGTCTTTCTTTAAGCATCTAGTCGGAACTAATTCAGTTTTCGATTACAAGCTTGGGGGCTACAGTATAAAGTTTTTAACTCAGACATATGCTTAGCTTTTCTTTAAGCATCTATTCGGAACTAATTCAGTTACAACTAGAAGCTTGGGGGCTACAGTATCGAAATTTATAAACACTGCGTATGCTACTCTTAAAGCATCTAGTTGGAATAATTCATTCAAACTATATGCCTGGGGGCTACAGTGAGAAGTTTTCTAGCTTAGTCACTCTTAGAGAATTTAGACGCAAAGACCTATGGTTTTCCGTCTAAATCCTCGGGGGCTATAGTGGGATATTCATATGAAATACAAAAGGCAAATAAAACTTAAAAGTGCAATGATCTTGAGGTTGGTAGCACTCTCAGCCAGCAACTTGTCGAAGGATACACTGTTTCCTTGCAAGATTTCTGCTTGCCGAAGAAGCTCCTCGAGACCGCATGTTGGAGATGTCGGCGCCACACCAGGAACCAGAGAGGTGCTACCCGGCGTAAGTGCCCGATAGACTATCTTCGGGAACTCTATGGCCTTCCTGGGGGCGAGGACGCCGCCTTCGGCTGATGTACCACCTTCCACCACCGCCTTACCGCTACCCATGGCATCCTTATCCGAAGCTTCAACCATTTGGTTTTTGGCACTCTCCTGCGTCGCTTATTCGCCGACAATAGCAAGCTCTAAGGAGGCGCCTGAGTCCACTTCCATGGCGGAAGGGCCAGATGCTTCTTTAGCTTGAGAGCTTGTAGGAGCAGACGAAGGCTGGACGATGGGAGTGACAGGGGCGATGGTGGGAGATGCGTCGCGATGCAGCATATCCTTTATGATTCTAGAAGCCCCCAAAGTTCTGGAGGTCTTCTTCAAGATGGTTATGGCTTTCTTCCTAAAACGTGCAAAATGCATAAGTACGGGAATAAGACAGACAATGGACAATGTCAGAGAGAAAGAAGCTTACACAAGAGGGGGTGCTTTGGCAAAAGGGATCCCAGTATTCTTTCTTTTCTCCGCCTCCGGGGCGGTGATAGTCTTCTTGGAGGCTCCACCCTCCGCCTTATTCTTCTTGCCTCCGTCTCCAGTGTCAGAGGTGGAGCTCTTCCGCTTGCGCGACAAAGGAACATCATCGTCGGACACGACCGTGACTTCTGTCATCTTTGGATCATAGATTTTGACAGCCATGATATCCTCCTCTAGATTGTTGAGCTGTTAAGAGAAAGGCCACCGTGTTAGATGAGATGGTAATGGCTAGACGGAAGAACTGGAGTATATGTCGTACACGGAAAATAAAATAGGTACCTTTGGGCACTTGCTCTCTACGAACATGTCGTAGGTGATGGTGAAGCCACGCTTCATATCCTTCACCTTGACAATGTCCTTGAGGCGAAGATTGACGGAGTCACTCGAGAAGTTGTCCTCAAAGATGCGGAGGCTATCCCTTCTATCGTTGGAATACTCGTGCATTAGCTTCGAGCGGTGATGTAGAGGCTCGATCCGCCTGATGAACCAGCACATGACTAGGTCCAATCTGGCCAAACCCGTATCTACGAACCACTCTATCCTCCTTACAGCGCGGGAAGCATCGATGTCGGAAGGAAGGGAGGCTTGGGATCTCCATGTCGGGGTTTCAGCGGCATCTCCATCGACGAAGTCCGGGTACGTTACTTCTCGGCCGGCCAGAGGGATATCTGGGCCGTAGAAGTAAGTATGCTGCCAGTTCTTGCAGGACTTGTGGCCGTCGATGTCGGGGAATCGCCGGCCAGGACGAATCTTAAAACTAATGGTTCCACAATTTCTGAGCTCGTCCTTGCTGGCTCCGGCTTCACGCTTGACGGTAAAGAAATATATGAAGAGCCTAGGCCTAATCCCTAGATAACCCTCGCAAAGCGGCGCGTAGTTGCTAAGCGCTAAGATGCTATTGGGGGATAGGTTCTCTGGCTGTACTCGGTAATGATTCAGGACAGCAAGGAAAAAGTTGGAGATGGGCAGGGAGACGCCGCGTACCATTTGCGCTTTGAGGTACACCTTCTCTGCGACTTGGGGAGAAGGAGTGACCTCGCTGGTCGGCGCCGCCCGCCAGGCGAGCCCCTCTGTCACGGGGAGGTAGCCCTCGTTGATCAGTTCTTTGATGTCGTGGACCGTGATATCCGAACCGCTCCAGTCGCCCTTATGGGAGTCATACTCCTCCTCCAGCTCTCCAGCGCCGCTGAGTTATGGTCGCCGCTGGTGGTTTCCATCACCGTGGACTTGGGGATGACCAGTCCCTCTGGAGGAACGATGATGGTGCTCGCCGGCTTCGCCGTGGCTTTGCCTGACGGTGCCATGGAGGGGGAGGAGCTCCTGCTGGCCATTGGGTGTGTTCGGTGGTGACTGGGAGAGATTGGGGAGCTAGGGTTTTTCGCACAATGCGCGGAGAGCTCGAGGAGGCGCTCACTGGAGGAAGAAGACGATGTAGAGGAGAATGAGGTGAAAAGTAAATTTTCCACCGCAGTTACTATTTATGGTCTCCGGCATCAAGATTCGTGCAGCTTGATTGGATGGTTGCCGCGTAGGCGACATGTGCGGGGACGTGCGTGGAAATTTCGCCATGTTACCAACCATCGCCGCCAATGGTTTGTGTCGCTTGCGCGGGAGAAGTGGACATGATTGCATTCTCTGCATATGTGAGTTACGAGGCGTTGTTGACCTATGTCTATGTCGCCCTAGCTGTCATAGGCAGATGAACCATCACATCGGAAGATTACGGCATGGACAGATCCGGTCCGACTACAGAAGAGTACGATAGAAGATTCAGCAATTCTCCGACTTACAAGTTGAAGACGGAGAAAACCTTGCAGGATTCTTTGGGAGGACTACAAGATGTTGCTTGACGATTTGCCGACATCCATCTAGACGGAGCATTCAATGTGAAGAGGCAAGATGGCGCAAGATCTCGGAGTTCTCCGGGGGCTACTGTTGGGGATATGCTATATGGGTATCCTCATAGCATGTCCTCTATCCGGATAACCTGGGTGGCCCATACTTGGTAGCATGGCCCATGGCCTGCTGGTCGGCCCAGTTAGATGGATCCAGAAAGGAGGCCCGTGCCGGATAAAGAAAGGCTATGGTGGAGTCACCAGCGTACCTGGAGCCTTGGAGTACAAGACAAGCTAGACTTGTTATAGTCAGTGTAGGACTCTGTAACCTGTCAGGCTAGGACTCTTCCCTGTAACCCTAGGACCTAGCGACTATATAAGTCGGGCCTATGGGAGCCTTTAGGGCACGATAACTTAGACTTTATAGTCACACCTCGCACAACGGACCTATCTCTTTAACTCGGCGTATTGCCATTATAGTGATTTATAGCAGGAGTAGGATTCAGCCACCGTTTTGGGATCTGAACCTGGGTAAGCTGTGTTACCTCGTACCCGTCAACCGTCCGCCTTCCCCCACGTCTCTAAACACGCACTGTGAGAACCCCTCCATGGCGTACTCGTCGGCAATACCACGACACCGTCCCCGCGCCGCCCCTCACCCGAGCTTAGTAAGTGCTCCGATCGAACTTTTTCTATTTTTTCTTAGTTTATATATTATTAGTTTAGGTTTTATTAGTTTTATTATTTTAGATTTTAGAGTTTAGGTTTTATTAGTTTTATTAGGATTAGGGATTATTTAGGTTAGGTATTATTTTATTTTCTTAGGATTATTTAGTTTAGGTTTTATTTAGTTTAGGGATTAATAGAAATAGGATAAATAGAAAATAGAAAATAGATATAGAAATAGAATATAAATATATATAGAAATAGAAATATAAAAAGAAATAGTATATAATGAAGTACAAATTTGATTTTATTTCGATTTGTTGACATCAATCTGGAGAAACCGCACACTCAGAAATTTGTTATTTCGATCAAATTCCTACGTTAGTATGCCCATACTGCATCCTCATCGTCGACTCGGCAGCAACGACGGAGGAATGGACTCCACCGGGCATGTCCGAGACTAGGCTCTCTCGGGCTGGCACTGGGAGGTGTTACCTTCCGAGATGCGTAGCTTGGTGAGGAATCCGAGTCTTGTCGTCGACCTGAAGCTTCTTTGTTGGCGGTCGTGTGGTCCACTATCGGTGTAGAGAGAGCTGGCCCCTGAGGAGGTGGTACAGAATCGTGTTAGGGAGGAGGATGACCACATCCATCGCTATATGGTTGCGTTGGGCGTCAGGTTCTCCAATACATGGCAGTTTCTTCTGGGATCTCACCTGATCTACGCTCCTGTGATGGTTCCTTCTCTTTGGGTGTTCACCGTCCACGGCTCAGGACCCAGGAGTTGATGTCCAGTTTGATTGAGCGAGATGTATTAGAGAAATTATCTGAAATTATTTTTGCATTAACTGGATTATTTGAGATTCATTATTGTTTCATTAGTACATTGTTAATTTTATTACTCATATGCACATTAGTCATAGCAGTTATTCTATGGACTTCAATGGCAGAGAAGGTGAAGAGTAACTGTTTCACATGATATGACATCACACTGGTGGAGCGCTCCTCGATCAGGGTGGAGTAGAAGATGGATCACATTTTCTGAATGAGTCCGGTGATGGAATGGAGATAGAACCAACAGACTAAGCACAAACGAGTTTTGATTGCAACGACGGCTTGCAAAATGATGGACCGGCCTTAACAAAGTCTGCCGAGGTATATTAAGCCTCTTGATCACTAGATAGATGCATTAATTGATTTGTGTATATATATATATATTAACGAATGTTTATTATTTTAGACATCTTCATCGACATGATCTGGTAAAAGTAATAATTGAGGCCTGGCCAATGGGATGGTCGCCGATGCGCATCTCACAATTGAGGTCATCTCTCAAGATGGAAAACCGTTGCTTTCCATAAGTAACGCAAATACATTTGTGCATCAGTATTTCCTATTGGAATAAGCCAGCAAAGGGAGATGGAAACCCTATTAGTTTTGTCGAAGACAGAAAAAAGACCTTCTTTGGGGGAAGCTGTAGCATCCCAATTATCTAACAATTGTAATGCTACTTGCCTAGTCTATATTTTGCTACCTTCCTACATATCATTTATTGCATCATCATTATAACATGCTCATGTCACCATGCCACCTTGCATTTGTGCATCATATAAAACCCCTTTTATTTTGTCCTTATCCCATTTGCATTTATATTATATTACTTGTATTTGCTTCTTGATATATTGTAGTTGGCTTTTGATATATTTCTTAATGCCCAAGTTGAGTTGGGGGCATATCTATTATAAATCCACCTTCTATTGTTTCTATCCACCATTCTACCACCCCATTTAAATATGAGCAAATGCATTTTTCCATTGGTATTTAATTCTAGCTTATATAAATTGGGATGGATCCAATTCTATTCTCCATCCCTCCATACGTGGTCTAATATTGTTTTCACAATATTTAGTATGGGAGCATACATGAACACCTTTGCATGCTTGCTCTCCTTGTATGATTTTACTTCCATTATGGTTTTTCTTGATTATAAATTTGGCCATGCCCCATCCCTCCTTCTTTTGTCTTGGGCCAGCACTCCTCCCCATCGACTTGCCCTCCTCCCTGGTCCCCTCTTCCTCCCTCTTTAAGCAAATAAGATGGAGAGGGAGAAGCAAGCCTACCCGACCCCTCTTCCCTCCTTCCTTTCTTGTAAAAAGCATCCAGCCACCCCCATGTGCATATGTCTCCTCTCCCTTATCACCAACCACCAGCGCCAGCCCCAGATTGAGATCCCTAGGCCTCCTCCTCCTTCTTTCTTACTCCCCTCCACCATGATCTCCATGTCCTAGTAAACCCTAGCCCTAGCGCATCCACCTCTTCCACCGCTGTTCTGGAGCTCCCCAAGTCAAACCACGAGCATCATCTGTACCTGATCCTTCCTCCATGTCGTCTTGGACCAGAGCTCGCGCGTGGAGCTCGCTGGAGGAGCCACCCCGCCGCCATGTCCGTGAGCACGCGTACCCAACGGAGCGCGAGCCACCGGTCCGATCTCCACCGTCCCCAGCTAGAACGGCTTGCAAGGTAACATCCTGGTGGCCTCTTCTTCTTCCTCGACATGTCCATGCATCTTCTCTTGCATCATAGATGCCGATCGTTTCATCCAGCACACCCCATGCGCTGCCGCGAGATTCCTTCAGCTCCAATTTTGCGCCCTCTGTTCATCAGGTCCTAGCCGAGCGGGTCATCCTTCCCAGGTCGCGATGCTTACGCTGATGGGTAGGTCTACAAACCCTCTTTCCAACAAGCCCAAGAACGCACCGTTTTGTACCCTGTAGCCATCACCATCGTCCCTGCAAATCGCGCCGCCGCTGGTCCGTGCTATGCGTCGTTGTTCTTCTTGCCTATGTTCTTTACTTGCTCACTTCGCATGTAGCCAGTCCCATCCCGAGAGATTCCTACCAGTGTGTAGACCTTTGTTTCCCCATTAATTCAAGTACCTACACGCCCGAAACGATGGCGCCGTCGCCCGCAGATGCTGTCAAGTTTCAGTCCGGTGAGTGCAGCCCATCAGTCTCGCATGTCCCTGTTCCTGGCGTTTTTACCGGCAATATAGACTTCCTCTAGAGAAAACCCAAACGGGAAAGTTGTAGCCCTACCTTTCTCCTCCATCTTTCGTTTTTACCTCATCTCGAAATTCGCAGAGATTAGCTCGCCAGATTCATCCGAATATCGGTCCAGCTAGCTGATTCTGCGTGGATGGATTCAGTTTTCTTCAGTCACGTCCCGCCTTGATCTTGGTGTTTTGCATATAAGCCATTGCTGGATTTTATCCTCAACCCGCTACCCCCGGCTTGCCCACATGTCGACCAATTGCTGGCGCGCGCGAGTGTGGCCCCACTGTGTCTGGACCCCTTTGATCAGCGACTGTGGGTACACAGAGTCCGAGTGAGAAAAGTCGTCAGAGTTTTTCTGAAATCAAATAAATTTAGGAAATGAATAAAACTTAAATAATGCATATCTTTTAAATTGTTTTGAATTTGAACAAACTTTCAAAATGAAATATGAATCTTTTGCAAATGTGAATCCATCCATGTTTTAAAATTTGACCAGATTTGACTCTATCTAGTCAAACCTTTGATTTTAACCCCTCTTTAATATATTTGATTTAAATATAGCTTTGAAATGACAAATCCAAATATTAAGTGTAATATATGTTTTTGAATCAGTAAATTGTGAGTAATATGTTTATGCTATTTATAATGTCATTTGAGCAATTTAAAATTTTCGAATTAATAAATGTCACTTCTTAAATATTGTATAACTTTAAATCCGTAATTCCAAATTCGACAAATGAAATTTCTAAATCAATCAGCGCGACGAGACCTCTCCAACCATGATATCCATGGTATCATTTGCATCATGCATTAAGAGAAGTTTTATAATCAGTACTGTTTATGCAAGGAAAACATGATAAATAAAATTGAGAACTAATTGTTTCTTATTCATAATGCCTCACTAATGCTATATCATCAATGTGCTATGCTTCCAATACCCTTTCGACATAGTTTGCATCATTAACTTGCTATGTCGTGCATGATATCATGATCATGCTGATTCTTTCGCATTAGTTGTAATTGTTGCATCGCTTGTTCCTTTTAGTGTTTTGCCTCTTCCTGGATAGGACGATGAGATGTTGTGAGCTTCAACAAGTTCTTCGGTTATAAAACTTCGACAATATTTTCCAGACGAGCATTCTCCCCTTGTACCTATTTTACTTTATAGTATTTATTTCCTCCTGTTGATCTATTGCTATCTGTGTTGCGATGCTCTAGTTTTCGTACCCGTGATATCCCTTGCCGCCTTAGATTGCCTTGGACACATCCTATTACCTGTTGTTTGGTAGATAGTTGGACTTGCGTGTCATAGTCGCTTGCTCGAGTGCGGTTGTGTGTCGTCAAGTACCACAGTTGTTGAAGTAATGCCACATGTTTAATGTTGGATATGATCATGACTTTCATTATCGTTTAATAACTAAAATTGAAGTAGGTAAATAATGCAGAGGCAGAGGTGGGCAATAGATGTTATTTGGTTTTTAACCGTCCACTTGTGTCTCGTAGGACCTCGAGTACTTGATACATGTTCTTTGAATATTCGCACTATCCGCATGTGGGACCATGAATCCCCCTAGCCAGAGCTTGAGTCATATATTATTTCTTGGGGCCACAAACTAGTTTGGGGCTTTATTACTATCCTGTACTTATGCCATGCTTTACTGCTTTATTTACGATTGCGCGTGTAGCGTATGTACTGTTTTGGATCGCGGCACGATTACGCGGTATCGACAAGCCTAGTCACACTTTTGGGTTCCCAGTCGTTTACAGCTGTTCTCGCAAACCTCTCGGTCCGTATTGGAGCCGGCCAACTTCGTAGTGGGTAGCTTGGTGGGGTGGCCCCCTGAAATTTATATGAATCTTGCAATTGCTCTGTCGTGATGCCTCGTTGGGTTTTCATTTGGTTTTTCCCGAGGTTGATCGTGCGTGTGTTGCTATTTGTGCCCCCCTTTAGGGTAAAACTTTCTGAAAGCCGTGTCCGCGGTTATGGATGACTTGGAGCACAGTATCTCGATCATAGACAACTATAACTAAAGTAGTGCTATAAATTTGACTTTATAATAACTAGTAATCAGCTTCACTATAATGGAATTGCTAAATAAAAGTGCCAAAAACTGCTGGTTTTGGGTTGTCACCTGTTATCATTGTATCTGACTAGTAAGTATTGCAACTACAACAGAATGGCTAAATAAAAGTACCAACAACTGCTGGGTTTGGGAGATCTCATGCTATTTGTATCTTACTAGTAAGTGTCGCAACTACAACGGAATGGTTAACTAAAAGTGCTCACTGCTTATTATATCAGGATGACTCTTACTATCTATATCTGACTAGTAATTGCTGCAACGATATCTGAATAAATAAAACTGCCAACTGTGTGAGTTCCTCGGTTTGACTTCCTCGTTTGGTCTCGAGGGGGAAATACCAGGATGGGTATGCTTGGTGATAGTTTCAGGTTGGTACCGAATAGGTCTTTCTCCTCCCTTCTGATAGTCTCCAGTTGTATCGAGTCTCTATAGGTTATTTAGTGCATGCTTCGCTGCCGCCTCAGTCTACCATACCTATGTAGGCGAGGACCGCCGAATTCTATTCTCTCCGTGTACTGGCCTCAGTACTGACCGCTCTATTTTTCCTTTGCCCTTTGTCGGCACCCCTCTTGTTTAAGCAGGTTTTGAGATCGACGTCGTTAGCAGGTTTACCCTTCCGGCTTGGCCTGGGCAGGGTTATGGACGCCATTGGTTATTCTTCAGGGCTCTTAGCTCAATTTGCATCTTTTCCATACTCGGACGCTGTATCGTTTTCAAGGTGATTTGGATCTTTGTACTGTATATCTGTATTCTTGACTCTTTGAGTCGTTGTTATATATATATGTGTTCTGTGGGTTCCATCGTGGACTATTGTGTAATGATATTACTTCATTTTCCACCCGCACGCAAGTGCCTGGTGGGCACCTCTGAATTATTTCTATGCGGGTTTGGCGGGAATCGCTAAAACTTGCATTGGGCCGATCCGAGGGTGTTACAGAGTGGTATCACAGCTCAGCAGTTACGATATCCCATTGGTCCAGCATGTAGGATAACCTAGCTAATGGACGTTATAGAGTGTCAAAACTATTTTGTAAAATCGGTTGGATAGATCTGATTTGGTCTGCTTTTGCTCCTTATTCCACTGCTACTCTCTTCTTACCTCTGTGTGTTTTGAATCTGCTCACTTATCTTTCTTCGAGTCCGGATTTCTCGCGGTTGGGTTTCTGTCGTACCTGTAGGGTTTCACTTCCATCCTCTTGTAACGGTGCTTTGACATCCGGTCTTTATGCTACCTGAGGAGTATCCCTATGTTGTACCCTTTTAGTGGACCAAAATTCACTAATTTTGTTTTCCTTTCTTTCTTTTTCTTGGTATCCTCCGGTGTTTTCCGATATGACGAAGTCTTCCACATTAGATCCGATAAAGAGCCTGCATCAGTCCTTTGTTTCCGAACGTCGCTTGTCAAGAACTTCAGTCTAAATCCGAGAATGGGATGCACACTATTCTACTTAACGTGCGGAGTAATAGTTTGGGTGCGTGATGGATTGGCCCCCATGCCGACTACTCATTCTATTTGCTCTTGTACATTGAAGTGGATTAGAAGGCTTCTCTTATCTCTTTCTGTCGAAGTTAGAGGTGGCTTTATCTGTTGAGACCTTTACCATCGTTCTTTGTTCGCCGGAGTGTTCTCTCGACAAGTTTGGCAAGACGCAGTCGCGGCACCATCCCCTTGAAGGAGCTACATGGGATCAGGAAGATTTCTTTCCTAGGAATCTCGGGGCGAGATTCTTCTTTAGTGGGGGAGAGTTGTAGCATCCCAATTGTCTAACAATTGTAATGCTACTTGCCTAGTCTATATTTTGCTACCTTCCTACATATCATTTATTGCATCATCATTATAACATGCTCATGTCACCATGCCACCTTGCATTTGTGCATCATATAAAACCCCTTTTATTTTGTTCTTATCCCATTTTCATTTATATTATATTACTTGTATTTGCTTCTTGATATATTGTAGTTGGCTTTTGATATATTTCTTAATGCCCAAGTTGAGTTGGGGGCATATCTATTATAAATCCACCTTCTATTGTTTCTATCCACCATTCTACCACTCCATTTAAATATGAGAAAATGCATTTTTCCATTGGTATTTAATTCTAGCTCATATAAATTGGGATGGATCCAATTCTATTCTCCATGCCTCCATACGTGGTCTAATATTGTTTTCACAATATTTAGTATGGGAGAATACATGAACACCTTTGCATGCTTGCTCTCCTTGTATGTTTTACTTGCATTATGGTTTTGCTTGAATATAAATTTGGCCATGCCCCATCCCTCCTTCTTTTGGCTTGGGCCAGCACTCCTCCCCATCGACTTGCCCTCCTCCCTGGTCCCCTCTTCCTCCCTCTTTAAGCAAAGAAGATAGAGAGGGAGAAGCAAGCCTACCCGACCCCTCTTCCCTCCTTCCTTTCTTGTAAAAAGCATCCAGCCACCCCCATGTGCATATGTCTCCTCTCCCTTATCACCAACCACCAGCCCCAGCCCCAGATTGAGATCCCTAGGCCTCCTCCTCCTTCTTTCTTACTCCCCTCCACCATGATCTCCATGTCCTAGTAAACCCTATCCCTAGCGCATCCACCTCTTCCACCGCTGTTCTGGAGCTCCCCAAGGCAAACCACGAGCACCATCTGTACCTGATCCTTCCTCGATGTCGTCCTGGACCAGAGGCCGCGCGTGGAGCTCGCTCGAGGAGCCGCCCCGCCGCCATGTCCGTGAGCACGCGTACCCGACGGAGCGCGAGCCACCTGTCCGATCTCCACCGTCCCCAGCTAGAACGGCTTGCAAGGTAACATCCTGGTGGCCTCTTCTTCTTCCTCGACATGGCCATGCATCTTCTCTTGCATCATTGATGCCGATCGTTTCATCGATCACACCCCATGCGCTGCCGCGAGATTCCTTCAGCTCCAATTTTGCACCCTCTGTTCATCAGGTCCTAGCCGAGCGGGTCATCCTTCCCAGGTCGCCATTCTTGCGCTGATGGGTAGGTCTACAAAACCTCTTTCCAACAAGCCTAAGAACACACCGTTTCGTACCCTGTAGCCATCACCATCGTCCCTGCAAGTCGCGCATCCGCTGGTCCGTGCTATGCGTCGTTGTTCTTCTTGCGTCTGTTCTTTACTTGCTCGCTTCGCATGTAGCCAGTCCCAGCGCGAGAGATTCCTACCAGTGTGTATCCCATTGTTTCCCCTTTAATTCAAGTACCTACATGCCCGAAATGATGCAGCGAGCAGTTTGGGAGCTTGCTCGAAAGACGGCGCCCCCGCCCGCAGATGCTGTCAAGTTTTAGTCCGGCGAGTGCAGCCCGTCAGTCTCGCGTGTCCCTGTTCCTGGCGTTTTTACCGGCGATCTAGACTTCCTCCAGAGAAAACCCAAACGGGAAAGTTGTAGCCCTACCTTTCTCCTCCATCTTTCGTTTTTACCTCATCTCGAAATTCGCAGCGATTAGCTCGCCAGATTCATCCGAATATCGGTCCAGCAAGCTGATTCTGCGTGGATGGATTCAGTTTTCTTCAGTCACGTCCCGCCTTGATCTTGGTGTTTTGCATATAAGCCATTGCTGGATTTTATCCTCAACCCGCTACCCCCGGCTTGCCCACGTGTCGACCAATTGCTTTGCTACGTGGCCCATTGTGCCTGGACCCCTTTGATCAGCGACTGTGGGTACACAGAGTCCGAGTGAGAAAAGTCGTCAGAGTTTTTCTAAAATCAAATAAATTTAGGAAAATAATAAAACTTAAATAATGCATATCTTTTAAATTGTTTTGAATTTGAACAAACTTTCAAAATGAAATAT
Source organism: Avena longiglumis (assembly GCA_030063025.1). Classification (NCBI taxonomy): domain Eukaryota; kingdom Viridiplantae; phylum Streptophyta; class Magnoliopsida; order Poales; family Poaceae; genus Avena; species Avena longiglumis. Next base: position 154,363,652 of record CP125978.1, read on the forward strand.
GAATCTTTTGCAAATGTGAACCCATCCATGTTTTCAAATTTGACCTGATTTGACTCTATCTAGTTAAACCTTTGATTTTAACCCCTCTTTAATATATTTGATTTAAATATAGCTTTGAAATGACAAATCCAAATATTAAGTGTAATATATGTTTTTGAATCAGAAAATTGTGAGTAATCTGTTTATGATATTTATAATGTCATTTGAGCAATTTAAAATTTTCGAATTAATAAATGTCACTTCTTAAATATTGTATAAATTTAAATCCGTAATTCCGAATTCGACAAATAATATTTCTAAATCGATCAGCGCGAAGAGACCTCTCCAACCATGATATCCATGTTATTATTTGCATCATGCATTAAGAGTAGTTTTATAATCAGTAATGTTTATGCAAGGAAAACATGATAAATAAAATTGAGAACGAATTGTTTCTTAATAATAATGCCTCACGAATGCTATATCCTCAATGTGCTATGCTTCCAATACCCTTTCGACATAGTTTGCATCATTAACTTGCTATATCGTGCATCATATCATGATCATTTTGATTCTTTCGCATTAGTTGTAATTGCTGCATCGCTTGTTCCTTTTAGTGTTTTGCTTATTCCCGGATAGGACGATGAGATGTTCTGAGCTTCAACAAGTTCTTCGGTTATAAAACTTCGACAATATTTTCCAGGCGAGTATTCTCCCCCTTTCTATCTATTTTACTTTATAGTCTGTATTTCCTCCTGTTGATCTATTGCTATCTGTGTTGCGATGCTCTAGTTTTCGTACCCGTGATATCCCTTGCCGCCTTATATTGCCTTGGACACATCCTATTACCTTATGTTTGGTAGATAGTTGGACTTGCGTGTCATAGTGGCTTGCTCAAGTGTGGTTGTGTGTCGTCAAGTACCACAGTTATTGAAGTAATGCCGCATGTTTAATGTTCGAGATGATCATGGCTTTAATTATCGTTTAATAACTAAAATTAAAGTAGGTAAATAATGCAGAGGCAGAGGTGAGCAATAGATGTTATTTGGTTTTCAACCGTCCACTTGTGTCCCGTAGGACTTTGAGTACTTGATACTTGTTCTTTGAATATTCGCACTATCCGCATGTGGGACCATGAATCCCCCTAGCCAGAGCTTGAGTCATATATTATTTCTTGGGGCCACAAACTAGTTTGGGGCTTTATTACTATCCTGTACTTATGCCATCCTTTACTGCTTTATTTACGATTGCGCGTGGAGCGTCTGTACTGTTTTGGATCGCGGCACGATTACGCGGTATCGACAAGCCTAGTCACACTTTTGGGTTCCCAGTCGTTTACAACCGTTCTCGCAAACCTCTGGGTCCATCTCGGAGACGGCCAACTTCGTAGCGGGTAGCTTGGTGGGGTGGCCCCTGAAATTTATATGAATCTTGCAATTGCTCTGTCGTGATGCCTCGTTGGGTTTTCATTTGGTTTTTCCCGAGGATGATCATGCGTGTGTTGCTATTTGTGCCCCCCTGTAGGGTAAAACTTTCTGAAAGCCGTGTCCGCGATTATGGACGACTTGGAGCACAATATCTCGATCATAGACAACTATAACTAAAGTAGTGCTATAAATTTGACTTTATAATAACTAGTAATCAGCTTCACTATAATGGAATGGCTAAATAGAAGTGCCAAAAACTGCTGGTTTTGGGTTGTCACCTGTTATCATTGTATCTGACTAGTAAGTATTGCAACTACAACAGAATGGCTAAATAAAAGTACCAACAACTGCTGGGTTTGGGAGATCTCATGCTATTTGTATCTGACTAGTAAGTGTCGCAACTACAACGGAATGGTTAACTAAAAGTTCTCACTTCTTATTATATCAGGATGACTCTTGCTATCTATATCTGACTAGTAATTGCTGCAAAGATAACTGAATAAATAAAACTGCCAACTGTGTGAGTTCCTCGGTTTGACTTCCTTGTTTGGTCTCGAGGGGGAAATACCAGGATGGGTATGCTTGGTGATAGTTTCAGGTTGGTACCGAATAGGTCTTTCTCCTCCCTTCTGATAGTCTCCAGTTGTATCGAGTCTCTATAGGTTATTTAGTGCATGCTTCGCTGCCGCCTCAGTCTACCATACCTATGTAGGCGAGGACCGCCGAATTCTATTCTCTCCGTGTACTGGCCTCAGTACTGACCGCTCTATTTTTCCTTTGCCCTTTGTCGGCACCCCTCTTGTTTAAGCAGGTTTTGAGATCGACGTCGTTAGCAGGTTTACCCTTCCGGCTTGGCCTGGGCAGGGTTATGGACGCCATTGGTTATTCTTCAGGGCTCTTAGCTCAATTTGCATCTTTTCCATACTCGGACGCTGTATCGTTTTCAAGGTGATTTGGATCTTTGTACTGTATATCTGTATTCTTGACTCTCTGAGTCATTGTTATATATATATATGTGTTCTGTGGGTTCCATCATGGACTATTGTGTAATGATATTACTTCATTATCCACCCGCACGCAAGTTCCTGGTGGGCACCTCTGAATCGTTTCTATGCGGGTTTGGCGGGAATCGCTAAAACTTGCATTAGGCCGATCCGAGGGTGTTATAGAAGCTCATTTCACATTTCACCCTACCGGTCTTGGAGTCTGATGAGCTCACAAATGCCATGAGGTCCAAAGTCAGTCATTTCGCTATTAAGAAGATGGTTGAACAGTTCAATAACTATAAGAAAAGATTATACAATAAATATCTCTAGGAATAGAATGTTCTAGAATTCACTAGCACACTAGAGAAGCAGCGACTACAAGGAATCAAAAGTAGTTAAAGAAAGGTCAGAAAAGAATAAGAAAAATGCTGCAAAAAAGAAATATCTGCATAATATGGGGATAGGTGGCTACAAGACTTCCGTGCCTAAGTGGAAGCAAGCTGAGGCCGCCTTGCATGCTGAAGGGATCACTCTAGCTACACATGAATGGCCCATCAGGGTAAGAAATTGGTTATTTGAGTATGGGCGAAGTATGACATGCAAACATGGGATTTAATATTGGATGAAAAGAAAAAATTTCTAAACCCCATGAAGCAATTGTTAAAACAATCAAGCAGGTTCGAGAGGGAAAGTTCAAACCCGATAGAGAGAACGACGAGCTGACAAAGGCCCTCGGTAATCCTGAAAAACTAGGACGAACATGAGGCTTTGGACCTTCTGTACCATGGAAGACTGGGTTTCCTGAGGACAGTGAATCTTATAGAAGCCGAGGGCAAGCAAGGCAGCATAAGGAGAAGGAGGAGGCAGACTAGTTGCATAGCATAGAAATAAAGAACGAGGAAATATATGCCATACTAATGGAGCAATAGAAGCAACTGGACGAAATGCACCAGCAAGGGGCAACTCATCAACTGCAGCAAGAAAGTGCTGGCGGCCCATCTCAGTAGAGAAGCAGCGTGGCTTCCACGGCAGCCGATCCGATGGATCGCTACCCCATGGATAATATCACTGAGAAGAAAAGTTATGAGATACATGTGGGAGTGACCAACTTATCCTTCAAGGTGGCTCTCGAATTTTCTTTATCCTGTGAACCTGGAGCATGCTGGCATGGCAATGAGATTCTAGATGGCTATGATCGTGTTGGGGTGGATGAAGTTGTACCACAATATGAATCACTGGATCTTGACATCCCTGGAGCTGAAGATGAGAGGACAGTAGGATAAGTCGGGTGAAAGAGCATGCGGTCCCCCATGTGTGGTTTTGGTAATTAATGACAATCTATATGGACTAATGTTTGCATTGAGTTACACTTGTAGGAATTGTCCATTGGCATCGCTTGGACCATGCGTTGTCTTCAAGGTAGAAGAAATAAATAAGAAGAATTATCCAAGGTCTTTGGGCCTATTGTAATCATGTACAATAAGAAGAACAAAGAAAATAAGATCAAAAGTGTATTGAAGAAGAAGATGGAATTTCTCATGTGTATCTTCAAGACATCATCCTAATGGAGTTAGAAGAAATGAAGTGCAAGCTAAAGATGCTCTGTATCTAGGAGATCACATGCTTGAAGCTTTCCATCCTCGGTGATCATGGTTTGATGCAGACAAGTTCAAAGAAATGGTTTATCCATGGTGTATGGGGGAGCAATTCGCGAGTCTTCATCAATCAAGCACGAGCAAGAGCAATCAAGAAACAAGTTCCATCTTGAGGAGGACAAGATCATCTAAATCAAGCTCAAGTGGAATGGTTAAGGCAAATGTATGATATTGATAAGTTTTACCTTTTTGGTCTCATGTTGTTAGTTGGAAGACCGGTTTATAGGATAGATAACCGTACTATCAAGAGGGGATCTCGACTGAGTAACTTGATCATATCCTTTGGAGAGAGCTCAAACCTTTGCATACTTGGCATCATATTTCTTGGTTCTTATTTGGTTCTTATCGATGATAGGATTTAGATCTTGTGTTAATCTCCATGACAAGCTCAAATTCATCGAAAACGGATTTCATATGCATTCTCTATTCCGTTTTTGATATTGGAGGTTTTACCGGTTTGTCTTTTCTAGATAGGTTAAATATTTCATCATTTAGTTTTATCCTCCCTTTATGTACTATTATGTTTATCTACATGATCTTGTAGAGCTCATTACTATCTTCGAAACGAGCCCAGTATCATCAAAATCGGAATCTAGATGCAAAAGTTATGGTCGTTTCAGTTTTGCTATATCTGTCAGTTTTGCCTTGGGCGGAATGTCCGGAGTGAAAATGCCAGACACTTCGGTGTCACGCAAAAATCTCAGATTTCAGTCGTGTGGTTTCCATTTAGATGTCCATATCGGATACCACAAGGAAGCTGGCCGAAATTTCTGGCCCGTGCGCTCCTGAGCTGTAATGGTTGGATTTTGGAGGACCTATATAAGGGGCCCTTCTTCCCTAATGGTTACCTACCCATACTTGCAAGTTTTCCCCTCCATTGTTGACCTTATTTATCTTACTATCCCTCAATCCCTCCTATGATTCTTGCATATTTTTTAGAGATTTGAAAGAGGAGATCTAGATCTACAACCCAACCAATCAATTTGTCCTCTAAGTGAGGGGAACATCTTGGGATATAGATCTTGGAGTCTTTTGTGGATTTCCTCCATTGTTCTTCCTCTCTTATTCCCCCATAATCTTTTCTAGCTTTGGTGTAATTTGGGAGAGAAGGACTTGAATACTTCTTGTGTTCTTGCCATTTCATTTGGTGCATTGGTTTGACTTCTCAGTGAGGATTCGATTGGGTGAAACGCAAGAAGCTTTTTTACTCTTGGGTTCTTGGAACCCTAGATGGTTTAGTTGTTTTGCAGGTTTGTGGATTACTTGGGGCCTCCAATTAAGTTGTGGAGATTTCCCCAAGCGTGTTTTTTGGGAGTGTCGGGGGGATGACCCCCGGGTAGGCCAACCGGACAAATACAAGAGCAGCAACCAGCCAGCCGGCTGGGCAGTCGGACACAAAAACTCAAAGACAGATCAGAAGGAAGTCCAGACAAAGATCAAACTGGCGAACCAGTCAGCCGGATAAGAATCATCACCAAGGGCAGCTAGCTGGCTGGATCATGCCAGTCGGATAGGACAAGATAGACCAAGACCGAACCCGTAGAATAATTAGCCGGATAAGATGAGAAAAGGTAGAAGACTGGCCGGATGGAACCGACCACCCGGCCTAGAAGAATCAGCCGGCTAGGCCACCCTAGCCTGCCACTCAAGACATCAAGGTACAAGATGACATAGAGCACAATGCGCAGTACGCGCAGGATAATGGACAAGATAGAAAGGAGACTCAAACACTCGGCCAATACCGACGACTTTACCGATGACGGTTGTAACAGTCACATTAGGTGACACTGTGTATAACTACCCGCACGGAGGCCACTGTAGACGACGTGGCGGCATGGGCTTGACTGTGGGTACACACCCTCCATGCCTTCCACTATAGATGACCTAGCCGGCTGGGGCCCACCAGTGGGACCCGCCAGTCGGCCAGGTCGTTGCCCATGCTACCTTAGCCTATATAAGGGGCGGCAGGGGAAACATAACGAGGGTTGGACTCTCATTTATTGCTAGCTAGGCCCGATACAGCTCTAGGAACCTTGTAGTTCTTTGTGTTTACCCATATAGTTAGATCGGCAGGAGTAGGAGCTTTACCTCACCCCGAGGGCTCTGAACCTGGGTACTTCTTGTGTCCCCTATGCTTGCTGGTGCCCAATCCCGCATGTGGACGCTATCTCTCTCTTCCCTGCTCGCTCCCACACCTTTATCTAGCCTTCTTAGGCTCTGCCATTTCTATAACAACGACAGTTGGTGTCCACCATGGGGCTGAGATGGTCGCAACCGGAGTGACATTCCGCACGGGACACCACACTTCATCCGGCGAGCGCGTGGCTTCCGGCCTTGTTCTCAAGCCGGGCAAGTTCAACTGTGTTATCGCCAACACTCGTTGCTTCGCCGGTGACAGTTTTCCGGCTAGTGGCCCCGTCCTGCTGTTCGGTGACCTACATGTCTATGTCGCCACCGTGCCAAAGAGTTTTCCTCAGGAAATCGTCTCTTTCGCCGAGCCGTCGCCCTCAGCCAGTAGCGCGCTCGTCGCGCCCCGCACCGTGGAGGTTATGATGTCCGGCTCCAGTCATGGTCGTCGTCCCCCTCTCGAACGCCGCAGCGACTTAGGCAACCCGTCCACTCCGGTGCACGATAAAGGCATAGTGGATGAGGTCATTGAGGAACTCCTCGACCCGGTCCACCCCGGGGAAAACCCGGAGGAGGCTATGGCTAAGATTGAGGCGGCGCGAGAGCGTCTGCTTCAGTAGGCTCAGGGCTTGGCTTCCACCAAGTACCGGATGGAGAGCAACATCTGTGAGTATTAGCGCGCGCAAGGTCTCACCCCGGCTAATCAAGATCCTAGTCTGCTGGGCTCCGTGCAGCGTTGCAGAGGAGATATGGGCGCCCGTTTCAAGCAAGACGCCGAGCCGGCTTCCCGCACGTACATCCTACCACCCGTGTATGACACCGCGGTCAAGAATGTCCGGGAGGCACGAGCCGTCATGGAAGACCTACCTCACCTGGAGGGGGAGGAAATGCTGCGCCAATTCTAGCGGGTGCAGCACCTTCTGTGCATGGCTGACGAGTAGGCCGAGGCCGCTCGGATCACGTTCGAGGTAGGAGCCGGTTCCCGTGGGAACTGCCCGGCTGGGAACAACCAGGGAGGACCTCGCCAGACCGAGTGCTCCGCGTCTTCGGGTTAGCAACCCCCGCGCTCCAAGCGTCGCCAGTCCGGCAGTAGCCAACCTCACTGCGAGCAAGGTGCCATAAGCCATCCAGCGCCGGTTGGCCAGAACCGCCCTCCACGCCCTCCACCATCCCGCCTCACTGGCCGGGTGGGAACACCCAATCCGGTTGAGCCGGATGCGCACAACCGCATCGACCTCCTGATGGAAGCTCGCCTCACTGAGGAGGAGGATGCAACCGGTCCTGTGTGCTTCGGGCCGCGCATCCGGAAGTATCCCTTCCCCGACAAGTTCTCCCTGCCATGGGACACCCCCAAGTACGACAGCAGCATGAAGCCGGAGGACTGGCTGACCAACTACGTCACCGCAGTCGACATCGCCCATGGCAACAAGCGCGTGGCGGTTCGCTACATCCCCCTCATGCTGACCGGCTCGGCAAGGACTTGGCTCAACAGCCTCGCACCCAACAACATCAACGCGTGGCCAGACTTCGAGAAAGTCTTCATCCAGAACATCAACGGCACGTACAAGCATCCAGGCAGGCCCCACGATATTTCTCTTTGAGTCCAGGGAGACCGCGAGTCGGATCGCGCGTACCTCGCCCGTTGGACCGAGCTGCGCAAATCCTGCGAAGGGGTGGTGGAGAACCAGGCGATCAGCTTCTTCATCGAGGGGTCCAACGAAGGCACGATGCTGCACCACCGGCTGCTATGCGACGAGCCCAAGACCATGGCGGAGCTGATGACCATCGTGGACCAGTATGCCACTGCAAACGCGGCGATAAAGAAATCCCTCTGAGTAAACGCGGAGGGACAGCCGGTTCCCACTGAGCCGGCTCGAGAGAAGCATGCCGGCCAAGGCGGAGATGCCGGTTCATCCAGGCGGCACGACAGCGACAGCCGCTACCAATGCAACCGCCCGGTCGAGCAGCAGAGCCCGCGTTACCACCATCGGCTAGTCAATGCGGTGCAAGGCGCACCGGCTCACAACAACAAGAGGCAGAGGAATGCCTTCACCTTCGAGCAGATGTTCGACGGGCCGTGCAAGTACCACAGTGGCGCCAAGCCGGCTACGCACACAACTCGGCAGTGCAGCTGGACCAGGCAGATCAAGGAGCAGGCTGGTTTCCCCCCTCTCCCCCACCCCCTCCTGGCAGTCCCCTACCACCGCCTAGGGCAGGCGGCAACAACCGCTGCAATGGAGGCTACCCCCAGCAGCACGAGAACTACCACATCTTTGAGGCCGAGCTGATTGACAATCGCGGCGGGAAGCAACATAGCGTGGAGGTGAACGATGTCGTTCCCCCAGCGCCTCAACTGGTCAGAGACTCCCATCACTTGGAGCAAGGAGGACTAGCCGGATCTGCTCCCGAATCCCAGGGGCTACACGATGGTGCTGGACCCCCTTGTCATCTATGATGTGCGCACCTGTCAGTTCTCCCGTGTGCTAGTGGACGGTAGGAGCAGCCTCAACCTGCTCTACCGGTCAATGGAAAAGTTGGGCATCCGGGAGTGCGACTTGCAGCCGTCGACCACTGTGTTCCACGGCGTCGTGCCTAGGCCACCATGCGTCCCGCTAGGCAAAATCCGGCTGGATGTCATATTCGGCTTGGAGGACAACTTCCGGCGCGAGCCAATATGGTTTGAGGTGTTCAACCTCGCCAGCACCTACCATGTCCTTCTTGGGCGCCCTGCCCTCACAAATTTCATGGAGGTCCCCCACTACGCATATCTCAAAATGAAATTTTCAGGGCCAAATGGTGTGATCACTGTGGCCGGCTACTACAAACGATCCATGGCCTGCGCGAAAGAAGGCGCCAAGATAGTTGAGGACCTAGTCATCGCTGAGGAGCAACGCGAGATGATGCGCAATGTGGCCATACTGTAGCAGGAGGTGCAGGCTAGCATGAAGCCGGCTGGGGACATGGCGTTTCAGCCGTCCAAGGAGACCAGGCAGATCCCGCTCAACCCGACTGACCCCTCCAAGTGTGTCACCATCGGTGCCAACTTGGTCAGCAAATAGGAAAGTGCGCTCGTCGACTTCATCCATGAGAATAGGGACATCTTCGCATGATCTCCCAAAGACATTCCAGGTGTGCCGAGGGAGTTTGCCGTGCACTCGCTCCATGTGAGTCCTGACGCCAAGCCAGTCAAGCAGCCCCTCCATTGCTTCGTGGAGGACAATCGGAAGGTCATTGGCAACGAGATCGCCCGGCTACTTGCTGTCGGTTTCATCATGGAAGTGTACCATCCGGACTGGCTGGCCAACCCAGTCCTGGTGTTGAAGAAGAACAATACCTGGCGTATGTGTATCGATTACACGAGCTTAAACAAGGCCTGTCCGAAAGACCCCTTCACTCTGCCCCTTATTGATCAGGTGATTGACTCTACGGCCGGCTGCGATCTGCTCTCTTTTCTTGATTGTTATTCTGACTATAATCAAATCTGGCTGATCAATTAAAAACGTTGTTCATCACCCCGTACAGGTCTTACTGCTATGTAACCATGCCATTCGTGTTGGGAATATGCCCTAGAGGCAATCATGTATGATGAGATTTCCCATTGTATTCATAAAGATATTAAGTTGTCCTTGTATAAACATATGATGTGTATCATTGAATATATGATTCGGTTGTGGAACTATGCATTCATTATGTTTGTACTAAATATCCTTGGTCATTGAGGTTGTGGTAGACACACAACTTAGACCAATGTGAAAGTTGGCTTGATGACTCGGTTCCACTTGTCATGGGCATGGAGATGCTATTCCAACTTACACAGAATCGTCTAAAGAGTTTAGCGAGTTGGATTGACCAAAATTGAGGTACAACGAACAAGTTGTCATTTGTATATCTCAATCAATGTAATCCTTAGACCTGAGGTTATTGCATAGTCCGAGTTGAGGATCACCGACTTAGGTTCTATCAAACGCCGATCCGTAACTGGGCAGTTATAAAGGCAGAGTTCGGGTCGACTGAGAATCAAGCTACGTGATGTGAATAACCAAGATGGGATTTTGCCCCTCCATTTGGAGAGATATTCTCTAGGCCCTCTCGTGAGATATGATTCGGAAAGCATGGCCATGAACGACTCGGTTAAGTGTTAACCGAGGTGATCGACTAAGAGTTAGTCGGGTGAATCACTTATCTCGGATCGAGAAGAGAGTTGGACTATTTAAGGGATGACATATATTCGCCTATAGTCTGACAAGGTATATCGTGAGGCAAAAGGGACTCGGACGTAAGTCGGATTGGAAAGGCAAGTCGTCATGACTCTTTGGTACTTAGGAGTCGGCACGTTCTGCTAGGAGCCGCTGTCGACTGATCGATTATGAGTCGGACTCCAATCATGTCCGAGTAGCCATTAGCCTGCGGGGTCACACACTTAAAAGCGGGAGCAAGTTCGGATTGGATCTGAACTGGAAATCTGGTTGGGTTGGACCCGAGCCTGATTTGGACCGAGTTAGTGAGTTAGACTCACGGTGACTAGTGTTATATGGGCTTTAGTGAATGGGTCGCGCGAGCAGAGCCCACGTTCACTCCCTATATATAGTGGAGCACCGTAACCCAGAAAGGTTAATCGTTGTTCGGTTAGGTCATTCCATGTGTTGGAAACCCTAGCTCCATAGCAGTCCTACCGTCGTAACGAACCTAGTAGTTCGCCGCCGGTGCTCCTCCTTGCACGTGTGGATACCAGCAGAGGTGATGTACGATCAGCACCAGGACGATCGGATCACAAAGGACTGCACTGCATCAACTGGCGCGGTTCATTAGTAATCTACAACTGCGCGTCTAGTGGTAAAGCTCGTGGCCATCTACCTCAGCTAGATCTTGGGATCACCATGTTAGAGAAAAAAGTTTTGTTTTATCTCTGCGTGGCCCAACAGTGGTATCAGAGCGATAGCTTCTGGTTTTAGGCTTGAGATCTCGCATATGTAATATGCGGTAGGCTGTAGATGAGATCTATATGCTATTTTGGTGGTCGATCTATGAGATAGATCGGTTTTGTACGAGGTTGATTGGATCAACTATACTCGGGGAATGGTAGATCTAATTTCCGTGATCATACTGCTGAGGTCGTGGAATGACATACCCCTACCGGTCGGCTTCTGCCATCAGGCTAGAATGTGACACGTAAATCCAGAGGCGCTGATCGAACATCAAAAAGTTTGATCGAATCGGAACAATGGTCGGAATCCATGTCCGGATCGTAGATGAGATCTACGTTTTTGGAAAAATCGTAGCGCCTTAGATGTCGTTGCGAGTTTCACAATGCTGGTAGATATTGTATCTATGCATAACTTATTTTTGCAGGAAGTTGTGAATGGTATGGTTCATGTGCATGTGATGTATGTGTGTAATCCATACGTGATCTGCGAATCACGGTTTTTTTCAGTCGGCTGGAGCCTATGTGTTGTCATTTTATTGTATAACGACATGCGTGTCGGATTCTCTATGTAATTTACTTTACTAAGCTAGTGTAGCTGTTTGGAGAACCCAGAAGGCATGCAAGGCGTTGTACATGACGGCGACATGGAGTAAGACGGCAAGTGACAAGAGTTGGCACGAGTCCGATTACAGGCTTTGTGGAGATGGAGATCGCCATGAAGGGATCCATACCATTTCACATTATAATTGCTTTATTTTGTGTTATTGTTATGTCTCTGTTTTACCTCTATTAGATAGTCAGTAAAATTTAATCCCTCAAAGAAGGTCTAGTCGGTTTTCCCGCCAGTGTTTGCACCATCGCAAGTCGGAAATTTTTGGTAGTGGTCTCATAAAATTGAGGTGCTGCCAATTCTTTCCAACTAGGTGGGTTTGAGTCGGACTCTTACTGCGGAAACACTCGGTAAGCTAGACGGGTCTATCACAACGGTTGTGGGGCTCGGGGAAAAGTCGGATGGGATCCGGGGCATGTGATGCCTCCCGTCCAACAGGAGTCGTATGAGATGCGATTGGCAAGGAGTTGTCTACCTAGATCACTTGGAGGCTAGAGGTGATGCTAAAGCTCACTAGCCGACTTGCTTATTTAGGGTCCTGAATCACGAAGTAACCATCGGAGGGGTGTTGGTTCTAGTGGGAGCATAAAATATTAAAGTATTTAATATGCTTGCTCTTTTATGAATACATGTCTTAAGTGTTTTGCATATTATCTGTTGTAGATCATGGCACCAAGTAGCAGTCACTCTCAGATATCCGGTTTTGCATTGAGAACTATACTTGATAAAGATAAACTGAACGACACTAATTTTACCAACTGGTATCGAAATCTGAGAATTGTTCTCAAACAAGAAAAGAAGGACCATGTCCTAGACAACCCACTTCCAGATGAGCCGAATGAGAATGCGACTGTCGCTGCCACCAATGCCTACCGTCGGGCTAAGGATGAGTCCACGGATATTAGCTGTCTTATGCTTGCTCACATGGAACCGGACTTGCAAAAGCAGTTCGAGCATGTTAAGGCCTACGATATGATCGAAAGCCTCAAAAGTATGTTCCAGGCTCAGGCGAAGACTGAGAGGTGTCAAGTCTCTCAGGCTTTGCTAAGTTGCAAGCATAAGGATGGTGATCCACTGAGTCCGCATGTGATCAAAATGGTTGGTTACGTGCAGTCTCTGGAGAGTCTTGGCTACCCCATTAGCGAAGAGTTCGCTACGGATATAATTATGAACTCTCTTCCTAGTGCATATGGGCAGTTCATTTCGAACTACCACATGCATGGTATGGATAAGAAGCTCACTAAATTACATGGGATGCTCAAGCAGGCAGAGGCGGATCTCAAGAAGGGCGCTAGTCAAGTGTTGATGGTGCAGAATAAGGCTAAGTTCAAGAAGAGTTCTTGGACTAAGAAGAAGGCTAAGTCTGGAGGAAAGCAGGCTCAGGACCCAGTCCCAAGCACTTCCTCAGGGACTAAGCCATCTCCTTCAGCCGGATCCACTTTCTTCTACTGCAAGGCAGATGGCCACTGGAAGAGGAACTGCAGCAAGTACTTGGCCGACAAAGCCAAGAGTGGAGGTATGACTTTCGACTCAGGTACACTTGTTTGCAATGTTATATACATATATCTTGCTGATGCACCTAATAGTTCTTGGGTATATGACACCGGATCAGTTATTCACATATGCAACTCGTTGCAGGGACAGGTAAGAACTAGGAGTGTAGCAAGAGGCGAGGTTGATATTTGAGTCGGCAACAAAGCAAGAGTTGCTGCATTGGAAGTAGGCACGATGCAGCTTCATTTACCTTCCGGATTCATTATGGAACTAAATAATTGTTATTATGTTCCAGTTCTCAGTCGAAACATTATTTCTGCTTCATGTTTTATGAGGCAAGGCTATGAGTCGAATATCAAGAATAATGGTTGTTCTTTGTATTTGAATGATATGTTTCACGGCTTTTCACCTGTCCAGGACGGTTTATTTATTTTGAATCTTGATGGTGAGTCGGTTTATAACATAAATGTTAAAAGGTTGAAACCAAATGATCTGAATATGACTTACTTTTGGCACTGTCGGCTTGGTCATGTAAGTTAGAAACGCATGAAGAAGCTCCATAATGATGGACTCCTAACTTCGTTCGACTTGGAGTCGTTCGAGACATGCGAATCTTGCCTACTCGGCAAAATGACCAAGACACCTTTTGCAAAGAGTTGCAATAGGGCGTCTGACTTGTTGGGACTAGTACATAGTGATGTATGTGGACCAATGAGCACGACATCCAGGGGTGGTTATGAGTACTTCATTACCTTCACTGATGATTTGAGTAGGTATGGATATATCTACTTGATGAAACATAATTCGGAAGCCTTTGAAAAGTTCAAAGAATTCCAGAATGAAGCAAAAAATCAACTCGGCAAGAAAATAAAGTTTCTTCGGTCAGACCGAGGAGGCGATTACATGAGCCATGAGTTTGATGACCATCGGAAAAGTTGTGGAATAGTTCCTCAACTTACTCCGCCAGGAACACCACAAAGGAATGGTGTTTCAGAAAGGCGGAATTGGCCCTTGTTGGACATGGTACGGTCAATGTTGAGTCGGACAGATCTGCCTTTATCATTTTGGGGTTATTGTCTAGAAACAGCAGCGTTCACACTAAATAGAGTACCATCAAAATCGGTAGAGAAGACACCGCATGAGACGTGGACAGGCAAAAAGCCGAGTTTGTCTTTTCTTAAGATTTAGGGTTGTGAAGCTTTTGTCAAGCGACTTCAGTCGGACAAGCTTACAGCCAAGTCGGATAGGTGTATTTTCGTGGGGTATCCGAGGGAAACCTTGGGTTACTACTTCTACAACCGAGAAGAGGGCAAAGTGTTTGTCGCTTGGAACGGTGTCTTCCTAGAGAAAGAGTTTCTTAGTCGGGGAGTAAGTGGGAGCATGGTGCAGCTCGAAGAAATTCGAGAGGAACCGGCTAGTAGCGAGTCGGCAAAAACCTTGGATGTTGAGCCGGTTGGGGCAGCTGAGCCGGCAGCAGCACCTGTACTACGAAGATCGGCAAGATTACGAAGTGTTCATGATGTGTTATTGTTAGACAGTGACGAGCCGGCAAATTATTCGGAAGCGATGGTGGGATCTGATTCCGAGTCATGGCTTGGAGCCATGAGATCCGAGTTAAAGTCCATGGATGAAAATCAAGTTTGGAACTTGGTTGATCTGCTAGAGGGTGCAAGACCCGTCGAGTGTAAATGGGTCTTTAAGAAGAAAACTGATATGGATGGAAATTTTTCTGTCTATAAAGCACGCCTTGTCATGAAGGGGTTCCGACAAGTTCAAGGAGTTGATTACGACGAGACTTTCTCGCCTATACCGATGCTTAAATCAGTTCGGATCATGTTAGCTATAGCAGCCTATTTCGATTATGAGATATGGCAGATGGATGTCAAAACGGCTTTCCTTAACGAAAATTTAACCGAGGACGTGTATATGATACAACCCGAGGGTTTTGTCGATCCGGCTAATGCTGACAAGGTGTGCAAACTTCAGAAATCCATTTATGGGTTGAAGCAAGCATCTCGGAGTTCGAATATTCTCTTTGATGAGGTAGTCAAATCATTTGGCTTCATCAAAAGTGATCACGATTCTTATTTATACAAGAAGTTTAGTGGGAGCAAAGTAAACTTTCTAATCTTATATGTGGATGACATATTACTGATTGGAAATGATGTCCAGATGTTGCAAGAAACCAAGGAATCATTGGAAAGGAGTTTCTCAATGAAAGACTTGGGTGAGGCAACATACATCTTAGGAATCCGGATCTATAGAGATAGATCAAGGAGGCTCATTGGATTGAGTCAGAGTACTTATTTGGAAAAATTGTTGAAGAAGTTCAACATGGAATCGTCTAAGAAGGGGTTCTTACCAATGTCCCATGGTGTAAAACTTAGCAAGACTCAGTGTCCTTCGACAACTGATGAGCGAAGTCGGATGAGTGCGATTCCGTATGCTTCTGCAGTCAGATCCATCATGTACGCCATGATTTGTACTAGGCCGGATGTTTCATATGCTCTAAGTGTTGTGAGCAGATACCATGCTGATCCTAGATAAATCCACTTGACAGCGGTTAAAAATATCCTAAAGTACTTGAGAAGGACTAAGGATATGTTATTGGTTTATGGTGGTGAAGATGAACTCAGTGTAAAGGGTTACACGGATGCAAGTTATCTTACCGACCCTGATGATTCTCGTTCACAATCCGGATACGTGTTTATTATAAACGGAGGTGCTGTGAGCTGGAAGAGTTCCAAGCAAGAGGCGTATGCATCTACAATGGAGGCTCATCCAATCCATTAGACGTGTATTGTGACAACAATGGTGCTATTGCACAAGCCAAGGAACCTAGACAACACTAGAAGAACAAGCACATACTCATGCGGTACCACCTGATTCGCCAGTTCGTGGATCAGGGTGATATCAAGTTATGCAAGGAACACACGGATGCAAATATTGCAGATCAGTGGAGAAATCCGTTACCCTAGCCGAAGCATGAGGCACACCTGAGAGCCATGGGCATTAGATGCCTAGACATGTTATGTCGGAAGATTGACTCTAGTGCAAGTGGGAGACTGCTGGGAATATGCCCTAGAGGCAATCATGTATGATGAGATTTCCCATTGTATTCATAAAGATATTAAGTTGTCCTTGTATAAACATATGATGTGTATCATTGAATATGTGATTTGGTTGTGGAACTATGCATTCATGTTGTTTGTACTAAATATCCTTGGTCATTGAGGTTGTGCTGGACACACAACTTAGACCAATGTGAAAGTTGGCTTGATGACTCGGTTCCACTTGTCATGGGCATGGAGATGCTATTCCAACTTACACAGAATCGTCTAAAGAGTTTAGCAAGTTGGATTGACCCAAATTGAGGTACAACGAACAAGTTGTCATTTGTATATCTCAATCAATGTAATCCTTAGACCTGAGGTTATTGCATTATCCGAGTTGAGGATCAACGACTTAGGTTCTGTCAAACGTTGATCCGTGGCGCTTATAAAGGCGAGTTGTCGACTGAGAATCAAGCTACGTGATGTGAATAACCAAGATGGGATTTTGCCCCTCCACTTGGAGAGATATTCTCTGGGCCCTCTTGTGAGATATGATTCGGAAAGCATGGCCATGCACGACTCGGTTAAGTGTTAACCGAGGCGATCGACTAAGAGTTAGTCGGGTGAATCACTTATCTCGGATCGAGAAGAGAGTCGGACTATTTAAGGGATGACATATATTCGCCTATAGTCTGACAAGGTATATCGTGAGGTAAAAGGGACTCGGACGTAAGTCGCATTGGAAAGGCAAGTCATCATGACTCTTTGGTACTTGGGAGTAGGCACGTTCTGCTAGGAGCCGCTGCCGACTGATCGATTGTGAGTTGGACTCCAATCGTGTCCGAGTAGCCATGAGCCTGCGGGGTTACACACTTAAGAGCAGGAGCAAGTTCGGATTGGATCTGACCTGGAAATCTGGTTGGGTTGGACCCGAACCTGATTTGGACTGAGTTAGTGAGTTGGACTCGCGGTGACTAGTGTTATATGGGCTTTAGTGAATGGTCCGCGTGAGCAGAGCCCACGTTCACTCCCTATATATAGTGGAGCACCGTAACCCAGAAAGGTTAATCGTTGTTCGGTTAGGTCATTCCATGTGTTGGAAACCCTAGCTCCATAGCAGTCCTGCCATCGTGACGAACCTAGCAGTTCACCGCCGGTGCTCCTCCTTGCACGTGTGGATACCAGCAGAGGTGTTGTACGATCAGCACCAGGACGATCGAATCACAAAGGACTGCACTGCCTCAACTGACGCGCTTCATCAGTAATCTACAACTGCACGTCTAGTGGTAAACCTCGTGGCCTTCTACCTCAGCTAGATCTTGGGATCACCACGTTAGAGGAAAAAGTTTTGTTTTATCTCTGTGTGGCCCAACAATTCGATCTGAAGAATGCAGGTGCTACCTATCAGCGTTGCATGCAGAAATGCTTGCACTCGCAGATCGGCCCAGAATGTGCACGCGTACGTGGATGACATCGTCATCAAGACGAAGGAGAAGCAGACCCTGCTGGAAGATCTCGGCAAGAAATTCGCGAACCTCCGCCAGTACCAAATGAAGCTAAACCTAGAGAAGTGCGTGTTCGGCATGCCAGCCGGACAGCTCCTCGGTTTCCTCGTGTCGAGCCGAGGAATCGAGGACAATCCGGAGAAGATCGCGGCCATCAAGAGGATGCAACCGCCCAAGAGCTTGCTTGGTGTCCAGAAGTTCACCGGCTGCTTGGCTTCCCTCAGCCGATTCGTCAGCTAGCTTGGGGAGAAGGCTCTGCCACCAGCTAATGAAGAAGACGGACAAGTTCACCTGGACCATGCAGGCGGATGCCGCGTTTCATGACCTCAAACGCATGTTGTCCACGACGCTAGTTCTCGCCAAGATGGCCGCGAAGGAGCCGATGTTACTCTACATAGCCTCCACCAACCGGGTCGTCAGCGTCGTCCTATCGGTGGAGCGCCACGACGAAGGCAAGGCCCAGCCGGTTCTCTCCCTCTCCAAGAAGAACTACCCCCACTACTAGAAGATGTGCTATGGCGTGTACTTGGCTTGCAAGTAGATCAAGCACTACTTCCAGGAGCATCCGATCATCGTGGTGTCCACTGCGTCGCTGGGTGAAATCTTCGGCAATAAGGACGCCATGGGCCGGGTAGCCAAGTGGGCCATCGAGCTGGCTGCCTAATGCATCCGGTACGAGCCCCGGATCACCATCAAGTCCCAGGCAGTGGCGGACTTCTTCATCGACTAGGCGGAGAGCCAGTACCTGCCGCCGGTACCAGATTCTGACTACTGGAGGCTGCACTTTGACGACTCGAAGATGTGCGGGGGCTTGGGAGCCAGCATCGTCCTCACCTAGCCCAAGGGAGACCGGCTGGAGTATGTGCTGCAGATCCACTTCACCACATCGAACAACGTCGCTGAGTATGAAGCTTGTCATGGTGTGGAACACGACAAAGCCATCGGGGATGGCAAAGAGGGGGCACACGGATGCATTCAGTGGCTCACGCAACGGGTTGGGCACGGTGCACTGCAAACACAGGGACGTACCCAGGTTCGGGGCCCTCTTAGCGAGGTAACACCCCTACTCCTGCAAGGTGAACTATGTATGGGAGCTTGATGCTCAATACAGATGCTCCTTGAGCTGTTTCCTCAGCAACTATCGATGGCTAGAGGAGGGTGGCAGCTAGGTGTTAACACTTCTCTACTACAACGAGTACTTGGAGTCTATGTGAATCTATCTGAATCTACCTAGAACACTGGCTCTGCCCTCCCTTATATACTGGTATGGGGGGTATATTACAATTCGGGTCCTAGGGTTTATTGTTTGGATATGGCTTTACAGGGCAGGGCCGGCTGCAGGGTCCAGCCGGTAGGCCAGGACCCAGTCTGCCCTTCTTTTAGCGTCATTCTTCTCTTTGGTGGTCACCCGGGCTTCCTTTAGGGTGTCACCCTTGCTTTAACGGTCATCCGGACCACTTTCGCCGGTCTAGTCGACCGCCTTGCTTTATCTTTGTCCGGTAGCGCTGGTCATGACGGCATGCCAGCTTCCTTGATGACGAGGGAGAGCCAGAAGCGTACCCCGCACGGAGCACCAGTCCTTTTGTGCTCTCCATCGAATCCGAGGTGAGCCGGGTGGGAACGGCCACCCGGCCGGTCCTTCTGGTCACCGGCTAGACGGTCTAGCCGGGAAGGTTATAAGCCCAGCCGGGCTTTCTCGCCAGACGGCTAGAGTTCTGATTCTGGGAGGCCAGGCGGCCTGCATCTTCTGGAGTCGGCCTACTGATGCCTGGCTTTCCCTACCCGGGGGTCATCCCCCCGACACTAGTCCCTGAGCACGTATGGGCTTGGCCGGTGGGCAATATCTTTCGTGCTCCTTCCTTTCCTGACAGGTTGCTTTACTTTCTCCGGCTGTGACTTTTGCTTTTGCTTTCCGGCTGGAGTTAAACCGGCTGTGTAAACAACGAAGGCAGATACCGGCTGGCGGATCTGAAAACAAAACGTTGGGCTGGATGACGTCATGGATGCCGTCACCCACGCCTTTTGCTTTGGCCCACGTCGCGTCAGTTTGAGTTCCGCATCGCTGCGTCAGTTTTTGGCAACTGTGCACGCAAATGTGCCGCAGCGTTTCCACGGGGCACGGGAGCACACCTCGTCTCCCACTGAAAACCAGGGACCTTCTGTGGCAACCACGATGTCGTAGGGGATCTGGAGCCGAAGCGTCGCGGAGGAGCCAAAGGGGCGACGTTGCCGCTTGAGGGGATAAATAGGGCCCCGAGGGGATTGGTTCCCACACTTGTCCATCCTCCGGCTCATCTTCTCCCTATGCCCTTGCATTCCTTGCTCTTGCGCGTCCTCCTCCTGTCGCCGCCGGCCACCTTATTCCCGCCAGCCACGGCCTCCTCCTCCGGTGATATGCTGCCCAAGCAACGCGGCGGTTGGTGCGGGTCCTATGTGACCGATGAACTTATCAACAAGTATCGGTGGGGGAGGTTTCTTCCCTCGTCGTTGCTTGTGAAGCACCGGCTTGCGCCGGAGGGGGAGTGGGTGCCGAATCCTCGGCCGGGGGAGCACGTCATCTTCCTCGCGCACTTTACGCGTGGCTTCGGCCTCCCTGTCAGCCCGTTCCTCCTCCAGCTCTTCGGCTTCTTCGACCTCCAGCTTCACCACCTTGGCGCCAACGCCATGGTGCGGCTGTCGCACTTTGCGGCCTGCTGCGAGTCGTACCTTGGGGTGTGGCCCAAGGTGGGGAACTTTCTCAAGTTCTTCCACTTCAAGGCCCAGAACATCGTCAAGGGCGGCTCGCTGACGCGGACGGGCTGCTACGTCGTGTACCCGCCAGACGTCGCCCGATGGCTGTGATTCTACCGACATCAAGCTGTGGCAACGCACATATTTCTATGTGAGCAATGCCACGGACATTGATTGGATCGGCCTCCCGCCCTTCATGGATGCACCTTCGTCTCAGAGAGGCTAGACGACGAAGAGCATGGGCGCGGCAGCGGACCTCGATCAGATGGCTGCCCGAATGGAGAAGATGGTGGGGAAGGAGAGGCTCACCGCCCAGGACATCACCTTGTCGTGGATGGTGCATCGCGTGCTTCCGATGCAGAGATGGTCGCACAAGATGTGCCATCTTTCGACCGCCAACGATCCGACGAGGACATCGCGGAAGGATGTGCCCATCCAGGACCTGCGAAACTGGATTTCCATGATTTCCAAGTTCCAAATCGAGGCCAACTGGGCGTACTCCTTCCCCCCGTACCATCGAGGCCGCCTGCCACCATCGGTAGGTTCTTCTCTGGTTGCATTGCGCCTTGCTTCTTGTATTTGCTAGCTTTCCTTGGGTGCCTTATGCCACCCATTTTTATTAGTTGTTCACGGCGCAGCTGGACGAAGATGGCATGGGCGACTTCCGCTTCCGTCCTTCTTGGAGGACAGGAAGCCGAAGAAGTACCCATAGACGGAACCTGAAGGGTTTCCCGTCCGGGCGGACGATGGCCTCCCGGATCCTCATGGTAGGTTGTTGTCCGCTGCTCCTTCTTTCATCTTTGTTCTTGAGTTTATGGTTTTTACTCTTTGCTTGTGCCGCAGTCGATGTCAACAACGAGGAGGGTCCGCGAGAAAAACCTGCGGCGAAAGCCCGGGGAAAGAGGGCGGCACCTGTTGCCGTTCCCGCTCAAGTTGAGACGAAAAAGACGCGCGAGGGCGTCAAGTCATTGCTCCACCCTTCGTCGCCGGGTTAGTATCTCTCTTGCCCTTGCTTGCCATTCTGCGGCTCTGCTGGCTTCTCCTTTGACTCTTTGTCCTTTGCAGCGAGGCCATGGAGCTTGGCGACGGAGGTGCGACCGTCATGCCTCCTCCACCTCCTCCTCCGGTTGAAGATGTGGCGAGGACGCCGACTGCGCCTGCGCCGGCTGCGGATGGCCCGGCTGCGACCAGCCCGGCTGCATCAGTCCTGCCCTCTCCGCCCAGGGCACCTGAGGGCTCGCCGACCATGGGTCTGCTGCACCAGGCCCCTGCATCTTCGTGGTTGGGCGAGCTGCTTGCGGCTGCGCAGGACCCGGAGACCCCCCTCCCTCTCCTAAGGGCTGGCGTGAACCCGGCTTGGAGCGATGCTTCAAGCAGTTCCGCCAGGCCCGTTATCACGAAGGTGACGGAGGGAGCGGAGGCCACGCAGGCGGCTGCGGCGGAAGCCGGCCAGCCAGACGATGGTCAACCGACTGGGAGGGAGTTGGTGGTGGCTGCACCTTTGGGTGCAGCTTCTGATGACGATGATGTTGTTGTCACCGGCGCGAGGCCAGCTCCGGCTGTGCTGATGCCGGCTGTGATCCTTGCCCAGCTCTCCGGCTCGGCACCCGTCGTGCTCAGCCAGGTTCGCCACCTGGTTGAGGGAATGGAGCAGGGCCTTGGCGAGGCCAAAAAATTGTCTATTTTGATGGAGGTAAACCGTTGCCCTTCATACGATTTCTGCTCTTTCATCTGGTTTGCTTATCTGTTGCTCATTTGCTTTCTGCGGAAAGAGTTTACGGAGTCGGTGAACAATATCAGGGACCTTGGCCGTAAGATTGCTTCTTCTGATCTGTCTTGGCGATTGGCTCCTTTTTCCCGCTTTTTTTACCATCGGGTATCCTCCTACAGCCATGATCCAGGACAAGGAGAAGGATCTAGAGCGCCTCAAGGCTGAGGTTGCCCGGCTGGAAGAGTCGAACAAAACGCGACAAGCGCAGTTTGACCAGCTCGCCGCGGCCAAGCGCAGGCTTGAGGTTAGCATAGAGCAGGGCAAGAAAACGGCTGACATCCGGGCGGAGGCGCTGAAGAACTTTGAGAAGATCCGCGCCCAGCAGGAGGGGACAATCGAGTCTCTTTGCCACAGGGAGGAGGAACTCAGTCAGCACCTCCAGAACATCTCGGAGATGGTCGTCAGTAAGTTTTCCTGCTACTCTCTTACGTTGTGCCGCGACCTGCTCGATCTTGTTGGTTTATTCATCTTTGTGTCTGGCTGTAGCTCACTATCCTGAGTCGACCGAGATGGCCACGGAGAAGATGCCGCTGGAGGAGGTTGGCCGCGATCTGACTACCCTCGACCTGGTCAAGGTGGTGGCGGAGGAGAGCAACGGCTTGCACGCAGTTGGCAATGATCTCTTCCTGTTATCGCCATATTTTGGCCAAAGGAGGAGATGGGCCGTAATCAAGATGGGCTTGGAAGATACAT
This sequence comes from Avena longiglumis, assembly GCA_030063025.1. Lineage (NCBI taxonomy): Eukaryota > Viridiplantae > Streptophyta > Magnoliopsida > Poales > Poaceae > Avena > Avena longiglumis. The sequence continues at coordinate 154,386,606 of CP125978.1, forward strand.
ATATGCAACGTGTTGTTGAATCGGCCTTGTGCGTGGATTTGGGCTAAATTGCCCGTGTATCTGTATATTGTAGTAGTTTCCGTTTCGGTTTAAGTAAGAGATAGAGTTGTTAGGTTATTCCAAAGATAGAAAGTCACCGGACTATAAATATGTTCCTAAGGTTATTGAGAAAAGGAGGACAATCACGTTCACAACAAACACAATCTCGGCGCATCGCCACCCCTTGTTTCTAGGGTTTCTTTCGGGTAAGTGTCATGCTGCCTAGATCGCATCTTGCGATCTAGGCAGTATCTGCTTATGCGTTATCTGGTGTTACTCGTACTGAAGCCTTGTTGATGGCGAGTAATACTATTATCATAGATTTGTTTGGGTTAGCATCGGTACTTTTCGCTATGATTGTTTAGTTATGCTACCTCTAGTTATCTCGCTACCTTTGCACCTTTTCCCGGGCGTAAGGGTAGCACCTTGCTTGATCTTTATTCAGTCGATTTGATCCGTTATAGTTTTGCCTTGTTTTCCAAGGTTTAGTTTGATATCCACTTAGTCAGGCCTTGCAAACGGGTTGAACGATCCAGTAGTACGTGAGGATATGGTTTGCTAGTTCGAGAGGAGTTGTTCCGGGAATTGACTTTACGTCGGTTGTTAGGCCTTCTCTAGGGTTAGTTTTCTATCATCTTTTGTATTTACCAGGCTCAATTACGTGTAGGATGTTCCAGTTACGTGGTGAGAACGTTAAACTGTCGTAGATCGATTTAACTTGTATTGATGAAGCAAAACCCCATGTTATTATAGATTTAATGCGAACCATGGGATAATCGGCTCGAGCCGATTCACGAAAACACAGGAGCAGTCACGGCTCGAATTTTACGATACTTGTTTACCATGCGAAACTGATCGAAGCAATCCATCACCTTCTGACCAGGTATAGGTCGGTGGCACTTGAACCAAGCGGGGCGTGTGCGGAGTTTTGCGGCCGTTGCAGGGACCGAGCCCACCAGCAGTTCAGGAGCCTCCGGCTCTTCGTGTTGCTCATCGCTGCTCGCCGGTGGGTTTTGGGCAACACATTACGCGCCCGGTGGGACATTCAACAGCATCTGCATCAACATCCGATGCTGCGATGGGGGACAGACCGGTCACGTACGACGATCTGCCTGAAGAGCACAAGGCGAAGTATGATGACATCAAAGCTCTCTTCGAAGCCGATCTAATCGGCTCTTTTGAGAGGACTCGTAAGCATGGCATCAGGTGGAAAGGGTTCTCACCGAGGTGCTCTTGATGAGGTGGATCTGCATTCCTTGAGCGCACGAGCTCTGCGAAGTCAACTACATGGTGGCTCACTCTCTTCACCGCCATTCTGAGAGCCTAGTAAACGCTTTCGAGCGCATCGCGGTTTGCGTAGTTCAGGAGATCATGAAACATCAGTACTCTCCGTCGGGGCCTACTCTAGGGACTCACCAGGGACAAAGACCGCTCCAGACCAGGCCACAGCTGCCATTCACACTTGCATCTCCGGAGCCACCAGGGGCAGCGACGTACGTCGTCTACAAGGTCGGAGGTGACCCAGGCGATTGCCAGTTCCTGTTTGAACCACCTAAAGAAATCCCACATGGATATGTGTGCACCTACGTGCCGGACTGCAATAACTTTGGGCCAAGAACCAAATTGCAACCGCAGGGATTTAGGCGGAGTTCCGGGCGGGGCTTGGGGCAGGTATTCTGGGCGGTGTATGCAGGATGGACGCTGATAAACAGGCGTGGCTAGCCAAGTATGCCCTTTGGAGCGAGTCATGACAATCTAGCCCTGCAGCTCAAACAGTGGAGCAAATCCGTACCATCTTGAGAGACGTTTGGCCGTGCGAAGAAGGACAATCGGCTATTCAAAGCCGTACCCCAACGAGTTTGATCTGATTCCGCTGCCACCCAAGTATCGGCTCCCTGAGTTCTCAAGGTTTAGCGGATCAGAAGGGTCGAGCTCGATCGAGCATGTGAGCCGATACCTGGCACAGTTAGGCATGATTTCAGCATCGGATCAGTTGCGCGTAAGGTTCTTTGCGCAATCTCTGACAGGACCAGCTTTTGGGTGGTACACCTCGCTGCCACCTGATTCGATCCAGACCTGGAAGCAACTGGAAGAGCAATTCCACATTCAGTATCATTCAGAAGCTACCGAGGCTGGCATTGCAGATCTAGCGCAGGTGCGGCAAAAGCGGGGAGAAACGGTAGCCGAGTACATTCAGCGTTTCAGGACTGTCAAGAACCGATGTTACTCAGCTCGTTTAACTGAAAAAGAAGCAGTCGAACTGGCAGTGTTGGGTCTCTCAGCACCTATCAAAGATCTGGCTTTCCAAGTAGAGTACAACTCATTGGCGCACATGGCCCAGAAGCTGACAATGTATGAACAGCGCCACCCTGAGTTGTACCAAGACAAGTTCAAACGTCCGATAGGCCTGGTCGATACAGAAGAAGAGGATCCTACACAAGACCAGGAGGTGGCCATGGCTGAATGGGCTCGGGGGGCAGATCCTGTGTCCTGCAAATGGGTGAAGCAGCAAGGGCCTGCAAAAGGGATCGACTTAGATGTGAGCAAAGCTGAGCAGATATTCGATTTACTGCTGAAAGAAAAGCAGATGAAGTTACCCGAAGGCCACAAAATCCCTACTCCAGGGAGATGAACGAGACCATCTCGCAAGTGGCATCACTCGTTCCCCCACACCACCAATGACTGCAAAGAGCTACGTCGCCAGATCCAAACGGCGATAGAACAGGGCCGTCTGATCCTTGGACAATTCGCCATGAAAGTAGACACAAATCCATTCCCCGGCGTCAACATGGTAGAACACAGCCACTCCACGAGGCGCCAGTTGGATTTCTCGTTCGACGTTAATATGGCAGGACCTGTGTACAACCATGGCCCGAATAAGGAGGAAGCTGCTCTCGGGGCAAAGAAAGAGAGGCCAGTCCACGTGACCGCCCCAGACGATGTAAAGCGGTATTTAAGCGAGGCGGTGAAACGTGCGATATCAGAAGCCACACTCCACGCATCTACTTAACAAGTATGAGCGTCAGTATGACCGACGTCGCCGGCGCGATAGAGACGATGAAGGATATGAGCACCTCGCTAGGGGAACGTCAAAAGAAAAGGAAGGCATAGACAAACATTGGGATTGTCCTTTCTTCAAGTATTGTTGGGATGCGGGAATGAGCCGATTGCCTACAATCGATAACTGCCCGGAATGTGGACAGCAGAAGGAAGACACGGGGCCAGTTTCGGTGTTCAAGCGTCTAGGGCCTCTCCCACCTCAGAGCCGACACAGGGAGTCCGCTCGAGCAAAAGATCTCGAGGAGCCAATGGATGACAAAGCAGAAGACAGATATCACCGTCCAAGGTGGTGTCCCGATGGACTCAGACACACCCAAAAGCGTAGAGTTCAGCGGCTGCGTAACTTGGAGGAAGCCGAAGTGCAGTACCTCCACCCTTTAAGGAAAGCACGGCCCGATCTGGCCGTTAAAATTCGGCAGACCTTGGAAAAGGAAGATCGCCCGAAAAGGAAAGAGTGGCGCCCCAAACCGGTAAAAGCCGATGCGAAGACATCGGCTGGCACAAACATGGTGTTCATACTTCCGTCAGAGTTTTGCGCCCCAAGAACCAACGAGCTGCCAGTGGCACAGTTTGACTGTGGCCCACGGCCGGTTATCTTTGAAAAGCCACGTGAGAAGGGCTACAAACATCTGAAAGCCCTGTACCTGCGAGGTTATATCAATGGGCAGCCTGTCAGCAAGATGTTGGTTGACACCGGAGCGGCAGTCAATATAATGCCATACTCCATGCTACGGCGTTTGGGACGCTCCACTGCAGATCTGATCAAAACCAACGTCACGTTAAGCGACTTCAACGGCCAAACTTCAGAAACGCAAGGCGTTCTGAACGTGGATCTGACCGTGGGCAGAAAGACCATCCCTACGTCATTCTTCGTCGTGGACAGCAAAAGCACCTACGCTGTCTTGCTGGGCAGGGATTGGATTCACGCTAACTGCTGCATTCCATCCACGATGCACCAATGCCTAATACAGTGGGATGGAGATGAAGTGGAGGTCATTCATGCAGATGATTCGATCGAGATCTCCATAGCTGGCATGAACATCTGGGAAGCAGAAGACCAAGAGCCGATCTCTGGAATCAGTCTAGACGGCTGTGAGCGCATTGAAGCTACAAAAAGCGGGGTGAGGCTGGTCTTATCCATCGGCACGACAGAGTAGCAAAGTCCACGATAAATGCGTGGTATGGCCGATCCTGCGATCGGCCACAAAAATAAAAGCGATAATCTTCGACAAGCGGGTCATGCAATGTAGTAGGAGATTCCTGCCATTGTAGAGCACAAATAAGTTGTAAACCTTCCTTGACTAATGCAATCGAAAGGGGCGATTCCGCAATCGCCCAAATTATCTTTGTCATCCTCACCAACTGTTTGCCCGTGCTTGGCATCGATTTAGCGGTGTGAAAGCTAGGGTATGGGTTTACATCCGCCGATGAGCTAGAGGAGATCGACATCGGTCACAGGTATAAGCCACGACCAACATTTATCGGCAAGTTAGATCCGAATCTGCGGGGTCCAATGATAGCTCATTGAAAGAATATCCAGGCCGCACCGGACTATACAGAGATGCACGGGTTAGACAGGAGCATCATTGAGCATCGACTCCCGCTTAAAAAAGGGTTTCGGCCATTCCAGAAGCGAGCACGACAGATGAAGGCCGAAATCTTGGAAGAAGTAAAGAAAGAGATCGAGAAAATGTTGACAGCTAAGTTAATCAGGCCATGCAGGTATGCTGAGTGGATTTCTAGTATCGCATCAGAGAAAAGGATGGCATTTGGCGTGTTGCCATAGATTTTCGGGATCTCAATAGAGCTACTCAAAGAATGAGTATCCGATGCAAGATGTAGAGGCGTTAATCAACGCAGTTGGTCATAAGATCTTGAGCTTCATGGATGGCAATGCGGTTACAACCAAATTTTATGGCTCGGAAGATATACACAAGACTGCATTCAGAGTCCCAGGTTCGGTGGGGTTGTTTGAATATGTAGTCATGACGTTTGGACTGAAGAATGCCGGCGCCACATACCAAAGAGCCATGAATTACATTTTCCATGATCTGATCGGCAAGCTGGTTGAAATTTATATCGATGACGTGGTGGTCAAGTCTGCTTCAGTACAAGGACACTTGGACGATCTGCAAAAAGTCCTGGACCGAACAAGGAAATTCGGGCTACGGATGAATCCAAAGAAGTGTGCCTTCGGTGGACGGTCGGTTCACGGGTTTCTTGGTCCTGAACGCGAAATGAGATCGGCCTGAAAATTCAGAAGCGGTCACGAACTATGAAGCCACCTACCACGAAGAAAGAACTGCAGTCTCTCATCGGCAAGATCAACCGTCGGAAGATTCATCTCAATCTGTCGGGAAGAATAGAGCCGTTCATGGGGTGGTGAAAATTAAATCGATGAGGAGTTCATTGGGGCGAGAACAACAACGAGCCTTGACGAGATTAAAGAATATCTAACGAAGCCACGGTGTTAGTTCCGCCCCGGATAGGCCGTTCTACATTTACTTGTCGATGGACACGTCCATCGCCTCGATGGTGGTGCAAGTTTATGATGGTCCGAGGCGAGTTGTATTTTACATCAGGAAGGATGCTGGATGCAGAGACAAGGTATCCTGAGATCGATAAGTTGTGCCTCTGCCTGTTTTTCACCTTCACCAAGCTGCGCCACATCTTGCTCTCAGCGGAGATTATCATTATCTGCAAGTCAGATGTCATAAAACATATCTTTGTCGGCTCCTATGTTGAAAGGCCGATCGGGCAAATGGATGTTTGCATTATCGAATTTGACATCCGGTATCAACCCGCGAAAGCGATTAAGGGTCGTTGGCGAACTTATTGCCGAAAGAATCGGCACCCATATAGCGTATTTGTCTATCTGGCGTGGGCTATGTTTTTCGATGGATCGGTTTGTGACGATGGTTGCGGCATCGACATTCTACTAAATGTCGCACCGGGGCAACATTTTCCTTCTCCATCAGGTTATCTACCCTCGCACCAACAACGTCGCCGAGTATGAGGCGTCGCAAGGAATGGAGTTGCTCATCGAAGCTGGAGCGATGGAAATTTTGGAGACTCCAAGTTGGTGATTTCCCAACTCACGGAGGAATACAAGTGTGAGAGCGAGTCGCTCTTCCCATTATGGCTGCAATGCCGTGAGCTGATGGCACAGTTCCGGTACATAAACTTCACCTGGATCCCGCGATCGCAGAATACCGAGGCAAATGATCTTGCACAAATGGCTTCAGGCTACAAGGACGTAGCAGAGGGAGCTGATGTTCAGGTACAGTTCCTGGAGGCCAACGACTGGAGAGCCGATATCTTCAATTACTTGAAGGATTCGGCTCGGGGGGCACCTAAACGGATAAGGTACAAGGCCATGAAGTATGTGCTTATTGGGGACGACATGTTTTACAGGACTCTGGAGGGGTTACTGCTCAAATGTCTGGGGCCAACCGAGGCCAATCGACTCCTACACGAAGTACACGAAGGCGCCTATGGAACTCACCAATCGGCTCACAAGATGAAATGGTTGATCAGGCGATCAGGGTTTTATTGGCCCACCATGCTTGATGATTGTTTCAAGTACTACAAAGGGTGTCAAGTATGTCAGAAATTTGGGAAAATTCAGATGGTACCCGCGTCAGCAATGAACCCCATCATCAAGCCTTGGCCATTCCGAGGTTGGGGCATGGATATGATTGGCAAGATCAATCCTCCATCAAGCAAAAGCCACATGTGGATTTTGGCCATTACTGATTATTTCACTAAATGGGTGGAAGCTGTCCCTATGAAGTCAGTGAACTCAAAGGATGTTATCAATTTTGTGAAAGAACATGTCATTCATAGATTCGGGATTCCCCAAACTATCACGACCGATGGAGGTTCGGTCTTCATTTCTCACGAGTTTAGAAAGTTCTGAGGACACGGGATTAAGCGATTCGATCATCTCCATACTATGCTCAAGCAAATGGGCAAGCTGGCGTCAACGAGCCTTATCAAGATGATCAAGAGGAAAGTCGATGAGCACCCTAGGCGTTGGCACGAGGTTTTGTCAGAGGCTTTATGGGCTTATCGCATGTCATGCCATGGAGCGATAAAAACCTCGCCATACCATCTAGTCTATGGACAAGAAGCCGTATTGCCCTGGGAGATTACGGCTGGATCAAGACGTGTCACTTTTCAGAACGATCTAACAACTGAAGAATATGCGGCTTTAATGAGTGACAGTGTTGAGGATTTAACTGAGCTTAGGTTGTGGTCGCTCGAGAAAATCAAAGAGAACAAGGCCAAGGTAGCTCGTGCATATAATAAGAAGGTGAGACCAAAGGAGTTCCACGTTGGCGATCTGGTATGGGAAGCTGTATTGCCATTGGGGACTAAGGATGCAGCATATGGTAAATGGTCTCCAAATTGGCACGGGCCATACAGGGTCGATCAAGTTTTAAGAGGGAACGCGTACATGCTTGAGGAGCTGGACGGCGTGAAATTCCCAGTGGCTGTCAACGGTCAACATCTTAAGAAATATTTCCCAAGCATGTGGGAGGATGGACAGTGAAATGTGGGGGCCGGTACATGAAATCGGCCAAATAAAAAATGTGGGGGCTGATACATGAAATCGGCCAAATAAAAAACAAAATATATAGCCGATGTACGGTCATCGACTCTAGAGGTTCAAACTGTTACAAGCAGGTGCCAGTTTACATGAACGAGCTACTGAAGGAACGCCTCGAAGGCGTGGAGGGCGTCAGCACGGACACGATCCACCTCGGCGATCTCGACTTCGTCATCTTCGTCCTTGCCCGTCACTAGCTGCTTGTTCAGGGCACGTATTTCTGCCAGATCGGTCTTCAGTTGAGCTTTGAGGCCTTCTGCTTCGTCTTGGGAGCGAGCGATGGATGCTTCCTTGTCGCGAATGAGCTGTTTAGTCGCCCGGACCTTCTCTTCAATATCTTCCAACTCCCTTTTTAAGGATGCGAGCTCGGCGGTACTGACAGAGGTGTCAGTTTTGGCATCCAGAGACGCCTTTTTCTCGTTGAGCTGCTGACATCTGTCTGCAATATTGACCTTCAGCGGAAGTTGGGCGCGGCGCAGATTGATCCTTTCACGAGCTAACTTCACCCTTGACCCGTAGAAAGACAGAATTACAACTCGCCAAAGCTTCACCTGCAATGCTACTGGGAGTTGGTCCTTGATTTCGGCAAGAACGCTCTTCACCTCCTCAGAACCCTCGATCAACTCCTCGATCGGGGAGGACAGCAAGGCCTTAATACGCTGGAATTGAGGTAGAACAGCCCTGGCTCGTGGTTCATCGTTGGCAACAGAGGGAGTTGGTTCGATGGATTCAGGGTCGAACGTCAGCAAGCCTGAAATATCACAACCCTGGTAGCCCGAAAAGGCGTCAGTATGCATCCAACATGTAAGGATGAGCCGAAAGAAGCTAACATACCTCTCCTAAGATCAAGGGGATAGCAGATGACGAGACAATCGGCTTGTGTGTGGTTGCTGGGGGCTTGGCCAAAGTGGTAGCCATTTCATCTGCACCGTCGGGGATGGCTAGGTCCGGCTTGGCTAAAGGCATCGGCACAACCCCGGCCTTCCCACTAGAAGCGTCGGTCGTCTGCATGAAAGGTGCTTAGCCGATGCAAATGGTGATGAATCGGCAGATGAAGAAACAAGTGGTAAGAGCATGAAGGGTGATGACTTTCGAAACCTCTTGGCTCGACGAAGAAGTTTGTCCTGCGAGCCGCTTGGGCTCAGGTGGCCCCCGTGGCCCGATGCTCGGGGGGCAGTAGGTTCAGGAACCGGCCTTTTCCTGGGAGCCGATGGTGGCAGATCTGACTGGTTTGGTGTGGTGGTCCTCTCAGAGTCTGTTGAGCTCTATTCTCCTCGATTGGGTTGTGTGTCCTCGGGGGAGGTGTCTTCGACAGAAGCCTGCAAGAGAAGGAGAGATAGTAAGCACGAGCATGTCTGCAAGAATGAAAGAATAAGAGAGATCAACCAAGGCATGGATCAGCGTACATGAGAACTTCCTGGAGAAGGGCTCCGGCGCCTCAAAGTCTTCCTAGCAGCTACCTTCTTCACCACCGTTCTTGTTTTAGTTGGAACTCGAGGGGCAGCTGACCTTGAAGTTACTTGGTTCTTAGAAGCCGATTGTGGTGATATCGGCTGGTTCTGCATCACGACCTTTTTCAAAGGTGGCGAGTTTTTGCAGAAAAGGACCACTGGAGCTGGTGGGAAGAATTCGAAGGGGGAGCCATCACCGTGTGTAGGTTCAGGACCATCTTGTTGCTGCAAGGAGACAGAGCGAGTTATTAGAAGAATCATTTGTGAGACGCCTCAAGAAATTTTACAAGTAATGGTACCTGTTCTACGGGGATATCATATTCAGCATCGAGCTGTTTCAGCAACGGTCCCAGAGCTCTCCTGAAGGCATGAGTCTTCCACATCGACCACCAGTTTTCGAAGCCATCGGTTGATGAAGCGAAGGTGAGGTCGTTAGGAATTGGGATGGTCAGAGCATCGAAGAAGGAATAACACCTTTGACTGGTGAGAGGATCGGGCAGGTCGGCTCTGCTCTCTGTCAGATGGTGGAGAAAGAAATGGGGAGGTACTTGTCCAAGGCCAAATTGCCGGGCCACTACGACCGGCTGGTAGAATTCATACCCAGGCTTGATTATTCTGTTGGATGTACTCATGCCAACTGGAAGGAAACAGGGACAGATCACAGTGGAAAAGAGCTGCCGAGTGCTGGTGTCATCGGCAAAGTTGTCTAGCCTGAAGGAGATTGGATTTTCAAAATGTTCCAATTCTTCCATGTAAGGAAAGAAGATGGGATTGTCCAGGCCTTGAAAGAAAGTGCTGAACCACTTGGATGCTTCCTGAGGGATCAGTTTACTACCTGGCAGTCTATACAAAGCTTGGCCGTAGCTGGTGCATCGGATCTGCTTCCCTTTGACATCTGGAAAGGTGCAACTCGCCAAAAGGGGGAAGTTTGGGACGTGGTTTTGAAAATACAACTGAGCCCATAGCTGAATGAACCACCAAGGACCTCCTGTTTTGACTGCTATGCCAGAGAACAGTTTGACAGACATCAACTGGAGATATCGATAGACCTCTCCAAGGAACAGTTTGCCGATGCCAAGTTGAGTGCCTTTGGCAAGCTCGTAGGCTAAGGAGAGATAATTCTTGGTTGGAGCAAGGGAAGGGCCACAGAATATGAAATGTTCCAGCCAGAATTTGAGAAAGGCTGTGTGTTCTTTCTCTGTGACAGGGCCTTTAGTTTTCATATGGCGTTGGAGGTAGGCACCCCAGTTCGAAAGACAGCTTGTAGGGGACCTTGGTCAGCTTAAAAGCAGAGGGGATGGGTGATGTAACATCCAGACCAGTAATCATCACCACGTCTAACAGAGTTGGTGTCATGGGGCCATGACCGAACATAAAGCAGTTCAGAGCATCGGACCAGAAATAGCCGATGGTTTTTAGAAGATTTTCGTGTTTTTCAAGGGGAGACAATGACAAATGCAAGGCATCGGCTATTCCCGTGGTTTCCCATTGGGATTGGTAAGCTCTAGCTACCCTGCTGAACCAAGAGACCCAATGTTCAGGGGGATTAGGCCAGGCTCGCAAGCAGTCGGCCCAAGAGTTCTAATCTAGGTCTTGGCTTACGAAGGGGATTCTGTTTGCTTCGCAAGAGATCAGATGGGCAGGACTAGATTCTGTACGGGGGCCAAGACAGAGAGAATTTGGGAGAGAAGGATGCGGCAGCAGAATGTCTGAAACCTAAAAAATTTTAATGGTGGAATAAAGCATTAATTCAGGTGTTTGCCATTAATTCAAGCATCGTGTTCAGACTGTGAGGAGTAGGCGTACCTTCAGACCAGAGACCGCTGGGTTGGTGTTGGACGATTCCGCCATCTAGTTTGCCGGCGGAGATGGATCTATGCAGTTGGGGATCGAGGGTTCTTGTCGCTGTGAGCTCGATCTGGTCGGTGAGCAATTGGAGATCTGGGTCGCCCTTTTTTGAATAGGGTCATGACTACCGTTGAAATCGGAAGAGGCCGTTCAGATTTGTCTAAGTATACGACCAAATTTGACCTCGTCAACGTTTTTTGGGGAAAGCCGATGTTTTACCATCGGCTCTTTGGGATTTGACTTGGTTGACTGTATGAGCATAGCATGGTGAAAGCCGATACATTACTGTCGGCTTCTGGAACATCGACCTATTTTGACTATCGGCAAAATTGAGTTGGAAAAGCAATCTTCGAGTTGGAAAAGCAATCTTTGTTCATTCAAAAGACGATTGTTTACAATGGAGCTGATTGCTTACAAAAGGAAATCTACTACTAGTACTACTACTACTAGTTCCTAATCTAGAGGCGGTGTAAATGCGTTGTCTTCGCCGTCGTCTTGTTATTTGTCATCGGTATGCCACGGCGTCGTCGCTGCTGTCTTTGAAGATGCCAGCGGGGGCCTCCTCGTCCTCGTCGTCATCTTCGGTGTCCTCGCTGGACCCAGCGCGGAAGCGCTTCACCGGCGGGTACTCGTCGGAGGAGGTGTCCTCCTCCGCTTCCTCCTCCACGTCGGAGGATTCGACGCCATCCCAGGACCAGGCGTCGTCGGTGCTCTCCGCCTCGTTCCCGTCGGAGGAACTGCAGCCCTCGCGCCGTCGGTCGAGGACTCGTCGTCCTCCGACCAGGCGGTTCAATCCTCGTCCCACCATTGTGGGGCGAGAGTCTCGTACGCCGCCGTTGGCGGGTGCTCCGGCGTCGGCTCCCGTTCGCTAATCGTGTTGGAAGATTGGGAGGAAAGGGCGGAAGAAGAGGAGGCCATGGCGGAGGAAGAGGGTTTTTTCGGCGGAGGAAGAGGGTTTTTTGGCTACTGGAGGAAGATGGGACTGCAAACTGCTCAGATGAATTTAAATAAGGGGAATAGTGGGAGGCGGTTCAATGCCATAGCGGTTTCCCAGAATGTGGTGCCAAAATTGTCAAATCATGCACTGCGGAGGAGTTGAGAAGACAGGGCATCATGATGAAGGGGTGGCGTGACGATTCTGCTCTGCAACGCGTAACCCGATAAAAAAAAGAGAGAGGGGAAGAAAAAACATCAACAGAGTGGTTTCGGAATTATTATTGCCAAAACCAGGGGGGCATGTGTTATCGCCATATTTTGGCCAAAGGAGGAGATGGGCCGTAATCAAGATGGGCTTGGAAGATACATATATGCAACGTGTTGTTGAATCGGCCTTGTGCGTGGATTTGGGCTAAATTGCCCGTGTATCTGTATATTGTAGTAGTTTCCGTTTCGGTTTAAGAGATAGAGTTGTTAGGTTATTCCAAAGATAGAAAGTCTCCGGACTATAAATATGTACCTAAGGTTATTGAGAAAAGGAGGACAATCACGTTCACAACAAACACAATCTCGGCGCATCGCCACCCCTTGTTTCTAGGGTTTCTTTCGGGTAAGTGTCATGCTGCCTAGATCGCATCTTGCGATCTAGGCGATTCTACTATGCGTTATCTGGTGTTACTCATACTGAAGCCTTGTTGATGGCGAGTAATACTATTATCATAGATTTGTTTGGGTTAGCATCGGTACTTTTCGCTATGATTGTTTAGTTATGCTACCTCTAGTTATCTCGCTACCTTTGCACCTTTTCCCGGGCGTAAGGGTAGCACCTTGCTTGATCTTTATTCAGTCGATTTGATCCGTTATAGTTTTGCCTTGTTTTCCAAGGTTTAGTTTGATATCCACGTAGTCAGGCCTTGCAAACGGGTTGAATGATCCAGTAGTACGTGAGGATATGGTTTGCTAGTTCGAGAGGAGTTGTTCCGGGAATTGACTTTACGTCGGTTGTTAGGCCTTCTCTAGGGTTAGTTTTCTATCATCTTTTGTATTTACCAGGCTCAATTACGTGTAGGATGTTCCAGTTACGTGGTGAGAACGTTAAACTGTCGTAGATCGATTTAACTTGTATTGATGAAGCAAAACCCCATGTTATCATAGATTTAATGCAGAACCATGGGATAATCGGCTCGAGAGCCGATTCACGTGAAACCGGAGCCGGTCACGGCTCGAATTTTACGTATACTTGTTTACCATGCAGGAAACTGATCGAAGCAATCCATCACCTTCCTGACCAGGTATAGGTCAGGTGGCACGCCCTTGAACCAAGCCAGGACGTGTGCCGGAGTTTTGCGGGCCGTTGCCCGAGGGACCAGGGCCCACCAGCAGTTCTGGGAGCCTCCCGGCTCTTCGTGTTGCTCGTCGCTGCTCGCCGGTGGGTTTTTACAGGCAACACTTCCACTACATCTGGCCAGAAGCGGTCCTGGTCGTGCACGACATGGCCAGCATGGCCGTGGAACTGTCCAAGGGCATCGACGTGCTGGAGGTGCACAAGGAGTGGGCTGCTCAAGGCGGTGTGGAGATGGCGCTTGCAATGGTGAAGTCGTGGTATCCCGACATTGACCTGAGTGTGATCAACCGTGGCTTACGCCTCAGGACGACCTACGATGGTCTTCGCGAGAGCCTCCTTGCGCTCCAGGCCTGCGGGGTGAAGATCGGCACCTACGTGGACCTGGAGCGTGACTTCAGCGCCCCCGGAGAGCCACGGCCGTTCCACTGGGAGCCGGCGCCTTGGAATCCCATTGACGTGCCTTCCAGCAGCCAACCTCCTTCCGCCAATGCCGGTGTCGCTCATGCTGATCCAGCTGCCGCTCCTTCCTCTTTGCCAGCTCCTGAACCTTGATCATTGGGATGCCGGGTGTATTTGTTAAGATTGCTACTCTGTTGTGCTACACTTGGGCTGACTTCTGTCTCCTATCTTTGAATTTGGGCGGAGCCATCGTGCTCTGCTTTATGGTTTGGTTCCTTTTGCTAATATTTGTTTATTTCTTCGTCATTTGTGGTATTTTGTGCTCGCGCCGGTTAGGATAGCCACCCGGGTTCGAGCTCTTTTTGCCGTCTTGACTTTGCTTTGTGGGTGCGCGGGAGCGCGTCCACTGGGTGTAGTCCCCGAGGTTCGGGCCGGCTGGGGTAGCCAGCCGGGGCGAAGCTCTTTTGACTATCTTTACTTGAGTTTGTGGGTGCACGGGAGCGCGTCCATCGGGTGTAGTCCCCGAGGTTCGGGCCGGCTGAGGTAGCCAGCCGGGGCAAAGCTCTTTTGACTATCTTTGCTTAAGTTTGTGGGTGCGCGGCAGCGCGTCCACTGGATGTAGTCCCCGAGGTTCGGTCCGGCTGGGGTAGCCAGTCGGGACGAAGCTCTCTTGGCCACCTTGACTTGAGTTTGTGGGTGCACGGGAGCGTGTCCACTGGGTGTAGTCTCCGAGGTTGATGCCGACTGGGGATCCTGCCTGGGCGAAACTCTCTTGGCCACCTTGACTTGAGTTTGTGGGTGCGCAGGAGCGCGGTCACTGGTTGTAGTCCCCGAGGTTCGTGCCCGTTGGGGAGCCAGCCGGGGCGAAACTCTCTTGGCCACCTTGATTCCTGGCAACTTGTGACTCGGGTTGTTCGAGACAAGACGTTGCTTTGGGTTAGTTTTCTTGTGAATATGCTCATGCGGGAGTTGCTAATTATCATAGGAGAAAAATAGCAACCCTTTGAGTTAGGCCGCGAGCAACTCCCCTTTTCTCAGCGAGTATTGGCCCTTCTAGCATTTTTCCTTGCCGGCTGTCAGCTGGGTTGCGGTCTGCAGCCGGAACCAAAGGAATTACTATTTTTTTCGTGCCTCGCGATACTTCGGTTCGCCGTTGTTGTCTTAACTTTTGTAGGGCGCGACCAGTTCGCCTGGACACCCTTGCTTTCTACGCCGGCATCTCCTTGTGCGCGCTTTGAGTTTTTGCTCTTGCCGGGTCGACAACCGCCATCCGTACTGAAGCCGGAACCAAAGAGGCTACTCTAGGCGCCGCGTGCAATGTTATGCCGGTTGTAGAAATCGTGGGGTCCTAGGCCAGCCGGTATAAAAAATGCATATGGTGCGTAGAATTGGGAAGAAGTCCTTAGCGCCGTGCCAAGGCTCTCATTCTTGTTCACTTGTTACATAGTAAAGGGAAGATACATACACTTCGCTAAGTGTAAAATGGTCGGAGCAGACTAGCATTCCATGGGCGCTCCGTCTCCTCGTCTGAGCGGTCTGCCTTGTTCTTCATCGGCTGCTGCGCGTCGATCAGGTAGTACGAGTTGTTGTGGAGTGCTCGGCTGACGATGAATGGACCTTCCCATGGCGGGGACAGCTTGTGCATTCCTTAGGTGCTCTAGACCAGGCGCAGCACCAGGTCTCCTTCACGGAAGGAGGTGGGTCAGATCCGGCTGGCATGGTATCGGCGCAGGCCTTGCTGGTAGATCGTTGATCTAGACAGAGCTAACTCGCGCGCCTCCTCGAGCAGGTCCACGCTGTCCTCCCTTGCCTCCTTGGATTACTGCTCAGTGTAGAGATGCTTTCGAGGTGCGTCGAACTGGATGTCCGTGGGGATAATGGCTTCTGCCCCATAGATGAGGAAGAACGGTGTGAAATAGGTTGAGAGGTTCGGTGTGGTGCGTAGGCTCCAAAGCACTACTGGCAGCTCCTCTATCCAGCATCCAGGTGACCTGACGAGCGATTCGATGAGCCTTGGCTTGATCCCGGCTAGCACTAGACCGTTAGCGCGCTCGCATTGTCCGTTGAACTACGGGTACGCAACCGATGCCAGGTCCAGGCGGATCCCCTTTTCTCCACAGAAACGAGCGAAGACTCCTTTCTCGAAGTTGGTTCCATTGTCGGTGATGATGTTGCAAGGGTAGCCGAACCGGATGATGATGTCTGTGAAGAACTTGATCATCGTTGCTCCATCCATCTTCTTGATTGGCTTCGCCTCGATCCACTTGGTGAACTTGTCCACGGCGACGAGCAAATGCGTCATGCCGGATCAACTTGTCTTGAATGGACCAACCATGTCCAGGCCCCAGACTGCAAACGGCCAGGTGATCGGTATTGTCTTGAGCGCCGCAGACGACGTGTGCTTCAACTGATCGAAACGCTAGCAGCCGCTGCATGTCTTGACTATTTCTTCGGCGTCCTTCAGCCAATAGAAACCATGCCGAAGGGCCTTGGATGCTATCGCCCTTGACGAGGCATGGTGACCACATTCACCCTGGTGTATGTCCGTTAGAAGCTTGGCTCCTTCCTCTCGACTGACGCATCGGTGGTAGATGCCTCCCACGCTGCGCTTGTACAGTTCATTGTTGATGATGGTGTAGGCGCTTGCCCTTCGTCGCACTTTTCGTGCTACTACCTCTTCTGTTGGCAGTTCACCCTTGGCCAGGAAATCCATGAACGGCTTTGCCTAGTCGGGAACCTTCCGTATGGTGTGCACCGTCTGTATGATGATCTTGATCTCCTCGCGGACGACCGGCTCCGGAACGTCAGGAGGTCTGCCGGCTGGAAGGGAGCTGCAGCGTCGAGGTAGTCCCCGGGTGCGGCGCGGCAGTCCCCGGGTGCGGCGTGGCAGACCCCGGGTGTGGCGAAGAAGTCCCCGGGTGTGGCTCGGCAGTCCCCGGGTGCGGCGCGGCACCATCTGATCCTGGATCCGCGTCGAGCACGATGGAGTCGGACTCTGGTGAGGGGGTGATGGAGGGATTGCGCAGGTGCTCGAGGGAGACTCCGGGCGGTATGGCTTGTCTTGTTGACCCGACCCTATCCAAAGCGTCAGCGGCTTCGTTGTTGGCTCTGGGTACATGGTGAAACTCGCATCCTTCGAAACAGGCGCATAGTTGCTGGACGAAGAAGCGGTAGAGGGCCATGTTCGCGTCCCTGACGTCCCATTCACCAGATACTTGCTGCACCACCAAGTCCGAATCTCTCAAGCACAGAACCCTCTGAATGCCTATCTGCTTGGCCATTTTGAGCCCATGGATGAGTGCTTCGTACTCGACGACGTTGTTGGAAGCTTTGAAGTGGATCTACAGAACGTATTCCAGCCGGTCGCCTTTGGGCAAGGTGATCACGATTCCAGCTCCGAGGCCTCCTCTCATTTTTGACCCATCGAAGTGTAGCTTCCAGTAAGTTGAATCTGGCACTGGGGGCATGTATTATGTCTCCGCCCAATCGACGATGAAATCAGCCAATTCTTGCGACTTGATTGCTGTGCGTGGCTCGTATTGGATGTTGTGCGCAGCGAGCTCGATAGCCCATTTCGCCACGCGGCCAGTGGCGTACTTGTTGCCGATGATCTCCGCTAGTGGGGACAATGCTACCACCCAGATGGAGTGCTCCTGGAAGTAGTGCTTGAGCTTCTTAGCGGCCATGTACACGCCGTTCACCAGCTTCTGGTAGTGAGGGTAGTTCTGCTTGGACAGCGAGAGCACCTCACTCAAATAGTATACGGGGAGCTGGACCATCTGAGCCTTTCCTTCCTCCGGCCGCTCGACGACCAGCACCACACTGACCACTCTGTTTGTGGCGGCGATGTACATCAACATGGGCTCCTTTGCGGCTGGCGCTGCCAGGATGGGTGGCGAGGTGAGCATGCGCTTGAGGTCCCAGAAAGCTTCATCCGCCTGAGCTGTCCAGAAAAATTTGTCTGTCTTCTTCATCAGTTGGTACAGGGGAGGGCCTTCTCTCCCAGCCGGCTAACAAAACGGATGAGTGAAGCGAAGCACCCGGTGAACTTCTGCATGTCCTGTAGGTTCTGTGGGAGCTCCATGCGCTCGATGGCTCCGATCTTCTCCGGGTTCGCCTCGATTCCTCGTTCGGAGACGAGGAAGCCCAGGAGCTTGCCGGTTGGGACGCCGAACACGCATTTTTCTGGGTTCACCTTGATCTGGAAACGACGGAGGTTGTCGAACGTTTCCTTCAGGTCCTCAAGGAGTGTGTGCCATTCCTTGGTCTTGATGATGACGTCGTCGACGTAAGCATGTACGTTCTTTCCAATCTGAGTTTGCAGGCATTTCTGCATGCAGCGCTGATAGGTTGCACCTGCGTTCTTCAATCCGAAGGGCATGGTGGTGTAGCAGTATGCTCCATACGGGGTTATGAACGATGTATTTATTTGGTAGGTTACATTGAGCTTGATCTGGTGATAGCCCGAGTAAGCGTCCAAAAATGACAACGAATCGCACCCGACGGTGGAGTCGATGACCCGATCAATTCGCGGCAAGGCGAAAGGATCCTTTGGGAAAGCCTTATTGAGACTAGTATAGTCGATGCACATGCGCCATGTTTTGTTCTTCTTCAGCACCAGCACCGGGTTGGCTAGCCATTCCGGGTGGAAAACTTCTCTTTTCTTCTGTGAAGCGGCGTAAAGATTGTTTGACCGGCTTCGCATCTGGTCAAACATGAAGGGACTGCTCGGCGAGTTCCCTCGGGACTCCTGGCATGTCTTTGGGGCACCATGCGAAAATGTCCCGATTCTCATGGAGGAAATCGATGAGCGCGCTTTCCTATTTGATGTCCAGGCCATATCCGACCAGGACGAACTTGCTTGGGTCCTCCTCATTTAGAAGGATCTTCCTTGTCCCCTGTGAGGGCTTGAACTGCGATTCTCCAGCTTGTTTGGGCTCTCCAGCCGGCATGTCCTTCTGTAGAGCTTCCATGTTCTCCATTATGACGCTCTTCTCCTCAGCGATGATCATTGTTTCGGCCAGCTTGGAACCGTCTGAGGCACACTCGATCGAACGCTTATAGAATCCATCAACGGTGATTACCCCCTTTGGGCCTGGCAGCTTCATATTGAGGTATGCGTAGTGCGGCACCCCCATGAACTTGGTGAGGGCTGGGCGCCCTAGTATGGCATGGTAGGCGCTGGAGAGATTCACGACCTCGAACCAAACTGGCTCACGGTGGAAGTTGTTCGCACTTCCGAAGATGACGTTCAGCCGGATCTTGCCGATTGGGGAGTGCGATGGCCCCGGTACTGCTTCGTGGAACGAAGTGCTTGATGGTTCTAGCTGGGATTCACTTATGCCCAACCTCTCGAGGCTTCTCCGGTAAAGGAGGTTGATGTTGCTCCCTCCATCGATCAGCACCCGAGAGAAACAGCATGAGTGCTTCTTGGAGATGATGATGGGGTCCAGGACCAACGCGTAGCTACCAGGGCTTGGAACACGGCCGGCTGATCCTCCTTGCTCCAGGTGATTGCCTGATCGGACCAGTGTAGGTACTGGGGAACGGGTGGGACGATTGCGTTCACCTCCGCCTCACGTCTCCACTTGGCGTGCTTTGTTTCCGGCTCCGCCAGGAATATGTGGTAATTACCCACCTGTCGCGGGTAACCATCTTCGTCATCCTCGCGGCGGTTACGTCGTTCCCTGTTATCCGGTGGGCCTCCGGCTGGCGGTGGCGGTGGTGGTGGGAGTCCACTAGCTTCGGCCATCTTCTTTGTCCAGCTGCATTGGCGCGTCGTATGGTTGGCAGGCTTGTTGCCGCCACTGTGAAACTTGCACGGACCATCGAGCATGGACTCGATGTACTTGGGTCGAGGCGGCATGTCGTCCGGCCTCTGCCTCCGACTGCCTCCTGCAGCCAGATCCTCATCCACCGCGGCTACCTGTTTGGTACCATACCGGCTATCCGGCTGGTCGTCTTTCCTCTTGCTGTGGTGGCTGTCATGACCGTGCCGCCTGGGATGATGGTCTCTCGGCTGGCGACGCTCCGCCTACTCGTCCGTGACGATTTGGCCTTGGTCGTCCACCACGATAGTCTTCTTCATTGCCGCGTCCGCGGTGGAGTACTTGTCCGCGATGGCCATGACCTGAGCCATGGTTTGCGGGTCTGCCCGGCCGAGTTTATGCTTCAGCATGGTGCCGTCTTGGCAGCCGTTGGTGAAGAAGTCTATCGCCTGGTGCTCACGCACCCCTTCACACGAATTGTGCATGCTAGTCCACCGGGTGAGGTAGGCGCGGTCCGACTCGTCCTTGCCTTGCACTTAGAGGGCAAGCTCGCGAGGTTGACCCAGCCGTTTATATGTTCTGGTGAAATTGCGAATGAACGCCTCTTTGAAGTCCAGCCATGCGTTGATGCTGTTGTCGGGGAGGCTGTTGAGCCACGTCCTTGCTGATTCGATGAGCATGAGGGGGACGTAGCGAACGGCCAAGCAGAGGTTGCCATTGGCGATTACCATCGCGGTGGTGTAATCGACCAACCAATCCTCAGGCTTGACGGTCCCGTTGTACTTTGGCGTGTCTCTTGGGAGCGAAAATCCCTTCGGAAACGGCTCGTTCCGGATGCGCGGGCCAAAACACTTTGGGCCAGCTGGACTTTCCTCCTCCAAGGTGTGTGACTGCACTAGGAGGTCGATGCGCTCCCACGCATTAGCTGGTTCTCGGGGACCGAGCCGGCCCTTCAAACGCGACGCAGGAGCATCCTTGTTCGCGTTTGCTTCCTCCTCTGGTGCTCACGCCTTTTTCCCCTGAGATGCTTTGCCTGCGCGACTAATGCTGGAGGCTGATCCGTCACGGTTATGGAGACCGCGGTTGCCATATTCGCCCCGCAGATGGCTGTTTTGCCCGACCCCTCCTAGAGAAGAGGCTTGCTGGTGCTTGCTTCCTCCATGCGTCGTCTGGTCTGCGCCTTTGCGGACGACGATGTCGCAGGAGGTGCCCACCTCGCTGGGGACGCCCTCGGCTTGCTGCTTGTTAGTAGTGGCCAGGAGGAGCTACACTCGCTCCTGCTGGCGAGGAAGCTCCTCACCCTCCAGGTGCTTCAACTCTGCGGTCGCCGCCTCGGCCGCTCTCATGTTCTTGGCGGGAGTGATGTAAACGGGCTGCGCCACACCTGCATGCGAGTCGGCGGCGCGGTCCAGCTCCGACGCCAGGTCACGCCCCCAGTGCTGGATCTAACTGGCAAAACCGTGAGCGGCATTGTACTCGTGCACAGTGGCGTTCAGCTGACGCTGTTTAGCCGCGACCTTGGTGGCTTCCTCCAGGAGATTTTGGCGCGTAGCTTCGAGTGCTGCCGCCGCCGCTGGATCTGCTTCGACAACGACCGGAGAGCGCAGGTGTTGGATGGAGGCAGTGAGCGGGTCTTGCTCCTGCTCGAGCGTGGAGCCTTCTCCTCTGGCCCAACGTTCTTGAGGTTGCCGATGGTTTTCCTGAGAGTTCACCATCATGACTTCGACGCAACTCCCTCCTGCGGCTGGGGCACGGGCGAGGGGCTCGTCGAGGACGGGGGTGACCACACTGGGAAAACCCTCAGCGACAGTGGTGACGTAGACGCGAACGTCTCCAAAGTGCATGATGGAGCCGTTGGCGGGGAAGGTGTTCCCAGCGAAGCAGGCCGCGTTGTCGATGACGCAGTCGAAGGCACCGAGCATGAGCACGAGGCCGGAGGCCACGCGTTCGCCGGCGACGAGCGGTAGTCCCGTCGGAAGATGATCCCAGCCGAAGCGATGTGCCCCACGGTGGGCGCCAACTGTCGTGGTGTGGAACACGGCAGAGCCATCAGGGATGGAAAAGAGGGGGCACATGGATGCATTCGGTGGCTCACGCAACGGGTTGGGCACGGTGCACTGAAAACACAGGGACGTACCCAGGTTCGGGGCCCTCTAGGTGAGGTAACACCCCTAGTCCTGCAAGGTGAACTATGTATGGGAGCCTGATGCTCAGTATAGATGCTCCTTGAGCTGTTTACTCAGCAACTATGGATGGCTAGAGGAGGGTGGATGCTAGGTGTCAACACTTCTCTACTACAACGAGTACTTGGTGTCTATGTGAATCTACCTAGAACCCTGGCTCTGCCCTCCCTTATATACTGGTATGGGGTGCAGATTACAATTCGGGTCCTAGGGTTTACTATTTGGATATGGGTTTACTGAGGCGGGGCAGCAGGTCGGCCGGTGGGCGGACCGTTCGCCTTCTTTTAGCGTCATTCTTCTCTTTGGTGGTCACCCGGGCTTCCTTTAGGGCGTCACCCTTGCTTTAACGGTCATCCAGACCACTTTCGCCTGTCCAGCCGACCGCCTTGCTTTATCTTTGTCCGGTAGCGCTGGTCATGACGGCATGCCAGCTTCCTTGATGACGAGGGAGAGCCAGAAGCGTACCCCGCACGGAGCGCCAGTCCTTCCGTGCTCTCCATCGAATATAAGGTGAGCCGGGTGGGAACGGCCACCCGGCCGGTCCTTCTGGCAACCGGCTAGACGGGCCAGCCGGGAAGGTTATAAGCCCAGCCGGGCTTTCTCGCCAGACGGCTAGAGTTGTGATTCCGGGAGGCCAGGAGGCCTGCATCTTCTAGAGCCGGCCTACTTATGCCTGGATTTCCCTACCCGGGGGTCATCCCCCCAACAAAGCTCTCGCGCACGGGCTCCGGCTCGCGAAATACATCGGCATCTGTGGGATCCTTTGCTTCGGCTATTTGGATCTGGTGGTGTAGCAAGTATCTAGCAAGTGGGACGCCCAGGACGTCAACATGGCCTTGTACCGGTTCCACGTGCAGCTGCTCAGTGCTGGCTTTGTGGGATGCGAATTCCATCACGTTCCCCACGCAAACAACGAGGCGGTCGACGCACTCGCGCGAGTCGGATCCACTAGAGCAGCCATCCTGCCTGGAGTGTCCTTGGAGCATCTTCGCAAGACCAGCATCACTCCCTCTCCGGAATTCGAGTCCATCATCTAGGTAGCGGACCCGGGGGCTGCCGGCTCGAAAGAGCCGGGCCCCCCTGTTGTGCCCTCCGGCTCGAAAGACCTGGGGGCTGCCTCCTCCTCAGGCAAGCCGTCGTCGAGCAAGGCAAAAGGCACGGGGGTCTACCAACTCGGGCATCCCACCCGGCCGCCCTCCGGATGAGCTCCAGATCGTGCCGGCTAGCGTCTTCACCATCTGGGAAATTCCATCCTGGGCCCAGCCCTTCATGAACTACCTCCTCAATGACGAACTCCCAGATGACGAGGTGAAGAAAAGGCAGATCCGGCGTCGTGCGCACATGTACACCATCATCAACAAGGAGTTGTACAAGAACAGCGCAGCAGGTGTCTTCCAGCGGTGCGTCGACGTGGCTACCGGCTGTTGAAGGAAATCCAACAGGGGGAGTGCGGTCACCACGCCTCATCTCACGCCCTAGTGTCGAAGGCAATGCGCCACAGATTCTACTGGCCCACCGCTGCGGAGGACACGAACCAGCTGGTTCGCGCGTGCAATGGGTGCCAGCGGTTTGACTGGCTAAGGCACATGCCAACTTTTGCGCTCAAGACCATCCCGGTTACCTGGCCCTTTGTCGTCTGGGGGTTGGACATGGTCGGCCCCTTCAAGCAAGCTCGAGCCGGCATAACCCACCTGCTGGTGGTGGTGGACAAGTTCACCAAGTGGATCGAGGCGAAGCCGATCCGGAAGCTAGACGGTGCCACCGTCGTCACCTTCTTCCGTGAAATCATCATCTGGTTCGTCTACCCCCATAGCATCATCACCGACAATGGCACGAACTTCGCCAAGGGGGCCTTTGCCCGGTTCTGCCACAACAAGGGATCCGGCTGGACCTCGCGTCCGTCGCACACCCGCAGTCCAACGGGCAGGTGGAAAGAGCCAACGGCCTGGTGCTAGCTGGAATCAAGCCCTGACTGATCGATCCACTAGAGCGATCACCCGGCTGCTGGGTCGAGGAGCTGCCGGCTGTGCTTTGGAGCCTTCGCACCACCCCAAATAGATCAACCGGCTTCACCCCGTTCTTCCTCACCTACAGATCATAAGCAGTTCTCACGGAGGACATCGAGTTCGACTCACCCCACAAGATCCTTTACACGGAGAAGGAGAACCAGGAGGCAATGGAGGATAGCATGGACCTCCTCGAAGAAGCCTGATGATCCACAAGTATTGGGGGTGTATCGTAGTAATTTTGATAAATAGGAGTGTCGATCCCAACAAGGAGCAGAAGGTGCTGAACAGTGGTATGGAGTAGGAAATCCCTGTGAATACTTAGCAAACGGATTTTTAGTGGTTTTCTGACAAGGCAACAAAACAAGGATCAATTAACAAAGGTAAAGAACAAATGGAACAAGTGGCCCAATCCTTTCTTACCAAAGCACAAGCCGGTGGAAATACTTATAAGGACCAAACGTTCTCAAGGACACATGGGAATTCTGTCAAGTGCTTTCGCTTCAAATAGCTGAGTACTCTTCTCTGGTGTTGTAAGTGTTGTGTGGGTGAACCTATGCTAATGTACCAACCGTACTTGGACTAATACATACTTGTGATTAAACCCCCTGCAAACATCCGTAACTATAGGAAAGTAATTAAGATATAAATCTAACCACAGCCTTAAACTCTGAGATCCTACGCTCCCTTGTGCAAAGGTGTCCTAATGGGGGTTCAGGTTTCTGTCACTCTGGCAACCCCACAATTAGTAGCCAAATACACAATGCACCCCCCTAGGCCCATAAATGGTGAAGTGTCATGTAGTCGACGTTCACATGATACCACTAGAATAATAGCACCACAACTTAAATACTAAACCATTGAATAATAAGTCATCCCAGATTCACTACTAACAACATGAATTCTCTCATGTCCTCAAGAACTAAACGAACTACTCACAAGACATCATGTGGATTAAGATAAAAGATGATATGTTAATGGATAACAATCTGAACATAAACAATAATCCAATGGTTCCACTTACAAGCATCAACTACAATAGTAATCAACACTGGGAAAGTTTCCCCTAATGAACTAAGGCATATCCAACACAATTGTTACAGCGGGATGGAGTGGTGATGATGGTTCCAGTGGACATGATGGTGTGGATGATGATGATGATCCCGATGAAGCCTAGCTTGATGATGGTATTGATGTCGATGGTCTCCCCTCTTCGGGAAGGAATTCCCCCGGCAGAAATCTATCTGCCGGAGAGATATTTCTCTCTCGGTGTTTTCCGCCCCCCCCCCCCTCCCCAGATGCGGCGGAAATCTATCTGTGGTCGCTCTCTGAGGCTTAGGGTTCTGTAGGGAAGATATAGGCGAAAGGGCGGAGTCGGAGGCCGGGCAGGTGGGCCACACCTGCCCTAGGCGCAGGGTCAGGTGGGCTCGCGCCTAGGGGGTGTGGCCCCCCTGAGGCCCTTCTTCGTCCCTCTTTCTGGCTCCCTCATTCTTTTGGAGAAATAATGTGTTTCCTTATTTTTCTGGTATTTTTCTGATCTTTGCAAAATTGCACCGAAATGCCTTCTTTTCCATCAGAATCCAGACTCTGGCAGTCCATCCTCCAAGAATCATCCAACATGCATAAACAGATGAAAAAGCCATAAGTAATACCTCATAATAAGACAAATATCAATGAATAGAGGTAAATTATGATATAGAATGGTGATGAAAATTTGGCGTATCAAAGCCCGCGAACTGGCCTTGTCCATATTGGCCATCTACCAACAAGGGTTGCGCCGGTATCACTCCAATCACATCCGGCCCGTGACATTCCGGGAGGGCGACCTGGTGCTCTGGCTGATACAAGACACGAAGGGCATTTACAAAACTTCCCCTCCATGGTAGGGCCCCTTCATCATCAGCAAGGCGCTGCACAACAACTCCTACTACATCATCGACGCGCAGCAGCCGTGCAAGAATAAGATGGACAAGTCGGACGAGGAGACGGAGCGGCCGTGGAATGCAGACCTACTCTGACCATTTTATACTTAGTCGCAAAAATCAGTGTATGTATCCAGAATCCTGAAGGAATGAAAGATATGGAACCCCGTGTGACACTCGGGGGCTCCTTGCCAGACATTCTGTTGTTATTTGCTTTCCGATTAAAACCTGCAGCGTTTTTTCCGGCGCCGGTAACCCCTACCCGGGGGCTCGCCGGTTAGCCCGTCCTACCAATTCTATAAGCCGACTGAGTAGTGTGCGACGATGCCAGAGGCCCACTCTTCGTCTCAGCTACAGACCGCAACCCGGCTATCTGGCTAGCAAGAGCAAAATCCTGAGGACATCCCACACGAAAAACGGTGAAAGATGCGTCAGATCGTACATTCGGGCCATGTGCCCAGTTGGTATTTCCCGGCTACGAAGCCTCTAGTACCGTGCAGAAATGTATTGTCAGCTCCCTTAGGTTCCGGCTCCAGACCGCAACCCGGTTGTCTGGCAAGGTGCAGCGTAAACAACATTGTGCATGAGAAAGCGGCTAAGTGTCCAGAAAATCAAGAGCTAGTTTTCGAAAAGTAAAAAAATTCTAGTCAAATGGTAAAAACAAAATGACAACGTATTGATAAGGAATCATTCTTGTGTGTTTCTTTTTTGCACAAATCGCACCGAGCCGGAAATCAAAAGCAGGGAAGATTCGAAGCACCTATCTGCGGTAGCCACTCTAAATCTCGGGGGCTACACCCAGTGGGTGCGCTGACGCGCCCCCACTGGAAGCGTGCTGCGTCCGGCTGAAGGGTTTGTCAGCCGGACAGAGAGAAAGGACAAAGCTAGACAGAACGCAAAGGAGCCACCCGTCCTGTTCAACCAGGCACCGCCAGTCGGGCGCGTTAGGAAGATCTACCCAGAAAGAGGAAAGATAGAAAGAGGAAAGAAAGAAAAAGATAGAGGGGGGAAAGAAGAGATAAGATAAGGAAAGTAATAGAGAAAAAGGTCTAGGGAGCAACCGGACATACATAGTCGGATTGCGGTGCATCTTCCCCGATCCGGCTACGCGAGTGGCAGTCGGGAAGGCAAGGTGGAAGGGAAGATCGTCGCCAAGCCAGAAGTAGCAGAACGCAAGTGAAGGTTCTCAAAAGAACAAGACGAAAAGCAAGATAAAACCGGCTGGAGTGGACCAGCCGGAAAAGATAGTCGACCAAGGCATAAAGATAATTAAACGGCGGAGGACAAAGCCCTCGCATATCCATATTGTTTACCAACACAAGTACCAAAAGCTAACGTTATCTACAATTACGCCCGGCATCCTGGGTCTTCTTCTTCAAGCAGCCAGGGCCTTGCCGTGGGGAGCGGCCGAGCCGGCCCCGCCCGATTGGGAAGACGCCTCCGTGCTTCCCTCGCTGTCCGTGAGCACTTCGTTGATGTCGTCATAGCCAGTGATCGTGATGGCGACGGAGCGGAGCCCTGTGTAGCCTTGGCGCACGGCGGCAAGATCCACGCCGGCTCGGAAGCCGTCCACCAGCTTGTTGAGCTAGGAATCCTTGTTCCAGGAGAACATAAGGGTCAGCGCCATTTTGGAGCCGACATGGGCGGCCAGGTCACGCAGCCGGTCGATGGCATTCGGCGCGTCACCCAGCTTGATTGCCAAGGCCCCCATGGTCTCCAGCAGGAGCTCTCCTGGGAAGATGAGGTTGTGGATGCCGGCTGCAGCCTTGCGCGGGTTGGCGGCGTCCTCCCCGAGCTGTTCCACCAAGTCCTGGATGGCAGCCTTCTCACCCGGTCGTAGGCAAGGGCACCTACTTGGGGGTAGAAGCCTTGTGATCAGAAGAGGAAAGTCAAAAGAGCAGCCTGGCAAAAAGCAGTCGGAGGAACAAAAAAGAAAAGGCAGGAAACTCACCCTTGGCAACGAGGCCGATGTCCATCAGCTCCCCGTCGAGGAACTCGGAGTGCTCCTTCAGTCGGGTGGCCCCCCTATCCAGGAGGTCAAATGCAGTGGCCCGGCTGGCGAGGGTGGCCTCCAGCTGATTTACCTTGGAGTGCCACTCCTTGTTCTGGAGCCAGAGCACGACATTGTCCCGTCTGAGGCGCCTGTTGGAGCGTTTCAGCCGGTCAATTTCGCGATGTGCGCAGACCATGACGGCTGCAGCAGGTGAAAAAGGGCGCAAGTGAGAAGATAGCCGGAATCAAAACAAAACAAAAAGGAACGCAAGAGAGGAAGTGCAGAAGAAAACTTACTTCGCGCAGTCCCTCACGCCGCCGCCAGCTGCTTCGTGGCTTCCTCGTTGGCGCCAGCCAGCGTCGCCCGGAGTTGCTTGCACTCCTGGATCCCGACCTCGAGGTTCACCTCGAGGGTCTACAGGGAAGCCCCCGCCTCCACCTGCAGCAGTGCCAGCGGTCCGGCTAGAGCAGCCAGGGCATCGCGTATGGCCGCCTGCCACTTCACCGTCACCTCCTCGTCGGAGTCGACATCCTCCATGATCACTGTCTCCTTGCCGGCGCACGAGCCCCCCCGCACCGGCTGACGAGCCCCCACTCGGGCTTGAGGGACATGGGCGGCCAGGTCACGCAGCCGGTCGATGGCATTCGGCGCGTCACCCAGCTTGATTGCCAAGGCCCCCATGGTCTCCAGCAGGAGCTCTCCTGGGAAGATGAGGTTGTGGATGCCGGCTGCAGCCTTGCGCGGGTTGGCGGCGTCCTCCCCGAGCTGTTCCACCAAGTCCTGGATGGCAGCCTTCTCACCCGGTGCAACCTGTTGCACCCGGTAGTAGGCAAGGGCACCTACTTGGGGGTAGAAGCCTTGTGATCAGAAGAGGAAAGTCAAAAGAGCAGCCTGGCAAAAAGCAGTCGGACGGAACAAAAAAGAAAAGGCAGGAAACTCACCCTTGGCAACGAGGCCGATGTCCATCAGCTCCCCGTCGAGGAACTCGGAGTGCTCCTTCAGTCGGGTGGCCCCCCTATCCAGGTGGTCAAATGCAGTGGCCCGGCTGGCGAGGGTGGCCTCCAGCTGATTTACCTTGGAGTGCCACTCCTTGTTCTGGAGCCAGAGCACGACATTGTCCCGTCTGAGGCGCCTGTTGGAGCGTTTCAGCCGGTCAATTTCGCGATGTGCGCAGACCATGACGGCTGCAGCAGGTGAAAAAGGGCGCAAGTGAGAAGATAGCCGGAATCAAAACAAAACAAAAAGGAACGCAAGAGAGGAAGTGCAGAAGAAAACTTACTTCGCGCAGTCCCTCACGCCGCCGCCAGCTGCTTCGTGGCTTCCTCGTTGGCGCCAGCCATCGTCGCCCGGAGTTGCTTGCACTCCTGGATCCCGACCTCGAGGTTCACCTCGAGGGTCTACAGGGAAGCCCCCGCCTCCACCGGCAGCGGTGCCAGCGGTCCGGCTAGAGCAGCCAGGGCATCGCGTATGGCCGCCTGCCACTGCACCGTCACCTCCTCGTCGGAGTCGACATCCTCCATGATCACTGTCTCCTTGCCGGCGCACGAGCCCCCCCGCACCGGCTGACGAGCCCCCACTCGGGCTTGAGGTCGCATCCGGTTGACTCACCGTGCGCTCGGGCGCGACGGGAGTCGACTGGGCCACGGTCGCCAGCTCTGGTGGGGGCACGGTCTCTGTCGTGGGAGGCGGAGCAGCCATCGAAGGGGAATCCGGCTGGGGAGGAGGATCGCGAGGTGGCGAGGCAGAGGGCGCGCTGCGAACCGGGCTTGTAGCGAAGGAAAGAACGGAGCTGCGAAAGAAAGGCAAGATTAAGACAGGAAGAAAAGGCAAATACGAGAAGAAGAAAGAGCAATAAAGAGAACAATGCAAGAAAGTTACCCCTACACCACGGGTGCGGACCTCTTCTGGCCACCCATGGTCCGTCCAGGGCACGGAGGAACCCCCACCCAGCTACGCTTCACATCCGGGTCTTCAGTCGCGGCGGCGCTGCTCGAGGAGCCCTCACTGGCATGCTTCCGGGTAGGCTTGGGCGGCGCGGTGCCATCGCTCTCTTCTGGCGCGGGGCCGTGCGGGTCCTCCACCGCCTCATCACCACGGCTAGGGAAGAATCCCTCCTTGCCATCCGAACCCTCACCGCTGGTCCGGCGCGGGCATGGCTTGGAGAGGTCGGCGGTGAAGACCTGGAGGGGCACGTCGCCCTCTTCCCGGAGGATGCAGGGGAAAATCTGCAAGGAAAGATGGAAGTCAGGGCCAGATAAGGTGGTTTAACTAGATAATGCAAGAGCGAAAGGAGGAATAATAAAAGGAGCAAGTGCACTTACCCGGGGTGCGCGATTCTCGCGCGTGTAACGAACCAGACCAAAGCTCCAGTCATCCTTGATCTTCTCCTTGGTGATCATCCACACCCACTCGTAGAGATTGGTGAATGGGGGGTCACAGCGGGAGAGCCGGTTCGGGTCGAGCCACACGGAGTAGTAGCACATATTGTGCGCTCGCTGCTGCAGTGGCATCATTAGCTGGCTAGCCCAGCTCAGCGTCACATCGACGCCGGTTAGGCCAGCCGTGACCAGCCCCCTCATCTGCTGGAGAAGCTCGTCCGACTCCGCCTTGGCGCCGAACACTTTCTCCTCCCAGTGCGCCCGGGTGGACTCCGTGTCCTGGAAGGCCGGGAGGTTCAAGAGGTCTTCAGACCCCAAGTTCTGTACATAGAAGTACGTTTGCTACCACAGTTTAACCGTGCCATTCATATTGAACTTGGAGTATCCGGTTTGCGTGCGGGAGTAGATGGATGCGCCGCCGCAGGGCACGAGCGGCCCTTTGGCGTACTACACCTGTGGCCGGATCAGGAAGAGCCGACAGAAGAGCCCGAGATTCGGCTAGTTCCCGAGGTAGCATTCGCAAAATTCTATGAAATGGTCCAGAATGCCGATTTCATTCGTCCCGAGATGGTGGAGATGGAGATCAAAATGGGCGAGGAAGGAGAGGAAGAAGGAGCTAGCAGGAAAGTCCAGGCCGTGCACCAGGTGCGCGAGGAAAACGACGCGCTCGCCGGGTTGAGGAGCCGGCGAGACTTCGCCGGCCGGGGCGAGGCGGACACCGACCTCGCCGGCGGTATTTCTCCACCTGCGCCTCCATCACGGAGGAGCCGCACCAGGCACCTCAACTTTCTGCCATGGCGACGGCGGCAAAGCACGAGGGAGAGGAAGAAGGAGGAGGAGAAGGGGAAATGCGGGCGCCGAAAGAGTGATGGTTGCCCGTCGCTCCGGCAAGAGGATGGCAGGCGGCGCGGGCGGAGCGGGGCAGCGCGAGCTCGCCGGCGGCGCAAGAACAAGG
This sequence comes from Avena longiglumis, assembly GCA_030063025.1. NCBI lineage: Eukaryota > Viridiplantae > Streptophyta > Magnoliopsida > Poales > Poaceae > Avena > Avena longiglumis. The sequence goes on from CP125978.1 coordinate 154,417,501, forward strand.
CGGAGGTAGAGAGTAGAGCGGAGGCGCGGCATCGAGAGCAAGGAAGAAGGGCTCAAATGGTGTGTAGGGGGCGGAGGGGCGCCACGGTCGCTACTTAAAGAGGCCAGGAAGCAAACCGCCGGCTCGCCACGTGGCGGCCCCCCATAGCCCCAGCCACGGCCGGATCCTTTCTGACGGCGCACAACGCACATAAGATCCCACACACGGGAGACGAGGCGCTGACAGCGGTTCTCGAGGCAACGGGAGACACGGCCCTTCGATGCACGTCCTCCCACGACCATCATTGTGGCGTGGCTGACGTTAGTGATGACGCAGCCGGGCAGTTCAACCGCCAATTTTCAACCGGCAAAAATTTCAAACTAGCTTTTTGAGCCCACGCACATTTCACCTAAGGGTGGAATCTACGCGCGCTCGGGGGCTAGTGTCGGGGGGGATCACCCCCGGTAGGCTAACCGGACAAGATACAAGAGCAACAACCCGCCAGCCGGCTGGGCAGCCAGACGCAAAAACTCAAAGACATATCAGAAGGAAGGCCAAGCGAAGACCAAACTGGCGAACCAGTCAGCCGGATAAGAATCATCACCAAGGGAAGCTAGCCAGCTGGATCATGCCATTCAGATAGGGCAAGATAGACCAAGACCGAACCAGCAGAATCATCAACCGGATAAGACGAGCAAAGGCAGAAGACTGGCATAATGGAACCAACCACCCGGCCCAGAAGGATCAGCCGGCTAGGCCACCCTAGGCAGTCACTCAAGATAGGCAAGGTACAAGATGACGTAGAGTACAGTGTGCAGTACGCGCAGGATGATGGACAAGACAGAAAGGAGACTCAGACACTCGGCCCATACCGACGACTTTACCGATGACGGTTGTAATAGTGACATTAGGTGGCACTGTGCATAACTACCCGCACGGCGGCCACTGTAGACGACATGGCGGCATGGGCTTGACTGTGGGTACACACCCTCCATGCCGGCCACTATAGATGACCTAGCCGGTTGGGGCCAGCCTGTGGGACCCGCCAGTCGGCCAGGCCGTTGCCCATGCCGCCTGGGCCTATATAAGGGGCGGAAGAGGCAACATAGCGAGGGTTGGACTCTCATTTATTGCTAGCTAGGCCCTATACAGCTCGAGGATCCTTGTAGTTCTTTGTGTGCACCCATATAGTCAGATCGGCAGGAGTAGGAGCTTTACCTCACCCCGAGGGCTCCGAACCTGGGTACTTCTTGTGTCCCCGACGCTTGCTGGTGCCCAATCCGGCCTGTGTACGCCGTCGCTCGCTTCCTTGCTTGCTCGCACACCTCTATCTAGCCTTCTTAGGCTCTGCCATTTCCATAACAACGACAGGGAGCCTCCAATTGAGTTGTAGAAAAGTGCTCCAACCTTCTGAGAGGTTCTGGATTGCCATCGACAAGCGCACCGATAGTGGATGTATGAATCGATCCCGTTGGGGTGAGATTCACAGGAGAACAAGGGAGACCTTTTGTGGCGTTGGTGGTTTGAAACCACCCCCTCTCCAAACAATACGTACTCCATTGTTGGGAGGAACTCGGTAAAACATCATTGTCTCTGCATGCCTCGGTTATCTCTATATTCGAGCTCTTTGTTGGGGATATGCTATATGGCTATCCTTATAGCATGTCTCTTATCTGGATAACCCGGGTGGCCCACAGTTGGTATCATGGCCCATGGCTTGCTGGGCGGCCCAGTTAGATGGATCCAGAAGGGAGGTCCGTGCCGGATAAAGGAAGGCTACGGTTGGTGCCACCGACGTACTCGGAGCCTTGGAATACAAGACACACAAGACTAGTAATAGACGGTGTAAGACTTTGTAACCTGTTCGGACCTGGCGACTATAACCCTAGGACCTGGCGACTATATAAGTCGGGCCTATGGGAGCCTTTAGGGTACAAGTAATATATATTCATACAACCTCGCACAGCGAACCTATCTCTGTAAGTCGACGTATTGCCCTTATAGTGATTTATAGCAGGAGTAGGATTCCTCCACCGTCGTGGGATCTGAACCTGGGTAAGCTGTGTTACCTCGTACCCGTCAACCGTCCGCCTTCCCCCACGTCTCTAAACACGCACTGTGAGGACCCCTCCATGGCGTACTCGTTGGCAATACCACGACTGTTGGCTCCCACCGTGGGGCAAGAGGTGCTTCAGGCTCTCCAGTGGGCAAGGACCAAGATCATCGCGGGAATCGGCAAGACCGTAGCCATCGGTCGGGTTCTCTTCTCCGGCAACATTCCGATCGTCCCTCCTGACGAGTTCTGGATCCCGGAGAAGACGAACCATACGTGGTGCTCGATCATTCCTATCGGAGACATCCACCTCTTCATTAGCGAAACCGACTCGGGCACTAGTTCCCTGGGAGTCGGAGGAGCATCAAGGCCCGCATGGACCGCCTACGGGCAGGATACGTTCACGGAAGGATCGATGTCGGATCTCTCTTCGGAGTTTGCCGACAAAGATCGGAAAAATTCAAGGCCCACCCAAACCGCCCCTGTGCAGGATATAAAGGTGGAAGATCACTGCAAGTCCGCCGGCTTCGCCCGTGCGTCTGGACAGCAGAGATACAAGTTTGTCGGCGTGGTTACCATATTTGACCTAGCACATTGCGTTCAGAGAGAGGGTGAAAACCCCCGTGATTACCTGGACAGGTGGCTCCGTATACGAGCCGATCTGGACCACTACCCTAATGATGATACTATGTATCACTTTGTGGAAGGACTGTACCATGACACGCTTCTCCGACATTCTCTACGACGGCAGCAGGCGTCAGGCCGCCTTACCTTCGAAGGCATGGTGCACACCGTCAACAAATACACGGAGGCCGAAGCAGCAGCTCAGACAGCGCTTGCGCTCATTGACGGAGCCCCTCCGATTCAGCCACCACCACCGCCTCCGGCCGCCATCGTCGTAGCAGCACCGCCACCTCCAGTCATCGTCTCTACCGTTGCACCTCCACCCCCCGTCATCGAGGAAGTCCTGGCACCCTCGACTATGTGATTGACGCCCTCTATGCCGACTTCAGTGCAGATTTGGAGGAGATAGATTTCAGTCCAGAAGAGCTAGACTCCGCTATGCAGGAGATGGAGGAGGAGTATACACGCGACGAGCAAGCCAACAACATCGTCGTACACGGAGGCCGAAGACCAACCCAGACGCGCTCCGCCTACGGCGCTGGACAAGGGGAAGATGCCACTTATTGCTGTCGGCGATGATCATGCAAAGGTCATGCTTCCTCCGCCCAACCCAGTGCAGCAGCCGCAGGAACTCGGCACCGGCCCGAGCAACAACAACACCGCAAACTTGCCGCCTCCGGCATCTACGTCTGCTGCTGCCCAAGTTACTCCAGCTGATAGAGTGATGTACGGCAATCTCCTCGTTGAGCCACTGACCGTAGCTCATATCTGGAATGTGACTCAGCTCGACGAAAAGCGCCAGCAGCTGCTGGAGGAAGCGCAGGCCATCGCGGAGCAAGGCGCTAAGCTAGATCGCGATCTAGTCAACGCGCAGAAGTCCATAGAGAAAGCTAGAGCAATGGAGGCCGAGGACAAGACTCTACTGCAACAGCATAAGGCCAAGAAAGCTCCGGCTTGCATCATCAACGATCCTGGTGTACGGCGAAATCTAGGATGGGCTCCCTCGAAGCTGGCACTGGCCAAGACATACATTGATAGTGAAGGCAAACATGTGATGCCCACCCCACTCCTTAACCTCGCCATCGCCAAGACCCTTCTGGAGCAGGATAGATCGCCCGAGGCAGTGGAACAGGTCTATGACCTAGTGGCCAAGGCGGTGAAGCAGCAGGAAAAGTCCACCTCTCAGAGGATTGAGTCCGACCCAGTGCTTTGCCAGTCTAGCCAGTATAAGCCGCCAAAGGGACAGATCTCCTCTTGATGTCGAGTCCCAGATGGGTTCATCCGAACGAAGACGGAGGGATGCGCGCAACAGGAAGGATACTATCCCCATATTCTGACCACGGAGAAAAGGCCCGACCTCGTCGCCCATAGCCACCGCCCCGATCCCCCCGACATCGCGAAGATTCCAAGGCTCACCATCATACAGATATGCCCCCGCCAAGGCAGTGCGGCATCGTCATCCGTGACAACACGGAGTAGACCCGTCATGACGGAGAGCGCAACCAAGGACACAAGAGCAGGTCACTCCATGACCCTCCGCGTCCGACAAGCAACCAAGACAGGCGCGAGGCGTCGCAGGAGGGTAACAGCAAGAAAGCTAACCCACCGCCACCTCCGCCTCCATCGCCACCTAGCAGTCACCATGGCGGAGGAGGTTCGCGTCGTTCACGCAGCCCATCCTCTGTTGAAAAGAAGAAGAAGAACCCGGAGCCATACGATGGGCGTTCGCGGATCGATAAGATCCATGAGGCCCGAGAAGGACCATACCTGGGACCACGTTGTTTTGGACCTGCAATACGGTCCGCAACTTACCCCAAAGGTTTACGGATTGACAAGACCATCAAGCCCTATGACGGCACCACCAAGCCAGCCACATGGTTGCAGGACTACGGCAACGCGGTGGAGATTGCCGGAGGCAACCCCAACGTCGCCGTCAAGTACCACCCGTTAATGTTGGCAGGCACGGCCCATCAATGGATTGATGACTTGCCGCAGAAATCCATCTACAATTGGTTGGAAATGCAAGAAGCGTTCACCAAGAACTTTGAGGGTATATACAAGCGTCCCTGCACTGTTGGCGATGTACAGCGGTGCGTGCAAGAGAAAGACGAGACATCTCGCGCCTACCTCTCCCGCTGGCTAGATATGAAGAATTCCTGCGCAGGGGTGCATGCTCAGACCACCATGGCCGCCTTCATCGATGGGTTGGAAAGGGGCACGTTGCTCCGACATAAGCTGAAGCGCTTGTAGGACAATCACCAGCTTGACTTGAACCAGATGGTTCAGTTGGCTAGTGAGTTCGCAGCTGCCGACAACGGTGCTCGCGGCTCCTTGCCAGCAACGGCCATTCCAACTCAAGCTCGGAGGAACAGCAGTACAAAGCGCAAAACTGCCCTAGAAGAAAAGCAATCCACCGACATGGTCGCTATGACTTTTGCAGGACAAGGTGATGGCGGACAACGTGGCCGAGGACGGGGAGCTGGTCGTGGACAGCAGAGAGGAAGTGAAACTACCTCGGCGCCGCTCCGTGTTCCCCAAACGTACGAGGAGTACCGCGATATGACGTGCCTCGTACACCTCGATGTCAACGGCAGGGCCACCCATACCAATCGACACTACAAGTTCGTCAATGACCTCAAGGAAGACCCGGAGTCCGGCTACAATCAAAGTCGGAAGAACATACCGCGAGGCAAGGGCAAAGGGAAGAAGAAGGAGGAGGAATCCAAGGATTCAAGTGACATGGACGTGGACGTTGACCCCAAGCACGCCGCCAAGAACGACGACATGGGGAAGAACCCCTTCGCGAAGAAGGCACCAGTCTACCACACTTTCCTTGGCACCCCCACCGTCCGACAACAGAAGACCTCTCTAAGGATCCTGATGGCTACTCTACCCCCAGTTCCCCAGTACCTGTGCTAGTCGGAGGTTCCAATAACTTGGGACAGGATGGACCACCCAGACCTTATTCCTACGGAGAACCAATACGCCATGGTCATCAACCCCTTGATTGACGGCGTGGAGTTCACCAAATGCATGGTGGATAGTGGAAGCAGCATCAACATCATATACATGGATACACTACAGAAGATGAACTTGACGGAGGCAAACCTAAGGCGTACCAACACCATCTTCCACGGTGTAGTTCCTGGTCGGGAGGCTCGGTCCCTTGGGTGCATCACACTTCAAGTCGCTTTTGGTGATGTTAATAATTACCGCCAAGAACGCATGACCTTTGAGGTGGTCCCCTTCAAGAGCGTGTACCACGTCATATTTGGTCGTGACATATTCCACACGTTCATGGCCAAGCCATGCTTCGTCTACAACAAACTCAAGATACCCGGACCAAACGGTGTCATCACCGTATCTGAAAGCTTTACCAAGGCAAGGGACTGCGAGATTAATGAAGCAGCCTTCGCGGAAGCTGTCCTCTACAACGAAGAATTCAAAGAGATCTAGAGAAAGGTCGATGACTTAGAGATGCCCACGTCGAAGAAACAGATCTCCGACTCCGCTCCTGCATTCAAGGCCGCCATTGAGACCAAGCCGGTGGAACTTGTGGTAGGCGATGCCTCCAAGACCACCGCCATTGGGACAAACCAGGATCCCAAATAGGAAAGTGCGCTTGTCGAGTTCCTCCGTGAGAATAGGGACATCTTTTCCTGGCAACCTGCCAACATGAAAGGTGTACCTAGGGAACTTGCCGAGCACAGCTTAAACATTGATCCAAAATCCAAACCAGTGAAGCAACCTCTACGACGTTTTGGAGATGAGAAGAGACGCTCCATTAGCAAAGAGATATCTAGGTTACTTAAGGCTAGTTTTATTCGAGAAGTCCTTCACACCCAATGGGTGGACAATCATGTACTTGTCCCCAAAAAGGGAACCAATGAATTAAGAATGTGCGTTGATTACACCGGCTTGAACAAAGCATGTCCCAAAGATCCGTTTGCTTTGCCTCGCATTGACCAAGTCATTGACTCGATGGCTGGCTCGGAACATTTATGTTTTCTCGATGCATACTCAGGATACCACCAGATCAAGATGAGGAAGTCGGACCAATTGTCCACTTCGTTCACTACCCCATACGACACGTTTTAATATGTTATGATGCCCTTTGGGCTGAAAAACGCAGGTGCTACGTACCAGCGGACAATGCAACATTGCCTTCACGACCAAATTGGTCGGAACTTTCACGCCTATGTTGAAAATATCGCAGTGATGTCTAAAAAGTTAAATGACTTAATCTCCAACTTAAAAGAAACCTTTGATAATCTCCGGAAATACAACATGATGCTTAAACCTAAGAAGTCCGTCTTCGGGGTTCCAGCCAGCAAATTGTTGGGTTTCATCGTTTACCAGCGTGGAATCGAGGTCAAACCGGAGAAAATCAAGGCCATCTTACACATAAACCGTCTGACATGCCTAAAGGACATTCAACGACTAACAGGTTGTGTTGCAGCAGTTAGTCGGTTCGTCAGCCGACTTGGAGAGAAGGCTCTGCCGCTATACAAGTTGCTGAAGAAGGCGGACAAATTCACGTGGACGGACGAAGAAGATGCAGAATTGAAGCAACTCAAGGATATTCTTTCCTCAGCGCCCATCCGTCAGCACCCGAGCCTGGAGAGCCTATGTTACTTTACATGGCAACAACCAACCGGGTAATCAGCATCGTCGTCGTGGTAGAGCGGAAGGAACCAGGCTATGAGCATGGAGTTCAATGGCCAGTTTATTATATAAGCGAGGTCTTGACGGAGTCCAAGCAGCGTTACCCACACTACCAGAAGATAGCTTATGGAGTATTCCTTGCTTCTCGCAAGCTGAGGCATTACTTTCAGGAGCACCCAATCATAGTAGTGAGCAAGACTCCACTGTACGACATCATTAACAACAGCGACGCTACAGGAAGGTTCGCGAAGTGGGGCATCGAACTTGCCGCCTTCGAGATCACCTACAAGCGACGCGATGCTATCAAGTCGCAAGCCTTGGCGGATTTTATTGTAGATTGGACAGAAATGCCCGATGCTACTCTGTTGCCAGAACCAGAGTACTGGGTGATGTACTTTGACGGATCAAAGGTGCTCAACGGCTCGGGGGTTGGTGTATTGCTACAGTCACCAATTGGCTACAAGCTACACTATGTTCTGCAGATCCACTTCGAGGCTACAAACAACATGGTGGAGTATGAAGCACTCATTCATGGATTACGCGTAGCCAAGGATATTGGCATCAAGCTCATTGTTTGCTGTGGAGATTCCGACTTGGTTGCCCAGAAGGTGGATGGCACCTGGAACGCGCGGAACCCTATATCGAGACAAAGTGGACAAGATAGCCAAGAGCTTCTTGGGCTACGAAGTCAAGTATGTACCTAGGGAGCAAAATGAGGCGGCTGATCTACTGTCTAAGCTTGGATCAGGGTGCAAATGAATTCCGCCAGGAGTTTTCCTAGAGCATCTACGCACACCATCCGTGAAGGGAGCCGACATCGACAACCCGGATCGAGTTGACTCTTTCGTCAACATGGTGGCAAAGGTCCCTCCGGCTTGGACAAAACCGTTCATGGAATATCTTGAACACGGAACTTTGCCCGACGACGAGGTCGAAAGACGGCAAAAAGTATGACAAGCAAAGGGTTATACCATAATCAATGGACAACTCTACAAAATGAGCACTACTGGTGTATACCTAAAGTGTGTTTCCCAGCTAGAAGGTATGGAAATCCTACGCGAAATCCATCTCGGAGATTGCGGGCATCACGCCGCTCCTCGATCGTTGGTCGCGAAAGCCTTCCGGCAAGGATTCTACTGGCTGACTATGAAGGCGGACGCCGACAAGATGGTTGAGACATGCATGGGATGCCAGTATTATGCCCGAAAACCACATGTTCCTGCTGAAGAATTGCAAACAATACCAATAACTTGGCCGTTTGCAGTCTGGGGGCTAGACATGGTTGGACCGTTACAAACGGCACCATGTGGGTTTACACATCTGCTTGTAGTAGTTGATAAATTCACTAAATGGATAGAAGCTAAACCCATTAGAAAGCTTGATGGGGAAACTGCCCTCAGGTTTGTCCGGGATCTAGTGGTGAGATTTGGTCTCCCACATAGCATTATCACCGACAACGGCAGCAACTTGTCACTCGAAGAAGTGGAGGCTTATTGTTGGGATAAGGGCATCCGAATTAAACTTGCATCTGTGGCACACCCACAATCCAATGCTCAGGTTGAGCGAGCCAATGGATTAATTCTGCAGGGGATCAAGCCACGTCTTGAGGCACCGCTACATAGAGCAGCTGGAGCCTGGGCGGAAGAATTGCCATCTGTGCTGTGGAGTTTACGAACTATACCCAACAGGTCCACCGGCTACACCCCTTATTTCATGGTATATGGAGTAGAAGCCAACCTACCTTCCGACATATTCACGATGCACCAAGGGTTGCCGCCTATGACGAAGATAACGCTGAAGAATCCAGACGCCACGATGTGGACCTTCTCGAGGAGGAGCGCATTTTAGCATGCCAAAGATCTGCCATCTACCAGCAGAAGCTATGCAGCTATCATAGTCACCGCGTTCGGCATCGCTCATTTAAAGAGGGAGATTTGGTGCTCCGACTTAAGCAGAAGAAGTCACACAAGTTATCCCCGCCATGGGAAGGACCATTAATCATAAGCAAGGCGCTACTCAATGGGTCTTACTACCTCGTTGACAATCGTGAACTGAAGGATAGACCCAACAAGGATCATAAGAGTAAGCAACGTGACCCAGATGATGACTACCCGGAGCTTGATCGGCCATGGAACATAGCACAGCTACGTCCTTTTTACACTTAGCATTTTTTATCTAATTTTATATCTCTTATATGATCAATGAAATAAAGCTCTCTGGTTCACTCATATTTATGAGTCTTTTACCTCCTTTAGTGTTCATTTTTGGATCATGTAAAACCTTTATGCACAAGTTTTGCGATTGCACTTGTGAAAATTCCGCCTCTGAAGTAGCTTAAGTTTTCTGGTCTACACGTTCTTTGTCGTTTTTATGTGGATTCTGGAGTAGTGACTTTTGACACTTATTGTCGGCGATTTTGTGCTTAGGTTATTGACGGTGCCATTGGGCATCATCACTTGAGCGCATGGTTCCGACAACGAGTCTTCCGACTCACGAAAGGTCAAGCATAAGAACCAGAGTAATGGATAAACCAGCACTTTCTTAAAAAATATATACATGATGGAAACTGATTCTTAAGTAGCAGGACATACAACATTGTTTTCCGTCTTAAGTTAAATACATAGTTTTTTCCGCATACACACCAAAGGTGAAACAAGTATTACAAGTTTTTTTTCATTCCTTTGGCGCAGGCGACTTGGAAGTAGCGTCATCAGCAGCAGGAGAACCACCCTCGAAGTCGGCGGTGTGAAGAGACTCGGAGGAGCTTTGGTTGCCGTCATCGATAGTATTCCTCGGCACGAAGACGTTGACGTCGACTAACTCGGCAACTCTGGTGTCATAGCCCGTGAGTGACGACAAGATGGATTCATGGTTAATATCCTTGCCATCGTCATCCACGTCGGGAATGCCAGAGGTCACCGTGTCGATGTCGGCATCTTTATAGTGTGCCTACACCATTGACAGCGCCAGCCCGTGCGCATGAAGCTTTCCGGCTTGTGATACGCTCGGGGTCTCGGCGCAATATCTCCGAGTACTTCGCCATAGAGTCCGATGCCTTGATGTTGATCTGGAGGGGCTTGGCAATCTCTTTTGCTTGCGCGATGGCGGTGTTGATGAAGTTGCTGGCAAGAACCATGCATTCCTTTGCTGGAGGAGGCGAACGGGTTAAACCCATAGGAGCTGCAAATTCTGACAAGGAGCACATGAGTTCAAAAGTTTAAAGTATCCAGACTATATGAATCCATGGCGGAGAAATCTTACTGAAGATGTTGGCCTCAACTTGCCAAAGGGTATCCGCCAAGGAGTCCTGTTCTTGTTGGAGGAGCTTGTATGCCTCATGATGGCGTTCATTCTGCTCATCGGTAGCTTTCTTCTGATCTCTTAATATCGAGATCTCCTCCTTCAAGCGGTTGATCTCCTCGGAGGCGGAGTCCTGCAGGACCTTCATTGACTCCTCATGCATTTTCAGCATGTACTTCCTCTCCTCCTTAAGGATTTTGTTCTTGCTATCCAGCTGCTGAATGTTCTTGGATTGCTCGACAATGTCCTTGGCCTTGGCAACATATTCTACAAAGTCGGAACAATTAAAGTACACAGTGAGTACTCGGAGAATATGGGCACAAAACCAAGTCGGAATGCGAAAAAAGAAAACAGAAGCTTGCTCTTGGTGATATGTTCCTTCAAGAAGGCAGTTTTACCCTTTTCAGCTTCCAATTCTACCCGCATCTTCTGATACTTGTCGTTCGCCATGCCCCTCTGAGCATTATCGTTATGTGGAAACAAGGAAAAAGTTAAACGTTTTTTGGTCTGCTTGGATCATCTAGCCGGAAATTTACCACCTAGACGCTCGGGGGCTACAGCGAGAGTTTTTTGACTTAGCAATATGCTTAGCTCTTCTTTAAAGCATCTAGTTGGAACTAATTTAGTTCTTGATTAGAATCTTGGGGGCTACAGTATAAAGTTTTTTAACTCGGATATATGCTTAGCTTTTCTTTAAGCATATAGTCAGAACTAATTCAGTTACAACTAGAGGCTTAGGGGCTACAGTATTGAAATTTATAAACACTACGTATGCTACTCTTAAATAATCTAGTCGGAATAATTCATTCCACCTAAATGCTTGTGGGCTACAGTGAGAAGTTTTCTACTTTAGTTACTCTTAGAGAATTCATACGCAAAGGCCTATGGTTTTCCGTCTAAATCTTTGGGGGCTACAGTGGGATACTCATATGAAATGAAAAAGGCAAATAAAACTTACAAGTGCAATGATCTTGAGATTGGTAGCGCTCTCGGCAAGCAGCTTGCCAAAGGATATGATGTTTCCTTGCAAGATATCTGCTTGTCGGAGGAGCTCCTCAATACCGCACGTCGAAGATGTCAGCGCTGCACCAGGAACCGAGTAGTGCTACCTGGCGTAAGTGTCGGATAGACTATCTTCGGGAACTCTATTGGTTTCTGGGGAGCGAGGCCGCCACTTTCGGCAGAAGTACCAGCTTCCACCGCCCCCTTACCGCTACCAATGGCATCCTTAGCCGGAGCTTCAGCCATTTGATGGGCGGCACTTTCCTGCGTCGCCTGCTTGCCGACAACAGCGAGCTCGGTAGAGGCGCCTGAGTCCACTTCCATGGCGGAAGGGCCAGATGCCTCCTTAGCTTGTGAGCTTGTCGGAGCGGAGGAAGGCTTGACTGAAGGAGTGATAGGGGCGATGACGGGAGATGCGTCACGATGCAGCATGTCCTTAATGGTTTTAGAAGCCCCAAATGTTTTGGAGGTCTTCTTCAAGCTGGTCGTGGCTTTCTTCTTGAAACGTACACAATGTATAAGTACAGGAACAAGACAGAAAAGTAGACAATGTCGGAGAAAAAGAGACTTACACAAGAGGGGGTGCTTTGGCAAAGGGAGCCCGATGGTCTTTCTTTTCTCCGCCTCCAGGGCGGTGGTAGTCTTTTTGGAGGCTCCACCCTCCGTCTTCTTCTTCTTGCCTCCATCGGCACCGTTAGAGCTGGAGCTCTTCCGCTTTCGCGCCACCGGAGCATCATCGTCGAACACGACAGTGACTTCCTTCATACTTGGGTCATACATTTGAGGAGCCATGCTGTCCTCATCTATGTTGCAAAGCTGTTAAGTGAAGAATCACCATGTTAGATGAGATGGTAGTTGCTAGACGGAAGAACTGGAGTATATGTCATACACGGAAAATAAGCAGTTACCTTTGGGCACTTGTCGTCTACGAACATGTTGTAGGTGATGGAGAAGCCACGCTTCTTGTCCTTTGCCTTGACGATGTCCTTGAGGCGAAGCTTGACGGAGTCACTCGAGAAGTTATCCACGGAGATGCGGAGGCTATCCCTTTTGTCGCTGGTATACTCGTGCATCAGCTTCGAGCGGTGCTACAGAGGTTGGATTCGCCTGATGAACCAGCACATGGCTAGGTCCAAGCCGGTCAAACTCGTCTCTACGAACCACTTTATACGCCTTATAGCGCGGGAAGCATCGATGTCGGAGGGAAGGGAGGCCTATGATCTCCATGTCGGGGCTTCAGCGGTGGCTCCATCAACGAAGTCCGGGTACGTTACTTCTCGGTTAGCCAAAGGATATCTGGACCGTAGAAGTAAGTGCGCTGCCAGTTTTTGCAGGACTCGTGGCCGACGATGTCGGGGAACCGCCGGCCAGGACGGATCTTGAAGCTTATGGTGCCACAATTCCTAAGTTCGTCCTTACTGGCTCCGGCTTCACGCTTGACGGTGAAGAAATACAAGAAGAGGTCTAGCCTAGGTTTAATCCCTAGGTAACCCTCGCAGAGCGCCGTGTAATTGCTAAGCGCTAGGATGCTATTGGGAGAGAGGTTTTGGGGCTGGACTCTATAGTGATTTAAGACGGAAAGGAAGAAGTTAGAGATGGGCAGGGAGACGCCACGTACCAATTGGGCTTTGAGGTACACCTTTTCTCCGTCTGGGGAGAAGGTGTCACTTTGTCGGTCGGCGCCGCCCGCCAGGCGAGCCCCTCCGTCGCAGGAAGGTAACCTTCGGCGGTCACCTCCTTGATATCGCGGTCGATGATGTCCGAACCGCGCCAATCTCCCTTGTGGGAGTCGAGCTCCTTGTCACATCCCAAGATTTTCCAAATCTTGTTATGTGAAAAATAAATGAATAAAATAAAACTTTGTTGATTTTCAGGGTGAGAAGAAACTTTTTGAATTCAATTGAAAACCTTCAAACCTATTTGATCAAACAAATCCTAAAGTATTTGAAAATATAAAACAATTAATAAAGTTAAAAATATTTGGAATTACTATTTTGGATCTTTTAATAAAAAGATTTGGTTTTCAAATGAAAAGGTAGAAATATAAATAAGGATTATTTTATAGAGACAAATTAAACCTTGGCCAAGCTTTTGAAATAAAACATTTTGTTTTGATTAAAGGAGTAAAGGGTTATTTAAACAAAATAATGAGGATTTATTAATATCCAATTTTATTAAAAATAAAGGTTTTACCATTTTAATTAAAACATCAAAACTTGTTAAATTATTTTAAACAAGTTTTCCAAGTATTTTATATTTTCAAATAAAACCTACTGATTTGGTTTTGATAATATTTAGATTTCAAATGGAGTTTTTAATAAATCAAAACTAATTTGAATTAATAATTAGGGTCTATTTTATTTAATTATTAAATAGATCCTAAAAGAATAAAAATATTATTTTATTTTGGGACTTGGAATTGTGTTGTTAAACAGAACCAAAACTCAATGCAAAGTTTGGAGGAGTTTTGAATTGATTTGTTGTTTGAATTGTTTGATTAAATTTCAAAACAGAAAATCAAATTAGAAAAAGAAAAAGACTTTCAGAACAGAAAAAAATATGAAAACGGACTCGACCCAACCAGGCCAGCCCAACTAAGGCCCAACAGCCCACCTCACCCTCTCCCGCGAAGCGTTTTCTCTCACACACGAAACGACCCGCGCAGTGAATGACAATCGGGACCCACTCCTCCTCTCTCCCTCTCGCTGACGCTAGGCCCCACCGCCAGCTCACCTTCTTCCTCACCCACGCGATGACCACGCCGGGCGTTTCTGCTTGTTAATCCTCGGATCAATTCGCGTAATCACGCCAGTAATTCCTCCCCTCGTTTACTCTCGTTTTACCAGCACCCTCTCCCCCCTATTTACCCCAAACCAGCGCCACCAGAGAGCCACCAGGCTGCTCTAATTCCCTTTTGCACCGTCGCGGCTCCGACGCACTCCGGCGAAAAATACGGTGAGTACACGCCGCCCCCTCCTCTCTAGTTCACGCTCACTGGATCTCCATCACTTTGCGCATCCACTGACCCCAGCCACACTTCCTCTGGTGACCCAGAGCGTCGGCAACCACCTCGACTGAGCGCCGCCACGGTCTGCTTCAACTCCAGCGAGCAATAAACCGACAAACCAGCGTGCCCCTTTCCCTCTGGTGAGTTCTTTCACAACCTAGGAAACCTTGCGCACCCTCCTGACACGTTTACTTGATCAGTTGTGACCCAGACGCTCGCATTCGACCACGGCCGTGCGTACCCGTGCTAGAGAGCAACTCCGGCGAGAGATTGCCGACCCGTCCGTGCGCGCCCTGCCCTGCGACAACCACGTTGAGCATCAGCAAGCTTCGGCGATTCTGGTGAGCTACCCCTCTGTTCCCCTTGCTCCCTAAATCACTGACAACCGCACCGTCTGAGCGTGCCGCCGCCAACCACCGCCGCCAGCGCCGCCACTTTGTGGTCACATAGATCAGGGCCATTCGATTTAGATCGGACGCGTAGAAACAGGCGACTTAAGCGAAAGGGTAAGAACTGATCTGTGCCGCACGAACTCATTTGAATCCAACGCCTCACGTTGCTAATCCGCCCGAAGCGGTACCAACGAATAGGAAAGCGCCGCGTGTACCAGCTTTTGATTTAAAATAGAATTAGAATCTGATTTGTCTGCAAATTTGAAAAATCCATAACTTTAGTTCTACACGTCCAAATTTTGCAAACTTTATATCAATGGAATCAGTGGAACAAGCCCTAGCCAACCATGCACTTTGTTTAGTAAAAAGCTTCTGTTAAATTGTTTGTTTTTGCAGAAACATATGTATGCATGTTTAGGTCATAAAAATTATTCCAAAATGTTTTTGAGGATAAAATCTTTTGCAAACGGTGTGTTTTGAACCTACCGACCATAGGAAACACTTTGTGGTTTCAAAAATGTATTTGGTGAACCCTATAGAACTACTACTTTACTAAAGACATTTTCAAACCACATAAAATAATGACTTGGTTTAGAAAATGGTTTATAAAGTGAAATCTTTTGCAAATGACTTTGCCACTTTATAAAATGACCATTAGGTGTTTTCAAATGTTTATGACCCATTAGAAACCACTTTTACAAATAAAACAACCCTTTTGCATGCTTGCATGTATTGTTTTGTTTATTATTTTATGTGATGTTTTGCTTGAATGGTAGATTGAAATATTGTTTGCTTGATTGATTTGTAGTGACTTGAAGAGTGTGATTGTTGCAAAGATCAAGGAGTGAACTTATACCCTCTACCAAAAAGGCAAGTGATGCTTCATACCTTTGTCCCATTACTTTCACTATGCATTAGTGATTTTTCTAAGTAAAACTTGCATGGAATTTTTGCTAAGTATAAACCATGCTATGGGAAATCCTAGTAGATGAAACCTTAGTAGAAATTTTCCTAAGTTAAGATTCCTAATACTATCAAGCTTATCTTAGCTAATAGAAAACAAGGGTGGAATATAAATTCACACTATGGAAAAATTTCTAAGTCTGAGGACTTGTGTTTTGTTAATAAAACAACTAAGTGAATGAATCACCTGGGTGGAATGGAAGGAATGGTTTGTGTTGAGTGGTTACCCAGGGGTTATACCTTGTGTATCTCACTTGTGGAAAGCCACCCAGGAACAAAGAGATTTGAGATGTCAAATGTTGGGAAGCTTCAAGTGCAACCACTTGGCATTATGGGCTCTGCCTGGATCATATAGGTTGCAATAACTTAGCCAAATGGACAGTTGGTGGTAGGGGAATGATAGGATGGAGCGCGTCCATTTGGTCTAAGGGAAGGCTTCTGAAAGATATTGTCTTGGTGAAACCAAGTCTTGTGGGGAAAGTGCACCACCTCTGCAGAGTGTAAAATCTAAGTACTTAGCCATGTCCCTGGTAAAGGACAATTTGAGCATCAAGACATGGAAGCTATCAAGAATCTCATCATCCAAATTTCTAAGTTAAAAACTTGTGGTTGAACAAGGGTTAAAGGATCTTCAATATTTTATTGGTAGATGCCTTGGGTGATTTTTGTCAAGCAAAAACTTAGAGTTTTCAAATGATAAGGAAAAATCTATTTTTGAGCAATGCAAGCCTAAAGCTCCACTTAGCCAAATGCATATAGATGATAGATTCCACTATACTACCATAGTATCACTTGCCAATACAATTCAAATGTATTGATCCTTGTGGCTGTAACTTGTTATGTTGCAGGTTTGTCTGATATTAGTGAAGTTTAATGATTAGGATTACAAGTCTACAACCAACATGTCTGCCTGTGGCACTTTGAAGATGAAGGACCCCATGTTTATAGATATTCTGCTGCAGTGTAATGTAATAGCCAAATGAGCTATGTAAGATGTAATAACTTATTTTATTCCTGGTTATAAAGTTGTATTATGACCTTTGTTTCTTGATATTACATCTTAACTGTGGATGCTAGCTATTGATCCAGGGACTAGCATTGTAAACACAGGGATCTCTACCTTATTAAAGGTTGGGAACCTTACAGATGGTATCAGAGCATTATGTTGCCCATAGGATTTGTAAACCTAGGATTAGACAAAAACCCTTTGAAAAATAGGAGTTGTATTTGTTCCAAAACTTATTTGCAAACAATCTTGTAAACTCTTTCCTCAACCATTTTGGTTTCAACTCTACATCTCTTCTACTTCAACTTGATGAACAAACCTACCCCCTAACCAAAGACTTCACCATGTGCAAAGGACTTCTTCAACTCTAATGACTTCAACATCTTCAACTCTAATGACTTCAACATCTTCAGCATTTTCACCAAGGACTTCAACCTTGGATAACACTAAGGACAAGTGAGACAAGAAACCTTGCTCAAGATTTGGAGACTAAGGAAACACAAAATAGAAGGATCCATCATCACTTTGAAGTTTTGTGACCAAAAGTTTTTCTCAAGGAAACCATGATCTCATGCAAGAAGAATCAACCAAGAAAGATGGAAAGATCTCAAGTGAACCATATAGATGGACCACCATATTAATTATAGATCAAACACACCAACTTATGTGTTGTAACAAAAATAATTTTGGTTGCCTAAGAATATGGCTGGAAACTTGTGTTTGAAAGGAGTGTTTGTTTGTGATTTCTTGCACATTTCTTGAATGAATTGTGATGTGTGTGATTAGAATTATTTCCTTAGAAATATCTTGCCTATTCTAATCTCAATTCAACCCAAACAGATGACTACTCCAAGAGACTCCAACATCAAGGTTGATGACAACAACAACCAAGAGGACAACATGAGAGAACTCATAGCAACCCAAAACCAGTTGAACCAAGAGACAGCTCAATTCATAGCCAACACCAGTGGGGAAGATCCAACCTTGCAAAAGTTTTTGGAAACCCAAGCCCAAATGTTGCATAAGGTGACAGATCAAATGCTCAACATGGAAAGCAACTTTTCCAAAGGTGTTTGTGACAACAAGGATGATAAAGATGTTATTCTAGAAGGAACCAAAGCTTGCAATATTTGTGGAGACAAGGATCACACTTCCAAGGAGCATGGAGATCAATGCCCCAATTGTGAAGAGAAACATCCAGTTGGCCAATGTCCCACTTCTCAAGCTACTTGATACCTATGTGAAGGAAATAATCATGTCCCTATCCAATGCCCCATCTATTCCATAGTTGAACAAAGGAAACAAGGTGGAGTGCAACAAATGATTGCAAACTATCAAGAAGGATCTAAGTCTACCAAGAAAGATGAGGACAAAGGAAAAGCTCCACTTATACCTCCATGCAATACAACCCAATTTAAAGGACCAAAGAAGAGACATATGAATTATCCAAGGCGCAATAGAAGGTCCAAGAAACAAGTAGACATTCCCACCTATGAGATAACATATGAACAACATGAACTAGATGCACTCCAAGCTTTGGAGAAACCCAAGAAGAAGAAGGACAAAAGCCATGTGCAATGTCATCATTGCAAAGAAATGGGACACTATTCCAGTGAATGTCCAGAAAAGAAGAAATATAAGGAGATTGGCCAAGTATGGTGCAACAACTGCAAAGAGCTAGGCCATTATGCAGCAACCTGTCCACAAGAGATACGTGAAGAACTCAAACTTATCACATGTTTCAGTTGTGGTAACCAAGGACATTATGCAAGCAACTGTCCAGAAAAGATGAAGCACAACATAAACAAGCCTATGAAGGATCTCAGTCTTGTCACATGTCTCAAGTGTGGAAACAAAGGACATTATGCAGATGTTTGCCCAGAGTCCTCAAGATCCCAAGAAGGCCAATGTGTAATTTAGTTGGAAATTTCTTAAGGGTGGTAGTGCCCTAGATGCTTTGAGCCTACTTGTAACCCTAGCCTTCCCAAATCTCGGGATGAGATTTATTTTAAGGGTCGTAGCCTGTCACATCCCAAGATTTTCCAAATCTTGTTATGTGAAAAATAAATGAATAAAATAAAACTTTGTTGATTTTCAGGGTGAGAAGAAACTTTTTGAGTCCAATTGAAAACCTTCAAACCTATTTGATCAAACAAATCCTAAAGGATTTGAAAAGATAAAACAATTAATAAAGTTAAAAATATTTGGAATTACTATTTTGGATCTTTTAATAAAAAGATTTGGTTTTCAAATGAAAAGGTAGAAATATAAATAAGGATTATTTTATAGAGCCAAATTAAACCTTGGCCAAGCTTTTGAAATAAAACATTTTGTTTTTATTAAAGGAGTAAAGGGTTATTTAAACAAAATAATGAGGATTTATTAATATCCAATTTTATTAAAAATAAAGGTTTTACCATTTTAATTAAAACATCAAAACTTGTTAAATTATTTTAAACAAGTTTTCCAAGTATTTTATATTTTCAAATAAAACCTACTGATTTGGTTTTGATAATATTTAGATTTCAAATGGAGTTTTTAATAAATCAAAACTTATTTGAATTAATAATTAGGGTATATTTTATTTAATTATTAAATAGATCCTAAAAGAATAAAAATATTATTTTATTTTGGGACTTGGAATTGTGTTGTTAAACAGAACCAAAACTCAATGCAAAGTTTGGAGGAGTTTTGAATTGATTTGTTGTTTGAATTGTTTGATTAAATTTCAAAACAGAAAATCAAATTAGAAAAAGAAAAAGACTTTCAGAACAGAAAAAAATATGAAAACGGACTCGACCCAACCAGGCCAGCCCAACTAAGGCCCAACAGCCCACCTCACCCTCTCCCCCGAAGCGTTTTCTCTCACACACGAAACGACCCGCGCAGTGAATGACAATCGGGACCCACTCCTCCTCTCTCCCTCTCGCTGACGCTAGGCCCCACCGCCAGCTCACCTTCTTCCTCACCCACGCGATGACCACGCCGGCCGTTTCTGCTTGTTAATCCTCGGATCAATTCGCGTAATCACGCCAGTAATTCCTCCCCTCGTTTACTCTCATTTAACCAGCACCCTCTCCCCCCCCATTTCCCCCAAACCAGCGCCACCAGAGAGGCACCAGGCTGCTCTAATTCCCTATTGCACCATCGCGGCTCCGACGCACTCCGGCGACAAATACGGTGAGTACACGCCACCCCCTCCTCTCTAGTTCACGCTCACTGGATCTCCTTCACTTTGCGCATCCACTGACCCCAGCCACACTTCCTCTGGTGACCCAGAGCGTCGGCAACCATCTCGACTGAGCGCCGCCACGGTGTGCTTCAACTCCAGCGAGCAATAAACCGACAAACCAGCGCGCCCCTTTCCCTCCGGTGAGTTCTTTCACAACCTAGGCAACCTTGCGCACCGTCTTGACACGTTTACTTGATCAGTTGCGACCCAGACGCTCGCCTTCGACCACGGCCGTGCGTACCCGTGCCAGAGAGAAACTCCGGCGAGAGATTGCCGACCCGTCCGTGCGCCCCCTGCCCTACGACAACCACGTTGAGCATCAGCAAGCTTCGGCGATTCTGGTGAGCTACCCCTCTGTTCCCCTTGCTCCCTAAATCACCGATGACCGCACCGTTTGAGCGCGCCGCCGCCAACCACCACCGCCAGCGCCGCCACTTTGTGGTCTAATAGATCAGGGCCATTCGATTTAGAGCGGACGCGTAGAAACATGCGACTTAAGCGAAAGGGTAAGAACTGATCTGTGCCGCAGGATCTCATTTGAATCCAACGCCTCACGTTGCTGATCCTCCCGAAGCGGTACCAACGAATAGGAAAGTGCCGCGTGGCCCAGCTTTTGATTTAAAATAGAATTAGAATCTAATTTGTTTGTAAATTTGAAAAATCCATAACTTTAGTTCTACACGTCCAAATTTTGCAAACTTTATATCAATGGAATCAGTGGAACAAGCCCTAGCCAACCATGCACTTTGTTTAGTAAAAAGATTCTGTTAAATTGTTTGTTTTTGCAGAAACATATGTATGCTTGTTTAGGTTATAAAAATTATTCCAAAATATTTTTGAGGATAAAATATTTTGCAAATGGTGTGTTTTGACCCTACTGACCATAGGAAACACTTTGTGGTTTGAAAAATGTATTTGGTGAACCCTATAGAACTACTACTTTACTAAAGACATTTTAAAACCACATAAAATAATGACTTGGTTTAGAAAATGGTTTATAAAGTGAAATATTTTGCAAATGACTTTGCCACTTTATAAAATGACCATTAGGTGTTTTCAAATGTTTATGACCCATTAGAAACCACTTTTACAAATAAAACAACCCTTTTGCATGCTTGCATGTATTGTTTTGTTTATTATTTTATGTGATGTTTTGCTTGAATGGTAGATTGAAATATTGTTTGCTTGATTGATTTGTAGTGACTTGAAGAGTGTGATTGTTGCAAAGATCAAGGAGTGAACTTATACCCTCTACCAAAAAGGCAAGTGATGCTTCATACCTTTGTCCCATTACTTTCACTATGCATTAGTGATTTTTCTAAGTAAAACTTGCATGGAATTTTTGCTAAGTATAAACCATGATATGGGAAATCCTAGTATATGAAACCTTAGTAGAAATTTTCCTAAGTTAAGATTCCTACTACTATCAAGCTTACCTTAGCTAATAGAAAACAAGGGTGTAATATATATTCACACTATGGAAAAATTTCTAAGTCTGAGGACTTGTGTTTTGTTAATAAAACAACTAAGTGAATGAATCACCTGGGTGGAATGGAAGGAATGGTTTGTGTTGAGTGGTTACCCAGGGGTTATACCTGGTTTATCTCACTTGTGGAAAGCCACCCAGGAACAAATATATTTGAGAAGTCAAATGTTGAGAAGCTTCAAGTGCAACCACTTGGCATTATGGTCTCTGCCTGGATCATATAGGTTGCAAGGCGTGCGGTGTGATCCAGGAAGAGCCCATAATTCCAAGTGGTTGCACTTGAAGCTTCTCAACATTTGACATCTCAAATCTCTTTGTTCCTGGGTGGCAATCCACAAGTGTGATACACAAGGTAAACCATAGCCATGGGCCTTGTGTAACCACTCAACCAAAAACCACCAAGCAATTACCATTCCACCCAGGTGATTCATTAACTTAGTTGTTTTATTGAACAAAAACACAAGTCCTCAGACTTAGAAATTTTTCCATAGTATGAATGTATATTCCACCCTTGTTTTTGTATTAGCTAAGCTAAGCTTGATAGTAGTAGGAATCTTAACTTAGGAAATTTTCTTCTAAGGTTTCATCTACTAGGATTTCCCATAGCATGGTTTATACTTAGCAAAATTCCATGCAAGTTTTACTTAGAAAAACCACTAATGCATAGTGAAAGTAATGGGACAAAAGTATGAAGCATCACTTGCCTTTTTGGTAAAGTATAGGTTCACTTCTTGATCTTTGCAATGTTCACACACTTCAAGTCACTACAATTCAACCAAGCAAACAATATTTCAAACTACCATTCAAGCAACACATCACATAAAATGATAAAGTCAAAGTAATGCATGCAAGCATGCCAAACTTTGTTTTATTTGAAAGAGTGGTTCCTAATGGGTCATAAACATTTTGAAAACACCTATTGGTCATTTTATAAAGTGGCAAAGTCATTTGCAAAAGGTTTCAATTTATAAACCCTTTTCTAAACAAAGTATCATTTTATGTGGTGTAGAAATGTTTTTACTAAGGAATTAAGCTATAGGGTTCACAAAATATGTTTTAAAACCGTAGAACTTGGTGTTTGGGGTCAGAGAGTTTAAAACAAAACATTTCCCAAAGGTTTTCTTCCAAAACTATTTTTAATAAATAAACCACATTTTTATTTGACTAGAATTGGTTTTAAATCAAAGATTCATTCTTTTGTTTCTCCAAATACATTTTTGAATCCACAAAGTGTTTCCTATGGTCAGTAGGTTCAAAATACACCATTTGCCAAAGATTTGATCCCCAAAATCTTTTTAGAATAATTTTCACATCCTAAACAAGCATACATATGTTTCTGCAAAAACAAACAATTTAACAGAAACTTTTTACTAAACAAAAGGAATGTTTGGCTAGGGCTTGTTCCACTGATTCCATTGATATAAAGTTTGCAAAATTTGGACGTGTAGATCAAAAGTTGTGCAATTTACAAAATCACATATCTAATAGATCAATTCTGTTCTAATTCAACTCAACAGAGACATGTGTCGTGTTTCTATTCGCTAATACCGATTCGGTTGGATTAGCAATTCAGACCGTAGGATTAAAATAACATCGCATGGCGCAGATCGATCGATACCCCTTCGGCTAAGATTCTATCGTAACTCTCGGATCTGGATCCAGTGGCTCTCAGTAGCTCGACCTCAGATGGGCGGCGCTGGCGCGGCGGCGAGCGGCGGCGCGGTCAGATGGTGGCGGTGCTGGTGAAACAGGAAGCGAGAGAGGATGGGAAGATGCTCACCGTGTTCGCAACGTCGTGGGGAAGCTCAAGGTGTGGTCAGTTTGTCGAGGGGCGCTCTGGTCCGACGTGGATTGCTCACCGGAGTCCACACGGGCGTGCTCTGGTCGTCGTTGTGGGCGAGGCTACAGGGCGTGCCGAAGCAAAGTAGAGGGTGCGTTAGACGTGCATGGTACCAGGGAGCATGTGAGCATCACTGAATGTCATCGGGGCGGTCCAATCTTACCAGGAAGACTCGCCGGAGGAGGAGCAGACGGTGGCGCTGTTCTGTTGTCGATGATGCCGATGTTGTGGGTCAAGCGCGAGTAAGTTGAGGCTACTGGGAGGTTCGCCTGGAGGTGGGAAGAAATATCGGGTTCGCCAGGGAGCAAGGGGGGCGTGGACTGGCCGAAATTGCCGCGGTTGTTCGTCGGAGGCAGGGAGGTTGTCGCAAGCAATGCTAGCAGCCTGAGGGCAGAGAGGGTCGGGTGAGAGAGGGGAAAGAGAAAGGGGACGCGGGAGATTAAGTGAGCGAGGTTACCGTGCGGAATCAATGCTGCAATTATGTGAATTTACTCGAGGATTTGATTGACAGTGAACGGCAGCGAGGAGGAAGAACGATTCCGCGGTTGAAGATGCTGACGAGGCAGGTGGGGCCGCTTGGCAGCGTGAGAGAAAGAGAGGGAACGGGGGTCCACCGGTCAGTCGCTGAGTGGGTGAGTTGCGGAGTGCGAAACGTTTTTCTGCGGGGTGAGAGGGAGTGGGCTAACTGGGCCTAGTGGGCTTGCCGGGCTGGGTCGTTTTGTTTCTCTTTTTTTTTGTTCAGATACTTTTTCCTTTTTCCATTTAGTTTTCTGTTTTGAAATTCAAACAACAATTCAAACACTCAAATCAAATTCAAACTTCCACCAAACTTGCAATTGAGTTTGGTTCTGTTTAACAACACAAAACAAGTCCAAAATAAAATAATATTTTACTCTTTTTAGGATCTATTTAATATTTAAATAAAATATACCTTAATTATTAATTCAAATAGGTTTTGATTTATTTAATAAAATCTCCATTTGAAATCTAAATATTATCAAAACCAAATCAGTAGGTTTTATTTGAAAATATAAAATACTTGGAAAACTTGTTTAAAATAAATTAATAAGTTTTATGTTTAATTAAAATGGTAAAACCTTTATTTAAATAAACCTTTACTCTTTTAATCAAAACAAAACATTTTATTTCAAAAGCTTGGCCAAGGTTTAATTTGGCTCTATAAAATAAACTTTATTTATATTTCTACCTTTTCATTTGAAAACCAAATCTTTTTATTAAAGGATCCAAAAATAGTAATTTTAAATATTTTTAAGTTTATTGTTTATTTATCTTTTTAAATCCCTTTAGGATTTTATTTGATCCAAATAGGTTTTAAAAGTTTCCAATTGGATTCAAAAAGTTTCTTCTCACCCTAAAAATCAACAAAGTTTTATTTTGTTCATTTTTTTTCACATTACAAGATTTGGAAAATCTTGGGAAGTGACAGCTTCATTCTGGAATTCTTTGAACTTTTCAAAGGCTTCCGACTTATGTTTCATCAAGTAGATATATCCATACCTACTCAAATCATCAGTGAAGGTAATGAAGTACTCATAACCACCCCTGGCTGTCGTGCTCATTGGTCCACATACATCACTATGTACTAGTCCCAACAAGTCGGACGCCCTTTCGCAACTCTTTGCAAAAGGTGTCTTGGTCATTTTGCCGAGTAGGCAAGATTCGCATGTCTCGAACGACTCCAAGTCGAACGAAGTTAGGAGTCCATCATCATGGAGCCTTTTCATGCGTTTCCAACTTATATGACCAAGCCGACAGTGCCAAAAGTAAGTCATATTCAGATCATTTGGTTTCAACCTTTTAACATTTATGTTATAAACCGACTCACCATCAAGATTCAAAATAAATAACCCGTCCTGGACGGGTGCAAAGCCGTGAAACATATTATTCAAATACAAAGAACAACCATTATTCTTGATATTCGACTCATAGCCTTGCCTCATCAAACATGAAGCAGAAATAATGTTTCGACTGAGCACTGGAACATAATAACAATTATTCAGTTCCATAATGAATCCGGAAGGTAAATGAAGTTGCATCGTGCCGACTTCCAACGCAGCAACTCTTGCTTTGTTGCCGACTCGAATATCAACCTCGCCTCTTGCTACGCTCCTAGTTCTTACCAGTCCCTGCAACGAGTTGCAGATGTGAATAACTGATCCGGTATCAATTACCCAAGAACTATTAGGTGCATCAGCAAGATATATGTCTATAACATTGCAAACAAGTGTACCTGAGTCAGAAGTCATACCTCCACTCTTGGATTTGTCGGCCAAGTACTTGCTGTAGTTCCTCTTCCAGTGGCCATCCTCCTTGTAGTAGAAGCAAGTGGATCCGGCTGAAGGAGATGGTTTAGTCCCTGAGGAAGCGCTTGGGACCGGGTCCTGAGCCTGCTTTCCTCTTGACTTAGCCTTCTTATTAGTCCAAGAACTCTTCTTGAACTTAGCCTTATTCTGCACCATCAACACTTGACTGGTGCCCTTCTTGAGATCCGCCTCTGCCTGCTTGAGCATCCCATGCAATTCAGTGAGCTTCTTATCCATACCATGCATGTGGTAGTTCGAAATGAACTGCCCATATGCACTAGGAAGAGAGTTCAGAATTATATCCGTAGCAAACTCTTCGCTAATGGGGTAGCCAAGCCTCTCCAGAGACTGCACGTAACCAACCTTTTTGATCACATGAGGACTCAGTGGATCACCATCCTTAAGCTTGCAACTCAGCAAAGCCTGAGAGACTTGATACCTCTTAGTCTTCACCTGAGCCTGGAACATACTTTTGAGGCTTTCGATCATATCGTAGGCCTCAACATGCTCGAACTGCTTTTGCAAGTCTGGTTCCATGTGAGCAAGCATAAGACAGCTAATATCTGTGGACTCATCCTTAGCCCGACGGTAGGCATTGGTGGCTGCGACAGTCGCATTCTCATTCGGCTCATCTGGAAGTGGGTTGTCTAGGACATGGTCCTTCTTTTCTTGTTTGAGAACAATTCTCAGATTTCGATACTAGTTGGTAAAATTTGTGTCGTTCAGTTTATCTTTCTCAAGGATAGTTCTCAACGCAAAACTGGATATCTGAGAGTGACTGCTACTTGGTGCCATGATCTACAACAGAAAATATGCAAAACACTTAAGACATGTATTCATAAAAGAGCAAGCATATTAAACATTTTAAAATTTTATGCTCCCACTAGAACCAACACCCCTCTGATGGTTGCTTAGTGATTCAGGATCCTAAATAAGCAAGTCGGCTAGTGAGCTTTAGCATCACTGCTAGCCGTCAAGTGATCTAGGTAGACAACTCCTTGTCAATCGCATCTCATGCGACTCCTGTTGGACGGGTGGCATCACATGCCCCGGCTCCCATCCGACTTTTCCCCGAGTCCCACAACCGTTGTGATAGACCCGTCTAGCTTACCGAGTGTTTCGCAAGAAGAGTCCGACTGAACCCACCTAGTCGGAAAGAATTGGCAGCACCTCAATTTTATGAGCCCACTACCAAAAATGTCCGACTTGTGATGGTGCAAACATCATGGAAAACCGACTAAACCTTCTTTGAGGGATTAAATTTTACCGACTATCTAATAGAGGTAAAACAGAGACATAACAATAACACAAAATAAAGCAATTATAATGTGAAATGGTATGGCTCTCTTCATGGAGATCTCCATCTCCACAAAGCCTGTAATCCGACCCGTGATAAATCTTGTCACTTACCGTCTTACTCCATGTCGCCGACATGTACAATGCCTTGCATGCCTTCCGGGTTCTCCAAACAGCTACACTAGCTTAGTAAAGTAAATTACATAGAGAATCCGACACGCAGGTCGTTATACAATAAAATGACAGCACCTAGGATCCAGCCGGCTGACATAAACCGTGATTCGCAGATCACGTATGGATTACACACATACATCACATGCACATGAACCATACTATTCACAACTTCTTGCAAAAACAAGTTATGCATAGATACAATATCTACCGGCGTCGTGAAATTCGCAACGACATCTAAGGCGCTACGACAGGGCGAAGCCGGCGGTCCCTCGCTGGTGCGGGCAGCGCCCGACGATTTTTCCGAAAACGTAGATCTTATCTATGATCCGGACATGGATTCCGACCATCGTTCCGATTCGATCAAACTCTTTGATCTTCGATCACCGCTTCTGGATTTACGTGTCACAGTCTACCCCGATGGCGGAAGCCGACCGGTAGGGGTATGTCGTTCCAAGACCTCAGCAGTATGATCACGGAAATCAGATCTACCATTCCCCGAGTACAGTTGATCCAATCAACTTCGTACAAAACCGATTTATCTCATAGATCGACCGCCAAAACAGCACATAGATCTCATCTACATCCTACCGCATATCACATATGCGAGATCTCGAGTCTAAAACCAGAAGCTATCGCTCTGATACCACTGTTGGGCCATGCAGAGATAAAACAAAACTTTTTCCTCTAACGTGGTGATCCCAAGATCTAGCTGAGGTAGAAGTCCACGAGGTTTACCACTAGACGCGCGGTTGCGGATTACTGATGAAGCGTGTCAGTTGATGCAGTGCAGTCCTAACGATCCGATCGTCCTGGTGCTGATCGCACAACACCTCTGCTGGTATCCACACGTACAAGGAGGAGCGCGTAATCGCTAGGTTAAACGGCGGCAGACTGTCAGGAGCTAGGGTTTCAACACATGGAATGACCTAACGAACAACGATTAACCTTTTTGGGTTAAGGTGCTCCACTATATAGGGAGTGAACGTGGGCTCGCTTTCGACCCATTCACTAAAGCCCATATAACACTAGTCACCGTGAGTCCAACTCACTAACTCAGTCCTAATCAGGTTAAGGTCCAACCCAACCAGATTACATGTTTAGATCCAATCCGAACTTGCTCCCGCTCTTAAGTGTGTGACCCCGCAGGCTCATGGCTACTTGGACACAATTGGAGTCCGACTCACAATCGATCAGTCGGTAGCGGCTCCTAGCAGAACGTGCCGACTCCCAAGTACCAAAGAGTCATGACGACTTGCCTTTTCAATGCGACTTACGTCTGAGTCCCCTTTGCCTCATGATATACCTTGTCAGACTATAGGCGAATATATTTCATCCCTTAAATAGTCCGACTCTCTTCTCGATCCGAGATAAGTGATTCACCCGACTAACTCTTAGTCGATCACCTCGGTTAACACTTAACCGAGTCGTGCATGGCCATGCTTTCCGAATCATATCTCACGAGAGGGCCCAGAGAATATCTCTCCGAGTGGAGGGGCAAAATCCCATCTTGGTTATTCACATCATGCAGCTTGATTCTCAGTCGACCCGAACCCTGCCTTTATAAGCGCTTGATTCTGGATCAGCGTTTGACAGAACCCAAGTCGGTGATCCTCAACTCGGACTATGCAACAACCTGAGGTCTAAGGATTACATTGATTGAGATATACAAATGACAGCTAGTTCGTTGTACCTCAATATGGGTCAATCCGACTCGCTAAACTCTTTAGTCGAATCTGTGTAAGTTGGAATAGCATCTCCATGCCCATGACAAGTGGAACCGAGTCATCAAGCCAACTTTCACATTGGTCTAAGTTGTGTGTCCAACACAACCTCAATGACCAAGGATATTTAGTACAAACAACATGAATGCATAGTTCCACAACCGAATCACATATTCAATGATATAAATCAGATGTTTATACAAGGACTACTTAATATATTTATGAATACAATGGGAAATATCATCATACATGATTGCCTCTAGGGCATATTCCCAACAGATAGTGAGCTTAGTATTAGTCATCCTTCATCTCTATCTAGTTTCAATGGTCTATCATTGGACCCTAACACTTGTAGCACCCAAAACTCCTAATATGCTTGTGTTGGTAGTCCTTGCATATCATGTAGAAATTCCTTGAATAAATCTTATAATGATATCCTTGTGTTGTCTTGTTGCCATGATAAAAATCCTTCTATTTTCTCTAGTGCTTGTGTTGCTAACCATGTAGAGAAAAAAATATTCTATTGGCCAAGACAATATCTTGAATGAATATTCAAATAATACGTCATCATCTCATGGTACCCACATATGCCTTATGGCTAGGGATTCAAAGGTAACTCCTACTTTGGAACCGGATGACCCACAAGTATAGGGGGTGTATCGTAGTTCTTTCGATAAATAGGAGTGTCGATCCCAAAGAGGAGCGGAAGGTGCTGACTAGTGGTATGGAGCAGGAAACCGCTGTAAATACTTAGCAAACGGATTTTTAGGGGTTTTCTGATAAAGCAAGGAAATAAAGTGCAACTAAATAAAGACAGCAAATAATTGCAGCAAGTGGCCCAATCCTTTCTTAGCAAAGTACAAGTCGGTGGAAATACTAATGGGGACCAAACGTTCTCGAGGACATATGGGAATACTGTCAAGTTATTTTGTTTCATATATTAGCTGATTAATCTTCTTTGGTTTTATAAGTGTTATGTGGGTGAACCTATTCTAATGTATCTACCTTACTTGGACTAATACATACTTGTGATTAAACCCCTTGCAAGAAACTACAAGAAAGCAATTAAGATAAAAACCTAACCACACCCTTAAACTCTGAGATCCTACACTCCCTTGTGCAAAGGTTTCCTATAAGGGTCCCAACCTTTAAATAAGGTAGAGTCCCCTGTGTTTACAATGCTAGTCCCTGGATCAATAGCTAGCATCCAAAGTTAAGATGTAATATCAAGAAACAAAGGTCATAATATAACTTTATAACCATGAATAACATAATTTTATTACATCATACATAGCTCATTTGGTTATTACATTACATTGCAGTGGAATAACTATAGTCATGGGGTCCTTCATCTTCAAAGTGCCACAGGCAGACATGTTGGTTGTAGACTTTTGTAATCCTAATCAATCAATCTTCACTAAAATCAATCAAACCTGCAACATTACAAGTTACAGCCACAAAGGGTCAATACATTTGAATTGTATTGGCAAGTTTCACTACTAAGTAGAATATAAGTGGATCTATCATTACATGCATATTTGGCTAAGTAGGGTTTTAGGCTCATTTGCATAAAGCAATACTTTATCCTATCTTTTCAAAATGGTTTTGTTCCTTTGTCAAATATTTTCTGAACTCCTTGGAATCCACCAAGTGTCTCTGTCAAAACTCTTGAGATCCTTGGTACCCCAAGTACTTCAAGTTTTATCAAATCTCTTGAGCTCCTTGGTAACCCCAAGTGCATCAAGTTTTATCAAAATCTCTTCAGTTCCTTGGTACCGCCAAGTACATCAAGTTTTATCAAACCTCTTGAGCTCCTTGGTAACCCCAAGTGCATCAAGTTTTATCAAAATCTCTTGAGTTCCTTGGTACCCCCAAGTACATCAAGTTTTATCAAATCTCTTGAGCTCCTTGGTAACCCCAAGTGCATCAAGTCTTTTGCTCTCACTTAGAAAGTTTTCTTTTAGAAATTGGAATGTCGAGATTTCCCATAGCTTCAAACTTTAGTTGCTCAGTATTGTCCATAACCGGGGACACGGCTAAGTACTTAGATTTTTATTATCTTCTGCAGAAGTAGTACACTTTACCCACATGTCACAATCCCTTCCTTTTGCCACCAGTGGCCACTGGATTGGTGCTCACCAAGATGGAGTACCGGCAGATTGAGAATGTGACGAAGTCTTTCCAGGGGGTCCTCCCATGCACCATTGCTAGCTTGTCTTCAGTACCCATGTAGGATTCCAGGTCCTCATGTCCAGTAACCTGAAGACAATGCATGGGTCTTCCCAATGTAGTTTCCTAAGCCAGAGCCATAAATAGCATGTGGTTGCACACTAAATCCACAATTGGAGAAACATGTTCAATCTCTAAGTTTCCTGGGTGGTTTTCCTTGGAGCACAACACAAAGAGATTACCATAGACATGGTTCCTTTTGTTGCCACTTTCTCCAAAACTCAAAGTATCCTTGGCCACCCAGGTGGTTCATTGATTCCTTGTTTTATTATATAAAATCACAAGTCTCTTCTCAACTTCATAAAATCTCCACATGTATCTCTTTTCAAAATATAGCATGGCTAAGCATGTAACAACTACATTGTTTTCACTAAGGAATGTATAGGGTATCCTATTAGGATTTAGCATAGCATAAGTATAGAAATTCTTTTCATGCATGTTTCAAAATCCACTAAGTATAATGAAAATAGTAGGACTTTAGATGATAGTGTCACTTGCCTTTTGGTAGGGAATGTTGGTTCACTCCTTGATCTTGCTAGTCTCACTCTTTTCTAACTTTACTACAATCAATCAAGAAAACACAATATCAACTAGCATTCCAAACCAATAATCAATCAAACAATTCACACACATAAAACAATGGAATCTAAGTCATGCATGTAAGCATGCAAGAGATAGTTTTGTTTGCAAAACTGGTTTCCACTAGGCTCTAAACTTTGTAAGGTGCAAAGTGGTCATTTTACAAAGTGGCAAAGTCATTTGCAAAAGGCGCCCAAGACCTGGCGAGTGGGCCTGCAGAACGGCGAGTGGATCAAAGACCATCCAGGAGTCGAGCGACTGGAAGCTGAAGGCCCAGGCGAGTAGATAGGCCCAGTCGGACTAGGTTAAACGACTACTGAAGCTGTAACCGAATCGGTTGAGATATGTAAACTCTAGGGGAGGTGAGCCTATATAAACCTCCCAATAGGGCGAGTAGAGACACGTTCCCTCATACACCCAAGCGACTCGCCGCCTAGCCACCGAGCTCGCCCATTGTAACACCTCCATAATACAATCTAGCAGGAGTAGGTCTTTACCCTCCGGGGGGGGCGAACCTGGGTAAAACCCTGTGTCTTTGCCCTCATCTCGCACCACAGATGGCTGGCCGCCCTTGCCCCTCGTTCTACTACTCGCTGCCGATTGCAGCATATGCCGTGACAATTCCCACGATAGTGGCTCCCACCGTGGGGCCTGGCCGGTCTGGCCGGTGTTCTATGGCGAGATCCAATCTGCCCATCAACGAGACGGTCGCCACCGGACGCATGATAGCGATCGGCGAGATGCTCCAGATCTTGCCGAGCAGCTACGTCCCGGCGGCGCGACCCGTCACGCTGGCGTGATCACGCCTATCGGCACGATCAGCCTCTTCGGGCCTCACCGACGCCATCGTCTCGGAGGACTCGGCAGCATCCGTGAGTCGCCGCCACGCGATCGTCTCCGAGAGCGATCCGCACGATCCACCGCCTCGCCCGAGTACAACTCGCCCACAACGTGGCGGAATTCAGCGCCGCAGAGATGCGCCTCACCGACGACGCCGACGGGCGACCCGGCGTCACTGCCGGATCCATCACCGCTGCCTCATCCGCGGGCTCCATCGCCAGGTCTCCAACGGGAGATTTCGAGGACCCTCCATCCTCGGATCTTCGACTCGACTGGTCGGAGAACTCCGCCGACCTCCGCGACGGAACCGGTCGCCATGCCGCGACCTACATGGCCACCGGCGCCGATCCACCGGAGGATCCTTTCTCCACCCCAATCCCTCCTAACGCCACGACAACGGAGGTCGAGGAACTCCGCCTGAAACTGGCGGAGGCGGTACGCAAAGAGCAGGCCGAGCGCGAAAAATTTCGCCTCGAGCAGGTGACGGCGCAGGAGCTGTCACGCTACCACCAGCAGCGGATCAGGACACGCCTGAACCCCACCGTTCAGGGGCGCGCCCTGAACTTCGACGACGAAAACGACCCGGCCCGCGTGGACGAGCGCGCGATCTGCGAGAACGCGCCACCAGGAGGAAGCGCCCGGCCCCCACCAGGATCAACGGCGAGGGGCTCCCCACCTCCACCCAACGGCACCCCTCCCAGGGACCAGCCGCGGATAGTAGTCTCCTCACGGGAGCGAGACGCGAATGGCCTCCCATTGTTCTCCACCCCAATGGACAACCTCGTGGCAGGTCGAGCAGCAGCCGACACCATCACCGCCACCGGTGACGGCGCACTACAGATCCAATACGTCAGGGCCCTGCTCGCAAAGGCCGTCGAGCAGCAAAAATCGGGCGCCGACTCGGCAGGCCGAGTATACTCGCGTTCCTCGGGAAGCAGAGCAGCCTCCAGCGGCCGCCCAGCGGCGGCAAACACACTCAACTGCCCGCCACCAGAGCCGCTGCGGCTCCAACACCGACCCGCGAACGTGGCACTCTCCACCAACGACCCTAGGCCGGCAACCAACCTTGTCGCCGCCAACGGGCAACCCATCGACGCCCGCACCCACATCATCAACAACCAAAGCTGGCGCGCAAGCCAGCCCGACGACTTGCGGCACACCCTAACTAATCGCCGCGACGGTGAGCCTATGGGGTCGCTCAGTCGACTCGGACCCAAGTGCTTCGGACCAATGATCCGAGGCGAGAAGTACCCGCCAAACTTCAAGGCGCCAAAAGAGATAGAAAAGTACGACTGCACGACCCCGCCGTCGCTCAACACATACCTCATGGCAATGGGGATCGCGGGTCACACCGACCTACTCACGCCTGTTACCTCCCACGATGATGGAGGGACGTGCGGCGATGGATCAAAACTCTCCCCGAGCGATGTCGACTCACGGGAGGAAATGCGCGACGCCGTCGGGCACTTGAGTGCTCCTACAGCGCCACCACTATTGAGGACCCGGAATGGTGCATCCAGGGACCCGCGAGTCGACCAAGCTGGGTCCAACGGTGGCAAGAGCTTTGGTACAACGGTCGGCATCCACCGGACACCGCGATCCATTGCTTCAAGACCTCGTGCCTCTGAGCCTCTAGTCGCCAAGCTCAAGCGACCCTCCGCATACTCGAAAACATCCCGACCTCCTCGAGATCGCCAAACGGTGCGCCGAGGAAGATCCGAACCAGGAAGCGGCGGCGAGTCAGGAGGTCAACGCGCCCGCAGGCGGCGACGGCAGACGCCGAACCGACCTA
Source organism: Avena longiglumis (assembly GCA_030063025.1). NCBI lineage: Eukaryota > Viridiplantae > Streptophyta > Magnoliopsida > Poales > Poaceae > Avena > Avena longiglumis. Next base: position 154,452,005 of record CP125978.1, read on the forward strand.
CGCTACAGCGGCACTCGCCTCACCGGCAAGCGCCGCAATGACGGGCGAGTCGACTTCGTCGCCAACGCCGGGCACGCGCAGCGCGAGCCCAAGAGCTACCGCCGCGACGGAGGGCAACGCCGCGACGCCGGCAACTACAAGAACAAGACAAGGTTCGATCCCGCGGCCCTCCTTAAACAACCATGTGCGTTCCATAGCAGGAAAGGGAAGCCCGCAACGCACACCACCGCCGACTGCCACACCCTCAGGGAAATCGAGAAGGCACGGCAAGCGCGGGAGGACCCCGACAACGATCCGCCAAACAGCGGAAAATTCGGCAAAGTAGCCGGCTCGCTCTACACCTTCACAGGCTTCAACACGAAGCGCGAGAAGAAGGTCATCGCCCGCGCCGTCGCCGTCAATGCGGTGGCCCAAATAGACGTCCCCGGTTCTGAACTGGTGAGCAACCCATCACGGAGCCGGCAAGACCACTCGCGCAAGACGAGTACCGGGGCGAGTCGCCTTGGTGGTCAAGCCCAAGGTTGGCGACTCTGGCTCCCCAAGACAGCGATGGGCGGCGGCTCCATCAACATCCTCTACCTCGACACCTTTCAGCGGCTGCGGCTCCCTGATCGATGATCGAGCGACCCACACCACATTCCACGGTATCGTCCCGGTCGGAAGGCGTACCCGATCGGCAAGGTCACGCTTCCGGTCACCTTCGACACCGGCAAACTTCCGCACGAGCGGATCGTCTTCGAGCTGGTGCCCTTCGACAGCCTACCGCTGCGTCTGGGCGCGTTCGCTAAACTCATGGCGGCGCCCACTACGCTGCATAACGCGATGAAGCTCCGGGCCGTGCGGCGTCATCACCATCAACGGCGACCCGACATGGCCGAGTGCGAGGCCAAAGGCGAGCTTCGCCGACGCCGTCATCGCGGCGAGACCAACCACGCCGACGAGCTCGCCAGAAATGCGCGGCGGGTCAACAACGACCCCACCATACTCAAGAATCCCAACTCGGGCGCAGGCACCTCAACCTTTGAGGCCACGACGCACACGCACCGTTGAGCTGGTACCAGCGACTCGGCCGGGGCGGTGACGATCGGGATGGGCATGAGCCCAGCATAGGAAGGCGCGCTCATCGAGTTCCTCCATGAGAACAGGGACATCTTCGCATGGAAACCCTCCGACATGCCCGGTGTCCCTAGGTAGCTCACTGAGCACAAGCTAAACGCCGACCCCAAAGTGCGACCTGTCAAGCAGTCGCTGCGGCCCTTCAATGAAGAACGCCGTCGAGCAATCGCCGAGGAAGTGCAGCGTTTACTCGCTGCCGGCTTCATCCGGCCAATCAAGTACTCCAAGTGGCTGGCAAACCCAGTCCTGGTCGAGAAAAAAAACGGGACCTAGAGAATGTGTATCGACTACACAAACCTGAACAGCGCCTGCCCAAAGGAGCAGTTCGTCCTCCCGCGGATCGACCAGATAATCGATTCGACCGCGGGCTCGGAGTCGCTATGTTTCCTCGACGCCTACTCTGGGTACAACCAGATCAAAATGGCCGTCGAAGATGAGGAGAAGACGGCGTTCATCACGCCATTCGGAGCCTTCTGCTACACCGCCATGACCTTCGGCCTCAAGAACGCCGGGGCGACCTACCAGCGGTGCATGCAAGAATGCCTCGCGAGCCAAATTGGCCGCAACATCCACGTCTACATCGACGACATAGTCGTGAAGTCCACTCGCCAAGACGACCTACTCACCGACCTGGCGGAAACTTTCGCCAACCTGCGAAGATACAAGATAAAGCTCAACCCAGGCAAGTGCACCTTCGGTGTACCCGTCGGACAACTACTGGGGTACGTCGTCTCCAAACGAGGGATCAAGGCGAACCCCACAAAGATCGACACGATCGCCCGGCTCGGCAAACCCGAGTGCCTGCGCGACGTCCAGAAGCTGGCCGGGCGAGTAGCGGCTCTCAGTCGCTTCATCCTCGTCACGAAAAGGCGATGCCCCTATACCGCTGACGCAAGAACCCCACCTTCCAAAGGGGACAAGGAGACAGACGGCGCTCCGCGACCTCAAAAAGGTGCTACCGCCGACCACTACTCGCCGCCGACAAAGAACCCATGCTGGTTTACGTCGCGGCGTCCGAAGCGTCGTCGCCGTGATGGTCGTCGAGCGACCAGAGGAAGGAAAGGAGCGCCAGTTCCAGCGGCGGTGTACTAAGCGAGGTCCTCACCGATCGCGATAGCAATGTACCCGCATACCAAAAGATAGTATACGCGGTCTTCCGGCTCAGGCGCCGCTGACTACTTCCAGGAACACCCGATCACGGTCGTCGCCTCAGCACCACGCAAGACATCATCCGCAATCGCGAGGCGACGGGCGAAGTCGCCAAGTGGGGCCGAGATCGGCGTCCACAACATCAAGTATGAGCCACGAAAGGCGATCAAGTCACAGGCACTGGCAGACTTCATCGCCGACTGGGAGGAGGCCCAGCAGCCAGAGAAGCCGCCGTACCTCCACTACTGGAGCCTGCACTTTGACGGCTCCAAGAACGCGGATGGCCCAGGCGCAGGGATAGTGTTGACTTCACCAAAGGGCGCCAAGCTCGCTACATCCTCTCGACTTCACGCCTGCACCAACAACATGGCTGAATACGAGGCCCTACTCACGGCATGCGAGCCGCCAAGGAGATGAACGTCAATCACCTCCGCCACGGAGATTCCGACCTTGTCGGGGCAAGTCGCCGCACTGCGATGCCGTCTCCCCTACCATGGCGGCATCGCCAAGTGGTGGATAAGTTGGGCGCCACTTCACGGCTACTCCGTCGAGTGGATCGACAGCGGAAAACGAGGAGGCCGACGCCTATCTCGCATCGGGTCGGCTCGACTCGCACCACCGCCGGCGTGTTCCTCGACACAATCTCAAGCCATCAGTCTCTCCCGAGGAGATCGACATCGAGTCCCACTCAACCAGAGGCAGCCTTGGTCGCACTCGTCACCGAGCACAGTGGACCAAGCCCTACATCGCCACCGAAGCCGCACCCTACCAGCAGAGAGACAGATTTCGAATGATCACCGTCGATGCAAGTCCTACACCATCATCGACGGCGAGCTCCACAAGTGCAGCGTCACCGGCGTGTTCGGTAGCGCCGTCAACCGCTAAAGGACGAAAAATCCTCCATGACATTCACTCGTGATCGCCACCACGCCGCCGCTTCCTCGGTCGCCAAGGCTATGCGACACGGCTTCTCATCGCGACACGCCGACGCCGACATCGTCCAGCGATGCACCGGTGCCGGCACGCCAATCGACGACGCATCGAGCTCGGCGCCAAAACAATCCCCATCACCGGCCATTCGCTGTATGCGGCATGGACATGGTAGGACCTTCAAGAAGGCCCTCGGCTACACCCACTGCTGGTCGCTGTCGACAAATTCACGAAGTAGGTGGAGGCCAAGTCCGAAATGCGACGGAAGACCGCCACTAAATTCCTACGCGAGCTCATATATCGCTACGGGTTCCCCAACAGCATCATCACGGACAACGGCACCAACTTCGCCAAGGGAGCCATGGCCGAATTCTGCGAAGAGCACCATATCCGGCTCGACCTCGCGTCAGTCGCCCACCCGGAATCCAACGGCCAGGCAGAACGAGCCAACCAAAGCATCCTTCACGGCCTGAAGCCGCGACTCCAAGTACCACTCGAGCGCACCGCCGGGTGCTGGGTCGAGGAGTTGCCCTCTGTCATCTGGGGATCCAAACCTCCGTCAACAGATCGACGGGGTTCACCCCCTTCTTCATGGTCTACGGTGCCGAAGCAGTCATGCCCACCGACCTCGAACACGACTCACCTCGAGTCGTCCACTATACGGAGGCTGCAAACGAGCTGGCCCGCCAAGATGGGGTCGACCAGCTCGACGAAGAACGCGACCTCGCTCGGTCACGCACCGCCATCTACCAGCAAGGACTTCTCCGCTACCACAGCCGGCGGGTGAAAGCTCGCACCTTCCAGGAAGGCGACCTGGTGCTACGCCTCATCCAGGACAAGAAGGGGATGCACAAGCTTTCCCCTCCGTGGGAAGGCCCATTCGCTATAGGGCGAGTACTAGGCAATGACGCCTACTACCTCATCGACGTCCGCGGGGACGGCGAACTCGACGTCAAGCGACCATGGAATGTAAACCTCCTCCGGAAGTTCTACTCCTAGAACCCCACACATGTACTCTCCAGTCGCTATGAAATAAAAAGAAATGGTTACCGCAACTTGTGCTTACTCTCCATGACTTGTGCCACTACTTTTCGTAAAAACAGCGTTATGCTAAACGCAGAAGTCAACCTTTGGTACAGCGATCGGCGCGGCTAAGTAGTGCGGTGTAAGAGCACTGAATCACTTCAGGTCTTGCATCGTCCACGAATAACGCCAACCCGGAGCCCCATTGGAGTCGCCTAGCTCGACTGGTTCTACGAGCCAAGACAACTGCCCTCGCTTCTCAAATGACCCTGGTCCTCCGCATCCTCGGCATAGCGACTCGAACGGCTAAGTACCACGCTCGGGGACTGAAGACCAGTTCGTCGCGAGCGGTCAGGGAAAACGCCAAGTAAGAGAGCATGCCCAGGACTCGCCGCGCGACTGACCCCACGGGCCAGGCAGGAGTGACGCGCTCACACCAACGCGCTAAGTCCTCAACCACCCTTGAGTCGCGCCTAGAACTACCAAGTACCACGTTCGGGGACTCGGCCACCCGACCTCGTTCGCGCACGGGAAAACGGTAAAGTACAGATCACTCAAGGGAGTCGCCTAGCGACTGGCTCTTCGAGCTCGGGCGAGTCGACTAAAACATCAAAACACATAACAACAACACATACATCATATACGAGGTAAACCCCACAAAAGGGCGGACGCGCTCGGGGACTCGTCCAAAATCAATCAAAAGCACACAAACAAATATCAAAATAGACACGACGTCTCATTCAATCACATGTTGCATTGTTTCATGTTACAAAATATGCCCGCGTAATCCGCTAACGCCACAAGGCAAACTACCCTACTCGCAGGCTTGAAGGCGACTCGCCAGCATCCCGGCGACGCGATGAACGCCGTGTACGTTGGATGGATACGTCGTCAGTTCACCCGCCATCGCCGCGAAAAGGCTGCTCGACCTTGAAGTCACGATGCGGCTCGGGTCGCTTGGCGCGACAACCGTCTCTGGTACGGCAGAGGTCGCCCATCACCCGACGCGTTCCGGTAGTATGTGGCGGCACGTTTGCAACTTGAGGACCTCGACAGCTCCACCGCGCCGTCGACGATGGATACCCACTCGTCACATCGTCAATGTCGAAATCCTCGGGAAGTGCGAGTCCAAGGCTCGGTGCGCCGACGCCCACGCCAAACGCCGACCGGCCATGAACTCAACGATCATGGCGCCTTCTCCAAGTACCTCCACACCTCAACGAGGTCGCTGGGAATCACTTCCGTGGGCGATATTTCTTGGAGGTAGGCACGGATGCACGCCGTCGACAACGTCGCCGAATCGACGAGCATGCTTACGCCTTCGCCTTGCGTCGGCGAGCTCGCCTCTTCGCTATCAAGGATGCGACCTGCGAGTAAAGACAATGATAAGTATGACGGACACCCCAAAACCACAACTATTATAAAGGGAGATGCACTCACCAAGCAGCGGGCGAGTCCGTGATGAAGCTTGAAGCGGCGTGTGGTGGTCGCGAAGCCGAAAATAAGGACTTCCGACACCTTGCGATCCTCTTCGCCGCCGCAATGGCGGCCTTAGCTCGCCGTCCGAGCTCGCTTCTTCTCTCGCCTCTCGTTCGGCCGAGGTCGGCGATCCGCTGTTCAGCGGCACCCAGAGCAGATCGCGCCGCCACCAACTCACCAGCGGGGACAAGCCCCTGGCGAGCTTCCTCTGCCTTCATAGCAGCAGCCTGAAGCCCCTTGTTCGCCTCCTGGATGATGTCCAGCTCCTTCTCCGCGCGCTGCTTCGCGGCCAATCGATCCGCCGACTCCAGCTGCAGACCCTGCACATCACCAAAAAAGTCAGGCAATCAAGAAATTCCTAAGTGCCCACTCGCTGAAATTCAGCGAGTGCGCACTCGGGGACTGGCGATCAAGAAATTCCTAAAGTGCCCATTCGCTGAAATTCAGCGAGTGCGCACTCGGGGACTGGCGATAAAGAAATTCCTAAGTGCCCATTCGCTGAAATTCAGCGAGTGCGCACTCGGGGACTGGCGATCAAGAAATTCCTAAGTGCCCACTCGTCCAAATTCAGCGAGTGCGCACTCGGGGACTGGATGCGAAAATAAAAATAAACGAGAAATTATAAGAATCAAGCATTTGCAAAGCACCGACCTGATCCTCGGGGATGGATGTACCGGATGGCCGCGCCAAGCATGCCATGGAGTTGTATCGCGTCCACGGACGCGCGAGCAACGCCGTATGCCACGACGTTGGTCGATTTCAGCTTTGGCGGTCCAGAGCGTGGCTCGGCGTAGCCTCACTCGCCGTGGCCGCCTTGGTCACGGCGGGGAAGGTAGCGATAGAGGCACCCGCTCAGGAGGTCGCCTCCGCGGCTGCGAGGAAGCACCCTCCTTCGTGACGGCTGCCTCCACCGCCGGCCCGGCGACCGTCATCGTCGTAAATCGTGGCGGCGTCGCCGCCAGCCTTCTTCTTGCCGACGGCTGAGGCGGCGACCTCGTCCGCCTTCCTCTTGCGGGAAGGGTCCTCCTCGCTTGTGGCGGAGGATACCTTAGCCCGGTCGGGTGGCCCATCCTTTTCACTCCGGTCCTGTGCATTAATCAAGTCAACAGAGACAATTGGAATAGTTATGGAAAATAAGAAAGGGTGGCGCACTCACTTGGCGGTGGATGAAACGCATCCCGTCGAAGGGCCGGTTTTCCAGCTCGGGGCCTAGTCGTGACGATCCCCAGTTCGGGGCGTCGTGCCCAAGACACGACGGCTTCTTTGTCGTTGAGGCGCGGTGGCGCCTGGGACATCCTCGGCGGGAGCCTCATCGCGAGTTGGGGCGCTGGCGAGCCTCCTTGCGAGAAGCCGCTTGATGAGCCCCTTGCGGCGAAGTCACCGTGGCCGGAGCCTCCCAGCCCGAGAGGGCGAATGGCGGAGGCATTGAGGCCAGCGGCACCTCCACGGTCGCCGCGTCCAGCGCGGTTGTCGCTGGAGGCGCGTCGTCACCGGCTGGGCTGGGAGCATCAGAGCTGCTCGCCGAGTGTGGCGGTGAGGCCATCCTCGACGGCCTCGTGTTCTTCTTCGGGGAGGCCCTTTCCTTCTTCTTCTTCTTCTTTGACGGGGTGGCTTGACGGCGCGAGGTGGTCTCTGGGAGCTCGTCTTCATCGTCATGACGTTCGAGGCTTCTGCTTGCCTCGATCTCGCGCTGTCGTTGCCCGCGGGTCTTTCGGACCAGTGGGGCGACCTCCTCTTCGGACTCGTCCTCGTCGTCTTCGATGCCCTTGGTAGGCGGCGATTCGCCTATGTTCGGGCCCGAGCTCTCATCATCCGAAGGTGGGAGCCACCCTTCTACCACTTGGAATAGCTGCAACGAATACAAGACGAAATCAGAATTACCGCGACTGCTTTTACAGCGATTGCGAGCAAGGTAAAGAAATTACCGTGGACGCTTCAGCGGTATAGGCGACCCAGCCTGCGCATCCGGTACCGCTGGGTAATATTTTTCAACGCTGGGAGATAATCCTCCAGCTTCCACTCGTCGAGACAGGCCTTCGTCGAGTCTCCCCGGCCTGTGTACTGGTACATGTAGTGGTCGCGGTGGGCGAGTGGGACGAGCCGCCGCCCGAGCCAGCAATTGTACAAGTTTATCGTTTGAAGGCCCTTCTTTTTCAGACCGCGGATGGTCTGGAGCATCTCGTCGACGACCATCCGCTGGTCGCCGGGGAGCTTGCCGACTTGAAGATTGCGTGGCTCGGAGCGATTAGCGGAGTACCGCGGGATCGCCGCCTCGCCCTCCGGGGTCGCCTCGGCCACGTAGAACCACGACTTCTTCCAGTCGCTCGCTGCCTTGGCGGGTAGCATCAGGTCAAAGAAAGAGGCTTTGGACTTGAGCTGGAACGTCAAGCCGCCCGCGGCAAGCATTGGGCCGCCTGCCTCCTCGCGGCTGATCCGTCCGTGGAACAGATCTTGCCACAAGGGGAAGTAGGGCCGGCAGCCCAAGTAGCATTCGCAGAACGCCACGAAGATGGCCAGCTGCTCGATGCTATGGGGACCCAGATCTGAGGGCAGGATCCCGTAGTAGGCGCAGAAGCGCCGGAAGAATAGGGATGTAGGAAACCCTAGCCCCCGCTCGAGATGACTGGTGAAACAGATGAATTCCCTCTCGCTGGGTTTGGGGTCGTTCTCCGGCTGCGAGGATCGCCAACAGCCGGCTGAGGACCCCGGCCTCCTCGAAGGAGGCCAGGCGTGCCTGTGCACTTGGACCTACCCGTATCGGTGGAAAGGGCCATGGCGAGAGATTGATTGGAGATCGGAAGATTTGGTCGCTGGATCGTGGAGCGAAGGAAAGAAAATGCCTTTTCGGAAGAAGTGGTGAGGAGTTGGCTCTACGACTGCCTGCCATTCCCCTTATATAGCGGGAGTTACCCGCCAAATCAGGGAGCCGTTACCGCGCGGTGATTACGCCAAAAGTTACCGTTGGACTACCCGCCTGACAGTCCAACTGCGGCCACTCGGTTCGCCGACCCGATCACTAAGACAGTGTTTCCGCTGACTCGACTCGCCAAAGCTGCGACCTGGGTCATTGGTTGTTTCCTTTATACAGGAGCCCGCCGACGATTCGATTGGACGCCTACTCTGAAGCCGCATACTCTGACTGCCAGCAGCCACCTACGCCTAATCGACGACGGCCTCGGGGACTCGATGGGGATATGCCTGGGTATACCTAGCGGGGCGTTCCGGCGCCCAAGACTGGCGAGTGGGCTGCGAGCAGTGGATCAAATCCCAGCCAGGAGTCGAGCGACTGGAAGCTGAAGGCCCAGGCGAGTAGATAGGCCCAGTTGGACTAGGTTAAACGACTACTGAAGTTGTAACCGAATCGGTTGAGATATGTAAACCCTAGGGGAGGTGAGCCTATATAAACCTCCCAATAGGGCGAGTAGAGACACGTTCCCTCATACACCCAAGCGACTCGCCGCCTAGCCGCCGAGCCCGCCCATTGTAACACCTCCATAATACAATCTAGCAGGAGTAGGTCTTTACCCTCCGGGGGGCCGAACCTGGGTAAAACCATGTGTCTTTGCCCTCATCTCGCACCGCAGATGGCTGACCGCCCTTGCCCCTCGTTCTACTACTTGCTGCCGATTGCAGCATCTGCCGTGACAATTCCCACGACAGTTTTATCCATAAACCATTTTTAAATCCTTTCATTAGTTTATGTGGTGAAAAATATTTTTATCAAAGCAACAACTTTAAGTTGTTCACCAAATAAGTTGTTGTTTCTCAAAACTTGGTGTTTATGGTCAGTAGGTTTGATCCAAATCATTTTCCCAAAGTTTTTACTCCAAAGTCATTTCCATAACAAAATCAATATTTTTGTTTGGCTAGAAATGGCTAAATCAAGTTTTTATTCCTAAACATCACCAAAACCATTTTTAAAACCATGGGTTGGTTCCTAAGGTCAGTAAGTTCACCACAAACTAATTTGCCAAGGTTTCAACCTCAAAAACATTTTTGAATAATTTTTCTAATCTAAACCAGCATACTAATGTTTCCGCAAAAACAAACGATCCAACAGATACTATTTACTAAACAAATTGCATAGTTGGCTAGGGCTTGTTCCACTGATTCCAACGATATAAAGTTTGTAATTTTTGGACGTGTGGATCAAAAGTTACAAAGGTTTCAATTTGCAAATCAAATCTGTTTTCAAACTCTGTTTTAAACAAAAACTGGCCACGCGTCGCTTTCTTAGTGGATCGACAGATACAGGCCGTTGGATTAAAAGAGATCTGTGCGGCTCTGATCCTACGATACCCATTCGACTTGATTCTAATCTTATGTGTCCAATTCAGATCTAACGGCTCCTACGCATTTGACCAAAACGCAGCGGCGCTGGCGCTGGCTAGCGGCGGCGACGGTCAGATGATGGCGGTGCCGGCAATACGGGAAGGAATGGAAGGTGGGGAGATGCTTACAATGATCGCAGGGCGACACCAAAGCTCAACTTGGAGTCGTCTTGGCAAGGGGCGCATGGGAACAGGATGAATCGCTCACCGGAGTTGGGTCTGGCGACGGTTGCACGTGGTCATGGTCGAGGACGGTGCTACGGGTCACGAGAGGGCAAACAAGAAGCATGGTTATACGCATAAGATCAAGGAGATGACGTGTGCGTGAACGAAAAGGAGCGGGGTGGTATGGACTTACCGGGAGACGTCGCCGGAGAGAGGAGCAGACACGGCGGCGCTCAGTCGGAGTGGTTGCCGATGTTCTGGGGCGCCCGCGGTTGAATGGGAGGTACAGTGAGAAGCGTCTGGGAATGGGGAGTGTGCTCGTGTGCTCGGGGAGGCAAGGCGGTGGTTGGTCTCTCCGGATTTTGAGCAAAGGCTCGTCGGAGCAGTGAGTGGTCTCTAGCGAAATTTGAGTAGCCTTGTGGCGTGTTTGTTATGGTGACAGAGGGGAAAGGAGGAGAAGACGCAGGCGATTAATAGGACGTGGGTGCAGGAGGAGTAATTGCCGTGGTTAACGCGAATTGATCGTCGGTGTTAAGGCCAGGAAACGGCGAGGAGGAATCAGCGTGGTTGAAGACGATGAATAGGGGTGTGGGACCTTGCTGTCAGCGAGAAAACGAGAGGGAAAGGAGGTCCACCAATCGGTGTCTCTGCGGGTGTGGTTTTTGGTAGAAAACATTTCGCAGAGGGAAAAGTGTAGCTGGGCTGCGAACGGGCTTAGTGGGCTGGCCGGCTGGGCTGCTGCCTGTTTCTATTTTTTTTCTTCCTGAATGTTTTTCTTTTTCCAAAACTATTTTCTGTTTTGAATTTTCAAACAACAAAACAACATTCAAATCAAATCAAACACTCACCACACAATTGCAATTAAAATTTGGTTCTGTTTAACAACATAAACCAATTCCCAAAATAAAATAATATTTTTTATTAAAGGGTCCATTTATAATTAAATAAAATGGAGATTAGTTAATAAATCAAATGGGTTTTATTTTAATTAAGAGCTCCATTTGAAAACTAAATATTTTCAAAACTAAATCAGTAGGTTGTATTTGAAAATATAAGATATTTGGAAACTTGTTTAAAATAAATTAATAAGTTTTGATGTTTATTCAAAATAGTAAAACTTTTATTTTTAATAAACTTGGATACTAAATCCTCATTATTTTATTTTAAATAAACCTTTACTATTTTCATCAAATAGAAATATTTTATTTAAAAGGCTTGGACAAGTTTTAATTTGGCTCTTTTAGAAATAAAAACTTATTCTATTTCTATCCTTTTTATTTGAAACCCAAATCTTTTATTAAAAGATTTCAAAATAGTAATTTCAAATATTTTTATTTTCCCTTATTAAATGTTTTATCTTTTTAAATTTCTTTAGGATTTATTTGATCCAAATATGTTTGAAGGTTCCCATTGAATTTAAAAAGTTTCTTCTCACCCTAAAAATCAACAAAGTTTGATTTTATTCAATTCTTTTTCACATTACAAGATTTGGAAAATCTTGGGATGTGACAGGCTACCACCCTTAAAATAAATCTCGTCCCGAGATTTGGGAAGGCTAGGGTTACAAGTAAGCTCAAAACATCTAGGGTACTACCACCCTTAAAAATTTCAAACAAAACTACATATTTGCTTGCTTGGGATCTTGAGGAACCTTCTCTGGGAAAACATCTGCTCAGGGTCCTTTGTTTCCATACTTGATTCATGGGCCAAGGTTGAGTTTCTCCATAGGCTTGTTCAACTTGTTCTTCATCTTTTCTGGACAGTTGCTTGCATAATGTCCTGGGTTCTTGCAATTGAAACAGTTGATGTCCTTGAGTTCTTTATGTGGCTCTTGTGGACAAGTTGCCACATAATGGCCTAGCTCTTTGCAATTGTTGCACATCACTTGGCAAATCTCCTTATTCTTCTGGTTCTCTGGGCATTCACTGGAATAGTGTCCCATTTCCTTACATTTATGACATTGCACACGGCTTTTGTCCTTCTTTTGCTTTTTGGGTTTCTCCAAAGCTAGGAGTGCATCTAGTTCATGTTGTTCATATGTTATCTGGTAGGTTGGAATGTCTACACGCTTCCTGGGACTTCTATTGCTCTTTGGAAAGTTTTTCTTTGGTCCTTTGAATTGAGTTGTTTTGTTTGGAGGTATAAGTGGACCTTTTCCTTTGTCATCAACCTTCTTGGTAGACTTGGATCCTTCTTGATGGTTTGCAATCATTTGTTGCACTCCACCTTGTTTCCTTTGTTCCAAAATGGAATAGATGGGGCATTGGATAGGGACATGATTGTTTCCTTCACATAGGTAGCAAGTAGCTTGAGAGGTGGGACATTGTCCAACAGGATGTTTCTCTTCACAGTTAGGGCATTGATCTCCATGCTCCTTGGAAGTATGATCCTTGTCTCCACAAATAATGCAAGCTGGGGCTCCATCTAGAATAACATTTCTGTCATCCTTATTGTCACTAATTCTTTTGGAATAGCTTTCTTCCATTTTGATCATTTGATCAGTCACCTTAAGCATCAGTTGGCCTTGAGTTTCCAAAAATCCTTCCAGGGTTGGATCTTCTCCACTAGTGTTGGCTATGAATTGAGCTGTCACTTGGTTCAACTGGTGTTGGGTTGCTATGAGCTCTTTCATGTTGTCCTCTTGGTTTGTGTTGGTGTCATCAACCTTGGAGTCTCTTGGAGTAGTCATCTGTTCGGGTTGAATGGAGATTAGAATAGGCAAGGTATTTCTAAGGAATCAATTCTAATCACACACATCACAATTCACTCAAGCAATGTGCAAGCATTCACAAACAACTTTTCACTCAAACAACAAAGTTCAAGCATCTACTTAGGCAACAAAATATTTTTGTTACACCACATAAGTTGGTGTGTTTGACTTAACTAAAATATGGTGGTCCATATATATGGTTCACTTGTGATCTTTCCATCCTTCTTGGTTGATTCTTTTTGCATGAGATCATGGTTTCCTTGAGAAAAACTCTTGGTTATAATACTTCAAGTGAAGTGAACTCCTTCTAGTTTTGCATTTCCTCAGTCTCCACATCTTGAGCAAGATTTCCTTGTCTCACTTGTAGTCCTTAGTGGTATCCAAGTTGGAAGTCCTTGGTGAATATACTGAAGATGTTGAAGTCATTAGAGTTGAAGATGTTGAAGTCATTAGAGTTGAAGATGTTGAAGAAGTCCTTTGAACATGGTGTAGTCTTTGGCCATGGGTAGGTTTTTCCATCAAGTTGTAAGTAGATGAGATGTAGAATCAAAATCAAAGTGGTTGAGGAAAGAGTTTACAAGTTTGTTTTGTAAATAAGTTTTGGAACAAGAAAAACTCCTATTTTCTAAGGGTTTTTGTCCAATCCTAGGTTTACAAATCCTACAGGCAACACAAAGATCTGATACCATCTATAAGGGTCCCAACCTTTAAATAAGGTAGAGTCCCATGTGTTTACAATGCTAGTCCCTGGATCAATAGCTAGCATCCATAGTTAAGATGTAATATCAAGAAACAAAGGTCATAATATAACTTTATAACCATGAATAACATAATTTTATTACATCATACATAGCTCATTTGGCTATTACATTACATTGCAGCGGAATAACTATAGTCATGGGGTCCTTCATCTTCAAAGTGCCACAGGCAGACATGTTGGTTGTAGACTTTTGTAATCCTAATCAATCAATCTTCACTAAAATCAATCAAACCTGCAACATTACAAGTTACAGCCACAAAGGGTCAATACATTTGAATTGTATTGGCAAGTTTCACTACTAAGTAGAATATAAGTGGATCTATCATTACATGCATATTTGGCTAAGTAGGGTTTTAGGCTCATTTGTAGAAAGCAATACTTTATCCTATCTTTTTAAAATGGTTTTGTTCCTTTGTCAAATATTTTCTGAACTCCTTGGAATCCACCAAGTGTCTCTGTCAAAACTCTTGAGATCCTTGGTACCCCAAGTACTTCAAGTTTTATCAAATCTCTTGAGATCCTTGGTAACCCCAAGTGCATCAAGTTTTATCAAAATCTCTTGAGTTCCTTGGTACCCCCAAGTACATCAAGTTTTATAAAATCTCTTGAGCTCCTTGGTAACCCCAAGTGCATCAAGTTTTATCAAAATCTCTTGATTTCCTTGGTACCCCCAAGTACATCAAGTTTTATCAAATCTCTTGAGCTCCTTGGTAACCCCAAGTGCATCAAGTCTTTTGCTGTCACTTAGAAAGTTTTCTTTTAGAAATTGGAATGTCGAGTTTTCCCATAGCTTCAAACTTTAGTTGCTCAGTATTGTCCATAACCGGGGACACGGCTAAGTACTTAGATTTTTATTATCTTCTGCAGAAGTAGTACACTTTACCCACATGTCACAATCCCATCCTTTTGCCATCAGTGGCCACTGGATTGGTGCTCACCAAGATGGAGTACCGGCAGATTGAGAATGTGACGAAGTCTTTCCAGAGGGTCCTCCCATGCACCATTGCTAGCTTGTCTTCAGTACCCATGTAGGATTCCAGGTCCTCGTGTCCAGTAACCTGAAGACAATGCATGGGTCTTCCCAATGTAGTTGCCTAAGCCAGAGCCATAAATAGCATGTGGTTGCACACTAAAGCCACAATTGGAGAAACATGTTCGATCTCTAAGTTTCCTGGGTGGTTTTCCTTGGAGCACAACACAAAGAGATTACCATAGACATGGTTCCTTTTGTTGCCACATTCTCCAAAACTCAAAGTATCCTTGGCCACCCAGGTGGTTCATTGAGTCCTTGTTTTATTATATAAAATCACAAGTCTCTTCTCAACTTCATAAAATCTCCACATGTATCTCTTTTCAAAATATAGCATGGATAAGCATGTAACAACTACATTGTTTTCACTAAGGAATGTATAGGGTATCCTATTAGGATTTAGCATAGCATAAGTATAGAAATTCTTTTCATGCATGTTTCAAAATCCACTAAGTATAATGAAAATAGTAGGACTTTAGATGATAGTATCACTTGCCTTTTGGTAGGGAATGTTGGTTCACTCCTTGATCTTGCTAGTCTCACTCTTTTCTAACTTTAATACAATCAATAAAGCAAACACAATATCAACTAGCATTCCAAACCAATAATCAATCAAACAATTCACACACATAAAACAATGGAATCTAAGTCATGCATGTAAGCATTCAAGAGATAGTTTTGTTTGCAAAACTGGTTTCCACTAGGCTCTAAACTTTGTAAGGTTCAAAGTGGTCATTTTCCAAAGTGGCAAAGTCATTTGCAAAAGGGTTTTGTCCATAAACCATTTTTAAATCATTTCATTATTTTATGTGGTGAAAAATATTATTATCAAAGCAACAACTTTAAGTTTTCACCAAATAAGTTGTTGTTTCTCAAAACTTGGTATTTATTGTCAGTAGGTTTGATCCAAATCATTTTCCCAAAGTTTTTACTCCAAAGTCATTTCCATAACAAAATCAATATTTTTGTTTGGCTAGAAATGGCTAAATCAAGTTTTTATTCCTAAAATTCACCAAAACCATTTTTAAAACCATGGGTTGGTTCCTAAGGTCAGTAAGTTCACCACAAACTAATTTGCCAAGGTTTCAACCTCAAAAACATTTTTGAATAATTTTTCTAATCTAAACCAGCATACTAATGTTTCCGCAAAAACAAACGATCCAACAGATACTATTTACTAAACAAATTGCATATTTGGCTAGGACTTGTTCCACTGATTCCAACGATATAAAGTTTGTAATTTTTGGACGTGTGGATCAAAAGTTACAAAGGTTTCAATTTGCAAATCAAATCTGTTTTCAAACTCTGTTTTAAACAAAAACTGGCCATGCGTCGCTTTCTTATTGGACGGTACC
Organism: Avena longiglumis; assembly: GCA_030063025.1. Taxonomy (NCBI): domain Eukaryota; kingdom Viridiplantae; phylum Streptophyta; class Magnoliopsida; order Poales; family Poaceae; genus Avena; species Avena longiglumis. The sequence continues at coordinate 154,468,053 of CP125978.1, forward strand.
GGTTCGAGTGGATCGACAGATACAGGCCGTTGGATTAAAAGATATCTGTGCGGCTCTGATCCTACGATACCCCTTCGACCTGATTCTAATCTTATGTGTCCAATTCAGATCTAACGGCTCCTACACATTTGACCAAAACGCAGCGGAGCTGGCGGTGGCTAGCGGCGGCGACGGTCAGATGATGGCGGTGCCGGCGATACAAGAAGGAATGGAAGTTGGGGAGATGCTTACAATGATCGCAGGGTGACGCCGAAGCTCAACTTGGAGTCGTCTTAGCAAGGGGCGCACGGGAACAGGAGGAATCGCTCACCGGAGTTGGGTCTAGCGACGGTTGCACATGGTCATGGTCGAGGACGGTGCTACGGGTCACGAGAGGGCAAACAAGCAGCATGGTTAGATGCGTAAGATCAAGGAGATGACGCGTGCGTGAACGAAAAGGCGCGGGGTGGTCTGGACTTACCGGGAGACGTCGCCGGAGAGAGTAGTAGACACGGCGGCGCTCAGTCGGAGTGGTTGCCGATGTTCTGGGGCGCCCGCGGTTGAATGGGAGGTACAGGGAGAAGCGTCTGGGAATGGGGAGTGTGCTCGTGTTCTCGGGGAGGCAAGGCGGTGGTTGGTCTCGCCGGATTTTGAGCAAAGGCTCGTCGGAGCAGTGAGTGGTCTCTATTGAAATTTGAGTAGCCTGGTGGCATGTTGGTTATGGTGACAGAGTGGAAAGGAGGAGAAGACGCAGGCGATTAATAGGACGTGGTCGCAGGAGGAGTAATGGCCATGGTTAACGCGAATTGATCGCCGGTGTTAAGGCCAAGAATCGGCGAGGAGGAATCAGCGTGGTTGAAGACGATGAATAGGGGTGTGGGACCTTGCTGTCAGCGAGAAAACGAGAGGGAAAGGAGGTCCACCAATCGGTGTCTCTGCGGGTGTGGTTTTTGGTAGAAAACGTTTCGGAAAGGGAAAAGTGTAGCTGGGCTGCGAACGGGCTTAGTGGGCTGGCCGGCTGGGCTGCTGCCTGTGTCTATTTTTTTTCTTCCTGAATGTTTTTCTTTTTCCAAAAATATTTTCTGTTTTGAATTTTCAAACAACAAAACAACATTCAAATCAAATCAAACACTCACCAAACAATTGCAATTAAAATTTGGTTCTGTTTAACAACATAAACCAATTACCAAAATAAAATAATATTTTTATTAAAGGGTCCATTTATAATTAAAAAAAATGGACAATAGTTAATAAATCAAATGGGTTTTATTTTAATTAAGATCTCCATTTGAAAACTAAATATTTTCAAAACTAAATTAGTAGGTTGTATTTGAAAATATAAGATATTTGGAAACTTGTTTAAAATAAATTAATAAGTTTTGATGTTTATTCAAAATAGTAAAACTTTTATTTTTAATAAACTTGGATACTAAATCCTCATTATTTTATTTTAAATAAACCTTTACTATTTTCATCAAATATAAATATTTTATTTCAAAGGCTTGGCCAACTTTTAATTTGGCTCTTTTAGAAATAAAAACTTATTCTATTTCTATCCTTTTTATTTGAAAACCAAATCTTTTATTAAAAGATTTCAAAAAAGTAATTTCAAATATTTTTATTTTCCCTTATTAAATGTTTTATCTTTTTAAATTCCTTTAGGATTTATTTGATCCAAATAGGTTTGAAGGTTCCCATTGAATTTAAAAAGTTTCTTCTCACCCTGAAAATCAACAAAGTTTGATTTTATTCAATTCTTTTTCACATTACAAGATTTGGAAAATCTTGGAATGTGACATTTCCTAATGGGGGTTCAGGTTTCTGTCACTCCAGCAACCCCACAATTAGTATCCAAATACACAATGCATTCCCCTAGGCCCATAAATGGTGAAGTATCATGTAGTCGCTGTTCACATGACACCACTAGAAGAATAGCACCACAACTTAAATATTAAACCATTGAATAATACCTCAGCACAAATCCACTACTAACAACATGACTTCTCCCATGTCCTCAAGCACTAAACGAACTACTCACGAGAAATCATATGGATCAAGATCAGAGATGATATGATAATGGATAACAATATGAACATAAACAATAATTCAATGGTTCCACTCACAAGAATCAACTACAATAGTAATCAACACCGGAAAGTTTCCCCTAAGAACTATGCAAGATTCAACACAATTGTTACAGCGGGATGGAGTGGCGATGATGGTGCTGGTGGAGATGATGATGTGGATGATGATGATGATCCCGATGAAGTCTAGCTTGATGATGGTGTTGATGGCGACGATCTCCCCTCTCCGGGAAGGAATTTCCCTGGCAGAAATCTGTCTGACGGAAATCTCTTTATATCTTGGTGTTTTCCGCCCCGCAGAGGCGGCAGAATCTTTCTATGGTCGCTCCCCCGTGTATTAGGGTTTCGAGGAGAAGATATAGGCGAGAGGGCGGAGCCAGAGGTGGGCCAGGGTGTCCACACCCCCTGTAGGGGCGGCCTAGGGTGGCCCGCGCCTGGGGGTGTGGGGCCCCTATGGCCCAACTCCGCCTCCCCTTCTGGCATCCTTCATCTTCTTGGAAGTAGCGTCATCAGCAGCAGGAGAACCACCCTCGAAGACGGTGGTGTGAAGAGACTTGGAGGAGCTTTGGTTGCCGTCATCGATGGTATTCCTCGGCACGAAGACGTTGACGTCGACTAACTCGGCAACTCTGGTGTCATAGCCTGCGAGTGACGACAAGATGGATTCATGGTTAATCTCCTTGCCATCGTCAACCACGTCGGGAATGCCAGAGTTCACCGTGTCGATGTCGGCATCTTTATAGTGTGCCTTCACCATTGACAGCGCCAGCCCGTGCACATGAAGCTTTCCATCTTGTGATACGCTCGGGGGCTCGGCGCAAGATCTCCGAGTACTTTTCCACAGAGTCCGATGCCTTGATGTTTATCTGGAGGGGCTTGGCGATCTATTTTGCTTGCGCGATGGCGGTGTTGATGAAGTTGCCGGCAAGAACCATGCATTCCTTGGCTGGAGGAGGCGAACGGGTTAAACCCATAGGAGCTGCAAATTCTGACAAGGAGCACATGAGTTCAAAAGTTTAAAGTATCCAGACTATATGAATCCAAGGTGGAGAAAGCTTACTGAAGATGCTGGCCTCAACTTTCCAAAGGGTATCCGCCAAGGAGTCCCGTTCTTGTTGGAGGAGCTTGTATGCCTCATGATGGCTTTCATTCTGCTCATCGGTAGCTTTCTTCTGATCTCTTAATATCGAGATCTCCTCCTCCAAGCGGTTGATCTCCTCGGAGGCGGAGTCCTGCAGGACCTTCATTGACTCCTCATGCATTTTCAGCATGTCCTTCCTCTCCTCCTTAAGGATTTTGTTCTCGCTATCCAGTTGTTGAATGTGCTTGGATTGCTCGACAATGTCCTTAGCCTTGGCAACATATTCTACAAAGTCGGAACAATTAAAGTACACAGTGAGTACTCAGAGAATATGCGCACAAAACCAAGTCGGAATGCGAAAAAGAAAACAGATGCTTGCTCTTGGTGATATGTTCCTTCAAGAAGGCAGTTTTACCCTTTTCAGCTTCCAAGTCTGCGTGCATCTTCTGATACTTGTCGTTATCCATGCCCCTCCGAGCATTCTCGTTCTGTGGAAACAAGGAAAAAGTTAAACGTTTTTTGGTCTGCTTGGATCATCTAGCCGGAAATTTACCACCTAGACGCTCGGGGGCTACAGCGAGAGTTTTTTTGACTTAGCAATATGCTTAGCTCTTCTTTAAAGCATCTAGTCGGAACTAATTCAGTTCTTGATTAGAATCTTTGGGGCTACAGTATAAAGTTTTTTAACTCGGATATATTCTTAGCTTTTCTTTAAGCATCTAGTTGGAACTAATTCAGTTACAACTAGAGGCTTGGGGACTACAGTACTAAAATTTATAAACACTACGTATGCTACTCTTAAATAATCTAGTCGGAATAATTCATTCCACCTAAATGCTTGGGGGCTACAGTGAGAAGTTTTCTACTTTAGTTACTCTTAGAGCATTCAGATGCAAAGGCCTATGGTTTTCCGTCTAAATCCTTGGGGGCTACAGTGGGATACTCATATGAAATGAAAAAGGCAAATAAAACTTACAAGTGCAATGATCTTGAGATTGGTAGCGCTCTCGGCCAGCAGCTTGCCAAAGTATATGATGTTTCCTCGCAAGATATCTGCTTGTCGGAGGAGCTCCTCAATACCGCACGTCGGAGATGTCAGCGCCGCACCAGGAACCAGAGTAGTGCTACCTGGCGTAAGTGCCGGATATACTATCTTCGGGAACTCTATGGGTTTCTGGGGGGCGAGGCCGCCGCTTTCGGCAGAAGTACCAGCTTCCACCGCCCCCTTACCGCTACCAATGGCATCCTTAGCCGGAGCTTCAGCCATTTGATGGGCGGCACTTTCCTGCGTCGCCTGCTCGCCGACAACAGCGAGCTCGGTAGAGGCGCCTGAGTCCACTTCCATGGCGGAAGGGCCAGATGCCTCCTTATCTTGTGAGCTTGTCGGAGCGGAGGAAGGCTTGACTGAAGGAGTGATAGGGGCGATGACGGGAGATGCGTCGCAATGCAGCATGTCCTTAATGGTTTTAGAAGCCCCAAATGTTTTGGAGGTCTTCTTCAAGCTGGTCGTGGCTTTCTTCCTGAAACATACAAAATGTATAAGTACAGGAACAAGACAGAAAAGTAGACAATGTCGGAGAAAAAGAGACTTACACAAGAGGGGGTGCTTTGGCAAAGGGGATCCCGATGGTCTTTCTTTTCTCCGCCTCCAGGGCGGTGGTAGTCTTTTTGGAGGCTCCACCCTCCGTCTTCTTCTTCTTGCCTCCGTCGGCAGCATCAGAGGTGGAGCTCTTCCGCTTTCGCGCCACCGGAGCATCATCGTCGAACACGACGGTGACTTCCTTCATCCTTGGGTCATACATTTGAGGAGCCATGCCGTCCTCATCTATGTTGCAAAGCTGTTAAGTGAAGAATCACCGTGTTAGATGAGATGGTAGTTGCTAGACGGAAGAACTGGAGTATATGTCATACACGTAAAATAAGCAGTTACCTTTGGGCACTTGCCGTCTACGAACATGTCGTAGGTGATGGAGAAGCCACGCTTCTTGTCCTTCACCTTGACGATGTCCTTGAGGCGAAGCTTGACGGAGTCACTCAAGAAGTTATCCACGGAGATGCGGAGGCTATCCCTTCTGTCGCTGGTATACTCGTGCATCAGCTTCGAGCGGTGCTGCAGAGGTTGGATTCGCCTGATGAACCAGCACATGGCTAGGTCCAAGCTGGTCAAACCCGTCTCTACGAACCACTTTATCCGCCTTATAGCGCGGGAAGCATCGATGTCAGAGGGAAAGGAGGCCTGGGATCTCCATGTCGGGGCTTCAGCGGTGGCTCCATCAATGAAGTCCGGGTACGTTACTTCTCGGTTAGCCAGAGGGATATCTGGACCGTAGAAGTAAGTGCGCTGCCAGTTTTTTCAGGACTCGTGGCCGACGATGTCGGGGAACCGTCGGCCAGGACGGATCTTGAAGCTTATGGTGCCACAATTCCTAAGTTCATCCTTACTGGCTCCGGCTTCACGCTTGACGGTGAAGAAATACACGAAGAGATCTAGCCTAGGTTTAATCCCTAGGTAACCCTCGCAGAGCGCCGCGTAATTGCTAAGAGCTAGGATGCTATTGGAAGAGAGGTTTTGGGGCTGGACTCTATAGTGATTTAAGACGGAAAGGAAGAAGTTAGAGATGGGAAGGGAGACGCCGCGTACCAATTGGGCTTTGAGGTACACCTTTTCTCCGTCTTGGGGAGAAGGTGTCACTTCGCCGGCCGGCGCCGCCCGCCAGGCGAGCCCTCCGTCGCAGGAAGGTAACCTTCGGCGGTCACCTCCTTGATATCGCAGTCGATGATGTCCGAACCGCGCCAATCGCCCTTGTGGGAGTCGAGCTCCTCCTCCAGCGGCTCCAGTGCCGCTGGATTATGGTCGCCGTCGGTGGACTCAACCACCGCCGACACGGGGATGACCAAACCCCCTGGGGGCACGACAACAGAGCTCGTCGGCTTCACCGCGGCTTCGCCCGACACCACCATGGAAGGGGTAGAGCTGCTCCTGGCCATTGTGTGGGTTTGGAGGTGACTGACGAGGATTGGAGCCAGGGTTTTTCGCAAAGATTGCGCGGAGAGCTCGAGGGGGGCACGCGCTGGAGGAAGAAGATGATGCGAGGAGAGAATGAGGTGAAAAGTAAAAATTTCCACCACACTTACTATTTATCATCTCCAGCATCAAGATTCGTGCAGCTTAATCGGACGGTTGCCGCGTAGATGACGTGTTCGTGAACGTGCTTGGAAATTTCGCCACGTCCCCAACCGCCGCCGCCAATGGTTCGTATCGCTCGCGCGGGAAAATCGGACATGATTGCGTTCTCTGCATGTGTGAGTTACGAGGCGTCGCTGACCTACGCCTACGTCGCCCTAGCTGACATAGGTAGATGAGCCGTCACATCAAAAGATTCCGGCATGGACGGATCCAATCCGACTAACGGAAGAGTACGATGGAAGATTCAGCATTTCTCCGACTTACATATTGAAGATAGAGAAAACCTTGCAGGGTTCTTTGGGAAGACTACAAGATATTGCTTGACAACTTGCCGACATCCATCTATACGGAGCATTCCATGTGAAGAGGCAAGACGATGCAAGATCTCGGAGTTCTCCGGGGGCTACGGTTGGGCATATACTATATGGGTATCCTTATAGCATGTCTCTTATCCAGATAACCCGGGTGGCCCATAGTTGGTAGAATGGCCCATGGCCTACTGGGAGGCCTAGTTAGATGGATCCAGAAGGGAGGCCTATGTCGGATAAAGGAAGGCTACGGTTGGAGTCACCGACGTACCCGGAGCCTTGGAATACAAGACACACAAGACTAGTAATAGACGGTGTAAGAATCTGTAACATGTCCGGCTAAGGACTTTTCCCTGTAACCCTAGGACCTGGCAACTATATAAGTCGGGCATATGGGAGCCTTTAGGGCACAAGTCATATAGATTCATACAACCTCGCACAACGAACCTATCTCTGTAACTCGACGTATTACCCTTATAGTGATTTATAGCAGGAGTAGGATTCTGCCACCGTCGTGGGATCTAAACCTGGGTAAGCTGTGTTACCTCGTACCCGTCAACCGTCCGCCTTCCCCCACGTCTCTAAACACACACTGTGAGGACCCCTCCATGGCGTACTCGTCGGAAATACCACGACACTCTTACTTATGCACCTTACTTTGTGATAGCCTTCGTGCTTGAAGTCTATATCTTTCTATCACATAGTTACTTTGTCATAAAAAATTTAAACTTCCTATTCACCCCCCCCCTCCTCTAGGCGACATCCATGATCTTTTAATTGGTTTCAGAGCCCGGTTATCATTTTAGGCTTCACCGCCTTGATAGTAATGATGTCGGCTAGGGGATTAGTGCACAATGACATATTCATATTCGATGGCACAAATTATGATATATGGAAAACTCGTATGCTTATTCATTTTTGGGACATGGACCCAAATTTGGAGCGTATTGTAGATATAGGTTTTTCTCCTCCTATGGATTTCGAAAATCTATCTTGTGAGGATGAGAAAAACTTATATCTTGATGCTAAAGCTTCTAATGTGCTTGTTAATGCTTTTATCTATGTAGTTACATCTTCAATCATTCCTTTTTGGAGAACTCATGAGTTATGGAAAAAACTTCAAGATAAATATGTTGTGTCCAATATATTTGAGGATGATTGTGTTGCTTACACTTCTTGTCGAGATGAGTTCTCATCTTCTACCACTTCACCAACATGTGATTTTTCACAAGGTAACGATATGGTGAGTGGTGATATAAATTTCAATGTGGTGATATAAATTAGTCATCCTTCATCTCTATCTAGTTTCAATGGTCTATCATTGGACCCTAACACTTGTAGCACCCAAAACTCCTAATATGCTTGTGTTGTTAGTCCTTGCATATCATGTAGAAATGCCTTGAATAAATCTTATAATGATATCCTTGTGTTGTCTTGTTGCCATGATAAAAATCCTTCTATTTCCTCTAGTGCTTGTGTTGCTAACCATGTAGAGAAAAACAAATATTCTATTGGCCAAGACAATATCTTGAATGAATATTCAAATAATACGTCATCATCTCATGGTACCCACATATGCCTTATGGATAGGGATTCAAAGGTAACTCCTACTTTGGAACCGGATGACCCACAAGTATAGGGGGTGTATCGTAGTACTTTCGATAAATAGGAGTGTCGATCCCAACGAGGAGCAGAAGGTGCTGACTAGTGGTATGGAGCAGGAAACCGCTGTAAATACTTAGCAAACGGATTTTTAGGGGTTTTCTGATAAAGAAAGGAAATAAAGTGCAACTAAATAAAGACAGCAAATAATTGCAGCAAGTGGCCCAATCCTTTCTTAGCAAAGGACAAGCCGGTGGAAATACTAATGGGGACCAAACATTCTCGAGGACATATGGGAATACTGTCAAGTTATTTTGTTTCATATATTAGCTGATTAATCTTCTTTGGTTTTATAAGTGTTGTGTGGGTGAACCTATTCTAATGTACCGACCTTACTTGGACTAATACATACTTGTGATTAAACCCCTTGCAAGCATCCGCAACTACAAGAAAGCAATTAAGATAAAAACCTAACCACACCCTTAAACTCTGAGATCCTACACTCCCTTGTGCAAAGGTTTACTAACGGGGGTTCAGGTTTCTGTCACTCCAGCAACCCCACAATTAGTATCCAAATACACAATGCATTCCCCTAGGCCCATAAATGGTGAAGTATCATGTAGTCGCTGTTCACATGACACCACTAGAAGAATAGCACCACAACTTAAATATTAAACCATTGAATAATACCTCAACACAAATCCACTACTAACAACATGACTTCTCCCATGTCATCAAGCACTAAACGAACTACTCACGATACATCATATGGATCAAGATCAGAGATAATATGATAATGGATAACAATATGTACATAAACAATAATTCAATGGTTCCACTCACGAGAATCAACTACAATAGTAATCAACACCGGAAAGTTTCCCCTAAGAACTATGAAAGATTCAACACAATTGTTACAGCGGGATGGAGTGGCGATGATGGTGCTGGTGGAGATGATGGTGTGGATGATGATGATGATCCCGATGAAGTCTAGCTTTATGATGGTGTTGATGGCGACGATCTCCCCTCTCCGGGAAGGAATTTCCCTGGCAGAAATCTGTCTGACGGAGAGCTCTTTCTCTCTTGGTGTTTTCCGCCCCGCAGAGGCGGCGGAATCTTTCTGTGGTCGCTCCCCGTGTATTAGGGTTTCGAGGATAAGATATAGGCGAGAGGGCGGAGCCAGAGGTGGGCCAGGGTGGCCACACCCCCTGTAGGCGCGGCCTAGGGTGGCCCGCGCCTGGGGGGTGTGGGGCCCCTATGGCCCAACTCCGCCTCCCCTTCTGGCATCCTTCATCTTCTAGGAAAATATAATTTTCCATAGTTTTTCTGGTATTTTTCTGATCTTCGTGAAATTGCATCAAAACACCTCTTTTTCCAACAAAATCCTGACTCTAGTAGTTCATCCTCCAAGAATCATCCAACATGCAAAAACATATGAAAAGACATAAGTAACACCTCTTAATATGAAATATATCAATGAATAGAGGCAAATTATGATATAGAATAGTGATGAAAATTGGACGTATAACCTCCCCCCAAGCTTAGACCCCGCTTGTCCCCAAGCGAAAACTGAGCTCAATAAACATGTCCACAGGTTTATGGAGTGAAGTGTCGATAAAAAGAATACGAACAAGAAGCATCACACTTACCAATACACAACTCATAGAAGAAATTAGCTCACCATTATATAACTTAGCTTGCAACAAGTATGGGAGTCACAATAAAGATGCATAAAGACAAATCATAATTGGTATTGGCAAACTTTGTTCTCGGTCAGAGAATAGTTGGCAAGCAGATTTCAAATAAATCTTTTGTAAAGAGGTTTACAACAGGAATACTCTTTGCTCAAACATAAAAGGTTTTTTCACAATGATAGATTTCAAAGTAATACTCATTTAGATAAGAGTCTTGTGTAAACAAGGAAGATAAAGAGCATGATTGAATAAATCATCATATGAATGCTTGCAACACAACAACTCAAATGCTTGCTGGAGATAGAGAGAAATAGGTTTACTGACTCAACTTAGAAATAGAAGAAAGGCCCTTCATAAAGGGAAGCAGGGATTTCAAGTTCATAAAGATCTTCCAAAAAATTATAGTACTTACTAGATTTGAGCTCTCATTGCCCCTATCATAAGCATCTTGAGGTGATTAAGGTTAAAGTGAACAAAGATGTAGTATATGCTTGACGAAATATAAGTTGGCAATCGCATGTCCCTCGTGTACAAGGGCTGCTCCTCATGCTACTCAACTTTAGTTACTAGTAAGTTCTTGTCACAGTAAGTATATGTGTATCATAAAGAACCACCAACGGGGTACCCCTTGCACATGATACAGGATCTATCCCATAATCAAAATGACAAGGCAAGCAGACAGTGAGCATCTCAGCGATCTTTTTATTTGCTATTTGCATAGGTTTTTATTGAGGATGCTTCACATATTGTTCACTATGGTTATGCTGCAAGTTTCCACCATGATTAGGCATGGCTTAGGCTAGCGGCCCAGGATTTTCTCTAACACACATACATAACTCCATGGACTTACAAGCTCCCCTTTTATTTCACACCGACGACATCCGCAAACAAAAGAGCATGATATCAACTGTGTACAATGTACAGGTGCAATGTTGAAAGTGTTCCCCGTGATAGCATGGTGCTGCTAATTCCAATGTATAGGTGCAAGCATATACAACTTCGATGACACAATGGTTCAAGTTTATTAGGAGCAAGCAAATAAGGTGTGCCATCAGGTTCGTGAGAGCTTTACTAACTAGTTTTCACATAACAAAATAATTTGTAATTTGAAAGATAAATGAAGCTTGAGAATTTACTTGGAAAAGAAATAATGCTAATAGGTAGATATGGTGGACAAAAATGGCACAGGTTTTGGTTTAGAGGGGTTGGATGCATGAGAAGTATGCCTTCTCAAAACAGGATTTTGGCTAGCAAGGATGGATAGCAAGGAAAGGGTTGAAGGAAACAAGCAAACATACAAGTAATAAAGCCAAAGATGCAATCCTCCTTGAAAACACAAAAGATCTTAAATAAAGAATACTAAGCTTATGATCTAAACAAGAGGGAAAATAAATGATACAAAATACATGTAAGTGCTTTTCTCTTTTACTTTCAAATATCAAAAAAGTGTGGCTACTGACCAGAGCTCGGTTTGCCAAAACCAATTTAGATCTACTTGATGCTCCCAAAGTGATACCAATACTGATCAACAAGATCAATCATATAATAGAGATTGCAAACTAAAATAAGAAGTGCAAAAAGTAAAAGATGAAACTTCTCATTAATATTACATAAAGGCACTCACACCAAGGGATACATAGGTAACCAACTAAAGGAGTGATACTTCCACAATGCACACCAACCTATAAGATAACTTCTCTACCCAAGATATACTCTACTAAAAAGGTAAAAAGATAAAATATGTGATACCGCGGCACTCCCCCAAGCTTGGAACAAGCCAAGGGGATGCCAAACCTGATGACGAATTACTCCTTCGGTGGTGGCGGTGTTCCTTTGTTTAGGGTGAGAAAACCCTCCAGCATCTGAAAGGGAATCAATATAAGAGGAAAATGCAAATGATGGCAGAAACTGTCAAAACAGACTAGCAGGTAAAGATTGTTTTTTTTCGAAAAAACTTCTGATGCTCAAATCAAAAAGTGCAAAACTAATGAAAGTTGGATAACAACTTGGAGAACAAGCACAGCAAATTATAGCTCCATCCGTTGTACTGAGCTCCTTCGCGAATTTTTACAATGCAGCACAAAAAACTGTCCCAGGACAACCACTTTTCACAACTCCTCTACTTCTCAAAAGTAGTTTATCTTGACACAAAAACCAAAACAAAAAGGATAAGGAGCGGTTATTACTGAGGTAATAACTTCCAAGTCTCAACAAAACTATTGGGTTATCTCCCAAGAAGTACTTTTCTTTAATGCCTTTAAGTTAGGCTTGATAATTTCAAAGATGCTCACATAGGAGATATGGATTTGAAGTGAAAGAGAGCATCAAGAAGAAAATATCCAACACATTTGAGTCTAACCCACTTCCTATGCAAAGGAGTCTCATGATAAAACAATTGGTTGAAACAAAAGGCCACTAGCATAGGAAGACAAAACAAATGCAACTTCAACGTTTTCAACATAAAACAGGGAAACTTAATATTATTGAGATGCATAAAACCATGTTTCCCTCTCTCATAATAACTTTCAGTAGCACTTTGAATAAAGTTGACAATATAACTGTCACAAGAAAAAACTTTATCATCAGAATGATCATACTTACAATCATCAAAAAGAGGTCCAAGGTCATAAACTGGATCAATAGAAGCAAGTTGTTCAACCCTAAAATCTTCATTAGGCAAACTATTTTCATAAGGAGCTTTAGCAAATTTGGAAAAGTTAAACTCATAAGAATCTGCATTAAACCTAGTTAAAACTTTCTCCTTCTTACAATCTATAATAGCTCCACAAGTGTTCAAGCAAGGTCTACCAAAGATAATAGGACAAGTTTTACTAGCTGCTGAACTAAGCACTGGAAATCAGCAAGACACTTAATCTTACCGCAAAGGACTTCCACATCTCTTACAATACCAATAGGGCAAATGGTTTCCTTATTAGCAAGGTGAATAACCACATCAATGTATTCAAGCTCACAAGGACCAATTTCATGCATAATTTCCCTATAAAGCTCATAAGGAATAGCACTAGAACTAGCACCAATTGATGGGAATATGCCTACCGGGGTATACCCAGCAGGACGTTTCCGACTGGCCCAGGAACTGGCGAGTGGGCCTGCAGGACGGCGACCGGATCGAGACCTGGCGTGGATCCAAGCGACTGGAAGCTGAAGGCCCAGGAGAGTAGATAGGCCCAGTCGGATTAGGTTAAACGAGTACCGAAACCTTAACTGATTCGGTTGAGATATGTAAACCCTAGGGGGGTGAGTCTATATAAACCTCCCTACATGGCGTGTAGAGGATACGTTCCATCATCCACCCAAGCGACTCGCCGCCTAGCCGTCGAGCTTGCCCCATTGTACCTTCATCATAATACAATCTAGCAGGAGTAGGTCTTTACCCTCCGGGGGGGCGAACCTGGGTAAAACCCTGTGTCTCTGCCCTCATCTCGCACCGCAGATGGCTGGCCGCCCTTGCCCTTCGTTCTACTACTCGCTGCCAATTGCAGCGTCTGCCGTGGTCATTCCCACGACAGTGGCGCCCACCGTGGGGCCTGGCTGGTCTGGTCGGTGTTCTGCGGCGAGATCCAATCTGCCCATTAACGAATCGGTCGCCACCGGCCGCATGATAGCGATCGGCGAGATGCTCCAGGTCTTGCCGAGCAGCTACGTCCCGGCGGCGCCACCCGTCACGCACAGCATGATCTTGCCAGTCGGCACGATCAGCCTCTTCGTCGGCCTCACGGACGTCATCGTCTTGGAGGACTCGGCTCGCACCCACGAGTCGCCGCCACACGACCGGCTCTCCGAGAGCCAGGTCCGCACGATCCATCGCCTCGACTCCGAGTACAACTCGGCCCACAGCGACGTGGCCGAAAACACCACGGCCACGGAAGACGCGTCCCTCAACGACGACGCCGACTCGGCGACTCCGGCGTCACTCGCCGGATCCATCACCGCGGCTTCACCCGCGGGCTCCATCACCCAGGTCTCCAACATGGGAGACTTCAAGGATCCCTCCATCCTTGGGATCTTCGACATCGACTCTGGGTCGGAAAACTCCGCCGATCTCCGCGACGGGACCGGTCGCCACGCCGCGACCTACATGGCGACTGGCACCGATCCGCCGGAGGATACCTTCTCCACCCCGATCCCTCCTAACGCCATGGCAACGGAGGTCGAGGAACTCCGCCTGAAGCTGGTGAAGGCAGTCCGCAAGGAGCAAGCTGAGCGCGAAAAATTTCGCCTCGAGCAGGTGACGGCGCAGGAGCTCTCACGTTACCACCAGCAGCGAATCAGGTCGCGCTTGAACCCCACCGTCCAGGGGCACGCCCTGAACCGACGACGAACGACCCGCCCGCATGGCGGCGTGCGATCTGCGAACGCCACCAGCAGGAAGCGCCGCCCCACCAGGGTCGACGGCGATGGCGCCCCACCTCCACCCAACCGTACTTCTGAGGACCAGCCATGATAGTGGTCTCCTCACGGGAGCGAATCGCGACCGGCCTACCACTGTTCTCCACCCCGATGGACAACCTCGTGGCAGGCCGAGCAGCGGCCGACAACATCACGGCCACCGGCGACGGCGCCCTACAGATCCAGTATGTCAAGGCCCTGCTCGCAAAAGCGGTCGAGCAACAAAATGCAGGCGTCGACTCACAGGGGCGGATGTACCCGCGTTCATCGGGCAGCAGAGCGGCCTCAAGTGGCCGTCCATTGGCGGCAAACACCCTCAACTGCCCGCCACCCGAACCACTGCAGCTCCAACACCGACCCGCGAACGCGGCACTCTCCACCAACGACCCCAGGCCAGCGACCAACTTCGTCGCCGCCAACGGTCAGCCTGTCGATGCCCGCACCCACATCATCAACAACCAGAGCTGGCGCGCACGCCAGCCCGACGACCTGCGACACACCCTAACCAATCGCCGCGACGGCAAGCCGATGGGGTCGCTAAGCCGACTTGGGCCCCGATGCTTCGGCCCGATGATCCCAGGCAAAAAATACCCAGCGAACTTCAAAGCGCCGAAGGAAATAGAAAAGTACGACCCTTCGTACGACCCCTCCGTGTGGCTGGACACCTACCTCATGGCGATGGGGATCGCAGGCCACACCAACCTGCTAGCCGCCCGCTACCTCCCCTGATGATGGAGGGAGCGTGCTGGCAGTGGATCAACACACTCCCTCCGGATAGCATCGACTCCTGGGAAGAGATGCGCGATGCCTTCGTGAGGCACTTCGAGGGTTCCTACACCCGCGCCACCACCATCGAGGACCTGGAGAGATGCGTCCAGGGACCGCGCAAGTCGACCCGAAGCTAGGTCCAACGGTGGCAAGAGCTATGGTACAACGTGGCCGGCATCCACCCGGACACCGCAAACCACTGCTTCAAGACCTCGTGCCGCTACGAGCCCTTGGTTGCCAAGCTCAAACGAGCATACCGCACACTTGACAACATACCGGACCTCCTCGAGATCGCCAAAAGATACGCGGAGGAAGACCCCAACCAGGAAACCGGCGATGAGTCGGGAGGTCAACGCCGCACGAACGGAAACAACAACGGACGACGGTCCGACCTACGCTATAGCAACACTCGCCTCACCGGCAAGCGCCGTAGTGACGGGCGAGTCGACTTCGTCGCCAACGCCGGACACGTGCAGCGCGAGCCCAAGAGCTTCCGCCGCGACGGAGGGCAACGCCGTGACGGCGGCAACTACAAGGCGAAACCAAGGTTCGACCCTGCGGCCCTCCTTAACCAGCCTTGTACGTTTCACAGCAGGGAAGGGAAGCCCGCCACACACACGACCGCCGACTGCCAAGGAGATCGAGAAGGCACAGCGAGCACGAGAGGACCCCGACAACAACCCGCCAAACGGCGGAAAATTCGGCAGTGTGGCCGGCTCGCTCCACACCTTCATAGGCTTCAACACGAAGCGCGAGAAGAAGGTCATCGCCCGTGCCGTCGCCGTCAACGCGGTGGCCCAGGTGGACGTTCCCCAGTTCCTCAACTGGTTAGAGCAGCCCATCACCTGGAGCCGCCAGGACCACTCGCCACGCATCGAGTACCCAGGCCGAGTCGCCCTGGTGGTCAAGCCTAAGGTGGGAGACTACTGGCTCCCCAAGACATTGATGGACGGCGGCAGCTCCATCAAAATCCTGTACCTGGACACCTTCAGGCGACTGCGTCTCCCGCAGTCGATGGTTGAGACGACCTATACCACGTTCCACAGCATCGTCCCCGGTCGGAAGGCGTACCCGATCGGCAAGGTCACGCTTCCAGTCACCTTCGGCACACCAGCAAACTTCCGCACCGAGCGGATCGTCTTCGAGCTGGTACCCTTTGACAGCCCCTACCACTGCGTCCTGGGGTGCCAGGCGTTCGCCAAGTTCATGGCAGCGCCCCACTATGCGTACAACGCGATGAAGCTCCCCGGGCCGCGCGGTGTCATCACCATCAACGGCAACCCCGACATGGCCGCCGAGTGCGAGGCCAAAGGAGCCGAACTCGCCGACGCCGTCATCGCGACAGAGGCCAACCACGCCGACGAGATCGCCAAGTACGCGAGAGGGGTCAACAACGACAACCCCACCATACTCAAGAAGCCCAATTGGAGGGAGCCAACACCTCAGCCTTCGAGGCAACGACGCACACCCGCACCGTCGAGCTGGTCCCAGGCGACTCCAGCCAGACGGTGACGATCGGGACGGGCATGAGCCCAGCATAGGAAGGCGTTCTCATCGAGTTCCTCTGTGAGAACAGGGACATCTTCGCATGGAAGCCCTCTGACATGCCTGGTGTCCCTAGGGAACTCGCTGAGCACAAACTCAATGCCGACCCCAAAGTGCGACCCGTCAAGCAGTCGCTGCGGCCCTTCAATGAAGAGCGCCTTCGAGCCATCGCCGAGGAGGTGCAGCGTCTACTCGCTGCAGGCTTCATCCGGCCAATCAAATACTCCAAGTGGCTGGCAATCCCAGTCCTGGTCGAGAAGAAAAATGGGACCTGGAGGATGTGTATTGACTACACAAACTTAAACAGCGCCTGCCCGAAGGAGCAATTCGTCCTCCCGCGGATCGACCAAATAATCGACTCCACCGCGGGCTCGGAGTCGCTGTGTTTCCTCGACGCCTACTCTGGGTACAACCAGATCAAAATGGTTGTCGAGGACGAGGAAAAGACGGCATTCATCACGCCATTCGGAGCCTTCTGCTACACCTCCATGACCTTCGGCCTCAAGAACCCCGGGTCGACCTACCAGCGGTGCATGCAGGAATGCCTTGCGAGCCAAATTGGCCGCAATATCCACGTCTACATCGACGACGTGGTAGTGAAGTCCGCTCGCTAGGGCGATCTACTCGCTGACCTGGCGGAAACATTCGCCAACCTGCGGAAATACAAGATAAAGCTAAACCCAGGCAAATGCACCTTCGGTGTACCAGCAGGGCAACTACTGGGGTACGTCGTCTCCTAGCGCGGGATCGAGGCGAACCCCACCAAGATCGACACGATCGCTCGACTCGGCAAACCCGAGTGCCTGCGCGACGTCCAGAAGCTGGTCGGGCGAGTCGTGGCTCTCAGCCGTTTCATCCCCCGATTGGGCGAAAAGGCGATGCCCCTATACCGCCTGATGCGGAAGAACCCCACCTTCAAGTGGTACAAGGAGGCGGACAACGCACTCCGCGACCTCAAGAAGGTGCTACTCGCAGCACCGCTACTCGTCGCCCCCGTCGACAAAGAACCCATGCTGGTTCACGCCGCTTACGAGCGCGGCCGTCACCGCATCATGGTCATCGAGCGGCCGGAGGAAGGAAAGGAGCGCCCGGTACAACGACCGGTGTACTATATCAGCGAGGTCCTCACCGAGTCGCGCCAGCGGCACCCGCAATACCAAAAACTGGTGTACGCAGTCTTCAGAGCACAACGGCGACTGCCGCACTACTTCCAGGAACACCCGATCACGATCGTCTCCTCGGCACCGTTGCAGGACATCATCCGCAACCGTGAGGCGACCGGGCGAGTCGCCAAGTGGGCCGTCGAAATCGGCGACCACAACATCAAGTATGAGCCACGAAAAGCGATCAAGTCGCAGGCTCTCGCGGACTTCATCGCCGACTGGGAAGAGGCCCAGCAGCCGGAAAAGTTGTCGTACCTCCACTACTGGAGCCTGCACTTCGACGACTCCAAGAACGCAGACGGCACTGGAGCAGGGATCGTGTTGACTTCCCCGAAGGGCGACAAGCTCCGCTACGTCCTCTGCCTCGACTTCACCCCCTGCACCAACAACATGGCCGAGTACGAGGCACTACTCCACGGCATGCGAGCTGCCAAGGAGATGAATGTCAACCGCCTACGTTGCTACGGAGACTCCGACCTCGTCGCTGGGAAAGTCGCTGGCACCTGCGACGCCGTCTCTCCCACCATGGCGGCATACCGCCAAGCAGTAGACAAGCTGGGTGGACACTTCGCAGGCTACTCCGTCGAGTGGATCGACAGGCGGAAGAATGAGGAGGCCGATGCACTCTCTCGCATCGGGTCGGCTCGACTCGCACCACCCACCGGCGTCTTCCTCGACACGATCACCAAGCCGTCAGTCTCTCCCCCAAGGGAGATCGACATCGGAGTCCCTCTGCAACCACAGGCAGCCCTGGTTGCACTCATCGCCAAGCCAGAAGACTGGACTAGGCCGTACATCGCCTACCTGGAGGGAGGCACCTTTCCGGCAGACGAAACAGATGCCCGAATGATAACGCGACGCTGCAAATCCTTCGTCATCATCGACAGCGAGCTCCACAAGCGCAGCGTGACCGGCGTATTCCAACGCTGCGTCCAACCTGCCGAAGGACGCAAGATCCTCCACGACATCCACTTCGGAGACTGCGGCCACCACGCCGGAGCCCGCTCTCTGGTCGCAAAGGATATGCGACACGGCTCCCATCGCAGACACGCCGACGTCGACATTGTCCAAATGCGCCGGTGCCGGCACGCCAACAAGACACACGTGCCGAGCTCAGCTCTCAAGGCAATCCCCATCACCTGGCCATTCGCCGTGTGGGGCATGGACATGGTAGGCCCTTTCAAAAAGGCCCCCTCCGGCTTCACCCACCTCCTGGTCGCGATCGACAAATTCACAAAGTGGGTGGAGGCCAAGACAGTCCGTAAATGCGACGGGAAGACCGCCACCAAATTCCTACGCGAGCTCATATATTGCTACGGGTTCCCAAACAGCATCATCACGGACAACGGCACCAACTTTTCCAAAGGATCCATGGCCGAGTTCTGCGAGGAACATCACATCCGACTCGACCTCGCGTCAGTCGCCACCCGGAGTCAAACGGCCAGGCGGAACGGACCAACCAGAGCATCCTCCACGGCCTGAAGCCGCGGCTCCAAGTACCACTCGAGCGCACCGCCGGGTGCTGGGTCGAGGAGCTACCCTCCGTCATCTGGGGTATCCGCACCTCGGTCAACAGGTCGACAGGGTTCACCCCCTTCTTCATGGTTTACGGCGCCGAGGCAGTTATGCCCACCGACCTCGAGCACGACTCTCCAAGGGTCGTCCACTACACGGAGGCTGCGAACGAACTCGCATGTCAGGATGGAGTCGATCAACTCGACGAGGCACGCGAACTAGCTCGCTCCCGCACTGCCATCTACCAGCAAGGACTCCGCCGCTACCATAGCCGGCGGGTGAAAACTCGCACCTTCCAGGAAGGCGACCTGGTGCTACGCCTCATCCAGGACAAGAAGGGCATGCACAAGCTCTCCCCCCGTGGGAGGGACCATTCGCCATCGGGCGAGTACTCGGCAATGACGCCTACTACCTCACCGACGTCCGCGGAGACGGAAAACTCGACGCCAAGCGACCATGGAATGTAAACCTCCTATGGAAGTTCTACTCCTAGAACTCCACATATGTATCCTCTAGTCGCTATGAAATAAAACATATTGGTTACCACAAATTGTGTCTACTCTCCGTGTCTTGTGCCACTCGCACTCGTAATAACAGCACCAAGCTAACTGTAGGAGTCAACCTCTGGTATAGCGATCGGCACGGCCAAGTAGTGCGCTACGAGGGCACTGGGTTACCCAAGGACTCGTAACGTCCATGAAAAACGCCTACCCGGAGCCCCATTGGAGTCGCCTAGATCGACTGGCTTAACGAGCGAAGACAACTGCCTTCGCTCCTCACAGCGACCATGATCCTCCGCATCCTTGACACAGCGACTCGAACGGCCAAGTACCACGCTCGGGGACTGACGACCAGTTCAGCGCGAGCGACTAGGGAAAACGCCAAGTATGAGAGCATGCCCAGGACTCGCCATGCGACTGACCCGACGGGCCAGGCAGGAGTGATGCGCTTACTCTGACGCGCCCAGTCCTCACCCACCCTAGAGTCGCGACTAGAACAACCAAGTACCATGCTCGGGGACTCGGCTACCCAACCTCGTTCGCGCAAGGGAAAACGGTGAAGTACAGAGCACTCATGGGAGTCGCCTTGTGACTGGCTTTCCAAGATCGGGCGAGTCGACCTCAATAACAAAACGGTCAAAATCACAAACACATAACAAACGAGGTAAACCCCATAAAAAGGGCGGACGCGCTCGGGGAGTCGTTCAAACCTCAATCACAAACACAAGACAATTCACAAATTAACACGATATCCCATTATAGTAGATCATAGGTGTTAAAAAGTACAAGGTGCGCCTAATGGCCGAACTGCTACTAACGCCCCAGGGCACAATGTCTTATTCCATAGGCTTCAATGTCGACTCGCCGCCACCCTTGCGGTTGCGAATGAAGGGAGTGTACGGGTTCAACGGATACATCGTCAGCTCACCCGCCATCGCCGCACGGAAGGGCTGCTCGATTTTGAAGTCCCGGTGCGGCGGCTCGGGGTCGTTGGGTGCGACGATCGTCTCCTGATAAGGAAGGAGGTCGCCCATCGCCCAGACACGATCGGAGTGTACCGCGACGCGGTCCGTCAGCTTCAGCACCTCGGCGATCTCCACCGAGCCCGTCGACGATGGATAGCCACTTGTCACGTCGTCCAGATCGAAATCCTCCGGGAAGTGGGCGAGCCCAAGGCTAAGCGTCGTTGCCGCCCCGCGCCGGAACACCGACCGCGTCATGAACTTGACGACTGACGGCGCCTTCTCCAAGTACTGCCACACTTCGATGAGGTCACTGGGAATCACTTTCGTGGGCGACATCTCCTGAAGATACGCCCGAATACAAGCCGCGGACAACGTGGCCGAGTCGACCAGAGTGGCCACACACTGCCGCGCGTCGAACGACTGCGCCTCTTCCGCGTTGTCGATGATCCGACCTATGGACAGAGGGTGGTAGTGAGTACATCAAAGATCACACAATGCAAATATTACAGGCAGAGGCAGGCACACTTACCAATCAAAGGACGAGAGAGATCCGTGATGAAGCTTTGAAGAGAGGAGTAGTCGTCTTGTAGCCCACCAACAAGGGCGTCAGAGACCTTAAGCTCTTCAGCGGCGGCCGTAACAGCAGCCTTGGCCCGCCCATCCACTGAACTCGCCTCCTCCTTCGCTTCCTTAAGCTCGCTCTCAAGGTCGGCGATCCGCTTCTCAGTCGAGCTCAACGCAGATTGAGCCGCCGTCAATTCACTCGCTGGGACAAGGCCCTGGCAGACCTCCTCTGCCTTCGCAGCAATCGCTTGGAGTCCCGTGTTCGCCTCTTGGACGGCGACAAGTTCCTTCTCCGCGCGACATTTCGCAGCAAGCCGGTCGGCTGATTCACGCTGCAAACCCTGTGCAAAAGTCAAACAGTTAACCACAACGAAATCCTAAGTGCCCACCCGCTGAAATTCAGCGACTGGACACTCGGGGACTGGAGATCAAAAAATCCTAAGTGCCCACCCGCTGAAATTCAGCGATTGGACACTCGGGGACTGGAGATCAAAAATCCTAAGTGCCCACCCGCTGAAATTCAGCGACTAGGCACTTGGGGACTGGAGATCAAAAATCCTAAGTGCCCACCCGCTGAAATTCAGCGACTAGGCACTCGGGGACTGGAGATCAAAAATACTAAGCGCCCACCCGCTGAAATTCAGCGATTGCGCACTCGGGGACTGGGCGCGAGAAATAAAAACGAAACACCAAAAGAATCCGACCATCGCATTCGGGCCCGATCCTCGGGACCGGATATAGATGGCTGCGCCAAGCATACCATGAAGCTGTATCGCGTCCACGGATGCGAGAAGAGCCGGAGTGTGAACCGCGACGCTGCTCGACCTCTGTTTCGGCAACCCCAGGTGCGCGGCTCGATGGCGTGGTACCACTCGCCGTAGCCGCTCTGGCCATGAAGCGGGGGAAGGTCGCGATGGATGCGCCTGCACCAAAAGAGGCCGGTTCGGTCATCCCAGGTGAGGAAGCGCCCTCCTTGATCGTCAGGGCCGCCTCCGCCGCAGGATCACTCAGAGCAATCGTCGTGTCGTTAGACACCATGACAACATCCTCGCCTTTGGCCTTCTTGGCACTGTCTGTGGGGGCAGCGACCTCATCATCCTTCCTCTTCCGAGAGGGGTCCTCCTCGGCGACGACTGGCGGCATCTTGGCCATGGACAGGTAGCCTATCTTTTTAACTCCGGTCCTACAAATTGATTGCATGAACAAAGTGGTCCGAGTACAACGAAAAGCAAGGCAGGTGAATAAAACTCACTTGGCGACTGGTATGAACCGCAGCCCCGTGCGGATGCTAGCCGGCTTCTCGCTGGGGCCCGATTATCGAGGCCCATCTGTGACATCATGCCCAAGACACGGACGGCCTCTTCGTTGACGAGGCCGCGACAGGAGCCTCCAAAACATTTTCGGCAGGAGCTCTCCTGGGAGGCGGGCTGCCGATCGAGCCCGACCCGTAGATCGCGAACGGGAGGGAATCGAGGCTAGAGGTACCTCACTCAGGACGGCGGTGGCATCTGGTGCTGCCGTCGTGGCGCTCATCCTCGCCAGGCTGGTGGCGCCGAACTACTCTTTGAACGAGGCGGAGATGCTGTTTGCCGCTTGCCTTCCTCTTGAGGGCCTTCACTTCTTCTTCTTCTTCTTTTCGACGGAGTAGCCTTGCGACGCGAGGTGTGCTCGAAGCTCGTCGCCATCATCCATGCTCAAGGCTTCTACCGCCTCGAGTTCGCTACGCTGCCCGCGAAGTTTTGCGAACCAGTGGGGACGGCTTCTTCCTGACTCGTCTCGCCATCGCCCTGCCGCTCTCGATGCCGCCTTGAAGGAGACGATTCGCCCTCGACGGACAGACGAGCTCAATTCTCGTCATGGGCGGAAGCCACCCTTCCACCACTTGAAATAACGCAATAGGCATGAGATGACGATAACCGCTGACAGCATCAATCGCGATCGCGAATGATGGAAAATGACTTACCTTCGGGGCTGGATGCTTCGCGGTGTAGGGGCGACCCCAGCCTTCGCGTCCAGGTACACTGCCTGGGTGATCTTCTTCAACGCCGGGATGTAGTCCTCGAGTTTCCACTCGGTGAGGCAGGATTTCGTCAAGTCTTCCCGGCCCGTGTACTCGTACATGTAATGGTCACGGCGGGCCAGGGGAACGAGTCGCCGCCCGAGACAACAGTTGTACAAATTGATGGTCTGAAGACCCTTCGTCTTCAGGCCGCGGATGGTCTGAAGCATCTCATCCACGACCATCCGCTGGTCTGTTGGGAGCTTGCCGACTTGGAGTCGGCGCGGTTCGGGCCGGTCGGCGGAGTATCTTGGGATCGCCACCTCGCCGTCTGGAGTCACCTCAGTGACGTAAAACCAATACTTCTTCCACTCGCTCGCCGCCTTGGCAGGCAGCATCAGATCAAAAAAGGAGGCCTTCGACTTCAACTGAAACGTCAGGCCACCCGCGGCAAGCATTGGGCCACCTCCTTCTTCGCGACTGATCCTTCCGTGGAACAGATCTTGCCATAGGGGGAAGTAGGGCCTGTAGCCCAGGTAGCACTCGCAGAACGCCATGAAAATGGCGAGCTGCTCGATGCTGTGCGGGCCTAGGTCCGATGGCTGGATCCCGTAGAAGGCTCAGAAGCGCCGGAAGAAGAGAGATGTGGGGAAACCTAGCCCCCGCTCTAGGTGGCTGGTGAAGCAGACGAATTCTCCATCACGCGGGTCCGGAGTCACCTCCGGCCGTGGGAATGCGCCACCAGCCGGCGCGCAGGATCCCGGCCTCTTCGAAAGACGCCAGTAGCGCTCTCATGCACTTGGACCTGCCCCATGGTTCGGTGGAGGGGGCCATTGGCAGAGAGGTTCGTGGAGGTCGGAGGATTTTGGATCAGTTGGATCGCGATGCGGAACAGAGATGCGCAAGATCAGGGGAAATGACGAGAGGGTGGTTCTCTGATCGCCTACCATTTCCCTTATATAGCTGTTGTTACCCGCCAAACCCGGGAGTCGTTGCTACGCGGTGATTACGCCAAAAGTTACCGTTGGAT
The DNA here is from genome assembly GCA_030063025.1 of Avena longiglumis. Taxonomy (NCBI): domain Eukaryota; kingdom Viridiplantae; phylum Streptophyta; class Magnoliopsida; order Poales; family Poaceae; genus Avena; species Avena longiglumis. The sequence goes on from CP125978.1 coordinate 154,492,447, forward strand.
TACCCCAATGGCTAGTTTTGACTGCGTCTAACTATCCAACTTCATCCATTCGACTCGCCGACCCGATCACTACAATAGTGACTAAATATTTCGCCGACCCGTTCGCCGCGCTGCGACCAGATTGACTAGTTTTTTCCTTTATTCAGGAGCCCGCCACCGATTCGACTGGGTGTCCGCATTGGACCCGTATGCTCCGACTTCCAGCAACCACCTGCGCCCAATTGATGACGGCCTCGGGGACTACTGATGGGGATATGCCTACCGGGGTATACCCAGCAGGACGTTTCCGACTGGCCCAGGAACTGGCGAGTGGGCCTGCAGGACGGAGACTGGATCGAGACCTTGCGTGGATCCAAGCGACTGGAAGCTGAAGGCCCAGGAGAGTATATAGGCCCAGTCGGATTAGGTTAAGCGAGTACCGAAACCTTAACTGGTTCGGTTGAGATATGTAAACCCTAGGGGGGTGAGTCTATATAAACCTCCCTACAGGGCGTGTATAGGATACGTTCCATCATCCACCCAAGCGACTCGCCTCCTAGCCGTCGAGCTCGCCCCATTGTACCTTCATCATAATACAATCTAGCAGGAGTAGGTCTTTACCCTCCGGGGGGCCGAACCTGGGTAAAACCCTGTGTCTCCACCCTCATCTTGCACCGCAGATGGCTGGCCGCCCTTGCCCTTCGTTCTACTACTCGCTGCCGATTGCAGCGTCTGCCGTGGTCATTCCCACGACACCAATGTCACATAAACCATAATAGCAATGATCACCAATTCTAACAGAAAGCACAGGGACACTAGTTTTCCTAGATTTTCTAGGATGAGAGACAATATTAGAAGCGTCTTCACAGAAGACAATGTGCTCATCCTCTATATTTTTAGTGTCAAGATCTTTCACAATAGCTACTATAGGTTCAATATTTATTTGATCATCAGGTTCTATAGTTTTCTTTGTAACTTTGTTATTCGCACTAATTATCATGGAATACTCCTTTACCTTAGCTGGGAAAGGTGTTTTCTCAACATAAGGTTCAAGAAAAATATGATCAATAGTACAAACTTCAGTATTTCCAGAAGGAACATGATTAACAACATATTTATAAGGTGCATGGTACTTATTCCACTTCTTTTTAGGAATTTCTATATAACAGGCAAAGGCCTTAAAACAATTGGCAATACTTTGAGAATCAAGACCATAATTAGTACTATTATCACAGAAGTCATCAGTTCCCATAAAAGATTGAATGCATTCATAATCATAATTTATACCTGACTTTCTTCCTTTATCATTCTCCCATGCTTCAGTGTTCTCTTGCATACGGTCTAGAAGATCCCATTTAGCTTCTTCCTTCATACGTGTGAATGATCCAGCACAAGAAGCATCTAGTAAATCTTTATCATGAAGAGAAAGCCTAGCATAAAAGTTATTGATAATAATATTGTTCGGGAGTTCATGAATAGGACATTTAAGTATTAGTAACTTCAATCTCCCCCAAGCTTGAGCTGTACTCTCTCCATCACGAGGCCAAAAGTTATATATTTGATTCCTATCCTTATGAATCTTACTGGGAGGATAGAATTTAGAGTAAAAGAGAGGTACTATTTCCTCCCATTCCATGGATTGTCCATTCTTCAGCAGCTTATACCATTCTACAGCTCTTCCTTTCAATGATATAGAGAGTAACTTATTCTTCACATGTTCAGTTGTGATACCTGCACACTTAAACAACCCGCATAATTCATGGATAAAAAGCAAGTGATCACCAGGATGGACAGTTCCATCCCCTAAATAATAATTATCCATAACACGATCAACAATACTTGTAGGTATCTTAAAAGGATCTATCTCAACAGGTGGTGGTTCATCTACTACCCTAACAGTGGTAGTAGTTTTCCCAAACATAAAACCAAGTGAGTTATCCATATCGGAAACAAAGTAACAAATAGAAATAAAAACAATACTCATAGTAGAAGTTTCCTTTACCAGTTCCGCTCTTCAATAGCGCTTCCCTTCCCAGCAACGGCACCAGAAATTAGTCTTGATGACCCACAAGTATAGGGGGTGTATCATAGTACTTTCGATAAATAGGAGTGTCGATACCAACGAGGAGCAGAAGGTGCTGACTAGTGGTATGGAGCAGGAAATCTCTGTAAATACTTAGCAAACGCATTTTTAGGGGTTTTCTGATAAAGCAAGGAAATAAAGTGCAAGTAAATAAAGACAGCAAATAATTGCAGTAAGTGGCCCAATCCTTTCTTAGCAAAGCACAAAACGGTGGAAATACTAATGGGGACCAAACGTTCTCGAGGACATATGGGAATACTGTCAAGTGCTTTCGTTTCATATAGCTGATTAATCTTATTTGGTTTTATAAGTGTTGTGTGGGTGAACCTGTGCTAATGTACCGACCTTACTTGGATTAATACATACTTTTGATTAAACCCCTTGCAAGCATCCGCAACTACAAGAAAGAAATTAAGATAAAAACCTAACCACAACCTTAAACTCTAAGATCCTACACTCCCTTGTGCAAAGGTTTCCTAACGTGGGTTCAGGTTTCTTTCACTCCGGCAACCCCACAATTAGTAGCCAAATACACAATGCATTCCCCTAGGCCCATAAATGGTGAAGTATCATGTAGTCGATGTTCACATGACACCACTAGAAGAATAGCACCACAACTTAAATATTAAACCATTGAATAACACCTCAACACAAATCCACTACTAACAACATGACTTCTCCCATGTCCTCAAGAACTAAATGAACTGTTCACGAGACATCATATGGATCAAGATCAGAGATGATATGATAATGGATAACAATCTGAACATAAACAATAATTCTATGGTTCCACTCACAAGCATCAACTACAATAGTAATCAACACCGGGAAAGTTTCCCCTAATAACTATGCAAGATTCAACACAATTGTTACAACGGGATGGAGTGGTGATGATGGTGCTGGTGGAGATGATGGTGTGGATGATGATGATGATACTGATGAAGTCTAGCTTGATGGTGGTGTTGATGGCGATGATCCCCCCTCTCAAGGAAGGAATTTCCCTGGCAGAAATTTGTCTGTCGGAGAGCTCTCTCTCTCGCTCGGTGTTTTCCACCCCTCAGAGGCAGCGGAATCTTTCTATGGTTGCTCCACCGTGTATTAGGGTTTTGAGGAGAAGATATAGGCAAGATGGTGGAGCCAGAGGTGGGCCAGGGTGGCCACACCCCTGTAGGCGCGGCCTAGGGTGGCCCACGCTTGGGGGTGTGGGCCCCCTGTGGCCCAACTCCTCCTCCCATTCTGGCATCCTTCGTCTTTTGGGAAAATATAATTTTCTGTAGTTTTACTGGTATTTTCTGATCTTCGTGAAATTGCATCAAAACACCTCTTTTTCCATCAGAATCCTGACTCCTGGTAGTTCATCCTCTAAGAATCATCCAACATGCAAAAACAGATGAAAAGACATAAGTAACACCTCTTAATATGAAATATATCAATGAATAGACGCAAATTATGAGATAGAATGGTGATGCAAATTGGACGTATCAGAATTCAATACCTCTTATGATAATGAGCATGAGGATAATGAGGAAGAAAAGTTGGATGTTGATGATTTATACGAAAAGGGTGAGATTGTTTATCATGCTCTTGTTAATAATAATATTGCTTGCTCTAACTTTGTTGAAATCTTGGACTTTGCTATTAAGAGCAAAGAACATATTGATAAGTGTAACACCCTCAGAATCGGGCCTATGCAAGTTTGAGCAAAATTCGCCAAACCCGCATAGAAACGATTCAAAGGTGCCCACCAGGCACTTTCGTGCGGGTGGAAAACGAAGTAATAACATTACACAACAGTCCTCGATGGGACCCACGTAACAGATATATAACAAACGACTCAAAGAGTCAAGAATACAGATATAATATACAAGATCCAAATCACCTTGAAAACGATAGTGCCCACTACGGACAAGAAGCAAATGGGGCTAAGAGCCTCAAGAATAACCAATGGCGTCCATAACCTGCCAGGCCAAGCGGAAGGTAACCTCGCTAACGACGCCGATCTCAAAACCTGCTTAACAAAGGGTGCCGAAGGGCAAAACAGAAAACAAAGAAGGAGCGTCAGTACTGAGGCCAGTACACGGCGAGGCTAGAATTCGGCGGTCCTCGCCTACATAGGTATGGTGGACTGAAGCGGCAGCGGCAGCATGCACTAAATATCCTATAGAGACTCGATACAACTGGCGGTTATCAGAGAGGGGTAAGAATGACCTAACCGGATCCAACCTGAAGCTATCACCAAACAAACCCATCCTGGTGTTTCCCCCTCGAGACCAAACGAGGAAGTCAACCGAGGAACTCACAGGTTGGCAGTTTACTTATTCAGTTGTAGTTGTGGCACCTTACTAGTCGATTTAGATAAGCGTCGATAAAGTAGCGGTGGGCACTTTTATTTAATCATTCCGTTGAAGTTGCAGCAATTACTAATCGACATCTGAGATAGTATGAGATAAACCCAAAACCCAGCAGTTGTTGGTACTTTTATTCAGCCAATTCGTTGTAGTTGCAATACTTACTAGTCAGATACATTTGTCGCAAGCGACAACCAAACAAGCAATGGTGGGCAGTATTAATTAGCCATTCCATTATAGTAGAGCTGATTACTAGTCATTATAAGTCAAATTTATAGCAGTAAACTTTAGTTATGCTTGTCTATGATCGAGATACTGTGCTCCAAGTCGTCCATATCCGCGGACACGGCTTCGAAAGTTTTAACCCGCCGGGTGCACCATTAGCAACACGCCGATCAACCTCGGAAAAACCAAATCAAAACCCAACGAGGCTTTCACGATTGAACAATCACAGATTCAGAAATATTTCAGGGCCACCTTAGAGTAGAATCCATAGCGTAAGCAAGCTCGGCCTCAAGGTTTGGCTAGACTTTTGTGAGCAACGGGAACCCCAAGCGGGGCTTGTCGACACCACGAAATCGTGGTCCGAACCTAACAAAGACAGTGTGCGTTACCTCGCAATCGTAAATAAAGCGTAAAACATGGCATAAGTACAGGATCGTAAATAAAACCTCAAACTAGTTTGTGGCCCCAAGAAATAAGAATGAATCAAGCTCGGCTCGGGGGTCCCATATACCTCCCGGATGTGGATAGCGCGCAAAATCAAGGAACAGGTATCAAGTACTCGGGGTCTTACGGGACACAAGTGGGCGTTCGGAAACCAAATATTATCTATCACCCACCGATGCCTCTGCTTATTCAATTTTAGTTGTTAAACAGAAATTAAAGTGACGATAAGTAAAACTAGAATCATCTCCAACATCAACATGCGGCAATACATCAGCAACTGTGGCATTTGACAACACGCAACATTACTTGAGCAAGCGACTATGACGCGCAAGTCCAACTATCTACCAAACAACAGGTAATAGGAGGTGTCCGAGGCAATATAGGGCTGCAAGGGATATCACGGGTACGAAAACTAGAGCATCGCAACACAGATAGCAATAGATCAACAGGAGGGAAGTAAATACTATAAAAGTAAGATAGGTAGAAAGAGGGAGATGCTCGCCTGAAAACATTGTCGAAGGGGTTCAACCGAAGATCGGGGCGAAGCTCACATCAACTCAACGGCCTTATCCGCGAAGAACCAAAACACTAGAAGAACACCGGATGCAATATTTAATAAACGACAGAAGATCGGCATGATGTATGTATGATGGATGACATGGCAAAGGTGCGATGCAATTAGGTCAAGGTTAAGCGGAACCGGGGTCCCGACAATTACTTAAATGGTGCAAGTTGTTTAGAACCCCCGCAAATTAAATGTTGTTATAACAAGGCAAGATAAGATACCGGTTCGCTACACAAGTTTAAATGAGGCCAATATGAGACTAGATTTGCCCGCATATGGGCCCCATATTTAGTTATTAGGTGAATCGGCATAAGGCCCCCAAACCACATGATAAGATGCATGCATGATGAATGACAATTCAATATGCGACAAGTTGTATCTCATTTATAAAATAGGGTTTACGGGAGAGGGTTCACACATTAGGGGTGGTCGACGATCTTGGGGTTCGGGGTTGGGTCGGTCTCGGGGTCGAGGTTCACGGATCCGTTCTCGGTTATCGGGTCGGTCTCAATCAACGAGGCAGATCTTGTCGCATCCGCTGCCTTCGGCACGGATCGGTCTCCGGTCGTGCTCGGACATCGGGTAGTTCTTGGCGTCGGGTGCGGGACTTGGTTCGTGGGACGCATCGGGTTCGTTCGGTCGGTGCCGTTCTTGTCGTCGTGCAGCGTAACCTCGGTCCGTGCTTGATTCGGAAGGCGATCTTGCCGCTCCGGGCGAAGTCCTTGGGTTTCTCCTTATACACCGGTGGCGAACTTGGCGTCGGCGCGACCTTGGGTTTGTCGGTGTCGGCTCGGGTGTGGCGACGATGATTCCACGTAGACTCCCGGCATGGCGGAGTTCTCGTAGCGATGAAGGTCTTGGTTCGGGTTGGCGAGATTGCTTCGGTCTCGACACCGGATCGGCTTCAATCGGCAGGAGATCTTGGCAACACCGAGGGTTCGAGCTTGAATTGCAACAATTCCTTGGTCTCCGAGCTCTTGCCGAGATATCTAGGATCGAAAGTCCCGTGCCAAGGTGAACTGGAGAGCAACAAACAGTCACCACCACGGTACAATCATCCAACGACATACATCAGCACACACATCGCATCAACGTCGCCCGGGCGCACTTAACTTCACCGAGATGCACAGTGCGTCGCTGGCCAGACGAGGAGATGGCGGAGCAGAGCGGCGACGCTACGGGGCGCTGGCGGTGGCGACGGAGGCGGCGGACGCTGGGAGGAAGCCACGGGCGCTGCTCTGCTGGGGCCCAGCCGAGCGACGAGGAGGGGCGCGGCGAGCTCGGGACGGCGCCGGCGGGCACAGTGGGCAGCGGCGAGCTCGGAGGCGCGGGCGGCAGCGTTAGGGCAGCGTCGCGAGCGAGGCGAAGAAGCGGCTTCGGCAGTGGTGGGGCTTCAGGCGAAGAAGCGGGGAGAGGGCTCGGCGCTGTGAGGGCGTGCGAGCTCCGCGGCTTGTGAGGCGAGGCGGAGCGCTGGGCAGGCGGCAGTGAGCGGGGCGACGAGCTTATGCTACGAGGAGCTTATGAGCGAGGAGCCGAGGACGCCGGAGGGAGGCGGGATGCGGGTTGCTGCAGCACATGGCCCGGCCGAGGCGGGCGGAGAGATGAGCGGCAGCCAATGCGCCTTCGGCTTGCCGGTGGCGGGGAAGAAGGAAGAGGCGGCAGAGCGGCGAGGTGAGGCGCTGGGGCGGCGCAGCAGCTCCGGCGGCGGGGGAGAGGCGCAGGCTCGGAGGAGGAAGAAGGCATCGGGGAAGATGCCCGCGTGGTGGAGGGTGGAGGCAGTGTGGTGGGCCAGGGGGGACAAGCGGCCAGGGAGGCGGTTCCGCGTGTGGGGGGGGCGTGTGAGGCGATAGGGGCTGACGCGCGGGTCCCTGGGGGAGGCGGGGCCACTGTCAGGGAGAGAGGGTAGGGGCGGCTGGGTGGAGGAGGGTGGCCAGGCGCGGTTGGTGAGGGTAGGATTGGCGGTGGGGCCCTGCCCAGATGGGGCTGGTGGTGAGCTGGGTGGGTGGAGGTGTCCTGGGTGAGTTGGCGCGTGTGGGGGGTTGGGGGTGACAAAAAGAGGGGAGAGAGGGGAGAGTTGGCCAAGTGGCAGCATGTGAGAGGAGGGGGAGAGGAAGGGGATGAGGTGGCAAGCAGTGATAGGCTAGGGTGATGTGGCTGCAAGGGGTGGGTAGGAAACTGGGTAGACTTAGGAATTAGAGGGGCAGGTAGATGGACCGATTATTTTATTTCTGGGGCGGTCGTTCGGGTCGGGTTGGCCCGTTCGACTGCCCCTACTAAAATAAATAAAAACTTTTATTTGATTTAATTGGGCCGTTTGCAACCCGATGGCAACAAAACAAAATAATCCGGAGACCGGGGTTTGCATGGGAATAAAGATGGGGCGTTTGGAAAATAAAACGGGGTTTTACGAACATAGTTTTGGCAAACCATGCATGACGATGACGATGCAATGCACAAATTCAACGCGATTTTCTAGTAGTGGTTTTGCGGGATGCCACAATTCGACACCACTAACAAGGGATCTCGCCCTCGAGATCCGCCTCATGGTACCGGAAGGAAGGTCGGCGATCTCTGTCTTCTTGCTTTGTGTAGATCCTCGCGACACCACTAACGAGGGTTCCTTCTTCATCTGGGTATCGGCGACACCACCAACAAAGGTCGTTGTTCCTGATCGTCGAGAGAGCACTCCGGAACAAAAGGTCGAAGGTAGAGGTATCACAAATAAAGCCACCCCTAACTTCCATGGAAGGAGTAGAGTTGCATCGATCCACCATTCAATGTACATAAGCGAATGATAAGAGTAGTCGGATGGTGATCAGTCCATCGCGCACCCAAACCATTACTCTGCACACGAATAGGCGGATTATGCAACCAACTCTCGGAATCAGACTGAAGATCTCGACAAGCGAGGTTCGGATTAACGGAGTGATGCAGAATCTGCATCGGATCTGGCGTAGAGGATGTCGTCGCGTCGGAAAACACCGGAAGGCTCAAATAAGGAACAAAGAAGGGTAACAACGTAGACGGATTCCTCAAACATCGTGAACACCGGATGGGAGAGCACCGTTATCAAAGAAGGAAGCGAAACCCTAAAGGTACGACGGAAACCCAACCACGAGAATTCCTGGACTCGAAGAAAAGATAAGAAAGCAGATTTAAAACACGTCGAGGTAAGAGGGGAACAGCAGAGGGTAAGGAGTAAAATTAGACCTATTCAGAACTATCCAACCGATTTTCAAAATAGTTTTGACACTCTACTTCGGCCGTTAGCTAGGTTATCCTACAGGCTGGACTTGTGGGGTATCGCAACTGCTGAGCTCTGATACCACTCTGTAACACCCTCAGAATCGGGCCTATGCAAGTTTGAGCAAAATTCGCCAAACCCGCATAGAAACGATTCAAAGGTGCCCACCAGGCACTTTCGTGCGGGTGGAAAACGAAGTAATAACATTACACAACAGTCCTCGATGGGACCCACAGAACAGATATATATAACAGCGACTCAAAGAGTCAAGAATACAGATATAATATACAAGATCCAAATCACCTTGAAAACGATAGTGCGTCCAGCTACGGACAAGAAGCAAATGGGGCTAAGAGCCCTGAAGAATAACCAATGGCGTCCATAACCCTGCCCCAAGCCGGAAGGGTAACCCCGCTAACGACGCCGATCTCAAAACTGCTTAACAAAGGGTGCCGAAAGGGCAAAACAGAAAACAAAGAAGGAGCGTCGATCGAGGCCAAGACAGCGAGGCTAGAATTCGCGGTCCTCGCCTACATAGGTATGGTGGATCAAGCGCAGCAAAGATGCACTAAATATCCTATAGAGACTCGATACAACTGGCGGTTATCAGAGAGGGGTAAGAATGACCTAACCGGATCCAACCTGAAGCTATCACCAAACAAACCCATCCTGGTGTTTCCCCCTCGAGACCAAACGAGGAAGTCAACCGAGGAACTCACACAGTTGGCAGTTTTACTTATTCAGTTGTAGTTGTGGCACCTTACTAGTCAGATTTAGATAAGCGTCCTGATAAAGTAAGCAGTGGGCACTTTTATTTAATCATTCCGTTGAAGTTGCAGCAATTACTAATCAGATACAGATAGTATGAGATAAACCCAAAACCCAGCAGTTGTTGGTACTTTTATTCAGCCAATTCGTTGTAGTTGCAATACTTACTAGTCAGATACATTTGTCGCAAGCGACAACCAAACAAGCAATGGTGGGCAGTATTAATTAGCCATTCCATTATAGTAGAGCTGATTACTAGTCATTATAAGTCAAATTTATAGCAGTAAACTTTAGTTATGCTTGTCTATGATCGAGATACTGTGCTCCAAGTCGTCCATATCCGCGGACACGGCTTTCAGAAAGTTTTAACCCGGCCGGGGTGCACCATTAGCAACACACGCTCGATCAACCTCGGAAAAACCAAATCAAAACCCAACGAGGCTTTCACGACTGAACAATCACAGGATTCAGAAATATTTCAGGGGGCCACCCCTTAGAGTAGAATCCGCAACGGAGTAAGCAAGCTCCGAGGCGGCCTCAAGGTTTGGCTAGACGGCTGTGAACGACTGGGAACCCCAAACGGGGCTTGTCGACACCGCGAAATCGTGGTCCGAACCTAAACAGTACAGTGTGCAGTACCTCGCACAATCGTAAATAAAGCGGTAAAACATGGCATAAGTACAGGATCGTAAATAAAACCTCAAACTAGTTTGTGGCCCCAAGAAATAAGAATGAATCAAGCTCTGGCTCAGGGGGGTCCCATATACCTCCCGGATGTGGATAGCGCGCAAAATCAAGGAACAGGTATCAAGTACTCGGGGTCTTACGGGACACAAGTGGGCGTTCGGAAACCAAATATTATCTATCACCCACCGATGCCTCTGCTTATTCAATTTTAGTTGTTAAACAGAAATTAAAGTGACGATAAGTAAAACTAGAATCATCTCCAACATCAACATGCGGCAATACATCAAGCGTGGCATTTGACAACACGCAACATTACTTGAGCAAGCGACTATGACGCGCAAGTCCAACTATCTACCAAACAACAGGTAATAGGAGGTGTCCGAGGCAATATAGGGCTGCAAGGGATATCACGGGTACGAAAACTAGAGCATCGCAACACAGATAGCAATAGATCAACAGGAGGGAAGTAAATACTATAAAAGTAAGATAGGTAGAAAGAGGGAGATGCTCGCCTGAAAACATTGTCGAAGGTTCAACCGAAGATCGGTAAGCTCACATCAACTCAACGGCCTTATCCGAAGAACCAAAACACTAGAAGAACACCGGATGCAATATTTAATAAACGACAGAAGATCGGCATGATGTATGTATGATGGATGACATGGCAAAGGTGCGATGCAATTAGGTCAAGGTTAAGCGGAACCGGGGTCCCGACAATTACTTAAATGGTGCAAGTTGTTTAGAACCCCCGCAAATTAAATGTTGTTATAACAAGGCAAGATAAGATACCGGTTCGCTACACAAGTTTAAATGAGGCCAATATGAGACTAGATTTGCCCGCATATGGGCCCCATATTTAGTTATTAGGTGAATCGGCATAAGGCCCCCAAACCACATGATAAGATGCATGCATGATGAATGACAATTCAATATGCGACAAGTTGTATCTCATTTATAAAATAGGGTTTACGGGAGAGGGTTCACACATTAGGGGTGGTCGACGATCTTGGGGTTCCGGGGTTCGGGGTCGGTCTCGGGGTCCAGGGTTCGACGGATCCGTTCTCGGGAAAGTCGGTCTCAATCAACGAGGCAGATCTTGTCGCATCCGCGGCCTTCGTGCACGGGATCGGTCTCCGGGGTCGTGCTCGGACATCGGGGTAGTTCTTGTCGCGTCCGGGTGCGGGACTTGGTTCGTGCCGGGACGCATCGGGTTCGTTTCGGTCGGTGCCGTTTGCCGTGCGTCGAGAACGTCGGGTCCGTGCTTGATTCGGAAGGCGATCTTGCCGCCCGGGCGAAGTCCTTGGTTTCTCCTTATACACCGTGGCGAACTTGGCGTCCCGACCGCGACCTTTGGGGTTTGTCGGGTGTCGGGCTCGGTGTGGCGGCGATGATTCCACGTAGGAGACTCCGGCGCTTGGCGGAGTTCTCGGTAGCGATGAAGGTCTTGGTTCGGGTTCGGCGAGATTGGCCTTGGTCTCGGACACCGGATCGGCTTGAATCGGCAGGAGATCTTGGCAACACCGAGGTTCGAGCTTGAATTGCAACAATTCCTTGGTCTCGAGCTCTGCCGAGATATCTAGGATCGAAAGTCCGTGCCAAGGTGAACTGGAGAGCAACAAGTCACCACCACAAGACAATCATCCAACGACATACATCAGCACACACATCGCATCAACGCCGCGTCAGTGGCTGCACTTAACTTCACCGAGGATGCAGTGCGCCGCTGGCGACGAGGAGGTGGCGGAGCAGCGGGCGACGCTGCTGGAGCTTCGCGGGCGGCCAGGCGATGGGACGGGCGGGAGGAAGCCCTGGGACGCCTTGCGCTGGGCCCGAGCGAGGGACGACGAGGAGGGGCGCCGCGAGGGCTCGGGACGGCGCTCAAGGGCACGTGGACGACGGCGAAGCTCGGCGCGGGAGGCAGCGAGGTTGGGGCAGCGGCAGCGTATGTGACAGGGGAGGCGAGAGGCGGCTCGGCGGCGTGGTGGCGAAGGAAGCTTCGGCGGGGCCAGCAGGAGAGGGCTCGGCGCCGGGCGTCGGGACGTCACGAGCTCGAAGGCGCGCTTGCTGATGAGCGAGGGCGTGGCAGGCGGGCGAGCGGAGGCAGCGGGCTTGCTGGCGAGCTTGGGAAGCTTGGCAGAGGAGCCGAGGACGCCGGAGGGGAGAGGCGGATGCGGGTTGCTGGCAGCGCCCGACGGAGGCGAGCAGCGGAGAGATGAGCTGGCCGCTGGCTTCAAGCTTGCAGTGGCGGGGAAGAAGGAAGAGGCGAGCGAGGTGAGGCGCTGGGCGGCGCAGCAGGCTCGGGGGAGAGGCTCTTGAGGAGGAAGAAGGCATCGGGAAGATGCCTGCGTGGTGGAGGTGGAGGCAGTGTGGTGGGCCAGGGGGGACAAGCGGCCAGGGAGGCGGTTCCGCGTGTGGGGGCGTGTGGCGATAGGGCTGACGCTGGTCCTGGGAGGCGGGCCACTGTGAGGAGAGAGGGCGGCTGGGTGGAGGAGGGTGGCAGTGGGTTGGTGAGGGTAGGATTGGCGGTGGGGCCCTGCCCAGATGGGGCTGGTGGTGAGCTGGGTGGGTGGAGGTGTCCTGGGTGAGTTGGCGCGTGTGGGGGGGTTGGGGGTGACAAAAAGAGGGGAGAGAGGGGAGAGTTGGCCAAGTGGCAGCATGTGAGAGGAGGGGGAGAGGAAGGGGATGAGGTGGCAAGCAGTGATAGGCTAGGGTGATGTGGCTGCAAGGGGTGGGTAGGAAACTGGGTAGACTTAGGAATTAGAGGGGCAGGTAGATGGACCGATTATTTTATTTCTGGGGCGGTCGTTCGGGTCGGGTTGGCCCGTTCGACTGCCCCTACTAAAATAAATAAAAACTTTTATTTGATTTAATTGGGCCGTTTGCAACCCGATGGCAACAAAACAAAATAATCCGGAGACCGGGGTTTTGCATGGGAATAAAGATGGGGCGTTTGGAAAATAAAACGGGGTTTTACGAACATAGTTTTGGCAAACCATGCATGACGATGACGATGCAATGCACAAATTCAACGCGATTTTCTAGTAGTGGTTTTGCGGGATGCCACAATAAGTTAGAAGCACAAATTGTGGAGCATGAGAACACCATTGATAAAATGAGAATCCTTGAGCATGAGTATGCTAATAAAATTGCAAATCTAAATGAAGCTCTTGAAGAGGAACAACCCACTAAGGAATCTCTTGAGGAGACTTTTGCTTTAGAGTTGTCTAGAGTGAAGAAATCTCATGATAGAGATCTTGAGGTGGCAAGTGATCTCCAAAGTAAAAAATGCTGAGCTTCAAGTTGCTTATGCTAAACTCCTTGAGGATTTTGAGAACCTCAAAAATGTCTCTAGGGTCATCAAGGGAGAGCTCGTCAAACTCACTGAGTCATATGAGAAACTTAAAGCTTCTTACTTGTTGGGGGGATAACCCCCGGGTGGGGAAAGCCAAGCACAAGTAGGCCGGCTCTAGAAGGAGCAGGCCGCCTGGCCTTCGAGAAGGACAACTCCAGCTAACTGGCGAACACACCCTGCTGGGCTTATAACCTTCCCGGCTGGCCCGTCTAGCCAGTGGCCAGAAGAACCGGCCGGGTGGCCGCTTCCACCCGGCTCACCTTGGATTCGATGGAGAGCATGGAAGGGTTGACGCTCCATGCGGGGTACGCCTCTGGCCCTCCCTCGTCATCGGTCAAGCAGGCATGCCATCATGACCAGCGCTACCCGACGAAGATAAAGCAACGTGGTCGGCTAGACTGGAAAAAGCAGTCCGGGTGACCGTTAAAGCAAGGGTGACGCCCCAAAGAAGACCGGGTGACCACTAAAGAGAAGGATGACGCTAAAAGAAGGGCGTACTGGGTCCTGGCCCACCGGCTGGGCCCTGTAGCCGGCCCTGTCCTGTAAACCCATATCCAAACAGTAAACCCTAGGATCCAATCTATAATCTTCCCCCCAGACCAGTATATAAGGGAGGGCAGAGCTAGGGTTCTAGGTAGGCAACAATAGAAGGATAGAAGTGTTAGCATCAAGTTCCCATCTTCATCTAGCTCTCGATAGTTGCTAAGGAAACAGCTCTAGGAGCATTTGTACTGGGCATCATCTCCCTCATATAGTTCACCTTGCAGGATGTGACACCCCTGGGATCAGGGCTAAACAAATACCAGACCTCCGTCTGGTATAAGCTTAACCTTGAGCTCGAGAATATCCAGTGAAGAATCGGTAACACAGCAGTGACCCTACGACACAAAATTTATTACAGCAAGCTCATAACTGAGCAGAGAACCAAATTATTACAAGTAGAGGTCACTGACCACAAACATCAAACAACGGAAGGCAAATTATGCTATTAAGTATAGCAAACTTAACAAATGGCCTAAGAGGCCTGAAGCATAACGATGACGTCCCAGCCCATAGATTCCAGGCTGCCGGCCAGGAACCCAAGCTACTCATCGATGTCGATGTAGTGCCAAACTGTTCTTCAAGGAACACTTACTCTGCTAAAAGTATCAACAAAGCAAGGGTGAGTACAGGGTGTACTCCGCAAGTCTTATGGATGGTGGAGTTGTTTTGCATAAAGCCATCTTTGTTTATAAAAGGAGAGAGAGAAGAATCTCGTCTAAACAGAGTATTTTAAAAGGGGATAAGAGAGCGTCATCTCCAAAATATTGATCATCATATTTTGATATCCACCAAGTTATCATCATTTGAACCCTATCTAGGATCACCCCCTCGTACCCATGAGGAAGCATCCTTAAGAACACGTTGATCTACGAGTTTTACGGTTAGGTTCAAGTTCTCTATGATCATCACATTTGTTCCCAAGTCGTCCATAACCATAGACACGGCTTTTTGAAAGATTATTACCCTGCAGGGGTGTACAAATTTACCCACACGTACTAACCTTCTCTTAATGCCACTAGATAAGCCCTCTTCCTTGGAAGGCCGGCAGAGCGTGGTTAGACACGACCTTTACCTTGCTTTCGCCGAGACCATGAGTCACGCAATAAGTATGGTTACGCTGTAATGGGTCAAATCCTGCAGCCGGTACTTAAAGATGTGAGGCGAGATTGGTTCACCTGGGGCTCCATCGACCCCAATCAACCTCGGCCACTCTTACCTACCTATTATTAATGCACCTTCACCTGGCAAATCTTTTAAATGTTTTTCTATGCATATGTCGAATGGAACGCCCGAACTATGTGACTCATGGAATCTACTAGGCAAGTTAGTCACTCATGGGGTTTTCCAGGCCCCGTATGGTTGTACGCTTGTCTTGGTTCAAGAGGCAAGAACATCGGGTCCTAGTGGTGGCGAGCATGGGACTAGAAAAACCACATCCCACCGTGGCCTCCCATACAAGCCTTAACATGTTTAACCCATATCACCTCTGAGATAAGCTCATCACGTTCTCCTGTCATACTAGATTCTCTGCATCTGATACATCATCTGGATGGACTAGAATTTACAGCTATGCATGGCTAAGCAGAACACATATAAGCTCTAGCAGTG
The DNA here is from genome assembly GCA_030063025.1 of Avena longiglumis. Classification (NCBI taxonomy): domain Eukaryota; kingdom Viridiplantae; phylum Streptophyta; class Magnoliopsida; order Poales; family Poaceae; genus Avena; species Avena longiglumis. Next base: position 154,508,293 of record CP125978.1, read on the forward strand.
CACACAAGCCAAATCCAGTTATTCTAGGAGCAGTGGATCAGGTAATATAAGATCAAAGGGAGTAATGCAACAGATAGGATACTCTATATATCGATAAAAGACCACAGTAGAATCGTATGCATCATGGTAGGAATAGAAATGCTTTCCAAATCGTAGGATTGTTAAGTATTGTTCATCGATCTTCCGAGAGGTTATAGTTTGTGAAGTATTGTTCATCTATCTTCGATCTTTGATCTTCGATGGTGTTGACCTATGGCTTCGATCTCGATCTCGATCTCGTATTCTACCGGAAAGAACCAAACACCGGAAAGAAAGGGAAACAATCAACACATGGCATCGATGCAATGCTCAAACAATAATGATGATATTACAAGTTGAATTGCATTGAATTGAAACCCTAAAGAATGCTCGACAACTTAATCGGGGTTTCGAGGGGTGAAAACCCTAACTCGGGGAAACTCCGGAATCACCTGTGAGGGGTTACTATGTTCTTCTAATTAAACTTGACATGGAACTTGTTGGACAATGCATGATTATATATTAGATAGATAGATTTCATTTTTCTGAACATTTTGATATATTATTTGTATTTTCTGAATTACAGATTAAAAGTTATGGAATTTACAAACCTTTTATTAACTTTACTGCATCATTATGATGTCAGCAGAGGGTTGGGGTCGTTTCTTACTGGGGCTGGGTCTAGCCCCAGTCATAGACAGGTGGGGTCAGGACCACGTCACGGCCACGCAAGCATGACTTGGTCAGCACCCACGTCAGGCACACGCATGCGCCACGTCGACGCCACGGTGGCGCCACATGGGATCGCTGGGGAACGGCCAGGCGATGGCGGTTGGCAGCGCTAGGGGGCTCGCTGGGCTACGTGGCTGCATGCGTTCGATCGATCAGAGCCATGCAAGCAGGAGAGAGGCGGCGCCGCTGGCTATTGGTCATCGGAGTGGCGGTGGCGAGCTTGCCTAGCGGCGGTGCACGACGGTGTTTGACGCAGAGATGAACCAGAGAGGGAGGAAGACAATGGAGTGGTCCAGGAAGACCGGGGACTCACCCTTTATGCGTGTCTGACCTCGTCGAGGGCAAAGGAGGACGGGGTCGACGGTAATGGCAAAGGCGGTGGTCGTCAGATGCGGGAGAGACGAAGTCGATGTCGACGATTGCGAGCGAGCGGGGCCGATTCCTTCTCGGAGAAGCTTCGGGGCAACGAGACGAAGCTCGAGGATCCTTCAGCTGGGCACAGGGTGGCTTAGAGCGACGGTAAATCATCGGCGAGGTGTAGCTAGGGTTCGGCCATAGGAGGAAATCGCGAGAGGGAGCGAGCATGGGGGAAAGTGAGACACGGGGGCAAGAGGAACGCGGCAGTGGGGATCTTATCCTCTCCAGGGGCGGCAGCGGGCACAAATCACTGCGCGTCGGCCGACGGCGGCGCCGACGACAGGCAGGTGTGTGCCTGCCTTGGGAAGATGATGAGGAAAGGAAGGGTGAAACGGTACGGGACGGCTTGGGCTACAGACGGGCCAAGGTGCGCTGTAGGGAGTTGCGCTGAGCGGCGGGGAGGAGAGGGAAAGGAGATGGGCTCGGCCCAGTTGGGGTTTGGAACTGTTTTATTTCCTAAAATCCTTTTTCCTTTTTGTATTTTACATTTCCTGTTTGTGTTTTCCATTTCTAATATGTTTTGGGAAATTTCAAAATTACCAGAAGGTTTACAAGACATATAAAATACTCAGGGGCCTTTCTATACAATTTGGGCTCCAACTATTTGGATACTTTTCTAAATATTCAAAACCTTTTGAATGCTTTTCAAAGAGAGGGAAGAATAAGGGTTTTGGGGTTTTGATTTATTTTCTTTTCATGCATTTTTATTATATGATGATCATGATGAACAATCAAATCCTAAATAATGTTTATCTAAAATTGGAGTGTTACAGCTTTATCCCCCTTACGAGAATCTCGACCCGAGATTCCAAAGGTAGGAAGAGAGACGGAGAGAGAAAGAAACAGGGTCAGTCTAAAGATAAGAGGGAAACACATTAAACAGCATACAGAGTATTTCATGGTCAACTCATGGATGGATTGTTTAGAAACAACTCTGAGATGACAACATGAAACACGTCAAGATAACGGAGGAAACAAGAGGAGAAAGTTGCAAGTTATTGGATAGATGGTCTTCATAGGGATTGAGACCATGGAGCTTATAGAAGAATTTTGAAGCCTCTAAGAAAGAAGTCTTCCAACAGAAAGAACATAACAAAAGAATTCGATAGGGAACCTCTACTAAACGACTTAAGTAGAGATTTCAGGTTGCATGGATATGGATCAACAAAACCAAGCTGTTGAACTATTTTTGACATAGAAGAGTCACTCTTTCATTCAACAGAAGGCCAAGACGGAAAGGTGTTTTGGTGGAGAGGACTCATAAGAGTCGCAAAGAACATGTAGCAAGAGAAACTATTGATTGCCAAGATCATAGTCACTCTTAAAACATGGTTGAGAAAACAAAGGAAACTCTTTATTCATCCAGGAGTATCAAAATATTTGCCAAAGATCATGATATCACTTTACAATGCTGAGATGAATGGCTAAGAGGATTCCTGATGACACGAGAAAAAAGAAACTTCATTCTCAGACTTAAATTACTTGTCACAACAAAATGCTTGCCAACATAAATGGTCTGGAGGATCGACCGAGAGACATTTAGCAGCACTACTTTAAATGTTCTCCTCGATGTTCGAGAAATCAAACATCAAGTAAAGCTCGGACTTCAGATACAAAGGAAAACATAAGAACAACTGCTATATTATATTATAAAAGAAGCCTCATGAAGAGTGGTTGTTATTGCTGAATCAAGAGAATGTGACGGTAGGTCTTTCCGACTAGTCGTTTCAACCATTCCGTTAATCTTGCCAGATTTACAAAGAGACCTATGTCAAAACCTTGAGGAGCACTAACCATCATCGCTGCTTGAGATTCAGCTTGGGTTAGGTGGAATGATATTTCAGACTCAGCATGTCCGAATCGAAAATTTGCAACATTTACCACAAAGGTAAAGTTACTAGAGTCTCAAGATAGGAACTACAGTGTAAAGCTCCAAAATACGAGCTAGATTGATAGAACCATGTATTTAGCAACTTATCGAGAGATAACTACATACATATAAAGTCCTAACAATAAGACACACATGTATCCTTAAGGAACGGAGATAACTCTTCTTGAGTCCACGGCGACATCTTTCAGCAGTTGCACGTGAACCAGAGAAGGTTTCTTCTAACATCCAGAACACATACTTCAAGATGACTCGAAGATGGTTCTCGAAATTTTCCAACATTAATGCCAATGTTCCATATGAATCCAATCTAACATGGAGAAGATAAGGATGTTGTCGATGGTCTCAACAGCAAACTTACCAGAGCACTCCAAGAAGATGGACTCATATGTTGTATAACAAGGCAAGAGTATTGGTCAGACCAAAGACATGAAGATGTACTCAAGTGAAACATCACAAGAAGAAACATCATCAAGATAATCCTTGGAACTGAGTTTCATTTGACGATAACCCAAATCAAATCAAAGATTGGGGAGAATAATATATCCATAAAGGAAATACTATCTTTCTTCAACACGAAGAAAACTAGACATCCATTTAAGAAGAAACAGAGTCAGATAAAACTTCTGTCTTACAACTCTCCAAGTTGTTGTTTAAGCTCAACCAACTAGTTCAGGGGTATCCAGTACGGATTCTTGGAGAAAGGTGCAGTTCAGAGAACTTGCTTTCTCAAGAACTTGACAACGCGGTCATGTGGCAACATGGCGATACTTCTAGAAAAACGTCTAGAATATCACGAACCACCGATATGTCACTTAGTTCGAGAGGAAACTTGCTTTGTAAGTCAAGAAGACACAATCTCAGAGCTTCGGCACAATCCTAACTCTTTGATGGAAGAGATGTACCAGAATGACGGAATTGGTAGCACAATCAAACCTCTCTTAGTGATAGGATTAACCAATCACACTAAGAATAACTCAAATGTCCTTTGAGTTCTAAGCAATAATAGTTGCTAAGAATCTCGGATGGCCACATTATTACACATGCGCATCACTCACGAGCGCGAAAGATCGAGGAAGGGTGGGTAAATATGTGTAAGAGCATCACTGCATTAAGGGTCATGAAACCCAGCATGACCTCTTAGTATGAAAGAGTGTGATACTTCAAGGTAGAATAGATGGAAGACAATCAATGCCTCTTGATCTGCGGATTACAACACTTTGACCTGGTCCTAGAAATGATGAGGTACTGGAGTTTGTTTCTCCTAGACATTCCAAAATAGTTTGTCTGGACGGACCACAAGAGTATCTTGCATCAGAAGACACCGATGCACATTTACTACTTGGCTACCAACTCGTAGACAAAGGTCAGAAAACAACAAGGGGAAAGGAACATGCTCAGGATAGAATCCCAAAGATGTGGATGCATAAGTTAACAATCTTCCGAAAACCAATGCAGAGAAGGGTAAAGTGTGGCAGAGTCACGAGTATAGATGCGGGACTCTCGAGGAGTAATCTTGTCGTGATCTATTTGGTTCCATTAGAGAATATCTGCCATAGCATGTGGTAGGGGAAGTCCTTTATCGTCACAATTCAATCGCGACAATAACCACAATCTTGGAGTCTAGAATTGTAATACCATCCATCCTGAGGTAACATGTGAACATTAACAACAGGGGTCAAAGGGATGGATCTTGGAATAAAGATCAGCTTCATGTACAAGATTCACAACACCAGAATCCAGCACAATCGGGGATCTTAGGTTCAAGTCCAAGGGTTAAAACCCAAAGAAAGGAGTAACTACTACTTGAGTGACATAGTGTACACTGCAAGATAGTATTCATGAGGTAGCTTCCAAAAGAACAAACATATTCTGAAGTACCAAACAAACAAAAAGGAGGCACATGAGGCGAAAGGAAAGCTCGAAGCCTAGAACAGAGCACTGAAGATCCAACAATATAATATTGTGGGTCCAAAGATAGAGAGATCATGATGGAAAGAAATCTCTCTGATGAACAAGAGCAGAGGGAAACAAGGAATTCACAACACACACAAATCTAGAGAACTCAACACTAGGTCAACTGGCTGAGAAACGACATGCCAAGGAGGCACCTAAGTTTTGAAAGACAAGAAGAGATATCAAAACTTTTCCAAAATCAAAACCAGATAAGATAACCCAGAGTTAGAGCAAAACTGGATAAAAAGAAAAATAAGCATACTAGAGTTTTCGCAAATACTTTTCATCTTTGAAAATAGTTTTCACAAGCACTAGACTCAACATCGACCAATAGAAAGGTTTTCCTACGGTCGGTACTGCTCTGATACCAAGAACTGTGACACCCCCAGGATCAGGGCTAAACAAATACTATACCTCCGTCTGGTATAAGCATAACCTGGAGCTCGAGAATATCCAGTGAAGAATCGGTAACACAGCAGTGACCCTACGACAATAAATTTATTACAGCAAGCTCATAACTGAGCAGAGAACCAAATTATTACAAGCAGAGGTCACTGACCACAAACATCAAACAACGGAAGGCAAATTATGCTATTAAGTATAGCAAACTTAACAAATGGCCTAAGAGTCCTGAAGCATAACGATGACGTCCCAGCCCATAGATTCCAGGTTGCCGGTCGGGAACCCCAAGCTACTCGTCGATATCGATGTAGTGCCAAACTGATCTTCAAGGAACACTTACTCTGCCAAAAGTATCAATAAATCAAGGGTGAGTACAGGGTGTACTCCGCAAGTCTTATGGCTGGTGGAGTTGTTTTGCATAAAGCCATCTTTGTTTATAAAACGAGAGAGAGAAGAATCTCGTCTAAACAGAGTATTTTAAAAGGGGATAAGAGAGCGTCATCTCCAAAATATTGATCATCATATTTTGATATCCACCAAGTTATCATCATTTGAACCCTATCTAGGATCACCCCCTCGTACCCATGAGGAAGCATCCTTAAGCACATGTTGATCTATGAGTTTTACGGTTAGGTTCAAGTTCTCTATGATCATCATGTTCGTTCCCAAGTCGTCCATAACTGTGGACACGGCTTTCCAAAATATTAATACCCTGCAGGGGTGTACAACTTTACCCACACGTACTAACCTTCTCTTAATGCCACTAGATAAGCCCTCTTCCTTGGAAGGCCAGCAGAGGGTGGTTAGACACGACCTTTACCTTGCTTTCACCGAGACCATGAGTCACGCAATAAGTATGGTTCCGCCATTACGGGTCAATTCCTGAAGCCGGTACTTAAAGATGTGAGGCGAGGTTGGTTCACCAGGGGCTCCATCGACCCCAATCAACCCCGGCCACGCTTACCTACCTGTTATGAATGCACCTTCACCCGGCAAATCTTTCAAACGGTTTTCTATGCATATGTCGAATGGAACGCCCGAACTATGTGACTCATGGAATCTACTAGGCAAGTTAGTCACTCGTGGGGTTTTCTAGGCCCTGTATGGTTGTACGATCGTCTTGGTTCAAGAGGCAAGAACATCGGATCCTAGTGGTGGCGAGCATGGGACTAGAAAAACCACATCCCACCATGGCCTCCCATACAAGCCTTAGCATGTTTAAATCATATCACCTCTGAGATCATCTCATCAGGTTCTCCTGTCATACTAGATTCTCTGCATCTGATACATCATCTGGATGGACCAGAATTTACAGCTATGCATGGCTAAGCAGAACACATATAAGCTCTAGCAATGCACACAAGCCAAAGCCAGTTATGCTAGGAGCAGTGGATAAGGTAATATAAGCTCAAAGGGAGTAATGCAACAGATAGGATACTCTATCTATCGATAAAAGACCACAGTAGAATCGTATGCATCATGGCAGGAATAGAAATGCTTTCGAAATCGTAGGATTCTATTATGGTGGGGCTATGCTCGCCTTTTCCAGTTGATAGCAGATAAGAAGATCTTCGGGAGCCTTTTACTTGACTTGGTTATAGTTGGTCAAGTATTGTTCATCGATCTTCGATCTTTGATCTTCGATGGTGTTGACCTCTGGCTTCGATCTCGATCTCGTATTCTACCGAAAAGAACCAAACACCGGAAAGAAAGGGAAACAATCAACACATGGCATCGATGCAATTCTCAAACAATAATGATGATATGACAAGTTGAATTGCATTAAATTGAAACCTTAAAGCATGCTCGACAACTTAATCGGGGTTCCGAGGGGTGAAAACCCTAACTCGGGGAAACTTCGGAATCACCTATGAGGGGTTACTATGTTCTTCTAATTAAGCTTGTCATGAAACTTGTTGGACAATGCATGATTATAGATTAGATAGATAGATTTCATTTTCTGAACATTTTGATATATTATTTGTATTTTTCTGAATTACAGATTAAAAGTTATGGAATTTACAAGTTTTATTCAAATTCTAAAATTATTAAAAACCTTTTATTAACTTTACTGCGTCATTATGATGTCAGCAGAGGGGTGGGGTCGTTTCTTACTGGGGCTGGGTCTAGCCCCAGTCACAGACGGGTGGGGTCAGGACCACGTCACGGCCACGCAAGCACGACTTGGTCAGCACCCACGTCAGGCACACGCATGCGCCACGTCGACGCCACGGTGGCGCCACATGGGATCGCCGGGGAACGGCCAGGCGATGGCGGTTGGCAGCGCTAGGGGGCTCGCTGGGCTACGCGGCTGCGTGCGTTCGATCGAGCAGAGCCATGCGAGCAGGAGAGAGGCGGCGCCGCTGGCTATTGGTCATCGGAGTGGCGGTGGCGAGCTTGCCTGGCAGCGGTGCACGACGGTGTTCGACGCAGAGATGAACCAAAGAGGGAGGGAGACAATGGAGTGGTCAAGGAGGACCGGGGACTCACCCTCGATGCGTGTCTGACCTCGGCGAGGGAAAAGGAGGACAGGGTCGACGGTAATGGCGAAGGAGGTGGTCGTCGAATGCGGGAGAAACGGAGTCGATGTCGATGATTGCGAGCGAGCGGGGCCGATTCCTTCTGGGAGAAGCTTCGGGGCGACGAGGCGGAGCTTGAGGAACCTTCAGCTGGGCATGGGGTGGCTCAAAGCGGCGGTAAATGGTCGGCGAGGTGTAGCTAGGGTTCGGCCATAGGAGGAAATCGAGAGAGGGAGCGAGCATGGGGGAAAGTGAGACACGGGGTCAAGAGGAACACGGATGTGGGGATCTTATCCTCTCTAGGGGCGGCAGCGCGCACGAATCACTACGCGTCGGCCGATGGCGGCGCCGGCGACACGCAGGTGTGTGCCTGCCTGGGGAAGATGACGAGGAAAGGAAGGGTGAAACGGTACGGGTCGGCTTGGGCTGCAGACGGGCCAAGGTGGGCTGCAGGGAGTTGTGCTGAGCGGCAGGGAGGATAGGGAAAGGAGATGGGCTCGGCCCAGTTGGGGTTTGAGACTGTTTTATTTCCTAAAATCCTTTTTCCTTTTTCTATTTTACATTTCATGTTTGTGTTTTCCATTTCTAATCTATTTTGGGAAATTTGAAAATTACCAGAAGGTTTACAAGACATATAAAATACTCAGGGGCCCTTCTATACAATTTGGGATCCAACTATTTGGATACTTTTCTAAATATTCAAAACCTTTTGAATGCTTTTCAAAGAGAGGGAAGAATAAGGGTTTTGGGGTTTTGATTTATTTTATTTGCATGCATTTTTATTAGATGATGATCATGATGCACAATCAAATCCTAAATAATTTTTATCTAAAATTGGGGTGTTACACAGGAGTAGGGGTGTTACCTCGCCGAGAGGGCCCCGAACCTGGGTACGTCATTGTGTTTGCAGTTCACCATGTCCAACCCATTGCGTGAGCCACCGAATGCATCCAAGTGTCCCTTCTTTTCCATCCCCGATGGCACTGTCGTATTCCACACCACGACATTACTCAAAAGAGCTTTCGAAGTTGGCCTCGCCTCTTGCAATTAATTATGATTCTTGTGCTACTAACTCTACTTCTTGCGAAGCATCTATTTTGAAGGAGAATGTTGAGCTAAAGACTCAACTTGCTTTGATAACTAGCAATTATGGGATCTTGGAAGAAAGTCATGGTAAGCTATCAACCTCAAATGAGGATCTTCTAGCCTCCCATGATAGGCTAAAATTAGATCATGAGGCTATTATGTCAAACGTAACTTATAATGAGCCTCATGTGGACATTAGCACTATATCCACTACAAATGTCATATTGCCATGTGCTAGTCCTTTTAATTCATCCACTCATGTTATTTCTATATCTTGTTATGAATTACATTCATTGCCTTGTCACTCTAACAATGAAGCATCTATTTTCTCTAGTATTTTTTTGACACTAAACATGTAGAGGAAATCAATGAGCTCAAGGCTCAAGTCACTTATTTGAGAATGACTTGAAAAGTGTCATGAAGGGAACTCCAAAATTGATAAAATTTTGAGTATGCAAAAATCCCCAACTAACAAGAGTGTACTTGGATTAAACTCCAATATCAAGAACAAGTCCATTATCAAGTTGAATAACAAGGGCAACAAGTAAAATGGACAAGATCAAGTCAAGAATCCGGTCAATATTGTTTGCTTCAAGTGCAAGGAAGAAGGGCATCATATTAAGTCTTGCCCATTGAAGAAGAAGCCCCTTAGCAAGAAACAACAAGGGAAGCGGCCTCAAGCTCGATCTCTTGTTAGATATGGGCCTCCTCCCAATAAGACTCAAGATATTCCTCAAGTTGTTGCTTCAACCAAAAAGAAAGATGGCAAGAGAAGAACTTGCTACATTTTCTGAGAGGAAGGGCACATCTATTCCTCATGCACCATTGATATCTCCTCATCCAACCCTATCATGATTGATGATGCTTATTCTCTTCATAAGGATGATGTTGGACATGTGTTTGCCAAAAAATTTGGTGCTCCAAGTGGGTTTAAGAAAAGAACCATTTGGGTTGCCAAGCCTATTGTGACTAACTTCTTTGGACCCAACTTTGTTGGGGACCAAAAAGCCAAAACTTGATCAATAGGTGTGTTTGGAGAGCATTGGAGTCTTGGCTACATCATGAAGAATTGAGGGATCTTCATCTATTATAGTTTTCAAGCCAAGTCATGTGTATTATATTGCCTCTATCATATTTCCAATGTTCCTACTTGCGGTAACATGTGATCAACTCATTACATTGAAAGTTACTCGCCCCCTTGTGCATGTGTTAGTTTTGTACCTTGCATGCTTTTGTACATGTTGTGCCTTCCACGTAATTATCTTAAGTTAAGTATATTTGTGTATGTTGGGTGGCACACCATGTATGTGTGTTTTTTTGTGTTGGAGCCTTTTTTGAATATATTTGGGATCTTATTTCACTCTTGTGAGAGGTTAATGGACTATCCCATTTGGAAGAGTGTTATGTTTGGGCGTTCCACAATCCTAAAAATGTGTGTACATGAGGAATACAACATAGTATTGATATTGCAATATTATCTAGTCTCTATGTGGTATGATTCTCATGAGAAATTCAAGTTCTATTATGTCCATTATTTATCTCCATTTGGATCTTTTTCCTCGTGTTGAGATTTATGGTTTATCACATTATGGGGGAGTCATATGTTTAGTGCATATTACAAGCCTAGAAAATGTGAAAATTCGAGGTTGTGTCACTTAGAATTGATAATTATCTAGATTCTATGTGACACATTTGCTCAAACAAGTTCAAATTTGCTTGAATGCCTTTATTGCTTTTCTTTTGGATCTTGTTTGTAATAGATTTCCTTGGTATGGTTTCATCATATATGAATTCTTATATCTAAGTTCGCAAGAATTTTCCTCTAGTTATTCTAATCATTTCTTTGCATGGTTGTTTAACTAGTTAAAACCCTCAAGGATCTCTTTCACTTCTTGGTTTTTTATTCCTATCTTTTGACATTTGCTTCCTCCTTATGAATATGATCTTGGATATATTTTCTATCTACCATTGGGAAATATTTGCAAGTCCCTTATCCTTGGACAATCGGTACTGTAATATGTGGTAGATCTTATTGATCATTTTGGCATTGGTTTTTGCTTTAGTTGACTTATCTCTTGGCAAGAATTTGTTGTGTTTTGTCTCCCATGTCTTCCTCAATTCTTATGGATCTTTTCTTTTCTTGAAATCGTTTAGTGATCTAGTTGATGTAGGTAGGGATGATGATCCCATGTATGCGCATTTTGTATTCAAATACAAAATCTTAAATAATGCACTAATCATGGGTAAGTTCTCCTATATTATTTACAACACTCCTTTTATGATTCTTCATAACATGTTTTGATCCATATCGTGTTTTATGTCTTTGGAAGTTATACCTTTTCGTTTTGGTACTTTTTGCCATCATGAAAATCGTAAAGAGTTTGCTTTGGTTATTGGAACCTTGGTCTTTTGGGGAGTTGGTTTTGTCTCATTCCTTGTTAGTTATTTTGACCTTTTTAGAATGACATAAATCCTTGGCATTTGTGTTTTTGTCTATCTCTTGCTCATTTAGCTTTTGCCTAGTTCATTTGTTGATCTTGTGGTCTTTCATGTGTTGATTTGGTCTTTGATATAATTTGGAAAACCGTTAGTCTTGTCACACTTTGTTGTGCCTTCTTGGTTTACTTGGTATTTTTTCAAACTATATCTCGTTTGGTTCTTGAAAATCATGTGTGTGCATATGTACTAAATATATATTATGGCATGCTTGGTTTCCTTGATCTAATACGTAAGGGAAACTCCACCAAATCCTAATTCGCTAAGATGTGCATGAAAATCAATTTCATATCAATATGCACATATTTATATGGAGTCTCTCCTATGTATTGTAGTTGTCTAACTACTTTGGACCCAATAAGTTTGGGGACCATATTGTAATTAATGTGTTTTAGGTACATTGGAGATATATTGGATGCTTGTCTCTTAATTTTGAAGAAGTGGTGCGTGCATGAAAATTGGAGGCAAGCTATAGGATGATCGGTGAACTCATATCTACTACATCCTATCAATGATATCTCGGTAACAAGTATCTCTTTATCATGCTCATATATCTTGCTTCCAACCATTTGTGGGTTGCCTTCTAGCATGAATTTTTGGATCTGCATTTGTCATGGTTATATCTTTGGTTTTAAAGAGAAATTCCTATTGCAAATGTGTGTAAGATTGATATGAGTGCATATAATTGGGACTATACAAAATCAAGAATATGATTCACCCATTCCAAATATGTCAATCTAGCAATTTTATTGCATATCTTTTCCTCAACTTCTCTCATGTGTAATAGTGAGATTTTACTAGTTGAGTTTTCCTTTGTGATACTTGTTGCCTTTCTCCATATACTCCAACTATCTACTCTTCCCTTGGTGATAGTTGTAATGTATATGGTGTGTTGGTTTTTGATGCTCGTTGATGTACAATAAGATAAAATTGTTCCTTTGGCCATGCTTTCAAGAAAAAATCTTATTAGTATATGTTATGACTTCATTTTGCTTTTCATGTGCTTTATTGTATGTGCTTGTTTCCTCATGGATATATGTCTTTGCGATGTTCTCCACTTGGAAACTTATACACATAACAAAAAAAATTGATATTGTTTTCTTTGGAGACCACCTTTTTATTTCCTTTTTATGACTCGGTGGATTCCAAATTTATTTGCCTATGAGTGCTTGTATCTTGTGATTGCATCTTCGGGCACTCATATTTGTTCTCTCATGCCTTGTCTTAGTAAATGATTTTGGAGAAGTTAGGATTCCATGAATATGAACTTTATTCCCAAATACAATTATCATAATTGGTGCATAATCCTTGGGGAGCTACTCTAATTCATTTAAGAATGCTTATTTGCCTTCTTGCTCACCTTTTGTGTCTTAAATGTTTATGGGGGAGTGAGGATTCCATATTTGTGCCTGTTGTATTGAAATGCAACTATTCTAAATTATGCACAAATCTTGGGGAGCTTCTCTATTTAATTTAAGCATTTATTTGATCTATCATTCCTTGCATCGTTAAATGAGTTGGAGTAGTGAAGATTTCATGCTTGTGCACTTTGTTTTCAGATGCAATTACTATAATTGGTGCATAATCTTTGAGGAACTTCTCTAATTCATTTAAGAATTCTCATTTTTCTTCTTTATCTTTTGTTGTGTTTTAAATACTTATGGGGGAGTGAGGATTCCATGTTTGTGCATTTTGTATCCAAATACAATTATTCTAATTTATGCACAAATCTTGGGGAGCTTCCCTATTTTCATTTAAACACTCTTTTGCTCGAATCATAATATTTTGTTGTTTCCATTTGGTATCATTTGTTGTTTTCATTTGGTTATTTTGGATCTTGTAATTCCTTGCATCATTTGTTGATGCTTCTTTTATTTTATTTCTTTGTATATCTTTGGGTCCTCAATATAGTTCTACTTCCTTCCAAATATTCATCATTAGATACGTGCAAATGCATGCCTTTTGAGGAATTATCACTATATTGGCCTTCTAGAACTTTTCACTTACTTTGGCAATCGATGCCAATGGGGGAGAAGTTTTAGAGGGTTTAAGGGAAGTTGGTTTATGCATTGAGTTTGTTCCTAAGCATTTTACTCCCATGCTCTTGAACCTTTGTTGTTGCTTAGCATGTGGGATATATAGACGAAACTCCACCAACGGTAATGGTTGGCAATATATGCAATGAAATTCAAGTTCATCACACATGCGTAGATTATGGTGGAGTTTTCTCTATATATTATGGTGGTACCAATATCACAAACTTGTGTAGTATTTGACATTGGTGCTACCATTTTATTCGTTAAATTCCTTATATAAACCCTCTCAAAGGGATTGTCATCAATTACAAAAATGGGGGAGATTTAAAGAGCATGTGGGCCCCCATGTGTGGTTTTGGTAATTAATGATAATATCTATGGACTAATGTTTGCATTGATTTACACCTGTAGGAATTGTCCATTAGCATCTGTAGAGGTCCCAACCTAATAAGGTGGATTCCTCCTGTGTTTTACAATGCTAGTCCCTGGATCTTTAGCTAGCATCCACAGTTAAGATGTAATATCAAGATACAAAGGTCATAATATAAATTTATAACCAGGAATAACATAAGTTTATTACATCAAACATAGCTCATTTGGCTATTACATTACATTGCAGCGGAATAACTATAGTCATGGGTCCTTCATCTTCAAAGTGCCACAGTGTATGTTGGTTGTAGACTTTGTAATCCTAATCAAACAATCTTCACTAAAACAATCAAACCTGCAAGATACAAGTTACAGCCACAAAGGGTCAATACATTTGAATTGTATTGGCAAGTGATACTATATTAGTATAGTGGAGTCTATCATCTATATGCATTTGGCTAAGTGGGGTTGAGGCTTGCATTGCTCAAAATATATTTTCCTTAACATTTTGAAAATACTAAGTTTTTGCTTGTCAAAAACATTTTTCTCAATCAAAGACTGAAGATCCTTTCCAAGGCATCTACCAATCAAAGATTTAAGATCTCAAACAACCCTTGTTCAATCCACAAGTTTTAACTTAGAAATTTGAATGATGAGATTCTTGATTGCTTCCATGTCTTGATGCTCAAATTGTCCTTTACCAGGGACATGGCTAAGTACTTAGATTTTACACTCTGTAGAGGTGGTGCACTTTACCCACAAGACTTGGTTTCCCAAGAAAAAATCTTTCAGTAGCCTTCCCTTAGACCAAAATGGACGCGCTCCAACCTATCAAACACTACCACCCACTGTCCATTTGGCTAAGTTCTTGCAACCTATATGATCATGGCAGAGCCCATATTGCCAAGTGGTTGCACTTGAAGCTTCTCAACATTTGACATCTCAAATCCCTTTGTTTCCTGGGTGGCATACCACAAGTGAGATACACAAGCCAAGACCATGGTCTTGTGAACCACTAAACATAAACCAATCCTTCCATTCCACCCAGGAGGTTCATTGACTTAGTTGTTTTATTAAACAAAACCTAAGTCCTCAGACTTAGAATATTTTTCCATAGTGTGAATATATATTCCACCCATGTTTTCTATTAGTCAGGCTAAGCTTGGTGGTAGTAGGAATCTTAGCTTAGGAAAATACTACTAAGGATTCATATATTAGGTTTTCCTATAGCAAGATCTATACTTATCAAAATCCATGCAAGTTTACTTAGCAAAATCACTAATGCATAGTGAAAGTATTGGGATAGAAAGTATGAAGCATCACTTGCCTTTTTGGTAGGGAATGGTAGTTCACTCCTTGATCTTGTTAGTCTCACACTTCACTACAAGTCAAACAAGCAAACACCAATTCAATTTACATTCCAAACCAATAATCACTCAAACAATTTCACACACACAAGACAATGGAAACCAATTCATGCATGGGAGCATGCACAAGATAGTTTTATTTTGCAAAGGGGTCTCTATGGGGTTTCTAAACTTTGTAAGATCCAAATTGGTCATTTACCAAAGTGGCAAAGTCATTAGCAAGAGGGTTTTGTCCAAAAACTATTTTTAAATCCATTCATCATTTCATGTGGTGAAAAATGTTTTTATTAAAGCAAAACTCTTAAGTTGTTCACCAAATGGGTTGCTATTGCAAAGCTTGGTGTTTTTGGGTCAGTAGGTTTGGTCCAAACTATTTCCTTAAAGTTTTCTTTCCATAAACATTTTTATAACAAAAACCATTCTTTTTATTTGGCTAGAAAATGACTAAGTCAAGTAATCCAACCTAAATCTTACAAAAATCATTTTTAATACCAAGGGTTGGTTCCTAGGGTCAGTAAGGTCACAAAAATCCAATTTGCAAAGGTTTTAACCTTAAAATCATTTTTTAACAATTTTTATACTCTAAACAAGCACACATTTGATTCTGCAAAAACAAGCAAGTTAACAGATACTATTTACTAAACTAAGGCCATGGTTGGCTAGGGCTTGTTCTCCTGAATTCATTGATATAAAATTTGCCAAATTTGGACGTGTGGTTTGAAAGTTACAATGGTTTGAAGTTTGCAAATAATTCTGTTTTAAAATCTGTTTTTAAACTGAATAAGTGACACGCGGCATTATTCTATTGGTTGATACCGGTTCGGCCGGATCAGCATCGTGAACCGCAGGATCTAACTGGAAACGTGCGGCGCAGATCGACGCATACCCCTTCGCTCACTTTCTTTCCTAGCCGCTGGATCAAGATCGGACGGTGCTCAGCTTGCTTGCCAGGGATGGGCGGCGCTGGTGCGGTGGCGAGCGCGACGGTGGCGAAGTCGATGCTATAGGAAGCGAGGAAGGAGGAGGGGCTCACTGAATTCGCCAAGGCGTGGGTGCTCGGTGCTTCCGTTTGCCGAGGGGCGTCTTTGAGCTACGGAATTCCGCCGGAGTTTCTCTTGGCGCCAGAGCTTCCGCCCGACGGGTCGAGGTTGCAGGCCACGCGCGAGTGTTTGGCGAGCACCTGGAGATACAGAGGATAAAGACTAATCAAATGGCATGTCTCACTGATCAAGGCGCGCACGGAGTCGAGTGCTGGAGCTCACCGGAGTTGCGGGGTCATCGGTGGCGTACAGGTGGAGATGTTGCTGACGTTCTGGAGCTGGCGCTACGATGATGATCGCCAGGAGGTGGGGATCACAGGAGCATGGTCGGGGAGGCAAGGGGTGGTGAGGGGCTGCCGGATTCGGTGTCAGAGCGTCGTCGGAGACAGGGCAGTCGAGGAGAAATTGTGGCGACCTGGAGGCGTGCTTGGGGAAGGAAACATAGGGGAAACGGAGAGGAGATGCAGACGATTTAACGTGCGTGATTACTGCAGATTTTACTCGCGGCATTAAGCCGAATTAAGCCTGAGGAATCAAGTCTGCAACGGCGAAGAGAGGAGGAAGAACAGGTCGCGGGGTGGGGAAGAAGAAGGACGTGGCGGTGGGGTCCTCTGGTCAGTGGGAAAGGGAGAGGGAGCGGGGTCCACTTTTCATCGTCTGCATGGGTTCAATCACGAGTAAAACGGTTCGCTGTGGGTTTTGGTGGGGATTGGGCTAGGTGGGCTGTTGGGCCAGATTGGTGGGTTGTTCTATTTTTTTCTGTCTGAATTCTTTTTCCTTTTCTATTTCTATTTTTCCTGTTTTGGTTTTCAAACAAACAAACAATGTTCACAACAATTCAAATAACACCCAAACCTTGTAAGTTTGACTTGATTCTGTTCAGTAGCCTGATCCTAAATCTAAAATCCATAATTTTTAAATAATAAAGTCCATTATTAATTAAATAGTTGTCCATTGCTAATTAATCAAATTAGGATTTGATTTATTTCAAACTCTATTTAAATCCATATATTTTCCAAAACCAAAATAGTGGGTTGTATTTGAAATAAGGTATATTTAGAAAGCTTGTTTAAAATAAATAACAATTTTGTTAAAGGTTCCATTTATAATTAAATAAAATGGACCATGGTTTATTAATAAAATAGGGTTTGATATAATTAATAAAATCCCCATTTGAAACCTAAATATTTTTTTCAAAACCAAATCAGTAGGTTTTATTTGGAAATAAAGATTATTTGGAAAACTTGTTTAAAACAAAATAACCTTTTACTTTAGGGTCCATTAATAATTAAATAAAATGGGCCTTAGTAAATAACTCAAATAGGATTTGTTTATTTAAATCTTTTATTTTGGAATCTAAAATTGTACCAAAGTCATTCAGTAGGTTTTATTTGAGAATACAAAATACTTGGAAAACTTATTTAAATTAAACAAATAAGTTTTGATGGTTTATAAATGATAGAACCTTTATTAATAAAACTTGGATATTAAATCCTTTATGGTTTTAAGTAAACTTCTATCATTTTATTCAGAGCAAAAACTTTATTGTTTTCAAAACTATGGCTAAGGTTTAATTTGGCTTTATAAAATAATCTTTATTTATAAATCTATCTTTTCCTTTGGAAACCAAATCCTTTTATTTAAATATCCAAATATTATTTCCAAAATATTTTGTTTTCCTTTTATTTAAAATGTTTATCTTTTTAAATCCCTTTAGGATTTATTTGTTCAAAATAGGTTTGAAGATTCCCAATTAGATTCAAAAGTTTCTTCTGGCTCTAAAAATCAAACAAAGTTTTATTTTATTAATTTATTTTCACATTACAAGATTTGGAAAATCTTGGGATGTGACAGGCTACCACCCTTAAAATAAATCTCGTTCCGAGATTTGGGGAGGCTAGGGTTACAAACAAGTTCCAAAACAACTAGGGTACTACCACCCTTAAAAATTTTCAAACAAAAATTACATATTGTTCTTCTTGAAAACTTCTCTAAGCAAACTTTGCATGTGTCCTTGGTTTCTTTACGTGACTCATGGGCCAAGGTTGAGTTTCTCCATAGACTTGTTTAACTTGTTCTTCATCTTTCTTGGACAATTGTTTGCATAGTGGCCTAGTTCCTTGCATTTGGAACACATCACTTGGCTGATATCTTTCTTTTCCTTTGGTTTCATTGCCTTTTGTTTGTTTCCTTGGTTCTTCTTCTTTTCTGGCCATTCACTGGCATAGTGTCCCATCTCTTTGCAATTGTAACATTGCAACTGGCTTATGTCTTTCTTATTCTTTTTGGGTCTCTCCAAAGCTAGGAGTTCTTCTAGTTCATGTTTTTCATAGGTGGGAGATCTTTCTCTCTTCTTGAGGCATTGATATTCATGTTCCCTGGATGCAAGATCCTTGTATCCAAAAATATTGCTAGCTTGGGTTTCTTCTAGATTAGCTTCTTTGTCATCCTTGTTGTCATTAGCTCCTTGGGAAAAGTTTTCTCTCATGTTGATCATTTGAGTAACTAATCCTTGCCACAATTGGGATTGAAGTTTCAAAATCTTTTGTATGGCTGGGTCTAATCCATTGTTGTTGGCTAAAAGCTGAGTTGTCTCTTGGCTCAACTGGTTTTGGGTTACTATAAGTTCTCTCATGTTGTTCTCTTGGTTGTTGTTGTTGTTGTCATCAACCTTGATGTCTTTTGGAGTAGTCATCTGTTTGGGTTGAATTGGGATTAGAATAGGCAAGATATTTCTAAGGAAATATTTCTAATCACACACATCACAATTCACACAAGCAATGTGCATGCAATCACAAACCAAACTTTTCACTCAAACAAGGTTCAAGCACATACTTAGGCAACAAAATATTTTTGTTACACCACATAAGTTGGTGTGTTTTTGACTTAACTAAAACATGGTGGTCCATCTATATGGTTCACTTGTGATCTTTCCATCCTTCTTGGTTGCTCCTTCTTGCATGAGATCATGTTTTCCTTG
The DNA here is from genome assembly GCA_030063025.1 of Avena longiglumis. Classification (NCBI taxonomy): domain Eukaryota; kingdom Viridiplantae; phylum Streptophyta; class Magnoliopsida; order Poales; family Poaceae; genus Avena; species Avena longiglumis. The sequence goes on from CP125978.1 coordinate 154,527,599, forward strand.
AGAAGAACTCTTGGTTACAATACTTCAGAGTTGTTGATGGTTCCTTCTTATTTTGCATTCCCTCAGTCTCTAAATCTTGAGTAAGATTTTCCTTGTTTCACTTGTGGTCCTTAGTGATATCCAAGTTGGAAGTCTTTGGGAAATATGCTGAAGATGTTGAAGTCATTAGAGTTGAAGAAGTTGAAGAAGTCCTTTGCACATGGTGTAGTCTTTGGCCATGGGGTAGGTTTTTCCACCAAGTTGAAATAGAAGAGATGTAGAGTTGAAATCAAAATGGTTGAGGAAAGAGTTTACAAGTGTTTTTGTAAATAAGTTTTGGAACAAGTACAACTCCTATTTTTCTAAGGGTTTTTGTCCAATCCTAGGTTTACAAATCCTACAGGCAACACAATGCTCTGATACCATCTGTAGAGGTCCCAACCTAATAAGGTGGATTCCTCCTGTGTTTTACAATGCTAGTCCCTGGATCTTTAGCTAGCATCCACAGTTAAGATGTAATATCAAGATACAAAGGTCATAATATAAATTTATAACCAGGAATAACATAAGTTTATTACATCAAACATAGCTCATTTGGCTATTACATTACATTGCAGCGGAATAACTATAGTCATGGGTCCTTCATCTTCAAAGTGCCACAGGCAGATGTTGGTTGTAGACTTTGTAATCCTAATCAAACAATCTTCACTAAAACAATCAAACCTGCAAGATACAAGTTACAGCCACAAAGGGTCAATACATTTGAATTGTATTGGCAAGTGATACTATATTAGTATAGTGGAGTCTATCATCTATATGCATTTGGCTAAGTGGGGTTGAGGCTTGCATTTCTCAAAATAGATTTTCCTTAACATTTTGAAAATACTAAGTTTTTGCTTGTCAAAAACATTTTTCTCAATCAAAGACTGAAGATCCTTTCCAAGGCATCTACCAATCAAAGATTTAAGATCTCAAACAACCCTTGTTCAATCCACAAGTTTTAACTTAGAAATTTGAATGATGAGATTCTTGATTGCTTCCATGTCTTGATGCTCAAATTGTCCTTTACCAGGGACATGGCTAAGTACTTAGATTTTACACTCTGCAGAGGTGGTGCACTTTACCCACAAGACTTGGTTTCCCAAGACAAAATCTTTCAGAAGCCTTCCCTTAGACCAAAATGGACGCGCTCCAACCTATCAAACACTACCACCCACTGTCCATTTGGCTAAGTTCTTACAACCTATATGATCATGGCAGAGCCCATATTGCCAAGTGGTTGCACTTGAAGCTTCTCAACATTTGACATCTCAAATCCCTTTGTTTCCTGGGTTCCATACCACAAGTGAGATACACAAGCCAAGAACATGGTCTTGTGAACCACTCAACATAAACCAATCCTTCCATTCCACCCAGGAGGTTCATTGATTTAGTTGTTTTATTAAAAAAAACCTAAGTCCTCAGACTTAGAATATTTTTCCATAGTGTGAATATATATTCAACCCATGTTTTCTATTAGTCAGGCTAAGCTTGGTGGTAGTAGGAATCTTAGCTTAGGAAAATCCTACTAAGGATTCATCTATTAGGTTTTCCTATAGCAAGATCTATACTTAGCAAAATCCATGCAAGTTTACTTAGCAAAATCACTAATGCATAGTGAAAGTATTGGGATAGAAAGTATGAAGCATCACTTGCCTTTTTGGTAGGGAATGGTAGTTCACTCCTTGATCTTGTTAGTCTCACAATTCACTAAAAGTCAAACAAGCAAACACCAATTCAATTTACATTCCAAACCAATAATCACTCAAACAATTTCACACACACAAGACAATGGAAACCAATTCATGCATGGGAGCATGCACAAGATAGTTTTATTTTGCAAAGGGGTCTCTATGGGGTTTCTAAACTTTGTAAGATCCAAATTTGTCATATACCAAAGTGGCAAAGTCATTAGCAAGAGGGTTTTGTCCAAAAACTATTTTTAAATCCATTCATCATTTCATGTGGTGAAAAATGTTTTTATTAAAGCAAAACTCTTAAGTTGTTCACCAAATGGGTTGCTATTGCAAAGCTTGGTGTTTTTGGGTCAGTAGGTTTGGTCCAAACTATTTCCTTAAAGTTTTCTTTCCATAAACATTTTTATAACAAAAACCATTATTTTTATTTGGCTAGAAAATGACTAAGTCAATTAATCCAACCTAAATCTTACAAAAATCATTTTTAATACCAAGGGTTGGTTCCTAGGGTCAGTAAGGTCACAACAATCCAATTTGCAAAGGTTTTAACCTTAAAATCATTTTTTAACAATTTTTATACTCTAAACAAGCACACATTTGATTCTGCAAAAACAAGCAAGTTAACAGATACTATTTACTAAACTAAGGACATAGTTGGCTAAGGCTTGTTCTCCTGAATTCATTGATATAAAATTTGCCAAATTTGGACGTGTGGTTTGAAAGTTACAATGGTTTGAAGTTTGCAAATAATTCTGTTTTAAAATCTGTTTTTAAACTGAATAAGTGACACGCGGCATTATTCTACTGGTTGATACTGGTTCGGCCGGATCGGCATCGTGAACCGCATGATCTAACTGGAAACGTGCGGCGCAGATCGACGCATACCACTTTGCTCACTTTCTTTCCTAGCCGCTGGATCAAGATCGGACGGTGCTCAGCTTGCTTGCCAGGGATGGGCGGCGCTGGCGGCGGCGTCTGGTGGCGGAGCGGCCAGACGGTGGCGAAGTCGATGCTACAAGAAGCGAGGAAGGAGGAGAGGGGGCTCACTGAATTCGCCAAGGCGTGGGGGTGCTCGGTGCTTCCGAGGGTTTGCGCTGGAGCTACGGAATTCCTCGCCGGAGTTTCTCTGGCGCCAGGAGCTTCGCCACGACGGGACGAGGTTGCGCCACGCAGCGAGTGTTTGGCGAGCACCGGAGATCTGAGAGGATAAAGACTAATCAAATGGCATGTCTCACTGATCAAGGCGCGCACGGAGTCGAGTGCTGGAGCTCACCGGAGTTGCGGGGTCATCGGTGGCGTACAGGTGGAGATGTTGCTGACGTTCTGGAGCGCTCGGGGGCGAGCTGGCGCTACGATGATGATCGCCAGGAGGTGGGGATCACAGGAGCATGGTCGGGGAGGCAAGGGGTGGTGAGGGGCTGCCGGATTCGGCGTCGGAGCGTCGTCGGAGACAGGGCAGTCGAGGAGAAATTGTGGCGGCCTGGAGGCGTGCTTGGGGAAGGAAACAGAGGGGAAATGGAGAGGAGATGCAGACGATTTAACGTGCGTGATTACTGCAGATTTTAATCGCGGCATTAAGGCGAATTAAGCCTGAGGAATCAAGTCTGCAACGGCGAAGAGAGGAGGAAGAACAGGTCGCGGGGTGGGGAAGAAGAAGGACGTGGCGGTGGGGTCCTCTGGTCAGTGGGAAAGGGAGAGGGAGCGGGGTCCACTTGTCATCGTCTGCATGGGTTCAATCACGAGTAAAACGGTTCGCTGCGGGTTTTGGTGGGGATTGGGCTAGGTGGGCTGTTGGGCCAGATTGGTGGGTTGTTCTATTTTTTTCTGTCTGAATTCTTTTTCCTTTTCTATTTCTATTTTTCCTGTTTTGGTTTTCAAACAAACAAACAATGTTTACAACAATTCAAATAACACCCAAACCTTGTAAGTTTGACTTGGTTCTGTTCAGTAGCCTGATCCTAAATCTAAAATCCATAATTTTTAAATAATAAAGTCCATTATTAATTAAATAGTTGTCCATTGCTAATTAAACAAATTAGGATTTGATTTATTTCAAACTCTATTTAAATCCATATATTTTCCAAAACCAAAATAGTGGGTTGTATTTGAAATAAGGTATATTTAGAAAGCTTGTTTAAAATAAATAACAATTTTGTTAAAGGTTCCATTTATAATTAAATAAAATGGACCATGGTTTATTAATAAAATAGGGTTTGATATAATTAATAAAATCCCCATTTTAAACCTAAATATTTTTTTCAAAACCAAATCAGTAGGTTTTATTTGGAAATAAAGATTATTTGGAAAACTTGTTTAAAACAAAATAACCTTTTACTTTAGGGTCCATTAATAATTAAATAAAATGGGCCTTAGTAAATAACTCAAATAGGATTTTTTTATTTAAATCTTTTATTTTGGAATCTAAAATTGTACCAAAGTCATTCAGTAGGTTTTATTTGAGAATACAAAATACTTGGAAAACTTATTTAAATTAAACAAAAAAGTTTTGATGGTTTATAAATGATAGAACCTTTATTAATAAAACTTGGATATTAAATCCTTTATGGTTTTAAGTAAACTTCTATCATTTTATTCAGAGTAAAACCTTTATTGTTTTCAAAACTTTGGCTAAGGTTTAATTTGGCTTTATAAAATAATCTTTATTTATAAATCTATCTTTTCCTTTGGAAACCAAATCCTTTTATTTAAATATCCAAATATTATTTCCAAAATATTTTGTTTTCCTTTTATTTAAAATGTTTATCTTTTTAAATCCCTTTAGGATTTATTTGTTCAAAATAGGTTTGAAGATTCCCAATTAGATTCAAAAGTTTCTTCTGGCTCTGAAAATCAAACAAAGTTTTATTTTATTAATTTATTTTCACATTACAAGATTTGGAAAATCTTGGGATGTGACAGCATCACTTGGACCATGTGTTGGCTTCAAGGTAGAAGAAATGAAGAAGAATCATTAACCAAGGGATTTGGGCCTATTGGAATCATGTATAAGAAGAATAAAGAAAATAAGATCAAGAGTGTCTTGAACAAGAATATGGAATTTCTCATGTGTATTCAAGACATCATCCTAATGGATTTATAAGAAATGAAGTGGAAGCTCGAGATGCTCCGTCTCTAGAAGATCACATGCTTGAATCTTGCCATCCTTGGTGATCATGGTTTGATGGAGACAAGTTCAAAGAAATGGTTTCCCATGGTGTATGGGGGAGAAATTCATAAGTATTCATCAAGCAAGCATGAGAGGGAGCAATCAAGAAAGAAGTTCAGTATTGATGAGTACAAGATCATCCACATCAAGCTCAAGTGGAATGTTGTAACATCCCAGCATTTAGGAACTAACGAAGGGTAGATTTAGGAATTTGTGATATTGCATGCATTCATCTGTGAAAATGTGGGTAAATTTTTTGCCAAATAAAAACCTAAAGTGATTAAAGTTTCTTTCATACTTTGAGATTAGGTATAGTCTTGAAGGATGATTGCTATAGACTTTGATATGATCTTTGTGGATTATAGTATTTTGGGAAATGAAATTTGAATTTAAAACTTGAGGGTTTGAATTATAATTCAAAAGGATTTTGAATAATGTTTGAGTATTTTATTTAATTAAGATTTAACCAATAATAACTCAAACTTTAAATGAAAGAAGATAATCAATAAAATGAATATTCTAAAACTTCATTCAATATTGAGTTACAAAATGTAACTTATGGAAACAAGCAACAATCTTTACAATAGTAAATAAATAGAAGAATAATATTTCTTTATTGAATTATAGTACAATCTTATTACAAAAGGATAAAAATAAAAATTACAAAAGAATAAAGTTATTACAAGTGACTACTCTATAAAGAAAAATAAAAACCTAAACTAAAATTCTTGATCTTCAAATCTGGTACCTGCAAAAAAAAAAGGAAACTTAAAATAAAAAGAAGGTTTGGATTAGAATTATTTTACTCTCAGAGTTGACAGTGAAGTGCACTGTTCACTTTTTCATCATTGAGTAATTTAAGGGGCAAGTTTCACCCATATGAAAGAATATATATTTCATAATTTTAAGCCATAAGTCAAATAAACAGCAAGGAGGGGCAAGTTTCACCAGCCAAGTAAATGGTAACCTGATGAAAGTAACTCTCAAATTCAGAACATATCCACAACTTGTGCAGCAGGCACACAGGCAGCACACACACCAAACTGCATGGGTGTGCTGTCAGCACCACAACAACATCACAATCAAACAAAACCATCAACACAACTGTGGGAAGCCAATCCCCACACCATTCCATTGTTCTTACACACCAAGCACAGCAGCCACCAGCTAAACCAAGCCAAAGCTAAGCTAGATCACACCAATCAAAACCCTGGATCACATCACCAAAATGGTGACATAAGGAGGGGGTAGATTAGGTGGATAGCAAGGACAGGATCAAGCCATCAGGACCAGGAGGTGAAGGGCTAGATCAAGTATAAGCCAGGAGCTGGAAATACCAGGATAGCACCAAATCAAGCTACCACAAGATCAATCACTAGCAACCCCAACCTCAAATAAGTGTTGTAAGTAAAATAGACCATCACGTGATCTATCTGTCTGATATTAGACATGCATTCATGATCTGTCTATTACTCAAATTCTCAGAAAGCACCCAAGTGGGGTGAATCCATCACTAAACTTTGTAAACACTAAAAGCAATCAGAAAAGTATAAGGATCCAACTAAGATCTCAGGACAATATCATTGATCTAAGCTATCAAGCTATATTTCAATTCAAGAATGAATATAGCCAAGATTTAAACTTCTAGGCACATCTCTTCAATTAGAGTAGCACCTTAGAATTTAATTTTATGGATCTATATAAGGGATCGAGCCTACAATCATTTTTCCCCAACTTTGATTCAAGAAATAGTAGCTGGTACCACTACCAAAACTAATCCATGAGAAACAACAAGACAAAGGTTTAATCCCTAAACCTCAGACCAACATCATGGGTCTTAGGGATTTAAGAAAGGAGTTTCTACTTATCTTTAATGCCAAACTCATCTTAAGCTTGAACAAAAACAAGCTAAGTAAAAGAATCTGGTCTTGTGTGCCATACAAGAATGGTGTCACAACAACAGTTCTAAACTAAGAAGGTTAAGCATCCAATCTTCACAGATACAATCAACCAATTATAAATCATTTTCCTGTTCTTAAACACAGGAATCATAAACAGGATATTCATATATATATGTCTTCACTGTAAGATACCATTTTTATCTCAAGTTATATATGAATTCTTAAGCCAACAGTACTAATACAGTGACTTCATCACACAATAATCACTATCATTAACCAAGTAATGACAGTGGTAAGCTATTAAAACTAGCTTTCCCAAGTATTGTTTCTAGAGAAACTTTACCATCTGAATCATATAAAATTCAATCCATAGAATCATTTGGTAAACCACTAGCATCATCACAGTTAATCATAAGCAGCAAGCCACAGCTAACAACCACTTAGCATGCTTAGGGACCCTCAAAACTTGATCCAATCCATCAGATTTCTAATTCCCAGAGGGGAATGAATCCTAAATAGAACAAACCATCTCAATCAGGACATGACAGTAACTAGGAAGGTCATTACCAACATATAGCATAGGATGGCCTAGCACAGAGAGCACGAGGGGAGAGGAATAACTTACCGAAGGTCCTCGCTGTAGAATAGAAGAGGAAGCAGAGGGGCCGACGACCATGGCGGCACGGGGAGCACCCCCAAGGGGGCGCTACAACCCACACAACGCCACGGCGGCGACCATAGCCACGCCTGGGGGCGAGGAGCATCCCCACGGCACACGACAACAGCAGCGGCGGCAGCATCAACGCCAACCCCAAACCCTAGGGTTTCGGACGGCATCGATCTGGTCACAGGAGGGCTCCAAGTACAAATCCAATTGGACGGGAGGGTAGAGCAGGGCCAACAACCTCATCCTACACCACGGCGGTGCGAATCGCCAGCGACAGCATCGCTGACCACCGGGTCGAGGGAGGAGAAGGAGAGAGAGGTGAGCTCGAGAGAGAGACAGAGAGTGTTGGGCTGGGTTGGGCCAATAACCCTTCGGGGTATTGTTTTGACTTTGCCCTATTGGGCCACAAGGGCCTAATAAACCTAAACAATCATCCTAAATCTTTTAGAGCCTGTTTCAATAATTGGAAAAAGACCAAAATGCCCCTAAACTTAAATAAATTCTAGAAAGTAAAATAAAAGTCCAAAAATTATAAATAAAACATTTTTGGATTCACAATAATCCAAACTATCCAAATAAATTAAGAGATAAAAATTTAGATATATAAAATTTATTAAGAATTTTGTAATATATATATATTCCTTATGAAATTTTACAAAATTCTTGAAAGATGATAAAAATAAATAAAAATCACTTTCATCATATATTAATATTGTAGTATTTTAGAAAAATACTAAACAAATATTTAATATCAATTTTTGTTATTTAATGATAATTCTTAAAGGAATTATTAACTAAATAAAATATAAATAAAATAAAATAAAAGAATACAACATTCAATAAATATTATAAAAATTAATATTTATAAATTCTTTACTATTAAAAGAATTTTATAATTTAAATAAATGGGGGAGAATACATATAAAGCTAAATGATGCATTACATTACTTTACATAATTATTTTGCTTCTTTAAATATTGTCCTTACCGGGCGATAATGATGTTTTTGTAGACATAGAAGCTCAAGGTCCAGTGCAAGCATCAGACTTCACTACCTTTCCATCACAAGGCAAGTTCATCACTTGCTCATATCCTTTGAGGAGTCTTTATCAAAGTATTTGCAAATTGTGTGTTATCATATATACTCCAAAGAAAGAAAATAATATTTTCACAAATAAAGAAATCATAGATATCATCCTAAGTGATGATTAATGGAGCAATAGAACTTAAGGTTCTATTTGCAACAATGATGATCAATTAGGAACTTAATAACCCCTGACATCGGTTATTCTAGCGTCATATATTACACGTTAGCCATGAGATTTGGAATGGGACAGAGAAGTCAGATGTATCTTCTTCCTCTCGCATGAAGCCGGATGTGCAGGTCGTGGCTGTTATCCTCGTAGCATGCATATTAATTGGTAATTCATAGAGGATATGCAGCATATGGCTGGGAACCCTCATCGTCCCACGATAGTTCTGGCATCTAACGGTTTGTACAAACCATTGTCGTAATCCAATATGTGGGCATGGTGTACACCAAGGAGGCATGCAAGGTCGCGAAGGGGGCAGTGATTGGCTTGGACCAACTACTGGTCCCCACATCATGGAATTGTGGACGGGAAAGTACGCCCAGTTGTGCAACAAGGAGTTGATCTCTCATGGGTAAAGTAACGCACCTCTGCAGAGTGTAAGAATGTAACTTGTTACTCCCTATTTTGGGAAGGAGCTATGAACGCGGCAGGAAAGGAACTCCATGAAAGTTCTGGTCAACCTGTGAAGGCTGATGGTCATAGATTTTCATAATAAAATCCATCTTTGAAGAAATATTTACAAAAATTGCATAGTGCCAAGGATTTATAATCCGAGGTGGTAGTTAGAGCATAAAACTTCCCACCTTGCATATAATGAACTTGTTGGGTAACGCTGTTACTCATCCTTTCCTTTGATCCCTTGCTTAGACTCTGAGGATCCCGAAGACGTGCCAATGTATGCAGTTGAATGTCAAGAAGATGTGTTCTACGAAGAGCATGAACTGACAGGAGGTGTTGAAGGAGTGGATTATGAAATCCGCTATGGTGTCGATGATAACGAATCCAACTAAGTATCCTAGTTAGTAGTAACCAACGGAGCTGAGCAGCATGAACTCTATAGAATAAGCTGCTAAGCTCAACTCCTAGTGCGAGTTGCTACTTTCAAATTCCGTTGAAACACTTTATATTTTGGTTTTGTAAGTTGAATGATTTTCAAGTCTTGAACTTCTGGTATTGTAATAATAATGTGTGAATGTTTTTAATATGGACCCTCAATGTTTCTGTTGTACCACTCTGAGGGATGTGATATTTACGGAACAGTGTTATGTGGATGTCATGTCAACGACTATAGTGTACTACACATGCAGTGGTATGCTGGGTCACCGCAAGTGCTCAAGGAAAAGGTATGATTTGATAGGTTTTACCTTTTGTCGGTCTCATGTTGTTAGTTGCGAGACCAGTTTATAGGATAGATAACCGTACTGTCAAGAGGGCCTCTCGAGTGAGTAACTTGATCATGTCCTTCGGAGAGAGCTCAAACCTTTGCATAATTATCATCATATTTCTTGGTTCTTATTTGGTTCTAATACATTAGAGTATTTATAGCTTGTGTTAATGTAACACCCTCAGAATCGGACCTATGCAAGTTTGAGCAAAATTCGCCAAACCCGCATAGAAACGATTCAAAGGTGCCCACCAGGCACTTTCGTGCGGGTGGAAAACGAAGTAATAACATTACACAACAGTCCTCGATGGGACCCACAGAACAGATATATACAACAGCGACTCAAAGAGTCAAAAATACAGATATAATATACAAAGATCCAAATCACCTTGAAAACGATAGAGCGTCCAGCTACGGACAAGATGCAAATGGGGCTAAGAGCCCTGAAGAATAACCAATGGCGTCCATAACCCTGCCTGAGCCAAGCGGAAGGGTAACCCGCTAACGACATCGATCTCAAAACCTGCTTAAACAAAAGGGTGCCGACAAAGGGCAAAGGAAAAAGAAGGAGCGTCGATCTTGAGGCCAAGACAGCGAGGCTAGAATTCGGCGGTCCTCGCCTACATAGGTATGGTGGATCAAGCGGCAGCAAGATGCACTAAACAACCTATAGAGACTCGATACAACCGGCGGTTATCGAGAGGGTAAGAGTGACCTAACGGATCCAACCGAAGCTAACACCAAACAAACCCATCTGTGTTTCCCCTCGAGACCAAACCAGAAGTCAACCGAGGAACTCACACGGTTGGCGTTTACTTATTCAGTTATCGTTGCAGCAATTACTAGTCAGGTTTAGATAATTGTCCTGATAAAATAAGCAGTGGGCCCTTTTAATTAACCATTCCGTGATAGTTGTAACACTTACTAATCAGATATGAATAGCATGAGATAACCCTTAAAACCAGCAGTTGTTGGTACTTTTATTCAGCCATTCCGTTGTAGTTGCAGTACTTACTAGTCAGGTACAATGGTCGCAAGCGACAACTCAGAACAAGCAATTGTGGGCAGTATTATTTAGCCATTCCATTATAGTGAAGCTGATTACTAGTCATTATAAAGTCAAATTTATAGCAATAAACTTTAGTTATGCTTGTCTATGATCGAGATACTGTGCTCCAAGTCGTCCATATCCGCGGACACGGCTTTCAGAAAGTTTTACCCGGCCGGGGTGCACCAATAGCAACACACGCTCGATCAACCTCGGAAAAACCAAATCAAAACCCAACGAGGCTTTCACGACTGAACAATCACAGGATTCAGAAATATTTCAGGGGGCCACCCCTTAAGTAGAACCCGCAACGAAGCCGGCCGGCTCCGAGACGGGCTTAAGGTTGTGGGGACGGTGACGATCGGGAACCCGAAGTGTGGCTGGGCTTGTCGACACAGCGGAATCGTGCCACGATCCTAACAATCTGATGTGCTCCTCGCACAAATGTAAATACAGAAAGTAGCATGGCATAAGTACAGGATCGTAAATAAAACCTCAAACTAGTTTGTGGCCCCAAGAAATAAGGCGAATCAAGCTCGCTCGGGGGTCCCATATACCTCCCGGATGTGGATAGCGCGATAAATCAAGGAACAGGTATCAAGTACTCGGGGTCTTACGGGACACAAGTGGGCGTTCGGAAACCAAATATTTTCTATCACCCACCGATGCCTCTGCTTATTTCAATTTTAGTTGTTAAACAGGAATTAAAGTGTGCGATAAGTAAAACTAGGATCATCTCCAACATCAACATGCGGCAATACATCAACAACTATGGCACTTGACATCACGCAACAGCACTTGAGCAAGCGACTACGACGCGCAAGTCCAACTATCTACCAAACAACAGGTAATAGGATGTGTCCAAGGCAATATCAGGCTGCAAGGGATATCACGTGTGCGAAACACTAGAGCATCGCAACACAGATAGCAATAGATCAACAGGAGGGAATAAATACTATAAAAGTAACATAGGTAGAAAGGGGGAGATGCTCGCCTGAAAACATTGTCGACGGTTCAACCGAAGATCGGGGCAAAGCTCACATCAACTCAACGGCCTTATCCGCGAAGAAGCAAAACACTAGAATAAACACCAGATGCAATATTTAATACAATGGCAGAAGATCGGCATGATGCATGTATGATGCATGGCATGGCAAGGTGCGATGCAATTAGGTCATATTAAGTGGAACCGGGGTCCCGACAATTAATTAGGTGGTCCATGTTATTTAGATCCCCCGCAAATTAAATGTTGTTTAACAAGGCAGAATATATTACCGGTTTCGCTACACAAGTTTAAATGAGGCCAATATGAGACTAGATTTGCCCGCATATGGGCCCCATATTTAATTATTAGGTGAATCGGCATAAGGCCCCCAAACCACAGATATGCATGCGAGATGACAATTTAATATGCAACAAGTTGTTATTATATTATAAAAATAGGGTTCTCGGATAAGAGGTTCACACATTAGGGTTCGGCAGATCTTGGGGTTCGGGGTTGATCTCGGGGTCCAGGGTTCGACGAACTTGGGGTTCCGGGATTCGGGGTTGGTCTCGGATCGGGGAAGATCTTGGCGTTCGGGAGGCAGCACTTGGTCTGGCGTCGGGGCATCGGACTCGCCCGGGTCGGTGCCGTTCTTGTCGGGGCCTCATGTCGCTCTTGGGTTATCTTGTTTAATTATCGGTCTTGTCCGCGGATGAACTTGGCTTGACGGTTCGATGTCGTTGCAGTGCTTGGCGTCGGCGGGATCGACCTTCGGTAGATCCTGACACGGTGGCAGTTCTCATCGGTGGTCCTCCGGTTTCCTTGTCGCTGGTCTTATCGTTTCGATGTCGGTGTCTTGGAAACCGTGGAGAAGGCCTTGTCGTCCTACATCGACGGCCTTGGGTTTCCGAGGCGGAGATCTTAAGGTGGTTCGTCGAGCGCCACCGGTTGGTACGGTCTTCGGTCTCCAGGAAGGTCTTGGTGTGGCCTTCGAATCACCGGGATCGGCTTCGGGGTTCCCGCCACGGAAGACGATCTTGTTGTTTCAACCGAGAAGAACTTGGCGTGCCGTGAAAACTTCGGGTCTCGGCCCTCGGTACGGTTGTTCTTGGCATCTGCGAGGAGGGAGGCGCAGGACGACGCTCCGAGACGGCGGAGGACGCTCGGGGCCGCGGCTGCGTGGGCCCGCGAAGAGGCGGAGGAGGCCACGATGGCTGAGGGACGGTCGAAGGCGGGCCACGGCGCAGCCTTGAGGAGGTTACCAACGAGGAGGGCCCGCGGAGGGAGCAGCGGCCTGGCGGAGGAACACCGCGGACAGCGGGGCGAAAGGGAGGGCGGCTAGGGGCGGAAGGCAACAGCGGAGGCGACGGGCGGCGGCCCGGCGCTGGTCGCCGGCGGGCGGCGGGAGGCGGGAGACGCAGCGGCCGGAGGAGGCCACGGGCGCAGTGGTGAGCGCGGCCAGCGGCCCGCGTCCAGCGAGGCGCGGCTCGGGACGCCAGCGGCAGAGGCGGAGGAGACTTCGTGGCGGGCGGCGGAGGTGGCTTCAGGCGGGCGGAGGCGAGCGGAGGCGAGTGGGGCATGTGGTCAGCGGCTCATGCCAGCAGGCGAGGCGGCGGAGCGGAGGTGGACGGGGTTGGGGCCCGGTGGCACGACAGAGAGAGGGTCCAGGCGGTTGGGCCAGCTGGAGGCGGTGGGACCCAGGCGTGAGCGCGTGGGTGAGATGGTGGGAGTGGGTTGGGCTGGCTGCGCGCGGTGGTGTGTGTGGTGTGTGTTTGGTGAGAGAGAGAGGAGGGGTGAGTGGAGGGAGGTGGCCAAGTGGCAGCACCTGGTTGGTGAGGGTTTGGGGAGGGACGACGTGGCGGCCTAGGATAGGTGGGGGTGAGGTGGCCAGAGGGTTGGGTAGGTTTTCGGGTAGCTTTAGGATTTTCTGGTGGACCGTTTGTAAAACCTGGGGATGGTCGTTCGGGTCGAAACGGCCCGTTCGACTGCCCCCGCTAAAATAATAAATAATTTTATTTATTTCAAACAAAGCTTTTGCAAACCGATGTCGGGCAAAACAACATATTCCGGCGACCCGGATTTTGATGTTTGAATCAAGAGGGGGCGTTTTAGAAAACAAAACGGGCTTTGCGAACATAGTTTTATGCAAACAATGCATGATGAAGACGATGCAATGCACAAAATCAACGCGATTTTCTAGTAGTGGTTTTGCGGGATGCCACAGTTAATCTCCATGACAAGCTCAAGTTCATCGAAAACGGATTTCATATGCATTCTCTATTGTGTTTTCGATATTGGAGGTTTTACCGATTTGTATTTTATAGGTAGGTTAAACCTTTCATCCTTTGGTTATATCCTCCCTTTATGTACTATGATGGTTCTATGCATGATCTTGTAGAGATCTTTGCTATCTTCGAAACGAGCCCAAGATCATCAAAATCGGAGTCCGGATGCAAAAGTTATGGTCGTTTCAGTTTTGCTATTTCTGTCAGTTTTGCCTTAGGCAGAATTTCCGGAGTGAAAACGCCGGACACTCCGGTGTCGCGCAGATATCTCAGATTTCAGTTGTGTGGTTACCATTCAGATGTCCATATCGGAAACCACCCGGAAACTGACTGAAATGATCGGCACGTGCGCTCTAGAGCTGTAACGGTTAGATTTTAGAGGACCTATATAAGGGGCCCTTCTTCCCCAATGGTTACCTACCCATTTTTGCAAGTTTTCACCTCCATTGTTTACCTTCTTGAGCTTGCTATACCTCAATCCCTCCTATGATGCTTGCATATTCTTGAGGGATTTGAAAGAGGAGATCTAGATCTATAAGCCCACCAATCAATCTCTCTTCTAAGTGAGGGGAACATCTTGGGATCTAGATCTTGGAGTCTTTTGTGGGTTTCATCCATTGTTCTTCCTCTCTTATTCCCCCATAAGCTTTTGTAGCTTTGGTGGAATTTGGGAGAGAAGGACTTAAGTACTTCTTGTGTTCTTGCCATTCCATTTGGTGCATCGGTTTGAGTTCTCGGTGAGGATTCGATTATGTGAAACACAAGAAGATTTTTACTCTTGGATTCTTGGAACCCTATACGGTTTAGTTGTTTTGCGGGTTTGTGTATTACTTGAGGCCTCCAATTAAGTTGTGGAGCTTTCCCCAAGCTTGTTTGTTTGGAGCCTCCAATTGAGTCATGGAAAAGTGCTCCAACTTTGTGAGAGGTTTTGGATTGCCACCGACAAGTGCACCGATAGTGGAAGTGTGGATCGATTCCGTTGGAGTGATATTCATAGGAGAACAAGAGAGGCCTTTTATGGCGTTGGTGGTTTAAAACCACCCCCTCTCCAAATAAAACGTACTCCATTGTTGGGAGGAACTCGGTAAAACATCTTTCTCCGCGTGCCTCTGTTATCTCTATATCCGAGCTCTTACTTATGCACCTTACTTTGTGATAGCCTTCATGCTTGAAGTTTATATCTTGATATCACATAGTTGCTTGTCTTGCTTAGCATAAGTTGTTGGTGCACATAGGTGAACCCTAGTTGTTCTAGGTTTTGTGCTTGACAAAGTAAACGCTAGTTTAATCCCGCCTTTGTTGAGCCCCTCTCGTAAAAGTTTTGAACCGCCTATTCGCTCCCCTCTAGGAGAGATCCCTGATCTTTCATCGGGGGTGGTATCATTCTATGGCGCAAGAAATACATCATTTTTCCAGGCTCGGCGCCCAGGACACCACCATCTCATCCGAGTCAGCCGACTCCACCACCTCCAAGTCCACATGATGAGGAGAGGTACGACCACCATAGCGTGAGTCCGCCACCGCGTCAGCTGAAGGAGGCCGCTCGGTTGACTAGTACTACTACTCAGAATAAAGGTAGTGGGACGAATAAAACCCTGCCGCCTCCTCCCAAGTTACCTTACGAGAGGACTGATGAGGAAACCAAAGTGATCAGCAATGCTGAAGTGAAAGCCTTTTTGCATCGAAAAAGCCCGGTCCAAAGAAAGTATTTGATCCGAAAGTCAAAAAGTGGGCTAAGAGTTTTATTGAGCAACCATCGCAACATGAGATAAATAAGGCAGATGACTAAATGCGTTGTCAGATGAGATTTCGTAGGAAGAACACAAGAAGAAGTAGTGAAAGTGGGAAAAGAGATGTTGCCCAACTCGGAGAATAGGCAGAACAATCCATCTCCCCGCTCAAGGTGTTACCCAAGGTTAATCAGGGTATTAGCATAGATCAAGCGGTGAACTTTGCTAGAGGTGATGGTATTAGTGTTAATCATGCGCTAGGAGGACATGTCCCCGTGCAAACGAAAATAGCATGGAAATATGAATATGGGAAGTATCTGGTCAGACCTGATGAGGTCAAGCTTCTACCAACACAAATACGAAGACTACATGATTGGTATACGGAAGTCTCTACCTACAAGGAAGAAGATTGATTATCAGTGATGCCTGTGAGAGTTAGAAATGAGCATTTCGTAGGTAAAGACGAGATCCAAATTTATTATGAGAAATTCTATATGTTATACAAACAAGACGTCCTCGACTTTAGTATCATTAGTTCCTATTGTCTGTAATTGATTCATCTATTTTTTATGATAAACTCTCTAACTCGGCTCGTTCATTGCATGTAATTATCCTCATTACGCTATTATGCAGAATGAAGAGCGAGAAATGTGATTGAAGGGGAATCTTTGACACTGGGTTTATCGACCCACGCCAAGTTAATGCAAATTTGGTATAGGATTACTCCAAGGAGACGGGCATAACTTGCTAAGCTACATACAGAGGCAACATAACAAAAAGAGAGTAATATTTCCTTACAACTTTAGGTGAGAGTGTTACTGGATTGTACACATTCACTTTTGCTTACTCGATGTTAAGTGTAAGTGATAAGTTACTGACGTATATAAACATGCGCAACTTCCACTAGATTCTGCTAAATATTGAAGTTGACGCTGGAAGAGTTAAAATTAAGGACCCACTAAAGGAAGACCAAAAGGAGTGCGTAAGCATTAAAGATATGCTCCAGAGATAATTTCATTCATTATCGCACTATATTGGTCTCTTTCGTTCATTTCCTGAGATATCAAGTAACTAATAACTCATTTATTCATTTTTTTTGCCGGAGAGGATTTGGCAACAATTCACCAAGAGTACGACAGGTGATTTTAAAGATGATCTTAGATAGGTCCGCGCATCTCTTCAATTCTTGTTTCAATACCATTATATCATGCTTGATTATTATTTGATTAAATTCTATTTTCGTAAAGTGCGAGAGGCAGCCACCAGGGACTAATTTGTGTGGATACTTCATTTGCGAGTTCATTCACTCTGATGTTAGTGAGCGAGACGGAGCGACACTTATAGAAGTACGTGAACAATATATTCACAATTTAATTTTATTTCCATCAATTGTATTGAGTGTCATTCGTAATATTTGTTACGACGATTGATATTTCTATTGATCTCCTTCTTTTATATATAGTTGTTAAGATTGCGAGAGAAACTCCAACCGAAGGAGCGCCTGGTAGCAATTCAGTAGGAATTGGCGGGATTTTTGGTTGACCATGTCATAAATCTAAGGGGAAAATTCCATACAACGGGACTCCCGTGATTTAATGATCTTCATGTAATCGAATAGACGGACGCTAGTCCTGGTTGTGTTATCCATGTAACCAAATTGTATAAATATATATTAACCTGTAATGTATTCGAACAAGCACAAAGAAAGAGGTCACTTCAATCTATATAATCATGACGATGTCGTGTGTAATGAATTCCTTCGTTGCACGTCACCTACGCAAAACCTCTCTCTCCTCTACCAACCTTCCTGTCGCGGCAGAAATCTCCCAAAACTCTGTCGGGGCAGAACGTGTTGTCTCACCGCCATCGGCTGCTGCAGCAGCCGAATCGCTAAAATATTGTCGCGGCAGAGAACGCGTAGTCCTGATTCGTGCTACGAACCGGAACTAAATGTTTTTCACCCCACTCTTCACCACTACCACGTGAAGTGACTTTTGAACCGGTTCGTGATAGACAGACTCGGGACTAAGGGAGAACCTCTAATCCCGATTTCGCAGTCCCGGCTGCATAACCGGGACTAGATGTCCGTTCTCCACTAGTTTCTATTTTAGAAAAAAGTAAAGTCTTCTCTTTAATTTAGTACTATGTTTATTTTTTTAGATAGCTAAAACAATTTGTTAAAAAAATTATATTGTAGAAAGGACGTAGTAGGAAATTCATAGTAATGGAAAGTAGACTTTCCACGTAGCACGCACGCTGTAGCCAACATCTACCAACGCATCGATAGAGTTGTGTCCTGATCCATCCAGAGAGCCCGAAGCCATACGTACGTGGTGCATGCCACGGCCTCATCCATAATAGTGAGACCCATACGTGCATGCACACGTACACCTACATTAATTTCCTGCTGGGATCACTATAAAAACCACCCGACTTCATCTTCTCTGCATCGCAAGTCGCAGCAACTCGATACAGAGTCAGTTTTCACCTTCAGAGTCAAGCCGAAAATTTGAAGAGCGTATAGAGGTAGCATGGAGTACCAGGGGCAGCACGGGCACGCGACCAACAAGGTGGAGGAGTACGGCAATCCGGTGGCCGGGCACGGCGGCGCAACCGGAGGCCCCACAGGAACACACGGCGCTGCCGGTGTGGCCGGTGCGCAGCTCCAGCCGATGAAGGACGACCACAAGACTGACCGCGTCCTGCGCCGCTCCGGCAGCTCCAGCTCGCCAGCTCGGTACGTTAATTCTGCTTCACTCTCTCAGAGTCTCTGTATATACGTACCTACCATCGATCATGGCTTGATCTTGTGTTGTTGAATCATTATATCTTGTGATGATATATGTATGGAGTATATATAGTCTGAGGACGATGGAGTGGCCGGGAGGAGGAAGAAGGGGATGAAGGAGAAGATCAAGGAGAAGCTCCCGGGAGGCGGCCACAAGGACACCGCGGAACACCAGCAACAGACGGCGGTGGCCGGGGAGTACACCGGCACGCACGGCGCGGAGGCCACCGGAGAGAAGAAGGGCGTCATGGAGAAGATCAAGGAGAACACCGGTAGAAAAGGGCACATGCGTCCCGGTTAGTAAGGGTCATTAGTCCTGGTTGCCCAACCGAGACGGGGCAATCGGGACTAAAGCTCCAACCATTAGTCCCGGTTGCCCCACCAACCGGGACAAATGGGGGCACACGTGGCGGCATCAGAGCGCGAGGGGGGTGGAGCATTAGTCCCGGTTCGTAACACGAACCGGGACTAATAACCTGCTGCCGTGGCAGAGATTTGGCCCATTTCTCTGCCGCGGCAGAGAATTCATTTTGGCACATTTTGTTGCCGCGGCAGCATTTTCGCCACTTTTTGTGCCGCGGCAGAGAATTCATTTAGGTTGTTTTATTGTTTATTTAGTGTTTTGCACTTATCAATGAAGGAACCTTATATTACACAAGATCATCATGACAACATTACATTCAATACACAGATCGAGTTCATGCACTACATACAAAAGTTGCTATTCGATGCTACCGGCCAATTTTTTGAAAGTTGCTATTTTTACAATTCCTATTGTCGATACACAGCCGAGTAGTATTCCCCTTGTGTGTTTAAGACTTCTGCATCCAAAAATCCCGCCAATTCCTCCTGTATTGCTCGTATGCGATCCTTTGGCAGAAGACCGTCCCGTAGACGTTCGATCTGATTTAAAAAAGGAGTCAGCCTATATGAATATGAAACTAAACACAATTTGATTGTAATTAAAAACTATAGAAATTGTTTACGTACGTGGAGTTGCTCTAAATTCCTGCCCTTCTCATCGCACGTCTGCCGGATGAACTCGCATACATAGTATCCACATAGATTGTTACCTGGTCCCTGCGTCAGGCACTTTACGACAACAGAGTTCAATCAAAATAATAATCAAGCATGATAATAACTGTATCAAAACTAGAATCAAAGAGATGCGCGGATATAGCTAGTGGTGCTTACATCTAGTGGTTGAAATGTAAGCTCCTCTTTCCAAACACCCCTAGCCTTCTTGGTGAACCGTTTCCAAGCGCTGCCCGGCGTAGAAAACGAATAAAATAAGTTATTAAGTACTTGATATCATAAAATTCACGAACGTTGCCGATATAGTGTCGTAATGATTAGAATTACCGCTGGATAAGTATCTGCATGTCCTTCCACGTTTCAAGGGGTTTATGTTTCGAGTCCATGACTAGTACACGCCCTTTGTCAAGTTGAATGATTAACAGAATATAGTGGTACCTGCGAATGCAGAACTAATCAATTATATACTTAACATCGAGTAAGCGAAATAGAAAGTGTATACAAGACAATAACACTCACTGAAAGTTGTAAGGAAATAGTATTTCCCTTTTGGTTTCTTGAAACCTTAACGCGTGTACTATATTATCCTCCGTATCCTGGGGGCTTATTTTGAGATTAGCTTCATGAACCCAATATGGGTCAATGAAGCCAATGTCATAGATTTGTCCTCTGCTGCATTCGAGAATCTTCATTCTGCATATTAAAGTATGATTATATACATGCAATAAACAAAATATTATAGATGGAGACTAAATTAATTACAGAATTAGTACTTACAGACAATAGGCACTCATGATCGATTTGTCCAAGGCGTCTTGATTGAATAATTGAAATAGTTCATCAAATTCAATGGATATCATGTCATCGTTTTCTTTCCCATGATGCTTTTTTGTAACCCTCAGCACTATCCAGTTAGCCCCGGCCCTTGTGGCATGCATGTACCAGTTATGCAATCTTCGCATTTTTGTTGGATTGTTTACCTCCTCAGTTTGACGAGAGGTTTTCCGTCTTGGTATTGGTATGCTACTTCACTCACGGGAAGAACTCTAAGCGGGATAAGTCTTGGGCAATACCCATACCTCGAGCAGCGTCTGCTTCTCCGTATTTTGCAACTACCTCTGGATCATACTGCTCTTCGGCCCCATATTTGCTCGACCCCACATTGGTTTGGGAAATCACCTTGAGAGGCGCAAGTCTGTTTGCTTGTTCTCCGAGCTGGGCAACAGATTTCCGCTTGCATCAAGATCGCTCTTGAGGCTTTTTGTGCATGTGACTTGAGAATAGAACGCTCATAGTCGATGACAGCTTTGGCTCGGGTTGATGAAGAGTCTTTAGCATTTTCAACACTTTGGCTTTTTCTTCTTTGGTCTTTGGGGAACTCGCTCTTTCGGCCTCAGCTTAGCGATGTCGTTTCCGCATCAACGATCGCCAGATCTCCTCTTCAAGACAATCATAAGCTCTCTTGGGAGGAACCGTTGGTACTTTTGGAAGAGGCTCTTGTTTACGCTTTGGCGATCGCCACGACGACAAGATGGCGATGCGCTTACGCTTTTATCTGAGGCGCCGGCGATGGCTCCATGGCGATGGCTGCACGGAGATTGGTGAGGCGACGGAGTCGGGTGAGGCGACGAAGACGGCTGCCAAGCGGCGACCTCGCTGGAGACGGGTGAGGCGGCGAAGATGGCCTTGGCGTGTGATTTGAAGCGATACAATCCTTCGCCATAGAATGGTGACGTTTTTGCATCACCCAAAGAGTCCACATCCCTTCACCGCCAGGGTAGTGAAGATCCAAAACCTCAAAGGTGGGCATGATTTCATCCACGCCGACAACAGCGTAGCCCTCTGGAACGGACGATCGTGGTAAGTTGGTGTGGGTCCAATTGGTAAGGCATAGCCGACCGCCACCTTCATTGATATGTTCACAAATTTGACATGTAGCTCGCGATGTGTCATCTCGTGATATCATCCATTGGGTAGCCAACAGGAGCCATCGTCGGTGCATCATCGGCATCGCCATTGTCATCACCGGGACCTCGGTGGAAGCCACACTTTTCGATTATTCGATAGGCGGTAGCATCGAATGCGGTGTCTTCTTGAGATGGGGCGCCGTAGTACTTTTGCTCTTTAAGTGAGTTAATTTCATCTTGTTGTTGCTTTAATCGTTCTTCAATTAAACGCATTCGCTCTTTCGACTTTCGCTTCAACTAGCCTGTCCTTACTCCTCTGACGGCTTCTATCAGGATATTTCTTCCTCTCTTCGGTAAACCCAGTCCTCCATGATTGGGAGCCTATTGTGCCTCATGTTCGTCCATCATGTTCCTTATTTCCAAGGGCGAGTGTGAGCTCATCATTCTCTCTATCGGGAATGAAGTCCCCATCTTTAACAGCCTTTACTGCTTTTCTCATCCTCTCGATTGGCAAGGGGTCTTCTTTATGTCGTATGGTATATATACACCTCCCTTCCGAGTCCAACGTGCCCCTATGCCCGTAAAACCAATTCCTTGCACGTTCTACCCAATCGTCTGTCTCTGGGGTGATATTTTTATCACGCAGTTCCTGCTCAAGTTTCTCCCACTTAGGAATGCCACCAGTACCTTGCCCCATAGTATGGTGATACTTCTTGTTAGCAGCATTCAGCTTATTCGTTTCAGACATTTTCTTAGCTTTTTCTGATTTCTTGTATTCCAAAAACTCATCCCATAATGGTTTTATCTTCTCAAACTGAATATTCTTGAAATCGGGAGTCTTCTTTTTCACGACATAGTCAAGGTGCAATCTTTTCTTCCAGTTGGTGAAACACTGGGCCATCTTCTTCAAAGCCCACTCACGACCTTAGCCTCCATGGCTCTCCCATGTTGTAAGGCATCCTCAATCTGGATCCTCCGCATTTGGATCCAGCTCTATCTTCGTAGTTTGAAATTAACCATGAGCCTCTTCCACGGTAAATCTTTGGCGTGGTTAGGGACAAATAAACATGTTCCCTCTTCATCCGCATTAGCAGGCCTATTCCAATTTCTAATGGTGATCGGGATTAAGTCCCTAACGATTACTCGCATTGTGCCACAAATTTGGTTGCGACAACCCGGGAGTCGGTCTGCCGTCTACAAATGACATCTTCGATCTGAACCTCTCATGGTCTTGCAACTTTTTGGTTGGGCCTCGTCACGCTCTTTTCAGAGATTCCTTCGATCCGGAGGGCTAAAAGAAGAAAGATCGTTACTATTTCTATATAGATAGCAGATGATTAATTAATGAATTGATTTATATTACATGCACCTTGCCGGAGCGGTCGTCTTCTCGATTACACAAGGCATCGCCTTCTCCCAACACCTTCAACCTCAAACAAGTTGTCTACTCCGGTAAAGAGGATCACCCTCACGGAGTTGTTCGAAAACGTTGATACGTCTAAATTATCTTCCCCACGGATCACGCCTTGGATCAACTCTTCCTTTTCTTCGTCTCTGACGTGTGGGTCCATATTTTCTGCGTAGGTGGAAAAACGAAGAAGTCAAAGCGGCTAAAGGAGAAACCTAAGTACGGTGTTTAGAGATATAGACCCTAATTCGGAGAAACCCTAATATATACATACACAATAATAAAATGAAGAGAAAGGGAAACCGTAGTAGATAGGCACATCGTCGACCCACATGCACCTAAGTTGCTTGACAATGTGAATCGGTGCAGGGCTACCCACGGTGACGACCGGTGGGCGAAGACCAATAATACCAAAGTAATTAATAAACCTAATAATACCTAACTAATAATAAACCTAATAATCGAAACACAAAATAAAGGAAACAATCAACACATGGCATCGATGCAATGCTCAAGCAAGTATGATGATATGACAAGTTAATTTGCATTGGAATGTAACCCTAAGACATGCTCGATGATTTAATCGGGGTTCCGAGGGGTGAAAACCCTAACTCGGAGAAACTCCGGAACATATGAGAGGGGTGCATTTGTTCTTCTAATTATACTTGTCATTTAAGTTGTTTAACAATGCATGATTATATGTTAAATAGATAGGTTTCATTTTTCTGAACAATTTGATATATTATTTGTATTTTTCTGACTTATAAACAATAAGTTATTGATTTTACAATATTAAATCATTTTCTGGAATTAAAAACAAAAAGGAAAATAGTTTTTACACCGGGGCGACCCCTAGCAGCCGCTGAGATCAGATGGGCCCTAGTGCCAACTCAGCCTCCACGCAAGCAGCAGCCCCACCCAGCATCACATCGCGGTGAGCAGCATGCGGTGGCCGCGACGTTGCTAGAGGGCTCGGGAGGCGTCGTGTTTGTTCGAAGAGGCGTCGAGGCGAACCTAACTAGTAGGGCACCGCCCGGTTGTCACCGGAATAGGGCACGACGACATGCGGCGGCATGGCGGATGGCGTGACGAGAGAAGGACAGCTAGGGGAGGAAAGAAGGGGTCCCGAGAGTTACAAGCTCACCCTCGGCGTGTGTAGCCTTGGCGGGGGAGGAGATCGGCAGCAATGGTGATGGCAAGGCGGAGCTCGTGGTGGGAAGACGCGGTCGATTCGGTCATGGCTTCGATTCCTTCGAGGAGGATAAGCACAATGAGGCAACAAGGTGGAGGCCGACGGCGAGACGATGGTTGGGCAGCCTGACGGCGTCCGAGCGGTTGTCCTCGCGGCGGCGGCGATCTCTGTTGCGGGTGAGTGAGAAAGAGGAACGGGGAAGAAGGAGAAGGGGCATGGTTAACTAGTAGGGGACCTTTAGTCCCGGTTGGTGGCTCCAACCGGGACTAAAGGGGCATACGTCCCGGTTGGAGCCACCAACCGGGACCTATACTCCAATATTTTCAGCAGCCCAAGCGTTGGCGCGCAGGGGGTCTTTAGTCCCGGTTGGTGGCTCCAACCGGGACATATTCCCCTGATTTCAAATTTTTCAGGTATTTTCTCTGTTCGCCTTATTTTTTATTTTGGGGTTTAAATTTGTATTGTTTTTTAAATGATAATTAATTTGGAATTTAGAAAAACTTTAAACATAAGAAGTGTTTGGATTTGAATAAATAATTCAAAAACATTTTCTGTTTTAAAAAATAATTAATGTAACCATTTAAAATATGAACCATTTACAATTAAAAATGAATTAACTTATATTTTTTTAATATCAATTTGGAATTTAGAAAAACTTTAAACATAAGAAGTGTTTGGATTTGAATAAATAATTCAAAAACATATCTATTTTTAAAAAATAATTAATGTAACCTTTTAAAATGAATTAACATATATTTTTGAATATTAATTTGGAATTTAGAAAAAATTTAAACATAAAAAGTGTTTGGATTTAAATAAATAATTCAAAAACATTTTCTGTTTTAAAAAATAATTAATGTAACCATTTAAAATATGAACCATTTACAATTAAAAATGAATTAACTTATATTTTTTTAATATCAATTTGGAATTTAGAAAAAATTTAAACATAAAAAGTGTTTGGATTTAAATAAATAATTCAAAAACATTTGTCCTTTTTACCCGGGATGGACGAAAAGGTTTGAGATGTACCGGTTGGGAGATAGTCCATGTAAGGTGGTCTAGTATTTTAGGAAAATGGGACGGTAGCATTGTGAAACGGCATTTTGGTTGTTACTTCACAAAACGACCCGATTTTTGCGCTCGGAAAATGGAAAAGGGCTTTTCCGTGCGACAAAAAGGAAAACTTCCTCCTGCAACATTGTTCTCCATACCAATGTCCACACACATGCATAATATGGGCACAACATCACAAACTATGCCGTGATTTAGCACATAACATCGGTCATTTGGACCGAAAGCCATGAAACCTCGAACATGATAGGTCATTTTGTGAAGGTTTTTTCGAAACATGATCAATATACCAAGTCTGGTATTTTTACTTTCAACTATGTAACATAATATGACACCACGCGAAGGATTTTCATTGTTCGGATTTTTTTGAATTTATTATGCCCGTTTTGAATTATCGAATTTCTAACTATGGTCGAACCGGTGTGCATGAAGATAGGGGATGGGCATCGTTAGAACTTGCATTGGATCTCTGAAGAAACCACATATTGCGAGTCTAAAATGATTTTTCAAAAATCACGGGCGATAGATCATGTACACAGTACAAAACGGACCCACTTCTGCCGATTCGGAGACATTTGTCCTTTTACCCGGGATGGACGAAAAGGTTTGAGATGTACCGGTTGGGAGATCGTCCATGTAAGGTGGTCTAGTATTTTAGGAAAATGGGGCGGTAGCGTTGGGAAACGGCATTTTGGTGGTTACTTCACAAAACGACCCGTTTGTTGCGCTCGGAAAATGGAAAAGGGTTTTTTCGAAACATGATCATTGTTCGGCAAATTTAGTCGGATGTATTCTCAACCGACTAAAAATATTTTCCGCCATTTCCCACCTCTTCCCGCCAAGTTTTCCCGCCATTTCCTTTCTACTAGAGCTTTTAGTCCCGGATGTAGTCACTAACCGGGACTAAAGATATTTCCCGCCATTTCCCAAAGCTTCACGCCAAGTTTTCCCGCCCTTTCCCTCTATATTTAGGGTGATCGTGTCATGGCTATCCACACATCCACACCTTACTCTCTTAGAACAATGGACAACGCCTACTGGGCCATTCTGACCCTCGAGGAGACCGAGGGGCTGTGCGCCTCCGACTACCCTTGTCCACCGGGGTACCGCCCGGCCGATTTGGATCTTTGGAGGTTTCTGTCCCTCCTCCCTCAAGGTTCCGCAGGCGGCCATCACAAACCACTTCTACCACGAGCTCACGGAGTAGCGGATGGATCCCCAGTGGGATCCCGACAACTATGAAACCTGGAATGCCTTCTTCGCTAATAGGCGTGAAAGGGCTCGCCAGTACGAGGGTGATGGCCGCCAGGTGAACCACAACGAAGTCGGCCGTAAATGCGTGGTGGGAGAATCGTACTATCATCAAAGTGATGCTACATCGGGGAGACCATCCTCGCCACGGTGCCACGAGTCCACCCGCCACAGGCCCACATCGGCGGTAGCGGCATCGTCTTCCAGGAGACCCCTCTCCCACCCGCCGTGAACCCGAGGCTGGAATGGCCCCTGGTATATGCCATGGATGGGCTGAGGATCCCCGGAGTGGCAGGTGACATTGACGATGATGATGACGATGACGATGAAGACCCTGAAGCTGCGTACTATAGGACTAGGCATGATTATGACTAAAGGGGGCGGCTTTAGGCCTGAGTGTTAGCTAGTCCCGATTTGTCCCGGTTTTTAATATTAATAAATGTCTTAAGTGTTACCTAATAAATAGAGGGAAATGCCTATATAAAGAGAGGGTTCATATTTAGTCTCGGTTGGAGAAACCAACCGCGTTGAAGGATTGCGGCAGTGGGCGGACAACACTAATAATAGGGGTGAGTGTCTACATTATGTCGTGCGGCTTTACCTTGTCCGGATGGTGTCACCAACCGGGACTAAAGATGAACTTTTAGTCCCGGTTGGAGACACCAACCAGGACTAAACATGAGTCAGCACTAATAATAGGGGTGAGTGTCAACATTATATCGTGAGTGTCGACATTATGCCAAGCTGCTTGTACTATAAATATGCATCCTTGTGAGTCCAGTCCTCCAGCGATTTGAGGCATCTCCAAGATGGTTTTAGAGAGCGAGGACACCACTACGGCCAGTTGAGGAGATGCCGACGGAGCCTGATCCTCGGCATCTCCGAAACTAGTCATAGAGGCACTCCTAATATGTGAAATTAGTTAGCTCCGAGGCATATTGATCTAGTTAGTGAAGTTACAAGCTGCAAGATGGTTTTCGAGGCAGGGACACCACTGCGGCCAGTTTCGAGGAGATGCCGACGGAGTCCTCGGCATCTCCGAAAACTGGTCATAGAGGCACCTAATATGTGAAATTAGTTAGCTCGAGGCGTATTGATCTAGTTAGTGAAGTTACAAGCTGCAAGATGGTTTTCGAGCAGGGACACCACTGCGGCCAGTTTCGAGGAGATCTGCCGGAGCCCAGTCCTCCGGCATCTCAGAAACTGGTCATAGAGGCACTCCCTAATATGTGAAATTAGTTAGCTCTGAGGCGTATTGATCTAGTTAGTGAAGTTACAAGCTGCAAGATGGTTTTCGAGAGCAGGGACACCACTGCGTCCAGTTTCAGGGAGATGCCGACGGAGCCCAGTCCTCCGGCATCTCCGAGAAACTGGTCATAGAGGCACTCCTGGTCCAGCCACAAAATGGGACTAACACTCAAGACATTTATTAATATTAAAAGCGAGACTACAAAACCGGGACTAAAGGCCACAAACCGCGAAGATATCCTTGGTCAAGCCACAAACCGCGAAGACATGAACTAGAGTTACATAATATGAGCATGAACTTCTTGGCATATGTCATTCCTTATGACCGCTTCAGACGTAACCATGGAGCATCTTCTTTACTTAACGGAATGCTTGGGTCAGTTTTCCTTTGTGAAGGGCGAATTTCATCAAACTTATTATAATCTTGACATGTACGTATTGTCCTCGATTCCCACGATGTTTCTTTTCCCTGAAAGAACTATGTGACGCTTTGGCTCATCATATGATGTATTCGTTTGCATATTTTTTCTTTTTTTCGGTCTGGAGGACATGTCCTTCACATATAAAACCTGAGACACATCATTGGCTAGGACGAATGGTTCATCTCTATAACCAAGATTGTTGAGATCCACTGTTGTCATTCCGTACAACTGGTCTATCTTTACCCCTTCCCCATTCAGGTTGACCCATTTGCAGCGAAACAAAGGGACCTTAAAAGAGACTCCATAGTCTAGTTCCCATATCTCCTCTATGTAACCATAATATGTGTACTTTTGTCCATTCTCGTATATTGCATCAAAGCGGACACCACTATTTTGGTTGGTGCTCTTTTTATCTTGGGCGATCGTGTAGAATGTATTCCCATTTATTTCGTACCCTTGGAAATTCAATACATAGAAGATGGTGACGCTGCCAACAAGTATAGTTGATCTCCAACAGTGGTGTCATTCAAGAGATGTGTCCGCATCCAACCAGAAAGACTTCATGTGTTCATCTAATCCATGATTCGGGCTTCCCGGGTTTTGGGCGTATAATATTCTTGTGTTCCTCCATATCTGAGCTGCCAAGGTGGAATTATGTAGAAGCGTGTAGTGTGCTTTAGTGAAAGAATCCCGTCCTACATATCATTGCTTTCTTTCCAGCGTGCCTTTTCCACTTAGTCTTCCCTCATGCATGAGTCGAAACACCAATCGGCTTAAGGTCGAATAAATTCAACACAAAACTCAATGACCTCCTCTGTTCCATATCCCTTGGAGATGCTTCCTTCCGGTCTAGCACGGTTATGAACATATTTCTTTAAGACTCCCATGAACCTCTCAAAGGGAACATATTGTGCGAAATACCGGACCGAGAATGGCAATCTCTTCCACTAGATGAACCAGGAGATGCGTCATAATATTGAAGAAGGATGGTGGGAACACCAATTCAAAACTAACAAGACATTGTACCACATCCTTCAGAACCTTGGCGAATATATGGATTGATTACCTTCGAGATATTGCATTGAGGAATGCACACTTCACAATGGGTACTCGAACATTTTCGGTAGAAGCCCCTCAATGCAATGAAGCAATGCGTCATAATCACGTGTGATCATGAGACTTCAGGTTTTGGAACTTTTCTCCATATTTATTATCCCTTTATATTAGATGAGAAGCCCGACGGCACTTGATCTGTAAAGGACTTCAAAAAGATTTCCTTCTCTGCTTTGGTAAGAGCATAGGCGCACGACTTAAGTGACGCCCTTTATCCGTCTTTGTTATCTCAGATGCATGTTCTTTGGGTCTTTCATAATTTGTTGGTCCTCCGTGCTTGGTGTATCTTTTGTCTTCCCATACACGCCTAGGAATCCTAGCGGTTCACGCAGAGATTCTTCGTCACGTGCATCACGTCGATTGAAGAGCGGACGCAGGACTTTCCAATATGGCAGCTCCCAAAATATAGATTTCTTCTTCCACATGGGTGCGTGTCCTGTAGCGACGTCGTTGAACTGATTGACCGGGACCCTTTCCAAAGATTACTTCTATGTCCTTGACCATACCAAATACATCATCACCATGGGAGTTCAGCTTCTTCGGTGATCCGCCTCACCTTTGAAATGCTTGCCTTTCTTTCTTCGGATGATTGGTCGAAGAAATCGTCGATTCGCTAGGTACACAACCTTCTTGCATTTATGCAAATATGTACCTTGGTCTTATCTAAACAGTGGGTGCATGCCTTATATCCTTTGTTTGTGCATCGAAAGGTTACTAAGAGCAGCCAATCATTGATGGTTCTGAATAACAACCATCGTAGATTAAATGGCTCTGTTTGTTCTCATCCCACGCACGTACACCTGGTTTGCCCCACTGTAAGAGTTCTTCAACTAATGGCCTAAGGTACACATCAATGTCGTTGCCGGTTGCTTGGGCCTTGGATGAGCATGGCATCATAATGAACTTACGCTTCATGCACAACCAAGGAGGCAGGTTGTAGATACATAGAGTCACGGGCCAGTCTTTGTGGCTAGCTGCTCCCCAAAAGGATTCATGCCATCCGTGCTTAGACCAAACCATAAGTTCCTTGCGTCACACCGCAAAGTCGGGAAGTCTCTCTCGATTTTTCTCCTTGTGACCCATCGCCAGGTGTCTCAACTCCCGTCTTTCTTACGGTCTTCTTTGTGCCATCGCAACAACTCGGCATGCTCTTTGTTTGAACATGCTTTTCAACCTTGGTATTATAGGAGCATACCACATAACCTTAGCAGAACCCTCTTGGGAGGGGCTCTCCTCAACATCACCAGGGTCATCTCGTCGATCTTATACCGCAACGCGTTGCATCGGGCATTTATCTAAATTCTCATACTCCTTACCGCGGTAGAGGATGCGATCATTAACGCATGCATGTATCTTTTGCACATCTAATCCCGGAGGACAGAGAGTCTTCTTTGCTTAGAGGTACTCTCGGGAAGTTCGTTATGTTTTGGAAACTTGACTTCATTATTTTCAGCATCTTTTCAAATGAGGAGTCAGTTAGACCACACTCGCCTTCCATCGCAACAATTCCGATTGTCATCGAGCTTTGTGCTGCCATCTTCACAATTTGGGTACAACAATTTCTTGTGATCTTCTAACATGCCCTCTAACTTCAACTTCTCATTTTACATTTCACAGTCTCGCTTTGCATCGAAATGACCCTACCAAGTTCATCACGGCTCATCCGATGCCGTTCTTCACCTTTTTCCTCTCCATTATCTTCCATTGCGGTATCAGATTCGGAAACATATGATGATAGTTGTTATCATCATCTTCTTCTTCACCATCTTCCATCATAACCCCTCTTTCCCCGTGCTTGGTCCAGCAATTATAGTTGGGCATGAAACCTTTCATAATCAGGTGGCCGCGAATGATTTTCGAGGAAGAGTACTCCTTGTTGTTCCGACATTGAACACATGGACAACGTATAAATCCATTCTCTTTGTTTGCCGTAGCCACATCGATAAATTTATTCACGCCTTTGATATACCCGGCTACCCGACGGTCACCGTAGATCCATTCCCGACCGTTCATCTGCATCATATAAGTAAGTTTATCAAAAAACAGGACATCATAAATAGTGAAATCCTCGTACCCGTCAGAACAAAGACGGAGAGATGTGCGCAATAGGAAGGATGCTATCCCCATATCCTCCGACCACAGAGAAAAGGATCGACCTCGTCGCCCATCGCCACCGCCCCGATCCCCCCGACATCGCTAAGATCCCAAGGCTAACCATCATACGGATATGCCCCTGCCAAGGCAAGGCGTCATCGTCATCCGCGACAACACAGAGCAGACCCGTCATGATGGAGAGCGCAACCAAGGACACAAGAGCAGGTCGCGCCAAGACCCTCCGTGTCCGGCAAGCAATCACGACAAGCGTGAGGCATCGCAGGAGGGTAATAGCAAGAAGGCTAACCCACCGCCACCTCCGCCTCCGTCGCCCCCTAGCAGTCACCATGGAGGAGGAGGATCGCGTCGTTCATGCAGCCCATCCCCTGCTGACAAGAACAAGAAAAACCCAGAGCCGTACTGTTATGGGGTAACCCTGGGGTTGGCCCGATCTTTCACGAATTCCACTAGAAACGAGGGGGAAAGAGGTGGTCGGGGATGAAATCGGGGAAGGCGATGAAAACCACGAACACACACACACCAAAACACGATACACGCCTACTCCTCACGCCAGTGGCAACCGGTCCAACATAATCCCTAGGATCGGTGTTGGGCGAAGCTCGCTCTCCATGCCAACAACAGGGGATGAGGTGCTTGGTGAGATCTTGACGACTTGGGGGGCGAGAAACCGAGAACCCAAGGCCTTGTACAACTTGAACGCACTAGGCAAGATCCAAGAGGGGGTGGATAATCCAATGCTCCTTGGTAGGAGCATGAGACCAATAGATATAAGTCCTCAAAGGGTTTCCTTAATATCTATTATTATCCAAGTCTAGGGTTTACAATAGAGGGTGGGGGCTATATATAGTCCAGCCACAAAACAGGGGTAGTTTCGGAACAAAAGGTAAATTATAGGAAAGGGTTACAAGGCACAGGGCCTAACTCAGGCGCACAGGATCAGTCAGGACCGGTAGTACCGGTCGCAACCGGTAGTACCGCTCCGGGAGCGGTAGTACCGCTTGAGGGCCTGGAGCTTCCGTCGGAGGCGTCAGTGGCGAGCGGTAGGAGGGAGCGGTAGTACCGCTGTCCGGTAGTACCGGTCGCGGGACCGGTAGTACCGCTTGCGTCTGGAGCGTGGAGTGGTCCTTCCTGGAGCGTCCGGTAGCTGGGGGCGGTAGGACCGCTTGGAGCGGTAGTACCGGTCGTCTCCACCGATAGTACCGCTTGCATCTGGCAGCGACTGGTTGCTTCCCCTCCGTCCCTTGGGTCCTTCTCTTCGTACCTGATGATGCACAGTCTATGCGTATGAAGTAGCAAGCCATCCAAGGGTGTGTCGAAGTCACACAAGGAGAGGAGCGAGTTCACCTTAGCTTGAAGGAGTTTGCCTCGGGCGCGAGTCATGGGTCCACTTGGGGAGCTCGTGGGAGTAGATGTAGTAGCGGTCGTAGGACGGCCTGCATCAGCTCCCCCCCCCTTGGGAAAGAGTCGTCCTCGACTCTTCAACCGTCACAACTTCCTCTTCGCCATGTGTTATCGCCATATTTTGGCCAAAGGAGGAGATGGGCCGTAATCAAGATGGGCTTGGAAGATACATATATGCAACGTGTTGTTGAATCGGCCTTGTGCGTGGATTTGGGCTAAATTGCCCGTGTATCTGTATATTGTAGTAGGTTCCGTTTCGGTTTAGGTAAGAGGTAGAGTTGTAGAGTTATTCCAAAGATAGAAAGTCTCCGGACTATAAATATGTACCTAAGGTTATTGAGAAAAGGAGGACAATCACGTTCACAACAAACACAATCTCGGTACGCATACCCCTTGTTTCTAGGGTTTCTTTCGGGTAAGTGTCATGCTGCCTAGATCGCATCTTGCGATCTAGGCGATATCTACTATCGTTATTTGGTGTTACTCGTCTGAAGCCTTGTTGATGGCGAGTAATACTATTATCATAGATTTGTTTAGGTTAGCATCGGTACTTTCGCTATGATTGTTTGGTTATGCTACCTCTAGTTACCTCGCTACTTTTGCACCTTTTCCGGGTGTAAGGGTAGCATCTTATGATCTTTATTGATTGATTTGATCTGTTATAGTTATGCCTTGTTGTCCAAGGTTTAGTTTGATATCCACGTAGTCGGTCCTTGCAAGCGGGTTGAACGATCCGAGTACGTGAGGATATGGTTTGCTAATTCGAGGAGTTGTTAGGAATTGACTTTACGTCGGTTGTTAGGCCTTCTCTAGGGTTAGTTTTCCATTATCTTTGTATCTACCAGGCTCAATTACGTGTAGGACGTTCCAATTACGTGGTGAAAGCGTTAAAGCGTAAATCGATTTAACTTATATTGATGAAGCAAAACCCCATGTTATCGTAGATCTAATGCGAGAACCATGGGACAATCGGCTCGAGGCGATTCACGAAACACAGGAGCGGTCACGGCTCGAATTTTACGATACTTGTTTACCATGCGAAACTGATCGAAGCAATCCATCACCTTCGACCAGGTATAGGTGGTGGCACGCCTGAACCAAGCGGGGCGTGTGCGGAGTTTTGCGGGCCGTTGCGAGGGACGAGGCCCATGGCAGTTCAGGAGCCTCCGGCTCTTCGTGTTGCTCGTCGCTGCTCGCGGTGGGTTTTGACAGCAACACATTACGCACGCCGGTGGGCCCTTCAACAGCACCTACATCAACATCCGACGCTGAGATGGGGGACAGACCGGTCACGTCTGACGATCTGCTGAGGAGCACAAGGCGGTATGATGATATCAAAGCTCTCTTTGAAGCCGATCTCATCGGCTCTTTTGAAGGACCCGTAAGCATGGCATCGGTGGAAAGGTTTCTCACCGAAGGTGCTCTTGATGAGGTGGATCTGCATTCCTTGAGGAGCGCACTGAGCTCTGCTGACAGAAGTCAACTACATGGTGGCGCATTCTCTTCACCGCCATTACGAGAGCCTGGTGAACGCTTTCGAGCGGATCGCGATTCGCGTAGTTCGGAGATCATGAAACACCGTACTCTCGTCGGGGCCTACTGGGACTCACCAGGAGAAAGACCGCTCCAGACCAGGCCAGCTGCCATTCACACTTGCAGCTCGGAGCGCCGCCAGGCGTCGTCTACAAGGTCGGAGGCGACCAGCGATTGCAGTTCTGTTTGAGCCACCTAAAGAAATCCCACATGGATATGTGTGCACCTCGTGCGGACTGCAATAACTTGGCGCACAAACCAGATTGCAACCGCAGGATTTCTGGCGGAGTTCTGGAGCGGGTGTATGCAGGATGGGCCGACAAACAGCGTGGCTAGCCAAGTATGCCACGAAGCGAGTCATGAGAATTTAGCCCCTGCTCAAACAGTGGAGCAAATCCGTACCATCTTGAGAGACTCGGTTAAACCGTGCGAAGAAGGACAATCGGCTATTCCAAGCCGTACCCCAACGAAGTTTGATCGATTCCGCCGCCCAAGTATCGGCTCCCCGAGTTCTCAAGGTTTAGCGGATCGGAAGGGTCGAGCTCGATCGAGCACGTGAGCCGATACCTGGCGCAGTTAGGCATGATTTCAGCATCGGATCAGTTGCGCGTAAGGTTCTTTGCGCAATCTCTGACAGGACCAGCTTTTGGGTGGTACACCTCGCTGCCACCTGATTCGATCCAGACCTGGAAGCAACTGGAAGAGCAGTTCCACATTCAGTATCATTCAGAAGCTACCGAGGCTGGCATTGCAGACCTGGCACAGGTGCGGCAAAGGCGGGGAGAAACGGTAGCCGAGTACATCCAGCGTTTCAGGACTGTCAAGAACCGATGTTATTCGGCTCGTTTAACTGAGAAAGAAGCAGTCGAGCTGGCAGTGTTGGGTCTCTCAGCACCTGTCAAGGATCTGGCTTTCCAAGTAGAGTACAACTCATTGGCGCACATGGCCCAGAAGCTGACGATGTATGAACAGCGCCACCCTGAGTTGTACCAAGACAAGTTCAAACGTCCGATAGGCCTGGTCGTCTGAAGAAGAAGATCCTACACAAGACCGGAGGTGGCCGTGGCTGAATGGGCTCGGGGCAGATCCTGTGTCCTGCAAATGGGTGAGGCAAGGGCACGCAAAGGTTCGACTTGATGTGAGCAAAGGCGCAGATATTCGATTCTTCTGAAAGAAAAGCGGTGAAGTTACGAAGGCCACAAATCCCTCTGGCTCAGAGATGAACGGAGACCATCGCAAGTGGCATCACTCGTTCACCCACACCACCAATGATTGCAAAGAGCTACGTCGCCAGATCCAAACAGCGATAGAACAGGGCCGTCTGATCCTTGGGCAGTTCGCCATGAAAGTAGACACAAACCCATTTCCCGGCGTCCACATGGTAGAACATAGTCACTCCACGAGGCGTCAGCTGGATTTCTCGTTCGATGTTAATATGGCCGGATCTGTGTACCACCATGGCACATACAAGGAGGAAGGCGGTCGCTGTCGGGGCAAAGAAAGAGAGGAGGCTGGTCCACGCGACCGGCAAATACGATAATGATGTATTTAACTGAGGAACAGGTGAGGAGCGTGCGATATCAGAAGCCACACTCCACGCATCTCCTTAACAAGTATGAGCGTCAGTATGACCGACGTCGCCGGCGCGATAGAGACGGTGAAGGATATGAGCACCCCTCTAGGGGAACGTCAACAGAAAAGGAAGGCGTAGACAAGCATTGGGATTGTCCTTTCTTCAAGTATTGCTGGGATGCGGGAATGAGCCGATTGCCTACAATCGATAACTGCCCGGAATGTGGACCGCAGAAGGAGGACACGGGGCCAGTTTCAGTGTTCAAGCGTCTAGGGCCTCTCCCACCTCAGAGCCGACACAGGGAGTCCGCTCGAGCAAAAGATCTCGAGGAGCCAATGGATGACAAAGAAGAAGACAGATATCACCGTCCAAGGTGGTGTCGATGGACTCGAGACACACCCAAAAGCGTAGAGTTCAGCGCGCATAACTGGAGGAAGCGAGCGCAGTACCTCCACGCTTTAAGGAAAGCACGGCCCGATCTAGCCGCGAAAATTCGGCAGACATTGGAAACGGAAGACCGTCCGAAAAGGAAAGAGTGGCGCCCCAAGCCAGTAAAAGCCGATGCGAAGACATCGGCTGGCACAAACATGGTGTTCATACTTCCGTCAGAGTTCTGCGCTCCAAGAACCAACGAGCTGCCAGTGGCACAGTTTGACTGCGGCCCACGGCCGGTTATCTTTGAAAAGCCGCGTGAGAAGGGCTACAAACATCTGAAAGCCCTGTACCTGCGAGGTTACATCAATGGGCAGCCTGTCAGCAAGATGTTGGTTGACACCGGAGCGGCGGTCAATATAATGCCATACTCCATGCTACGACGTTTGGGACGCTCCACTGCAGATCTGATCAAAACCAACGTCACGTTAAGCGACTTCAACGGCCAAACTTCAGAAACGCAAGGCGTACTGAACGTGGATCTGACCGTGGGCAGAAAAACCATCCCTACGTCATTCTTCGTCGTGGACAGCAAAAGCACCTACGCTGTCTTGCTAGGGAGAGATTGGATTCACGCTAACTGCTGCATTCCATCCACGATGCACCAGTGCCTAATACAGTGGGATGGAGATGAAGTGGAGGTCATTCATGCAGATGATTCGATCGAAATCTCCATAGCTGGCATGAACATCTGGGAAGCAGAAGACCAAGAGCCGATCTCTGGAATCAGTCTAGACGGCTGTGAGCGCATTGAAGCTACAAAAAACGGGGTGAGGCTGGTCTTATCCACTGGCCTGACAGAGTAGCAAAGTCCACGATCGTACGTGGTACGGCCGATCCCTGCGATCGGCCACAAAAAATAAAAAGCAGTAATCTTACGACAAGCAGATCATGTAGTCGTAGTAGGGAGATTCCCTGCCATTGTAAAGTACAAATAAGGTGTAAACTGTCCTTAACTAATGCAACCAAAAAGGGGGCCGATTCAGGAAATCGGCCCAAATTATTTTTGTTGTCCTCACCAACTGTTTGCCCTGTGTTTAGCATCGATTTAACAGGTGACGGAAAGCTAGGGTATGGTTTTACATCCGCTGATGAGCTAGAGGAGATCGACTTCGGTCCTGGGGATAAGCCACGACCAACATTTATCAGCAAGAAGTTAGATCCAAGTCTGCGGGGCCCGATGATAGCTCTGTTGAAAGAATATCCAGACTGCTTTGCCTGGGACTATACAGAAATGCCCGGGTTAGACAGGAGCATCATTGAGCATCGACTCCCGCTTAAAAAAGGATTTCGGCCATTCCAGCAGCGAGCACGACAGATGAAGGCCGAAATTTTGGAGGAAGTCAAGAAAGAGGTCGAGAAAATGTTGACAGCCAAGTTGATCAGGCCATGCAGGTATGCTGAGTGGATTTCTAGTATCGTACCTGTAGAGAAAAAGGATGGCCGCTGGCGTGTTGCCATAGATTTTCGGGATCTCAATAGAGCCACTCCAAAGGATGAGTATCCGATGCCGGTAGCAGAAACGTTAATCAACGCAGCGGCTGGTCATAAGATCTTGAGCTTCATGGATGGCAATGCCGGTTACAACCAAATTTTTATGGCTCCGGAAGATATCCACAAGACTGCATTCAGAGTCCCAGGTTCGGTGGGGTTGTTTGAATATGTCGTCATGACGTTTGGACTGAAGAATGCCGGTGCCACGTACCAAAGAGCCATGAATTACATTTTCCATGATCTGATCGGCAAGCTGGTGGAAATTTACATCGATGACGTGGTGGTCAAGTCTGCTTCAGTACAAGGACACTTGGACGATCTGCGCAGCGTCTGGACCGAACAAGAAAATTGACTCTGGATGAATCAAAAGTGTGCCTTGAGTTACGGCCGGTCAGTTCTTGGGTTTCTTGGTCCATGAACGCGGAATTGAGATCGGCATGAAAAGTCAGGAGGCAGTGCGAACAATGAAGCCACCTACCACGAAGAAAGAACTGCAGTCTCTCATCGGCAAGATCAACTTCGTCAGAAGATTCATCTCAATCTGTCGGGAAGAATAGAGCCGTTCATGGATGGTGAAAGTTAAATCGACGAGGAATTCGCTGGGGAAGAACAACAGCGAGCCTTGACGAGATCAAAGAATATCCGACGAAGCCGCCGGTGTTGGTTCCGCCCGGATAGGCCGTCT
Organism: Avena longiglumis; assembly: GCA_030063025.1. Taxonomy (NCBI): domain Eukaryota; kingdom Viridiplantae; phylum Streptophyta; class Magnoliopsida; order Poales; family Poaceae; genus Avena; species Avena longiglumis. Next base: position 154,566,244 of record CP125978.1, read on the forward strand.
ACATTTACTTGTCGATGGTGACACGTCCATCGCCTCGGTGGTGGTGCAAGTTTATGATGGTCAGGCGAGTTGTGTTTTACATAAGCGGAAGGATCCGGATGCGAGACGAGGTATCCTGAGATCGATAAGTTGTGCATCTGCCTGTTTTTCACCTGCACCAAGCTGCGCCACATCTTGCTCTCAGCGGAGATTATCATCATATGCAAATCAGACGTCATAAAGCACATGCTGTCGGCCCCTATGTTGAAAGGCCGACTCGGCAAATGGATGTTTGCGTTATCGGAATTTGACATCCGGTATCAACCCGCGAAAGCGGTTAAGGGTCAGGCATTGGCCGACCTTATTGCTGAAAGGATCAACACTAATATAGCAGCGCTGTCCATACGAGCGTGGGCTATGTTTTTCTATGGATCGGTTTGTGACGATGGTTGCGGCATCGGCATTCTGCTCGTATCACCCCGGGGGGCAACATTTTCCTTCTCCATTAGGTTATCTACCCTTCGCACCAACAACGTCGCTGAGTATGAGGCGATACGCAAGGGAATGGAGTTGCTCATTGAAGCTGGAGCAGAAGCAGTGGAAATTTTTGGAGACTCCAAGTTGGTGATTTCCCAACTCACGGACGAATACAAGTGTGAGAGCGAGTCGCTCTTCCCATTGTGGCTGCAATGCCGTGAGCTGATTCGGTACATAAACTTCACGGATCCCGCGATCGCAGAATATCGAGGCGAATGATCTTGCACAAATGGCTTCAGGCTACAAGGACGTAGCAGAGGGAGCTGATGTTCAGGTACAGTTCCTGGAGGCCAACGACTGGAGAGCCGATATCTTCAATTACTTGAAGGATTCGGCTCGGGGGGCACCTAAACGGATAAGATACAAGGCCATGAAGTATGTGCTTATTGGGGCGACATGTTTCTGAGGACTGGAGGGTTCTTGCTCAAATGTCTGGGGCCAACCGAGGCCAATCGGCTCCTACACGAGGTACACGAAGGCGCCTGTGGAACTCACCAATCGGCTCACAAGATGAAGTGGTTGATCAGGCGATCAGGGTTTTATTGGCCCACCATGCTTGAGGACTGTTTCAAGTACTACAAAGGGTGTCAAGCATGTCAGAAATTTGGGAAAATTCAGATGGTACCCGCGTCAGCAATGAACCCCATCATCAAGCCTTGGCCATTCCGAGGTTGGGGCATGGATATGATCGGCAAGATCAATCCTCCATCAAGCAAAGTCCACATGTGGATTTTGGCCATTACGGATTATTTCACTAAATGGGTGGAAGCCGTCCCTATGAAGTCAGTGAACTCGAAGGACGTTATCAATTTTTTGAAAGAACACGTCATTCATAGATTCGGGATTCCCCAAACTATCACGACCGATGGAGGTTCGGTCTTCATTTCTCACGAGTTTAGAAAGTTCTGTGAGGACACGGGGATTAAGCTGATTCGATCATCTCCATACTATGCTCAAGCAAATGGGCAAGGAGCGTCAACGAGCCTTATCAAGCTGATCAAGAGGAAAGTCGACGAGCACCCTAGGCGTTGGCACGAGGTTTTGTCAGAGGCTTTATGGGCTTATCGCATGTCATGCCATGGAACGATAAAAACCTCGCCATACCATCTAGTCTACGGACAAGAAGCCGTATTGCCCTGGGAGATTACGGCTGGATCGAGACGTGTCACTTTTCAGAACGATCTAACAACCGAAGAATACGCGGCCTTGATGAGTGACAGTGTTGAGGATTTAACGGAGCTTAGGCTGTGGTCGCTTGAGAAAATCAAAGAGAACAATGCCAAGGTAGCTCGTGCATATAATAAGAAAGTGAGACCAAAGGAGTTCCACGTTGGCGATCTGGTGTGGGAAGCTGTGTTGCCATTAGGGACTAAGGATGCAGCATATGGTAAATGGTCTCCAAATTGGCACGGGCCATACAGGGTCGATCAAGTTTTAAGAGGGAACGCGTACATGCTTGAGGAGCTGGACGGCGTGAAATTCCGATGGTATCAGCGGTCAACATCTCAAGAAATATTTCCCAAGCATGTGGGATGATGGACAGTGAAATGTGGGGGCCGATACATGAAATCGGCCAAATAAAAAACATCTCAAGAAATATTTCCCAAGCATGTGGGATGATGGACAGTGAAATGTGGGGGCCGACACATGAAATCGGCCAAATAAAAAACAAAATATATAGCCGATGCACAGTCATCGACTCTAGAGGTTCAAACTGTTACAAGCAGGTGCCAGTTTACATGAACGAGCTACTGAAGAAATGCCTTGAAGGCGTGGAGGGCATCAGCACGGACACGATCCACCTCGGCGATCTCGGCTTCGTCATCTTCGTCCTTGCCCGTCACTAGCTGCTTGTTCAGGGCACGTATTTCTGCCAGATCGGTCTTCAGTTGAGCTTTGAGGCCTTCTGCTTCGTCTTGGGAGCGGGCGATGGATTCTTCCTTGTCGCGAATGAGTTGTTTAGTCGCCCGGACCTTCTCTTCAATATCTTCCAACTCCCTTTTCAAGGATGCGAGCTCGGCGGTCTTGTGAGGTGTCGGTTTGGCATCGAGACGCCTTTTCTCGTTGAGTGGCGACATCATGCGATATTGGCCTTCAGTGGAAGTTGGGCGCGGCGCAGATTGATCCTTTCACGAGCTAACTTCACCCTTGACCCGTAGAAAGACAGAGTTACAACTGGCCAAAGCTTCACCTGCAATGCTACTGGGAGTTGATCCTTGATTTCAGCAAGAACGCTCTTCACCTCCTCAGAACCCTCGATCAACTCTTCGATCGGGGAGGACAGCAAGGCTTTAAGACGCTGGAATTGAGGTAGAACAGCCCTAGCTCGTGGTTCATCAATGGCAATAGAGGGAGTTGGTTCGATGGATTCAGGGTCGAACGTCAGCAAGTGTAACTACCTCGGTGAACTACGCTCCTAGATACAAGCCTGGATGAGTGATAGCGGTTGAAATAGTACGGTGGGTCCCCAAAAGCCACTCACTGGTAGTCCTTTCAGACGTCGCAACCGCTACCCTCTCAACGGACCTGTCAGGCGGGCGTGGTCGGCGAAGGGATCAACTACGACACAAGTGGGTATGTACGCAAGCCACCATACAAGAGTACATCACAGCCATCCCATCTAGAAAGAAAGAAAATATAGCAACGGCAAGATTCAAATGACCTAGATAGATCTATATTTTAGGATAACTCCTCATACGGCACACATCAGTATCATGAGCGGCAGCGAGAATCCGGAAATGCGGATAAGAAGCAAATCGGCATAAGATGCCATAGAAATAAGCACATCCCAACTAGGTCTCACGGATCCCGTTCGCGGAATCTCTACACCATATGATCGTTGCCCACATCTTGACTTCTTCCACCCAAAGATCCGTCACGAGAAGGTACACATTCATCTGAATCAAGAATTTATCGTGTGAGACCCTAAGGGTACTCAGCAAGTCTTAATGCCTCTAAAGGGGACACAACCTGGGGTGACGCAATTGCAGCAAAAGATAAACCCTAGCAATTCTACAGATAAACGCTAACCATCCGCCTAACCAATGATAAACGGATGTCCGTGAATTTAAGTACAACAGTTATAATGGTAATCTCATCCGATCCATCCTCCTCCCTACTTACCAACAGGGAAGCGGACGAACAACCCCCCATCCGTTGGCAATTTTATTAACCATTACATGAGTGTTGCACTATTTACTAGTCACGTTACTTTAGTCAGATTAAAAGCGGTACTTTAGTTATGCTTGTCTATGATCAAGAAACTGTGCTCCAAGTCGTCCATATCCGCGGACACGGCTTTCAGAAAGTTTTACCCGGGGTGCACCAATAGCAACACACTCGATCAACCTGAAAAACCAAATCAAAAACGAGGCTTTCACGGTGAACAATCACAAGATTGAGAAATATTTGAGGCCACCCTTTGAGTAGATCCATAGCGGAGTAAGCAAGCTCGAGACGGCCTCAAGGTTGCGACAATGGTCATGAAGCATTGGGAACCGAAGTGTGGCTGGGCTTGTCGATACCGCATAAACATTCCGATTACCTAAGCGATGCGATTAAAGTTACCTCGCTGATCGTAAATAAAGCATAAACATGGCATAAGTACAGGATCGTAAATAAAACCTCAAACTAGTTTGTGGCCCCAAGAAATAAAGCGAATCAAGCTACGGTCGGGGGTCCCATATACCTCCCGGATGTGGATAGCGCGATAAATCAAGGAACAGGAATCAAGTACTCGGGGTCTTACGGGACACAAGTGAGCGGAAAAACCAAATAGCCGATGTTGCTCACCGGTGCCACTTTCTTTAGTTATCCCAGAACTACTCAGGTTAAGTTGTTTAGGTACCTCATTATTCATCAGACTCTCACAAACCCTACACATGCTGTTCTACGACTCGCATGGCTCAAACAACTCCTATAGTAGTGGCTCATGGGATGGAGGGTACAAGCTTGGTGGGGTTTAAAAGTAAAGGCTATGCATACTTGGGATTCATTTTAATGCAATCGCGACTCAATGATGCAAGAATAAGATAGAGGCAATAGGTACTGTATGTATGCAAGCATGTGGTAGTGCTTGCCTGGTATCTCTGTTGAATCAAGGGACGGTACTGGGTAGTGCTCCTGGTGCTCTTGATACAACCCCTGCTCAGTGTCTATCCAAGAAAAACCAAACAAACAAGGCCAACATGAATATAGAGCACAAGCATATGAATAAGATGCGTCAAGCAAACAATCATGCCATGATGAATGATGCACAAATTACATGGCAAGTAAGGTAGCATGGCATGGGTGAGGTGTGGAGGACAGAAAAATAACATTTGAATTGGTTTTTAGTCACATTTTGTTGCCATAACAATTGTTGTTCAATATATATTTATATGATGCATGCTGCAATTGAAGTAATGGATAGCATAAACAGAAAGGTCTCGTCGAGCTGATCAATTTAGACTACTTATTTGTTTAATTTGGATTTACCAAACAAAAGTTATGAATTAATGAAAACCCAGTGGCATTTGATGTAATTAACATAAGCTTGGAATTTACTTGTGTAAAATACAAAATGGATGGCATATTTGAATTCCTCTCATCTTGCTGATATTCATACATATATTATTTGCCCAATTTGGATTTAGTATGACAAAGTTATTAAAAGTCTGAATTAGATTTGAATTTTGAATTTTATTAAACAGAATTTGAAATTTAAATGACCTGAGTCGTTTTCTACTCTTCCTACTCCTTCCTGAGTCGCTGACAGGTGGGGTCAGATGGTTCTGTGGCCCACGCGCCAGCGTCTGGAAGCAAACGGGACCGCGGGTTGATACGAGCAAACATCAGGAGCCTCTTTGCAAAAACATCACAGACACAGACCAGTGGGCCGACTGGACCGCGGGTTGGTAACCAAAACAGCCAGGGGGCTAATTGCGAAAGGAACACGCGGACCCGCTGGCGAACGAGGCGGCGACAGGTGGCAGCAGGGAGGGACCGCGGGTTGGATAACGTTTTTCCCTGGGAGCCTTTTTGCAAGATCCCCACGGACGCTGGCGGGTGGGGCCTCGAGGACTGCGGTTGGAGCAAAAGAAACGGCCAGGGGGTTTGCGCAACGCCCGGTGGCGCATCGTGCTTCTTCTCACGCTACAAGATCTGGCGCGTGTACAGCGTAGCGGACTCGAACTCGTTATGCGGCGCGACGCCAGAACCAGATCTTGGTAGCGGCTGGTGCTAGGAGGTTGGACGGGGCCTAGGTAAGGCTTACGCGCGCGGCAGAGCTGTCGACGTCGTCGTCTCCACCGTGCTCAGAGGGTGCTCGACGACGGGACTGCGCAAACCAGGAAGCGAACCAGGGGGGAAGGATGTCTGGGAGGCTCGTGTGCTCACCGCGGGCGTGCAGTGTGATGGCGGTAGGTGCAGAGCGATCGGCTGACTGCGGATGGCGCTAGGGTTTTGCGACAGGCGTCGGCTCGGCGTTCTGGCCTTCTCCTCTCGCGTCCGGCTCGAGCGTCGCGAAGTCCCAGACGCCTCGACACCTAGCAGCAGACGCCTCGTTGGATCGACGGGCGGGGTTCTTTACAGCCAAGTCGGTGGCGAGGAGGAAGAGGGGAGAGGGCGCTTGGGGTAGATCTGGGAGGCTCGAGAGGAGGAAGGGGATAAGAACGCAGGAGGAGGCTAGCGTGGGGAGGGTTAGCTGGCGCCAGGTGGCGTCGACCACCTTTTGGCTCACGTGCTTGGCACGATCGGCCTGGCAGGCAGTGAGCTAGGGAGAGGGGTGAGGCTGGCGGTGGGGTAGCTAGGTGGGCGCAGCGGTGGGTCTGAGGAAGAGAAACGAGAGGAGGGGAGAGAGGGCTCGGCTAGGGTTTAGATCGCTAGGGGGTGCCATGCCGGTGTGGGTAGCTAGGGGTCATTGGGGTGGGGTGCATGGTAGAGGCAAGGGCGGTGGGTGGGGTGAAGATCAAGCATGAAAGCTAGAAGGGGAGAGGGAGAAGGTTTTGTTTAGGGTGAAGGTTAGCTTAGGTTTTTGTGTAGAGTAGGTGTAGATTAGGGTTTAGTTTGGGTAGATGTAGTTGGAGGTTTTGGTTTAGGTAGAAAAGGGAGAGAAGGAGCACTAGGTTTGCATAGACTAGCTAGCATGTGGTATGGGTTGAGCTTAGGGTTTAGGGTAAGGGAGGATTAGGGTAGATGGGGTGGAAGAGGTGGAGATGGTACTAAACTTGGTCATACAAGCTTCAACTATCTCTAGCAAGAAAAACAAGAAAAGAGGAGAGAGAGAGATGGCCAAGGTGATGATGTGGATAGGTCCATGCATGTCCCATTCAAAGAACAAGCAAAAACCAAGCATGGGTGGTAAGGTAGGGCATGCTCATGAGCACATGTATGTGCATGGGGCATGGGGTAGGATCTATCTCTGAGGAAACGAGAGGAAAGAGCTAGGGTTTAGACTCACAAAACAAGGTCAAGCAAAGAAGGGGTGGTCCATTTAGAAATCCAAATTAAACCAAAACCAGAAAAGGTGGCACTTGCATGGCCCATGCAAGATGATTAATGCCCAATGGTTATATTGTGAAAACAACATTATTTCATGTGGCTTTAATCCTTGCATTCCCAAAAAGTGGGCAAAGGCCAAGCAAAAGATTATGGGTGGATCCAACCAACAACATGAGCTAGAGAAACTCAATAAAAATGCCAAGCCCATATTATTGGATGGTGGAATTATAAGGTGGTGAAAGATAAGGTGGTGGAGTCAAAAGAGAGATGCCCCCAACTCAACTTGGGCATTTAACAATTTAGTAAGAACCAAATACAATATCAAGAGGCAACTACAATTAATCATGCACATGAGATAAGAACCAAACAAGAAAAAGGTTTTATATGATGCTCAAATGCAGGGGACATGATGACATGAGCATGATGTGATGATGATGCAACAATTATATGTTGGAAGTGGCCCATTTTATTATTATGACATGTAGCATTACAGGGGTTAGACAACTGGGATGCTACAGCAAGCCTGAAATATCACAACCCTGGCAGCCCGGAAAGGCGTCAGTATGCGTCCAACATGTAAGGATGAGCTGAAAGAAGCTAACGTACCTCTCCTAAGGTCGAGGGGATAGCAGATGACGAGACAATCGGCTTGTGTGTGGTTGCTGTGGGCTTGGCCAAAGTGGTAGACGTTTCATCTGCACCTTCGGGGATTGCTAGATCCGACTGGGCTAAAGGCATCGGCACTGCCCTGGCTTTCCCACTAGAAGCGTCGATAAATGCATGGAAGGTGATTAGCGATGTAAATAATGATGAATCGGCGATAAAAGGAAACAAGTGGTAAGAGCATGAAGGGTGATGATTTTGAACCTCGGCTCGACGAAGAAGTTTGATCCTTGCGAGCCCTCTTGGGACTCATACTGGCCCGCCGACCGGTGCTCGGGGCGATGGGTTCGAACCGACCGTTTCCTGGAAGCCGATGGTGGTCAATCTGGCTGGCTCGGTGTAATGGTCCTCTCAGAGTCTGTTGGGTCCAATTCTCCTTGATTGATTTGAGTGTCCTCGCTGGAGGTGTCTTCGACGGAAGCCTGCAAGAGAAGGAGAGCTAGTAAGCACGAGCATGTCTGCAAGAATGGAAGAATGAAAGAGATCAGCCAAAGCATGGATCAGCGTACATGCGAACTTTCTGGAGAGGGGCTCCGGTGCCTCAAAGTCTTCCTGGCAGCTACCTTCCTCACCATCGTTCGTGTTTTAGTTGGAACTCGAGAGGTAGCTGACTTAGAAGCTGCTTGATTCCTGGAAGCCGATTGTGGTGATATCGGCTGATTCTGCATCATGACCTTTTTCAAAGGTGGCGAGTTTTTGCAGAAAAGAACCACAGGAGCTGGCGGAAAGAACTCGAAGGGGGAGCCATCACTGTGCGTAGGTCAGGACCGTCTTGTTGCTGCAAAGAGAGAGAGTGGGTTAGTAGAAGAATCATTTGTGAGCTGCATCAAGAAAATGTACAAGTAGTGGTACCTGTTCCACGGGGATGTCATAATCAGCATCGAGCTGTTTCAGCAACGGTCCCAGAGCTCTCCTGAAGGCATGAGTCTTCCACATCGACCACCAGTTTTCAAAGCCATCGGTTGATGAAGCGAAGATGAGGTCGTTAGGAATTGGGATGGTCAGAGCATCGAAGAAGGAATAACACCTTTGACTGGTGAGAGGATCAGGCAGGTCGGCTCTGCTCTCTGTAAGATGGTGGAGAAAGAAATGGGGAGGTACTTGTCCAAGGCCAAATTGCCGGGCTTCTGACCGGTGGTAGAATTCATACCGAGCTTGATTATTCATTGGATGTACTCATGCCAACCTGGAAGGAAACAGGAGACGGATCACAAGAGAAAAGAGCTGAAAGTCTGGTGTCATCGGCAAAGTTGTCTAACTGAAGGAGATTGGATTTTCAAAGTGTTCGATTCTTCCATGTAAGGAAAGAAGATAGGGTTTTCAGTGCCTTGAAAGAAAGTCTTGAACCACTTGGATGCTTCTGAGGATCGGTTTACTACTGGCGTCTATACAAAGCTTGGCCGTAGGTGCATCGGATCTGCTTCCTTTGACATCTGGAAAGGTGCAACTTCGCCAAAAGGGGAAGTTTGGGACGTGGTTTTGGAAATACTGGTGAGCCCATAGTGAATGAACCACCAAGGACCTCCTGTTTTGACGCTATGCCAGAGAATGCTTGTGAGACATCAGCTGGAGATATCGATAGACCTCTCAAGGAACAGTTTCGATGCCAAGTTGAGTGCCTTTGGCAAGCTCGTAGGCCAAAGAGATAATTCTTGGTTGGAGCAAGGGAAGGGCCATGAATATGAAATGTTCAGCCGAAGTTGAGAAAGGCTGTGTGTTCTTTCTCTGTGACAGGGCCTTTAGTTTTCATATGGCGTTGGAGGTAGGCACCCCAGTTCGTGCAGTCTGTTTTGGAAGACAGCTTGTAGGGGACCTTGGTCAGCTTAAAAGCGGAGGGGCTGGGTGATGTAACATCCAGACCAGTAATCATCACCACGTCTAACAGAGTTGGTGTCATGGGGCCGTGACCGAACATAAAGCAGTTCAGAGTGTCAGACCAGAAGTAGCCGATGGTTTTTAGAAGATTTTCATGTTTCTCAAGGGGAGACAATGACAAATGCAAGGCATCGGCTATTCCCGTTGTTTCCCATTGGGATTGGTAAGCTCTAGCTACCCTGCTGAACCAAGAGACCCAATGTTCAGGGGGATTAGGCCAGGCTCGCAAGCAGTCGGCCCAAGAGTTCAAATCTAGGTCTTGGCTTACGAAGGGGATTCTGTTTGCTTCGCAAGAGATCAGATGGGCAGGACTAGATTGCACGGGGCCAAGACAGAGAATTTGGGAGAGAAGGATGCGGCTGAGATATACGAAACCTAAAAATTTTAATGGTGGAATAAAGCATTAATTCAGGTGTTTGCCATTAATTCTAGCATCGTGTTCAGACTGCGAGGAGTAGGCGTACCTTCAGACCAGAGACCGCTGGGTTGGTGTTGGACGATTCCGCCATCTAGTTTGCCGGTCGAGATGGATCTATGCGGTTGGGGATCGAGGGATCTTGTCGCTGTGGGCTCGATCTGATCGGTGAGCAATTGGAGATCTGGGTCGCCCTTTTTTGAACAAGGTCGCAGGCTACCGTTTGAAGCTGGAAAGTGGCCGCTCAGATTTGTCTAAATACGCGGCCAAATTTGACCTTGTCAACGTTTTTGGGAAAGCCGATGTTTTACCATCGGCTCTTTGAGCTTTGACTTGGTTGACTGTATGAGCGCAGTGTGGTGAAAGCCGATACAGCATTATCGGCTTTTGGAGCATCGACCTATTTTGACTATCGGCAAAATTGTGTCGGAAAAGCAATCTTCGAGTTGGAAAAGCAATCTTCGTTCATTCAAAAGACGATTGTTTACAATGGAGCTGATTGCTTACAAAAGGAAATCTACTACTACTACTAGTTCCTAATCTAGAGGCCGATGTAAATGCATCTTTGTCTTGCCGTCGTCTTGTTCATTGTCATCGGTATCTTCTTGGCGTCGTCTTATTCTTCTTCTTGAAGATGCAATGAGGGCCTCCTCGTCCTAAATCGTCGTCTTGGTGTCCTCGCTGGACCCAGAAGCGCTTCACCAGTGGATACTCGTCGGAGGAGGTGTCCTCCTCCGACTCCTCCTCGTCGGAGGATTCGACGCCATCCCAGGACCAGGCGTCGTCGGTGCTCTCCGCCTCCAGTTCCCCGTCGACGAGGAACTGCAGGCCCTCCTCGCCGTCGGTCAAGGACTCGTCGTCCTCCGACCAGGCGGCGAAGTTCCAATCCCTCTCGTCCCACCATTGTGGGGCGAGAGTCTCGTACGCCGCCGTTGGCGGGTGCTCCGGCGTCGGCTCCCGGTCGCTAATCGTGTTGGAAGATTGGGAGGAAAGGGCGGAAGAAGAGGAGGCCATGGCGGAGGAAGAGGGTTTTTTCGGCGGAGGAAGAGGGTTTTTTGGCTACTGGAGGAAGATGGGGACTGCAAACTGCTCAGATGAATTTAAATAAGGGGAATAGTGGGAGGCGGTTCAATGCCATAGCGGTTTCCCAGAATGTGGTGCCAAAATTGTCAAATCATGCACTGCGAAGGAGTTGAGAAGACAGGGCATCATGATGAAGGGGTGGCATGACGATTCTGCTCTGCAACGCGTAACCCGATGTAAAAAAAGGGGGGGGAAGAAGAAAAAACATCAATAGAGTGGTTTTGGAATTATTATTGCCAAAACCAGGGGGGCATGTGTTATCGCCATATTTTGGCCAAAGGAGGAGATGGGCCGTAATGAAGATGGTCTTGGAAGATACATATATGCAATGTGTTGTTGAATCGGCCTTGTGCGTGGATTTGGGCTAAATTGCCCGTGTATCTGTATATTGTAGTAGGTTCCGTTTCGGTTTAGGTAAGAGGTAGAGTTGTAGAGTTATTCCAAAGATAGAAAGTCTCCGGACTATAAATATGTACCTAAGGTTATTGAGAAAAGGAGGACAATCATGTTCACAACAAACACAATCTCGGCGCATCGCCACCCCTTGTTTCTAGGGTTTCTTTCGGGTAAGTGTCATGCTGCCTAGATCGCATCTTGCGATCTAGGCAGTATCTGCTTATGCGTTATTTGGTGTTACTCGTACTGAAGCCTTGTTGATGGCGAGTAATACTATTATCATAGATTTGTTTAGGTTAGCATCAGTACTTTTCGCTATGATTGTTTGGTTATGCTACCTCTAGTTACCTCGCTACTTTTGCACCTTTTCCCGGGTGTAAGGGTAGCATCTTGCTTGATCTTTATTCAGTTGATTTGATACATTATAGTTATGCCTTGTTGTCCAAGGTTTAGTTTGATATCCACGTAGTCGGGCCTTGCAAACGGGTTGAACGATCCAAATGCGTGAGGATATGGTTTGCTAATTCGAGAGGAGTTGTTAGGGAATTGACTTTCGTCGGTTGTTAGGCCTTCTCTAGGGTTAGTTTTCCATTATCTTTTGTATCTACCAGGCTCAATTACGTGTAGGACGTTCCAATTACGTGGTGAAAACGTTAAACTGTCGTAGATCGATTTAACTTATATTGATGAAGCAAAACCCCATGTTATCGTAGATCTAATGCAGAACCATGGGACAATCGGCTCCAGGAGCCGATTCACAGGGAAACCTGGGAGCCGGTCACGGCTCGAATTTTACGTATACTTGTTTACCATGCAGGAAACTGATCGAAGCAATCCATCACCTTCCTGACCAGGTATAGGTCAGGTGGCACGCCCTTGAACCAAGCCAGGACGTGTGCCGGAGTTTTGCGGGCCGTTGCCCGAGGGACCAGGGCCCACCAGCAGTTCTGGGAGCCTCCCGGCTCTTTGTGTTGCTCGTTGCTGCTCGCCGGTGGGTTTTGACAGGCAACACCATGGTAGGGTGAGAGGTCCTTGACATTGAATGTCGAGATCACAAGATACTTCGATGTTGGTATATCGATCACATAGGCGTTGTTGTTGATCCTCTTTAGCACCTTGAATGGTCCATCGCCTCTTGGCTTTAGCTTGGAGTCGCGTTCCTTTGGGAAGCGGTCTTTACTCAAGTGTATCCACACAAGGTCGCCCTCATCAAAGATCATCTCTTTCTTGGTCTTGTTTAGCCTTGAAGCTTGGCGAAGGACTTGTTGCTCGATAGTAGCTCGTGTGTCGTCATGGAGTTTCTTCATTGTTTGGGCACGCTTGACAACGTCCATATTGGCACGTTCATGAAGTGGAAGTGGAAGGATATCGAGCGCGGTGAGAGGCTCGAAGCCGTAGACGATCATGAACGGGCTCCTCATGGTGGTGGAGTGCTTGGCGCGGTTGTAGGCGAACTCGGCGTGTGGAATACATTCCTCCCAGTCTTTAAGGTTCTTCTTTATCAACACCCGGAGGAGTGTGCCAAGACTTCGATTGACGACCTCGGTTTGTCCATCGGTTTGAGGATGCGAGGCGGACGAGAAGAGGAGCTTGATGCCGAGCTTGGCCATGAGAGTCTTCCAGAAGTAGCTCATGAATTTTACGTCGCGGTCGGAGACGATTGTTCTAGGCACCCCGTGTAGCCGAATTATTTCCCTGAAAAACAAATTGGCTACATGTGAAGCATCATCGGTCTTATGGCACGGAATGAAATGTGCCATTTTAGAAAAGCGATCCACGACTACAAAGATGGAATCATGACCATGTTTAGATCTAGGCAAGCCTAACACAAAGTCCGTACTAATGTCCGACCAAGGTGTATGAGGAATATGCAATGCCATATAAAGACCAAAGGGGTTGGACTTGGACTTAGCTTGGATACATGTAGTGCATCGTTGAACGTGGTGCTCCACGTCGCGCTTTATCTTTGGACAATAGTAGTGAGTGGAGAGCATGTCATATGTCTTGTCACGGCCGAAGTGACCCATAAGGCCTCCACCATGGGACTCTTGAAGAAGCAAAAGTTGGAGAGACGATTTCGGAATGCAAAGCTTGTTTTGTTTGAAAAGAAAACCCTTATGCAAATAGAAATCATCAATCCCTTTGTCGGTTGAACATTGTGCAACTATTGGTCCAAAGAAAGGGTCGGACGCGTACAAAGATTTGATGTCATCAAGACCCAAGACATTGACTTCGAGTCGTGTAAGAAGGCTTGTGTTTTTGCGAGACAAAGCGTCCGCTACTACATTTTCTTTGCCCTTCTTGTATTTGACAATGTAAGGAAAAGACTCCATAAACTCAACCCATTTTGCGTGCCTTTTACTCAAGTTGGCTTGGCCCTTAAGATACTTCAACGACTCATGGTCGGAATGGATGATAAATTCTTTGGGCCAAAGATAGTGTTGCCACACTTGAAGAACTCGAACCAAGGAAAAAAGTTCTTTGTCATAAATGGGATAATTGAGGCATGCGCCATCAAGTTTCTCACTATGGTAAGCAATAGGACGCCCATTTTGCATAAGGATGCCACCAATGCCAATACCACTAGCGTCACATTCAATCTCAAATGTTTTTGTGAAATCCGGCAATGCAAGAAGTGGTGCTTCGGTGAGCCTCTTTTTGAGCTCATCAAAAGCCTTTTGTTGCGCTTTCCCCAAACGAACGTGACATTTTTCTTGGTCAATTCGTTGAGGGGGCAAGCAATTGTAGAAAAGTCTTTGACAAAACGACGGTAAAAGCCAGCCAACCCATGAAAACTACGAAGTTCACTAACATTTGTAGGGATGGGCCAATCTCGTATGTCCTTGACTTTTGAGTCATCAACTTCAATGCCATTAGAAGACACGACAAAACCAAGGAAAATCAGCTTGTCTTTTGCAAAAGTGCACTTTGGGATATTAGCATAAAGCTTGTCATGACGAAGGATTTGAAGTACCTCCTTAACATGAGTAACATGCTCCTCTAGTGACTTGCTATAGACAAGAATGTCATCAAAGTAAACAACTACACTCTTCCCAATGAGAGATCGCAAAATATGGTTCATTAGACGCATGAAGGTAGATGGGGCGTTAGATAAGCCAAAAGGCATAACCAGCCATTCATAGAGACCAAGCTTGGTCTTGAAGGCGGTTTTCCACTCATCACCTTCAGCCATGCGAATTTGATGGTAACCACTATGAAGATCAATTTTCGAAAATATAGTGGCTCCACATAACTCATCAAGCATGTCATCAAGACGCGGTATAGGATGTCGATAACGCACGGTGATAGCATTGATTGGACGGCAGTCCATGCATAACCGCAACGTATCATCCGTTTTTGGTACTAGGATCACGGGGACCGCGCTTGGGCTAGTGCTTACTTGGATCAAACCTTTGGAGACGAGTTGGTTGATTTGACGTTCGATCTCCTTCGTCTCTTCCGGGTTTGTGCGATACGCGGCGCGGTTTGGAAGTGGTGCGCCGGGTATGAGGTCGATGCGGTGCTCGATTCCACGAAGAGGAGGAAGGCCATGAGGAAGCTCCGGGAAAAACATCTTGGAATTCCTGCAAAATAGCCATCAAAGAAGGAGGAACATTTGTCAAGTCGTTAGTTCCTTGCGCTAGTCCCTTGCATACAAGGACATAGTGCAAGATGGATGGGTTGTTCCGCACTTCTCTCATCTCACTTTTGGTGGCAAGAAGAACACTCTTAGTTTTTCCACTCGAGTTTGGCTTGTATCTCTCACTCACTATGGTGTGGTTCTCTCGCTCACCACTCTTCTCACAAGGTGTTTTTGCGTATTGCGCCCTCGCTAAAGCCTTTGCATTGTCCGCAATTATTTGGCTAGGAGTCATTGGTTGCAACAAACAAGTTTTATCAAACCATTTGAAGGTGTAAGTGTTTGAGTGACCATTATGCAAAGCACTCTTGTCATATTGCCACGGCCTTCCGAGCAACATGTGACAAACCGTCATTGGGACCACGTCACATTTCACCGTGTCCTTGTAGTGCCCAATTGAGAATGTCACCGAGACGGTGTGCTTGATCTTGACGGATCCTTGGTCACTTAGCCATTGGATATGGTAGGGGTGTCTATGCGGAAGGAGGGTGAGGTTGAGTTTCTCACACAATTCCGTGCTTGCAAGGTTGTGGCAACTCCCACCATCGATGACAACTTTGATGGACTTCCCATTTATGCCGGCACGAGTTTGGAAGATGTTCGAGCGTTGGTCTTCATTTTCGTTGACTTGGGTAGTCAAGACCCTTGTGACCACAAGCGATGGACTTGCGTCATGCTCACACACAAGAAGTTCTTGGTCCTCTTCCAAATGTTGCCTTGCCATGGCTTCCTTGACTCTTGCATCAAACTCTTCTTCACTCAAGTATTCTTCGTCGCCGTTGTCATGGATGAACAAAACTTTCTTGTTCCCACATGCATTCGACTTGTGCCCTTTGCCTCCACACTTGTAGCATTCACCGTTGAATGGTTGATCATCTCTTATGTGTTTGCCACTTGGGGGCTGTTTTCCTTGAGGGAGAGTTGGCTTGAAGGGAAGCTTGGTGGCACTTGAGGAGCTTCCACTTGGTGTTGTTTGAGTAGTGGTTGGCGCTTGCTTGTAGGTGAAGTACGTCTTTGGCTTGTTGTACTTGATGTCCTCTTGCACTTGACGCTCGGCCTTTGAAGCGATGTGCACAAGCTCAACCATGTTGTTGTACTTTTGGAACTCGGTGATGCGCTTGATGGGATGGTTCAAGCCATTTAGGAAGCGTGCCATTGTTTGTTCATCTCGCTCTTCAATGTTGGCACGGATCATGTTGAGCTCCATTTGCTTGAAGTACTCTTCCACGTTCTTTGTTCCTTGGCTAAGCGTTTGAAGCTTGTTGAAGAGGTTACGCGTGTAGTGTGAAGGAACAAAGCGGGATCTCATATGAGCCTTCATATCTTGCCAAGTTGCGATTGGAGGCTCTTCTTTAGCTTCGCGAGCGAGTTGGACTTGTTCCCACCAAAGGTTGGCATACTCATCAAACTCGAGGGATTCCATGGCCATCATCTTCTCATTGCTATAGTTGTGCATGCGGAAGATCTTGTCAACCTTGAGTTCCCAAGAGAGATATTCCTCTGGCTCATTGGAACCGGTGAACTTTGGCATGGTGAACTTGAGCTTGCCAAAAGTTTCTTCTCCATTGCGGTTCCGGTTGCGGCGGTTGCCATGATTTGGGCGGTCATCATCATCATCCGAGCTCTCTTGTCTTGCTTGGTGATTGTTGCGTTGCTCTTGCGGTTGTTGAGATGCCGCGTTTGGTGGTGGAACTTGTTGGTGACGACGAGCTTGGGGAGCTTGCTCGTTTTGTTGACGCGGTTGAGGACGAGGAGGAGGTTGATGGTCCTCACGACGAGCTTGGGGAGCTTGCTCTTGTTCTTGTCGTGGTTGATGTCGAGGAGCATTGTCTTGCACCCTATGGCGAGGAGGACGTCGAGCCGCATGCGCAATGGGCTGCTCTTCTTCTTCTTGGTGTAGAGGAGGCTCGTCATGACCATCATGTTGTCGACGTGGACGATCATGTCGATGATGACGCCTTGGGGGATCTTCGAGTGCTTCCCGTCAACGGTGATCTTGTTCGTCCTCTTCGGAAGCTTCACTTGTTGTTGAAGGGGCATGTCGACGTCGATGGCCTTGGTGGTCCATGCGAGGTTTCTCTTGGTGAATCACAAGTGCCCTTGGTTGTGGCCGGTTCGCTTCGCGCCTTGGAGGTCTTGCGGAGAGGTCACCATCGTAGCTTGACGTTGCGGAGTGACGCGGAGATGGTACCGCTTGCGAAGAGCTCATGGATTGAAGAACGGGTCCATCCCGGTTCCTTGAAGCGTGACGGCGAGGTGCACTTGATTCACTTGAGGAGTGCCGAGATGAGCTTGATTCGCGCGAGCGTGGCCTTGCGAGTCCATCAATGATGCGTTGAAGCTTCTCATCCGTTGAGGCGAGTGCACGACCAAGAGCTTCATTTTGATGTCCGAGGTTGTGTTGCATGGCATGCATTTGGCCACGGACTTCTTCGAAGCGGTTGTCGATGTTATTGAATTCCACACGGGCCTCGCTAAATTGTTTATCTTGGCGCCGCTCGAGAGCTTCACAACGGTAGTTGAATTCTCCTCGGACCTTCCAATGGTCCCATCTTGTCATGAATTGGTTATCATCCTCCGGAGGTGGTGGTGGTTGGGATGGCTCTCCATGCATGTCCATAATTCAAAGCCAACAAGGGTTGTATATGGAGAGAAAGGGTGTGGAGAGTTAGACTTTTACCTCACCTTGGAGATTATATCAAACCAATTGCCACACAAATGAGCGAAAAGCGTGCAAAGTGAAATGGCAAGAAACTCTCAAAGGCTTTTGGTGGAAGGTTAGGGTTGTGGAAAACCAAACGAAACGATCCAAGCAAAAGGTTATTGTCCTACGTGGTAAAGAACCAAAGATCAAAAGCAAAAAGGATACGATCTACAAAAACACGGAAAACACACACGTGGAGAAAAACGGGGTTAGCACGACTATGAAAATGAGCACAAAAGGTCCTAACGAAGACTACGCTCGGTTGTCGTGCCAACACAAGGAGAGACCACAACTCGTTTTCCAAAAGAGGGTAAGCAATAGATTTGTGCACTTGCTTCGGTGCGCTCTTTCTTCTCTCTTTCTTGGCTTACAAGCTTGGTATTCTCTATGTATTGGGGAGACTATGTATCTTTCTATTTTATCTTTTTTTTATTCTTTCTCTTTTTCTCCCTTGCTATGCTACTATGTTAGCTTTTGTATTTGGCCTCACACTCTCACTTTCCGAAGGCAAGTGCACAATGCTTAGACAAACACAAAATGAGTTGCTCTCATAGGATAGATACACACAAAGGAAGATATGGGGCTGTCAAGGTGGTGGAAGTTATACCTTTGGTATTGTTGACGACTTGCAACCGTTGGTGGGGGAAGATGTTCGAGTTTCGCGGTGTCGTTGAGCGCGGTATGACGTTGATGCGGAAGCTGTTGTGAAAATGGCGACAAACACGCGAAACACGAACAAGCGAGGTAGAAAGGTCAGCAAACGAAACTGAGGCATCAAAGGGCAAAGAAACACTGTCAGAGTCAAGCGGTAGTACCGCTTGCACGGGCGGTAGTACCGCTTGGCACAAATCTGGAACACGATGAACTTGCCAAAAACCTCAAATTCGTGGGAAATCTGACCGAAAGGCTGGGCTAGAAATAACAGGGGCTATAGATCGACTCCCAAAGCAACAGATCTATGGACCAAAACCACGAAAAACTCACCAAATCCAGAGATTGATCCGAAGGCAAATTGGGTCTCTTTTTGGTAGGATTTTCGTTTTTAAGGTGGATAAAAGAAAAATTCGGGGGAAATTCGTGATCAACCGTGCTCTTGATACCAATATGTTATGGGGTAACCCTGGGGTTGGCCCGATCTTTCACGAATTCCACTAGAAACGAGGGGAAAAGAGGTGGTCGGGGATGAAATCGGGGAAGGCGATGAAAACCACGAACACACACACACCAAAACACGATACACGCCTACTCCTCACGCCGGTGGCAACCGGTCCAACATAATCCCTAGGATCGGTGTTGGGCGAAGCTCGCTCTCCATGCCAACAACGGGGGATGAGGTGCTTGGTGAGATCTTGACGACTTGGGGGGCGAGAAACCGAGAACCCAAGGCCTTGTACAACTTGAACGCACTAGGCAAGATCCAAGAGGGGGGTGGATAATCCGGTGCTCCTTGGTAGGAGCATGAGACCAATAGATATAAGTCCTCAAAGGGTTTCCTTAATATCTATTATTATCCAAGTCTGGGGTTTACAATAGAGGGTGGGGGCTATACATAGTCCAGCCACAAAACAAGGGTAGTTTCGGAACAAAAGGTAAAATATAGGAAAGGGTTACAAGGCACAGGGCCTAACTCAGGCGCAAAGGATCAGTCAGGACCGGTAGTACCGGTCCGGCAACCGGTAGTACCGGTCGCAACCGGTAGTACCGCTCCGAGAGTGGTAGTACCGCTTGAGGGCCTGGAGCTTCCGTCGGAGGCGTCAGTGGCGAGCGGTAGGAGGGAGCGGTAGTACCGCTGTCCGGTAGTACGGTCATGGGACCGTAGTACCGCATGCGTCGAGCGTGGAGTGGTGCTTCTGGAGTCTGGTAGGCGGTAGGACCGCTGGAGCGGTACCGGTCGTCTCCACTAGTACCGCTTATGCGTCTGGCAGATCGGTTGCTTCCTCCGTCCCTTGGGTCCTTCTCTTCATACCTGATGATGCACAGTGTATGCGTATGAAGTAGCAAGCCATCCAAGGGTGTGTCGAAGTCACACAAGGAGAGGAGCGAGTTCACCTTAGCTTGAAGGAGTTTGCCTCGGGCGCGAGTCATGGGTCCACTTGGGGAGCTCGTGGGAGTAGATGTAGTAGCGGTCGTAGGACGGGCTGCATCACGTACGATGCACGTTCGTGGATCGATAAGATCCACGAGGCCCGGGAAGCACCATACCTGGGACCACGTTGCTTTGGACCTGCGATACGGTGTGCAACTTACCCCAAAGGTTTTCGGATTGACATGACCATCAAGCTCTATGACGGCACCTCTAAGCCAGCTACATGGTTGCAGGATTACGGAAATGCGGTAGAGATTGCCGGGGGTAACCCCAATGTTGCCATCAAGTACCTCCCATTGATGTTGGCGGGCATAGCCTGTCAATGGATTGACGACTTGCCGGAGAAATCCATCTGCAATTGGTTGGACATGCAAGAGGCGTTCACCAAAAACTTCGAGGGTACGTACAAACATCCCTGCACTGTTGGCGATCTACAGCGGTGCATGCAAGAGAAATATGAGACATCTCGCGCCTACCTCTCCCGCTGGCTGGACATGAAGAATTCCTGCGCAGGAGTGCATGATCAGACCGCCATGGTCGCCTTCATCGATGGGTTGGAAAGGGGCACGTTGCTCCGACATAAGCTGAAGCGCTTGCAGGACAATCACCAGTTTGACTTGAACCATATGATTCAGTTGGCTAGTGAGTTCGTAGCTGCCGACAACGATGCTCGCGGCTCTCTGCCGGCAACGACCGTTCCAACTCAAGCTCGGAGGAACAGCAGTACAAAGAGGAAAACCGCTCCAGAAGAAAAGCAATCTCCCTACATGGTCGCCATGACCTTTGCAGGACGAGGTGATGGTGGACAACGTGGCCGAGGACGGGGAGCTGGTCGTGGGCAGTAGCGAGGAAGTGAAACTACCTCGGCACCGCTCAGCGTTCCCCAAACCTACGAAGAGTACCGTGATATGTCGTGCCTCGTACACCTCGATGTCAATGGCAAGGCCATCCATACCAATCGACACTGCAAGTTCGTCAACGACCTCAAGGAAGACCCGGAGTCCGACTACAAGCAAAGTCGGAAGAATAGACCACGGGGCAAGGGCAGGGGGAAGAAGAAGGAGGAGGAGTCCAAGGATTCAAGTGACATGGACGAGGATGTTGACCCCAAGCACGCCGCCAAGAGAGACGAAAAAGGCAAGAACCCCATCGTGAAGAAGGCGCCAGTCTACCACACTTTCCTTGGCACCCCCACCGTCCGACAACAGAAGACCTCTATGAGGATACTGATGGACACTCTACCCCCAGTTCCCCAGTACCTGCACTGGTCGGAAGTTCCAATTACTTGGGACGGGAAGGATCACCCATACCTCATCCCTACGGAGGACCAATACGCCATGGTCATCAACCCCTTGATTGACGGTGTGGAGTTCACCAAGTGTATGGTAGATAGTGGAAGCAGCATCAACATCATGTACCTGGATACACTGCAGATGATGAACTTGACGGAGGCAAACCTAAGGCGGACCAACACCATCTTCCACGGTGTAGTTCCTGGTTGGGAGGCTTGGTTCCTTGGGTGCATCACACTTCAGGTTGCCTTTGGCGATGTTAATAATTACCGCCAAGAGCGCATGACCTTTGAGGTGGTCCCCTTCAAGAGCATGTACCACGTCATATTCGGCCGCGACGTATTCCACACCTTCATGTCCAAGCCATGCTTCGTCTACAACAAATTCAAGATACCCAGACCAAACAGTGTCATCACCGTATCCGGAAGTTTTACCAAGGCAAGGGACTGCGGGATTAATGAAGCAGCCTTCGCGGAAGCTGTCCTCTACAGCGAAGAATTCAAAGCGATCCAGAGTAAGGTCGATGACTCGGAGATGCCCCTGTCAAAGAAACGGATTTCCGACTCCGCTCCTGCATTCAAGGCCGCCATCGAGACTAAGCCAGTGGAACTTGTGGTAGGCGATGCCTCCAAGACCACCGCCATTGGGACGAACCTGGATCCCAAATAGGAAAGCGCGCTCGTAGAGTTCCTCCGTGAGAATAGGGACATCTTTGCCTGGCAACCTGCCGACATGAAAGGTGTACCTAGGGAACTTGCCGAACACATCTTAAACATTGATCCAAAATGCAAACCAGTGAAGCAACCTCTACAACTCTTTGGAGATGAGAAGAGACGCTCCATAGGCAAAGAGATAGCTAGGTTACTTAAGGCTAGTTTTATCCGAGAAGTCCTTCACACCCAATGGGTGGCCAATCCTGTACTTGTCCCCCAAAAGGGAACCAAAGAATTAAAAATGTGCGTTGATTACACCGGCTTGAACAAGGCTTGCCCCAAAGATCCGTTTGCTTTGCCTCGCATTGACCAAGTCATTGACTCGACGGCTGTCTTGGAACTTTTGTGTTTTCTCGATGCATACTCAGGATACCACCATATCAATATGAGGAAGTCAGACCAATTGGCCACTTCGTTCACTACCCCATCCAGCAAGTTTTGCTATGTTACGATGCCCTTTGGGCTGAAAAACGCAGGTGCTATGTACCAGCGGATAATACAATGTTGCCTTCACGACCAAATTGGTCGGAACGTTCATGCCTAGGTGGACGATATCGTGGTGATGTCTAAAAAGTCAAATGACTTAATCTCTGACTTAAAAGAAACCTTTGATAATCTCCGGAAATACAACATGATGCTTAACCCTAAGAAGTGCTTCGGGTTCCAAAGCAAATTGTTGGGCTTCATCGTTTCCCAGCGTGGAATCAAGGTCAACCCGGAGAAAATCAAGGCCATCTTAAACATAAATCGTTCGACATGCCTAAAGGACATTCAACGACTAACAGGTTGTGTTGCAGCAGTTAGTTGGTTCGTCAGCCGACTTGGAGAGAAGGCTCTGCCGTTGTACAAGTTGTTGAAGAAGGCGGACAAATTCACGTGGACAGACGAAGCAGAAGCAGCATTGAAGCAGCTCAAGGAGATTCTTTCCTCAGCGCCCATCCTTGCAGCACTCGAGCCTGGAGATCCCATGTTATTTTACATGGCGGCAACCAACAGGGTAATCAGCATCATCGCCGTGGTAGAGCGGAAGGAACCAGGCTATGAGCACGGAGTTCAACGACCAGTTTACTATATAAGAGAGGTCTTGACGGAGTCCAAGCAGCGTTACCTGCATTACCAGAAGATAGCTTATGGAGTATTCCTTGCTTCTCGGAAGCTGAGGCATTACTTTTAGGAGCACCCAATCACAGTGGTGAGTTGTCAACACCCGGATTTTAAATCCCAGATGCCTGTTATGCCATACATCGCAATCCCAGGATTACCATTTTTGCGAGACATAACAGAATTGGATACCACAGTACATCATCCATTACAAACCATACATAAGGTCTTACACAAATAAGGATCTCATGATCCAGTTCTTAATATAACTCAAGCAGCGGAAATACGTAATAATAATGGTAGCGTAGGCGAAGCTCCATCTTCGGGGTCACAGGCAATTCTGACGATGGTAGATGATCCTAGTTGTCGTAACCTTCCTGGGGTCCATCATCCTGGTACTCCTCTTCATAGTCTGGCCGCGGGAATAGCCAGGGAGAAAGCCATGAGTACTCTTTAAGTACTCGCAAACTAATAATAACAAGTGAACCCGTAATAGGACACTAAGCTCTAGGGTTGTTTTGCAAAAGCCAGATTTATCTCTACTAAGTCCGCAAAGAAAGCTAGTTGAAGTTTTATAACACCTAAGTGGGAACTTGTATCTCATGTCACAACCCTGTTGTGGTCAAGTCAAATTCTCCATTCATTTCACAAGTCATTTTGAAAACATCTGACGGGGAACAGTATGGCCACTCCAACTGTCCAAAACTGCGGACGCGGCTATTCGAATAGTTTGACACTCTGCAGAGATTGTACACTTTAACCACAACATTCGATACATCCGTCAGGAACAAATCCTGAATTCACCATACTCAGTATGCGGATAATCAATCCTAACCTTTCATTTACACGCCCTAGTATAGGCACCTCTCCTGTGAGTTTGGCCTCCCAACCATGACCAACTGTCATCTTGGGTACTGCACAGGTGGACAATCTTCACAAGGTAGCCTCAGCTCAGACCTTGGTCGTGAGGGAACCAATACTATGGTATATAAGTTTCTAGTCAAGCCCTACCCAATCTTCGGGTATTATGGTTGTACGGTAAAATTGGAATGGTATCGCATCCAGACAACCATCAGTTTTATAAAGGGCTAAGGATCATGCCTTAACATTTTCATCACCAAAATCATCTGGTGTTCGGAAACACATGTCAAAACATCTTAGTAGAATGATCCATCATTCCAAGGTTTTCATAACCATTTTCCACCAAGTATTCCCATCTAAAGTTGATCAAGTTTTATGCTTAGCACTAGCATCTACAAGTGGGGGTGAGTACTAATGAGGGGTGATAAACTAGTGGATTTTTAACTAGGTTCAATCTCATGCCTTAGGATGACATCAAGATTATCTAGCTTAGGCCAAATTTAATGCTCTTTATGCAACCTTCAATTATCTTTCTAGTATCTACAAGTCACTTAGGTACTCTAAAAGAAAGTTTTGATAAAGGACTAAAGTAGAAGCTTGTAAGTAAAACTAGGATTGGGTTATCAAGTGGGTATGACTACATATGCTTAAGGCATATGGTTGGCATGGCAACAAGCAAGTATTTTCTTGCATAAGTAGAGTATCTTGCAAGTGTTATCTTGCACATTCAACTAGTAGTATTAGGCTTGCATAGGTCAACTTGATTAGTAAGGCTTGCCTTGTGCAGAGCAGTGGTTGAAGTTCTCCTCGGCTTCTTCTTCGTAGTATCCTCCTTCCTCCTCGTATCCTTGGTCGGTACTAGCGTCTATGAATAAATACGAGGTACACAATCACCAAACAATACTTAAATACTTTCGATCATCACACAAAGGGGTTCTATAGATGATCTAGCATCATCACTAAAATTACAAGACTAAAGCATTTGAGTTAATGATTTTATTTTTAGAAAAGTAATTTCTACTCATTGAAAAAATACTTAAGATTTAATATTCTCAAAACCAAACATGGGATCATGTTGACACATGTCATCACCACAGATTTCAGTACATGAGAATGTGATTTCAAGTGGTGTCACAATTTAATAAGGTTTAACCTTTTTAATTTAAATAAAATAAGTGACTAGAAATGCCTATGTGGCATTCTTTTATTACTTGAACATTATTTCTGTAAGTAAACCCATATATTTTTATATATTCTGAAAGGTATGGTCAAATGTGATTTTTGAGAGTTGGAATCAACTCAAAAGATATTGTGGTTTAAATTTGAAAAATGTTTGAATGCAGAAAAGCTTCTGCCTTGTTATTTTTACCAAGGTTGATCTACAGATCCAAATGATTTGAATCCAACGGTCTTGGATTAAGCATTTCAAGACCTTTCTAACAAAATTGGTTTCATTCAATTTGGTTCACTGAATCGAGCTGGGTTGATTTTTGAAACTAGGTACAGAACTGTGTTTGAATGAAAATAGAAAAATCTAAATTCAAACGGCTGGGTCGCGTGGGAGACGATAATGGGCCGGCCCGCTACACACAGCGCTTACACGGGCTGGTTAAGTGGCTATCCCCACGCGTCAGTGAGACAGGGAGGTGCAAAGAGGTACGGGGCAACGTGGACCGTGGGATCTAGTTATAATCTAACGGCTCTGGTTCATCGTCCACGTCGGGCAGCGCCGGCGAGACAGATCCCTAACGCGACATGTGGGGGTCATGGGAGGCTCACCGGGGCTCAGGCGAAGGTCGGCGATGCAGGCGAACGACGAAGTCGACAACGGCGAACCTACTGGTACCGGCAGCTCCTCCTGGGGCGGCTCCAATCGATGCCTTCCTTCTTCTCCAGCAGCGGCGGGCTCCAGTGAAATTCCGGCGATGCGCTACTCGCCTTGCTCTGGGAATGAAGTGGGGTGGTTCTTGGTGAGAGTGGAGTAGAATGGTGTGAAGAATTCGAGCGGGGAAGGCCTCTATTTATAGTGGCGCGAGGGGACCGACGGGTGCAAGCTGAGATCGGCGTGGTCAATGGCACAGAGGGCTATCGGCATGGGCGATGGTAGGGGCGGTGATGTGCTCCCTCGCGAAGCTCAACGGCGTGGTGGCGAGGCGTGGGGCGGTGCTGATCGGTCGGAATGATGCGGTGCTCTGCGCGTGCCCAACGGGAGTTTTAATGGCGCACAGCGCGCGTGGTCTGCGCGGCGGCGAACGGGCGTGTCTGTGGGGTTGCTGGGACGGTGGTGATCACGCGTGCACACGGCGAGGGCAGCACGCGGTCTGTGGGTGCTGGTCGAGCGTGGCGCACGGGGGCGCGCTCTCGGCATGGTTGCAGAGAAGGTTGGCATGGCTCGGGCGTGTGGTCCAGTGGCTGGCATTGCTCGCGGCTGGCACAGGGAGTGGCGATGGAGTGCTAGCTTGCTCCCAGACAAGGTTGGTGAGGCTAGTGATGCTCGTAGCTTGCTGTCCACACTGGGGTGACAAGGGTGCTCTCGGCCTGTTCACCATTGATGACAATGGGCAGCTTACAGTGGTGCTAGTGATTAGTTAGGGTTGTTAGATGATCTACTAAGGTTAGTGGTGTCCAGAGAGGGAACAAGTTATGCCAGAATCACTGCACACTATAGTGTTTAGGATTTGTTTCATTTGCCTCTGCAATGTGTTTGATGAAATGGCCGCATGAATTCAAGTTTTGAATTTTGAAAAGATTTTTGGTGGGTGTGATAGGCATGTGCTGGTGAGTATGTGGATGCTTGGGTTTTGAAAGTTGAGCTTGTTTGAGTGGTTTTTGAAAAATTGGGATCTTCCCATATGAAGTAGATTCAATTTTAAACTGTCATTTAAACTATGCATTCAAATATTTTTGGATGATCACACAGTGGGCCTTGGTACTTTGTTATGAGTACTATCAAGGGGTGCAAAGATCCAAATAAGTTTCTGTTAAGTTTTGAAAGTTAGAGATAGCCAAAGTACTTATGGGAGTTAAATTGGCCAAAGTGACCATTCACTTATTTTGTTTGTTTTGATTCGTTTGTCTTTGGGAAAAGTGTGGGGGATTGTTTAGATGATGTTTATTTCACCTAATAATCATTTTACAAGCAAAGAACGCACAAGCATGGCAATGCAAAAGAATCCAATTTGAAATGCTTACACATATGCATGCTTTCATAATTTTAATTTGAAAAGTTTTTGTTAACCCTAATTTTGATAATTGGAGTTTGATGATCCAAGTTTAATATTTTTGGGATGTTACATGAGCAAGACTCCACTGTCCAAAATTATCAACAACAGCGACACTACGGGAAGGGTCGCGAAGTGGGGCATTGAACTTGCTGCCTTCGAGATCACCTACAAGAGACGCGACGCTATCAAATCACAAGCCTTGGCGGATTTTATTGCAAATTGGACGGAAATGCCAGATGTTATTCCGTTGCCGGAACTAGAGTACTGGGTGATGCACTTTGATGGATCAAAGTTGCTCAATGTCTCGGGGGCTGGTGTACTGCTACAGTCACCAACTAGGGACAAGCTACACTACGTTCTACAGATCCACTTCGAGGCTACAAACAACATGGAGGAGTATTAAGAACTCAATCACGGATTATGCGTAGCCAAGGATATTGGCATCAAGCGCATAGTTTGCTGTCGAGATTCTGACTTGGTTGCCCAGCAGCTGGCTGACACCTAGAATGCGCGGAGCCCTATGATGGCGGCATATCGAGACGAAGTGGACGAGATAGCCGAGTGCTTCTTGGGCTACGAGGTCAAGTATGTACCTAGGGAGCAAAACGAGGCGGCTGATCTGCTATCTAAGTTTGGATCAGGGCGCAAACGAATTCCTCCAGGAGTTTTCCTAGAGCATCTACGGACACCATCCGTGAAGGGAGCAGACATCGACAACCCGGATAGAGTTGACTCTTTCGTCCACATGGTGGCAAAGGTCCCTCCGCCTTGGACAAAACCGTTCATCGAATATCTCGAACACGGAACTTTGCCCGACGACAAGGTCGAAAGACGGCAAATAGTACGATGAGCAAAGGGCTATACCATAATCAATGGACAGCTCCACAAAAGGAGCACTACTGGTGTATACCTTAAGTGTGTTTCCTAGCTAGAAGGTATGGAAATCCTACGCGAAATCCATCTCGGAGATTGCAGGCATCACATCGCTCCTCGATCATTGGTCGCGAAAGCCTTCCAGAAAGAATTCTACTAGCTGACCGCGAAGGCGGACGCCGACAAGCTGGTCGATACATGCATGGGATAACAGTATTATGTCCGACAACCACATGTTCCTGCTGAAGAATTGTGAACAATACCAATAACTTGGCCGTTCGCAGTCTGGGGGCTAGACATGGTGGGACCGTTACAGACGGCACCATGTGGGTTTACGCATATTCTAGTAGCAGTTGATAAATTCAATAAGTGGATAGAAGTTAAACCCATTAGAAAGCTTGATGGGGCAACTGCCCGCAGGTTTGTCCGGGATCTAGTGGTGAGATTTGGTCTCCCACATAGCATTATCACCGACAACGGCAGCAACTTGTCACTCGGAGAAGTGGAGGCTTATTGTTGGGAGAAGTGCATCCGAATTGACCTTGCATCTGTGGCACATCCACAATCCAATGGTCAGGTTGGGCGAGCCAATGGATTAATTCTGCAGGTAATAAAGGCACATCTTGAGGCACCGCTACATAGAGCAGCTGGAGCCTGGGCGGAAGAATTGCCATCTCTGCTGTGGAGTTTGCGAACTACACCCAATAGATCCACCAACTACACCCCTTACTTCATGGTATATGGAGCAGAAGCCATCCTACCTTCCGACATACTTCACGATGCACCAAGGGTTGCCGCCTACGACGAAGATGACGCTGAAGAATCGAGACGCCTAGATGTGGACCTTCTCTAGGAGAGCGCGTTCTGGCATGCCAAAGATCCGCCATCTACCAGTAGAAGCTATGAAGCTACCATAGTCGCCGTGTTCGGCATCGCTCGTTTAAAGAGGGGGATTTGGTGCTCCGACTTAAGCAGAAGAAGTCACATAAATTATCCCCGCCATGGGAAGGACCGTTCATCATAAGCAAGGCGCTACTCAATGGGTCTTACTACCTCGTTGACAATCATGAACTGAAGGATAGACCCAACGAGGATCATAAGCATAAGCGGCGTGACCCGGATGATGACTACCCGGAGCTTGATCGGCCGTGGAACATAGCACAGCTACGTCCTTTCTACACTTAGCATTTTTTATCTATTGTGTACCTCTTATATGATCAATGAAATAAAGCTCTCTGGTTCACTCATATTTCTGAGTCTTTTACCTCCTTTAGTGTTCATTTTTGGATCATATAAAACCTTTATGCACAAGTTTTGCATCTTCACTTGTGAAAACTCCGCCTACGGGCGTTAGCTTAAGTTTTCTGGTCTAAACGTTCTTTGTCATTTTTATGTTGATTCTGGAGTAGTGACTTTCGGCACTTATTGTTGGTGATTTTGTTCTTAGGTTATTGACGGTGCCATTGGGCATCATCACCTGAGCGCATGGTTCCGAAAACGAGTCTTCCGACTCACGAAAAGTCAAGCATAAAAACCAAAGTAATGGATAAGCCAGCACTTGCTTAAAAAATATATACATGCTGGAAATAGTTCTTAAGTAGCAGGACATACACCATTGTTTTTCGCCTTAAGTTAGCACATAGTTTTTCCACATAACATGTTACAGAGGAAACAAATATTACAAATCATTTTTATTCCTCTGGCGCAGGCGACTTGGAAGCAACATCACCAGCAGCAGGAGAGTCACTCTCAAAGTCGGCAGTGTTGAGGGACTCGGAGGAGCTTTGGTCACCGCCATCGATGGTGTTCATTGGCACGAAGACGTTAATGTCGACCAACTCGGCGACTCTGGTGTCATAACCCGCGAGTGACAACAAGATAGACTCGTGGTTTATCTTTTGTCCTTCGTCATCTACGTCGGGGATGCCAGAAGTTACCGTGTCGATGTCGGCATTCTCGTAGTGTGCCTTCACCATGGACAGCTCCATCCTTGCACCGGCCCATGCACATGAAGCTTTCCAGCTTGTAATACGCTCGGGGGCTCGGCGCAGGATCTCCGAGAACTTCGTCGCAAAGTCCGATGCCTTGATGTTGATCTGGAGGGTCTTGGCAATCTCTTTGGCTTGCATGATGGCGGTGTTAATGAAGTTTCTGGCAAGGACCATGCATTCCTTTTGCGGAGGAGGCGACTGGGTTAAACCCATAGGAGCTGCAAATTCCGACAAAGGAGCACATGAGTTCAAAAATTCAAAGTATCCAGCTTATAGAAATCCAATACGCAGAATCGCTTACTTAAGATGCTGGCCTCAGCTTGCCAGAGGGTATCCGCCATGGAGTCCCATTCTTGTTGGAGGAGCTTGTACGCTTCATGATGGCGTTGATTTTGCTCATCAGCAGCTCTCTTCTGCTCTTTCAAGATAGTGATTTCCTCCTTCAAGTGGTTGATCTCCTCGGTGGCGGAGTCCTGCAGGACTTTCATTGACTCATCATGCATCTTCAGCATGTCCTTCCTCTCCTGCTTGAGGATCTTATTCTCGCTATCCAGCTGTTGAATGTGCTTGGATTGCTCGACAATATCCTTAGCCTTGGCAATGGTTTCTGCAAGTCGGAGAAATAACAGTACACGGCGAGTACTTGGAGAATATGGGGCGCAAAACAAAGTCGGAATGCGACAAAGAAAGGAAAACAGACGCTTGCTCTTGGTGATTTATTCCTTCAAGAAGGCAGTTTTACCCTTTTCATCTTGCAAGTCCGCGCGCATATCCTGGTACTTGTCGTTGGCCATGCCCCTCCGAGCATTCTCATTCTGTGAAAAGAAGAAAATTAATCGTTGTTTGGTCTACTTGGAGCATCTAGCCAGATAATTTCCACCTATACGCTCGGGAGCTATAGCGAGAGTTTTTAACTTAGCAGTATGCTTAGTCTTTCTTTAAGCATCTAGTCGGAACTAATTCAGTTTTTGATTAGAAGCTTGGAAATTAACTTGTAATGATCAAGCAAAACCCCATGTTATCGTGAATCTAATGCAGAACCATGGGGCAATCGATTCTGAGAAACACAGGGTCACGCGGCTCGAATTTTATATACTTGTTTACCATGCAGAAATCAATCGGAGCAATCCTTCACCTTGCCTGCCAAAACCCACGGCGAGCAAATGACGGCAACACGGAGAGCCGGAGGCTCCTGTGAATGCTGGGGCCTGGTCCCTCGGCGACGCCGCAAAAACTCCGCACACGCCCCGCTTGGTTCGAGCGTGCCACCTGACCTATACCTGGTCGAAGTTGAAGGATTGCTCGATTGATTTCCTGCATGGTAAACAAGTATACATAAAATTCGAGCCGTGACCGCTCCTGTTTCTCAGAATCGGCTCCTAGAGCCGATTGCCCCATGGTTCTGCATTAGATTCACGATAACATGGGTTTTGCTTGATCATTGACAAGTTAAATGTTTTTCACCACGCGTGAACGTCCTACACGTAATTGAGCCCGGTACGCATAAAAGATGAAGAATATTAACCCTAGAGGAGGCCTAATAACCAACGTAAAGTCAATTACGAACAACTCCTCTAGAACGAATAAGCCACGCCCTATGTACTACTTGGATCGTTCAACCCGTTTGTAAGGCCTGATTACGTAGATATTAAACTAAACCTTGGTAAGCAAGGCACAACTATAAC
Source organism: Avena longiglumis (assembly GCA_030063025.1). NCBI lineage: Eukaryota > Viridiplantae > Streptophyta > Magnoliopsida > Poales > Poaceae > Avena > Avena longiglumis. The sequence continues at coordinate 154,597,842 of CP125978.1, forward strand.
AGATCGAATCGAATAAATAAAGATCAAAAGATGCTACCCTTACACTTTGGGAAAAGGTGCAAGGGTAGCGAGATAACTAGAGGTAGCATAACTTCAACGATAATAATGAAAAGCACCGATGCTAGCCTCAAACAATCTATGATAATGGTATTACTCGCCATCAACAACGCCAAGACGAGTAAAACCAGGTAACGATAGATATCGCCTAGATCGCAAGATGCGATCTAGGCAGCATGGCACTTACCCGAAAGAAACCCTAGAAACAAGGGGTGGCGATGCGCCGAGATTGTGTTTGTTGTGAACGTGGTTGTCCTCCTTTTTCGATAACCTTAGGTACATATTTATAGTCCGGAGACTCTCTACTTTTGGAATAACTCTACAACTCTATCTTTACCTAAACTGAAACGGAACCTAAACTGAAACGAAACCTACTATGATACAAGATACACGGGCAATTTAGCCCAAATCCACGTACTAGGCCGATCCAACAACACGTTGAATATACACATCTTCCAAGCCCATCTTGATCACGGCCCATCTCCTTTGTTGGCCAAAATATGGCGATCAAGCTGATCAAGAGAAAAGTCGATGAGCACCCAAGGCGTTGGCACGAGGTTTTGTCAGAGGCGTTATGGGCTTATCGCATGTCATGCCATGGAGCAATAAAAACCTCACCATACCATCTAGTATATGGACAAGAAGCCGTCCTACCCTGGGAAATTACGGCTGGATCGAGACGCGTCACTTTTCAGGACGATCTAACGACTGAAGAATACGCAACCCTGATGAGTGACAGTGTGGAGGATTTAACCGAGCTCAGGCTATGGTCACTGGAGAAAATCAAAGAGAACAAGGCCAAAGTAGCTCGTGCATACAACAAGAAAGTGAAGCCAAAGGAGTTCCACGTTGGTGATCTGGTATGGGAAGCTGTGTTGCCCTTGGGGACTAAGGATGCAACATATGGTAAATGGTATCCAAATTGGCACGGGCCGTACAGGGTCGACCAAGTTTTAAGAGGAAACGCGTACATGCTTGAGGAGCTGGACGGCGTGAAATTCCCAGTGGCGGTCAACGGTCAACATCTCAAGAAATATTTCCCAAGCATGTGGGATGTTGGACAATAAAACTGGAGGGGCCGATACATGAAATCGGCTAAGTAAAGGCACGAGAGACGATGGACAGTAGAAATGTGGGGGCCGATGTTGAAATCGGCCGAAAAGAAAAAAAAATGTGGGGGCTTGTTGCCTGCCAAAACCCACCGGCGAGCAGCGACGGGCAACACGGAGAGCCGGGAGGCTCCCAGGACTGCTGGTGGGCCCTGGTCCCTCGGGCGACGGCCGCAAAAACTCGCACACGCCCGCTTGGTTCGAGATGCCACTGACCTATACCGGTCGAAGGTGAAGGATTGCTCTGATTGATTTCCTGCATGGTAAACAAGTATACGTAAAATTCGAGCCGTGACCGGCTCCCAGGTTTCCCTATAAATCGGCTCCTAGAGCCGATTGCCCCATGGTTCTGCATTAGATTCACGATAACATGGGGTTTTGCTTGATCATTACAAGTTAAATCGATCTGCGACAGTTTAATGTTTTCACCACGTAACTGGAACGTCCTACGCGTAATTGAGCCTGGTACGTACAAAAGATGAAGAATATTAACCCTAGAGGAGGCCTAATAACCAACGTAAAGTCAATTACCGGAACAACTCCTCTAGAACGAATAAGCCGCCCTATGTACTCTTTGGATCGTTCAACCCGTTTGTAAGGCCTGATTACGTAGATATTAAACTAAACCTTGGTAAACAAGGCACAACTATAACAGATCGAATCGACTAAATAAAGATCAAGCAAGATGCTACCCTTACACTTTGGGAAAAGGTGCAAGGGTAGCGAGATAACTAGAGGTAGCATAACTTCAACGATAATAATGAAAAGCACCGATGCTAGCCTCAAACAATCTATGATAATGGTATTACTCGCCATCAACAATGCTTCAGTACGAGTAAAACCAGGTAACGCATAAGTAGATACTGCCTAGATCGCAAGATGCGATCTAGGCAGCATGGCACTTACCCGAAAGAAACCCTAGAACAAGGGGTGGCGATGCGCCGAGATTGTGTTTGTTGTGAACGTGGTTGTCCTCCTTTTTCGATAACCTTAGGTACATATTTATAGTCCGGAGACTCTCTACTTTTGGAATAACTCTACAACTCTATCTTTACCTAAACTGAAACGGAACCTAAACTGAAACGAAACCTACTATGATACAAGATACACGGGCAATTTAGCCCAAATCCACGTACTAGGCCGATCCAACAACACGTTGAATATACACATCTTCCAAGACCATCTTGATCACGGCCCATCTCCTTTGTTGGCCAAAATATGGCGATAACACATGCCCCCCTGGTTTTGGCAATGATAATTCCAAAACCACTCTGTGTTTTTTTCCTCTTCTCCTCTCTCTTTTTTTTTGTATCGGGCTGCCGTGTAACGCGTGGCGTAATCGTCACGCTACCCCTTCATCATGATGCCCTGTCTTCTCAACTCCTGCGCGGTGTATGATTTGACGATTTTGGCAGTGCAATCTGGGAAACCGCTATGGTATTGAACCGTCCCTCCACTATTCCCCTTATTTAAATCATCCTGAACAGTTCGCAGTCCCCATCTTCCTCCAGTTGCCAGAAAACCCTCCTTCCTCCGCCGAAAAACCCTCTTTCTTGCCATGGCCTCCTCTGCTTCCTCCGGCGTGTCTTCCCACGCCTCCAACTCGATGAGCGACCGAGAGCCGACGCTAGAACACCCGTCCACGGCAAGATAAGATTTTGCCCCACGATGGTGGGACGAAGGGATCGATTTTCGCCGTCTGGTCGAGGACGACGCCCATGACCGACGGTGAAGAGAGCCAGTTCCTCATTGATGGGGAACCGGAGGCGAAGAGCGATGACGACGCTCGTCGGGACGCCGAGTCCTCCGACGAGGAGGAAGAATCGAGGAAGACACCTCCTCCGACGAGTACCCGCCGAAGCGCTACCGGTCCAGCGAGGACACCGAAGATGACGACGAAGACGAAGAGGCCCCCGCTGGTTTCTTCAGCAGCAGCAGCGAAGACGACGCCGGCAGCCAAGATGAAACAAGAGGACGGGCGGCGACGACGGCGACGATCTCGCCTTTAGATTAGGAACCAAGAGCAACAGTAGTAGTAGGCTCCCTTTTGTAATCAATCGTCCTGTAAGCAATCATCTTTTGAATGAATGAAAATCTATTCCCCGAAGATTGCGTTGTCCGCCCCTGATCTTGCCGATAGCCATGATAAGTCGATGTCCTAGAAGTCGATGACGCTGTATCGGCTTTCAACATACTGCACGCATACAGTCAAACAAGTCAAATCGCAAAGAGCCGATGACTACCCATCGGCTTCTCCCAAAAAACGCTAACAGGGTCAGAACTTGGTCGCATCTTTAGGCACATTAAAACGGCCACTTCTTGGTTTCAAACGGTGACCTGCGACCTTCCTCAAAACGGGCGACCCAAATCTCCAATTGTCCATCGAAAAACGTGCCCCGAACCCACAACTAGTGACAAGCAAGGATGAAGATGACGATGACGCCCTCCACGCCATCGAAGCATTTCTTCAGTAGCCTGTATGTGCGAACTGGCACCTATTTGTAACATGTGTGAACCCCTAGAGTCGATGACCGTGCATCGGCTATATATATATATTTTTTTTTTCTTTTCGGCCGATTTCAACATCGGCCCCCACATTTCTACTGTCCATCGTCTCTCGTGCCTTTACTTAGCCGATTTCATGTATCGGCCCCTCCAGTTTTACTGTCCAACATCCCACATGCTTGGGAAATATTTCTTGAGATGTTGACCGTTGAACGCCACTGGGAATTTCACGCCGTCCAGCTCCTCAAGCATGTACGCGTTTCCTCTTAAAACTTGGTCGACCAATACGCCCGTGCCAATTTGGATACCATTTACCATATGTTGCATCCTTAGTCCCCAAGGGCAACACAGCTTCCCATACCAAATCACCAACGTGGAACTCCTTTGGCTTCACTTTCTTGTTGTATGCACGAGCTACTTTGGCCTTGTTCTCTTTGATTTTTTCCAGTGACCATAGCCTGAGCTCGGTTAAATCCTCCACACTGTCACTCATCAGGGTTGCGTATTCTTCAGTCGTTAGATTGTCCTGAAAAGTGACGCGTCTCGATCCAGCCGTAATTTCCTGGTAGGACGCTTCTTGTCCATATACTAGATGGTATGGTGAGGTTTTTATTGCTCCATGGCATGACATGCGATAAGCCCATAACGCCTCGACAAAACCTCGTACAACGCCTTGGGTGCTCATCGACTTTTCTCTTGATCAGCTTGATGAGGCTCGTTGACGCTTACTTGCCCGCTTGCTTGAGCATAGTATGGAGATGATCTAATCAGCTTGATCCCCATGTCCTCGCAGAACTTTCTAAACTCCTGAGAAATAAAGACCGAACCTCCATCGGTCGTGATAGTTTGGGGAATCCCGAATCTATGGATGACATGTTCTTTCACAAAATTGATAACATCCTTCGAGTTTACTGACTTCATCGGGACAGCCTCCACCCATTTAGTGAAGTAGTCAGTGATGGCCAGAATCCACATGTGGCCTTTGCTTGATGGAGGATTGATTTTGCCGATCATGTCCATGCCCCAACCTCGGAATGGCCAAGGCTTGATGATGGGGTTCATTGCTGACGCGGGTACCATCTGGATTTTTCCAAATTTCGACATGCTTGACACCCTTTGTAGTAGTTGAAACAGTCCTCAAGCATGGTGGGCCAATAAAACCGATCGCTGATCAACCATTTCATCTTATGAGCCGATTGGTGAGTTCCACAGCGCCTTCGTACCTCGTGTAGGAGCCGATTGGCCTCGGCCCCTGCATTTGAGCAATAGCCCTTCCAGTCCTCAGAAACATGTCATCCCCAATAAGCACGTACTTCATGGCTTTGTACCTTATCCGTTTAGGCCCTTGAGCCGAATCCTTCAAGTAATTGAAGATATCGGCTCTCCAAATCTGCTTCTAGGAATCAGACTGAACGTCGGCTCCTTCTCCCACGGCCTTGTCGCCGGAAGCCATCTGCGCAAGATCATTTTCCATTGTATTCTGCGATCGTGGGATCCAAGTGAAGTTTATGTACCGGAATTGCGCCATCAGCTCAAGGCAGCCATAATGGGAAGAGGGACTCGCTCGCACTTGTAGTCCTCCGTGAGCTGGGAAATCACCAACTTGAGTCTCCAAAATTTCCACGCTCGCTCCCGGCCGAGGAGTAACTCCATCCCCATGACGTCGCACTCGCCACATTGTTGGTGCGAGAGGTAGACAATCGATGGAGAAGGAAAATGTTGCCCCGGCGACGAGTAAAATGCCGATGCCGCAGCCATCGTCACAAACTGATCCGTCAAAAACATAGCCCACGCTCTTATGGACAAGCTGCTATGTTAGTGTTGATCCTTTCAGATAAGATCGCCGCCGTCCCTTAATCGCTGCTGGTTGATACCGGATGTCAAACTCGATAATGCAAACATCCATTTTCCCGCCGGCCTTTTAACATAGGAGCCGACATGTGCTTTATGACGTCGACGGTATATATGATGATGATCTCTGCTGATAGCAAAATGTGGCGCAACTTGGTGCAGGTGAAAAACAGGCAGAGGCACAACTTATCGATATCAGGGTACCTTGTCTCTGCGTCCAGCATCCTTCTGCTTATGTAAAAGACGACTCGCTCCAGCCCATCATAAACTTGCACCACTACCGAGGCGATGGACGTGTCAGCTACTGACAAGTAAATGTAGAACGGCCTGTCAGGCTGCGGCGGAACTAACACTGGCGGCTTTGTCAGATATTCTTTGATCTCGTCGAAGGCTCGTTGTTGTTCTGCCCCCCAGCGGAATTCCTCGTCAGATTTGATTTTTACTAGTCCCATGAACGGCTCTATTCTTCCTGACAGATTGGAGATGAATCTTCTGACGAAGTTGATCTTGCCGATGAGGGACTGCAGTTCTTTCTTTGTAGTAGGTGGCTTCATTGTTCGTGACCGCCTCGACTTTTCAGCCGATCTCAATTCCGCTCATGGACCAAAACCCAAGAACTGACCGTCACACCCGAAGGCACACTTCTTTGATTCATCCGTAGGCGAATTTTCTTGTTCGGTCCAGGACGCGTTGCAGATCGTCCAGGTGTCCGTGTGCTGAGGCAGACTTGACCACCACGTCATCGATGTAGATTTCCACCAGCTTGCTGATCAGATCATGAAAAATATAATTCATGGCTCTTTGGTACGTAGCGCCGGCATTCTTCAGTCCAAACGTCATGACTACATACTCGAACAACCCCAGAACCGGGACTCGAACGTAGTCTTGTGTATGTCTTCGGAGCCATAAAAATTTGGTTGTAACCGCATTGCCATCCATGAAGCTCAAGATCTTATGACCAGCCGCTGCATTGATTAATGTTTCTGCCACCGGCATCGGATACTCATCCTTTGGAGTAGCTCTGTTGAGATCCCGAAAATCTATGGCAACACGCCATCGGCCATCCTTCTTCTCTACAGTGCGATACTAGAAATCCACTCAAAGATACCGCATGGCACGATCAACTTGGTCATCAACATTTTCTCGACCTCTTTCTTGACTTCTTCGAATTTCGCCTTCATTTGTCGTGCTTTCGCTGAAATGGCGAAATCCTTTTTTGAGCGGAGTCGATGCTCGATGATGCTCTGTCTAACCAGCATCTCTGTGTAGTCCCAGCGGCAATCTGGATATTGTTTTAACAGGCTATCATCGGGCCGCAGACTCGGATCTAACTTCTGGCGATAAATGTTGGTCGTGGCTTATCCCCGGGACCAATGTCGATCTCTTCTAGCTCATCGGATGTGAACCCGTACCCTAGCTTCCCGTCACTGTCAAATCGATGCTAAACACAGGCAAAGCGGTAGGTGAGGATAACAAAAATAATTTGGGCGATCGCTGAATCGCCCCTTTTGCTTGTATTAGTCAAGGACGGTTTACACCTTATTGTTTTACTGATGGCGAGCATCTCTGCCTTACGACTACATGAGCCGCTTGTCGTATGATCGCTGCTTTTTATTTTTTGTGGCCGATCGCAGGGATCGGCCGTACCACAGATGATCGTGGGCTTTTCTACTCTATAAGGCCAGTGGATAAGACCAGCCTCACCCCGTTTTTTGTAGCCTCAATACGCTCGCAGCCGTCTAGAATGATTCCAGAGATCGGCTCTTGGTCTTCTGCTTCCCAGACGTTCATGCCAGCTATGGAGATTTCGATAGAATCGTCTGCGTGGATGACTTCCACTTCATCGCCATCCCACTGTATTAGGCATTGGTGCATTGTGGACGGAATGCAGCAATTAGCGTGAATCCAATCCCTTCCTAGCAAGACAGTGTAAGTGCTTTTGCTGTCCACGACGCAAAATGACGTGGGTACGGTTTTCCTGCCCACTGTCAGGTCCACGTTCAGTACGCCTTGCGTTCCCGAAGACTGACCGTTGAAGTCGCTTAACGTGACGTTGGTTTTGATCAGATCTGCGGGAGCGTCCCAAACGTCGTAGCATGGAGTACGGCATGATATTGATGCCGCCCGGTGTCCACCAACATCTTGCCGACAGGTTGCCCATTGATGTAACCTCGCAGCAGGCCTTCGATGTTTGTAACCCTTCTCACGTGGCTTCTCAAAGATAACCGCCGTGGACCGCAGTCAAACTGTGCCCTTTGGTAGCTCATCGGTTCTGGCGCGAATTCGCGGTGTCTGAACACCATGTTTGTGCCAGCCGATGTCTTTGCATCGGCTTTTACGGTTTTGGGGCGCCACTCTTTCCTCGTCGGCGGTCTTCCGTTTCAAAGTCTGCCTCACTTTGACGGCGATCAGCCGTGCTTTCTTCAAAGCGGAGATATCGCGCTTCACTTCCTCTAAGTTACGCAACCGCTGCACTCTACGCTCGGGTGTATGAAGTCCGTCGTCGGGACACCACCTTGACGGTGATACATGTCTTTGTCTTTGTCATTCTTTGGCTTCTCGAGGTCCTCGCTTCGAGCGGATTCCTGTGACGGCCTGGGTGGAAGAGGCCCTAGACGTTTGAACACCGACTGGCCTCGTGTCTTCCTTCGCTGACCGCATTCCGGCAGTTGTCGATGAGGCAATCGGCTCATCCTCGCCCCAGCGGTGCTTGAAGAAAGGACAATCCCAATGTTTGTCTGCCTTCCTTTTCTTTTGACGGTCCCCTAGCAAGGTGCTCATATCTTTCGTCGTCTCAGCCACGGCGACGTTGGTCATCTTGGCGCTCATACTTGTTAAGGAGATGCGGAATGTGGCTTCGATATCGCACTCTCCTCACTTGTTCCTCTGTTATACCGTCATTGTGGCTGGGCCGGTCGCATGGACTAGCCTCCTTTCTTTCCTTGCCCGAGGCGGACACCTCCACCTTGTATGTCATGGTGGTACCCAGACCGCCATATTAACGCCGAACGAAATCCAGCTTACGCCATGAGCGACCGAGTTCTACCATGTTGACGGGAAATGGGTTTGTGTCCACTTTCATGGCGAATCGCCCAAGGATCGACGGCCTTGTTCTATCGCCATTTGGATTTGGCGGTAAGCTCTTTGCACTCATTGGTGGTGTGGGTGAACGAATGATGCCACTTGCGGTATGGTCTCCCGTTCATTTCGAGCCAGAGGGATTTTGTGGCCTTCGGGTAACCTCAGCTGCTTCTCCTTCAGCAGCAAATCGAATATCTGCTCGGCTTTGCTCACATAGAAGTCGAACCCTTTCGCAGGACCTTGCTGTTTCACCCACTTACAGGCCACAGGATCTTCCCCCCCGAGCCCATTCAGCCACGGCCACCTCCTGGTCTTGTGCAGGATCACCTTCTTCTGTATCGACCAGGCCTATCGGACGTTTGAATTTGTCTTGGTACAACTCAGGGTGGCGCTGTTCATACATCATCAGTTTCTGGGCCATGTGCGCCAATGAGTTGTACTCACTTGGAAAGCCAGATCCTTGATGGGTGCTGAGAGACCCAACACTGCCAGTTCGACCGCTTCCTTCTCAGTTAAACGAGCCGAGTAACATTGGTTCTTGACGGTCCCGGCGCCGGATGTATTCGACTCGATTTCTCGCCGCACTGCGCCAGTGCGCAATGCCAGCCTCGGTAGCCTCGAATGGTACCGGATGTGGAACTGCTCTTCCGGTTTCCGGTATGAATTGAATCGGTGGCGGTGAGGTGTACCACCCAAAGGCTGGTCTGTCGGAGATTGCGCAAAAATCTTACGCGATCCGATCCGATGTCAAATCATGCCTAGTTGTGCGGTATCGCTTATGTGCTCGATCGAGCTTGACCTTCCGACCCGCTAAACCTTGAGAACTCGGGAGCTTATACTTGGGTGGCGGCGGAATCAGGTCAAACTTCGTTGGGGTACGGCTTTGAATAGCCGATTGTCCTTCTTCGCATGAAGTAACTGTCCTCGTGATGGTACCGATTTGCTCCACTGTTTGAGCTGTAGGGGCTAGATTCTCATGACTTGTTCCATGGCATACTTAGCTAGCCACGCTTGTCGGCGTCCATCCTGACATCGCTGCTCCAACACGCCGCCTCAAGATCCTTCCTAGGAACTCCTGCGGTTGCGATCTGTTTGTGCGTGTCGTTATTGCAGTCCGCACGTAGGCGCATATATATCCGTGGGATCTCCTTAGGTGGCTCAAACAGGAATTGAACGCCTGGTCGCCTCCAGCCTTGTAGACGACGTAGCCGCTGCTCTGGCGAGTACGCAAGCGCTGAACGGCGGTGGGCTCGGTCTAGAGCAGTCTTTCTCCCTGGTGAGTCCCTAAAGCAGGCCCCGACGGAGAGTACTGATGTTTCATGATCTCCTGAACTACGCGAACCGCGACCCGCTCGAAAGCGTTCACCAGGCTCTCAGAATGGCGGTGCAGAGAATGAGCCACCATGTAGTTGACTTCCTGCCGTAGAGCTCTGGTGCGCTCCTCCGAAGGAACAGACAGATCCACCTCATCCAGAGCACCCTCGGGGGAGAACCCCCTCCACCTGATGCCATGCTTACGGGTCCTCTCAAAAGAGCCGATGAGGTCTTCTTCGAAGAGAGCCTTGATCTCGTCATACTTGGCCTTGTGCTCGTCAGGTAGATCGTCGTAAGTGACTGGTCTGTTCTCCATCGCAGCGTCGGATGTTGATGTAGACGTTGTTGAATGTCCCACCGGGCGTGCCAGAATGTGTTGCCTGCCAAAACCCACCGGCGAGCAGCGACGGGCAACACGGAGAGCCGGGAGGCTCCCAGGACTGCTGGTGGGCCCTGGTCCCTCGGGCGACGGCCCGCAAAAACTCCGGCACACGTCCTGGCTTGGTTCGAGATGCCACCTGACCTATACCTGGTCGAAGGTGAAGGATTGCTCCGATTGATTTCTGCATGGTAAACAAGTATCGTAAAATTCGAGCCGTGACGGCTCCTGTGTTTCTCAGAATCGGCTCCTAGAGCCGATTGCCCCATGGTTCTGCATTAGATTCACGATAACATGGGGTTTTGCTTGATCATTACAAGTTAAATCGATCTACGACAGTTTAATGTTTTCACCACGTAACTGGAACGTCCCACGCGTAATTGAGCCTGGTACGTACAAAAGATGAAGAATATTAACCCTAGAGGAGGCCTAATAACCAACGTAAAGTCAATTACCGGAACAACTCCTCTAGAACGAATAAGCCACGTCCCTATGTACTACTGGATCGTTCAACCCGTTTGTAAGGCCTGATTACGTAGATATTAAACTAAACCTTGGTAAACAAGGCACAACTATAACAGATCGAATCGACTAAATAAAGATCAAGCAAGATGCTACCCTTACACTTTGGGAAAAGGTGCAAGGGTAGCGAGATAACTAGAGGTAGCATAACTTCAACGATAATAATGAAAAGCACCGATGCTAGCCTCAAACAATCTATGATAATGGTATTACTCGCCATCAACAACGCTTCAGTACGAGTAAAACCAGGTAACGCATAAGTAGATACTGCCTAGATCGCAAGATGCGATCTAGGCAGCATGGCACTTACCCGAAAGAAACCCTAGAAACAAGGGGTGGCGATGCGCCGAGATTGTGTTGTTGTGAACGTGGTTGTCCTCCTTTTTCGATAACCTTAGGTACATATTTATAGTCCGGAGACTCTCTACTTTTGGAATAACTCTACAACTCTATCTTTACCTAAACTGAAACGGAACCTAAACTGAAACGAAACCTACTATGATACAAGATACACGGGCAATTTAGCCCAAATCCACGTACTAGGCCGATCCAACAACACGTTGAATATACACATCTTCCAAGCCCATCTTGATCACGGCCCATCTCCTTTGTTGGCCAAAATATGGCGATAACAGGGCTATAGTATAAATTTTTAACTCGGATATATGCATAGTTTCTCTTTAAGCATATAGTTGGAACTAATTCAGCTACAACTAGAAGCTTGGGGGCTATAGTATCGAAATTTATAAAACACTGCGTATGCTACTCTTAAAGCATCTAGTCGGAATATCATTCAAATTACATGTTTGGGGGCTACAATGAGAAGTTTTCTAACTTAGTCACTCTTAGAGCATTCAGATGCAAAGACCTATGGTTTTCCGTCTAAATCCTCGGGGGCTACAGTGGGATACTCATATGAAATGCAAAAGGCAAATAAAACTTACAAGTGCAATGATCTTGAGGATGGTAGCACTCTCGACCAGCAGCTTGCCAAAGGATACACTGTTTCCTTGCAAGATCTCTGCTTGACGGAGGATCTCCTCGAGACCGCACGTTGGAGATGTCGGCGCCGCACCAGGAACCAGAGCAGTGCTACCCGGTGTAAGTGCCGGATAGACTATCTTTGGGAACTCTATGACTTTCTGGGGGGGCGAGGACGCCGCCTTCGACAGAGGTACCACCCTCCACCACCGCCTTACCGCTATCCATGGCATCCTTAGCCGGAGTTTCAGCCATTTGGTGTGCGTCACTCTCTTGTGTCGCCTGCTCGCCGACAACAGCAAGATCGGTAGAGGCACCTGAATCCACTTCCATGGCGGAAGGACCAGCTGTTTCCTTGGTTTGAGAGCTTTTCGGAGTGGATGAAGGCTTGACGATGGGAGTGACAGGGGCGATGGTGGGAGATGCGTTGCGATGCAGCATATCCTTGATGGTTCTAGAAGCCCCCGAAGTTTTGGAGGTCTTCTTCAAGCTGGTCGTCGCTTTCTTCCTGAAACATGCACAATGCATAAGTACGGGAATAAGACAGACAAATGGACAATGTCGGAGAGAAAGAATCTTACACAAGTGGGGGTGCTTTAGCAAAAGGGATCCTGGTAACCTTTCTTTTCTCCGCCTCCAGGGCGGTGGTAGTCTTCTTGGAGGCTCCACCCTTCGTCTTCTTCTTCTTGCCTCCATCGTCAGCGTCAGAGGTGGATCTCTTCCTCTTTCGCGCCAACAGAGCATATTCGTCGGACAAGACGGTGACTTCCTTCTTCTTTGGATCATAGATTTGAGGAGCCATGTTGTCCTCATCTATGTTGCTAAGCTGTTAAAGTGAAGAACTACCGTGTTGGATGAGGTGATAATAGCTAGACAGAAGAACTGGAGTATATGTCATACACGGAAAATAAGCAGTTACCTTTGGGCACTTGCCCTCGACAAACATGTCATAGGTGATGGCGAAGCCACTCTTCTTGTCCTTCACCTTGACGATATCCTTGAGGCGAAGCTTGACAGAGTCGCTCGAGAAATTGTCCACGGAGATGCGGAGGCTATCCTTTCTATCGTTGGAATACTCGTGCATCAGCTTCAAGCGGTGCTGCAGAGGCTGGATTCGCCTGATGAACCAACACATGGCTAGGTCCAACCCGGTAAAACCCGTATCTACGAACCACTCTATCCACCTTATTGCGCAGGGAGCATCGATGTCTGAGGGAAGGGAGGCCTAGGATCTCCATGTCGGGGCTTCGGCGGCGGCTCCATCGACGAAGTCCGGGTACGTTACTTCTCGATTAGCCAGAGGGATATCTGGGCCGTAGAAGTGAGTATGCTGCCACTTTTTGCAGGACTCGTGGCCGACGATGTCGAGGAACCGCCGGCCAGGTCGGATCTTGAAGCTAATGGTGCCACAATTTCTAAGTTCGTCCTTGCTGGCCCCGGCTTCGCGCTTGATGGTGAAGAAATAGACAAAGAGATCTAGCCTAGGCCTAATCCCTAAGTAAACCTCGCAAAGCTCCGCGTAATTGCTAAGCACTAGGATACTATTGGGAGAGAGGTTTTGGGGCTATACTCAGTAATGATTGAGGATAGCGAGGAAGAAATTAGAGATGGGCAGGGAGACGCCGCGTACCAACTGTGATTTGAGGTACACCTTTTCTCCGTCTTGGGGAGAAGGTGTAACCTCGTCGTCCGGCGCCGCCCGCCAAGCGAGCCCCTCCGTCGCGGGAAGGTAGCCTTTGACGATCAACTCTTTGATGTCGCGGTCCGTGATGTCCGAACCGCGCCAGTCGCCTTTGTGGGAGTCGTTCTCCTTGTCCAGCAGCTCTAGCACCGTTGGATTATGGTCGCCGCCGGTGGCCTCGACCACCGCGGACTTGGGGATGACCAGGCCCTCTGGGGGCACGACGACAGAGCTCGCCGGCTTCGCCGCGGCTTTGCCCGACGCCGCCATAGATGGGGAGGAGCTGCTGCTAGCCATTGGGCGTGTTTGGAGGTGACTGGCGAGATTGGGAGTTAGGGTTTTTTGCACGTTGCGTGGAAATCTCGAGGAGACGCTCGCTGGAGGAAGAAGAAGATGCAGGGGAGAATGAGGTGAAAAAGTAAATTTTCCACCGCAGTTATTATTTATGGTCTCCGGCATCAAGATTCGTGCATCTTGATCGAATGGTTGTCGCGTAGACGACGTGTGCGGGGACGTGCGCGGAAATTTCTCCACGTACCAACCATCGCCGCCAACGGTTCGTATCGCTCGCGCAGGAAAAGTGGACATGATTGCGTTCTCTGCATGTGTGAGTTACGAGGCGGTGCTGACCTATGTCTACGTCGCCCAAGCTGTCATAGGCAGGTGAACCATCACATCAGAATATTCTGGCATGGACGAATCCAGTCTAGCTACAGAAGAGTATGATGAAAGATTCAGCATTTCTCCGACTTACTGATCGAAGACGGAGAAAACCCTGCAGGGTTCTTTGGGAGGACTACAAGATATTGCTTGATGATTTGTCGACATCCATTTAGACGGAGCATTCAACGTGAAGAGGCAATACGGCGCAAGATCTCGGAGTTCTCTGGGGGCTACTATTGGGGATATGCTATATGGGTATCCTCATAGCATGTCTCCTATCTGGATAACCTGGGTGGCCCACAGTTGGTAGAACGGCCTATGGCCTGCTGGGCGGTCCAGTTAGATGGATCCAGAAGGGAGGCCCATGCCGGATAAAGGAAGGCTACGGTGGAGTCACCAGCATACCCGGAGCCTTGGAGTACAATACACACTAGACTAGTAATAGACGGTGTAGGACTCTGTGACCTGTTCGGCTAGGACTTTTCCCTGTAACCCTAGGACCTGGCGACTATATAAGTCGGGCCTATGGGAGCCTTTAGGGTAGATAACTTCAGACAATCTAGTGTCGACTACGCGCACCTCGCACGGCGAACCTATCTCTATAACTCGGCGTATTTCCATTATAGTGATTTATAGCAGGAGTAGGATTCCGCCACCGTCGTGGGATCTGAACCTGAGTAAGATGTGTTACCTCGTACCCTTCAACCGTCCGCCTTCCCCCACGTCTCTAAACACGCACTGTGAGGACCCCTCCATGGCGTACTCGTCGGCAATACCATGACAATATCTCTCTCAAGTAGAGAGGGGCAAATCCCATCTTGATTGACCATGTCTTGCAGCATGCTTCAGGACAAACCCGAAAGCTACCTTTATAACTACCCAGTTACGGAGTAGCGTCTGATAGCCGCAAAGTAGGTTGAAGTACATGCGACAATCTCAGGTCTAAGGACAAAACGTACATGATGTGTAGAGAGAGCTGCAACTAATTGACAGTCTAAATTTGGGTCAGTCCAACCCCATGTTCATAACATGTGTCCACATCATTGGTTTGACATCTCCATGTCTATGACTTGCGAAACATAGTCATCAACCAATCGGTGTGCTAGTCCAATATTCACGGGTGTCCTCATATAAACTCCAACTAGGGACAACTATTAAATAACCATACAAGTAAAGAGTTTCACAAACAATTCACATAATTGCCAATCAATACAAGTTGCCTGATATGGATATTCAAGGAACATTACAACAATTCATGGATACATAAGAAATATAATCATCTCTATGATTGTCTCTAGGGCATATTTCCTTCACTTTGTACCAAAAATTGGTAATGTAACACTCTGAAAGAGTTTATAATACACCATTTTGGTATCCTTATGGCCCTCAAGATGATACCAATCGCAGTGGAATAACACAACTGATCGTTGGTGTTCCAAATTAGAGTTAAAATATGGCACCTTGATATCCTTTAGGACGCCATAAAAATGGATATCCTTCTCAAAGTGACAACCTAAAGTCATTACTCCACTATTTTGTTTTTTCTTTCCCTTCTCACGGTCAGCGGTGAGGAACCGAACACCGTCCACAATACAAGCTGAATATGTTCTTACTCAGAAGTCTGGGCCACACGCCAATGCAAAAAGCTCTTCATCCACAGCTTATGGATTCTCCTGTCTCTTTTTTATGACATGTATGTATCGTAGCAGAAAAACAATATGGTAAAATCATGCATTAAAATGCTATATATGAAGGAGAGGGATAAATGCAAAAGGAAACTAACATGGTCCTTGAACCATCTTTGAAATCCCCACTCAAGCCTTCTTTCCACATTGGGCATCCCATCGTTCACCAGCTATTCTCGGCAAAGACTGCAATCCAGAGAGTAAGTCGGAATTAAAATCTTTACGTGTATGGCAATTTTGAATTCATAAGTATGGAAGATCAGAACATACATGATATATGGCTTAACCGCATCGCAGTTGTTTAGGACATACCAAGTCATCTTGGTTAGATTCCTTTTGAGGATCAAATCAGTATCATTGCTTCCTCCATAGAAAGTGACATGGCTTCCTCCAATCAAATTCACACCATGGACAAACACATCACAAGATGATTCATGCTGGTCACCTACATTTCTCGCTGGCCAATTGAATCTTGTGACAATATCATCGAGGTATATAGAGAAAAAAGTAACGACTCAGTAGCAATGTAGGCCTTACCACTGAACCTTCTGGATGTGACATGTTCCTGACATATCTCTTGAGAGTACACAACAACCTCTCTATTGGATACATCCACCCATAGTTCATAGGGCCTTAAAGCATCGCCTCTTCAGGTAAATGCATAGACAAGTGGACCATCACATCAAAGAATGCCGGTGGGAAGATGTGTTCAAGTTTTTCATCTTTGAGCCTTTCCAACACCGACAATTTTAATTTTTTACTACACAATTGCTTAAAAAATCTTTCCAAATCTCCATGTGTTGTGTAAATATTGGGATGCAAATATCCTCGCATGCCAGCAGCCAATATTCCCCTCAATAGGATGTGGCAATCATGGGTTTTAAGTCCCCTGATCCTGCGTGTAGGAACGCTGAAACATTTCCCCATGTTTGAACAAAACCCATCAGGAAAAGTGCAGTCCCACAGATATTGACAGAAACCCGTCTTCTACTCCTTATTCAGGTAATAAGGTGCATATGGACAGAGAAGGTCCTTCTCTGGTTCCACATGTAGATCTCGTCTAATGCCTAGGGCTTCACAATCATACCTAGACTTCAAGGTGTCCTTATTCTTCCCATCAAGTTCAAATAGTGCGCTAACCAAGTTGTCGCAGATTTTTTTCTTGATGTGCATCACTTCGAGATTGTGCCGAAGTTTCAACGATGCCCAGTAAGGCAAGTCCCAGAAACCATGTCGTCGGTTCCATATCGGTGAGGGATCTGTCCGCTTCCTCTTTTTGCTCCCAGGATCACCTCCAACTCCTAGTTTAAGATGCCTAACCTTCTCCAGCTCAGCTTGTAACTCAACTGTAGTAAATTTTCCTGGCCTCGAGTTGTCATCATGAATGCTAGAAAGCTCCGTATCTCACCGCAACTGGTGGCGCTTCGATAGGAAATGATGGTTCCCAATGTAGTATATTTTTTTATTTATGGATTTGGACAGAGGATTTGTGTCACAATGCAGGCATGCATGATATCATTTTGTTGTACACCCAGACATGGTGCTACAAGCTGGGTAGTCATGTGTACACCAAAGAACTACTGCATTAAGATCAAACATTCCGTTTTAAAATGCATCGTAAGAATGCACGCCCTTCCAAAGCTAATGCAAATCGTCCAATAGAGGCTCCATAAAGAGATTAAAGTCCTTTCCAGGACTTGATCTGCCAGGGATTAGAAGGCAAAGCATGTAGTTTGATGCATCCATACAATCCCATGGTGGAAGGTTGTATGGCATGGAAAATACAAGCCACATATTGTAGCTTGTGCTTATAGTTCCATAAGGATTGAAGCCATCTGTGGAAAGGTCAAGCCTTACGTTTTTAGGGTCATCTGAAAAGTCATGCCATGTTCTGTCAAAATCCTTCCATGCTTCACCATCAGCCGGATGACTAACTATACCAACTATGGACATTCTCTTTAACTTGTGCCATTGTATGTTCTCCACTATTTTCCTCGAAGAGAACAATCTCTTTAGCCATGGCACCAAAAGAAAATGACGCAAGACTTTAACAGCCGATGACTTTCTATCCGGATATTTACACCTTGAGGTGCCACACTTATCATAGTTTTCCAGCTTGGCATTTTTCTTCCAGAACATCATGCAGTTGTTTTTGCAAACGTGTATGCTGTCATAGGAAAGTCCAAGCTCCTTCAGATAAGTTTTTACTTCACAATATGATCTCGGCAGGGTATTAGGGTCCGGCAGTGCATCGGCAAATAGCTTCATCCAATCATCAAAAGCGGTGTTGGTGATCCGGTGATATGACTTGTGATAAAGGATCTTCACAACAAATTCAAATATGGAGTATTTATTTCCTGGATGAAGCTTTCTCTTTGCCTCTTCCAATAACTTTGCAAACAATTGTTCATGTTTACCATCAGTTTCGACATTAGCAGCAACCTGCTCTGCAATTGCTGCATCTCCAGCTTGCTTAAGGTCTTGCAATATTCCTGGAAGGTTGTCATCTCCATCATCATCACCTTCATCATCAGAATGCATATTGACATTGTCATCACCGGCGTAACCAACATTATTACTACCATTGTTTTGATTGGGTGGATCTTCAATAACTGCAACATCAAGTGGCTCTCCATGGTGTATCCACCGAGTATATGTTTGTGACATGCCATTAATGAGTAAGTGGTTATGAAGGCACCCTACATGTATTGTATTATGGTTCAGGCACTTACGGCAGGGGCATGGAACCTATGCATTCTTGCCATATCTCTCCTTGTCAAATCTAAGAAACTCCTCCATGCCATCATTGTAGGGACCAGTAAACTATCTTCCATGAACAATCCAACCCCTATCCATCTTTTATAAATTAAACAGACAAATCACACTTTCAGGACATGATAGTAATTTTTTAAAACAATATTCTTTACAATGAAAAATCCAACTCATATCCATGTGATGAACAATTAAAAAAATGAATATCATTTTCAGAACAGACTAGTCATTTTAGAACAATTTACTTTATCATGAAAAAATCTAACTCCTATCCATATGTTGGACAATCAAACAAACTAATCACATTTTCAGAATGTACTAATCATTTTTAGTACAATTTTCTTAACAATGAACAATCAAAGTAATATCCATGTGTTGAATAATATTTCGTATCATGAACAATTAGAAACTGGTTGATTTTTTTACCTTGGCAGACATAGAGACGAAGGACAAAAGGGGAGCACCGCCGACTTGAGCATGGAGATGGCGCACGAAAGGGGACGTAACGCATGGACGCATGCACGGAGACGTTGGCCGTAAGGAGAGTCTTGCGGGCCAGCCGTGGAGTGGCAGACGCAAACACGGATACGGTGAACTAACGAGAGCTTCAGCATCGTAGTGGGTTGTGCACCGGCAGAGACAGCGGTGCCCTAGCCGTCGCCGCTTGTGGTGGACCGTATTTTAGATCTGATTTCGAGATCTCCCGGTGGTGGGGGATTCAAGTGAGTGTTTAGGCCGCAAGGAGGTGAGTCTCACGAGTCAGCCATAGAAACATTTCATGTCCAGCTGACATGTGGGGTCCATCTCATGTGGACCCATAGTTCAGGGACCTCTAGGTCACTGGTTCGAGACCTACAAGCATCTACTTTATTGAATTCCTTTGGTCTTTATTTTGGCTCCATTTTGTCGAAGCCGAAGAGACATGTAGAGAGAGAGTGGACAAGATAGGTGCAACTCTTCTAGAGAGAGAGAGATACAGAGCATGTCCTATCGCTGCCTCCGGCGAGCTCTCCTTCGGCAGCAGGCGCGCGACTTATTCTCCATTCTTCCTTCGCTTGTAGGTGCGCGGCGGGCCCAATCTCACACGTTTTGTCTGCACGGATGCAGGGAAGCGGCAACATCCACGGGATGATGGCAGAGTAAGAGACGCAATCGGTCGTGGAATAACCGGCGGCGTGGATCGTCAACAGAGGTAAGAATACCCTTCACCAAAGTATGACCCGGCGGCGAGGATCTTCAGGAGCAGCCACTCGATGAATATGTAGGGTTTTAGGAGCAGCATAGCTTGATGAATATAGTACTAGTTCTTCATCGAATCCGTAAGGTTTTCAGGAGTAGCATATATAGTACTAGTTCTTCATCGAATCTGTAGAGTTTTCTCGACGATTGCTTCATCGAATCTCTTTAGTAAATCTAGTATCTGCAGATTTTATTGAATCTAGGATCTGCATATTTTGTTTGGGTTCAATTTTTGCAGATTTTTTTGTTGGTGCAATTTCTACTGAGATTTTGTTAATAACAATATTTAGTATATGTGTGCTGAAATACAGAGTAGTACAGTTTTCACATCATTCGTAACATATAAAATTATAGATTTTTGACACTGGTAGTAGTAGTGTTCATAAATGATACTAGATGAACAGACGAGCTTCGCCTCGCTGCGTACTTAGCGTTATCGCACAGCATGACTATTGTGGCACACTTCCGAGCGCTTTAATTTATGATATAGTCAGACGCAACGCTTTGCGGTCTCGGTGGCCGACGTTGAGGATAAATACGATTGCCCAGCTAGTTGCAATTAATAGTAATCAAATAAAAAATATTTTCAGCGAATTATTTCTCTTCAGTGCACAGGCTAACATTGCTTAATAATCATCGTTGCGTCATATGGATAAAAGATAGAGATGCCAAGTTTGGTTCCAAAAATCTATAAACTGTACAACCTAGCTCTAGTGATTAAGTTTCTTTTTTGGTATTGTGGTGAATTCCTATAGCCAATATGTTATGCGCATGTTCTTCACCTATTTGGTTAAGTCTGATAACTCCTTTTTATATGAACTAATAGATTTTATTGCTAAACAACATTTTACAGAGAGGATTCTGAACTGCTTATTGGTCATTTCGCGGTGTACAGAGTCTAGACTGTTGAGTTACACATGGACCTGAAATATACATATGAGTTTGATCAATCTAAGAGCTAATTTGGCGTGGTCCACCTTGAAGCTTTGATGCCTGGAGGTGGCATATTCTAGTGGCCCTAAAAGCAGCAACTTGCTGAGTATTGCTGCTAGCTGGGGAGCGATCTGCTAGTGTCCTAAAGTATCAACTGGGTCGTTGATTGCCATTGATGAAGCAAGAGTGTTAAGAGAGATAGGTTGTTGAGAACAGGAGAAATTAAGCAATTTTGGTCGCAAGACAAATCCCAGGAGCTTCGGCGTGAAGAGCAGATGGAGCAAGGTGACGTTTCCGAGATGAACATGTTGCTGTAGTGAGACATTCCTAGGTTTTGAATGAAGATGCCAACTCCAGGCGATGCATCTATTGTCCTTGCATAGGCTTCAACACATCATATCATCATACTATATATTAAGGCTCGCAGCCTTCGTGAGCTCTCGACGCTCCGGCCACTGTTCTGCGCGTGGATGAAGTGAGCGTTCAATTTTTGGTCCTCTATTTTGGATCCGATGGTTCGTATTTTATCGTGTACTATTTATTGTCTAAATTTGTCCAACATTGTGCCACTTAATATAGACGCAACGCAAATTTTCGGTAAAAAAAATCTTGCTCTAACCATTGTCCGACACTGTGCTCTCGACGCTACGGCCACTGTTCATCGAAAGGATAAATAGTGCGCGCGGATGAACAGGGAGCGTTCGGTTTTTGATACTACATATTAAGGCTCGCAGCCTTCGCGAGCTCTCGACGCTCCGGCCATTGTTCTGCACGTGGATGAACAGTGAGCGTTCAGTTTTTGGTCCTCTATTTTGGATCCGACGGTTCGTATTTTCTCGTGTACTATTTATTGTCTAAATTTTTCCAACACCGTGCCACTTAATATAGACGCAACGCAACTTTTTGGCAAAAAATTTCTTTCTCTAACCGTTATCCGACACTGTGCTCTCGACGCTCCGGCCACTGTTCATCGAACGGATGAATAGTGCACGCAGATGAAGAGGGAGCGTTCAGTTTTTGGTCCTCTATTTTCGATCTGATGACCCGTATTCAATCGTGTACTATTTATTGTCTAATTTTGTCCAACATTGTAACGTCCCAAAAATACCAAACTTAGATCATCAACCACTAATCATCAAGATTAGGGTTAACAAAAACTTTTCTAAATAAATTCATGAATGCATATATATGTGTATGCATGGATTTTTAATTTTTTTAAAAACCACCTTGTTTGTGTGATCCATTGCTTGTAAAATGTTTTTTAGGTGAAATAAACATCATCTAAAACATTTTCCACACTTTTCCTAAAGACAAGTAAATCAAAACACATATATGAAATGAATGGTCACTTTGACCAATTTAACTCCCATGCCTACTTTGGCTGTCTCAAACTTTCAGAACCTAACAGAAACTTTTCTGGATCTTTGCACCCCTTGAATGTACTCATAACAAGGTATCAAGGCCCACTTTGTGATCATCCAGAAACTTTCAAATGCATAGTTTAAATGACAATTCAAAATTGAATCTTCTTCATATGGGAAGATCCCACTTTTCCAAAACCCACTCAAACAAGCTCAACTTTCAAAACCCAAGCATCTGCAGACTCACCAGCACCAATCTAGCAAACCCACCAAAAATCATTTCAAAATTCAAAACTTTATTTCATGCGGCCATTTCATCAAACAGGTTGCAGACACAAATCAAACAAAACATCAAACACTATAGTGTGCAGTGTTTTGAGCCTAACTTGTTCCATAGTTAGCTCACACACAACTCAGTAGATCATCTAGGAAGATTAGCACAACACTAGCACCCCTGTGAGCTTGCCATTGCCATTAATGGTGAACAGCCGAGCACCTCAATGCCACCCCATTGTGGATAGCAGGCTAGAGGAAGAACTAGCCGTGCCAACCTTGTCTGGGAGACAGCCCACCGTCCATCGCCACTCCCTGTCCCAGCCTCAAGCGTTGTCAAGCCCTGGACCATGCGCACAAGCCACGCCCAGACCATGCCAAGCGTGCGCCAGGGCGCCACCCTCGACCAGCATCCACAGACCGTGCGCCGCCCTCACCGCGCGCACACATGATCACCATCGACCCAGGAGACCGCCAGACATCCCCGTTTGCCGCCCCGTGCCATACAGCCACCGCCCGCCGTCGAAGACGCCGCCTCTGCCACGCAGAGCACCGCCCGTTCCAGACCAAACCACACTGCCCCATGCCTCGCGACCATGTCGTTGAGCATCGCCAGGAGACATAGCACCGTCCCCGACCCTTGCCCATGCCATTAGCCGCCTGTAACGTCGTCTCCGACGAGCTCACCGTGCACCCCGACGGTCCCCTCGCTCGACTATAAATAGAGGCCACCCCCGCACAATTTCTTCACACCATCTCACTCCCCTCTCCCCACTGACCGTGCCACACCATCCTCAGAGCAAGGCGAGCACCACCTCGCCGGAATTTCACTGGAGCCTGCCGCTGCCGGAGAAGAAAGGAGCCAGCGATTGGAGCCGCCCCAGGAGCTGCCGCGACCACCCCTGAGTTCGCCGTCGTCGACTTCGTCGTTCGCCCGCCTCGCCGACCCTCGCCAGTACCCCGGTGAGCCCCCAGCACCCCTCACTGGCCGCGCTAGGTTTCGTTCTCGCCGGAGTTGTCTCGCGTCGACGATGACCCTCAGCCGTTGGATTAGAACTAGATCGAACGATCCACGTTGCCCCATACCGCTTCGCCCAGCCCCGTGTCACTGACGAGTGGGGACACCCACTTAAGCAGCCCGCGGGAGCACTGCGCTTAGCAGGCCGGCCCGTTAGAATTTCCCGCGCAGCCCAGCAATTCAAATTAAAACTTTTCTATTTCATTTCAAACACACTTCAGCACCCAACTTCAAAAATCAACCCAGATCGATTCAGTGCACCAAATTGGATGAAACCAATTTTGTTGGAAAGGTATGTGAATGCTTAATCCAAGCCCGTTGGATTCAAGTCATTTGGATCTGTAGATCACTCATAGCAAATATAACAAGGCAGAAGCTTTTCTGCATTCAAACATTTTTCAAATTTAAACCATAAAAGCTTTTGAGTTGATTCCAACTCTCAAAAATCACATTTAACCATACCTTTCAGAATATATAAAAATATATAGGTTTACTTGCAGAAATAATGTTCAAGTAATAAAAGAATGCTTCATAAGCATTTCTAGCCACTTTAATTAATTAAAATAAAAGGGTAAAACCTTATTAAATTGTGACACCACTTTAAATCACATTCCCATGGACTACAATATGTGGTGATGACATGTGTCAACATGATCCCATGTTTAGTTTGGAGAATATTAAATCTTAAGTAATTTTTCAATGAGTAGAAATTACTTTTCTAAAAATAAAAAGATTTAAACCAAGCCTTAACCTTGTAATGTTAGAGATGATGCTAGATCATCAATAGGACCCTTGTGTGTGATGATTGCAAGTATTTAAGTATTGTTTGGTGATTGTGTACCTCGTATTTATTCATAGACGCTAGTACCGACCAAGGATACGAAGAGGAAGGAGGATACTACGAAGAGGAAGCCGAGGAGAACTTCAACCACTGCTCTGCACAAGGCAAGCCTTACTAATCAAGTTGACCTATGCAAGATAACCCTTGCAAGATACCCTACTGATGCCACAAACCCATACTTGTGACCCTACTTGCTTGTTAAAAACCAATCCTAGTTTTATGTGCAAGCATCTTACTTTATTTCTTTATCAAAGCTTACTTAGAGTCTACCTAAGAGTTTGGTAGATACTAGATAGTTGTGCTGAAGGTTGCTTAAAGAGCATAAAATTTGGTCTAAGCTAGAAACCTTGATATCAGCCTAAGATATGAGGTTGTACTTAGTTGAAACTCCACTAGTTACCACCCCTCATCATTACTACCCCCACCTGTAGATGCTAGTGCTAAGCATAAAACTTGATCAACTTTAGATGGGAATACTTGGTGGAAAAATGGTTATGAAAACCTTGGAATGATGGATCATTCTATTGAAATGTTTTGGACATGTGTTTCTAAACACTTGATGATTCTGGTGATAAAAATGTTGAGTCATGAGCCTTAGCCCTTTATAAAACGGATGGTTGTCTGGATGCGATACCATTCCAATTTTAGCGTACAACCACAATACCTGAATATTGGGTAGGGCTTGACTGGAAACTTATATACCTTAGTATTAGTTCCCTCCCGGCCAAGGTCTGAGCTGAGGCTACCTTGTGAAGATTGTCCACCTTTGCAGTACCCAAGATGACAGTGGTCATGGTTGGGAGGCCAAACTCACAGGAGAGGTGATTATACTAGGGCGTGTAATTGAAAGGTTAGGATTGATTATCCGCATACTTAGTATGGTGAATTCAGGATTTGTTCCTGACGGATGTATCGAATGTTGTGGTGAAAGTGTACAATCTCTGCAGAGTGTCAAACTATTCGAATAGTCGCGTCCGCGGTTATGGACAGTTGGAGTGGCCATACTGTTCCCCCGTCAGACCTTTTCAAAATGACTTGTGAAATGAATTGAGACTTTGAATTGACCATAACAGAGTTGTGACCTGAATTACAAGATCCCATTTAGGAATTATAAAATTGTGACTAGCTTTGGAACTTGGTAGAGATAAACCTGGCTTTTTGCAAAACAATCCTAGAGCCTAGTATCCTATTATCCAAAACCCCTTTACTTGTTAGTATTAGTTTGCGAGTACTTAAAGAGTACTCATGGCTTTGTCCCTGGCTATTCCCATGGCCAGACTATGAAGAGGAGTACCTGGAAGATGGACCTCGGGAAGGTTACGACAACTAGGATCATCTCCCATCGTCAGCATTGCCTGTGACCCCGAAGATGGAGCTTCTCCTACGCTACCGTTATTATTACGTATTCCACTGCTTGATGTTGTATTAAGAACCAGATCATGAGATCCCTATTTGTGTAAGAACTTATGTATCGTTTGTAATGGATGAAGTACTATGGTATCCAATTCTGTTATGTCTTGCAAAAATGGTAATCCTGGGATTGCGATGTATGGCATAACAGGCATCTAGGATTGAAAAATCCGGGTGTTGACAAGTTGGTATCAGAGCCATCCTGACCATAGAAGACCCTAGTTAGATTGGACGTTGACCCAAAAACTTAGTTTCAAAACCAAAGAATAAAAAAATATTTACGAAAACTTATTCTCATTCTTACCTCTTTAATTCTTTCATAAAAATTCATGTTCCTCAAAAACTCTTGCAAAATACATAAAATTTTGACACACTTGATCACTCTGCTAATCTACTCATCCTCTATTTTTATAGATGGACGTGAAGTACAGCAAGTTTTACCAACTCGGGAATGGAGGAGACCTTATCTTTGAGAGGGATCTGGATCAGCTTCGAACTTCGGGCGTCCGCACTTTTGAGTTCTTCGGAGCTCAGCTCAATGATCAAGGAGGAGAAGATCTGGTGGCTAATTGTTGCAAGTCTCAGGAAAGATTGAACCTCCCTGCGTGAAATCAGTTTACCTTGAGGAAAACAATCGCTCGATGGACTTGCCAGAGCAATGCAGGAAGCTCTTTCCCGTCTGTGTGGGCAGAGCATCAATCAGATCAAGGGTACTCGCTTTGAGTTTTGCCCAAGGCGTGATGCAAATGGCCAACCACTGGAAGCCCCATACCACCCCGAGCTGAAGACTCAATTGGACCACCTTAGCTTCATGATGTATGATCGTCAGCAGGAGTTGGACAACTGCCGTGACTATTGCAACCACAAGTCTGCCATCATCAAGACGAAGGACCAGACCATCGCCATGCTAGCAAAGGATCGCAAGTCTCGCCGCCGTCAGCTCGACAAGAAGGAGCGCATTATTGCCCGTCTTTGCCATCGCATCTCATCTCTGGAAGAGACCATCCATGAGAGAGACATGCAGTTAGAGGAAAGGGAGAATGCCGGAGAGAATCTTCGTGGAGACCCTTACTCCTATCTCAGCGATGACGATGATTTTCTGGAGGATCAGGCCATGAACTTCTTCACCGATGAGGATGATTTCGCCTTCATCGATGATGATGAAGATGATGAAGCCACAGACTCCGAGGAGTAGTAGCACTGAGCACTAGCGTGAGTAGTATTCGGTCCCACTGTATCATAGTTTCCAGAATGGTTCTTAAAACCATATGTTTTTCTTTGTTGTGGTGTGTGTTGTACTGTGTGCTATGAGTGAATGAATGAAAAAGCAAGTTGCTATGAGTGAATGAATGAAAATAACAAGGGAACAAAGGACAACAGTGGCAACAAGAAAACTTACGAGCCCAACGCGCTCAGGTCGAAGATAGGAGAAGCCCTTCGGGCCCTCTTCTCATCCTTCTTTTCTTCCTTCTTCTCCTCCTTCTTTTCTTCCTTCTTCCGCTTTGCTGGCGGGTGCGGAGCAACAGCCCGCACAGGAATGGCAGGAAGTGGAGAGGAAGAACCCCCATGAACATGATCATGACGCTCAAGGCCCAGAGGATTTCTGGGAGTCGGAGGAGTCGAGGCATCCGAAGACTCGCTGGAGCTCTGTGATCGATTGCGCGAATGGTCCTCACTCGACTCGTCGGCATCCTCCAGGGATCGCTGACGGTAGCTGGACACGGAATCCACCACTTCATTATCCGGGCATTCGGATACCTTTTCGCCAATAGTGGTGCCATGCCCGCACTTCAAGCTCGCAAAGGAAAAGGAACTTTGTTAGCAAACAAAGGAAAAAGTACACAGCTGACAAAAACAAAAGGGGAGCACTACGTGCGCAAATCTACACCTTCGGTACGACCAACATCGAAGAAAAGGGAGGAGTCTGCGACTTCCCCGGGATTTCTTCGTCGGCCTTGAACTTCAACAGCGCGCGAAGGGCCTTGTCAAGTTCCACCTCGGAGATTTTCTCACTCGAAACCCTCGTCGGATCACGGCGCCCAGAGTAAAGAAACATTGGGTGCGCCCTCGCTTGGAGAGGCTGCACCCGACGCTCAAGAAACGTCCGGATGATGTCGACACCGTTCACCTCCTTCTCAGGAATCAATTGGAGATCCTCCACCCGACGGTACAGGGCCTCTATTTCCGCCACCTCACCGTCTAAGATTTGGTTTTTCCAGGATCTTTTCTTCTCAATCAATTGGGAGGGGTCAAAAGGAACGAGACCAAAATCTTGCCCAAGCAGTACGGAGTCACGGATGTAAAACCATTTCCTCGCCAAGATCTTGGACAGATTCGGACATGGAAAAGGAAAAGAATTGCACATTGGGACTGAGGGATATGATGAAACCCCCAATGGGATACACACCATCCGAACCAGACTGCCTCTTCACGGAATAAAGCTTCCGGAAGAGGACAAAGTGCGGCTCAATGCCTAGCCAGCACTCGCAAAGGGTGATAAAACAAGCAATATGGAGAAGAGAATTGGGAGACAGATGATGCAACTGAACCCCATAGAAGAAGAGCAGTCCACGAAGGAAGTCATGGACTGGATACGAAAACCCACGCAAGACGAAGGCAAGAAACATAACCCGGTACCCAGATGGGGTACGGGGGATTACCTCATTGCCGGGGAGTTTGACGGCCGTTGTATCCTGCGGGATCAGGCTCCGCTCGCGCAGTTTGCGGAGATCGCTCTCCCGTGTCTCTGATTGCCGCCAGCCACCATCGGTGACTCGAGCAGCGGCGGAGCTCCTTTTGCCTCCTACGGCGCTGGTCCCAACCGCAGATGAGGATTTCTTTGTCTTCCCCATGACGCTACAGCGGTGGTGGCGTTGGCAACGACGAAGTACAAAGGAAATGTGGAAGGAAAGCTCAGCGCGCAGCAAGAATCGCTCAAGAACAAGGAGGCAGTGAACAGATGAACTGTTGCAGTGAAAAACAAACCACGATTTCACCAGGGATTATAACAGCGAAGACGATGCACGCTGGCCGTCCATCGAGAAGACCTAACGCCAACGGTAGATCTGGCCGTACACGTGTCAACACCACAACGAACCGTCGTTACCACGCCGTCCACTACGCGTGGAAATCGAGGAGGCGCCGTAATCATCTCCACGCCCCGCGTGACCGGTCAATTCAAATTCAGCAAGTGGGACCCACGCCCGTCCGATCAAGTCATCTGGCGTAGCAGACGCTTGAGGTCATCGATCGTAAGCACTGACGTCATCAAAATCTATACTAGCACCACCTCGGCTCCACAGCTAAGAGTACTCACTCGAATCTACGATACGACTAAATACTCGGGGGCTACTCCTATCAGGAGCGCTGGCGCGCACCGGCCAAATGAGGACAAAATTACTTCTCTGAGTCCTACGTCGAGTCTACGACTCCACTACGGACTCGGGGGCTACTCCCATAGGGAGGATGGATTTAAGCATCCGAAAATTTTCGAGTCCTGCGGACTTAACGACAGAAACAATGCTTGAACTGAAGTCTCTGTTCGAGTCTACGACTCGAACAGACACTCGGGGGATACTCCCATAGGGAGCGCTGGTCGCGCACCCTATGAAATCTTCGACTGCGATCTTCCGGATTCGCACGCAAAAAACTTTTTGGCAACTCTGCCCCAACAAAACGCTGAGTGAACGACAATATCCTTGGCCACCCGAAACACCTCCGAGGTGATAAATGTTCGGATGCTGCGTCTGTGACGCAAAGATAAGACCTACAGATATCATCTGATGGCCTGGCAACGCACTTCACTGCGCTCTGCTAGTATGAATCCGTACCAGCAGGTACGATGAAAAATCCCGACGGACGCGTTGGGTACACCAATTAAAATCACTGGAATTCCACTCCTATAGGTCCTCCGCGGCCTGAGTTGAATTACGCCAGCATATGTTCCAGGCCCGGGTTAAGGGACCCGAACCTGAAGAAGATCGTGTTGTTTCGTCCTAAGACAGTTAACTGACCCTGATCCGTCGGGTGAGTCGAGCTGCGTATCAACAATCCCTACACATATACTATTAACATATAGCTGCTCCCGAAGGATGGAAGAGTCACCGAATCTACGATTCGACCGATCACTCGGGCTCGACATGGTTATACCCGGCACGTGCGTAACTCAAACATACCTAGTCCAGCCCAAGGAAGGCCCACACGGACATACGCTGGCCCATGAAGATTTTCGGTGGCCAAGGCCCATGACGCGTCTTCGGATCCTTGGAGAGCAAGACTAGAGGAGATAGGAAATTCAAAGGGTAAAACCCTAGAACTTGTAACCGACTAGGACTACGCCCGGACCTGCCTAAGTCTATATAAAGGCCGGAGGGCACGTCCTAGGGCAACTCGACTCATACTTTCAAGACACGCATCCACGCCAGATCGAATCTGCGCAGACCAGAACCTTCGGTTCCGCGTAATCAAAGAGCGAGACAAGCGAGTAGGGTTTTCCCTCCGGGGCCGAACACAGGTAAATCTCGTGTCCCCTGGTTGCTTGTCTGTTAACCGTGCCACGATCTCCAGCATCCCCATCTTCTCCAAAACTCAAGTCCATAACAATGGGCATTGACGAGATTAAACCTCGTCAAAAACCTGAGTCAAACTCTAAAAACTTTTCAAAGACCCAAAACCTTAGAAATTTCCCTCTTTTCTCATGATCTATATCAATCTTCAGATGCCACGTGGAGGAAGTGGTTCAGCCTCAGATCCGATGTTGCAGATCCTGCAAATGTTGACTTCTGACCGCGAACCTGAAAGAGCGAAACGTCAAGCCAACCTAGCCACTCTGCAACAGATAGCCCAGCTAGCCCACAACAACCAAGGCCACGGAAATCAGGACAACCATGGATCTAAGCTCAAGAATTTCCAGAATACCAACCCACCCGTTTTCACCAAGTCAGAAGAACCCCTAGACGCCGATGATTGGCTGCAAACCATGGAAAACAACTTAGAAGTAGCAGGAGTGGAAGCCAACGAGAAAGTCCTGTTCGCCACCCATTATCTAGCCGGAGATGCCAGGGCATGGTGGAACAGTGTGCGTGCAATGACCGGAGGCCAGATGATGACCTGGGAGGAATTCAAGGTCAAGTTTAGCAGAACCCATGTGCCACCAGGTTTGATCAAGAGAATGAGAGACGAGTTCAGGGAGTTGAAGCAAGGAAGGATGACTGTAGTGGAATACCGTGACAAATTTTTGTCATTAGCTAGGTATGCCCCGGACGAGATAGACACCGAAGCCAAGAAGAAAGAAAGATTCCTGAATGGTCTGCATGACGAGATGCAGACAGTGTTAGTTAATATCCCCTTTGTTGATATTGAAGCCCTTGTCGACTCTGCTATCCAGATGGAAGGAAATATCAACCAGACCAATGAGAACCGCAAGCGTCGCATGATGCATCAACCAGGAACCCATCAGACCCCAAAGTATCGCCCCAACCCATCTCCAGGATTTGCCCCCAAGAACCAACAGACCCCCTATGACCCGTCCGACCTATACCAACCGTGGAAACCCTAGACCCGGAGGAAATCACAACAACCCCGGCAACTCTAGCAATTTCACCCGTGCCCCACCCAAGTTCAACACCAACAATGCTACCGCCAACACCGCCCGAGGACTGGAAGCAATGTTGTGCTCGTCATGACTAAGGACAAGTCACAAGTGACATGTTATGATCAGGAAATAAAGGCCACTATTCCAACGAGTGCCCCAACAAGAAGAATGCTACATCAACGCCAATGTCCCAGCTCGGCAAAGTCGTGTCCACCAGGAGAAGATTTGCCCAGAATTCACTCAACCGCAATGGCCGTCTTTTTCTCATGCATGCTGAAGAAGCTCAGGAAGCGCCAGACGTCGTGTTGGGTATGTTTTCTGTTAATTCAGTACTTGCAAGAGTGTTGTTTGATTCTGGTGCATCGCATTCATTTGTCACCAAAGAATTTGCCAGCACTAGTAAAATTCAACCAACCAAACTGAAGCATGTGATGATTGTACAAATTCCCGGATCAACCACCAAGGCTAGGCAAATTTGCAAGGACGTCCCTATCTGAATCCATGGCATAGATTTTTATGCTAACCTAATAGTACTCGGAACTAAAGGTTTGGAAGTAGTAATAGGAATGGATTGGATGTCCAAACATAAAGGATTGATTGATTGTGCCAAGAAATCCATCACCATGACCAATACCGCCGGAATATCAGTCGAGCATATATCTGAAACTTTACCTCGCCAATCCAAGTATAACAAGAGTCCAGCCCAACCTACCATTGACCAAGTTCGGATAGTCTGCGAATACCCCGTTGTATTTCCAGATGTTTTGCCCGGTATGCCCCCAGATCGGGATATCGAGTTTATCATCAAACTAATCCCCGGAACAGGACCCATATCCCAGAGACCCTATAGTATGAACCCGTCAGAACTAGAAGAACTGAAGAAGCAACTGGATTCCATGTTAGAAATCGGATTGATTCAACCGAGTGCGTCCCCATAGAGATCTCCTGTCTTGTTTGTGGACAAGAAGGATGGAGGTAACCATTTGTGTACGGATTATCGGAAGTTGAATGATGTCACCATCAAGAACAAGTACCCCTTGCCTAAGATAGAAGATTTGTTTGATCAGTTGACCGGTGCCCAGATATTTTCTAAGATTGATCTTAGGACTGGCAATCATCAACTCAAGATTCGTGCAGAGGATATCCCAAAGACTGCCTTTACCACCAGATATGGATTGTATGAGTATACAGTCATGTCTTTTGGATTAACCAATGCCCCCGCTTATTTCATGAACCTCATGAATAAGATTTTTATGGACTTCCTAGATAAGTTTGTCATTGTTTTCATCGATGACATTCTGATTTATTCCAAATCAGAAGAAGAACATGAGCTACACCTAAGGACCATTCTTGGAACCCTTAGAGAGCATCAGTTGTATGCAAAGTTTAGCAAATGTGAATTCTGGTTATAGGAAGTAGGATTCCTCGGTCACATTGTATCAGCCGGAGGAATTGTCGTTGACCCTGCCAAAGTGAAAGATGTAGAAGATTGGCAAGCCCTAACCACTCAAACCCAAGTTCGTGATTTTCTCGGATTTGCGGGATATTACCGCAAATTCGTAGAAGGATTCTCGAGTATCGCCCGACCCATGACCCAATTGCTGAAGAAGGACAAGAAGTTTAAATGGAAAGACAAGTGTGAAGCGAGTTTTCAAGAACTCAAGAGGAGATTGATTTCAGCCCCAATCTTGATCATGTCGGATATCACGAAGCCCTTCGATGTGTATTGTGACGCATCCAAGATTGGTCTCGGATGTGTGCTAATGCAAGAAGGCAAAGTTATATCTTATCTATCGTGACAATTGAAGCAACATGAACAAAATTACCCAACCCATGACCTCGAACTCGCAGTTGTAGTTCTATCCCTGAAGACATGGAGACATTACCTGATGGGAAACCGTTGTGAGATTTATTCGGATCACAGGAGCCTAAAGTATATATTCACTCAGAAGGAGCTGAATATGAGGCAGAGAAGATGGATTGAGCTAATCAAGGATTACGACCTGGACATTCACTATCACCCTGGTAAAGCCAATGTGGTAGCCGATGCCCTTAGCAGATTGTCGTGCCGCTTGAACTCCATGATTTTGAAGGAGGAACCAAGTTTGCACAAAGAGATGGAAGATTTTCGAATGGAATTAGTAAGTGAAGGATTTTTGGCTAGCATAGAACTTCAGCCCACTTTGATCAGTCGGATTAAAGAGGCGCAAAAAGGAGATGCTAGTATCGACGGAATCAAACGTCGTATCGGTACAGGCAAAGTACCCGGATTCACCGAGGACGAAGAAGGAGTTTTGTGGTACAAAGGACGCCTTTGTGTACCATCAGATTCTGAGTTAAAATAAGTTATCTTGAAAGAGGCTCATGATACTCTTTATTCTATCCATCCCGGAGGAACTAAGATGTATCAAGATTTGAAAGAGCAATTTTGGTGGCATAAGATGAAGAGAGAAATCGGAAGCTATATCGCCAAGTGTGATATATGTCAGCGAGTCAAGGCCGGACATCAAAGACCCGCTGGATTGTTGCAACCTTTGCAAATTCCGGAATGGAAATGGGATTCTGTAGGAATGGACTTTATCACTGGACTACCTACTTCTAGTAGGGGAAATGACTCTATTTGGGTCATAGTGGACAGATTGTCCAAAGTCGCCCAATTCTTGCCCGTCAAAACCACCTATCAGAGTTCGAAGCTAGCAGAGTTGTACATCACTAGAATCGCTAGTTTGCACGGAGTCCCCAAGAACATAGTATCGGATCGAGGAACTCAGTTTACCTCGAGATTCTGGAAGAAAGTCCAAGAAGGTTTAGGAACCCGCCTAGATTTCAGTACCGTGTATCACCCTCAGAACGATGGACAAACGGAGCGAGTAAACCAAATACTCGAAGATATGCTTAGAGCATGTGTGCTAGAATACGGATCCAAGTGGGAAGACTGTCTGCCGTTTGCAGAATTTTCATACAACAACAGTTACCAAGCCAGTTTGCAAATGGCCCCATTTGAATTCATGTACAGAAGAAAGTGTCGCACCCCTTTGAACTGGTCGGAAGTAGGAGAGAGTCAGATTTTCGGACCCGACATCCTACGAGAAGCAGAAGAGAAGGTTCACAAGATTCGCGAGCACCTCAAGACATCCCAATCCCGACAGAAGAGTTACGTCGACAAGAGACGTCGAGACCTCGCCTTCAACATAGGAGATTTTGTTTATCTGAAAGTGTCGCCATTGAAGGGAATGCAACGTTTCCAACTCAAAGGAAAGTTAGCCCCCAGATAAATCGGACCTTTCAAAATTTTGAACCGTCGAGGAGAAGTATCGTATCAACTGGAACTACCTGAAGAGATGTCAGCTGTGCACAATGTGTTCCATATCTCATTACTTCGCAAGTGTCTCGAAGTCCCCGAGAAGACCGAGGTGTTCAAAAATATCGATCACCGGACCATAGAGATCAACGATGACCTAACCTATCCCGAAGTACCCATCCGTATATTGGAAGAAGCCTTTCGAACTACCAGAACTCGAAGCATCAAGTTTCTCAAGATTCAGTGGAGCAACCACACAGAAGAGGAAGCTACCTGGGAACGCGAAGATAACATCCGGACGGAGTTTCCAGATCTCTTCAAATCGTAGGTAATCTTTTCATCCTTTTCAAATCTCGGGACGAGATTTTGTTTAAGGGGGGAAGGTTTGTAACATCCCAAAAATACCAAACTTAGATCATCAACCACTAATCATCAAGATTAGGGTTAACAAAAACTTTTCTAAATAAATTCATGAATGCATGTATATGTGTATGCATGGATTTTTAATTTCTTTAAAAACCACCCTGTTTGTGTGATCCATTGCTTGTAAAATGTTTCTTAGGTGAAATAAACATCATCTAAAACATTTCCCACACTTTTCCTAAAGACAGGTAAATCAAAACACATATATGAAATGAATGGTCACTTTGACCAATTTAACTCCCATGCCTACTTTGCCTGTCTCAAACTTTCAGAACCTAACAGAAACTTTTCTGGATCTTTGCACCCCTTGAACGTACTCATAACAAGGTATCAAGGCCCACTTTGTGATCATCCAGAAACTTTCAAATGCATAGTTTAAATGACAATTCAAAATTGAATCTTCTTCATATGGGAAGATCCCACTTTTCCAAAACCCACTCAAACAAGCTCAACTTTCAAAACCCTAGCATCCGCAGACTCACCAGCACGAATCTAGCAAACCCACCAAAAATCATTTCAAAATTCAAAACTTGATTTCATGCGGCCATTTTATCAAACAGGTTGCAGACACAAATCAAATAAAACATCAAACACTATAGTGTGCAGTGTTTTGAGCCTAACTTGTTCCCTAGTTAGCTCACACACAACTCAGTAGATCATCTAGGAAGATTAGCCCAACACTAGCACCCATGTGAGCTTGCCATTGCCATTAATGGTGAACAGCCGAGCACCTCAATGCCACCCCATTGTGGACAGCAGGCTAGAGGAAGAACTAGCTGTGCCAACCTTGTCTGGGAGACAGCCCACCGTCCACCGCCACTCCTTGTCCCAGCCTCAAGCGTTGCCAAGCCCTGGACCACGCGCACAAGCCACGCCTAGACCATGCCGAGCGTGCGCCAGAGCGCCACCCTCGACCAGCATCCACAGACCGCGCGCCGCCCTCACCGCGCGCACACATGATCACCACCGACCCAGGAGACCGCCAGACATCCCCGTTTGCCGCCCCGTGCCATACAACCACCGCCCGTCGTCGAAGACGCCGCCTACTGCCAGCAGCACCGCCTGTTCAGACCAAACCACACCGCCCCATGCCTCGCGACCATGTCGTTGAGTATCGCCAGAGACACACCGCCGTCCCTACCCTTGCCCATGCCATTAGCCGCTGTAACGTCGCCTCGACGAGCTCAGGCGCCTGACGGTCCCTCGCCGACTATAAATAGAGGTCACCCCATACGATTTCTTCACACCATCTCACTCCCTCTCCCCACCGACCGTGCCACCATCCTCGAGCAAGGCGAGCACCACCTCCGGAATTTCACTGGAGCCCGCGCTCCCGGAGAAGAAAGGAGCCAGCGATTGAGACGCCCAGAGGCCCGCGACCACCCCGAGTCCGCCGTCGTCGATTCGCTCGTTCGCCCACCTCTGACCCTCGTCGTGCCCGGTGAGCCCCAGCACCCCTTTGGCCGCTTAGGTTTCGTTCTCGGGAGTTGTCTCGCGTCGACGATGACCCTCAGCTGTTGGATTAGAACTAGATCGAACGATCCACGTTGCCCCATACCGCTTCGCCCAGCCCCGTGTCACTGACGAGTGGGGACACCCACTTAAGCAGTCCGCGGGAGCACTGCGCTTAGCAGGCCGGCCCGTTAGAATTTCCCGCACAGCCCAGCAATTCAAATTAAAACTTTTCTATTTCATTTCAAACACACTTCAGCACCCAACTTCAAAAATCAACCCAGATCGATTCAGTGCACCAAATTGGATGAAACCAATTTTGTTGGAAAGGTCTGTGAATGCTTAATCCAAGCCCGTTGGATTCAAGTCATTTGGATCTGTAGATCACCCATAGCAAAAATAACAAGGCAGAATCTTTTCTTCATTCAAACATTTTTCAAATTTAAACCATAAAATATTTTGAGTTGATTCCAACTCTCAAAAATCACATTTAACCATACCTTTCAGAACATATAAAAATATATAGGTTTACTTGCAGAAATAATGTTCAAGTAATAAAAGAATGCTTCATAAGCATTTCTAGCCACTTTAATTAATTAAAATAAAAGGGTAAAACCTTATTAAATTGTGACACCACTTTAAATCACATTCCCATGGACTACAATATGTGGTGATGACATGTGTCAACATGATCCCATGTTTAGTTTGGAGAATATTAAATCTTAAGTAATTTTTCAATGAGTAGAAATTACTTTTCTAAAAATAAAAAGATTTAAACCAAGCCTTAACCTTGTAATGTTAGAGATGATGCTAGATCATCAATAGGACCCTTGTGTGTGATGATTGCAACTAGTTAAGTATTGTTTGGTGATTGTGTACCTCGTATTTATTCATAGACGCTAGTACCGACCAAGGATACGAGGAGGAAGGAGGATACTACGAAGAGGAAGCCGAGGAGAACTTCAACCACTGCTCTGCACAAGGCAAGCCTTACTAATCAAGTTGACCTATGCAAGCTAACCCTTGCAAGATACCCTACTGATGCCACAAACCCATACTTGTGACCCTACTTGCTTGTTAAAAACCAATCCTAGTTTTATGTGCAAGCATCTTACTTTATTTCTTTATCAAAGCTTACTTAGAGTCTACCTAAGAGTTTGGTAGATACTAGATAGTTGTGTTGAAGGTTGCTTAAAGAGCATAAAATTTGGCCTAAGCTAGAAACCTTGATATCAGCTTAAGATATGAGGTTGTACTTA
Organism: Avena longiglumis; assembly: GCA_030063025.1. Taxonomy (NCBI): domain Eukaryota; kingdom Viridiplantae; phylum Streptophyta; class Magnoliopsida; order Poales; family Poaceae; genus Avena; species Avena longiglumis. The sequence goes on from CP125978.1 coordinate 154,635,545, forward strand.
GTTGAAACTCCACTAGTTACCACCCCTCATCATTACTACCCCCACCTGTAGATGCTAGTGCTAAGCATAAAACTTGATCAACTTTAGATGGGAATACTTGGTGGAAAAATGGTTATGAAAACCTTGGAATGATGGATCATTCTATTGAAATGTTTTGGACATGTGTTTCCAAACACTTGATGATTCTGGTGATAAAAATGTTGAGGCATGAGCCTTAGCCCTTTATAAAACTGATGGTGGTCTGGATGCGATACCATTCCAATTTTAGCGTACAACCACAATACCCGAATATTGGGTAGGGCTTGACTGGAAACTTATATACCTTAGTATTAGTTTTCTCCCGGCCAAGGTCTGAGCTGAGGCTACCTTGTGAAGATTGTCCACCTGTGCAGTACCCAAGATGACAGTGGTCATGGTTAGGAGGCTAAACTCACAGGAGAGGTGCTTATACTAGGGCGTGTAATTGAAAGGTTAGGATTGATTATCCGCATACTGAGTATGGTGAATTCAGGATTTGTTCCTGACGGATGTATCGAATGTTGTGGTGAAAATGTACAATCTCTGCAGAGTGTCAAACTATTCGAATAGCCGCGTCCGCGGTTATGGACAGTTGGAGTGGCCATACTGTTCCCCCGTCAGACCTTTTCAAAATGACTTGTGAAATGAATTGAGACTTTGAATTGACCATAACAGAGTTGTGACCTGAATTACAAGATCCCATTTAGGAATTATAAAATTGTGACTAGCTTTGGAACTTAGTAGAGGTAAACCTGGCTTTTTGCAAAACAACCCTAGAGCCTAGTATCCTATTATCCAAAAACCCCTTTACTTGTTAGTATTAGTTTGCGAGTACTTAAAGAGTACTCATGGCTTTGTCCCTGGCTATTCCCATGGCCAGACTATGAAGAGGAGTACCTGGAAGATGGACCCCAGGAAGGTTACGACAACTAGGATCATCTCCCATCGTCAGCATTGCCTGTGACCCCGAAGATGGAGCTTCGCCTACGCTACCGTTATTATTACGTATTCCGCTGCTTGATGTTGTATTAAGAACCGGATCATGAGATCCCTATTTGTGTAAGAACTTATGTATCGTTTGTAATGGATGAAGTACTATGGTATCCAATTCTGTTATGTCTCGCAAAAATGGTAATCCTGAGATTGCGATGTATGGCATAACAGGCATCTAGGATTGAAAAATCCGGGTGTTGACAAACATCGTGCCACGTAATGTAGACGCAACCCAATTTTTTGGCAAAAATTTTCTTGCTCTAACAGTTGTCCAACACCGTGCCACGTAATATAGAACCAACGCAATTTTTCGGCAAAAATTTTCTTGCTCTAACCGATAATTTTTTACGTTTATCTTTTGTAACTATTCGGCTTAAATTTGTTGGCCTGCCTTTTCCATCCATTTGATCCGATAGTCCATATCCTATTTATCATCTAATTTTATCCAATTGTGTTCTATGTCATGTAGTTGCAACATAATATTTTGGTTAAAATTTTCTTGGCCTAACCGAATATTTTTTACGTTTATCTTTTGTAACTATTTAGCTTAAATTTTCTGGTTCATCTTTTCCGTCCATTCGATTCGCCAGTCCAATATTTTTACGTTCATCTTTTATAACTATTCGACTTAAATTTTCTGGCTCATCTTTTCCGTCCGTTCGATTCGCCGGTCCGTGTCCACGCGTCTACTATTTATCATCTAATTTTTGTTCAACGTCAAGTAAATTTGGCCTACCTTTTCTGGCCGTTTGATCCGACCGATGGTCCACGTCCGCGCGTCTACTACTTATCGTCTATTATTTCAAACATATGCCACGTCAAATAAATTTGGCCTACCTTTTTTGTCCGTTTGATCCGACGGTCTGCGTCGCGTATACTATTCATCGTCTAATTTTGTCCAAACGACTGCCATATCATGTAGACGCAACATAAATTTTTGATAAAATTTTCTTTCCCAAACCAATATTTTTTTATACTGCATATAAGTACCTCCAGCAACAACTTTTATCAATTAATTCATAATATTGTCTCTCACAGATGCGGCGGCCTGACCCTGCGCCATGTTCCCTAGTTTTCTATAATATATTGTCTCTGCTGTTCTTGCATAGGCTTCCATGCAGCGTCTATGAAGTACAATGTCCCTGCAAGTATGAGAGTTTCGGAGTCACAGTTTCATGTTGGATAGTGATTGGTCGAATAACTGCAGCCTCAGGATGTAAGCGGCGCGTGCGCTGGACAATTTTGGAGATGCCGCTTCAGCCACATGCTGATTTCATGGATTTTGTGGCCGCCACTTATTGAGTTTGGTGGCGTTGTGTGAGTAAGTGGCGCCACGAAAGCCGCAATGGCAAAGCTCACTCTGCGCGCTCTGTCACTTCTGATATCTCTGAACTCTCTTCGTCTCTCACAAAGAAAAATAATGAGAGAGGAGAATATGACAAGCTGTTGTCGCTAGGTGAAGACATGACACTGAGTTATTCTTGGCTTCAACTCGCCGGACGACGCCGCTTCTTAAGCTGTCGCACATTCTTCCGTTTAGACTCCAGTCTCCAGCACCGATGACGTGAAGTCTTTTAGAGTGTCATGGCGTCATTGAATTAGAAATTTACGTTTTGTCAGCTAGCTTACGTATACATGCCACTTACGTATACATGCCACATGAAAATCGATATGGTTCTATCCCTCTGCCGGCGACGCCGCAGTTCTCTCCGTCTTCGATGGATAGAGCCTTGGAGGCGTGGCGGATCACGGACCCTCGTCGATGGGAGGTTTCAATATTTTGTTTTAGGCTTGTGTCTTCTTCGAAATTGTTTTAGGCTTGTGTCTTCTTGGATGGCGCGGAGGACCGCGGCAGCGAAAGTGAAATTGTTGACTAGTGGTTGAATTAATAAAGTAGATTTATGTAGGATGTGATATCGTAGAACTCGTGGTTGAATCAATGAACTTCAACTATGTTTCCGCCACGAGTTAGATCTTCGTTCCGGATCAATTCCTGTCACAACGAGGGTTGGCAAAGTGACCGCCGAGTGGTGGAGGCCTTGTCCGCTGGCGGAAATTGACCGTCGAGTGGAAACACGAGATTTCTTAACATTCGCGGGAGATTTCAAAACGCGAGCATAGTTCATGCATAGTAGACGTGATCATATATACAAAACGCGAATTCAACCTACATACTACGGGGGATCTGCCGTCTCCGCCGCTACCCTAGCATGTGCACAAAATTGGGCTCACCGGAGCCCAGGGAGCGGCGGCGACGCTTTCGACAGTGGGCTTCACTCCTCGTCGGAGAAGTCGAAGTCTGATAGCCCGGAGCTGCTGTCGGAGACGAGGACGATGACCTCCACCTCCTTCCCGCGGGATTCGCGGTCGACGGCGAGGCCTGACACCTCCGTCTCTCGCGGCTCGCCAATAGCCCAAGAACCAGGCATGAAAGAGAGCAAATCAAAGGTGACGATATTGCTGCCTGCCTTGGCGAGAAACAAGCAGGCAACACGCGATCAAGGCTGAAGCCCTCGCCGCGGCCCTCCACGATAGGAGTAAACAGCGGCAGCTGTACACAACAGCCGGTGTACAGAGTGCCTACGCAGCCGCTGGCGTTGGTGGCTTAGCCACATACTCCACCTAAGTTTTGTGGATGTCCGCACACGTCGTTTGATCAATTTTTCGCGGGCGGCGTATGTGGTACCGGTGGACGCCGCTGCCACTTACATCCTTACTGCAGCCAAAGAAATGGAAGATTGTTTCGGTGTTGGGTTAATCTCGTCATATGTTTGAGTGCTTTGAGTAACTCATTTGATACCGCCTATACCTGCAAAGGCTTATTTGCCTTCCTTCAAAAGAGAGAATTGATCCTGGATTTCCAGGGGTACCACAAGAATGTATATCTATCTATCTACTGATTTTTTTTTAGGTAGGTTAATCAAATACGTTTCCATATGTCAAAAATACGTTTTCAACCTATCATCTTTTTTTGACCCTTTTGCCCTCCCATGAAATCGCTTATTACACACCGCCGCCAAAAATACGTATATCTATTCGTTTTGAGAAAATGACAAGAAACTACCATATTTACGGCAGCGGTGTCAGCAAACTATCGACTTTGCCCATTTTATTGCACAACTACAAACATTGAGGTCAGTTGTTGACACATAGCACTGATCGGTCGTTTTAGTGAGTGTAATTACTTTTTGACCGGTTAGACCCACTTATCAGGTCTATGTTTTTGTTAATTTTTTAAAAAAAATTATATCTTTCAATCTTAAATACCTTTGATTTTACAAAAAAAAATAGACAAGGATACGTGAGCGGGGAAAATCCTGCGTTGACCCATGCCCACGACCTGAGCGAGCCCGAGGGCAGCGCCGCCCCTGTCTGGAGCTTGCCCGCGCTGGCCCTGGCGAAGCTCTCCCGCGCCGCACCTGTCATCGCCTTGTCTGCACCACCCCTAGTCGGAGCCTCGGCGCCGCCCCAGTCTGGAGCTTGCCAGCGCTGGCCCATGGAGCTTGCCAGTGCTGGCCCATGGCAGAATTCGCCGACGCTGGCCCTGGCGAAAGTAAAATTCATGTCGTTGACTACATTTTGTCCTCGTCCCTATCTCCGGCCGCCGCCCTGATAGCCGGCACTGCCCCCACCACCTCCTCCGCCGCCTCCCCACCACCACCTCAGTCCTGCCCCTCCCCACCACCATCTCCGTGCCTGGGCACGCGACGACGAGCTGTAGGGACGCAGGCGCGGCGAGCTGCAGCGGCGAGCACGGCGACAAGCTGTAGGGACTCGGGCGCGGCGAGCTGCAGCGGCGCAGGGAAGCAGGCGCGGCGACAAGCTGCAGGGACGCAGGGAAGCAGGCGCAACGGCGAGCGCGTCGACGAGCTGCAGGAACACGGGCGCAGCGAGCGCGGCGACGCAGGGACACGGGCGCGACGGTGAGCTGCAGGGACGCAGTCATGGGCAAGTTCCGATGCGGGCGCGAGTTAGCTACAGCTGCAGCGGCCCGGGCATGGGGTGAGCCAGAGGGGCGCGGCCAGCGGCGGCACGGACGCGTGTGCCGACGAGTTTAGGCCAGCGGTAGCACACCAAGCTCCGGCCGGCAGCGGCACGGGCGCAAGTGCCGGTGAGCTCCGCTCAGCAGTGGCCAGCAGTGGCGGCAAGCTCCGGCCAGCAGCACAGCAGCGACAGGCAGTGGCATGGGGGCGCCGACATGCTCCGGCAATGAGCTGCGGCGTGGCCAAGCTCTGGCATGCTCGTGCGTGGATAAGCACGGTCAACGCCAGTAAAAGATCCTTTTTCCTTCTTTCCTTAGTTATCCTTAATCTTGTCCACGTGGACCTGTGGGGCCGAGCAGTCAGAAAACTTATTAAAACGGCTAACTTGTATGATCAGTGCTATTTGTCAATAACCAACCTTAATATTGGTAGTTTTCAGACAAATTTAACAAAGTCGATAGTTTGCTGACACCAGTGCCCTAAATGTGGTAGTTTTTTGTCATTTTCTCATTCGTTTTTTCCGCCACCCAGCAAAGCAACCCCACCCCACCTGTCCCCGTCCCCTTTCTCCATTGACGCTGTCGCCAACAAACCAAAACTTCACTTTTCCCCACCAGCGCCCGTCCCTGACCATCCCTGCTCCGCGCCGCGTCCGCATCGCGACTCTACTCCAGGCCATCTACCCTTGGCGAGCACGAGGTTGAGCCTGTAGCTAGGCAAGGTCGGATCCCTTCTAGATTCTGCTCGCGGGGTTGCCATTGCTCTTCCTCTAGAAGGTCGTTTCCTGTCCCCACGCTCTGACCTTTGATGGGCGTCGTCTACACCACAGGGCGAGCCCACCGCCACCTTCTGCCCTGCTCCTGGTCTCCCCGCCACCGCTCCCGACCGTGAAGCCAGTTCCTCCTCGAGAGCCACCGCTGTCGGTGGTCAGTGGCGGCTGCTGCTGGTGATGGGGAGCAGAGGAGGATCGATTGGGGATGGGAAGATGCGTATGCGGAGCCTGTGGCGTGCAGAGGAGGTGGATTCGGAGGCGGACCAGGACTCTTATCTATGCTTATCGTCATCGACGATGAAGCGGTGGCTGCAGACAGGAACGAGGTGCGCCATCTCCACCGCTGATGACCCATGCCTATTGACTATTCCGTCATCGCGTGGAAGGAAACTACGGATTTTCCTCTTTGTCGTTTGGTCACTGCCAGTTTGGTCACTGCCAATCTCAGGGCAAGAGCGGCCCCAATCTCGAGCTAAACCAAAATATTAAAAACATAAAATTTATTTGTGCAAGATTTAGACGTGCCATGGCTCTAATTACATGAACTTACTTACTCTGTTCCAAAATAAGTGACTTGTATTTGGCTAGATTCACACGCATCTATACATTAACATGTGTCTAGATAAATACGAATTTAAACAAATTCAAGTCACTTGTTTTCAGACAAAGTGAGTAGTTTGAATCCCTACACCACGGATTATCTCCTCCACTTTTGGAGGGTTTCACAACAATTTATCTGCCCTCCTCTGCTTCCTCCAATCCTCGGCCGCGAGGAAATCCAAGGACTTCTCATGTAATGGCTTGATTGAAGCCATGGAAAGAATAGGTAGTGCTAGATTGTGAATACGCTGAAGCCAAATGGTTCTGCGACATCACCTATTACTTTGTGTAGCCGGATGGCTCTACGACATTGTCACATGTGTCTTTATGACATGGTTTTTTACTTCTGATGTAACGCACGGGTATTTTTTTTAAATATGTAACTCACCCATCTATTTCACCTTAGAACTATAGAGTTTTTTCTGTAGCCTAGCAGTCAGTACTTCCAGGATTTCCGTTTTTTTCTAGGCATCATTTTACTATGTGTGTGGGTTGTGGCTGACTGGCTGTTATTAAGAAGAGATGGCAATCTATATTTATTATACACTACTCTTGGAATCTAGATATCATAGGAGAGCCCATAAGACAAAAATTAAGTATGCTTGGTAAGTTGGTATTCAAAATTAGTTGCCATTGGACTGATCATATTTTATGGTTTACTATGGGTATCTAGATGACTTGTTGTCATGCTACCCATTGATCTTGCAATATTTCTTAACACGGAGACGTGGCCAAGGTTTACTACTGCATAATTATTGGTAGAGATATATACGATTAAAATGTTTTTTGTGAATCACGATTAAAATGTTAGTATACATTTCATCACATAGTTCCTTAAATATTGTATTTCCACAATATATAATAGAGAAACTTGAATATTGAGAATTGGGTTCACGTTTTCATGGCTTGCATAATCCGGTAAATCACTATAAATGTGTAACCTTTGTAAAGATTCCATCGCGAGCTTAAAATAAGTTATTCTTTTTTAAGTTAAAATCGTGTTCTTTTTGCAAACGCAATTGATATTGATTAAATTTGAAAATGAAGGATCAAGCTAAAATATTTTTACAGGATTTTATGCTAACCAAGGTAGATATGTCACATCAATAGTAACCAGGGGAAAAAAGCAGCCTATTTGATTTCCCGTTCTAACGACACTGCCATTGTAACATCAGCTGTGCTGGAGTAACAAGAGCAAACACGGTAAGTGTTTTTTTTTCTAACGAGATTTGTTTGGTTGTACTTTTCTGGTACCATATCAACCCATGGAGGTGGTATTGTACTTTTCTAACGATTACTTTTAGAATGCACGCTGAATGTGAAGACGGCTATTTGGAGACGCCTTTGGTTGGGTTTGCTAATTGGATGGACGGACGACGACCGTATGAGGGAGTGACATGATCAAAGCGACGCATAATGGTCTTTCATGAAACTTATGTACATCATAAGCTCGATGTATATGAAATCTTTTACTTGGCACCGTCCGAGGATACTAGCAAAATGGGAACTTAGAGGTGATTGTTGTATTACAATTTTATGCATGTGGTTTTGAATTATCTTTTTAGTGAAGTACATTTTAAGTAAAAGTAGAATCTTATTGTTTTAGACTATTATGTGCCTATTCCTTATCATATTTGTAAATTTTTATGCACATTTTTAGGTATACGACAGAGAAAAAAAAGACTTGAATATCCCGTAGCAACTCACGGGCATTTAGCTAGTATAGATAATAAGTAGAAGCATTGGGTTGCCCAGTTGAGAGAATTTTCTGGATGATTGTAGGTACTGAGTGGTGATTTATAACAAAAAACTTTCGATCTTAAGTACCAAAGTGAACTGAACCAAGCAGCCTTTGCAAAACGGCATAGGTAGAACATAGGTGTCGGTCTCCCTCATTTTCTTTAGCTCCACAATGAACATTCTTTATCTACGAGTGATGAAAATTTCTCTACACACATACCAATCACAAGGGCTCGTTGCAGCAGCCGTCAAGCAAATGCCTACACTCTAGGCAGTAGGCACCATCTCTCGGTCTTCCCAACCATCAATTAGCAAATTTCTTAACATTTCTAGGACCTCCTTGGGCTCCAGGTGAGCACATAGCTCCTAATTGTTTCTTGAGTGCTTGTAAGCACTTTTGGAACACCATTTTTTCAGGAGTTAACTTCCAACAGAGATAACATGATGGTCAAATTGGCAGACTTCATTTGAAGGAAACGAAAGGTTCATGTACACATCTAAGAATAGTTCGGAGGATTTATATTCGACTTTTAGTTTTCAAATTCACTATATACATAAGGTTTAAAAATATTTACCTCAGTTTTTTGACAAAAATTCTCACATGCGAACATGTACAATACTTTGTATTTCAATGGATGACTCAAAATTTATACAAAAATAAATCAGAAAAATGATGTACAAATACATAGTCAGAACCTGTGATATGCATTGGCCTGAGAAACAAAACTCATTGTACTGCATGGTGCTCAATGATTTCTTGCTACAAACTGAAATACTATATCATAACTTCATCAGGCATAACACACTATATTTATAGACGTAAATGCATAAATTAATATCAACCACAAGCACTCTTTATAGATCTAGATAGGCATCTGTGTGGATACTAAGAATTACCTAAGTGATCAGCCTGGACATTAAAATCACACTGAAGGGGCTGATAATGAGCTCAACTATGATCTTTCCTATAAGTATCCAAGATTAATAGGGAGAGGTAATCAGTCTAGAGGAAGTTGAAAATGCTACAATGTTTGGTGCATTTATATGCCAAGATACCTCCTTAGCAGGAGTCATATCTGTGTATGTGCTGAAAAGAGCCCTGTGAACTCATACAACCATGAGTTGAGGTGTTGTGTTTGTGTGTACAGAGATTCAGCAATGTATTGAGGTGTTCTAAGTAATCAGTAAGCATAATTTAATTGGGCTGAATTTTGAAAGTTGATGTAGAACCAATGATCTAAAAACATTTTAGTGTCATTAGGCAAGAAAGTATCCGGATAAAATGGAAATTGCACTTCAGAGCTTGTCGAGGGGGAAACATAACAATTACCTTGGACACTGATGTGACATTGCCATCATATTCTTTTTCCTCGGGTGAATCTGTGTTTGTCGCATGGTGCTACTCATGTTGATAAATTGATAGGACAGGTGGTACATGTCGCAAAAAAAGACATCTTAGTAAGTTATTTGTGATAATTCCAAATGAATGGATGAAGGTCAAAGTTCCTTGGTAACTGAGTACCAATAAAACCATTTGACAAGTTCATTATCTATATAAGAAATTGGAACATAAATAATGTATAGACTGAAGCTCCATCTAGTGAAGTAGCAGGATATAATCCGTTGGTAGATTGACAATGAGAGTAAATCTATTATAACAATATTCAGATGGGTTGTAACCGAAATAAAGTAATGATTGCAGAGAGCTTAGAGGGGGCCTAAAATTATTATAATATTAACAAAGGAATAGAGTGGCTAAAGACTTAACGTAGTGATATTACCAGACAAATAGGACTAAGTACCTAGCATTTAACAACTAACTAATTTTTGCTAAGAGCTTGAGTAATTAGTAATAGTATCTTTTTCAAATACGACCACATGTTCCATTTACTGGACAACATCTGCGAACAATGAGATTCCCATTAAATTGGTGACTGACTCATTGTCATATCTTAGCCCAAACTCTCCAAATGATCAATCCACTACAAAATAGAATATGATGAAACACCTTATGCATATTGATATTTTGGGAAATTACAACAGGATCAGCTCAATAAGCAGAGGTGACTAATAAAATTAGGAGATACCAGAATACTACCAAATGACAACTAACATTAATAAGGAGTTTTTCCAACTGCTAACATAAATTTACGTGGCGTATTGAACTTGCAGATGTCATACAAAAAAGACTCCATTAGGGGAAGAACGGTGAGTAAAGAAACACTAACATATTGGCATTAGCGAGGTCCGAGAAAAAACATGTGAATAATAATTAAACAGTCCGGAGGATGCCCAAGTCGCCCACCACCCAGGACACCCCAATATCCATCGTCACACAGCTCCCCCGTGTTGCTTCTTCCAAATCGTCTGCCTCCTCCCTGCACCTTCCGCTCGGCTGAGAGCTCTCCGCTCTAACCCGGCGGCGTTGGGATGGTGGAGGATCAATGGCGGATGCGGCGCCGGTGGCTGAGGCTAGGTGAATCTCCGGTCTTCCAGATGTATGCAGGTCCTAGGTGAGCGGTGATGGAGGTTGGGGAGGAACGTTGGGTGAGAGACGATGGGGTTGGGGAGGAACAATGCGGAGAGGATAAGCTTTTTGGACCAGTGGAGCAAACCCCTGACTGGTTCAATTGTTTTTTCTTAGTGTTCAAACCTAGCTGAGCCGGTGCTCAATGATCAGGTCTTTCATCATGCTTAAGGATGTAAATAATTAGTATCATTGTATCAATTATTTTCCTAATCTTTTGTAATTTTTGTGTTTAGAAAAAGGGAATGGCTCAAAACGAATGTGTGACATGTCAGCAACAACCTATCTAGTGTGGAGAGGAAAACTAGACAATATGATGCATTTTTTATAGGGGTTAACCTCCTGGGTTGCCCGATCTTCACGGATCTCATGGTCAAATCAATGGGTGAGGGGAAAAGGAGAAGGTAGCGGAAGCGAACACACACCTCATAAAGAACATGATGAACACATGCAAAACTAACATGATACAAGGTTGATTGCTCCTAAACGGCGGCCACCGGTCCGATAGAATCCTCGCAAGAAAAGATCGGTCAACGTGCTCCCTCAAATCCACATCGGAGAGGCAATAACACCTTGGGGAGGGTCTTGACAACTTGGAGAATAGACACCAACTCCAAGACCTTGTACAACAATGGAGGCGTGATGCAAAGTCCAATTGAGGTTGGTGACGATAGTCGGTCCCCTTGGTAAAGGGGATGATGCAAAACTAGATATTCCACATAAGGGGTTGTCTTTAGTCTATCATCTATGTCTAAGAGATACATGAGGGGTAGGGGCTCTATTTATAGGCCACCCACTAAACAAGGAGGTAGTTTGGGGATAAACTAGGGAAAAAGGTAAGGAAAAGGAATATTCCAGGGCATCAAACCTAGATTCGCGCGCAGACGGGGAATTCCGGCAGTAAGTCCAACGGCGTCGAATCTGGCACCGGGATTTCCGGTCATCGCCGGTTCTTCCGGTCACGCGACGGAAAGGCATACAGAAGTTGGTTTCGGCAGGACTTCCGATCCACCGGTTGGTTCGCCGGTTTGGTCGGCACGGGATCCGGTCCGCCGGTTCTGGCACCGGATATTCCGGCGGTGCCGGGCTTTGCGCCGGTTTGGATCTACCTCTTCCGTCTTCTCTTCCAAGCCTCCGTCTTGGCGTGAGTCCTCAGGCTTCCTCCCTTGTCTCTATACTTGTCAGTGTGAATCTATCATGGTCATAGGACGAAGTATGAAGTAGTATACCATTCAAAAGGGTAGCAAGTGGGATCTCAAAAAGGATAGGATTTACCTTAGGATTCCATGACGACTTGGCATAAGTTGGAGACCTTGATGTGGTAACGATCGTATGTCGTGATACATCAGCTCCCCCCTTCACAAAGAGTCGTCCTCGACTCTACATGCTCATCACAAAGTAGAAGAGGTCGAAAGACATTCTTGATCCTGGGGTTTACCATATAGTCATCCTCGGAAAGATTGATTCGACAACACTTCAATGTTTCTTCACTTTCCATAAAGCCTACAAATCTCATAAAAAATCGAAGCAGCACTCAAAGAGTAGCCAATTCATGAAGATTATATCATGAGTCCTCAAGTAGAAGGAAGTTACCTTAGCTTGTAGAGATAGCTCGATGAAGGGTAGCCATAGGTAACTCTCTTCGGTTCTTCTTGTCAAGACATAGTTGGTAGAGGTTGACATGTATCTTCACATAACAAATACCAAGCAAAATATTTTCGTGCATGATAGAGGAGCATGTCATTCGTGGTATGTCCATTCTTGTTCAGAACACTATTAACACAATACAAGGATAGCAAATGGAATGCATATGCAAGGTCGAAGTGCATGGAAATTGTTTGAACATCATCCAAATGTGGGAACTCAAAAACTCCATTTAGCGTATTAGTGTGGCACTCAAAGCAATTGACTAAGATATATATCAACATCTTAATGCACGAATAGGAGAATTCGACAAAAACACATGAGGAAGAACATTCAAAACAACATCATTATGTGTGCAAACAGCCATTGGAAAGAGAAATTGTTCGACCTGTTGGATGCGACACACAAATCATCAAAAGAAAATATCGTGGGAATATGAGTATCCCAAGAGGAAGCAAAAACAACATGTTTGGCAAACATAGCAAGTGGTCCTTATGTTTGTTGCAACAACTAGACGAGATACTTGGAAGCTCTCATGACTATACATGATCTTAATGGCATTATGGTTGCACAGAAAACATCAAAAAGATAAATTGTTCAACATTTTTTTTGCAACACACAAAGCATCAATATCCAATAGCAAATAAATATGAATGTCACAAGGTGAAATAATATCATCAACATTCTTGCAAGCTAACTATAGGAAAGAGCAATTTTTTAACATGAAAGATGCAAAGCATGCAAAAGGTATCAGAGTTGGGTTCGATCTTGAACTCACTTCTGGGATGCTCTCTAGATCTCTTTTTGTCAACTTGTTCCCAACCGAGGTTGACATTCTAGTGCCGGTACCTACACACATCATACACAAAAGGAAGAACGTGTGTGCATGGTAGAGAAACACATTATCCATCATGACGTATCTCTTCTTGTGCACATCACCATTAGTGTCAATCAAGTATCAAATAGATGCATGGTGAGTATGCAAGTGGGGAACATGCTTATCATGGCAATCATCAAAATCTCCAAAAATTGGTAAAGCTATGGGGGCCATCTCATTATAACGCATATTATAAATATTGTTGCAAGCAAAACAAGTGAAAGAGAAATTATTCATCTTATTGCAAGCAACGGGAGAAATTGAATTACTATCATGACAAAGCATGTCCGAAGCAATTGGAGGATAAACAAAAGATGTATAGCATGGCATGTGTATGGAAGTTGTATCGCAATCAAACAATTCCACATGATCAATATTATGCAAAGGCAAAGCATCGCATGGGAATATGAATGAAGCATATGTAATGTCACAAGTATCATCCATAGCATGCATATCCTCACAATTCATCATGTCCACTAGTGGGATCATGGCATCATCAACACCCTTATTTTTACCTTGTTCATACCTCTCATATGAATTAGGTGATGTGGTAGTAGCGTCCTCCTTGTGGACGACTTCGTATTCTTGATGTAGCCTTGGCGTAGCATCATCTTCGTCCACCATGTACATCTTATCCAATTGAGGCATCATTGCTTCATAGCTTGGCGCGTCTTCATCCATGGAACCTAGCACAACATAAGATAACACACTAGAGGTAGAGGGTAAGTCGTTAGAAATCAAAATGGTCTCACTTGACCTATCAACTACCACTCTCAAATAACTTGATGTATCGCTCATGCCATCAAAGTGGAAGCACTCAATCTCACATAAGGTGGAGTCACTCATCTCACTCTTGTTCTCACTCAATTGGGCTAAGTGGCTCTCATAATCACATGGGATTGGTACTACATCATCACTCAATCATATAGGGATAGTATCGGTTTCCTCAACTCCATGCGCCTCCTTTGGTGAAGGGAAAATCTCATGCTCACCATCCTTGACCTTGTCATCAACAAAGTCCATAAGATGGGAATCATCACTCGCCTCCTTGGTCAAAGGGAAAATCCCATGCTCGACCGTCTTGTGCCCATCTTGTAGTAGTGGTGGAAATAGGCTCACCCTCCTCGTCGCTCCCATGGGTGACGGGAGGGTTCCCCAACCACCGCCGCTAAAGCTCCCTCCTCCTTCCCCCTCCCTCCCCTCGCCACCGCCGGAGGACATCGTTGGCCAAAGTTCGGGCGCTGGTGGCGGCGGGGCCCCTCCTCCCCCTCGTGCGGGGCTCGTAGCATGGACCTACAGCCTCGGCCTAGGCAGCGCGTTGGGCCTGGGGTGCGCCGGCGTGGCGGCCAGGAGTGGCGAGGCGCATCCCGACCGGCTGCCGGGGTCCTGGTGGCGACGGGTATTGGGCAGGCACTGGTGGCCAAGGTGGCGTGGCCTAGATCTAGGCCCATCCGGGCCCGATCTAGCCCTATGCTACCTCGGCCCGCCTCCTGGGAGGGCCTGCATCGACAGGGGCGAGCCAGCGCAGACCTGGGCGGTGGGGCAGCGCGGCGCTTCCGCGGCAGACAGAGCTCGGGCGGGCATGACCATGGCGGCCCAGATCAGGCTCAGTTGGGCCCGGATCTAGGTTAGACGGACCAGCCGACTTTGCTTTGGCTGTGCTACAGATCTTGGCGGGTTAGGGTGGATGGGATCCTCGATGTCCTCGTCCGTCCTGTTGCAGCGCGGTGGCGGACTTTACGGGCTTGTCGGGGCTCGGCCAGACCGCCATGGGATTAGTTTGCCTTCGTGGAGGCTTTACGGGCCTGCTGGGCCCGACCGGACCTATGAAGGACTGGTCTTTTTGCGGCCATGTCCGATTGACTACCGCCTATGGTGGTGGAGGAAGTTCTCTCCCGCACAACCGCAGTACTGTGAGCCTCGTTTCATTTCTACCTATGTCGCGATGTTGCAGACCTCGCAACGGCTTGCTCGATGAGACGATGATGATGAAGTTGGAACAACTTACCAAGAAGAGTGACAAGGACAAGGGTCATCGTTGCGAGCGTCATGTGGATGACCAAGGTAGCGCACTTGGTCATCCACAAGACGCTCGCGACAATGACCCTTGTCCTTGGCACTCTTCTTGGTAAGTTGTTCTAATGAGCGCAAATCATCATTAGTCTTGGCGATCAGGCTCATGGTTTTGTCGAAGTCGTTTTACATGTTCTTCTTGAAGTTGTGGAGGGCGCTCTTGAACTAGTCCATTTGATGGTGTACCTTGGCACACTCGAGGTGGATGCTATGTCTTGGTCGGTGCGACTTGAGGAGCTTGTCGTTGTCATTCTTGAAGTCGTCCATGCTTGGGGACTCGTTGTTGTTGTAGTACTCCATGTCACCTGTAACACCCTCAGAATCGGACCTATGCAAGTTTGGGCAAAATTCACCAAACCCGCATAGAAACGATTCAAAGGTGCGGTGGAATTAATAACATTACACAACAGTCCTCGATGGGACCGATATATATATAGCGACTCCATGAGTCAAGAATACAGATATAATATACAAAGATCCAAATCACCTTGAAAACGATAGACAAGATGCAAATGGGGCTAAGAGCCCCGAGGAATAACCAATGGCGTCCATAACAAGGGTAACGATCTCAAACCTGCTTAAACAAAAGGGTGCCGACAAAGGCAAAAAACAAAGAAGGCGAGGCTAGAATATAGGTATGGTGGATGCACTAAACAACCTATAGAGACTGGCCAATCGAGAGGGTGAGAGAGACCTATTCGGATCAAACCTGAAGCTATCACCAAACAAACCCATCCTGGTGTTTCCCCCTCGAGACCAAACGAGGAAGTCAACCGAGGAACTCACACGGTTGGCTTATAGTTGTGGCACTTTACTAGTCGTTAGATAATCGATAAAATAAGCACTTTTAATTAATCATTCCGTGATAGTTGCAATTACTAATCTAGCATGAGATAAACCCAAACCTTGTTGGTACTTTTATTCACCAATTCGTTGAAGTTGCAATACTTACTAGTCGATACATTTGTCGACAACCAAACAAGCAATGGTGGGCAGTATTAATTAGCCATTCCGTTGTAGTGGAGCTGATTACTAGTCATTATAAGTCAAATTGATAGCAAAACTTTAGTTATGCTTGTCTATGATCGAGAAAGTCGTCCATATCAAGTTTTACTGCACCAATAGCAACACACGCCGATCAACCTCGAAAACCAAATCAAAACCCAACGAGGCTTTGAACAATCAAATATTTTAGAATCAACCCCAAACGGGCTTGTCGACACAATCGTGTCGATCCTAAAATAAAACCTCAAACTAGTTTGTGGCCCCAAGAAATAAGAATGAATCAAGCTATATACCTCCGGATGTGGATAAAAAATCAAGGAATGTATCAAGTACAAACCAAATATTATCTATCACCCACCGATGCCTCTGCTTATTCAATTTTAGTGGTTAAACAGAAAGTAAAGTGATCAATGAGTAAACTAGAATCATCTCCAACATCCTCATGCGGCAATACATCAGCAACTGTGGCATATGACGACTCACATCAGCACTTGAGCAAGCAACTACGACACGCAAGTCCATCTATCTACCAAACAACAGGTAATAGGGTGTGTCCAAGGCCATATAGGGCTGCAAGGGAATATCACGGGTACGGAAACTAAAGCATCGCAACACAGATAGCAAATAGACCAACAGGAAGGAGTAAATTACTATAAAAGTAAGATAGGTAGAAAGGGGAAGATGCTCGCCTGAAAACATGGTCGAAAGGTTCATCCGAAGATCGGGGCGGAGCTCACATCAACTCAACGGCCTTATCCGCGAAGAAGCAAAACACTAGAAGGAACACCGGATGCAATATTTAATACACGGCAGAAGATCGGCATGATGCATGTATGATGTATGACATGGCAAAAGTGCGATGCAATTAGGTCAAGATTACAATTAGTTAGATGGTTCTTGTTTAGAAACCCGCATATTAAATGTTGTTTAGCAAGACCACAGATGGATGTTTAAATGAGGCCAATATGAGACTAGATTTGCCCGCATATGGGCCCCATAGTTAATTATTAGGTGAATCGTCATAAGGCCCCAAACCAATGAGATGCATGCGAGATGACAATTTAATATGCAACAAGTTGTTATTATGTTATGAAATAGGGTTCGGAAAGGGTTCACACATTGAGGGTCTCACGAACTTGGGTTCCGGTTGGATATCGGGGTAGGTCTTGGCGCATCCGGTGCGGACTTGGTTTCTTCCGGTCGGTGTCGTTCTTGTCGCATTCGCGCCTTCGGGTCATGTCGACGATCATGGCGTTCAAAGTGGAGAACTGGAGTCTCCCGGAAGATCTTGATATCTTGGTGTAGGAACGGTACTTGTCGGCGATTCTACGATCTTGTCGCGGACTTGGATGTTAGGAGAACTTGGCATCAACGACCTTCGATCTCCGTGGAACCGAGGTCGATCTGGGCATCGAACATGGCTCTTCTTCTCGACCCTTGGCAAAACCACCACAGCCTCATCA
Organism: Avena longiglumis; assembly: GCA_030063025.1. Taxonomy (NCBI): domain Eukaryota; kingdom Viridiplantae; phylum Streptophyta; class Magnoliopsida; order Poales; family Poaceae; genus Avena; species Avena longiglumis. The sequence goes on from CP125978.1 coordinate 154,653,240, forward strand.
ACACCAGATGGGGTCGATGGCGAGGATGGGGAAGAGGAGTCGAGGTTGGAGGGAGAGAGGTTTGAGGATGGGGTGAGTGAGGATGTGGGGTTTTGATTGGGTGAGGGAGGCAGGTTGAGGTGGCACGGGAATGGCCAGGTGATGTGGAGGGATTAGGTGGTTAGGATTAGAAGGTAGGTTGGGCGCCCACTAAAATAATTTAATATTTTATTTGTTTCAAATAACTTTTATAAATAGTTTACAAACAAAATATCCGGAACTTCCGGGTTTTGAACAAACGTTTATAAAACAAACGGGCTTTGCAAACATAGTTTTGGCAAACAATGCATGATGATGACGATGCAATGCACAAATTCAACGCGATTTCTAGTAGTGGTTTGGGATGCCACAATTCGACACCACTAACAAGGATCGAGATCCGCCTCATGGTTCCGGAAGGAAGGTCGGTAGATCCTCGCGACACCACTAACAAGAGGGTAGAGGTATCAACAATAAGCCACCTCTATGCATTCTCATCCACTTCAATATACAAAAGCGAATAGAAGGGTAGTCGGCATGGGCCAATCCATCACGCAAAACTATTACTCGAAAAGAGTGCAACCATTCCAAGATCTCGGATCGGGTAGATGATGTTGTCACCGGAAAACACGGATAGCACAAACAAAGAACAAAGAATGGTACCTTCCTGATAGCATGAAGACCAGATGTATACCAAAGGAGCCAACCACGAGAAATCAAGAAAGAGAAGAGATTCAAAACACGTCGAGATAAGAGGAGAATGAGGGATAAGGAGAAAATCAGACCTAACTATCCAACCGATTTTGCAAAATAGTTTTGACACTCTACTAGCTAAGGTCATCGAGCTCTTATACCACGGACCTATGCAAGTTTGGGCAAAATTCACCAAACCTAATAACATTACACTCGATGGGACCCCATGAGTCAAGAATATATAATATACAAAGATCCAAATCACCTTGAACGGACAAGATGCAAATGGGGCTAAGAGCCACGAGGAATAACCAATGGCGGAAGGGTAACCGATCTCAAACCTGCTTAAACAAAGAAAACAAAGAAGGTCGCCTACATAGGTATGGTGGACTAAACAACCTATAGAGACCAATCGAGAGGGTGAGAGAGACCTATTCGGATCAAACCTATCACCAAACAAACCAGGAACTCATTATAGTTGTGGCACTTTACGTTAGATAAGATAAAATAATTAATCATTCCGTGATAGTAATTACTAATATAGCATGAGATAATTGTTGGTACTTTTATTGAAGTTGCAATACTTACTAGTCGATACATTACAACCAAACAAGCAATGGTGGGCAGTATTAATTAGCCATTGATTACTAGTCATTATAAGTCAAATTGATAGCAGAACTTTAGTTATGCTTGTCTATGATCCGATCAACCTCGAAAACCAAATCAAAGAACAATCAGTAGAATCGGAACCCCAAGCGGGCTTGTCGACGAATCGTGTCCCGATCCTAGTAAATAAAAAGCATGGCATAAATCGTAAATAAAACCTCAAACTAGTTTGTGGCCCCAAGAAATAAGAATGAATCATCCCATATACCTCCGGATGTGGATAGCGCAAAAATCAAGTATCAAGTACCAAATATTATCTATCACCCACCGATGCCTCGCTTATTCAATTTTAGTGGTTATAAAGTGATCAATGAGTAAACTAGAATCATCTCCAACATCCTCATGCGGCAATACATTGGCATATGACGACTAAGTCCATCTATCTACCAAACAACGGTAATAGGGTGTGTCCAAGGCCATATAGGGCTGCAAGGGAATATCAAACTAAAGCATGCAAATAGACCAACAGGAAGGAGTAAATTACTATAAAAGTAAGATAGGTAGAAAGGGAAGATGGAAAACATGGTCGAAAGGTTCATCCAAGACATCAACTCAACGGCCTTATCGAAGAAGCAAAACACTAGAAGGAACACGGATGCAATATTTAATAGAAGATCGGCATGATGCATGTATGATGTATGACATGGCAAACAATTAGGTCAAGATTCAATTAGTTAGATGGTTCCAGTTGTTTAGAAACCCCGCATATTAAATGTTGTTTAGCAAGACCACAGATGGAACTACACATGTTTAAATGAGGCCAATATGAGACTAGATTTGCATATTTAATTATTAGGTGAATCGGCATAAGGCCCCAAACCAATGAGATGCATGCGAGATGACAATTTAATATGCAACAAGTTGTTATTATGTTATGAAATAGGGTTCGGGAAAGGGTTCACACATTGAGGAACTTGGGTTCGGATATCGGGTAGGTCTGGTTCTTCCGGTCGGTGTCGTTCTTGTCGGATCATGGCGTTCAAAGTGGAGAACTAGTCTAAGTGTCGCGGATCTTGGTGTATTCTTTCGGACTTGGATGTTAGGAGAACTGATCTCCGTGAAGAAGAGCTAACATGGCTCTTCTTCGACCCTTGGCAAACCACAGCCTCATCAACACCAAGCTTCTCTTGCAACTCGGTCGATGGCGGCCGGAGGATGGGGAAGAGGGAGGTTGGAGGGTTTGAGGATGGGGTGAGTGAGGATGTGGCGGGTTTTGATTGGGTGAGGAGAGGTGATGTGGAGGATTAGGTGGGGGTTTAGGATTAGAGATTTACTAAAATAATTTAATATTTTATTTGTTTCCAAATAACTTTTATAAATAGTTAAACAAAATATCCGAACTTGAACAAAGTTTATAAAACAAAACGGGCTTTGCAAACATAGTTTTGGCAAACAATGCATGATGATGACGATGCAATGCACAAATTCAACGCGATTTCTAGTAGTGGTTTTGCGGGATGCCACATCACCGAAGCATGTGGAGCCATTGTTGGTGTAGTGATCCATCATGTCATCCATGCTTGTGGAGACATAGGCATGGTGGCTCATCATGGATTCTTCATAGATATCATCCTCGGTTCCGAAGTCCCTAGACATGATTCACAAGATCAATTGTTGTATATGGAAGTGGTATAGGGTGTTGGTGATGCAACGTCAAACCTTACTTTACCTTCGAAGATAGTATCGTGCAAGTGGCTACACTTGAGAGCAAAAAATCAAGCGAAGTGAAGTTTGCATGGAACACCAAAACCCAACTAACTACGAAAAAACATACACACATAAAGCTTATGGTGGATAGGTATGGAAAGTGCATGTCAAGAAACAATCCGAATCAAGATGTTGTAATGGAAAGTAAAGAACCACAATAATCACAAAGCAAAACAAGTCAATCCACAAGATATGAAATATGTACAAGGAAACACACCCGGTGGGATAAATGGGACTTGTGTGACGGATAAAGTGAGCTAAGAACAAAATGATTACCTGGCGAAGACTATAATATCGTGTCGCACAAGTGCAAGGAGAGACACTAGTTCGATTGCAATAAAATTGGTGGGCTATAAGATATGCACAAAAGGTACCACCTATATGATGGTCATCGAGCTTGCGCTTCCTATTCTATGAGGCACTTGTATATTTGTTTTTCTCTTTCTTTTTATTTTTCTATTTTTCTATATCTTTCTATTTCTCTCTTTTTTCACTTGCCTCTTCTTGTGCCAACAACTATACAAGAGAACTATATGAGATAGCGCTCACAACGTTTGCTCATAATTATACAAGGTATCAAATGTGCATATCCCAAGAAATCATAGGAGGAACTAGTCTCAATAGGTGTCTGTTGGTTGCAAATATAGTGTAGTTCACAAAGGAATGCAAGTGGGGAAAGTCGTAGAATGTTTATACCTTTCATCGACGATCTTCAACCTTTATTGTTGGATTCCGCATTGCTCACAGAATTTGGATAGATTAGATAGCATGAACAACGTGGATTATGATTTAAAGCTCCTTCTCCTCTTAAAAATGAACTAAAGAACACCAAAATCCAAGTTTGAATGCAAAAGTTATGCTCGAAAACAATGCGGAGCTAAATCTGCCTGCGGCGAAATCGGCAGGACCGGAATTGACGCCGAAATTTCCGGCGGTAGGGCCGGTGGCACCAGAATTCTGACCGGAAATACCAACTATAGTTTTGGTTCATCGGACCTGGCACCAAAACAAGTTTGTGAATGTGAAACTTGATTTTTGCAGAAAAACTCGATGGAGAACTTCAGATCCGAGGGGCAAATGATGAAATTAGGCCATGGGAACACAGGGGAAGGTAGATCAACAATTTTAGCAAGTAATCCACGGATCAAAACCTACCAAAAATCACTCAAATCACAGATCGATCCAAAACACGAATTGGGGTTATTTTTGGTGGAATTTTCAAATTTATGTTGAAAAGACAAAATCGATGAGGAATCTGTGGCAACCAAAAGCTTTTAATACCATATGATAGGGGTTAACCTCTTGGGTGGCCCGATATTCACAAATCTCATGGTAAAATCGATGGGAAAGCGAGGCGAAAGGGAGAAGGTAGCAGAAGCAAACACACACCTCACAAAGAAGACGATAAACACACTCAAAACTCACACGATACAAGGCTGATTGCTCTCAAATGGCGGCCACTGGTCCGATAGAATCCTCGCAATGAAAGATCGGTCAACTTTCTCCCTCAAATCCACATCGGAGAGGGAAGAACACCTTGGGGAGAGTCTTGATAGCTTGGAGAAGAGACACTGACTCCAAGGCCTTGTATAACGATGGATGCGTGATGCAAAGTCCAATCGAGGTTTGTAACGATAGTCGGTACCCTTGGTAAACGGGATGAGACAAAACTAGAGTTTCCACACAAGGGGGTTGTCTTTAGTCTATCATATATTCCTAAGGGATACATGAGGGGATTGGGTATCTATTTATAGGCTAGACACTAAACAAGGGGGTAGTTCGGGGATAAATTAGGCAAAAAGGTAAGGAAAGGGAATATTCCAGGGCATCAAACCCAGATCTGTGTGCAGACGGGGAATTTTGGCAGTAAGTCCGGTGGCGCCGGATCTGGCGCCGGGATTGTGGTCCTCGCCGGTTCTTCCGGTCACGCGCCGGAAAGGCATACAGAAGCTGGTTCCGGCAGGACTTCTGGTTTGCCGGTTGGTTTGTCGGCTTGGTCGGGGCGGGGTCCGGTCCAGTTCTTGCACCGAATATTCTGGCGGTGGGTCCGACGGCACCGGGCTCTACGCCGGTTTGGCTCTGCTTCTTCCGTCTTCTCTTCCAACCCTCTGTCTTGTCGGGCGTGAGTCCTCGGGCTTTCTCCCTTGTATTCGTACTTGTCGGTGTGAACCTATCATGGTCATAGGACGGAGTATGAAGTAGTATACCATTCAAAAGGGTATGAAGTGGGATCTCAAAGAGGATAGGATTCTCACCTTAGGAGTCCATGACGACTTGGCATAAATCGGAGACCTTGATGTGGTAATGACAGTAGGTCGGGCTACATCAATTTTAGAATGAGGCTGAGATCACCCTATTTTGCAGAGGAATTTGTAAGTATTCTCAATTGCCATATACATATGCATATTTAGATGTTGTTGATCTTATTTAAAATTGCCATATATTTACTACTTTATGTTCATGATATGATGTATTTTTTTTATGTTTCGAAAATTAATGCAGGGTATTCCTTGTTGTTTCACTGAGCATATGTGATAATTCATTGTTGGTCCACATCTGACCTAGATCTGTGCTCGGATTAACCGCCATGATAAATATAGAAGAAGTGATGAATACTACTTCTATGTGTTGTGAAAGGATACAGATGTCGCCTAGAGGGGGATGAATAGGTGGTTTTAAAAACTTTTTTGAGAGTGGCTTCACAAAGGCGGAAATAAACTAGCGTTTACTTTCTCAAGCACAAAACCTAGAACAACTAGGGTTCACCTATGTGCACCAACAACTTATGCTAAGCAATACAAGCAACAATGTGATAGCAAGATATATATTACTTCAAGCACGAAGGCTATCACAATGTAAAGTGCACAAGTAAAGAGCTCGGGTATAGAGATAACCGAGACACACGGGGACGATGATATTTTACCGAGTTCCTCCCAACATGGATTATGTCTCGTTTGGAGAGGGGGTGGTATCAAACCACCAACGCCATAAAAGGCCTCCCTTATTCTCCGGTGAATCTCACCCCAACGGGATCGATCCACGCTTCCACTATCGGTGCACTTGTCGGTGGCAACCGGAACCTCTCACAAGGTTGGGGCACTCCTCCACAACTTAATTGGAGGCCCCCAACAAACGCCACAAAGGCCACAAGGTTGGGGCACTTCTTGAAGGGTTTCGCAGCGTAGTAAATCAAAAAAATTCTACGGATGTGAACGGGAAAGCCAAGATCTAATCTAGGAGATGCAATCAACGAGAGTGATAGAAGAGATCTTCATACCCTTGAAGAAATCGCACAGCGGAACGTTCAACAGAACGTGGTTGATGTAGTCGTACTAGCCTTCTCCTCCTCGAGATCCGATCCGATCCAACGTCGCAAGTGGCGACGCCTCCGAGAGATGCACACGTACGGCACCGCGATGTCTCCTCCTTCCTCGGTCCAGCAAGTGGGGTGGAGAGATAGATTGGATCTACAGCATGACGGCGTGGTGCAAAGGTGGAGAGTTCTGCGGCAGGGCTTCGCCTACGTGCAGTCGGAAGAGAGAGAGAGAGAGAGAGAGAGAGAGAGAGAGAGAGAGAGAGAGAGAGGATGGCAGCAGGTAGGCGGCTAGGGTTTGAGGAGGTGTGTGGGGAGGGTGCGCCCCTGCCCTCTTTATATAGAGGGCTGGCCGGCTGCCCTTGCCCCTCCTCCAAGCCCTAGGGCCGGGGGCCACATGGGTGGAGTGGGGGCAAGTCTCCCCCCTTCTATAAGACCCCCTAGGGTTTCCCCTAGGGTTTGGCCGGCTGGGCCTATGGGGCCTTGTGCCCCTGGCCCAATGCGGCCAGGGCACTCCCTCATAGGCCCATGCCCCCTCCCGACAAGTGGGGCCACGTTGGTCCCACTCCAGAAGCTTCTAGAACCTTTCGGTACAATACCGAACATTCCGAAACAATTCCGAAATCCAAAATATGCTTTCCTTTATATGAATCTTATTCTCCGGACCATTCCGGAACCTCTCGTGATTTCCTGGATCACATCCGAGACTCCGAACAAAAACTCATAAACCAATTATCCATTCTATCCTAGCGTCGAGACACGTTAAGTGTGTGACCCTACGGGTTCGATCTTCTATCAATAATCAACAGCGCGGTCTGGAAACCCATATTCACCCCCCACATATTCATCGATGATCATATCGGATGAACCACGATGCCAGGATTCAATTAATCCCATATATATATTCCCTTCGTCACGCGATACTTTACTTGCCCGAGATTCGATCGTTGGTATCGGCATACCTTGTTCAATCTCGTTCACAGCAAGTACTTTACTCGTTCCGTAATCCGATATCACTTTGTGATTAACTCCTTAACCACGTGCTTGCAAGTGATGTTGATATCGATTACCGAGTGGGCCCGAAGTATACTCTCCGACTTGGGAGGGACAAATCCCATCTTGATACATACAACCCAACAAGTACTTTCCGATCACCTGAGAGACACCTTTATGATCACCCTCTCATAGGGTGACATTTGATGACCTCAAAGCTTTCTTCCGATACCAGGGAGTTGCATTATCTCATGGTCTAAGGAATACAATATTTGACATAAGAAAAAGCTTCGCAAAGATGAACACGATGACACGATCTAATTGCTCTGCTTGATTTGAGTCTGTCCATCATATCATTCTCCCAATGACATGATCTCATTATTAATCGACAACTCATGTCTATGGTTAGGAAACCTTAACCATCATTAATCAATGAGCTAGTCCATAGAGGCGTACTAAGGACACAGTGTTGTTCATAAACCACACAAGTATCAAAGTTTCTGCTTAATACAATTCTAGCATGGAATATAAACTTTATCATGAACAAGAATTATAATAATAACATCTTTATTATTGCCTCTAGGGCATAATTCCAACAGTCTCCCACTTGCACTAGAGTCAATAATCTAGTTTACATCTGGCAATAATCTAACACCCATGGCACTAAGGTGCTGATCATGTTTTGCTCGTGGAAGAGGTTTAGTCAACGGATCTGCGACATTCAGATCTTTATATACTTTGCTAATCTTCAGATCTCCATCTGTTATATAATCTCGAATTATATAAAACTTGCGGTTGATGTGCTTGGTCTTTGGATGATATCTTGGTTCCTTAGCTAGTGCTATGGCGCCAGTGTTGTCACACAATATCTCCAGTGGGTCCAAGGCACTTGGAACCACACCAAGCTCAGTGATGAAGTTCCTGATCCAAACTCCTTCACTTGAAGCTTCTACAGCAGCTATGTATTCCGATTCTACTATAGAACCCACGATCACGCTTTGCTTGCAGCTTCTCCAGCTCACAGCTCATCCATTCAAAATATAAACGTATCCTGTCTGAGATTTAGAATCATCCTTGTCGGTGTCGAAACTAGCGTCGACATAACCTTTTACGACGAGCTGCTCATCACCTCCATAGACTAAGAACATTTCTTTAGTCCTATTTAAATACTTTAGGATGTTCTTCACGGCTTTCCAGTGTTCCACTCCTGGATCACTTTGGTATCTGCTCGTCAAACTAAGAGCATTGGACACATTCGGTCTAGTATACAGCATGGCATACATGATAGAACCTATGGACGAGGTATAAGGCACTTTGCGCATAGCTTCTCTATCGTTTACCGTAGCTGGACACTGAGCCTTGCTCAATATCTTACTTGACAACATAGGCACTGAACCTTTATTTGCCTTATCCATTCTGAACCTTTTCAGAACTTTGTCTAGGTATGTACTTTGGCTTAAAGCTATTAGGCGTCTTTGTCTATCTCTATAGATTTGATGCCTAATATATAAGCAGCTTCTCCTATGTCTTTCATTGAAAAACATTTGTTCAAATAACTCTTCAAATCGTTAAGCATATCAATGTCATTTCCAATAATCAATATGTCATCCACATATAGTACTAAAAATGTCACTGAGCTCCCACTCACTTTCTTGTATATGCAAGCTTCATAGCAATTTGGAACAAATCCAAACCTCTTGATCACTTGATCAAAACGAAGGTTCCAACTCCGAGATGCTTGCTTTAGTCCATAAATGGAACGCTGAAGTTTGCACACCTTATCAGCATCCTTAAAATCGACAAAACCTTCGGGTTGCATCATATACAAATCTTCATCAATGTTGCCATTGAGGAACGCAGTCTTGACATCCATCTGCCATATTTCATAATCATGAAACGCAGCAATTGCTAATAAAATCCGAATGGACTTAAACATCGCTACGGGAGAGAAAGTCTCATCGTAGTCAACACCTTGAACTTGTCGAAAACCTTTCGCGACAATCCGTGCTTTATAGACAGTAGCATTACCATCCGCGTCCGTTTTCTTCTTGAAAATCCATTTGCACTCAACGGCATTTCGGTCGCTAGGAGGGTCCACCAAAGTCCATACTTGGTTTTCGCTCATGGATCCCAATTCGGATTTCATGGCCTCTAGCCATTTCTCAGAGTCTGGGCTCATCATTGCTTCCTCGTAGTTCGCAGGTTCACTGTTGTCTACTAACAAGACAGTTAAGACAGGGTTGTCGTACCACTCAGGAGGGGCACGTGACCTTGTCGACCTGCGATGTTCAGTAGTAGCATCGTCCGAAGCTTCATGATCCTCGTCATTAGCTTCCTCTATTGTTGGTGCGAGCCTTTGGAACAATTTCAGGTGCTGCGCTACTCTCCAACTCAAGAGAAGGTTCAATAACCTCGTCTAGCTCTACCTTCCTCCCACTCACTTCTTTCGAGAGAAACTCCTTCTCAAGAAAGGATCCGTTCTTTGCAACAAACACTTTGCCTTGGATCTGGTAGAAGGTATACCCAATCGTTTCCTTAGGGTATCCTATGAAGACGCATTTCTCCGCTTTGGGTTCGAGCTTGTCGGCATCAACTTCTTGGCGTAAGCTTCATCCCAAACTTTAAGAAACGACAACTTAGGTTTAGCACCAAACCACAGTTCATACGATGTCATCTCAACGGATTTAGATGGTGCCCTATTTAAAGTGAATGCAGCGGTTTCTAATGCATAACCCCAAAATGATAACGGAAAATCTGTAAGAGACATCATTGATCGCACCATATCTAATAGAGTTCGATTCCGGCGTTTAGACACACCGTTGCGCTGTGGTGTTCCGGGTGGCGTGAGTTGCGAAACGATTCCGCTTGCTTTAAGATGCGTGAGAAAATCATAACTCAAATATTCACCTCCACGATCGGATCGTAGAAATTTAATTTTCCTGTTACGATGGTTTTCCACTTCGTTCTGAAATTCTTTGAACTTTTCAAACATTTTAGATTTATGTTTCATTAAATAGATATACCCATATCTACTTAAGTCATCAGTAAAAGTGAGAAAAATAGATATACCTATATCTACTTAAGTCATCAGTAAAAGTGAGAAAATAGCGATATCGACCGCGCGTCGAAACACTCATTGGTCCGCATACATCGGTATGTATGATTTCCAACAAGTCCGTTGCTCGCTCCTTTATTCTGGAGAACGGGGTTTTGATCATCTTGCCCATGAGGCACGGCTCTCACGTGTCAAATGATTCAAAATCAAGAGACTCCAAAAGTCCATCAGAATGGAGTTTTTTCATGCGTTTTACACCAATATGACCTAGACGACAGTGCCACAAATAAGTTGAATTATCACTATCTACTTTGCATCTCTTAGCCTCAATGTTATGGATGTGTGTTTCATTGCTTTCGAGATTCAGAAGAAATAAACCATTCACAGTAGGTGCATGACCATAAAAGATGTTACTCATATAAATAGAACAACCATTATTCTCCGATTTAAAAGAATAACCGTCTTGCAATAAACACGATCTAGATATAATGTTCATGCTCAACGCAGGCACATAATAACATTTATTAAGGTTTAAAACTAATCCCGAAGGTAAAACTAAGGAGAGCGTGCCGACGGCCATCACATCAACTCTTGATCCGTTGCCAACGCGCATCGTCACCTCATCCCTTGCTAGCCGCCGTCTATTCCGTAGCTCCTGTTTCGAGTTACAAATATTAGCAACCAAACCAGTATCAAATACCCAGGCACTACAACGAGTTCTAGTAAGGTAAACATCAATAACATGTATATCAAGTATACCTTTAATGGTGCCAGCCTTCTTGTCTGCTAAGTACTTCGGACAGTTGCGCTTCTAGTGACCCTTGTCCTTGCAATAGAAGCACTTTAATGTCGGCTTAGGTCGAACTTGAGCTTCTTCTTAGCGGGCAGCGCTTGCTGCCTTTCTTGAAGGACTTCTTTGCACCCTTACCTTTCTTAAAGCTGGGGGGCTTGTTGACCATCAACACATGATTATCTTTCTTGATGTCCACCTCCACAGCTTTCAGCTTAGCGAAGAGCTCAGTGATCATATCAGTGGAACCAATCTGATTATGAGTAACTACAAAGCCTTTGTAGCTAGGAGGGAGTGATTGCGAACTCATCAATCTTAAGCTCTTCGGAATCTTGCGATCCGGTTGCTCAAGGAGTTCGGTGTAGCAGACATCTTAATGGCGTGCTCACTAACGGAACTCCTTCCTCCATCTTGCGCTTAAAGAATTTCGGAGATCTCATATCTCTCGAGCAACTGAGTCTGAAACATGGTTTTCACTTCCTCAAGAATTTCAAAGGGCCCGGCGAACTCCTCAAAACGATTTTGAAGGTCCGATTCCATAGCAAACAACATGGTGCTCTTAATCACACCATAATCATCCTTGCGCGACTGATAAACAGCTTTTTCATCAGCCGGCGCATCTATAGCATGGGCGCCACCTAGCGCTTTCTCAAGGACATAGTCCTTTTGTCCGCCATCGAGAATGATTCTCAGATTGCGGAACCAGTTGGTGAAGTTAGACCCGTTGTTCTTAAGCTTTTCTTTCTCAGCAAAAACGTTGAAGTTGAAGTTGGACTTATCCATTTGATCTATAAAATTTGCAAGTACAATTTAGACTATGTTCATGATAACTAGTTCAACTTAATAAAATTACTAGATGAACTCCCACTAAATTCAACATCCCTCAAGTTGCTTAGTGAACATGATCCAAATTCACCACACCTAATCCGATCTTCACGAGAAGAGATGTGGTTTCAATGGTGGACAACGAAGTGTCGATCATATCATTCATACGACTCATGCTTAACCTTTCGGTTCGTGTGTTCCGAGGCCATGTCTGTACATGCTAGGCTCGTCAAGTCAAACCCAAGTATTCCCGCGTGTGCAAAACTGGTGTAAGATCCCTCCTTTGTAAAGGAAAAGGATCCCTGTGATTGCAATGCTAGTCCCTGGATCATTGCTAGCATCCACAGTTTAAGATGAAGTACACAGATACAAAGGTCATTTATTACATCCATTCCAGAGATAAAACATAGTCTTTTACAACTCAAGGCCACAGGCCTAATACAAAAGTTTTGGAATAAGTAAATAAACATAAGTCTTCATCTTCATGTGCCACAGGCAAGCATGTTGAGTGTAGACTCATGACACCTAATCATCATCGGAGTAACCTGCAACCTCACAAGTTACAGCCACAGTGGGTCAATACTTTGGAATAGTATTGGCAAGTGATACCTTAGTAAATTTTTAAGTGGACTATATTACTATATGCATTTTGGCTAAGTGTAGCTTGGCTTGCTTTGCTTGAAATAGGTTTTTCCTATTAGTTGAAATCACTAAGTTTTTCTTTGTCAAAAGCTTCCCAAGAAACCACCAATAGACATTGGGGTCCTTCACCCTTGTTCACCCACAAGTTTTACTTAGAAGTTGGAGTGATGAGATTCTTGTAGCTTCCATGTCTTGATGCTCAAGTTGTCCATTGCCATGGACTTGGCTAAGTACTTAGATTTTCCATCTGCAGAGGTTGTGCACTTTCCCCACCAGACTTGGTTTCCCAAGAGAGGACCTTTTAGAAGCCTTCCCTTAGCGAAATGGACGCGTTCCAACCTATCATCCCACTACCACCAACTGTCCAAATGACTAAGTTCTAGCAACCTATATGATCAAGGCAGAGCCCATATTGCCAAGTGGTTGCACTATAAGCTTCTCAACACTTAGCCTCCAAATCCCTTTGTGCCTGGGTGGCATACCACAAGTGAGATACACAAGCCATATCCATGGCCTTGTGTAACCACTCAACCAAAAACCACCATTCAAGTCCCATTCCACCCAGGAAGTTCATTGACTTAGTTGTTTTATTAAGAAAAACATAAGTCCAAAAGACTTAGAAATATTTTCATCATAGCATGTATAAACTTTACCAACCCTTGTTTTCTACTAGCTAGGCTAAGAATGGCATGGTAACTTAACTTAGGAAAATCCCTAGCAATTCTACCATTCTACAACTACTTAGGATTTCCCAACTTAGCATTTGGCAAAGTAGTAACAACATGCAAGACTTAGCAAAATATTTCTAATGCTTGAAAAATATAGGGATGGAAATATTCATGAAGTACCACTTGCCTTGGTAATGGGGAGAGCAGCAGTCTTCATAATCACAGTCACTAGCAAAATCTACACAAAATTTGTAGCACAAAAATTACACACACAATTTATATACAAACAAAAAATAATATGAATGCATGCATGCAAGAAAAAGCTAAGTGATGATTTTGAAAACTCCACCAAGCAAGTGTCTGATACGGAAACAAAACCAAGTCAAAAAGTTTGATAACCAAACTTATTTAGCCCTAAAACAATTTGCTAAACAAAATCTATACTCAAAATGGACATAAATATGTTTCTGCATACAAAGTCATTTTAACAGAAACTTTTTGTTAAACACATTGCATATTCAGAAAGGGCTTGACTCACTGAATCCAACGGTATAAAATTTGCAAAAATCTAACGTGGAAATCTCAAGTTATAGCCATTTGAAAATTGGATCTAAATCTGATTTGAATTCTATTTTTGAATCCAACCCTAGACATGCGTCAAGCTTCTATTGGTGCGTACCGGTTCGCATCGGATCACCCTTCCGCGCCGTTGGATCTAACTATCGTTGCACGGCTCAGATCTATCCATACCCCTTCGGCTAGGATATATCGTGTCCACTGGATCTAAATCGAACGATCCTAAGCAAAGGACCAACAAGTGGCGGCGCTAGCGGCGGTGGCCAGCGTCGGCAATGCGGTCTTGGCGCTCTAGGTCGTGAGGTGAGGAAGTAGCTTACAGATCCGTGGGCGTGTTGAAGCTCGAGTGGCGTTGGCTCGGAAGGCGCCGCACGGTCTCAGGAGCTCGTCGGAGTAGCGGGCGGCGTCGGTCGCTTGCAGACGTGGTGCTTGCCGAGGTTTGGCGTTGCCCTAGCACGCACCAGAGGCATCAGGAGTTTCGCAAGATGTAGGCGAACAAACTCGCGTGAAGGAGGGGGCAAGGGGCGCTCGGGTTTTACCTGAATTGGTCGCCGGAGTCTATCGGCGGCAGTGGTTTCGATCGAGGGCGGAGATGACAACTGGTCACGGCGAGCAAAAGAAAGGCATCGCGTGTCGCAAGATCAAGCTGGGCATCCTCGTTTGAACCAGAGAGAGGGGTCGAGGCTCACCGGAATTGGGCCGGAGTCGTCGGTACGGGGCTTGAGAGCAAATCGCGCATCTGGTGGCGAGTGTGGCGAGAGTGGGGAAAAGCTTGCGGTGCGAGAGGGGTTTAAATAGGTCCAGGTGACAGAAGCGCTGCGGCATAATGGCTAATTACGCGCCATTACCGGCCTTGATGGCGGCGTGGTCGCGGTTTGAGGAAGGCGGCGTGGCGAGGCCGCTCGTCGTGAAATAAGTAGAGGGGTGTGGGGTCTGGCTGTCAGTGGCTGAGTGGGTGTGCTCGCGCGTGCGGAAGGAAAAGAAAAGGCCCGGGTGGGCTAGTTGGGCCTGTTGATCTTTGGGCTAGATTGGTGGCGCTAGGCCTTTTTCATTTGTTTGCTCTTTTCTTTTTTACGATTAGATTTTCAGAATAGGTTTTCAAATGAATTCAAGTTCCATTTGAATTCAAACTTTCTTGGGATTTTTGCAGTGTGTAGTAGTCTCAAATTAGGCACAAAGTCAGGTGGTTTGCTAAGTAAAGGCTTGGTCAAGCTTGGAGATCAAAATAACAGAGACTAGGCACTTGGTTTGCAAAATTTGAAAAATGGTTTTTGAAACCATTTCCAATTTGAAAAACTTGGTTTAAATTCTACACTCAAACCTATCCTCATAGAAGGCAACAAACTTGGTTCATAAACAATCAAACTTTCAAATGGGGATAGTCATTTGATTTAAATGTGCTCGCATAAAATCATAGCACTATGTGCTTCTGTTTTTCTGAAATGAGTTTGAAATTGATCTCAAATCTATATGCATGCATGAATGATATGCAAACTTTGAAATCATGTTTTTAGGGATGTTACAAATCTAACCCCCTTAAGGTGAATCTCGCCCTCGAGATTCGGATTGGCTAGCAAATAGGTAAGGGTGGTCTTTCCGAAGATCATCTTCTCTTTCCCATGTTGCTTCCTCTTTGGTATGATGGTTCCATTGCACTTTGCAAAACTTGATAGTCTTTGTTCTCGTGACTCTTTCTGCAGTCTCAAGAATCCTGATAGGCTTTTCTTCATAAGTGAGATCACTTTCTAGTTGAACTTCTTCCAAAGGTATGGTATCCTTCAAAGAAGATTCTTCCATTTCTGGGTGACATTTCTTAAGTTGACTCACATGAAACACATTATGGACTGCTGATAGAGATGCTGCCAGTTCAATTTCATAAGCAACTTCTCCTTTGCGACTCAGAATCTTGAATGGCCCAACATATCTTTGTGCCAACTTCCCTTTGACTCCGAATCTTTTCACTCCACGGA
This sequence comes from Avena longiglumis, assembly GCA_030063025.1. Taxonomy (NCBI): domain Eukaryota; kingdom Viridiplantae; phylum Streptophyta; class Magnoliopsida; order Poales; family Poaceae; genus Avena; species Avena longiglumis. The sequence continues at coordinate 154,669,156 of CP125978.1, forward strand.
GTGGTGATACTCTAAGATAGGCTCTATCACCAACTTCGTAGGTGACTTCTCTATGCTTAGGATCTGCGTAGCTTTTCTGTCGGGACTGTGCTATCTTCAACCTATCCTTAACCAACTTGACCTTCTCTTCGGCTTCTTTGATAAGTTCTGGCCCGAATAAACTTCTTTCTCCCACACCATTCCATAATAATGGGGTGGTACATTTCCTTCCGTAGAGAAACTCAAACGGTGACATTTCAATGCTGGCTTGATAGCTGTTGTTATAAGAAAATTCTGCGTAAGGCAGACTTTCATCCCAACTTGCTCCATAATCTAGGGCACATGCCCTCAACATGTCTTCCAGAATTTTATTAGTCCTTTCTGTTTATCCATCGGTTTGAGGGTGAAAAGCAGTACTGGATTCCAACCTCGTTCCCAATGACTCATGTAGCTGTCTCCAAAAATGGGAAGTGAATTGGGTTCCCCTATCAGACACAATACTCTTAGGCACACCATGAAGGCATACAATTCTACTCATGTAGATTTTGGCTAACTTGGCACTAGTATAAGTTGTCTTCACGGGTATGAAATGTGCCACTTTAGTTAGGCGATCCACTATTACCCATATGGAATCATATCCCGATCTGGTCCTTGGTAATCCGGTAATGAAATCCATACCAATCTTGTCCCATTTCCAATCAGGAATTGGTAGTGGTTGAAGCAAACCTGCTGGTTTCTGATGTTCCGCCTTTACTCTACTGCATACATCACACAAAGCAATATGTTCGGCGATGTCTCTCTTGAGATTGTTCCACCAAAATCTTTCTTTCATGTCCATGTAACTTTTGGTGTTACCCGGATGAATAGAATACGGGGAGTTGTGTGCTTCTTGAAAAATCAGTTTCCGTAACTCCGGATCTTGTGGAACACAGATACGTTTCCCAGGCCATAATGTACCCTGTTCGTCTTCATGGAAATTTTTAGCTCTCCCTTGGCCAATATTTTCCTTAATCCTTTCAACTTCCTTAACGGTCTTCTGAGCTTCTCGGATCTTGTCCAACAAAGTGGGTTGAACATCCAAAGACATAAGATGTCCTTCAGGCACAATCTCCAATCTGAGTTCTTTGAATTGAGTACACAAATCATCTGGCAATTATCCTTTGGTAAGGCCATTTACAAATACCTTACGACTTAGAGCATCTGCTACAACGTTTGCTTTACCGGGGTGGTATTGCAAACTTAAGTCATAATCCTTGATAAGCTCTAACCATCTTCTTTGTCTCATATTGATTTCCTTTTGGGTGAAGATATACTTCAAACTTTTGTGGTCCGTGAACACTTCACAACGCTTTCCCAAAAGGTAATGCCTCCATGTCTTGAGTGAGTGGATGACAGAGGCTAACTCTAAATCATGAGTAGGATAGTTCACCTCATGAGTTTTGAGTTGTCTCGAGGCATAGGCCACAACTTTACCGGCTTGCATAAGTACGGCACCCAAACCTTGATGAGACGCATCACAATACACTTGGAAATCCTTTTCCAAATCTGGCAGACATAGAATTGGTGCTGTCACAAGTCTCTTCTTCAATTCTTGAAATTTTCACAACCTTCACAACCTTCAGACCAAGCAAACTTCTTGTCTTTCTTTAACAATTCAGTAATGGGCTTAGCAACCTTTGAGAAATTTTCAATGAACCTTCTGTAGTAACCTGCTAAGCCAAGGAAACTACGAACTTCTTTCACATTCTTGGGAGATTCTCATTCTGTTACAGCTGAAACTTTAGCAGGATCAACTGCCACACCATCCTTTGTCATAACATGACCAAGAAAACCAACTTCTTCCAACCAGAACTCACACTTGCTGAATTTGGCATAAAGCTTATGCTCTCTCAACTTCTCGAGTATCAAACGCAAGTGTCCTTCATGCTCTTCTTTGCTCTTGGAGTAGACTAAGATGTCATCGATGAAAACGACAACAAACTTGTCAAGGAATTCCATGAACACCTTGTTCATCATATTCATGAAGTATGTTGGAGCATTTGTCAAGCCAAAAGGCATCACAGTATACTCATACAGTCCATACCTTGTGGTGAATGTTGTTTTAGGTATGTCTTGCTCTCTTATCTTGAGTTGAAAATAGCCTGACCTTAGATCAATCTTCGAGAACACACATGCTCCTTCTAGCTGATCAAACAAGTCATTTATTCTTGGCAAAGGATATTTGTTCTTGATGGTTACCTCGTTGAGTGAACGGTAATCTATGCATAATCTTTGACTTCTATCCTTCTTCTCCACAAACAAGACTGGGACTCCCCAAGATGAAGAACTCGGTTGTATAAATCCTTTCTGCAACTGTTCTCCTAGTTGCTTCTTGAGCTCCTTCAGTTCATCAACTGACATTTTGTAAGGTCTCTTTGCTATTGGTCCAGAACCTGGTACCAAATCTATCAGAAACTCCACATCTCTATCTGGTGGCATTCCTGGTTATTCTTCCGGAAATACATCCGGATACTCACACACAATTGGCACACTGTCCATGCTAACCCCCTTAAGAGAATTCAGCATACTCCTCTTTGCTCCAAAGCTGGTCTTGAATCTGATCCTTTTATTATCCGGAGTTGTGAGTGAGACAGTATGGCTGGCACAATCTATCACTCCTTTGTACTTAGTCATCCAGTCCATTCCCAGAATGACATCCAAACCTTGGGAGTTTAATATTATCAAGTTAACGGGAAACTTATACTTCCCAAATTATATGACTAGGTCATGGCATCCTGAATTCACTATCATTTCTCCACCAGGAGAACTTACTTTTATAGGACACCCAATGGTTTCTATCGGTAGTTCATTTCTTTCAACAAATGCTCTTGATATGAATGAATGAGATGCACCAGTATCAAAGAGTACAAATGCTGGAATGGAATTGAGTCTGAACTTACCAGCAACAGCATCAGGTTCCTCATAGACCTCCTCCACGTTAATGTGGTTCACCTGACCTTTCTGGAAAGGATTGGGCTTGACAGGTCCTTCAACTTTCTTTTCGAGGCACTCATTTGCATAGTGTCCCATCTTCTTGCATTTGAAGCACTCAACCTGACTGATGTCCCTTTTAGCAGGCTGACTTCCACTCCCACTACCATTACCACCGTGGTGGCTCTTATGTCCACTCTTGTGGTTCTTGTACTTGTCATTGTCATGACTGCGATGATGCTTGTTGTGTAGGGGTTCGTAGCATGGAAAACAAAAAATTTCTACCGCATGCAAACAAACAAGCCAAGATCTATCTACTATATTGTAGCAACGAGTCGATAGAGGAACTCACCCTCGAAGATTCCAAAGCGGTTAACGAGAGCAGATTCTCGTGGGTGATGTAGTTGTACTCTTGCCGATCTCAAGATCGCGTAGACGATCCTTCCGGCGCTGCGTTCCGGCAGCGCTTCCAATGGGTCACACGCTCAAGATTGACGAAGACATTCCTCTCCCTTGTTCCAGCAGGTAGCGGAGGTTGTAGCACTCTCCTCGCGATTCCGGCAGCACGACGGCGTGGTACCGGAAGCAGGGGGAGATCTCGCAGGGCTTCGCCTTAAGCCGGAGCGAGTATGGTGGACTATGAGAGAGCTCCTCGGCGATCTAGGTTTTAGACACACCAAGGAGGAGGTGCTAGCCGGCGGCTAGGGTTTGGGGCACCCCAAGTCGGCGGCTAGGGCAACCCTAGGAGGCGGCGGCAGCTGCAGGAGGTGGTGGCGCCAAGCTAGGGTTTGGAGGAGAGGTACTTGTGTGTCCTAGGAGGGAGCCTGCCTCCTTATATAGGTGGAGGGCGGACGGTCAAGGGAGGAGGAGTCCCTCCCCAACTCGGCTTGGGTGGCGGCTTGGGAGGAGGGACTCCCTCCCCAACTCGGTTTCACCTTCCTCCTCTTTTCCACTTTCCAAATTTAGCCGTTTGACTTTTCAATTTAGCTATTTGACTTTTCAAACTAGGATTTGAATTAATCCTTTATTTGGAACAGCGATGACACTTAGTACATGATGCAATCATTCCAACTTGTAATGACACATTCATGTACCCCTTCCCCTCCGGAGTACCGGACATTCCGGGACCTTCTAGAACATTCCCGATGAAAACACCGGAATTATTCCCGAACTCCGAAACGGGACTTTCCTTATATGAATCTTATTCTCCGGACCATTCAGGATCTCCTCGTGATATCCCGGATCCCATCCGAGACTCCGAACAACATTCGGTCTCTTTCTCATCATACCATAACTACTCAAACAACGTCGAATCCTTAAGTGTGTCTCCCTACGGTTCGTGAATTATGCGGACATGATCGAGACACTTCTCCGAACAATAACCAATAGAGGAATCTGGAAATTCATATGGCTCCCACATATTTCTACGATTACTTTGCGATGGAATGAACCACTTACATACGATACCAATTTCCCTTTGTCTCACGATAGTTTACTTATCCGAGGTTATGATCGTGATCTCGCATACCTAGTTTAACCTCGCATCGATAAGTACTCTTTTCTCGTTCCCGTGGTATGTGATCCCTTGTGAGCCAGTCACATGCTTGCAAGCTAATTGGATGACATTCCACCGAGAGGGCCCAGAGTATATCTATCCGTCATATGGATGGACAAATCCCACTCTTGATCCATGTGTCTCAACCAATACTTTCCGAACACTCAATGCCACCTTTATAGCCACCCTGTTACGGTGTGGTGTTTGATGTCATCAAAGCATCCTTTTGGTAAAGGTGATATGCATGATCTCATGGTCGAAGGAATTAGGTTACTATGTATCAGAAAGCTTATAGCAAATGAACTATATTAAATGACTTGATCTTTATGCTATGCTTAACTATAGGAGTATGTCCATCACATCATTCTCCTAATGATATGACCCTGTTGTCAATAACATCTCTATGTTCATGATCAGGAAACCATGATCATATATTAACCAACAAGCTAGTTTAACAAGAGGCTTTACTAGGGACTCTTTTATGTTTACAAATCACACAAGTATTAATGTTTCCTGTTAATAAAATTATAGCATGGTATGTAAACATTTATCATAAGTATGAAGATATGATAATAACCACTTTATTATTGCCTCTTGGGCATATCTCCAACATGTTGTCATGACGGTTGTGGTTGTGGTGTTTGTTGAATTTCCCATGCTTATGGGATCCTGAGCTTCCACTGTCATCATAGTGAGATCGTTTGTGAGACGATCCCGAGATGTGCTTGTCGAAGTGTTTCCTCTTCCTACTGTTGACTTGCTTCATTTTGTTCTCCAATATAGCAGCCTTGTCACAGAGCGACTGATAAGTGGGAACATATGCCACAGCCAGCTGCAGATTCAGCTCATCATTCAAGCCTTCCAGAAATTTTTCCTTTCTTTTGGCATCTGTGTCAACCTCATCTGGTGCATAACGCGCCAGATTGTTGAACTCTTCTATGTATTCACCACGCCATGTGGCGTTGCTTGATGGAACTCTTTCTTTTTCAGGCTCATTATTCCTGATGAGATATGAGCAGTGCGAAAGCCATCTTCAAAGATAGCCCAAGTCACCACATTTATAGGAGTGGTGATTTGGAAGTTGTCCCACCATGTGGCGGCTGGTCCTTCCAGCAGATGTGCTGCAAACCTGACCTTTTCAACATCCGTGCAGCCCACGGTTACTAAGTCTTTGTTTACAGAACGTAGCCAATCATTGGCCACCATGGGATCAGTCGTCCCCGAGAACTTAGCTGGCCTCAAACGCAGAAATCTAGTGAGCATATCAAAGCCCGGAGGGTTGTTGTTGTTATTGTTGTTGTTATTGGGGTTGTTGTTGTTATTGTTATTCTGGTTCTGAATGAATGTTGTCATCATCTGCATGAGCTGTGTTTGAGCATTCATCATTTGTTGCATTTCCGGAGTGATGTTGTTGGGGTTGGGGTTTGCGCGACGGGGAGGCATCTGTGGTTTGTTCAAATAGAGATAAGAATGAGATACCCATAGATGTTTTATGCACATTACATCACAAGCAAACACATAGCATCACAAGCAATGCTTGGACTTCAGTTCTTCGGTCATGTCCCGGATCTTCTTGTTCCTATCCTGGACGTGTTTCTCCTGACTCTTGAACTTCCGGTCCTGGGACTCGAACTTCGCCTCCATTTCCTTGACTATCTCGTCCTGCTGTGCGAAAAGCTTGTCCTTCTCGAAGGCTGCACTGGAGCTCACACATTACTGAGCATGACATTGGTCCTGTCCGTGTCCACGTGCCTAATGAGAGACTCTAAGTCCTGGAGATAGAGACGTATCGGCTCTGCTGCGTCCCTCGAGTCGTCCTCGAAGTCGATGGACTCTCCATCATCATCACGTCTTCCGAAGACGTGGAAGTGGGTGCCTCTAACCTGTCGGGAGTGACGGCCTAGCAGACGCCCTATCAGGTCCTGCATGACTACCTCCATGCCTCTCTCCCTGTCATCATGCATAAGCTTGAAGACGATGGCCTTCATAGTAGGCTCTGTCTGGCGTCCGGGATGGTTCACCTTGAAGCCCCAGAGGTCCTTCCTCTCGAACTTGGTGAGTGGATGCACCATGATGGTGGGAAGAGGGAGATTGAGCAAAGTGGTAAGCTCAACGATACGAGGACCAAAGCGGGTAACACGAACTCCTCAACAAAGGCTTGATGGTAATAGGCATCTATTTATAAGATAGAAAAGTTAGGACAACACAATTTAAGATAAAACAAAGACAAACAACACATACTCATCCTTGGAACACAAAATCACACAAGTCATGCATACATGAATCTATTACATCATTCAAGGTCCAAACTTATTTAAGGTATCATTTTGGAAAATAAGGTGATAAGTGGTGGTCCAACTAACGAAGTGCGTTTACAATCCTATCTCACTGGATCTGTTGGCTAACACAATGTTCCTAGAGGCAATCAGCCTATCTTGCTCACATGATTCCATCACTAAGTCTATAATATCTCCTCTTAAGGTTTGGTTGGTGGCCTCCAACTCTTGGGTATGTTCCTTCTCTTTCTCTAAGTCTTTTTGGAGGTTGAGCATTACACTTGACTCGGCACTAAGTTCTTTGATAGTCCTCCAAGCTTCTCCCGACTCAAAGAATGTGGTGTGCATCACAGTGTTGGTGTACATGCAGAATCCTCTTTCTTTGTGGTTGTCTTCCTTGTTTTTGTACAAGTGAAGTTGCACCCACCAATACTCCACTCCTTCATCCATCACTGGAAAGCCTTTGTAAACAGCTGCACCATGTGCTTCCATTGCCACCATGAGGTCCTTGAGAATTTTGGGAAACTCAGTTTCACACTCCAAGGTCATGGTCATGAGTGGTCCTTTCTTCACGGCTTCGTTGATGGAGTTCATCTACAAATAGAGATGAGAATGAGAAGATTAGAAAAGTTTACGAGAAGAATAGACAAGTGTAGAAGTAGTTGAATTTTTTTTCCTTAGTGGTTTTCCAATCTTAGGGTCATAATCCTACAGGCAACACAGTGCTCTGATACCATCTGTAAGATCCCTCCTTTGTAAAGGAAAAGGATCCCTGTGATTGCAATGCTAGTCCCTGGATCATTGCTAGCATCCACAGTTTAAGATGAAGTACACAGATACAAAGGTCATTTATTACATCCATTCCAGAGATAAAACATAGTCTTTTACAACTCAAGACCACAGGCCTAATACAAGAGTTTTGGAATAAGTAAATAAACATAAGTCTTCATCTTCATGTGCCATAGGCAAGCATGTTGAGTGTAGACTCATGACACCTAATCATCATCGGAGTAACCTGCAACATCACAAGTTACAGCCACAGTGGGTCAATAATTTGGAATAGTATTGGCAAGTGATACCTTAGTAAATTTTTAAGTGGACTATATTACTATATGCATTTTGGCTAAGTGTAGCTTGGCTTGCTTTGCTTGAAATAGGTTTTTCCTATTAGTTGAAATCACTAAGTTTTTCTTTGTCAAAAGCTTCCCAAGAAACCACCAATAGACATTGGGGTCCTTCACCCTTGTTCACCCACAAGTTTTACTTAGAAGTTGGAGTGATGAGATTCTTGTAGCTTCCATGTCTTGATGCTCAAGTTGTCCATTGCCATGGACTTGGCTAAGGACTTAGATTTTCTATCTGCAGAGGTTGTGCACTTTCCCCACCAGACTTGGTTTCCCAAGACAGGACCTTTCAGAAGCCTTCCCTTAGCCAAATGGACGCGTTCTAACCTATCATCCCACTACCACCAACTGTCCAAATGACTAAGTTCTAGCAACCTATATGATCAAGGCAGAGCCCATATTGCCAAGTGGTTGCACTATAAGCTTCTCAACACTTAGCCTCCAAATCCCTTTGTGCCTGGGTGGCATACCACAAGTGAGATACACAAGCCATATCCATTGACTTGTGTAACCACTCAACCAAAAACCACCATTCAAGTCCCATTCCACCCAGGAAGTTCATTGACTTAGTTGTTTTATTAAGAAAAACATAAGTCCAAAAGACTTAGAAATATTTTCATCATAGCATGTATAAACTTTACCAACCCTTGTATTCTACTAGCTAGGCAAAGCATGGCATGGTAACTTAACTTAGGAAAATCCCTAGCAATTCTACCATTCTACAACTACTTAGGATTTCCCAACTTAGCATTTGGCAAAGTAGTAACAACATGCAAGACTTAGCAAAATATTTCTAATGCTTGAAAAATATAGGGATGGAAATATTCATGAAGTACCACTTGCCTTGGTAATGGGGAGAGCAGCACTCTTCATAATCACAGTCACTAGCAAAATCTACACAAAATTTGTAGCACAAAAATTACACACACAATTCATATACAAACAAAAAATAATATGAATGCATGCATGCAAGAAAAAGCTAAGTGATGATTTTGAAAACTCCACCAAGCAAGTGTGTGATACAGAAACAAAACCAAGTCAAAAAGTTTGCTAACCAAACTTATTTAGCCCTAAAACAATTTGCTAAACAAAATCTATATTCAAAATGGACCTAAATATGTTTCTGCATACAAAGTCATTTTAACAGAAACTTTTTGTTAAACACATTGCAGATTCAGAAAGGGCTTGACTCACTGAATCCAACGGTATAAAATTTGCAAAAATCTAACGTGGAAATCTCAAGTTATAGCCATTTGAAAATTGGATCTAAATCTGATTTGAATTCTATTTTTGAATCCAACCCTAGAAACGCGTCAAGCTTCTATTGGTGCGTACCGGTTCGCACCGGATCACCCTTCCACGCCGTTGGATCTAACTATCGCTACACGGCTCAGATCTATCCATACCCCTTCGGCTAGGATCTATCGTGTCCACTGGATCTAAATCGAACGATCCTAAGCAAAGGACCAACAAGTGGCGGCGCTAGCGGCGGTGACAGGCGGCGGCGCGTCTGACAGCGGTGGTGCTGGCGCTCTAGGTCGCGGGGGGGTGAGGGAAGTAGCTTACCAGATCCGCGGGGGCGTGTTGAAGCTCGAGGTGGCGTTGGATCGGGAAGGGGCGCACTGGCACGGTCTCAGGAGCTCGTCGGAGTAGCGGGCGGCGTCGGTCGCTTGCAGACGTCGTGCTTGCCGAGGTTTGGCGTCACCCTAGCACGCACCAGAGGCATCAGGAGTTGCGCAAGACGTAGGCTAACAAACTCGCGTGAAGGAGGGGGCAAGGGGCGCTCGGGTTTTACCTGAATTGGTCGCCGGAGTCTATCGGCGGCGCAGGTGGTTTCGGTCGAGGACGGAGACGACAACCTAGGTCACGAGCAGGCAAAAGAAAGGCATCAGCGTATGCGCAAGATCAAGCTAGGCATCCTCGTTTGAACCAGAGAGAGGGGGGCGGTCGAGGCTCACCGAAATTGGACGCCGGAGTCGTCGGTACCGCGGGGCTTCGAGAGCAAATGCGCGCAGCCTGGTGGCGGAGTGAGCGAGGAGAGTGGGGGAAAAGCTTGCGGTGCAGAGGGTTTAAATAGGTCCAGGTGCGACAGGAAACGCCTGCGACATAATGGCTAATTACGCCGCGCCATTGCCGGCCTTGACAAAGACGTGGGCGCGCGGGTTTGAGGAAGACGAGGCGACGTGGCGAGGGCCCGCCACAATGAAATAAGGGGTGGGGTCCAGCTATCGGGGTCGAGTGGGTGTGCTCAAGGCGTCGAAAAGAAAAGGCCCGGGTGGGCTAGTTGGGCCTGTTCAGATGCTGGGCTAGATTGGTGGCGCTAGGCCTTTTTCATTTGTTTGCTCTTTTTCTTTTTCTGATTCGATTTTCAGAATAGGTTTTCAAATGAATTCAAGTTCCATTTGAATTCAAACTTTCTTGGGATTTTTGCAGTGTGTAGTAGTCTCAAATTAGGCACAAATTCAGGTGTTTTGCTAAGTAAAGGCTTGGTCAAGCTTGGAGATCAAAATAACAGAGACTAGGCACTTGGTTTGCAAAATTTGAAAAATGGTTTTTGAAACCATTTCCAATTTGAAAAACTTGGTTTAAATTCTACACTCAAACCTATCCTCATAGAAGGCAACAAACTTGGTTCATAAACAATCAAACTTTCAAATGGGGATAGTCATTTGATTTAAATGTGCTCACATAAAATCATAGCACTATGTGCTTCTGTTTTTCTGAAATGAGTTTGAAATTGATCTCAAATCTATATGCATGCATGAATGATATGCAAACTTTGAAATCATGTTTTTAGGGATGTTACAACTGGCTTGCACCCGTTGTATGTGAATGTAGAGTTTATAGCACCCGATCATCACGTGGTGCTTGAACACGACGAACTTTCGCAACGGTGCATACATGGGGAGAACACAGTTTTATCTTGATCTTTAAGTGAGGAATCATCTTATAATGCTACCATCGCGATCTAAGCAAATTAAGATACATAAAGGATAAACATCACATGCATATAATTTTATGTGACATGGTATAGCCAATCTCCGCGCAATGATCTCCATCTTGTGCGTGCCAGCATGATCTCCATCACTCCACCATGATTGCCTCCACCACGAGTTGCAACTACAACTATTGCTAACTACTTAGCGATAAAGTAAAGCTATTACATGGCGTCTAAGAAGTTGACACACAGGTCATACACAATTATAAATACAATCATATGGCTCCTGCCGGTTGTGTACTCATCGACATGCAAGTCGTGAAACATTACAAAATATGATCATTGCATATAATATACACATCATTTCTTGGGCCATACCATATCATAGAAACACTCCCTGCAAAAACAAGTTAGACGCCTCTACTTTGTTGTTGCATGTTTTACGTGGCTTATGGGAGTAACAAGCTAAGAACGATTCTTACCTACGGAAATCCACAACGGTGATATTATGGTTGCCAACATCCGGTGTAAATCCCATGACAACTATAGTGAGAGAAACTGACATCCACCAGCCGCATGTGTGGAACAAGCCACACGTCAAGTGCGGAGCCGGTCTCACGAACGAGGTCGCGTAAAGTTGGCCTGGACCGCTTCGATCTCACTATCCCGCATCATAAGAAGTACACAACACGAGGCTTGCAATAGAAAACATCAACGCCCGCAACAAGCATGTTGCGTTCTACTCATGAAACACATCTACGCATAGATCTAGCTCTGATACCACTGAAGGGTTTCGCAACGTAGTAAATCAAAAAAATTCTACGGATGCGAACGGGAAAGCCAAGATCTAATCTAGGAGATGCAATCAACGAGAGGGATAGATGAGATCTTCATACCCTTGAAGAAATTGCATAGCGGAACGTTCAACAGAACGTGGTTGATGTAGTCGTACTAGCCTTCTCCTCCTCGCGATCCGATCCGATCCGATCCAACGCCGCAAGTGGCGACGCCTCCGAGAGATGCACACATACGGCACCGCGACGTCTCCTCCTTCCTCGGTCCAGCAAGTGGGGTGGAGAGATAGATTGGATCTAAAACACGACGGCGTGGTGCAAAGGTGGAGAGTTTCTGCGGCAGGGCTTCGCCTAAGCGTAGTCGGGAGAGGGAGAGAGAGAGGGAGAGAGAGAGAGAGAGAGAGAGAGAGAGAGAGAGAGAGGAGGGCAGCAGGTAGACGGCTAGGGTTTGAGGAGGTGTGTGGGGAGGGTGCGCCCCTGCCCTCTTTATATAGAGGGCTGGCCAGCTGCCCTTGCCCCTCCTCCAAGCCCTAGGGCCGGCGGCCACATGGGTGGAGTGGGGGGCAAGTCTCCCCCCTTCTAGAAGACCCCCTAGGGTTTCCCCTAGGGTTTGGCCGGCTGGGCCTATGGGGCCTTGTGCCCCTGGCCCAATGCGCCAGGCACTCCTGAGGCCCACGCCCCGACAAGTGTGGCCACGTTGGTCCTACTCCGGAAGCTTCTAGAACCTTACGGTACAATACCGAACATTCCGAAACAATTCCAAAATCCAAAAACCGCTTTCCTTTATATGAATCTTATTCTCTGGACCATTCCGGAACCTCTCGTGATGTCCTGGATCACATCCGAGACTCCAAACAAAAACTCATAAACCAATTATCCATTCTATCCTAGCGTCGAGACACGTTAAGTGTGTGACCCTATGGGTTCGAGAATATGCAGACATCATCTTCTATCAATAATCAACAGTGGGGTCTAGAAACCCAAATTGACTCTCACATATTCATCGATGATCATATCGGATGAACCACGATTCCAGGATTCAATTAATCCCATATATATATTCCCTTCATCACGCGATACTTTACTTGCCCGAGATTCGATCGTCGGTATCGGCATACCTAGTTCAATCTCGTTCACAGCAAATACTTTACTCGTTCCGTAATCCGATATCACTTTGTGATTAACTCCTTAACCACATGCTTGCAAGCGGTGTTGATATCGATTACCGAGTGGGCCCGAAGTATATCTCTCCGACTTGGGAGGGACAAATCCCATCTCGATACATACAACCCAATAAGTACTTTCCGATCACCTGAGAGACACCTTTATGATCACCCTCTCATAGGATGAAGTTTGATGACCTCAAAGCTTTCTTCCGATACCAGAGAGTTACATTATCTCATGGTCTAAGGAATACAATATTTGACATAAGAAAAAGCTTCACAAAGATGAACACGATGACATGATCTAATTGCTCTGCTTGATTTGGGTATGTCCATCATATCATTCTCCCAATGACATGATCTCATTATTAATCGACAAGTCATGTATATGGTTAGGAAACCTTAACCATCATTAATCAATGAGCTAGTCCATAGAGGCGTACTAGGGACACAGTGTTGTTCATAAACCACACAAGTATCAAAGTTTCTGCTTAATACAATTCTAGCATGGAATATAAACTTTATCATGAACAAGAATTATAATAATAACATATTTATTATTGCCTCTAGGGCATAATTCCAACACTTCTCCGCAACTTAATTGGAGTCTCCCAACAAACGCCACCAAGGAAACAAACTGCAACACAACAAACCGTATAGGGTTCCAAGAATCCAAGAGTAAAAAGCTTCTCAACTTTCACTCACCAAATCCTCCGGGGAGAACTCAAATCGATGCACCAAATGCAATGGCAAGGACACAAGAAGTGCTCAAATCCTTATCTCCCGAATTCCACCAAAGCTACAAAAGCTTATGGGGGAATAAGAGAGGAAAAATAATGGAGGAAATCCACAAAATACTCCAAGATCTAGATCCCAATATGTTCCCCTTACTTAGAGGAGAGATTGATTGGTGGGATTGTAGGTCTAGATCTCCTCTTTCAAATCCCTCAAGAATATGCAAGAATCATAGGAGGTATTGAGAGGAAGCAAGCTCAAGAAGGTCAACAATGGAGGGGAAAACTTGCAAGATTAGTTGAGGAACCATTGGGGAAGAAGGCCCCTTATATAGGTCCATCCAAAATTCAACCGTTGCATCCCAAAAACGCGATTCCCGGTACTACCGGACTTTTTCCCGATACTATCGGACTTTCCCGGCACTACCGGACATTCCTTGGGGTTCCTGGGGTGCCAAACGCATTTTTCTCTGTGCTCCCCGGTACCAAAATGCGGTACTACCGGACCCCGGTACTACCGGACCCCGGTACTACCGGATCCTATTCCGGTACTACTGGTCATCACAAAACGAAAACAACCATAACTTTTGCATCTGGACTCCGATTTCGATGATCTTGGGCTCGTTTAGAAGAGGACAACAACCTCTACAAGATCATGCAAAAAACATCATAGTACATCAAGGGAGGATAGATCCAAATGACGAAGTCAAAAACCTTCTGTCGTGCTAGGTACTAAAATGCGGTACTACCGCTTTTTGGTCCTAGCCCGGCAGTGGCTTTTGGCAACTTGTCAAAAACCTTCTGCCGTGCTAGGTACTAAAATGCGGTACTACCGCTTTTTGGTACCTAGCCCGGCAGTGGCTTTTGGTAACTCGCCAAAACCTTCTGCCGCACTAGGTACTAAAATGCGGTACTACCGCATTTTGGTACCTAGGAAATAAGACCAGCAGATATTCAAACGGCTATAACTTTTGATTGGTAACTCTGATCGACCCGATTCCAATTGCGTTGGAAAGAGGACGACATGAGATTCCCTATAAAAAGGTGAAAATATTGGTTATCACCAAGTGAGAATGTATCAAGTATAAGAATGTGAGATACCTCACTTGGTGAGAAACCGAAAAACCGCATAGATCAAAATTGCAATAAGATATAAAAGAGGGATCCGATTTTGATGAACAAGAGCTTGTTATGGAGATTACCACAAGCTCTATATCCTCACATGGATAAGACCAAATAACAACCAAATACGATGATGCAAGTATGCAAAGGTTTGAGCTTTCTCTGAACGATGTGATCGAGTTACTCATTCGAGAGCCCCTCTTGATTGTACGGTTATCTATCCTAAACTCGGTCTCTCACACATAACATGAGACCGGCAAAAGGGAAAACCTATCAAGACTATACCTTTGCCTTGAGCATTCCACTCTAGCTAGATGTAGATGAACTTGACCTTCTCAAGATGGAACGCCTTTGTTGATTCCTCATCATCGATCCATGATCACCGAGGATGGCAAGCATCAAACATGGATCTTCTATAGATGGCGCATTTTGAGCTTGCACAACATCTTCTTCTCATTTCATCGACCTTGAAGCCAACACATGCTCCAAGCGATGCCAATGGACAAATCCTACAAGTATAACTTAATACACACATTAGTCCATAAAGATTGTCATTAATTACCAAGACCACACATGGGGGCCCACATGTTCTTTCAATCTCCCCCATTTTGGTAATTGATGACAATCCCTTTAAGAGGGTTTATATAAGGAATTTTAATGAATATAATGTTAACACCAATATCAAATACTACATAAGTGTGTGATATTGGTACCACCACCATATATAGAGCAAACTACCCCACAATCTATGCATGTGTGATGAACTCGAATTTCATTGCATATATTGCCAATCATTATCATTGGTGGAGTTTCCTCTATATACCACAAAGATGCAAGAGCATGAAAGGCAAATACTTAAGAAATACTCAAGGCATAAACCATTTCCCTTAAACCCTCTAAAACTTCTCCCCCATTGGCATCGATTGCCGAAATGGGTGACAAGTTCTAGAAGGCCAATATAGTGATAAATCCTCCAAAGGTGTGCATTCGCACATATACAATGATGAATACTTGGGAGGAAGTAGAACTATATCGAGGACCCGAAGATTGCTAAAATAAAGTTAAATGATGCAAGCAATTCCAAGGTCCGACAAACCAATTTGAAAACAACAAATGAGTTCAAATGGAAACTACAAGATATTATGATATGAGCAAATGAGTGCTTTAAATAACAAATAGATAATCTCCCCAAGATTTGTGCATAATTCAAAATAACTGCATTAGAATACATATTGCACAAATATGGAATCCTCGCTCCCCCATAAGCATTTAAAACACAACAAATGAAAGATCAAATAAATGCTTAAATAAAATAGAGAAGCACCCCAAGATTTGTGTACACTTTAGAATCATTGTATTTCAATACAAAAATGCATAAATATGGAATCCTCACTTCCCGATAAACATTTAAGACGCAATAAATGAGAAAGAAGATAAATGAGCATTATTAAATGAATTAGATGAGATCCCCAAAGATAATGCACCAATTATGATAATTGCATTTGGTAACAAGGTGCATAATCATGGAATCCTCACTCATACAACTTCATTTCACAAAAGAAGGCATGAGAGAATAAATATGATAAGCACAAAGTGATACTATAAATAAAATTAGGAAGCTCCCCAAGTTATGTGCAACATTAGGTTTTTGTATGTGAATACAATGTGCACAATATGGAATCCTCACTTCCTCTATTTTACTTATAACACAACTTTGTGCAAATGAGCATATACCAAGGAATAAAATTTACAAGAAACAAATGGTTGAGCAATAAGTAAGAGACAACATACTAGCAGGATCAACCACAAGGATGTGTGAGATGCATGACAAAGCATATTATAAGACTAGTACAAGGATTATCATTGCGTATCCACATAGTCTTTAACGAATGATATTGCTTAGTATTACCATACAACACACACAAAACAAGGAAGATATCAAAAAAATAGAGGAGTAACATCTATCATGTGTATAAGTTTCTAAGTAGACAATATAGTAAAGATATTGATCCACAAAGAAACATGTACACACAAAGTAGATAAAATAAATAGAGCAAGATATCCAAAATGAAGTCATGACAATACCAATAAGATTATTCTTGAAAGCACGGCCAAAGGCTCAAATATATCTTATTTTACATCGATGAGCTTCAACAACCAACACACCCCATACATTACAACTATCACCAAGGGAAAAGGAGAAAGTTGGAATATATGGAGAAAAGCAACAAGTATCACATGGAGAAATCAAATAGCAAAATCTCACTATTGCACATGAGAGAAGTTGAGGAAAGGAAAGACAATAAAATTGCTAGATTGACATATTTGGGATTGTAGGATCATATGCATGATTTTGTATAGTCCCAATTATATCCACTCATCTCAACTCATACACATATACAATAGAGAGTTCTTTTAATACCGTGGCTAGAGATATAACAATAAATATAATAATAAAAATTCATGCCAAGATGTAACCTACAAAAGGTTGGAAACAAGATAAATATGCATGAAAAGAGATACTTGTTACCGAGATATAATTGGTAGGATGTAGAGGATATGAATTCATTTATCATCCTATAGCTTGCCTCCAATTTTCATTAACGCACCACTTCTTCAAGATTGAGAGACAAGCATCCAATATATCTCAAATGTACCTAAAACACATTTAAGTACAAAATGGTCCCCAAACTTATTGGGTCCAAAGTAGTTAGTGCAACTACAATACATAGGAGAGACATCACATAAATATGTGCATATTGATATGAATTTGAATTTCACGCACAACTTAGCCGATGGGATTTGGTGGACTTTCCCCTATATATTGGATCAAAGAAAGCAAGCATTCCATGATATAAACATATAGTAAATATGCATGCATAAATCTTTCAAGAACCAAAAAGAAGATACAATTTGAACAAAAACACAAAGTAAATCAAGATTTCACACACAAGAGTGTGACACGACAAACGATGTCCAAATTATATCAAAGAACCAATTCAACACATGAAAGATCACAAATTCAACAAATGAACTAGGCAAAAGCCAAAGAGCAAAAGATATATAAAAACACAAATGCTCAAGGATTTATCTCATTCTAAAATTGGACAAAACATGAAACAAGGAATGAGACAAAACCAACTCCCAAAAAGAGCAAGGTTCCAACAAGAAACCAAACTCCCCAAACTTTTCATGATGGCACAAAATACCAAAACGAAAAGATTGAGCATCCAAGCACATAAAACTCGATATGGATCAAACAAATAAGCATAAAAGGATTGTTCTAGATAATATAGGAGAGCTCACCCATAAGTAGTACATTATATAGAATTTTTGCTTTTGAATGCAAAATACACACAAATGACATCATCACTACTACCTACATTAACTAAAACACAAGAGGATACCAATAAAAATAAAAGGATCCAAAAGTAGCAAGGAATACATGGGAGCACACAAAACATTTACTTGGCCAAAGATAGGACAAGATTAAGCAAAGGCCAAAGTGAATATGATCAATAAATTCTACCATAACTTGAGTACTCATTGTCCAAGGACAAGAAATATTGGGAATAATTTTCCAAAGGTAGCTTGCATGGATATCCAAGATCATAGTCACAAAAAGAAGCATATAACAAAATATAGGAATTAAGAATGATACTTCGAACAAGATTCTTGGTATCTTCCAATAGTCACACAATCACTAGTGATTAGAGTAACTTGAAGCACATGGTTTCCATGAGGATACATTTATCTAAATATGTGGAAACACATACCAAGAAACACTCTCACATACAAGATCCAAAATATGAGCAATAAAGGAATTCAAGCAACTTGGAACTTGTATGAGCACATATGTCATAGAGGATCTATATAATTATCAATATCAATTCTAAGTGACACAACCTTGAATATTCACATTTTCTAGGATTGTAATATGCACTAAGCATATGACTCCCCCATATTGTGATACTACCATAAAACCAACACGAGGCAAAAGAATCCAAATAGAGATAATTGATGGACATTATAGAACTTGAATTTTTCTCATGAGAATTGTACCACATAGAGACTAGATAATATTCCAATATAGATTCTAGGTGGTATTCCTCAGTTACACACATTTTTAGGATTGTGGAATGCCTAAGCATAACACTCCCCCAAAATGGGATAGTCCATTAATCTCTCACAAGAGCCAAATAAGATACCAAATATAATCAATTAAGGCTCCAATACAAGAAACACACATACATGGTGTGCCACCTAATCATATACAAATATACTTGATACCTCAAGATAATTAAGTGGAAAGCACAACATGTACAAAAGCATGGAAGATACAAAACCAACACATGCACAAGGGGGCGAGTAACTTTCAATGTAAAGAGTTTAGCAAATGTTACCACAAAAAGGAACGTTGGATATATAATATAAGCATGATAATCCAAAAGGCTTGGCTTGACACAAATAATTGATGAAGATCCCGCAATTATTTATAATGTAACCAAGTCTGCAATGCCCTCCATCAAACACCTATTAATCAAGTTTTGGCTTATTGGTCCCCAACCAAGTTGGGTCCTAAGAGATTAGTCACAATAGGCTTGGAAAACCAAATGGTTCTTTTCTTGACACCACATTGGGCACCAACAAATTTGGCAAACACATTGCCGACCTCATCCTTATAAAGAGAATAAGCATCATCAATAGTGATAGGGTTGGATGAGGAGATACCAATAGTGCATGAGGAATAAATGTGCCCTTTCTTACGGCATATGTAGAAAGTTCTTATCTTGCCATATTTATTCTTAAGTGAAGCCACGACTCGAGGAAGAGCTCGAGTAGTCCTCTTAGGAAGAGGCCCGTCAGTGACTTGAGGTGGAGCTTGAGGCCGCTTCCCTTGTTGCTTCACACTAAGAGGTTTTTTCTTCAATGGGCAAGATCTAACATGGTGCCCTTCTTCCTTGCACTTGAAGCAAACAATGTTGGCCGGATTCTTGACTTGATCTTGGCCATTCTTCTTGTTGTCCTTGTGCTTCAACTTGATAGTGGACTTGTTCTTGACATTGGAGTTGAATCCAAGCCAACTCGAGATTTTGTTGAGTGCGTCCTTCCCTTGATGACCCCTTTTCAAGTCATTCTTCAAAGAAGTGACTTGAGTCTTGAGCTCTTTGATTTCCTCTACATGGTTAGTTTCAACAAAAGTACTAGAGGAAGTAGATTCTACATTGTTAGAGCAACAAGGCACGGAATGTAATTCATCACGAGATATAGCATGGTTGTGAGACGATTAATTACAAGGACTAGCACATGTCAATATAACATTTGGAGTAGATATAGTGCTAATGTCCACATGAGGCCCACTAGATGTTACCTTTGACATGATGGCCTCATGAGCCAACTTTATCCTACCATGGGAGACTAGGAGATCCTCATGCGAGATTGAGAGCTTAACATGGCTTTCTTATAATTTCCCATAGTTGCTATTTAGCAAAGCAAGTTGAGCCTTTAGCTCAACATTCTCCTTCAAAATAGATGCTTCACAAGAAATAGAGTTAGTAGCAAAAGCATCATTATTATTAGCAATAGGTGAGGGTAACTTGTCAAGCTATTTTGAATATGAAGCTTTAAGTTGCTCATGCAACTCGGTGAGTTTGATGAGCTCCCTCTTAACAACCCGAGAGCCATTTTTGAGGTGCTCAAAATCCTCAAAGAGTTTAGCATAAGCAACTTGAGTCTCATCATTTTTACTTTTGAGATCACTTGCCACCTTAAGATCTCTATCATGAGATTCCTTTACTCTAGATAGCTCTAAGGCAAAGGTCTCCTCAAGAGATTCGTTAGTGATTTGTTCCTCTTCAAGAGCTTTATGTAGGTTTGCAATTATATTAGCATACTCACGCTCAAGACTACACATTTTATCAACGTTGTTATCATGCACCTCAATTTGTGTTTCTAACTTATTAATATGTTCTTTACTCTTAATATCAAAGTCCAAGATTTTAACAAAGTTAGAGCAAGCAATATCCTTTTTAACAAGGGCACGATAAACAATCTCACCCTTTTCATATAAATCATCAGTATCAATCTCTTCTTCCACATTATCCACATCCTCCTCATCACAAGAGGTAATGGGTTCCAAAGTAGGAGTTACCTTATAATCCCTAGCCATAAGGCATAGGTGGGTACCGGAAGAAGGTGAAGATGAGATTGCATTTGTGGCTTCATTCAAAACCATGTCTTGGCCCATAGAATCTTCGGTTTCCTCTAATGGTTAGCAACACAAGCACTAGAGGAAATGGAAATATTTTTATCATGGAAACAAGACAACACAAGCATATCATCATGAGATTTAGTCAAGTCATTTCTACATGATATGCAAGGACTATTAACACAAGCATGTAAGAAGTTTGTAGTGCTAGAAGTGTTAAAGTCCAAAGATAGATCATTGCAACTAGATAGAGATGAGGGATTACAAATAGTAAGCACACTATCCAAATTGCAATTTCTATCACCACTCACCATATCATTACCTTGTGAAAAGTCACATATTGGTGAAGTGGTAGAGGATGAGAACTCATCTCGACCGGAAGTGGAAGCAACACAATCATCCTCAATAATGTTGGACTTACTATATTTATCTTGAAGCTTGGTCCATATTTCATGAGCAATCGAATAAGGCATGATAGAAGAAAGAACTACATTGCTCACAACAAGTGAAAGAATTTTAGTAGCAAGAGCATCTATATGAGAGTTAAACTTCTCCTCTAAAGATTTGTTTTGGGGATCCACGGGAGAAGAGAAACCCATATATAGATACCCCTCGATAATTGGGTGAATTTCCCGAAATAAATTAAGCATGCGAATTTTCCAAACATCATAATTTGTGCCATCGAATGTGAGCGTGTCCTTGTGCACTAATCCCCTAGCCGACATCTTTACTCTCAAGGCGGTGAAGCCTAAAATGAGAGACCGGGCTCTGATACCAATTGAAAGGATACATATGTCGCCTAGAGGGGGGGTGAATAGGCGGTTTTAAAAACTTTTCCGAGAGTGGCTTGACAAAGGCGAAAATAAACTAGCGTTTACTTTGTCAAGAACAAAACGTAGAACAACTAGGGTTCACCTATGTGCACCAACAACTTATGCTAAGCAATACAAGCAACAATGTGATAACAAGATATAGATTACTTCAAGCACGAAGGCTATCACAATGTAAAGTGCACAAGTAAAGAGCTCGGGTATAGAGATAACCGAGGCACACAGGGACGACGATATTTTACCGAGTTCCTCCCAACATGGAGTACGTCTCGTTTGGAGAGGGGGTGGTACCAAACCACCAACGCCACAAAAGGCCTCCCTTATTCTCCGGTGAATATCGCCCCAATGGGATCGATCCATGCTTCCACTATCGGTGCACTTGTCGGTGGCAACCGGAACCTCTCACAAGGTTGGGGCACTCTCCACAACTTAATTGGAGGCCCCCAACAAACTCCACAAAGGCCACAAGGTTGGGGCACTTCTCCACAACTTAATTGGAGGCTCCCAACAAACGCCACCAAGGCCACAACATGTAACACAATAAACCGTCTAGGGTTCCAAGAACCCAAGAGTAAAAAGCTTCTCAACTTTCACTCACCAAATCCTCCGGGGAGAACTCAAACCGATGCACCAAATGCAATGGAAAGGACACAAGAAGTTCTCAAATCCTTCTCTCCCAAATTCCACCAAAGCTACAAAAGCTTATGGGGGAATAAGAGAGGAACAACAATGGAGGAAATCCACAAAAGACTCCAAGATCTAGCTCCCAATATGTTCCCCTCACATAGAGCAGAGATTGATTGGTGGGATTATAGATCTAGATCTCCTCTTTCAAATCCCTCAAGAATATGCAAGAATCATAGGAGGTATTGAGAGGAAGCAAGCTCAAGATTCAAGAAGGTCAACAATGGAGGGGAAAACTTGCAAGATTAGTTGAGGAACCATTGGGGAAGAAGGCCCCTTATATAGGTCCCTCCAAAATCCAACCGTTGCAGCCCAAAAACGCGATTCCCGGTACTACCGGACTTTCCCGGCACTACCGGACATTCCCTAGGGTTCCTGGGGCGCCAAACACATTTTTCTCTGTGCTCCCCGGTACCAAAATGCGGTACTACCGGACCCCGGTACTACCGGATCCTGGTCCGGTACTACTGGTCATCATAGAACGAAAACAGCCATAACTTTTGCATCCGGACTACGATTTCGATGATCTTGGGCTTATTTCGAAGAGGACAACAACCTCTACAAGATCATGCAAAGAAACGTCATAGTACATTAAGGGAGGATAGATCCAAATGACGATTTCAAAAACCTTCTGCCGCGCTAGGTACTAAAATGCGGTACTACCGCTTTTTGGTA
Organism: Avena longiglumis; assembly: GCA_030063025.1. Lineage (NCBI taxonomy): Eukaryota > Viridiplantae > Streptophyta > Magnoliopsida > Poales > Poaceae > Avena > Avena longiglumis. The sequence continues at coordinate 154,692,208 of CP125978.1, forward strand.
CCTAGCCCGGCAGTGGCTTTTGGCAACTTGTCAAAAACCTTCTGCCGCGCTAGGTACTAAAATGCGGTACTATCGCTTTTTGGTACCTAGCCCGGCAGTGGATTTTGGCAACTTGCCAAAACCTTCTGCCGTGCTACCGCATTTTAGTACCTAGGAAATAAGACCAGCAGATATTCAAACGGCTATAACTTTTGATTGGTAACTCCGATCGACCCGATTCCAATTGCGTTGGAAAGAGGACGACATGAGATTCCCTAAAAAGGGTGAAATTATTGGTTATCACCAAGTGAGAATGTATCAAGTATAATAATGTGATATACCTCACTTGGTGAGAAACCGAAAAACTGCATAGATCAAAATCGCAATAAGATATAAAAGAGGGATCCGATTTTGATGAACAAGAACTTGTTATGGATATTACCACAATGTATATATCCTCACATGGATAAGACCAAATAACAACCAAATACGATGATGCAAGTATGTAAAGGTTTGAGCTTTCTCCGAACGATGTGATCGAGTTACTCATTCGAGAGTCCCTCTTGATAGTACGGTTATCTATCCTAAACCTGGTCCCCCACAGACAACATGAGACCGGCAAAAGGGAAAACCTATCAAGACTATACCTTTGCCTTGAGCATTCCACTCGAGCTAGATGTATACGAACTTGACCTTCTCAAGATGGAACGCCTTTCTTGATTCCTCATCATCGATCCATGATCACCGAGGATGGCAAGCATCAAACATGAGATCTTCTATAGATGGCGCATTTTGAGCTTGAACAACATCTTCTTCTCATTTCATCGACCTTGAATCCAACACATGCTCCAAGCGATGCCAATGGAAAATCCTACAAGTATAACTTAATACACACATTAGTCCATAAAGATTGTCATTAATTACCAAAACCACACATGGGGGCCCACATGTTCTTTCATGTTGTATGATGGCAATTTAGGGAGGTAGGTAGCATTATGTGGGCCATATTGGAGGGGGTTGTGTGCAGCTTATAACATTGAACAGAATGATGTTCTCACATTTTCATATGATAGAGTAGACATGTGCTTTTATATTTAAGTGTCAAATGCTGATATTGTTGTCAAACCTTGGATTCAACACCATGGTATGTATTGACTTCTCTACATTGAATTGATTTTTTCTTACACCCGTTTACTATTTTCTTGATTATGTTTCTTACACACAAACCTCCTTCAATTTCCAATGCATGATCAGTGTGTTTTGAGACGAAAGATTGTAGAAGGATGACACTAGAGAAATCCATATTCCAGTACCCATGTAGTATCAATTGATCTAAAATGAATTGCATATATTGGGCATTCTATAAGGAGATTTTAAGAGACCTGGATGAAGATGAGGTCTTTGATATCCCTTAGTTCTTTGTGCATCGGGTGCAAGCTGAAGATGATCTTGATCAGATGGTTAGTTGATCACTTTTTCCTATGATTTTCCTTCTTATTTTGTCGTTAGTTAACTAAGATCTATTATATTTAATTGTTACTCAGGATATCCCTTTGAGATGCACGAGGGGACACGGTATCCTAGAGAGAGGGTTCTATCGTGTATGCATGAAGAATAATTCTTGAAAAAGGCATATAATGGGGGAATATCGCATATCCGAGAGAGATGATTCCATTGAGTTAACTACCGACTGGCATGAATTCTGTCATCAAAATAGAATTGACCTTGATGGTCTGCTCATCGTCCAGGTCAAGGTGATGACGCACTATATCAAGCTGATTATTGAGGTGGTCACCTATCTAGCAGAGGAGGGGAAGGATGATGACGAACATGACAACAACAACGACGAGGAGGAGGAGGAGGATGAGGATGAGGATGAGGAGGAGAAGGAGGAGCAGGGACAATGGCAAGATGAGCTAGGGTTATAATGTCCCCATATTCCGCACATGCATGTATGTTGTGATGGCAAACAATGTTGTTTCATGGAGTTTTCACGTTCTCTGCACGGAAAATCCATTTTCTATTTTCCCGGTGCCGAAAAGGGACTATTTTGTGAAGCATCCACCAAGGATGTGATGTGAAAATGCATCACACCATTTTTAATAAACACTAGAGATAAATTAGTGGTCAATTCACCAGTTGGCTTCACCTAGAACCTCTCGGCGCAACCCCGCAATATAAAAAAGTTTTTGTCGGTCTAGCTGGAAGAAGCTCAAATTTATCCTGGAGCTACCTCTTAGCTCTCCCAATAATTTTCCAAAAAATCATTTTCAGGTTCAAAACATGGCATTTCTTCAGAGATTCAATAAGAGATTAGCAAGACCCAACACATAGCCAGGAACCCTAACTGCTACGATCTTGGCAAAATTTTGAAACCAACATAAAAAATTCAAAAGAAATTCAAAAAATGTGAAACCTTCGCACATAGTCGTTTTTTGTTACCTAGTTACAGTTAAAAATAACAAACATGTCATATGAGGATTATTCGGAAAAAAGTGTTAACAGAAATTACCTACCGCCTTCGAGGATTCATGGCTTTCGTGGCAAGATGAGCTAGGTCATGACCACATCCATGGCATAATTTGTTATAATGTGCCAATATTTCGCACATGTGTGTATCTTGTCATGGAAAACAATGTTGCTACATGAAGTTTTCACGTTTTCTGCACAGAAAATCTATTTTCCATTTCTCCGGTGCCAAAAAGGGCCTATTTTGTGAAGCATCCACCAAGGATGTGATGTGAAAATGCATCATGCCATTTTTAATAAATACTAGAGAGCATTTAGTGGTCAATTTACCATTTGGATTCACATATAACCTCTTGGCGCAACCCCCACGATATAAACAAGTTTCTGTCTGTCTAGCTGAAAAGGGCTCAAATTTAGTTGGCCTAGAGCTACCTCGATGCTCTCCCAAGAATTTTCCAAAAAGTGTGATGGTATGTTGAGCTAGACAATATATATGTATATACCATGTGTGTGAGGAGATGTTCTCACACACATACATATATATATCCATGGGACGATCGACAATATATCTCCGCGTCGGGTCAGTCGGTGGGTCCTTAATTTGAGATCTTGTGCTCAAAATTTGATACACCATGCCATGACCTAATAAACTAACCAAGGATAAAATTCCACTATATATAGGGGGAGACACGATCCACACACCCCATGGTCTCAGGTTTTGTTGAAAACCGAGCACCGGCGGTGCCCCGAAACCCCTCCAAATCATGCATGTGTCACTAGAATATGTACAAAAGTGTGATGGCTTATTGAGTTAGGCAATATATGTATCACCGTTGTGATGGGTTGTTGAGATAGAATATGCCTATGATCTAGGGTTTCATTGAAAACCGAGATCGAGCACCATATGTAGCATAAATAACTACTTGTAGGGCTACATGCAATTTTGTAGGGATGATTCCGACATGCTCTAATATGCCTTTTAGAGCAAAACCTTAGATAGTGGCTCAGTAGATCTACCCTCTTGATGAGCTTTCAACCGTGTTTTTGTCAACAGTTTTGAATCTTATCTAAATTTGAATATAGTATCCAAAATACATTTACATCTCTTCAGATTATTATACAAATATTATGTCACTAACATAATATAAAGTAGTAGTTCACATTATAGCTTTTTTGTAGATTTATTTATCAATAATTTATAGTTTTCATCATGAGACCCTTATAGTGATGTATTTTTAAAAAATGGTTAATTTATTTGTACCCTCCATCATGCATCCGACGGCTAGGACACCAAGCCCAAATTTTCAGGTCAGGTCCTCCCGCCCACGTAAAATTTGACGCCAGACGCAGGAGAGTTTCTACCCAAACAAAAAAATCGGTGTGCAATTACCTTTCAGCACACCCCCATAGCGCCACCTAAGAATTCTCCCAAAGGACATTTACGTAATCTATTTGAAACCCTTTTTATCCTCTCGCCGAAATGAGACAGATCCAAATTTCCCCACTGTCCTTGGGGTCATCCTGTCCCTCCTCCCCTCGCCCTCCCTATCGTTCGTGTCCCTAATCCCCTTGCCCTCCCCGCCATCCGCGCCCCTCCGCTCTCTGCCTTTACTCTCCTCTTCTCCGTCCGTACCTCCAGTGGTAACCTCTCTGTCACCATATCCCAAACCCTATCCCCTCCTCACCGTCCCGGTTTTCCGCCAGGCCGTCGAGCTAGCAGGTCGTCCACCTCTCCGACATCCCACCGACCTTGTCTACCACCTAGCCATACACTTCATTGGCATAGTCATCTAGCTCGCCGTCCATCTTGCTGTACAGCTCGCCGTCCTCCTTGCCGATAAGGTCCGTCACCACACTAACAAGGCCCGTCTACCTAACTGTCCATCTCGTCGATGAGGTCTTCTACCTCGTTGTCCAGCTCGATGCCATGTGCCAATGGTCACTACAATAAACGCGGTATCAAAAAGGCCCTACAGCTTGCATGTAAGGAAACACGCTCATGCTCGATGCTCATGTTTTTTTACTTTTGCCTGTGAAATGTTCATTATCCAGTTCATGCCATCAATTTTCTTGTTTTGGTGTAGTTAATCTCTCTTATTTGTTTGGCTTGTGAAATTGCTTGTGATTTTACAAGGCTTGTGATCAGGGTTGCATTATCCTGTCTGTTGCATTAGTTCGACTGCTTCATGATATGTCTAATGAGCAGAGTATTAATTGTTCATAGTTGTCTGTTTTATATGATGATTACTATCGAACAATTAACCTCATAGGTTATTTTCTTAATTGCCTGAAATATGCTTATCCCTCTCATGTTTGTTTTTCCTGCCCTTCTTATTTGTTATGTTGCAAGCAATTGATAAGTGAGATTTAGAGTATTCGATTTATGATTAGTTTACATACATATAAAGTTTGCATTATATTGTATGTACTTTGTTCTATTGGTTTGACTGCTTCATCCTATGTATTTTCATCAAATTATAAATTACTCAGTGGATTGTATTACATGATGATTACTATAGAGCAATCAACACCATAAGTTATATTTTATTTATTTGCATGATAGTTTCTTATCATGCTTATGTTTTATTGTGGTTATCCTATTTAACTGCATGTATACTAGTTGGCTTATGATCTGCTTGCATGTGATAAAGGTTTCATTATCTTGATTTTTGCATTAGTTTGGTTGCTTCATTATATGCCTTATGATCACATTACAAATTGTTCATAGTGAGATGTCACATAATCAGTTCTATAGAACAATTAGTACCATAGGTTATATTTTGTTTAATTGCCTATTTAATCGCAATATTGATGCTTATCCTGCTTATGTTTAATCGTCTCGCACTGCTTATTATTGCAACAAATTGGTCAATTGTCCAACTTGTATGTACTATTCGGCTTATGATATGTTTTGCATGTGATGAAGGTTTCATCATCTTGACCGTTGCATTATTTTGGCTACTTCATCATATGTCTTATGATCAGAGTAAAAACTACCCAAAGTGGATTGTTTTACATGATGATTGCTATATAACATAGATTATATTTTGTTTAGTTCACTGTTTAATTGCATGGTAGATGCTTATCCTTCTTCTATTTAATTAACATGCATTGCTTATTATTGCAACCAATCGGTAAATTGTCCGGCTTGTATACTATTTGGCTTAAGATCAGTTTTATGTGTGACAAATGTTGCATTATCTTGTCTGTTTTATTACTTGCACCGCTTCATTGTAAGTCTTGTGATATGAGATTGAGAGTATAAGTTGCTCATAGTGGACTGTTGTACAGTATATATACTATAGAGCAATCAACACCATAGGTTTTATTTTTGTAGCATACTTGGGGTTGTTTATTCATGATAGAACCACAGTTGCATCCCATGGAGGAAAGATGGCTAAAAAACATCACGAGAAACAATGCGTGGATGCAACAAATTGGTGTTAGGCCCCTAGTTTATGCATCGCCCACTAAATTCTCCCCTAAAAAGAGCAAGGATGAAGGCTCTGGAACTGAGGATTATCCCGGTGGGGAGGAAGATGAGCCACAGGTTGTCTCATTACTTGCCTACTCATTTGTTGTGTAATTGTTTGTTTACTGAATTTTCCATATATCTTGTGCTTTTTATTATCCTGAATTGACTTCCTTTGAATTGTGTAGCCTGAGAAGAGGAAATACAAGAAGACACATGTCATCAGGACAAGGATGGTTGCTGCTGGTGTATCAACTTCTCGGAAGCATGTTTTGGCTGGTGTAGTTGCCTACACAGAAACATTGAGACATACAAGGTCCAAGGGGAATCCGCCAGAAGTAGTTCCACCTCCAAGTTTTCCATGGCGCCCACAAAGACCGCCACGTGCTGCAACCCCTTCGCAAGGAACTCGGAGTGCTGCAGATCATGATGCCCAAGGCGAGAAGGTAGTAGCCCAATACGAGCCAGCAGCACTCCATGGCAGGAAGACAGTAGTCCAGGACGAGCAGGAAGCTGCCCTAGAAAATAAACCAACTCTCCAAGGCAAGCACATCATATTTTGTGAATGGGACTTATTGCATTATACTGTAGTAGAACACTAAGTCCACATTATATGTTTTTGTAGATGATGTTGGCCATAATCCTTGTGAAGACACGGTTACACATGATGATAATCAAACCGTGGTGAGGAGGGAAAGATGGGGAAGTCGCTTGAGAAGATGTCTAGAAGAGGAAAGCTACCATTTGTCATTCCTCTAGGAAGAACTACACCAGATTCAGCAAAATTTGCTTCCAAGTTCTCCACCCAGTGTGCAATAATAGTCAGGACTAGTGTGCCTATCTTCACCCACTGGAAAGAGTACAAGGAGAGGCCAGATGTTAGAGCAGAGTTCTACGATAGAGTTTCCATATGTTCTCTGACTCAACTGCCCCTTTTATTTTCATTATTGTTCATGCAAAGGCTTATGCACCAAGTTTTATTTCAGCAAAAGTTTTTCATGGACACATCATGACCAGAGGTGCAGGTTTCTTGCAACAAGCAGTTAATGAAGCACACAAGAACTCAACAACATCTTCTAAACAAGCAATTTTTTGATCCCTATCCACCGAATCAAGTTACAAGGATATCTCCGGTTGAACACATGAACAATGTGGAGTGGTGCAAGTTTGTTGATAGTTGGACTGAACCCAAGAATTAGGTCATATATTGTCTACTCAACTTTCCTGCCTGTTTGTGTTTAACTATAACTACCTCTTATACTTCTATGCTCTCTGTTTGTGTAGGCCTGTTGTCTAATAAACAAGCATAGTAGAAGAAAATACGACAAATATCGCAGAGATCTATTTTTCTGTGATGCCTCGGACTTCCCACATCACAATGTGAAAAAGAAAAAGTAAGTCCTCTAGAATACTTACCATCTTTGTCATCTTCCTAAATTTCAATGTCATCTTTGCCTCTAAAATTAGCACGACACGCTTGTAAATTGTTGGCTATTTTTTTATGTTCGATTCTATTTTTAAAAATCGTAGGGAACTATGGAAAGCAAGATGGCGCCTTCTACTACAGAAGTTGTCACTGAGGCTGAACGACCTTCTTCCACCAAAACTGTGCACTATTTCCTATCAGAGGATATCGACAACCATTCTTCAAGACCAACCAAGACTCTCCTTGAAGCGCAAATTGGGGCAGAGAAACTATACCATGACTATATTTGTCATCTTCATGCAATTCAATACCATGTTTGTCTCTGAAATGTATATGATGTGCTTGTAATTTGCTCGCTAGTAGTCTAATATTTGCTTCTATAACTGTCAGGAAATTATGGATCGCATTGAGCATCACATTGAGCATCAACCGTATTATGCTACATATGATGCGCTATCAACCAACTCTCTCCTTGAAGCGCAACTTGGGGTTGAGAGAATAGCGAATGAGCCATTGCGCATACACTTTGCTGCATTGCTGAAGGAGAAAGAAGCAGAGGAAGAAGCACGGAAAACACTTGTGAACTTCATAGACTGTGGAAGTGCATTACTTCATCAATTCGCAGCTCTATTGCGTAGGTAAGTGAACTGGTGGTGAATATGTAAAAACTTGTAAGTGAAAGCTTGTTAGGCTTTTGGCGAATAAACTGTTGTTTAACCTATGGAAACTAATGTCATGTTGTAAGTGATGTATGTGGATTTTATGTGGTCTGAAACATTTGTCTTGAAATTTCTGTCATCTGTCGCCTGTGGTGTGGAAGTTCTTTCATTTCATCTGGATCACTTAATCTAGGGGTGACACCAGCACACATCCCCGACGTAAACGAAAACGTCATGGTTGTTTACTTGATGAAAATATTTTCATCACAGATAGATGTCGACGTGCCTTGATTTCAATGATCAACAACCTTGATGAAACATAAATGTCAGCACAAACGATGATGTCGTCTGTTCTAGCCTGAAAAAAACATCGTGTGTTTGAGATACGCGCCCAGATCTCATTGATATACGTGTCGCTCTTGGGACGGCCCACATGTCCTCATACTATTGGTCCACCTCTGAGCAGGCCAGCTTCGTGACATGATGAAAATAAATTCGTCATGGCTCAAGTGACATCAAGAACGGACTAGATGATGCCACCAACGGAATCAATGACATCATCAGGTGACTTTAACGGAATCAAGACGTGACGAAAAACAAACGTCGGGATAGCGATGACGTCACTGACAGCCGACGCGACTTCAGCTGATGGCGCTAAAGGGGGCCCGCGATGCCATCTTCCACGTGGCGTGGGCCATGATGAAAAAACGACACGACTAATTGGGCCTGGGATAGGCCGGTCCCGTTTGTCATGATGAAATTGAAGGAGCATCACGTATGGCCACGACGTTTTCAGGCAGAAAAAACATCACAGATCAGATTATGACGTGAGGTACACAACCTTTTTTGTCACAAAATTTGTGTCCAATGGTGATCTGCGACATTTTTCCACTGATACACGACAATATCAAATCGTCATGGACCGTCTAGATTCTTGTAGTGGCACCTTCCACCAAGTCCTACTCATGTCAGTGTCGGTTGCGGAGCCGCTAAACTGGTGCGATGACCTCGACGCTGTTGTTTGGGCCAAAGGGGAGAGGCCTGAGGCGCAGCGCCAGGGAGCTTGCGTAGGATGGGAAGCCGTAGGTATGTTGAGATCGGCGCTAAAGAGAGGAGGACATAGGAGAAGGGAAGTACAAAAAGGCATGCACCGACGAGCTTGCATAGGACGGGGAGTCGTTGGGGATGTTGAGATCTTGCGCTGAAGACGGGAGGACAGAGGGGAGGGAAGTAGTAAAATAAATTTGTCACAACTCAAGTGACATCAAGAACATACTAGATGGCGCCACCAACGGAATGAATGAAATCATCAAACGGCTTTAACATAATCAAGCCGCGACGAAAAACAAACGCCAGGACAGCGATGACGTCACTGACGGCCGGCGCGACTTCAGCTGATGGCGCTAATGGGCGTTCACGGTGTCATCTGCCACATGGCGTGAGCCGTGATGAAAAAACATCACGACTGATTGGTCATGGGCTGGGCTGGCCCCGTTTGCCGCGATGAAATTGAAGGAACATCACAGATGGCCACGACGTTTTCAGGCATAAAAAACGCAACGGATCAGACTATGCCATGAGGTTCATGACCTTTTTTTGTCGCCAAATTTGTCACGGATGGTGATCTGCAATGTTTTGCCACTAATCCACAACGATATCAGATTGTCATGGACCGTCCAGATTCTTGTAGTGGCACCTTCCACCATGTCCTACTCATGTTAGCGTTGGCTGTAGAGCCACTGAACTAGTGCGAAGGCCCCGACGCTGTTGTTTGGGCCAAAGAGGAGACGCCCGTGGCATAGCGCCGGGGATCTTGCATAGGACGAGAAGCTATAGGGACACTGAGATCGGCGCTGAAGAGAGGAGGACATAGGGGAGGGAAGTACAGAAAGGCGTGCACCAGTGAGCTTGGGTAGGATGGGGAGCCATTGGGGACATTGAGATCGATGCTAAAGATGGGAGGACGGAGGGGAGGGAAGTACGAAAGGCGGTGTTGGGGTTGAAGCCGCCGTATGGGTCGCCATTGGCATACTCTATGGATGGAGGGCGAGAACCTTGTGTGCGGCGTGCTGTGGGCATGGCTCTCTTGGAACACAGCTGGACAGGACGACGAGTAGCTCGATGGCGATATGACGCTTGCTTGGATGCCCCAGACATCGTACGGAAGGTACTATCCGGCATGTCTGGGCCGATCCATGGCCATCTGCGAAACCGCCACATTCCGCTCCATGACAAGTCTTGCAGCATGGGCCTCTTGCAGCGCCTCGGCCGCAATCTTGGCCATGTGCTTCAGATCCCTTTGTCGGCGATCTTCATTATCTCTATGCTTGACGTCCGCCAACCATTGGGTGTTGCTCATGCCCTCCGATTTCTGCTTCATCTCCCCTGATTCGGCGGCCGATCGAGGGCCTATGAACTTCTTTAGCGCCAGGACGGGCAAAATGGCGGGAGATGGGCGAGATGTGATAGATGAAGTGAAGGAAAGGGAAGGGAAAAAGAAAAAAGGAGGTAAACTTGGCTTGTCTCGGCGATAGAGCTGGCATGCACACCTTTTCGCTTCCGCCGACGTTCCCAACGCCTTGGGTTTGGCGTGGGTTTACTGGATGAAACTTTAGCCCAATCCAATGATTTTTTGGCTCTTGAGGGGGCGACTGGGAGAAACTCTTTCCGCCAGCAAAAAAAAGGGGCTCTAGCGCAACTGGTGATGCTCTGAGATGCAGGGTACCAAGAAAATAACTAACAAATAGGACTATTATTTCATAGTGTGGCGGATCAACATCCACTATCACCGTCTAACAACCCTCATAACAAGCTCGAGTATTGTGGATTCAGGGCATCTTCATAGGGCCGACCCAAAAGGTCATGCCGCGTCTGAACCATTCCGACCGGACAGGAGGACATCTACAACACGACCCAGCGGGGTGACCCAAACGGACCGAATCACGCGGATGCACCAAATTTGGGTCATGATTGAGTCGCCCTGGATAGCTCGTGCGTCCTCCCCTTAACCTTGGTGGTCCCTCTCGCCAATGGCACACAATTCTCCCCGTTCTCCCTCCAAAAAAGGCTCTCCAAAAATTCGGCTGGCGGGAGCGGAAGCGGAAGTGATGGATCCTGCTGCCACGATTGCTACTGCGCCTGCTGCCGACCGCAGTTCCAAGAGGCAGGCCAAGCCGAAGAAGCTGGTCAAGGATATGATCCAAGAGGAGCGACGGGTCGAATCGGAGAAGCATGCAGGCTAGAGATAACCCGCCAAAAATCTCTTGCTCGCTACCCAGCTTGGCAAGGAGCGGCGAAAAGAGAATGACCGCATCCTCACCGCCCACGCCGCGACCAACAGCGAGGCGCTAGACAAAAAAGACTACAAGCGGACCGTCATGAAGTTGAAGTAAGAGGCGTTGAACGTCGTGTTTGGTGCCGATATTGCCCTACTTGGCTAGGAAGTGGCTGGCGCATCGTCGACCGTCTCAGTCATGTCGACATAAAGCGTCCAATCGCATCTTCAACCTAGGACATGAGGCCCGCAAATGTAGTTTCCAGACGGCCACGCGAGGAACAGTGTGTTGGAGATATGCCCTAGAGGCAATAATAAATGTAGTTATTATTATATCTTTGTGTTTATGATAAATGTTTACATTCATGCTATAACAGTATTAACAAGGAAACATTAATACTTGTGTGATTTGTAAACTAAATTAGAGTCCCTAGTAAAGCCTCTTCATAATACTAGCTTGTTGGTTAATAGATGATTGTGGTTTCCCTATCATGAACATTGAGATGTTATTAACAACAAGATTATATCATTAGGAGAATGGTATGATGGACATACTCCTATAGATAAGCGTAGCATAAAGATCAAGTCATTTTAATAGTTCAATTGCTATATGCTTTCTGAGACATAGTAACCTAATTCCTTTGACCATGAGATCATGTTTATCACCATCACCGGAAGGATGCTTTGATGACATCAAACACCACACCGTAACTGGGTGGTTATAAAGGTGGCATTGAGTGTTTGGAAAGTATGGGTTGAGACACATGAATCAAGAGTGGGATTTGTCCATCCATATGACGGATAGATATACTCTGGGCCCTCTCGGTGGAATGTCATCCAATTAGCTTGCAAGCATGTGACTGGCTCACAAGGGATCACATACCACGGGAACGAGAAAAGAGTACTTATCAGTAACGAGGTTGAACTAGGTATGCAGAGATACCGACGATCAAAACCTCGGATAAGTAAACTATCGTGAGACAAAGGGAAATTGGTATCGTATGTAAGTGGTACATTCGATCGCAAAGTAATCGTAGAAATATGTGGGAGCCATATGAATTTCCATATTCCTCTATTGGTTATTGTTCGGAGAAGTGTCTCGTTCATGTCCGCATAATTCACGAACCGTAGGGAGACACACTTAAGGATTCGATGTTGTTGAGTAGTTATGGAATGATGAGTAAGAGACCGAATGTTGTTAGGAGTCTCGGATGGGATACGGGATATCACGAGGAGATCCGGAATGGTCCGGAGAATAAGATTCATATAAGGAAAGTCATGTTTCGGGGTTGGAGAATGGTTCCGGTGTTTTCATCAGGAATGTTCTAGAAGGTTTCGGAATGTCCGGCACTCCGAAAGGGAAGGGTACATGAATGTGTCATAACAAGTTTGAATGGTTGCATCATGTACTAGGTGTCATCGCTGAGCAAAATAAAGGGATAAATCAAATCCTAGTTTGAAAAGTCAAACGCCAATTTGAAAAGTCAAACGACAAGTTTGCTTGGTGGAAGGAGAGTAGGAAACCTACTTGGGGAGGAGTTCCTCTCCCTCCACCGCCGGCCAAGGAGGCCGAGTTGGGGAGGGACTCCCCTCCCCTTGGTCGTGCCCTCCCACCTATATAAGTAGGGGCAGGGCTGCCCCTCCAAGATCTACACCTCTCTCCTCTAAACCTAACCCTAGCCGTCGACCTCCACCAAAGTCGTCGCCGCCCTAGGGTTTGCCCAAGCCGCCGACTTGGGGCAATCCCCTTGCCCTAGCCGCCGGCCTAGATCCCTCTACTTGGTGCCTCTAAACCCTAGATTGCCAAGCCTCTCTCATAGTCCACCATACTCGCTCCGGCTTAAGGCGAAGCCCTGCGAGATCTCCCCTCTACTTCCGGTACCACGCCGTCGTGCTGCCGGAATCGCAAGGAGAGTGCTACAACCTCCGCTGCCTGCTGGAACAAGGGAGAGGAAGGTCTTCATCGAGTACCGAACGTGTGACCAACTACGGGAGCACTGCCGGAACGCGGCGCCGGAAGGATCGTCTACACGATCTTGAGATCGGCAAGAGTACGACTACATCACCCACGAGAATCCGCTCTCGTTAACCGCTTTGGAATCTTCGAGGGTGACTTTCACTATCGACTTGATGCTACAATCTAGTAGATAGAGCTTGGCTTGTTTGTTTGCATGCGGTTGAAATTTTTTGTTTTCCATGCTACGAACCCCTACAGTGGTATCAGAGCCGTGTCTATATGTAGGTCTGTTGCACGAGTAGAACACAATGGTCATTGTGGGAGGTGGTGCTTTTATTGTCAATTGCTTCTTGTGTACTTTACATCTTGCAGTATGATGGGATGAAGCGGCCTGGGCTAACCTTACATGACATCGTTCATGAGACTTGCTCCACGCTAAACATGCAACTTGTATTGCATAAGTGGCTTTGCGGGTGCCTGTCTCTCCCATTATAGTAAGATCCAATTTACAACGGGCACTTGATAGTTCTAGCATGAACGTTGTGGTTCTAGTTTGTAAGTTAGAGCGACACTTATTGAAAGCCCCAAACCACGTAAAATATGCAAAGAAAATTAGAGGCGTCTAACTTTGTTTTGCAGGGGTGTGCTGTGATGTGATATGGCCATGATTGTGATTATATTTGATGTATGCAATGTTCCTTATTGTAAGTTGGCAACCGGCAGGAGCCATATGGTTGTCTTTAATTTCTATGAAGACCCGCGTGTCTATTCAAAGTAGTTGTAATAGTTGAAGCTAGTGGACGACAACCATGGAGCGGCGTCATTGACCTTGATGCAATGCCGGTGATGATGGAGATCATGTTCGTGCTTGAAGATGGAGATCGGAAGCACAAAGAAGAAAGGCCATATCATATCACATATTATGAATTGCATGTGATGTTAATCCTTTATGAATCTTGTATTGCTTAGTTAACGACGGTAGCATTATAAGATGATCCCTCAAGCACACAAATTTCAAGTTTTAAAGTGTTCATCCTTAGTTAGCACCGTTTCTAAAGCTTGTTGTTTCGAAGCACCACGTGATGATCGGGTGTGTTAGATTCTGCAAGTGTATACAACGTGAGCAAGCCAGTTTTGCTCATGCAGAAGCTAAGGTTTGATCTTGACGAGCCTAGCATGTACAGAAATGGTCTCGGAACACGGATCACCGAAAGGTAAAGCATGAATCATATAGTAGATATGATGAACATGTCAATTGTTCGCCATTGAAGCTACATCAACTCTCGTGATGATCGGTTTTGATGTGGTGGATTTGGTTCGTGTGATCACTAAAACAAAGTGAGGGATATTGTTTTGAGTGGGAGTTCACCTAGATTAATTTAACTATTAATTAGAACTCAATTTTTCATAAACTTAGTCTAAACTATTGCAAATATGTTGTAGATCAATGGCGGCCCCTACCATCAATTTTAATGCGTTCCTAGAGAAAGAAAAGTTGAAAAACAATGGAAGCAACTTCGCGGATTGGTTCCGCAATTTGAGGATTTTCCTCAATGCTGGTAATTTGACCTATGTCTTTGGATGCACATTTGGGTGACCCGCTGCGACTCTGCTACCGATGAAGTAAAGAATGTTTACCTCACTCGGAAGAATCAAGATCTACGCTGTGTGCTATCTTGTATGGTTTGGAATCGGAGCTTCAGAAAAGGTTTGAGAATTCAGACCCACATGATATTGTCCGTGAACACAAAATGATATTTGAGGCTCACGCGGCAGTTGAGAGTTATGAGGCTTCTGAAAAGTTCTTTAACTGCAAGATGGAAGAGGGCAGCTCCGTTAGTGAGCATGTGCTTAAGATGTCTGGGCACGCAAACAAACTCCAAAGTTTGGGTATAGTGATTCCTAATTCTTTGGGGATACATCGTGTCCTCCAATCACTACCACCAAGTTACAAGAACTTTGTGATGAACTACAATATGCAAAACATGGACAAGACGTTGCCAGAACTCTTCTCCATGTTGAAATCTGCAGAAGTGGAGATCAAGAAAGAGCACCAAGTGTTCTTGGTCAATAAGACCACCAAATTCAAGAAAGGCAAGTCTAAGCAAAAGGGACACTTCAAGAAGGGTGGTAAGAAAGTTACCGCACCGACAAAGAAGACCAAGGCTGGACCTAAGCCTGATACTGAGTGCTTTTACTTCAAGCAAGAGGGTCACTGGAAGCGGAATTATCCAAAGTACTTGGCGGATTTGAAGAACGGCAACATCAAGAAGAAAGGTATATCCGATATACATGTTATTGATGTGTATCTCACTAGTACTCGTAGTAGTGCCTAGGTATTTGATATTGGTTCGGTTGCTCATATTTGTAACTCGAAACAGGTGTTGTAGAATAAACGGAAGCTAGCGAAGAACGAGGTGACGATGCGCGTTGGAAATGGATCAAAGGTTGATGTGATCGCGGTCGGCACGCTATCTCTTCATCTTACATCGGGATTAGTTTTATACTTAAATAATTGTTATTTGGTGCCTGCGTTGCGCATGAACATTATATCGGGATCTTGTTTATTGCGAGACGATTACTTGTTTAAGTCCGAGAATAATGGTTGTAAGATTTATATGAGTAATATGTTTTATGCACATACACCTTTGATAGATGGTCTATTCTTATTGAATCTCGATTGTAGTAATACACACATAAATAACATTGAGACTAAACGTTTGAAATTGAGCGATAACTCGACCTATATGTGGCACTGTCGTCTTGGTCATATCGGAGTGAAGAAACTCCATTCTGATGGACTTCTTGAATCACTTGATTTCGAATCACTTGAGAGATGTGAAGCATGTCTGATGGGTAAAATGACTAAGACTCCATTTTCTGGTATGATGGAGCGAGCTATAGACTTATTAGAAATCATACATACCGATGTGTGTGGACCAATGAGTGTAGCATCGCGCGGTGGTTATCGTTATGTTCTTACCTTCACGGATGACTTGAGTAGATATGGGTATATCTATTTCATGAAACATAAGTCTGAAACTTTCGAGAAGTTTAAGGAATTTCAAAGTGAGGTTGAGAATCAACGTAACAAGAAGATTAAATTTCTATGTTCTGATCGTGGAGGTGAATATCTAAGTTACGAGTTTGGCGAGCATTTGAAGAAATGCGGAATACTTTCACAATTGACACCGCCGGGAAAACCATAGCGTAATGGTGTGTCCGAATGTCGTAATCGAACTCTCTTAGATATGGTTCGTTCTATGATGTCACTTACAGATTTACCGCTATCATTTTGGGGTTATGCATTAGAAACAGTCGCATTCACTTTAAATAGGGCACCATCTAAATCCGTTGAAACGACACCGTATGAATTATGGTTTGGGAAGAAACCTAAATTGTCGTTCCTTAAAGTTTGGGGTTGGCGAAGCCTATGTAAAGAAGTTACAGCCGGACAATCTTGAACCCAAAGTGGAAAAATGCGTCTTCATAGGATACCCAAAGGAAACTATTGGGTATACCTTCTATCATAGATCCGAAGGCAAAATCTTCGTTGCTAAGAATGGATCCTTTCTAGAAAAGGAATTTCTCTCGAAAGAAGTGACTGGAAGGAAAGTAGAACTCGACGAGGTTGTTGAACCTTCTCTCGAACTTGCGAGTAGCGCAGCACCGGAAGAAGTTCCTGTGGTGCCTGCACCAATAAGAGAGGAAGCTAATGATGATGATCATGAAACTTCGGTTGAAGTTGCTACAGAGCCTCGCAGGTCAACGAGAACTCATACCACTCCTGATTGGTATGATCCCGTTATGAGTGTCATGTTGGTAGATAACACCGATGACCCTGAGACATATGAAGAAGCGATGATGAGCCCAGATTCCAATAAATGGCAAGAAGCCATGAAATCCGAGATTGGATCCATGTACGAAAACCAAGTATGGACTTTGGTGGACTTACCGGATGGACGGAAGGCTGTCGAGAACAAATGGATTTTCAAGAAGAAAACAGATGCTGATGGTAATGTAACTGTCTATAAAGCTCGACTTGTCGCAAAAGGGTTTCGACAAATTCAAGGAGTTGACTACGATGAGACTTTCTCACCGAGGCGAAGCTAAAGTCTGTGAGGATTATGTTAGCAATCGTGCATTACGATAATGAAATATGGCGGATGGATGTCAAAACGGATTCCTCAATGGAGACATTGATGAAGATTTGTATATGATGCAACCCAAAGGTTTTGTCGATCCTAAAGATGCTAACAAGGTGTGCAAACTTCAAAGGTCCATATATGGATTGAAGCAAGCATCCGAAGTTGGAATCAACGCTTTGATAAGGTAATCAAAATTTGGTTTTATACAAACTTATGGAGAAGCTTGTATTTACAAGAAAGTGAGTGGGAGCTTTGTAGCATTCTTAATACTATATGTAGATGACATATTGTTGATTGGGAATGATGTAGACCTTCTTAATAGTGTCAAGGAATATTTTAATAATAGTTTTTTAATGAAAGATCTTGGCGAAGCAGCTTACATATTAGGCATAAAGATTTATAGATATAGATCGAGACGCCTAATATCATTGTCACAAAGTACATATTTGGACAAAGTTCTAAAGAGGTTTGGAATGGAAGATAGCAAGAAAGGGTTCTTGCCCATGTTTCCCAATACGACCTTGAGTAAAACTCAAAGTCCAGCAACGGCAGAAGATAGAGAAAGGACGAGTAAGACTCCCTATGCCTCAGCCATAGGATCTCTAATGTATGCCATGCTATGTACTAGACCCGACATTGCATATGATGTTAGTTTAACTAGCAGATAACAAAGTGATCCAGGAGTGGATCATTGGACAGCGATCAAAAACATCTTTAAGTACTTGAGAAGAACTAAGGATATGGTTCTTTCTTATGGAGGTGATGAATAGCTCGTTGTTAATGGTTACACCGATGCTAGTTGAAACACCGATCCAGATGATTCTAAATCTCAATCTGGATACGTATTTACTTTGAATGGTGCGAAGCTTAGGCTGGAGTGCAAAGCAAAGCGTTGTGGCGAGATCTTCAACTGAATCGGAATACATAGCTCCTTCGGAGGCTTCACAAGAAGCGATATGGATGAAGGAGTTCATTATAGAGCTCAGTGTGGTTCCAAGTGCGCTGGACCCAATGTCTATCTACTGTGACAACATGGGCGCCATAGCCAATGCGCAAGAACTAAGGTCACACAAGAAGCTGAAGCATATCAAGCTACGTTTTCACGCTATTCGAGAACATGTCCAAGATGGTGACATAAAGATTTGCAAAGTACACACAGATCTGAATGTGGCGGATCCGTTGACTAAACCTCTCCCGAGGGCAAAACATGACCAACACCAAACTGCCATGGGTGTTCGGTATATTACCATGTAATCTAGATTAGTTGACTCTAGTGCAAGTGGGAGACTGTTGGAGATATGCCCTAGAGGCAATAATAAATGTAGTTATTATTATATATTTGTGTTTATGATAAATGTTTACATTCATTCTATAACAGTATTAACAAGGAAACATTAATACTTGTGTGATTTGTAAACTAAATTAGAGTCCCTAGTAAAGCCTATTCATAATACTAGCTTGTTGGTTAATAGATGATTGTGGTTTCCCTATCATGAACGTTGAGATGTTATTAACAACAAGATCATATCATTAGGATAATGGTATGATGTACATACTCCTATAGATAAGCATAGCATAAAGATCAAGTCATTTTAATAGTTCAATTGCTATATGCTTTCTGATACATCGTAATCTAATTCCTTCGACCATGAGATCATGCATATCACCTTTACCGGATGGATGCTTTGATGACATCAAACACCACACCGTAACTGGGTGGCTATAAAGGTGGCATTGAGTGTTCGAAAAGTATTGGTTGAGACACATGGATCAAGAGTGGGATTTGTCCATCCATATGACGGATAGATATCACGCCGTCATGCTGCCGGAATCGCGAGGAGAGTGCTACAACCTCTGCTGCCTGCTGGAACAAGGGATAGGAAGGTCTTCATCGAGTACCGAACGTGTGACCGACTGCGGGAGCGCTGCCGGAACGCGGCGCCGGAAGGATCGTCTACACGATCTTGAGATCGGCAAGAGTACGAATACATCACCCACGAGAATCCGCTCTCGTTAACCGCTTTGGAATCTTCGAGGGTGAGTTTCACTATCGACTCGTTGCTACAATCTTGTAGATAGATCTTGGCTTGTTTGTTTGCATGCGGTAGAAATTTTTTGTTTTTCATGCTACGAACCCCTACACAGTGGTGGGCTCTCTCGGTTTGGTGATCCTCGGTCGATGTCGTCGGAGACGGATGGGCATGACATCGACCTCAGCCGAACTCACACGGACAAACACATAACCCTGGTGGCGCACAATGTCGATATGCCTCCTCCCCTGTCGTTGCCACTGCACACGCCACCAATGGCCCCAAAGCCCGGGCAGATGGTGTCGCCGCCTCCTGCGTCGCAGCATGAGTGGCCCATGTGTCACGACAAGGTCATTGACCCGCCAATGCAACCTGTTCTTCCGCCAGCGAACCTTTGGGAGACGCCGGAGTACGTCGACCTCGTTTCCGACGATGAGATGTAGCTGGCCCCGCCGCCATCGCAGACCAAGGGCAAGGAGGACAATGCACAGGGACGTAGCTAGGGTTTATTTTTTCTATGTAAATTATGCATGAATCAATGAAAAACTACTTAAATTTTACCCGCAATTTAAATTTCATTTGAATTTGTTTTTTATTTGAGTGTATCGCGGATAGGGTGGTTCGCGGCTGTCCCCGGGCCGACCAATCCAGATCCAATCGGACAGTTTGAGTTGCCGATTTGGATCACCCAGTTGGCCCTCATAGACTGCAAAGTTGTTAGAGGATCTCCACTAGCATTCCCAGGAAGGTCAACCTAGACGGATTTTTTTATTCGGATGGCGAAAATTCGCCTAGTCGTGTTCCCAGTCGCCCACTTTCCACCAGATTTGGCCCATATTTCATTCGGCGTTCCCAGGCCGAAACCCGGTGCGCTAGAACCGCCTGGGAACGTCGGATGCAACGGAACAGGAAAAATAAAACATTCGTGGCCCCGTCTTGTCAGCGTGTGAAGCCAAGTCGTCCTTATCGCGTCGCATCGGCTCCCTCGACGGATCATCGAAATGATCGACCGTCTCTTGACCACGCGCGTCGTAATAGCGCCACTTGCCTACCTTCTCGCCGCTTTCATACGCTACACCCTTCCTGCCTTCATCGTCCTTTCCTCTTTCGGCTATAAATGTTGGCGCCCTCGCCGGTTCCAGCGTACACACTCTCACCTCCCATTCCCCACCCACAAACTCCACCTTCGGCAACAAGAAGAATATCTCGGTAGTAGCAATACCGAAAGGTACCCAGCGACCCAGCGGTGGTGAACGGCTTCGGCCGGCGGTCTCTATAGTCATGGGAGGCACGACTGCTTCACGATGTTGGCTACCCGGCGCCGTCGGACTTCCGATGCCCGCCGACCTGGAAGCTCAGTGCTGGGGGCGTTCCAGTGCCGGAGGACGCCGACATGGTCGAGGAGATTCAGGCAGCCATCATGTCCATGGAGGATCCGAAGCTCGCCGAAGACCCCGGCAACCGGGTGTGCTGGGAGAACTTCTTCGCCGAGCGCCGGAACCAGAAATTGGCTGCCTACTATTGGTTTGGCACGCCGCCGAAGTGGCACAACACCGTGGGACGCCGTCGGTGATGGAGCGCACCAGGCCAGACGCTCGCGGCCGTCCTTGAGCACATTGCCGCTGGCGACTACCCTAAGTTGGGCTACCCTACTCGCACCGCCGTCGGCCACCTGGCGCCGTGTGGCGTCCAACTGGCTTCCTAGGAGGATGGCCTCTCTCTTGCTCTTCGTTTTCCTCGGCGTCGCACTCATCTGGGTCGACGCCAACACAGTCGCAGCGCACCACGCCTCCTCTCCGATCGGTGAAGCGGGAGATGGTAGAGTCCCCGATGCGGTCGCCGTCGAGGAAGCGCTCACGCAGCCTCGTCATCAACGAAGGCCGCGTGCCATCGCTGCCGACCGGCCGGCTTTGCCTACGCACGCCAAAGCCCGAGCAGGCGGACTGAGCGGTTCGCATCGACGAGGACGCCTTCGTCCTGAAGATGGTGCTGAAGTGCTGCCTAAACAATGTGTCATCCATGCAGGCCCCTGATGCCTGCGTCCAGGCGGTCGGAAGCGGGAGGAGGCCGCATTCGATCTGCCTGAGGAAGGCGGCGCTAGGCCGGCGATGGCGCCTACCATGGCGCGTCGCTGATTGTCCTCGATGATGACGAGAAAGAGGAGGCCGGGCCCTCCTTGTAGCCATGGCACTACGGCGACGCCAACCAGGGCAGCTCGTGTCCGCTGCAACCGCCGAGCGACGACGACGGGACCTAGGACACCGACTACACCTACTTCTACCGCAACTTAGGCATGTAAACGGCGCCCGGTGGCATCGACATCGCCTAATAGTTATTTCCGTATTTTTTTCTTTAGCCTACTATGGTCAAAATTTGGGTGTATATCTAAATTTGACATAATATATATGAACTCGTTTATATATTAATGAAATTGCCTATATTTATCTAAATTTCACCGAATTTGCTTAAAATTTGGCCAAAGCAGAAAACTTAGCGTGAATGTTACGTCCTCCGGAGCTACGAATTAGAAACGCCGAACCGTATTTTTAGACTACTCGACAGGAATGATTTACAAGTTGTCATACCACCGGTGTAATTGACTCTTACAATAATATTAGGGCAGCCACAATGTCGTGTTAAAAGTGGTTCCAAATTATGTTTGTGGTTTTTGGAACTAGTTTTTCGTATTCTAAATTTTAGGGAATCGAGCAGAAACTTGCGCCGATGCTAAATCTCTGCATGTGAATAAAAAACAAACCCCTTGCATGTTGTATAGAGAAAAGGTAGGCAGATGTATACGTTGGCTGCAATATATATGGATGTTTATTTTCATATGGACCCTACTACTAAAAAATTTGGCCATGGCACAGTTATAGAAAAATTAAATAAATGGCACCGTTGCTATATTGTAGTTGATTTGGCTTTACACACTGCCCTTAGATTCCCTCAAGCCCGAGCAGCATTTTAGTACTCCCTCCGTCCCTATTTATTAAAATCAAACTTTGCAATGTTTGATCAAATAGTTTGATATAAATATAAATTTATAAAATACAAAAATAATATTATTAAAATTGGTTTAGTGTATACTTTTATATTATATAAATTTAATATCATACAAATTTATATTATTTTATATAATCTCGATTAAATTTTATATAATTTAATTAGCACGTAAAATTATGCGTATCCTAATACGGGACGGAGAGAGTACGTACTTCCAAGGTTAGAACGCACCTGACACGATGGCTCTTCAGTACTAGCTCCTGAGAAGAACAAGAATCACAGTCACTAGTAAATTCATCTAGTCCTGGGGACGAGGCGAGCACGGAGCGGATGCTTGAGGACGGTGGTGAAATCCAGCTCCTCGGTCATGTCCACCTCCTCCCCCTCCGCTGCCGGCAGCCACTCCAGCTCCCTCACGAGGCTACCCACGAAGTACTCCACGTGCAGCAGTCCCAGCGTGTACCCGGGGCACATCCTGCGCCCGGCGCCGAAGGGCATCATCTTGATCTCCCTGCTCCCCGTGAGGTCCACGCCGTGCCCCTCGCCCCCTTCCAAGAACCGCTCCGGCCGGAACTCCCTCGCCGCCGTCCACGCCGCCTCGTCACGTCCGAAGTCGGCGACTAGGAAGTTGACCTCCGCTCCCTTGGGCACCGCGTGGCCGCCGACCTCCGCGCCGTCGCTCTGCACGCCGTGCGGGAGCAGGAAGTGCCCCGGCGGGTGCAGCCGGAGCGCCTCGAGGACCACGGCCTTCAGGTACGGCGTCGCCTGCGGGTCGTCGTCGAGCTCCGGCCTTGCCTTCACCTCCTCGTACACCTTCCTCGGCCACCTGTACGTCGGGGCGGTTCACCAGCTCCGCCATGATCCACTCTAGCGAGGTGACCGTCGTGTCGGTGCCGCCGTTCAGGAACTCGGAGCAGAGGCTGACCGCCTCGGCGTCCGTGAGCGGGCGGCCGCCTTCCTCGGCCACACGCAGCGCGAGGAGGGAGTCGGCGTAGCACGTAGGGCCGCTGTCTCGGCTGTCTCGCTCTCGCCTGGCTTGGATTAGCGGGAGGAAAATCTCCTCCTGCCTCCGCCGCACGGCCACGTACCCCGCCCACCGCCGCCGGAAGAGCCTCTTGGTGAGCGCCGGGAAGAAGGAGAAGATGGGGAAGCTGGTCATGGAGCGTAGCATCCGCAGCTGCAGCTCCTGGACCTCGTCCAGCGCCTCCGGGGCGAGCCTCGCGCCGAGGCTCATGTACACGAGGAGCTCGAACATGGCGCGCCGGAACGCCGGCCTCACCTCCGCGACGCCGCCGTCGCGCCTGCAGAGGAGGAGGTCGCGGACGAGGGCGTCGCGGGATTGCCGCCTCGCCGGCGCGTAGAGCGCGACGCGGGCCGGGTGCAGGGCCTCGGCGGCGAGGTTGCGGCGGACCATGCGCCAGTATGCGCCGTAGGAGGAGGTGCTGATATCGCGGCCGCCCGAGGTGAAGAGCAGCCCGGGCTCCCCTAGCGGCGGGCGGTCGGCGAACGTGGAGCCGCCCTGGACGAGCACGCGGTGCGCGATGCGGCGGTCGGCGACAAAGACGAGCGTGCGCGAGAGGCGGACGGAGACGACGGGGCCGTAGCGCGCGTGCAGGTCGCGGAGGAGCGGGCCGAGGTGGAAGACGGAGCGCCGGAGCGCCAGGAACCTGGCCACGAAGAGCAGAGCCGGCGGGCCGGGAGGGAGCGCGTTCTTCCGGCCTCCGTGACGGCCACCAGAGCGAGGGCGAGGGTGATGAGCAGGGGAGAGGATGGCCAGATCAGCTCCATTGTTCCAGCTCTCTATTCCGAGTTCTGACCGTGACCGAGCTCCAGCAGCTTATTTTAGCTGCAAATGGATAAACGTCCAGATTAAACAAGTATATATATATATATATATATGGAAAGAGAGGGTGGCGCTATTTGACAACCGTGGTGTAACCCTCTATCTTTATAACCGTATATTATTTTTACGTCACGTAAATTTTGTATTACTTTGTAAGTCGAGAAGAACATAATAAAATTTAGAAATGACATATTTTTTTTGTTTATATGCCATAAAAAAATTCGACATAAAAGACATATTTTTGATGTTTTTACACTATAATGACTCATAAACTTTAGTTTTGTGTCAAATTTTTTGGTTATGGTGAATATATAAACATAATTATTCATATATAAAACATAATTTTTTCAATCTAACAACGTAAAAATATGTTGGGTGCAAAATAACTATTCTGCACTCTGTGTGCTGAATAGGATTTCTATATATATATTTCTATATATATATATGTGTGGGGGGAAATAGTGGGCTATCTAGGATGCTACCTATGCATACTAATTTAACCATTGGATATTCTATAGAGAGCATAAAGTTGAGCAGCAGGAGCACAAAATATCTAACGGAAACATCATACCCGTTACATAGAGGTGTTTTTTTGCATGCATTGCTAGTACATGCAAGTACACATTTAAGTACTAGAACATGCATGCAAACTAGCAACAGCTCACGTGCAAGCTAGCAATATTAATAGACCACTAAACTGGCTAAAATTTCAGCACGCATTCTAGCAATACATTTAGACTATTGAACCGGCCAAAATTTTAGCACGCATTCTAGCACCACATGCGCTAAAACGAAAGACAAACGCGGGAAAATTGTCGAAAATCGTGCAACCCTCGTGGTTGAATTTATTGCATGCTAACTTGCTTGATATATTACTACTCTCATGGTTGAAATTATTGCAGAAATTCTTGCATGTTTTTGTGCTCATATTGATACTAACATGCATATCCCATCACCTAGTACAAGCTAGTAATGTCTAGTGGAAACAAGTACTACTGACATACCGTATGCACTAGTTGATATATTTGGTCTACTCTCATGGTTGAAATTATTGTCGAAATTCTTGCATGTTTTCATGCTCATATTGATACTAACATGCACACATCCCATCAACTAGTACACGCTAGTAATGTCTAGTGCAAACAAGTAGTACTAGCATACCGTACGCACTTTGTAGAAATTTTTGCAACAATAGATGCGGTTTGGTACGCTACAATAAAAGCTGGTCTTGCAATTCTACAAACGGCAAATAACACCGTTAACTGCATGCAAGATTCTGTTAACTGCATGCAAGATTTTGGCTCTCTCTCATCTTGGCAGCTAGTAATAGTACTCTCTGTATCCAACGTTAATGCTTGCGTGTATTGGTAGTATCCTAGATAGCAAATACGCGTTGATATATATATATATATATATATATATATATATATATATATATATTTAGTTCCCATTTTCTTCCCATCGCATTCAGCTGTTGCACAGAATACTGTTAGACATTATCGCAAAATGATTATGCTTTGCAATGGTATCGGGTACCCAGAAATGGAGGGAGTGGACTTATCGATCAAGAGCTTCGTGGTCAAAGATGCAAGCAAGATGATCGGATAACAATCATTTTGTTTGTTTTTATTTCGTCTCACCAGGCTAGCAGCCCTAGTACAGCGACCTTCTATTATCATATCCTGACACGTAAGTTGATCACTACTAAACTATTGCTAATTCGCCGCCACACGCAACCTCATGACCGTTTCAGATTAAGAAAGAAGCATCTGTCACATGCGAGGCACGTTTGATTGAAAGGATTTATAAATTTTTTTGTAGGATTCTTATTTATAAGATTTTTTTTCTATAAAAACCATTTGATTCAGAGGATTGAACCTTTTAAAAATTTCTATGAATGAATTCCTTTCGTATATTATAATCTTATATAGGATTTCTAACAAGAGGGTAGACCCGTTGGAAAAATTTCTATGTGTCTATAATAACTATGCCATGTACTTAATCTATATACAAATTTTCTATGTTTTTTCTGTGATACAATCAAGCGATTTCTACAGTTAATTCCTAGGTTTTTTTTGTCTCTATAGGATTTCACATGCTATGACATACCATTCTTATGGTTTTTCTATTCCCGTGCTTTTAAAATCCTTTGAATCAAACATGCTTTGATATTGGTCCCGTATAAAGAAAAGGCTAAATGATTTCAATTTCTCTATATTTATATTTATTTATGCATGTTTTAGTAAATGCAAGTCACTTATTTTTTAAGAAAAGGTACTAAAACTTCTACTTATTTGGTTCAAACTGAACATCGAATTCTCGAAGTTGACCAATAAGCATGTCGACAGTTTCACTACTTTCTCCGTTTCAAAATATAAGATGTTTTAGATTTGTGAAAAAATGTATCTAGACTTCGTTTAGTGTTCTTTTAGTGTGTAGATTTACTCCAAATC
Organism: Avena longiglumis; assembly: GCA_030063025.1. NCBI lineage: Eukaryota > Viridiplantae > Streptophyta > Magnoliopsida > Poales > Poaceae > Avena > Avena longiglumis. The sequence goes on from CP125978.1 coordinate 154,718,921, forward strand.
TGAGTGATTCTACATACTAAAAAAAAGTCTAGATACACTTGCTTCACAAAGTTAAAACATCTTATATTTTAAACCGGGGGGAGTAGTTGGCTACCGGTTTCCTCCGGCAAGCATGATAGCAGGATGACGCTCATGAGAACATAACACTTAATTTGACCGTTCGACATCGGTTCACACGAGCAAGGAAGATGAGGACGAGCTTGGGGTGTTGGGAGCAGGGATAGTCGAACAAGCTCGACCGTCTACGAAGAAGAAGAACGGGGTGATGCGGTAGACAATCATAATGATGATAAAGTAGGAAGGCACGGACACTCGTGTGTGTGTGTGTGTGGAGGTTTGAAGATACGTCAACCGGGTGTGGATTTTGACTAAATGGAACTTATTGATCCAGATCTGGTTCGTGTTTGTTTCGGTATATCAGCTTTGAGTAAAATACATGGGAAGTCATGAAACTTGATAGTATAAATCACATTCATCCTTGTACTTAGAAAAGTCGCATTTACGGTCACTAAAGACCACTAAAGACGCGCATCTGGGCAGTCACCTCATACGCGACGCTTCAGAGGCTAGGAGCGAGGTGGAAAATATCCGGAGGATGCAGCAGTGGCGAGTCATTTCCATTTTTGTCGAACCATTGTTGTCGGCATTGTTTTCTCTTTGTTCTCTTTCTTGTTTCTTTTGGGCTAGTTTTGTGTTGTCTGCCTCATCAATGCTATTGCAGCTGTATCGGTGGGTTGCTATATTAATTTAGTGGGGGAAGCCTGTTTCGAGTAAAACTTTGATGTGGACTGCCCCATCGTGTCCCCCTCTCGAATATTGAACGACTAGCAGCGTCTTTCAACTTTAAGGAAGGAGCATGTCGACAGTTCGACACTAATTGGCCATTGGTTTCCTCCAGCAAGCATGGTGATAGCAGGATGATGCCAATGAGAACGACGATAACACTAAGTTTGACTGTTCGACATCAGTTCACACGAGCAAGGAAGATGAGGACGAGCTTAGGGTGTTGTTTGGGAGCAGGGATAGTCGAACAAGCTCGTCTGTCTACGAAAAAGAACTGGGTGATGCGATAAACAATCATGATAATGATAAAGTGGAAAGACGCGGACACTCATGTGTATGGAGGTTTGGAGATACGCCGACCGGGTGTGGATTTTGACTCAATGGAACTTGTTGATCCATATTTGGTTCATGTTTGTTTCAGTGTACCAATTTTTGTGCGTCATATGTTCTCCACTTAACATATTTTTGCGGACTAGATGGGGCACAAAATTTTCCAACAGTCTAAACTTCATTTTAGATTAAATAGAAGTTTATAAAAGTAAATTTCCTCCGGAGTTTATAGATGAAAATTGGACCTTCTTGGTATAAGTATAGATTTGGTCATTTTTTTTCCTCGTGACAATATCTCATTTTCTCGGGTCTAAATGTAATGACATATGTTTCGTCAATCTATTGTATAGTTATGATCATAGCAAAATGGTAACAGCGAGACTGGACGGCCTGCTCATTTAGAGCTCGTAAGTACTCCTCACCAAATACTTCAATGTCTACCTTCACTGAGTGGCTCAAGCTCTTGATGATGGTGCTACCTGCGATGGCCAAGTGATCATCAAACAAATCAGCAAGAATTTCATATGCAGTTATCCGCAATGCCATTGTGAGCTTCTCATGACAATTATTAAGGCCAAGAGGTCCAACAACATCCATCTTCTGCTTGCAACAAAGATCACGAGCGTCAACAACAGCCTCTATGCGCATGAACATGGTAGGGGACATAGACATACTAAACCAATGCCTGAAGTAGTTAACCAGATACACCGGGCTAGGATTGAAATAGACATCCATGAGTTTGTGGTGGGCAACATATCTTCTCCTGTTAATTGTCCGATGACCAATCACCAAGCCTCCATGTGTTCCCCTTTTGTTGGCTTCCATCTCAAGTAGCACGAACACCGCAGCCTTGTCGTCTTTATCCTAGTGCTCATCTGATGATGATTTATCAAAATACCTTGCAAAAAGAAACTCATCTGCCCAGTTTACATCCAAAAATATCATCAACACAAACACACATGCAAATTTGAACAAATCGATAAAATCCGTAAGAAAAATTACCATGCGAGCCTTCCGTCAAAGACCTTGTGGGCATGATTGTCAATGGTGACCGTCACCGGTCTAGGGAGAGGCATGGATGTTGGTTGAGCATGGGGAGAAGGAGGAAGATGTTGGAGATATGCCCTAGAGGCAATAATAAATATAGTTATTATTATATCTTTGTGTTTATGATAAATGTTTACATTCATGCTATAATAGTATTAACAAGGAAACATTAATACTTGTGTGATTTGTAGACTAAAATAAGAGTCCCTAGTAAAGCCTCTATATAATACTAGCTTGTTGGTTAATAGATGATTGTGGTTTCCCTATCATGAACATTGAGATGTTATTAACAACAAGATCATATCGTTAGGAGAATGATATGGTGGACATACTCATATATAAGCATAGCATAAAGATCAAGTCATTTTAATAGTTTAATTGCTATATGCTTTCTGATACATAATAATCTAATTCCTTCGACCATGAGATCATGCATATCACCTTTACCGGATGGATGCTTTGATGACATCAAACACCACACCGTAACTGGGTGGCTATAAAGGTGGCATTGAGTGTTCGGAAAGTATTGGTTGAGACACATGGATCAAGAGTGGGATTTGTCCATCCATATGACGGATATATATACTCTAGGCCCTCTCAGTGAAATGTCATCCAATTAGCTTGCAAGCATGTGACTGGCTCACAAGGGATCACATATCACGGGAATGAGAAAAGAGTACTTATCAGTAACGAGGTTGAACTAGGTATGCAGAGATACCGACGATCATAACCTTGGATAAGTAAACTATCGTGAGACAAAAGGAAATTGATATCATATGTAAGTGGTTCATTCGATCGCAAAGTAATCGTAGAAATATGTGGGAGCCATATGAATATTGTTCGGAGAAGTGTCTCGATCATGTCCGCATAATTCACGAACCGTAGGGAGACACACTTAAGGATTCGACGTTGTTTGAGTAGTTATGGAATGATGAGAAAGAGACCGAATGTTGTTCGGAGTCTCGAATGGGATTCGGGATATCACGAGGAGATCCGGAATGGTCCGGATAATAAGATTCATATAAGGAAAGTCCCGTTTCGGAGTTGGAGAATGGTTCTGGTGTTTTCGTCGGGAATGTTCTAGAAGGTTCCTAATGTCCGCCGGAGGAAGGTACATGAATGTGTTATATCAAGTTGATATGATTGCATCATGTACTCGGTGTCATCGCTGAACAAAATAGAGGGTTTATTCAAATCCTAGTTTGAAAAGTCAAACGCCAAGTTTGAAAGTCAAACGGCTAGTTTTGGGAAGTGGAGAGGGAGGTGGAAACCGACTTGGGGGAGGAGTTCCTCCTCCCACCGCCGCGCACCACCGAGCCGAGTTGGGGAGGGACTCCTCCCTCCCTGGCGGCCCCTCCACCTATAAGGAGGAGGCGGGCTCCTCCTAGACACACAAGTTCCTACCTCTAAACCCTAGTACCAAGCCGCCATAGCCGCCGCCCTAGGGCAAACCGCCGCCTAGCTAAACCCTAGCCACGGCTTGCCCTCCTCGGTGTCTAAACCCTAGATCATCGAGGACTCTCTCATACTCCACCATACTCGCTCGGCTTAAGGCGAAGCCTGCGAGATCTACCTCTACTTTCGGTACCACGTTGTCTTTGCCGGAATCGCGAGAGTGCTACAACCTCCATTTTCTTTGGAACAAGGAGAGTAAGGTCTTCGTCAGTACGAGCGATGTGACCGATAAGGGGCTATTCTGGACGCATGGCCGGAAGGATCGTCTACGCGATCTTGAGATCGGGAAGAGTACGACTACATCACCCACGAGAATCCGCTCTCGTTAAACACTTTGGAATCTACGAGGGTGAGTTATTCCATCGACTCGCTGCTACAATCTAGTAGATAGATCTTGGCTTGTTTGTTTCTATGCGATAGAAAATTTTGTTTTCCATGCTACGAAACCCTACAGTGGTATCAGAGCCGTGTCTATATGTAGATCATTGCGAGTAGAACACAATGGTCATTGTGGGCGTTGATGCTTTTATTGTCGATTGCTTCTTGTGTACTTTGCATCTTGCGGGATGTTGGGATGAAGCGGCCCGGGCTAACCTTACATGACATCGTTCATGAGACTTGCTCCACGCTTGACATGCAACTTGTATTGCATAAGTGGCTTTGCGGGTGCCTGTTTCTCCTAGCATAGTTAAGATCCAATTTACAACGGGTGATTAACAATACTAGTATCAATGTTGTGGTTCATGTTCGTAAGTTAGAACAACACTTATTGAAAGCCCCAAACCACATAAAACATGCAAAGAAAGTAGAGGCATCTAAATTTGTTTTGCAGGGGTGTGTTGTGATGTGATATGGCCATGATTGTGATTATATTTGATGTATGCAATGTTCCTTATTGTAAGTTGGCAACCGGCAGGAGCCATATGGTTGTCTTTAATTTATGTTAAGACCCGCGTGTCTATTCAAAGTAGTTGTAATAGTTGAAATCGGTGGACGACAACCATGGAGAAGCGTCATTGATCTTGATGCAATGCCGGTGATGATGGAGATCATGTTCGTGCTAGAAGATGGAGATCGTAAGCACAAAGAAGAAAGGCCATATCATATCACATATTATGAATTGCATGTGATGTTAATCCTTTATGCAACTTGTATTGCTTAGTAGACGACGGTAGCATTATAAGATGATCCCTCATGCACATGAATTTCAAGTCATAAAGTGTTCACCCTTAGTTAGCACCGTTGCTAAAGCTTGTTGTTTCGAAGCACCACGTGATGATCGGTGTGTTAGATTCGAAGTGTATACAACGTGAGCAAGCCAGTTGCTCATGCGTAAACTAAGGTTTGATCTTGACGAGCCTAGCATGTATGAGACATGGTCTCGGAACACGGATCACCGAAAGGTAAAGCATGAATCATATAGTAGATATGATGAACATGTCGATTGTTCGCCATTGAAACTATATCAACTCTCGTGATGATCGGTGTTGATGTGGTGGATTTGGTTCGTGTGATCAGTAAAACAATGCGAGGGATATTGTTTTGAGTGGGAGTTCACCTAGATTAATTTTATTATTAATTTGAACTCAATTTGTCATAAACTTAGTCTAAACTATTGCAAATATGTTGTAGATCAATGGCAGCCTACCATCAATTTTAATGCGTTCCTAGAGAAAGAAAAGTTGAAAAACAATGGAAGCAACTCAGCGGATTGGTTCCGCAATTTGAGGATTGTCCTCACGGTGGTAATTTGACCTATGTCTTTGGATGCACATTGAGTGACCCACTGCGGTGATGCTTCCGATGAAGTAAAGAATGTTTACCTCACTCGGAAGACTCAAGACTCCACGATTCAAGATGCTATCTTGTATGGTTTAGAATCGAGCTTGAGAAAAGGTTTGAGAATTGAGACCCATATGATATTGTCGAGGATCTCAAATTGATCTTTGAGACTCATGCGGCAATTGAAAGCTATGAGGCTTCGAAAAGTTCTTTAAGCGCAAGATGGAAGAGGCGACTCGTCGGTGAGCATGTGCTTAAGATGTCTGGGCACGCAAACAAACTTCAAAGCTTGGGTATAGTGATTCCTAATGCTTTGGGGATTTACCGCGTCCTCCAATCACTACCACCAAGTTACAAGAACTTTGTGATGAACTACAAGATGCAAAACATGAACAAGACGTTGCCAGAACTCTTTGCCATGTTGAAATCTTCAGAAGTGGAGATCAAGAAAGAGCACCAAGTGTTGTTGGTCAATAAGACCACCAAATTCAAGAAAGGCAAGTCTAAGCAGAAGGGACACTTCAAGAAGGGTGGTAAGAAAGTTAACACGCCAACGAAGAAGACCAAGGCTGGACCTAAGCCTAATACTGAGTGCTTTTACTGCAAGGGAGAAGGTCACTGGAAGCGGAATTTCCCAAAGTACTTGGCGGATTTGAAGAACGGCAACATCAAGAAGAAAGGTATATCTGATATACATGTTATTGATGTGTATCTCACTAGTACTCGTAGTAGTGTCTGGGTATTTGATACTGGTTCGGTTGCTCATATTTGTAACTCGAAATAGGTGTTGCAGAATAAACGGAAGCTAGTGAAGAACAAGGTGACGATGCGCGTGGGAAACGGATCAAAGGTTGATGTGATCGCGGTCGGCACGCTACCCCTTCATCTACCATCGGGATTAGTTTTATACTTAAATAATTGTTATTTGGTGCCTGCGTTAAGCATAAACATTATATCGGGATCTTGTTTATTGTGAGACGGTTACTTGTTTAAGTCCGAGAATGGTTGTTCAATTTATATGAGTAATATGTTTTATGCACATGCAACTTTGATAGATGGTCTATTCTTGTTGAATCTCGATAGTGGAAATACACATATTAATAACATTGAGGCTAAACGTTTGAAATCGAGCGATAACTCGACCTATATGTGGCACTGTCGTCTTGGTCACATTGGAGTGAAGCGTATGAAGAAACTCCATTCCGATGGACTTCTTGAATCACTTGATTTCGAATCACTTGAAAGATGCGAAGCATGTCTGATGGGTAAAATGACTAAGACTCCATTTTCTGGTATGATGGAGCGAGCTACGGACTTATTGGAAATCATACATACCGATGTATGTGGTCCAATGAGTGTAGCATCGTGCGGTGGTTATCGTTATGTTCTTACCTTCACGGATGACTTGAGTAGATATGGGTATATCTATTTCATGAAACATAAGTCCGAAACTTTCGAGAAGTTTAAGGAATTTCAAAGTGAGGTGGAGAATCAACGTAACAAGAAGATTAAATTTCTATGTTCCGATCGTGGAGGTGAATATCTAAGTTACGAGTTTGGCGAGCATTTGAAGAAATGCGGAATACTTTCACAATTGACACCGCCGGGAACACCACAACGTAATGGTGTGTCCGAACGTCGTAATCGAACTCTCTTAGATATGGTTCTTTCTATGATGTCACTTACAGATTTACCGCTATCATTTTGGGGTTATGCATTAGAAACACCCGCATTCACTTTAAATAGGGCACCATCTAAATCCGTTGAAACGACACCGCATGAATTATGGTTTGGGAAGAAACCTAGATTGTCGTTCCTTAAAGTTTGGGGTTGCGAAGCCTATGTAAAGAAGTTCTGAGGACAAGCTTGAACCCAAAGCGGAAAAATGCGTCTTCATAGGATACCCGAAGGAAACTATTGTGTATACCTTCTATCATAGATCCGAAGGCAAAATCTTCGTTGCCAAGAATGGATCCTTTCTAGAGAAGGAATTTCTCTCGAAAGAAGTGACTGGAAGGAAAGTAGAGCTCAACGAGGTTGTCGAACCTTCTCTCGAAATTGCGAGTAGCGCAACACCGGAAGAAGTTCCTGTGGTGCCTGCACCAATAAGAGAGGAAGCTAATGATGATGATCATGAAACTTCGGTCGTAGTTGCTACAGAGCCTCGCAGGTCAACGAGAACTCGTACCACTCCAGATTGGTATGATCCGTTATGAGTGTCATGTTGGTGGACAACACCGATGACCCTGAGACATATGAGGAAGCGATGATGAGCCCAAATTCCAATAAATGGCAAGAAGCCATGAAATCCGAGATTGGATCCATGTACGAAAACCAAGTATGGACTTTGGTGGACTTACCGGATGGACGGAAGGCTGTCGAGAACAAATGGATTTTCAAGAAGAAAACAGATGCTGATGGTAATGTAACTGTCTATAAAGCTCGACTTGTCGCAAAAGGGTTTCGACAAATTCAAGGAGTTGACTACGATGAGACTTTCTCACCAGTAGCGAAGCTAAAGTCTGTGAGGATTATGTTAGCAATCGCTGCATATTACGATAATGAAATATGGCAGATGGATGTCAAAACAGCATTCCTCAATGGAGACATTGATGAAGATTTGTATATGATGCAACCCAAAGGTTTTGTCGATCCTAAAGATGCTAACAAGGTGTGCAAACTTCAAAGGTCCATATATGGATTGAAGCAAGCATCCCGAAGTTGGAATCAACGTTTTGATAAGGTAATCAAAAGTTTTGGTTTTATACAAACTTATGGAGAAGCTTGTATTTACAAGAAAGTGAGTGGGAGCTTTGTAGCATTCTTAATACTATATGTAGATGACATATTGTTGATTGGGAATGATGTAGACCTTCTTAATAGTGTCAAGGAATATTTTAATAATAGTTTTTTAATGAAAGATCTTGGCGAAGCAGCTTACATATTAGGCATAAAGATTTATAGATATAGATCGAGACGCCTAATATCATTGTCACAAAGTACATATTTGGACAAAGTTCTAAAGAGGTTTGGAATGGAAGATAGCAAGAAAGGGTTCTTGCCCATGTTGCCCAATACGACCTTGAGTAAAACTCAAAGTCCGACATCGGCAGGAGATAGAGAAAGGATGAGTAAGACTCCCTATGCCTCAGCCATAGGATCTCTAATGTATGCCATGCTATGTACTAGACCCGACATTGCATATGTTGTTAGTTTAACTAGCAGATATCAAAGTGATCCAGGTGGATCATTGGACAATCAAAAACATCCTTAAGTACTTGAGAAGAACTAAGGATATGGTTCTTTCTTATGGAGGTGATGAACAACTCGTTGTTAATTGTTACACCGATGCTAGTTGGAACACCGATCCGGATGATTCTAAATCACAATCTGGATACGTATTTATTTTGAATGGTGCGTGATTAATGGAGGAGTGCAAAGCAAAGCGTTGTGGCGAGATCTTCAACTGAATCGGAATACATGGCTGCTTCGGAGGCTTCACAAGAAGCGATATAGATGAAAGAGTTCATTACAGAGCTGGGTGTGGTACCTAGTGTGCTGGACCCAATGTCTATCTATTGTGATAACATGGGCTCCATAGCCAATGCGCAAGAACCAAGGTCACACAAGAAGCCGAAGCATATCAAGCTACGTTTTCACGCTATTCGAGAACATGTCCAAGATGGTGACATAAAGATTTGCAAAGTACACACAGATCTGAATGTGGTGGATCCGTTGACTAAACCTCTTCCGAGGGCAAAACATGACCAGCACCAAACTGCCATGGGTGTTCGGTATATTACCATGTAATCTAGATTAGATGACTCTAGTGCAAGTGAGAGACTGTTGGAGATATGCCCTAGAGGCAATAATAAATATAGTTATTATTATATCTTTGTGTTTATGATAAATGTTTACATTCATGCTATAATAGTATGAACAAGGAAACATTAATACTTGTGTGATTTGTAGACTAAAATAAGAGTCCCTAGTAAAGCCTCTATATAATACTAGCTTGTTGGTTAATAGATGATTGTGGTTTCCCTATAATGAACATTGAGATGTTATTAAAAACAAGATCATATCGTTAGGAGAATGATATGGTGGACATACTCCTATAGATAAGCATAGCATAAAGATCAAGTCATTTTAATAGTTCAATTGCTATATGCTTTCTGATACATAGTAATCTAATTCCTTCGACCATGAGATCATGCATATCACCTTTACCGGATGGATGCTTTGATGACATCAAACACCACACCGTAACTGGGTGGCTATAAAGGTGGCATTGAGTGTTCGAAAAGTATTGGTTGAGACACATGGATCAAGAGTGGGATTTGTCCATCCATATGACGGATAGATATACTCTGGGCCCTCTCGGTGAAATTGAAGGGAATATGCCCGAGAGGCAATAATAAAGTGGTTATTATCGTATTCCTTGTTTATGATAAATGTTTATTTTACATGCTATAATTGTATTAATACGGAAACATTAATACATGTGTGTTTAATAAACAAAAGAAAGTTCCTAGTTATGCCTCTCTTATAAACTAGCTCGTTGATTAACAAGATGATCATAGGTTTCCTGATCATGGACATTGGATGTTGTTAATAACGAGGTCACAACATTAGTGTAATGGTGTGATGAACATTCATCCGAAGTATAGCATTACGATCAAAGTCATTGAGTTTATAATGCTATAACAACTTACGAAGTGATCCTAATCCTTAGACCATGAGATCATGTCAATCACTAACAGGAAGAGTTTCTTGATAACATCAAACGTCACACCGTAACAGGTGATTATAAAGATGGATTCGTAACTACTAAAGTGTTATGTTGAGGCCCATGGATCGAGAGTGGAATTTGTTCATCCCGATGACGGATAGATATGCTCTGGGCCCTCTCGGTGATATCACATTGATTAGCTTGCAAGCAAGTGATTTGATCACTAGAATGTTATATCAGGAACGAGAAAAGAGTGCATGTCGATGCGAGATCAAACTAGGTATGGAGATACCGATGATCGAATCTCGGACATGTAATATATCGCGAAACAAAAGGATTAAGATACTAGCGTAAAAGGTTCGACGATCACAAGAAAGTCATCGTTGAATGTGTGGGAGTCGATGGGTCTCAGATCCGCTTCGATTATTGATCGAGAGGGTCTCGATCATGTCCACATTATTTGCGAACCGTAGGGTGACACACTTAAGAGACACCGACATCCATTTGGAGCAAAAGTTTCATGCCGAAAAGAAAAGGAAAGCGAGAATTTATTTCACTAGACACAAACTGCTTTTGAAATTGAAATTCTTGGGTGCATGTGAAATGGAATACTAGCAAGGGTTTTATGTGAATGTTTGTTAATTAAAGTAATTAACAAAATTCTGAATAAATAAATAAAAGAGTTTTATTTAAATGAGAGATTGCATTAAATTTGGTGGAAATTTAATGCATGTGAGTGGATTTATGAGTGGAGGCTTTTTAATGGGAGTGGTGGCTTTTCATTTTGAGTGGGAGCTCCACCACATGAATGTGGAAGAGGTGGGGGCAGCCCATGGCTGGGCGCATGGCCCCTTGGGTGCCCCCCTCTCCCTATAAAGGCCCCCCTCTCCTCCTCTCACACCTCCTCGTGAAGGATCTCTCTCCCCTCTAGAATTTATTCCCATGGTCTCGGACTAGCGAGATACATGTTCCCGGTGGCTTTTCGGCAAGAAAGAGTTGTGCTTCATGCATCATTTGGAGCGAGGCGGAGGTTGCTCGGTGCCTCGAGCGTGTGTGCGAAACGGATCTTGCTTTTTGTGGCGCTAGGACTTCCTCTCGATCTTGAGATCGGCAAGAGATCGTCTACATCAACCACGAGTTTGGACTCGTTAAGCTTTGTCGGTCTTCAAGGGTATGTTCTCTACGGATATACATCCGCCCGTTGTTTGTATCTAGTAGATAGATCTTGGTACATAGTTGTTCCCATCGTAGGAAAATTTTTGTTTTCTATGCTGCGAACCCTACAGAAATGTCATCCAATTAGCTTGCAAGCATGTGACTGGCTCACAAGGGATCACATATCACGGGAACGAGAAAAGAGTACTTATCAGTAACGAGGTTGAACTAGGTATGCAGAGATACCGACGATCATAACCTCGGATAAGTAAACTATCGTGAGACAAAAGGAAATTGATATCGTATGTAAGTGGTTCATTCGATCACAAAGTAATCGTAGAAATATGTGGGAGCCATATGAATTTCCAGATTCCTATATTGGTTATTGTTCGGAGAAGTGTCTCGATCATGTCCGCATAATTCACGAACCGTAGGGAGACACACTTAAGGATTCAACGTTGTTTGAGTAGTTATGGAATGATGAGAAAGAGACCGAATGTTGTTCGGAGTCTCGAATGGGATTCGGGATATCACGAGGAGATCCGGAATGGTCCGGAGAATAAGATTCATATAAGGAAAGTCCCGTTTCGGAGGTGGAGAATGGTTCCGGTGTTTTCATCGGGAATGTTCTAGAAGGTTCCGGAATGTCCGGCACTCCGGAGGGGAAGGGTACATGAATGTGTTATATCAAGTTGTTATGATTGCATCATGTACTCGGTGTCATCGCTGAACAAAATAGAGGGTTTATTCAAATCCTAGTTTGAAAGTCAAACGGCTAGTTTTGGGAAGTGGAGAGGGAGGTGGAAACCGACTTGGGGGAGGAGTTCCTCCTCCCACCGCCGGCGCACCACCAAGCCGAGTTGGGGAGGACTCCCTCCCTTGCCGGCCCCTCCACCTATATAAGGAGGCAGGGCTCCTCCTAGAAACACAAGTTCCTACCTCTAAACCCTAGTACCAAGCCGCCGCCTCCATAGCCGGCCCTAGGGCAAACCGCCTAGCTAAACCCTAGCCGTCGGCTTGCCCCTCCTCGGCGTGTCTAAACCCTAGATCGTCGAGGGACTCTCTCATACTCCACCATACTCGCTCCGGCTTAAGCGGCCTGCGAGATCTCCCTCTACTTAGGTACCACGCCCGTTGTCTTCCGAATCGCGAGGAGTGCTACAACCTCCATTCTTTGGAACAAGGGAGAGGAAGGTCTTCGTCGAATCTTGAGCGTGTGACCGATTGCGGGGCCTAGGAGCATAGCCGGAAGGATCGTCTACGTGATCTTGAGATCGGGAAGAGTACGACTATATCACCCACGAGAATCCGCTCTCGTTAAACACTTTGGAATCTACGAGGGTGAGTTATTCCATCAACTTGTTGCTACAATCTAGTAGATAGATCTTGGCTTGTTTGTTTGTATGCGATAGAAATTTTTTGTTTTTCATGCTACGAAACCCTACAGAGGAGGTCACCGATGACCTTAAAAAATCGGAGGATGAAGGGATGGTGGCTAGTAGACCAGCAATCGGAGTTTGGGAGACTAGTCATATTTCTCAGATCGGAGGCCCTCATAGTACAACATTGTCCAAGCGAAAACATGCTAACGAATGTTTAGGCACATATCCTCACCGGGGATAAGCGGACTTCATGGCTACATCTAATGTTTCTCTGACACATGAATTATATGTGTTTGGATGGAACTTGCATTCACCAAGCATGTTTTCCGTTAAATCAATGTACTCTAACATCATGAACAATGGACAAATCTTTCACTAGAAATTCATTTGATTTTCTTTGACAATCAATACCATGATATATTTATAATAACAAATAGTACATGGTAGAGATAGATAAATTGTCTTCGGCGATTACAGAATAAAGTCTAAAATAAAACGATGAAATCTCCAAGATCTTCAAAATCTCCTTTTTTTCATGACATAATCTTGTACTTTTCTGAAAACAGCCAAATAAACATGACATAGATACCAGAGACCTAATAATACAAACTAGAGTCCTCTCATAATTTTAATTTAAGCCCCAATGATAAGGCTACGTGCATGCACACTACTATTAAAGTAATCAATCAATATCGGCAAGAGTATTATCACTAATATTTTAGGAAAAAGAAATCGATAAGCCTGATTGACGTTGTAGGGGACCTGATAGTACGAATATCCATTGTCGAGTACGTAGTAGCCGAGACAAATATTGCAAGGATAAACCTCCTCGAGGCAACCATGAGGAGAAGTCCAAAATCGATTTGGCGAAGCAAAGATCCGAAAGACCATACCTACAGAAGTTTAATCCTACAACATCACCATTGACGGTGGAAAGATCTTGTCGTTGGACAAATGAGCGAAGATCACTTATTGTGTGGATAATTCCATCTCCATTGACAGTTAAAAGAGATGTTTACCAAAATCCTAACCTAATTTTCCAAAAACACCACTTCTATTAAAAATTTCATCCATATATCTAGTTTCCCATCCCTCTCGACACCAATGAGACCAACGAAGGAGGGGCGGAGGCAGAGGCGACGACTAAGTCTAAGAGGCGGCTACCAGGAAAGGAACCCTTCATTTGGAAACTTAACATACCTCACACAATGAAGATTTGGTGTACATGGGCACTAGTGATCCCGCTTCTAAAATATCCAAAATTGTATTTCTAAGTTTTAAAAAGTTTTAAAAACAAATCTGGATGTAGCGAAACCTCAATTCAAAAAAATGTGTATTTATAACTACACAAAAATGATAAAATTGTAGATCTATAGTAATAGGATTTTAGATAAAAAATCACACATTTTCATTTTTGTGTAGTTCCGTTTATAGAAACTTTTATGTTTTGTTTTAAGATTTTTTAAAACTTATAAGTGTAGTTTTTAATTTTTTTAATAAGCAGGGATTGAAAATCACAAAGAGCCAAAACAACTTTCCGCCGTCAGACTAAGGGCCTGATTGATTGGGTTTAAATCTAGCTTTTAGAGTTTGACTTATAAAACACAAAAACACTAAAATAGATGTTTTTAGCTTTGACTTTTAACTTTTAACTAAACATAATAGTATAATGGTATAAGCCAAAAGCCAAAATAAAAAACACCTAATTAAATACTTTTATAGCTTATAAGCAAAAAAGAAAGAAAAACCCTGTCTTGAAATACCCTGCATTCTGGGTTTAGTCAAGGTCAAACTTTGCAAAGTTTGACCAAATATATTGAAAAATTTATGTACACCTATAATACAACATAAGTACCATTAGAATCGTCATAAGATATATTTTCATAATATATACATTCGGTGCTATAGATGTTTATAGTTTTTTCTATATATTCTACCAAACTTTATAAACATTGACTTTGACTAAACCCAGAATACAGGGTATTTTAGGAACAACCAAAAAAAAACCCTATCATTTTTCTAACCAGAGCCTTGAACCGTTCCTGCTTTACTGGTACAGTGGTACGGCAGTCTAGTTCCATCGATCGCTTTCTAGTCCGTTCCACGACTCACCTTGCTCTCCTGCTCGTCCCTAATTTCCACTCCTCCATTTCTATTTTTTTCTGCGTGTGACCTAAGTCCCATACCCCCTCCTCCGCTCGAACATACGCAAAGCCCGCAAAAACAATCCATCCCTCAAAACCCCACCGCCCCGCGGCGGCGGCGGCGGCGTCGCGAAATGGAACCCTCGTCGGCCGGCGCCGGCGGCAATTCGCTGCCGTCGGTCGGCCCCGACGGGCAGAAGCGGCGCGTGTGCTACTTCTACGACCCGGAGGTGGGCAACTACTACTACGGGCAGGGGCACCCGATGAAGCCGCACCGCATCCGGATGACGCACTCCCTGCTGGGGCAGTACGGCCTGCTCGACCAGATGCAGGTGCTCAAGCCGCACCCCGCCCGCGACCGCGACCTCTGCCGCTTCCACGCCGACGACTACATCTCCTTCCTCCGCTCCGTCACGCCCGAGACGCAGCAGGACCAGATCCGGGCACTCAAGCGCTTCAACGTCGGCGAGGACTGCCCCGTCTTCGACGGACTCTACAGCTTCTGCCAGACCTACGCGGGGGCATCCGTCGGCGGCGCCGTCAAGCTCAACCACGGCCACGACATCGCCATCAACTGGTCGGGAGGGCTGCACCACGCAAAGAAGTGCGAGGCCTCCGGGTTCTGCTACGTCAACGACATCGTCCTTGCCATCCTCGAGCTCCTCAAGCACCACCAGGTTCATTTGCGTTGGCTTGCTTCTGTGTGCTCAGTTAATCGGTTCAATTGGGTCGTGGGATTTAATTTGGACGGATGATAGGGGGAAACGGGTAAGCTACAGGGATACCTCGTATATGCTTCTATGCTGTTACTTTTGTAGTTAGGGTCTATGTCACTCATATGCACCAAATTGTTTGCTACTTTGTATCCCAAAAGACCCCAAAATGCATGCTACTTTTGTAATTAGCGTCCATTTCATAAGCACCAAATTGTTTGCTACTTTCTATCCCAAAAGTCACCAAAATACTTAGAGACCATGTCATATGCTTGCATGCTGTTATATGATATATAGTCATCAGCAATGTTCATTTGGTTGTTATTGATAGAATGACATGGTTTATACCATTTCCCAAATAGAGAAATGTATGATGCATCCAATGTCTTTGATTTCATGCCTCTAGGGGCTCATTTAATCTATTCCATTAGCTCATTGGGTTTATTTTCTGGATAGTTTTGCGTCCTTTGGGTGAAATTAAGATATGTCTAGAAATCTGCTCAATTCATCTAGTTATGATGGCTTACAAGTACTTCTGCTCAAATGATAGGGGGAAATGGGTGGACTACATGAAGAACTTGTATATGCTCCTATCCTGTTACTTTTATAGTTCCATGTCATATCACCAAATTATTTGATACTTTCTGTCCCATGAGACCACAAAATGCATGCTACTTTTACTGTTAGTTCATGTCATATGCTCGTATGCTGTTAAATGATATATAGTCAACTAGAATGCTCATTTGGTTGTTAATATTGAAAGAGCAAAATATGGTTGGTACCAATCCCAAAATAGAGAAATGCATGATGCATTCAGTGTCCTTTATTCATTGGTCTCCTTTTTACTACAAGAACTTCAAAACCAGCCAGATGCCTTTTCCCTTTGAATCAAGTTTTTTTGTTGTGCTAATACATGCCATCATAATATTTACAGCGAGTTCTATATGTCGATATCGATATCCACCATGGTGACGGAGTTGAGGAGGCATTCTATACAACAGACAGGGTTATGACAGTCTCATTCCATAAGTTTGGGGATTATTTCCCTGGTACAGGGGATGTCCGTGATATTGGGCATTCAAAGGGGAAGTATTACTCCCTTAATGTACCTCTGGATGATGGGATTGATGACGAAAGCTACCAGTCCCTTTTTAAGCCTATAATGGCCAAAGTTATGGAGGTTTACCGCCCTGGTGCAGTTGTCCTTCAGTGTGGTGCCGATTCGCTATCTGGAGATAGGTTGGGTTGCTTCAATCTTTCAATCAGAGGTCATGCAGAATGCGTGAAGTACATGAGGTCTTTTAATGTTCCATTGTTGCTTCTTGGCGGTGGTGGATATACTATAAGAAATGTTGCACGTTGTTGGTGTTATGAGGTATGATAGAAAAAACATTTCCTCTTTTGATGCACTAAGGCTATTAAGTTCACCTGTCAGAAATACATGTGTTCATTGCTTTCCATTTTGGTGTCATCTGTTTATTTCATCTGGCATTTTTTTTATCATCGAGCAGACAGGAGTTGCACTTGGCCAGGAACTTGAGGATAAGATGCCTATCAATGAGTACTATGAATACTTTGGTCCAGATTACACTCTTCATGTAGCACCAAGTAACATGGAGAACAAAAACTCACACCACCAGCTGGATGATATAAGAAGCAAACTGCTTGACAATCTTTCAAAACTTCGGCATGCCCCTAGCATCCAATTTCAAGAGCGACCTCCGGATACAGATTTACCTGAGGTGAGCAACTGTGCTACCATTGTAATTAGAGGATGAAGAGTTTCTGATATCACTGAAAACTACCGACAATCTTGTTTGTTCTACCGTAAAGCAAGAGGCGTGGTGCCTATACAAGATTTAATTTCTTCTACATACAAAATTAGAATAAGAAACAACAGCTCGAATCGAGTGGTAGTGTGATACTGTATTTGTTAGTTTCAACTTGACAAAATCTTGAAGACTGGAAAGATAATTGGAAGTTGGGAATATGATGCCTTAATTATTTTCGAGAACAGATGATTTTTTACACTTAATTTCCTATTTGTTACTAAATTGTAATACATTCTTGCTTTATGTATGAGATAGACTACGAGATACAATGGAGGTTATTCTTTAGTGCTATGATCTACCTCTTGTTCTTTTGATTCCATATGTTTGATATGTATGTCAATTGAGCCAGCATGTCAGGATAGTTTTATAAGCGTGTTATCATCTTTGATTGTTTTTACACTTGCATTGCCGTATTTCTTGGTTTCTTGTTCTTTCCAGTTTAATCTGCCCACTTTGTTCCATGTATAGTTCAGTTGATGTATTTGCATATCCTGGTCTTCATTATTTGGTTTAGAGCATGATATTTGTCACAACATATTCTTGTTGAACTATATGAGCTAACTTCTCTATATCGAGTGGCTGTCCAACTGTTATATTGAATGATTTTAAATACGCTCAGTTTAATATTTCCGTTCGTGCTGATTTGGAAGAAAAACTGGTATGGTGATAATATTATGAGTTGCTTGTCACGAATAATATTTTCATTTGTATAATTTTGACTAGTATTCTAGCATAGACACAAGAAGTAAGAGTCAAGAATATATATGTTGTAGACCATGCTATTATCTTCAATGTCATCTATTTCCAAGCAGTTGAAGTAATACTCCCTCTGATCCATAGTAAGTTTCGCTGATTTTGTACAGCTTTGTACTAAATAAGTGACACTTATTTTGGATCAGAGGGAGTATATTTTATCTTGTCTGACCTTTTTGGTGCCCTTGTCACATCTGGATGAATGATGTATCACTCTTTCCTAATGCTATTGGTATCAGAGACCAGATATTCACCTCCATTGTTGGATTTTTTGCTCCTTAGTATCTATATTCCTAGTCTTGCCTTGCAAGTGTAGGACAAGAACTGATTGTAATCTGGGTATTTTGCATGTGTTTTTGTTATGCAGCTGGATGAAGATGAAGAGCATCCAGATGAAAGGCACGATGACCCTGATTCTGATATCGATATGGATTACCCTGTATCCGGATATGCTTTTGGTATGGAAGACTCAGCGAGGTATATTTTTTTTTCTTCGGACAGGTTTACTTCTGTGTCATTGTTCTGTCAATTCTGATGGCTATCCTGTGGGTTCTGCCTTCTGTCAATTTCTTTCTATAGGAGAAGCAGTATTCAAGGCACAAGAGTTAAGAGAGAATCTGCTGGAACTGAGACCAAAGATCAGGTACTTACCACATCTGTTTATACAGATGAGCGGGTTGGCTTATTTCATCATCCACCATGTTTTGCACAGATAGCTTTTTTTTCTTACTATGAATTCATTAGTAAAAGTATCAATGTATTAGAACACCGACATTTCCTTTTATTTTGTATCTATGGATGAATGTTTCATACCTCTTTGCTGCAGACCTGGTATAACCTGGTATTTTCTTATGAAATCAATGGTAAATAGAGTGAAATTTGTTTTTTTGCTTGAAAGTTACCATGGTGTTGACGGAATATTTTTGCCAAATATAGATGTATTGTAAAATCTTCCACCGACCATAATTTGCTCTTTCGATGCCCCACGAAAATTTTAGGGTGGCAAAGAATTGCTTATTAGTTATAAACCATAATTTTGTTAAAACTCCCATGATTACGTCTGTTGTTTGTACTCATCAATTTTATGTATTTGTGCTAAATGGGCTTGTTCGTTACCTTCTGCAGGACGGTAGCAGATCAACAGCTGAACATAGAGGACCAGAACCCATGGAAGAAGACGTTGGTCCCTCCAAGCAAGTTCATGTAAGTCCGGCTTCCTCTCTGTTTGTGAACTATCTTGACTAGGCCGATTTAACCAAAAATGCCTTTTGTTGCCCATTGTTGCTCGTTGCCTACAGCCGGTCCATGCTAATGCAATGGCTGTGGACGAGCCAGGAAATGTCAAGACTGAACACGGGAGCTCTATCAAGTTGGCAGACCCAGCAGCCATCTACCAGAAGCCATGACTGCATTGCTAGGCCAGCTCGATTCCTTGTGCGCTGCTTCCTACATGTTTTGACGGTCGAAAAACGAAGTGAATCACCCATACAATTTTTTGCATTTCGGATTGAACTGGCGGTCTACCCATCTGTAGATGTGCTTATGTAGGCAGTACTTTGAGGTGGAGACAATATATAGTCTGACCCATCAGGTTGCGTGGATCAAGTTGTAATGTATAGTCGAACTATAGTCGATTAAGTGTACGTTTGGTCTGGAACCAAACGAGGGATGGGATGGGATGGGATGGGATGGTCCCTTTTTTAGACATGTTTGGTTGCAAAGTGATTGTTTTTGGAACGGTAAAAGGGGTCTAGAAAGACCCCGATGTTGCATGTACGTATTAAGTTCCAACACGTGTTGGGTACAAATATTGATAGAGGCGGGTACAAATATTCATAGAGGCTCCTAATATCTACTGACCTAGCAAACCTGCTAATTGAATGTAACATCCCAGTATTTAGGACCTAACGAATGGTAGATTTAGGAATATGTATTGTTGCATGAATTTATTTGTAAAAAATATGGTAAAATTTTCGCCAAATAAAACCTTGAGTGATCAATGTTTCTTTCATACTTCGAGATTAGGTTTAATCTTAAAGGAGGATTGCTATAAACTTTGATATGATCTAAAGGAATTATATGTGTTTTGAAGTGAGTTTGAATTTTAAAAACTTAAGTGTTTGAATAATAATTTAAGTGATTTAGATATAAATTTTGAACCTAAATTAATTAAGAAATAAGTATTACCACTTAAATCTTATCCAATAACAATATTGAATATGAAATTCATTTCATATGATTAGCACATAAATAAGTTACAAAGAATGTAACTACTGAAGTCATTCCGAACTTCACAATTTACAAAAGAATAAAGAATAAGAATATTCTTTATTAAGGACGTGTTCGAAACTTTCCCAGCTTCTGGCTTCTCAAAACTCCATGCCGGAGCAGTGCCGAACGGACTTGCTCCACGGAGTTGGATCCGCGAAGCTGGGCCGTTTTCATGTGTAAATCGCGGAGCACCTTTTTTGGAGATTCCCGGCACGACAATTCCCGGAGCAGCGTTAAATTACGGAAAGTATGCCACCGCCGAGTGAAAACACTTTGGTCTTTCTATTCATCCTGGTCCACGCAGTATTCAACGCGAGTACCACATCTGGCGGACCCCACCCCATCGACAACCTTCGCCGCCTCCATCCTCGTCCTTGGCAAGAGCTCCAGCTGGGACTCCAGCACGAGCAGCGGCCCTCTAGCATCCAACCCCAAGATCGCCGGCGGCATCCTCCTCTGACCTCGTCCTGACAAGAAGTTGCTATGGCCTGGGCCTATGGCCGCAGGGTCCCCGATCTCCTCTGATCCGACCTGAGCTCGTCTGCCTCCACCTTACCCGCAGCAGAAGCTCAACTGTAGCATCCCAGTTGTCTAACACCTGTAATGCTACTTGTTCTAATAATAAAAGGGCCACTTCCAACATATAATTGTTGCATCATCATCATATCATGCTCATGTCATCATGCCACCTTGCATTTGAGCATCATATAAAACCCCTTCTTGTTTGGTTTTTATCTCACGTGCATTATTAATTGTAGTTGCCTCTTGATATTGTATTTGGATCTTGATATATTGTTAAATGCCCAAGTTGAGTTGGGGGCATATCTCTTTTAAACTCCACCACCTTTCTTTCACCACCTTATAATTCCACCATCCAACTAAATATGAGCTTGGCATTTTATTTGAGTTTACCTCTAGCTCATGTGGGTTGGGTGGACTCCACCATAATCTTATGCTTGGCCTTTGCCACCTTTTGGGAATGCAAGGAATAATGCCACATGATTTTATGTTGTTTTCACAATATAACTACATGGCAATTATTGTTTGCATGGGTCATGCAAGTGCCACCTTTTTCTTGACATTTGAATGTTATTTGGCTTTGCTTGCATGGATCACCTCTCCTTTGATAAATCTTGTTTTGGCTTGTAGAATTCTTCCCCACACCCTCTACCTCTCTATCCCCCTCTAGCTAAACCCTAATCACCATACCCCATGCATGCACATGTGATTATGTGGCATGCACAAAACCTAAACCCTTCCCCCTCTCTCTAGCCCCTACCACCCTTGTGCTTGTTCATGTGGGGCCATTTTATGTGCTTAAACATGAGCACACTCTCCTCTATTCTCACCTCTCCCTTAAACCCTAGACCAAGACCCCTAATCTAAACCCTAAAGCTTGAACCACCACCTCTAGCTAACCCTAACCGAGCCTACCTCACCTCTTCCCTCTCTCTATGCCATGAGGGCCCCCTCCCCAACCGAGCCTCTCATCTACCCCAAACCCTAGCTCTCCCCTGGAACCAGAGCCACCTCTCCTCTCTTCTCTCCTGCCCTAGGGCCCCTCCACTGCCCGGCCACGAGCTCCTCCCAGGCCCACTGGCACCTCCCTCTCCCTCCTCGGCCGAGCTGCGTGAGGAAGGACAAGGTGGCACCGAGCCGCGCCTCCCCACGCCAGCCCCACGCCATCTACTGCCCTGTCGATCTTATCCTCCCCCCCCCGCCTTTAGCCTTCCCCAGATCCCCCCTAGGCCTCCCTCCTTCCTCCCCAACGAGCACCCTCACCACCATGCCCCCTCAACCCTAGATCGGCCCCCTCTGCTTCCCTTCGCTCCAGCGCACCCCGAGGCGAGCCAGGAGCACTAGGAGCTGCGCCTGCTTCCCCTGCATCGCCTAGGACCGCCGTAAGTTACGGGAGATCGCCGGAGGATCGTCGCCGCCGCCGCGCCCGCGAGCACCAGACGATCCAGGGGTCCAGCCTCGTCGCCGATCAGCAGCCTCTCCGGCCTACCTCTCACCGCCGACGACACCGCGGTGAGCTCCTCCATCCCCCAGACAACCCCTTCCCCTCGCTAGTACGCCGTAGTGCTGCCGCCTTCCGTCAGGCATACTGCTGGCGACGCACCGGCCCGACATCGATCCGCAGCAGCTCGCTCCATTTGTCGCCAGCTTGCGCTACGGTCCTCCTCCGCGCTAGCATCCCGAACCAAAGTTGTAGTCCGTGATCCCCTTAGCATTTTTCGTTTTGGGGTCGTGTCGTTTAGATCAGCGACGTCGTCGCCATCGTCGTCAACGAGCGCCCGTTCGCAGATGCCGTGAGGTAGCGCGCCGTTCCGACAGGTTTTGCCTTTTTGCGTTTTAGTCCTCGCAGTTTCTCCCGCCTAAACCCGCCGTCCCTCGGATCCCACCTGTCAGCGTCGGTGTCGTTTTGCAAAAAGGCTCCCAGGTTTTCTGGGAAGCAACCCGCAGTCCCCCTCGTCGTCAGCCACTGGCGTGTGGGGCCGCGAGTTCCTGGCCCACCTGTAAGCGTCTGGGGTTAAACCAGACTGGGTATAAAAAGTTTCCTGAGTCTGTTTTAATTCAAATCTTTTCCTAATCATTTTCAAATTCAAATATGAATCTGATTTTAAATAACTTTTCAAATATTAATTCAAATAAGACAAATGATATATGTTTTTGAATCAGAAAAATGTAAGGATTTCAAATATGCCATTCAAATTGCCTTTTGCACATTTAAAATTCCAAGTTGATTTAAATTACCACAAATGCCACTAGAACTTAAATAATTAATAACTATTGTTTTATAATTCCAAATTTAACAAATGATATGTCTAAAATGATCAGCTCGACGAGACCTTTCTGTTTATGCTATCATTGACTTTAATTGCAGCATGCATCATATAAAAATATAGTGTACAGCAACTGTTATGGCAACAAATGTGAACCAAAACCCCATTAAAATGTTATTTCTTGTCTCCACACCTCAACCATGCTATGCTACATTAATGCCATGCAAATTGTGCATCATTCATCATGGCATGATTGTTTGCTTGACGATCTTATTCATATGCTTGTGCTCTATATTCATGTTAGCCTTATGCATTTGGTTTTTCGGATGAACCTTGGCGGGGATATATCAAGAGAACCGGAGCACTACCGGATCCGTCTCTCGCTTCAACTGAGTTGCTGGCAAGCACTTCCACATGCTTGCATACATACGATACCTATTGCCTCTATCTTATTCTTGCATCATTGAGTCACGATTGCATTAAATTGAATCCCAAGTATGCATAGCCTTTACTTTTAAACCCCACCAAGCTTGTTCCTCCATCCCATGAGCCATTACTACAGGAGTTGTTTGGGCCATGAGTCGTAGAAACGACATGTGTAGGGTATGTGAGTCTGTTGGATAACGAGGTACCTAAACAAATTAACTTTGAGTTGTAGTGGGATAACTAAAGAAAGTGGCACCGGTGAGCAACATCTGCTATTTGGTTTTCCTGCTCACTTGTGTCCCGTAAGACCCAGTACTTGATTCCTGTTCCTTGATTTATCGCGCTATCCACATCCGGAGGTATATGGGACCCCCACGAGCGAGCTTGATTCCGTCTTATTTCTTGGGGCCACAAACTAGTTTGAGGTTTTATTTACTATCTGTCGTACTTATGCCATGCTCTTTTTTATTTAAATTGTGCACAGATAGAACCTGTCTTGTTTAGGATCGGACACGATTCATGGTGTCTACAAGCCCAATTTTGGGTTCCCGATCGTTCACAAAGGTATACCCAAACCTTGAGTCCGTCTCGAGCTTGCTTACCGTTGCGGGTAGCTTAATGGGGTGCCCCACGAAATATTTCGAATCTGTGATTGCTTTGTCGTGAAGGCCTCGTTGGGTTTTGATTTGGTTTTCAGGTCGATCGGCGTGTGTTGCTATTGGTGCACCCGGCCGGTAAAACTTTCGAAAGCCGTGTCCGCGGTTATGGACGACTTGGAGCGGTTTCTCGATCATAGACAAGCATAACTAAAGTACCGCTTTAATCGACTAAGTAACATGACTAGTAAATAGTGCAATACTCATGGAATGGTTAATAAAATTTCCAACGGATGGGGGTTGTTATCGCTTCCTCGTTGGTAGCGAGGAGGAGGATGGATCCGATGAAATTACTATTATAAGCTGTTGTCCTTAATTCACGGACATCCGTCTATCAACTGGTTAGGCGGATGGTTAGCGTTATCTGTAGAAGCTAGGGTTTATCTTTTCTGCAATTCGTCACCCGGTTGTGTCCCCTTTAGAGGCATTAAGACTTCTGAGTACCCTTAGGGTCTCACACGATAAATTATTGGTTCGGATGAGCAGTACCCTCGCGGAGCCGGATCTTTGGGTGGAAGAGGCTGATGATGTGGGCGATCGTTCGGTGTAGAGATTCCGAACGGGATCCGTGAGATCTGGTTGGGATGTGCTTATTTCTATGGCATCTTATGCCGATTTGCTTCTTATCCTTACTCGGACTTTGTTTGCCGCTTGCATGTTACTCGATGTGTTTGTATGAGGAAGTATCCTAAAATATTAGATCTATCTAGGTCATTTGAATCTTCTTGGTATGGCGTTGCTATATTTCCTTTCTTTCTAGATGGTATGGCTCGATGTACTCTTGTATGGTGGCTTGCATACATACTCATTTGTGTATGTATTTGATCCTTCGCTGCCGATTCGCCCGTCTGGTCGATGAATTGGAAGTGGTTGGGACGGCCGAAAGGTCTACCCGTGAGTGGCTTTTGGGGCCCCACCATACTATTTCAACCACTACCGTTCATCCAGGCTTGTAGCTAGGAGCGTAATTCACCGAGGTAGTTACATCAACCCACCTCCCGCGTCGTCCAGCGAGTGCATCTCAGCACTGCCACCCCATCATCGACCCCGTGGGGCGCCTGCACGTGTGCTGTCCCGGGACGCCGCGATGCGTAGCTGGGAGAGGACATTCCCGGAAGGCCGCGACGACGCGACCATCTCGTCGGAGTTCTTTCCTCGTGGAGGGTGGGGCAGGGCGTCAGTGTGAGGGAAATCGACGGGGAGGGATCGATTGGGGAAGACGAGAACCAGGGATGCTGGGAAAAGACGACCATGATAATAAAAAAAACTGGCTGAGCTGCTCCCTTGCCTCAATTTGTTTGACCATAACGGGCCCAAAGCAGCTTAAGAGGCTTACAGCCCATTGGGAAAACGTGGAGCTGCACCGAACATTCCGTGCTCCGACCCAGACGCCGGAACTGGGATCATGAAGCCGGATTTGCGGATTTGGAGAAGCCGGGAGGCTTCCGAACACGCCCTAACAATAATATAATTTTTATTACAATAAAATAAAATAAAGATTACAAGGAGAATAAAAGAAAAATTACAAAAGAATAAGAAAATTACATTTGAAAATCTATTAACTATCCTATATCTAAACCTACACTAAATCTTCATCTTTATCTTTGTACCTGTAAAACAAAGACTAAATAGAAACAAAATAAGATTAGTGTTAGTATATTTCTCTCAGATATGTCAGTGAAGTGCACTTGACAAACTCATCATTGAGAAATGTTATAAAAGGGGCAAGTTTCACCAATTTCATCTTTCATAAATTTAAAGCCAGAATGCAAATGACAGCCAAGAGGGATCAATTCACCAGCCAGGTGAAAGTAAGCTGGTAATAGTAAGTTCAAAATTTCTGAACCTATCCACATGTGCATAGCAGGCACACAAGCTGGACACACACCAACATGCAAATGGTGTGCTGTCGACCTCACAAGCACAGCCAAATCACACAAAACCACAACACAGCTGTGGGGGAGCACTAGTGCATCTCTCCACTACACAGCACACCAGCACAGCCAGGATAAACAGCAGCTAAACCAAGAACAATAGCCAAACCAAGAACAACAGCCAAACCAAACCACCCAGATCAACCCAAGCATCACTAGGATGGTGACATAAGGAGGGGGATGAATCTGGTGGACAACAAGGTCAAGCCCAGAAGCTAGGAGGAGCAGGCAAGCTCAAGAGCAAGATCAGGAGCCCAGCAAAAGCAGATCAAGATCAAGATCAAGATCATCATCAATCTACTACACCAACATCAGATTTTGGGGTGAGCTTCATAAAACCATCACATGATTTCATCATATTATCTAAAAAAAAGCATGTGTTGCTTTATGAAATGATCTCTCAATAATCACCCAAGAGAGGTGAATCTATCCTAGAGATTTCAAGTATAAAGATAAGAAAGCAAGCTCAGCCAAAAGCACTAAACCCTTAGACCAGCATCCCTGAGTTTAGTGTTAATTTTTGCAACTTAGATCATTTTTCATTTGATCTTATCAGATCAGGGCACATCTCTCAGAGAGAGTAGCACCTCTAATCCTACAAGTTTCAAACAAACTATTTGCTCAGCTAACTAGGAACTAAATCCTAGAGCCTCAAACCAACATCATAGGAAGGAGGTTTAAGAAAAGCTCTTATTCTATCTTGCCAGTATCAATCACAAGTATAGACAAAGCTAAGCCCAGAAATAAAAACCCAATCACTTGTTTGCCAGATCATAGTGGTATCACAAGGACAAGATTTACAGGAGCTAAAACCAATCTTGCTCAGTTCCCACAGATAAAAGGGACAAACCAATACATATCATTTTCCTGAAGCCAAGTGCCAAGAATCAATATCATATTCATCCATACATCCACAAAAGATCATTACATGTAATGATTTGATTCAGTGTGTATAATCTCATACAAGCCTACCATTATAATTACAGTAAGAAACTCCTGAGAGAAACCACTGTCAGTACAGGAAATCTGAAAGTAGAGTAGATTCTCAGATCAACAACACAATAGAATCAGGGATTCCATAGAAACACTAGCATAGGATCATAGTGAATCATCACTAGAATAATCTGACCGGCAACTAGCATCGTCAAAGCCATTACAAATCATTAACCACATCAAACAATCATTCTTCATGCTCAAGTATGATGACCACTAAATCTAAAGCATCAAGGATATGATCAACATGGGGTTATGAACCCTAATCAGAGCAAGAACCCTAATCCAAAGATGAACCCAATTAGCACATAGTCACTAGGCATGAGAAGCCACTAGATACACATAGAGAGATTCATGGCAGTTGGATGAACAAGAACCACAGAAGCAACTTACCCGAGGTCCTCGCTGACGAATTGAAGAGGAAGCAGATTGGCCGACGAACCGCGGCGGCACAGGGAGCACCCTAGAGGGCGCTACAACCTGCACCGGCCACGGCGGCGGCCACAACAGCACACAAACCCAGCACACCACCGCAGGAGGGAGCGCGATGGCGGCGATAGCACCTTTCCCCAACCCTAGGGTTCGGGAACGGGGTGAACCTGGCCACGGGGAAGCCCTGGAGTCAAATCCACTTGGATAGAACGATCGAGCATCATCGACAACCCCAAATCACACCACGGCGGTGACCAGAGGGGCCGACGGCGGCGGGTATCGACGGTGGCGGCATCGCCGGCCACAGGGTTGGGTCAGAGGAGGAGAGGATAAGGTCGAGGGAGAGAGGAAGGCAGAGAGAATGGGCTGGGTGGGCCAAAACGTCTCGAGGTAGTATTTTGACTTGGCCCTATTGGGCCACACTGGCCCAATAAGCCCAACAGGCCAGCCCAAGTTGTTTTAAAAACTGTTTTAATCAAGTGGAAAAGACCAAAATGCCCCTGACCTCAATAAAATTCTAGAAAATAAAATAAAAGTCCAAAAATTATAAACAAAATATTTTTGGATTCACAATAATCCACTCTATCCAAATAAAATAAAATATAAAATTTTGGACATTTAATTTTTCATAAGAATTTTGTAATTTAAAAATTCTTTATGGAATTTTACAAAATTATTGAAAGGTGATAAAAATAAATAAAAATCACTTTCATTATACATTAGTATTATAGTATTGTTGAAAATACTAAATAAATATTTAATAATAAATTTTAATGTATAATTAATAATTCCTAAAAGAATTATTAAATCAATAAAAGTCAAATAAAAAAGAAATAAAATAAAATAATTCATATATGCAATAAATATAAACAATATATTAATATTTATAAATGCTTTATTAAAAGGCACCTTATATAGGGAAAATGCATATAGAATTAAATAATGCATTACATTACTTGCATAATCATTTTGCTTCTTTAAATATTGTCCTTACCGGGAAATAATGATGTTTTTGTAGAACTAGAAGATCAAGGTCGAGTGCAAGCATCAGACTTCACTACCTTTCCATCAGAAGGCAAGTTCATCACTTGCTCATGTCCTTTGAAGAGTCTTTATCAAAGTATTTGCAAATTGTGTGTTATCATATATGCTATAAAAGAAAGAAAATAATATTTTCATAAATAAAGAAATCATAGATATCATCCTAAGTGGTGATATAATGTAGCAATAGAACTTAGGGTTCTATTTGCAACACTGATGATCAAATAGGGACTTAATAACCCCTGACATCAGTGATTCTAGCGCCGTATATTACGCGTTAGCCATGAGATTTGGAATGGGACAGAGAAGTCAGCTGTATCTTCTTCCTCTCGCATGAAGCCGGATGTGCAGGTCGTGGCTGTTATCCTCGTAGCGTGCATATTAATTGGTAATTCGTAGAGGATATGCAGCATATGGGTGGGAACCCTCATCGTCCCACGATAGTTCTGGCATCTAACGGTTTGTACAAACCATTGCCGTAATTCATTATGTGGGCATGGTGTACACCAAGGAGGCATGTGGGGTCGCGAAGGCGATGATTGGCTTGGACCAACTCTGGGCCCCACATCATGGAATTGTGGACGGAAAATACGCGGTTGTGCAACAAGGAGTTGATCTCTCATGGGTAAAGTAACGCACCTCCGGAGAGTGTAAGGCGTAACTTGTTACTCCCCTCGGGAAGGAGCTGACAGCGGGAAAGGAACTCCATGAAAGTTCTGGTCAACCCGTGAAGGCTGATTGTCATAGTTTTTGGGAATAAAACCAATCTTTGAAGAAAGATTTAGAAAAACTGCATATTGCCAAGGATTTATAATCCGAGGTAGTAGTTAGAGCATCAAACTTCACACCTTGCATATAATGAACTTGTTGGGTAACGCTGTTACTCATTCTTTCCTTTGATCCCTTGTTTAGACTCTGAGGATCCTGAAGACGTGCCAATGTATGCAGCCGAATGCCAAGAAAATGTGTTCTACGAGGAACCTGATCTGTACGGAGGAGTTGAAGGCGTGGATTACGAGATCCGCTACGGTGTCGATGAGAACGAGTCAAACTAAGTAACCTAGTTAATAGTAACTAATGGAGCCGAGCAGCATGAACTCTATAGAATAAGATGTTGAGCCCCACTCCTAGTCGGAGTTGTTACTTTTAAATTTCCGTTGAACACTTCATATTTTGGTTTGTAAGTTGGATATTTTGGAAGTCTTGAACTTCCGGTATTGTAATAATAATAATGTGTGTACTTTTGTAATATGGACCCGCAATGTTTCTGTTGTACCACTCTGAGGGATGTGATATTTACGGAACAATGTTCTGTGGATGTCATGTCCACGACTATAGTGTACTACACATGCAGTGGTATGCTGGGTCACCGCAGTTGGTACGAGAGCAAATTGCTTTGACCTTAGGTTGGAAACCTAGTAAAGGGTATTACCTGTAGGGAAGCTAGCAATGATAAAGAATTCTCTAAAAGTCATATAATGGGTATTCAAATGAGAATATTCCGTTATATATTTTAATGCGATGATTCTTTGTTATGATGCAATATGTCATTGGATACTAATCAAAATTATTTTTCTAAATATACAGAGATATGGCACCAAAGTTTCCAAAACAGACTTTGGTAAGGAAAGAGGAGACTCTTGATGATTATCAAGGATCATTTACAGACCAACTTCGTCAACTTTTAATGCTCTTTAATTGTCCAACTAGAATTCCAGTGAACACTATCACTTACCTTGATGGCTGGATGTTATCCAAGTATCGTGTGAGTATCCAACTTCTAGAGAAGCTTGGATTATATCACGATCTACCCATTGGAGAAGGTAGGAGTCATTTAGCAGCCTATCATGTTGCTGTTGTGGAGGAATAGATAATATCCGGGAACATAAAACCAAGGAGTTAGAAGGTAGCACATTCTCTGTGATACTTCATGATTCTATAAACTCGGATCCTATACCGGAACATCTTACTTTGGTTAAGAAGCATCCTAAGTTAGCTTCCAAGTTTATGGATAGATACCGAACACTCATTGCGTCTTTTATAAGACTCATCAAGTGATTGTTGAAGACAAAAATGACACGTTAGAGGATCTAACTGATCCGGAAAGGAGGAAGCAGTTAGCATTCCATCTAGAGAAATAAGCAAGTAGCAGTGCAACACCTATCTTTAAGGATATACCTATAGATCCGGAATCTTTTACACCATATCCTTATTCACCAAGACCTGAACCTACACATGATCCTACTATAGATATGCAGTATGCAGTACCACAGGGCTCAGAGGATGGTTCTAACTCAGAACTTCCTATTGATAATTCAGATGGTCGGAGGATGGGATCATATAATGGATCTCATGAACAGCAGATGTCCACAGATGGTTCTAACAGAAATGTTGGACAATCTAGTTGGATGGGTGCAAGAATGAACCCTAATAATAGTAGTAGAAATACCATGTCAATAGATAACCAGGATGAAGAAGAAGATCCCGAGGAGAGAGTGTTTGAATCATCAACATCCTCTCAAAACCCAGGGAATATACTTTATCCAGTGTTTAACTATCTTGTCCACGAGAGCACCTAGGAAGCAGCAAGATCTGCGTATCCTGTTGACAACTCAAGGAATGAAGCTCAGGAGA
Organism: Avena longiglumis; assembly: GCA_030063025.1. Taxonomy (NCBI): domain Eukaryota; kingdom Viridiplantae; phylum Streptophyta; class Magnoliopsida; order Poales; family Poaceae; genus Avena; species Avena longiglumis. The sequence continues at coordinate 154,750,202 of CP125978.1, forward strand.
TGCAGGCTAGAGATAATATTGAATATGCTTCTGAAGACTTTTCAGCTGAGCTGGAGGGAGTCAATGCGCTCAGGTTGAGCAATGACTCAAGTCCTAACACTTCAGATACAGAGTATGTTCCTTCTAGAAGGCCATTTGTTCCACAAACTGTGCAACAGACAACACGTCATCACGGTTGGACATCATGCATGTATGATGAGCGTAGTTACTACTAGAAGGAGGCAACTAGTTAGTGATATCAAGTATCATGTATTGTACTCCAAGTAATAAGGTAGTGAGATGAGTACGGTAGTTTTTGTGATTATACCTATATGGTATATGTTGTAAGAACTTTGTATCATTATGATATTATGTATAATATGTGAAATGCATATTTGGATTTTTTTCGGATCTTCAATGTGTGACTAGTTCTGTGCGTAAAGTCGAGCTCAGAACACATGTGCATGATGTGACTATGAGTATTCGCTTTATGTTGTAGTACTAGGGTGTCATGGATATGGGTGTAGAAATGGAAACTGAGTAGCAGCGGATGGAGCGTGAGGCCAAGGAAAAGGCCGATGCAGATGCAGAAAACCAAGAAGCATTACCACCACTACCAGCAATGAGGCCGTTAATGGAGCAGAACTTTATGCAATGCATGCAAATGATGCAAGAGACCCAGAACAAGTTCATGGAAGAGCTGCTGGGGCGAGCAAATCAGAGGGCACCTGAAGGTGGAAGAGTGAGTCTATCTGATTTCTAGAATGCAAGACCGTTACCTTTTGCATCAGTTCCTGAACCAATGGATGCAGAAGACTGGCTAGCAGACACAGAGAGGAAGCTAGAAACTGTGGGTTGCAATGATGATGAAAAATGAGGTATGCAACTCATCTGCTGACTGGACCTGCAACATCATGGTGGGAAAATAAGTTAGCCATGCAATGACCAGGAAGGGAGTTTACCTGGGAGGAGTTCAAACAGAGATTCTGTGAATATCATGTTCCGGAAAGTGTCATGGAGTTGAAGCGACGAGAATTTGAGGAGCTTCAGCAAGGATATACTAGTGTCATGAAGTACATCTGGGAGTTTATCCAACTATCTCATTATGCTGAGGAGGATGTTAATACTGAAGAGAATATGAAGAAGCGTTTCTTGCATGGATTAAATCCGTTTGTGAGGATGCAGCTAAGGTTAGCCAATAAGCAAACTTATCAACAATTGTTGGATGTAGCCCCTTATAAAGGGGAGCCCAGGGGACAAATCTTGTTCCCGACTATTGGTATCTAGGCAACATATTGAAGGGTTTCGCGGCATAGTAAATCAAAATTTTCTACGGATGCGAACATAGGGAAAGCCAAGATCTAATCTAGGAGATGCAATCAACGAGAGAGATTGGATTAGATCTTCATACCCTTGAAGATTCGCAGTGAGCGTTAAATCGGAACATGGGTGATGTAGTCGTACTCGCTTCTCCTCCTCGTGATCCGATCCGATCTAGCACCACAAGTGGCGGTGCCTCCGTGAGATGCACACGTGCAGCACCTCGACGTCTCCTCCTTCCTCGGACCAGCGAGTATGGTGGAGAGATAGATTAGATCTACAACACGGCGTGGTGTATATGGTGGAGAATTTGCTGCAGGGGCTTCTACAAGCGATCGGGAGGAGAGAGGAAGGTAGCAAGGCAGCTAGGGCTTGGAGGAAGGTGTGTGGGGAGGGCGCACCCCTCTATATATAGAGGGGGGGCAGCCTGCCCTCCTCCAAGCCTATCTCTAGTTTAAACAATTTAAACTCTCCTTCTAGAAATCCTATCTCTAGTTTAAACGATTTAAACTCTCCTCTTCTAGAAATTCTATCCAGATTTAAGCAGGTCAAATCTCTCTAGAATCGTCTGGGCCCTATGGGGCCTTGTGCCCGGCCCAATGCCAGGACACTCCCTCATAGGCCCATGCCCCCTCCGGAAGGTGGGGCCACGTTGGTCCCCTTCGGAAGGTTCTAAAAGCTTAGGTACAATACCGATTAACTTGGAACAATTCGAACTCCAAAACTGCCTTTGCCTTATATGAATCTTATTCTCGGACCATTAGGAACCTCTCGTGATGTCCGGATCCCATCCGAGACTCGAACAAAAATTCATAAACCAATTATCCAATCTATCCTAGCGTCGAGATACGTTAAGTGTGTGACCTGCGGGTTCGAGAATATGAGACATGATCTTCTATCAATAATCAACAGTGGGTGCAGGCACCCATATTGACTCCACACATTCATCGATGATCATATCGGATGAACCACGATGCCGATTCAATCAATCCCATATATATATTCCCTTCGTCTCGCGATATTTTACTTGCCCGAGATTCGATCGTCGGTACCGTCATACCTAGTTCAATCTCGTTCACAGCAAGTACTTTACTCGTTCCGTAATCCGATATCACTTTGTGATTAACTACTTAACCACATGCTTGCAAGCGGTGTTGATATCGATTACCGAGTGGGCCCAAAGTATATCTCTCCGACTTGGGAGGGACAAATTCCATCTCGATACATACAACCCAAGAGATACTTTCCGATCACCTGAGAGACACCTTTATGATCACCCTCTCATAGGATGACGTTTGATGACCTCAAAGATTTCTTCCGGTACCAGGGAGTTGCATTATCTCATGGTCTAAGGAATACAATATTTGACATAGGAAAAGCTTCGCAAAGATGAACACGATGAAACGATCTAATTGCTTCGCTTAGTTTGGGTCTGTCCATCATATCATTCTCCCAATGATATGATCTCATTATCAATTGACAACTCATGTCTATGGTTAGGAAACCTTAACCATCATTGATCAATGAGCTAGTCCTTAGAGGCGTACCAGGGACACGGTGTTGTTCACAAACAACACAAGTATTAATGTTTCCGCTTAATACAATTCTAGCATGGAATATAAACTTTATCATGAACAAGAATTATAATAATAACATCTTTATTATTGCCTCTAGGGCATAATTCCAACACATATTCCCGGCATCTTCTGGAGATGCTCAGCATATGCCTTGGCATCTTTGGAGATGCCAGGGCATATTCCCTAGCATCTTATTAGATGCCAAGGGTATATTCCATATGCCATGTGCCAGTCTGAGCCCCATAGCGTCCCAAGATTGTTACGAGATTGGTTGGTCTTGTCCTGGCTCGATGGTGCGTCATTGTAGATGTCGGGGTGCATTCGGATGTGAATATGGGGGCTACGGGGTGATACAATTCGGCCCGTACGCCCCAAAGGGAGTGGTAATTCGTCCTGAGGAAAGGCTGATTCGGCCTTTCAGTGAAAAGGCCCATGGCTATTTCTGCCTCACCGAACATGCATTACTCGGCCCAGAGGGGGGAGTCGGCCTGGTGCAGCATTGGCCCAGCCGGGTGAGGTGAATCTGCGTGGTGGGCTGGTCGAGCGGAGGAAGGACTCGGCCCAGCCAGGTGAGACTGTGACCTCGGCCTGGTGGAGTTGATCTGCGCAGTGAGATGTGGCCCGTGGTGGGCTTGCTCACCCTAGCACCGGCCCATCCGGGGGAAGCTTGGTTCGGCCCGCTCTAGCGGGGCGTCGCGTTGACCCGGTGTGTAAGTGCTGTTTGGTGAGGAGGGAATCCCAAGGTGGCCGGATCACTCCGTTGCCGACCCATCCTGGGTAATTAGCGACGCGGTCCTGGCGTGGGAGGTCGACGCGGGAGTGGCTTGGAGCGACGCTGGCGGGAACGTAGGGAGTACCCAGCGATGTCGGTTGTCCCAACGAGGAGGTGGTGACCTGGTGGAGACAGAGGCTGCGAGGTGGGCCGGACTAAAGGTAACTCGGCCCAGTGCCACCGAGATGAACCTTATTCGGCCCCTAGGTGCTGCTCTAGTCTAGGAGGAATTAATAAACTAGGCCGAATTAGATGTAATTCGGCCCAGGTCCCCTTTCTCTCTTATATTTCTTTCTTAACTTCTCATATCTTTTGATATATATTTTTATATGTCTTCATTCTTCTATAGAAATGTCGATTACTCTCTAGATATCTCTTTATACCTCAACTCTGGGGTACCTAGGGTTATATCCCCGACATTAGTCCCCGAGTCTATGTGGGATTCGTAGAGTCGCTCATAGACTTTCCTTGTCATATATTTATTTTTATCTTACCTCTTTGAGGTAAAAACTTAACATCTTTTCTTCATGGGCTCCGGTTGAATAACCCCTTTTAGTAAGTCTCAATACTTGGCCTTCATGGGCATCCGTCATTTATCCCTTTTGGTTAAGCTATGAGTTCCGTCCTTCTTTGGCATTGGTCTTCTAACCCTTTTGGGTAAGTTATGACTTCTGGCTTTCTTGGACTCAAATCCGAGTCATCTTGGTGCTCCTTATAAAGGGGAGCCCAGGGGACAAGACTTGTTCCCCACGCTTGGCATCTGTGTAGAATATTCCCGGCATCCTCTTAGATTCTCAGCATATGCCTTGGCATCTTTGGAGATGCCAAGGCATATTTCCCAGCATCTTCTTTGATGCCATGGGCATATTCTTGGATGCCAAAGGTATATTCCTTATTGAATGTGCCAGTCTGAGCCATGGGCGTCCCAAGACTGGCATGACACTTATTGGGTTTGTCCTGACTTGATTGTATGTCGATGTAATGGTTGAGGAAATATCTGGAGATGATAAGGATCATTTGTAGTCAAATAAGTCGACCTGGTGAAGTGAAATTCGGCCTAGGGAAGATATAATTTGTCCTGGTGGAGAGAAGGGCCTAGCCGGACAAAAATATAAAGCCTGGCCGAATTATCATGTGGCCCAGCGGAGTGAAGAAGCTTCTGAGCCGAGTCTTGGGCTGGTCTAGCCGGATCCTGTAGTGGCCCAGCCGGCTTATCTGATTCAACCCAGTCGCCTACCGTTCTCCTATGCAGAGAGCTCCCAGGGTGGGCCGCGTCCTTGGCCCACCAGGATTGCTGGTGGTGGCCCGGCGAGAACAACTGCGGAGAGAGATGCTTGCCTGTGGTGGGACAACCAGGTCGATGGATGCGCCGGCCCACCCAGGGTCGTAGTGGCGGTGCGCTGGTGAGGAAGCCCCGCGATGGGCCGAGTGACACTCACTCTGGCCCATCCGGGTGAGTTGACGCGGGACCTCGATGCTGAGTTCGTTTGGCGAGGTCGTGACGCCGCGCGGGAGTCTGGGAAGGACGCGGGAGTTCGGCGTGCTGGGCGTGCGCCCGGTTCGGCAAGAAGCGGTGGTTGCGCGGAGGACGACCCATGGTGGCGTGGGGTGCTGCGCAATCCCGTGGTGGGCCGAATTAAATGAACTCGGCCCATCCCGGGGAAAGGAGTTGCTGCTGTTGATATTCGGCTTGTGGGCCGAATCATATGATATTTGACTTTGTTGGTAGTTAATCCGTCCAGGGAAAATATAGACTAGGCCGAGTTTTCCCTTGTTCAGCCCAGGCAGGCTTTTCTTCTTTCCTTTTAGGTTTCTCTTTTCATGCCTTGTATCTTTTGATATATCTTGTTTATATCTCCATATATTTCTATAGAAGCGCTCATTAATCTATGCAAGTCTGTTTATATCTAAACTCTGGGGTACCCGGGGTTATATCCCCGACATTAGTCCCCGAGGCTATGTGGGACTCATAGAGTCATACATAGGATTCATATTAAATATTTCCAGAGTTATTTTCCTCGTCATATACCTCTTGGCTAAATAACCCATTCGGGTAGGTTTATGATTCCTAGTCTTTATGGTCATTAGTCTTTTAAGCTCTTCGGATAAGTTATGACTTCTGGCCATTTTTGGGCACTGCTCATAACCCTTTTGGGCAAGTTTTTGACTTCTGGCCTTCTTGGTCACTGGTCATAACCCTTTTGAGTAAGTTTTTTGACTTCTGGCCTTCTTGGGCACTGGTCATACCCCTTTTGGGCAAGTTTTTGGACTTCAGGCCTTCTTGGGCACTGGTCATAACTCCTTTGGGCAAGTTTTTGGACTTCTAGCCTTCTTGGGCACTGGTCATAACCCTTTTGGGTAAGTTTTTGACTTCTGGACTTCTTGGGAACTGGTCATAACCCTTTTGGGTAAGTTTTTGACTTCTGGCCTTCTTGGGCACTGGTCATAACCCTTTTGGGTAAGTTTTTTTTGACTTCTGTCCTTCTTGGGCACTGGTCTCTTAACCTCTTTTGGTAAGTTTTAATCCGAGTCATCTGTTTCCAAATCCGAGTTATTTTACTCATATCTGACTTATGTCTCGAATCTGAGGTATCTAGCTGAAAATCCGAGTTACTTTACTCATATTTGACTTATGTCTCGAATCTGAGTTATCTGGCTCAAAATCCGAGTTATATGACTCAAATCCGAGTTACTTTACTCATATTTGACTTATGTCTCGAATCTGAGTTATCTGGCTCATAATCCGAGTTATATGACTCAAATCCGATTCATATGATTCCAAATCCGAGTTACTTTACTCATATTTGACTTATGTCTCGAATCTGAGTTATCTGGCTCAAAATCCGAGTTATATGACTCAAATCCGAGTTACTTTACTCATATTTGACTTATGTCTCGAATCTGAGTTATCTGGCTCAAAATCCGAGTTATATGACTCAAATTCGAGTCATCTGATTCCAAATCCGAGTTACTTTACTCATATTTGACTTATGTCTTAAGTTTGAGACATTTGACTCAAATCCGAGGTTTATGACTTAAATCCGAGTTACTTTACTCAAAATTGACTTATGTCTTAAGTCTGAGTCATCTGACTCAAATCTGAGGTTTATGACTCAAATCCGAGTTACTTTACTCAAAATTGACTTATGTCTTAAGTCTGAGTCATGTGACTCAAATCCGAGGTTTATGACTCAAATCCGAGTTACTTTACTCAAAATTGACTTATGTCTTAAGTCTGAGTCATCTGACTCAAATCCGAGGTTTATGACTCAAATCCGAGTCATCTGTTTCCTGAGATACAATTTGATCTGATGAGAAGATGGTAACTTGCCTTTGATATGGATCTGAGATATGAATCCGAGATAAAGCTTTGGGATATGATAATAGGGCTAATCGCTGAGATATGTGAGTCGAGATGTAGATCCGAGATATAGATTCAAGATATGATATGCTGGCAAATAGTCATCCGAGATTTGAGATAACCTGGCAAGATAGTCCAATATCAATCCGAGTCATAACATAACCTGGCCATCTAGCGAGCTGATTCAAACTTTAGTCCAAATCTGAGATAAGCTAGTAGGCTGAACTAGAATACAAATCCGAATTATAATATACCCTGGCAAGATGAATCAAATGTTAGTCCGAATCAGAGATAAGCTACTAAGCTGAGTTAGAGGTTAATCCGAAGCATAAATAAACTGACTCAAATTCTATCCGAATCAACAATAAGCTGGCCAACGAGCTGAGTTAGAGGTTAATCCAAAGCATAAATAAACTGACTCAAATTCTATCCGAATCATCAATAAGCTGGCTGGCGAGCTGAGTTAAAGGTTAATCCAAAGCATAAATATACTGACTCAAATTTTATCCGAATCATCAATAAGCTGGCTGGCGAGCTCAGGTAAAGGTCGGTCCAAAGCATAAATAAAATGACTCAAATTCTATCCGAATCAAATACATACCCAAACCTATATAAGTCTTTCTCCATCTAAAGGTGATTCTATGGACACGCTGGCTAGTCCCCGGGTTGAGTTATTTTCTCCCGGGGGTGAAGGATCGAATGCTGGTGGCTGAGTTATCTGTTACTTACAGTAAGCTTGGAGAAGAGTTTGAGTCATTCTTGCTGTCTTACTTGCCTTGCTGAGTCAGACTTGGAGACCCCTGCGCTTACCTCTCTGTTCTCTGTTCGCCTGGAGGAGCTGAAGGTGCTCTCTCTGTTCTCTGTTCACCTGGAGGAGCTGAAGGTGCTCTATGAAGATGAGGTTGATGAAGATGCTCCCGTCCGGATGTAAACCCAACCAACGCCACTAAAAGGCCCCACGGTGGGCGCCAAATGTCGTGGTGGTATCACGACATATGCCATGGATAGGCTAAAGTTGGGGCCGATGGACGTGGAGGAATCCGGGGAGGGATGATGCAGTGAAGACCGCACTCGTATGAACAAAGAGAAATACAATGTATATAGGATTGAGTCTCTCATGTGGATATAACTACTCTTTCTCTACATCTAATCTCTTATAATCTTGCCATACTTGTGGCTACAATCATGCTCCTTGAGCTGTATCTCCTATGTCTCTATCTAGATCTCTCTGTGAGAATGGAGGAGGAAGAAGAAGAAGAGCTCCTATTGAGAAGAGAGGGGAAGAGCCCTTCGGGGCCCCTCCTATGAACGATCCCCCTGGTGCTCCTTATAAAGGGGAGCCCAGGGGACAAATCTTGTTCCCCACGATTGGTATCTAGGCAGCATATTCCCGACATCTTCTGGAGATGCTCAGCATATGCCTTGGCATCTTTGGAGATGCCAGGGCATATTCCCTAGCATATTATTAGATGCTAAGGGTATATTCCATATTCCATGTGCCAGTCTGAGCCCCATAGCGTCCCAAGATTGTTACGAGATTGGTTGGTCTTGTCCTGGCTCGATGGTGCGTCATTGTAGATGTCGGGGTGCATTCGGATGTGAATATGGGGGCTAGGGGTGATACAATTCGGCCCGTACGCCCCAGAGGGAGTGGTAATTCGGCCTGAGGAAAGGCTAATTCGGCCTTTTAGTGAAAAGGCCCAGCCGGGCTATTTCCTGCCTCAGCCGAACTGTCTGTTACTCGGCCTGGTGCAGCAGTGGCCTAGCCGGGGGAGGTGAATCTGCGTGGTGGGCTGGTCGAGCGGAGGAAGGACTCAACCCAGCCGGGTGAGCCTGTGACCTCGGTCCGGTGGAGTTGATCTGCGCAGTGAGATGTGGCCCGTGGTGGGCTGGGTCACCCTAGCGCCGGCCCATCCGGGGGAAGCTTGGTTCGGCCCGCGCCAGCGGGGCGTCGCGTTGACCCGATGTGGCAGCGCTGTTTGGCGAGGAGGGAATCCCAGGGTGGGCCGGATCACTCCGTTGCCGGCCCATCCTGGGTAATTAGCGACGCGATCCTAGCGTGGGAGGTCGACGCGGGAGTGGCTTGGAGCAGCGCTGGAGGGAACGTAGGGAGTACCCAGCGATGTCGGTTGTCCCAGCGACGAGGTGGTGACCTGGTGGAGACTGAGGCTGCGAGGTGGGCCAGACTAAAGGTAACTCAGCCCAGTGCCACCGAGCTGAACCTTATTCGGCCCGTAGGTGCTGCTCTGGCCTAGGAGGAATTACTAAACTAGGCTGAATTAGCTGTAATTCGGCCCAGGTCCCCTTTCTCTCTTATATTTCTTTCTTAACTTCTCATATCTTTTGATATATATTTTTATATGTCTTCATTCTTCTATAGAAATGTCGATTACTCTCTAGAGATCTCTTTATACCTCAACTCTGGGGTACCTGGGGTTATATCCCCGACAGTGTTCCAGATGTGACTGAAATCAGAAATGTCATACTCAAAGAAGCACATGATACACCATATTCTATACATCCAGGGAGTACTAAGATGTATATGGATTTGAAAGAACTATTCTGGTGGAATGACATGAAAAGAGATATTGCTAAATATGTATCTGAATGCCATACTTGTCAAAGGGTGAAGGCCGAACATCAAAGTCCAGCCGGACCATTACAACCCTTAGAAATTCCTGAATGGAAATGGGAGGAAATAGGTATGGATTTCATCACCGGATTACCTATGACACCAAAAAGGAAGGATATGATATGGGTAATTGTGGACAGACTCACTAAGAGTGCACATTTTATTCCGGTGAATCAAAAGGATAATGCCGAGAAGTTAGTTGAAATATATGTCAAAGAGATAGTAAGTAAGCATGGAGTACCAAAAAAGATCATAACTGATAGGGGATCAGTGTTTACTTCAGCATTTTGGAAGAAATTGCATGAAGTACTTGGTTCAAAGTTAGATTTCAGCACGGCATATATCATCCTGAGACAGGAGGTCAAACTTAAAGAACAAATCAAATACTAGAAGACATATTGAGAGCTTATGCACTAGATTTTGGAGGAACATGGGAAGATCACCTACCATTGGCAGAATTTTCTTATAACAATAGCTATCAGAGTAGTCTGAAGGCAGCTCCATATGAGATTATGTATGGAAGGAAGTGTAGATCACCAATATGTTGGTATGAACCTGGAAGCAGCAAAGAATTTGCACCAGATTATATCAAGGAGAGACAAGACATCATTGATAAAATCAGGGATAGACTGAAAATAGCCCAGAGCAGGCAGAAAAGTTATGCGGATCAAAGCCGAAGATCATGACATCCAGAAGTAGGAGATATGGTCTATTTGAAAGTAAGTCCAATGAAAGGAGTAAAAAGATTCGGAGTTAAAGGGAAATTGAGTCCAAGATATATCAGACCATTCAAGATACTGAGTCAAAACAGAACTATAGCTTATGCTTTAGAGTTACCATCAAGATTGGCTCAAGTACATAATGTTTTCCATGTGTCACAAATTCGCAAATGTTTGAAAGTTCCATATGATGCAATAACACATCAAGAGATAGAACTACAAGCAGATCTAACTTATATTGAAAAGCCCTGTAAGATTCTGGAAGAAAACTGGAAAAGATTGAGGAACTTAGCAATCAAATATTGCAAGGTACAGTGCGAACATCACCCTGAGAGAGAAGCCACATGGGAGAAGGAAGAGGATTTAAGAAAAGCATATCCAGAACTATTCAGGTACATCTCCACAAACTTCGAGACGAAGTTTAATTTAAGGGGGGAAGTCTATAACATCCCAGTATTTAGGACCTAACGAAGGGTAGATTTAGGAATATGTATTGTTGCATGCATTCATTTGTGAAAAATGTGGGTAATTTTTTTGCCAAATAAAACCTTGAGTGATCAATGTTTCTTTCTTACTTTGAGATTAGGTTTAGTCTTAAAGGAGGATTGCTATAAACTTTGATATGATCTAAAGGAATTATGTGTGTTTTGAAATGAGGTTGAATTTTAAAAACTTAAGTGTTTGAATAATAATTTAAGTGATTTAGATATAAATTTTGAACCTAAATTAATTAAGAAATAAGTATTATCACTTAAATCTTATCCAATAACAATATTGAATATGAAATTCATTTCATATGATTAGCACATAAACAAGTTACAAAGAATGTAACTACTGAAGTCATTCCAAACTTCACAATTTACAAAAGAATAAAGAATAAGAATATTCTTTATTAACAATAATATAATCTTTATTACAATAAAATAAAATAAAGATTACAAGGAGAATAAAAGAAAAATTACAAAAGAATAAGAAAATTACATTTGAAAATCTATTAACTATCCTATATCTAAATCTACACTAAATCTTCATCTTTATTTTTGTACCTGCAAAACAAAGACTAAATAGAAACAAAATAAAATTAGTGTTAGTATACTTCTCTCAGATATGTCAGTGAAGTGCACTTGACAAACTCATCATTGAGAAATGTTATAAAAGGGGCAAGTTTCACCAATATGAAAGATTTCATCTTTCATAGATTTAAAGCCAGAATGCAAATGACAGCCAAGAGGGATCAATTCACCAGCCAGGTGAAAGTAAGCTGGTAATAGTAAGTTCAAAATTTCTGAACCTATCCACATGTGCATAGCAGGCACACAAGCTGGACACACACCAGCATGCGGTGTGCTATCGACCTCACAAGCACAGCCAAATCACACAAAACCACAACACAGCCGTGGGGGAGCACTAGTGCATCTCTCCACTACACAGCACACCAACACAGCCAGGATAAACAGCAGCCAAACCAAGAACAACAGCCAAACCAAGAACAGCAGCCAAACCAAACCAAACCACCCAGATCAATCCAAGAATCAGCAGGATGGTGACATAAGGAGGGGGATGAATCTGGTGGACAGCAAGGTCAAGCTCAGAAGCTAGGAGGAGCAGGCAAGCTCAAGAGCAAGATCAGGATCCCAGCAAAAGAAGATCAAGATCAAGATCAAGATCATCATTAATCTACTACACCAACATCAGATTTTGGGGTGAGCTTCATAAAACCATCACATGATTTCATCATATTATCTAAACAAAAGCATGTGTTGCTTTATGAAATGATCTCTCAATAATCACCCAAGAGAGGTGAATCTATCCTAGAGATTTCAAGTATAAAGATAAGAAAGAAAGCTCAGCCAAAAGCACTAAACCCTGAGACCAGCATCCCTGAGTTTAGTGTTAATTTTTGCAACTTAGATCATTTTTCATTTGATCTTATCAGATCAGGGCACATATCTCAGAGAGAGTAGCACCTCTAATCCTACAAGTTTCAAACAAACTATTTGCTCAACGAACTAGGAATTAAATCCTAGAGCCTCAGACCAGCATCATAGGAAGGAGGTTTAAGAAAAGATCTTATTCTATCTTGCCAGTATCAATCACAAGTATAGACAAAGCTAAGCCCAGAAATAAAAACCCAATCACTTGTGTGCCAGATCATAGTGGTATCACAAGGACAAGATTTACAGGAGCTAAAAACAATCTTGCTCAGTTCCCACAGATAAAAGGGACAAACCAATACATATTATTTTCCTGAATCCAAGTGCCAGGAATCAATATCATATTCATCCATACATCCACAGAAGATCATTACATGTAATGATTTGACTCAGTGTGTATAATCTCATACAAGCCTACCATTATAATTATAGTAAGCAACTCCTGAGAGAAACCACTGTCAGTACAAGCAATCTGACAGTAGAGTAGATTCTCAGATCAACAACATAATCCAATTAGGGATTCCATAGAAACACTAGCATAGGATCATAGTGAATCATCACTAGAATGATCTGACCGGCAACTAGCATCATCAAAGCCATTACAAATCATTAACCACAACAAACAATCATTCTTCATGCTCAAATATGATCACCACTAAATCTAAAGCATCAAGGATATGATCAACATGGGGTTATGAACCCTAATCAGAGCAAGAACCCTAATCCAAAGATGAACCCAATCAACACATAGTCACTAGGCATGAGAAGAGACTAGATACACATAGAGAGATTCATGGTAGTTGCATGAACAAGAACCACATAAGCAACTTACCCGAGGTCCTCGCTGACGAATCGAAGAGGAAGCAGATTGGCCGACGAACCACGTCGACACAGGGAGCACCCTAGAGGGCGCTGCAACCTGCATCGGCCACGACGACGGCCACAACAGCACACAAACAAAGCACACCACCGCATGCGGGAGCGCGGCGGCGACATCACCTTTCCCCAACCCTAGGGTTTGGGAACGGGGTGAACCTGGCCACGGGGAAGCCCCGGAGTAAAATCCACTTGGATAGAACGATCGAGCATCGTCGACAACCCCAAATCGCACCACGCGGCGACCAGAACGGCCGACGGCAGCGGTAATCGACGGTGGCGGCATCGTCGACCACAAGGTCGGGTCAGAGGAGGAGAGGATAAGGTCGAGGGAGATAGGAAGGCAGAGAGAATGGGCTGGGTGGGCCAAAACCTCTCAGGGTGGTATTTTGACTTTGCCCTATTGGGCCACACTGGCCCAATAAGCCCAACAGGCTAGCCCAAGTTGTTTTAAAAACTGTTTTAATCAAGTGGAAAAGACCAAAATGCCCCTGACCTCAATAAAATTCTAGAAAATAAAAGTACAAAAATTATGAACAAAATATTTTTTGGATTCACAATAATCCACCCTGTCCAAATAAAATAAAATATAAAATTTTGGACATTTAAATTTTTATAAGAATTTTGTAATTTAAATATTCTTTATGGAATTTTACAAAATTATTGAAAGGTGATAAAAATAAATAAAAATCACTTTCATTATACATTAATATTATAGTATTGTTGAAAAATACTAAATAAATATTTAATAATAAATTTTATTGTATAATTAATAAGTCCTAAAAGAATTATTAAATCAATAAAAGTCAAATAAAAAAGAAATAAAATAAAATAATTCAATATATGCAATAAATATAAAATTATATTAATATTTATAAATGCTTTATTAAAAGGCACCTTATATAGGGAAAATGCATATAGAATTAAATAATGCATTACATTACTTGCATAATCATTTTGCTTCTTTAAATATTGTCCTTACCGGGCAATAATGATGTTTTTGTAGAACTAGAAGCTCAAGGTCCAGTGCAAGCATCAGACTTCACTACCTTGCCATCACAAGGCAAGTTCATCACTTGCTCATGTCCTTTGAAGAGTCTTTATCAAAGTATTTGCAAATTGTGTGTTATCATATATGCTATAAAAGAAAGAAAATAATATCTTCATAAATAAAGAAATCATAAATATCATCCTAAGTGGTGATATAATGTAGCAATAGAACTTAGGGTTCTATTTGCAACAATGATGATCAAATAGGGACTTAATAACCCCTGACATCAGTGATTCTAGCGCCGTATATTACGCGTTAGCCATGAGATTTGGAATGTGACAGAGAAGTCAGCTGTATCTTCTTCCTCTTGCATGAAGACGGATGTGCAGGTCGTGGCTGTTATCCTCGTAGCGTGCATATTAATTGGTAATTCGTAGAGGATATGCAGCATATGGGTGGGAACCCTCATCGTCCCACGATAGTTCTGGCATCTAACGGTTTGTACAAACCATTGCCGTAATTCATTATGTGGGCGTAGTGTACACCAAGAAGGCATGCGGGGTCGCGAAGGGGACAGTGATTGGCTTGGACCAACTACTGGGCCCCACATCATGGAATTATGGACGGGAAAGTATGCCTGGTTGTGCAATAAGGAGTTGATCTCTCATGGGTAAAGTAACGCACCTCTGTAGAGTGTAAGAACTGTAACTTGTTACTCCCTGTTCCGGGAAGGAGCTACGAACACGGCAGGAAAGGAACTCCATGAAAGTTCTGGTCAACCTGTGAAGGCTGATTGTCATAGTTTTTCGGAATAAAACCAATCTTTAAAGAAAGATTTACAAAAACTGCATAGTGCCAAGGATTTATAATCCGAGGTGGTAGTTAGAGCATCAAACTTCAGACCTTGCATATAATGAACTTGTTGGGTAACGATGTTACTCATTCTTTCCTTTGATCCCTTGCTTAGACTCTGAGGATCCCGAAGACGTGCCAATGTATGCAGCCGAATGCCAAGAAGATGTGTTCTACGAGGAACCTGATCTGTGCGGAGGAGTTGAAGGCGTGGATTACGAGATCCTCTACAGTGTCGATGAGAATGAGTCAAACTAAGTAACCTAGTTAATAGGAACTAACAGAGCCGAGCAGCATGAACTCTATAGAATAAGTTGTTGAGTCCCACTCCTAGTCAGAGTTGTTACTTTTAAATTTCCGTCAAACACTTCATATTTTGGTTTGTAAGTTGGATCTTTTGGAAGTCTTGAACTTCCGGTTTTGTAATAATAATAATTTGTGTACTTTTGTAAAATGGACCCGCAATGTTTCTGTTGTACCACTCTGTGGGATGTGATATTTACGGAACAATGTTCTGTGGATGTCATGTCCACGACTATAGTGTACTACACATGCAGTGGTATGCTGGGTCACCGCATTAAAGACAAGGGCTCTAATATTACAAAAAATACCCTAGCATAGAAGAGAAAGAAGCAAACATGTGCCTGGACGCCTTCACCACTGATCGCCGGCGATCTAAAGACATTGTGCGCATCGAGGTCCTATAGATCTACCGAGTTCCTGGACCATGTACCACGGCTGTCATATTGATAGCACCCAAAGGAGATAAGATGTATTACATACTTTGGGTATGCGTATGGCCAAAGTCTGCGGTGCGACTCGCCTCGAAGTTGATCGCGTACCGTGACATGTAGAACATCATGGAGGTTTTTTTCGAGGCATGCGAGGTCTCCCACATCAGCAGAGCAAGCAACAAGGAACCTGATAATCTTGGAAAAAATTGGATCCCTATGTTTGCCCATACCACCCAGAGTTTTTTGGAAGGAAATCAGCAAGCACTCAATTAAAGTCAAAAAGCCGCTGAAACCATAGAGTTTTCCAGTGGTGAACGATTTTATGATCAGATTTGGTCGCTCGCGCGCGGTGGCATTCCAATAGTAATTTTGAAGAACGATATGTCTAAAATAAAACAAACGGTTCGCTGCTGTGCGGGAAGCCGTGGGAAGCACCTCCGGACGTGCTTCCCCAGTTTGCCTATTTTGACAACCACTTAGGCCGAAGCCCACAGCGCAGTTGTGCTGTTTGGTTCGTTTTATGTCTTTTTTCTACTAGAAAGCCACCAAAATCCCAAACAAACACCCCCTAAGCCACAAGCTAACTCGGAGGTTGCGCTTGCCCCTGAACCGGAAGCATCTGCACTAGAGGACGAGGAAGAACCTGAAAATGTCATGATGATTAAGCTTACATGGATGCAACCATACTTGGCGTACCTGATAAATGGAGAACTCCTAGATGACACAATCGAGGCACGATGGATCACCCGCCGCTCCAAAGCCTTCATAGTAATAAAGGGATAACTCTACAAACGAAGCATCTTGGGTGTGCTCTAGCGGTGTGTGACACCCTAAGAAGGAAACATCATCCCCAAGGACATCCATGAAGGCATATGTGGCCACCACGCGAGCAGTCGAGCAATAGCAGCAAAAGCCTTCCGGGCAGGTTTCTAATGGCTCACCACGGTGCAGGACGCCAAAGACATCAGATGCACATGCGAAGCATGTCATCTATTCGCCACAAAGCCCCACACACCCGCGGTTTTATTGGCTCCCATACCTTTGGCTTAGACTTTTGCCCAATGGGGCCTCGACATGGTGGGCAAGCTCCACAGATCATATCAAGATGGACACATCTTTCTGCTCGTCACAGTCGACAAATTTACCAAGTGGATTGAGGCAATGCCCGTCACCAGCCAAGATGCTACGTCGACCATAAATTTTATCAAGTCGATAGTTTTGTGCTTTGGGGTGCGTCACAACATCATCACCGACAACGGATCCATCTTCACCTCAAGGGAGTTTCAGGACTACTACAAGGAGGTGGGCATACAACTGAACTACCCATTAGTTGCCCACCCACAAACCAACGACCAGGTAGAAAGACCAATGGACTTTGTGCAACGACATCAAGAAAAGGATCCTGGCACCACTCAAAAGAGCAAAATGCACTTGGGTAGATGAGCTACCCTCCGTCCTATCGAGCCTACACACAACTCCAAACACCGCTACATAGGAAACACAGTTCTTCCTAGTCAACGGAGCTGAAGCCGTGCTTCTAGTAGAAATAACTCATAAAGCTCTGCGAGTTGTCACATACGACGAAGCCACCTCTACATATGCACTCGAAGATGATCTCGACGCACTCGCCAGATCAACTACGTACCATCAAAACCTGCACAAATATCATAGTCATCGACCGTGTCCCAGGTCCTTCAACGTGGAGGGCCTGGTCCTTTGTCTCAAGCAAGATGGCCACCGCAAGCTAGAGTCACCATGGGAGGGACCCTACATCGTCACCAAGAAGACATGAGTCAAGTAATTCAATCCGTAGAACGTTGCGCAACTATGATGTTTCTACACTTAGGACATTTACTTTTAATAAGGCCTATGGCTAGTTTGCTTAGCCGAAACTCGCATTTACTTCTAGTAAGGCGTATGTCCAGGTGACTATGACAAAGCATGTACCTCTGTGTAACACCCCAGCATTTAGGAACCAATGAAGGGTAGAAATAGGATTTTGATCATGTGCATGCATTTATCTGTAAAATACGGGTAAATATTTTGCCAAACAAAAACCAAAAGTGATAAGAGTTTCTTTCACTATCAAGAGGTAGGAATAGTTCTTTATAGTGATGGTTATAAATTTTGACACGACCTTTATGAATTAATGTGTGTTGGGGGGAAAATAATTTGAATTCAAACTTGGAATTTGAATCATTTGGAAAATATTTAAAATTTAGAAGTTAGTATTTTAAAATGTTTCCCAAAATTATTTAGTAAGATTGTTTGTTTATATTAAAGATATAATAAACTATAATAAGACATAATTTCTCCAGTTCGATGGATGGTAGTGGCATAGACATAATTTACATAAGCACTTATTGGTTGCGCCAGACGGATTAAATCCATGTTTTTAGCATTACACTTATTAAAAGTTTTTCAGCTAAAAAACAAGTTCTAAGCTGCTAGAATCCCACGAAGAAGCAATTTATTTTAGTTGCTGGAAAACGCCATGGCAACATAAACAACAAAGAAAACAGATAATGCCCAGATAATGAGGAAATTGTTTCTACTTTTCGGCCTAATCTTTAGCTCGTCTATCTCACCAGCTTGCTTCCACAACTTAGCCTGCACGTATCCTCCCTGCTCCTACCTCCCCTCATCTAGCGAAGCTCCTGGATCTCTTGCTCCAGCGCACGAATCTCCTCCTTCTTGTCCCACACAGCATCACGAAGATCTCGAACAAGCTCCTTGTGAAAACCTGTAAGGGGATTTTCGATCCACACAAACTTGTCACATCCCAGTCCCCTCACTTCCCGTGAACAATCGAGGCAAACAAACACAAAATTACATAACGGTTCCTGGATCGGGGTTACCAACTGCGCATAGCATACGAGGCTACCGCTCTGATGCCGCAGTTGCTAAATTTTCCTGTAGTATTTTCGTCGGTCCAAGAAATCCATCTCGGCATCTTCTCACAACACAAACACAGCATCTCGGGGTAGCAATTGTAGGGCGTCTTCCGGTACCTGATGGGGGCACCCGCCTGGCGGCATTGAGCCAACCTCGATTCCGCCTGAGACGAACTGCATGAGCCGCAAGCCTTGGATGTCTGAGGGGACAGTTGTTTAAAGCAGTGGCGGCGGAGGAGCCTTGGATGTCAGAGCAGGGGAATGGTGAAGCGTGATTTATCCCACCCAGTAACTCGAGGAGAATCCTACCGTCCACTTTGAGCTGACAAGTGGGGCTCCTCCAAAGCTCGCGCCTTCGCTGTTCAAAGGCCCTTTCACACTCATTGACCGATTTTTTTGCCTCATGCCCGCCTACATATCGCTAGGAGGCCTTACCGAGTAGCCATCACATGCCTGGTCCCACAGTTTTCCACCCTACCCGTACACCCTATATCAGGAAAAATCTGCCTTCATGGCTCGCGGTGGCAGATCCATCCACTCCAGCGCTCGTGGTTGGGCTCGCCGTGGCGGATCCACCCCTAGATCCTACCGTCAACAGTATAAAATGGCCATGGTTTCTTGAGCCAAACGGCTGTGCTGAGTCTCCGAGCCTTGGAGCCTCCAGGCGCGAAGGGGCTCGATCGTTGCCACCCCCATCCCCTTCATCATTATTGATTCCGACAAGGATGAGGACTACGACGAAGCAATGTAGAACGCCATTGAAGCCTCCTTGGCGATGGGCAAGCCACGAGCGGGAGAGGATGTCACTGGAAGGGCATGGAGGGGTCACCAATCGAGGTGGACTCCGACGACAGTGGCGTGATCTGGGTCTAGACGTGACGATGCTCGGCGTGGCACTTCGTTGGTAACCCCAAGCGCATGATGTGAAGAGCACAACAACAAGTTTTCCCTCAGTTGAGACCGAGGTTATCAAACCAGAAGGAGGAAGGAAATGTCACATATGTGTTACAAACAACGTGGAGACCTGCACAACACAAACTCAAGACTTTGTCCCAACGAATCAGTGAGGTTGTCAAGCTCACCGGTTTGCTGTAACAAAGGATTAAACATATGGTGTGGAAGGTAATGGTGGTTTGCATCAAGTAAACAAGTAACAATGGAAGATGTATCAATGGTAAAGATTGGACCGGGCTCCATAGTTCACTAGAGGTGCTCTCCTTAGATAAACAACATGGCATGAAGGGTAAACAAATTACAACAGGGCAATTGACAGGAACTGAGCAAGGCATAACAATGCAATTACTAGTCAGAAAGATCCTATGAGATTCGATTGGGCAATACAACAAGATACATAGACCGCCATCCAACTGCATCTATGACTAGAATTCCACCTTCAGGTTATCATCCGAACCCCCTCCGGTATTAAGTTGCAAGCAATAGACAACTGCTTTAAGCAAAGTGTGTAAGGTAAACAGTCCACATGTTCCATGAACAAGAGACCGTTGTTTTCTCCCTAGTAGCAACAAAACATCTACAACCAAAGAGATTTCTGTCACTTCCCTTGGAAACTAGAGGCATGAACCCACTATCGAGCATAAATACCCCCTCTTGGAGTCACTAGCAACTACTTGGCCTAGATAGCTACTAACAATGGAGAGCATGCAAGATCAGAAACAACATAGACATGATAAAATCATAAAAACAAAACCATTAATCAAACCAACATAATAATCTCAATATCCATCGGATCCCCTCAAACACAACATGCATGATTACAAATAGATTAGATATTGATCATGGGCGGAGCTCAGAAGATCTATACATGAAAGCACAAGGAGGATATACAACCATCTAGCTACTACATGGACCCATAGTGCAAGGTTTAACTACTCACGCATCATACCGGAGAGAAGGCCTCCGTGATGAGCTCCCCTCCGATAGGGTGCCGGGAAGAACTTCAGATCCCCCCGATCTAGGGACGACGGTGGCGGCGGCTACAAAAGGTTTCGTGGAATATTGATCGGGTACTTAGGGTTTATGCATCGGGGGCTTCTTATAGGCGAAGGGGGAGGCCGAGGCGGTGGCCAGGGGCCCCACACCCTGCCTAGGAATGGGGCAGGGCCCACCCGCGCCTGGGGGGGGGGGTCTGGGCGCCCTGGCACACCTCTCCGTCTCCCCTCTGGACTTCTTATTCCCCACGGAAAGTTATTGCCTTTGACGTTTGTTCCGTCCAATTCCGAGAATATTTCCTCACTAGATTTTCTGGAACCAAAAACAGCAGAAAACAGACAACTTGCACGGTGGCAACGTGTTAATAGTTTAGTACCAGAAAACATGTAAAAAGCACCTCAAAGTGTAGACAAAACAAAGCAAAGTAGATACTAAACAAGCATGGAGCATCAAAAATTATAGATACGTTTCCGATGTATCAAGATGTTGTTTAGGTTGGTTGCAATTTCGGTTTTGTTTAACGCGAGTACAATTATTGTAATGCGTTTGGTGGGCTGCAATGGGAATTATGGATAGCTGTGTTCAACGCAATAACAGGTGCTCGTGCTTCCACAATAGAAATTGTGTATGTGCCCTTTGCATGCAGCAGAATCCACATAGATTTCGCTTAAACAAACTAGCAAAGTCAGATTACCACCATCAAAAAAATGAACAAATAAAGGCATAAGATAGACGAACACACGCCCAATTTGTTCCGAGCAGAAACTACTAGTTCAGACTTTAGACCACTTGGTCGACAAATACTATTACATTTTGTTCCGAGCATTCCCACACACAACTAAAAATCCATGGACATGCTTCATCTTGGGCTCCTACTAGTTCAGACTTCAGACCACTTGGTCGACAAATACTATTACAATTAATAGTAGGGAGATCAATCTGAACAAACCTAGTTTTCACACACATCCATTATCTTTCTAACCTTAGCACGATGCCCTTCATTCTGCCACTCTAGGGTTTGAATCATCAGCACCAACTTTTTGGCATCCTCCTTGCGCTTGGTCAGTTCTTTCTCTGCCTTGATCCTCAGGAACCTGTGCATATTAGTAGTTGTGACATCATGGACTTTCTTCTCGTGCAGTTCAATCCTTGATGCAGTCAGGACTTTCTCTGCTTTATCCTTCCCGGCCATCGCCACGTCCCTCTCCTTCCCGACTTTGCTAATCTTGGCTTCCAACCTAAAGATTTCATGGTGAAGGGTTGGTGCATCATCAAGGGCCATTAACTTCATCTCATCACTCTCAAGAAGTGAGCTGACTAAGACTTCTTTCATCTCAGCATTCTTCTCCCATAGTTTTTCTAGCGATTTCTGTATAGACAGTGGCCACTCCGAATCTACCCATTTGACAATGTCGCAACTTTTGGTTGGACACGCTTCACCCTACCCACACCCTAAAAACCTCCTGCCTGTGTTGCGTCCCTCAAATGCTACAAATTTAGCAGCCACAATCTCATGTTTTTTACAACGGGGAGGACTCTCTCCCTCCGCTAAATCGTGATAATTGGAGTCGTACAAAGTCGCGACGGCCTAGCACACCAGACATACATGAGTAATCAGAGTAGATCTAGCTCAAAATAAAGAAATCCAAATAAAATGTAAGGTATGAGGCGACTCATGTTGCTTTCACCGTCTCTGTGATCTTCACGTGTTTCCTGGCCATATTCCCACGAAGCAATGACAAGAAGGAGGTGGAGGAGCAGGGTGGCGGCAGGAGAGGTCGCTCATGGGGTGGCGCGCCGCCTGCTAGCGGCTAAGGGATGGAGTGAGGACAGTGGCTTCGAGGGGAAGGAAGAGAATTAAAGAACGCAACCCTACCAACAAAATCCAATGGCTGTTATAACACGAACACATGTAACATCTTCTGTGCGCGTCACACGGAAAGCGTGACACTGACAGGTGGAGCACACACGATTATTAAGGAATACTCCCTCCATCCGCAAATAAGTGTACTTCTAGCTTTTTCTTAAGTCAAAATTTATCAAATTTGACCAAATTTAGAGATAAATATAACAACATGTATTACACCAAGGAGTATTACAGAACTGCGACTAACATACATTCGTCGTACAAGTATGCTCTCCACATCGGACTAGTATTCATTATGGCTTATATTTAAGAACAACATAACTTCTACAACTCCCTGTCGGTCTTCTCGATGCAAATGCAGAAATTGATCTGCTTGGTCGGTCCAACATCAACAAGGTACTTGGATGACACACAAAGGACCGACCTCAGTTCCGTAAACTCCACCTCGCCTGGTGTCGGGCAGCTCGGCGACACGGCCCTCACATGCACTGCATCAGACGATGGCGGCTGGGCGTGCGACCACATACTCACAGTGTACATCGGCCAAGCGCACGAGACCGACCTGACGCATAACGCAGACACGAAGGTGGGCCCAAGGATGGTTCCTGGAACACCAACAGTGATGGTGGGACCAGGGATGGTTCCTGGAACGCGAGCGGTGATGTTCAAGACAAAAACATAGCCGACCCCCGCCCCTGCAAAATGATCCGGCAGCGTGCCGACTCAGGGAACGACACCTGCTCTTGGATAAGAATGGAGTAGCCATAGGAGAGCCTAATCACTTCGATCAGGTGATCCCTTGAAGGTGGGCCACGAGCTTTACCGGCGGGCCGGTGTAGTTGCAGCCAGGCTCCATGCAGTCGCACGCGCCGTGCCGGCACGCGAGCTCATGCCCTGGGATCACGTAGTAGGGGTAACAGCGAGAGCATACATGGTGGGAGCACTCGATCCCGTACGTCACCAGGATGTTGCGCGTGAGGATCTCCTCTAGATTCAAGGGCTGGCGATCTGAGTACTCCTTGCTACGCGGCTCCCACATCAGTTTGTCGAGAAATTAGAGAATAGATGTGCAGTTAGTTAAGCCAATAGGAGGAATTTGTAAGATAAATTCAAACGGTAGTCAAATGATTTCCTACCTTAAGGTTCAAGTCAATTGATGTCATCGGGGAACGGCGCGCGAAAGCCGATGGCGTCGTATGGCACAGCGAGTTGTGGTGGAGAAGGGGTTATGGATGTGAAAGAGACGTGCTCAGTCATGAGCTCCTATTGCTATTGGGTAGAGGGAGTGCATATAGTAATATATTTGAATATTATAAGCGCGGCGAATCATGTCGTAGAATAACCTACCCGCAGATCGGCCTTACAAAGAAACATCCTAGCGTCCACGTGGCCCGATCGAACGGTCTCTAACCATCGGCACGCAGAACCAGCACCCGGGAAGGGGGAAGTGGTCCGGGTGTTCTAGAAGAGACGATCTAACGGTCTCCTTTGGCCACTAGGGTTACGATCCGACGACTACTATTGGTCGTTAGGGTTACGATACGGGAAACTCTGGATTTCTTCATGAAACCCGGGAATTTCTAGTTGGAGAAGTTGCTTAGAATGCCGAGAGGGAGCAAGGTGCTGGGTTTGGGCTCAATCCGCGCAGTGGATCCATGTTCTGGGCAGTGAGGGGGAGGTCTAGGGTTGAAAGCCATGTTAACTCCTACTCGATAGCCATCCGGGGGGGTGCGTCGTGTGCCAAAAGTCCCGGTTTGTCTTGTTTATGATTTTATGTTGGTAGTAGGTGACACACAAGGGCTACTCGAGCTGGTTTCATATTTTTTCGATTTTTGATGAATTTCCAATTGCCAGGGTTTGGGGGATGGAAAAAATCGGCAAACTCGACGGCGCGCGCAGGCACGCAAGGTCCATTGCAACCTTGAACCTAGGCACGTGCCCAGACTAGGTACCCCATGGGGCATCCCAAATTTTTTTCCTAAAAATCAAGGGCCATTTATAGGGTACCTGCAGTTAGAAACCGCAATTAACAAGGCGTAACTCGGAAAAAATACAGTATATGCTTGCACCACAAGATGAGTACCAACCTCCCGGGGATGACGGTCTGTCATGACGTAGCATGCGTGTAAATTTCCTCGGGGCCTAGGGAGCGCTCAATTCTCGCACCTCCTTTGCAGAATCGCCATATTTTTGGAGTCGATAAATGGAAACTCTGGATTTCTTCATGGAACCCTGGAACCTCTAGTTGGAGAAGTTGCTTAGAATGCCAAGAGGGAGCAAGGTGTCGGGTTTGGGCTCAAGCCGTGCAGTGGATCAACGTTCTGGACAGTGAGGGGGAGGTCTAGTGTTGAAAGCCATGTTAACTCCTACTCAATAGCCATCCAGGGGGCTGCACCGTGTGCCAAAAGTCCCGGTTTGTCTTGTTTATGATTTTATGTTGGTAGTGGATGACACACAAGGGCTACTCGAGATGGTTTCATATTTTTTTTTATTTTTGATGAATTTCCCATTGCCGGGGTTCGGGGGGTGGGAAAAATCGGCAACCCGCCGGTGCGCGGAGGCACGCAGGTCCATTGCAACCTTGAACCTAGGCACGTGCCCAGCCTAGGTACCCTATGGGGCACCCCAAAACATTTTCCCCAAAAATCGAGGGCCATTTCTAGGGTACCTGCAGTTAAAAACCGGAATTACCGGGGCGTAACTTGGAAAAAATACAGTATATTCTTGCACCACGAGATGAGCACCAACCTCCCGGTGATGGCGGTCCTCCCGGATGTAGCATGCGTGTAAATTTACTCGGGGCCTAGGGAGCGCTCAATTCTCGCACCTCCTTTGCAGAACCGCTGGTTTTTCGGAGTTGGTAAATGGAAACTCTGGATTTCTTCATGGAAGCCTAGAATATCTAGTTGGAGAAGTTGCTTAGAATACCGAGAGGGAGCTGGGTGCCGGGTTTGGGCTCTATCCGCGTAGTGGATCCATGTTTTGGGTAGTGAGGGGGAGGTCTAGGGTTGAAAGCCATGTTAACTCCTACTCGATAGCCATCCGAGGGTGCGCTGTGTGCCAAAATTCCCGGTTTATCTTGTTTATGATTTTATGCTGGTAGTGGGTGACACACAAGGGATACTCAATCAGGTTTCATATTGTTTTTGATTTTTGATGAATTTCCTATTGCTGGGGTTCGGGGGTGGGGAAATTCGGCAAACCAGCCAGCGTGCGCAGGCACGCAAGGTCCATTGCAACCTTGAACCTAGGCACGTGCCCGGACTAGTTACCCCAATTTTTTTTCCTGAAAATCGAGGGCCATTTCTAGGGTACCTGCAGTTAAAATCCAAAATTCCCAAGGAATAACTCGGGAAAAATACAGTATATGCTTGCACCACGAGATGAGTACCAACCTCCCGAGGTTGGAGGTCCTCTACTATGTAGCATGCATGTAAATTGCCTCGGGGCCTAGGGCTCGCTCAATTCTCGCACCTCATTTGCATAATCGCCGGTTTTTCGGAGTCGGTAAATGGAAACTCTATATTTCTTCATGGAACCCTGGATTCTCTAGTTCGAGAAGTTGCTAAGAATGTCGAGAGGGAGCTAGGTGCCGGGTTTGGGCTCAATACGTGCAGTGGATCCATGTTCTGGGCAGTGAGTGGGAGGTCTAGGGTTGAAAGCCATGTTAACTCCTACTCGATTGCCATCCGGGGGGTGCGCCGTGTGCCAAAAGTCCCGGTTTGTCTTTTTTATGATTTTTTGTTGGTAGTGGGTGACACACAAGGGATACTCGAGCTGGTTTGATATTTTTTGATTTTTGATGAATTTTCTATTGCCGGGATTCGGGGGTGGGCAAAATCGGCAAACCCGCTGGTACGCGAGGTCCATTGCAACCTTGAACCTAGGCACATGCCCAGCCTAGGTACCCCATGGGGCACCCCAATTTTTTTTCCTGAAAATCGAGGGCCATTTCTAGGGTACCTGCAGTTATAAACCAAAATTACCAGGGAATAACTCGGGAAAAATACAGTATATGATTGCACCACAAGATGAGTACCAACCTCCCGAGGTTGGCGGTCCGCCACTATTTAGCATGCGTGTAAATTGCCTCGGGGCCTAGGGCTCGCTCAATTCTCACATCTCCTATGTAGAATCGCCGGTTTGTCGGAGTTGGTAAATGGAAACTCTAGATTTCTTCATGGAACCCTGGAATATCTAGTTGGAGAAGTTGCTTAGAATGACGAGAGGGAGCTAGGTGCCGGGTTTGGGCTCAATTCACGCAGTGGATCCACGTTCTGGGTAGTGAGGGGGAGGTCTAGGGTTGAAAGCCATGTTAACTCCTACTCGATAGACATCCGGGGGGGGGGGGGGGCACCGTGTGCCAAAAGTCCCGGTTTGTCTTGTTTATGATTTTATGTTGTTAGTGGGTGACACACAACGGCTACTCGAGCTGGTTTCATATTTTTTTGATTCCTGATGAATTTCTCAATGCCGGGGTTCGAGGGTGGGAAAAATTGGCAAACCCGCCGGCGCGCGAGGTACATTGCAACCTTGAACACCCCAAAACATTTTCCCTGAAAATCAAGGGCCATTTCTAGGGTACCTGCAGTTAGAAACCGCAATTACCGAGGCGTAACTTGGGAAAAATACAGTATATGCTTGCACGACGAGATGAGTACCAACCTCCCGGGGATGGCGGTCCGCCATGACGTAGCATGCGTGTAAATTGCCTTGGGGCCTAGGGCGCGCTCAATTCTCGCACCTCCTTTGCAGAATCTCCGTTTTTTCGGAGTCGGTAAATGGAAACTCTGGATTTCTTCATGGAACCCTGGATTCTCTAGTTGGAGAAGTTGTTAGAATTCCGAGAGGGAGCTACGTGTTGGGTTTTGGCTCAATCCGCGCAGTGGATCCATGTTCTGGGCAGTGAGCGGGAGGTCTAGGGTTGAAAGCCATGTTAACTCCTACTCGATAGCCATCCGGGGGGTGCGCCGTGTGCCAAAAGTCCCGGTTTGTCTTGTTTATGATTTTATGTTGGTAGTGGGTGACACACAAGGGCTACTCGAGCTGGTTTCATATTGTTTTTGATTTTTTATGAATTTCCCATTGCCGGGGTTCGGGGGAGGGGGGGAGGGGGTGGGTGGATGGGTGGGCAAAATCGGCAAACCCGTTGACGCGCGCAGGCATGCGAGGTCCATTGCAACCTTGAACCTAGGCATGTGCCTAGCCTAGGTACCCCATGGGGCACCCCAATACATTTTTTCCCGAAAATCGAGGACCATTTCTAGGGTACCTGAAGATAGAAACCACAATTACATGGGCGTAACTCGGAAAAATACAGTATATGCTTGCACCCCGAGATGAGTACCAACCTCTCGGGGATGGAGGTCCGCCACGATGTAGCATGCGTGTAAATTTCCTCGGGCCCTAGGGCACTCTCAATACTCGCAGCTTCTTTGCAGAATCGCCGGTTTTTCAGAGTCGGTAAATGGAATCTCTGGATTCCTTCATGGAACCCTGGAATCTTTAGTTGGAGAAGTTCCTTAGAATGCCGAGAGGGAGCTAGGTTCTGGGTTTGGGCTCAATCCGCACAGTGGATCCATGTTCTGGGCAGTGAGGTGGACGTCTAGGGTTGAAAGCCATGTTAACTCCTATTTGATAGCCATCCGGGGGTATGGGGGGATGCGCCTTGTGCGAAAAGTCCCGGTTTGTCTTGTTTATGATTTTATGTTGGTAGTGGTTGACACACAAGGGCTAATCGAGCAGGTTTCATATTATTTTGATTTTTGATGAATTTCCCATTGCCAGGGTTCGTGGGGTGGGAAAAATCGGCAAACCCACCGGCGCACGGGGTCCATTGCAACCTTGAACCTAGGCACGTGCCTAGCCTAGTTACCCTATGGGGAACCCCAAAACATTTTTTCCCGAAAATCAAGGGCCATTTCTAGGGTACCTGCAGTTAGAAACCGCAATTATCGGGGCGTAACTCGGGAAAACTACAGTATATGCTTGCACCACGAGATGTGTACCAAACTCCCGGGGATTGTGGTCTGCCATGAAGTAGAATGCGTGTAAATTTCCTCGGGGCCTAAGGCGCGCTCAATTCACGCACCTCTGTTGCAGAATCGCCAGTTTTTTGGAGTCGGTAAATGGAAACTCTAGATTTCTTCATGGAACCCTGGATTCTCTCGTTCGAGAAGTTTCTTAAAATGCCGAGAGGGAGCTAGGTGCCGGGTTTGGGCTCAATACACGCAGTGGATCCACGTTCTAGACAGTGAGGGGGGAGGTCTAGAGTTGAAAGCCATGTTAACTCCTACTCGATAGCCATTCGGGGGGTGTGCCGTGTGCCAAAAGTCCCGTTTTGTCTTGTTTATGATTTTATGTTGGTAGTGGGTGACACACAAGGGCTACTCGAGCTGGTTTCATATTTTTTTTGATTTTTATGAATTTCCCATTGTCGGGGTTCGGAGGGTGGGAAAAATCGGCAAACCCGCCAGCGCGCGCAGGCACGCGAGGTCCATTGTAACCTTGAACCTAGGCACGTGCCCAGCCTAGGTACCCCATGGGGCACCCCAAATCATTTTTTTCCTGAAAATCAAGGGCCATTTCTAGGTTACCTGCAGTTAGAAACCACATGTACCGGGGTGTAACTCGGTAAAAATACCGTATATGCTTGCACGACGAGATGAGTACCAACCTCCCGGGGATGGCGGTCCGCCATGACGTAGCATGCGTGTAAATTGCCTCGGGGCCTAGGGCGCGCTCAATTCTCGCACCTCCTTTGCAGAATTGCCGTTTTTTCGGAGTCGGTAAATGGAAACTCTGGATTTCTTCATGGAACCCTGGATTCTCTAGTTGGAGAAGTTGTTAGAATTCCGAGAGGGAGCTACGTGTTGGGTTTTGGCTCAATCCGCGCAGTGGATCCATGTTCTGGCAAAGGAGGGAGGTCTAGGGTTGAAAGCCATGTTAACTCCTACTCGATAGCCATCCGGGGGGTGCGCCGTGTGCCAAAAGTCCCGGTTTGTCTTGTTTATGATTTTATGTTGGTAGTGGGTGACACACAAGGGCTACTCGAGCTGGTTTCATATTGTTTTTGATTTTTTATGAATTTCCCATTGCCGGGGTTCGGGATGGGTGGATGGGTGGGCAAAATCGGCAAACCCGTTGTGTGCAGCATGCGAGGTCCATTGCAACCTTGAACCTAGGCATGTGCCTAGCCTAGGTACCCCATGGGGCACCCCAATACATTTTTTCCCGAAAATCGAGGACCATTTCTAGGGTACCTGAAGATAGAAACCACAATTACATGGGCGTAACTCGGAAAAAATACAGTATATGCTTGCACCCCGAGATGAGTACCAACCTCTCGGGGATGGAGGTCCGCCACGATGTAGCATGCGTGTAAATTTCCTCGGGCCCTAGGGCACTCTCAATACTCGCAGCTTCTTTGCAGAATCGCCGGTTTTTCAGAGTCGGTAAATGGAATCTGGATTCTTCATGGAACCTCGGAATCTTTAGTTGGAGAAGTTCCTTAGAATGCCGAGAGGGAGCTAGGTTCTGGGTTTGGGCTCAATCCGCACAGTGGATCCATGTTCTGGGCAGTGAGGTGGACGTCTAGGGTTGAAAGCCATGTTAACTCCTATTTGATAGCCATCCGGGGGTATGGGGGGATGCGCCTTGTGCGAAAAGTCCCGGTTTGTCTTGTTTATGATTTTATGTTGGTAGTGGTTGACACACAAGGGCTAATCGAGCAGGTTTCATATTATTTTGATTTTTGATGAATTTCCCATTGCGGGGTTCGAGGGTGGGAAAATCGGCAAACCCACCCAGTGCGGGGTCCATTACAACCTTGAACCTAGGCACGTGCCTAGCCTAGTTACCCTATGGGGAACCCAAAACATTTTTTTCCGAAAATCAAGGGCCATTTCTAGGGTACCTGATTTAGAAACCGCAATTATCGGGCGTAACTCGGTAAAAATACCGTATATGCTTGCACGACGAGATGAGTACCAACCTCCCGGGAATGGCGGTCCGCCACGACGTAGCATGCGTGTAAATTGCCTCGGGGCCTAGGGCGCGCTCAATTCTCGCACCTCCTTTGGAGAATCGCCGGATTTTTGGAGCCGGTAAATGGAAACTCTGGATTCTTCATGGAACCCTGGAACCTCTAGTTGGATAAGTTGCTTAGAATGCCGAGAGGGAGATAGGTGCCGGGTTTGGGCTCAATCCGCGCAGTGGATCCACGTTCTAGGCAGTGAAGGGGAGGTCTAGGGTGGAAAGCCATGTTAAATCCTATTCGATAGCCATCCGGGGGTGGGGGGGGGGTGCGCTGTGTGCCAAAAGTCCTGGTTTGTATTGTTTATGATTTTATGTTGGTAGTGGGTGACACACAAGGTCTAATCAAGCTGGTTTCATATTTTTATGATATTTGATGAATTTCCCATTGTCGGGGTTCAGAGGGTGGGCAAAATCTGTAAACCCACCAGCGCGTGTAGGCACGTGAGGTTCATTACAACCTTGAACCTAGGGACGTGCCCAGCATAGGTACCCCATGGGACACTCCAAAACATATTTTTTCCTGAAAATCGAGGGCCATTTCTAGGGTACCTGCATTTAGAAACCGCAATTACCGGGCGTAACTCGGGAAAAATACAGTATATGCTTGCACCACGAGATGAGTACCAACCTCCCGGGGATGGCGGTCCGCCACGACGTAGCATGCATGTAAATTGCCTCGGGGACTAGGGCGCGCTCAATTCTCGCACTTCCTTTGCAGAATCTCCGGTTTTTCGGAGTTGGTAAATGGAAACTCTGGATTTCTTCATGGAACCATGGAATCTCTAGTTGGAGAAGTTTCTTAGAATGCCAAGAGGGGGCTAGGTGCCGGGTTTTGGCTCAGTCCATGTAGTAATTCCATGTTCTAGGCAGTGAGGAGGAGGTCTAGGGTTGAAAGCCGTGTTAACTCCTAATCGATAGCCATCCGGGGGGGGGGGGGGGCCGTGTGCCAAATGTCCCGGTTTGTCTTGTTTATGATTTTATGTTTGTAGTGAGTGACACACAAGGGCTACTCGAGCTGGTTTCATATTTTTCTGATTTTTGATGAATTTCCCATTGCCGGGGTTCGGAGGGTGGGGAAAATCGGTAAACCCACCGGCGTGCGTAGGCACGCTAGGTCCATTGCAACCTTGAACCTAGGCACGTGCCCAACCTAGGTACCCCATGGGGCACGACAAAACTTTTTTTCCCCGAAAATCGAGGGCCATTTCTAGGGTACCTGCATTTAGAAACCGCAATTACCGGGCATAACTCGGGAAAAATACATTACATGCTTGCACCACGAGATGACTACCAACATCCCGTGGATGGCGGTCCGCCACGACGTAGCATGCGTGTAAATTTACTCTGGGCCTAGGGCGCGCTCAATTCTCGCACCTCCTTTGCAGAATCGCTGTTTTTTAACAATCGGTAAATGCAAACTCTGGATTTCTTCATGGAACCCTGGAATCTCTAGTTGGAGAAGTTTCTTAGAATGCCGATAGGGAGATAGGTGCCGGGTTTAGGCTCAATACGCATAATGGATCTATGTTCTGGGAAGTGAGGGGGAGGTCTAGGGTTGAAAGCCATGTTAACTCTTAATCGATAGCCACCGGGGGGTGCGCCATGTGCCAAAATTCCTGGTTTGTCTTGTTTATGATTTTATGTTTGTAGTGGATGACACACAAGGGCTACTCGAGCTGTTTTCATATTTTTTTTGATTTTTGATGAATTTCCCATTGCTCGGGTTCGGGGGATGGGAAAAATCGGCAAACTCGCCGGCGCGCGCAAGCACGTGAGGTCCATTGTAACCTTGAACATAGGTACGTGCCCAGCCTAGGTACCCATGGGGCACCCCCAAACATTTTTTTCCCGAAAATCAAGGGCCATTTTTAGGGTACTGCAGTTAGAAACCGCAATTACCGGGGCTTAACTCGGAAAAAATACAGTATATGATTGCACCACGAGATGAGTACCAACCTCCTGGGGATGGCGGTATGCCACAATGTAATATGCGTGTAAATTTCCTTGGGTCCTAGAGAACGCTCAATTCTCGCACCTCCTTTTCAGAATCGCCGGTTTTTCAGAGTCGGTAAATGGGAACTCTGGATTTCTTCATGGAACCTGGAATCTCTAGTTGGAGAAGTTGCTTAGAATGCCGAGAGGGAGCTAGGTGCCAGGTTTGGGCTCAATCCACATAGTGGATCCCCGTTCTGGGAAGTGAGGGGGAGGTCTAGGGTTGAAAGCCATGTTAACTCCTACTCGATAGCCATCTGGGGGATGCGCTGTGTGCCAAAAGTTCCGGTTTGTCTTGTTTATGATTTTATGTTGGTAGTGGGTGACACACAAGGGCTACTCGAGCTAGTTTCAGTTTTTTGATTTTTGATAAATTTCCCATTGCCGGGGTTCGGGGGATGGGCAAAATCGGCAAACCCGCCGGTGCGCGCAGGCACGCATGGTCCATTCGAACCTTGAACCTAGGCACGTGCCTAGCCTAGGTACCCCATGGGGCACCCCAAATCATTTTTCCCGAAAATCGAGGGCCATTTCTAGGGTACCTGTAGTTAGAAACCGCAATTACTGGGGCATAACTCGGGAAAAATACAGTATATGCTTGCACCATGAGATGAGTACCAAACTCCCGGGGATTGCGGTCTAACATGAAGTAGCATGCCTGTAAGTTTCCTCGGGGCCTAGGGCGTGCTCAATTCTCGCACCTCTGTTGTAGAATCGCCGGTTTCAGAGTCGATAAATGGAAACTCTGGATTTCTTCATGGAACCCTAGATTCTCTAGTTCAAGAAGTTTCTTAGAATGCCGAGAGGGAGCTTGGTGCCGGGTTTGGGCTCAATCCGCACAGTGGATCCACATTCTGGGCAGTGAGGGGGAGGTCTAGTGTGTGTGTGTGTGTGTGTGTGTGTTGTGTCTAGGGTTGATATGAAAATGGTAGTACTCGGTTTCCCCCTCTCATGATAACTCGTCCTCAATTTGGTTGGTACGCCCTGATTGTCCGAGACGGTTGTCAAACGGATCGTGCCCACCCAACGTTGATCCTCTGTGATCTAACAGGAAAGATAGCCCCCCTTCTCTCTCTTTCTCTCTCTCTAGAGACGGACCTCTCTATCCAAGCGAAATAACGAGTTTGCCACTGATACTTTACTTCCGTAATCTAGAAGGAAAGTGTACAAAGGCATATAATTTTCGTATATTCGTGTCTATGTATTTCGTTTTATTCTCTAAAAATTATAAACTATTTAGATTTATATACATGAGGGTAGATAAAAATATATTTTTTTGTGTGTTTTCTAGTGTAGCGATGGGGAAATACGGCGTCACGCTCGTCTAACCAGTTGCAATACGTCCACCATTGCACAAGTATGGTGCACTGTAATGTCGTGTCAGCAGGGGTCGAATGATGCATCCTCTGCATGTATCGTACCCTTCACATTAGAGCGTGACAATGTACGAATCTAGCTAGCCATGCTTTAACCGTAGTGTTTTTAGGCGTCCCTCCTTTCGACCCTTCTACGAGAAGAATCGATCGAGGCATATATTAAATAATCCTTCGAGTGGTCATGTCACGTCTATGAAAAGCCTACTAATTCTCCAGCTGCAAATGGGAATGAGCCTCACAGTATCGCCCCTGCAATCTCACTTCTAGCTAGGGCCCATGGCACGAATCGTCTATGCGTCAGCTAGAAGCCCTATCGGGGCACCCAACTGAGCCTCGAGGCGGAGGGACCCAAGAGGAGACTTAACAATGCCCATCTTAAAAACCTACTACTCTGCATCGTTTCCCTTCCACGCATTGACCCATTCTCCCTGATCTAGCAAAACCCACAAACCACACCGTACAGCTTGAGGTCGAACAACCACCTTCTCCCTTCCGACGCCATGAAGCGAGTGCTTGTAGGTGAGTCTTCGGGTGTTGCCGCCGGGCTGCCTGCGCCTGCCACGGGCGATGCGGCTCCTCCCGCCGTAGATCTGGAGGAGATGCATGCTGCCCAAGGCGAGGAGGACGTCCAGTTCGACCCTTATGAGGACTATGTGCTCGCGGATGTAGAAGACTTCGGATCCCCCGATGAGGGCCAGGAGTTTGACGAGCACGTTCCGCTCGTGTACCCGGAGGTACTTTTATTTTTCATCTTTCTAGTTTACTATTCATATTTTCTAGTCGGGATGTAGATGTACTAGTACTGAATCTGTTCAAGCAGTCCTTATTCTACCGATCTTGATCAGATGCACCATACAACCCGTTGCATGCAGAGATTTAGTCTGCTCTGAATTACTCCACATTCTAGATTTAGGAGCAAGCTGTAGAGACATCCGTAATAAACCTGTAAAATTATGATGTGGTTTTCAAAGTAACTTGAAATGGTTGTTCAAATATCTATGTATGACTGGTAAATGCACTACTAGTTTGTGCAATTTTTTAGAACAAGTAGACTAAGTAAATTTATTTTTCTCATTATTTTTGCATTTTTTGCACACTACAGGTTGATTCAAGTGAGGTGGACTCTGACAAGGAGTACATGGACGACAAGAGACTCCGCGTCTTGAAGAGT
Source organism: Avena longiglumis (assembly GCA_030063025.1). Lineage (NCBI taxonomy): Eukaryota > Viridiplantae > Streptophyta > Magnoliopsida > Poales > Poaceae > Avena > Avena longiglumis. Next base: position 154,785,236 of record CP125978.1, read on the forward strand.
ATCAAGAGCGGGAAGGTCCCTTTACGCACTCTAAGTGGGGAGATCAGGTGCCCCTTTTGTAGAAAAAGAGTCAACCCGAATATTGGCAGCATGATTCCGCATGCGGTTGGCATCGGTAAAAGCCCCAAGGGTTCACACAAGCCAGCGACCAAGTCTAAGCATGCTGCGAATGGAAAATTCCTGAGGGATTACGTCAGGACCGGCCTTGTATCCCCATCCTTCGGGATTAGGATCCGCCGCTCCAAGCCGGCCAAGAAGTGACCTTGCTGCCTGCTACGACACCTAATAATTTTAAGTTGTTTCTATCGTTTCTAGAACATAGGACTATATGTGGTGTGTTGGACCGGACGCAATGTCTTTGTGTGTGTGTGTTGCATCCTTGTTTGCTCATGCTTGCATAACGCTAACAAATAAATTCCACAGAGCATATTGATGATGACAAATTAATTTACCTCTATGTTCTGTCAAGTCATAGTTACATCGCGTTAACACTGTGCACCAACTGCATAGCGGCAACAGGACAGGTGGACTCCGTGGCGCGTTCTCATGGTATCTGTGTCGCCGCATCTCGATCCCCACATCATCGCCAAGTCGCACGCACACCCTTCCTGCCCGACACGACCAGACAATCGTAGCCCTGCGATGTCGAAACCGATGGTGCTCGACCGGTCAAACTTGCTTCATCGTAGGTAAATACCGTAGTGATGGTAAATGCGATCTCACCAGCCCTCCTCCCCCTCCCCATTTAACGAAGGGCCTCCCGGCCCTGCAGCCCTGTGCTGTGCATATTCTGTCTGTGCCCTTTGCATGCAGCGGCATCCAAAACTGCCATGCAGTGCCTGAGTTTACTTTCTCTCGCTTGATTTTTCTAAAAGTTTGGCCAAACTTTCCGTGGCTTGAACTTTAAAAAAATATAGGCATTAAGCCTTGGGATGGAGGGAGTATTACTCAATATAGCTACCTGAGGTTGTGGTGGGATCCACAAGATCAGATGTTTTTGTCCACAACCAGGCACAATCTAAGGACACATTCATAATATAAGATGCTAGCAAAACTCGGCGCATCGTGCTTGGCTATAATGGCACAGACATAATTGCTGTTATAATGAAAGTTACAGTCATAAACACACCCAGATTATAGTTCAAAAAGGTAATACACAACAGTTCGGAAGTGCTCACACATAGCTATCACACATTGCACTTGTGAAAGAACATGTTTTCGTAAGCATAACAAGCCCCATTCAAACACAACAATCGTGCACTAAAACTAGACATCCCAACCCGTTGGAATGATTGGTGGAGAAAGGCGACTGATCCCAGGATGTCTTCGGGCGCTTGCCCCAGCTATTAGATTCCTCTCCATCCTGGTATCTGCGGTAAACCACTTTCCTTGGTGGTGGTTCAAGGGTGCGTTGCCTGGAACGGAACACTTTGATCCGGCGGTACAGATCGTGGCTGACATACCCGTCAATAGCAGCGTACTTTAGGTTAGGTTCAGAAAGCGGCTTATCCTCCCATTAATCGTGCCCTAAATGCCTCCACCAAAATCTCAGGAATTTGTTCTTCATGTCAGCGTACCACGGGTCGATGAGATCGATGGCAAGATCAGCCATCCCAGTCCTGCTGCCACTCGTCCCTGGGATCCAGTAAATATCCTGGATGTCCACTTTATACTCCTTTGTGATAAAAATTCTGACAGTCGGGCTATTAAGCATGCCAGTGTCAGACCTGGTGTCAACACTAGTAAATGTTATCTGGTGGTTCACGAGAAAGTCACCAAAAGCGACCTAACTCTTTTGCCCCACCTGCATGAAAATGAATTCAGACAAATAATTCAACAAGAACTTTTGTAAACAAATGGCTCAGGAACAAAATGATAGCAACATGTACCTCTTCCCATCACCCCCTTCTCGGAAAAGGCTGGTAAACGAGGACGTGCTCCTTCATGGAGAGTTGCAGCACGGCGATCCTGCGGTGATCTCGGCTGTACTCGAGGTCGAGACCGACGAACCTGAACTCGCTTTCTTCCGACGACAGCCAATTCTTGTACTGGGAATAGTGCGCTTCACCATCTCAGGGTCGGTGGTGTAGACGACACTGAGCTTCTTCCCACCGTGGAGTTCTATGTCGAAGTACGCAGTCCCTATCATGCCGTCATTTCGGACATCCCGCCGATCCATGACTACATGCAAGAGGGAAAGGACACGGAGGAACAGGGTGATGCCGTGGCGGTGGAAATGGATGGGGCCATGGAGTAGGAATACGATGAGGCCGTGGAGGAGGAAAGGATACATATAAGAGCGAAACTACTTATTGCAAGATTGCAACCGCCCTTCCTAGTATGTGGAACGGTGCACGACCGTTCGTAGTGGGGTGGAATTGGAGGAAAATGACAGTTCTACATGGGGACGCTAGTGCTGTCTGAAATTGGTTCCGCGCCACTTGCATGCAGTGGAACCAAGGTCTACCATGCACGATCTAAGTCAAACGCAGTCGTGTTCTGACCTTCACTCTATGACATGTGGGACCCTACATTTGGAAGTTGCATTCTAGCATAGTTTTAAAAACCGGACCAGTCAGTGAACCGGTGAGGCGATTGGTTCACTAGTTTGCTGGATCAGACCACTGGTTCATTCAGTTTGATGACGACAAAAAACAGTTCTTTTTCGTAAAATTTAAGAAAATGTGAGAACAAAATGGCCATAAAAGGTATATATAATGTATATTTCGATAAGTAATCAAAAAAACATGGTGTGTCCAAGTGGTATTGGGCTTTACGTGTTGCTATTTATGACAAGCATAAGGTTCACAAGTTCAACTATGCATTCCAGTGGCTTGCTGGAGATTCCTGACCATGGTTTCACACATGGAGTCCCTAGAGTCATTTGCATATCCACGCTACCACACACACTACAATGGATGTGGTGATGCAACTTCTAGCACACCGATGCATCATTCTGAAGGGTTTCGCGACATAGTAAATCAAAATTTTCTACGGAGCGAACAGAGGGAAAGCCAATATCTAATCTAGGAGATGCAAACAACGAGAGAGATTGGATTAGATCTTCATACCCTTGAAGATTCGCACAACGGAACGTCCGTCGGAACGTGGGTGATGTAGTCGTACTCGCTTCTCCTCCTCGCGATCCGATCCGATCTAGCACCACAAGTGGCGGTGCCTCCGTGAGATGCACACGTGCAGCACCTCGACGTCTCCTCCTTCCTCGGACCAGCGAGTATGGTGGAGAGATATATTGGATCTACAAAGACGGCGGTGTATATGGTGGAGAATTTCGCTGCAGGCTTCTCCTACAAGCAGTCGGGAGGGAGAGGAAGGTAGCAAGGCAGCTAGGGCTTGGAGGAAGGTGTGTAGGGGAGCACACCACCCTCTATATATAGAGGGGCGGCCCTTGCCCTCCTCCAAGCCTATCTCTAGTTTAAACAATTTAATCGCTCCCTTATCTATAAATCCTATCTCTAGTTTAAACGATTTAAACTCTCCATTATCTAGAAATCCTATCTCTAGTTTAAACGAGTTTAAACTTATCTAGGATCCTGGGCCCTATGGGGCCTTGTGCCCCTGGCCCAATGCGCCAGGACACTCCCTCATAGGCCCATGCCCCTCCCGGAAGGTGGGGCCACGTTGGTCCCCTTCGGAAGGTTCTAGAAGCTTCCGTACAATACCGATTAACCCGGAATAATTCGAACTCCAAAAACTGCCTTGCCTTATGAATCTTATTCTCGGACCATTCCGAACCTCGTGATATCCGGATCCCATCCGAGACTCGAACAAAAATTCATAAACCAATTATCCAATCTATCCTAGCGCCGAGATCGTTAAGTGTGTGACCCTGCGGGTTCGAGAATATGCAGACATGATCTTCTATCAATAATCAACAGCGGGGTCTGGGCACCCATATTGACTCCCACACATTCATCGATGATCATATCGGATGAACCACGATGCCAGGATTCAATCAATCCCATATATATTCCCTTCATCTCGCGATATTTTACTTGCCCGAGATTCGATCGTTGCAGTCCATACCTAGTTCAATCTCGTTCACAACAAGTACTTTACTCGTTCAGTAATCCGATATCACTTTGTGATTAACTCCTTAACCACATGCTTGCAAGCGGTGTTGATATCGATTACGAGTGGGCCCGTAGATCTCTCCGACTTGGGAGGGACAAATTCCATCTCGATACATACAACCCAATGATACTTTCCGATCACCGAGACACCTTTATGATCACCCTCTCATAGGATGACGTTTGATGACCTCAAAGCTTTCTTCCGATACCAGGGAGTTGTATTATCTCATGGTCTAAGGAATACAATATTTGACATAGGAAAAGCTTCGCAAAGACGAACACGATGACACGATCTAATTGCTCTGCTTTGTTTGGGTCTATCCACCATATCATTCTCCCAATGATATGATCTCATTATCAATTGACAACTCATGTCTATGGTTAGGAAACCTTAACCATCATTGATCAATGAGCTAGTCCATAGAGGCGTACTAGGGACACGGTGTTGTTCACAAACCACACAAGTATTAAAGTTTCCGCTTAATACAATTCTAGCATGGAATATAAACTTTATCGTGAACAAGAATTATAATAATAACATCTTTATTATTGCCTCTAGGGCATAATTCCAACACATTCCATGCGACATCTACATTGTAATGGTTTTCTGGGGATTTCTGGCCATGGTTTGACACATGGAGTCCATAGAGTCATTGCATGTGTTCTTTTACAAACCACCTTGATCCACATGACCACACAAACTCAAGTGGATGTGGTGATGCAACTTCTGTCACACCGGTGCATCACTTCATGTGGCAGTGGCAATGCAGGGGCTTTCTGGGGATTTCTGGTCATGGTTTGTGTAACATCCCAGCATTAGAGCTTAGAAATAAGTTGATCTCAGATGTGTGCATTGCATTCATGCATAGAAAATCTGAATAATTTTCGCGCTTTTGAATAAATCTTGTCAAAGGGATTGAAGCCTCTCTCTACTTGAGGAATTGAAGTAGATCATCAAGTTGATTGTGATAAGATTCAGAATGACCTTTGCTTAAACCTTATTTGGGAGAACATGATTTGATCTAAGGGTAGATAAAATATAATAAAATTCAATCCTAATCCATTGCTTAATCATTAATATCTGATCCTTAGGGGATCATATCATAATATTCATTACAAAAACCCTAGGACTACCAAGTTAAGAATGTAGCCCAAGTGATAAGAATGTAATGACTAACCTTGACTTATTTTATTCTTAATCAATTATATCATGAGTATCATGGTAATACCCAAGCTTAACTCTTTAGTGAGTTTTAGTAGCAAGGAAATTAAGTCAAGATCATTCACCATATATCTTTCTTTCCATAAGAATCTTTATTATCTCTATTGAACCTTATTCTAAATATTTATGGTTCATCAATGTTGAGTAATCAACTATTGATTCACCAATCCTTAACCTATCACTTCTTGAGCTATCAACTCTTGATCATATCATAGCATCCATTTAAAAACCTTTAGAGAAAGAAGTAAGAAAAGGTAGATGATAATACTAGTTATAAATATCATCCTTAGGATGGGAGTGTTGGAAGTGAATAAAAATCAATATGATTATTGATGGAGTTAACTCACTCTTGAAATGATAGAATGGTATCTGAGGTAAAGATTACAAGGATGACCATTAAAGATAGTTATCAGGAGTAATCCTATTGTACTACGTAGGTATAGTCCATGGATAACATTCCCTAGTCCAATAGAGATAAACAGAAGATAATTATAATACAACTGTAATGTTGTATTGAGAAAGCCTTGATTATCTAATTGGAAATCTAAACCATAAAGGATCAAAGGGTTATAATGATCATGCTTTAGTCACCAAGATTGAATGCTTATATCCAGTATAAGTAACATTGATGGGTAAAACATGATTGAACTTTAATATAAGATACTGAAGTGAAGTAGATATAAGATGGTATGACTAAGTTAAAACTAGAATAGGAATGGAATTAGAAATATGCTATTTGTTGTATTGGGGAATTATCCATAGAAGAGTAGTTGATATAACCAAGTCTAGATAGATGAAAGATTATGAAAGCTTTAGTGGAAAGCTCATTGTATTTGTAAATGGGTTTAGAAGAGTAAAAGGTGGATAAAAATATTCTTGTGAATTAAAACTCATCATGTTAGCACATGACGAGGGGTATGAAGGAGTAGAATATCTAGGAAAGGAATTCCTTAATCAGAAGTCCAAGATTGTGAATTATGGAAGATAGGAATTCTTGGTAAACATTAAACCCTAAATCTATGATCAAGCTTAATATCCATCTCATCTATTGGAAAAATCATATTATTTCCATAACATTTTATAGGAATAGTTTATATAGCAAATCACTTAAGCACATCTCTGTCAATTTCAATTATCATAACTATATGTGCTTAGGAATATCTCTATCAATCCTCTTCATAAGACATTTCAGTTAATAACTTTCTATTTTAAAAGGGTGATATCATTAAAGATCACAAACAAAAAGTTAATAAGCTTAGCCATAAACTTTTCTCAACAAAAGAACATAAGTATATTAAGAACCCTAAACTCTAGGGTAAGCACTTACAATTCAGACCCTAACTTTTATATTAATAATAATAGAATACATACATTGTTTTTCCCTAAATTAATGGGAGTAATAATAACCAAATAGTCTCGTTTGAATATCATGCATCCAATAATGATATAGGATCATTATAGAAAAATTTCCATCCAAACTATGAACTAACTAGAATTAAGTTTTATAAACAAATAAGGAAATATCAATAAAAAAACCATGGTTTACTATTAGGAAGATCATTAATAACAAAGTCTTCTACAAAATATTAAAAAGGGGATTTATATAAAGAAAATAAAGAATGATATAAAAGGAAAATATTTATCATTAAGATTTACAAAATAAATCTCAATCAATATTAATTGTTGCTGCAAGTATTCAACAAATAAACTTTGTTAGAAAAGTTCAAATTATAGATTAAATAAAAATCTGAAAAACAAAACAGAAAATAGAAAATAAAAACAAATAAAAAACATTTTCTGGCTGTGGCCTAACTTCCCTCCTTCCTATCTGTCGCCCACGTGCATCCCACAAAGGCCCAGCAGCCAGCCCCGCTTGTCCTCTTCTCTGGCTGACAGGTGGGACCAAAGAAGGACTGCGGGTTGACCTGAAAGAATTGCTAGGGGGTTTTCCACAAAAGTGACGTCGTCTTCATCCTCATGCACACAAGCAGCTCGCTGGAGGAGTCCGTCGCCGCCCGATGCCATCGTCGTCGTCAGCCGTGCATCGAGATGCCCGCCGTCGTCCCAGAGGAGGATAAGAAGGTCACCGTGACACCCTACCTCATCCCTATCCCCATCTCCTCCTCTTCCTCCCTATCTCCTCTCAGATGCCGAAACCTAACTCGCCGGAGACATTTGTCGCCGTCGCTCTGAAGCCCTCCTTGCCCTATTAAACTCACAGTTGGAACCACGTGCTGTGCTGGTTCATCTCGTGGAAGGAATCGGTCATGCACGCCCTTAATCGAGCTCACGGACTCGTCCTTCCTAAGTTTGACCACCGTCGATTCGCCATCTTCAGGCCTTCCTCGACCTCCCTGAACCTACTACGAGCATCGTGGTGAGTCCCTGATCCTCCCGAGGCTCTCCAAGCTTTCATTCGCTACCTAGATCAAGCACTCACCATGTAGTTGTGTGCTCTGCTGCTCGTCGTCACCAGACTTCCTGTTCTGATGACCTTTAGGGGGCGGCGCTGCCACTATTAGGTTCAGTAGACACCCCTGCATCGAACGCCTCTACTCGCGCATCCCAGAACCCATTCATGCGCCATCTCCGATGATGTTCCGACGAGGTTCTGGCGAGCTAATGTCAGGGTGATGTCACCCTTGACCTGGTCAGCCATTTGACTGGTCCTTGCCCAGGTGGTCTGTGACGTGGCCCATGGCCCATCTGTCATTGTCTGGGAGTAGAAATAGGGCCGGTAACAAATGCATTTACAAACCTGAGTGATGATGTGGCCATTGGCCCACCAGTCAGTGACCTTGGGTAGGTTTAGCCTCGGTACAAAAAGATATTCTCTGCTTAGTAAATTGATAAAACAATATAAATTCACATATCAACATTTCAGAAATGAAATAAAAGATTAAATCTTGTTTAATTAATAACTTTTGTTTTGTAATTCAGAAAAATGTGTATAATATATGATTTTTTTAGAAAAATAAAATCTATAACATCAAACTATTATCAAACATTATTTTGATGATTATTTAATTAAATATTATTTAATAAAGGTTTTATAAGTAATAAAGCTTAGATAATCCATATTTTAATATTGAAAAAAATTAAAAATATAAATAAAATACCAAAAATCTTAGAAAAATAAAAACAGTACTTTAAAATTATAATCATACATTATTATCTCACTTAATTCAATATTTATTATGTATTAAGTATTTATAAAGTAATAAATCTTATAAAAATCATATCTTATTATTTATAAATCATAAAAATAAATGTAATATACCAAAATAATCACAAAAATAATACCTACATGTTAAAATTAATTATTACACTTTTGAGGTAAATAAAAATTTAAAACACTTTAGCATCTTGAATTTAAACATATTTCCTTAACAGATAATTCATATAAGGGTAAATAAAAAATTGCTAATATTCTAAAGTCAACCAATTAATGCCTAATAAGTAATACTAGTCTTAAATATTGATAATATGAAGACATATTGGTTCAACACATTTTAAATACAATTTTATTGAATTATCCTTCAACCATAAGTGTAGATTATGTTCTAAAAGGATTCTTATTCATTATAAATCCTTAAAGAATAATTTGTGACTAAATTAAATCTTTTCCATTACTTTAACCACAAGTTTTCAAAAATATCAAAACACTATAGTGAATCCATAAGTAGTTAAGTAATATTACTTCCTTATTTATAAAGTATAACCACACCTCTATAAAAAGATAAAAGTCTCTATTCCATTATAAAATCAAGAAACCACTACACCAAGTAAAAGTATAACCATTCCTAAATAACTTTAAGGAAACCTTACAAGGTACACAAGGTACAAATACCATAAGCATTACACTTTCAAACCATTCATGTTTTTTAAAGTTAAATTTAGTCTACAAGACTTTAAAGAAGAGGTTAAAGACTTTGTTTTATGTTTTATAATTAACTTTGGTCTATTATAATTAAGTTATAAAGCATCTCAAGTGCAAACTATTCAAGCAAGCACAAACAACCTTAACCGTGTTTGATTAACCACAAAGATTGTTTAAACCTTAAGAAAGAAATCTTTTCTTCAAAATTTATTCGTTTTGCCACTTCAGACAACATATGACAGTTAATCAGGATCACATTACTTTGTACTCTGCTTGTATACTTAAGATTGTTAACACTTAAGTTCCTTATAAATTCCATCACTTGCAAGGCTAAACTTGAAGATAAAATAATTATTATATAAGAAATCCTAAGTAGCATTTCACATTTGTCTGTGTCTCATTGTTTTATGATATTATAATTACATATTGTTTCACACATACTCACAAACCTTAACAAGAAGCACAAGTGTGAAACTTAACTTAAAGTACAACACATTCCAAGGAAATCCTTTCTAGTATCCAAACCCTAGAACAACGTTATCCCAGGGATTCACGTTTATAAATTGCATCATATTGCTTATGCATAAGAACATATTGATTCTTTAAACATTAGTCCTTATCGGACCAATGATGCTGATTTCAGATATTGGATCTTATATTGTCTTGAAGACCTTGAGAGCATAATCTTGCAATCACAAAAGGCAAGTTCACACTTGCTCATGTCCTTTGATTATTTTTTGTAAAGTATTTTGCAAATCAAGTGTTGTCATCACCTGCATTTCAAAAAGGTTAGAAAAGACTATTTTTCTAATAATATGATTATAGGTTTATTACCATGAGGTAATAACCTACTATGAAAGTTCCGGTGGTAAAGGAACATATTATTTAGGACCTAACAACCAATATCGCCAGTGATTCTTGCACCATATATTACGCGTTAACCATGAGATTTGGAATGGGACAGAGAAGTTAGATGTATCCTTTTCCTCTTGTATGGAGGCAAGACGACCTTAACGTGCCGTTGTGATCCCTTGTGTGGATCCAACATATGGGTGGGCACCCTTACGCCCCACACTTTTGGTGTCTAGATTATCTATGAATGGTGTTTAGGGATATAGTCCATTTAAATGGTACTCGTCCGAACATCACCAGGTCATAGAGTCTTTGGGAACTCATCAGGGTTTTAGCCTGCCCGAAAGTGGGCTTAACGGAGGTGAGCCGGCCCCGAAGGATCGTGCAGACATATGAGGTCCTGGAGAGGGTAGTGATTGGCTTGGATCATTTACTAGGCCCCACAACATGGAATTGTGGACGGGTAAGCTACCCGGTTGTGCAACAAGGATTTGATCTCTCATGGGTAAAGCAACGCACATCTGTAGAGTGTAAGAACTGTAACTTGTTACTCCCTGTTCCGGGAAGGAGCTGCGAACGTGGCAGGAAAGGAACTCCATGAAAGTTCTGTAAACCCGTGAAGGCTGATGGACATAGCTTTTCAGAATAAAAGCAACCTTTGAAGAAATGTTTACGAAAACTTGCATTGCCTACGACCTACGGTCTGTGGCTGTAGTTATAGTGCATCAAACATTCCTTTTTAGTGAACTTGCTGAGTACGCTCATACTCAACGTATCTTATTAACCCTTGCTAGATTCTGAAGCCGGTACAGACAACATCTACATCAAGTTATGCTCCAGGACTCATCATCCAAAGCTAAAGCCCTTCAATGAAGTCAAGAAAGTAAAAAATACATCAACTCAAGTGAATACGAAGTTACTTATTAGATAGAAATATACTCTCTAACCAAATAACCTATTTCTGTAGTGCATTGCAATAGTAGCAATGTCAACCCCTTAGTTAAAATACTAGTCTTAATAGTATAATAGTTTTTGCAATATTTATCTTTGATTCTTCTTTGAAAGAAGTTCTTTCTCTCCCTTTATCCTAGAGTGTTCTCTAGATCTTGTGTATAGAGTTAATTGTAACCTTTAGCCATGTATTGGACCCTCTGTGTTTCTGTTGTACCACTCTGAGGGATGTAATACTAGTGAATAGGTGTTTCATTGGTGTTATGTCAATGACTATAGTGTAATACATCATGTAGTGGTGTGTTGGGTCACCGCAGTTTGACACATGGAGTCCATAGAGTCATTTCCTGTGTTCTTTACCAAACCACAATGATCCACATGAGCACACACACTCAAATGGATGTGGGGATGCAACTTCTGTCACACCGGTGCATCACTCCATTTGGCAGTGGCAATGCATGGGATTTCTAGGAATTCCTGACCATGGTTTGACACATGGGAGTACATATAGTCATTGCATGTGTTATTTTCCAAACCACCTTGATGCATATAACCACACACCCTCCAATGGTGATGCAACTTCTTCACACTGGTGCATCACTCGATGTGGCAGTTGCATTCTAGGGGCTTTCTAGGGATTTATGACCATGATTTAACACATGGAGTCCCCAGAGTCATTTGCATATGTTCTTTTCAAAACCACAATGATCCACGTGACCACACACACTACAATGGATGTGGTGATGCAACTTCTGTCACAGCGGTGCATTATTCCGTGCGGCAGCTGCATTGCAGTGTCTTTCTGAGGATTTCTGGCCATGGTTTGATACATGGTGTCCCTAGAGTTGTATCATGTTTCTTTACCAAACCACAATGATCCACATGAGAACACACACTCAAGTTGATGTGGGGATGCAAATTTTGTCACACCGGTGCATCATTCCACGTGGCGGTTCCTTTCCAGCGGCTTTCTAGGGATTTCTGGACATGATTTGACACATGGAGTCCCTAGAGTCATTTCATGTGTTATTTACCAAACCAGAATGATCCACACGACCACACGTATGCTCCAATTGATGTGGTGATGTAGCTTCTGTCACACTGGTGCATCATTCCATATTTCCATGTGGCAGTTGCATTGCTAGTGATGCTCTTACATGGCGACGCTAGCGCTGGATAAAATTGGTTCCGCGCCACTTGCATGAAGTGGAATCAAGGTCGGCCATGCATGATCCAATTCAAACGTACTCACGTTTGCGCATGCCGACCTTCACTTGCTGACAGGTGGAATCCTATATTCCCCTCAAGATTAATTTTTCCACTTCCTTTAGATGGTCCCCTTGCCTACCCTCACTAATTACGGCCCCCTTATTTGCCTTCCACGCAGACGAGACCTATGTATGCACAATTAAATTGCATGCTATGATTTGACATGTGATAAGTAGTGATGCAAAGCACATGAGATATAGGTGACACAATGTACAGGACTAAACGACCGATAGCTTGAATTGACGTGACAGCACAAGACGCATATATCCTCGTTATATTATATTTAATGAGGGCTCCTTTTAAATATTTGTTTACTCAGAAGATGGAATGGCCGCCACCACGCGTCTCCACAAGTACATCTGAATCGCATCGACAGTTCCAGCATATCCCCTGTTTGGAAGAAAGCCCTCTTCTTCTTCATCCTGTCCTCTGTCTTCTGCTTCCCATCTGTTGTTCTTTATGTCTTCTCCTTGCCGCCGCCATGCTTCTCCACAAGTACCTATGAATCACAGTGATGGTTCCAGCCCTCCCTTGTTTTGCTGAAAGCCTTATTCTTACTCCTGTCCTCTATCTTCTGCATCCCATCTGTTGTTCTTTCTATCTACTCCTTGCCGCCATGGAAGGTTACACTTGAGAGACAAGCTTCATTGCCCATGGAAATACAAAGATACATTTCGTATACACCAACGAGGAGGATACAGTTGTGCGAGTCCTGATGATGTACGAGGAATGGCTTGAGAAAGGCGAGGACAAGTTTGTCGGACTGGACCTCGAGTACACCAACGAGGAGGAATTGTACGAAAACAATGTCGCTGTCGTTCAACTGGCAATGAGGCAACACATCCGTGTTTACCACTACTCCTAGTTTGTAGATCTTATCTCTTTAGTTTACCACTTTTAGGGTTTTCTTACTTTGGTCACTTGTACGATTTTAATCAGTTGATCTTGCCTTTACCAAACAGTCTTAGTCCCACATTTTGCTCAAATGTTGTTCTCGCAAGTACTGCAATCTTTTCATATGCTCATATTGCACTTACTGAATTCTGTTAGTACCAAATGAATTATGACTATATAACTTTTAGAGTGTTCACCTTGGATTTACTAAAGTTTTGTAGCTTCAAATTTTATTCAGGATATGGTATTGCATTGTCTAAATAGTCTTAGTCCCAAATTTTAATATAGTGGGGATTTTGCAAGTACCGCATTTTTGTAACTAGTGAATTTTATTGCGTATGGAATCTATCCATTTGCTCATGTTGCAACTACCGAATTTTACTAGGACCAAAAAAATTATGACAAGACAATGTTGAGAGTCTTGATTTTGCATTTACTAAACTTTTGTACCTTAAAAATATATCCAGAGATGATGATCTTGCATGGACAACATTTGTAGTTACTCATTTTGTCATTTTTTTGGTCATGCATTTTATGATGACAAACTACATACTTCCAGGACTAACAAGAATTGTCCGGTGTTGTGCCAATTCCTTGTGCATAAAGGAATTTTTTTTGCACTGTCGATAAAAGATCTAATTCTGTCAAGTTCTCTCATGCGAGAATAAAAATTCCTGAGCATAAGTGGATCAATACTCAAGATCTTGTCAAGATAAAAGGGGGCTGTAAGAGGGATGGAATGGCTAGTCTCGCGGCCAGAATCATCGATCAGTCGTACACCAAAATTAAGGAAGATTTCCCTGAAGATAGGCACAATTTTTGGGAGGAGAGGCCGTTGTCTGATATAAACCTGAAGTATGCAGCCATAGATGCTTACGTGACCTGCCAGCTGTATGCTCAGATCCATTTATTTCAAACTTTCCTCGTGTTTTGCCCAGTTGCAAGAGGGAAGAGAAGGAAAGGGGAGCCCTTTGTCAGAAATGCAACATAGCTGAGGATGACGCTGAAACTGCAAAGAGAGGGCCTGCAGCTGAAGTCACAAACGGGGAGGCTGCAGCTTATGCGGCAAACAGAGGCTACATCGAAGTCGCAAGCAATGAGGTATGATGCCGCATAAGCAGAGGTGGCTGAAGATAGGGAAGCCAAGGCCCCTTCCAGGTGGGATAAACTTGTTCGTCAGCGGTGGGTGGCCAATAACACAAGCGACAGATGGAATGATGACCATTGGTCTCCTAGGAAAGATGGCAAGCGCATCAAGTGCTCTGATGAGGAGTGAATTAAATTTTATTTCTTTCAGTTATGTTTCTGTATATGTCTGGTAGCTTGTCAAGAACTTATGTTGGTCCTATGGAATTATTAGTGTATGAACCATGTTTAATATGTATGGGAATCATCATGACTTATTGTGTAATTATATACCTGTGTTCATGCCATGGTACGTAATGATGATAGCATGCATTCTATCTTGCCATGTTGTTTTGACAATTTTAAAAATTTCACCCTCAACTCAAAAACAGGATTTAATTTATGAAGCAAGTACATAAACTACATTTTTAATTCTTCTAGATGCATGCTTGTGTGGTCGTACATCACATTTGTACCCTGGTTTGACCAAACCTTGTAAATCTCATAATAAAATTAGAAATTCTCAAATTTTTGGGAAACCTTGAAATTTGGTCATTGTGTGTGGCAAATACTTTGCAAGAAAAATGACAAACATGAAAAAATGCCTCCTAGCAGTCCACTATCGAATGTAGGGTAGTTAGGTCAACGAGCATGTCCGACTACTCGATAGAGCCACTTGTGGACCATTTTTTCATCTACCTTTCTTCAAATGGACTCAAATTTGGCACAAGGGTGTATCACCATGTCCCTAATGATGCTAGCATTCAATCTAGCCATTATGGTTTCAAAATTTTAAAAAATTCACCCTCAAACTCGAAACATGCTTTCATTTCTCAAGCAAGTACCAAAACTAAAATTTGTAACCTTCTAGTTGCTTGTGTTATTGTACATCACATTGGGACCACAAAACATCACTTGTACTTTTCAGATGCTTTCACAATCTCTCGAAAGACTCCGGTCAACCCTGGGTTGACCAAGCCTTGTAAATTTCAAATTCTCTTGGAAACCATCAAATTTATTCATTATGTGGAAAATACATTGAATAAAAATGACAATATTTGGAAGAAATGTCCCCCTAGAAGTCCACTCTGAAATGTGGGGGTAGTTAGATCAACGACCATGTCCGACTACTCGAAAGAGCAACATATGTACAATGTTTTCATATACCTTTCTTCAAATGGACTCAAATTTGGTACAAGGGGGTATCACCACATTCCTAATGATGGTAGAATTGTATCTAGCCATTTTGGTTTGAAAATTCCAAAATTTCACTCTCAAACTCAAAAAGGGCTTTCATTTGTGAAGCAAGTACCAAAACTACAATTTGATACCTTCTAGTTTTACATCACATTGGGATCACAGAAGATCAACTGTACTTTTCATATGCTTTTACCAAACCACAATGATCCAAATGACCACACACACTCAAGTGGATGTGGTGATGTAACTTATGTCCCACTAGTGCATCATTCCATGTGGCAGCTGCATCCTAGTGGCTTTCTGGGGATTTATAACCATGGTTTGACACAAGGAGTCCCCATAGTCATTTGCATATGTTATTTTCAAACCACAATGATCCACACGACCACACACACTACAATGGATGCGGTGATGCAACTTCTGTCACACTGGTGCATCATTCCATGTGGCAACTGCATTCGAGTGGCTTTCTGGGGATTTATGACCCTGGTTTGACACATGGTGTCCATAGATTCATTCCATGTGTTTTTACCAAACCACAATGATCCACATGACCACACACACTCAAGTGGATGTGGTGATGCAACTTCTATCACACTGGTGCATCATTCCATGTGACATCTGCATTCCATGGAGTTTCTAAGGATTCCTGGTCATGGTTTGATACATGGTGTCCCTAGAGTCGTATCATGTGTTCTTTACCAAACCACAATGATCCACATGACCACACACACTCAAGTTGATGGGGGATGCAACTTATGTCACACCGGTGCATCATTCCATGTGGCGGTTCCATTTCTGGGGCTTTCTGGATATGGTTTGACACATGGAGTCCCTAGAGTCATTTCATGTGTTATTTACCAAACCACAATAATCCACACGACCACACGTACACTCCAATGAATGTGGTGATGTAGCTTCTGTCACAATGGTGCATCATTCCATATTTCTATGTGGCAGTTGCATTGCTAGTTGATTGTAACATCCCAGCATTAGAGCCTAGAAATAAGCTGAACCCAGATGTGTGCATTGCATTCATGCATAGAAAATCTGAATAATTTTCGCGCTTTTGAACAAAACTTGTCAAAGTGATTGAAATTTTTCTTAACTTGGTGTAATTGAAGTAGATCATCAAGTTGACTACAATAAGTTCAATATGACCTTTGCTAAAACCTTATTTTGGGTAAGGGAGATCTGATCTAAGGGTAGATTAAATGTAATAGAAGTTAAGCCCTAATACATTATGATTTATATTTGATCCTTAGGTGATCATATCATAGTATTCATTATAATCACTCATGAGTACCAAGTTAAGGATATAGCCCAAATAATAAGAATGTAACAACTATACCTTAATCTCATCTGCATATACCATGAGTATCATGATAATACCTAACCCTACTTCTTAAGTAAGATTGAGTAGGAAAGAAACTAAGTTTAGATCATTCACCATATATCTTTCTTTCCATATCAATCCTTATCATCTCTATTGAGTTATATTCCTTTATCTGTTGTTCATCATTGTTGAGAAATCAACTATTGATTCACCAATTCTCAATCTACCAACTCTTGACCAGAACATAGCTCACATTTAGGTGTCTATAAATAAACAACTAAGAAGAGGTAAATAGTAATTCTAGTTTTAGACATCATCTATAGGATGGGAGTGATTAGAGAGAATCAAATCAATATGATAATGAAGGAGTTAAACTCACTCCTAGTTGGATAGAAGAGTTATTTGAAATGCGTTATAGGTGGTAGTAAAGAAGATTACTAGGATGAACCCTAAAGATAGTTACCAATAGTAATTCTATTAGACCAAGTGGGCATAGTCCATGAATAACAGTCTTAATCCAATTAAAGATACTAAGAAGATAATTCCAATACAATTGTAAGGTTGTATTGCGAAAGCCTTGCTTACCCAACTACAAATATAAGCTATAAATGATTAAAGGATTATAATGATCATACTTGCTCACTAAGATTAGATACTTATATCTAGTATAAATGACATTGGTGGGTAGAACAGGATTGAACCCCTATCATAGGTAAGTTATCCTAGAGTAGTTATTAAAGGTCACATTAAGATAATGTGAGGTTAAATTAGGAGTATTAGAGTGAAGGAAATGCAGGATAGTATGATTAAATTGAAGCTAGTATGGCATGGAGTTATGGAAGTAATGTTACTCATCTTAAAGGATAGTAAGTTTTAGAGAAAGGTAGTTGGATGTATACATCTAATAGAGAAATATTAGTGATGGATGATTAAGGAAGATTATGAGTGGAGTTCTAAAGAACTACTTGTTGGGTTGAAGATTATCAACATTAGAGTAGTGGGTATACCTAAGCAAGGATATGAGAAAACTATGAAATGATTTAGTATCAAACTCATTGGATTCATCCATGAGTTTAGAAGATTAATAGGTGAATAAGAATATTCATGTGAAATAAAGCTCATCATGTTAACACATGATGACGGATATGAAAGAATAATATATCTAGGAAAGGAATTCCTTAATTAGAAGTCCAGAATTATTGAAGTATGAAAGATAGGAATTCTGGATAAAACACTAAACCCTAAATCTTTAACCAAACATAAAATCCATTTCATCTAATTGAATTATCATCTTAATTTCACAAGGCTTCATAGGAATATTTTCCTATAGCAAACCACTTCAGCACATCTTTGTCATATTCAATTATCATCACCATATGTGCTTAGGAGTTAACTTTATCAAATCTTTCCCTTAGGACATTCCAGTGAATAACCTTTCTATATTAAGGGTGATAACATTAAAGATCACAAACATAAAGACAATATGTTTAGTCATCAATCTTTATTTCCATCAACAAAAGTATATAAGTATATTAACTACCCTAAACCCTAGGGTGAGCATTTTCAATTCAAACCTCTAAATCATATTGACCACATAAATGGAAATTACTATAAACCATTATGCCCAATATTATATCCATATATTAATCACACTTAAGTAAGTAGTGAATAACTAGTTCCAGAAAAGAACTAGGCAAATTCTAAATAAGATGGGTGGTTAGGATTCATCTGTTATTAGATATTAAATAATAGAATTCACCATATAAAAGTTTCCTTATTATTATGAGTTAATGAGAATAAAATCTCATTAGTTAATAGTAATACATTCTATAAAAGGTTTGTGTATATTAGCTTAATTAAAATTCATATCAAAGGCCCTCACAAATAATAATAGAAAAAGGATATTTATAAAGAAAATATCACAATATATAATAAAAGTTCACAAATTGATTCTTAATAACTTCATTGTTGCTGCAAGTATTCGACAAATAAAATTCCATAAAGAAAAGTTCAAACCAAATATGAAAATACAAATCTGAAAATAAAACACAAATCAGAAAAGAATAAAAAATGGACTCAGACTAGAAACTGGCTCATGGCCCATTACCCCTCTCAGTTACTCGTCGCTCGCGTGCATCACACTGCAGCCCACTTCGGCCAACGACCCGCCCACTAGCAGCCCATGCCGCTTAGGCCTTCTGTTTCTCGTCGTCTTCCTCGCCGGCAGAAGCAGCTGCATGGCATCGCGGCGGTCGATGATCTCTGACGCGTTACGATGCACACCACCGCTAGTGAGGAGGGGGATAAGAACGCCCGCGAGCTCCTCTATCCACTCGTACCCGAATTACTCTCTCTCGTGCTATCTCCAAAATTTCCCCAATCATGCAGAAACCCTAACTCGCCGGAGTTGCTCGTTGTCGCTGTTCGCGACCGCCCCAAGGCCAACTGAAGGTTCCACTAGCTCCGCCATGGTGGACTTCGTCTGCTAGGAGGAGGAATCGAGCCGGGAAGCCTGGAATCATGAGCATCGAGCTCGTCTATCCGTTGTTCACCGTTGACCATGGCGACGCCGTCTGAGCTCGCCTTTCCTTGTTGTTGCCACTAAAAGCTTCCTGGTGAGCTTCTGCTAGTTCTCTCCGATTTGATCCTAGTTGCCTGTAGTGCCCAGTACGCATGAACCCGAGCGGGTCACCGTCAGAGCTCATCGGAGCTAGTGCTCCGGTGACCATTCCGGGGTGGCCCAACCATTGTTCGACTCGCTGTTGCACCCTCTTTTCAACGCACCAGGCCACGCGTGCTGAAACGCCGTAGATCGTCGCCGGCAACCTTGATCTGGTGGTGGAGGTCGCGCTGACATCAGCGTGACATCGTGCTAGAGTCACCCTGCCACCTTAGCATCGTTTGACCAGGTCTTTGTCCCGCGTAGCACACCAACGTGGTCACGGCCCACTAGTCAATGACTAGGGCTAGGTGTGGGTGCGGTGTAAAAAGCTTTGAGTCTGTTTAGGAAATAAATCGAATATTATAAATCCAAATCTAAATATTCCAGAAATATAATAAAATCATTAAATCTTGTTTAATTAATAATTTTAGATTTATAATTCAGAAAAATGTGTATAATATATGAAAATTTGTAGAAAAATAAAATCTACAACTTAAAATTATTATCAAATATTATTATGCTGATTATTTAGATAAATATTATTTAATAAAGGTTTTACAAGTAATAAAACTCTGATAATTCATATTTTAATAATAGTAAATGTTAAAAATATAAATAGAATACCAAAAATGTTAGAAAAATAAGAATTATAATTTAAAACCATAATCATGCATTATTATTTCACTTAATTAAATATTTATTATTTATGAAGTAATTATAAAGTAATAAGAATTGTCAAAATCATATCTTGTTATTTATAAATCACAAAAATAAATGTAATATACCAAAATGATCACAAAAATAATATCTACATGTTAAAATTCTAATAATCCACTTTTGAGTTAAATAAAAATTCAAATATTTTAATAACTCAAATTTAAACTTATTTACTTAGTTTAAAATTCATATAAGGGTAAATAAATTTGTTAATATTTCTAAAACTAGTCAATCAAGTCTAGTACATAGATATTAGTCTTGAATATTACTAATAAGTCATAATCATTCAAAACAATGGAAGTACTATTATATTGAATTATCCTTCTACCATATGAATATATTATATTTTAAAAAGATCTTTAATAATTATAAATTCTTCAAGAATGATATATCAATCAAATACAACCTTATAATGGACTAAATCCAAAGCTAATTCATGAGTAGTCACTAGTACTATTTATTTATCCACACACCATAATCATACCTTTATAAAGGAACAAGAAATCTTGTTCCACTACAAAATTAAGAGACCACTACTTAAATAGAAGAATAACCATTCTTAAGTAACCTTAAGACAACATTACCAAGTACACTAGGTACAAAGGTTATAAGCATTATACTTTCAAACTATCTTTGTTTTAAAATTAACTTTAGTCTACAAGAATCTAAATATAACACTATAAACATTGTTATATGTTTTATAGTTAACTTTGGTCTGAAATAGTAAAGTTATAAATCATCTCAATCCCAAACTATTCAAGCAAGCACAAATAACATCGACCACCACTAACTAACCACAAATATTGTTTAAACCTTAGAAAAGGAATCTTTTCTTCAAAATGTTATTCTTTTTGGCTACTTCAAACAAGAACTCTTAAATAAGCAATCTTGAGAAGCATCTCACAATTGTGTGTATACTATTGTTTTATGGTATTATAGTTTTATGAGTGTCTCACACACACTCACAAGCCTTAATAAGAAGCACAAGTATTAAAATAATCTAAAAGTTCAACACATTTCAAATACATCATTCCTAGCATCCAAACCCTAAAACAACGTTATTCCCGGGATTCGCGTTTATAAAGTGCATCACATTACTTATGCATAAGAACATATTGCCTCTTTAAACATTAGTCCTTACCGGACCAATGATAATGATTTCAGATTTTGGATCTTATACTGACTCGAAGACCGTGAGTGCATAATCTTGCAATCACAAAAGGCAAGTTCACACTTGCTCATGTCCTTTGATTATTTTCTGTAAAGTATTTTACAAATCCAATGTGGACATCACCTGCATTTGAAAAAAGTCCGAAAAAACTATTTTCATAATAATGTGATTATAGGTTATTACCATGAGGTAATAACTTACTATAAAAGTTCCGGTGGTAAAGGAACATAATATCTAGGACTTAACAACTAATTTCGTTAGTGATTCTTGCGCCGTATATTACGCGTTAACCATGAGATTTGGAATGGGATGGAGAAGTCAGCTGTATCCTTTTCCTCTTGTATGGAGGCAAGACGACCTTAACGTGACGTTGTGATTCCTTGTGCGGATCCAACATATGGGTGGGCACCCTTACGCCCCACACTTTTGGTGTCTAGATTATCTATGGATGGTGTTTAGTGGATGAACCATTTAATATGGCACTTGCCAGGGCAACACCAGGTCATAGAGTCTTCGGGAACTCATCAGGGTTTTACCGTACCCGAAAGGGAGATTAACGAAGGTGAGCTAGCCCGAAGGATCGTGCAGACATATGAGGTCGAGGAGAGGGCAGTGATTGGCTTGGATCATCTACTGGGCCCCACAACAGGAATTGTGGACGGGTAAGCTGCCTGGTTGTGCAACAAGGAGTTAATCTCTCTTGGGAAAAGTAACGCACCTCTGTAGAGTGTAAGAACTATAACTTGTTACTTCCTATTTTGGGAAGGAGCTGCGAACACTGCGGGAAAGGAACTCCATGAAAGTTCTGGTAAACCCGTGAAGGCTGACAGACATAGATTTTCAGAATAAAAGCAACCTTTGAAGAAATGTTTTATGAAAACTTGCATTGCCTACGACCTACGGTCTGTGGTTGTAGTTATAGTGCATCAAACACTTCTTTTCTAGTGAAACTTGCTGAGTACGCTCGTACTCAACGTATCTTCTTAACCCTTGCTAGATTCTGAAGCCGGTACAGACAACATCTACATCAAGTTATGCTCCAGGACTCATCATCCAAAGCTAAAGATCTTCAATGCAGAAAATAAAGTCAACATATACATCAACTAAGGTGAAGACGAAGTTACTGGTTAGGTTGGAATATACCCTCTAGCCAAGAACCTAATTCTGTAGTGTATTGCAATAGCAGCAATGCCAACCCCTTAGTTAAAATACTAGTCTTAATAGTATAATTGTTCTTGCGTTGTTTATCTTTGATTCTTCTTGGTAAGAAGTTCTTTCTCTCTCTCTTTAACCTAGAGTATTCTCTGGATCTTGTGTAAAGAGTGAGTTGTAACCTTTAGCCATGTATTGGACCCGCTGTGTTTCTGTTGGGCCATTCTAAGGGATGTAATACTAGTGTAACATCCCAAAAATATTAAACTAGAATCATCAAACTCTAATCATCAAATTTAGGGTTAACAAAAACTTTTCTAAATAAAAACATGAAAGCATTCATATGTGTATGCATCCTAAGTTGGATTCTTTTGAATTGCCTTGTTTATGTGTTTCTTTGCTTGCAAAAGGATTCTTAGGTGAAATAAACATCATCTAAACAATCCCCACACTTTTCCCAAAGACAAATAAATCAAAACAAACAAAATAAAGGAATGGTCATTTTGGCCAATTTAACTCCCATGCCTACTTTGGCTGTCTCAAACTTTCAGAACTTAACTGAAACTTGTTTGGATCTTTAAACCCCTTGATAGTACTCATAACAAAGTATCAAGGCCCACTTTGTGATCATCCTGAAACTTTAAATGCATAGTTTAAATGACAATTCAAAATTGAATCTTTATCATATGGGAAGATCCCACTTTTTCAAAAACCACTCAAACAAGCTCAAATTTCAAAACCCAAGCATCTGACTACTCAAAGACCAATCTAGCACACCCACCAAAAATCTTTTCAAAATTCAAAACTTGAATTCATGCGGCCATTTCATCAAACACCTTGCAGATTCAAATCTAAAAAAATCAAAACACTATAGTGTGCAGTGTTTTGAGCCTAACTGGTTCCCTCTCTAGCTCACAATAGCCTCAGTAGATCATCTAACGAACTTAACTAATCACTAGCACCACTGTGAGCTCACCAATTCCATCAATGGTGAACAGCCGAAGCACACCATGCCACCCTAGTGTAGACAACAAGCTAGGAAAGAAACTAGCCGTGCCAACCTTGTCTGGGAGATCACCCATGCCTCACCGCCCCCTCTCGACCAGCCCTGCCTCGAAGACATCGACCAGGGCACCCAGGAATGCCACACCCGTGCCTCTGTCAACCATGCCGAGCGTGCGCCAGAGCGCCACCCTCGCCACACACCCACAGACCGCGCGCCGCCCTCGCCGCGTGCATACATGATCACCACCGACCCAGGAGACCGCCAGACATCCCCGTTCGCCGCCCCATGCCTCACAGCCACCGCTCGCCGTCGAAGACGCCGCCTCTGCCGCGCAGAGCGTCGCGTGTTCCAGACCGTTTGCCACCGCCCCTACATGCGCATTAAAGTCGTAGAGCATCGCCCGGAGACCACTAAGTGATCTCCACCGCCGACCATGCCTCTAGCAGCCCGTAGCCATATCGCCACCATCGCCTGCCCATCCCGTTCGGTCTCGTCGTCGCGACTATAAATAGAGGCCACCCCCAGCCGAATTGAGCACACCATCTCACTCCCCTCTCCTCACTGATCGTTCCACCCCGTTCATGGAGCAAGGCGATCAGCACTTCGCCGGAATTTCATCGGAGCCCGCCGCCTCTGGAGAAGAAGGGGGCCAGCGATTGGAGCCACCCTAGGAGAAGCTGCCGGTACGAGGAGGTTCGCCGTCGTCGACTTCGTCGTTCGCCCACCTCGCCGACCCTCGCCTGAGCCCCGGTGAGCCCCCGACGACCCCCACCTGCCGTGTTAGGTTTCTGTCTCGCCGGCGTTGCCCAACATCGACGATGACCCTTAGCCGTTGGATTAGAACTAGATCGAACGCACCACATCGCCCCATACCGCTTCGCACCCCCTCGTCTCACTGACGCATGGGGACAACAACTTAACCAGCCCGCGTAAGCGTTGTGCTTAGCAGGCCGGCCTAGTATCGTTTCCCACGCAGCCCAGTCATTTGAATTTAACCTTTTCCATTTTATTTCAAACACACTTCTACACCTAGATTCAAAAATCAACCCAGATCGATTTAGTGAACCAAATTGAATGAAACCAATTTTGTTAGAAAGGTCTGGAAATTCTGAATCTAAGCCCGTTGGATTCAAGTCATTTGGATCTGTAGATCACCCTTGGTAAAAATAACAAGGCAGAACCTTTTCTGCATTCAAACATTTTTAAAATTTAAACCATAATAGCTTTTGAGTTGATTCCAACTCTCAAAAATTACAATTGATCATACCTTTCAGAATATATAAAAATATATAGGTTTACTTATAGAAATAATGTTCAAGTAATAAAAGGATGCCACATAGACATTTCTAGTCACTTTATTTAATTAAAATAAAAGGGTAAAACCTTATTAAATTGTGACACCACTTTAAATCATATTCCCATGGACTAAAATATGTGGTGATGACATGTGTCAACATGATCCCATGTTTGGTTTGGATAATATTAAATCTTAAGTAGTTTTTCAATGAGTAGAAATTACTTATCTAAAAATAAAAGGAATTAAACCAAGCTTTAATCTTGTAATGTTAGTGATGATGCTAGATCATCTATAGGACCCTTTTGTGTGATGATTGCAAGTAGTTAAGAATTTTTTGGTGATTGTGTACCTCGTATTTATTTATAGACGCTAGTACCGACCAAGGATACGAGGAAGAAGGAGGATACTACGAAGAAGAAGCCGCGGAGAACTTCAACCACTGCTCTGCACAAGGCAAGCCTTACTAATCAAGTTGACCTATGCAAGCCAATACTTGCTTGTCACCATGCCGACTATATGCCTTAAGCATATGTGATCATACCCACTTGATACCCCCTCCTAGTTTTATTCGCAAGCTTTATACTTTATTTTCTTTATCAAAGCTATTACTTAGAGTTTACTTAAGTGAATTGTAGATAATAGAAAGATATTTGAAGGTTGCATAAAGAGTATAAAATTTGGCCTAAGCTAGATAATCTTGATATCATCCCAAGGCATAAGATTGAACTTAGTTGAAACTCTACTAGTTTACCACCCCTCATTAGTACTTACCCCCACTTGTAGATGCTAGTGCTGCATAAAACTTTATCAACTTTAGATGGGAATACTTGGTGGAAAAATGGTTATGAAAACCTTGGAATGATGGATCATTCTATTGAAATGTTTTGGACATGTGTTTCCGAACACCAGATGATTTTGGTGATGAAAATGTTAAGGCATGAGCCTTAGCCCTTTATAAAACTGATGGTTGTCTTGATGCGATACCATTCCAATTTTTTCGTACAACCACAATACCCGAAGATTGGGTAGGGCTTGACTGGAAACTTATATACCCTAGTATTAGTTCCCTCATGGCCAAGGTCTGAGCTGAGGCTACCTTGTGAAGATTGTCCACCTGTGCAGTACCCAAGATGACAATTGGTCATGGTTGGGAGGCCAAACTCACAGGAGAGGTGCTTATACTAGGGCGTGTAATTGAAAGGTTAGGATTGATTATCCACATACTGAGTATGGTGAATTCAGGATTTGTTCCTGACGGATGTATCGAATGTTGCGGTGAAAGTGTACAATCTATGCAGAGTGTCAAACTATTCGAATAGCCGCGTCCGCGGTTATGGACAGTTGGAGTGGCCATACTGTTCACCCGTAATATGTTTTCAAAATTACTTGTGAAATGAATTGAGACTTTGACTTGACCACAACAGGGTTGTGATATGGAATACAAGTTCCCACTCAGGGTTATAAAACTTTAACTAGCATTCTTTGCTTCTGAACTTAGTAGAGGTAAATCTGGCTGTTTGCAAAACAACCCTAGAGCCTAGTGTCCTATTACAAAAACCCCTTTCCCTTGTTAGTATTAGTTTGCGAGTACTTAAAGAGTACTCATGGCTTTGTCCCTGGCTATTCCCATGGCCAGACTATGAAGAGGAGTACCTGGAGGATGGACCCCAGGAAGGTTACAGCAACTAGGATCATCTCCCATCGTCAGCATTGTCTATGACCCCGAAGATGGAGCTTTGCCTACGCTACCGTTATTATTACGTATTCCGCTGCTTGTGTTGTATTAAGACTGGATCATGAGATCCTTATTTGGTGTAAAACCTTATGTATGGTTTGTAATGGATGATGTACTGTGGTATCCAATTCTGTTATGTGTCGCAAAAATGGTAATCCTGGGATTGCGATGTATGGCATAACAGGCATCTGGGATTAAAAAAAATCAGGGTGTTGACAAGTTGGTATCAGAGCCATCCTGACCATTGGAGACCCTAGTTAGACTGAACATTTGAATCAAAAACTTAGTTTCAAAACCAAAATAAACAAATATTTACAAAAACTTATTCCCATTCTTATCACTTACTTCTTTCATGAAAATTCATGTTCCTCAAAAACTCTTGCAAAATACATAAAATTTGACACACATGATCACTCTACTAACTTACTCATCTTATATTCTTCTAGATGGACGTGAAGTATAGCAAGTTTTACCAATTGGGAAAGGAGGAGACCTTATCTTTGAGAGGAATTTGGACCAGCTTTTGAAACTTCTGGAGCGTCCGCACCCCGAGTTCTTCGGAGCTCAGCTCAATGATCAAGGAGGAGAAGATCTGCAGTGGCTAATTGTTGCAAGTCTCTGAGGAAAGATTGAACCCCCCACTACTGAGGGAATTCAGTTTGCCTTAAGAGAGAACAACTGGCTCGATGGACTTGCCAGGGCCATGCAGGAAGCTCTTGCCCGTCTGTGTGGGCAGAGTATCAACCTGATCAAGGGTACCCGCTTTGAGTTTTGCCTGAGGCGTGATGCTAATGGACAACCACTGGAAGCCCCATACCATCACGAGCTGAAGACCCAATTGGACCACCTTAGCTTCATGATGTATGATCGTCAGCAGGATTTGGATAACTACCGTGATTACTCCAACCACAAGTCTGCCATCATCAAGACGAAGGACCAAACCATCGCCATGCTAGCGAAGGATCGCAAGTCTCTCCGCCGTCAGCTCGACAAGAAGGAGCGCATCATTGCCAGTCTTCGCCACCGTATCTCATCTTTGGAGGAGACCATCCACGAGAGATACATGAAGTTGGAGGAAAGGGAGAATGCCGGAGAGGATCTTCGTGGAGACCCCTACTCCTATCTCAGCGATGATGATGATTTTCTGGAGGATCAGGCTATGGATTTCTTCACCGATGAGGATGATTACGCCTTCATCGATGACGATGAGGATGACGACTACACTGACTCCAAGGAGTAGTAGCACTTGAGCACTAGCGTAGTGAGTAGTATTTGGTCCCACTGTATCGTAGTTTCCAGAATGGTTCTTAAAACCATCTGCTTGCCTTTGTTGTGGTGTGTGTTGTACCGTGTGCTATGAATGAATGAATGAAAAGCATGTTACTAGAAAATCTGAGTCAAACTTTAAAAACTTTGCAAAGCCCCAAAACCTTAGAAATTTCCCTCTTTTCTCATGATCTATCTCAATCTTCAGATGCCACGTGGAGGAAGTGGTTCATCCCCGGACCCGATGTTGCAGATCCTGCAAATGTTGACTTCTGATCGTGAAGCTGAATGAGCCAAACGTCAGGCCAACCTAGCCACCCTTCAGCAGATAGCCCAGCTAGCCCACAACAACCAAGGCCACGGAAATCAGGACAACCATGGATCTAAGCTCAAGAATTTCCAGAACACCAACCCACCTGTTTTCACTAAGTCGGAAGAGCCCCTAGATGCCGACGATTGGCCGCAAACCATGGAAAATAACGTAGAAGTCGCCGGAGTGGAAGCTAATGAGAAAGTTCTGTTCGCCACCCATTATCTAGCCGGAGATGCCAGAGCATGGTGGAACATTGTTCGTGCAATGACCGGAGGCCAGATGATGACCTGGGAGGAATTCAAGGTCAAGTTCAGCAGAACCCATGTGCCACCGGGTTTAATCAAGAGGATGAGAGACGAGTTCAGAGAACTGAAGCAAGGAAGGATGACCGTAGTGGAATACCGTGAAATTTTTTGGTCATTAGCTAGGTATGCCCCGGATGAGGTCGACACTGAAGCCAAGAAGAAAGAAAGATTCTTGTGGTCTGCACGATGAGATGTAGACTGTGTTGGTCAATATTCCCTTTACGGATATTGAAGCCCTTGTCGACTCTGCCATCCAGATGGAAGGAAAGATCAACCAAGCCAATGAGAACCGCAAGCATCACATGATGCATCAGCCATGAACCCATCAGACCCCAAAGTATCGCCCTAACCCATCTCCAGGATTTGCCCCGAGAACCAACAGACCCCCGATGAACCGTCCGACCTATCCCAACCGTGGAAACCCTAGGCCCGGAGGAAATAACAACCCCGGCAACTCTAGCAATTTGAACCGTGCCCCACCTAAGTTCAACAACAAAAATGCTACCGCCAACCCCAACACTTCCACGAGAACTGGAAGCAATGTTGTGCCTGTAGCAGCAAAGGACAAGTTGCAGGTAACTTGTTGTGACTGTGGAAATAAAGGCCACTATTCCAACGAGTGCCCCAACAAGAAGAATGCTGCAGCCCCCAATACCAATGCCCCAGCTCAGTAGCAGCATCGTGTTCAGCCAGGAAGAAGATTTGCCCTAGGGAATTCGCTCAACCGCAACGACCGTATTTTTCTCATGCATTCTGAAGAAGCTCAGGAAGCACCAGCCGTCATGCTAGGTATGTTTTCTGTTAATTCAGTACTTGCTCGAGTGTTTTTTGATTCTGGTGCATCGAACTCATTTGTCACCGAAGAATTTGCATGCACTAGTAAAATTCAACCAACCAAACTAAAGCATGTTATGATCGTTCAAATCCCGGATCAACCACCAAAGCTAGGCAAATTTGCAAAGCCGTCCCTGTCCAAATCCATGGCATAGATTTTTATGCTAATCTGATAGTACTCGGAACTAAAGGTTTGGAAGTAGTACTAGGAATGGATTGGATGTACAAACATAAAGGATTGATTGACTGTGCCAAGAAAGCCATCACCATGACCAGTATAGCCGGAATATCAGTCGAGCATATATTTGAAACCTTACCTCGTCAATTCAAGTGCAACAAGAGTATAGCCCAACCTACCATTGACCAAGTCCGGATAGTCTGTGAATACCCCGATGTATTTCCAGATGTTTTGCCCGGTATGCCCCCAGATCGGGATATTGAGTTTATCATCGAACTAATTACCGGAAAGGACCCATAGCCTAGAGACCATATAGTATGAACCCATCGGAACTAGCAGAACTGAAGAAGCAACTGGATTCCATGCTAGAAATTGGATTGATTCAACCAAGTGCGTCACCATGGAGATCACCTGTCTTGTTTGTGGACAAGAAGGATGGAGGTAACCGTTTGTGTACGGATTATAGGAAGTTGAATGATGTCACCATCAAGAACAAATACCCTTTGCCCAAGATAGAAGATTTGTTTGATCAGTTGACCGGTGCCAAAGTGTTTTCTAAGATTGATCTTAGAACTGGTTATCATCAACTCAAGATTCATGTAGAGGATATTCCCAAGACCGCCTTTACCACCAGATATGGATTATACGAGTATACAGTCATGTCTTTTGGACTAACCAATACCCCCGCTTATTTCATGAATCTCATGAATAAGATTTTTATGGACTTCCTGGATAAGTTTGTTCTTGTTTTCATTGATGACATCCTGATTTATTCCAAATCGGAAGAAGAACATGAGCTACACCTAAGGACCATTCTTGGAACCCTTAGAGAGCATCAGTTGTATGCAAAGTTTAGCAAATGTGAATTCTGGTTATAGGAAGTAGGATTCCTCGGTCACATTGTATCAGCCGGAGGAATTGTCGTTGACCCTGCCAAAGTGAAAGATGTAGAAGATTGGCAAGCCCTAACCACTCAAACCCAAGTTCGTGATTTTCTCGGATTTCCGGGATATTACCGCAAATTCGTAGAAGGATTCTCGAGTATCGCCCGACCCATGACCCAATTGCTGAAGAAGGACAAGAAGTTTGAATGGACTGACAAATGTGAAGCAAGTTTTCAAGAACTCAAGAGAAGATTGATTTCAGCCCCAATCTTGATCATGCCGGATATCACTAAGCCCTTCGATGTGTATTGTGATGCATCCAAGATCGGTCTCGGATGTGTGCTAATGCAAGAAGGCAAAGTTATATCTTATCTATCTCGACAACTCAAGCAACATGAGAAAAATTACCCAACCCATGACCTCGAACTCGCAGCCGTAGTTCTAGCCCTGAAGACATGGAGGCATTACCTGATGGGAAACCGTTGTGAGATTTATTCGGATCACAAGAGCCTGAAATATATATTCACTCGGAAGGAGCTGAATATGAGGCAGAGAAGATGGATTGAGCTAATCAAGGATTACGACCTAGACATTCACTATCACCCTCGTAAAGCCAATGTGGTAGCAGATGCCCTTAGCCGATTGCCGTGCCGCTTGAACTCCATGATCTTAAAGGAGCAACCAAGTCTGCACAAAGAGATGGAAAATTTTCGAATGGAATTAGTGAGTGAAGGATTTTTGGCTAGCATAGAACTCCAGCCCACTTTGATCAGTCAGATCAAAGAGGCACAGAAAGGAAATGATAGTATCGACGGAACCAAGCGTCGTATCGGTACAGGCAAAGTACCCGGATTCACCGAAGACGAAGAAGGAGTTCTGTGGTACAAAGGACGCCTTTGTGTACCAGCAGATTCTGAGTTGAAAGAAGTTATTTTGAAGGAAGCTCATGATACTCTTTATTCTATCCATCCCGGAGGAACTAAGATGTATCAAGATTTGAAAGAGCAATTTTGGTGGCATAAAATGAAGAGAGAAATCGGAAGCTATATCGCCAAGTGTGATATATGTCAGCGAGTCAAGGCAGGACATCAAAGACCCGCTGGATTGTTGCAACCCTTGCAGATTCTGGAATGGAAATGGGATTCCGTTGGAATGGACTTTATCACCAGATTGCCTACTTCTAGTAAGGGAAATGACTCTATCTGGGTCATTGTAGACAGATTGTCCAAAGTCGCCCATTTCTTACCCGTCAAGAACACATATCAGAGTTCGAAGCTAGCGGAGTTATACATCACTAGAATAGTTAGTTTACATGGAGTCCCCAAGAACATCGTATCGGATCGAGGAACTCAGTTTACCTCGATATTCTGGAAGAAAGTTCAAGAAGGTTTAGGAACCCGCCTAGATTTCAGCACCGCGTATCACCCTCAGACCGATGGACAAACGGAGCGAGTAAATAAAATACTCGAAGATATGCTGAGAGCCTGTGTGTTAGAATATGGATCCAAGTGGGAAGACTGTCTGCCGTTTGCAGAATTTTCATACAACAACAGTTATCAGGCTAGTTTGCAAATGGCCCCATTTGAATTCATGTACGGAAGGAAGTGTCGCACCCCTTTGAACTGGTCGGAGGTAGGAGAAAGTCAAATTTTCGGACCCGACATCCTACGAGAAGTGGAAGAGAAGGTTCACAAGATTCGTGAGTACCTCAAGATAGCCCAGTCCAGACAGAAGAGTTACGCTGACAAGAGATGTCGAGACATCGAGACCTCGCCTTCAACATAGGAGATTTTGTGTATCTGAAGGTGTCGCCATTGAAGGGAATGGAGCGTTTCCAACTCAAAGGAAAGTTAGCCCCCAGATATATCGGACCTTTCAAAATTCTGAACTGTCGAGGAGAAGTGTCGTATCAATTGGAACTACCCTAAGAGATGTCAGCCGTGCACAATGTGTTCCATATCTCATTACTTCGCAAGTGTCTCGAAGTCCCAGAGAAGACCGAAGTGTTCAAGAATATCGATCACCGGACCATAGAGATCAATGATGACCTGACCTATCCTGAAGTACCCATCCGTATTTTGGAAGAAGCTTTCAGAACTAACCAAACCCGAAGCATCAAGTTTATCAAGATTCAGTGGAGCAACCACACGGAAGAGGAAGCTACCTGGGAGCGCGAAGATCACATCAGGACGGAGTTTCCCGATCTTTTCAAATCCTAGGTAATCTTTTTCGTCCTTTTTCAAATCTCGGGACGAGATTTTTTTATGGGGGAAGGTTTGTAACATCTGCAGACTCACTAGCACCAATCTAGCACACCCACCAAAAATCTTTTCAAAATTCAAAACTTGAATTCATGCGGCCATTTCATCAAACACCTTGCAGATTCAAATCTAACAAAATCAAAACACTATAGTGTGCAGTGTTTTTAGCCTAACTGGTTCCCTCTCTAGCCCACAATAGCCTTAGTAGATCATCTAACGAACTTAAATAATCACTAGCACCACTGTGAGCTCGCCAATGCCATCAATGGTGAACAGCCGAAGCACACCATGCCACCCCAGTGTAGACAACAAGATAGGAAAGAAACTAGCCGTGCCAACCTTGTCTGGGAGATCACCCATGCCTCACCTCCCCCTCTGGACCAGCCCTGCCTCGAAGTAATCGACCAGAGCAACCAGGAACGCCGCGCCCGTGGCTCTGTCAACCATGTCGAGCGTGCGCCAGAGCGCCACCCTCAACACACGCCCACAGACCAAGCGCCGCCCTTGCCGCGTGCATACACGATCGCCACCGACCCAGGAGACCGCCAGACATCCCCGTTCGCCGTCCCATGCCTCACAGCCACCGCTCGCCGTCGAAGACGCCGCCTCTGCCGTGCAGAGCGTCGCGTGTTCTAGACCGTTTGCCACCTCCCCTACATGCGCATTAAAGCCGTAGAGCATCGCCAGGAGACCACCAAGCGATCGCCACCGCCGTCCATGCCTCTAGCAGCCCGTAGCCATGTCGCCACCGTCGCCTGCCCATCCCGTTTGGTCTCGTCGTCGCGACTATAAATAGAGGACACCCCCAGCCGAATTGAGCACACCATCTCACTCCCCTCTCCTCACTGATCGTTCCACCCCGTTCCCAGAGCAAGGCAAGCAGTACTTCGCCAGAATTTCACCGGAGCCCGCCGCCTCTAGAGAAGAAGGGAGCCAGCGATTGGAGCCGCCCCAGGAAAAGCTGCCGGTACCAGGAGGTTCGCCGTCCTCGAATTCGTCGTTCTCCCATCTCGCCGACCCTCGCCTGAGCCCCGGTGAGCCCCCGACGACCCCCACCTTCCGCGTTAGGTTTCTGTCTCACCGGCGTTTCCCAACGTCGACGATGACCCTCAGCTGTTGGATTAGAACTAGATCGAACGCACCACATCGCCCCATACCGCTTCGCACCCCCTCGTCTCACTGACGCGTGGGGACAACAACTTAACCAGCCCGCGTAAGCGCTGTGCTTAGCAGGCCGGCCCAGTATCGCTTCCCGCGCAGCCCAGTCATTTGAATTTAACCTTTTCCATTTTATTTCAAACACACTTCTGCACCTAGATTCAAAAATCAACCCAGATCGATTCAGTGAACCAAATTGAATGAAACCAATTTTGTTAGAAAGGTCTGGAAATGCTGAATCCAAGCCCGTTGGATTCAAGACATTTGGATCTATAGATCACCCTTGGTAAAATTAACTAGGCAGAACCTTTTCTGCATTCAAACATTTTTCAAATTTAAACCATAATAGCTTTTGAGTTGATTCCAACTCTCAAGAATCACAATTGATCATACCTTTGAAAATATATAAAAATATATAGGTTTACTTATAGAAATAATGTTCAAGTAATAAAAGGATGCCACATAGGCATTTCTAGTCACTTTATTTAATTAAAATAAAAGGGTAAAACCTTATTAAATTGTGACACCACTTTAAATCATATTCCCATGGACTAAAATATGTGGTGATGACATGTGTCAACATGATCCCATGTTTGGATTGGAGAATATTAAATCTTAAGTAGTTTTTCAATGAGTAGAAATTACTTTTCTAAAAATAAAAGGAATTAAACCAAGCTTTAATCTTGTAATGTTAGTGATGATGCTAGATCATCTATAGGACCCTTTTGTGTGATGATTGCAAGTAGTTAAGAATTGTTTGGTGATTGTGTACCTCGTATTTATTTATAGACGCTTGTACCGACCAAGGATACGAGGAAGAAGGAGGATACTACGAAGAAGAAGCCGCGGAGAACTTCAACCACTGCTCTGCACAAGGCAAGCCTTACTAATCAAGTTGACCTATGCAAGCCAATACTTGCTTGTCACCATGCCGACTATATGCCTTAAGCATATGTGATCATACCCACTTGATACCCCCTCCTAGTTTTATTCGCAAGCTTTATACTTTATTTTCTTTATCAAAGCTATTACTTAGAGTTTACTTAAGTGAATTGTAGATAATAGAAAGATATTTGAAGGTTGCATAAAGAGTATAAAATTTGGCCTAAGCTAGATAATCTTGATATCATCCCAAGGCATAAGATTGAACTTAGTTGAAACTCTACTAGTTTACCACCCCTCATTAGTACTTACCCCCACTTGTAGATGCTAGTGCTGCATAAAACTTTATCAACTTTAGATGGGAATACTTGGTGGAAAAATGGTTATGAAAACCTTGGAATGATGGATCATTCTATTGAAATGTTTTGGACATGTGTTTCCGAACACCAGATGATTTTGGTGATGAAAATGTTAAGGCATGAGCCTTAGCCCTTTATAAAACTGATGGTTGTCTTGATGCGATACCATTCCAATTTTATCGTACAACCACAATACCCGAAGATTGGGTAGGGCTTGACTGGAAACTTATATACCCTAGTATTAGTTCCCTCATGGCCAAGGTCTGAGCTGAGGCTACCTTGTGAAGATTGTCCACCTGTGCAGTACCCAAGATGACAATTGGTCATGGTTGGGAGGCCAAACTCACAGGAGAGGTGCTTATACTAGGGCGTGTAATTGAAAGGTTAGGATTGATTATCCGCATACTGAGTATGGTGAATTCAAGATTTGTTCCTGACGGATGTATCGAATGTTGTGGTGAAAGTGTACAATCTATGCAGAGTGTTAAACTATTCAAATAGCCGCGTCCGCGGTTATGGACAGTTGGAGTGGCCATACTATTCCCCCGTAATATGTTTTCAAAATGACTTGTGAAATGAATTGAGACTTTGACTTGACCACAACAGGGTTGTGATATGATATAAAAGTTCCCACTTAGGGTTATAAAACTTTAACTAGCATTCTTTGCTTCTGAACTTAGTAGAGGTAAATCTGGCTGTTTGCAAAACAACCCTAGAGCCTAGTGTCCTATTACAAAAACCCCTTTCCCTTGTTAGTATTAGTTTGCGAGTACTTAAAGAGTACTCATGGCTTTGTCCCTAGCTATTCCCATGGCCAGACTATGAAGAGGAGTACCTGGAGGATGGACCCCAGGAAGGTTACGACAACTAGGATCATCTCCCATCGTCAGCATTGCCTGTGACCCCGAAGATGGAGCTTCGCCTACGCTACCGTTATTATTATGTATTCCGCAGCTTGTGTTGTATTAAGACTGGATCATGAGATCCTTATTTGGTGTAAAACCTTATGTATGGTTTGTAATGGATGATGTACTGTGGTATCCAATTCTGTTATGTCTCGCAAAAATGGTAATCCTGGGATTGCGATGTATGGTATAACAGGCATCTGGGATTAAAAAAATCCGGGTGTTGACAACTAGTGAACGGTGTTTCATTGGTGTTATGTCAACGACTATAGTATTCTACATCATGCAGTGGTATGCTGGGTCACCGCATTTGGTATCAGAGCATATGCTTTGACCTTAGCTTGGAAACCTAGTAAATGGGTAGAACCTGTAGGACACATCCTAGCAATAATAAAGAGTTCTCTAGTGATATGAGGGATATTCACTTGAGAATAATCCTGTTATTTTACTAGTGCGATAATTCTTTAGTATGATTGCAATTCCGATCATTACCCAAGAGTTTTAACTCTATGTGACTGATGATAATTTCTTATCCACAGTTCCACATGGCACCTCGATATCCACCTCGGAATGTTCAAGTGATTAACACGATGTTGAATGACTACGGAGCGGATTGGACAGATAATCTCCGAAAACTTCTATGGAGTTTGGAATGTGAATCGACACTTTTGGTCAAGATTTACAGTTACTATGATGGGAAGGTATTAGCTAAATACCGTGTCATGATCATGTTACCCAAGAAGTTAGGACTTAAGGGAGAAATGCCATCAGGAGACGCAAGGTGCATGGCATCTGCATATCAGATTGTCGTAGCAACAGCCATAGCCATGATCCGAGAACAAAAATCCCAAGCTCTGAAAGGTAGTATTCACACCATTATACCCCATGAAACCGCAAACCCAAAGCATGAGTTAGATCACTCTACTCTAGTCCAAACTGAACCTACTCTAGCTGTAGAGTATATGGATCGTTATCGGTCTTTGCTAAACACTTATCATAACATTCACCAAGTTTTAGTTCAGGAGCTGGATATGGTCATTGAGGATTTTACTGATCCTGATAAACCAATGGCACGTAGGAAGAAGTTAGATAAAGAAGCTAGGCATCCTAAATACATACCTTCAGGAGAAGTGTATGAGAAAACTGAGTTCGATGATCCAAACTCGTAAAATTATGCCTACTACCAAACTAAAACCCAGCCACCTGAAGACCTATGGACCAAGTACAACTCCGAACAACATGAATGGAATAGAGTTTTTCCGAATAACCCTGAGCCAAACAAGTATGGATGGGAAGTAGAATCTCAAGGTGGAACCATAGGAAATCCTATACCTTGTGATACAGGTATCGGAGAAGAGACCAACTATAACCATAGAGAGCCTTATGGACCATATGGTGGTGATACCAATCCAGTCAACTTAGAAGAGTATTCCGATAGCTACTATACCAATATGTACAACTGGATCCAAGAAAAGGCTAAGGAGCCAACTTACTTTGAGGAAGCATTGCCGGAAAACCAGGAATATTCGGTAGAAGATTACGCCAACTCTAGTCATTTTTCAATGACTAATCTCAGTCTCGGTACTTTTAATCAAGAATACGCACCTCCTGGATGCTCTTACGCTGTAGAAGGCAGTCGTAGGACTTCACGTCATCATGGACGGAACTCCAGGAAGCACTAGGGGAAGATGAATGTAATAAAGGAACAACATCCCAAGGGATGAGTGCTTGAATAATGTACATAGAGGGTAATGCGTATTGTAGTTGAAAGGTTTGCCAAAATAAGTGAGGATATACTCACAAGAACAAGAAGTTCTTGTAAGATAGTTGTGTAAATAGGTGTGGAGCAAACCGTTGGAACATCTAGTACATTTGTAAATTATTTAAAACCTATGTATAATACATGGTATATGTTTTGTTGTTTATCGACTTTTGGATCTTCTTGAATCTTCTTGATTGACTAGGTCTATACATAAAGTTAATTAGGTGTGCAAATGCATGATGTAACACCCAGTTATGACTTGATGTTATAGATCTAGATAGGAATGCGAATTCGTGTAAGGGAGTGACGAGTTCCAACGATCAAGACGAAGACTTACACAAAGGATGAAGCAAAAATCTAAGGAGTATTAGTATAATTTGGAGCATAGGCCATCTCTAGCCAGCTTTGGAAGAAAGTTTATTGTAGAAGATGTATGGAGCAACAAGAAGTAATAAACTTAAGGCCCATTCAAAGTAGGTAGCATTGGTACAAAGTTAATAAAGTAGTAGTACCCAGTTTATGGAAGCGTCATGAATTAGTACAAAGATGAAGTTGTGGAGCAAAATGGTATGTAAGCTGTGACAATTCAGAGGGAATGTCAGTAGTAGGTCGGAAATAGTAGGGTAATCCATACAACCTAGGATAATCCGCAACTGGTAATTTGATCCATAATCAGTATTCCGATCCACAATTGGTATCTTGTTTGCAGCCGGTGTGGTTGACATAGTTAACCAGATCATCTTAATGGTTTCATAAAGAGCATAAAATTTGGCCTAAATTTAAATAATACCTAATGAAGTATAAACATTTAACGTGATCGTGTTTCCAGATGCTTCACAAAGTCAGACTTATCCCAGCAAAAATGTCCAATAGTAAGTACGACATATAATGCCGAAAGATCTTCTTCGGAGATCCACTACTATGTGGATACACCGTACAATCTTTCATCAGACCCTAATCAGGTAAAGTATTGTAAGGGTCCCAACCTTTAATAAGGTAGAGTCCCCTGTGTTTACAATGCTAGTCCCTGGATCAATAGCTAGCATCCACAGTTAAGATGTAATATCAAGAAACAAAGGTCATAATACAACTTTATAACCAGGAATAACATAATTTTATTACATCTTACATAGCTCATTTGGCTATTACATTACATTGCAGCAGAATATCTATAGCATGGAGTCCTTCATCTTCGAAGTGCCACAGGCAGACATGTTGGTTGTAGACTTTGTAATCCTAATCAATCAACTTCACTAAATCAATCAAACCTGCAACATACAAGTTACAGCCACAAGGGTCAATACATTTGAATTGTATTGGCAAGTGATACTATGGTAGTATAGTGGAGTCTATCATCTATATGCATTTGGCTAAGTGGAGTTGAGGCTTGCATTGCTCAAAATAGATTTTCCTTATCATTTTGAAAACACTAAGTTTTTAGCTTGTCAAAATCATTTTTCTCAATCAAAGATTGAAGATCCTTTAACCCTTGTTCAAACCACAAGTTTTTAACTTAGAAATTTGAATGATGAGATTCTTGATTGCTTCCATGTCTTGATGCTCAAATTGTCCTTTACCAGGGACATGGCTAAGTACTTAGATTTTTACACTCTGCAGAGGTGGTGCACTTTCCCCACAAGACTTGGTTTCCCAAGACAAGATCTTTCAGAAGCCTTCCCTTAGACCAAAATGGACGCGTTCCCACCTATCAAACACTACCACCCTCTGTCCATCTGGCTAAGTTCTTGCAACCTATATGATCATGGCAGAGCCCATATTGCCAAGTGGTTGCACTTGAAGCTTCTCAACATTTGACATCTCAAATCTCTTTGTTCCTGGGTGGCCATCCACAAGTGAGATACACAAGCCAAGTCCATGGCCTTGTGAGCCACTCAACCAAAATCCACCAAGCAATTACCATTCCACCCAGGTGATTCATTAACTTAGTTGTTTTATTAAACAAAAACACAAGTCCTCAGACTTAGAAATTTTCCATAGTGTGAATATATTTCCACCCTTGTTTTCTATTAGCTAAGCTAAGCATGATAGTAGTAGGTATCTTGACTTAGAAATTTCTACTAAGGTTTCATCTACTAGGTTTTCCTATAGCAAGGTTTATACTTAGCAAAATTCCATGCAAGTTTTACTTAGAGAAAATCACTAATGCATAATGAAAGTAATGGGACAAAAAGTATGAAGCATCACTTGCCTTTTTGGTAGAGGGTATAAGTTCACTACTTGTCCTTGCAAAAATCACACTCTTCAAGTCACTACAAATCAATCAAGCAAGGCACAAACTCAATCTACCAATCAAGCAAAACAACACATAAAATCATAGAACTAAGATAATGCATGCAAGCATGCCAAGGATTGTTTTATTTGGAAAAAGTGGTTCCTAATGGGTCATGAACATTTGAAAACACCTAATGGTCATTTTGTAAAGTGGCAAAGTCATTTGCAAAAGGTTTCACTTCATAAACCATTTTCAAAACAAAGTTATCATTTTATGTGGTATAGAAATGTTTTTATTAAGGCATTAATCTATAGGGTTCACAAAATATGTTTTCAAACCATAAAACTTGGTGTTTGGGGTCAGAGAGTTTAAAACAAAACATTTTCCAAATGTTTTCTTCCAAAACCATTTTTAATAAACAAACCATATTTCTATTTGACTAGAAATGGTTTTAAATCAAAGAATCATTATTTTGTTTCAACAAATACATTTTTGAATTCACAAAGTGTTTCCTATGGTCAGTAGGTTCAAAAAAATCCATTTTCCAAAGATTTTATCCCTAAAATCATTTTTGAACAATTTTTACATCCTTAACAAGCATACAAATGTTTCTGCAAAAACAAACATTTTTCCAGAAGCTTTTTACTAAACAAATGGCATGGTTGGCTAGGGCTTGATCTACTGATTCCATTGATATAAAGTTTGTAATTTTTGGACGTGTGGATCAAAAGTTATACCAATTACAAATTTGCATTCTAATCAGATCAAAAATCTGTTTTAAATCGAATCCGGTCCACGTGGCTGTTTCTGATTCGTCAATACCCTTTCGGTTGGATCGACTGCTCTGGCGCATTGGATCAAGTCAGATCGTGTGGCACAGGTTGCGCACCTCTTCGCTTTAAGTGGTTCTATACTATCCACCAGATCGAGATCGGACGGCTGCTGTGAGCTCGACCCTAAACGAGCGGCGCTGCGGCAGTGGCTGGCGGCGGAGCGGCCAGACGATGACGGCGCCGGCGATACATGGAGTAAGAGGAACAATGGGATAGCTCACCAGAATCGCCGAAGCTTGCTGATGCTCAACGTTGTTGTTGCTGGGCAGGGGGCGCACGGGGTTGTCCTTAATCTTTCGCCGGAGTTCGCTTACGACGGCGAAGCTTCTGCTTTGTCAAGACGAACTTCTTGGCGTGCTAAGGCAAACGGAGAGCAGTGCTAGATGCGCGCGAGAGAGGAGCGTGCGAGAGCATCAACGAGAGGGGAAGGGGCGGACAGAAACTACCTGGGGCACTCGCCGGAGTTCAACCAGACGGTGGCGGCGCTCAGTGGTTGTTGGAGTCGAGATTCTGGGGCGCCCGCACTTGAATGGGAGGTACAGGGAGATGCTCCTGTGAGTGGGGAAGGTGTGAGCTTGGTCGGGGAGGGAAGGGGTGGCAGGACACGGCCGGAATCGTCGCCGGTGTGTCGTCGGACAGTGGGCGGTGTCTGGCGAAATTCAACAGCCTGGGGGCGCACTTGGGGGAGGAGAAAGAGGGGAAATGGAGGAGAGTCGCTGGCATTTAAATGTGCATGGTCACTGCGAGTAATGGTGGCCGCATTAAGACGAATTCAAGCCGCGAAATCAAAGCCAGAAACGGCGACGAGGGGAGGAAGAACATGTCGTGGGTGTGGACGATGAACAGGAGAGGGTGGGGTCGGCTGGTCAGTGAGAGAGGGAGTGAGGGGGAGGGTCCACATGTCAGTTGCTCCGTGGGTCCTGTCTACGGTGAAAAACGTTTCACCGTGGGAGAGAGTAGGTGGGCTAGACTGGGTCTTGTTGGGACAATTTGTTGGGCTGGGTCCTTGTTCTATTTTTTTATGTTTCGAAACTTTTTCTTTTTCTCAAATCAATTTCTATTTTGAATTTCAATCAACTATTCAAACATTCAAACAATTCAAACAATCACCACAGTTGTAATGAGTCTTTGGTTTTGTTTATCAACATAAACCAAATCCCAAAATAAGATAATATTTTTATTCTTTTTAGGATCCATTCATTAATTAAATAAAATGGACCTTTAGTTATTTAATCAAATAGGGTTTGATTTATTTAATAAAATTTCCATTTGAAAACCAAATATTATCAAACTCAAATCAGTAGGTTTTATTTGAAAATAAAAGATACTTGGAAAACTTGTTTAAAACCAAATAACATTTTTATTTTAGGGTCCATTAATAATTAAATAAAATGGGCCTTAGTCATTAAATCAAATAGGATTCGTTTTATTAAAAACTTTATTTTGAAATCTTAAATAAAACCAAAACACTTTAGTAGGTTTTAATTGAGAATATAAAATACTTGGAAAACTTATTTAAAAATAAAATAATAAGTTTTAGTGTTTATTTAAAATGGGAAAAGCCTTTATTTTAAATAAAACTGGATATTAAATCCTTATTATTTTATTTAAATAAACCTTTACCATTTTTATCAAAACAAAACATTTTATTTGAAAATCTTGGCCAAGGTTTAATTTGGCTCTATATAATAATCTTTATTTATAAATCCACCTTTTCTTTTGAAAACCAAATCCTTTTTATTAAAGGATCCAAATAGAAATTTTAAATATTTTGAAGTTTATTGTTTATTTAACTTTTTAAATCCCTTTAGGATTTTATTTGATCCAAATAGGTTTTGAAAGTTCCCAATTGGATTCAAAAAGTTTCTTCTCACTCTGAAAATCAACAAAGTTTTTATTTTATTCATTTATTTTTTCACATTACAAGATTTGGAAAATCTTGGGATGTGACAGGCTACCACCCTTAAAATAAATCTCGTCCCGAGATTTGGGGAGGATAGGGGTTACAAGTTGGCTCAAAACATCTAGGGTACTACCACCCTTAAATTTTTTTTAACTAAATTACATATTGGCCTTCTTGGGGTCCTGGGGAAACTTCTTTGGACAGAAGTTTGCATAGTGGCCTAGCTCCTTGAATTTGAAACACATCACTTGGCTGATATCTTTCTTTTCCTTTGGTATCATTGCCTCTTGTTTGTTTCTTTGGTTCTTCTTCTTTTCGGGGCAATCACTGGCATAGTGTCCCTTCTCTTTGCACTTGTAACATTGCACTTGAGTAATATCCTTCTTCTTCTTTTTGGGTCTCTCCAAAGCTAGGAGTTATTCTAGTTCATGTTCTTCATATCTCACCTCGGAGGTGGGAAATCTTTCTCTCTTCTTGGGGCAGTTAGTAGAGATATGACTTTCTTCTTTACCATTAGGGCATTGATCTTCATGTTCCTTGGATGCATGATCTTTGTCTCCATAAATATTGCTAGCTTTGGTTCCTTCTAGATTAACATCTTTGTCATCCTTGTTGTCATTAGCTCTTTGGGAAAAGTTTTCTCCCATGTTGATCATTTGAGTAACTAATCCTTGCAACAATTGGGATTTAAGTTTCAAAATCCTTTGTATGGCTGGGTCTAGTCCATTGTTGTTGGCTAAAAGCTGAGTTGTCTCTTGACTCAACTAGTTTTGGGTTGCTATAAGTTCTTTCATGTTGTCCTCTTGTTTGTTGTTGGTGTCACCATCCTTGATGTTGGAGTTTCTTGGAGAAGTCATCTGTTTGGGTTGGGTAGGGATTAGAATAGGCAAAATATTTCTAAGGGAATAATTCTAATCACACTCATCACAATTCACTCAAGCAAAGTGCAAGAAAACACAAACAAACACTTCACTCAAACAACAAAGTTCAAGCACATTTTTAGGCAACCAAAAATATTTTTGTTACACCACATAAGTTGGTGTGTTTGTCTTAACTAAAATATGGTGGTCCATCTATATGGTTCTCTTGTGATCTTTCCATCCTTCTTGATTGATTCTCCTTGAACAAATTCTTTGTATCCTTGGAGAAAATTTTCTCATGTCTTGGTCACAAAACTTCAAAGGTGATGATGGCTTCTTCTAAGTTGTGTTTCCTTAGTCTCCAAATCTTGAGCAAGATTTCCTTGTCTCACTTGTCCTTAGTGGTATCCAAGATTGAAATCCTTGGTGAATATGCTGAAGATGTTGAAGTCATTAGAGTTGAAGATGTTGAAGAAGTCCTTTGCACATGGTGAAGTCTTTGGTCATGGGGTAGGCTTTTCCATCAAGTTGAAAATAGATGAGATGTAGAATCAAAATCAAAGTGGTTGAGGACAGAGTTTACAAGATTGTTTGTAAATAAGTTTTGGAACAAAACAACTCCTATTTTTCTAAGGGTTTTTGTCCAATCCTAGGTTTACAAATCCTACAGGCAACACAATGCTCTGATACCATCTGTAAGGGTCCCAAACTTTAATAAGGTAGAGTCCCCTGTGTTTACAATGCTAGTCCCTGGATCAATAGCTAGCATCCACAGTTAAGATGTAATATCAAGAAACAAAGGTCATAATACAACTTTATAACCATGAATAACATAATTTTATTACATCTTACATAGCTCATTTGGCTATTACATTACATTGCAGCAGAATATCTATAGCATGGAGTCCTTCATCTTCGAAGTGCCACAGTGCATATGTTGGTTGTAGACTTTGTAATCCTAATCAATCAACTTCACTAAATCAATCAAACCTGCAACATACAAGTTACAGCCACAAGGGTCAATACATTTGAATTGTATTGGCAAGTGATACTATGGTAGTATAGTGGAGTCTATCATCTATATGCATTTGGCTAAGTGGAGTTGAGGCTTGCATTGCTCAAAATAGATTTTCCTTATCATTTTGAAAACACTAAGTTTTTAGCTTGTAAAAATAATTTTTCTCAATCAAAGATTGAAGATCCTTTAATCCTTGTTCAAACCACAAGTTTTTAACTTAGAAATTTGAATGATAAGATTCTTGATTGCTTCCATGTCTTGATGCTCAAATTGTCCTTTACCAGGGACA
Source organism: Avena longiglumis (assembly GCA_030063025.1). NCBI lineage: Eukaryota > Viridiplantae > Streptophyta > Magnoliopsida > Poales > Poaceae > Avena > Avena longiglumis. Next base: position 154,830,042 of record CP125978.1, read on the forward strand.
TGGCTAAGTACTTAGATTTTTACACTCTGCAGAGGTGGTGCACTTTCCCCACAAGACTTGGTTTCCCAAGACAAGATCTTTCAGAAGCCTTCCCTTAGACCAAAATGGACGCGTTCCCACCTATCAAACTCTACCACCAACTGTCCATATGGCTAAGTTCTTGCAACCTATATGATCCAGGCAGAGCCCATAATGCCAAGTGGCTGCACTTGAAGCTTCTCAACATTTGACATCTCAAATCTCTTTGTTCCTGGGTGGCCATCCACAAGTGAGATACACAAGGTAAACCATAGACATGGGCCTTGTGAGCCACTCAACCAAAATCTACCAAGCAATTACCATTCCACCCAGGTGATTCATTAACTTAGTTGTTTTATTAAACAAAAACACAAGTCCTCAGACTTAGAAATTTTCCATAGTGTGAATATATTTCCACCCTTGTTTTCTATTAGCTAAGCTAAGCATGATAGTAGTAGGTATCTTGACTTAGAAATTTCTACTAAGGTTTCATCTACTAGGTTTTCCTATAGCAAGGTTTATACTTAGCAAAATTCCATGCAAGTTTTACTTAGAGAAAATCACTAATGCATACTGAAAGTAATGGGACAAAAAGTATGAAGCATCACTTGCCTTTTTGGTAGAGGGTATAAGTTCACTACTTGTCCTTGCAAAAATCACACTCTTCAAGTAACTACAAATCAATCAAGCAAGGCACAAACTCAATCTACCAATCAAGCAAAACAACACATAAAATCATAGAACTAAGATAATGCATGCAAGCATGCCAAGGATTGTTTTATTTGGAAAAAGTGGTTCCTAATGGGTCATGAACATTTGAAAACACCTAATGGTCATTTTGTAAAGTGGCAAAGTCATTTGCAAAAGGTTTCACTTCATAAACCATTTTCAAAACAAAGTTATCATTTTATGTGGTATAGAAATGTTTTTATTAAGGCATTAATCTATAGGGTTCACAAAATATGTTTTCAAACCGGGCGAGCTCTGGTGCTGTCAAAGACGAACTTACTGAGCGTGCTAAGGCAAACGGAGAGCAATGTTAGATGTGCGCGAGAGATGAGCGTGCGAGAGCATCAACGAGAGGGGAAGGGGCGGACAGAAACTACCTGGGGCACTCGCCGGAGTTCAACCAGACGGTGGCGGCGCTCAGTGGTTGTTGTAGTCGAGATTCTGGGGCGCCCGCGGTTGAATGGGAGGTACAGGGAGATGCTCCTGTGAGTGGGGAAGGTGTGAGCTTGGTCGGGGAGGCAAGGGGTGGCAGGACATGGCCGGAATCGTCGCCGGTGTGTCGTCAGACAGTGGGCGGTGTCTGGCGAAATTTGACAGCCTGGGGGCGCACTTGGGGGAGGAGACAGAGGGGAAATGGAGGAGAGTCGCTAGTGTTTAAATGTGCATGGTCACTACGAGTAATGGTGGCCGTGTTAAGACGAATTCAAGCCGCGAAATCAAAGCCAAAAACGGCGACGAGGGGAGGAAGAACAGGTCATGGGTGTGGACGATGAACAGGAGAGGGTGGGGTCGGCTGGTCAGTGAGAGAGGGAGTGAGGGGGAGGGTCCACATGTCAGTTGCTCCGCGGGTCCTGTCTACGGTGAAAAACGTTTCGCCGTGGGAGAGAGTAGGTGGGCTGGACTGGGTCTTGTTGGTCCAATTTGTTGGGCTGGGTCCTTGTTCTATTTTTTTCTGTTCTGAAACTTTTTCTTTTTCTCAAATCAATTTCTGTTTTGAATTTCAATCAACTATTCAAACATTCAAACAATTCAAACGATCACCACACTTGTAATGAGTCTTTGGTTCTGTTTATCAACATAAACCAAATCCCAAAATAAAATAATATTTTTATTCTTTTTAGGATCCATTCATTAATTAAATAAAATGGACCTTTAGTTATTTAATCAAATAGGGTTTGATTTATGTAATAAAATTTCCATTTGAAAACCAAATATTATCAAACCGAAATCAGTAGGTTTTATTTGAAAATAAAAGATACTTGGAAAACTTGTTTAAAACGAAATAACATTTTTATTTTAGGGTCCATTAATAATTAAATAAAATGGGCCTTAGTCATTAAATCAAATAGGATTTGTTTTATTAAAAACTTTATTTTGAAATCTAAAATAAAACCAAAACACTTTAGTAGGTTTTAATTGAGAATATAAAATACTTGGAAAACTTATTTAAAAATAAAATAATAAGTTTTAGTGTTTAATTAAAATGGGAAAAACCTTTATTTTAAATAAAACTGGATATTAAATCCTTATTATTTTATTTAAATAAACCTTTACCATTTTTATCAAAACAAAACATTTTATTTCAAAATCTTGGCCAAGGTTTAATTTGGCTCTATATAATAATCTTTATTTATAAATCCACCTTTTCTTTTGAAAACCAAATCCTTTTTATTAAAGGATCCAAAATAGAAATTTTAAATATTTTGAAGTTTATTGTTTATTTAACTTTTTAAATCCCTTTAGGATTTTATTTGATCCAAATAGGTTTTGAAAGTTCCCAATTGGATTCAAAAAGTTTCTTCTCACTCTGAAAATCAACAAAGTTTTATTTTATTCATTTATTTTTTCACATTACAAGATTTGGAAAATCTTGGGATGTGACAAGTATAAACTGAACAAAGACCAACATTCTATTTATAAAGCCAATAAATGTTATATATACAATTTAAATACTATTAGTAAACCCTAAGGGGGAGAGTAGACATTATGAATGAATGTTGAAGAAGTACTATAGGTAATAATGAAAGATTATCTAAAAACATAATAAAGTAAAAGCTTGAAGCTGATAAAGATTAATCCTAACCGACCAATTCTAGAAGAAACAACTCTTAAGTAACCCTTAAGAAGTAATAGAGAACACCCAACTAGACAAGTATTGAGAATAAGAAATTCCAATGGGTATGGACTAGATGACTTCAAATCCAATCTTCGAAGGAGTAACAGTACAACTCATATAATAACAAATCAAATATTAGTCTTTTCATAGAACAATGTTTAGTGAGACTTCCTAGACCTTATATAATATAGTAAGGAAGCCCAATAATTAAATAAGAAGAGTTAGATTAGGATACCTATCCGGGATATAGAATGCTAAAATTATTTTCATTTAAGGTCACCATAGAGTGGAGAAATGTAGCAACCACTACAAGTCAATTCCTTACCCTGAAACATGAGAGTTTGCGAACTTCGAGGACGAAGTTTATTTTAAGGGGGAGAGTCTATAACATCCCAGCATTAGAGCCTAGAAATAAGCTGAACCCAGATGTGTGCATTGCATTCATGCATAGAAAATCTGAATAATTTTCGCGCTTTTGAAGAAAACTTGTCAAAGTGATTGAAGCTTTTCTTAACTTGGTGGAATTGAAGTAGATCATCAAGTTGACTGCGATAGTTCAATATGACCTTTGCTAAAACCTTATTTTGGGTAAGGGAGATCTGATCTAAGGGTAGATTAAATGTAATAAAAGTTAAGCCCTAATACATTATGATTTATATTTGATCCTTAGGTGATCATATCATAATATTCATTACAATCACTCATGAGTACCAAGTTAAGGATATAACCCAAATAATAAGAATGTAACAACTATAGCTTAATATCATCTGCATATACCATGAGTATCATGGTAATACCTAACCCTACTTCTTAAGTAAGATTGAGTAGGAAACAAACTAAGTTTAGATCATTCACCATATATCTTTCTTTCCATATCAATCCTTATCATCTCTATTGAGTTATATTCCTTTATCTGTTGTTCATCAATGTTGAGAAATCAACTATTGATTCACCAATTCTCAATCTACCAACTCTTGACCAGAACATAGCTCACATTTCAGCGTCTATAAAGAAACAACTAAGAAGACGTTAATAGTAATTCTAGTTTTAGACATCATCTATATGATGGGAGTGATTAGAGAGAATCAAATCAATATGATAATGAAGGAGTTAAACTCACTCCTGGTTGGATAGAAGAGTTCTTTGAAATGAGTTATAGGTGGTAGTAAAGAAGATTACTAGGATGAACCCTGAAGATAGTTACAAGTAGTAATTCTATTAGACCAAGTGGGCATAGTCCATGAATAACAGTCTTAATCCAATTAAAGATACTAAGAAGATAATTCCAATACAATTGTAAGGTTGTATTGCTAAAGACTTGCTTACCCAACTACAAATATAAGCTATAAATGATTAAAGGATTATAATGATCATACTTGCTCACCAAGATTAGATACTTATATCTAGTATAAATGACATTGGTGGATAGAACAGGATTGAACCCCTAGCATAGGTAAGTTATCCTAGAGTAGTTATTAAAGGTCACATTAAGATAATGTGAGGTTAAAGTAGGAGTATTAGAGTGAAGGGAATGTAGGATAGTATGATTAAATTGAAGCTAGTATGGCATGGAGTTATGGAAGTAATGTTACTCATCTTAAAGGATAGTAAGTTTTAGAGAAAGGTAGTTGGATGTATACATCTAATAGAGAAATATTAGTGATGGATGATTAAGGAAGATTATGATTGGAGTTCTAAAGAACTACTTGTTGGGTTGAAGATTATCAACAGTAGAGTAGTGGGTATACCTAAGCAAGGATATGAGAAAACTATGAAATGATTTAGTATCAAACTCATTGGATTCATCTATGAGTTTAGAAGATTAATAGGTTAATAAGAATATTCATGTGAAATAAAGCTCATCATGTTAACACATGATGACGGATATGAAAGAATAATATATCTAGGAAAGGAATTCTTTAATTAGAAGTCCAGAATTATTGAAGTATGAAAGATAGGAATTCTGGATAAAACACTAAACCCTAAATCTTTAACCAAACATAAAATCCATTTCATCTAATTGAATTATCATCTTAATTTCACAAGGCTTCATAGGAATATTTTCCTATAGCAAACCACTTCAGCACATCTTTGTCATATTCAATTATCATCACCATATGTGTTGAGGAGTTAACTTTATCAAATCTTTCCCTTAGGACATTCCAGTGAATAACCTTTCTATCTTAAGGGTGATAACATTAAAGATCACAAACATAAAGACAATATGTTTAATCATCAATCTTTATTTCCATCAACAAAAGTATATAAGTATATTAACTACCCTAAACCCTAGGGTGATCATTTTCAATTCAAACCTCTAAATCATATTGACCACATAAATGGAAATTACTGTAAACCATTATGCCCAATATTATATCCATATATTAATCACACTTAAGTAAGTAGTGAATAACTAGTTCCAGAAAAGAACTAGGCAAATTCTAAATAAGATGGGTGGTTAGGATTCACCTGTTATTAGATATTAAATAATAGAATTCACCATATAAAAGTTTCCTTATTATTATGAGTTAATGAGAATAAAATCTCATTAGTTAATAGTAATACATTCTATAAAAGGTTTGTGTATATTAGCTTAATTAAAATTCATATCAAAGGCCCTCACAAATAATAATAGAAAAAGGATATATATAAAGAAACTATCACAATATATAATAAACGTTCACAAATTGATTCTTAATAACTTTATTGTTGCTGCAAGTATTCAGCAAATAAAATTCCATAAAGAAAAGTTCAAACCAAATATGAAAATACAAATCTGAAAATAAAACAGAAATCAGAAAAGAATAAAAAATGGACTCAGACTAGAAACTGGCCCATGGCCCATTACCCCTCTCAGTTACTCGTCGCTCGCGTGCATCACACAGCAGCCCACTTCGGCCAGCGACCAGCCCACTAGCAGCCCATGCCGCTTAGGCCTTCTGTTTCTCGTCGTCTTCCTCGCCGGCAGAAGCAGCTGCATGGCGTTGCGGTGGTCGATGATCTCCGACGTGTTACGATTCGCGCCACCGCTAGTGAGGAGGGGGATAAGAACGCCCGCGAGCTCCTCTATCCACTTGTAACACCCTCAGAATCGGACCTATGCAAGTTTTAGCGAAAACTCGCCAAACCCGCATAGAAACGATTCAAAGGTGCCCACCAGGCATTTTTATGCGGGTGGAAAACGAAGTAATAACATTACACAACATTCCTCGATGGGACCCACAGAACAGATATATATAACAACGACTCCATGAGTCAAGAATACAGATATAATATACAAAGATCCAAATCACCTTGAAAACGATAGAGCGTCCAGCTACGGACAAGATGCAAATGGGGCTAAGAGCCCTGAAGAATAACCAATGGCGTCCATAACCACCAGCTGGCGGAAGGGTAACCCTGCTACCGACGTCGATCTCAAAACCTGCTTAAACAAAAGGGGTGCCGACAAAGGGCAAAGGAAAAAGAGGAGCGTCAGTACTGAGGCCAGTACACGGCGAGGCTAGAATTCGGCGGTCCTCGACTACATAGGTATGGTGGACTGCCGGCCATGCCTCTAGCAGCCCGTAGCCATGTCGCCACCGTCGCCTGCCCATCCCGTTCGGTCTCTCACTCCCCTCTTCTCACTGATCGTGCCACCCCGTTCCCGGAGCAAGGTGAGCAGCACTTCGCCGGAATTTCACCGGAGCCTGCCGCTGCTGGAGAACAAGGTCGCCATCGATTGGAGCCGCCAGAGAAGCCGGTACCAGGGGAGGTTCGTCGTTGTCGACTTCGGTTCGCCCGCCTCGACCTCGCCTAAACCCTGGTGAGCCCCCAACGACCCCCACTGGCCGCGCTAGGTTTCTGTCTCGCCGGCGTTGCCCAACGTCGACGATGACCCTCAGCCATTGGATTAGAACCAGATCGAACGCACCACATCGCCCCATACCGCTTCGCACCCCCCTGTCTCACTGACGCGTGGGGACAACAACTTAAACAGCCCGCGGAAGCGCTGCGCTTAGCAGGCCGGCCCAGTATCGCTTCCCGCGCAGCCCAGTTATTTGAATTAAACCTTTTCCATTTTATTTCAAACACACTTCTGTACCCAGTTTCAAAAATCAACCCAGGTCGACTCAGTGCACCAAATTGAATGAAACCAATTTTGTTAGAAAGGTCTGGAAATGCTGAATCCAAGACCGTTGGATTCAAGTCATTTGGATCTATAGATCATCTTTGGTAAAAATAACAAGGCAGAAGCTTTTCTGCATTCAAACATTTTTCAAATTTAAACCTCAATAGCTTTTGAGTTGATTCCAACTCTCAAAAATCACATTTAACCATACCTTTCAGAATATATAAAAATATATAGGTTTACTTACAGAAATAATGACCAAGTAATAAAAGAATGCCACATAGGCATTTCTAGACACATTATTTAATTAAAATAAAAGGGTAAAACCTTATTAAATTGTGACACCACTTTAAATCACATTCCCATGGACTAAAATATGTGGGGATGACATGTGTCAACATGATCCCATGTTTGGTTTGGAGAATATTAAATCTTAAGTAGTTTTTTTTGACTATAAGACTGTGAGGCAAAAGCCCCACAGCAATTTATTAATAAATAAACAGAAAACAAAGAGTCAAAAAGAAATACTTACAAGTTTCAAGGCTAAAAGAAAAAGACAAAGACTACTTCTAGTACTACTAATTACAAGCAGGATCAATAAGCATGTCTTGATCCCTAGTGCAAACCCTCTACCCAATCTATCAGAGAAGCTCTCCATTTCTTCTTAATTCTATATTTAAGCAAGTTGATATCATGAATAAATCTTGATTTCCATTGTGAGAAAGACGGTCTCTGATGATTAAAAATTTTATCATTTCGAATTAACCAAATATTCCAGCAAGCAGTGATCAAGACTTCCATGAAAACTGATGTCCAAAAGATCTTTTAGCTTTGCAACAATCAACGCAAATCTCAAGAGGTAACCAAACAATCTGTAAGTAATTCCATATCCTAGCAATGAAATTGCACTCAAAGAAAAGATGAGATCTGTCCTCATATGCTCGGAAGGGCACAGTTCACAATGTATATCATCAAGATGGTCCAATGTCTCCTCTGCAACAAATCTACGGTGTTCAATCATCCTTCAGAAGTAACCAAGCAAACACCTTAGTTTTCATGGTACAACAAGATTTCCATAACCAAACATAAACCTTAGGGGCCATTATATTTTCAAAAATGCACTTGTAAAGTTTACTTGGGGCATAATTGTCCCCCCACCTATAAGTCCATACATCCTTCTGCGCAGAAAGTGGGTTAGCTACCATCACATTCTGAATCTCTCTCAATTCCTGAAAAGCCTCAACAGATAGAGGCAGATAGAATAAATCATGGATATTCTCAGAAGAATAAACCTGAGCAGCAGATAAATTTTCATTGAGCACAAATGAGAAAAGTTTTGGGTATCTTTCTTTTAAAGGCCTGGTAGATCCATTTAGTTCCCAATTATCTGACCAAAACAGAAAAGAATCCCCACAACCCTGGTGCACTGCAGCCACCCCTCGAAAATTATCCACTTGTTTCAAAACATCTTTCCACCAAAAGAACAACATAAGTTTTCAGCATGAGGCACCTTATCTGTGTAATAGGCATGTTTCACTAATTTGACCCAAGGTATATCTTTACTATTATAATATTTATCCAGAAATTTAATGAGCAGAGATGCATTCTTCTTCGGAAAATCAATAATACCAAGTCCACCTTTTTCCTTCGGCAAACAGACAATGTCCCATGCTGCCAAAGCAGGCTTTGGCTCATCATGTTTCTTCCTCCAAAGACATTGCTTGAGTATTCGATCTAGCTTAGTTACTCCTTTAGCTAGTTGCAAGGAACTTAGAAAGTGTAATGGCATAGAAGACAAGGCAGAGTTGATGAGTTGTAATCTAGCCCCCTGAGATAAAAAACTAGAGCTAGAAGTGAGCTTCCTTTCAAGTCTGCAAACCAACGGTTGCATTTCAGCTATAGTGGGTCTAGTAGTACCCAAAGGCAGCCCCAGGTAGGTAAAAGGCATAGACCCCACAAGAAAACCAAACTCATCAGCCAGCTCCTTCACCTGGTCATCAGGAACATTGATTGGAACCATCATAGATTTGCTATAATTAATTTTAAGGCCAGTAGAAAGTGCAAATTTATGCAATAAAACCTTCAGAGCCCTAAGTTGAATCATATCGAGCATAATCATCAAAGTATCATCGCATATTGTATTATTGGATAATCATTCTCATTGGTGACAATAGGCAAACGATACCATTTGAACATAAGAGCTCATTTACTGCAGATTGTAGCAAATCAGATCCTGGGTATATAAAATAGGAGACAAAGGGTCTCCGTCGAACACCCTCTTGCATTTAAACTGCTTGCCGAATCCCATTGAGCAGAATAGAAGAGTTGCCAGATGACAGGATTGCTTTCATCCAGCCAATCCAAACTGAGTTAAAACCTTTGTGCTTCATAATCTCCAAAATAGCCTCATGTTCAATGGTATCAAAAGCCTTAGCAAAATCCAGTTTTAAAATAATGATAGGTTTCTTAGAAGTATGACAGAAACAAATACTCAAAAGACCAAGCCAGACAGTCTTGAATTGACCTATTCCTTAGAAACCCATATTGATTCTTGTGAATACAAGATAGAATCTTATCCTGGAGTCTATTGGCAACAAGTTTAGTTAAGAACTTGAGACATACATTGGTTAGAGAGATTGTCCTAAAGTCATTAACCTCAATAGGGGCATGCTTTTTAGGAATCAAAGTAATATATGAGCCATTAATATTCTCAAGTTTCAGAGTGCCCGCATGAAAATCCTTGGCAATTTGATAGAATTCAGATTGAATGATAGGCCAACATCTCTTAACGAAAAGGCCATTAAAACCATCCGGCCCAGGAGCACGGTCAACTGGCATTGAGGTCACTACCTCATCCATCTCCTTCTTAGTAAAAGGAAAATGATCATCCAACCCTCCACTTTTTGTAAGAGATTACCTAAATCAAATTGCATTGAAATCCTCGTAACATCCCATCTTATCTTTATAAGATCGCCAAAGTAATCCAGCCATAGACTCATGATCAGAGTGTTCCACCCCATTCTCATCTCTTAAGGCAGAAATGGCATTCCTTCTAAATCTTTCAGTAGCCATAGCATGGAAGAATTTAGTGTTATCTTCACCTTGTTGTATCCATCGTACTGTGCACCTTTTACGCCAGTAATTACACTCTGCAAGTAATAACCTGTCCAGGTGCACCTTCACAATTTTCCTGAAGTTAAACTCAGTACGAAACAGTGGCCTAATCTCTTCAAGAGAATCAAAGTAAAAAATGACTTCATTGCCTTTTTTGATGAGCCATTTCAGTTTAGAGAGACTGGTGTGCCATTTCCTCAGATCATGTCTCAGAGTTTTAAATTTATCCACTAGAACGGCTGAGCTATAATCTTTAAAAGACTGCTTACTCCAAGAAGAAGCCACACAATCATGGAACCCAGGTAGATCAACCCAAAAGTTGTCAAACCTAAAAATCTTTGCTTTAGGTATATTGGTGTCAATATTAACCACACAGGGAGTATGATCAGATCCATTTCTAGCCAAAGGTAGAACCATAGAATTAGGATAATCATATACCCAATTTGTGCTAGTGAAAAACCAGTCCAACTGTTCAAGTAAGGGTGTTCTTTGCATATTAGACCAAGTGTATGCACGACCTTTCAAAGGCAATTCAAGCAGACCCAGATGCCCAATGATCTCATTAAAAAGGAACATGTCATTTAAATCTCCACCAGGTCTATTTCTGTTATCAGGTGCTCTAATAAAGTTAAAATCCCCAATAATCAACCAATTCTCATCTGAAGGAATATTTAAATTATATAGCCATGAAACAAACAAATCTCTTTCAACCCCAGTACAAGGTCCATAAACAGAAACAAGTGTCCAGGCATCATTATTATGTGATGATGTGAATTTGATGATCACACCAAAATGCTGGGTATCAACCAAAATACCATTAAAAATTGCAGAGTTCCATAGAATAATAATCCCCCCCGATGCACCAACAGAGGGTGCAAAAGAAAAATTATCAAACCTCTTGGGACAAAATTTGCGAATAAACCTCCAGTCAAAAGATTCACATTTGGTTTCTTGCAGACAAACTATATCACATTCACTCTCATTAATCTTGTTAAAAACTGCTCTTTGCCTAACTTCAGCATTAAGCCCTCTCACATTCCAACATAATACCCTCCATTTCCTTTTGGTAATATGATTCATGAAAAACGAGGGCTAAAATAAAACACCACTTGAGACATAGTTTCAAGTACCATAAAACCACAGACCACTGACACTGATAGAGATATAACTGTCTCAACCGGATACTGAACAAAGACATAAACAACACCAGACACACACTTGAAGGACTGACAGACTTGAGAAACTGACAGACATGGTTCAAAGTAAAGACAAACAGACTGTAATGTACCATTTATGGATAATGGTCTAACCCTCCAAAAGCAGTACCTACACATAGCTAAACTTTGTCCACCTTGTCATCAGGATTGGCTTCAAGCTTCTCCTTCGTGAGATCCTGCTGATCAATGCCGAGCTGAGACCCCACTGCCTGCAATATATGCAGAGGGGTAACCGGCAAAGGCACCTCATGAGACTGATCAGTGCCATCTTCCCCCTCAGGACTTGGATCAGATAAATGTGGTACAAGCAACACCGCACGACCACGTTTCCTGGGTCTTGGAGGTGTGTCAGAAACAGACTTTGGCCTCATCCCTTGTGAAGCAAGCAAACTTCTGGTGAATCTTCTCTCAGAAGACTGGACAACTAATTTCTTTTTCTTCCCCACTTTTCCTTTAGGAGTAATCTCACTAGTAGCCAAGAAGATTGGCTCCCTTTGATCAGGCTGCACCTGCAAAGTAGACTGAATTTCAACAGGCTTTTGTTTGTAAACCTTTGTAACCTTGTCACTGGAGGGCATATTAGCACAAATTGGGGTTACCCAATCATGTTGAAACAGATCAGTCCATGGAAAGAAAGCTTCAGACCAAGATCTCTTAGCTTTTAGCATCTGAAAAGGAGATGTCTGCATTGCTAAAGGTAGCTTGGAAGACAGATACAATGGTAGCATTCCATCAAAAAACCTTCTCCATAACATATCAGGAGGCAGAACAGGTCCCACAGTATGATGTACCTGTCCCACATGCAAAAAATCATAGAAAACTTGGTGAGGTCCAATAGGCCCCAAAGGGTTGTTATTTGCCACTTGCCCCAGACCCAACTGAAGCTCCTGTCCAACAGGAGCCACCTCAGAAGAGTTTGCATGTATAGAATCCTCAACAACAATAGACTCTTGTGAATCCTGAGCTTCCTGCTCCTCTTCCATATTGTTTTGATTCTGTGGATTTTGCCCATTAGCCTCATGATTCCCATTATTATCTTGCCAATGAGCATGGTCCCAGCCAATTTCAGGGAATTGAGGTCCCACCCACATATTGTTATTAACAGCCAAATTTCCAGGTAGGGGGTGAGGGTTGCCATCAGGGGGCATCTGATCCACATCAGGAGGTAGATTATCAGCAAAGTGAGCCGAGAGAATGAAAACAGCAGCAGTCCAAGATTCAATAACCCCTCCCACTGAAGCAAATTTACCAAAGTACACATCACGAGGCACCAAAGCAGGTGAAGGGAAAGAAGCATAAACAATAACTCTATCCTTGATTGGGTCATTACTATTCCAGTAGTGAAACTTCCCGAAGGTGGAGACGGCATTAGCAATGTGCACATCAGTTCTGTAGTCTGGGGGCACCCCCAAAAACATCAACCAACCATGTCGAAAACCATGTTCCGCTCTATGAGTCTCCGTATCATCGGAGAAAACAAATCTGACAAAACTACCGTTCAACTGATAATGCCCATGGTTAACAAGAGCATGCGCAGCATTGGGACCATTGAGTTGGAATAGGCCAACACCAAAGACACTAGGCTGATCCTCAACCACATGGCGATTCAGCGCCCCAATCATAAATTGATGTACCTGATTTCTCCAATGATCAACCAGAGCAGCCGGCGGCCTCGGTTCCACAATGGCCACCACCCAAGATTGATGCAGGGGAGTTGGGTCTTGTGTAGCATAGTAGAAGGAACGGGGCAACCTGGTTACTCCACCGTCAATGATCTCATGGCCCCAAGGTAGCCAGACCAAAGGATCCACTTCCCAACTCGCCATAGGAGAGCAATCTGAAGGAAGAGGGGGAGGCAGGGGCGGCGGAGAGCTCTGCGAAGGACACGCCTCAGAAACGACAATATCTTGAGAAGTTGTAACGACCGGGGTCTTTAGCACGGACTCTCCGCAGTCGTGGTCGACGGGTAACACAGATTTTTAGGAACCCATTTTTGCAGACTAGAGGAAAAACGATTCAGACAGTCCCGTTTAACATGACCATAATTGAAACATTGTTTACATCTAACTTGACGCTTGCACACCTCAACTTTATGGCCCATACTTAAACATTTACTGCAGTCCCAAGCTCTAAACACAATATCATCCACAACATCCTCAAAGCCCGTGGGATCCGAGTAAGTATCTTCATCAGACTCTTTTAAAACAACCGATTTATTAATCGTAGTAAAGTCATTAAGGATTGGAGCTGAAGCCTTAGAGACAACATCATTTAAAACGGTCGTAGAAACTGGATCACTTTGAACATTATAGTGAAGCTGATTACTAGTCATTATAAAGTCAAATTTATAGCAATAAACTTTAGTTATGCTTGTCTATGGTCGAGATACTGTGCTCCAAGTCGTCCATATCCGCGGACACGGCTTTCAGAAAGTTTTACCCGGCCGGGGTGCACCAATAGCAACATACGCTCGATCAACCTCGGAAAAACCAAATCAAAACCCAACGAGGCTTTCACGACTGAACAATCACAGGATTCAGAAATATTTCAGGGGGCCACCCCTTGGAGTCTACCCGCAACGAAGTAAGCAAGCTCCGAGACGGACTCAAGGTTTGCGGCAATGGTCAGAACGATCGGAACCCGAAAACTCGGGGTGTCGATACCGCGAAAACATTCCGCTTACCTAAACAGTACAGTGTGCTCCTCGCACAATCGTAAATAAACAGTAGCATGGCATAAGTACAGGATAGTAAATAAAACCTCAAACTAGTTTGTGGCCCCAAGAAATAAGACTGAATCAAGCTCTGGCTCAGGGGGGTCCCATATACCTCCCGGATGTGGATAGCGCGATAAATCAAGGAACATGTATCAAGTACTCGGGGTCCTACGGGACACAAGTGGGCGTTCGGAAACCAAATATTATCTATCACCCACCGATGCCTCTGCTTACTTCAATTTTATTTGTTAAACAGGAATTAAAGTGAACGATAAGTAAAACTATGATCATCTCCAACAGCAACATGCGGCAATACATCAACAACTGTGGCACTGGACGACACGCAACAGCACTTGAGCAAGCGACTACGACGCACAAGTCCAACTATCTACCAAACAACAGGTAATAGGATGTGTCCAAGGCAATATAGGGCTGCAAGGGATATCACGGGTACGAAAACTAGAGCATCGCAACTCAGATAGCAATAGATCAACAGGAGGGAATAAATACTATAAAAGTAAGATAGGTAGAAAGGGGGAGATGCTCGGCTGCAAAACATTGTCGAAGGTACAACCGAAGATCGGGTCGGCACTCGCATCAACTCAACGGCCTTATCCGCGAAGAAGCAAATCGCTAGAATAAACACCGGATGCAAGATTTAATACAACGGCAGAAGATCGGCATGATGCATGTATGATGCATGACATGGCAAGGTGCGATGCAATTAGGCCAGATTAAGCGGAACCGGGGTCCCGACAAATGATTATATGGTTCAAGTTATTTAGCTACCATGCATTTTAAATGTTGCATTAACAAGACAAAAGATGGCGCCGGTTCGCTACACAAGTTTAGATGAGGCCAATATAAGGCTAGATTTGCCCGCATATGGGCCCCATATTTAATTATTAGGTGAATCAGCATAAGGCCCCCAAACCACATGACAATATGCATGCAAGACAATTAATATGCACCAAGTTGTATTATGTTTAGCATTTATAAAAATAGGGGTTCGGATAAGGGTCACACATTAGGGTTCGGCAGATCTTGGGGTTCCGGGGTTCGGGGTCGGTCTCAGGGTCCAGGGTTCGACGGATCGGTCTTGACGGAATCGTTCTCGGATATCGGGGGTAGTTCTTGTCGCGTCCGGGAAGCAGGACTTGGGTCGGTGTCGGGGCGCGTTGGATTCTTCCGGGTCGATGTCGAACTTGTCGAGGTGAAGATCTTGTCGGGTCCGCGTATCGGGCCGGTCCTGGCGTTCAAAGTGGAGAACTTGGCGTTCCGGTGGCGATCTTGGCGGTTGTCGGGTTCGGTCTTCGAATCCGTGTGGCGATCTTGGTGCTCCGTGTCGAAGACCTTGTCGACCTGCGGCAACGATACTGGGGTTCGAGAAGAAGATCTTGATGTGCCATGGCGTCTTGACAAAAATTGACCGCCTTGTCCGTCGAAAGATTTCCCGATTGGACTTGAGCAGCTCCAACACACGCGGTAGGGCACAGGAACAGGAGCACATCAACGACGTTTTACAATCTTGGCATCGGGATCCCTCTGACTTGTAGCAACCAAGCTGAAATCACCGCATGGCATGGACGCGTGACACGCATATGCGGGCATAGGCACGTGGTACAGGGGTTCAGGCATGACGGCGGGGCAATCCACAAGGGCGGTCGGTGCACGGGCTCACGGCAAGGTCGAGGAGGACGACGTCCTTGTGAACGACGAAGGGCGCAGGCTTGTCGGAGAGGCGGCAGAGGTGGGTGCCGGAGGAGCTGATAAGGGAGGGGGCCGGCGAGCTTGAGGGGGCGGGCGGCCGGACGGAGGCCAGGCGGAGGAGAGGAGGCGGCGCTCGCATACCGGCGGGCGGGGCGCTGGGCGTGGCGGCGCGCTGGTGTCGGCTCGCGGTCGCTGCGGAGGAGGAGGCCTGGCTGGCGCGAGGTTGAGGTCATGGCGGTGCGCCGGGAGCCTGGCAGCGGCGGGGACGAAGGGAGGACAGGTGGGAGGGCGGCGGCTGAGGCGGCAGGCGGTGGGCGTGGAACGGCGGAGGAGGCCAGGAGCGCGGCGGGCAGGTGGAGGGTCAGCGGCCAGCATGGCTCGCATGGCAGTGGGGAGGCAGCTCTGCAGAGGGGAGAGAGAGAGCGGCGAGGCGGTCAGGCGAGAGAGGTCCAGGGAGGAAGAAGGGAGGGTGCGGTGCGCTGCCGCGTGGGGCGCGAGTGTGGGGTCCAGGGCGGGGCCCGGGGATCGGGTGGGGTTCGGGTGTGGCTGCTGTGTGCTGTGTGTGCGTCGTGGTGTGCGTGTGGGTCGGGTAGGGTCCAGGGTGGAGGGAGTGGAAAGTGGGGTAGGGTGAGGTGGCTGTGTGGGATAGGGTGAGGGAGAGAGAAGAGGTGAGGTGGCAGGTGGGGATTGGGTGGGGTGATGTGGAGGGGGGGTGTGGGTAGATAGGTTGGTAGGTTTAGGAATTAGGTGGACCGTTTGTATTTTTCTGGGGTGGTCGTTCGGGTCAATTCGGCCCATTCGACTGCCCCACTAAAAATAATGCAATCATTTATTTATTTAAACGGACCGTTTGCAAAACCTATTTAATCAAAACAAAATATTCCGGCGACCCGGGTTTTGGCGTTTGCATAAAGACGGGCCGTTTGGAAAACAAATTAGGTTTTTCCGCAAATAGTTTTATGCAAGAAAATGCAAGATGATGACGATGCTCAAATGCAATGTGGCATGATGACATGAGCATGCGGTCAAGATGATGCAATGCACAAAAACAACGCGATTTTCTAGTAGTGGTTTTGCGGGATGCCACACCACTCGTACCCAAATCACTCTCTCTCGTGCTATCTCCAAAATTTCCCCAATCATGCCGAAATCCTAACTCGCCGGAGTTGCTCGTTGTCGCTGTTCGATACCGCTCCAAGGCCAACTGAAGGTTCCACTAGCTCCGCCATGGTGGACTTCGTCTGCTAGGGGGAGGAATCAAGCCGGGAAGCCTAGAATCATGAGCATCGAGCTCGTCTGTCTGCCGTTCACCGTCGACCATGGTGATGCCGTCTGAGCTTGCCTCTCCTTGCCGTTGCCACTACAAGCTTCCTGGTGAGCTTCTGCTTCTGCTAGTTCTCTCCGATTTGATCCTAGTCGTCTATAGCGCCCAGTACGCATGAACCCGAGCGGGTCACCGTCGGAGCTCGTCGGAGCTAGTGCTCCTTTGACCATTCCGGGGTGGCGCAACCATTGTTCAACTCGCCATTGCACCCTCTTTTCAACGCACCAGGCCACGCGTGCTGAAACGCCATAGATCGTCGCCGGCGACCTTGATCTGGTGGTGGAGGTCGCGCCGACGTCAGCGTGACATCGTGATGGAGTCACCCCGCCACCTCAGCATCGTTTGACCAGGTCTTTGTCCCGCGTGGCACAACAACGTGGTCACGGCCCACTAGTCAGTGACTAGGGCTAGGTGTGGGTGCGGTGTAAAAAGCTTTGAGTCTGTTTAGGAAATAAATCAAATATTATAAATCCAAATCTAAATATTCTAGAAATATAATAAAATCATTAAATCTTGTTTAATTAATAACTTTTGATTTATAATTCAGACAAATGTGTATAATATATGAAAATTTGTAGAAAAATAAAATCTACAACTTAAAATTATTATCAATTATCATGCTGATTATTTAGATAAATATTATTTAATAAAGGTTTTACAAGTAATAAAACTTTGATAATTCATATTTTAATAATGGTAAATGTTAAAAATATATATAGAATACCAAAAATCTTAGAAAAAATAAGAATTATAATTTAAAACCATAATCATGCATTATTATTTCACTTAATTAAATATTTATTATTTATTAAGTAATTATAAAGTAATAAGAATTGTCATAATCATATCTTATTATTTATAAATCACAAAAATAAATGTAATATACCAAAATGATCACAAAAATAATATCTACATGTTAAAAATATAATAATCCACTTTTGAGTTAAATAAAAATTCAAATATTTTAATAACTCAAATTTAAACTTATTTACTTAGTTTAAAATTCATATAAGGGTAAATAAATTTGTTAATATTTCTAAAACTAGTCAATCAAATCTAGTACATAGGTATTAGTCTTGAATATTACTAAGTCATAATCATTCAAAACATTGGAAATACTATTATATTGAATTATCCTTCTACCATATGAATATATTATATTTTAAAAAGATCTTTAATAATTATAAAATCTTTAAGAATGATATATCAATCAAATACAACCTTATAATGGACTAAATCCAAATATAATTCATGAGTAGTCACTAGTACTATTTATTTATCCACACACCATAATCATACCTTTATAAAGAAACAAGAAATCTTGTTCCACTACAAAATTAAGAGACCACTACTTAAATAGAAGAATAACCATTCTTAAGTAACCTTAAGACAACATTACCAAGTACACCAGGTACAAAGGTTATAAGCATTATACTTTCAAACTATCTTTGTTTTAAAGTTAACTTTAGTCTACAAGAATCTAAATATAACACTACAAACATTGTTATATGTTTTATAGCTAACTTTGGTCTGAAATAGTAAAGTTATAAATCATCTCAAGCCCAAACTATTCAAGCAAGCAAAAATAACATCGACCACCACGAACTAACCACAAAGATTGTTTAAACCTTATAAAAGGAATCTTTTCTTCAAAATGTTATTCTTTTTGGCTACTTCAAACAAGAACTCTTAAATAAGCAATCTTGAGAAGCATCTCATAATTGTGTGTATACTATTGTTTTATGGTATTATAGTTTTATGATTGTCTCACACACACTCACAAGCCTTAATAAGAAGCACAAGTATTAAAATCATCTAAATGTTCAACACATTTCAAATACATCATTCCTAGCATCCAAACCCTAAAACAACGTTATTCCCGAGATTCGCGTTTATAAAGTGCATCACATTACTTATGCATAAGAGCATATTGCCTCTTTAAACATTAGTCCTTACCAGACCAATGATAATGATTTCAGATTTTGGATCTTATACTGACTCGAAGAATGTGAGTGCATAATCTTGCAATCACAAAAGGCAAGTTCACACTTGCTCATGTCCTTTGGTTATTTTCTCTAAAGTATTTTAGAAATCCAATGTGGACATCACCTACATTTGAAAAATGTATGAAAACACTATTTTCATAATAATGTGTTTATAGGTTTTTACCATGAGGTAATAACTTACTATAAAAGTTCCGGTGGTAAAGGAACATAATATCTAGGACTTAATTGTTGGGTTCGCAGCATAGAAAACAAAAAATTTCCTACGGTGGGAACTAAGTACCAAGATCTATCTACTAGATATAAACAACGGGCGGATGTATATCCGTAGAGAACATACCCTTGAAGACCGACAAATCTTAACGAGTTGAACTCGTGGTTGATGTAGACGATCTCTTATCGATCTCAAGATCGAGAGGAAGTCCTAGCACCGCAAAGCAACAACGCATCCGTGCTCGCACACACGTACAAGACACCGAGCAACCTCCGCCTCCTCGCTCCAGCGATGCAGCGGAAGCACAACCCTTTCTTTCCGAATAGCCACCGGGAATATGTATCTCGCTAGTCCGAGACCATGGGGGATAAATTCTAGAGGGGGAGAGAGATCCTTCATGAGGAGGTGTGAGTGATAAGTGAGGAGAGGGGTGCCTTTTATAGGAGAGGGGGGAGGGGAAACCCCAAGGGGCTGGCCGACGCATGGGGCTTGTCCCTTGCCCTCCCCTCATTCATGTGGGTGGACACTCCACTCACAAAATCCTCTTCAAATCCCTCCACTCAAAATCCCACTCAAACTTGCTATTAAATTTCCACCAAATTTAATGCAAACTCTCATTAAATAAAACTCTTTTATTTATTCAGAATTTTGTCAATTACTTTAATGACAAACATTCACATATAACCCCTTGATAGAATTCCATTTCACATGCAAAAACACTTTCTGCAATTTCACCCGAAAACCCTGTTTCGGTGTCTAGTGAAATAATTTCTTGCGTTTGTTATTCTTTCCGGCATGAAACATTTGCTCCAACTGGATGTCAGTGTCCCTTAAGTGTGTCACCCTACGGTTCGCGAATAATGCGGACATGATCGAGACCCTTCTCCGATCAATAATCAGTAGCGGGACCTGGAGATCCATATTGACTCCCACACATTCAACGATGACTTTCATGTGATCATCGGAACCTTTTACGCTTGTATATTATTCCCTTTGTTTCACGATATATTACATGTCCGAGATTTGATCATCGGTATCTCCATACCTAATTTGATCTCGTTACTTACATGCACTCTTTTCTCGTTCCCGTGATATAACATTCTAGTGATCAAATCACTTGCTTGCAAGCTAACCAATGTGATATCACCGAGAGGGCCTAGAGTATATATATCCGTCATTGGGATGAACAAATTCCACTCTTGATCCATGATTCTCAACATAACACTTTAGTAGATTTGAAGCCATCTCTATAATCACCCAGTTACGGTGTGACGTTTGATGTCAACAAGAAACTCTTCTGGTGTTAGTGATTGGCATGATCTCATGGTCTAAGGATTAGGATCACTTCGTAAGTTGTTTATAGCAATATAAACTCAGTGACTTTGATCGTAATGCTATACTTTGGATGAATGTTCATCACATCATTACACTAATGTTGTGATCTCGTTATTAACAACATCCAATGTCTATGATCAGGAAACTGTGATCATCTTGTTAATCAACGAACTAGTTTATGAGAGAGGCATAACTAGGAACTTTCTGTTTGTTTATTAAACACACATGTATTAACGTTTCCGTATTAATACAATTATAGCATGCAAAATAAACATCTATCATATACTTGGAATACACATAATAAACACTTTACTATTGCCTCTCACGGCATATTCCCTTCATTAACAACTAATGTCGTCAGTGATTCTTGCGCCATATATTACGCGTTAACCATGAGATTTGGAATGGGACAGAGAAGTCAGCTGTATCCTTTTCCTCTTGTATGGAGGCAAGATGACCTTAACGTGATGTTGTGATTCCTTGTGCGGATCGAACATATGGGTGGGAACCCTTACGCCCCACACTTTTGGTGTCTAGATTATCTATGGATGGTGTTTAGTGGATGAACCATTTAATATGGCACTTGCCAGGGCAACACCAGGTCATAGAGTCTTCGGGAACTCATCAGGGTTTTAGCCTACCCGAAAGGGGGCTTAACGAAGGTGAGCTAGCCCGAAGGATCGTGCAGAAATATGAGGTCGCGGAGAGGGAAGTGATTGGCTTGGATCATCTACTGGGCCCCACAACATGGAATTGTGGACGGGTAAGCTACCCGGTTGTGCAACAAGGAGTTGATCTCTCATGGGAAAAGTAACGCGCCTCTCCAGAGTGTAAGAACTGTAACTTGTTACTCCCTGTTCCGGGAAGGAGCTGCGAACGCTGTGGGAAAGGAACTCCATGAAAGTTCTGGTAAACCCATGAAGGCTAACAGACATAGCTTTTCAGAATAAAAGCAACCTTTGAAGAAATGTTTTATGAAAACTTGCATTGCCTACGACCTACGATCTGTGGCTGTAGTTATAGTGCATCAAACACTTATTTTCTAGTGAAACTTGCTGAGTACACTCGTACTCAACGTATATTCTTAACCCTTGCTAGATTCTGAAGCCGGTACAGACAATATCTACATCAAGTTATGCTCTAGGACTCATCATCCAAAGCTAAATATCTTCAATGCAGAAAAGAAAGTCAACATATACATCAACTCAAGTTAAGACGGAGTTACTGGTTAGGTAGGAATATACCCTCTAGCCAAGAACCTAATTCTGTAGTGTATTGCAATAGCAGCAATGCCAACCCCTTAGTTAAAATACTAGTCTTAATAGTATAATTGTTCTTGCGTTGTTTATCTTTGATTCTTCTTGGTAAGAAGTTCTTTCTCTCTCTTTAACCTAGAGTATTCTCTGGATCTTGTGTAAAGAGTGAGTTGTAACCTTTAGCCATGTATTGGACCCGCTGTGTTTCTGTTGTGCCATTCTGAGGGATGTAATACTAGTGTACGGTGTTTGATTGGTGTTATGTCAACTACTATAGTATACTACATCATGAAGTGGTATGCTAGGTCACCGCATTAATGCTCTTTACATGGCGACCCTAGCGCTAGATGAAATTGGTTATGCGCCACTTGCATGCAGTGGAATCGAGGTCCACCATGCACGATCCAAGTCAAATGTACTCACGTTTGCACGTGCCGACCTTCCCTCGCCGACAGGTGGGTCCATACATTTCCCCTCATGATTAATTTTTGCACCCTCTTTAGACGGTCTCCGTGCCCACCTTCACTAATTAAGCCCCTCCTTGTATTCCACGCGAACAAGACCGACAGCGGCGGTTCCTCACTCCCTACACGAATAACTACTTCCCTCCCTGATTCCACCCCCTCACGAATCCATCCGCCTCCGGATCACACCTCCTCCATTAATCTGCCTGATTCCAGCCTCCATTTGCCGCCATGGGTACATAGTGGGGTTAGGCTAGCAGCAGGCTGAAATGTAAGGCATGCGACGGCGATGAAGATGCGGCTGACCATGGCGACCACCACCGCGAGGATTGGAGATGGACGAACCTCAATGCTGCGAACGTGTGTAGGGTCGCCAAGGAGTTGGATATCATCACTACCGGTCACCTCGCCCGCTTGATCACTGGCTTCCACCCTCTGATCCGGGAAATGGAAGAACAACCGTTCGGCACGCCATGCCTTCTTTACCCCGATACCAGCATATGGCCAAACAACTGCGACGGCCACACAAGTTCCAGTATCTTGCTTATAGATTCAGTCATATCGTTGATTCATATATGTTGAACTTTCGTCGGAATCCTATGTTCCTTCCGTCGAACGTGTTGTGTGCACGCGCAGTTTGAAAAAATTGTGCCATTTAAGACTATTCTGTATAGAGGAAGCTCTGCTCGTACTTGATATTATGGTATTTTCGTAGTGATAAAGTCTTAATTTAGGTGATAGCTGAGGTGTCAATTTGGATTTGCAATGGAATGCCTGCTAGGTGATATTTTGTTTTCTAAAAAAAACAAACTAGATGATTTAAGACTATTTTGTCCCTAGTTATTTATAATCACTGTCACGAGTTTGTTCGGGGGAAGCTCTGCTCCTACTTGATATATTGGATATTTTCGTAGTGACACGGGCATAATTTAGGCGATTGCTAAGGAGACAGTCGTATATAATACTTTAATATGAGCTCCTAGGTGTCAATTGTATTTTGCAATGGAATCTATGCTAGGTGATTCTACCAACTGATAACAAACTTTGCAGAATGTTCATGCAAAACTGATGCTGCTGGATAAGTGGTCGCAATCATTAGTAGTAAATATCAAGGAGACAGAGGATGCAGAAATGCATGATGAGCAGAACTGGGTGGGTGGCAATGGCGAGTGACTGGTCCTTTTATCCCAGGACATGAGTACTTGGACTTTAAAAAATGTCTACAGATCGTTGAGACTTACACCGCCATCTGTAGTGGGTGTCGGCATTACTGCATTCAACCACGGGTGGCCGCCACCAAAATCTGAATTCGCTTACAGGTTCAACATGGCAGAACTTGAGCTCCTGAAGGTATATCTCCCACAGAAGCATCTCCTGGTGTGGAAGACTTGGCACTACAACCTCTTAGCGGTGTTCGACAAGGCAATCACATTCATTAGATACCCACATGACAATGAATGGGCAGTCTTGCGCGACAACCATCTGCGGCTAGAGAAGTATGTCAACGCCGTCTTCACCACCAGCTGGTATGACGACACACCGCAACGCATTTTAGAGGTCACTGAACCTAGCGGTGTTGTGCGTGTTTGGGATCCATTCACCTGGGGTGAGTCATGGTGTCATATAGCATGTAAATTCCCATTCAAAATTTTGCTTACTGACTGAAGGTAACACGTAGGTACACATGCAGCCCCGCGCGTCATTCCAGCTCCGGTGATCAAAGATGCAGTAGTAGATGCTGATCTTGTATCACGGTGCTGGTTCCGTGCACCTGTTAGAGGTGATGTCAACCAGGATGCTGAACTCATGTGGATTCATATCAGGGGAGCACTAAATAACATTGGTGATACAATAGAACATATGGGGACACAACTTTCTTCATACCCATCGATGCAGTGTCATGTTTTCTCGAGGTCCGCGTGTCCATCAAAAGACCCAGTAGAAAAGGTCTGGAGCAGAGTCGACAATCTGAAGGGACAATCTCTGTTTCTTGCGATTAACTACCCTTTCTTCATCGGAGCCCCTGAAGCTATTGAACCTGTAATTGCTCAGGCGGCCCCGGCTCCCGATGATGCTATTGCTGGTGGTGGTGGAGTTGACGAAGAACTAGATGCTGTTGTTCCTGGTGAAGCTGACGAAATGCTTGCAAATGCTGTTCCTGGTGAAGCTGAAGAAATACTTGCTAATGTTGCTGCTGGTGAAGCTGACGAAACATTTGCTGAGGTTGCTGCTGGAGTCTCGGGAGATCATGTTGGTGTTGTTGCTGAGGTGCCAGCACTTCCAGTGTTGATAGCAGACTGTGTGTTTGTTGCGCACTCACGCGTCTATTATGTTGACACTCCAGATCCGACCTGGAGCCGAATCCACATCGGGGGGAGGGGGCCTGCCATTGGCTCATCAGTGGGGTCGTACAATTTGATAGAGAATGAGAGACGGCCAAACGCAGCACTCTGGTTCGTTCCGACGATGCCACCAGCTCCAGGGACCTAGTGCTCAACTGCCAGATCATATGAACCATTTATCTTTATCTTTATCTTTAGTTTCCCCCTAGTTCTACAAAGTAAATGCTTCTTTGGTCAAGACTCAGTTACGCTTATTTGTGTAAGAACAAGTTAAGACTATGTGTGTAAGACTAAGTTATGCCTAAAGAAGGAATATTCAGTGAAGCCCAGATTTTCTTTCCCTAGCCACAATAGCAGAACTGCAACATAGAACATACAAGGGTCATGTGTATACCAGACATTTTGCTCGGGATAACAACCACTGCAAGTTAATTGCAGTTTCAAGTTTAGTATCCAGGAAAGTCTAGTAATTGGATAACAACCACTGCAAGCTACTAATTTCAAATGAAAGTCTAGTAAACAACATATCGGTACATGTTTTCTACCACAATCATAAGAAGAAAACTGGATGGAAATTAAACTTGTTGGCATTGTGCCTACCATAGTAGATGTGGCCTTGGTGTTCGGAGAGTAAGGCGCCCTGGCTGGTGCGGGTGCGTCCATGGCGACGACGAGCTCGGATTCTGGAGGAGGACAACGGGACCAAAATCTTGTCCTGGTTCCATGCCATGGGTGCTGCCGTGCCATGGGTCAAGCTCCGGTTTGGGAGGAGGAGGGCGAGACCGATCAGGTTCAGCCGGGTGCCGGATCTCGCCGCTGAAGGAATTCCCTCCTAGCTCCACGCCATGGAGGCAACCACAGCTCGCCCCTTTGGGGAAGAAGAAGGCCACGTCAAAAATAACGTTTGAACACGAGGGTTCCAGCGCTGTAAGTCTACATGGAAGCCAGGATGGCAGCGACTTAACGGTCAAAAGTGACAGGAAGGGCCCAATTTGATGGGTGTTAACGAGTTTTCTCGTCTTCAAACGGTTTGTTGAATTCGTCCTGAAAAAGACCCTCTAAGCATTTGGCATGCCAACTCTGGGTATCGCGATCCAATACCGACGAAGTCGGACCCCGTGTTGCCTTGGCGCTTCAACTTTCGGGCCGCAAACTAAAATTTTCCTCACAGGCATCTATCAAATAGTATGAATCATTGTGTAGAGCCTTGCTCACAATGAAGGCACCTTCCCATGGGGTGATAATTTGTGCATCCTAGCTGTGCGGTGCACCAGTCTAAGCACCAAATCCCATTCTCTGAAAACATGAGGGTGAACTTTCTAGCTATGATAACATCAGAGACTTTGCTAGTATATGGAAGATCTAGATAGTGCCAATTCTCATGCTTCTTTGAGTAAATCAACACTATTTTCCCGAGCTTCTTTTACCTTGGCTTCTGTGTATTGCCTTATTCTTGGAGAGTCATGCTCTATGTCGGTTGGCAGAACTTCTTCTGCCCCATAGAAAAGGAAAAACGGTGTATAGCCAGTTGATCTATTCGAAGTTGTTCTTAAGATCCACAATACTAAGGGTAATTCCTCTATCCAACAACCAGGTGTTCCCCTGAGTGGTTCTATTAGCCAAGGTTTTATCCCGGATAGGACTAATCCATTTGCCCTCTCAACTTGCCCATTTTATTTCGGGTGAGCGATTGACGCCACGCCAAGTCTTATCCGTTTATCCATGCAAAATCGAGCAAATGCTCCTTCGGCAAAGTTCGTCTTGTTTTCTGTGATTATGCTATGTGGCTAGCCATATCTTAGGATTATATCCCTTAAGAATGTCACAACTTTTTTTCCATCACACTTCTTGATAGGTTTACTTCTATCCACTTGGTGAATTTGTTGAGCATGACGAGTATGTGAGTCATTCCACCACGTATGGGTTTGAATGTCCCCACCATATCCAAGCACCAAACTGCAAAAGGCCATGTGATTGGTATAGTTTTGAGTTGAGATGCCAACAAATGTGTTTTGGCCGAGTATCGTTGACAACCGTTGCATTTCTTCACTAATTCCTCCGCCTCTTAGAGTGCACTTGGCTAGTAAAAACCATGCCGAAATGCCTTGGCCACTAATGCTCTAGACGAAGCATGGTGCCCACATTCCCCTTGGTGGATGTCCAGGAGTATTTTCTGACCTTGCTCTAAGCTAACACATCGCTGCAGCACATTAGTTACACTCCTTTTGTACAACTCCTTGTTGATAATGGTGTATGCTTTCGCCCTTCTTTCTATCTGTCTAGCCAATGTCTCATCACTCAGCTGGGTTCCATCCTTCAAGAAGCTGAATATAGGTTGTGCCCAAATGGGTATGATTGGTGCTGGGTCAGCCTCTTCATCAATTTCCATGGGTCCAGCTGACATTGCCTCTGCCGACATAACTTGTCCAGTCCTCGGGTTTGATTCAGCAGTCCCCGGGTTACTCAAACTTATCCCCACATCAATTTACATTAGTATAACATCTGGCTCTTGGCTTGCCGGGATAAATATTGACTCGGATTCAGGTGATGGTTTAATTGATGGTTTTCTGAAATGTTCCAATGCTATTCCCGGCGGGATTCCTTGCCGAGATGACCCTAACTTCTACAAAACATCCACTGCCTCATTTTATGCTCTGGGTATATGGTGAAACTCACATCCGTCAATATATCCCAAAATCTTCTCGACATGGAAACGACATAGTGCCATATTCGCATCCAACGTGTCCCAATGACCATAAACTTGTTGGATGACCAAATCCGAGTCAGCTAAACACTGGATTCTGCTAATACCAACTTCCTTAGCCACCTTTATCCTGTGAACAAGTGCTTCATACTCGGCGACATTATTGGATGCCACAAAATGGATCTACAACACATACTTAAGTTGATCCTTTTGGGTGAGATGAGGACTATGCCAGCACCGAGACCCATTTTCATTTTGGACCCGCCAAAGTGCATCCTCCAGTAATCCGGGCCAGGTAGTAGCGGCTCATATTGCATTTCCATCCAATCAACGAAAAAGTTAGCCACAGCCTGAGATTTAATGGCTTCTCACCTATCATATTGTAGAGTATATGGTGCTAGCTCTATGGCCTATTTTTCCACTCTGCCACTTGCATTTTTACTGCCCAAAATGTCCGAGATAGGTGCCTCACATATTACCCGGATTGGATGTTCCTGGAATTAATGTTTTAGCTTCTTAGATGCCATATACACCCCATATGTCATTTTTTGATAGTGAGGGTAATTTTGATTCGATGTAGAGAGCACTTTGCTCAAGTAATATACCGGTCTTTGGACTGATTTTCCCTCTTCTTCGCTCTCTACCACTATCACTGTGCTAACCACTCGATTAGTTGTCGTGACATAGAGCAGCATTGGCTCTTTGGATAGCGGTGAGGCCAATATTGGCGCTGTTGCCAAAATTTTCTTAAGCTCATGGAAAGCGCTATCAGCTTGCTGTGTCCATGTAAAATTGTCAGACTTCTTCATCAGTTCATAAAATGGTAAGGCTTTTTCGCCTAGCCAACTAACAAACTGGCTCAATGATGCGAGGTATCCAGTAAATTTCTAGACATCATTGAGGGTTACGGCAATTCCATTCTTTCTATGGCCCTGATCTTTGTTGGGTTATCTTCGATACCTCGGCTGGATACAAGGAATCCGAGTAACTTTCCAGCCGGGACACCGAAAGTGCATTTCTCCAGGTTAAGTTTCATCTGAAATCATCTCAAGTTTGTGAATGTTTGCCGCAAGTCATCGATGAGAGTGTGACTCTGCTTGGTTTTTATTACCACATCATCGACATATATTTGAACGTTTTTGTCAAGTTGATCTTGCAAGCATTTTTTGCATGCATCTTTGATAAGCGACACCTGTATTTATCAAACCAAACGTCATAGTACAATCGAAATAAGCCCCATAAGGGGTAATGAAAGCCATTTTATTTGATCATTCAGGTTTAGTGATATCTGGTGGAAACCAGAATACGCATCTACAAATGATAGTAACTCACATCCGGCAGTGGAATCAATCACTTGATCAATTCAAGGCAGTGGAAATTGATCTTTCGGACACGCCTTATTCATGTTCGTGTAATCGATACACATGCGCCATAACACTGCAACATTGGTACCGCCCTTCTTTTTCTCAACCAAGACCGGGTTTGGTAACCAATCCGGATGGAGTACTTCCATGATGAACCCGACAGCTAGGAGCCTGGCTATCTCGGTAGCAATTACTTTCCTCCTATCTTTGGCAAAGCGGCAGAGGGGTTGCTACACCGGCTTTGCATCTGGCCTCACATGTCGAGAGTGCTCAACTAACTCCCTCGGAACACCCTGCAGGTCCTATGTAAACCATGTGAAGATATCTCAATTCTCACGGAGGAAGATGGTGAGCTCGCTTTCCTATTTATCAGATAACCCGGCGCCAATGGTCACTGTGTGCTCCGGGAAAGCCTCATCAATCTGCACCTTCTTTGTTTCCTTTGTTGCTTGGAAAGAAACACTGTCATGCGGGTTAGTCAGAGCCGGCATAGACAGTTGTGCCACTTTAGCTAGTGTCGTAACCTCCATCATCTGATGCTTCTATTGTTCTATCACCGGAGACTCGGCAATGGAAGAGCCGGCTGAGGCGCATGCAATAGAGCATTTGTATTCACCCTCAACTGTGGTAACTCCACATGGACCCGGAAATATCATCTTCAGATATGCAATGTGAGGGTTGGACATGAATTTTTCCATGTCTGGCCTGCCAAGTAATGCATGGTAGGAGCTAACAAGGTCCACCACTTCAAACTCTATCGCCTCAGTGCGGCAGTTCTCTCTATTGCCGAATAACACATCCACCCAGACGTTCCCAATTGGCTCGCATGACAATCCTGGCACAATGCCATGGAAAGTTATTGTAACATCCCAGTATTAGAGCTTAGAAATAAGCTGAAGACAGATGTGTGCATTGCATTCATGCATAGAAAATCCGAATAATTTTTGCGCTTTTGAACAAAAAAATTTCAAAGTGATTGAAGCTTCTCTCAACTTGATGGAATTGAAGTAGATCATCAAGTTGACTGCGATAAGTTTCAATATGACCTTTGCTAAAACCTTATTTTTGGGTAAACATGATTTGATCTAAGGGTAGATCAAATGTAATAAAATTCAAACCTAATACATTACTTAATGATTTATATTTGATCCTTAGGTGATCATATCATAGTATTCATTATAATCACTCATGAATACCAAGTTAAGAATATAAAACAAATAATAAGAATGTAACAACTATATCATAATCTCATCTACTTATACCATGAACATCATGGTAATACAATCTTAACGCTTTAGTGAGTTTGAGTAGGAAAGAAATCAAAGTCAAGATCATTCACCATATATCTTTCTTTCCAAATCAATCTTTAGCATCTCTATTGAATCCTATCCTTATATTTGTTGTTCATCAATATTGAGTAATCAACTATTGATTCACCAATTCTTAACCTATCAATTCTTGATCTATCAACTCTTGTCCTTACTATAGCATTCACTTAAGGCTTATAAAGAAAGAAGTAAGAAGAGATAAGTAGAGATGCTAGTTCTAGATGTAATCTATAGGATGGGAGTGATTGGAGGAAATCAAATCAATATGGTAACAAAGAAGATTACAAGGATGAAGTCTGAAGATAGTTACCAGGAGTAGTCCTATTGGATCAAGTAGGTATAGTGAATGAATTATATCTCTTAATCCAACAGAGCTAAACAGGAGATAATTAGAATACAACTGTAATGTTGAATGTATAGAAGCCTTGATTAGCCAACTGGAAACCTGAACCATAAAGGATCAATGGTTCATAATGATCATGCCTTACTCACCAATATTGAATGCTTATACCAAGTATAAGTGACATTGGTGGATAAAACATGATTGAACCATATTATAGATATATTATCCTAGATTAGTCATTACAAGTCACATTAATATAATGTGAGGTTGGAATGTTAGATACTGGAGTCAATTAGAGACAAGATAGTATGATTAAAATGATGTTAGACCAACATTGGATTAAACAAGTAGTATTTTCCTCTTTGGAGATACTAAGCACTTGAGGTGAAGTAGGATTTGATGTATACATCTATTGAAGTGATACTAGTGAAGGATGATTAAGGGAGAGTATGATTGGAGTTAGAAGTAACCACTTGTTGGATTGGGGATTATTAGCAATAGAGTAGTTGATATAGCCAAGTTTAGATATAAATGATCATGAAAGGCTTTAATGACAAGCTCATTGGAATTTACAAGTGGATTTAGAAGAATAAAAGGTGGATAAGAATATTCTTGTGAAACAAAGCTCATCATGTAAACACATGATGATGGATATAGAGAAGTAGTATATCTAGGAAAGGAATTCCTTAGTCAGAAGTCCAGAATTAAGAATTATGGAATATAGGAATCTTTGTTAAACACTAGACCCTAGATCTTTACCAAACACATTATCCATTTTATCTAATTGATCTATCATCTTATTTCCACAATGCTTTATAGAAATATTTTCCCATAACAAATCAATTAAGAACATCTTTATCATTTCTAATTATCATCATCATGGGTGCTTAGGAACCATCTTTATCAATTCTTTCTCATAAGTTAGCTTAGAAAACAATTCCACTCTTTTACTTTAAATGGTGATATCATTTATGATTATAAACATAAAGGTAACATGTCTTAACCATTCACCTTTATTCACAATTTTAAAAGGATATAAATATATTAAAACTCCCATAATTCATGGTGAACATTTTATAAACTTCATCACTCCAAATAAAAGTGAAAACAATATTATAGAAAGATTTTAAGGTTTTAAACAAAATTCTAAAAACCTAGTTCTTAATTATTTTAATTAATATATAGTTTTGAATAAAATTATGGGTATTGAAAAATACTAAGATAAGTAGAGCAATCAATTAGTATAATTACCTCTAGAATATTTTAAATACTGGATAGAAATTATGGTATTTAAACATGTGGAAATACAAATCTAAAAACAAAACAGAAAATGAAAAAGGAATAAAACCAGAAAAAACAGAGGGAACACCCAATCTGGTCCACGGCCCATTCCCTCTTCTCTCTATTCAATGCCCGCTGGTCACAGCCAATCTTCCTCGCTCACTCCGCAGCAGCCCACGGAGGCCCAATAGCAGCCCAGTACCCCTTCAATTCTTTTCCTCCTTTCTTCCTCCTCTCGCCAGAAGGATTCGCCGGCGAAGCAGCTGTCTGGCTCGAGCTCCGCCGTCCACCAGGGTCGCCACGATTCGTGCTAACGCTGATGTCATCTGAAGAGGATAGGAAGAACACGACGCCGTCTCGCTCGTCCTTATCTCCATTCCCTTCCTCTTCCTCTATGTCTGCCTCTGAAGCCAAACCCTAGCTCGCCGGAGACTCTTGTCGTCGTCGCTCCGTCGCTCCTCTTTCTTGCCTAAAACCACCACAAGAACCGCCATGTCGACCTCATTATTCTTGCTGAAGCACGCAATCCGGGGAGGTCCCAGACGCTCGGATTGAGACCTCATTCCCGAAGCCCGGCCGCCGTCGTCCATCTCGATTCCGGCCATGATTCCTCTCGCCGATATCTTCTTCACGCTCCTGGTGAGCCACTGAACATGCTATTCCTCTCCGTTGGTTCGCTTGCTTCCTGAATCGAGTCATCACGAACGCCGCCATGCATAGCCGCCAGTCACCGCCATGCACTGCACTCCGGTGACCATTTTAGAGCTGCGCCGCCACTATAAGGTTCACGACGACGTCCTCTTTTCGTTAAGCCCAGGCACAGCTGTAGAGGTCTCAACCTAATAAGGTAGATTCCTCCTGTGTTTTACAATGCTAGTCCCTGGATCAATAGCTAGCATCCACAGTTTAGATGTAATATCAAGAAACAAAGGTCATAATATAACTTTATAACCAGGAATAACATAATTTTATTACATCAATACATAGCTCATTTGGCTATTACATTACATTGCAGCGGAATAACTATAAGTATGGGGTCCTTCATCTTCAAAGTGCCACAGGCAGATGTTGGTTGTAGACTTTGTAATCCTAATCAATCAACCTTCACTAAAACAATCAAACCTGTAACATACACGTTACAGCCACAAAGGGTCAATACATTTGAATTGTATTGGCAAGTGATACTATATTAGTATAGTGGAATCTATCATCTATATGCATTTGTCTAAGTGGAGTTGAGGCTTGCATTGCTCAAAATAGATTTTCCTTAAACTTTGAAAATACTAAGTTTTTGCTTTGGTAAAATCATTTTTCTCAATCAAAGATTGAAGATCCTTTACAAGGCATCTCTCAATCAAAGCTTGAAGATTTCAAACAACCCTTGTTCAATCCACAAGATTTTAACTTAGAAATTTGAATGATGAGATTCTTGATTGCTTCCATGTCTTGATGCTCAAATTGTCCTTTACCAGGGACATGGCTAAGTACTTAGATTTTACACTCTACAGAGGTGATGCACTTTCCCCACAAGACTTGGTTTCCCAAGACAAGATCTTTCAGAATCCTTCCCTTAGACCAAAATGGACGCGTTCCAACCTATCAAACACTACCACCCTCTGTCCATCTGGCTAAGTTCTTGCAACCTATATGATCATGGCAGAGCCCATATTGCCAAGTGGTTGCACTTGAAGCTTCTCAACATTTGACATCTCAAATCTCTTTGTTCCTGGGTGGCCATCCACAAGTGAGATACACAAGCCAAGTCCATGGCCTTGTGAACCACTCAACCAAAAACCACCAAGCAAGCCCATTCCACCCAGGTGATTCATTAACTGAGTTGTTTTATTAGACAAAATCTCAAGTCCTCAGACTTAGAATATTTTTCCATAGTGTGAATATATATTCCACCCATGTTTTCTATTAGCTAGGCTAAGCTTGATAGTAATAGGAATCTTAACTTAGGAAGATTTCCACTAAGGTTTCATCTACTAGTTTTCCTATAGTAAGGTTTATACTTAGCATAAATTCCATGCAAGTTTTACTTAGCAAAATCACTAATGCATAGTGAAAGTAACGGGACAAAAAGTATGAAGCATCACTTGCCTTTTTGGTAGGGAATGGTGGTTCACTCCTTGATCTTGCTAGTCTCACACTTCTCTAACTTCTCTACAAGTCAATCAAGCAAACACCAAATCAACTAACATTCCAAACCAAAGTCAAACAAACAATTTCACACACACAAGACAAAAGGAACGAAGTCATGCGTGGGAGCATGCACAAGATAGTTTTATTTTTGCAAATAGGGTCTCTATTGGATTTCTAAACTTTGTATGATCCAAATTGGTCATTTACCAAAGTGGAAAAGTCATTAGCAAGGGGTTTTGTCCAAAAACCATTTTTAAATCCATTCAACATTTTATGTGGTGGAAATTAGTTTTATCAAATCTAAAACCTTTAAGTCTTCACCCAAAGTTTCTAACTCTCAAGACTTGGTGTTTTGGGGGTCAGTAGCTTTGAATCAAAATATTTTCCCAAAGTTTTTGTTCCAAAATCATTTCCATAACAAATCCATTATTTTTATTTGGCTAGAAATGGACCAAATCTAATATTCCATCCTAAACTTTTCCAAATCCATTTTGCAAATCATGGGTTGGTTCCTAGGGTCAGTAAGGTCACAACAAATCAATTTGCAAAGGTTTTAACCTTAAAAACATTTTTAGACAATTTTTCTAATCTAAATAAGCACACATTTGAATCTGCAAAAACAAGCAAACAAACAGATACTATTTTCTAAACCAAGGGCATGGTTGGCTAGGGCTTGTTCCACTGAATCCATTGATATAAAATTTGTAATTTTTGGACGTGTGGTTTGAAATTTACAAACGTTTGAAAATGGCATTTAAATCTGATTTCAAACTCTATTCTCAAACGTTTGGTGCCACGCGTCTTAATCTCATTCGCCCATACTGTTTCGTCTGGATTGGCTATTCTGGCGCGTTGGATCAAGTCCGATCGTGCAGTACTGAGCGCATACCCCTTCGGCTTTAAGTGATTCTTTCGTGTCGCTTAGATCTTCATCCAACGGCTAATATCGTATTGACCAAACTCTGGCGGCGCAAGGTCAACGGCGGAAGCGATCGGATATGCGGCGGCAGGAAGCGAGAGAGAGGGAGGGGAAGCTCACCGAGTCCGCCGAAGTTTCCTGATGCTCGACGTGCTCTTGGTTGGTGGAGGGGCGCACGGGGACGGGCAGGATTCCTCGCCGGAGTTGGTTCTGGCGACGGACGCACGCGGTCGAGGTCGAGGACGACGCTAGGGATCACTCGGAGACAAATAAAACACACAGTCAGGAGCGCAAGGACATGGCGAAGGTGTGTGCATGAACGAGAGGGGTCGGGGTAGTCTGGTTTACCAGAGAGGTTCCGCCGGAGTAGAGCCAGACGGTGGCGGTGCTGGGGGGTTGTCGTTGGCGAGGCTCAGGGGCGCCCGCGGGTGAGTTGCGGCTGCAGAAAGATCCACTGGGGAATGCTGATCACATCTGCATGCTCGAGGAGGCAGAAGGGGGCGTGTGCTGGCCGGAATCGGTGAGAAGGGTCGTCGGAGACAGAGGGAGTGTCTGGCGAAATACGGCAGCCTGGGGGAGTGCTTGAGGGAGGGGTCAGAGGGGAACAAGAAAGGACGTGCTGGCGTTTAAAGGTGCTTGATCACCGCGAGGAATAAACGCGGCGTTATGTCAAATTAAGCCGGAGAATCAACGACAGAACGAGGAGGAACGGGTCGCTGCGGTGAGGACGATGAACAGGAGAGGGTGGGGTCCGCTTGGCAGTGAAAGAAAGGAAAGGGAGTTGGGTCCACCGATCAGCTTCTGTGTGGGTGCGGTTCTGAGTGGAAAGAAACGCTTCGGGGAGGGGAGCTGGGCTAGAATGGGCAGTGTTGGGATAGTTGGGCCAGAGGATGGGCTGTTCTATTTTTTCTGTCTGAATTCTTTTTCCTTTTCTAATTCTATTTTTCTGTTTTGAATCTCAAACAATTCCCAAGCAATCAAAATAATTCAAACCTTCACCCAATTTTGTAACTATAAAATTAGTTCTGTTTAGTAACATGAATCAAAATCCAAATTCAAATTAATAACTTTAATAATAGGGTCTATTATTATTTAATTAAATAGATGTACCAATTATTAAATCCATAGGTTTTGATTTAATTCAAAGTTCCTCTTGAGAACTAAATAATTTTAAACCATTCAGTAGGTTGTATTTGAAAATAAGGAATATTTGGAAAGCTTGTTTAAAATAAAATAACATTTTTGTTATAGAGTCTATTAATAATTAAATAAAGTGGGCCTTAGTTATTAATTCAAATAGGATTTGTTTTATTTCAAAGCTTTTATTTAAATCCAAATCTTTTTCCAAAACCAAATCAGTAGGCTTTTATTTGAGAATAAAGAATACTTGGAAACTTGTTTAAAATAAAATAAAATAACATTTTAATTTTAGGTTCCATTAATAATTATATAAAATGGGCCTTATTCATTTACTTCAAATAAGATTTGTTTTATTAGAATATTTATTTTGAAATCTAAAATAAAACCAAAACACTTTAGTAGGTTTTAATTAAGAAAATAAAATACTTAGAAAACTTAAATAAAACAATTCAATAAGTTTGATGTTTTAATTAAAATGGTAAAACCTTTTATTTAAATAAAATTTGGATATTAATTCCTTATTATTTTATTTTAAATAAACCTTTGCTATTTTTATTCAAAACAAAATGTTTTAATTCAAAAGCTTGGCCAAGGATTAATTTGGCTTTATAAAATAATCTTTATTTATAAATCCATCTTTTCTTTTGAATACCAAATCTTTTATTAAAAGATCCAAAATAGTATTTCCAAAATATTTTATTTTCCTTTGTTAATTGTTTTATGTTTTTAAATCCCTTTAGGATTTAATTGTTCAAAATAGGTTTGAAGATTCCTATTGGAATTCAAAAAGTTTCTTCTGGATCTGGAAATCAAACAAAGTTTTATTTTATTCATTTATTTTCACATTACAAGATTTGGAAAATCTTGGGATGTGACAATAGCCCTGCGCATGCAGCCAATTCACGAATTCGAGCATCATCTGAGAGCAATGACATTGCTGATGTCATCGTGACATCAGGGTGAGGTATACTCTAGGCCCTCTCGGTGGAATGTCATCCAATTAGCTTGCAAGAATGTGACTGGATCACAAGGGATCACATATCACGGGAACGAGAAAAGAGTACTTATCAGTAACGAGGTTGAACTAGGTATGCAGAGATACCGACGATCATATCCTCGGATAAGTAAACTATCGTGAGACAAAGGGAAATTGATATCGTATGTAAGTGGTTCATTCGATCGCAAAGTAATCGTAGAAATATGTGGGAGCCATATGAATTTCCAGATTCCTCTATTGGTTATTGATCGGAGAAGTGTCTCGATCATGTCCGCATAATTCACGAACCGTAGGGAGACACACTTAAGGATTCGACGTTGTTTGAGTAGTTATGAAATGATGAGAAAGAGTCCGAATGTTGTTCGGAGTCTCGAATGGGATTCGGGATATCACGAGGAGGTCCGGAATGGTCCGGAGAATAAGATTCATATAAGGAAAGTCCCGTTTCGGAGTTGGAGAATGGTTTCGGTCTTTTCATCGGGAATGTTCTAGAAGGTTCCGGAATGTCCGGCACTCCGGAGGGGAAGGGTACATGAATGTGTTATATCAAGTTGGTATGATTGCATCATGTACTCGGTGTCATCGCTGAACAAAATAGAGGGTTTATTCAAATCCTAGTTTGAAAAGTCAAACGGCTAGTTTGAAAGTCAAACGGCTATTTTTGGGAAGTGGGGAAGGAGGAGGAAACCGAGTTGGGGAGGAGTCCCTCCTCCACCGCTGGCCCACCTCCAAGCCGAGTTGGGGAGGGACTCCCCTCCCCTTGGCCGGCCCCTCCACCTATAAAAGGAGGGGCAGGGCTCCCCTCCTAGACACACAAGATCCTCTCCTCCAAAACCTAGCCGCCGGCGCCGCCACCGCCGCCCTAGGGCAAAACCGCCGCCGCCGCCTAGCTAACCCTATCCGCTGGCTTGCCCCCTCCTCGGCGTGTCTAAACCCTAGATCGTCAAGGGACTCTCTCTTACTCCACCATACTCGCTCCGGCTTAAGGCGAAGCCCTGCGAGATCTCCCCTCTACTTCCACGCCGTTGTCTTTCAGGAATCGCGAGGAGAGTGCTACAACCTCCGGCCTGCTTTGGAACAAGGAGAGGAAGGTCTTCATCGAGTCGAGCGTGTGACCGATCATGGAGCGCTGGGAAGGATCGCTCGCGATCTTGAGATCGGAAGAGTACGACTACATCACCCACGAGAATCCGCTCTCGTTAAACACTTTGGAATCTTCGAGGGTGAGTTATTCCATCGACTGCTACAATCTAGTAGATAGATCTTGGCTTGTTTGTTTGTATGCGATAGATTTTTTTTTTCCATGCTACGAAACCCTACAGTGGTATCAGATCCGTGTCTATATGTAGATCTGTTGCACGAGTAGAACACAATGGTCATTGTGGGCGTTGATGATTTTATTGTCGATTGCTTCTTGTGTACTTTGCATCTTGCGGAATGTTGGGATGAAGCGGCCCGGGCTAACCTTACATGACATCGTTCATGAGACTTGCTCCACGCTTGACATGCAACTTGTATTGCATAAGTGGCTTTGCGGGTGCCTGTTTCTCCTAGCATAGTTAAGATTCAATTTACAACGGGTGATTAACAATACTAGTATCAATGTTGTGGTTCATGTTCGTAAGTTAGAACAACACTTATTGAAAGCCCCAAACCACGTAAAACATGCAAAGAAAGTAGAGGCGTCTAACTTTGTTTTGCAGGTGTCTTGTGATGTGATATGGCCATGATTGTGATTATATTTGATGTATGCAATGTTCCTTATTGTAAGTTGGCAACGGCGGAGCCATATGGTTGTATTTAATTTATGTTAAGACCCGCGTGTCTATTCAAAGTAGTTGTAATAGTTGAAGCCGGTGGACGACAACCATGGAGAAGCGTCATTGACCTTGATGCAATGCCGGTGATGATGGAGATCATGTTCGTGCTAGAAGATGGAGATCGGAAGCACAAAGAAGAAAGGCCATATCATATCACATATTATGAATTGCATGTGATGTTAATCCTTTATGCATCTTGTATTGCTTAGTAGACAAGGTAGCATTATAAGATGATCCCTCATGCACATGAATTTCAAGTCATAAAGTGTTCACCCTTAGTTAGCACCGTTGCTAAAGCTTGTTTGTTTTGAAGCACCACGTGATGATCGGGTGTGTTAGATTCCGCAAGTGTATACAACGTGAGCAAGCCAGATTTTCTCATGCAGAAACTAAGGTTTGATCTTGACGAGCCTAGCATGTACAGACATGGTCTCGGAACACGGATCACCGAAAGGTAAAGCATGACTCATATAGTAGATATGATGAACATGTCGATTGTTCGCCATTGAAACTATATCAACTCTCGTGATGATCGGTGTTGATGTGGTGGATTTGGTTCGTGTGATCACTAAAACAATGTGAGGGATATTGTTTTGAGTGGGAGTTCACCTAGATTAATTTTATTATTAATTTGAACTCAATTTGTCATAAACTTAGTCTAAACTATTGCAAATATAATGTAGATCAATGGCAGCCCCTACCATCAATTTTAATGCGTTCCTAGAGAAAGAAAAGTTGAAAAACAATGGAAGCAACTTCGCGGATTGGTTCCGCAATTTGAGGATTGTCCTCACAGCTGGTAATTTGACCTATGTGCTGGATGCACATTGGTGACCCACCGGTGATCTTGCCGATGAAGTAAAGAATGTTTACCTCACTCGGAAAACTCGGTACTCCAGTTCAACGTGCTATCTTGTATGGTTTAGAATCGAGCTTCAGAAAAGGTTTGAGAATTCA
The DNA here is from genome assembly GCA_030063025.1 of Avena longiglumis. Lineage (NCBI taxonomy): Eukaryota > Viridiplantae > Streptophyta > Magnoliopsida > Poales > Poaceae > Avena > Avena longiglumis. The sequence goes on from CP125978.1 coordinate 154,869,709, forward strand.
GACCCATATGATATTGTCGAGGATCTCAAATTGATCTTTGAGACTCATGCGGCAATTGAAAGCTATGAGGCTTCTGAAAAGTTCTTTAACTGCAAGATGGAAGAGGGCAGCTCTGTCAGTTAGCATGTGCTTAAGATGTCTGGGCACGCAAACAAACTTCAAAGCTTGGGTATAGTGATTCCTAATGCTTTGGGGATTTACCGTGTCCTCCAATCACTACCACCAAGTTACAAGAACTTTGTGATGAACTACAACATGCAAAACATGAACAAGACGTTGCCAGAACTCTTTGCCATGTTGAAATCTGCAGAAGTGGAGATCAAGAAAGAGCACCAAGTGTTGTTGGTAAATAAGACCACCAAATTCAAGAAAGGCAAGTCTAAGCAGAAGGGACACTTCAAGAAGGGTGGTAAGAAAGTTACCGCGCCAACGAAGGAGACCAAGGCTGGACCTAAGCCTGATACTGAGTGCTTTTACTGCAAAGGAGAAGGTCACTGGAAGCGGAATTTCCCAAAGTACTTGGCGGATTTGAAGAACGGCAACATCGAGAAGAAAGGTATATCTGATATACATGTTATTGATGTGTATCTCACTAGTACTCGTAGTATTGCCTGGGTATTTGATACTGGTTCGGTTGCTCATATTTGTAACTTTCAAACAGTCGCAGAATAAACAGAAGCTAGCGAAGAACGAGTTGACGATGCGCGTGGGAAACGGATCAAAGGTTGATGTGATCGCGGTCAGCACGCTACCCCTTCATCTACCATCGGGATTAGTTTTATACTTAAATAATTGTTATTTGGTGCCTGCGTTAAGCATGAACATTATATCGGGATCTTGTTTATTGCGAGACGGTTACTTGTTTAAGTCCGAGAATAATGGTTGTTCGATTTATATGAGTAATATGTTTTATGCACATGCACGTATGATAGATGGTCTATTCTTGTTGAATCTCGATAGTGGAAATACACATATTAATAACATTGAGGCTAAACGTTTGAAATCGAGCGATAACTCGACCTATATGTGGCACTGTCATCTTGGTCACATTGGAGTGAAGCGTATGAAGAAACTCCATTCCGATGGACTTATTGAATCACTTGAAAGATGCGAAGCATGTCTGATGGGTAAAATGACTAAGACTCCATTCTCTAGTATGATGGAGCGAGCTACGGACTTATTGGAAATCATACATACCGATGTGTGTGGTCCAATGAGTGTAGCATCACGCGGTGGTTATCGTTATGTTCTTACCTTCACATATGACTTGAGTAGATATGGGTATATCTATTTCATGAAACATAAGTCCGAAACTTTCGAGAAGTTTAAGGAATTTCAAAGTGAGGTAGAGAATCAACGTAACAAGAAGTTTAAATTTCTACGTTCTGATCGTGGAGGTGAATATCTAAGTTACGAGTTTGGCGAGCATTTGAAGAAATGCGGAATACTTTCACAATTGACACCGCCGGGAACACCACAACGTAATGGTGTGTCCGAACATCGTAATCGAACTCTCTTAGATATGGTTCGTTCTATGATGTCACTTACAGATTTACCGCTATCATTTTGGGGTTATGCATTAGAAACAGCCGCATTCACTTTAAATAGGGCACCGTCTAAATCCGTTGAAACGACACCGTATGAATTATGGTTTGGGAAGAAACCTAGATTTTCGTTCCTTAAAGTTTGGGGTTGCGAAGCCTATGTAAAGAAGTTACAGCCAGACAAGCTTGAACCCAAAGCGGAAAAATGCGTCTTCATTGGATACTCGAAGGAAACTATTGGGTATACCTTCTATCATAGATCCGAAGGCAAAATCTTCGTTGCCAAGAATGGATCCTTTCTAGAGAAGGAATTTCTCTCGAAAGAAGTGACTGGAAGGAAAGTAGAACTCGACGAGGTTGTCGAACCTTCTCTCGAAATTGCGAGTAGCGCAGCACCGAAAGAAGTTCCTGTGGTGCCTGCACCAGTTAGAGAGGAAGCTAATGATGATGATCATGAAACTTCGGTTGAAGTTGCTACAGAGCCTCGCAGGTCAACGAGAACTCGTACCACTCCAGATTGGTATGATCCCGTTATGAGTGTCATGTTGGTGGAAAACACCGATGACCCTGAGACATATGAGGAAGCGATGATGATCCCAGATTCCAATAAATGGCAAGAAGCCATGAAATCCGAGATTGGATCCATGTACGAAAACCAAGTATGGACTTTGGTGGACATACCGGATGGCCGGAAGGCTGTCGAGAACAAATGGATTTTCAAGAAGAAAACAGATGCTGATGGTAATGTTACTGTCTATAAAGCTCGACTTGTCGCAAAGGGGTTTCGACAAATTCAAGGAGTTGACTACGATGAGACTTTCTCACCAGTAGCGAAGCTAAAGTCTGTAAGGATTATGTTATCAATCGTTGCATATTATGATTATGAGATATGGCAGATGGATGTCAAAACAGCATTCCTCAATGGAGACATTGATGAAGAGTTGTATATGATGCAACCCAAAGGTTTTGTCGATCCTAAATATGCTAACAAGGTATGCAAACTTCAACGGTCCATCTATGGATTGAAGCAAGCATCCCGAAGTTGGAATCAACGTTTTGATAAAGTAATCAAAAGTTTTGGTTTTATACAAACTTATGGAGAAGCTTGTATTTATAAGAAAGTGAGTGGGAGCTCTGTAGCATTGTTAATACTATATGTAGATGGCATATTGTTGATTGGGAATGATGTAGACCTTCTTATTAGTGTCAAGGAATATTTGAATAATAGTTTTTCAATGAAGGATCTTGGCGAAGCAGCTTACATATTAGGCATAAAGATTTATAGAGATAGATCGAGACGCCAAATATCATTGTCACAAAGTACATATTTGGACAAAGTTCTAAAGAGGTTTGGAATGGAAGATAGCAAGAAAGGATTCTTGCCCATGTTGCCCAATACGACCTTGAGTAAAACTCAAAGTCCGACATCGGCAGAAGATAGAGAAAGGATGAGTAAGACTCCCTATGCCTCAGCCATATGATCTCTAATGTATGCCATGCTATGTACTAGACCCGACATTGCATATGCTGTTAGTTTAACTAGCAGATATCAAAGTGATTCAGGAGTGGATCATTGGACAGTGGTCAAAAACATCATTAAGTACTTAAGAAGAACTAAGGATATGGTTCTTTCTTATGGAGGTGATGAACAGCTCGTTGTTAATGGTTACACCGATGCTAGTTGGAACACCGATCCGGATGATTCTAAATCACAATCTGGATACGTATTTATTTTGAATGGTGCAGCGATTGGAGGAGTGCAAAGCAAAGCGTTGTGGCGAGATCTTCAACTGAATCGGAATACATGGCTGCTTCGGAGGCTTCACAAGAAGCGATATGGATGAAAGAGTTCATTACAGAGCTGGGTGTGGTTCCTAGTGCGCTGGACCCAATGTCTATCTACTGTGATAACATGGGCGCCATATCCAATGCGCAAGAACCAAGGTCACACAAGAAGCTGAAGCATATCAAGCTACGTTTTCACGCTATTCGAGAACATGTCCAAGATGGGGACATTAAGATTTGCAAAGTACACACATATCTGAATGTGGCGGATCCGTTGACTAAACCTCTCCCGAGGGCAAAACATGACCAACACCAAACTGCTATGGGTGTTCGGTATATTACCATGTAATCTAGATTAGATGACTCTAGTGCAAGTGGGAGACTGTTGGAGATATGCCCTAGAGGCAATAATAAATATAGTTATTATTATATCTTTGTTTTTATGATAAATGTTTACATTCATGCTATAATAGTATTAACAAGGAAACATTAATACTTGTGTGATTTGTAGACTAAAATAAGAGTCCCTAGTAAAGCCTCTATATAATACTAGCTTGTTGGTTAATAGATGATTGTGGTTTCCCTATCATGAACATTGAGATGTTATTAACAACAAGATCATATCCTTAGGAGAATGATATGGTGGACATACTCCTATAGATAAGCGTAGCATAAAGATCAAGTCATTTTAATAGTTCAATTGCTATATGCTTTCTGATACATAGTAATCTAATTCCTTCGACCATGAGACCATGCATATCACCTTTACCGGATGGATGCTTTGATGACATCAAACACCACACCATAACTGGGTGGCTATAAAGGTGGCATTGAGTGTTCGGAAAGTATTGGTTGAAACACATGGATCAAGAGTGGGATTTTTCCATCCATATGACGGATAGATATACTCTGGGCCCTCTCGGTGGAATGTCATCCAATTAGCTTGCAAGCATGTGACTGGCTCACAAGGGATCACATATCACGGGAACGAGAAAAGAGTACTTATTAGTAACGAGGTTGAACTAGGTATGCAGAGATACCGACGATCATAACCTCGGATAAGTAAACTATCGTGAGACAAAGGGAAATTGATATCGTATGTAAGTGGTTCATTCGATCGCAAAGTAATCGCAGAAATATGTGGGAGCCATATGAATTTCCAGATTCCTCTATTGGTTATTGATCGGAGAAGTGTCTCGATCATGTCTGCATAATTCACGAACCGTAGGGAGACACACTTAAGGATTCGACGTTGTTTGAGTAGTTATGGAATGATGAGAAAGAGTCCGAATGTTGTTCGGAGTCTCGAATGGGATTCGGGATATCACGAGGAGATCCGGAATGGTCCGGAGAATAAGATTCATATAAGGAAAGTCCCGTTTCGGAGTTGGAGAATGGTTCCGGTGTTTTCATCGGGAATGTTCTAGAAGGTTCCGGAATGTCCGGCACTCCGGAGGGGAAGGGTACATGAATGTGTTATATCAAGTTGGTATGATTGCATCATGTACTCGGTGTCATCGCTGAACAAAATAGAGGGTTTATTCAAATCCTAGTTTGAAAAGTCAAACGGCTAGTTTGAAAGTCAAACGGCTATTTTTGGGAAGTGGGGAAGGAGGAGGAAACCGAGTTGGGGAGGAGTCCCTCCTCCACCGCCGGCCCACCTCCAAGCCGAGTTGGGGAGGGACTCCCCTCCCCTTGGCCGGCCGGCCCCTCCACCTATAAAAGGAGGGGCAGGGCTCCCCTCCTAGACACACAAGATCCTCTCCTCCAAAACCTAGCCGCCGGCGCCGCCACCTCCACTGCCGCCGCCGCCCTAGGGAAAAACCGCCGCCGCAGGCTTGCCCCCTCCTCGGCGTGTCTAAACCCTAGATATTCGAGGGACTCTCTCTTACTCCACCATAATCCCTCCGGCTTAAGGCGAAGCCCTGCGAGATCTCCCCTCTACTTCCGGTACCACGACGTTGTGCTGCCGGAATCGCGAGGAGAGTGCTACAACCTCCGCTGCCTGCTGGAACAAGGGAGAGGAAGGTCTTCGTCGAGTACCGAACGTGTGACCGACTGCGGGAGCGCTGCCGGAACGCAACGCCGGAAGGATCGTCTACGCGATCTTGAGATCGGGAAGAGTACGACTACATCACCCACGAGAATCCACTCTCGTTAAACACTTTGGAATCTTCGAGGGTGAGTTATTCCATCGACTCATTGCTACAATCTAGTAGATAGATCTTGGCTTGTTTGTTTGTATGCGATAGAATTTTTTTGTTTTCCATGCTACGAAACCCTACAGGAGATATATCCCTTTATACCATTATAATGTAAAGAAACCACTACTCCAATAGAAGTAATGCCATTCTTAAGTAACTCTAAGGAAACAATATAAAGTGAACAAGATACAAGTATCATAAGTAATACACCCTAAGTATATCTACATCCTTAAAGTTACCTTTAGTTTGCAAAACTTTAAGTATGGTACTAAATACTTTATTATATGTTTTATAATTAACTCTGGTCTGTTATAATTAAGTATAAAGCATCTCAAATCCAAACTATTCAAACACAAACAACATCAATCACATTTACTTAATCACAAAGATTGCTTAGACCCTAGAAAAGAATTCTTTTCTTCAAAAGTTATTCGTTTTGCCACTTCAATCAACATATGGCAATTAATAGTAAACACCTTACTTTATACTTTACTTGTATAATAAGATTGTTAATACTTAAATTCTTTATAAGCGACATTACTTGTAAAGTAAAACTTGAAGATAAACAATTAAGATGTAAGCATCCTTATGTAGCATTCCATACTGTATATTTTGTTGTTGTATAAATAGATGTTGGTTTCCACACACTCACAAGCCTTAATAAGAAGCACATGTATGAAACTTAATCTAAAAGGGCAACACATTCCAAGGAAACCATTTCCAGTATCCAAACCCTAAAACAACGTTATTCTCGGGATTCGTGTTTATCAACTTGCATTACATTACTTATGCATAAAAGCATCTTGCTTCTTTAAACATTAGTCCTTACCGGACAAATAATGCAGATTTCAGCTATTGGATCTTATATTGTCTTGAAGACCGTGAGTGCATAATCTTGCAATCACAAAAGTCAAGTTCACACTTTCTAATGTCCTTTGATTATTTTCTATAAAGTATTTTAGAAATCCAGTGTTGTCATCACCTGCATTTGAAAAAGGACAGAAAACACTATTTCCATAATAATGTGATTATAGGTTACTTACCATGAGGTAATAACCTACTATAAGAGTTCTGGTGGTAAAGGAACATATTACCTAGGACTTAACAACCAATGTCGCCAGTGATTCTTGCGCCGTATATCACGCGTTGACCATGAGATTTGGAATGGGATGAAGAAGTCGGTTGTATCTTTTCCCTCTCGCATGGAGCTAGATGTGCAGGTCGTGGATGTTATCACTCGTATCGTGCATATTATTTATGGTAATTCGTAGAGGATATGCAGCATATGGGTGGGAGCCCTCAACGTCCCACGATAGTTCCGGCATCTGAACGATCTGTACTGCCATTGTCGTAATTCAATAGGTGGGCTGGCATACACCAAGGAGACATGCGGGGTCGCGGAGAAGGCAGTGATTGGCTTGGGTCTTAGTCTGGGCATCACACCAAGGAAGTGTGAAGGGTTCGCGACCCGGATGTGCAACAAAGCTAAGATCTCTCATGGGTAAAGTGACGCACCTCTGCAGAGTGTAAGAACTGTAACTTGTTACTCCATGTTCCGGGAAGGAGCTGCGAACGCGGCGGGAAAGGAACTCCATGAAAGTTCTGGTAAACCCGTGAAGGCTGACGGACATAGTTTTCAGAATAAAAGCAACCTTTGAAGAAATGTTTACGAAAACCTGCATTGCCTACGACCTATGGTCTGTGGCTGTAGATATAGTGCATCCAACACTCCTTTTCTAGTGAACTTGCTGAGTACGCTCGTACTCAAAGTATCTTCTTAACCCTTGCTAGATTCTGAAGTCATTAAGACGATGTCTACATCAAGTATGCTCCAGAAATCATCATCAAAAGCTCAAGCTCTTCAATGAAGTAAAGGAAGTCAACATATACATCATCTCAAGTGAAGACGAAGTTACTGATTACATAAGAATATAATTTCTAACCATAGAACCTACTTCTGTTGCGTATTGCAATAGCAGCAATACCAGACCATTAATTAAAATACTAGTCATAATAGTATAATATTCTTGAGTTGTTTATTTCTGATTCTTCTTTGTAAGAAGTTTCTTTCTCTCTCTTTAACCTAGAGTGTTCTCTGGATCTTGTGTAAAGAGTTGAGTTGTAACCTATAGTCATGTCTAGGACCTGCTGTGTTTCTGTTGTACTACTCTGAGGGATGTAATACTAGTGAACGGTGTTTCATTGGTGTTATGTCAACGACTATAGTGTACTACATCATGCAGTGGTATGATGGGTCACCGCAGTTATCTTAGTCGGCTCCAACATATTCATGGTGATCCCTAGCTTGAGTATCGTGTCCTTGTACATGATGTTGATGCTACTGCCATTGTCTATCAGTACCTTTGAAAACTTGACATTGTTTTCGGGCCCCTTGAATGTTGGGTCTAGCACAAAAGTGTATCCTCCTGGAGTCGGCATAATCTTCGGGTGATCCTTTATGATCCAAGTGATTTCTTGCTCGGACTAATGCATGTACTTTGGTATCGCCAGCATCGTGGCGTTTAATTCCATCATTCACCGCTGCTAACTCTTCTTGTCATTCGGCTCAGTGACAAACACAATGTAACTATGGTGAGGCTCCATGTACTCATTTTGACCTCCGTGGACGACATGTGCACCATTGTCCCTTGGGTCATGCACCTGATGCACTGCCTCTCTTCTGTCCGAGTTACGGTATCTCGGCTGATGATTTTTGTATCTTGGCTCTGCAACTAGCAGTTGAGCATTTCCTCCTGTGAGCGGTGGTGGGGGAGGAGGAGGGAGATGATTCGTTGAATCTCCTCTATCACCCTTTTGGAACCATTTGCACTGCCGAGTGGTGTGGTTTGTGGGCTTACTCGGACTTGGAGTATGGAACTTGCACGAATGATCCAACATCATCTCATAGGTGTACTTTTTTCCTTTCTTGCCAAGGCTTCTTTTGTTCATATGGCTTTTTGCCATCATTCTTTGGCACCCATTGTTGCTGTTGCCCACTTGTCCTTTGACGCTTACTGCTGCTAGAATCTGGATGATCTTGACTTACGGCGGCGACCTGGGTCGAACCGTATCTGTAATCCAGCCTCTCATCCCGTCTCTTGCTTCTATACTCATTGCGGTCTTGGCGCCTCTATGACCCGACTACATCATAGGCTGGAGTCTTAGTATTTCCATCTTCCGAGATAAACAGAGGCTAAGTTGGATCTCCTAATGCATACGAGTCAGCAATTATTATTGTCTCGGCTAGGCTTGACGGCATATCCGTTTGCAACCTTTGCCACAACACACTTCCATGTCGGCATGCCCGAGCGAACCATGCTATGTCCTATGACTCAAACACTCCTTCACAAGAATTGCGCATCATGCACCACCTAGTGAGGAACTCCATGTCTGTTTTTTTCAGACTCTGTTTGCACATTGCCAATTGTTGTGTGCGATTTGGCCTCTTGTATGTGCTTTTGAAGTTACTCACGAAGGCCTCCTCAAAATCAACCTAGTTGTTGATGCTTCCTGGTGGCAAATTATTTAACCACACTCTCGCTGGTCCTTCCAGCATTTGCGGAACATACCGCACTTCCCATCTCAAGTTTCCCTGATCAATGTTTACTGCAGTTCCATAATCAATGAGCCAATATTCTATATTGGTACTACCATTGTATGTATTTATGCCCCTTGCCAGCTGAAAGTTTGGCACTGGCGGCTCACTCATGATTCTTGCTCCAAAACACGCTGGATTTGGTGGACCTTGTGCTTCAAGTTTAGCCATTTTCATCCGGTCGAGTTTCAATCTCACATCATCCAGCTAGAGATTTCTGCCTCCCAGCCGAGATCCCAGCATGATATACAAGTGATCCAGGATATGATATCCGGCATTTATCATCACCGAGTAACCATCATTGTATATGTTGGAATTTTGATATATAGGTTGCTGCGCTTCCCGTCCCGCATTTTGTTGTGGATTTTACGGCTGTGCTGGTGGCAGGTTTGTGGGTGGGTTTCCTCCTCAAGCCAAGTGACTCCCGCGCCGAGGCTGTGGCGGGTAATTCCGATCGCCATTATCATTACTTTGGCCAGCATGACTTTCTCAGTCGGCATTCCTTTGGTTCTCATTTCCTGGACAGCATTCCTTCTCGTGCCATGTCCGTGATCGGGATTGCCTTGAGCAACTGTTGGGTCATACGCAACAAGTTGCTTGTTCCTGCCCGAGTCGGCACTTTTTCCCTACCTCTGTCTCGGTGTATCATGTGGTGATGAAGTAGCGTGTACAATGGATATGTACGGGTTTGGTGCTGCCGAATGAACCACTTGAGATCCGCCTGGCGCACCTGGATTTTCCCTTTAGTAGGCTTCATTTAGTTCTCCGGATGCTCTTACCAACTCATTCACTCTTTCCTGCTGTTTTTTGTTTGTCTCACCCGCCAAGTGAGGTAACTCGGCCATTGTCGCTTCTGCAGCTCTAAGATTCGTTGTTGTCGTATTGTATGTTAGCCTTATGGCAGTTTTGTGGCTGCATAATGGATTGGACCTTGACGTGGCATCTGCTGCCATCTTATTGTTGAGGTTTATCCCTCTTACCTTTGCCACATTGAGTCAGGTTTTGTTTCCCTTCACTCGGTTTGTCGAGCTATACTCTCGGAGAGTTATTTCTAGATCATACTAGAGCTGTGTGACCTCCTTTCCAACACCTTCTCTCTTGTTTCCTCTAACTCTTCCTACGCACGCGTCGGCTCAGCTGCTGGTGCCACTGGTTCTTCCAGTTTGTTTATCACATCCTGTAACTCTCTTGCCCTGCTACTCGAAGCTATATTCTCTAGTCTCTCCAATGGAAACTTTGCAGTTCTTGCTGCCATGGGAGTGGCATTCGGGTCATCCTCTTCTGCTGGCTCGTTTAACACATGAGCTAATGGTGGTGATGGGGGACGCGAGGGAGTAGGTGCAGTCATCATTACCTCGACGGAAGCAACGTTTTGTCGGTTCCCCGCAGCGCGAACAATAGGTGGATCCTGTGCCAGGATGACTCGATCGGGATACGTGTGTTCAACATGCACTGTGACGTAGACTTGATGCTCACAACCCTTGATGAAGCGACCGCCCCTAGGGAATGTCCTCGTGCCGAAGCACCCAACATTGTCGCTGATGAAGTTAAGCGCGCCAAACCTCTGGACTAGGCCAGAGAGCACGAGCTTGCCTGATGAAGCGATGATGTTGCCCATCCGGATGAAAACTCTAGCAATCGCCACTGCTGGCCCCACGGTTGGCGCCAACTATCGTGGTGGTGTCACGGCAGATGCCATGGGTAGGCTTAAGTTGGGTCTGGATAGATGCAAGAGGAATTCAGGGAGGGTGTGCGCAGTGTATCCACACATGAAGAACAAAGTAGAACTATGATGAATTTGCAATCTTATCCTTATTTCTAGTTTACAATTGCTCCTTGAGATGTTTTGCCAAGTAGCCACAAGCAAGAAGAAGTGCCATCCTTGGGGATCTAGTTGTGCATGTCTCTAACTTTAGCTCTGCCCCTCCTTATATAGAAGATGAGAACAACTGTGTTACAATATGGATCCAAGGGTTTACTTTTTGGGCTTTGTCTTTACCCTGCGGACCAGGTCATTGGGCTAGCCCTTAACCCAGTCAACAAAGATACGTAGCCAACGATCTTCCAGTACATAGACAGTAGTTCTTTTGGCGTCACACCTTGCTTTATGCGTCAATTGGTACTTTAAGCGTCAATTGGTGCCTTTAGTTGTCACTAGGTGGCGTCCTTCTCTTTTGACTCAGCTTTAGCATGGTCCTTCCCGGATCAGACTCAGAAAGGAACATCTTGTCTTCCTTCACTCGGCTTCTCCTCGTGATACTCGATCTATCGTTACCTGCAGACGGAGACTCCTTGTCCTGCACCTGTCGTCATACACCTTATGTCGGCCCAGCATAGGCAATATGACTCGGCCGTTTTAACTCGGCCTACATCAACTAGACTCAGCTAAGGCCAAGCTGGATTAATGCTAACTCTTACCCCTTATGACCCTATCAGGGGTCATCCCCCCGACACCAACTTTTGAAATCAATTATATATGGAGTATATAAGAAGTAGAATCTATCGAAAATCTTTGAGAAAATAGTTTTTTGAAAACCGGTGTTTCCAAAAATAGTTTTCCTGTTTAACGACCATGCTAACTAAGGTTCTCCTACATATAGGATGGCTCTGATACCAAGTCCGTGGGACCCCAGATTTATCCTACGGAAATCCTTGTTATGCATACACCACGATCCCATGATCAGTCTGTCGAGGCACATAACCGACAAGTATCAAAGTAAACATCCATTACTTAAGCGGATACGAGTCATACCTTAATTTCCATTATGGCTACATCAATCAACATCAGCGGGATTTCATCAAGCGTAGAGCCCGAGCCATGCCTTAACATATAGGAAGCTGACTGGGAGAATGTCCTAGCTTGCATAGTTGTCAACGTCACCTTTTTCTTCTTCCTTACGTCTTGAATCTGACCAAGTTAATAGACAGGGACAATGCCAGTGAGTACTTTGAATGTACTCGCAAACCACATTAAGAGGACAATAATAACAAGTGGATATGCAGCATGGCTGTGGTAGGAGGAGGGCTTCAAGAGAGGTTATTTTCTAAAATAGTTTCTCTTGTAGGTATAGTCTCTACAAGTTTTATTGAAAACTTTTGTAGAACATTTGGAAAGTCTTTTGAAAAGATTTGGAAAACTCTAGGATTGGGTCACCCATTTGTTTCTCCTTCTAGTCATACCATGACCAAACTCCTTTCCTTACTTTCCGACCATCCCATCGTCAAAACATTTCCAAAGCCTTTTTCTTTTCCAAAGTCCTTTTCAAAATAAAAATCAGCACCACTTTACATCAACCTTCCCAACCGTTCATGATCGAGGACTCGGCTATTCAAATAGATTTACACTCTGCAGAGGTTGTACACTTTATCCATATCATCCGATTACCCTGCCCTGATCACCTACGGATCATGCGTTGAATAACCGATCGAGATTCTCCGGATGACCACTCAAATATAAGTGCCTACCCTATGAGAGTTGTTTCCCCTCAACATCGGGATGCCCTGTATAGTTCCAAAGCCAACCGGAGCGCTTTTATCACTTCACCAAGTGTGCACATTCAATGAGATACTCATAGTAATGCGTGGAGGCCCGTAGACCCTTTGTTTCTTCTCCCGGTCGATAAATGGACCGTATTACCAGAGAAGACCCACCCTCCAGTACTTTTAAATCCCTTGTAGTAGTTGTGAGGAAGATTACACTAGAGTAAACAAACATCGAGTCCAGACCTGTCCCATTTTATATTAATGTGGTTGCACGGGTTAATTGTTCTGGCAAAACTGCAAAGAACGGGTGCATTTTCATAAAACTTTTTTTCCTCCATCCTTCGTCTAGCCTTTTTGTAAAACAAAACCTTTACATTTCCCAAACTTCTCTTGGTAGGTCGAACCTCACCAAAGTTTTTACCATAAAACATTTTTGTAAAACTTTTCTGGGGTCTTCCCATCCTATAGCTTTGTTTCGGCTAAAACGGAGTCTCCAATGGGATATGGTGTTATACACCATCTACCATACTACAGACAAGTAGGTGTATTCAAAGGGGTTGTACTTATTAGTACAAATGGTATTGGCTGGAGGAGCCAAGCCACTACCAGGTATAAAACATTATATAGTAAACCAATGTCATTTTCATAAACAGTAGGTGAAACATGCATAACTAAAACAGTAGGACAATGCTTATGAGCAAGAAGGTGGCTTGCCTGTGATAAGGAATATGGCAATATTTCCTTGGACTTCTTCTTAGAAAACCATAACAATAATATAATTCCCTTCTTATTGTCTTCGATACTATCGCAACTATCGTTGTTGAGGATCACACATGCACGAAAATAAGGGCACAATAAATCACCAAGAATGCAACACTAATATAATACAAGAATCAAGTAAACAAGATATTATTTACTTCAGAAGGTTTTGAGAAATTGTTTTTTGGAAACAAAGGAAATGCTTTAGTTGCATTTATGGATTCTCTATTAAGATTTAGAGTCCAGAATTTCCTAGCTAAGGGGTTTTAAAGCAAGGCCAAGTTCTATATAATATCAATATCCAAAAATGATATCATCAAATAGGGATTGACAAAATGAAACCAACAAAAGTGGTTTCACTAATTTATCAATTTTCTTTGATTTACTATGAATTTCCTAGTGATGAAAGCTCTACTTTTAGGAAATAATTCACCAGAAAAGATATGGATCTCCAATATATTTATCCTCCTAAGGTTTTGTATAAATTTGAATTTGTGATTTTTGAGAGTTGGAATTAACTCAAAATAATTACCATTATGCTTTTAAGAAATTCCCAAATTCAGTTCTGGAAGGTATTTATCTTTTTCACCAAATTTAATCTACAGGGGATTTTGATATGATTCCGAAGGCACATGATAGGTACTTGGTATACCTTTCTGTACAAATTGGAATCACCCTTTTTGGGGTTACATAACTACTATAGTTATTTTATTACTCAATTAACCCTACACAGAATAGTTTTATTCATCAAAAATTAACCAGAGCTCAATAAATATTGGACTTCTAGGGTTTGAAGTATGTGATGACTCATGAGCTCTGGCAGTTTGAATTAGGACAATACCTCCTTTGGTTTGACCTGGAGAATTTCCTAAAGGCTAAAAAGGCTTGTTTTTGTTATTTTACCAGGGGCAAACTAGGAAGCCATTTAGGGTGGGCAGGGGGACATGCAAGGTACTAATCGTACCTATCATGCTAAAAATTATTCAACCCAAAAGGAGTTATAAAGCTTATAGAAAGGTTTTATGAAGTAAAAGTATACATCTAGGCACTTGATTTATTGGAATAATTCTGGACATTATTTGAGTCAATTGAATGTACTGCATGTTAGAAAATACATACAGGTACCTCTAGGACTTTATATCTATTCATTTGAATCTATTTTATATTTTAATTTGAATTAAACCAATATCTAAGTTTATCTATTCTAGGGAAAAGATTAAAAGCAGAGGAGGCACGGGCCAGACCTACCCGGCATGGGCCACAATGTCGTCGGATTGTCAACAAGTATAGCATACGGGGTCCTAAAGGCGTTGAGAAGATGGGATGTGAGCCATACGGTGTTCCAGGAGCGGTGAGCACAAGTTTACCCAGGTACAGATCCGACTGAAGTGATCGGATCCAAGTCCTGCTAGTAACCCAGTAATATATCGGCGAGAGCCGAATTTTACAATGGATTACAAGAGAGGTTAGCCTGTGCGAGTATGTTGTGGTTGATCTATGATCTGGTGCCCTAAAGGCTCCCATAGGTCTGGTTTATATAGTCACCGGGGCCTAGGGTTACAGGAGAGACCTATTCGGCTACGTTACAGAGTCGGTAACTATATACAACTTGGACTACAAGTAATACTACATGCCTAGGTCGGTAACTCTTCTGGGCCTTGTCGTATCGGAAGTGACTCCTCCTCTTTCCTTGACTAGGCCGCCCGTGAAGAAAAGCTCTAACCCATTGGTGGGCCACCCTGGTAGCGAGTCCTGTGGGTATACCTAGAAAGTATATCCCCAACACGCACAACACCAAAACGGCCCACTCGGGCGAGGAACTAGGGGCTCCATGGATCCAATTTGATCCACTGCTGGCTGGATCGCTGGATTCATCCATTGAATAATCACGGAGAGTGCCTGATACACACGGTCACCAGATACCAGAAGGATAGCCTGAAGGTCAGTCTGAATCGCATTCCTATGAAGGACTATAAGACCCAGATGCAGTTTTTAATAAAGGAGAGGGTGAACAAGAAAATCCCTGAAGTCTCCATCAAGATGTATACAGCCGATCGACCTCTGACCCCGGTGAGTTTTTCGACTTTTTTCTTTATGTATTTTGCCGATTTTATTTTGCACCGATGTTTTTGTAACTTATTAGCTCGAGCAGCTCCCTGAGTCTAAGCTTGCCCATATTAAGGGCTATCCCTCATACGACTCGGAGGCAACGGAGGATGACGAGGTGAAGGAAGTTCCTGTTTATGATTCCAAGAAGCGTAAGGCCAAGGAGACTGTTGTTAATACTGGCGGACAAGTGCTGTCAGTGGTTAAAAGGTAAGCACCTTGTGATCTTTAGTACTTGTACATTGTTTATTTCAAAACCACAGTCAACATACATTCTTGTGTGTTTCAGAGCTAAGTCACTTTTGAAGAGTAATCCTAAGTTGGAGATCAAGCCGGCCAAGCAACTGCGCCAGCAGAAGCTTGCACTATCCCCAGCCATGCCTCCTCCAACTCCAAGAAGCACTCAAACCTCAGCACCAGAGGCTCCTATCTCTCCAAGTGCTAGTTCCGTCATCCCTGACACTGCCATGACCTCGCAAGACCTGGTAACCATTGGTAACCAGGCATCTGACAAGGGTGAACCCATTAAGAGTAATGATCCCATGGTAATGTCGCCAGGGAGGATTGACAAGATGGCCGACACTTCTGCTTACGGCCTAAAGAGGAAGAAGAAGGAGGAGATTCACAAGTTGGTGCAATCCAGCCTTGAGAAACAAATCCTCACTCTAGAAGCAGCAAGCCAGGAGACGGAGTACGTTAAGATGGAGAGCCTCCTGGACCAAATTCTGGTCCATGATCAAAATATTGAAGCCGGAGAGCTTTCGACGATGAGTGTTTCTCCCCTCTCCTTTGCCTAGAAAGTGTTCCACAACATGAAACTCGAATATACTCATCATCCGTGTACCCGATCTCAACAGGGAGATCAGATCCGGATTTTTCTTCCACCACTTCTTCCACTACAGGAGCGGGATGGGTGGGTTCAGGTTTTTCCGGGATCTTGAACTCTTCCGCTTCTTCAGACAGAGCAGATCCGGACTTTTCTTCCGCCATGGACATCACCTCATGGGTGGGTTGGGCGGGATCAGCGAAATTGAGATATATGTCGATCTTGACGATAGGCATGATTGTGTAGGTCATCATAGGATCCCTAGCCGGAATCCAGGTCTCGTCGAGAAGAACGAGAGGGACATCATTAACGTAAACCACGTGACCCATGGCGATTGTTTTGCCGATTCCTGCACGTGCAGATTCCACCCGGAATGAAGCTCCAAAGGTCACCTGCCCCACGGTGGGCGCGAGCTATCGTTGGATTGTCGACAAGTGCGCCATAGGGGGTCCTAAAGGCGTTGATAAGATGGGATGTGAGCCGTATAGTGTTTCGGGAGCGGTGATCACAAGTTTACCCAAGTTCAGATCCGACTGTGGTGATCGGATCCTACTCATGCTAGCAACCCAGTAATATACCGGTGAGATTCGAATGTTACAGCGGATTACAAGAGAGGTTCGCCTGTGCGAGTAGGTTGTGGTTGATCTATGATCTGGTGCCCTAAAGTCTCCCATAGATCCGGTTTATATAGTCATCGGGGCCTAGGGTTACATGAGAGACCTATACGACTACATTACAATGTCGTTACTAGATACATCTTGGACTACAAGTAATACTATAGGCCTAAGTCGGTAACTCTTATGGGCCTTGTCGTAGCTGAAAGTGACTCATCCGCTTTCCCTGACTGGGTCGCCCGTGAAGCAAAGATCTAACCCATTGGTGGGCCACCCTGGTTAGTGAGTCATGTGGGTATACCCGGAAAGTATATCCCCAACACACACATTTCCAAAATGGCCCACTCAGGCGAGGCAGTGCACAGGAGACGTTTTAAATCCCGGATGGCGAGGCCTGGGTGTCAACTGCATAGCGGGGCGAAGGGGTATCGGTGGTTCCTGGCCGTCCTATTAGAGGCTGATCGACGGCCTGCGTTCATCGTCCACCTTGCAACGGTGCTGGTGCATGGAAACCCTAGCATAGATAAGCGGGGGCGCAGGGAGGCTTACCGAGGTGCGGGGAGACGCCGGGGAGGCGGTGCACACTGATGGTCCTGGAGATGGGCGACAACCTGTAATTTTATGCAGATCTGGGTCGCGAGCATCCCCATGGCCGGATTCCTCTGAGGTGCTCGCTGGGGCAACCCCGGGGTTGCCTGCATGTCGACGGTGAGGCAACCGGGAGGAAAGAGATGGCGGCTAAGGGCATGGAGTGGACATTGACGGGGCGATAGGTAGTTGGGGACGCCAGGCTCGTCGGGGGAGCTTCCAAACCGACATGCATGGAGGTGGTGGCCTCCGATGGTCCTTCCGCAGAGGGAAGAGCATGGGGAGGTAGGTCAGAGGTAGTGGATCTCATATAGGACACATGCAAGTGGAGGGGAGAAGGGAAGAGGCGACCTCGGGCACGAGTTTGACCATGGAAGAAGCTTCCCTTTCTCTTTCTCTCGGACAAGGTAGGGCAGGGGAGAGAGGGTGGTGTACAAGGGAGGTAAGTGGAGGGGTGCGGGAGCGAATGAGGCAGTGGGGGAGGTCGGGGTGGCATGTTCTCCTTTCTATCCCAAGTGGGAGGGTTCATGGTGGACATGGTCCATCTTTGGACATGGCTCATGGAGCTGGGCTAGGATAGGTTAGTGAGGGTGGTGGAGACAGGGGTGTGGGCCCTGGTACATGACCAGAGATGGACAGGGGAGGTGTGATGGTTGTTGTGGCATTGATGGCACAAGATTTTTGAGTATTCTCTTGTATCTCTCTCTCACCATCTCCAAGCACTAAGGGACAAGGAGGAAGGGTTGCTATTGTGCAAGCTATAGTAGAATTCGACCAGGACAGAGGGGTGGGTGCTGTGGTGATCAATGGTGGTGGTTGACGGGAGTTTGATGGGGTTTGGATCATAGTTTTTGAATAATTTCAATTCTTGGCCATATTAGTGATCATGAAGCACCTCTTGATTTTTGATGTTAGCAAGATGAGACAATGCTTCTAATAGATAGGTAGGGTTAAGGGACATATCCAAGGATTTATTTGGTATTTTTTTTAATAAAGTGGATGCTCGTTATTACAATTATTCAAAATGTGTTGAAATATTTTTTAGGGGTTTATTAGATTTTTTTGAATTGTGCAAGGTGTTTTTGTGATTTTAGATGGTTAAAAATATTAATTCCTACTTTAGAGAATTTTCCCAAGATTTGTGGTGGTAGAAAAGTATTTAAAACATTTATTTTCTTGTTTCTTATATTTAATAAAAAGGGTAAAAATAATTATTATTACACTTCAAAAATATTTATTTTTGCAGGGGGAGATAGGGTATCATCAATTAGGCCTCAATGTGATTTTTGTTTAAGAAGTAATTTGGAGAAAACCCAACTTTCCTTTATTGTGAGTGTTTTGGGGGTTTTGCAAAATGAAGGAATTTAATAGTTGTAGGGCCCAAATAATTATGGAAATTATTTGGTAAATATTTATATACAAGGTAGATGATGTCAAATTGATGTATCCAACATTAGTAACCTTGGGTTTGGCAGATGGAATTTGGTTTTGAAGGAAAACATGGATTTGAGGATCTAGGGCTCTAATGTTTTTATACCACTTAAACTTGGTTGGATTAGGGAGCTCAGAGCTCACCTTGCTTCATGGGGTAGATGGATAGATAGTCCAAGTGACGTAGATCACCACGGTATAGAAGGTTAAGGTTGTTCATGTTTGGGGTATTCTAAAATAGATGCCAAACTTTGTTGAACTTAAGCCTGCCATAGCAGATTATTAGTTAGCCTCAAAAACCATGTAGGCTTAGGAAGCACAGAGCTCCAATGGAATCAAGGGAAGTGTGGATTGATATACCATGGTTAGTATATCATAACCATGCAAAGATTTGGTCAAAGGGAGATTACATGGGGAAGCGAGCTTCTGTCAAAGTAGGCATGTTGACTAGATTTGCAAAAAAGATTATTTTCTTGCCTAGAAAACCAACAAGAACAAGTGGGTTAAAGGATGATATAGCCAAGTGCAAGAGTGGGGTTTGGGATTAATTATGATGGTATACAAGATATTACAAGTGCATTTCCAAAAATGACCAAGGGTTGAGAGATGTAAAGGCTCAAAGACGTGATAATGATAACAGTTTTAGACTTTGCCATTTTGGCAGATTGAGGGTTTTAGACTAGATTACAAAGGAGATGATTTTGAGACGATGAAAGGTTCCAATTTTTTCATCAAGTGGATGATGTTGAAGTGTAGATTGAGTAGAATGGGTCCATGCTTAGATTTGATTTTTGATGGAGTTGGAAACTATCAAAAGGGATTAGCCCCAGATTGATCTGGTTAAGAGATGAGAGGGTCACTCTAATGAATAGATATCAGATCGAGCTTAGGGGAATTGCTTAGGATTTGTATTCTTGATTTATCTTGATCCTACAGGATGAACTCCCAGGGTGGCTCATGCTACTTCCTAAGCAGACAAATCATCACACATAGCAGATCAAAGCAATTCATCAAACAATAGATCAAGGCAATCCATCTTATCAAACTACTACTAAGGTTACCATCAAGGCTAGCTTGAGGTAAGGATGGGTATGTTGAAATGTTGGAGTTTGAATAAGGTGAGATCCTTGGTATCTCTACCAAGAGTAGAATTCAAAAGGTTTATAAAAAGGTTTTGGAAAAACCTAGAGGTAAGGGTAGTTGAATGTTGTTTCTTGAAAACATAAGGAGATTATATTATATATCTCTCCATAGTTTTGTTAAATAGAAGCTAAGAAATAGTTGTTGTTGAAAGGACATCTTGGTTCAGGTTTTGAAATGCCAGAACATTTGAGAATATGTAAAACAAGCCAAGATAGTTTTGTTAAATAGCTTTGTCAACTGAGAGTGAGGTTAGGAGTATATCATCTGCTACTCAATCAGATGCATAAGCACAAACAATTAAACAAGCAAACACTGCATCATTAAACAAACAAAAAGTTTTTGTTCCCCCTGTTTTTTGCATTCTGGACAACAAATCAGGGTTGCTGGAATTGGGATGTTACATTTCCAATCATCTGTAACACAGCAGCAAGACATGCTACCCAGCTATTGTCCACACTCCACGTAGAGGCACCACAAGAGCAACCAGGGCAGCAGATGCCACTAGAGCCAGACACTATACCAATTTCATCATGCAATAGAGATCAATTAAATAAATCTAATCATCTTCCGAGACACCAATCTAGGAATCATTTCATCTCTAAAATCATTTGACCTAGATTATAATCAGCTAAGGATAACCATATTAGTATGTATTTTTATTAAAGATAAAACCTCGGCCTTAACATCATTGGCATCCAATTATGGTCTCCTAAATAGATAAACCCAACAGCCAACTATTAGGTGATAGCTACCATTGTGTACACTCCAAGGGAGGCATGACAGTGGCACATACACTAATAGCAGCCACAAAGTTTGGCTAAAACAGAAAAGACATTCAAAATAGGCACCATAATTATTGATATATATCATCTAAATAAACTTCATGACCAATCAGGTATAATAAATAAATCAACAAGTCACCATTGAGTCTTGCATGCCAAGAATTGAACCAAAGGTTCAGGGGATGTGAATTCAAACTCAACTGAATACTTCATATTCAGAGAGCACCTGTAGTTAGTTATATAAATTGACAATGGCAAGCCAGCAGTCAAGGTTACATAGTACCTAAACCACTTAGATAAATCAATCTTATAACCAACAAATATAAATACAACATTTAATAGAAATTTATCTACCAGCAAATCATATAAAGTTACATCATTAAGTCACAACCATAGAAGGCATTAGTGTAGTAGTGGCCATTGTTGGTAGATGCCAAGATGTCCAAGTCTTGTAGAACACAAGGTTATTTGCAAGCAAATCAACCACAGAGCTCTAAAATATTACCAAACCATCTGGAAAAACATCTACTTGACCCATAACCATATTAAGTAAACCTAAATGGTAAGGTGATCATTAACAACTCATGAATACACCACTAGAACTAAATTACAACAAGGTTAGATCTCTATATTTTTTAATAGTATGTATATCTCAAGAATTCCACTCCTAGTCCTAAAGAATTAATAGATCATGCAAAACAGTACAGAATGTCAATATTCATTGAGGACGACAAATAAGTAGCACCCAATTATGTGTTCACATATATATGCTCAAGTGTTGGTTTAACAAGCAACCTAGAAACAAACAACTCGATTCATACATATCACATAGCCATACTAGGTTCTAAAACACATCTCATACAATTCTTTTTAAATCAACCAACACATATTCCACTCAGTAAATATTCAGAAACATATATGGTAGAAAATTATCTAGCCAGAGCCTAGTAGGAGTTATGTTTGACAACTCTAAAAAGGATAACCATCCACTACC
This sequence comes from Avena longiglumis, assembly GCA_030063025.1. Classification (NCBI taxonomy): domain Eukaryota; kingdom Viridiplantae; phylum Streptophyta; class Magnoliopsida; order Poales; family Poaceae; genus Avena; species Avena longiglumis. The sequence goes on from CP125978.1 coordinate 154,891,563, forward strand.
ACTTGCATGGACCACATCATGAAATTACTTAGGGCATGACCATGCCCTAGTACTTAGTTACGTTATAACTACAATAAGAACAAGAACAAATAATAAATGGTACACACACATCCTTTCATTAGCAGAGAAATATAGTTGGTATCACCAAATTTTGTTGGGTAAAACTAATTTTAATTATCACCACAAGGGATCATGTATACAATAGCCTACATAGATTTGCTAAATCATATAATTGAACAACTGCATTAGATCAATATTTTTTTAGAAGGGAGCAATATTGAGTAGACGATTCATATTAGGTTTTGCCATAGAGGAAGGAGCAGTAGTAGAAGAGAGACAGTAGGGTGGAGCACCTACCTCTGGCAAGCTTAGGCTTGCCGAAGAAGAATCAGATTATGACGGAGAAGTAGTGGACAACGGAGGCCACGACATGGAGGCACAGGGGCACGGAGTGCTACACCTGCGCCAAGCTGCAGCCGGCGGCAGCAGCCGTGACACCACTGCAACCATCTAGTCCATGCTCCACAACCCCAAGGGATATCACCAGAATCCAGCGGGCGGTGAGTTTGAGGTGACCGAAACCCTAGCGCTAGAAAGACAAAGGGGGGCGAGCGATAACTAGACCAGGGAGCAGATCTGGTTGGTTAACAAGATGAAACGGAGAATAGTGTTTCACCTTCAACTTTCGGTGGCAGCCGAAGTGGCCAAAGCCGGCCATGGTAGCATGGCGACCACGGCGGTGCCATTGTGTCACCGTAGGTAGAAGAGAGGGGAGGGGCTCGGGACAAAAGAGTGAATACGAGCTACGTCAGTTTGACCGACCTAGTGAGATTATTGGGATGGTCTAGCCCAAAACCAATGATCTAAGTGACCAGTGGGGCCAAAATCAGTTTTATAAATATAAAGGAAAAGAAATAAAGAAATTACAAAATACCATGTGAATGATTTTAACTCTAAGAAATGTAGAAAAATCCTAAAAATACATACGATATATTAAAATGTTCATAAAAATAATATTCACCAAGGAAAACTATAATATTACTTGTTCAAGTTAAATAAAATATACCTAAATATTGAAGCTACTAAAAGCCTAAATGAAATTTAATAAAATAAGGAAAATCCTAAAAATGAATAAAAACATGTTGGCATATAAAAATAAATCTACTATTTTATAAAAATACTAACTTATTGTTCTACAAATAAAACTTGAAACAAATATTCAAAGAGATTTGATCCTCTATGGCATTTTATAAAAACAAATATAATACTTAAATATCATATTTAAGATCTTATATAAGTATATTGTATTAGAAAAATACTAAGGATATTATTCCAAAAGATTTTAAGATTTCAAAGTAATAAATATTTATCTATTTATTAAAATAAAATACATGTTTTGTTAATTCTTCAACATTATTTCCTAAGTAATAAATAATCATATGTCTCTATTAAATATTACAATTTAAAAAATAATCCTTCAAGTTTAGGTACCAAATCCAAAAACATAACTATAATTCCTTAAATGTAAATTATTAAACTTATAGTACTCCTTTGGAATCTTAAATCCAAATTTAAACCAACAACATTCAAGCTAACCTTATGCATCATTCACTTATTGAGTGAATAATCTTTATCTTTTAACCATATTTAACATTAGTTTAAAACCTATCAAACTAATAATATCACCCAATTATGCTCCACTAAGTTGTATACTAGTTTCATAGTAGCAAGTAAAATTTTAAACTCATCATTCACTTAAATTGAAAGTAACTGATCTCACACTCGTAAGTGTATTTATCAAAGCCTTAAGGCTTGATAATAATTTATACCATTACACCTTAATTTATATTTTTATAGTTAGCTTTAGTTTGAAATACTTTAAAAATCCTGACTTAAAAACTCATCTTTACTTTTATAATTAACTTTGTCTTGTTATAAAACCAAACAAAAAGTATGATAACTCAACATCATTTGTAAATATTAGAAACCATACTTAATACCAAAATTAGTCAAGGTTGATACACTTCTTATAAAAAATATTTTCTTTGAAGGTTATTCTTTTTGCCACTTCAAATAATAACCCTATAATAAGTCCTTCAACTCTTAACAACCCAACACCTGGACTTTCATCCTGATTACCAGGTAATAATTAATTCTAATCTTAAAATGATTTGTACTCTATTTTTATATCTTGTATGCTAAGACTTAAGTTCCTTATAAATATATATGCTTGTGAAGTAAAAATTGAAAAATAAACCAAATCTTAAAGAAATCACCTAAGTTTAATTCACTTTCAATATTGGGGATTCACCTTTGGAATTTTATAAAATGCACATCATTACTTATGCATAATAGCATATTGCATCTTTAAACATTAGTCCTTATCGGACCAATGATGTTGTTTCCAGATATTGGATCTTCTATTGTCCCGAAGACCGTGAGTGCATAATCTTGCAATCACAAAAGGCAAGTTCACACTTGCTCATGTCCTTTGGTTATTTTCTACCAAGTATTTTTCAAATCCAGTGTGTCATCACCTGTATTTAAAAAAGGTTAGAAAACACTATTTTCATAATAATATGATTATGGGTAATTTACCAAGATATCATCATCATCCACTTGATAAATAGTTTGGAACCTTGAATTCTCTCAAAATCATCTCCCCTTGTAATCTAGTTGAAAACTTTATATTTGCCAAAATGGCTAAGTCTGGAAAAGCTATCAAAATCACATATTTGAGTCTCTTCCTTTCTCAACCCTTGTGCATTTTTGGAAATGCACTTGAACCATATTTTATTCCATCCTAAGGACTATCAAAACCCACTATTTACCTTGGCTAGATCATCCTTTGACCCCACTTGTTCTTGATGGTTTTGCAGGCAAGAAAACAACCTTTTCTGCCAATCTTATCAGCATGCCTAGTTTGATCGAATCTCGCTTCCCCATGTTATCTTCTTTTGACCAACTATTTGCATTGTTTTGATCTACTAAACTTGGTATATCAACCCATACTTCCCTTGTTTCCAATGGATCCTTTTGCTTCTTAAACCCTCATGGTTTTTTAGGCTAACTGATAATCTGTTATGGCACCCTTAATTTCAGCAAAGTTTGGCATCACTCCTAGAAGCTCAACTCTTTGTATGATTCTCATCTACACAACTTGGTATATCTATCCATATAGCGCATAAATCAAGGGGAGCACTGAGATCCTTAATCTAACAAGGTTTTGTTTATGTACAAATTTTTCAGGCCTAGATCCCTCATCCCTTGATTTTCTTTCAAAATCAATATTGATTTCCAAAACCCAAGGTTGAAAATTATGGGTAAATTATGTTGACATCATCTACCTTGACTATAAAAATTTATCAAATATTTTCCAAAATTACTTTAGTCCAAAAAATATTTAATTCTTTTTATTTACAAAAATCTTAAAACTCCATATATTGAAGAAAGTTTGTTTTTCTCCAAAACACTTCCTAAACTAAATACACATTTGATGCCTATATGTTGTACCTATCCTCCCATTTCAAAAAATATATTTTTGAAGTTTTTCAATAATTCTTTTTGCCCTTTTTCTTAAATGGAAGAAATGGAAAAATATTCGTTTTAAATATTTTTCCTTCTCGATAAATCTTTGAAAAATTCTCAAAAGTGTATATTCATATTAGGGACAATCTCACATCAAAAACTCACTTTGTCCAATTCAAAAATATCAAGTAACCTCCTAAAAATCATATCAGCTCTATTTGAATAAATGATATGGATATGATCTAAAATGATCCAATAAATGCCAAATAATTCTTGGTGAAGCACCTTGACTGTAACTACCCACCAGTAGCTTGGACTCACTTGACAAGATAAAATTTCAAGTTTTTCCTTCATGATCATCTTTTGCCTAAAATTTGTAGTTTGATCAAACCATGATATAAACCCCATCCAAGCTTGCCAAACAAACCTCCACAACAATCACTCCTCTCCCTTGGTCGAGCTACACTTTAGCTATTCACTATAGCTCATCCCTCTCTCTTGTCCTTTTCTCTTGGAAATAAAAGAGACAAAGGGCTAGGTCTTGTCTTGCTTAATAAAAGCTTTTGCAGCATCTACCCTCTCACTCTCTGCCTCCTAGCATGACACAGGGCCCCACTCACTCCCTCCACCACCCTTGTTGCCCTACCACTGGCCACCACCTCCCCCCAAGATCATTCATGAACCAAGCTCACCATGTACCCTTGTCCATCGATTTACAAGGACAAAATCCGGTGCTGCCTCACCCACGGCCTCATTTCTCCTCTCTCCCATCCATCTACCACTCCCCAAGCCCCAGATCCAACTCCCTCCTCTTCCATCGCCATGGATAGGAAGAACAACTTTCCCTCGGACATTATTTGAAAGGTTGAAGCTACTACCAGACCAGACCAACTCCTCCCTCCTTCTCGATTGTTACCCACTCCCCTCCCTCTGATCTACCTGCTCTCAAGCTTCCCAGGTCTCCCTTCCCCTCTATAACTTGGGATAAGAAGAGCACCTTCACGGGTAGGAAAGCTTGCATGTAGGTTTGTCCCTTGACTCTGACTTCATTCATTCCTCCATTTCACCTGCATGTACTCTCCTTTCCTAGATCTACCTAACTATGCCAGCATTTTCGCCCAGGACCGTCCTAGAGGCCAACGTCGGCGAGCTCCCGAACACCCTCCCGTAGGTGCCTTCGCGCGAGATCTCTCCCAATGTAGAACCCCACCTTACCGCCCATCGCGGAGTTTGAAGACATGCAATACATCACCCCGATGACTCCCCTTCGACTCTCTCGCTCCCAGGTATGCTCCCCACGTTTCCCCGAACTCACCCGAGGGTTTCCTCCTCAGTGGCCATGGCCAGGTGGAAGACGACGCCCTAGCCATCGGATCCTCGTCTAATCATGCAGCCATCGGAGCCCCGTACCCCTTCGCATCTCTCCACCCTCTGATGAAAGGGCCCTGCCATGGCTGATTCAAACCGACTCCTGCCACATGTGGAGATGCCCCAGTGGGCCAAATCCTCTCCCTGTGGCCCGTCTCCATCCAGATCTGTCCCATACCCTCTCTATCCCCTTTTCCTTTTTTCTGTTCTCCAGATCTGGATAATTAACTGCTAGCTTTATATCATTTCACAAATGGAAATTGTCAGAATTGTTTAGATCGAAGTTTTCATTTGTTCCTAGATGTTTTTCCTAACATGCAGAGAAAACAGTAGGTCAAAAAATTATATTTAACTTCTGGGAATTAAATCAACTAGATAGTATCTTCTTAAATCAATAAAACACTCAGAGAGTTGTATAGATCCAAAAAGGATGAAACAAGTTCCCTCTGGTAGATATTCATTACACCAATCTCTAGACCTTCGTCCCATGCCAACTTGAGCTATGTTTTGTCTGTAGCAAAAATGACAAAATCACTTCATTTCTAACTTTAGAAAATTCTATAGGTTAATCTAGTGCACCTTTTCATTTGTTTCTAGATATAAATGATGAGTTACATCAAGGTCTATCAAAAACCAAGATACCATAATTATTGTAGCTTCTTAACAGAACCTTTACAACTCCTAAAATGGTGATTTCTATTTCTACATAAAGGTATTTTAGATACCTATTATGTGCATTTGGATTCATATCAAAATCCGATGTAGTTATAATCTGCTAAAAAAGACAAAAATCTTCCATAACTAACTTTGTGATTTTCCCAAGGGAATTCTAATAACTTTATTGATGTGTTTCCAACTCTCAAAAATTATAAACATAAATATATTCAATAACCTCTGAGAAAAAATTTAATTGATCTACAAATAATTTATAGTGATTTATTCACTAAAACTAAGGTTTATTTCACTAGAAAATCCATAACTAAATAAATATAAATGCTAAAATAGTGAAACCAATTTTGGTGGCTTAGTTAATTTAATACCTATCTTATGATATTATTTTTTATATTTATATCATACATACCCAAGGCCTTTCTCAAAACCCATACTTAGGTGGTATTTGAAAACTAAATCACAAAGTCAAATCCACAAATGTAACTAAAGCTTTTCCAATGCTTCCAAACCTCAAAACCTACTAATGTTAGTAATTTGTTGTATTGTATGAGCATTGTTGTCAACACCCGGGTTTTTAATCCCAGATGCCTATTATGCCATACATCGCAATCCCAGGATTACCATTTTTGCGAGACATAACAGATTGGATATAACAGTACATCATACATTACAAACCATACATAAGGTATTACAACAAATAAACGATCATCTGATCCAGTCTTAATAAAATTCAAGCAACGAAATAACATAATAATAATGGTAGCATGGGCGAAGCTCCATGTTCATGGTCATAGGCAATACTGACGGTGGGAGATGATCCTCATTGTCTTAACCTTCCTGCTGTCCGTCCTCCTGATACTCCTCCTCATATTCTGGCCATGGGAATAGCCAGGGATAAAGCCATGAGTACTCTTTAAGTACTCGCAAACTAATACTAACAAGAGAAGTGGTTTTGGAGTAGGGAATACTAATCTCTAGGTTGTTTTGCAAAAAGCCAGATTTATCTCTACGGAGTTCAGAATCAAAGAAAGCTAGTTGAAAAGTTTTATAACACCTAAGTGGGAACTTGAATTTCATGTCACAACTCTGTTGTGGTCAATTCAAGTCACAAATCATTTCATAAGTCATTTTGAAAACATCTGATGACAGAACAGTATGGCCACTCCAACTGTCCATAACCACGGTCACGGCTATTCGAATAGTTTGACACTCTGCAGAGGTGGTACACTTTCACCACAACATTCGATACATCCATCAAGAACAATCCTGAATTCACCATACTCAGTATGCGGATAATCAATCCTAACCTTTCAATTACACGCCCTAGTATAGGCACCTCTCCTATGAGTTTGGCCTCCCAACCATGACCAACTGTCATCTTGGGAACTACACAGGTGGACAATCTTCACAAGGTAGCCTCGCCTCAAACCTTGGCCGCAAGGGAACCCATACTAAGGTATATAAATTTCCAGTCAAGCGCTACCCAAATTTCGGGTATTGTGGTTGTACGGTAAAGTTGGAATGGTATCGCATCCAGACAACCATCAGTTTTATAAAGGGCTAAGGATCATGCCTTAACATTTTCATCATCCAAATCATCTGGTGTTCAAGAACACATGTCAAAACATTTTAGTAGAATGACTCATCATTCTAAGGTTTTCATAACCATTTTCACCAAGTATTCCCATCTAAAGTTGATCAAGTTTTATGCTTAGCACTAGCAGCTATAGGTGGGGTAAACACTAATGAGGGGTGGTAATCAAGTGTGAATTAGCTAAGTTCAATCTCATGCCTCGGGATGACATCAATATTATTTAAATTAGGCCAAGTTTTATGCTCTTTATGCTACCTTCAAATATCCTTCTACTATCTACAAGTCACTAAGTAAACTCTAAGAGAAAGCTTTGATAAAGAAATAAAATGCTAGGCTTGCAAGTAAAACTAGGATTTGATATCAAGTGGGATAAGCTAGCAAGTATTATCTTGCTAAGTTGCAAGTGTTAACTTGCTTAGATGGTAGCTTGCTCAGTTAAATGGTAGTATTAGGCCTGCCTTGTGCAGAGCAGTGGTTGAAGTTCTCCTCGGCTTCCACCTCGTAGTATTCTCCTTCCTCCTCGTATCCTTGGTCGGTACTAGTGTCTATAAATAAATGCAAGGTACACAATCACCAAACAATACTTAAGTACTTCTATTTATCACCCAAGGTTTTCATTAGATGATCTAGGATCATCACAAACATTAGAAAGATTAAGGCAATAGTTTTATTTCCTTTATTTTAGAAAAGTAATTTCTAATTATTTAAAAACTACTTAAGATTTAATATTCTCCAACTAAAACATGGGATCATGTTGACACATGTCATCACCACATATTTTAGTACTTGGGAATGTGATTTAAAGTGGTGTCACAATTTAATAAGGTTTAACCTTTTTATTTTAATTAAATAAAGTGATGAGAAATTCCTATGAGGCCTTCTTTTATTACTTGATCATTATTTTTGCAAGTAAACATATATATTTTTATATATTCTGAAAGGTATGGTTAAATGTGATTTTTGAGAGTTGGAATCAACTCAAAATCTTTCATGGTTGAATTTCGAAAAATGTTTGAATGCAGAAAAGCTTCTGCCTTGTTATTTTTTCTATGGTTGATCCACACCTCCAATTGGTTTGAATCCAACAGGCTTGGATTAAGCATTCCAGTACCTTTCTAACAAAATTGGTTTCATGCATTTTGGTTTAGTGAATTTAGCTGGGTTTATTTTTGAATCTAGATACAGAACTGAGTTTGAAACTAAAATAATAAACCTAGATTTGAATTACTAGGTCAGGCGGAGGTTAACTGGGCCGGCCCAGTATGCAAAGCGCGTGGGGGGCTGGTTAAGTGGCTGTCCCCACTCGTCAGTGAGACAGAGGGGTGCGAAGCGGTATGGGGGGATGTGGACCGCACGATGAAGATATAATCCTACGGATGTGGTTCATCATCCACATTGGGCAACTCCGGCGAGAAAGAACCTTAGCGCGGCCAGTGGGAGTAGTGGGAGTCTCACCGGGGCTCAGGCGATGGTCGGCGACAAGGGCGAACGACAAGTCGACGATAGTGATCCTCCTGGTACCGGCAGCTTCTCCTAGGGAGGCTCTAACCAACGACACCCTTCTCCTCCAGCAGCGGCAAGCTCTGGTGAAATTCTGGTGATGCGCTACTCGCCTTGCTCCGAGAGTGAGGTGGGGTGCTTCTGAGAGAGAGGGGAGTGAGATGGTGTGAAGAATTCGTCCTGGGGTGGCCTCTATTTATAGTGCCTAAAGGGTATCGACGAGCGCGGGCTGAGCTTCTCGTAGTCATCGTCACAGCGAGCTAAAGGCACGGGCGACGATAGGGGTGGCGCTGTGCTCCCTGGCGACGCTCAACGGTAAGGTCACGCGGCGTGGGGTGGTGCAAAATGGTCAGAATGTTGCGACGCTCTGGGCGGGTCCGACAGCAGTTTTAATGGCGCACATCGTCTACGGTCCGCGGAAGCGAACGAGCATGTCTACGGTGTTTCTAGGGTGCTGGCGATCCTGCTTGGACGCGGCGAGGGCGGCACGCGGTCTGTGGGCGTGTGTCGCGGTTGGTGCTCTTGTGCGCTCTCGGCTCGCTCACAGAGAGGCTTGTCATGCTCGGGCTGTGCGGTCCAGGGGATGGCTGCGCTCGAGGCTTGGACAAGGGGTGGTGGTGGACGGTGGAGAGTGTCCCATACATGCTTGCTAGGCTTGGTGCTTTTCCTAGCTTGCTATCGACATGGGGGTGGAAAGTTAGGCTCGGCATGGTCACCATTGATGGCTATGGCAAGCTCACAGAGGTGCTAAATCTTGTTAAATGGGCTATACGATCTACTAATGCTTGCTGTAAACCAGAGAGGGAACAAGTTAGGCTAAAATTCACTGCTCACTATAGTGTTTGATGTTTCTTGGTTTGGTGATTACAAGGTGTTTGATGAAATGGCCGCAAGAGATTCAGATTTGAATTTTGGATTCAAACTTGGAGTCTCTGGTTAGTGGGATTGGTCAAGTGGAATTGGTTTGGTTGGTTTTTGATAAAGGGGTGATCTTCACATATGAATCAGATTCAATTTTGAAATGTGATTTGAATCAAGTTGCCAAATGTTTTTGCAAGTTTGAAAGGTGGGCTTTGATTCACTTTTATTTGGTCTTGCAAGGGGTGAAAAGAAATGGAAAAGTTTCTGTTTGCAATCTTGGACTAGAAACACTCAAAGTGGCCTAGTGAGCAAGATTGCCAAAAATGACCATTTTCTTTATTTGTTTTGTTTTTGATTTTCTCTTGATTTGTTTCTTCTTGGAAATGTTTTAGATGATGTTGTTTTCACCTTTAAACCATTCCTTACTATTTAGATTAATGACACAATTCCATTCATTCATTCATACAATTATCACATACACACATGCATTCATAAAGATTTGAATTAACAAAAGTTTTTGTTAACCCTAATTTTGGTGAATGGAATTTGATAATAATTGTTCAATATTTTTGGGATGTTACAAACCTTCCCTCCTTAAACAAAATCTCGTCCTGAGATTTGAGAAAGAAGAAAGAAGAAAACCTAGGATTTAAAAAGATCAGGAAACTCCATCTTGACGTGATCTTCTCGCTCCCAGATAGCTTCTTCTTCAGTGTGGTTACTCCACTGAATCATGAGAAACTTGATGCTTCGGGTTCCAGTAGTTCTAAAAGCTTCCTCCAAAATACGGATGGGTACTTCAGGATACGTCAGGTCATCGTTGGTATCTATGGTGCGGTGATCAATATTCTTGAAAACTTTAGTCTTCTCCGGAACATCAAGGCATTTGCGAAGTAACGATATATGGAACACATTATGCACGGCTGACATCTCCTCTGGCGGTTCCAATTGATACGATACTTCTCCTTGACGATTTAGAATCTTGAAACGTCTGATATATCTGGGGGCTAACTTTCCTTTGAGATGGAAATGCTGCATTCCCTTCAAAGGCGACACTTTGAGATACACAAAATCTCCGATATTGAAAGCGAGGTCTCGACGTCTCTTGTCGTCATAACTTTTCTGTCTTGACTGGGCAGTCTTGAGGTGCTCATGAATCTTGTGATCTTTCTCTTCTGCTTCTCGGAGGATGTCGGGTACGAAAATCTGACTCTCTCCTACTTCCGACTAGTTTAAAGGGGTACTGCACTTCCTTCCATACATGAATTCAAATGGGGCCATTTGCAAAATGGATTGATAACCGTTGTTGTAAGAAAATTCTGTAAAAGGCAGATAGTCTTCCCATTTAGATCCATACTCTAGCACACAGGCTCTCAACATATCTTCGAGTATTTGATTTACTCTCTCCTTTTGTCCATTGGTCTGAGGGTGATACGTTGTGCTGAAATCTAGTCGGGTTCCTATACCTTCTTGGACTTTCTTCCAGAATCTCGAGGTAAATTGAGTTCCTTGATCCGATACAATGTTCTTGGGGACTCCATGTAGAATGATGATTCTAGCGATGTACAACTCCGCTAGCTTTGAGCTCTAGTAAGTGGTCTTGACAGGTAAGAAATGGGCGACTTTGGACAATCTGTCAACTATGACCCAAATAGAGTCATTTCCCCTACTATATGTAGGCAATCCGGTAATAAAGTCCATTCCAACAGAATCCCATTTCCATTCTAGAATTTGCAGTGGTTTCAACAGTCTTGTGGGTCTTTGATGTCCCGCCTTGACTCGTTGACAAATATCACACTTGGCGATATATCTTCCGATTTCTATCTTCATCTTATGCCACCAAAATTGCTCCTTTAAATCCTGATACATCTTTGTTCCTCTGGGGTGGATAGAATAAAGAGTATCATGGGCCTCTTTCAAAATATCTTGCTTCAATTCTGGGTCTGCTGGTACACAGAGATGTCCTTTGTACCACATAACTCCTTCTTTATCCACGATGAATCCGGGTACTTTGCCTGTACCGATACGACATTTGATTCCGTCGATACTAGCATTTACTTTATGTGCCTCCTTGATCTGACTGATCAAAGTGGGTTGAAGTTCTATGCTATCCAAAAATCCTTCACTTACTAATTCCATTCTGAAATCCTACATCTCCTTGTGCAAACTTGGTTGATCCTTCAGAATCATGGAGTTCAAGCGTCATGGCAATCTGCTAAGGGCATCTGCTACCACATTGGCTTTACCGGGGTGATAGTGAATGTCCAGATCATAGTCCTTGATTAGCTCTATCCATCTTCGCTGCCTCATATTCATCTCCTTCTGAGTGAATATATACTTCAGGCTCTTGTGATCCGAATAAATCTCACAACGGTTTCCCATCAGGTAATGCCTCCATGTCTTCAGGGCTAGAACTACTTCTGCTAGTTCAAGGTCATGGGTAGGATAATTCTGTTCATCCTGTTTCAGTTGTCGGGACAGATAAGATATAACTTTGCCTTCTTGCATCAACACACATCCGAGACCAATCTTGGATGCGTCACAATACACATCAAACGGCTTTGTGATATCCTGCATGATCAAGATTGGGGCTGAAATCAATCTCCTCTTGAGTTCTTGAAAACTCGCTTCACATTTGTCCGTCCATTCAAACTTCTTATCCTTCTTCAACAATTGGGTCATGGGTCTGGCGGTACTCGAGAATCCTTCTACGAACTTGCGGTAGTATCCCGCTAATCCGAGAAATGCACGAACTTGGGTGTGAGTGGTTGGGGCTTGCCAATCTTCAACATCCTTCACCTTTGCAGGGTCAACGACAATTCCTCCGACTGATACGATATGTCCGAGAAATCCTACCTCCTATAACCAGAATTCACACTTGCTAAACTTGGCATACAGATGATGCTCTCTAAGGGTTCCATGGATGGTCCTTAGGTGTAGCTCATGTTCTTCTTCTGATTTGGAATAGGTCAGGATGTCATTGATGAGAACAATGACAAACTTATCCAGGAAGTCCATAAAAATCTTATTCATGAGGTTCATGAAATAAGCGGGGGCATTGGTTAATCCAAAATACATGAAAGTATACTCATATAATCCATATATGGTGTTAAAGGCAGTCTTTGGAATATCCTCGGCGCGAATCTTGAGTTGATGATAGCCAGTTCTAAGATCAATCTTAGAAAACACTTTGGCACCAGTCAAATGGTCAAACAGATCTTCTATCTTTGGCAACGGGTACTTGTTCTTGATGGTGACATCATTCAACTTCCGATATTCCATACACAAACAGTTACCTCCATCTTTCTTGTCCACAAACAAGACAGGTGATCTCCATGGTGATGCACTTGGTTGGATCAATCCGATCTCCAGCATAGCATCCAGTTGTTTCTTTAGCTCCACAAACTCAGACGGGTTCATGCTATATGGTCTTTGTGCTATGGGTCCGGTTCCAGGGATTAGTTCAATGATAAACTCGATATCCCGATCTGGGGATATACCGGGCAAAACATCTAGAAATACGTCGGGGTATCCATAGACTATCCGGACTTGGTTAATGGTTGGTTGGGCTATACTCTTGTTGCATTTTAATTGACGGGGTAAGGTTTTAGATACATGCTCGACTGATATTCCGGCTGTACTAGTCATGGTTATGGCTTTCTTGGCACAGTCGATTAATCCTTTATGTTTGGACATCCAATCCATTCCTAGTACTACTTCCAAACCTTTAGTTACAAGTACTATTAGATTAGATAAAAATCTATGCCATGGATTCGGATAGGAATGGCCTTGCAAATTTATCTAGATTTGGTGGTTGAACCAGATATTTGAACTATCATAACATGATTCAGTTTGGCGGGTTGAATCTTACTAGTGCATGCAAATTCTTCAGTAACAAATGAGTGCGATGCTCCAGAATCAAACAACACTCTTGTAAGTACTGAGTTAACAGAAAACATACCCAGCACGACATCTGGCGCTTCTTGGGATTCTTCAGCATGCATGAGAAAGAGATGGCCGTTGCGGTTGAGTGAGTTACCTGGGGCAAACCTTCTTCCAGGCTGAACACGACGCTTCTGCTGAGCTAGGGCATTTGCATTGGGGGCTGCGGCAATCTTCTTGGGGCACTCATTGGAATAGTGACCCTTGGTTCCACATTCATAACAAGTCACCTGAGACTTGTCCTTTGCTACAACAGGCACAACATTGCATCCAGTCCTTGGGGTAGTGTTGGTGTTGGTGGCGACATTGTTGTTGTTGAACTTAGGCGGTGCATGGTTGAAATTGCTGGGGTTGCCGGGGTTGTTGTGGTTTCCTCCGAGCCTTGGGTTTCCACAGTTGGGATAGGTCGGATGGTTCATCGGGGGTCTGTTGGTTCTTGGGGCAAATCATGGAGATGGGTTGGGGCGATACTTTGGTGTATGGTGGGTTCCTGGTTGATGCATCATTATACGCTTGCGGTTCTCATTGACTTGGTTGATCTTGCCTTCCATCTGAATGGCAGAGTCAACTAAGGCTTCAATATCAGCAAATGGGATATTAACTAACACCATCTGCATCTCATCGTGCAGACCATTCAGGAATCTCTCCTTCTTGGCTTCGGTGTCTATCTCATCCGGTGCATTCCTAGACAATGACAAAAATTTGTCACGGTACTCTACTACTGTCATCCTGCCTTGCTTAAGTTCCCTGAATTCATCTCTCATCCTCTTGATCAAACCCGATGGTACATGGGTTCTGCTGAACTTGACTTTGAACTCTTCCCAAGTCATCATCTGTCCTACAGTCATCGCACGAATGTTGTTCCACCATGCTCTTGCATCTCCGACCAGGTAGTGGGTGGCAAACAGTACCTTCTCATTAGCTACCACTCCTGCAACTTCCAGGTTGTTTTCCATTGTTTGCAGATCATCTGCATCTAGGGGATATTCCGACTTAGTGAAAACGGGTGGATTGGTGTTCTGAAAATTCTTGAACTTGGATCCATGGTTGTCCTGATTTCCATGGCCTTGATTGTTGTTGGCCATCTAAGCTATCTGTTGAAGGGTGGCTAATTTGTCCTGACGTTCTGCTCTTTCAGCTTCGCGGTCCGAAACCAACATTTGCAAGATTTGCAGCATCGGGTCCGGGGATGAAGTGCTTCCTCCGCGAGGCATCTGAAGATTGAGATAGATCATGAGAAAAGAGGGAAATTCTAAGGTTCAGGGGTTTTGTGTTTGAAAAGTTTTCAAAGTTTTACTTAGGTTTTTCTAGCAACTTGCTTTTCATTCATTCATTCATAGCACACGATACAACACACACCACAACAAAGGAAAACATATGGTTTTAAGAACCATTCTATGAAACTACGATACAGTGGGACCGAATACAACTCACTAACGCTAGTGCTCAAGTGCTACTACTCCTTGGAGTCAGTGTCCTCATCATCCTCATCATCGTCATCAATGAAGGAAAAGTCATCCTCATCGGTGAAGAAGTCCATGGCCTGATCCTCCAGAAAGTCATCATCATTGCTAAGATAGGAGTAGGGGTCTCCACGAAGGTTTTCCCCTGCATTATGCCTCTCCTCCAACTGCATGTCTCTCTCGTGGATGGTCTCCCCCAAATCCGTGATTCGGTGGCGAAGACGGGCAATGATGCACTCCTTCTTGTCGAGCTGACGGCGACGAGACTGGCGATCCTTCACTAGCATGGCAATAGTCTGATCCTTCTTGGCGGCGATGGCATACTGGTGGTTGGCGTAGGAGCGGGAATTGTCCAACTCCTTCCGACGGTCATACATCATGAAGCTGAGGTGGTCCAATTGACTCTTCATCTCGTGGTGATACGAGGCCTCCAGTGGCTGTCCCATAACATCACGCCTTGGATAGAACTCAAAGCGGGTACCCTTGATTTGATTGATACTCTGCCCATACAGACGGGCGAGAGCTTCCTGCATTGCCCTGGCAAGTCCATCGAGCCAGTTGTTCTCTCTTAAGGTGAACTAAATTCCCTCCGAGGTGGGGGCTTCAATCTTTCCCCGGAGACTTGCAACAACTAGCCATTGCAACTCCTCTCCTTCCTGATCATTGAGCTGAGCTCCGAAGAACTCGGGGTGCGGACGCTCCAGCATCTCCGACAGCTGGTCCAAGTCACGCTCAAAGATGAGGTCTCCTCCATTCCCCAACTAATAAAACTTTCTATACTTCACGTCCATCTATAAGAATATAGGATGAGTAAGTTAGTAGAGTGATCAAGTGTGTCAAATTTTATGTGAGTTTGCAAGAATTTTTGAGGAACATGAATTTTCATGAAAGAGTCTAAGTGATAAGGATGAGAATAGATTTTTCATAAATACTCACTTCCTTGGTTTTGAAACTAAGTTTTTGATTCAAACATCCATTCTAAACTAGGGTCTCCTATGGTTAGGATGGCTCTAATACCAACTTGTCAACACCCAGGTTTTTAATCCCAGATGCATGTTATGCCATACAGCGCAATCCCAGGATTACCATTTTTGCGAGACATACTAGATTGGATATCACAGTACATCATCCATTACAAACCATACATAAGGTCTTACAACAAATAAAGGATCTCCTGATATAGTCTTAATACAATTCAAGCAGTGGAATAACATAATAATAATGATAGCATGGGCGAAGCTCCATCCTCATGGTCACAGGCAATGTTGATGATGGGAGATGATCCTAGTTGTCGTAACCTTCCTGTTGTTCGTCCTCCTGATACTCCTCCTCATAGTCTGTCCACGGGAATAGCTAGGGACAAAGCCATGAGTACTCTTTAAGTACTCGCAAACTAATACTAACAAGTGAAGTGGTTTTGGAGTAGGGAATACTAAGCTCTAGGTTGTTTTGCAAAAATCCAGATTTATCTCTACGGAGTTCAGAAGCAAGGAAAGCTAGTTGAAATTTCTTATAACACCTAAGTGGGAACTTGAATTTCATGTCACAACTCTGTTGTGGTCAAGTCAAGTCACAAATCATTTCATAAGTCATTTTGAAAACATCTGACGACAGAATAGTATGGCCACTCCAACTGTCCATAACCACGGACGCGGCTATTCGAATAGTTTGACACTCTACAGAGGTGGTACACTTTCACCACAGCATTCGATACATCTGTCAGGAACAATCCTGAATTCACCATACTCAGTATGCAGATAATCAATCCTAACCTTTCAATTACACGCCCTAGTATAGGCACCTCTCCTGTGAGTTTAGCCTCCCAACCATGACCAACTGTCATCTTGTGAACTGCACAGGTGGACAATCTTCACAAGGTAGCCTCAGCTCAAACCTTGGCCGCAAGGGAACCCATACTAAGGTATATAAATTTCTAGTCAAGCCTACCCAAATTTCGGGTATTGTGGTTGTACGGTAAATTTGGAATGGTATCGCATCCAGACAACCATCTATAAAGGGCTAAGGCTCATGCCTTAACATTTTCATCATCCAAATCATCTGGTGTTCAAGAACACATGTCAAAACATTTCAGTAGAATGACTCATCATTCTAAGGTTTTCATAACCACTTTCACCAAGTATTCCCATCTAAAGTTGATCAAGTTTTATGCTTAGCACTAGCAGCTACAGGTGGGGGTAAACACTAATGAGGGGTGGTAATCAAGTGTGAATTAGCTAAGTTCAATCTCATGCCTCAGGATGACATCAAGATTATTTAACTTAGGCCAAGTTTTATGCTCTTTATGCTACCTTAAATATCCTTCTACTATCTAACAGTCACTAAGTAAACTCTAAGAGAAAGCTTTGATAAAGAAATAAAATGCTAGGCTTGCAAGTAAAACTAGGATTTGGTATCAACTGGGATAAGTTGGCAAGTATTATCTTGCTAAGTTGCAAGTGTTAACTTGCTTAGATAGTAGCTTGCTCAGTTAAATGGTAGAATTAGGCTTGCCTTGTGCAGAGCAGTGGTTGAAGTTCTCCTCGGCTTCTTCCTCGTAGTATTCTCCTTCGTCCTCGTATCCTTGGTTGGTACTAGCGTCTATAAATAAATACGAGGTACACAATCACCAAACAATACTTAACTAATTCTATTTATCACCCAAGGTTTTCACTAGATGATCGAGGATCATCACAAACATTACAAAGATTAAGGCAATATTTTTATTTCCTTTCTTTTAGAAAAGTAATTTCTACTCATTGAAAAAATACTTAAGATTTAATATTCTCCAACTAAAACATGGGATCATGTTGACACATGTCATCACCACATATTTCAGTACTTCAAAATGTGATTTAAAGTGGTGTCACAATTTAATAAGGTTTAACCTTTTTATTTTAATTAACTAAAAGTGACTAGAAATGCCTATGAGGCCTTCTTTTATTACTTGATCATTATTTTTGCAAGTAAACCTATATATTTTTATATATTATGAAAGGTATGGTTAAATGTGATTTTTGAGAGTTGGAATCAACTCAAAATATTTCATGTTTGAATTTTGAAAAATGTTTGAATGAAGAAAAGCTTATGCCTTGTTATTTTTACTATGGCTAATCCACACCTCCAATTGGTTTGAATCCAACGGGCTTGGATTAAGCATTCCAGTACCTTTCTAAAAAAATTGGTTTCATGCATTTTGGTTTAGTGAATTGAGCTGGGTTGATTTTTGAATCTAGATACATAACTGAGTTCGAAACTAAAAGAATAAACCTAGATTTGAATTACTAGGTCACGCGGGAGGTTAACTGGGCCGGCCCAGTATGCAAAGCGCGCGGGGGGGCTGGTTATGTGGCTGTCCCCACTCGTCATTGAGACAGAGGGATGCGAAGCGGTATGGGGGGATGTGGACTGCACGATCAAGCTCTAATCCTACGGCTGCGGTTCATCGTCCACGTCGAGCAACGCCGGCGAGACAGATCCCTAGCGCGGCCAGTGGGGGTCATGGGAGGCTCACCGGGGCTCAAGAGATGGTCGGCAATGGGGGAGAACGACGAAGTCGACAATAATGATCCTCCTGGTACTGGCAGCTTCTCCTGGGGCGGCTCCAATCAACGGCGCCCTTCTCCTCCAGCAGCGGCAAGCTCTGGCAAAATTCCAGCGATGCGCTGCTCACCTTGCTCCGAGAGTGAGGTGGGGTGCTTCTGAGAGAGAGGGGAGTGAGGTGTGAAGAATTTGTGCTGGGGTGGCCTCTATTTATAGTGCCTGAAGGGGACCGACGAG
The DNA here is from genome assembly GCA_030063025.1 of Avena longiglumis. Taxonomy (NCBI): domain Eukaryota; kingdom Viridiplantae; phylum Streptophyta; class Magnoliopsida; order Poales; family Poaceae; genus Avena; species Avena longiglumis. The sequence continues at coordinate 154,910,268 of CP125978.1, forward strand.
CGCGGGCTGAGCTTGTCGTGGTCGTCGGCATAGCGAGCTAAAGGCATGGGCGACGATAGGGGCGGTTCTGTGCTCCCTGGCGAAGCTCAACGGTAAGGTCATGTGGCGTGGGGTGGTGCGAAACGGTCGGAACATCGCGGCGCTCTGGGCGGGTCCAACAGTAGTTTTAATGGCGCACAGAGTCTACGGTCCGCACGGCGGCGAACGGGCATGTCTGTGGTGTTGCTGGGGTGCTGGTGATCCTGCTTGCACGCGTCGAGGGCAGCGCGCAGTCTGTGGGCGTGTGTCGCGGTTGGCGCTCTGGCGCGCTCTCGGCTCACTCGTAGAGAGGCTTGGCATGCTCAGGATGTGTGGTCCAGGGCTGGCTGCGCTCAAGGCTTAGACAAGGGGTGGCGATGGATGGTGCGGAGTGTCCTAGACATGCTTGCTAGGCTTGGTGATTCTCCTAGCTTGGTGTCGACGTGGGGGTGGCAAGTTAGGCTCGACATGGTCACCATTGATGGCTATGGCAAGCTCACAGTGGTGCTAAAGCTTGTGTCAACACCCGGAATTTTAATCCCAGATGCCTGTTATGCCATACATCGCAATCCCAGGATTACCATTTTTGCGAGACATAACAGAATTGGATACCACAGTACATCATCCATTACAAACCATACATAAGGTTTTACACAAATAAGGATCTCATGATCCAGTTCTTAATACACTTCAAGCAGCGGAATACGTAATAATAACGATAGCTTAGGAGAAGCTCCATCTTTGGGGTCACAGGCAATGCTGATGATGGGAGATGATCCTAGTTGTCGTAACCTTCCTGGGGTCCATCCTCCAGGTACTCCTCTTCATAGTCTGGCCATGGGAATAGCTAGGGAAAAAGCCATGAGTACTCTTTAAGTACTCGCAAACTAATACTAACAAGTGAAGGTGGTTTTTGATAATAGGACACTAGGCTCTAGGGTTGTTTTGCAAAAAGCCAGATTTATCTCTACTAGTTCAAAAACCAGAGAAGCTAGTCACAATTTTATAACTCCTAAGTGGGATCTTGTAACTCATGTCACAACTCTGTTGTGGTCAAGTCAAAGTCTCAATTCATTTCACAAGTCATTTTGAAAACATTTGACGGGGGAACAGTATGGCCACTCCAACTGTCCATAACCGCGGACGCGGCTATTCGAATAGTTTGACACTCTGCAGAGATTGTACACTTTCACCACAACATTTGATACATCCGTCAGGAACAAATCCTGAATTCACCATACTCAGTATGCGGATAATCAATCCTAACCTTTCAATTACACGCCCTAGTATAAGCACCTCTCCTGTGAGTTTGGCCTCCCAACCATGACCAACTGTCATCTTGGGTACTGCATAGGTGGACAATCTTCACAAGGTAGCCTCAGCTCGGACCTTGGCCGTGAGGGAACTAATACTAAGGTATATAAGTTTCCAGTCTAGCCCTACCCAATCTTCAGGTATTGTGGTTGTACGGTAACATTGGAATGGTATTGCATCCAGACAACCATCAGTTTTATAAAGGGCTAAGGCTCATGCCTCAACATTTTCTGCACCAAAATCATCTGGTGTTCAGAAACATATGTCAAAACATCTCAGTAGAATGATCCATCATTCTAAGGTTTTCATAACCATTTTCACCAAGTATTCCCATCTAAAGTTGATCAAGTTTTATGCTTAGCACTAGCATCTACAAGTTGGGGTAAGTACTAATGAGGGGTGGTAAACTAGTGGAGTTTCAACTAAGTACAACCTTATATCTTAGGAAGATATCAAGGTTTATAACTTAGGCCAAATTTTATGCTCTTTATGCAACCTTCAGAAATATTCTTCTAGGATCTATAAGTGACTTAAGTCAACTCTAAGTTAAAGCCTTGATAAAGAAATAAAGTAGAAAGCTTGCAAATAAAACTAGGATTGGGGTATCAAGTGGGTATGATCACATATGCTTAAGGCATATGGTTGGCATGGTAACAAGCAAGTATTTTCTTGCACAATTGCAAGTATAAGCTTGCATAGTTCAACTTGATTAGTAAGGCTTGCCTTGTGCAGAGGAGTGGTTGAAGTTCTCCTCGGCTTCTTCTTCGTAGTATCCTCCTTCCTCCTCGTATCCGTGGTCGGTACTAGCATCTATAAATAAATACGATGTACACAATCACCAAACAATACTTAACTACTTGCAATCATCACACAAAAGGGTCCTATAGATGATCTAGCATCATCACTAACATTAAAAGATTAAATATTGGTTTAATTCCCTTTTATTTTTTAGAAAAGTAATTTCTACTCATTGAAAAACTACTTAAGATTTAATATTCTCCAAACCAAACATGGGATCATGTTGACACATGTCATCCCCACATATTTTAGTCCATGGGAATGTGATTTAAAGTGGTGTCACAATTTAATAAGGTTTTACCCTTTTATTTTAATTAAATAATGTGTCTAGAAATTCCTATGTGGCATTCTTTTATTACTTGGTCAGTATTTATGTAAGTAAACCTATATATTTTTATATATTCTGAAATGTATGGTTAAATGTGATTTTTGAGAGTTGGAATCAACTCAAAAGCTATTGTGGTTTAAATTTGAAAAATGTTTGAATGCAGAAAAGCTTCTGCCTTGTTGTTTTTACCAAAGGTGATCTACAGATCCAAATGACTTGAATCCAACGGGCTTGGATTCAACATTTCCAGACCTTTCTCACGAAATTGGTTTCATTCAATTTGGTACACTGAGTCAACCTGGGTTGATTTTTGAAACTAGGTACAAAAGTGTGTTTGAAATAAAATGGAAAAGGTTTAATTCAAATAACTGGGATGCGCGGGAAGCGATACTGGGCCGGCCTGCTGAGCGCAGCGCTTCCACGGGCTTTTTAAGTTGATGTCCCCATGCGTCAGTGAGACAGGGGGTGTGAAGCGGTATGGGGCGATGTGGTGTGTTCGATCTGGTTCTAATCCAACGGCTGAGGGTCATCGTCGACGTTGGGCAACGCCGGCGAGACAGAAACCTAGTGCGGCCAGTGGGGGTCGTTGGGGGCTCACCTAGGTTCAGGCGAGGGTCGGCGAGGCGGGCGAACGACGAAGTCGACGACGGCGAACCTCCTGGTATCGGCAGCTTCTCCTCGGGCGGCTCCAATTGCTGGCGCCCTTCTTCTCTAGCAGCGGCAGGCTCCGGTGAAATTCCGGCGAAGTGCTGCTCGCCTTGCTCCGGGAACGGGGTGGCACGATCAGTGAGAAGAGGGGAGTGAGATGGTCTGCTCAATTCGGCTGGGGTGGCCTCTATTTATAGTCGCGACGAGACCGAACAGGATGGGCGACGGTGGCGACATGGCTACGGATCCTAGAGGCATGCCCGGCGGTGGCGATCGCTTGGTGGTCTCCTGGCGATGCTCTACGGCTTTAATGCGCGCGTAGGGGCGGTGCGGTTTGGTCTGGAACGCGCGATGCTCTGCGCGGCAGAGGCGGCGTCTTCGACAGCGAGCAGTGGTTGTGCGGCATGGGGCGGTGAACGGGGATGTCTGGCGGTCTCCTGGGTCAGTGGTGATCGCCTATGCACGCAGCGAGGGCGGCGCGCGGTCTATGGGCGTCGGTCGAGCGTGGCGCTCTGGCGCATGCTTAGCATGGTTGCTGGCGAGCTGGGCGCGGTCCGTGCGTGTGGTCCAGGGGTTGGCAAGGTTCGAGCGTTGGACAGGGGGTGGCGGTGGACGGTGGGCTGCCTCCTAGACAAGGTTGGCACGACTAAATCTCCTCCTAGCTTGCTGTCTCCATTGGGGTGGCATGGTGAGCTTTGGCTGTTCACCATTGATGTCATTGCCCAACTTAAAGTGAGCCTAGTGCTTGGTTTAACTTGCTAGATGATCTACTGATATGGTTGTGAGCTAAAGAGGGAACAAGTTAGGCTTCAATTGCTGCTCACAATAGTGTTTAGGATTTTGATGATTTGTGTCTGCAACCTGTTTGATGAAATGGCCGCAAGAATTCAAGTTTTGAATTTTGAAAAGATTTTTGGTGGGTGTTCTAGGTTGATGCTGGGGAGTCTGCAGATGCGGGTTTTGAAAGTTGAGCTTGTTTGAGTGGTTTTTGAAAAAGTGGGATCTTCCCATATGAGAATAATTCAATTTTGAATTGTTATTTAAACTATGCATTTGAAAGTTCCAGGATAATCACAAAGTGGGCCTTGATACTTTGTTATGATTACAATCAATGGGTGCAAAGATCCAGAAAAGTTTCTGTTAGGTTCTGAAAGTTTGAGACAGCCAAAGTAGTCATGGGAGTTAAATTGGTCAAAATGACCATTCCCTTATTTTATTTGTTTTGATTTACTTGTCTTTAGGAAAAGTGTGGGAAATGTTTAGATGATGTTTATTTCACCTAAGCATCCATTTACAAGCAATGGAACACACAAACAAGGTGGTTCAAAAGAATTCAAAATGAAATGCATACTCACATGCATGCTTCCATAATTTTATTTAGAAAAGTTTTTGTTAACCCTAAGTTTAATGATTAGAGTTTGATGATCCAAGTGTTGTATTTTTGGGATGTTACAAACCTCCCCCCTTAAACTCCGAGATTTAAAAAAGGACGAAAAAGATTACCTAGGATTTGAAGAGATCGGTAAACTCCGTCCTGATGTGATCTTCGTGCTCCCAGGTAGCTTCCTCTTTTGTGTGGTTGCTCCACTGAATCTTTAGAAACTTAATGCTTCGGGTTCGGGTAGTTCTAAAGGCTTCTTCCAAAATACGGATGGGTACTTCGGGATAGGTCAGGTCATCGTTGATCTCTATGGTCTGGTGATCGATATTCTTGAACACTTCGGTCTTCTCTGGAACTTCAAGACACTTGCGAAGTAACGAGATATGGAACACATTGTGCACTGCTGACATCTCTTCGGGCAGTTCCAATTTATACGATACTTATCCGCGACGGTTCAAAATCCTGAAAGGTCCGATATATCTGGGGGCTAACTTTCCTTTGAGTTGGAAACACTGCATTCCCTTTAATGGCGACACTTTCAGATAAACAAAATCTCCTATGTTGAAGGCGGGGTCTCGACGTCTCTTGTCGGCGTAACTCTTCTGTCTGGATTGGGCGGTCTTGAGGTGCTCACGAATCTTGTGAACCTTCTCTTCTACTTCTCGTAGGATGTCGGGTCCAAAAATATGACTCTCTCCTACTTCCGACTAGTTCAAAGGGGTGCGACACTTTCTTCCGTACATGAATTCAAATGGGGCCATTTGCAAACTGGCTTGATAACTGTTATTGTATGAAAATTCTGCAAACGGCAGACAGTCTTCCCACTTGGATCCATATTCCAACACACATGCTCTTAGCATATCTTCGAATATTTGATTTACTCGCTCTGTTTGTCCATCTGTCTGAGAGTGATATGCGGTACTGAAATCTAGGCGGGTTCCTAAACCTTCTTGGACTTTCTTCCAGAATCTCGAGGTAAACTGCGTTCCTCGATCCGATACGATGTTCTTGGGGACTCCATGCAAACTAACTATTCTAGCGATGTATAACTCCGCTAGCTTCGAACTCTGATATGTGGTCTTGACGGTCAAGAAATGGGCGACTTTGGACAATCGGTCCACTATGACCCAGATAGAGTCATTTCCCCTACTAGAAGTAGGAAATCCGGTGATAAAGTCCATTCCAACCGAATCCCATTTTCATCCCGGAATCTGCAAGGGTTGCAAAAATCCAGTGGGTCTTTGATGTCCTGCCTTGACTCGCTGACATATATCACACTTGGCGATATAGCTTCCGATTTCTCTCTTCATCTTATGCCACCAAAATTGCTCCTTCAAATCTTGATACATCTTTGTTCCTCCGGGGTGGATAGAATAAAGAGTATCATGAGCCTCCTTCATAATAACTTCTTTCCACTCAGAATCTTCTGGTACGCAAAGGCGTCCTTTGTACCACAGAACTACTTCTTCGTCTTCGGTGAATCCGGGTACTTTGCATGTACCGATACGACGCTTGATCCCGTCGATACTAGCATTTCCTTTCTGCGCCTCTTTGTTCTGGCTGATCAAAATGGGCTGAAGTTCTATACTATCCAAAAATCCTTCACTTACTAATTCTATTCGAAAATCCTCCATCTCCTTGTGCAAGCTTGGTTGCTCCTTCAAAATCATGGATTTCAAGCGGCACAGAAATCTGCTAAGGGCATCTGCTACCACATTGGCTTTACCAGGGTGATAGTGAATGTCCAGATCGTAATCCTTAATTAGCTCAATCCATCTCCTCTGTCTCATATTCCGCTCCTTCTGAGTGAATATATACTTCAGGCTCTTGTTATCCGTATAGATCTCACAACGATTTCCCATTAGGTAATGTCTCCATGTCTTCAGGGCTAGAACTACGGTTGCGAGTTCGAGGTCATGGGTTGGGTAATTTTGCTCATGTTGATTCAATTGTCGAGATAGATAAGATATAACTTTGCCTTCTTGCATTAGCACACATCCGAGACCGATCTTGGATGCGTCACAATACACATCGAAGGGCTTCGTGATATCCGGCAAGATCAAGATTGGGGCTGAAATCAATCTCCTCTTGAGTTCTTGAAAACTCTCTTCACATTTGTCAGTCCATTCAAACTTCTTGTCCTTCTTCAGCAATTGGGTCATGGATCGGCCGATACTCGAGAATCCTTCTACGAACTTGCAATAATATCCCGCCAATCCGAGAAATGCACGAACTTGGGTTTGAGTGGTTGGGGCTTGCCAATCTTCTACATCTTTTACTTTGGTGGGGTCTACGACAATTCCTCCAGCTGATACAATGTGACCGAGGAATCCTACCTCCTGTAACCAGAATTCACATTTGCTAAACTTGGCATACAACTGATGCTCTCTAAGGGTTCCAAGAATGGTCCTTAGGTGTAGCTCATGTTCTTCTTCTGATTTGGAGTAAATCAGAATATCATCGATGAAAACAACGACAAACTTATCCAGGAAGTCCATAAAAATCTTATTCATGAGGTTCATGAAATAAGCGGGGGCATTGGTTAATCCAAAAGACATGACAGTATACTCGTATAATCCATATCTGGTGGTAAAGGCAGTCTTTGGAATATCCTCTGCACGAATCTTGAGTTGATGATACCCAGTTCTAAGATCAATCTTAGAAAACACTTTGGCACCGGTCAACTGATCAAACAAATCTTCTATCTTGGGAAAGGGGTACTTGTTCTTAATGGTGACATCATTCAACTTCCGATAATCCGTACACAAACGGTTACCTCCATCCTTCTTGTCTACAAACAAGACAGGTGATCTCCATGGTGACGCACTTGGTTGAATCAATCGATTTCTAGCATGGCATCTAGTTGATTCTTCAGTTCTTCTAGTTTCGACGGGTTCATACTATAGGGTCTCTGGGCTATGGGTCCAGTTCCGGGGATTAGTTTGATGATAAACTCTATATCCCGATATGGGGGCATACCGGGCAAAACATTTGGAAATACATCGGGGTATTCACAGACTATCCGGACTTGGTCAATGGTAGGTTGGGCTATACTCTTGTTGCACTTGAATTGACGAGGTAAGGTTTCAGATATATGCTCGACTGATATTCCGGCTGTACTGGTCATGGTGATGGATTTCTTGGCGCAGTCAATCAATCCTTTATGTTTGGACATCTAATCCATTCCTAGTACTACTTCCAAACCTTTAGTTTCGAGTACTATCAGATTAGCATAAAAATCTATGCCATGGATTCGGATAGGGACGGCTTTGTAAATTTGCCTAGCCTTGGTGGTTGATCCAGGAATTTGAACAATCATTACATGCTTCAATTTGGTTGGTTGAATTTTACTAGTGCATGCAAATTCTTCGGTGACAAATGAATGCGATGCACCAGAATCAAACAACACTCTTGCAAGTACTGAATTAACAGAAAACATACCCAGAACGACGTCTGGCGCTTCCTGAGCTTCTTCAGCATGCATGAGAAAAAGACGACCATTGCGGTTGAGTGAATTCCCTGGGGCAAACCTTCTTCCGGGCTGAACACGACGCTGCTGCTGAGCTGGGGCATTGGCATTGGGGGCTGCAGCATTCTTATTGTTGGGGCACTCGTTGGAGTAGTGACCTTTATTTCCACAGTCATAACAAGTCACTTGCGACTTGTCCTTTGCTGCTACAGGCATAGCATTGCTTCCAGTCCTCGGGGCAGTGTTGGTGTTGGTGGCAGCATTGTTGTTGTTGAACTTGGGTGGGGCACGATTGAAATTGCTAGAGTCGCTGGGGTTGTTGTGGTTCCCTCCGGGTCTAGGGTTTCCACAGTTGGGATAGGTGGGACGGTTCATCGGGGTTCTGTTTGTTCTTGGGGCAAATCCTGGAGATGGGTTAGGGCGATACTTTGGGGTCTGATGGGTTCCTGGTTGATGCATCATACGACGCTTGCGGTTCTCATTGGCTTGGTTGATCTTTCCTTCCATCTGGATAGCAGAGTCGACAAGGGCTTCAATATCAGCAAAGGGGATATTGACTAACATTGTCTGCATTTCATCATGCAGACCATTCAGGAATCTCTCTTTCTTCTTGGCTTCCGTGTCGATCTCATCCGGGGCATACCTAGCTAATGACAAAATTTTGTCACGGTATTCCACTACAGTCATCCTTCCTTGCTTCAGCTCTCTGAACTCGTCTCTCATCCTCTTGATCAAACCCGGTGGCACATGGGTTCTGCTGAACTTGACCTTGAATTCCTCCCAGGTCATCATCTGTCCTCCGGTCATTGCACGAACACTGTTCCACCATGCCCTGGCATCTTCGGCTAGATAGTGGGTGGCGAACAGTACTTTCTCGTTCGCTTCCACTCCGGCGACTTCTAGGTTGTTTTCCATGGTTTGCAACCAATCATCGGCGTCTAGGGGTTCTTCTGACTTAGTGAAAACAGGTGGGTTGGTATTCTGGAAATTCTTGAGCTTAGATCCATGGTTGTCCTGATTTCTGTGGCCTTGGTTGTTGTGGGCAAGCTGAGATATCTGTGGCAGAGTGGCTAGGTTGGCTTGACGTTCTCCTCTTTCAGCTTCGTGGTCAGAAGTCAACATTTGCAGGATCTGCAACATCGGGTCCGGGGATGAACCACTTCCTCCGTGTGGCATCTAAAGATTTAGATAGATCATGAGAAAAGAGGGAAATTTCTAAGGTTGCGGGGACTTTGAAAAGTTTTTAAAGTTTGACTCAGAGTTTTCTAGCAACTTGATTTTCATTCATTCATTCACATGATACAACACACACCACAACAAGGAAAAACAGATGGTTTTAAGAACCATTCTGAAAACTACGATGCAGTGGGACCGAATACTACTCACTACGCTAGTGCTCAAGTGCTACTACTCCTCGGGATCGGTGGCTTCATCATCTTCATCATCATCGATGAAGGCGAAATCATCCTCATCGGTGAAGAAGTCCATAGCCTGATCCTCCAAAAAATCATCATCATCGCTGAGATAGGAGTAGGGGTCTCCACGAAGATCTTCTCCAGCATTCTCCCTTTCCTCCAACTGCATGTCTCTCTCGTGGATGGTCTCCTCCAAAGATGAGATGCGGTGGCGGAGACGGGCAATGATGCGCTCCTTCTTGTCGAGCTGACGGCGGCGAGACATGTGATCCTTTGCTAGCATGGCGATGGTCTGATCCTTCGTCTTAATGATGGCAGACTTGTGGTTGGAGTAGTCACGGCAGTTATCCAACTCCTGCTGAGGATCGTACATCATGAAGCTAAGGTGGTCCAATTGAGTCTTCAGTTCGGGGTGGTATGGGGCTTCCAGTGGTTGTCCATTTGCATCACGCCTTGGGTAGAACTCAAAGCGGGTTCCCTTGATCTGATTGATGCCTTGCCCACACAGACGGGCAAGACTTTCCTGCATGGCCCTGGAAAGTCCATCGAGCCAGTTGTTCTCTCTCAAGGTAAACTGAATTCCCTCAGCAGTGGGAGGTTCAATCTTTCCTCGGAGACTTGCAACAATTAGCCACTGCAGATCTTCTCCTCCTTGATCATTGAGCTGAGCTCCGAAGAACTTCAAAGTGGACGTTCCAGAAGTTCCAAAAGCTGGTCCAAATCCCTCTCAAAGATAAGGTCTCCTCCATTCCCCAACTGATAAAACTTGTTGTACTTCACGTCCATCTATAAGAATATAGGATGAGTAAGTTAGTAGAGTGAGCAAGTGTGTCAAAATTTTCTGTATTTTGTAAGAGTTTTTGAGGAACATGAATTTTCATGAAAGAATCAGATAGATAAGAAGGAGAATAAGTTTTTGTAACTATTTGCTTCCTTTGGTTTTGAAACTAAGTTTTTGATTCAAACGTCCAGTCTAACTAGGTTCTCCTATGGTCAGGATGGCTCTGATACCAACTTGTCAACACCCGGAATTTTAATCCCAGATGCCTGTTATGCCATACATCGCAATCCCAGGATTACCATTTTTGCGAGACATAACAGAATTGGATACCACAGTACATCATCCATTACAAACCATACATAAGGTTTTACACAAATAAGGATCTCATGATCCAGTTCTTAATACACTTCAAGCAGCGGAATACGTAATAATAATGGTAGCGTAGGCGGAGCTCGGGGTCACAGGCAATGCTGACGATGGGAGATGATCCTAGTTGTCGTAACCTTCCTAGGGTCCATCCTCCAGGTACTCCTATTCATAGTCTGGCCACAGGAATAGCCAGGGACAAAGCCATGAGTACTCTTTAAGTACTCGCAAACTAATACTAACAAGTGAAGGTGGTTTTTGATAATAGGACACTAGGCTCTAGGGTTGTTTTGCAAAAAGCCAGATTTATGTCTACTAGTTCACAAACCAGAGAAGCTAGTCACAATTTTATAACTCCTAAGTGGGATCTTGTAACTCATGTCACAACTCTGTTGTGGTCAAGTCAAAGTCTGAATTCATTTCACAAGTCATTTTGAAAACATATGACGAGGGAACAGTATGGCCACTCCAACTGTCCATAACCGCGGACGCGGCTATTCGAATAGTTTGACACTCTGCAGCACCACAACATTCGATACATCCGTCAGGAACAAATCCTGAATTCACCATACTCAGTATGCGGATAATCAATCCTAACCTTTCAATTACACGCCCTAGTATAAGAACCTCTCCTGTGAGTTTGGCCTCCCAACCATGACCAACTGTCATCTTGGGTACTGCACAGGTGGACAAACTTCACAAGGTAGCCTCAGCTCAGACCTTTGCCGTGAGGGAACTAATACTAAGGTATATATGTTTCCAGTCAAGCCCTACCCAATCTTTGGGTATTGTGGTTGTACGGTAACATTGGAATGGTATCGCATCCAGACAACCATCAGTTTTATAAAGGGCTAAGGCTCATGCCTCAACATTTTCTTCACCAAAATCATCTGGTGTTCAGAAACATATGTCAAAACATCTCAGTAGAATGATCCATCATTCTAAGGTTTTCATAACCATTTTCAACAAGTATTCCCATCTAAAGTTCATCAAGCTTTATGCTTACCACTAGCATCTAAAAGTGGGGGTAAGTACTAATGAGGGGTGGTAAACTAGTGGAGTTTCAACTAAGTACAACCTTATATCTTAGGATGATATCAAGGTTTCTAAATTTGGCCAAATTTTATGCTCTTTATGCAACCTTCAAAAATATTATTCTAGGATCTATAAGTCACTTAAGTCAACTCTAAGTTAAAGCCTTGATAAAGAAATAAAGTGGAAAGCTTGCAAATAAAACTAGGATTGGGGTATCAAGTGGGTATGATCACATATGCTTAAGGCATATAGTTGTCATGGTAACAAGCAAGTATTTGCTTGCACAATTGCAAGTATAAGCTTGCATATGTCAACTTGATTAGTAAGGCTTGCCTTGTGAAGAGTAGTGGTTGAAGTTCTCCTCGGCTTCTTCTTCGTAGTATCCTCCTTCCTCCTCGTATCCGTGGTCGGTACTAGCGTCTATAAATAAATACGATGTACACAATCACCAAACAATACTTAACTACTTGCAATCATCACACAAAAGGGTCCTATAGATGATCTAGCATCTTCACTAACATTACAAGATTAAAGATTGGTTTAATTCCCTTTTATTTTTTAGAAAAGTAATTTCTACTCATTGAAAAACTACTTAAGATAATGCATAGGAGCGATCATGGCTCTCCTCTCCGTTCCACCGTAAGTTCATCTCTCCTCGCCGCCGGTGATCTCTCGCCGGGATCCCCACCTTCTCTACCCCAGTTCTCTGTGCGATGATGTCCTCTCCTACGTGGTGTTGGGAGGCCACGTTTGTGCCCATTGTGGATCCAGATCTGGAGGTTACTCCTTCGAAAGGTATGATCAGTATCTGGTCCAATTGGATCACTTTGCAAACTTCCAAGGGTTTTGGGATCATAGGGCGCCCTCTTCGTTCTGGTGAGTTGATCTCTTTGGGCGCGGAGGTTCTTTTTCAAACGCATGTTGCTTTTGTTGGATCGTGTTCCATCTCTCCGAATGGGGACCACACTTGCATGGTTGTGGATCCCGAGGTACGTAGCTCTGGTGCTGATCGGGATCTGCGGCTTTCAGTTATTTCTAGCACCAGCGAGGCTGTTACTTCTAGGTCTGATCTTGGCGAGATCAAATGTTGGTCTATCACTTATTCTACGTTACATGATCTGAATCGTGGCAGAATGAAGGCTTATGATGGATCTATTGAACTGTGCTCAAATAGTGGTAAAATCTCTCTTTTCAATGCAAAGGGTTCTCGTATTGGACACCTTTTAGTCCCTCCTAGATCCAATTTTGGCATTGGTGAAAAGCTTTATTTTCCTGAGCACGTGGTTCGGATTGGTCGTATCTTGTCTGTTTCGGCCAAGGATCTGGATTGTTTGGCATCCAAGGAGTTTAAAGACAGAGGTCAGTCTGATTTATATACTGCTGCCTCTTTTAATGAGGTTCCTCTCTCGTTGGATTTAAATGTTTCTCATGGTATTAACTTCTCGAAAGATGTGCGGTCTAAATTCCATTCTGAAGTGCACCCATTGGACAAGGCCAGGAATTTCATTCTTGTGATCTCGTTTGGTAGAGCTTGTTTCAAACTGGATGAGCTCTCTGTCAGTTTGGCTCTTGAATCTGTTATTGGTGGGGTTGGAAAGCTTTTCAAGGTATCTTTGCTTCGTGACAGAGTTTTTTCCTTCTGTGTGGCCTCCAAAGTTGTGGGTTTTCACATTCTCAAAATGAGGAAATATGTTTGCTCCAAGTTTAAATGTTTCTTTCATCTTTGGGGCCGGGGTGGGCCTAATTGGTTCAGAGAATTCAAAGAATGGCAAATGGAGGCTGATATGGAATGGACATTAGTCAGTCCCTCCAAAAGAAGGATGCAACTTGGTCTTCAAGCTCTTTATAAGGGAAAGCCTAAATCTATTATTAAATCCAATGCTTCAAATTCTAGGCGTCTTGTCTTTGCTGAGGAGATATCTTATCCAGCCTGTCATGGTTATGCTCCTATTGTTTCTGATATTCAAAGTGATCCAGTTTCTACGACCGTTTTAAATGATGTTGTCTCTAAGGCTTCAGCTCCAATCCTTAATGACTTTACTACGATTAATAAATCGGTTGTTTTAAAAGAGTCTGATGAAGATACTTACTCGGATCCCACGGGCTTTGAGGATGTTGTGGATGATATTGTGTTTAGAGCTTGGGACTGCAGTAAATGTTTAAGTATGGGCCATAAAGTTGAGGTGTGCAAGCGTCAAGTTAGATGTAAACAATGTTTCAATTATGGTCATGTTAAACGGGACTGTCTGAATCGTTTTTCCTCTAGTCTGCAAAAATGGGTTCCTAAAAAATCCTGTGTTACCCGTCCTGACCCTGACTCTGGAGAGTCCGTGCTAAAGACCCCGGTCGTTACAACTTCTCAAGATATTGTCGTTTCTGAGGCATGTCCTTCGCAGAGCTCTCCGTCGCCCCTTACTTCCCCTCTTCCTTCAGATTTCACTCCTATGGCGAGTTGGGAAGTGGATCCTTTGGTCTGGCTACCTTGGGGCCATGAGATCATTGACGGTGGAGTAACCAGGTTGCCCCGTTCCTTCTACTATGCTACACAAGACCCAACTCCTGCATCAATCTTGGGTGGTGGCCATTGTGGAACCGAGGCATGCTGCTCTGTTGATCATTGGAGAAATCAGGTACATCAATTTATGATTGGGGAATCGCCATGTGGTTGAGGATCACCTAGTGTCTTTGGTGTTGGCCTATTCCAACTCAATGGTCCCAATTGCGCATGCTCTTGTTAACCATGGGCATTATCGGTTGAGCGGTAGTTTTGTCGATTTGTTTTCTCCGATGATACGGAGACTCATAGAGCGGAACATGGTTTTCGACATGGTTGGTTGATGTTTTGGGGTGCCCCGGACTGTAATCGATGTGCACATTGCTAATGCCGTCTCCACCTTGGAAGTTTCACTCTTGGAATAGTAATGACCCAATCAAGGATAGAGTTCTTGTTTATGCTTCTTTCCCTTCACCGCTTTGGTGCCTCGTGATGTGTACTTTGGTAAATTTGCTTGATGGGAGGGTTATTGAATCTTGGACTGCGCTGTTTTCATTCTCTCTCACTTTGGCGATAATCTACCTCCCGATGTGGATCGATGCCCCCGATGGCAACCCTCACCCCTACCGAAATTTGGTGTAATAACAATATGTGGGTGGGACCTCAATTCCCTGAAATTGGCTGGGACCATGCTCATTGGCAAGATAATAATGGGAATCATGAGGCTAATGGGCAAAATCCACAGAATCAAAACAATATGGAAGAGGAGCAGGAAGCTCAGGATTCACAAGAGTCTATTGTTGTTGAGGATTCTATACATGCAAACTCTTCTGAGGTGGCTCCTGTTGGGCAGGAGCTTCAGTTGGGTCTGGGGCAAGTGGCAAATAACAACCCTTTGGGGCCTATTGGACCTCACCAAGTTTTCTATGATTTTTGGCATGTGGGACAGGTACATCATACTATGGGACCTGTTCTGCCTCCTGATATGTTATGGAGAAGGTTTTTTGATGGAATGCTACCATTGTACCTGTCTTCCAAGCTACCTTTAGCAATGTAGACATCTCCTTTTCAGATGCTAAAAGCTAAGAGATCTTGGTCTGAAGCTTTCTTTCCATGGACTGATCTGTTTCAACATGATTGGGTAACCCCAATTTGTGCTAATATGCCCTCCAGTGACAAGGTTACAAAGGTTTACAAAAAAAAGCCTGTTGAAATTCAGTCTACTTTGCAGGTGCAGCCTAATCAAAGGGAGCCAATCTTCTTGGCTACTAGTGAGATTACTCCTAAAGGAAAAGTGGGGAAGAAAAAGAAATTAGTTGTCCGGTTACGAGAGAAGATTCACCAGAAGTTTGCTTGCTTCACAAGGGATGAGGCCAAAGTCTGTCTCTGACACACCTCCAAGACCCAGGAAACGTGGTCGTGCGATGTTGCTTGTACCACTTTTATCTGATCCAAGTACTGAGGGGGAAGATGGCACTGATCAGTCTCATGAGGTGCCTTTGCCGGTTACCCCTCTGCATATATTGCAGGCAGTGGGGTCTCAGCTCGGCATTGATCAGCAGGATCTCACGAAGGAGAAGCTTGAAGCCAATCCTGATGACAAGGTGGACAAAGTTTAGCTATGTGTAGGTACTGCTTTTGGAGGGTTAGACCATTATCCATAAATGGTACATTACAGTCTGTTTGTCTTTACTTTGAACCATGTCTGTCAGTTTCTCAAGTCTGTCAGTCCTTCAAGTGTGTGTCTGGTGTTGTTTATGTCTTTGTTCAGTATCCGGTTGAGACAGTTATATCTCTATCAGTGTCAGTGGTCTGTGGTTTTATGGTACTTGAAACTATGTCTCAAGTGGTGTTTTATTTTAGCCCTCGTTTTTCATGAATCATATTACCAAAAGGAAATGGAGGGTATTATGTTGGAATGTGAGAGGGCTTAATGCTGAAGTTAGGCAAAGAGCAGTTTTTAACAAGATTAATGAGAGTGAATGTGATATAGTTTGTCTGCAAGAAACCAAATGTGAATCTTTTGATGGAGGTTTATTCGCAAAATTTTGTCCCAAGAGGTTTGATAATTTTTCTTTGCACCCTCTTGGTGCATCGGGGGATTATTATTCTATGGAACTCGCAATTTTTAATGGTATTTTGGTTGATACCCAGATTTTGGTGTGATCATCAAATTCACATCATCACATAATAATGATGCTGGACACTTGTTTCATTTATGGACCTTGTCTTTGGGGTTGAAAGAGATTTGTTTGTTTCATGGCTATATAATTTAAATATTCCTTCGATGAGAATTGGTTGATTATTGGGGATTTTAACTTTATTAGAGCACCGATAATGTAAATAGACGGTGGAGATTTAAATGACATGTTCCTTTTTAATGAGATCATTGGGCATCTGGGTCTGCTTGAATTGCCTTTGAAAGGTCGTGCATACACTTGGTCTAATATGCAAAGAACACCCTTACTTGAACAGTTGGACTGGTTTTTCACTAGCACAAATTGGGTATCTGATTATCCTAATTCTATGGTTCTACCTTTGGCTAGAAATGGATCTGATCATACTCCCTGTGTGGTTAATATTGACACCAATATACCTAAAGCAAAGATTTTTAGGTTTGACAACTTTTGGGTTGATCTACCTGGGTTCCATGATTGTGTGGCTTCTTCTTGGAGTAAGCAGTCTTTTAAAGATTATAGCTCAGCCGTTCTAGTGGATAAATTTAAAACTCTGAGACATGATCTGAGGAAATGGCACACCAGTCTCTCTAAACTGAAATGGCTCATCAAAAAAGGCAATGAAGTCATTTTTTACTTTGATTCTCTTGAAGAGATTAGGCCACTGTTTCGTACTGAGTTTAACTTCAGGAAAATTGTGAAGGTGCACCTAGACAGGTTATTACTTGCAGTGTAATTCTTGGCGTAAAAGGTGCATGACGATGGATACAACAAGGTGAAGATAACACTAAATTCTTCCATGCTATGGCTCTTGAAAGATTTAGAAGGAATGCCATTTCGCCTTAAGAGATGAGAATGGGGTGGAACACTCGATCATGAGTCTATGGCTGGATTACTTTGGCGGTCTTATAAAGATAAGATGGGATGTTCGAGGGATTTCAATGCAATTTGATTTAGGTAATCTCTTACAAAAAGTGGAGGGTTGGATGATCCGATTGTTCCTTTTACTAAGAAGGAGATGGATGAGGTAGTGACCTCAATGCACATTGACCGTGCTCTGGGCGGATGGTTTTAATGGCCTTTTCGTTAAGAGATGTTGGCCTATCATTCAATCTGAATTCTATCAAATTGCCAAGGATTTTCATGCGGGCACTCTGAAACTTGAGAATATTAATGGCTCATATATTACTTTGATTCCTAAAAAGCATGCCCCTATTGAGGTTAATGACTTTAGGCCAATCTCTCTAACCAATGTATGTCTCAAGTTCTTAACTAAACTTGTTGCCAATAGACTCCAGGATAAGATTCTATCTTGTATTCACAAGAATCAATATGGGTTTCTAAGGAATAGGTCAATTCAAGACTGTCTGGCTTGGTCTTTTGAGTATTTGTTTCTCTGTCATACTTCTAAGAAACCTATCATTATTTTAAAACTGGATTTTGCTAAGGCTTTTGATACCATTGAACATGAGGCTATTTTGGAGATTATGAAGCACAAAGGTTTTAACTCAGTTTGGATTGGCTGGATGAAAGCAATCCTGTCATCTGGCAACTCTTCTATTCTGCTCAATGGGATTCCTGGCAAACAGTTTAAATGCAAGAGGGGTGTTCGACAGGGAGACCCTTTGTCTCCTATTTTATATACCCTGGGATCTGATTTGCTACAATCTGCAGTAAATGAGCTCTTATGTTCAAATGGTATCGGTTGCCTATTGTCACCAATGAGAATGATTATCCAATAATACAATATGCAGATGATACTTTGATGATTATACTCTTGATATGATTCAACTTAGGGCTCAAGGTTTTATTGCATAAATTTGCACTTTCTCGGGCCTTAAAATTAATTATAGCAAATCTATGATGGTTCCAATCAATGTTCCTGATGACCAGGTGAAGGAGTTGGCTGATGAGTTTGGTTGTCTTGTGGGGTCTATGCCTTTTACCTACCTGGGGCTGCCTTTGGGTACTACTAGACCCACTATAGCTGAAATGCAACCGTTGGTTTGCAGACTTGAAAGGAAGCTCACTTCTAGCTCTAGTTTTTTATCTCAGGGGGCTAGATTACAACTCATCAACTCTGCCTTGTCTTCTATGCCATTACACTTTCTAAGTTCCTTGCAACTAGCTAAAGGAGTAACTAAGCAGCTAGATCGAATACTCAAGCAATGTCTTTGGAGGAAGAAACATGATGAGCCAAAGCCTGCTTTGGCAGCATGGGACATTGTCTGTTTGCCGAAGGAAAAAGGTGGACTTGGTGTTATTGATTTTCAGAAGAAGAATGCATCTCTGCTCATTAAATTTCTGGATAAATATTATAATAGTAAAGATATACCTTGGGTCAAATTAGTGAAACATGCCTATTACACAGATAAGGTGCCTCATGCTGAAAACTTATGTGGTTCTTTTTGGTGGAAAGATGTTTTGAAACAAGTGGATAATTTTCGAGGGGTGGCTGCAGTGCACCAGGGTTGTGGGGATTCTTTTCTGTTTTGGTCAGATAATTGGGAACTAAATAGATCTACCAGGCATTTAAAAGAAAGATACCCAAAACTTTTCTCATTTGTGCTCAATGAAAATTTATCTGCTTCAGTTTATTCTTACGAGAATATCCATGATTTATTCTATCCGCCTATCTGTTGAGGCTTTTCAGAATTGAGAGAGATTCGTAATGTGATGGTAGCTAACCCACTTTCTGAGAAGGATGTATGGACTTATAGGGGGGACAATTATGCCCCAAGTAAACTTTACAAGTGCATTTTTCAAAATATAATGGCCCTAAGGTTTATGTTTGGTTATGGAAATCTTGTTGTACCATGAAAACTAAGGTGTTTGCTTGGTTACTTGAAGGATGATTGAACACCGGAGATTTGTTGAGAGGAGACATTGGACCGTTCGATGATATACATTGTGAATGTGCCTTCGAGCATATGAGGACAGATCTCATCTTTTCTTTGAGTGCAATTTGGTGCTAGGATATGGAATTACTTACAGATTGTTTGGTTACCTCTTGGAGATTTGCAGTTGATTGTTGCGGCAAGCTAAAGATCTTTTGGACATCAGTTTTTCATGGAAGTCTTGATCACTGCTTGCTGGAATATTTGGTTAATTCGAAATGATAAAATTTTTAATCATCAGAGACCGTCTTTCTCACAATGGAAATCAAGATTTATTCATGATATCAACTTGCTTAAATATAGAATTAAGAAGAAATGGAGAGCTTCTCTGATAGATTGGGTAGAGGGTTTGCACTAGGGATCAAGACATGCTTATTGATCCTGCTTGTAATTAGTAGTACTAGAAGTAGTCTTTGTCTTTTTCTTTTAGCCTTGACACTTGTAAGTATTTCTTTTTGACTCTTAGTTTTCTGTTTATTTATTAATAAATTGCTGTGGGGCTTTTGCCTCACAGTCTTATAGTCAAAAAAAAACTACTTAAGATTTAATATTCTCCAAACCAAACATGGGATCATGTTGACACATGTCATCCCCACATATTTTAGTCCATGGGAATGTGATTTAAAGTGGTGTCACAATTTAATAAGGTTTTACCCTTTTATTTTAATTAAATAATGTGTCTAGAAATGCCTATGTGGCATTCTTTTATTACTTGGTCATTATTTCTGTAAGTAAACCTATATATTTTTATATATTCTGAAAGGTATGGTTAAATGTGATTTTTGAGAGTTGGAATCAACTCAAAAGCTATTGAGGTTTAAATTTGAAAAATGTTTGAATGCAGAAAAGCTTCTGCCTTGTTATTTTTACCAAAGATGATCTATAGATCCAAATGACTTGAATCCAACGGTCTTGGATTCAGCATTTCCAGACCTTTCTAACAAAATTGGTTTCATTCAATTTGGTGCAATGAGTCGACCTGGGTTGATTTTTGAAACTGGGTAAAGAAGTGTGTTTGAAATAAAATGGAAAAGGTTTAATTCAAATAACTGGGCTGCGCGGGAAGCGATACTGGGCCGGCCTGCTAAGCGCAGCGCTTCCGCGGGCTGTTTAAGTTGTTGTCCCCACGCGCCAGTGAGACAGGGGGGTGCGAAGCGGTATGGGGCGATGTGGTGCGTTCGATCTGGTTCTAATCCAATGGCTGAGGGTCATCGTCGACGTTGGGCAACGCCGGCGAGACAGAAACCTAGCGCGGCCAGTGGGGATCGTTGGGGGCTCACCGGGGTTTAGGCG
This sequence comes from Avena longiglumis, assembly GCA_030063025.1. Lineage (NCBI taxonomy): Eukaryota > Viridiplantae > Streptophyta > Magnoliopsida > Poales > Poaceae > Avena > Avena longiglumis. The sequence goes on from CP125978.1 coordinate 154,930,682, forward strand.
AGGGTCGGCGAGGCGGGCGAACGACGAAGTCGACAACGACGAACCTCCTGGTACCGGCAGCTTCTCCTGGGGCGGCTCCAATCGATGGCGACCTTGTTCTCCAGCAGCGGCAGGCTCCGGTGAAATTCCGGCGAAGTGCTGCTCACCTTGCTCCGGGAACGGGGTGGCACGATCAGTGAGAAGAGGGGAGTGAGAGACCGAACGGGATGGGCAGGCGACGGTGGCGACATGGCTACGGGCTGCTAGAGGCATGGCCGGCAGTGGCGATCGCTTGGTGGTCTCCTGGCGATGCTCTACGGATTTAATGCGCGCGTAGGGGCGGTGCGGTTTGGTATGGAACGCGCGATGCTCTGCGCGGCAGAGGCGGCGTCTTCGAGGCGAGCGGTGGCTGTGCGGCATGGGGCGGCGAACGGGGATGTCTGGCGGTCTCCTGGGTCGGTGGTGATCGCGTATGCACGCGGCAAGGGCAGCGCGCGGTCTGTGGGCGTCGGTCGAGCGTGGCGCTCTGGCGCATGCTCGACATGGTTGCTGGCGAGTTGGGCGCGGTCCGTGCGTGTGGTCCAGGGGTTGGCAAGGTTCGAGCGTTGGACAGGGGGTGGCGGTGGACGGTGGGCTGCCTCCTAGACAAGGTTGGCACGGCTAAATCTCCTCCTAGCTTGCTGTCTCCATTGGGGTGACATGGTGAGCTTCGGCTATTCACCATTGATGTCATTGCCCAACTTACAGTGAGGCTAGTGCTTGGATTAACTTTCTAGATGATCTACTAAGATGGTTGTGAGCTAAAGAGGGAACAAGTTAGGCTTCAATCACTGCTCACAATAGTGTTTAGGATTTTGATGATTTGTGTCTTCAACCTGTTTGATGAAATGGCCGCAAGAATTCAGGTTCTGAATTTTGAAAAGATTTTTGGTGGGTGTGCTAGGTTGATGCTGGGGAGTCTGCAGATTCTTGGGTTTTGAAAGTTGAGCTTGTTTGAGTTTTTTTTTTTGAAAAAGTGGGATCTTCCCATATGAGAAAGATTCAATTTTTAATTGTCATTTAAACTATGCATTTGAAAGTTCCTGGATGATCACAAAGTGGGCCTTGATACTTTGTTATGAGTACAATCAAGGGGTGCAAAGATCCAGAAAAGTTTCTGTTAGGTTCTGAAAGTTTGAGACAGTCAAAGTAGGCATGGGAGTTAAATTGGTCAAAATGACCATTCCCTTATTTTATTTGTTTTGATTTACTTGTCTTTAGGAAAAGTGTGGGAAATGTTTAGATGATGTTTATTTGACCTAAGCATCCATTTACAAGCAATGGAACACACAAACAAGGTGGTTCAAAAGAATTCAAAATGAAATGCATACTCACATGCATGCTTCCATAATTTTATTTAAAATTTTTTTTGTTAACCCTAATTTTAATGATTAGAGTTTGATGATCCAAGTATTGTATTTTTGGGATGTTACAGCTTGTTAAATGGGCTAGATGATCTACTAATAGCTTGCTGTAAACCAGAGAGGGAACAAGTTAGGCCAAAATTCACTGCCCACTATAGTGTTTGATGTTTGTTGGTTTGGTGATTACAAGGTTTTTGATGAAATTGCCGCAAGAGATTCAAATTTGAATTTTGGATTCAAACTTGGTGGGTGTGATAGTTACATACTAGGGAGTCTCTGGTTAGTGGAATTGGTTTGGTTGGTTTTTGAAAAAAGGGTGATCTTCACATATGAATCAGATTCAATTTTGAAATGTGATTTGAATCAAGTTGCCAAATGTTTCTTCAAGTTTGAAAGGTGGGCTTTGATTCACTTTTACTTGGTCTTGAAAGGGGTGAAAAGAAATGGAAAAGTTTATGTTTGCAATCTTGGACTAGAAACACTCAAAGTGGCCTAGTGAGCAAGATTGGCAAAAATGACCATTTGCTTTATTTGTTTTGTTTTTTATTTTATCTTGATTTGTTTCTGCTTGGAAATGTTTTAGATGATGTTTTTTTCACCTTTAAACCATTCATTGCTATTTAGATCAATCACACAAGTCCATTCATTCATACAATCATCACATACACACATGCATTCATAAAGATTTGAATTAACAAAAGTATTTGTTAACCCTAATTCTGGTGATTGGAATTTGATAATCATTGTTCAATATTTTTGGGATGTTACAATTGTATGCTTGGTGTTGATTGTGCCCTTGTTTGCTTGGATGTGTGATCCTCGACGACGATAGTTGCGATTGTATTGACGACAGGAGGAAGGGATCATTTTATTATTAGGGTTATCTAAAGAAGAAGTCGAGGGACATATTGCCATATTTATGATCACAGGCAAGCCACCTTCTTTATCATAAGCCCTTGTCCTACTATTTTACTTATGCATGTTTTGTCTACCTATTTATGCAAATTGCATGATTTTTACTATATTTTGTTTTATATGTGGGAAGGTTTGGCTCCTCCAAACCATTACCACTTTAGTTCCACTAGGTACAACCCCTTGATATCACCTACTCGTCCCTAGTAACATATTTGGTGTATAATACCACCCTCCCTTGGAGACCCTATTTTAGCCAAAGCAAAACTATAGGATGGGAAGACCCCGGAAAAATGTTTACAAAAAATGTTTTATAAGAAAACCTTGGTAAGGTTTGACCTACCAAGTGAAGTTTGAGCGAGAAAAAGGTTCTGATTTTACAAATGAGGCTGAAGTGGAGAAGGAGAAAATGTTAACAAAAACACACCCGATTCTTTGCAGTTTTCTAGAACAATTAACCCATCCAACCAAATTTATCCTGGTATGGGACAGGGATGGACTTGATGATTGTTTTCTCTAGTATAGGTTGCCTCACAACTACTACAGGGGATTGAGATCCCTGGAGGATGAGTCTTCTCTAGTAAGGGTCCATGTGAATCATCGACCAGGAGAAGAAATGAATTGTCGGAGGCAACCATGCATTTACTATGAATGGCTCATAGGGTAGGCCCTTATACGAGAGTGGCATCTGGAGAGGCTTGATCGGTTACTCGACCCACGATCCATAAGGGATCAGGGCAGGGTACCCGGATGGTGTGGGTAAAGTGTACAACCTCTATAGAGTGTAAATCTATTCGAATAGTCGTGTCTGCGGTCATGGATAGTTGGGAAGGTTGATGTAGAGCGATGCTGGTTTTTGTTTCCAAAAAGGACTTCTAAAAATAAAGATTTTTCGAAAACCTAGTTGTCTGAAGGACACCAGCGAAGGGAGGTGATCTCGAAGGATCACAGAAGATGAGACACCTGGTCAGCTGAGGACCGAGGTTGTGAAATAGGGTGACCCGGTCCTAGTGTTTTCCAAAACTTTTCAAAAGGATTTTCAAAATGTCTTACAAAAGTTTTCAACAAAAACTTGTAGATACTATATCTACAAGAGAAACTATTTTAGAAAAGAACCTCTCATGGAGCCATCCTACTACCACAACCATATTGCATATACTTTTATTGTTATTATCCTAAGGTGGTTTGTGAGTACATTCAAAGTACTCACTAGCATTATCCCTGGCTATTAACTTGGTCAGATATCGAGATGATGATGACATTGATGATGATGCGAGCTAGGACATTCTCCTAGTCAGCTGCATGTAGGTTAAGGCATGACTCGCCTTGACTCTTAATTAAAGTTCCTCTAATGATGTTTGATGTAGCCATAATGGAATGAAGGTATGCCTTGTATCCTCTTAAGTAATGGATGTTTAGTTTGATACTTGTCGGTTATGTGCCACGACAGACTGATCATGGGATCGTGGTGTATACATAATAGGGATTTTTGGAGGATTAATCTGGGGGACCCACAGGGCCCCTATTTTATTTGGTTCTAGTTCAATCCCATATGGCAATTCCCAATTGTTATGCATGACCCATGCAAGCTTGCACTTCCACTCATAACCCTCTCTTTTCTTTTGGATCTTCTTGTTTTGATTTTTTTTGCTTCTACTTCAAGCTATGTATGTATCTATGCATACACATATGGTCACTCTTGGATGCCTCTCTCCAAAAAAGCCCTTTTCACAACCTCTTATCTCACATGCATGCACACCACATTTTTGGTTTGCAAAAATGCTAACATGAGCATGCTAGTGCCCATGTAGTGCCACATGTAATAATAAACACCCCATTCTTTCCCTCTATTTGAATTCTTGCCTATGAGCTTGATGAATCCTTTTATTGTGGGTTTGTTTCAAATGCAAGTCAATCTATTTAGGCCTATTTCAACTAACCACCACTCTACCCTTATCCACCCCACTTTCCAGCTTACCTTGTCCATGCTCATGGCTTGGCCATGGCAGTATGGCACACATGGCAACTATGGGCCAAATACCCTTCTTAATTCTTTTCACTTGGCTTGGACCATCACCCCAACGTCTCACCACCCCCTCTGGTCCCTCTCCCTCCTTTATTTAGCTCCAAGACAAGAGAAGAAGAGAGGAGAAACCCTAGACCACCTCCCCTCATTTACCACTTTTTGCAAAGCTACAAAAACCGCATGTGCCTCTCCCTCTCTCTCCCTTATCAACACAACCACCCTAGGTCGGGATCTGGGATCTCAGGCACCCCAGTACACTCCCTCCTTCCTACCCATCAAGGCCATGGCTACCCCATGCGCCTAAAACCCTAGCTTTGGTCACCCCTTTCTCTATTCATCCAGGAGCCTCGCAAGGAAAACCAAAGGTAACAGCGCACCCCCTTCCTGCAAAACCTTAGCTTGAACCTGAGGCGTCAACGGAGATTCGCCAGAAAAGGCCATGCCGCCGACACCCGAACCTTCTACACATGAGCGGGACATGATATTCACCATCGGCCACCTACTACCTCTCCGTATCGGGGCACGTGGGCGCACCCTAGTGAGCTCTGTATATCTTCCTAACACTCTCATGTGTCGCCTCTCATTGTCGTTCGTCCTTGTCGTTTGTCGATCAGTCTCTGAGCATGTCGCCGCTCGCCACCATCCACCTACAACAACCCTCACCGCCGGCCTCCCCACGAGCTCACGCGATCCCGTGGAGTATCGCAGCAACCTCCATTGTCTCCTAGACACCGCCGCCCTCCATGGCTCTCACCGCATCGCGTGCGGCTTGCTTCCACGCCAGCGCTCGCACCAACTACATCAAGTCGCATCTGCAGACTAACTGAACCTTCCCTGTTCTTCGCTACTTACTGGCTATTGTAGACCTCCTTCGGCCAAAACCCCTGAACATAAATGGTATCCCTTGTTGTCCTCTACATGTTTCAATTTTGTGGCATTGTGAGAAACATCATGGATCCACCGCTACCGTCGCTAGAAGACGAGATGAAGTCACCGTGTGACTGTTGGTGCATCAGTTCCGTCAGCACATCCACGCGCCTCTTTTTGCACTTAGGCCCCTCCTCTCTCTAGAACTCAACCTGTGGTCCCCAGCTTCTCCATGTGTCACCCCCCCACTGTCCCGCGTGTGTGTGGCCCCATCCATCTCGCACTTGTCATTGCCTACGGGTATGTTAAACTCGAGTAAGAAACACCCTAGATCTTTTCCAAATTCAAATTCAAATCACTTTTTAAATCTGTTTTAATCCAAATCTATTTATAACTTCCAAATGTTTTGGAATTTGAATTTAAACTTTATAAAAAAATATGTTTTTATTGAATATTTAAACTTCAAATATTTTCAGAACTAATTCAAACTAGTCAAACTTTGACTTTGACCCTAATTTGAATGTAATTTGATTTAATAATGTTTTAAATTCATATTTTTAGATTTTACAAATAATATATGTTTTGAATCAAATAACATGAGTAAGATAAATATGCTATTTAATATATTATTTGAGCTATTTAAAATTTTCGAGTTAATAAATACCATTAATATGACTATTTCTTGAATAATTCATAACTACAATTTTGTAACTCCAAATTCAACAAATGATATGTCTAAATCGATTAGCGTAATGAGTCCGGTCTAACTATGCATTCCATGATATGAATTGGAGCATGCATCATATAAATATTAAATAGGCATCAAGGTTTATGCAAGTAAAACATGACTAAATAATCAATAAAATGCCTTATTCTTGTACCCCCACACCTCACCCATGCCATGTTACATTATACCCTGCAATTTTGCATCATTTCACCATGGAATATCTTGTTTGGCTTGTTGAATATGTTTCATATTATTGTGCACTTTTATTTATTATGTCCCTTGTGTGTTCGGTTCTTATTCCAGATAGACGCCGAGCAAGGGACTTATCAGGATACTCATGAGTATTATCTGGATCCTTCTTAGTCTACAACTGAGCTACTAGGCAAGTATCTCCCCATGATTGTACTACATATAGCTCATATTGCATCTATCTTATTCTTGCATCATAAGTCACGTTCCGAATTAATATTGCAATCTCAAGTACTGCATAGCCTTTACTTTTAAACCCCACCAAAGCTTGTACCCTCAATTCTATCAGCCATTACTACATGAGTTGTTTGAGACATGCGTGTCGTAGAAATGCATGTGTAGGGTTTGTGAGAGTATTGGATATCGAGGTACATAAACTACTAAATTGAGTAGTAATGGGATAACTAAAGAAAGAGGCACCGGTGGGCAACCCTTGAGATCTGGTTTTTATCCGCCCACTTGTATCCACTTAGGACCCGAATACTTGATACATGTTCCTTGATTATCGCACTATCCACAAGTGGGCGCCTTTCAGGGTTCCCATGGGCTTGAACTTGATTCTGAAAAATGTTTCAGGGCCGCAATTAGTTCGGGATTTATATGTTACCTACTATACATATGCCATGTTTATTAAATGTTGCTCTGTGAGCGTTTATTACTGTTGTGTAGGTGCGACACTCTGTCACCGGAAATATATTGTCTATGGCCTATGCTCATGTGACAAGTGCATGTAACCTCTAAGTCCGTACGATACTTAGTTATACCTCGTACCGATATCTCTTTTGGGTGGCCCCTAAATCATTCTCTGGTTTCTTGGAATGGTTTTGTCATGAGGCCTCGTTGCTTTTATTCGTTTGCTTCTTCCGAGGTCGATTGTGCATGTGTTGCTATTTGTGCATCCCTGCAGGGTAAATATTTTTAAAAATCCGTGTCCGCGGTTATGAATGACTTGGATCATAGTTTCTCGATCATAGACAACTATAATTAAAGTACCACTTTTAACTTGATTAAACATGAATAGTAAATAGTGCAATATTCATGGAATGATTAATAAAACTGCCAACGGATGGGATGTTCTTCCACCTTCTCGTTCAGTTGACGAGAAGGAGGGCCAGCGATGTTTATTTATGTTATTATATTTGTTGGGTAAATAACTATTGTTAATTTAACGAACGTACGTCTATCTTTGGTTAGGCCGATATTGTATCGTGTCTCTATAGAACTGTTAGGATTTATCTTTCACTGCAATTGCATCACTCTTAGGTCGTTCCCTTTAGATGCATAAAGACTTGCTGAGCCCCTTAGGGTCTCACAAGATAAATATTGTTCAGATTGCTAGGTATATCCACAAGAAGGTTACTGAGTTAATGAGGCTGATATGGTGGCATCGATCCTCTTACATAGAGATTCTTAGGATGGAGATCTCTGAGATCTGTGGGTGGGAATGTGCTTATTTATGGGCATCTTATGACAATTTGCTTCTTAATTTGTACTCGGATCTTGTTTTCCTCTTCCACTTGATACTCTGATGTATGATGTATGAGTATATATCCTAAACTATTATCTCTATCTAGGATATTTGAATCTTGTCGTATGGCGTTGCAATATTTCTATTTCTTTTAGATGGTTTGGCTCTGATATACTCTTGTATGTCATTGGCATACATACTCATTTGTGTATGCTTGACTCGCAGTCCAGCCGGCTACGTCTCTCGCACTTGAATCTATAACCACGAGAAGTGGGTAGGGTGGTTGGCCGGTGCCATGCCCTGCTCCGCTTAGACGGGCCTACAGGTGGGTGGCCTTAGGGCCTCCGCGGTAGCACACCTTATCCATTTTTTTTGTTATACCATCGTGTGATTTAGAGCATAGGGTCCAGGGGATTACAACATCTCGTGCATCCGAGTGTTCCCTCCCTTTTCCCCGCCCGAGCCCTCTAGTCAGCCACGCAATCTACCCCTCCCCCATTCTCCCCAGCCTTCCTCCCACGCCGTGTCACTGCCAGTGTGTCGCCGCCCTCTAGAGAGAGCCACTATTGGGATCCTTTTTCTCCCCCTAGCCACCCCTTCGAGGCATATTTTCTTCGAGGTTCAGGCCTGTTTACCATCATTGGAATACCCAACCAGGTTCTACCATCGCCGACCACGACCTTTCTTGCCGATCCTTAACTACCCGAAGTACTAATGGATGGATTACTGTGGAATTGCACAGATCAAAGCCCTACCAAAAAGACCTAACCTCCCAAATCAAAAAGGGAACATAGTACTTGCAACAGATCTTGGTGCAGGTGTTGGAGTTGTGGCATGTGTAGTGCAGTCTGAGAATGAAGAAGTTATTGCTAGAGAAAGGGGGCAGGAGTTGTCATGAATGGAGCTAGAGTTGCAGCGACATTGACACCATTGCTACCATGGAAGGAGCAAGGCGGGTGGGAGGGAATCTTGGCACGGTGTGTATCCCGATGGATGAGACATCTCGCGGCTTCTCTCTGGGGACCCAACATTGATTTCCACCAATCGATGATTGGCATAGCCTGACAGGGGCTAAGAAAACCCCATATGGATCACCCATACGAATTCCCCGAGGGCGCCATGGCTGCCAGTGACGCCCCCATCACCATGTCTGGGCCATGCACGAATGACGACGACCAGTTGATAGAGGCACGACGGCCTTATCAATCGGTGTTGCCACACTCTCAACATTCCGTACTTTGTAGTCCTGGATAGAGCCAGCTCCCACCGCGGCCCACCGAGGAGAAAGCTTATTCATCAGAATGGTTACGTAGGAGGCGATGTGTCCATGGTCAGTTATCGATGAGACATGAGAGTGAAAAGTGAGCATGGCAGTGCCAATAGAGGGGTGGCAATACTGAGAGAGGGTGGGAAGCGAGTTAAGGCCATGTCTCCCACGCTTCTCCATGCATGTAACTGATGGACACATTGAGGCCATAATGCTCTCTCGCGCGTATGGCTCTAGGACAGGGTGCTTTGACGTTTGCAAAAGCCATAACCTAAAGAGGTTGGTCATCCAATCAGACTGATTTTTGGCTCCAAATGCCTAGTGAGGGGCGTGCAAACGCGTCCAAAGTGTCTACTTCTAGCGATGTGAGAGCACTTCCACTAGCATTCCTATGATGGCCTCCCTAGGCCATTTTTTCATTCGGACGGTGAAAACTCGCCCACTCGCATTCCCATCACACCATTTTTTGCCGGATTAGGCCAAACTTTCATTCAGCATTCCCAGGCCGAACCCAACGCGCTCGGTGTCGCCTGGGAACACTGGATGGAAGAAAAAACTGATGGGCCATCCCTATCAGCGAGACATCCAATTTACCCACCGTGATTCAGCTCTCCTATGGCACAGAGCCTTCTTCCCACCTACCTCTCGCCGTCGGTGATGCCCCATGCTACCCCATCGAATCCACGCTGATAGAAAGGTCCACCGCCACTACAGCGTCCCCTTCCCTCGCAGCTGGCCTTGTTTCGCCTTCTCGTGGCATCGTCGGCAGCTCGACTCCGTTCCGAGTTCATGACCATCGCGCCACAAAGTGTTCGGCATTTTGCCTGCTCGACCATGGACTCCGATGACAAGGAGATGTTCGCCATGCTATTGGAGGAAGAAACTGCCATAGCCGCCGAAGATGAAGAGCATATGCAGATCCTCGGCTTCCTAGACAGGCTGTACATGCAGAATGTAGCACCGAAGCATGGAGGATCGGCGATAGGACGCCGGAACTGCAAAGCAAGGCAGCGGATGGAGGGCTACTGCATGTTGTATACCGACTACTTCTCTGACAACCTGTTGCACGAAGAGGACGTGTTTTCGTTTTAGGATGAGCCAAAAACTCTTCCCCGAGATCGTGTATGCCATCCGGGAGTTCGACCCCTACTTTATATGCAAGAAGGTCTGTACCAGCACAGTAGGCTTTTCCTTACTTCAGAAGTGCATAGCGGCGATGAGGTTGCTTGCATATGGAGCTCCGGGTGACAGTGTCGATGACTATCTCTGAATGGCCGAGTCCACCGCTATTGATTATTTGTACAGGTTCTGCTGGGCAGTGATTGCAGTGTTTGGGCCACTATACTTGAGATCACCCACTGCTGAAGACACTGCTCAGATCCTCGCAGTCAATGAAAGAAGAGAATTTCCTGGGATGGTTGGAAGTATCGAATGCATGCATTGGCACTGAAAGAATGTCCATTTGCTTAGCAAGGAATGTACAAAGTCCACAAAGAAGGTTGTAGTGTGATACTCGAGGTAGTTGCTACACATGATCTATGGATTTGGCACTTCTTCTTTGGCACGTTAGGATCGAACAACAACATCAATGTCCTGCAGTCCTCTACTGTCTTCGCTAAGCTTGTTGAGGGTCATGCTCCTCCAGTGAATTTTGATATCAATGGGCATCACTATAATAAGAAACATTATCTTGCAGATGACATTTATCCAAGATGGTCACTATTTGTGAAGACTATATCAAGTCCCATGCTCCCCAAGCATTCCCAGTTTGCCAAGAAACAAGAAACTTGCAGGAAGTATGTGGAGCGAGCATTTGGGATGCTCCAACAGAGATTTGCAGTTGTTCAGTTCCCTGGTCAAAAGATCAGATGCGAAAAGTGATAAATTATTGTGTGACCTTGTACAACATGATCATTGAGGACGAGCGGAAACATCCAGTGGATGTGGTCGAGCAAGAGAAGCCATACTACAGACATGGGCCTCTTGCAGAGCATGATCACCAGGTGCTGGCATCGTGGGCTTCCTTTATCGTCATGCGTCAAGAGATCCAAGACTCGATAGTGCATCAACAACTGCATGATGATCTGGTCGAGCATATATGGATACGCAGAGGCAACACATAGTTGCAGGATGATCTGGCTGAACTATGCTGAATTATGTTGTGTTTCACTTTATACCGAACTATGTTGTATTTAATTTCATGCTGAACTATGCTTTGTATTCATTTTTATGCCGAACTAGGTAAATTTGAACCGAATTGTGGTTAAATGTCGCTAAATTTATGAAAAACATGTCTGCCCCACCTAAAAACACGAGTTGAAATTCAGTCATCATTCCAATCCAAAAGTTGCATTCATCCGACACTAGGATTTCAACATGAAATCGCTCGAACGAGTGGAGGTGCTGAAAGCACTTACCGGAATTTACGACTGCAAGATATATGGTGCGGCGACATGTTCTGAACCTGAACGGTGGCCGGCAATGATCAGCGAGCGCCTCAATGGCGATGCCACTACCAACAAAACGAGTGTTTGGGTCGTTGTGAACCGAAACCGGGTCAAAAAGGTCAGGCGCGCGCCAACTTTTGCCGGTACCAACAAAACGATAGCGCCCGCCAGCTGATCACTCATGTCGGCTCCCAAGCTACTACTACTACTCAATATACTCATTGACCCACAAGTCTTCACGGAAACGAAAATAATCGAAGGACCGCGTGACGCTGCAAGTGGCCCCTTAAAAATTTAGCGTCTCGCTGACAAGATTCTTGCCGAGGACGACGCGTCGCTGGTGGCCACGGGTGGCTACACGCAACGGTGAAGCCAAATCTCTCGCTATCTCAACCTCCCTCGTACTGTACTACTGTACGTAGTATGCTCTCTGCTGCGCGCCTGCGCCGAGTCCACACTGCACATTCGCTTGCTACCGCACCGTCCCGCGCGGCAATGGCAGCGCTGCAACCCCTGGCGCCTCTCTTGCTCGCGGTCTTCTTCGCGTGCTCTGTGGCCGGTGCCCCGGAGCCAGCTGCCGCTGCGGCGGACCGCCACGCGCTGCTGTCCTTCAGGTCGCTCATCAGGGGCGACCCGTCACGTGCCCTGGCGTCATGGACGAGCACCACCAACACCTCGTCCGCGCCAGCGCCGTGCCAATGGCGGGGCGTGTCCTGCGGCACGAGGGGCCGGCGCCGCGGCCGCGTCGTCGCGCTGGACCTCCCGGGGCTCGGCCTCCTCGGCGCGCTGACCCCGGCACTGGCAAACCTCACGTACCTGCGGCGGCTCCACCTCCCCGGCAACCGGCTCCACGGCGCGCTGCCGCCGGACCTCGGCTGCCTCCAGGGCCTCAGGCACCTGAATCTCAGCCACAACTCCATCCAGGGACCCCTCCCGCCGACGCTCGCCAGGTGCAGGCAGCTCAGGACCGTCCTGCTCAACACCAACAAGCTGCACGGGGAGATTCCAGGTGAGCTCTTCCGCTCGCTTCGGAACCTCGAGGCGCTCGACCTCGGCCAGAACAGGCTCACGGGAAGCATCCCTTCCGACGTCAGAAACCTCGTAAGCCTGAAACTGCTGGTCCTAGAATTCAACAACCTGACAGGAGAGATCCCGTGGCAGATCGGCAGCCTCGCCAACCTCGTCGGCCTAGGCCTCGGTTCCAACCAGTTGTCGGGCTCCTTTCCTGCCTCACTCGGGAACCTGTCGGCGTTAACCGCTCTCACCGCCGGTGCGAACAGGCTTGCGGGGAGCATACCCTCCTCCTTGCAGCACCTGTCATCTCTGGCCGAGCTTGATCTGAAACAGAACAGCCTCGGAGGAACCATCCCTTCTTGGCTAGGGAACCTCTCGTCGCTGACATCCTTAGACCTCGAGAGCAATGGCTTCGCAGGACGCATCCCGGAATCCATAGGGGATCTTCAGCTGCTTACGGCCGTTTCGTTCGCGGAGAATAGACTCGCCGGCCCCATTCCGGATGCGATCGGGAACCTCCATGCTCTCACCGAGCTTTATCTAGACAACAATGAGCTTGAAGGCCCTCTGCCACTTTCAGTGTTCAACCTTTCCTCTCTTGAGATGCTCAACATACAGGGCAACAACCTCACCGGGGGATTTCCGCTTGATATGGGCAACACCATGACAAACCTTCAGGCTTTTCTTGTGTCTGATAATCAGTTCCATGGCGTGATCCCGCCGTCCTTGTGCAACGCCTCCATGCTTCAGATGATTCAGACAGTAAATAACTTCCTATCGGGAACCATCCCCGGGTGCCTGGGAGCTCACCAGGAGATGCTGTCTGTAGTGAACGTCGTGGGGAATCAGCTTGAAGCAACCAACGATGCTGAATGGGGATTCCTGACTAGTCTAACCAACTGCAGCAATATGATATTGGTGGACGTCGGTATCAACAGGCTCCAAGGTGTGCTGCCGATATCGATCGGCAATTTGTCGACGCAGATGGAGTTTCTTGGCATTGCATCCAACAGTATAGCAGGAACGATACCTGAAGCAATAGGGAACTACATCAACCTGGACGAACTTGACATGGAGAATAATCTTCTCACGGGCACTATTCCGGCATCTCTCAGCAGACTTAAGAAGCTGAATCGGTTATCTCTGTCAAATAACAGGTTGTCAGGACCCATCCCAGCAGCTCTTGGAAATCTTACAAAACTTACAATCCTTTTCCTCGATACAAATGCGCTTGGTGGAGCCATACCTTCTTCTCTCGGCAACTGTCCTATAGAACAACTGGATCTTTCTTACAACAGTCTTTCCGGCCCAACACCTAAGGAACTTTTCCTCATCTCAACCTTGTCCAGTGCCATGTACCTTGCACATAATTCATTGACTGGGGCTTTGCCTTCAGAAGTTGGGAATCTCAGGAATCTAGGTGAGCTCGATATCTCTGATAATATGCTTTCAGGAAAGATTCCCACCAGGATTGGGGAGTGCCGAGCATTACAGTATCTTAATGTATCTGGGAACTTCCTTGAGGGGACAATTCCATTGTCAGTAGGACAGTTACGGGGCCTCTTAGTGCTTGATCTTTCTCAAAATAATTTATCTGGGAGTATCCCTGTGTTCCTCAGTAGTATGAAAGGTCTTGCTACTTTGAATCTTTCTTTCAATGATTTTGAAGGCGAAGTTCCAAAACATGGAATATTTCTCAATGCAACTGCAACCTCGGTCATGGGAAACAATGCTTTGTGTGGTGGGATCCCTCAACTGAATTTGAAAATGTGCTCCAGCCCCACTAAACGGAAAATATTTCCAAATCTTGTCATGATTATCGCAGCAGTTGGTGCCATTCTGTTGGTAATACTATTTGTATTGTTCGTGTTATGTAGAAGGAGTAGGCTAAGAAGAGCAAAGCCACAGATATCTTTCCCCAATGAGAAACACATCAGAGTTTCTTATGCTGAATTGGCCAAGGCGACGGATGGTTTCACATCAGAGAACCTCATTGGTGTAGGCAGCTTTGGTGAAGTGTACAAGGGAAAAATGGAAATCTCTGGCCAACAAGTTGTGGTTGCAGTGAAGGTACTCAACCTGCAACAAGCTGGCGCAGCGCGGAGTTTCGATGCAGAATGTGAGGCCTTGAGATGTATTCGCCATCGGAACCTTGTGAACGTTATAACAGTGTGCTCAAGTATCGACTCCCGAGGTGGTGACTTCAAGGCTCTTGTATTTGAGTTTCTGCCAAATGGAAATTTGGATCAGTGGCTATACAAGCGTCTCGAGGAAGAAGATAATGAACCCAAGGTGCTAGATCTCATTGAAAGACTCCAAATTGCCATGGATGTGGCCTCTGCACTCGACTATTTACATCACCACAAGCCATTTCCAATTGTTCACTGTGACCTCAAGCCAAGCAATATTATCCTCGACGATGACATGGTTGCGCATGTTGGAGATTTTGGGCTTGCAAGGTTCCTACATGAAGACCATAGTGACAAGTTAGACAAATCAACTAGTCGAAATGCGATAAGAGGAACAATTGGTTATGTTGCTCCAGGTATGTTAACTCCACTCTCACATATTGCATTGTCATTGCATGCGATTTTCACAATTTACTTCCCTCTTAGGGGATGTTTATTAAGTAAATTGTGTTTTTCAATTTCAGAGTATAGTATAACTCCACTCTCACATATTGCATTATCACTGGATGTGATCTTCACAATTTACTTCCATCTAAGGATGCTCATTAAGTAAATTGTGTTTTTCAATTTCAGAGTATGGACTTGGCAACGAAGCTTCAATACATGGTGATGTCTACAGCTATGGCATACTGCTCCTCGAGATGTTCACTGGAAAAAGACCAACAAGCTCTGAATTTGGAGAAGTGCTTAGCCTTCATAAGCACGTACAAATGGCACTGCCAGACCAAGCAGCTAATGTTATTGACCAAGACCTATTAAAAGAAGAAAATAACGGCAAAGAAACTGTTGGGGCCTATCACAACACCGAAGACATGAGAATTAGTCACATCATATCAATTTTGCAGATTGGAATTTCGTGCTCAAAGGAGACACCAAGTGAACGCATTCAAATTGGAGATGCATTGAGAGAGTTGCAGACAATCAGAGAGTTCTATACACATTAATGATCTTAGCAAACTGATAACAAATAGATAGATGATATTAAAGGCATGCTTGTGCATGAGATATATTACAGATGTACTGAAAATCATACATATAAATCAGCCATGTAAGTCTGCAATAGTATGCAAGGAGCTGAAGAGATTGCATTGCAGCCAATTTAAGGAGTGATTGTATTTTCTTTTGCTATTAATGAAAAAGCAAATATTTTCAACTAAGGAGCTGGAAGAAACTTAAATTAGCATTAAGTAGTATTCTTGAAGTTATGGTGTAACTGGCCATGGTAACACTGTTAATACCTCTCCACCGATTCGGCTGATTACATTAATGAGTATACCTTTGGTACAATGCAAATAACTTCAGTAGTCAGTTCCTCCACCTAATTAGGACTGTAATAAGGTAGCGGACAACAAAATGAAGTTTCCAATTTCTTTCTAGATTTACTAGGAAATATGTTGCAATGGGAGAGACGTCACAAAGATGCACAAAATAAGTTATCGTTGGTACAGACTCGACGTGTCGCTGAAACAAGCTAGATTCAGCACGTCCACGATATGCTCCTCAGTCAAGCGTGTCACCGCTACATTCCCTTTCCATTGTTTTTGCCTGGCCACCCGCCACTCGTTACCTATGCGCAAATGCCACCAGAACCATGCACCTTCATCTTCATCTCACTCGATCGATCATCCGCTCTAACACCAGCAACGTCGAGACCTTCATCGACAAATTTCCATCAAATTCAGCCGTTGTTGACTTAGGGTTGGAGGATAGCGTGACAGACAAAATAGAAATGAAGAAATCTTCTTCTCTTCCACCCATTCATACTCGTCATGGTGGTGCTTCCTGCTAGGGCTCGCCGTCCATCCAAACAGCCATCGTGGCAATTAGAGAAGAGGCAGCTCGTGACAACTCCTGGGAACTCCAGCCTACCACCAAAAATTAAGGTCAATTTCTTGTTGCGTCATGCTATCATTCGTTCAATCTATCTTTCTTTGGTATGTGTCCATTTTTCTCTGCAGTCAATTATAATTGTGCTTTATTTTTTAAATCAATATATGTACTTTCAGGAGTATCTCTTTTTTAATTGTGATTTATTGTTCTTAATTATTAGATCAATATATGTACTTCTAGGAGTATTTTTTTTAACAGTACTACTTTCAGGAGCATATGTTGCGTATGCTACTCCAAGAAGGCACCCGTCCCATTAGAAACTCCACATTTTAACCGTGCAATATAAGACTGAGAACTCCTCCTGTGTTGTCTCCCCCCCCCCCTCCCACACACAAACAGCCGTTGCTGCAAGTCACAGATGAAAGGATCGTATGGGAACCTAGAGAGGGGAGGAGAATAGGTGGTACTTCAAATTTTACTCTTTTTCAATTTAGCGTTTGACATAAAAGGTAAATTCTCTAGATATGCAACTAAGATGAATTTACCTATATGTCACACTAGCACAACTAACTAAGTAAGAGCAAGATATAAGTAAAGTGTGGTAAAGGATAGAGGTAACCGAAATGGAGCACGCGGAGACATAAGGATGATTTATCGTAGTTCCTTAGTTTTGAGGGGAAGTACATCTACGTTTGGAGAGGGGTGGTTTGAAACCACCAATGCCATAAAAGGCCTCCCTTGTTCTCCAGTGAACCTCACGCCGAAGGGATCGATTCACACTTCCACTATATTGGTAACCTTCGAGGTGGAAACCGTCACCTTTACAACAAGTTCGAGGCACACATCCACAACTAAATTGGACGCTCCCAAATGCAAGCAAGTTGTCACAACAATCAAACACATGCTTGTAAGAACCAAATCAAGGCCTAGGGTTTCCAATGAAACACTAGAGCAAAGGGCCCTCAAGTGAATGGGGGGGGGATGAAGATCTCTTTTGGTGAAGATGTAGATTAAGGACTCCTCCCATGATTCTACAAAGATCAAGGACTTTGAATGGTTGGAGGGGGAGATCTTGTAGATTTGGTGGCTCTACTTTGGGTGTTATTCTGTTCTGAGACAAGCAGCTTGAGGTAGGGGATGAAGTCCCCTTTTTATAGGCCACCTCAGCTCAGACCATTTTCTGCCAGTTGGGGAAAATTCACACCGGAGACTCCGGTATGGAGACCAGAGATTCTAGTCTGTAAGCATATCACACCGGAGATTCCGGTCCATCTCAGGACAATCTCCGGACCCCTATACAAACTGGCTCGGACTTGGTTTTGATGATCACACCGGAGACTTGTGCCGAAACTCTGGTTCTGGGAACACCGGAAACTCCGGTCTTTGCACACCGGAGATTTCAGCCTGCGACTTCACACCGGAGATTCCGGTCTGAACCTTCCATGAAGACTTTGTTTCATCCTGGGATATTTCCAAATGCCGCGAACTTTTCACTTTTCAGTAGATTAACCTGACACCATTAGCACACAGTAAAAAGGGGTCCTCAAGTTGTTAACTGTAACACCCTCAGAATCGGACCTATGCAAGTTTTAGCGATTCCCGCCAAACCCGCATAGAAACGATTCAAAGGTGCCCACCAGGCACTTTCGTGCGGGTGGAAAACGAAGTAATAACATTACACAACAGTCCTTGATGGGACCCACAGAACAGATATATATATACAGCACGACTCCATGTGTCAAGAATACAGATATAATATACAAAGATCCAAATCACCTTGAAAACGACAGAGCGTCCGGCTACGGGAAAATGGGGCTAAGAGTCCTGAAGAATAACCAATGGCGTCCATAACCCTGCCCAGGCCAAGCCGGAAGGGTAACCCTGCTAACGGCGTCGATCTCAAACCTGCTTAAACAAAAGGGGTGCCGACAAAGGGAAAAGGAAAAAGAGGCGTCGATCGAGGCCAAGACACAGCGAGGCTAGAATGCGGTCCTCGCCTACATAGGTATGGTGGACTGAGCGGCAGCGGCAGCATGCACTGAACAACCTATAGAGACTCGATACAACTGGCGGTTATCAGAGAGGGGTAAGAATGACCTATCCGGATCCAACCTGAAGCTAACACCAAACATACCCATCCTGGCGTGTCCCCCTTGAGACCAAACGAGGAAGTCAACCGAGGAACTCACACAGTTGGCAATTTTATTTATTCAGTTTTCGTTGCAGCAATTACTAGTCAGGTATAGAGAATCATCCTGATAAAATAAGCAGTGGGTCATTTTAGTTAACCATTCCATGATAGTTGCAACACTTACTAGTCAGATACAATTAGCATGAGATAACCCAAAACCCAGCAGTTGTTGGTACTTTTATTTAGCCATTCCGTTGTAGTTGCAATACTTACTAGTCAGGTACAATGGTCGCAAGCGACACTCCGAACAAGCAATTGTGGACAGTATTATTTAGCCATTCCATTATAGTGAAGCTGATTACTAGTCATTATAAAGTCAAATTCATAGCAATAAACTTTAGTTATGCTTGTCTATGGTCGAGATACTGTGCTCCAAGTCGTCCATATCCGCGGACACGGCTTTCAGAAAGTTTTACCGGCGGTGCACCAATAGCAACACGCTCGATCAACCTCGGAAAAACCAAATCAAAACCCAACGAGGCTTTCACGACAAAGCAATCACAGGATTCAGAAATATTTGAGGCCACCCCATTGAGTAGACCATAGCGAATCCGGTGACTCGAGACGGACTCAAGGTTTGGGTGAGCGGTACGTGAGCATGGGAACCCAAAAGCTGGGCTTGTCGACCGCGGAATCGTGTCCCGATCCTAAACAAGACAGTGCTATCATCGCACAATTTAAATAAAGTAAAGCATGGCATAAGTACAGGATCGTAAATAAAACCTCAAACTAGTTTTGGCCCCAAGAAATAAGATGAATCAAGCTCGCTCGGGGGTCCCATATACCTCCGGATGTGGATAGCGTGATAAATCAAGGAACAGGTATCAAGTACTCGGGTCCTACGGGACACAAGTGGGCGTTAAACCAAATATTATCTATCACCCACCGATGCCTCGCTTACTTCAATTTTAGTTGTTAAACAGGAATTAAAGTGAGCAGTAAGTAAAACCATGATCATCTCCAACATCAACATGCGGCAATACATCAACAAATGTGGCCTCGACACACAACGACACTTGAGCAAGCGACTACGACGCGCAAGTCCAACTATCTACCAAACAACGGTAATAGGATGTGTCCAAGGCAATATAAGTGCAAGGGATATCTCGTATGAAAACTAGAGCATCGCATAACACGATAGCAATAGATCAAAAGGAGGAATAAATACTATAAAAGTAAGATAGGTAGAAAGGGAGATGCTGCTTTGAAAACATTGCCGAAGGTTCATCCGAAGATCGGTGACTCACATCAACTCAACGGCCTTATCCGCGAAGAACCAAAACACTAGAAGAAACACCGGATGCACTATTTAATACTACGGCAAAAGATCGGGCATGATGCATGTAGGATGCATGGCATGGCAAGGTGTAATGCAATTAGGTCAATATTAAGCGGAACCGGGGTCCCGACAATTAATTAGGTGGTTCATGTTGTTTAGAACCCCCGCAATTTAGATGTTGTTTTAACAAGGCAAGGTAAGTTACTGGTTCGCTACACAAATTAAAATGAGGCCGATATGAGACTAGATTTTCCCGCATATGGGCCCCATATTTAATTAGATGGTGAATCGGCATAAGACTCCCAAAACCACATGACAATATGCATGCATGATCAATTAAAAATGCGACAAGTTGTATTATATTATAAAATAGGGTTTTCGGGAAGGGGTTCACACATTAGAGGGTCTCGACGAACTTGGGGTTCCGGGGTTCGGGGTCGGGTCTCGGGGCTCGGTCTCGGCGGTATCGTTCTCGGATAACTGAGGTCAATCTTGTCGCATCCATGGTCTTCGGGTCATGTCGACGGTCATGGCGTTCGGGATGAAGCACTTGTCGCACCGGGGTCTCGGTGTCCGGGGTGAAGTTCTCGACGTCCTCGAGGGAGTACTTGGTTCGGTGTCGGGGCGCATCGGATTCTTCCGGGTCGAGGTCATTCTTGTCGTCACGAGGACCTTGTCGGGTCTGTGGTTCGGAGCGGACTTGTCGTTCGGGATGAAGATCCTGGCGTTCCGCGGCGAAGTGCTTGGCGTATCCGGTGGCGATCTTGGCGGTGGTGTCTTCTAGTGGCATCACGGTGGTTCTCGTCGATGTCCTCGTTGGTCGATTTTTGGCATCGCGACGGTTATCTCCCGCGGCCTCGGTCTTGGGCCTCGGAACTTGAATGGCTCCGCGAAGATCTTGGAATCCGTGGCGATCTTGGTTACGAGGGTAGATCTTGCGGCCCCAAAGACGGTCTTGGCGAAACATGGCGTCGCCAACTCTTTTTCGGGTCTCGAGAAGGCAGCACAACAACAGAAACGAAGAACTTTCGGGTCTTGGCTATTGGACAACACAATAGCATGTAGGGATCTGCAGCCGATGCGATGTCCAAAAGCTGGTCAAGCCAGAGGGTTCGCTGGTACCCGTAGATCCTGGGGCGGTGCAACCACGGTGGCGCAGATGACCTGCACAGGTTCAACCTTAGAGAAGCAGAGCACTAGGCCTCGGTGACCTGGGCACCATGCAAACAGACGGAGGGCATAGAGGCAGAAGGATAGAGGCACTGGAGACGGGGACCGAGGACGCTCGGTGGCGGAGGCGGACACGGACGGCAGGAGAAGCAGGACTGGCCACAAGTAACGGCCCAGTCGAGGCGGGGTCGGGCTTGCAGGAAGGGGAGGCGGCGAACGGCGGTGAGAGGCGGGCTCGGCCACGAGGAGGTGAGTAGAGGGGGCGCCGCGGCCGGAGGCGGGGGATCCTGGGCGGCGGCGAGGCGCTGGAGGAGGCCGGCGGAGCGAGGCGGCACCGGGCGGCCCTGGCGGCGAGCGGCTCATGAGCCGGAGGAGGAGATGGAGGCGCGGGAGGAGGAGGTGGTTGTGGCGCGGGCCAGGCGCTGCGGAGAGGGAGAGGGTCAGTGGCGAGGCGGGGGTGGCCGGGTGTGGGAGGCGGAGGGAAAAACGGAGGCGAGAGGAGGAAGGAGGCGAGACCGGGAGGAGAGAGGCGGCGCGGTGTGAGGAGAGTCGCAGGCCGGAGGAGGCAGTGGGCCGTGAGCGGCCGGAGTTGGGGAAGGAGAGAGGCGAGGGGGTTGCGGGGGCGTCGGGGTGGGAGGTTGAGGAAAACGAGGGAGGGGGAGGAGAGATGGGACCGGGGCCAGGGGGACGGCCACGCGTGCGGGGCGCGTTGGCGGGGTGGGCCCGCGGTGGCAGGGACGTGTGGTGGGAATGGGCAGGTGTGGCGTGTGGGAATGGGCAGGTTGAGTGGAGAGGGTTGGTCTAGGTGGCAGCATGTGAGTGGTGGAGGGTTTGGGGAGGGGTGAGGTGGCGTCTCGTGATAGGAGGGGATGAGGTGGAGGGGGCGTGTGGGTAGATAGGTTGGTAGCTGTAGGATTATGGGTGGGCCGTTTGTATTTTCTGGGGTGGTCGTTCGGGTCATTCGGCCCGTTCGACTGCCCCACTAAAATAATATAATTTTTATTTAACTTTTGCAATAAGCTTGTATAAACAGATTTTTGACAAACAAAAATATCCGGAAGCGTCCGGGGGTTTAATTTGAAATAGAAGGAGGGTAAATTTTAGAAAACGATTGTCTTTCGCAAATAGTTTTTAGGCAAATTAATATGCATGATGATGTCGATGCTCAAATGCAATGTGGCATGATGACATGAGCATGCGGTCATGATGATGCAATGCACAAAAACAACGCGATTTTCTAGTAGTGGTTTTGCGGGATGCCACAATTCGACACCACTAACAATGGATCTCGCCCTCGAGATCCGCCTCATGGTACCGGAAGGAAGGCCGGCGATCTGCATCTTCTCGCTTCGTGTAGATCCTCGCGACACCACTAACAAGAGGTCGTTGTCCGTGATCGTCGAGAGAACACTCCGAAAACAAAAGGTCGAAGGTAGAGGTATGAACAAATAAAGCCACCTCTAGCTTCGATAGAAAGAGGGAACCGATGCATTCTCATCCACTTCAATGTACAAAAGCGAATAGAAGGGGTAGTCGGCATGGGGGCCAATCCATCACGCACCCAAACTATTACCCTGCACAATCAGTAGAAAAGAGTGCAACCATTCTCGAAATCAGACTGAAGATCTCGACAAGCGAGGTTCGGAAACAAGGAGTGATGCAGACTCTGCATCGGATCTAGCGTAGATGATGTCGTCGCGTCGGAAAACACCGGAAGGCACAAACAAGGAACAAAGAATGGTCCACCAGACGAAGGATTCCTCGGGTAGCATGAAGACCAGATGTAGCAACACCGTTATCAAAGGAGGAAGCGAACCCTGAAGGTACAACGGAACCCAACCACAAGAAATCCTGGACTCGAAGAAAAGGTAAGAGGGTAGATTCAAAACACGTCGAGATAAGAGGAGAATAGCAGAGGGGTAAGGAGTAAAATCAGACCTAACCAGAACTAACCAACCGATTTTGCAAAATAGTTTTGACACTCTACTTCGGCCATTAGCTAGGTTATCCTACAGGCTGGACTTGTGGGGTATCGCAACTGCTGAGCTCTGATACCACTCTGTAACACCCTCAGAATCGGACCTATGCAAGTTTTAGCGATTCCCGCCAAACCCGCATAGAAACGATTCAAAGGTGCCCACCAGGAACTTTCTTGCGGGTGGAAAACGAAGTAATAACATTACACAACAGTCCTCTATGGGACCCACAGAACAGATATATACATCACGACTCCATGTGTCAAGAATACAGATATAATATACAAAGATCCAAATCACCTTGAAAACGACAGAGCGTCCGGCTACGGACAAGATGCAAATGGGGCTAAGAGCCCTGAAGAATAACCAATGGCGTCCATAACCCGCCTGTGCCAAGCGGAAGGGTAACCTGCTAACGTCGATCTCAAACCTTCTTAAACAAAGGGGTGCCGACAAAGGGCAAAGGAAAAGAGGCGTCAAGATCGAGGCGATGCAGCGAGGCTAGAATTCGGCGGTCCTCGCCTACATAGGTATGGTGGACTGAGCGGCAGCGGCAGCATGCACTGAACAACCTATAGAGACTCGATACAACTAGCGGTTATCAGAGAGGGGTAAGAATGACCTATCCGGATCCAACCTGAAGCTAACACCAAACATACCCATCCTGGCGTGTCCCCCTCGAGACCAAACGAGGAAGTCAACCGAGGAACTCACACAGTTGGCAATTTTATTTATTCAGTTTTCGTTGCAGCAATTACTAGTCAGGTATAGAGAATCATCCTGATAAAATAAGCAGCGGGTCATTTTAGTTAACCATTCCATGATAGTTGCAACACTTACTAGTCAGATACAATTAGCATGAGATAACCCAAAACCCAGCAGTTGTTGGTACTTTTATTTAGCCATTCCGTTGTAGTTGCAATACTTACTAGTCAGGTACAATGGTGCATGGCGACACTCGAACAAGCAATTGTGGGCAGTATTATTTAGCCATTCCATTATAGTGAAGCTGATTACTAGTCATTATAAAGTCAAATTCATAGCAATAAACTTTAGTTATGCTTGTCTATGGTCGAGAATCGTGCTCCAAGTCGTCCATATCCGCGGACACGCTTTTCGAAAGTTTTACCCGGCCGGTGCACCAATAGCAACACACGCTCGATCAACCTCGGAAAAACCAAATCAAAACCCAACGAGGCTTTCACGACAAAGCAATCACGATTGAAATATTTCAGGGCCACCCATTGAGTAGACCCATAGCGAAGCGGTGACTCGAGACGGACTCAAGGTTTGGGTAGAGCGTGAGCATCGGGAACCCAAAAGCGGGCTTGTCGACACAGCGGAATCGTGTCCGATCCTAAACGACAGGTGCTATCCGTCGCACAATTTAAATAAAGCGATAAAGCATGGCATAAATCTGGATCGTAAATAAAACCTCAAACTAGTTTGTGGCCCCAAGAAATAAGATGAATCAAGCTCGCTCGGGGTCCCATATACCTCCCGGATGTGGATAGCGCGATAAATCAAGGAACAGGTATCAAGTACTCGGGGTCCTACGGGACACAAGTGGGCGTTCGGAAACCAAATATTATCTATCACCCACCGATGCCTCTGCTTACTTCAATTTTAGTTGTTAAACAGGAATTAAAGTGAATGGTAAGTAAAACCATGATCATCTCCAACATCAACATGCGGCAATACATCAACAACTGTGGCACTGGACGACACGCAACAGCACTTGAGCAAGCGACTACGACGCGCAAGTCCAACTATCTACCAAACAACGGTAATAGGATGTGTCCAAGGCAATATAAGGCGGCAAGGGATATCTCGGGTATGAAAACTAGAGCATCGCAACACAGATAGCAATAGATCAAAAGGAGGGAATAAATACTATAAAAGTAAGATAGGTAGAAAGGGGGAGATGCTCGCCTGAAAACATTGCCGAAGGTTCATCCGAAGATCGGGGCGAAGCTCACATCAACTCAACGGCCTTATCCGCGAAGAACCAAAACACTAGAAGAAACACCGGATGCACTATTTAATACTACGGCAAAAGATCGGGCATGATGCATGTAGGATGCATGGCATGGCAAGGTGTAATGCAATTAGGTCAATATTAAGCGGAACCGGGGTCCCGACAATTAATTAGGTGGTTCATGTTGTTTAGAACCCCCGCAATTTAGATGTTGTTTTAACAAGGCAAGGTAAGTTACCGGTTCGCTACACAAATTTAAATGAGGCCGATATGAGACTAGATTTGCCCGCATATGGGCCCCATATTTAATTAGATGGTGGATCGGCATAAGGCCCCCAAAACCACATGACAATATGCATGCATGATCAATTAAAAATGCGACAAGTTGTATTATATTATAAAATAGGGTTTTCGGGAAGGGGTTCACACATTAGAGGGTCTCGACGAACTTGGGGTTCCGGGGTTCGGGGTCGGGTCTCGGGGCTCGGTCTCGGCGGTATCGTTCTCGGATAACTGAGGTCAATCTTGTCGCATCCGTGGTCTTCGGGTCATGTCGCCGGTCATGGCGTTCGGGATGAAGCACTTGTCGCACTGGGGTCTCGGTGTCCGGGGTGAAGTTCTCGACGTCCTCGAGGGAGTACTTGGTTCGGTGTCGGGGCGCATCGGATTCTTCCGGGTCGAGGTCGTTCTTGTCGTCACGAGGACCTTGTCGGGTCTGTGGTTCGGGTCGGACTTGTCGTTCGGGATGAAGATCCTGGCGTTCCGCGGCGAAGTGCTTGGCGTATCCGGTGGCGATCTTGGCGGTGGTGTCTTCTAGTGGCATCACGGTGGTTCTCGTCGATGTCCTCGTTGGTCGATTTTTGGCATCGCGACGGTTATCTCCCGCGGCCTCAGTCTTGGGCCTCGGAACTTGAATGGCTCCGCGAAGATCTTGGAATCCGTGGCGATCTTGGTTACGAGGGTAGATCTTGCAGCCCCAAAGACGGTCTTGGCGAAACATGGCGTCGCCAACTCTTTTTCGGGTCTCGAGAAGGCAGCACAACAACAGAAACGAAGAACTTTCGGGTCTTGGCTATTGGACAACACAATAGCCGAGTAGGATCTGCAGCCGATCACGATGTCCAAAGCTGGTCAAGCCGGAGGGTTCGGTACCCGTAGATCCCGGGCGGTGCAACCACGGCGCAGATGACCTGCACGAGTTCAACCTTAGAAGCGAGCACTAGGCCTCGGTGACTGGGCACCATGCAAGCAGACGGAGGGCATAGAGCGAAGGATAGAGGCATCGAGACGGGGACCGAGGGCCCGGTGGCGGAGGCGGACAGACGGCGAGGAGAAGCAGGGACTGGCCCACGACGCTTGAACGCCAGTCGAGGCGGGGTCGGGCTTGCAGGAAGGGAGGGAGGCAGCGGTGAGGCGGGCTCGGCCACGAGGTGAGTAGAGGGGCGCCCGGAGGCGGGATCTGGCGCGGCCGTGAGCGGAGGCGGCACCGGCGGCCTGGCGGCGGCTCGCAGCTGCCGGAGGAGATGGAGGCGCGGCGAGAGGAGGTGGTTGAGCGGCCTTGTGAGCGCTCATGGAGAGGGAGAGGGTCTGGGGTGGCCCAGGGCGGGCCAGCGCCTGGAGGGAAAAACAGGCGAGTGAGGAAGGAGGATGAGACCGGGGAGGAGAGAGGCGAGCGCCGGTGGAGGAGGCTGTGGCCGGGAGGGACGGTGGGCGCCTTGGAGGCGGAGTTGGGAAGGAGAGAGGCGGGGGTTGCGGGGCGTGGTGGGAGGTTGAGGAAAGCGAGGGAGGGAGGAGAGATGGGACGGGGCAGGGACGGCCACGCGTCTGGCGTTAGCGGGTGGGCCAGGTGATGTGGACGTGTGGTGGGAATGGGCAGGTGTGGCGTGTGGGAATGGGCAGGTTGAGTGGAGGGTTGGTCTAGGTGGCAACATGTGAGTGGTGGAGGTTTGGGGAGGGGAGGTGGCGTCTCGTGATAGGAGGGATGAGGTGGAGGCGTGTGGGTAGATAGGTTGGTAGCTGTAGGATTATGGGTGGGCGTTTGTATTTTCTGGGGTGGTCGTTCGGGTCATTCGGCCCGTTCGACTGCCCCACTAAAATAATATAATTTTTATTTAACTTTTGCAATAAGCTTGTATAAACAGATTTTTGACAAACAAAAATATCCGGAAGCGTCCGGGGGTATAATTTGAAATAGAAGGAGGGTAAATTTTAGAAAACGATTGTCTTTCGCAAATAGTTTTTAGGCAAATTAATATGCATGATGATGTCGATGCTCAAATGCAATGTGGCATGATGACATGAGCATGCGGTCATGATGATGCAATGCACAAAAACAACGCGATTTTCTAGTAGTGGTTTTGTGGGATGCCACATTAACGGACACCAAAACTTAGTAGGAAAATAAATGCCCTTTCAATCTCCCCATTTTTGGTGTTCAATGACAAAAGAGGTTTTGCATGAAATCCTTAAAAAAGAAACATAACTATGCTCCCCTAACGATGTGCAACGAGATATACATGTAATACAAATCATATCAGTGAATAGAAGGTAAAGGCTCGCATAGTAGAGAGATTACCACCTAAGTCTTTACCATTACAATAATGAACCGAGGGTAGCATGTCCACACGCAAAGGAGATAGTTTCACAAAAATCATACCAAGTAAAGAAAATGTTCGAATTTTAAGATAAAAGGGCATAAGCAAATAAGGAGCAATCTAATTCCCAACCCATGAAAATCCCGGATGATCCTAATAGACGTATTCTCCCTATTTGGCATCGAGACGCTAAAAATGGAAAAGACCAAGCTAGCACCCCAAAGGAGTCACTCTTTGTCGTCGTCTTCGTCTTCATCCTCCTCATAGTCATCATCACCACCTGGAGCCTTGGGGCCTTTTCCATGAGGGCGAGAGGTGGATGTATCCTGAGAACCAAAGCTAGACGTGACCTCAGAGACGGTCCAGCCTCATGCTCATCATTGTATGATTCCTCTTCTTCCTCTTCACCTTGAACCTTGATCTCCTTAAGGAGCTTCTCAATTATGTGGCTACTTTTATAACATGCATGTTGTTCTTTGCGAATATCCACATTCATGCAACACAATGTCTTCTCCCAAAAGGATGCATTCTTGACCTTTTCCCGGACATACTCATGGGTGACAGGAGGCATAGGAACATTGGAGGCAGTCTTCCTTCTATAGCCCCTTGGAGGAGTGGGAGCCCGCTCTGCCTCAGAAATTTATTCATCCTCACTAGCATATTGCTGCCTAGGAGTTGGACCCATCCTCCCTTTATTTTGAAGGGCCACAAAAACATGTTCGATAAGATTAGGAGGAAGGGAAAGAGGTGAACCATGAGGATGAGTGTTGATGAGCCTCATCACAAGAGCTGCATATGGAGGAGATTTTTTGAAAAGTATGGCATGATTCATCTCCTAAAAAATGAAGTTCGTGACATCAATTGTGAATCCTTCAGAGGTAGGCCTAGCACAAACCACTTTGTGAGCATGATGGAGCAAGTTGACAAGTCCACACCGAATAGCATCATCATTTCCAGCACTAGGAGCAATGGTGTGGCGAAAGATCCTTAACAAAAAATTGTAGAGAGTCTTGAGTCCCTTGGACTCCCCAACAGTGGCATTACCCTCATAGTGAGGTACGAGCTTGCCTTTATGGTCCCCAAGAGCAGCATCATGCATGCAGTGACCAATAAGAACAGACATGCCACTAAAAGGCCGATGGATGGCTTCAGCAAAAGCATAGAAGTTTGTGGTGTTGTTACCAGTCATCCATGTCATAGTCCTTGCCTCATCATGATCAAATACAACGGTGGCATAGAATTGTTGGACAAGGGTAATGTTGTAGTCCTCATGGAGCTCCATAAGACCATGCAGCCCAAGATCCTCAATGATACAAGAGCATCCGAGAAAAGTTATTTGCACGCATGTAGTCAAAGTCCATATACATCTATGGACAACCAGGGGACTTAGTGAGTTTTCTATAGATATCCTTCATGAACACCTTTTGCTCCCTCCTCCAATAGCATGGGTCATCACTGGTTCTTGGCATGTCAAAGAACCTTAAATTGCGCAGCTCACAGTATTCTCGCTTGGACATGTTGGCTAAAGACTGCAAGTTGTCATACTTGGCTCTCTTGACACGGGCTTCATACTCAATGCGCCCAGCTTACCTTTGCATATAGGTAGCATCTCTAGCCCGCTGCCTCTGCTTAGAAGGCACAACAACATACTGGCCAACCGCCTCATCATATTGAGGCTCCCTCCTTTTGGACTTGGCCTTGGTGTGAGGTGCACAATGAGAACCGGAGCCACCTACGAATATAGAGGAAGGGGGAAAGCATGAAGATAGAGCATATATGTCCCTGAGTCAAGACAAAAGCCTTAAACCCTTGCTAGATGTGCCAGAAGTAAACCACACCGGAGTCTCCGGCAAGTAATACCGAAATCTCTTGGTCTATGCAAGTGCATACCAGAGTCTCTGGTCTGAGAGACCGGAAACTCTAGTTTGGGGATTGGGTTGCTCGAAGGAGGTTGTGGGAGACATTATTTCGAACAGATTGATGACCCACTAGTATAGGGGATCGCAACAGTCTTCGAGAGTAGTATTACCCAATTTATTGATTCGACACAAGAGGAGCCAAAGAATACTTATAAGCCTTAAACAACTGAGTTGTCAATTCAGTTGCAAATGGAAATAGTCTTACTCGCAGTAGTTTATCAGTAGCAATAGTTTTGTAGTAGAAATAGCAAAGTAACAGCAGCAGTAAAAAAAAGGCAGTAGTAACAATAGTAGCAAACAGTAGGATACGAGTGCAGTAGGCATAGGGATGATGGACGGGCGTTGAATGGACAAGTCTAAACATGTAACTTCAAGATCTAGGGCATTGGCAGATAAATAAGATAAAGCATCGAAGTACTAAACAATTATAGGCATGTGCTCCATATATAGCCATACGTGCTCGCAATGAGAACTTGCACAACATGTTTTGTCCTGCCAGCCCGATGCAGCGAGGCCTCAAGAGAATCTACTGGCAATTAAGGCACTCATTTTAATAGAGCACCGGAGCAAAGCATTAACACTCCGTGAACACATGTGATCCTCACATCACAGCCATCCCCTCCGGTTGTCCCAATTTCTTTCACTTCGGGGCCTTTGGATCCGGACAATGATATGTGTACACAACTTGCAGATAAGATCACAAACAATACTATCATCATAAATCAATAATAAGTTTAGATCAAAGATCATGGCACTCGGGCACTAGTGACAAGCATTAAGCACAACAAGTTGCAACAAAGTCAAATAGCACTAATAGAGATACTAGGCACCATGCACTAATAATCTTATTCGATTACATGATAGAACTCATCCAATCCCTACCATCCCCATATCCTACAACGGGGGATTACTCACTCATGGATGGGGAAAATGTGGATGGTTGATGGAGAGGCTTTGTTGATGATGATGGCGATGATCCTCTCCAAATTCCCCGTCCCGGAAGGGTGCCAGAACGGAGTTTCTGGTTCCGAATCACGGTTTCTGGTGGTGGCGGCGCAGCGGAACTCTTTCTGGAAAAATGTTGAACCACCCCCTGAATTTTTTAGGTCAGAAGGCAACTTATAGGCAAAGAGGGAGACCGAGGGGGTGCTTGAGGCGGCCACACTCCCTCTAGGGACGGCCAGGCCCAGCCCGCACGGCAGGGGGTGTGGGCCCCTCAGAGCCCCACTCCGTCTCGTATTCTGGCTTCGTGAGTCTTCTGGTGAAATAGGATTTTTGGCATATTTTTCGGGATTTTTCCTGATAGTTGATTTTCTGCACAAAAACTAGACACCAAGGTAATTCTGCTAAAAACAGCGCCAGTCCGTGTTAGTTGTATCCAAATCACACAAGTTTAGAGAAGGAACAATAGCAAAAGTATTCAGGAAAGTAGATACGTTTTGGACGTATCAACTCCCCCAAGCTTAGCTTATTTCTTGTCCTCAAGCAATTCAGTTGAAAACTGAGTGCAATAAAAGAAATTTCACGAACACATTTGCTTCATATGATGTAAATATTCTTAGCACATGAGTTGATACTTAGACAATTCATAATAAGGAATATGCAACTAAGTCTACTCAATAGTCATTGCAAGCTATGAAGAGATTCCAACTCAATAATAATAAGTAGCATGAAACATAAACATAAGCAACATTGCAATGCTCATAAGAAGGTATGATAGAGTGGTATCTTGCTGGCCTTTGTTTGTAGAGCACAACATAAATGCCAAGGCACCTCTGAAGTTCAAGTGAAGACTAGAAGTAAAGATATCAAAGATACAAGCATCAAAGTCATGACATAATTAACCAAGTTTTGAGACAAGCACATTACACTAAGAATGACAACTATGCTCTCAACAAGGTGCTCATAGAATAAATGGTGAGTCAACAAGGAAGTGAAAAGGTTTTCAAAAGTTTGAACGGCTTCCAAATGCTGAAAGTATGGTACTCATTAGCTTTGAGCTCTCATTGCCCCTATCATAGGCATATTTAGACGGTTAAGGTGAAAGTGAGGTCCAATATGAGTTATATGCTTGATAGGCCATAAACTGGAAATCTCATGTCCCTTGAGTACGAGGGCCGCTCCTCATGCTAGTCAACTTTAGTTACCGGTAAGTTATTGTCATAGTAAATACACGCGTGTCATAGAGAATAGCCAACGGGGTACCCCTTGCACATGATACAGGAGCTATCACAAAATCAAAATGACAAGGCAATCAGATAATGAGCATCTCAGCGATCTTTTTATTTGCTATTTGCATAGGTTTTTATTGAGGATGCTTCACATATTGCTCATTATGGTTATGCTGCAAGTTTCCACCATGATTAGGCATGGCTTAGGCTAGCGGCCTAGGCGTTTCTCTAACACATATATATAACTCCATGAACTTACAAGCTCCCCTTTTATTTCACACCGACGACATCCGTAAACAAAAGAGCATGATATTAACTGGGTACAAAGTACATGTGCAATGTTGAAAGCGTTCCCCGTGATAACACGGTTCTGCTAACTCCCAGCCTATAATTTGCAAGCATATAACTTTCATGGACAGTCACAATGGTTTAGGTTTATTAAGTGCAAGAAATAGTGTGTGCCATTAAGTTCGTGAGAGCTTTACTAACTAACTTTCTCATAACAAGCAAACATTTTATTTGTAAGAAAACAAGGCATAATGAATATGCACGGAATAACAAATGATGCTAGTAGGTAGGTATGGTGGACACTTTGGAAATGTTGGTTTTGGGGAATTGGGAACACAAGTAGAGCTCATACCCAGTGCAAGTGAAGGCTAGCAATAGAGAGGGAGCAACAAACGAGAGAGCAATAACTGTCATAATCATGCTTGCAACAAAATAGGACTAATTATGGCATGAAAGTGATACAAGAACTCTGAGGCAAAATAAATCATCGAGGCTTACTGACTAGTCATATGCATGCTTGAGCATGTGCCAAGTCGATTGACATGAAACATTCATAGG
The DNA here is from genome assembly GCA_030063025.1 of Avena longiglumis. Lineage (NCBI taxonomy): Eukaryota > Viridiplantae > Streptophyta > Magnoliopsida > Poales > Poaceae > Avena > Avena longiglumis. The sequence continues at coordinate 154,963,184 of CP125978.1, forward strand.
AGGATACCACGATATCATACCAAGTTATGAATAGAACAATGCAAGAAAACATTCATATGGCATGCTACAAACTATTAGCAAGCTGGAGCTAATCATAAGAAAGCAAGAACTACTAAGGCATCCATAAATAACATACACCTTACATGAACAGACTAAGCATGCCCACAATGATGAATATATGTACAAAAATGAAAACAAATAGAGTTCATTACCAGCCTCTTACCACACCTAAAGTTTTCTTAATCTTCATTATTACCCTTCACTTGTGTGGCTTGAATAATAACATGAAACCAAACTCCACTGAGGACCGTTGAACCCTGCAAAGAACTTCACAAAACCAAAGAAGAAAAACAAATATTTTTGGTGTTTTAGATTTTTTTAAAACAAGCACACAAAGAAAAAAACAAACAAAGCAAAACAAATTTGGATTTTTTTCTTAAGGAAATCCAAATCTAAAAATCAAAGAAACAAACCAAGAGAAACAACGAAAATATGTTTGGTCTTTTTGTGTTTTGGAAAAGCAGAAATAAAAACCAAAAAATAAAGCGAAACATGGATATACAAAGAACCGATGAAACATGATATATAGATGAGTGTGATGTCGGTGTACCTCCCCCAATCTTAGGCTTTTGGCCTAAGTGGGGCTCAATAGCGCGGGTAGTAACCCCAAGCTGGTGGGTCATCATAGGAATGATCATAATCAGGCCCTCGCGATGAAGAAGAAGACGCGCTCCAATCATAGGAGGGCTGCTGGTATGAAGACTCCCCCATGTTGGAGGGCTGAACCGAATCATCTTCGGCATCCTCTCCAGCATTCTCCTCTTGCTGGGAGAGCTCCGCCACGTATGTGTCAAACTTTTCCTCCGTGAGCGACCATCCTTGCCTGTTATCAAAATTAAACAAAGAAAGTACATGCAAATAGACTACTTTCTCAGTCCTATCTCCTCTCCAACCATGCTTGACAAAGGATATCTCATACGGTAAATCTCTCACAGTAGCCCAAGAAGAAACAAAATTATGCTAAACTATGGAATTGAGATCAAGTCTCTCTATGGGGAACCGATAATCTGAATGGTGAGGCTGTAAACCATGAAAAGCTAGAAAATGAGAGGCAATGAGGCCTCCACAAATTCCACCCTTCTCGCGGTTAGTGGTAAGACGGTAAGCTACCAAAGCACCCAGGTTGTAAGATCTATCCCTATTCAAAGCAGCTGAGATAAAAGATAGATCAAATGAAGATAACTTTCTAGCAGTCTTTCTAGCAAGAACACACTTGGAATGAAATAGGCAAAATATCTAATGGATGGGAACTGAATGTTCCGAATTTTACCACTTTCCTTTGAGAAGTCGCAACCTTGGAAAATTTCAGCATATAAATCCATAAGTGGCTTAGGCCTCTCCCTGATCTTCTCACAAGATCCCCAATGTGGCACTCTAATAGCTGCACGAAAATCAACAAAAGGCAGGTCGACAGCTATGTTGTAAATTTTATAATGGACCATGGGGTTAGACAAGGACCAAATAAACCGGAAGTCCTGCACCACAGCCATGGTTAGCTTAACATATTGATATGGTTCCTCTTCAACAAAGTGTTCCAACCCTGCATTAGTAATCATAGTTTGGAAATCCTAGAAGATTCCCGCGACTCTCATAAATTCAGGGCATGGATATATGGAAGGGAAGACTTCTTCCTCGTGATGGACTTTCATTGGATCATTTACCATCAAATCATGTTGATTCAGTTGGTATGTACTCATCTTATTTTCTGAAATTTTTAGACAAAGATCAAACCAAGTGATTTCCAAGTTGATAAATGATGAGGAACTACTATAGGAACTTGCTAGAGGGCTAAACATGCATCAAAATGAAATCTCTAAGCACAGAACAAGCATGCAAGCTCACACAACCTGTCACCTATAGTATCAAAATACTCAAGATACAATCTACCAATCACAAATCTAATTGGACAAGCGAAGGAGGCACATACCAAGGAGCAATCCCTCCAAAAATCAACAGCAAAGATGGGATGAGCAAGGAGATCGAAAATCGGGATCAGGGACAGCAGGTACTCGAGCTTGAGAAACTTTTCCGGTGTTTTTCGGGAGAGAGAAAGAAGTGTCTAGGAGGAAACAACTTGGAGGGCCACAGGTGGGCCACACCCAGGCCAGGCGCGCCCTGGGGCTGGCCACGCCACCAGGGGGTGTGCTGGCCTGGTGGGTCCCCCTAGGCCATTCCAGGTGTCCCTCTGCTCCTTTTCGAGGAAAAATTTAATATGAATTTTTTGGGATTTTTCGGGAAACTTTATTTTTGGCCAGTTTTCAGGTTATGAAAATTGATTTTCTCGCAGAAAAAGATACTTAGGAAAAGCAAAAAGCAAACCAAACCAAAACTACAGAAGTTCTAAGACACTCTAACAAGCAAACAACTAGCAAAACTAAAACTAACAAGACGAAGAGCAAAGACTGGAAAGGAGAAAAATAAAAGTGAGAAAGTATAACCACTGTGAAAGCATTGTTTTGTTCATTAAAATCCCTTTGTTAACAAGGTTGATCAAGTCTTGTTACCAAAATAATCTTATATGAAGCAAAACTTTGCATTTCATAAAATGATTTTTTACCTCAAACTTGATAGCAATGGTCCCAATAATAATAGTTTCAAAACTTTCTTGTGGAATGGGACAAAATATTTCTCCAACTTTGATGCTCTCAATATTTTCAATAGAATTCACGCAATAGCTCTTATCAATATTTTTGGGGAAATAGAGAGTATGCTCTTTGTCATTAATATTAAAAGTTACTTTTCTTTGAATACAATTGATGACAGCACCTGTACTATTAAGAAAAGGTCTCCCAAGAATAATATACATATTATCATCTTCAGACATCTCAAGAACAACAAAATCAGTTAAAAGCAAGAAATTATGAGCCACTTGAACAAGAACATCCTCACATATACCAACATGAATAGTAGTAGACTTATCAGCCATTTGCAAAGATATATCAGTTCGTATCTACTTTTCTAGCTGGAGTCTCTTGTAGAGAGAGAGAAAGTCATAACACTAACTCCAGCTCCCAAATCACATAAAGCAGTTCTAACATAATTATTCTTAATAGAGCAAGGAATAGTTGGTATACCTGGATCACCAAGTTTCTTTAGGACCTTACCATTGAAGGAATAATTAGCAAGCAATGTAGAAATTTCCTCATTAGGAATCTTCCTTTTATTAGAGATACTATCCTTCATATACTTTGAATAAGGAGGCAACTTAATAGCATCAGTCAAATAAATTTGCAAAAATAAATGTTTCATCTACTCACAAAACTTGTTATAGTGTTCTTCCTCATTTGACTTGTGTTTCTTATTGGGAAAGGGCATTGGTTTCTACACCCAAGGTTCTCTTTCACTACCATGTTTATTAGCAATAAAATATTCTTTAGTGTACCTAGTGTTCTTAGTGTGCTTCTTAGGTTCTTCTTCAATTTCATCCTTATCAGGAGCTTCATTTTTATTATTACCACTTTCAGTTTCAGCATCAGAGACAGATATATATTAGGATCTACAGCAGGTTCAGAGGGTTCCTCAACTATTTTATGTTTCTTTTTCTTTCTCTTATGATGACTACCACTACTTTCACCTTGTTGAGAATCCTGCTCAATCCTTTTAGGGTGTCCTTCAGGATATAAAGGATCTTGAGTGGCTGCACCAGTCCTAGTTCTAATTCTATAAGCATGTTTATCTCCTGAAGCATAACTAGCATATCATTTGTACCTTAGCAAGTTGATCAATTTGGGTTTGAACCATTTGGAAGTGTTTACAAAGCATTTTAACATCATTATCAGTTCTTTCCACAATATCTTTCAAGTCATTAATAGCTCTAGAGTTTTCCAATAAATGATTCTGTACTTGTTTATTAAAATTACCTTGCTTAACAATAAAAATTTCAAGTTCCTCTAAGCATTGATCAGGAGGTTTACCATAGGGAATATCACCTTCATTAAAGTGGAGAGAGTGTACCGCAATAGTGGATGAGTGGGGAATTGGCTTACATAATTCTTCTATAGGAGGTAGATTCTTCACATCTTCAGATCTAATACCTTTCTCCTTAAGACATTTCTTAGCTTCCTTCATCACTTCATCATTTAATGCAATCATTCCCCTCTTCTTTGGTGTTGGTGTTGGAACTGGTTCAGGCACAACTAGTTCAGGAGTAGTAGGCTCAGGTGTATTTATCTCAGTAGAAGTCCAATCATCATAATTCTTGCTTATTTTAGCCATTAATTCTTTAGCATCTGTAGGATTTATTTTCTTGAAAACACAATCAGCAACACTATCCAGGTATGTCCTAGAATCATCAGTTAGTCCATTATAATAAATATGAATAAGCTCATTTTTAGGTAATGGACATCCAGGATGTGCATGAATCAAGGCACAGAACCTTGTCCATGACTCAGGAAATTTCTCTTCTTCTCCCTGTTTAAAATCAAAAAATTTCTGCAAAGCAGCATGTCTAGCACTAGGATGAAAATATTTCTGGAAGAAAGAAGCAATCAAACAATCAGGGCTATCAATGGATCTAGGAGGTAATCTATTAAACCAACCTTTAGCTTCTCCTTTTAGTGAAAAAGGGAAGATATTTGTAACAAAATACTTGCGCATATTAAAATCATCAGAGGATAAGGCACTCATAGTGGAAAGCTCATTCATATGAGCTACAACACTTTCATTTTTAGTCCCACAAAAAGGTTCTTTCTCAACAATGTCTATATAGGATAAATTAAGAGAAAAATCATAATCTTTATCTTTAATATCTATGGGAGAAGTAGCAAACTTAGCATCATAAGACAATTTAGGAATAATGGTACGTCTCTCAAGGAGACTCCTAATAACACTAGCACCATGTGTGTTTTGGTACTCTTCAATAAATTCATCAGTCATTTCAATGTAACCATCACTAATATCATATCTCTCTCTAGACTCAGGTGAGCTAACAGGTGTAATAGTGTCTTCACTAGGAGTTTTAGTGTTTCCCAAAATAGTTCTAGAAATAGTAGCATCTAGGAAAGGACCTAATGAACCACTTGCATCAAGCACAGTAGAAGTAACATCATGAGTATCAGAAGCAATTTCAGATTCAGTAGTAGTAGCAGTGTGTGTAGCATGTGTATGTGGTGGTGAATCAAGAGCAGCAGAAGTGTTTAGTATTATACCTCTTCTTGTAGTGGATGGTAAAATAGGAAACTTTCCATCACGAGACTTCCCCATGATGAAAGGAATAGCAGTGAACAATAAAAGATCCAAGTGAACTTACAAATACAGCTATGCCCCCGGCAACAGCGCCAGAAAATAGTCTTGATGACCCACAAGTAGAGGGGATCGCAATAGTCTTCGCGGGTAGTATTGCCCAATTTATTGATTTGACACAAGGTGAGCCAAAGAATACTTATAAGCCTTAACAACTGAGTTGTCAATTCAGCCGCACCTAGAAATAGTCTTGCTCATAGTAGTTTATCAGTAGCCACAGTTTTGTAGTAGCAATAGCAAAATAACAGCAGCAGTAAAACAAAGGCAGTAGTAACAATAGTAGAAAACACTAGGATACGAGTGTGGTAGGCATCGGGATTGATGGACGGGCGTTGCATAGACAAGTCTAAACATGTAACTTCAAGATCTAGGGCATTTGCAGATAAATAAGATAAAGCATCCAAGTACTAAACAATCATAGGCATGTGCTCCATATATAGTCATACGTGCTCGCAATGAGAACTTGCACAACATTTTTGTCCTGCCAGCCCGTTGCAGCGGGGCCTCAAGGGAATCTACTGGCAATTAAGGAACTCCTTTTAATAGAGCACAGAAGCAAAGCATTAACACTCCGTGAACACATGTGATCCTCACATCACAGCCATCCCCTCCGGTTGTCCCAATTTCTTTCACTTCGGGGCCTTTGGATCCGGACAATGATATGTGTACACAACTTGCAGATAAGATCACAAACAATACTATCATCATAAATCAATAATAAGCTCAGATCTGAGATCATGGCACTCGGGCCCTAGTGACAAGCATTAAGCACAACAAGTTGCAACAAAGTTAAATAGCACTAATAGAGATACTAGGCACCATTCCCTAACAATCTTATTCGATTACATGATAGAACTCATCCAATCCCTACCATCCCCATAGCCTACAATGGGGGATTACTCACTCATGGATGGGGGGAACATGGATGGTTGATGGAGAGGCGTTGTTAACGATGATGGCGATGATCCTCTCCAAATTCCCTGTCCCGGCAGGGTGCCAGAACAGAGTTTTTGGTTCCGAATCGCGGTTTCTGGTGGTGGCTGTGCATCGGAACTCTTTTTGGAAAACGTCGAACCGCCTGAAATTTTTAGGTCAGAAGGCAACTTATAGGAGAAGAGGGAATCCGAGGGGTTTCTTGAGGCTGCCACACCCCCTCTAGGCGCGGCCAGGCTCAGCCCCCATGGCAGGGGTGTGGGCCCCTTAGAGTCCCACTACATCTCGTATTCTGGCTCCGTGAGTCTTTTGGTGAAATAGGATTTTTGGCATATTTTTCGGGATTTTTTCCTGATAGTTGATTTTTTATACAAAAACTAGACACCAAGGTAATTTTGCTAAAAACAACGTCAGTCCGTGTTAGTTGTATCCAAATCACACAAGTTTAGAGGAGAAACAATAGAAAAAGTGTTCGGGAAAGTAGATACGTTTTGGACGTATCACAGATCAAGCAAGGAACCAGAGCTAATGTGAGAGGAGTGCATGCAAAAATGAGATTCTAGTGGAAGAAATTGGTACATTGCCCAAAAATAAGCAAAGGGGAAGAACCCTAGGTTCATGGTGTGAGAAGATGTACTAGATTCGTCCATTGGGGTAAATCCATCGAAGGGGAATTTCCCAAGAAAGGAGTGGGTGGAGGAGGCCGGCGTCATGGCAGATCCTAGCGGCAGCAGGGCTACTGGCCAACGATTCTGGAGGAGGAGGCGACGGATGAATGGGGGGAGGTCGGGGTGGAAGAAATAAACTAGCTGTTTCTCTCACCCCGGCCTCCCTTTTCTCAGCGCCCGAAACCGTCTTAGACCGGAGACTCCGGTCCATGGGACTAGAAACTCCATACTGACCGGAGATTTCAATGTGAAAACACCAAAAACTCTGGCTCTCTTCGACCAAAACTGCCAATTTAAGTGTATAGGACATATATGATAGAAATCATGTTTTTAGGGAAGGGAATAAGGCTTGGGATACCATACCATACCACGAAGATCATAAAGCGCAAGAGGATTGAAAGCAAATCCATGAAACAACCGATTAGTAGAATATGCAATCAAATCTGATAAAAGTCCCAAAAATCATCAATGAGATGGAGCCTCTCCATAATTAGAAGCTCATTGGCTATAGCCACCATGTTTGAGTATACATGTCATGACACCGCGAGGATATATCTTAAGTTCATAGACACTACTCGTCATTGAGGACCCTTATCATAAAATGATATAACAAGTATGCCATTGTTACTTTTGGCATTATAGGAGAGTGATAGCCCAATGGATTAGGACCACACTCTCCCTATCTCCATGCCCACACCTAAACCAAATAAGGATCAAGATATAGCTGAGTATGCAAGATGATCAAGTCAAACTCCTTGAATCAACGATATTTAGCTCATTCCTCAAAAAGCAAAACCTTGCTTCATCAAGAGGCTTCGTGAATATATCGGCAAGTTGGTCTTTGGTTGGAACATAAGATAGCTCAATATCTCGCCGGGCAACATGATCTCTAATGAAATAATGATGAATCTCAATATGCTTCATCCATGTATGATCCACCAGATTATAGGTAATCTTGATAACACTTTCATTGTCACATAAAAGAGGCACTTTGTCACAATGGACACCATATTCAGGTGCGGAGCCAGGAATTTGACATAGGGGGGCGAGGCCGAGGTGCGAGCTGAGTTTAAAAATTGGTATCCGGGAAATCAATTATTTATAGCCTATATGATATTATTTTCTCTTAGATATCCTAAATATTTTCCAGTCAATCGGACACCTAGCAAATTGAGAGTGAGCGTACACTATAAGTAATCTGGCTATATATGACCCTCCATTTTCGTCACTGAATTGTCATAAACGGACTATTATAACGATTCTGTGACGAAAATGGAGGGTCATATATAGCCAGATTACTTATAGTGTACGCTCACTCTCAATATGCGAGGGGTCCGATTGACCGGAAAATATTTAGGATATCTAAGAGAAAATAATATCATATAGGCTATAAATAATTGATTTCCCGGATACCAGAGATCGTCGAAAGCTAGGCATCGCAAATAACTATAACGACGTTTTTTGTGAAATCATCATAACCGTTTATGACGATCCAATATCGTCATAAACAGTTATGATGATCTATCGTTACGGACAATCTAGCCAGGCCAGCTTAGATCCTATGTGGAAAAATTGTGACGAAATGAAATCGTCTTAAATTAAAATTAGCCCGGTCCATTTTATGGTATAAATGGGCTAAGCCCAATAATTTCAGCATTTTCTTTTCCTGACCAAGCACATTTACAAGGCATTTCAATTTATTTATTCACCTTGCAATAGTCGATTTCATTTTGGGCCTTGGCCTTTTTATAGTCCAGTTCAAATATGGGCCTTAGCCTTTTACATACCGCTTTAATTCTGAGCATATATCATATTACAATTTTTTATTTATGATATTCCAACTCTTACTTGATCCACACATGCAACCAAACCACGAGTCATCACACTCATTTTATCACAATATATATGAACCAGAATTACAAATACAATACAAAATTAACATAGCTAATTACATAAAAAAAATACAGTTATACACAAGGAACAGAGTACACAGCCTATTAAATCGTCCTCCTATCCTTCCAAGGGACACAATACAATTATACACAAGCAGAGTACACAGCCTTGTTCCATCCAAGCTTTGATGACCAGATCTGGAGGAATCCTCCCCGTCTAGAGCTGGTCAGGCCGCGGCGAAGTTCCAGACTGCTCCGTCGCCCTCAGGAAGGCGCTGTAGATGGCCCTCATCCTGTCGACAGACTTGCAGATGCCGCTACAGGACCAGTCGCGCACGTATAATGTGTAGAGTACTCCAACCCTTATCATCTTCCAAGCTAAATCCGCAAAAATAATGATCAAGGGTTCAGCACTAAAACTGCAGCAGTACAATACCACACGGTTCAGCACACAAGATCAATCTATAGAAAATCATCAAAACATTATTCATGGTAAATGTGCTAGTATATTCAAAACTGGAACTACTTTAGCAACAAACTTATTAAGATGGCATGTAGTACCTCACAATAATCCAGAATTCCCTAGGTATGAAAATCAACATCATAAATGATACTACTGTATTCAAGTGCAATATTTTATAGTCCTTTGTTGATATGTAAGTGGTGGATCAGATCAAAACTATGTGCAGCAGGGAAGAACTTGTATTCCACATATCTTAACCAAACAGTGATATAACTAGCTTGCATGCAAAAATGCTACCAAAGGCATGTACCTAACTACAGATTTGTTACTAGAACCATCATGGAGTAGGAAGTTATAAGCATCAACTGTATTTTTTACACATGTTAATATTGTGCAAGTAGAGGAGATAAACATGTGTGGTCCTTATAGGATAATGAAATTGGATTTTCAAATTATCCTGACTAGCAAAATGCCCGCGCGTTGCAGCGGATGCCGGTGGCGAGTTTTAAAAAAATCAATGGCATGTTGCAGCATAGATTATTTTTTAACTTGCTCGATGACATCTGCTTCTCGATCAATTGATTGTTTTAATTCAAGCAGAATATTTTCCCAAACCCCCATCTTCCTCTTTTTTGGAGTGCTTCCCTTTCATCTCCTTTTTAAGTGTGTCCGTTATCGGCTCTAGGTGCAACATCCTATTTAATTAGCCCATGCATTTAGTTTATTATTATCCCACATAATTCCTTATAATCAGTCACGTTTAATTAGGAAGTTCATAGCTTCTTTTAAATTAGCCCATAATATCTTCACTTAGTTGCTGCTTGTTTTGTTTTTTCTCCTTAATCTTGCTAATAACAGATGGAAGAGATTGTAATATAAACTGATGTTTATCCTTGTAATACAATAAGGTAGGACTAAATACCAGGATACCAAATTTAAATACACGGCAGAGCAAGCTAGACCGGGCACGCTCCATATAAAATTAAACGAAGCCATAGGACCCCATCAAACTCACTCGTGCCGGAATCTCCATGTGCTCCCGGCCACTACCCCATGGGCCTGCGCGGCTCAAACGTGAGCTCGGGGAGACGTGATTTTTTATGTCACTTTTGCAGTTAGATTGACACAATAGATAGTTGTATTGAAAGTAGCAAGTTTTTGATTTATTCCACTTCCTAAAACTGCTATGTACTGTTTATAATCCCTAAAACTTTCTTTTTTTCCTATTTATGTTTTTTAAAAATAAAGAAACAAGTTTAGGTGCAAAGGAACCACTCACCGTTTTGACCCATGATGCCCAAGCGCAACTTTCACGAGCTTGTCAGCCCCCTCTCCCATCGCGGTTGCTCACCGCGCCGCCATGGATCTTCTAATCGATCGCTAGGCGTAGCATGGAGCTCTCTTCTAATAAGATGGCTCATGAGCCGCAACATTCCCTGCCGCTCTCGCATGTCCCTCTCTCCCCTGCGACTCGATCCCGGCCGACGCGATCCCGCTCTCTCATGCTATCCCTGCCTTTCCAAACTCTTGTCTCCTGCATCCGGCACCCCCGTTCAGTCCTCCTCTCTAAGATCGTCATCCAGCCCAGGCCGAGAGTGCTCTTCTGTTCCGTTTTCAGGAAGCGTTGATTTTTCGTTCGGCTACCTGTGTTCAGGCTCATCGCTATCAGTGCGGTTCCGTTCTTATCTCGAGCTGATGCTGAACTTGTTGGAAGCACATCTGCGAAAGTATATAAACATGTGTGATTTGGTTTAACATGGCTAGGTGGTACTATTGTAACCAATGGGCGTAATATAAGAGAACGAGGTGGGACTAACTAATTAAGAATCCAACTGAGAGCGGGCAATGCATGACGCTGGCAAATAATTGGGCCAAGATAATTAGGCCAGGCCCGTATAGGTGGCGGAGAAAAAATTGACGACGGAGGAATCCGAAATCTGGTGGATGAAACGTGGACCGTGAGTTTGAGGCTTGGCTTGCATCTAACGGGTGACATAGTGGGTAATTTTTTGTGGTTTTGGCAAACAAAATTGTCTAAAAAAGTGTTGGACCGGAAGAAACACTTCGTCCTTTATTAGTCATTTTTCGCCTAGTCGATTTCCACCGGTAAATCGGAGAATATATAACTTAGCAGTGGCAGTGGTGGATAATTTGCTCCAAATTGTATGAGTAATTCGTTCAAAAAAGAGTTGGGCAGCAAGAAACACTTTATGCTTTATTATTAGGTATAGATAGTAAAATGTCCGCGCGTTGCGGCGGAAGAAGGTAGTCTTTATTACGCTGGTGATAAGTTTTTTTAATTAGTGGCATGTTAGTGACATCCGCACCTCGATCAATTAATTGTTCCTCTTTTTTGGCGCCCTTTCCTTTCATCTTCTCGTGAAATGTGAGCCACTGCCGGCTCTGGCACCATCCCAAACATTTTTGTGTGAGCTGCCGAGCCAGACCCGCCACTATCATGTCTTGTTGTATTGCCTTCATTCAATTATGCACCATGTAAACTGTATGCACGTGTCAAGACAACCCACTCATTTACACCCAACTTAATTCTGACATAGATTCTCTTAATCATGCATCATATATATATATATGCTCAGATTGCACAGCCGACACACAAATCCTCCCGTTAGCGCGCACCAACATGCCCACAATCCCATTTTCGTTTCCCACAACGGTGAGTCTGCTTTGCTGCTTCCCGACTTGGTTCGGTGTATCTTGCGCAGTTTCGAAAGTATTTAAACTGGTAGCGCAGAGATCAAACGAGCAGGGTGGGATTAAACAAGAGTCTCTATCAAGTCTTGACGTGTTTTCTCGTACGGTGCACTTTTTCAGGCCCAACTTTGCCTCGCTAGGCTGATGGATGAAACAATGACAATGACGGAAGCGAGAGCCTACGCGATATGGATAAAACTAATCGTGCTGACTTACGATACGAAATATTAGACGAAAAGTTTTTCTTACGATATGAAATATTAGACAAAAAGTTTTTTTCACTTATAGGTGGCATTTGTTGTAATATAAAATTTGATGGGAGGATAAACCGGTCCAAGAAAGTGTTGGACCGAAAGAAACACTTTGTCCTTTATTATTAGGTATAGATAAGAGTAATCATACAGACCACCAGTGCTACTATAGTATATACTATAGACTTAAGCTTGGTAGAAAGGAAACATTTTGAGGCCATGTGAAAGTATGTGTATATGACTTGTGGACCCAAAAGCTATGTGTCTATGACTTGTGGATCCAAAGACTATGTGTTTATGGCTTGTGGACCCAAGAAAAAAAAATATCAAATATGGGCCAGCTTAAAGAAAATAAGAAAATATACAAGGCCTACATAGAAAAAAAACCAACGAACCGTAGTTAAAGCATATCTAGCATACGCAAAAAAAATCTATCGGTGCATAAAATACTGCTATTTTTTAGCGCGGCAGGCAAAATTCGTGCTTCAACTGATGCGCAAAAATAAGTCGTGCATAAAACAATTTAGAGCATGTACACAAAAAGCCTAATCCTCTGCTGCAAATTTGGTATGCCAGCTAGCGTTGCCCAACTGCCAAACTAAAACTGTCGTGTGTGACCTCCTGCATCCCGCCTCGACGGCCACGGGCAAAAAATCACCCATGGACGACTATTCCGTCACTCCCCCAACCCACCACCCCATCCGCCCCCATGTCTACCGATGAAACAGTTCCGCCACCGCTCGCAACACCACCCCGCTCGATGCACCCAACCCTAACGCCACCATCGTCTATGGCTAGATGTTTGCTCCTCCACGGCCTACGAATGCGCATGCCATCGTCCACCGTCCGCCTTTAATCCATCGTCCACCGTCCACCTTTAAGCCTTTAACTCAAATAGTTTGACATCCGCCAATAAATAATGAAGTGGTGTTAAATAAGTCGTACTTTATTCTCTGGACGGCTAACCGCCATCTACGGTGAGAAGCAGGAAGAGATCGAAAATGCCTGACTGCAAAAGAAGGGCTTGAGTGTCTCATGGACGATGACAAGAAACACATGCGTTTTACACAGGGGTGTCACAAAATAAAACGCCGGTTAGTGTACCGTAATAATCACACTACGTGACAACGCCATGCAGACGGCGCGGTGAAGCGCGCTTGTCCATCTAGTTTAAGTTATTTTAGTATCATTTAACCAATTCAAGTGTAACGATCAATCAACCAAATATGCACAATATGATCAAAGGTCCTACGGCTACAAGACGACCATATCAACAGAAACGCTCGGTACAAGTGACTACACAAAATTAGCTCTCAAGAAAACATGAACTTGTATACAGACACAATTCAACAAAATATGATACCATGGCAATCATCACATCTTCTACTTATTGTCTATTAAGCAACATTGTGTCACAAATACACAAGAATAAAGAGATCTATAACAATAGTCAAACATAGGGAGCTAAACATAAGGAGTTTGTTAGGCATCTTGACAGCTACTGAGATCAGAATGAACACTGGAGAAACTATGTAAAAAGGTATAACATAAGTTTGCACAAAAACTGGTCTTCATCAAAAGCATGACACGTACGGCATGGAAGCTGTAGTTTCTTGAACATGGCTTTTAGCATGACACTGGCCAGGATCTGGATGATATCCATCTGAGTCGCTACCATGGATCCTACGTGAGAAGAAAAAGTATACTATGAGCTACAGTAAGAATTTAAAGAATGCAACCTAAAAATATGAAGTCACACAAATTCTAGGATCGTGTTTACTGACATGGTCAATTGACCAAGGTGTTAATTGATTATTGCAAGACTAGATAAATACTGTAATGAGCAGCAGCATTATTTTAGCTGGCTCTAAACCTCAACTTAGTTATCTATGCAGCATAGGCCCTAACGGATGCCTGGCTCGTCTCTTTTTGTAGATAGTTTTCTGATAAAGATGTGTACTATCCTCACTTATAAACAATAAGGCAAAATTCTGCCCCTATTATACTTTTAGATGACATATTCCAGGCAAAAGGTTTAAAGAATAGTTACACATGCAAAGTACAGTTACACATGCAAGAACATCAGGTAACACCAACAGTGATTTTTCACTGATCAAGCAGGCAATTAATTATAGAAGTAAACAAGGACCAAACTTCAAATCACAGTACCATCACTGACCCATCAATCCAATCCAGTGAGAGGTGGGAGAGAGTGATACCTATTTTGATTTAGAGGGGCTAGTGAGCGTGACCTTCTGGAAGGGATTGTCCCTAACGCACCCTAGGTCAGACGCGCTATGAGCTTGAAGCTTCTCCTGGTCGGTGAGCAACCTTTGCATCCTCTTCGAATCGGTGCGACCAGCGTCCTGAACGCCGGTGACGGCCGTTAGGTCGACGCAGAACTTGTTCTCGAAAGGGATCCACTCGTGCAATAACATCTCGAATGGGATCCGTCGATCCAGTACAACATCAACAAGTGAAGGTGGATTCGATCTGGGTAGTTTGTTGGTTAGATGAGACCATACCTCTCTGGAAGATCTAGAGCAGAGCGTGCGATGAGAAGGTCGACAAAGAGTCAGGGAGCAGGTCGACGAAGAGGCGGGGAACAGGTCGACGACGAAGAGGCGATGAGCAGGTCGACGAAGAGGCGGGGAGCGTGCGATGAGCAGTTCGATTCGATCTGGCAGTGAGCTGATACGTTGGAAACGTATCTATAATTTTTGATGTTCCATGCTTGTTTTGTATCTACTTTGCTTTGGTTTGTCTACACTTTGACGTGTTTTTATATCTTTTCTGGAAGGAACCTAATAACAAGTTGCCACAGTGCCAGTTGCCTGTTTTCTTCTGTTTTTGGTTCCAGAAAGGCACAAAATCAATATTATCGGAATTGGACGGGACAAAAGTCAAAGTTATTATTTTTTCCGGAGCAACACAGAACCACGAAACAGAGCCGGAGGGGGGACACAAGGTGGCCGCACCCCCTAGCACGGGCAAGCCCTAGGGGCGCCTACAGGGGGTGTTGGCCCCCTGGACCCCCACCGACCTTGATTCCTTCGCCTATAAGAGCCCCCCAATGAGAAAACCCTAGAGAATCTAAAAGAAATCCACGAAAACCTCTTTAGTTCCTCCGCCACTGAAACGGAGATTCGGGGGACAAAAAGTCTCTGTTCTGGCACCCTGCCGGGACGGGGAAGTGCCCCCGTAGCCATCTCCATCAATCTCCATCGCCATCTTCATCACCATTGCTGATTCCCATGATGAGAAGGGAGTATTTCTTCCTCAGGGCTAAGGGCTCTACCGGTAGCTATGTGTTCATCTCTCTCTATGCATGATCTTGTGGTCATGAGCTTTGTAATCAAGTAGATCTACCTTGCTACTCAAGTTTTTCATTAGATCTCTGCTTTCCCCATGTGCGTGAAAGTGACAGAGTGCACGCCATGGTGGCACTTAGGTTTGAGTGTACATAATTACTCTTTGTGCTTTAATAGATCTATGCTTTTCCCCACGTGTGTGAAAGTTACAGTGTGCATACCGTGTGTGGCACTTTGGCTAGATTCAATATTTTTTGTGAGTTATATTTGGATTTGGATGTCTCTATGAAATTGTGGTGTTTGTTGGAACCATCTAGCGCTCAAGGTGATAGTGTGGGGTTATCTAGATTGGAAAAGACGGACTTTGAGGTGTGCTGTTATAGCCCTACCGATGATTAGAGTGTCCAACCGGAGAGTTGTTAAGAGTAGTATCATGAAGAGAGGATATTTATATGAGAGAGTGTTCAATAGTGAAAGTATGATCCCTAGGCCTTGTTTCTAAGCATTGAAACACTATTTTCTACTAGATCTATTGCATGTTTTCTTGCTTTAGTCTTCCTCCACGCCATAATCTCTTTTCTGGCACCGTTACCACTTGTATTTCGCTATCTCTTATCCAAACTAGTGCACCTATATTGCGTGTGTTGGGGACACAAGATACTTCTTGTATCTTGATTGCAGGATTGCTTGAGAGTGAATACCTTTGAACACTTCCTTCCTAAGTTTGATAAACCTTGGGTAATCCACTTAAGGGAAACTTTCGGTTGTTCTACAAACCTCTGCACTTGGAGGCCCAACAACTGTCTACAAGAATATAAGTGCGTAGACATCATGAGCCTAGGGAAGCGCCATATCGTCGAGGGCGCCTTCGGCCGCGCGGTGCCGTGCAACACTATGAGTGGGGTAGAAGCGGGACGCCTCCATCATCGAGCACCTCACCATACAGATAGAGGGTAGGGCTGCCCCTTTGCTGAGCTCTGGATGGGTACCCTCCTCGACGAAGGCCATCACCTCCTTGCTCTCCAAATCAGTCAAGGCAACGGCCATGTTGGGGATGCGTTGGAGGATTGGATCAGAGAGAGGAGGGTAGGTGGCGGCGGGCGGCGGGGAGATCTGAGTTAGGGTTAGTTTGCCAGCGCAAGGAAAGGGGCGGGTGGGGCACGTCCATCTCCGGATCCCAACTCCCAATTTGGTGCGATGGACACTGGGGAGTAGGTGTGCTTCTTTCGGTGAGCTGAAAAGCGTTGGATTGAAACTGGACGGTCTATATCATGCCCCTGAGGACGATCCGTGGGAGGCAGTTTTCTGTGTTCTGATTGGTCGGTTCACAAAACACCTCTTTTTGCACCCGGAAAATGAATAATCCCTTCAAAACGGTCCAAACAATGGGAAACCTTCTTGTGGTGCCATGTTATGTGACATAGTTTTAAGAAAAAAATATCAAACTTTGAATATTGCGAATATCTCGAAAAAACCTTCTCAGAAATGACCTATCATGTATGAGGTTTCATGGTTTTTGGGTCAAATGGCCAATGTTATTATAGAATCGAGACATAGTTTGTGATAATGTGGCTATATTGTGCATGCGTGTGCATCTTGGGATGGCGAACAATGTTGTAGTAGGAAGTTTTCCTTTTCGATGCACGGAAAATTCATTTTCCATTTTCCGACTATAAAAAACAGGGTGTTTTGTGAAGCAACCACTAGATGACAGTTTTACAATGCTACCACCACATTTTTCAAAAACAGTATACCACCTTACATGGACAACGTCCCAACCAGGATATCTCAAACCTTTCCTTCCACCCCTAGCGAAAAAGACAAGTTCCTGCCGAATTAGTAGGAAGTGGGTCCGATTTGAACTACAGGTACATTATCTGATGCCCATGATTTTTCAAAAAAATCATTTTTAGACTCACAATATGCTATTTCTTCAAAGATTCAATGCAACTTTATCAAGGCTCATCCCCTAGCTAAAAAACTTCATGACCGTCGTTTTGATCATAGTTTGAAACGAGCATAAAAAAATTCAAAAACGGTCCGATCAACGCAAATCCTTCTCGTGGAGTCTTATTATGTGACATAGTTGCAAGGAAGAATATCAAACTTGGTAAATTGAGTATGTCTCAAAAAAACCTTCACAAAATGACCTATCATGTTCGAGGTTTCATGGCTTTCGGATCAAATGACCAATGTTATGGCTAGAATCAGGGCATACTTTGTGATAATGCACCCGTATTATGTACACATGTGCATCATGGGATGGCTAACAACGTTGCAAGAGGAAGTTTTCCATTTTGTCGCACGGAAAAACCATTTTCCATTTTCCGAGCGCAAAAAAGGACCGTTTTGTGAAGCAACCACCAAATGGAAGTTTCAAAATTCTACCATCCCATTTTTAAAAATAATAGGCCACCTTACTTGGACAAATGCCCCAACCGGGGTCTCTCAAACCTTTCCGTCCACCCCTGGCAAAAAAGACAAATTCCTACCGAATTAGGAGGAAATGGGTCCGATTTGAACTGCAGGTACATTATCTGTTGCCCATGATTTTTCGAAAAAATCATTTTTAGACTCACAATATTCTATTTCTTCAGAGATCCAATGCAAGTTTAGCGAGCCTCATCCCCTAGCTAAAACTTCATGTCCGTCGTTTTGACTATAGTTTGAAACGGGCATAAAAAATTCAAAAACGGTCCGATCAACGCAAATCCTTCGTTTAGTGTCTTATTATGTGACATAGATGCAAGAAAAAATATCAAACTTAGTAAATTGATTGCATCTCGAAAAAACCTTCTCAGAAATGACCTATCATGTTCGAGGTTTCATGGCTTTCGGGCCAAATGATGAGTGTTAAGGCTAGAATGAGGGCATAGTTTGTGATAATATGCCCATATTGTGCATGCGTGTGCATATTGGAATGGTGAACAATGTTTCATGAGGAAGTTTTCCTTTTCGACGCACGGAAAATCCATTTTCTATTTTTTGAGCGCAAAAAATGGGGCGTTTTGTGAAGCAACCACCAAATGACAGTTTTAGAATGCTACCACCACATTTTTCAAAAATAGTAGAACACCTTACATGGACAATGTCACAACCGGGGTATCTCAAACCTTTCCGTCGACCCTTGGCAAAAAAGACAAATTCCTGCCGAATCGGTAGGAAGTGGGTCCGATTTGAACTACAGGTACATTATCTGATGCCCATGATTTTTTGCAAAAATGATTTTTAGACTCGCGATATGCTATTTCTTCAGAGATCCAATGCAAGTTTAGCGAGGCTCGGCCCCTAGATAAGAACCTTCATGCCCACTGTTTTGACCATTGTTTGAAACAGGCATAAAAATTCAAAAAATCTGTGAACTATCTGAAACCTTCGCGTGACGTCATGTTATGTGACATAGTTCCAAGGAAAAATATAAAACTTAGTAAATTGGTTGCATCTCAAAAAAACCTTCTTAGAAATGACCTATCATGTTCGAGGTTTCATGGCTTTCGGGCCAAACGACAAGTGTTATGACTAAAATCAGGGCATAGTTGTGATAATGTGCTCGTATTGTTCATGCGTGTGCATCTTGGAATGGCGAACAATATTGCAGGAGGAAGTTTTCCTTTTGGACGCACCGAAAATCCATTTTCTATTTTTCAGCACAAAAAACGGGGAGTTTTGTGAAGCAACCACCAAATGACAGTTTTAGAATGCTACCAACACATTTTTCAAAAATAGTAGACCACCTTACATGGACAATGTCACAACTGGGGTATCTCAAACCTTTCTGTCCACCCATGGTGAAAAATATAAATTCCTGCCGAATTGGTAGGAAGTGGATCCGATTTGAACTACATGTACATTATCTGATGCCCATGATTTTTTGCAAAAATGATTTTTAGAATCGCGATATTCTATTTCTTTAGATATCCAATGAAAGTTTAGAAAGGTTTGGCCCCGAGCTAAGAACCTTCAAAACCCTAGTTTCAAAATCATATTTTGGATTATGATATTGTCCCTACTATGGACTAATATGGGATTAGTAAACCCACAATTTAAAGTAATCATACTATTCATAATTAACATACTAGTATAATCTAATGGAATTTATAAAAATGTTGAGACAAAAATCAATTATTTTGGAGTTCTTATGAGAAAGATACACAAGAATTGTGAATACACAAAAATAAAAACGAAAAAAACTAACCGAACCTAATCTACTGCGCCCAAGGTCAAAGGCCGCCCAAATATACCTTCCCAGCGAGACCCATTAGGGGAAACCTGGCCGCCAGGCCCATTCGATCGTGGCTTATAGTCAAATTGGCGGAGCGCGGCTATACAACAACTAAGTTGTGTTGGTCTAGTGGTTAGGTGCCTTCTATTTCCAAGGAGGTCTACGGTTCGAGTCCCCCTGCAGCCCATTTTCATTTTTTGCATATTATTCCTGACGCGCGGGTGAGGTTAATTAGTGGGGTTTGCATACATGGAACCAAATATTGATACATAGGTACCCACGTATGAAAAAACTAACACATAGAAATGCCACATAGATGAAAATGTTGGGGAAAATACTTACTGATTACAACTTTATTCTATTTTAGACATTATGACCAATTTAAATCGTCATAATCAGCTACAACAAATGTCGTAGGCTACATCCGTCATATTATGATGATTTTAGCTAGGGAAAATATGACGTGTTGGAGTCGAAACGTCTTAATTGTCAAGGTTTTAACCCCTTCGAACGGCTTATGACTATCTGGTGCAAAATCGTCATAGATCTATGACGATTTTGTTCATGGTCACTATCATAAGGTAATAGTTTGGCACATTTCTTGTAGTGGTAGCTATATTCATGAACATAAGATTATTATTAAATTTTATATACATAGTATAGATGGAAATTGTTGAAACCCTTGCATTGGTAAGTAAATCAACAAATGTTTGCCAACAAAACAAAATAAATCTAGTTTTTTCTAAGTTGTAATATTACAAACTACTCGATCCGACTCAATCTAAATTTGGCATTAGGCTAGATTCAAGATTAACTCCATGGGATAAAAAAGTAATGTTCTATCCTTTTCGTTTCCTTAGTTTTTTACTCATGGTATAGCTAAACTGAAACTAAGGGGATCTAACACAGATTAACATCATGTATCTTGTAAAATAATTAGCCCGGTGATAGATGGGTCGACAAGATGGCGGATGTGTAGCAAGGAGCCAGCAAGCAAGCGATGATTGGCGGCGGCTGCCACATTACGGCCGCGACTTCTAGCTAGAGAATCCACCATTACATCCGCGGACGGTCGAGCAGGAGCAGCGGGACGGCGGCAAACGATGCAATCACAGAGAAAATCATTCCACGCGTCATTCCGATGCGGTAGCAGACGGACATGATATAAGAAAATAGGCTTTACACATAGATCGTGTACTGCATAAACCTGCCTTTCAGCTCAAATTCTTAGATTTAGCATGGGTTTATGGGTTAGTTACATGGATTATTATGGGCTTTGGATTAAGTAATAATTACCTATATTTATCTACGGCTATTGGTACTTGGTACTAGTCTAGTATACAGGCACGTACTGGTAATGACTTCTAATACGTGGACAAGCGGTTAAGGGGGGTCTGACCCCTATTAGCCCCCCTTGCGTACTCCCCTTGTCATATATTTCTTTAAAGTTTGCCTCATGCATAGCAATTGAGTGCATGCACTAGTAGCTGCCACATATTCAGCTTCAACGGTAGAGAGAGATATTAAATTTTCCTTCTTAGAGGACCAACACACTAAGGACCTACCAAGAAATTTTCAATCCCTAGAGGTTGATTTCCTGTCATCCTTGCCACCAGCCCAATCCGAATCCATGTACCACAAAGATAGAATGTGGAGCCCCTAGGATACCACACACTATAGATTGGGGTATGAACCAAATACCGAAAGATTCTTTTGATCGCCATCAAGTGGCTTTCTTTAGGAGCGCTTGATATCTTACACACACTCCTACACTTAAACACTATATCGGGTCTAGATGCACAAACGTAAAGCAAAGAACCAATCATAGACCGGTATAACTTTTGATCCACATCTTTACCATTTGTATTTAGTTCAAGATGAGTCTTGATTGCCATGGGAGTAGGAGCTCCATTTAGTTCTTTCATGTTGAACCTCTTGAGAATGTCTCGAGTTTACTTGGTTTGATTGAAGAAAGTTCCTTCTCTTACATGCTTGATCTCAAAACCAAGGAATAACCTCAACTCTCCCATCATAGACATCCTAAACCTATCAGTCATAAGATTTGAGAATTCATCATTAAATTCCTTCTTAGACTAACCAAAGATGATTTCATCAACATATATTTGGCAAACAAAAAGCTCCCCGTTAACTTTCTTAGTAAAAAAGAGTGGGATCAAATTTTCCAACTTCAAACCCACGATCAAGAAACAACTCTCAAAGGTGCTCATACCACGTGTATGGAGCTTGTTTAAGCCCATAGAGCGCCTTATGAAGCTTGTAGATGTGATTTGGGAAGTTGGGATCCTCGAACCCCGGGGGTTTCTTAACATAAACCAACTCTTGCAATGGACCATTTAGAAAAACACTTTCCACATCCATTTGTTGCAATTTAAAGTTATGATGTGTAGAATATGCAAGAAGGATATAGATGGACTCAAGGCGAGCCACGTGAGCATAGGTGTCTCCATAATAAATGCCTTCAATTTGAGAGAACCAATGAGCTACCAATCTTGCCTTATTCCTCACAACAATTCCATGTTCACCTTGCTTTTTCTTGAATATCCATTTAGTGCCAATAACATTGCGGCAATCTTTGGGATTTTCTACTAACTTCCAAACTTTGTTTCTCTCGAAGTTGTTGAGCTCATTATGCATGGCTTATAACCAATCTGAA
Organism: Avena longiglumis; assembly: GCA_030063025.1. Taxonomy (NCBI): domain Eukaryota; kingdom Viridiplantae; phylum Streptophyta; class Magnoliopsida; order Poales; family Poaceae; genus Avena; species Avena longiglumis. The sequence continues at coordinate 154,985,611 of CP125978.1, forward strand.
TCTTCAAGAGCTTCCCACACTTTCTTGGGCTCCACCATGGATATATGAGCTTGATGCTCACCAAAATGCTTCGATTGAGCTCGAGTGGATATTCCACTCCTTAGATCACCAAGAACATTCTTAAGAGTGTGGTTTCTTCTTTCCAACATTATATCCACTCTAGCTTGGCGACGAGCTTCGATATCCTTGTTGTTTCTGTGGGGATCTCTTCATCATTTTGGTCCTTGTCTTGGCCTTCATATTGACCTCGATAATCAATGGGTTCATTCTCATCATCATTAGGCACATGTTGATCTTGGTATTGATCAGGCATACTCCTTGAGAGGCGTCAAGATGATCTTGCAGGCGACTTAATGAATATGCCTTATGCAATTGACTGCACATGGCTGGGAAATCCAGTTAATGGAGAGGCCGGATAATCCTTCCTGGAGCGTCCAACCTGATCAACTTGGTGAGGGTTCTCATCTTGTATTTGGCTTGATTCATCATTGGCTTCAACAATAGGAGCTTGTTGATGTTGTGAAGATGAGGCTCCACTTGAGTAGAGCACAGTTCTTCTCGATCTGCCATAAGGGGTTCGTCAACGGGGTGGATGAATCCCGCACCCATTCTTCTTATGGCATCTTGAGGTATTTAATCATCTACATCACAAACATCAACTCGCCCCGCTTGGGGGCCATTATATTCTTTGAAAATCAAACTACAAGAGTCTATGACAATCCTGAAGAGTCTATTATAGATTCTATAAGTGTGGGAATCGAGACCATAGCCAACAAAAATACCCTCTAAAGCTTTGGAATGGAATTTGGACAAACAAACACCTTTTTTGATGTAGAAACACTTACAACCAAACAACCAAAAGTAAGAAATGTTGGGATTGTTATCGGTAAGTATTTCATATGGAGTCTTGATCAACTTCTTGCGGAGGTAGAGCCGGTTAGATGCATGGCATGCGGTGGAGATTGCCACGGCCCAAAAGTTGTATGGAGACTTAAACTCCGCCAACATGGACCTTGCCATATCCATTAATGTCCGATTTTTCCTCTCACCTACACCATTTTTTGAGGGGTATACGCATCATAATATTGATGTTTTATCCCCTCATCACCAAGAAATCCATTCAAGGTGTAGTTCTTGAACTTGGTGCCATTGTCTCTTCTTATCACCAACACGGGGACATTGTATTAACGTTGAACCATATTGATGAAGTCGATGAAGTTGTAGAGGTCCCAACCTTAAATAAGGTAGAGATCCCTATGTTTGCAATGCTAGTCCCTGTATCAATAGCTAGCATCCACAGTTTAAGATGCAATTGTTGGAGATATGCCCTAGAGGCAATAATAAATATAGTTATTATTATATCTTTGTGTTTATGATAAATGTTTACATTCATGCTAGAATAGTATTAACAAGGAAACATTAATACTTGTGTGATTTGTAAACTTAATTTGAAGTCCCTAGTATAGCCTCTATACTTCACTAGCTTGTTGGTTGATTAATGATTGTGGTTTCCCTATCATGAACATTGAGATGTTATCAACAACAAGATCATATCGTTAGGAGAATGATATGGTGGACATACTCCTGTAGATAAGCATAGCATAAAGATCAAGTCATTTCAATAGTTCAATTGCTATATGCTTTACGATACATAGTAACCTAATTCCTTCGACCATGAGATCATGCATATCACCTTTAGGATGGATGCTTTGATGACATCAAACACCACACCGTAATCGGGTGGCTATAAAGGTGGCATTGAGTGTTCGGAAAGTATTGGTTGAAACACATGGATCAAGAGTGGGACTTGTCCATCCATATGACGGATAGATATACTGGGCCCTCTCGGGAATGTCATCCAATTAGCTTGCAAGCATGTGACTGGGTCACAAGGGATCACATATCACGGAATGAGAAAAGAGTACTTATCGGTAACGAGGTTGAACTAGGTATGCAGAGATACCGACGATCATAACCTCGGATAAGTAAACTATCGTGAGACAAATGGAAATTGGTATCGTATGTAAGTGGTTCATTCGATCGCAAAGTAATCATAGAAATATGTGGGAGCCATATGAATTTCCATATTCCTCTATTGGTTATTGTTCGGAGAAGTGTCTCGATCATGTCCGCATAATTCACGAACCGTAGGGAGACACACTTAAGGATTCGACGTTGTTTGAGTAGTTATCGTATTATGATAAAGAGACCGAATGTTGTTCGGAGTCTCAGATGGGATACGGGATATCACGAGGTGATCCGGAATGGTCCGGAGAATAAGATTCATATAAGGAAAGTCCCGTTTCGGAGTTCGGGAATGATTCCGGTGTTTTCATCGGGAATGTTCTAGAAGGGTCCGGATTGTCCAAGACTCGGGGGGAGGTACATGAATGTGTCATTGAATGATTGCATCATGTACTAAGTGTTCTTGCTGTTCCAAAACATGAAAGTCAAACCGACAGTTTGAAAGTCAAACGCTAAAACAGAAACTGTGGAAACAGAAACTGTGGAAACAAGCAAGAGGAGTTTGAAACCAACTTGGAGGAGGAGTTCCTCTCCTCCAAGCCGCCCAGCCCTAGGCCGAGTTGGGAGGGACTCCTCCCTCGGGCGCGCCTAGCCCTCCACCTATAAAAGGAGGCAGGGCCTCCTCCTTGAGACACACAAGTTTCTACCTCTAATCTCCGGTTTAGAGCCGCTTTGGTTTAGAGATTCTAATTGCTTTAGCCTCGGTTTAGAGCCTTCTAATTGGTGTGTCTAATCTCTAGACCACTAATATCCCTCTCTCATAATCCACCATACTCGCTTTTAAGGCGAGCCTCATGGGATTTCCCTCTACTTCCTGCACCACGCCAGTCGCCGAAATCGCGAGGAGAGTGCTACAACCTCCGCCTCTTTGGAACAAGGGAGTAAGGTCTTCGTCGAGTACCGACGTGTGACCGATCATGAAGCGCCACCGAACGCAGCGCCGGAAGGATCGTCCACACGATCTTGAGATCGGAAAGAGTACGACTACATCACCCACGAGAATCCGCTCTCGTTAAACTCTTTGGAATCTTCGTGGGTAAGTTATTCCATCGAATCGTTGCTACAATCTAGTAGATAAATCATGGCTTGTTTGTTTGTATGCGATAGAAAATTTTTGTTTTCCATGCTACGAACCCCTACAGTGGTATCAGAGCCGTGTCTATATGTAGATCTCACAGACGAGTAGAACACAATGGTCATTGTGGGCGTTGATGCTTTTATTGTCGATTGCTTTTTGTGTACTTTGCATCTTGCGGTATGTTGGGATGAAGCGGCCCGGGCTAACCTTACATGACATCGTTCATGAGACTTGCTCCACGCTTAACATGCAACTTGTATTGCATAAGTGGCTTTATGGTGCTCGCTCCTAGCATAGTTAAGATCCAATTTACAACGGGTGATCAACAATGCTAGTATCAATGTTGTGGTTCTTGTTCGTAAGTTAGAACGACACTTATTGAAAGCCCCAAACCACGTAAAATATGCAAAGAAAGTAGAGGCGTATAACTTTGTTTTGCAGGGGTGTGCAGTGATGTGATATGGCCATGATTGTGATTATATTTGATGTATGCAATGTTCCTTATTGTAAGTTGGCAACCGGCAGGAGCCATATGGTTGTCTTTAATTTATGTTAAGACCCGCGTGTCTATTCAAAGTAGTTGTAATAGTTGAAGCCGGTGGACGACAACCATGGTGAAGCGCCATTGACCTTGATGCAATGCCGGTGATGATGGAGATCATGTTCGTGCTTGAAGATGGAGATCGGAAGCACAAAGAAGAAAGGCCATATCATATCACATATTATGAATTGCATGTGATGTTAATACTTTATGCATCTTGTATTGCTTAGTAGATGACGGTAGCATTATAAGATGATCCCTCATGCACATGAATTTCAAATCATAAAGTGTTCACCCTTAGTTAGCACCGTTGCTAAAGCTTGTTGTTTCGAAGCACCACGTGATGATCGGGTGTGTTAGATTCTGCAAGTGTATACAACGTGAGCAAGCCAGATTTGCTCATGCAGAAACTAAGTTTTGATCTTGACGAGCCTAGCATGTACAGACATGGTCTCGGAACACGGATCACCGAAAGGTAAAGCATGAATCATATAGTAGATATGATGAACATGACGATTGTTCCCCATTGAAACTATATCAACTCTCGTGATGATCGATGTTGATGTAGTGGATTTGGTTCGTGTGATCACGAAAACAATGTGAGGGATGTTGTTTTGAGTGGGAGTTCACCTAGTTTAATTTCATTAATTAATTTGAACTCAATTTGTCATAAACTTAGTCTAAACTATTGCAAATATGTTGTAGATCAATGGCAGCCCCTACCATCAATTTTAATGCGTTCCTAGAGAAAGAAAAGTTGAAAAACAATGGAAGCAACTTCGCGGATTGGTTCCGCAATTTGAGGATTGTCCTCACAGCTGGTAATTTGACCTATGTCTGGATGCACCATTGGGTGACCCACTGCGGTGATGCTTCCGATGAAGTAAAGAATGTTTACCTCGCTCGGAAGAATCAAGATCTATAGTTCAGTGTGCTATCTTGTATGGTTTAGAATCGAGCTTTAAAAGGTTTGAAGAGTCGACCCATATGATATTGTCGAGGATCTCAAATTAATTTTGAGACTCATGCGGCAATTGAACGCTATGAGGCTTCCGAAAAGTTCTTTAACGCAAGATGGAAGAGGGCAGCTCGTCGGTGAGCATGTGCTTAAGATGTCCGGGCATGCAAACAAACTTCAAAGCTTGGTTATAGTGATTCCTAATGCTTTGGGGATTTACCGTTCTCCGATCACGCCACCAAGTTACTGAACTTTGTGATGAACTACAACATGCGTAACATGAACAAAGAGTTGCGTAACTATTTGCTATGTTAAAGTCTGCGAAGTGGAGATCAAGAAAGAGCACCAAGTGTTGATGGTCAATAAGACCACCAAACTCAAGAAGGAAAGTCTAAGCAAAAGGGACACTTCAAGAAGGGTGGTAAAAGGTTACCACGCCGGGCGAAAACCAAGGCTGGACCCAAGCACGAAACCGAGTGCTTTTACGCAAGGGAGAAGGTCATCGAAGCGGAATTGCCCAAAGTACTTGGCGGATCAAGAACGGCAACATCAAGAAGAAAGGTATATCCGATATACATGTTATTGATGTATCTCACTAGTACCGTAGTAGTGCCCGGTATTTGATCTCGTTCGGTTGCTCATATTTGTAACTCTAAACAGTCTTTGCAGAATAAACGGAAGCTAGCGAAGAACGAGGTGACGATGCGCGTGGGAAACGGATCAAAGGTTGATGTGATCGCGTCGAACGCTACCCTTCATCTACCATCGGATTAGTTTTATACTTAAATAATTGTTATTTAGTGCTGCGTTGAGCATGAACATTATATCGGGATCTTGTTTATTGTAGACGGTTACTTGTTTAAGTCGAGAATAATGGTTGTTCGATTTATATGAGTAATATGTTTTATGCACATGCACCTTTGATAGATGGTCTATTCTTATTGAATCTCGATAGTGGAAATACACATATCAACAACATTGAGGCTAAACATTTGAAATCAAGCGATAATTTGACCTATATGTGGCACTGTCGTCTTGGTCATATTGGAGTGAAGCGTATGAAGAAACTCCATTCCAATGGACTTCTTGAATCACTTGATTTTGAATCACTTGAAAGATGCGAAGCATGTCTGATGGGAAAAATGACTAAGACTCCATTTTCTGGTATGATGGAGCGAGCTACGGACTTATTGGAAATCATACATACCGATGTGTGTGGTCCAATGAGTGTAGCATCGCGTGGTTGTTATCGTTATGTTCTTACCTTCACAGATGACTTGAGTAGATATGGGTATATCTATTTCATGAAACATAAGTCCGAAACTTTCGAGAAGTTTAAGGAGTTTCAAAGTGAGGTAGAGAATCAACGTAACAAGAAGATTAAATTTCTACGTTCTGATCGTGGAGGTGAATATCTAAGTTACGAGTTTGGCGAGAATTTAAAGAAGTGCGGAATACTTTCACAATTGACACCGCCGGGAACACCACAGCGTAATGGTGTGTCCGAACGTCGTAATCGAACTCTCTTAGATATGGTTCGTTCTATGATGTCACTTACAGATTTACCGCTATCATTTTGGGGTTATGCATTAGAAACAGCCGCATTCACTTTAAATAGGGCACCGTAAACTGCTGAAACGACACCGTATGAATTATGGTTTGGGAAGAAACCTAAATTGTCGCTCCTTAAAGTTTGGGGATGCGAAGCCTATGTAAAGAAGTTACAAATGACAAGCTTGAACCCAAAGCGGAAAAATGCGTCTTCATAGGATACCCGAAGGAAACTATTGGGTATACCTTCTATCATAGATCCAAAGGCAAAATCTTCGTTGCGAAGAATGGATCCTTTCTAGAGAAGGAATTTCTCTCGAAAGAAGTGACTGGAAGGAAAGTAGAACTCGACGAGGTTGTCCAACCTTCTCTCAAATTACGAGTAGCGCAAAGACCGAAGAAGTTCTGTGGTGCCTGCACCAATTAGAGAGGAAGCTAATGATGATGATCATGAAACTTCGGTTGAAGTTGCTACAGAGCCTCGGAGGTCAACGAGAACTCGTACCACTCCAGATTGGTATGATTCCGTTATGAGTGTCATGTTGGTGGACAACACCGATGACCCCGAGACATATGAGGAAGCGATGATGAGCCCAGATTCCAATAAATGGCAAGATGCCATGAAATCCGAGATTGGATCCATGTATGAAAACCAAGTATGGACTTTGGTGGACTTACCGGATGGCCGGAAGGCTGTCGAGAACAAATGGATTTTCAAGAAGAAAACAGGTGCTGATGGTAATGTTACTGTCTATAAAGCTCGACTTGTCGCAAAAGGGTTTCGACAAATTCAAGGAGTTGACTACGATGAGACTTTCTCACCAGTAGCGAAGCTAAAGTCTGTGAGGATTATGTTAGCAATCGCTGCATATTATGATTATGAGATATGGCAGATGGATGTCAAAACAGCATTCCTCAATGGAGATATTGATGAAGAGTTGTATATGATGCAACCCAAAGGTTTTGTCAATCCTAAAGATGTTAACAAGGTATGCAAACTTCAAAGGTCCATCTATGGATTGAAGCAAGCATCCCGAAGTTGGAATCAACGTTTTGATAAGGTAATCAAAAGTTTTGGTTTTATACAAACTTATGGAGAAGCTTGTATTTACAAGAAAGTGAGTGGGAGCTCTGTAGCATTCTTAATACTATATGTGGATGACATATTGTTGATTGGGAATGATGTAGATCTTCTTAATAGTGTCAAGGAATATTTGAATAATAGTTTTCCAATGAAGGATCTTGGCGAAGCAGCTTACATATTAGGCATAAAGATTTATAGAGATAGATCGAAACGCCAAATATCATTGTCACAGAGTACATATTTGGACAAAGTTCTAAAGAGGTTTGGAATGGAAGAAAGCAAGAAAGGGTTCTTGCCCATGTTGCTCAATCGACCTTGAGTAAAACTCAAAGTCCGACATCGGCAGAAGATAGAGAAAGGATGAGTAAGACTCCCTATGCCTCACCCATAGGATCTCTAATGTATGCCATGCTATGTACTAGACCCGACATTGCATATGTCGTTAGTTTAACTAGCAGATATCAAAGTGATCCAGAGTTGATCATTGGACAATGGTCAAAAACATCCTTAAGTACTTGAGAAGAACTAAGGATCCGGTTCTTTCTTATGGAGGTGATGAACAGCTCGTTGTTAATGGTTACACCGATGCTAGTTGGAACACCGATCCGGATGATTCTAAATCACAACTGGACACGTATTTGTTTTGAATGGTGCAGCGATTAGCTGGAGGAGTGCAAAGCAAAGCGTTGTGGCGAGATCTTCAACGAATCGGAATACATGGTGCTTCGGAGGCTTCACAAGAAGCGATATGGATGAAAGAGTTCATTACTGAGCTGGTGTGGTTCCTAGTGCGCTGGACCCAATGTCTATCTCTTGTGATAACATGGGCGCCATAGCCAATGCGCAAGAACCAAGGTCACACAAGAAGTCAAGCATATCAAGCTACGTTTTCACGCTATTCGAGAACATATCCAGGATGGGGATATAAAGATTTGCAAAGTACACACAGATCGAATGTGGCGGATCCGTTGACTAAACCTCTCCCGAGGGCAAAACATGACCAACACCAAACTGCCATGGGTGTTCGGTATATTACCATGTAATCTAGATTAGATGACTCTAGTGCAAGTGGGAGATCATGGAGATATGCCCTAGAGGCAATAATAAATATAGTTATTATTATATCTTTGTGTTTATGATAAATGTTTACATTCATGCTAGAATAGTATTAACAAGGAAACATTAATACTTGTGTGATTTGTAAACTTAATTTGAAGTCCCTAGTATAGCCTCTATACTTCACTAGCTTGTTGGTTGATTAATGATTGTGGTTTTCCCTATCATGAACATTGAGATGTTATCAACAACAAGATCATATCGTTAGGAGAATGATATGGTGGACATACTCCTGTAGATAAGCATAGCATAAAGATCAAGTCATTTCAATAGTTCAATTGCTATATGCTTTCTGATACATAGTAACCTAATTCCTTCGACCATGAGATCATGCATATCACCTTTACCGGATGGATGCTTTGATGACATCAAACACCACACCGTAACTGGGTGGCTATAAAGGTGGCATTGAGTGTTCGGAAAGTATTGGTTGAAACACATGGATCAAGAGTGGGATTTGTCCATCCATATGACGGATAGATATACTCTGGGCCCTCTCGGTGGAATGTCATCCAATTAGCTTGCAAGCATGTGACTGGGTCACAAGGGATCACATATCACGGGAACGAGAAAAGAGTACTTATCGGTAACGAGGTTGAACTAGGTATGCAGAGATACCGACGATCATAACCTCAGATAAGTAAACTATCGTGAGACAAAGGGAAATTGGTATCGTATGTAAGTGGTTCATTCGATCGCAAAGTAAACGTAGAAATATGTGGGTGCCATATGAATTTCCAGATTCCTCTATTTGTTATTGTTCGGAGAAGTGTCTCGATCATGTCCGCATAATTCACGAACCGTAGGGAGACACACTTAAGGATTCGACGTTGTTTGAGTAGTTATGGTATTATGAGAAAGAGACCGAATGTTGTTCGGAGTCTCGGATGGGATCCGGGATATCACGAGGTGATCCGGAATGGTCCGGAGAATAAGATTCATATAAGGAAAGTCCTGTTTCGGAGTTCGGGAATGATTCCGGTGTTTTCATCGGAATGTTCTAGAAGGTCCGGATTGTCCCAAGACTGGGGGAGGGTACATGAATGTGTCATTGAATGATTGCATCATGTACTAAGTGTTATTGTTCCAAAACTTGAAAGTCAAATGCCAGTTTGAAAGCCAAACGGCTAAACCAGGAAAATGTGGAAAACACGAAACTGTGGGAAACAAGCAAGAGGAGTTTGAAACCAACTTGAATGAGGAGGGCTTCTCCTCCAAGCCGGCGCCCAGACCTAGGACGAGTTGGGGAGGGACTCCTCCTCCTCGGGCGCGCCTAGCCCCTCCACCTATAAAAGGAGGGCAGGGCCTCCTCCTGAGACACACAAGTTTCTACCTCTAATCTCCGGTTTAGAGCCGTTTGGTTTAGAGCTTCTAATTGCTTTAGCCTGCGGTTTAGAGCCTTCTAATTGGTGTGTCTAATCTCTAGACCACTAATAGCCCTCTCTCATAATCCACCATATTCGCCCGGCTTAAGGCGAAGCCTGGATTTCCCTCTACTTAGGTACGCCGTTGTCTTTGCGGAATCGCGAGAGAGTGCTACAACCTCCTCACTTTGGAACAAGGGAGAGGAAGGTCTTCGTCGAGTACCGAGCGTGTGACCGATTGGAAGCGCTGAAGGAGCCTTGGCTTGGAAGGATCGTCCACACGATCTTGAGATCGGAAAGAGTACGACTACATCACCCACGAGAATCCACTCTCGTTAAACACTTTGGAATCTTCGAGGGTAAGTTATTCCATCGACTCGTTGCTACAATCTAGTAGATAGATCTTGGCTTGTTTGTTTGTATGCGATAGAAATTTTTTGTTTTCCATGCTACGAACCCCTACAGCAATATCAAGAAGCAAAGGTCATAATACAACTTTATAACCAGGAATAAAATAATTCATTACATCTTACATAGCTCATTTGGCTATCTCATTACAATGCAGCAGAAATAACTATATAGCATGGAGTCCTTCATCTTCAAAGTGCCACATGCAATCATGTTGGTTGTAGACTTGTAATCCTAATCAACATACTTCACTAACATCAAACAAACCTGCAACATAATAAGTTACAGCCACAAGGGTCAATACATTTTAATTGTATTGGCAAGTGATACTATGGTAGAATAGTAGTTTCTATCATCTATATGCATTTGGCTAAGTGGAGCTAAGGATTGCTTTGCTCAAAATATATTTTTCTTATAAGTTGAAAACACTAAGTTTTTGTTTGTCAAAATCACCCAAGGCATCTACCAATCATTGATTGAAGATCCTTTAACCCTTGTTCAACCACAAGTTTTTAACTTAGAAATTGGGATGAGGATATTCTTGATAGCTTCCAAGTCTTGATGCTCAGATTGTCCATTGCCGGGGACACGGCTAAATACTTAGATTTTACTCTCTCAAGAGGTGGTGCACTTTCCCCACAAGACTCGACATGCATCGAGACAAGATCTTTCAGAAGTCTTCCCTTAGACCATAATGGACGCGTCCCCAAACCTATCATCCCCTACCACCAACTGTCCATTTGGCTAAGTTATTGCAACCTATATGATCCAGGCAGAGCCCATAATGCCAAGTGGCTGCACTTGAAGCTTCTCAACATTTGACATCTCAAATCTCTTTGTTCCTGGGTGGCATTCCACAAGTGAAATACACAGGGTAGGCCATTGAAAAATGGGCCCTGGTAACCACTCAACAAAAATCCATCCATGCAAGTCCCAATCCACCCAGGTGATTCATTCACATAGTTGTTTTATTAAAAAAAACACAAGTCCTTGACTTAGAAATATTTCATACCATGAATATAATCCACCCTTGTTTTCTACTAGCTAGGCTAAGCATAATAGTAGTAGGGAAAATTCTACTAAGGTTTCATCTACTAGGATTTCCCATGGCATAGTTCACACTTACAAAATTCCATGCAAGTCCTACTCAAAACATCACTAATGCATAGTGAAAATAATAGGACAAAAGTATGAAGAACCACTTGCCTTTTTGTTAGAGAATATAAGTTCACTCCTTGATCTTGCAATAGTCACACTCTTCAAAGTTCACTACAATTCAATAAAGCAAGGCACAAATTCAAAACTAGCATTCAAACAATTCATCACATAATAATACAAACAAAGAAATGTATGCAAGCATGCCAAAGATTGTTTTATTTGGAAAAGTAGTTTTTAATAGGTTATAAACATTTTAAATCACCTATTGGTCATTTACAAATGTGGCAAAAACATTTGATATCAAGTTTAGTGAAAATGACCACTTTAAATCACTTTTGTCTTGCTAGAAATGATTTAAATCAAAGTAATAATTTCTAGTGTTTTCCAAATATGTTGTTTTTAAACACAAGTGTTAGTATTAATGGTCAAAGTGTTTAATATTAAATCATTTGCCTAAGGTTTCACCTAGAAACCATTTTTAAGTCAAGCAACATTTTATTTTGCTAGAAATGCCTTTAAACAAAGTAATAATTTATTAGGGTTAAGAAAATACATTTTAAACCCAAAACTTTGTGTTTAGGGTCAGAGAATTTAATTCAACCCATTTTCAAAAGGTTTTACTCAAAAAGCATTTTTAAAACATATTCAACATTTTTATTTAACTAGAAATGCTTTAATTCAAAGGAATAGTTCCTAAGTGTCACAAAATATATTTTTAAATAAAAAAGTTGGTTTCTATGGTGAGTAGGTTCAAAACAATCCATTTACAAAAGATTTTACCCCTAAATAATTTTTAGAACAAATTTTATACACAAAATAGGCCTAGACAAGTTTTTGCAAAAACAATCAATTTTATAGAAGCAAAATACTAAACAAAGTGCATGGTTGGAAAGTCACATTTTTTTGAATCTAGTGATATAAAATTTGTAAAATTTGGACGTGGAGATTTAAAGTTATGAATTTTTCAAATCTAACCATATAATAGAACATTTTCTGTTTTTAAGACAAAGTAAGTGCCACGCGTCGTGTTTTCATTCGCTGGTACCGGTTCGCACGGATCGGCCTATGCGGTGCGTTGGATCTAATGAAATCGTGCGGCACAGATCTAGTCATACCGGTTCACTTAAGTCATCTATCGTAGTCGCTGGATCGGGATCTAACGCTCCAGAATGAAATGACCAAAGTCTGGCGGCACGACGACGATGGCTGGAGAAGGCGCGCTCAGACGGTGACGGTGCCAGCGATACAGGAAGCGAGAGAAGGAGGGGAGAATCTCACCGAGTTCGCCGAAGCGTGTAGATGCTCAACGTGCCCTTGGTTGGTGAAGGGGCGCACGAGGACGATCGTAATTCCTCGCCGGAGTTCCTTCTAGCGACGGGTGCTCTCTGTTGAAGATGGTGGCGAGGCTACGGTGCATGGAAGAGAAAAAGGAAGGTGTTGTTAGATGCGAGGGTCGTGGCGGGTACGCGCATGTGAAAGAGAGGGAGAGGAGAGGTCAGAGGATACCGGGGAAGCTCGACGGAGTAATGGTAGATGACGGCGGTGCTTGGTTGACGATGTAGTCGTGTATCTGGGGCACGCACAGGAAAGCTCGTGGCACTGGAAGGTGCAGGGGACGATGGGGATCATGCTCGTGTGAAGCAGGGACTGTGGGGGTGAGGGTGTTGGCCGGAATCGTCACGGCGGCTCGTCGGAGACAGGAGGTCTGGGGTGAGCAATTTGAACGGCCTGGAGACAGAGAGAGCTGGGTGAGCGAGGGAAAATGGAGAGGCGGAAAGGGCGCTTAAGAGGGCGTGATCACGTGGCTGTTTAATCGAGGCTTTACCGCGAATTTACGCCGGCAATCAATCGACAGTAACACGGCCAGAGGGGGGGGGCGTGGTCAGCGGTGGGTGAGGAAGAAGGTGAGTTGGCGGTAGGGCCTGGCGTCAGCGAGTGCGGAGGTGTACGGTAGGGTCTAATCCTTAATGAGGGCGCGGGTGAGTAGTTTGGTGCGAATCGTTTTCTACGAGGAGAAGAAATGGGCTAGCTGGGCTTAGTGGGCCAGGTTGGGTTGGGCTGCTTTCAATTCATTTTTTTATTCTGTTTCTTTTTACTTTTCCATTTTGATTTTCTGTTTTGAATTCAAACTATGATTTGAATTTAGATTTCATTTTCAAATCTTTTCCAAATATTCAGTATGTTTCTATACTGTTTTAAATAGGTATTTTAAAGTCCATTTTAGAATACTTCTTTTATTCTTTTATGGTTTATATTTTATTAAAAAGGCACTTGTCTTTTATTCAAATAAAATCCAATATGGTTTTAAATCCATATAAATTTTTATTCAAATGATTCTTTTATTCCATTTAAGTTAATTAAATAACTTTTATATCCACCTTGATAAATTCCACCTTATTATTTTCCCATGATTTAATTAATCATTTCTATTAGGGATTTTGTCTTTTTTCAAATAGAATAGAATTTGGTTAATGTCATATTATATTATTTGAATATTCCTTATCCATTTATTTCATTTGGATTATCTTTATTTCATTTACATATGAATTTGTCCAAGATTTAATTTGGTTTTTAAATATTCCCTATTTATTTATTTATTCATTTCTTTGTCTTATAAATTCCATATCTTTTTATTTATAGATCTAAAATTGGTGATTCCAATTTGTATATTTTTATTTAATATTTGTTTATCTTTTTAAATCCATTTTAGTATTAATTTCTCACTATTCTGTATGGGTTTTAGATAGGATCTTTATTAGCTTTGGAATTTATTTTCCTTTTATCGTAATAGCTTCAAAAGATTTTATGTATGGTTCTAAATTGAATGAAATCAATTTCTATGGTTTTATAATATTTTTATTTATCATTCTTGATCATTTATATATGCTTGTTGCTAAATTTTATATGGATCAGATCCATAGTCTTTGTGATATCTTGGAAATGATTTTCTTCCATTAGGGTTTTACGGTTTTGGTTTATTTTCCCAAGTTTAAATTTCAAGATACATTTATTGATGAATTCATTTCACTTGATTTGAATTTTGTTGGTTTCCCTTTTATTCGAAGTTTGTTCAAGATGGGTTTTGATGTTTCCATTTGAATCAAAAAGTTTCCTTTCACCCTAAATTTCAACAATTATTTATTTTGTCTATTTATTTTTCACATTTCAAAATTTGGAAAATTTTGGGATATGACAGATGTTTTGTTGGGTCTCACTCTTCAGCTTGAATAAGTATACCCATGTATATCTTAAGTAGTCATCAACAATCACCAAACAATATTTCTTCCCACCAAGACTCGCATGATATGGAGGACTAAAGAGATCCACGTGAAGGAGCTCGAAGATCCTCTTGGACTTTACGATTTTATTGGGTTTGCGGGGAGAATCATGCATCTTTTCTTCAACACAAGCCCTGCACACACGATCTTTGGAAAAACAAATTTTTTCTTTTAGTCCAACAATATGGCCACCCTTGTGGAGACTTTGCAAAGTTCTCATATTGACATGGGCTAGACGGCGATGTCATAGCCAACCCACATCGGCCTTTCTAAATAGGCACATCACACTTGTAGTGGTTTTCCCTAAAAATTCCACCACATACAAGTCATTTTCAATGTACCCAACAAAAGAGACCTTTAGAGTCTTGCTCCATAACAGAACCACAATATCATTATCAATAAAGACGACAAATCCCATCTTTCCAAGAGCATGGACTGAAAAAAATTATACCCAAGGGTCTCAACAAGCATGACGTCCATGAGAGTAGTATCGTGTGCAGCCACAACCTTGCCAATACCCATTACCTTAGATTTTGACTTATCGGCATATGTGACGGTTATTTGATCATGATTCAGCCTTATCTCCATCATTATCACTTTGCTTTAGGTCATATGACTTGTGCATCCACTATCAAGCAACAAATTTGACCCGCCGGAAGCATATTTCTACAAAAGATCAACAACTAGTTTTTAGGTACCCATTTTTCAATGGGTCCCTTTTTGTAAGTGACAAGGGTCTTGGGAACCCAAATAGACCAAGCAATATAACCATCCAGTGGGACAACATATTGTGCATAAACATCACCATAATAATCACACATTAAAACATAGTGAGGGTTAGAAATTCCCGCAAAGTCATCTTGTGACATAGTTTTGCCACTTGTGGTATTACTATCCACAATGGTCTTATCTTTTGCTTGTGCGGGCTTGGCCTTCATCTTCTTGTTGTTCTTCTTCTTGGCGTTGGACACATATCCAATGCCTCCTTTCTCATTATTTGACCTTTTCTTACTCAAAAGGTCATCAAGAGACTTGTTTCCTTCGGGGAAGGTGGCCTTTGCAAGCTCCTCAAGGATGTTTGTACTACTAGAAGGAATGAAAATACTAGGTGAATGATGCATGTAAAATGCATACATGAACTTTGTAGTTTTTTGACATGATTTCCCAAATATTTACAACATATATGATGTTATATCAATGTTTTACATTGATTTAGGGGATTTTCTAAACAATCCCCTCTCTTTTGGTTCTAAATTTTTCTGCCAGAAAAACTTATATTAGTGTTTTTGACTTTCTAGGAGATACGGAACTCGAAACGGAGCTAGATCAACGGGAGCAGTTAGATAATTTCCATACGAATCCAACGAGCTAAAGTAGATCCCAAGAGACCCACCGATTTGAACATGGGAGTCCATTTACTTGAGGGAGCGCCACTGGGGCTATCTCATCCGTCAAAACTCCTCACTGGTTCCTTGCCTTTTACCTATCTTGGTTTGCCCCTGAGCTTGAATAAACCTGCTGTGGAACACTTCTTGCCTATTGTTCAGAGAGTGGAAAGAAGGTTGTGTGGAATAGCTGACTTTCTGAATTATGGGGGGAAATTGCAGTTAGTTAAATCTGTGTTATCTTCCCTTCCCATATATTACATGAGTTGTTTTGATCTCCCTGTCACTATCAAGGAGCAGTTGATTAAATATATGAGGAAATTCTTGTGGAGAAAGAAAACTTCTGATGTTCAAGCTAGAGGTACTGCTCTTGTAGCATGGAAGAAAGTTTGTAGACCCAAAAACCAGGGAGGATTGGGAGTTCTTGATCTTAATGTTCAAAATTCTGCTCTTCTTTTGAAGAATTTGGATAAGTTTTATAATCATAAGGATATTCCTTGGGTTCACTTGATATGGAATACTTACTATTGTAATGATAAGATACCTGGAAGAAGTCTCGAGGGATCCTTTTGGTGGAAAGCTCATCTAAAACTGATTGACATTTTTAAAGGACTTGCAAAGTGCTTGGTTGGAAATGGGAAATCCACACTATTCTGGACTGATATGTGGAATGATAGTTGCCTCCAACATAAGCTTCCTCACCTCCTTTCATATGCAAAAAACCCTCACATCTCTCGGTGAGTTCACGCATCGCAAATACTCAGGATCTCTTTTACCTTCCTTTGTCCCAACAAGCTTTTTGAATATCAAAGTCTTGAACAAATTCTCAATTACGGGAAGGGGAACCGATTGTTGGTCTTACATTTGGGGTAGTATTTTTTCGGTCAAAAAGGCTTACTGCTATTTAATTGGTTACCAACCGGTTCAGCCACATTTCTCATGGATATGGAAATCTTCTTGTCAACAAAAGCATAAATTCTTCTTCTGGCTCTTACTGCTTGATAGACTCAACACAAGAAATCTTCTAAAAAGGAAATGTTTTTCTCTGGCATCTTATGATTGTGTCTTTCAGGGCTGCAATAGTGAAGAAACAAGTTTACATTTGTTTTGGGAATGCCCCTTTGCAAGAGCCTGCTAGGCTGAAATTTCACAGGTCAATTCGGATCAAAGCATCTTTGAAGTTTTAGTCAGTATTAAAAAAGACCTCAAGGTCCCTTTTGCAATGGAAATTCTGATTCTTGGAACTTGGAGCATCTGGATTTGCAGAAATAATGAAATTTTCAACAATCAACATGCGTCGATAGAGACCTGGAAGGCTATCGTAGCCCAGGAATTAAGATGGGTCCTTTATAGAATTAAGAAGAAGTATTATCAGGGCCTTAAGATTTGGATTGAAACAAATTTAGACAGGAGATAGTTGATTAGCATGTTATCCCTCTTTTTGAGGTGGAATATGTTTGTAAATATTCTTTTGTAACTCTCTATAATCTATAATAGTTGCAGTGGGGTTTTTTGCCCTACTGTTTTACCCTAAAAAAAACTCTAATGTTGTCGATTCCACTGCCTTTCTCTTTGTTTTGACCTAAAACCATATATACCCCCTGGCGTCCTTTCTCGATACGCACGGATATGGAGATAAAAAACCAAGTAATAGAGATCGATCAGGCCGTCGCCCGGAGGAAGATTGGAGGGGGAACCGCTGCCGGAATCGCCTCCAGCCGTGTCTTCTCCTTCACCAACGCCTCCTCATCACTCTCCATGATGAGAGGGGAGTAGTCCACCCCCAGACTTTGGGTTTATGGTGGTAACTTGATCTAATCTCTATATGTATGATCATTATTGAAGTCCATATGATGTGCCTTGCATGAGTATGGATCTATCTATGTAATTTCTATGGTGAATATTGTGTTATGAGATAGTACTTGTTATTCATTTACCGTTGTGTTGGATCTTATATGGTTTGTCATACTTTGGGAATATTCTATGATGCATGTAATGGTTTAGATATATACATAATGCCTTGTTTATCCATATCATGAGGTGATTGACACCACCAAGTGGGGGTAGATGAGAGAGATGTGATAATACTAACAACATATCACACCATATGAATCATTGTACTAGTATTTAGAATGTTTTCCATTAAGAAGTATGATGTATGTAGGTAATGGGTGGCGGAGTGAGAAAGGCATATGTATTGAGTGACAACAATGCAGTCCAACATCCTTTATCTAGGGGTAAAAAGGGAGAAGTATGATGTGTGGCGTGACACAAACCAAATGCTAGTGTTATTGCAAGGGTGACCTAGCAACACAAAGGAGTGCTTATTTCACCTATGTGTTTTACGACATGTAGCCACTATAAAAGTACCATTAAAACATTGCAATTGTGTGTACCTTTACTATCCATAACATGATAATCACCATAGATGGAGAAGAGAGGATTAAGTGAACCCATGAACCCATGTCAATTGTTCCCATAATAGAAAACCCCTTGTCTTGTCATATTGCATTGAAGAGGATTGGGACACTTTTACATTCTTGTTTTGTTACATTAAATTTGCATCTATTAAAACAACCATCTTATTCCTTAAAAAAAATTTAGTGCATAATCGACTAAAACTCGTGACACTTTAGTTGTAGATAATATATAGCTTTTACTTCTTGCTCATATGGATTGATACCCTACTTCCACATTGAGAGGTACTACAGTGATCCCCTGCACTTGGGGGTTATCAAGATACTTTTCTAGCACCGTTTCCGGGGAGCGTAGCGCTTAAGTTTATATTCTTGTGTGACTAGACTTTAGATTTGTTTTAGTTTGTTTTGTATCTTGCAATGATCTAAGATTGGGGAGGTTGCTTTAACTTGTTAGGTTGTGACTTTCTTATTAGATTTACTTTCAGTTTTTACTTTCCTTATATCAAAAACACATAAAAATTGTTATAAATTTTACTATGGGATGATAAAGATGAACATGTTAGTGAAAACTATATTGCCACTAGTTCTAAAGAGACACCTAGTGAAGATGATATTGCTTTCACTGAAGCTTTTATGAGTCTTGATCTAGATGACTAGGATAAATTTGAAGAAGCCTTGAGTACCTTTTCTCTAGGAAAACTATTTCCTGTTGCTAGTAAATGCAATGAACCTGCAATATTCATTTAAGATAAGGATTATGATTTTGAAGTTAACCCTGAAATAATAGAAAGAGTTGAAGCATCTAAGTTCTATGGTAAAGAAGAAGAATTTCCCTATGAGCACTTAATGAATCTAGAAGATACTACTTGCCTATTTTGAAAAACTGAGATACAACAACACTATTATTTCTTAAAACTGTTCCCCTTCTCTTTAGGAGGAGATGCAAAAACTTGGTACAAATCATTAGCTCCTAAGTCCATTACTAGTAAGGAAGCATGCTTGTATTTGTTTTTCCATAAATATATCTCTTATAGTAAAATACATGCTATGAAAATTGAAGTTAGTAGCTTTACACAAAACAAAGAAGAAAGTATCCCCCAAGCCTGGGGGAGATTTTGTGCCATTGGAAGGAGATGTCCTACGCACGGTTTTAAGGATAATGGATTGATGCATTTTATAATGGACTAACTGAAAGTTCTAGAACCTATCTAGACAATGTTGCAAGAAATATTTTCAGGGACGAGACTATTGAGGATGCTAAGGAATTATTGAATACTATTACTCAGAATTATCATGATTGGCATATTGAAGAAGAGGAGAAAACTTAAGAAGAAGAAGAAGATATGGTCCAACCTAATTTTGGGATGTATGTGAACCTCTCGAAAATGATAGTAACACTCAAACTCAAAACTCATTTTTTTCATTTATGAGAACCCATGCTATTATGGTGAAACTAATAACGCTCCTTCACTTTCTAATAATGCTACTACTAAAATTATTGATGGTAATGATGATTTTTTTTTAGACATGCTATATGATAATGCTTTGGATGATGGACCTATGTCTATTAACAACCCTCCATGTATAATACATGAGGATAAAGATGACATACTTGTTATCCATGATGATACTTGTAAGGTTCCCAACCTTTAATAAGGTAGAGATACCTGTGTTTACAATGCTAGTCCCTGGATCAATAGCTAGCATCCATAGTTAAGATGTAATATCAAGATACAAAGGTCAAAATACAACTTTATAACCAGGAATAAAATAAATTATTACATCTTACATAGCTCATATGGCCATCTCATTACAATGCAGCAGAAATAACAATAGCATGGGGTCCTTCATCTTCAAAGTGCCACAGGAAGTCATGTTGGTTGTAGACTTGTAATCCTAATCAATAAACTTCACTAACATCAAACAAACCTGCAACATAATAAGTTGCAGCCACAAGGGTCAATACATTTGAATTGTATTCGCAAGTTTCACTACTATGTAGAAATAAGTGGATCCTATCATTTACATGCATATTTGGCTAAGTGGGGTTTAGGCTCATTTGCAGAAAGCAATATAGTTTTATCCTATCTTTTAAAAATAGTTTTGATCTTTTGTCAAATCTTTCTGAACTTCTTGGAAAACTCCAAGTGCTTCAAATCCCTTGTTGTCACCATCAAGTTTTAACTTTGAGAAATTGGAATGTCGAGATCTTCCATAGCTTCAGGCCTTAGTTGCTCAGTATTGTCCATAACCGGGGACACGGATAAGTACTTAGAATTTTTATCTTTTGCAGAAGTTGTACAATTTACCCACATGACACAATCTCATATTGATGCCACCAGTGGCCGCTGGATAAGTACTCACCAAGATGGAGGACTGGCAGATTGAGAATGTGACAAAGTCTTTCCATAGGAGTCCTCCCAATACACAATGCTAGCTTGTCATCCAGGCACCAATGTAGGGTTTCAAGTTCCCTTACACAATTCTAGTTAACCTGAAGATGCCAATGCATGGGTCTTCCACTATGTAGTTGACCAAGCCAGAGCCCATTTAGCATGTGGTGCATACAGAAGCCACTGTACGAGAAACATGTTCAATCTCTAAGTCCCTGGGTGGTTTTCTTCTAGTGCACATACAAAAAGAGATGTCCATATAAACATGGTTCCTTTTGTTGCCACCTTGTCCAAAACTTGAGTATCCTTGTCCACCCAGGTGGTTCATTGAGTACTTGTTTTATTATATAAAACATAAGTCTTTTCAACTCTTCATATAATCATATCATGTATCCCATCCCAATATATAGCAGGGCTAAGCATACTACAACTACATTGTTTCCACTAAGGGATATATAAGGGTATCCTATTAGGATTTAGCATAGCATAAAATATAGTAGTCCTTATCATGCATGTTACAAAATCCACTAAGTGCAATAAAAATAGTAGGACTTGGATGATAGTGTCACTTGGCTTTTTAGTAGAGAATGTTGGTTCACTTCTTGATCTTGCAAATATCACAATCTTCTAATTCCACTACAATTCAATCAAGCAAACATAGATTCAACTAGCATTCCAACCAACATTCAAACAATTTATCACACATAAAATAATAGAAACAAGGTCATGCATGCAAAAGATAGTTTTACTTGCAAAAGTGGTTTCTACTAGGCTCTAAACATTGTAAGGTTCAAAAGTGGTCATTTTCTAAAGTGGTAAAACCATTTGAAAAAGGTTTTATATATAAACCATTTTTAAATCAAATCATTATTTTATGTGGTTGAAAATACTTTTAGCAAAGCAATATTCTTTAAAGGGTTCACCAAGTATATTTTAATTCTCAAAACTTGGTGTTTAGGGTTAGAAGGTTTGAACCAAATCATTTTCCAAAGGTTTTACTCAAAAATCATTTCTAAAACAAAATCAATATTTTTATTTGACTAGAAATGAGCTAATCCAAATATTTACTCCTTAACTTCACAAAATATATTTTTAAATTCATAAGTTGGTTCCTAGGGTCAGTAGGTTCACAACAATCCATTTTGCAAACATTTCACATTAAAATTATATCTAGCACAATTTTTATATTCATAATAAGCCTACACATGTTTCTACAAATTCAACCAATTTTCCAGAAGAAAAACATTAAACAAAGTGCATGGTTGCAAAGTACTTGTTCTGCTGAATCCATTGATATAAAATTTGCAAAATTTGGACGTGTAGAACTAAAGTTATGAATTTTACAAGTTTGCAATTCAAAGAGATTCTAATTCTGTTTTTAAACAAAACTCTGTCCATGTGGCGCAATCTAATTGGCCGGTACCACTTCAGGTGGATCGATCTCTCTGGACTGCAGGATTTACTTAAATCGCACGGCGTTGATCAACTCGTACCCCTTCAGTTAAGATCTAATCACAGCCAGACGATCGTGATCTAACGGACTAGGTTGCTTGGTCAAGGATTGGCGGCGCTGCGCGGCGGCGAGCGGTGGAGCACGGTCAGA
Source organism: Avena longiglumis (assembly GCA_030063025.1). NCBI lineage: Eukaryota > Viridiplantae > Streptophyta > Magnoliopsida > Poales > Poaceae > Avena > Avena longiglumis. The sequence continues at coordinate 155,007,973 of CP125978.1, forward strand.
TGGTGGCGTCACGGCGATTACAGGAAGCAAGGGAGAGGGGGAAATGGCTTACAGCATTCGCGTGGTCGAGGTGAAGCTCGAGGTGGCGTTGGCTTGGCGAGGGGCGCTCGGAGCTGCTGGCAATTCCTCGTCGGAGTCGGTGGCGGCGTCAGGCGGCTTTGGAGGTCGTCGGGGACGGAGCTACAAATCATGCCGAGGCAAAACAAAGACATGGTCAGATGCGGGAGAGCGTGGGGAGTATGGGAGCATCACTGATAGGGCTCGGGGCGGTCGGAGTTACCAGGGAATGGTTGCCGGAGAAATGACAGACGGCGGTGGAAAGTGGCGTTGAGGTTGCCGACGTTCTGGAGCGGGTGCGGCCAAGCAGCTGACACTGGGATGTGCGCCAGACGATGGGGAACAATCTCGTGTGCAGTGGGAGGCGAGGGACGGCTGGACGGCGCCGGAATTGGCTGGGAACTCCGTCGGAGACAATGGCGGTGTAAAGCTGATTCGAGGCATCCTGGTGGAGGAGGAGAGGCACTGTTTGGTGGGAAAGAGAGAGCGGAGAGGGGCGCTTATACACGCATGATCACAACGAGGTTTTACTCAGCCAATTACGCGTATTGACGCCAGCAATAACTCGGCAGCAACGGCAGGGCGAATTGGTCGCGAGATTGAAGACGACTGCGTGGTAGTGGGGTCCATCTGGCAGTGAGGGAGAGAGAGAGGGCGTTGGGTCCACTGCTCAGCTTCTCTGCAGGTGTGTTCGCGCGTAGAAAACATTTCACTGAGGGGGAAAAGATGGGCTGCGAGTTGGGCTTGTTGGGCCTGTTTGCTGGGCTGGTTTGATTCACCGTTTTTTATACAAGAAGCTTTTTCTTTTTCCATTTGGAATTTCTGTTTTGATTTTATTCAAACAATTCAAACACCCAAATGAATCCAAACCTTTGCCAAACTTTGTGTAGATTTTAATTCTGTTTATCAACACAAATCAAAGTCCAAAACAAAATATTTTTTATTCTTTTTAGGATCCATTAATAATTAAATAAATGGACCATAGTCATTGATTCAAATAGGATTTTATTTATTTAACCACTCTATTTGAAATCTAAATAATACCAAAATCATTTCAGTAGGTTTTATTTGAATAAATAAAACACTTGGAAAACTTATTTAAAATAAATTAACATGTTTTAGTGTTTATTTAGAATGGAAAAGCCTTTACTTTAATAAAATTGGATATTAATAAATCCTCTTTATTTTATTTAAATAAACCTTTACTCCTTTTATCAAATAGAAATATTTTATTTCAAAAGCTTGACCAAGATTTAATTTGGCTCTATAAAATAATCCTTATTTATAATTCTACCTTTGCTTTTGAAAAATCAAATCTTTTTATTAAAAGATCTAAAAATAGTGATTCCAACTATTAAAACTTTCTTTATTAATTGTTTATCTTTTTAAACCCCTTTAGGATTTATTTGATCAAAATAGGTTTGGATGTTTCCAATTGGAATCAAAAGTTTCTTCTCACCCTAAATTTCAACAAAATTTTATTTTGTTTATTTATTTTTCACATTTCAAAATTTGGAAAATTTTGGGATGTGACAATACTCTTGTTAGCAAGAGTCCTATAATATTCTTGAACTCTCCTATGTTAACCATAGAAGATAAATATGCACTTGCTATAACTTATATATGTGGTTTGTAATTACCTTATGTTGAAAATCATCATTGCAACCATGATCTTAAAAATGAAAATAGTACCAGCAACTATTTTGAAAGAGGAAAACATGCAAATGAATGCCATGATAATCCTCTTCACAAGCTATCCCATTTTTGGGAATATGCCCTAGAGGCAATCATGTATGATGAGATTTCCCATTGTATTCATAAAGATATTAAGTTGTCCTTGTATAAACATCTGATGTGTATCATTGAATATGTGATTCGGTTGTGGAACTATACATTCATGTTGTTTGTACTAAATATCCTTGGTCATTGAGGTTGTGCTAGACACACAACTTAGACCAATGTGAAAGTTAGCTTGATGACTCGGTTCCACTTGTCATGGGCATGGAGATGTCATTCCGACTTACACAGATTCGGCTAAAGAGTTTAGCGATTCGGATTGGCCCATATTGGGGTACAACGAACAAGTTGTCATTTGTATATATCAATCAATGTAATCCTTAGACCTGAAGTTATTGCATAAACCGAGTTGAGGATCACCGACTTAGGTTTTGTCAAACGCTGATCCGTAACTGGGCAGTTATAAAGTCAGAGTTCAGGTCGACTGAGAATCAAGCTACGTGATGTGAATAACCAAAATGGGATTTTGCCCCTCCACTTGGAGAGATATTCTCTGGACCCTCTCGGATGATATGATTCGGAAAGCATGGCCATGCACGACTCGGTTAAGTGTTAACCAAGGAGATCGACTAAGAGTTAGTCGGGTGAATCACTTATCTCGGATCGAGAAGAGAGTCAGACTATTTAAGGGATGTCAATTATTCTCATATAGTCTGACAAGGTATATCGTGAGGCAAAAGGGACTCGGACGCAAGTCACATTAGAAAGGCAAGTCGTCATGACTCTTTGGTACTTGGGAGTCGGCACGTTCTGCTAGGAGCCGCTACCGACTGATCGATTGAGAGTTGGACTCTAATCGTGTCCAAGTTGCCAAGAGCGTGCGGGGTCACACACTTAAGAGCGAGAGCAAGTTCGGATTGGATCTGAACTGGAAATCTGGTTGGGTTGGACCCGATCCTGATTTGGGCTGAGTCAGTGAGTCGGACTCACATGGACTAATATTATATGGGATTTAGTGAATGGGCCACGCGAGCAGAGCCCACGTTCACTCCCTATATATAGTGGAGCACTGTAACCCAGGAAGGTTAATCGTTGTTCGGATTAGGTCATTCCATGTGTTGGAAACCCTAGCTCCACAGCAGTCCTGTCATCGATACGAACCTAGCAGTTTGTCGTCGGTGCTCCTCCTTGTACGTGTGGATACCAGCAGAGGTGATGTACGATCAGAACCAGGACGATCGGATCACAAAGGACTGCACTGCATCAACTGAAGCGCTTCATCAGTAATCCGCAACTGCGCGTGTAGTGGTAAACCTCGTGGCCTTCTACCTCGGCTAGATCTTGGGATTACCACATTAGAGGAAAAAGTTTTGTTTTATCTCTGCGTGGCCCAACACTCATGAATTTCATATCACTTAAACTAAGTAAGTAAAGCCTAGATATATGGCTATAAAGAAAGCGCTTTGCAGGAGGCAACCCAGTTATTTTATTTTGTATTTTTGATTTGAACTCTTGCTGTAGCAATAGAGCTTTTTTTGGTTTTCTTACTGAATTTATAATAAAGTACCAAGTGGAACCCATTTTGGATGTTATAATGGTTGTTAAATATATGGAGTAGCAAATTTCTGCAAAACAGTTTTTAGTGAATGAATTTTATGTTTTTATGTAACTCCGATTGCTCTCATATTTACACAGCATTTACAAATTTTCATCATCTATATGCAAAAAAATTGGCTAAAATTCCTGACATGTCTAACTGGGTGAAAACAATTCATTTTGCTGCTGCTGAAAATCTGGACAGATTCTGTCATGTTTTGTTTTAACCATTCCCATGTGTCATAAAATCATTGTTATGAGTCATTATGATAGGGATATGTAGGAACATTATATGCTTGCTGGAACATTTATAAAGAATTTTGTCTTTTATATATATGCAGCAATCATTATACCTTTGTGCCACTAATGTCACCACTCAGAAAAGAGATGGGAGAAAAAGTTTTGTGTTAAAGTTTTTTAACAGGGAATAGAGGAACATCACACCAAGAGAAATCCAAGGATGGTGAAAACCATAAGCTTGGGGATTCCCAAGGAATCTCACTGGACCTATTAAAATCTTAGTTTGCAAACCTCTAAACTTTGTTTTTAAGTAACATAAAACTATCATAGAAATTTGGAGCGTCCTTTTTTGTTATTTTATTTTTGTATTGCATAAAAAGGACCACCATCACTATTTATTATAAATGTTTATGATCAAGATACTGAAAATAAACCTTTCCACGATGATACTAAAACTGAATAAGAATGCCCTGGAACAAAAGAAAAAGGGAGATAAAAGAAAAAAAACTGAAATTCATGTTGTGTCTAGTTTTTAAGCTCAAATACTTTATATGAAGTATGATATGTTTATGCTTATTAATTAGTATCCTTTTTTCATGTATATTTATGTTTAATATTAAGGAACAAGGTGAGAAAATAAATGTTTGGCATTATGAACTAGATGACACACTCTTTAGATCTATTTTTGCTAAGCCTTCACAATACAAGCTAAGACTGCTTCCAAACCCCATAAACTAGACTAGGAATATCCACCTATTTGTGAAAAAATATACTTTCAAGTAAAATATGTATCTTAACCCTCCAAACATTCTTAAAAATACCTTTTTCATGTATTTTAAAGCTCATAAGAAAGTAAGGTTTGGGGTGATACCTCTATGGAATTTTTTGTGCTTTACATCTTATCAGTTGTTATTGGCCAAACCATGTTGTCATGGAACAATCTTTCAATGTTGAATGTTGATAATAAATCATGTTAAAATTCTGCCTATGGATTGCATCGATTGAAATAAAGTGTGCATACTTGATTAGGCATGTTAAGAGAAAACTCTCCTGGACCGCTAGTCAATTCCATGCATCGTGTGGCACTCATGGTGGAAACTTACAACATGATGATCCTTGTTGATATGATTCATATGTATATTTTTCTTGTTCTTCCGAAATAGAGATATTTCCATCCCTCCCACCTTGAACATGACGAAGGAATTATATTAACTCCTATGCCAAGTAAATAAATAAAGGGGGGCACATAGCTACACAAGGGGCAAGAGGTACTTCAGTGACGCGGTTTGAAAGACAAACATGTGCATACAATGATATACCTAAGTTGAGTAGCATGAGGAGTGCAAGGTCATAGGTATGGTGCACGAAATAATCAACTTGTAAAATGTTTAACACATAAACCATATGAATCTTTGAAATAAAAGATACTTGGAACCCTATCCTTATTAGTAGTGTTGATATGATTACATATCTCAAAACATTATTCTACATTCTTTATGGAGGTTTAACACATGTATTCAATGCTTATTTTTGGTACAAGATGCAAAACATCTCAAGGGAAGACATGAAACTAATAAGTGAGTCTTCGAGTCAAGGGCATTAAACTAATAAGTATCCCAAAAATAAAAGTAGAGGCATAAAATACCAATGCCAATGATAGGGAGAGTCTCTTATTCTACAGGTTCATCAAAGTGTGCTTCCAGGTTTGTTTTACCTTTCATTTATTTTATCACACCATTATTTATTTTTTGACATGATTATGATTGTGCAAAAGATACAATTTGATAGTACACTTGCATATTATGTTTCCTTGAAAGGATTTGAACCTATTTAATTTACATGATAATGAAAGAAGCGAAAGTAACAAACTACAAAGTCCAAGTTTATTTTTATCACCTTCATGCTCGAGGACGAGCATAGTTTAATCTTGGGGATGTTGATGCATGTAAAATGCATACATGAAATTTGTAGTTTGTTGACATGATTTCCCACATATTTGCAACATATATGATGTTAGATCCATGATTTACATTGATTTCGGGGATTTTCTAAACAATCCCCTCTCTTTTGGTTCTAACCTTTTCTAGCAGAAAAACCTTTTGTTAGTGTTTTGACTTTCTAGGAGCTAAGGAACTCGAAATGGAGCTAGGTCAATGGGATCTGTTAGATAATTTCCATACAAATCCAACGAGCTAAAGTAGATCCAAAGGGGCCCAACGAGATGAAAATGAGAGCCCATTTACTAGAGGAAATGCCACTGGAGCTATCTTAGCCGTTGAAACTCCGATGTCGTTGATTCCACCGCCATTCTGTTAGACCCCTCCTTTATAAAGGATAGGATCCCTGTGATTGCAATGCTAGTCCCTGGATCAATGCTAGCATCCACAGTTTAAGATGAAGTACACAGATACAAAGGTCGTTTATTACATTCATTCCAGAGATAAAACATAGTCTTTTACAACTCAGGCCATAGGCCTATACAAGAGTTTTTAGGAATAAGTAAATAAACACAAGTCTTCATCTTCATGTGCCACAGGCAAACATGTTGAGTGTAGACTCATGACTCCTAATCATCATCGGAGTAACCTGCAACATCACAAGTTCTGACCCAGAGGGTCAATACTTTGGAATAGTATTGGCAAGTGATACCTTAGTATATTATAAGTGGACTACAATACTACATGCTTTTTGGCTAGTGTGGCTTGCTTTGCTTTAACATAAGTTTTTCCTATTAGTTGAAATCACTAAGTTTTCTTTGTCAAAACATTCCCAAGGAAACCACCAATAGACATTGGGGTCCTTCACCCTTGTTCACCCACAAATTTTACTTAGAAGTTGGAGTGATGAGATTCTTGTAGCTTCCATGTCTTGATGCTCAAAATGTCCATTTCCTTGGACAAGGCTAAGCACTTAGGTTTTCCATCTGCAGAGGTTGTGCACTTTCCCACAGACTTGGTTTCCCAAGACAGGACCTTTCAGAAGCCTTTCCTTAGTCAAATGGACGCTCCATCCTATCATCCCATCTACCACCAACTGTCCAAATGACTAAGTTCTAGCTACCTATATGATCAAGGCAGAGCCCATATTGCCAAGTGGTTGCACTGTAAGCTTTCTCAACACTTGGCCTCCAAATCCCTTTGTGCCTGGGTGGCATTCCACAAGTGAGATACACAACCCAAGTCCATGGCCTTGTGTAACCACTCAACATAACCCATACTTTCCATTCCACCCAGGAGGTTCATTTGACTTAGTGGTTTTATTAAGAAAGTATAAGTCTCATGACTTAGAAGTATTTTCTTCATTGAAAGTGTAGTTTTCCACCAACTCTTGTTTTGCTATAAGCTAGGCTAAGCAAAGTATGGCAACTTATCTTAGGGATAATTCCTTAGTAATTCTACTGGACTACATAGGATTTCCCACCTTTTTCATTAGACAAAATATTATGCAATAATATAATAAAAATATCTAATGCTAGTTCAAAACATAGGACAAATATATTCATGCAAATATCACTTGCCTTGGTAGTGTGGGGAGTAGCACTCTTCACAATCACAATCACAATCAAAATCTACACAAGAAATCAAAACATACAATTACTCACATTTAAATACAACCAAAAATAATATGAATGCATGCATGCAAGAATTTACCATGTGTTAAATTTTGAAAATTTCTACCAAGTGTGTGTTCATGACTACTGAAGCATAACATGTCACAAGTTTGTCCAATAAACCTATTTGGCCATAACAAAATTTTATAAAGATATTTCTATATCTAAAATAGCCCTAAACTTGTTCCACAAATAAAATATTTTTAGCTGTTACTATATGCTAAACAAATTGTATATTCTGATAGGCCTTGTTTCACTGAATCCAACGATATAAAGTTTGCAAAAATCCAACGTGTCATTTGAAAGTTATAAGCATTTGAAGTTTGAATCTAATTTAGGTTTTAAATTCTGTTTTTAATCTAAACCTTGCCACGCGCGTCGGCGTTACTCTTGGCGCTGCCGGTTAAGACGGATCACCCTTCTGAGCCGTTGGATCTAACTAACGTTGCGCGGCTCAGATCTGTCCATACCCCTTCGATAAGTGAAGTGTTTCTACGCGTAGGATTCAGATCTAACGGCTAATATTCTTCTAACCAAAAACGAGCGGCGCTGCCGGCGGTGACAGGCGGCGGCGCGTCAGTCAGTGGCGGTGCCGGCGTTCTAGGTCACCCGGAGAAGGGAGGTGATGCTTACCAGAACCGTAGAAGGCTGCTGATGCTCAAGGTGGCAGTGGCTTGGGAAGGGGCGCACGGGTTCGTCGGAGATTTCTCGCCGGAGTTCGCGAACGCGTCTGCCACGTCGATTGTCGGCGTTAGCGGCGAGTTCCTCGTCGCTAAGTCAAAACAGTCTTGTCGGATGCGCAAAAGCGAAGTGGATTCAGCGTGTCGGTCGAGGTCAAGGCGGTGGTTACTTACGAAGGGAGGTCGCGGAGTTCTTGCGAGACGGTGGCGGCGATCGTCGACGTTAACGCTAGGGTCATGCGAAAAAGCGAGTGTCGAAGATGCACAGGTTCCTGAACAAGATAGCGTGAACGCGAGATCGGGAAACTCGAGACTCACCGGAATTGGCCGGGCGATCGTCGGAGACAGCGGAGTTGCGAGAGCAATGCGCAGCCTAGGCGTTCGGTGCTTGGGGTTTTGGGGAAAAGAGAGAGGGACGGAGGGTTTCTTATAGCCTGGTCGAAGCGAGAATCACTCGCCAATAACTCGAATTGATGCCGCAAATCAAAACCGAACGCCGCGTTGATTTGGGGATGAATGAGTCGTGTGGGTGGAGACGATTTGGCGTGGGGTTGGCCGCTTGTCGGTGACGCGCAGGATTCGGTGGGGTCGGCTGTCGTCGTCATTGGCTTGCACTCGCGTGAGAGGAGAAAAAGAAGTCCCGGGTGGGCTTCTGGGCTAGTTTGGCTTTGGGCAGATCTGGCAGCGTGGCCCTTTTCTATTCAGATGCTCTTTTCTTTTCTATTTCCATTTTACGGTATGAATTTTGGTATGAATTCAAATCCTTTTGAAATCAAATTGCCTTGGAAATTTTTGTAGGGTTTTGTGGATTCAAAACAGTCACAACTAGGTGGTTACATTGCAAAGCTTGGTCCAGCTTGGTTTCAATACTGATTAGGGATTTGTTCCTGTTTGCAAACATTTGAAATGGGTTTAGGAATTTACTTCTAAATTTGAAATCTTTGGGGTTTAAAAGTTTCACCTAAACTTTCCATCAGTGAAGGCAAGCATTCAAGTATTAAACATTCAAACTTCAACAGGATGATGTTTATTTGGGAAAATCTGACCACATGAAATCATAACTCATATTCTATCTCTAAGTGATTTTTGAGAAAAACCCTAAATGAAGGAATGATGCAAAGTGATATGAATGAGTTTTGAAGCTATGATTTTTGGGATGTTACAGATCTAACCCCCTTAGAATGAATCTCGCCCTCGAGATTCGGTTTGGCTAGCAAATAGGTGAGGGTGGTCTTTCCGAAGATCATCTTCTCTTTCCCATGTTGCTTCCTCTTCGGAGTGATGGTTCCATTGTACTTTACAAAATTTAATAGTCTTGGTTCTGGTGACTCTTTCTGCGGTCTCTAGAATCTTGACAGGCTTTTCTTCATAAGTGAGATCACTCTCTAGTTGAACCTCTTCCAAAGGTATGGTATCCTTCAAGGAGGACTCTTCCATTTCTGGGTGACATTTCTTAAGCTGACTCACATGAAATACGTTATGGACTGCTGACAGAGATTCTGGCAATTCAACTTCATACGCAACTTCTCCTTTGCGACTTAAAATCCTGAATGGCCCAACATATCTTGGTGCCAATTTTCCTTTGACTCCAAATCTTTTCACTCCACGAAGTGGTGATACCCTGAGATAAGCTCTATCTCCAATTTCGTATGTGACTTCTCTACGCTTAGAATCCGCGTAGCTTTTCTGTCGGGATTGTGCTATTTTCAACCTGTCCTTAACCAATTTAACTTTCTCTTCGGAGTCCTTGATAAGATCAGGTCCAAATAAGCTTCTTTCTCCCACACCGTTCCATAATAATGGGGTGGTACACTTTCTTCCATAGAGTAACTCAAACGGTGCCATTCCAATACTAGATTGATGACTGTTATTGTAAGAGAACTCCGCGTAAGGCAAACTTTCATCCCAACTTGCTCCATAATCTAGAGCACATGCTCTCAACATATCTTCCAGAATTTGGTTGGTCCTTTCTGTTTGTCCATCCGTTTGAGGATGGAAGGCAGTACTGAATTCCAATCTCGTTCCCAAAGATTCATGAAGTTGTCTCCAAAAGTGAGAAGTTAACTGAGTTCCTCTATCTGATACAGTACTTTTGGGTACTCCGTGAAGGCATACGATTCTGCTCATATATATTTTTGCTAACTTGGCACTGGTATAAGTTGTCTTCACGGGTATAAAATGAGCCACTTTAGTTAAGCGATCCACTACTACCCATATGGAATCATACCCGGATCTGGTTCTTGGTAATCCGGTAATGAAATCCATACCAATATTTTCCCATTTCCATTCAGGAATAGGAAGTGGTTGAAGCAGACCTGCTGGTTTTTGGTGTTCCGCTTTGACTATGCTACACACATCACACAAAGCAATATGTTCGGCGATGTCTCTTTTGAGATTGTTCCACCAAAATCTTTCTTTCATATCCATGTACATTTTGGTGTTTCCTGGGTGAATAGAGTATGGAGAGTTATGACCTTCGTGTAAGATCAGTTTTCGCAACTCTGGGTCTTGTGGAACACATATACGTTTCCCATGCCATAAGGTTCCTTGTTCATCAATACGAAAACTCTTAGCCTTCCCTAGATTAATATTTTCCTTGATCTTTTCAATTTCTTTATCGGTCTTCTGAGCTTCTTGGATCCTGTTCAAAAGAGTAGGTTGAACATCTAATGACATAAGATGTCCTTCTGGTACAATCTCCAATCTGAGATCCTTGAATTGATTACAGAGATCTTCTGGCAAATCTCCTTTGGTAAGACCATTTACAAACGTCTTACGACTTAAAGCATCGGCTACTACATTTGCTTTACCGGGATGGTATTGCAAACTCAAGTCATAATCCTTGATAAGTTCTAGCCATCTTCTTTGTCTCATGTTGATCTCTTTCTGGGTGAAGATATACTTCAAACTCTTATGATCGGTGAATACTTCACACCACTTACCTAAAAGGTAATGTCTCCATGTTTTGAGTGCATGGACGACAGAGGCTAACTCCAAATCATGAGTAGGATAGTTTACTTCATGAGTTTTGAGTTGTCTCGAAGCATAAGCTACGACTCTACCATCTTGCATAAGTACAGCACCCAAGCCTTGATGTGAAGCATCACAATACACTTGGAAATTTTTTTCCAAATCTGGCAGACATAGAACTGGTGTTGTCACAAGTCTCTTCTTCAACTCTTGGAAGCTGACTTCGCAACCTTCAGTCCAAACAAATTTCTTGTCCTTCTTTAGCAATTACATCACTTAGCAACTTTCGAGAAATTTTCAATAAACCTTCTGTAGTAACCTGCTAATCCAAGGAAACTACGAACTTCCTTCACATTTTTGGGTGATTCCCATTCTGTCACAGCTGAAACTTTAGCAGGATCAACTGCCACACCATCCTTTGTCATAACATGACCAAGAAACCCAACTTTCTCTAACCAGAACTCACACTTGCTAAATTTGGCATAGAGCTTATGTTCTCTTAACTTTTCAAGTATCAAGCGCAAGTGTCTCTCATGTTCTTCTTTGCTCTTGGAGTAGACTAGAATATCGTCGATAAAAACGACAACGAACTTGTCAAGAAATTCCATGAACACTTTGTTCATCATATTCATGAAATATGCTGGAGCGTTGGTTAAACCAAAGGGCATCACAGTGTAATCATACAATCCATATCTTGTGGTGAATGCTGTCTTAGGTATGTCTTGCTCTCTTATCTTAAGTTGAAAATAGCCTGACCGAAGATCAATCTTCGAGAATACACACGCTCCTTCTAACTGATCAAACAAGTCGTTGATTCTTGGCAAAGGATATTTGTTCTTGATGGTAACCTCGTTGAGAGATCGATAATCGATACATAATCTTTGTGTCCTATCCTTCTTCTCCACAAACAATACCGGGGCTCCCCAAGATGAAGAACTTGGTTGAATAAATCCTTTCTGTAACTGTTCTCCTAGTTGCTTCTTGAGTTCTTTCAGTTCATCTACTGACATTTTGTATGGTCTCTTAGCTATTGGTCCCGAACCTGGTACCAAATCTATCAAGAATTCCACATCTCTATCTGGTGGCATTCCTGGTAATTCCTCCGGAAATACATCCGGATACTCACACACAATTGGCACACTGTCCATGCTAACCCCCTTAAGAGAATTCAGCTTACCTCCTTTGGATTCAAAATTTGACTTAAATTTAATTCTTTTTCCTTCTGGGGTTGTGAGTGTAACTGTACGGTTCGCACAGTCTAATACTCCTTCATACTTAGCCATCCAATCCATTCCCAAAATTACATCTAGTCCTTGGGAATCTAGGATTATCAAGCTTACTGGAAACTTATGCTTCCCAAACTCTATGATAAGATCCCGGCATCCAAGGCTTGCTATCATGTCTCCCCCTGGAGAACTAACCTTTATTGGACACCCAATGTTTTCTGATGCAAACCCATTTCTATCGACAAATGCCTTTGATATGAATGAATGAGATGCACCAGTATCAAAGAGTACAAATGCTGAAATTGAATTGAGTCTGAACTTACCGGCAACGGCATCAGGTTCCTCATAGACCTCCTCCACATTGATGTGGTTAACCTGTCCTTTACGGAAAGGATTTGGCTTGTTAGGTCCTTCAACTTTCTTTTCGGGCACTCATTAGCATAATGCTGACTTCTTGCATTTGAAGCACTCAACTTTGTGATGTCCTTTTTAACATGCCGACTTCCACTTAGCTACCATTTCCACTTTGTGGTGGCTCTTATGTCCACCCTTGTGGTTCTTGTACTTATCCTTGTCATGGCTACTGGTGATGCTTGTATCATAATGATTTGTGGTTGTGGTGCTTGTTGAATTTCCCATGTTTATGGGATCTGAGTTGCCATGTCATCATAGTGAGATCGTTTGTGAGGCGATCCCGAGTTGTGTTTCGGAGTGTTTCCTCTTTCTACTCTCGACTTGCTTCATTTTACTTTCCAAAATAGCAGCCTTGTCACAAAGGCGATAAGTTGGAACATATGCTCTGAACAGCTGTAGGTTCAGCTCATCATTCAAGCCTTCCAAGAATTTTTCCTTTCTCTTGGCATCGTATCAACCTCATCCGTGCATAGCGCCAGATTGTTGAATTCTTCTACGTATTCGCCACCGCTGCGATGGCGCTGTTTCAAGTTGTGAAACTCCTTCTTTTTCGACTCATTATCCGATGAGATATGAGCGGTCGAAACCCATCCTCAAATATGTCCCATGTCACCTCATCAATGGGAGTGTTGATTTGGAAGTTATCCCACCAAGTGGCGGTGGTCCTTCCAACGGATGTCTTGAATCTGACTTTTTCAGCATCAGTGCAGCCCATTGTCACTAGGTCTTTGTTCACAGAACGTAACCAGTCATTGGCTGCCATAGGATCAGTTGTCCCCGAAAATTTTGCTGGCCTTAGTCGCAGAAATCTGGTAAGCATAACAAAACCCGGAGGGTTGTTGTTGTTGTTGTTGTTATTGTTGTTATTGTTGTTGTTGGGATTGTTATTGTTGTTGTTATTCTGATTCTGGATGAATGTCGTCATCATTTGCATAAGTTGCGTTTGTGCATTCATCATCTGTTGCATTTCCGGGGTGATGTTATTGGGGTTGGGGTTTGCGCGACGGGGAGGCATCTGTGGTTTGATAAAATAGGTAAGAATGAGATACCCATAGATGTTTCATGCACAATACATCACAAGCAACACATAACAAGCAACATAGAAATATAAATGCAACATCCACATAACAAACTCATGAAATAAAACACACAAGTGACAAGCCATCCACATGTCGGATGGTCCAATAACAAGTTCGCAACAACAAGTATGATTATGTAAGTAAGAACGAGTAACAAGTCTACTCGTAAACATCTATCTCCTCCTCGACGAAGGTAAGACCTGCGTTCTCCATCGCGGTCTTGTTCTCCTCTATAGTTGTGGTCAAGGAATCAACCTTGGTCTTGAGAGCCCTCTTCTGGGAACGAAGCCTCTCAATAACCATCTGCTGCTGCTCAAGATCGAAGTCCTTGGACTTCAGTTCCTCGGTCATGTCCCGGATCCTCTTGTTCCTATCCTGGACACGTTTCTCTTGACTCTTGAACTTGCGGTCCTGGGCCTCGAACTTTGTCTCCATCTCCTTGATCATCTCATCCTGCTGTGCAAAAAGCTTGTCCTTCTCGCGAAGCTGCACCTGAAGCTCGTCATTACCTAGCATGACGTTCGTTCTGTCCGTATCACGTGCACGAGAAGAGTCTCTAAGTCACGAAGATAAAGGCGTATCGGCTCCGCGGTGCTCCTCGAGTCGTCCTCAAGTCGATGGACTCTCCGTCAACATCACGTCTTAGAAGGCGTGAAAATGAGTACCCTAACACGGGTGACCTAACAGTCGTCCTATCAGGTCCTGCATGACTACCTCCATGCCTCTCTCCCTGTCATCGTGCATCAACTTGAAGACGATGGCCTCTGTAGTAGGCTCAGTCTGGCGTCCTGGCTGGGTCACCTTGAAGCCCCAGAGGTCCTTCCTCTCGAACTTGGTGAGTGGGTACACCGTGATGGTAGGAAGAGGGAGATCAAGTAGAGTGGTAAGCTCAATGATACGGGGACCAAAACGAGTAACCCGAAACTCCTCAACGGTGCTGACGGCAACAGGCATCTATTTATAAGATTGAAAAGTTAGAACATTGCAACTCAAGGTAAATCAAGACTAACATTCATACATATCCATGAAACAGAATCGTCACACAAGTCATGCATACAAAAGTTCATTACATCACTCAAGGTCCCAATTTATTTAAAACATAAGGTGATAAGTGGTGGTCCAACTAACGAAGTGATCTACAATCCAATCTCGCGGGATCTATTGTTAAACACAATGTTCCTAGAGGCAATCCACCAATCTTGCTCTCTTGATTCAATTACTAAGTCTATAACATCTCCTCTTATCTCTTGGTTGGTGTCCTCCAACTCTTGAGTAAGCTCCTTCTCTTTCTCTAAGTCCTTTTGGAGGTTGAGCATTCTGCACTTGACTCTAGCACTTAGTTCCTTGATAGTCCTCCAAGCTGCATCCCTGGCTGACTCAAAGAACGTGGTGTGCATGGTAGTGTTAGTGTACATGCAGAATCCCCTCTCTTTGTGGTTGTCTTCCTTGTTTTTGTACAAGTGAAGTTGCACCCACCAATACTCCACTCCTTCATCCATCACAGGAAAGCCCTTGTACACAGCTTCCCCATGTGCATCCATTGCCTCCATGAGATCCTTGAGAATATTAGGAAACTCAGTTTCACATTCCAAGGTCATGGTCATGAGTGGTCCCTTCTTCACGGCTTCGTTGATGGAGTTCATCTACAAGGAAGTTGAAAGAGATTAGAAAAGTTTTACGAGAAGAATAGACAAGTGTAGAAGTATTTGATAAACTTTTTTCCTTAGTGGTTTTCCAATCCTAGGGTCATAATCCTACAGGCAACACAGTGCTCTGATACCATCTGTTAGACCCCTCCTTTATAAAGGATAGGATCCCTGTGATTGCAATGCTAGTCCCTGGATCAATGCTAGCATCCACAGTTTAAGATGAAGTACACAAATACAAAGGTCGTTTATTACATTCATTCCAGAGATAAAACATAGTCTTTTACAACTCAGGCCATAGGCCTATACAAGAGTTTTTAGGAATAAGTAAATAAACACAAGTCTTCATCTTCATGTGCCACAGGCAAACATGTTGAGTGTAGACTCATGACTCCTAATCATCATCGGAGTAACCTGCAACATCACAAGTTACAGCCACAGAGGGTCAATACTTTGGAATAGTATTGGCAAGTGATACCTTAGTATATTATAAGTGGACTACAATACTACATGCTTTTTGGCTAGTGTAGCTTGGCTTGCTTTGCTTTAACATAAGTTTTTCCTATTAGTTGAAATCACTAAGTTTTCTTTGTCAAAACATTCCCAAGGAAACCACCAATAGACATTGGGGTCCTTCACCCTTGTTCACCCACAAATTTTTACTTAGAAGTTGGAGTGATGAGATTCTTGTAGCTTCCATGTCTTGATGCTCAAAATGTCCATTTCCTTGGACAAGGCTAAGTACTTAGGTTTTCCATCTGCAGAGGTTGTGCACTTTCCCCACCAGACTTGGTTTCCCAAGACAGGACCTTTCAGAAGCCTTTCCTTAGTCAAATGGACGCGCTCCATCCTATCATCCCATCTACCACCAACTGTCCAAATGACTAAGTTCTAGCTACCTATATGATCAAGGCAGAGCCCATATTGCCAAGTGGTTGCACTGTAAGCTTTCTCAACACTTGGCCTCCAAATCCCTTTGTGCCTGGGTGGCATTCCACAAGTGAGATACACAACCCAAGTCCATGGCCTTGTGTAACCACTCAACATAACCCATACTTTCCATTCCACCCAGGAGGTTCATTTGACTTAGTGGTTTTATTAAGAAAGTATAAGTCTCATGACTTAGAAGTATTTTCTTCATTGAAAGTGTAGTTTTCCACCAACCCTTGTTTTGCTATAAGCTAGGCTAAGCAAAGTATGGCAACTTATCTTAGGGATAATTCCTTAGTAATTCTCTTTGGACTACATAGGATTTCCCACCTTTTCATTAGACAAAATATTATGCAATAATATAATAAAAATATCTAATGCTAGTTCAAAACATAGGACAAATATATTCATGCAAATATCACTTGCCTTGGTAGTGTGGGGAGTAGCACTCTTCACAATCACAATCACAATCAAAATCTACACAAGAAATCAAAACATACAATTACTCACATTTAAATACAACCAAAAATAATATGAATGCATGCATGCAAGAATTTACCATGTGTTAAATTTTGAAAATTTCTACCAAGTGTGTGTTCATGACTACTGAAGCATAACATGTCACAAGTTTGTCCAATAAACCTATTTGGCCATAACAAAATTTTATAAAGATATTTCTATATCTAAAATAGCCCTAAACTTGTTCCACAAATAAAACATTTTTAGCTGTTACTATATGCTAAACAAATTGTATATTCTGATAGGCCTTGTTTCACTGAATCCAACGATATAAAGTTTGCAAAAATCCAACGTGTCATTTGAAAGTTATAAGCATTTGAAGTTTGAATCTAATTCAGGTTTTAAATTCTGTTTTTAATCTAAACCTTGCCACGCGTCGCGTTACTACTGGCGCGTACCGGTTCGCACGGGATCACCCTTCTGAGCCGTTGGATCTAACTAACGTTGCGCGGCTCAGATCTGTCCATACCCCTTCGATAAGTGAAGTGTTTCTACGCGTAGGATTCAGATCTAACGGCTAATATTCTTCTAACCAAAACGAAGCGGCTGCATGGCGGTAATGACGGCGTCGATCGATGGCGGTGCGGCGTTCTAGGTCACCCGGAGAAGGGAGGTGATGCTTACCGAACCGTAGAAGGCTGCGATGCTCAAGGTGGCGATGGCTTGGGAAGGCGCCGGGTTCGTCGGAGATTTCGCCGGAGTTCGCGAACGCGTCGCCACGGTCGATTGTCGACGCGTTGGCGAGGTTCCTCGTCGCTAAGTCAACAGAATCTTGTCGGATGCGCAAAACGAAGTGGATTCAGGCGTGTGATCGGAGGTCAAGGCGGTGGTTACTTACGGGGAGGTCGCGGAGTTCTTGCAGAGACGGTGGCGGCGATCGTCGGCGTTAACGCTAGGGGTCATGCGAAGCAAACGGCGAGTGTCGAAGATGCACAGGGTTCCCGAACAAGATAGCGTGAACGAGATGGGGAAACTCGAGACTCACCGGTCGCCGGCCGATCGTCGGAGCAGCGGAGTTGCAGAGAGCAATGCGCGCACAGGCGTTCGGTGCTTGGGGTTTTGGGGAAAAGAGAGAGGACGGAGGGTTTCTTATAGCCTGGTCGCGGCGAGAATCACTCGCCAATAACTCGAATTGATGCAAATCAAAACCAGAAACGCCTGCGTTGATTTGGGGATGAATGAGTCGTGGGTGGAGACGACTGGCGTGGGGTTGGCTCGCTTGTCGCCGATCTGTGAGGATTTCGGTGGGGTCGAGCTGTGTCGGTCTGTTGGCTTCTGGCGTGAGAGGAGAAAAGAAGTCCCGGGTGGGCTTGCTGGGCTAGTTTGGCTCTTGGGCGGATCCTGGCCGCGTGGCCCTTTTCTATTCAGATGCTCTTTTCTTTTTCTATTTCCATTTTCTGATATGAATTTTGGTATGAATTCAAATCCTTTTGAAATCAAATTGCCTTGGAAATTTTTGTAGGGTTTTGTGGATTCAAAACAGTCACACAACTAGGTGGTTACATTGCAAAGCTTGGTCCAGCTTGGTTTCAATACTGATTAGGGATTTGTTCCTGTTTGCAAACATTTGAAATGGGTTTAGGAATTTACTTCTAAATTTGAAATCTTTGGGGTTTAAAAGTTTCACCTAAACTTTCCATCAGTGAAGGCAAGCATTCAAGTATTAAACATTCAAACTTCAACAGGATGATGTTTATTTGGGAAAATCTGACCACATGAAATCATAACTCATATTCTATCTCTAAGTGATTTTTGAGAAAAGCCCTAAATGAAGGAATGATGCAAAGTGATATGAATGAGTTTTGAAGCTATGATTTTTGGGATGTTACACATTCTCTTTGTTTTGATCTAAAACCATCTATATATAACCCTTGGCGGCCTTTCTCGAGACTCACGGAAACGGAGATCAAAAACCAAGTAACAGAGAACCAGTAGGCCGTCGCCCGGAGGAAGATTGGAGGGGAACCGCTGTCGGAATCGCCTTCGGCCGCGTCTCCTACTTCACCAATGCCTCCTCATCACTCTCCATGATGAGAGGGGAGTAGTACAGCCCATGGACTTTGGGTTTATGGTGGTAAATTGATCTAATCTCTCTATGTATGATCATTGTTGAAGTCCATATGATGTGCCTTGCATGAGTATGGATCTATCTATGTAATTCCTAGGGTGGATATTGTGTTATGACATAGTACTTGTTATTCATTTACCGTTGTGTTGGATCTTGTATGGTTTGTCATATTTTTGGAATATTATATGATGCATGTAATGGTTTAGATCTATACATAATGTCTTGTTTATCCATATCATGAGGTGATTGACACCACCAAGTGGGGGTAAATGAGAAAGATGTGATAATACTAACAACATATCACAACATATGAATCATTGTAATAGTGTTTAGAATGTTTTCCATTAAGAAGTATGATGTATGTAGGTAATGGGTGGCAGAGTGATAAAGGCATATGTATTGAGTGACAGCAATGTAGTCCAACATCCTTTATCTAGGGGTAAAAAGGGAGAAGTATGATGTGTGGCGTGACACAAACCAAATGCTAGTGTTATTGCAAGGGTGACCTAGCAACACAAAGGAGTGCTTATTTCACCTATGTGTTTTACGACATGTATCCACTATAAAAGTACCATTAAAAAATTGCAATTGTGTGTACCTTTACTATCCATAACATGATAATCACCATAGATGGAGCAGAGAGGATTAAGTGAACCCATGAACCCATGTCAATTGTTCCCATAATAGAAAACCCCCTGTCTTGTCCTCTTTCATTGAAGAGGATTGGGATACTTTTACATTCTTGTTTTGTTACATTAAATTTGCATCTATTAAAAAAACCATCTTATTCCTTAAAACTTGTTTAGTGCATAATCAACTAAAACTTGAGACGCTTTAGTTGTACAAAATAGATAACTTTTCCTTCCTGTTCCTGTGGATCGATACCCTGCTTCCACATTGAGAGGTACTATGGCGATCCCCTGCACTTAGGGGTTATCAGTGAAGCAACATTAGTCAATTGAGTTTGAAGTTGTTCATGAGACTTTGTGAGAGTCAAGGGTTCACTTTCCAAGGCCTTGTGAGCCTTGTCAAGCTTCTTAAAGACCCCGGTAAGTTTTTCATGAACAACACCAAACTCAGTCTTACCCTTTTTATCCTTTTTATACTTATCAATGACATGATCACATTCCTTTATGAGTTTAGTGCCAATTTGATCATTTACCTCATCGGGGCCTTCAAGTTTTTCCTCAAGAGACTCCCTAGTATCTTTCTCTTTTTCTAGAGCATTGGTTAGAGAGTCCATCTCAATAATGTGCATCTCTCATCAAGAAGCTCTTGTGTGTGAGAAAGTTGATTCAAGAGATTCAAAAAATGCTTCTTATGCTCCCCTTGCAAGTTAGTCATATAAACATCGAAAGCAACTAGTTCCTCCTTCACCTCAAGAGTTATATCATCATTCAATTCACCATTGATCATAGAGATGGAGAGAGGAGAGGATGGTACCTCTTATGATCTTGACATAAGGCAAGTGACATTCTTGTTAGAGATATTCTCATTTCGAGAGTCAAAGAGTGAGAAAATGAATGTAGATGTGGCAACAATGGCTGCCACACCATTTGATGTTTCTTCTTCTTCCTCATCTTCATCATCAGATGAGAACTCTTCATGTGATATCAACGCAATGCCAGACGACTTCTTGTTGGTGGCATTCTTCTTGATGAAAGGCTTCTTGAAAGGGACCTTTGAATTTTCATCAATATAAGTCCACCACCATGATCTTCTGTCTTCTCATATGGACATTCGGCAACAAAATGATAGCGTTCACCACAGTTGAAGAAAGTCCTCAATCTTAAACCATTCTCTTTTGATTTGAGTCTTCGATACATGTCTTCAAGGTCCTCACCATCCTTCGTATAGAAGCCTTCGAATTCATTGCTCAAGGCATCATATCGGTTTATTATCATGCTCTCATTGCCAACAAACAAATCAATGAGAGCATCCCAAGCTTCCTTGGCGGTGTTGGGGTGTTCAATGTGAGGGAAATCTTTTAGCCCCACTGATGGCTGCAAGTGCACAGATCGTTTCTAGCTAGTTTCGAAGTTAAGATGTCGATCCCATGTAACACCCTCAGAATCGGCCCTATGCAAGTTTTAGCGAAACCCGCCAAAACCCGCATAGAAACGATTCAAAGGTGCCCACCAGGCACTTTCGTGCGGGTGGAAAACGAAGTAATAACATTACACAACAGTCCTCGATGGGACCCACAGGCAGAATATATATACAACGACTCGGTGAGTCAAGAATACGAGATATCTGTAACAAAGATCCAAATCACCTTGAAAGCGATAGGGCGTCCGCTACGGACAAGATGCAAATGGGGCTAAGAGCCACGAAGAATAACCAATGGCGTCCATAACCTGCCCAAGCCAAGCGGAAGGGTAACCACGCTAACGACGTCGATATCAAAACCTGCTTAAACAAAAGGGTGCCGACAAAGGGCAAGGAAAAAGAGAGCGGTCGAGGCCGGTACGGCGAGGCTAGAATTCAGCGGTCTCGCCTACATAGGTATGGTGGATCAAGCGGCGGCAGCATGCACTAAACAACCTATAGAGACTCGATACAACTGTCGGCGATCAGAGAGGGGTGAGAAAGACCTATTCGGAACCAACCTGATACTACCACCAAACATACCCATCCTGGTATTTCCCCCTCGAGACCAAACGAGGAAGTCAACCAAGAAACTCACACAGTTGGCAGTTTTATTTATTCAGTTATCGTTGCAGCAATTACTAGTCAGGTATAGATAGTCATCCTGAAATAATAAGCAATGGGCAATTTTAGTTAACCATTCCGTTGTAGTTGCGGCACTTACTAGTCAAATACAATTAGCATGAGATAACCCAAAAACCCAGCAGTTGTTGGTACTTTTATTTAGCCATTCCGTTGTAGTTGCAATACTTACTAGTCAGATACAATGGTCGCAAGCGACAACCCAAACAAGCAATTGTTGGCAGTTTTATTTAGCAATTCCATTATAGTGAAGCTGATTACTAGTCATTATAAAGTCAAATTTATAGCACTACTTTAGTTATAGTTGTCTATGATCGAGATACTGTGCTCCAAGTCGTCCATAACCGCGGACACGGCTTTCAGAAAGTTTTACCCTGCAGGGGTGCACAAATAGCAACACACACTCGATCAACCTCGGAAAAACCAAATCAAAACCCAACGAGGCTTTCACGACAAAGCAATCACAGGATTCAGAAATATTTCAGGGGGCCACCCCATTGAGTACAACCGCAACGAAGTTAGCTGACTCCGAGACGGACTCAAGGTTTGCGCCAGTGGCTGTAAACGACTGGGAACCGAAAACTGGGCTTGTCGATACCGCGAAAACACTCCGCTTTCCTAAAAAGTACAGGTGCTCCTCGCACAATCGTAATAAAGCAGTAAAGCATGGCATAAGTACAGGATAGTAAATAAAACCTCAAACTAGTTTGTGGCCCCAAGAAATAAGAATGAATCAAGCTCTGGCTCAGGGGGGTCCCATAATCCTCCCGGATGTGGATAGCGCGAATATTCAAGGAACGGGTATCAAGTACTCGGGGTCCTACGGGACACAAGTGGACGGTTAACAACCAAATAACATCTATTGCCCACCTGTGCCTCTGCATTTACCTACTTCAATTTTTAGTGGTTAAACAGTAGTTAAAGTCTTGATCATCTCCAACAATAAACACACGGCAATACTCCAACAACTGTGGTACTTGACGACACGCAACAGCACTTGAGCAAGCGACTACGACGCGCAGGTCCAACTATCTACCAAACAACAGGTAATAGGAGATGTCCAAGGCAATATAAGGCTGCAAGGGATATCACGGGTACGAAAACTAGAGCATCGCAACACAGATAGCAATAGATCAACAGGAGGGAATAAATACTATAAAAGTAAGATAGGTAGAAAGGGGGAGGTGCTCGCCTGAAAACATTGTCGAAGGTTCATCCGAAGATCGGATCGACACTCGCATCAACTCAACGGCCTTATCCGCGAAGAAGCAAAACACTAGAATAAACACCGGATGCACTATTTAATTCAACGGCAGAAGATCAGGCATGATGCATGTATGATGTATGACATGGCAAAGATGCGATGCAATTAGGCATTATTAAAAGGAACCGGGGTCCTGACATTTAATTAAGTGGTTCAAGTTGTTTAACTACCCCGCAATTTAAATGTTGTTTGAACATGGCAAAATATAGCACCGGTTCGCTACAAAAATTTAAATGGGACCAATATGAGACTAGATTTGCCCGCATATGGCCTCCATATTTAATGATATGGTGAATCGGCATAAGGCCCCCAACCCACATGACAAGTATGCATGCATGAACAATTAAATATACGACAATTTATATAGATGGCATTTATAAAAATAGGGGCTCGGATCAGGGTCACACATTAGGGTTCGGCGAGCTTGGGGTTCCGAGGTTCGGGGTTGGTCTCAGGGTTCGGGGTTCGACGGGAGCGTTCTCGGATAACAGAGTAGATCTTGGCGTTCCGCGAAGAAGGACTTGGTTCGGCGTCGGGGCGCATCGGACTCGCCCTACTCGGTGTCGATCTTGTCGTATTCGTGGCCTTCGGGTCCGCGTAGACGGTCATGGCGTTCAAGGTGGAGAACTTGGCGTTCCGTGTAAGCGACCTTGGCGTCCTTGTCAGAGTTCTCGGGTGACGATGTCGGTCTTAGGTTTGGCGCCGGTGTTCGTGGCGGTCCATGAAGAAGGCTTCGGGATGCGACACCGGATCAGTCTTTTCTATCGGAAGATCCAGGCAATGTGGTCACATCCTCCTTGTCGATGATGGTGTGGAGGTAGTTGAGGTAGCACATTCAAATCATCGATAAATTGCACGCACTAAGATCAATTCACAGAGATACCCAGCAGCACACCATCGGGTAGCAGCATACCAACGGGTAGCCAGACTCTGCTGCACCCAAGCGGACTGCAGAACAACACAACGAGGCCGGGGTGGCAGCAGCCACAGGCGGCGTCGAGGAAGCTCTGGTTCACGGCAGGAAGGCCGGAGGCGGGCTGCTGGCGCTAGGCGGGTCGCGGGTCGAGGAAGGGGCAAACGGCGCGACCATGGCGACTGCGGCAGAAACATCCGGGCGGAGGGAGGCTCACGGCAGCGGCTCGAGGTCGAGAAGTCCATGGCGGGGCGGCGACAAGAGGCCGGGGAGGAGGGTCGGCGGGGTCGACGGGGCGCGAACTGGGCGAGGCAGGCGGGGCAGCCTCAGATGCTGGCGGCCGGAGGAGGTCGCGACACGGCGGCTGCGCCGGAGGCGCTCAGGGGCGGCGGTGGAGACGCGGGGTCGCGCGGCCGGGGCCGGCGCTAGAGGGCGGCGGGCGGCGGCGTCCGTCGGGGCAGAGGTGCGAGGCTGCGGAGGAGAAGACGGTGGCGGGAAGAGGGCACGAGGCACGCGCAGCAAGGTCATGGCCGGAGGTGGAGGCGAGAGAACTGGCGCCACGGTGTCTGAGGCCGGGCGACGGCGCTGGGGCCGAGTCTGAGGAGTCCGGCGGGAGGCGGTGCTGGGCGTGGGCGTGAGGGGGGGCGCCGAGGCGGTGGCGGGCGCCGGAGAGGCGGGGCGAGGTTGGGAGGCCGAGTTCCGGGAGGGAGGAGGTGGGGAGGAGAGGAAGAGGGTGGGGAGAGAGGAAGACGAGGGAGGGAGGTGGGGTCGGCGTGGGGCCCAGGCGGGGAGTTCGTGCTGTGTTTGGTGTGCGTGTGCTGTGTGTGGGTTGGTGGGGGTGATGTGGAGGGGATGGCTAGGATTAGATGTAGGTAGGAAAAGGTTGGTCTAGGTTTGGGTGTTACTATTTTGTAAAATATTTATGGTGTTGTTTTGTTTTAAATATTTTTAGCAAATAATTTTTAGGCAATTAATTTAACAGATAATTATAAGACTTGTTTTGAAATAAGAGAAGAGGTATTTTTAGAAAACAAAAATAGGCTTATTGAAAATAGTTTCAGACAAACAAATGCATGATGATGGCGATGCAATGCACAAAAACAACGCGATTTTCTAGTAGTGGTTTTGCGGGATGCCACAATTCGACACCACTAACAATGGATCTCGCCCTCGAGATCCGCCTCATGGCACCGGAAAGAAGGTTGGCGATCTGCGTCTTCTAGCTTCGTGTAGATCCTCGCGACACCACTAACAAGGGTCGTTGTCCGTGATCGTCAAGAGAACACTCCGAGAACAAAAGGTCGAAGGTAGAGGTATCAACAATTAAAGCCACCTCTAGCTTCCGTGGACGGAGTAAAATTGCTGGATCCACTGATTCGATGTACAAGAGCGAATGATAAGAGTAGTCGGATGGTGATCAGTCCATCGCGCACCCAAACCATTACTCTGCACACGAATAGGCGAATTATGCAACCAACTCTCGGAATTCAGACTGAAGATCTCGACAAACGAGGTTCGGAAACAAAGGAGTGATGCAGACTCTGCATCGGAACTGGCGTAGATGATGTCGTCGCGTCGGAAAACACCGGAAAGCACAAACAAGGAACAAAGAATGGTACCACAGTAGACGGATTCCTCAGACAGCATGAACACCGGATGGTAGAACACCGTTATCAAAGGAGGAAGCGAAACCCTGAAGGTACGACGGAACCCAACCACGAGAATTCCTAGACTCGAAGAAAGAGAAGAGAGCGGATTCAAAACACGCAGAGGTGAGAGGAGAGCAGCAGAGTGGTAAGGAGTAAAATTAGACCTAATCAGAACTATCCAACCATTTTTGCAAAAATAGTTTTGACACTCTACTTCGGCCGTTAGCTAGGTTATCCTACAGGCTGGACTTGTGGGGTATCGCAACTGTTGAGCTCTGATACCACTCTGTAACACCCTCAGAATCGGCCCTATGCAAGTTTTAGCGAAACCCGCCAAAACCCGCATAGAAACGATTCAAAGGTGCCCACCAGGCACTTTCGTGCGGGTGGAAAACGAAGTGATAACATTACACAACAGTCCTCGATGGGACCCACAGAACAGATATATATATACAACAGCGACTCAGTGAGTCAAGAATACAGATATACAGAACAAAGATCCAAATCACATTGAAAACGATAGGGCATCCAACTACGGACAAGATGCAAATGGGGCTAAGAGCCCTGAAGAATAACCAATGGCGTCCATAACCCTGCCCAGGCCAAGCCGGAAGGGTAACCCTGCTAACGACGTCGATATCAAAACCTGCTTAAACAAAAGGGGTGCTGACAAAGGGCAAGGAAAAAGAGAGAGAGGTCAGTACTGAGGCCAATACACGACGAGGCTAGAATTCGGCGGTCCACGCCTACATAGGTATGGTGGACTGAAGCGGCGGCGGCAGCATGCACTAAACAACCTATAGAGACTCGATACAACTGTCGACGATCAGAGAGGGGTGAGAAAGACCTATTCGGAACCAACCTGATACTACCACCAAACATACCCATCCTGGTATTTCCCCCTCGAGACCAAACGAGGAAGTCAACCGAGAAACTCACACAGTTGGCAGTTTTATTTATTCAGTTATCGTTGCAACAATTACTAGTCAGGTATAGATAGTCATCCTGAAATAATAATCAGTGGGCAATTTTAGTTAACCATTCCGTTGTAGTTGCGGCACTTACTAGTCAAATACAATTAGCATGAGATAACCCAAAAACCCAGCAGTTGTTGGTACTTTTATTTAGCCATTCCGTTGTAGTTGCAATACTTACTAGTCAGATACAATGGTCGCAAGCGACAACCCAAACAAGCAATTGTTGGCAGATTTATTTAGCCATTCCATTATAGTGAAGCTGATTACTAGTCATTATAAAGTCAAATTTATAGCACTACTTTAGTTATAGTTGTCTATGATCGAGATACTGTGCTCCAAGTCGTCCATAACCGCGGACACGGCTTTCAGAAAGTTTTACCCTGCAGGGTGCACAAATAGCAACACACACTCGATCAACCTCGGAAAAACCAAATCAAAACCCAACGAGGCTTTCACGACAAAGCAATCACAGGATTCAGAAATATTTCAGGGGGCCACCCCATTGAGTACACCCGCAACGAAGTTAGCTGACTCCGAGAAGGACTCAAGGTTTGCGCCAGTGGCTGTAAACGACTGGGAACCCAAAACTGGGCTTGTCGATACCGCGAAAACACTCCGCTTTCCTAAACAGTACAGGTGCTCCTCGCACAATCGTAATAAAGCAGTAAAGCATGGCATAAGTACAGGATAGTAAATAAAACCTCAAACTAGTTTGTGGCCCCAAGAAATAAGAATGAATCAAGCTCTAGCTCAGGGGGGTCCCATAATCCTCCCGGATGTGGATAGCGCGAATATTCAAGGAACAAGTATCAAGTACTCGGGGTCCTACGGGACACAAGTGGACGGTTAACAACCAAATAACATCTATTGCCCACCTGTGCCTCTGCATTTACCTACTTCAATTTTTAGTGGTTAAACAGTAGTTAAAGTCTTGATCATCTCCAACAATAAACACACGGCAATACTCCAACAACTGTGGTACTTGACGACCATAGCAACACTTGAGCAAGCGACTACGACGCGCAGGTCCAACTATCTACCAAACAACAGGTAATAGGAGATGTCCAAGGCAATATAAGGCTGCAAGGGATATCACGGGTACGAAAACTAGAGCATCGCAACACAGATAGCAATAGATCAACAGGAGGGAATAAATACTATAAAAGTAAGATAGGTAGAAAGGGGGAGGTGCTCGCCTAAAAACATTGTCGAAGGTTCATTCGAAGATCGGATCGACACTCGCATCAACTCAACGGCCTTATCCGCGAATAAGCAAAACACTAGAATAAACACCGGATGCACTATTTAATTCAACGGCAGAAGATCAGGCATGATGCATGTATGATGTATGACATGGCAAAGATGCGATGCAATTAGGCAGTATTAAACGGAACCGGGGTCCCGACATTTAATTAAGTGGTTCAAGTTGTTTAACTACCCCGCAATTTAAATGTTGTTTGAACATGGCAAAATATAGCACCGGTTCGCTACACAAATTTAAATGGGACCAATATGAGACTAGATTTGCCCGCATATGGCCTCCATATTTAATGATATGGTGAATCGGCATAAGGCCCCCAACCCACATGACAAGTATGCATGCATGAACAATTAAATATGCGACAATTTATATAGATGGCATTTATAAAAATAGGGGCTCGGATCAGGGTCACACATTAGGGTTCGGCGAGCTTGGGGTTCCGAGGTTCAGGGTTGGTCTCAGGGTTCGGGGTTCGACGGGAGCGTTCTCGGATAACAGAGTAGATCTTGGCGTTCCGCGAAGAAGGACTTGGTTCGGCGTCGGGGCGCATCGGACTCGCCCTGGTCGGTGTCGATCTTGTCGCATTCGTGGCCTTCGGGTCCGCGTAGACGGTCATGGCGTTCAAGGTGGAGAACTTGGCATTCCGTGTAAGCGACCTTGGCGTCCTTGTCAGAGTTCTCGGGTGACGATGTCGGTCTTAGGTTTGGCGCCGGTGTTCGTGGTGGTCCATGAAGAAGGCTTCGGGATGCGACACCGGATCAGTCTTTTCTATCGGAAGATCCAGGCAATGCGGTCACATCCTCCTTGTCGATGATGGTGTGGAGGTAGTTGAGGTAGCACATTCAAATCATCGATAAATTGCACGCACTAAGATCAATTCACAGAGATACCCAAAGAGACACCATCGGGTAGCAGCATACCAACGGGTAGCCAGACTCTGCTGCACCCAAGCGGACTGCAGAACAACACAACGAGGTCGGGGTGGCAGCAGCCACAGGCGGCGTCGAGGAAGCTCTGGTTCACGGCAGGAAGGCCGGAGGCGGGCTGCTGGCGCTGGGCGGGTCGCGGGTCGAGGAAGGGGCAAACGGCGCGACCATGGCGGCTGCGGCAGAAACATCCGGGCGGAGGGAGGCTCACGACAGCGGCTCGAGGTCTAGAAGTCCATGGCGGGGCGGCGACAAGAGGCCGGGGAGGAGGGTCGGGTCGGCGACGGGCGCGGACTGGGCGAGGCAGAGGGCAGCCTCGATGCTAGCGGGCCGGAGGAGGTCGCGACGCTGGCCAGCCGAGGCGCCAGGGCGGGTGGAGACGCTGGGTCGCATGCCGGGCCGGGCGCTAGAGGGCGGCGGCGGGCCCGTCGGGCAGAGGTGCGAGGCATCGGAGCTGGAGGAAGACGGAGGGAAGAGGGCACGAGGCACGCGACGGCAAGGTGACGGCCGGAGGGGTGGAGGCGAGGAGAACTGGCGCCGGGCGCTGAGGCAGAGGAGTCGGCGAGGCGGGACCCTGCAGGCGGTCGGGCGTGGGGGGCGCCGAGGCGGTGGCGGGCGCCGGAGAGGCGGGGCGAGGTTGGGGAGGCCGGAGCCCCGAGGGGGGGAGAGAGGGACGGGGTCAGGCCGAGGAGAGGAAGAAGGGGTGGGGCGCGTCGGGGAGAGGAGGAAGACGAGGGAGGGAGGGAGAGCGGGGTCTGTGGAGGTGGGGCCGGGGCGTGGGGTCGGGAGAGAGGGAGCGGGACCGCAGGGTGGGGTCGGCGTGGGGCCCAGGCGGGGAGTGCGTGCTGTGTTTGGTGTGCGTGTGCTGTGTGTGTGTTGGTGTGGGATGGGACAGGTGGAGAGGGAGGGAGAGGGACCCGCGGGGCAGGTGGGCCAGCAGGGTGAGACCAGGGAGAGGAGGTGGGGAGTGGATCGGTGAGGTGGCGGTGAGGAGTGATGAGGTGGAGGGAACGGTGAGGTGGCGGGCACTGGTTGGTGGGGGTGATGTGGAGGGGATGGGTAGGATTAGATGTAGGTAGGAAAAGGTTGGTCTAGGTTTGGGTGTTACTATTTTGTAAAATATTTATGGTGTTGTTTTGTTTTAAATCTTTTTAGCAAATAATTTTTAGGCAATTAATTTAACAGATAATTATAAGACTTGTTTTGAAATAAGAGAAGAGGCATTTTTAGAAAACAAAAATAGGCTTATTGAAAATAGTTTCAGACAAAGAAATGCATGATGATGGCGATGCAATGCACAAAAACAACGCGATTTTCTAGTAGTGGTTTTGCGGGATGCCACATCCCATAGGGAGCCCAAAGGTAAGTGTTTATGGGTGAAGTCTCTACCGCACTCAAAGTTGTCACAGGTTGTCACATCCCAAGATTTTCCTGTAGGGTTCGCAGCATAGAAAACAAAAAAATTCCTACGATGTGAACTATGTGCCAAGATCTATCTATTAGATACACACAACTGGCGGATGTATATCTGTAGAGAACATACCCTTGAAGACCCACAAAGCTTAATGAGTTCAAATCGTGGTTGATGTAGACGATCTCTTGCCGATCTCAAGATCGAGAGGAAGTCCTAGCGCCGCAAATCAGCAGCGCATCCGTGCTCGCACACACGTTCGAGGCACCGAGCAACATCCGGCTCCTCGCTCCAGCGATGCAGCGGAAGCACAACTCTTTCTTGCCGAATAGCCACCGGGAACATGTATCTCGCTAGTACGAGACCATGGGGGATAAATTCTAGAGGGGGAGAGAGATCCTTCACGAGGAGGTGTGTGAGACAAGTGAGAGGAGGGGATCCTTTTATAGGAGGAGGGGGGCAGCCCAAGGAGGCATGGCCGCCGGCCATGGAGGGTGCCCCCACCTCTCCCTCATTCATGTGGGTGGACACTCCACTCACAAAATGGCCCTTCAATTTTCTCCACTAAAAAATCCACTTAAATTCCCATTAAATTTCCACCAAATTTAATGCAAACTCTCATTAAATAAAACTCTTTTATTTTATTCAGAATTTTGTCAATTACTTTAATGAAAAACATTCACAAATAACCCCTTGCTAGAATTCTATTTCACATGCATAACCACTTTATGCAATTTCACCCAAAAACCTGTTTCGGTATCTAGTGAAATAAATTCCTGCGCTTGTTTATTCTTTCGGCATGAAACTTTTGCTCCAATTGGATGTCGGTGTCTCTTAAGTGTGTCACCCTACGGTTAGTGAATAATGCGGACATGATCGAGAACCCTCTCGGATCAATAATCAGAAGCGGGATCTGGAGACCCATACTGACTCCCACACATTCAACGATGACTTTCTTGCGATCGTCGGAACCTTTTATGCTAGTATCTTAATCCCTTTGTTTCACGATATATTACATGTCCGAGATTCGATCATCGGTATCTCCATACCTAGTTTGATCTCATTACCGACATGCACTCTTTTCGCTCCTCGTGATATAACATTCTAGTGATCAAATCACTTGCTTGCAAGCTAATCAATGTGATATCACCGAGAGGGCCCAGTATATCTATCCGTCATCGGGATGAACAAATTCCACTGTCGATCCATGAGCCTCAACATAACACTTTGTTAGTTCTGAATCCATCTTTATAATCATCCTGTTACGGTGTGACGTTTGATGTTATCAAGAAACTCTTCCGGTGTTAGTGATTGACATGATCTCATGGTCTAAGGATTATGATCTCTTCGTAAGTTGTTATAGCAATATAAACTCAATGACTTTGATCGTAATGCTATACTTCGGATGAATGTTCATCACACCATTACACTAATGTTGTGATCCCGTTATTAACAACATCCAATGTCTATGATCAGGAAACCTTGATCATCTTGTTAATCAACGAGCTAGTTTATGAGAGAGGCATAACTAGGAACTTTCTGTTTGTTTATTAAACACACATGTATTAATGTTTCCGTATTAATACAATTATAGCATGCAAAATAAACATCTATCATATACTTGGAATACACATAATAAACACTTTATTATTGCCTCTCAGGGCATATTCCCTTCAGCCTCCCACTTGCACTAGAGACAATAATCTAGTTACATAGTGATAAATCTAACACCCATTAATTTCTGGTGTTGATCATGTTTTGCTCTAGGGAGAGTTTTAGTCAACGGATCTGCTACATTGATATCCGTATGTACTTTACAAATCTTTATATCTCCATTCTTGACATGCTCGCGGATGGAGTGAAACCGGCGCTTAATATGCTTGGAATGCTTGTGAGACCTTGGCTCTTTGGAATTGGCTATGGCACCATTGTTGTCACAATAGATCACCATTGGGTCCAACGCGTTTGCAACCACTCGTAGTTCGGATATGAACTCCTTCATCCAAACTGCTTCCTGAGCCGCTTCTGAAGCATCAACATATTCGGCCTCCGTTGTTGATCCCACTACCACAGGTTGTTTGGAGCTCCTCCAACTAACCGCTCCGCCATTCATGAGAAATACGTATCCGGATTGAGACTTAGAGTCATCCGGATCGGTGTCAAAGCTAGCGTCAACGTAACACTTAGCGACGAGCTCTTCTTCACCTCCGTATACAAGAAACATATCCTTAGTTCTTCGTAAGTACTTAAGGATATTCTTGACCGCTATCCAAAGGTTCAACCTGGATCCGATTGGTACCTACTAGTCAAACTAATAGCATGTGCCACATCTGGTCTTGTACATAGCATGGCGTACATTATAGAGCCTATGGCTGAAGCATAGGGGACTTTGTCCATTATCTCTCTTTCTTCCGCCAAAGCCGGACTTTGAGTCTTACTCAATGTCTTGCCTTGCAACATAGGTAAGAGCCCCTTCTTACTTCTGTCCATTTTAAACTTCTTTAAAATCTTATCAAGGTATGTACTTTGCGATAGACCTATTAGGCACCTAGATCTATCTCTATAGATATTTATGCCTAATATGTATGACGCTTTACCTAGGTCCTTCATTGAAAATTTGCTGTTTAGATAACTTTTAACACTGTTTAAAAGATCTATATCATTTCCGATCAATAATATGTCATCCACATATAATATCAGAAATGCCACATTGCTCCCACTCACTTTCTTGTAAATACAAGCTTCTCCATAAGTTTGGACAAATCCAAACTCTTTGATCACCTCATCAAAGCGGAGATTCCAACTTCGTGATGCTTGCTTCAATCCATAGATGGATCGCTGAAGCTTGCACACCTTGTTAGCATCCATAGGATCGACAAAACCCTTTGGTTGTATAATATACAACTCTTCTTCAATACTACCATTGAGAAACACGGTTTTGACATCCATCTGCCATATCTCATAATCGAAATATGTAGCAATTGCTAACATAATCCGAACCGACTTTAGCATCTCTACGGGAGAGAATGTCTCATCGTAGTCAACTCCTTGAATTTGTCGAAACCCCTTTGCGACAAGTCGAGCTTTATAGACAGTCACATTACCATTAGCATCAGTTTTCCTTTTGAAAATCCATTTGTTCTCCACGGCCTTTCGGTCGTGAGGTAATTCCACCAAGTTCCAAACTTGATTTTCATACATGGATTCCATCTCGGATTTCATGGCTTCTAACCATTTGTTGGAATCCGGGCTCACATCGCTTCTTCATACGTCGCAGGGTCATCATTTTCATCAACCATGAAATTCATGACAGGATTTTCGTATAGCTCGGGAGCTGCACGCGTCCTGCTTGACCTGCGAGGTTCGGTAGTACTCTCTTTTGGAGTTTCATGATCATTATCATTAGTTCCCTCTTCAACAGGTGGAGCCAACTTCGGAACAACTTCCGGCGTTGCGCTACTCGCCATACTTTGAAGAGAAGGTTTAATAACCTCTTCGAGTTCTACCTTCCGACTACTCACACCTTTCGCGAGAAACTCTTTCTCTAGAAAGGATCCATTCTTGGCAACAAAAACCTTGCCCTCGGATCTTTGATAGAAGGAATACACAATAGTTTCCTTACGGTATCCTATGAAGACGTATTTTCCGCTTTGGGTTCGAGTTTATCCGGTTGAAGTTTCTTCACATAAACATCGCATCCCCAAACTTTAAGAAAAGACAACTTAGGTTTGTTTCCAAACCACAATTCATACGGTGTCTTTTCAACAGATTTAGATGGTTCCCGATTTAAAGTGAATGCAGCAGTTTCTAGTGCATAACCCCAAAATGACAACGGCAAGTCCGTCAGAGACATCATAGATCGAACCATATCTAATAAAGTACGATTACGACGTTCCGACACACCATTTTTTGTGGTGTTCCTAAGCGTGAGTTGTGAAACAATTCCACACTCTTTCATGTGAGTGCTAAACTCGTAACTTAGATACTCACCTCCACGGTCGGACCATAGAAATTTGATCTTTCTATTACGATGATTTTCCACTTCATTCTGAAATTCCTTGCCGTATCTACTCAAATCATCCGTGAAAGTAACAAAATAACGATATCCACCTCGCGCCGACACACTCATTGGACCACATACATCAGAATGTATGATTTCCAATAAATCTGTCGCCCGTTCCATTGAACCGGAAAACGGCGTTCTAGTCATCTTGCCCATAAGGCATGGCTCACATGTATCAAATGATTCAAAATCAAGTGATTCCAAAAGTTCATCCGAATGGAGCTTCTTCATGCGTTTAACGCCAATATGACCTAGACGGAAGTGCCACATATATGCGGATATATCATCATTAAGTTTAATCCTTTTAGCATCGACATTATGAATATGTGTAACATTATTATCGAGATCTAATAGAAATAAAACATTCATCATCGGCGCATGACCATAAAAGATTTCATTCATATAAATGGAACAACCATTGTTCTCGGATTTAAATGAATAACCACTTCGCATCAAACACGATCCAGATACAATGTGCATGCTCAGTGCAGGCACCAGATAACAATTATTCAAGTTTATAACTAATCCCGACGGCAAGTGGAGAGGTAGCGTTCCGACGGCGATCACATCAATGCTTGATCCATTGCCGACACGCATCTTGACCTCACCCCTTGCTAGCGGTCGCTTGTTCCGCAGCCCCTGATTCGAGTTACAAATATTAGCAACTGAACCGGTATCAAATACCCAGGTGCCACTGCGAGCACTAGTAAAGTACACATCAATAACATGTATATCATATATACCTTTGTTTGCCTTGCCGACCTTCTTGTCTGCCAAATACTTGGGGCAGTTGCGCTTCCAGTGGCCAGTCCCCTTACAATAGTAGCACTCGGTATCAAACTTAGGTCCAACTCGGGGTTTCTTTTCAGGCACGGCAACAGGCTTGCCGCCCTTACTACCCTTCCGTTTTCCCTTCTTGTCTTTCTTGAAACCAGTGTTCCTATTGATCATCAACACTTGATGTTCCTTTTTGATCTCCACTTCTGCAGTTTTAAGCATTGATAGAAGCTCGGGGAGAGACTTCTTCATGCCTTGCATATTATAGTTCATCACAAAGTTCTTATAGCTAGGTGGCAGAGACTTCAGAACACGATGGATGCCTAAGTCAATGGGAATCGTTATTCCCAAGGACACAAGCTTATCGGCGTAACCCGACATCTTGAGTACATGCTCACTAACGGAGTTGTGATCTTCCATCATGCAGCTAAAGAGCTTTTCTGAAGCATTGTAGCTCTCTACAGCAGCATGTGTGTCGAAAATCATTTTCAACTCACCCATTGTATCAAATGCATTGTCGTTTTCGAAATGCTTTCGAAGTTCCGGCTCTAGCCCATACAATATGCCGCAATGAACTAAGTTGTGGTCCTCCTGACGAGTCTGATAGACATTCTTCTCCTCGTCAGGGGCATCATCAAAAGGTGGGGCCTATGGCGCTTCTAGCACGTATTGCTTTTGTGCAGCAGAGAGGAGAATCCTCAAATTCATGGCCCATTCGGTAAAGTTGCTACCGTTCGTTGCTAGTTTCTCTTTCTCCATGAACACATTGAAATTAAAAGTAGGTGGTGCCATCTACAACAGAATTTGTAAAGTTTAGACTAAGTGTATGATAGATTGAGTTCAACTAATCCATATTACGAATGAACTCCCACTCAAAAACGACATCCCTCGTGCCTTTTTGGTGATTACATGAACCAAATCCACTATACCAAGTCCGATCATCACGTGAGTCGGTATAGCTTCAAAGGAGAGCATCAAATGGGCATCATATCAACTATATGACTCATGCTTAACCCTTCGGTCCGTGTTCCGAGGCCATGTCTGTACATGCTAGGATCGCCAAGTTAGAACCTTAGTATTCGCGTGTGTAACTGTTTTACACTCGAAATATGGTCGTGGATCCAAGAACACCCGATCATCACGTGATGTCTTGGAGCGACGAAACATAATCGGTGCATACTAAAGGAAGAACACATTCTTATCTTGATATTTAAATGAGGGATCATCTTATTATGCTAACAAAGCGCTAAACAAGCAATATAAGATGCTATCAAACATCACATGTTTATTAGTGAAATGTTATGGTTCCCGCAGATGATCTCTATCATGTGCATCGTGGTATGATCACTATCATACCTATATGTGTAAATCCAAAGTCTATGGAGTTTACACGCCATGTGTGTTGTAAGAATAGCATCTCATACTTCTACTTACAACACTACCATATCATAACACTAGCCCAGCAACAATCTAAACTAGACGCCTCTAATTTATCCATTGCAAGTTTTACGTGGCTTAGGACTTTCAAGATAGAACCGTTCTTACCTACGAACATGAACCACAATGAGGATAACCAAATTGTTGACAACTCTCTTGCAAAATAGATATTGACTATAGTAGGAGAGACAGACACCCGCTAGCCACTTATGCAAACTTGTTGCATGTCAAGCGTGGAACAGGTCTCATGTGCGAGGACATGTAAAGTTTGTCCGGGCCGCTTCATCCCACTATGCCACCAATATCCAAAATTAAAACAAAGGAGCAACAACATGATCATCATCGCCCACATACTCATATGTGTACTACCCATGTAAAGCATCTACGCATAGATCCGGATCTGATACCACTGTAGGGTTCGCAGCATAGAAAACAAAAAATTTCCTACGATGTGAACTATGTACCAAGATCTATCTATTAGATACAAACAACGAGCGGATGTATATCCGTAGAGAACATACCCTTGAAGACCGACAAAGCTTAACGAGTTCAACTCATGGTTGATGTAGACGATCTCTTGCCGATCTCAAGATCGAGAGGAAGTCCTAGCGCCGCAAATCAGCAGCGCATCCGTGCTCGCACACATGTTCGAGGCACCGAGCAACCTCCGCCTCCTCGCTCCAGCGATGCAGCGGAAGCACAACTCTTTCTTTCCGAATAGCCACCGGGAACATGTATCTCACTAGTCCGAGACCATGGGGGATAAATTCTAGAGGGGGAGAGAGATCCTTCACGAGGAGGTGTGTGAGACAAGTGAGAGGAGGGGCTCCTTTTATAGGAGGAGGGGGGCAGCCCAAGGAGGCATGGCCGCCGGCCATGGAGGGTGCCCCCACCTCTCCCTCATTCATGTGGGTGGACACTGCACTCACAAAATGGCCCTTCAATTTTCTCCACTCAAAAATCCACTCAAATTCCCATTAATTTTCCACTAAATTTAATGGAAAATCTCATTAAATAAAACTCTTTTATTTTATTCAGAATTTTGTCAATTACTTTAATGACAAACATTCACAAATAACCCCTTGCTAGAATTCTATTTCACATGCATAACCACTTTATGCAATTTCACCCGAAAACCTGTTTCGATATCTAGTGAAATAAATTCCTGCGCTTGTTTATTCTTTCGGCATGAAACTTTTGCTCCAATTGGATGTCGGTGTCTCTTAAGTGTGTCACCCTACGGTTCGTGAATAATGCGCACATGATCAAGACCCCTCTTGGATCAATAATCAGAAGCGGGATCTGGAGACCCATACTGACTCCCACACATTCAACGATGACTTTCTTGTGATCGTCGGAACCTTTTACGCTAGTATCTTAATCCCTTTGTTTCACGATATATTACATGTCCGAGATTCGATCATCGGTATCTCCATACCTAGTTTGATCTTGTTTCCGACATGCACTCTTTTCTCATTCCCGTGATATAACATTCTAGTGATCAAATCACTTGCTTGCAAGCTAATCAATGTGATATCACCGAGAGGGCCCAGAGTATATATATCCGTCATTGGGATGAACAAATTCCACTCTCGATCCATGAGCCTCAACATAACACTTTGTTAGTTCTGAATACATCTTTATAATCACCCTGTTACGGTGTGATGTTTGATGTTATCAAGAAACTCTTCCGGTGTTAGTGATTGACATGATCTCATGGTCTAAGGATTATGATCTCTTCGTAAGTTGTTATAGCAATATAAACTCAATGACTTTGATCGTAATGCTATACTTCGGATGAATGTTCATCACACCATTACACTAATGTTGTGATCCCGTTATTAACAACATCCAATGTCCATGATCAGGAAACCTTGATCATCTTGTTAATCAACGAGCTAGTTTATGAGAGAGGCATAACTAGGAACTTTCTGTTTGTTTATTAAACACATGTATTAATGTTTCTGTATTAATACAATTATAGCATGCAAAATAAACATCTATCATATACTTGGAATACACATAATAAACACTTTATTATTGCCTCTCAGGGCATATTCCCTTCATTTCCAAATCTTGTTATGTGACAAATAAATAAACAAAATAAACAATTGTTGATTTTTAGGGTGAGAAGAAACTTTTTTATTCCAATTGGAAACATCAAAACCTATTTTGATCAAATAAAATCCTAAAGGGATTTAAAAAGATAAATAAATTATAAAGTTATAATTGGAATCACTATTTTTGGATCTTTAAATAAAAAGATATGGTTTTCAAAAGCAAAGGTAGAAATATAAATAAGGATTATTTTATAGAGCCAAATTAGATCTTGTCCAAGCTTTGAAATAAAATATTTTTATTTGATAAAAAGAGTAAAGGTTTATTTAAATAAAAATAATGAGGATTTATTAATATCCAATTTTATTAAAGTAAAGGCTTTTCCCATTTTTAAATAAACACTAGAACTTGTTAATTTATTTTAAATAATATTTCCAAGTGTTTTAGCTTTTCAAATGAAACCTACTGAAAAGATTTTGGTATTATTTAGGTTTCAAAAAGAGTTTTAAAATAAATCAAAACCTATTTGAATTAAAGACTATGGTCTATTTATTTAATTATTAATAGGTCCTAAAAGAATAAAAGTATTATTTTATTTTGGACTTTGAAATATGTGAATAAACAGAATTAAAACTCACCCAAAGTTTGGTGATGATTTGAATTCAAATGGAGATTTAAAAAATATTATTAAATATTATTTAAATTAATACTAGAGCCTATTTTAAATAATTATAAAACCCTAAAAAGAATAAATATTTTATTCTAAATTTGACTTTGGATTGTGTTGTTAATCAGTATTTGAATTTACACAAATTTTGGTTGAGGTTTGATTTGATTTTTTGCTTGAATTGTTTGAATGAAAATCAAATCAGATTATTCAAAAACAGAAAAGAAAAACATTAGGTATAAAAAAATGAAAGGAACAGCCCAGCCCAATAAGCCCAACACAGCCCACTGCTTATCTACCGCGGAAAACGCTTCGCACCTGAGTTCTTACCCGCTGAGTCACCAACGCGTGGACCCCATCTCCCACTCCCTCTCTCGCTGACGAAACGACCCCACCGCCCCGTCATCGTCTTCCTCGCGTCAAACCTGCCCCCTCTTTCCTCCTCGCCGTTTCTGGCCGTTGAAGCCGGCGTCAATACACTTTACTGCCTGCGTTACTCCATCCCGCGACCATGCTATCTAAAGCGCCTCCCTCCCCTCTCCATTTTCCCCCAGTCGTCGCCCCACCGGAGCCCCCAGGCTGTCCTAATTTCCCCTGCACCGCCCTCTGCTCCGGCGAGCTCCACCAGCAATTCCGGCAGCCCCTCTTCGCCCCTCGACCAATCGACCATGCTCACTTGCTTCCCACCTCCTGGCGAACCTCCCCGTAGCGCCAGCTCGTCCCCGCGCGCCCTAGAACCTCGACAACGACGACCGCTGCACATCGCCACCCTCTGCCTCGACTCCGGCGACTCCACACGGTGAGCTCTGACCTCCCTCTCCCCTCTTTTGGATACTCCTGTGCACGCCACGACCTTGCGCATCTGACCGTGTCTTCCACTCCTCTTAGCGCTCTCTGTAGCTTCGCCCCCGTCGACGTCTGACCACACCCGACGCCAGGAGCATCTCCGGCGAGGAATTCCGACGACACCCGTGCGCCTCCTGCTAGCCGAAGACCACCTTGACCTTCGCCATACCCCTGCGATCACTGTGAGCCACTCCTCTTCCTTCCTTGCTTCCTCAATCGCCAGCTCCGCCGCCGTCTGACCGCGCCACCGCTCGCTGTCACTCAGCGCCGCCCATCTGTGACCGAGCTAGTGTGAGCCGTAGGATCTTGATCATAGCGTTGCGATAGAATGTGAACAAAAGGCTAAGTAGCAATCTGTGCCATGCGATGCAACTTAAATCTAACGGCTCGCATCTGCCGATCCGAGCGAAACGGTACAGACGAATAGGAAAGCGCCACGTGGCCCTGACTGTTTGATTAAAACCAGAAATGATCTATGTTTTGTTCCAATTTGAAAAATTCATAACTTTCAAACCACACATCCAAATTTTGCAAATTTTATATCAATGGATTCATAAAGACAAGTACTATCTGACCATGCACTTTGTTTAGTAAAATGCGTTCGTTAAATTGATTTTTTTGCAGAAACTTGTGTATGCATGTTTATAATATAAAAAATTTTCTAAAATGATTTTTGAGATAAAACCTTTGGCAAATGGATTTTTTTGAACCTACTGACCATAGGAATCACTTTGTGGTTTCAAAAACAGATTTGGTGAAGCAAAAGAATAAAACCTTGAATTAAAGCAATTCTAGTCAAATAAAAATATGGTTTAATTGTTAAAAATGATTTTGGAGGAAAACCTTTGGGAAGTGTTTTGATTTAAACTCTATGACCCCAAACACCAAGTTTTATGCTTTGAAAATGTATTTGGTGAACCCTATAAGACTATTAATTTGCTAAAGACATTTTCAACCACATAAAATAATGACTAGGTTTAAAAATGGTTTATGAAGTGAAATCTTTTGCAAATGATTTTGCTACTTTATAAAATGACCATTAGGTGTTTTCAAATGTTTATGACCCATTAGAAACCACTTTTACAAATAAAACAATCTTTTGCATGTTTGCATGCATTGTTTTGTTTCTATCATTTTATGTGATGAATTGCTTGAATGGTAGATTGAAATATTGTTTACTTGATTGAATTGTAGTGATTTGAAGTGTGTGAACATTGCAAAGATCAAGAAGTGAACCTATATTATCTACCAAAAAGGCAAGTGATGCTTCATACTTTTGTCCCATTATTTTCACTATGCACTAGTGAGTAGGACTTGCATGGAATTTTGCTAAGTATAAACTATGCCATGGGAAATCCTAGTAGATGAAACCTTAGTAGAATTTTCCTAAGTTAAGATTCCTACTACTATCATGCTTAGCTTAGCTAGTAGAAAACAAGGGTGGAATATATATTCATTCTATGGAAAATTTCTAAGTCTGAGGACTTGAGTTTTGTTTAATAAAACAACTAAGTAAATGAATCACCTGGGTGGAATGGAAGGAATGGTTTGTGTTGAGTGGTT
This sequence comes from Avena longiglumis, assembly GCA_030063025.1. NCBI lineage: Eukaryota > Viridiplantae > Streptophyta > Magnoliopsida > Poales > Poaceae > Avena > Avena longiglumis. The sequence goes on from CP125978.1 coordinate 155,049,287, forward strand.
CACAAGGCCCATTTCTATGGTTTACCTTGTGTATATCACTTGTGGATGGCCACCCAGGAACAAATAGATTTGAGATGTCAAATGTTGAGAAGCTTCAAGTGCAGCCACTTGGCATTATGGGCTCTACCTGGATCATATAGGTTGCAATAACTTAGCCAGATGGACAGTTGGTTGTAGGGGAATGATAGGTTGGAACGCGTCGATTCTGGTCTAAGGGAAGGCTTCTAAAAGATCTTGTCTTGGTGAAACCAAGTCTTGTGGGGAAAGTGCACCACCTCTGCAGTGTGTAAAATCTAAGTACTTAGCCATGTCCCTGGTATTGGACAATTTGAGCATAAAGACATGGAAGCTATCAAGAATCTCCTCATCCCAATTTCTAAGTTAAAATCTTGTGGTAGAACAAGGGTTGAAAGGATCACCAATTTCTATTGGGAGATGCCTTGGGTGATTTTTGACAAGCAAAAACTTAGTGTTTTCAAATGATAAGGAAAATCTATTTTGAGCAAAGCAAGCCTAAGCTCCACTTAGCCAAATGCATATAGATGATAGACTCCACTATACTACCATAGTATCACTTGCCAATACAATTCAAATGTATTGACCCTTGTGGCTGTAACTTATTATGTTGCAGGTTTATTTGATGTTAGTGAAGTTTATTGATTAGGATTACAAGTCTACAACCAACATGTCTGCCTGTGGAACTTTGAAGATGAAGGACCCCATGCTATTGTTATATTCTGCTGCATTGTAATGAGATAGCCAAATGAGCTATGTAAGATGTAATAAATTATTTTATTCCTGGTTATAAAGTTGTATTATGAGCTTTGTTTCTTGATATTACATCTTAACTGTGGATGCTAGCTATTGATCCAGGGACTAGCATTGTAAACACAGGGATCTCTACCTTATTAAAGGTTGGGAACCTTACACAGGTCTTCGAGTGAATTGATTGCAAGTGTTGAAATAAGAATAAAGTTTGGATTAAATGAATGTATTTAAATAAAACTAAAATGTAAACTTCAGAATTAAAAAGCATAAAAGTAAAGAACGATTGATTGTTTGTTGTTTTCTACAGATGGCAAAGTAGGCGTGGGGAGATACAGTTCATGGTGATAGTGAATGTGCCAGGTGGACGAGTGATAAATGTAACAATTATAATCTTATAAGTATATGTGTAGGCGAGCAACCCACAATTAGTCGGAAATCCTCTTGGTATATTTCATCCCAACTTCAATAATCCTACTAGTCTGTTACCAAAACCATGGTCAGTCACTAGACGATTAAGGTCCTCCAGTTTTCTTAGCAATTAAGCTCCTTGGCTCGGACTAATGCAATAATCACAATGGTTCCTCGTGATCCTCGAGTCAAACTAGTTTCCCATTGATATCTCCGTGCCACTCAGGGGTCGCCGATCTGCTAGCAAACAAGATCCTATCTATGTAGAACAAAGCATCATGTTGTCTGGGCCCTTAATTGTACAACAAGCATTAGGCATCGCACAGATACTCAAGAACACATAATATAGTAATTAAAATCAATCACAAACTAATGGAAAATATATAGGCACATCACATCTCACCAATCCATTATATCTCCCATGCCCAAGGGAACTTACTCACACATGAGAGAAGAAAGCATCATCAATATATTTAAATAAAGGGAGTTCTTCTCGATATTACCGTGGAGATCCACAATAGAAATAGAAAAGCAATCCAACACAATTCAATATAGGAAGAAACAATCTTAAACCCTGGTCTTGTAAGGTGAAGATCTCTCTCTCAAGTACAAGTAATGGCTATGGGGGTGCGGTGGATAAGAGGTCAAAGATCGTACAGCAAGATGAAGAATGTCTTCTCCTTCTTCTCTAGATATCTTCTTTCTCCCTTATGGATGGAACATCTGCTGCTGTGTTGTGTTTTCGTCCCTTCCCCCTTCAGGAAAATTGTCCCTTTTGACAAGACGAAGGAGGTGGCAACTATACGGAGGGAAATATACGACCGGAAAAAATGTTCCCGTCATATAGTTGATCTTTAAAGCTTCTGGATGCCTCCGTCGTTTGCTTCCAAATAGAGACTTGCTTGTTCTTGCCTGAATATTGTGTTTCTATTGTTAAACCCTTCTATAGATGTTCAGAACCTAAAACACACATTAAAAACCAAGTTTTCTTCGCTGCCAAAGTATTAGCGTTAGGTAAAGCTAGAAAACCATCAAATCCAGACAAAAAACCATCAATAAAGACCATAAAAAATGTGTCGAATCTCACATCTATCAACTCCCCCAAGCTTAGATGTTGCTCTCCCTCGAGTGACAAGAAAATAAGGAAGAATAGCGGAGATTCAAAACTAAAATAAAAGAACTTACAAGCTCGAAATGGTGTCAAATTATTTTCTTCATAATCCCTGCAATCTTAAACATGATCATACAAATATTCACAAGATTGCACTGAGTCCACTTCCTAACCACATATATCTTGCTAGCAAATAAATATATGCCCTAGTAAGTGTCAAAAGTTTAGCTAGGATAGTGAAACAAATTCTGTTGGTTTCTCTCTTTGTTGAGAGATAAAAACCTTTTGCTCTTGTTTCTTTAATCAATTGGGAGTACTCAAGTTGGCACCAAAAAATTTAAATTAAAGAACAACTCATCTACTCCCACATCAAAATTTCAAGACTCTCAAAGCACCTTTTTCCTTTCCTTGCTTTTCAAAAATTTCAGCTCTTCCATAGAGAAACCATGCCACTGTTTTTAACATGTTAATTGGGCTGTGTTGTGCACTCGTGACCATCTCAATAGATAACTATTGAGCAATGGTGGGCCAGAGGAGTACTACAACTTCACTTGGAACATGGAATCACAAGGGAACTAAAAAAATTACTCATCATAGCATTGCAGCTACAGACGCTTATATAACTCAATAGCTGAAATCAAGTGGTTTCCCACATTAGATCATTCATTGGCTAACGGAGTTAATAGTTCCTCAGTGAGCATGAAAGTTTTGTAATGACACACGTAAAGCAATATCTTAATTTAATTATTAGAAAAATTAGTGGCATAATATCTACTACTTCAAAGTATCCATTTTATCAAACAATTTCATTCAAGAGTGCTATCAAGTCTATTTACATTAGGCTCAATGGGGTTGAGTGATTCTAAAATCAAATCCTTTGGGCTAAACATGGACTCAGGTCATCTTTTGTATAATTTTTCTTGTTGTAAAAATGTTGTAAATATTTTAACCAAGGTCATTGCTCATTATTTCAAAGCTAAAAAGGAGACACTAGCAAGGGAATATAATTTGTAAGATAACAAGCTAAGTGGGGAGAGACTCCAGTGCAAGCGAGCAAATAATTGTAGGGTCAATTTAAAATTGCAGAAGAGGTGATGAAAATAATGTCATACCTTCTCTTTCTTGCATCATTCTTGTACTTGATTTGAACTCTGCTATATTTCCCTATTGCCAAGTCACCTGAAATTGAGCAATCTCCGAGAGAAAACAAAGAAACAAATTTGCAAATAACAGTTTAAACTATTTTTTTGTGTTTTTGATTTAGGAATGAAAAACTAAAAGTAAACATGAATTTTTTGAATAAAATAAATAAAAATAAGAAAAATAAAATGTGAATGCAAAGTTTGGAGGTTTTCAAACCTCCACCAAGCTTAGGATGTTGCTAGGCTTAGTTATTGCAGTCATTCGGCGGCTGTTGCGGGTACTACTAGTAGAAGTCGGGGAAGTTGGTCATGAAGTGACTGAAGTTGTGAGTTAGAGCACTCACATCCTCATTCACCCCGTGTAAGGTGTGGTCGATCCCCCAACGCGCTAGTTGAGCTGCAGAAATCTTGGTAAGGGACATAGTTAATCCCTGCTACTGTTGCTGCTGGTTGGGCCATGGGTCCCTCCTGCTACTGTTTCTATCCTTCTCAAGGGTTGTACTCCTGCTCCTACTCATCCTGTGGCTCTCCTTCTTCATCTTCTTCTTGGCTAGGATGGAGTGGAGCCTGATACGTCGTAAACGTATCTATAATTTTTGATGCTCCATGCTTGTTTAGTATCAACTTTGCTATGTTTTGTCTACACTTTGAGGTATTTTTATACACTTTCTGGAACTAACCTATTAAAAAGATGCCACAATGCCACTTGCCTGTTTTCTGCTGTTTTTGGTTTCAGAAAAGCTAAAAAATGAATACTCTCGGAATTGGACGGGACAAAGGCTAATATGCCTATTTTTTCCAGAGCAATACGGAAACGCGAAGAAGAGACGGAGGAGGGCACCAGGGTGGCCACACCCTATGGTGGCGCGGGTATCCCCTGGTGGCGCCACCAGGGGGTGTGGGCCCCTGGCCCTCCACCGACCTTGCCCTTTCGCCTATATAAAGCCCCCGATGAGAAAAACCTAGATGAATCGGCATACATCCACGAAAAGTTTTGCAACACCTCCACCACTGAAGAGGAGATTCGGGGGATATAAGTCTCTATTACGGCACCCTTCCGGGATGGGGAATTGCCCCCGGAGCCATCTCTATCGATCTCCACCACCATCTCCATCGTTGTTGCTGATTCCCATGATGAGGAGGGAGTAGTTCTTCCTCGAGGATAAGGGCTCTACCGGTATCTATGTGTTCATCTCTCTCTCTCTATGCGTGATCATGAGCTTTGTAATCAAGTAGATCTACTCTATTACTCATGTGCTTTAATAGATCTTCGGCTCTCCCCACGTGTGTGAAAGTGACAACGTTCACACCGTGTGGCACTTAGGCTATAGATTACATAAATACTTGTCATGAGTTATATTTGGAGTTGGATGTCTCTATGAAATTGTGTTGTTTGAAGGAACCATCTAGTGCTCAAGGTGACAGTGTGGGGTTATCTAGATGGGGATTGCAAACTTTAAGGAGTGCTTTTGTAGCCCTACCATGGATTAGAGTTGTCCAACCGGAGAGTAGTCCAGAGTAGTATCATGAAGAATATATTTATATGAGAGTGTACACTAGTGAAAGTATGATCCCTAGACCTTGTTTCTAAGCATTGAAACACCATTTACAACTAGATCGGTTGCATGTTTGATTGCTTCCATCTTTATTTCAGATTGCCTTTAGTCTCTTACACGCCATCAAAGCTCTTTTCTGGGGCCGTTGCCGGGGATCTATAGGACAACTTCAATCCCTTCCTCCCCGTCAGAAGCTCTTTTCTGGCACCGTTACCATTTATAATCATCCATATCACTTGTATTTCACTATCTCTTCACCGAACTAGTGAACCTATACACCTGACAAGTGTATTGGGTGTGTTGGGGACACAAGAGACTTCTTGTATCTTGATTGCAGGGTTGCTTGAGAGGGATACCTTTGACCACTTCTTCCCTGAGTTCGATAAACCTTGGGTAATCCACTTAAGGGAAACTTGCTGTTATTCTACAAACCTTTATACTTGGAGGACCAACAACTTTCTACAAGAATAGATGTGCGTAGACATCAAGATTTTCTCTGGCACCATTGCCGTGGAGGTAAGGTAAAAGGTATTAACATCCTTTGGTGTGTGAGTGCTCAAATTTATTTCCTTTAGATTTTGCAATTATATCTTTTTGTTTCTTGTTTTCACTAGTTAGGCTTAATGGAAAACAACAACAAAAATTAGAGAACTTTATAGTATTTATCTTGAGTTAGGACAGGAAGTGTTTGAAGAGAAAATTAAAAAACCTATGGAACTTTATATACATGCTAATAGCAATGTTATTAGTATAAATTCTTTGAACACCATTACTGATAATTCTATGGAAACGTCTAAGCTTTGGGAAGCTAGTTTTTATGAAAATGATCTTCTTAGTTCCCCAGCTTTAGAGGAGAAATTTTTCTTTGATGATACTTTACCTCCAATACATGATGATTATAATGATGAGTATGATATTTTCAGTCCACCTACTATTGAGGAGAAAATTAATTATGATTAGAATATGCCTCCTATATTTGATGACTATGGTGATGATAATAATAATGATAACTATTTTTTTGAATTTTCTCCTACTACAATTAATAGGAATGACTATGCTTATGTGGAGAGTAATAATTATTTTATGCACGTGGATCATGATAAGAATGTTTTATGTGATAGTTATATTGTTAATTTTATTCATGATGCTACTGAAAGTTATTATGAGAGAGGGAAATATGGTTTTATGCATCTCAACAATATTAAGTTTCCCCTCTTTATGTTGAAAATTTTGAAGTTGCAGTTGTTTTCCTTTTTTGTGCTTGTTGCTTTGTGCTTTCATGACTTGTTTATTTACAAGATTATTTTGCATAGGATTTGGGTTAGACTTAAATGTGTTTTGAATTTGCTTCTTGATGCTCTCTTTTACTTCAATTCATATTTCTTATGTGAGCATCTTCTCAAACTATCATGCCTAACTTAAAGGCATTAAAGAAACGTAATTATTGGGAGATAACCCAATAGTTTTATTGAGTCTTGGAAGTTATTACTTATGTTAATAACCTCTCCTTATCCTTTTTGTTCCAAGAATAACCTCTAATGAGAGATAAGTAAGATTTGGAGAAGTTAGTGTCCCGAAATATGCTTCACTGTAAAAATTCGTGAAAAATATCTGTAAGTAGGGTTGAGATGTAAATTTCTAAATAAATTCCCCAGGTTGTTAGCTAACTTTCTCTAGTGAAACACTTTTTTATTTGAGCAACATAAGGTCTTCTAAAAAAATGAGTTTTTACCTACTGGTCTGTTTTCACATATTTCTGCCATTAATTGCATTTTCCTCTTTATCGATTTCTTTTTGGGTTCTCTTTGGTAAATTAAGATTTTTGAAGGAATTGCTACAGTATATTGTTTTTTAATGAAAGTTTTTCTGTTTTTAAACTAAACCCTAAAGGTTTATTATCTTTTGAATGCACTAATTTTGTTAATGAAGATTGTGTGAAGTTTTGTATGAAGGAAATTTTTAGGTGTAGGGAAAGAATGATGTAATGAGATGAAGAATAGACAAAATCTCAAGCTTGGGGATGCCACTCGTGTCACCCCAAGAAATATTCAAGAGGTAAAAGCGTCAAAGCTTGGGGAAGCCCAAAAGGGAGCTTGTTTTGACTGGTGTTGGAAAAGAGTAGAAAGTTTCTTGCGTATAGTGGTACAAAAGGGAGCTTGTTTTGACTGTGACTTAGACTTTATCATGTCATGCTAGATGTTGTTTTGACCTTATGCTTAGTGATTATTGATGTAGCAGGACTTTTTCCAAACAATTGATATTGCTTAATGTTCCTTAAAAGAATCATGCGTTGTTTTAGCATACAAAGCATAATATTGTGGTATTATTCTTTGATGCTTTGTTTGGGTTGACTTGGAACATGCTCACACCATGTTATGGCATGAACCATTCACCTTAGCCTCTATGATCATTTAGTTTTGACCTGTGATATCAGTTTATGCTTTAGTTAATAATGTTTTGTCGCTTTGCATGATTATGGCCATTATTGCTCTCTTAGTTGGTCGCTCCCAGTCTTTTGCTAGCCTCCACTTTTATTGAGTAAGCTCTACTCATGCATCCAACTCCCAAGGAACCAAGTTATTCCAAAGTGTCCACTATAAATTCCTATGCATGGTGTGTTACACTATTCCAAGTATATTCTTGTTTTATCTATCTTCCAAATTAAACTTTTTATGTGAAAATTAGTGATTAAATCTCTCACAAACTTGATGGCACACTTTATTTTTATTGCCCCTAATAAACTTGAACCATTGTGTCGTCTATGTTGTATATGCTTGCACTTATAAGTTGGGAATTAGCAGAACCGTGTTGTCACGGGGAACTCTTTCAACACCTTTAAATATCTACCTAGTTGATATCATGCTCTTTTGTTTATGGATGTCAGCGGTGTGAAATAAATGGGGAGCTTGTGAGTCCATGGAGTTATGTATATGTATTAGAGAAATTTCTGGGCCGCTAGCCTAAGCCATTCCTAAGCATGGTGGAAACTTGCAGCATCACCATAGTGAGCAATCTATGAAGCATTCTTCTTATAAAAAAGAAAGATAGAAAAAGACAAATAAAGAGGAAAGAAGAGAAAAAACACCATTTTCCCATGTAAAATAAGAAGATTGCTGAGATGCTCATTGTCTGTTTCCTTGTAATTTTGATATGGGATAGCTCCTGTATCATGGGGCAAGGGGTACCCAGTTGGCGGTTCTCTATGATACACGTGTACTTACTATAACAATAACTTACCGGTAACTAAAGTTGAGTAGCATGAGGAACGACCCTCGTACTCAAGGGACATGAGATTGCCAACTTATACTTTGTCAAGCATATACTCCATACTTTGTTCACTTTAACCTTAATCACTTCAAGATGCTTATGATAGGGGCAATGAGAGCTCAAAGCTAACAAGTACCATAATTTTTGGAAGCTCTTTATGAAACTTGAAATCCATGCTTCCCTTTGAAGGGACTTTCTTCTACTTTTATATTGAGTCTCCACCTTCTATCTTTATGCACCAATTAAGAGAGCATAGTTGTTATTCTTAGTTTTATGTGCATTGTCCCAAAACTTATTGATTGATTCATAATGTTGATATTGCTTGTTCTTGAACTATTTGTATCTAGTCACCCTTATGAACGTTGAAGGTGTCCTATGCATTTATGTTTTTCTACTCCATGAGGGACAAGATGAATACCACTATGTTATGTTTTCTATATGTGAAATAAACAAACGTCTTTCAAAGCATTTTTATTCATGATCTTTGTTTGTATCCTTTCATGTTGCAGCATAGTTGCTATGTCTTATTGTTAGAACTTCTTCTTTCTTGCTCATGTTTAGAGTACTTTGATCCCAGCTATCAATGCTTTAGAATATTTTGATCAAGATTGTGATGGTGAATGTCACCTAAAAAATTATTCTTTTTATCACTTACCTACTCGAGGACGAGCAGGAGTTAAGCTTGGGGATGCTTGATACGTCATAAACGTATCTATAATTTTTGATGCTCAATGCTTGTTTAGTATCAACTTTGCTATGTTTTGTGTACACTTTGAGGTATTTTTATACACTTTCTGGAACTAATCTATTAACAAGATGACACAGTGCCAGTTTCCTGTTTTCTACTATTTTTGGTTTTGGAAAAGCTAAAAAATGAATATTCTCAGAATTGGATGGTACAAAAGCCAATATGCCTATATTTCCCAGAGCAATACGGAAACGCGAAGTAGAGACGGAGGAGGGCACCAGGGCGGCCACACCCTATGGTGGCGCGGGTAGCCCCTAGTGGCGCCACCAGGGGGTGTGGGGCCCCTAGCCCTCCACCGACCTTGCCCTTCCGCCTATATAAAGCCCCCAATGAGAAAACCCTAGATGAATCGACATACATCCACGAAAAGTTCCGCAGCGTTGCTGCCACTGAAGGGGAGATTCGAGCGACAGAAGTCTCTGTTCCGACACCCTGCTACGATGGGGAATTGCCCCCGGAGTCATCTCCATTGATCTACACCACCATCAACATTGCCGTTGCTGATTCCCATGATGAGGAGGGAGTTGTTATTCCTTGAGGCTAAGGGCTCTACCGGTAGCTATGTGTTCATCTCTCTCTATGCGTGATCATATTGTGATCATGAGCTTTGTAATCAAGTAGATATACTCTATTACTCAAGTGTTTTAGTAGCTCTTCGGCTCTCCACACGTGTGTGAAAGTGATAGTGTGCACACCGTGTGACACTTAGGCTATAGATTACATAAATACTTGTCATGAGTTATATTTGGAGTTGGATGTCTCTATGAAAATGTGGTGTTTTAAGGAACCATCTAGCACTCAAGGTGACAATGTGGGTTTATCTAGATGGGGATTGCAAACTTTAAGGAGTGATTTTGTAGCCCTGCCATGGATTAGAGTTGTCCAACCAGAGAGTAGTTCAGAGTAGTATCATGAAGAGAAGATATTTATATGAGAGTGTCCACTAGTGAAAGTATGATACCTAGGACTTGTTTCTAAGCATTGAAACACCGTTTACAACTAGATATGTTGCATTTTTGCTTGCTTCCATCTTTATTTAAGATTGCCTTTAGTATCTTCCACGCCATCAAAGCTCTTTTCTAGGGTCGTTGCCGAGGATCTATAGTACAGATTCAATCCCTTCCTCCTCGTCAGAAGCTCTTTTCTGGCACCATTACCCTTTATAATCATCATATCACATGTATTTCACTATCTCTTCGCCGAACTAGTGCACCTATACACCTGACAAGTGTATTGGGTGTGTTGGGTACACAAGAGACTTCTTGTATCTTGATTGCAGGGTTGCTTGAGAGGGATACCTTTGACCACTTCCTCCCTAAGTTCGATAAACCTTGGTAATCCACTCAAGGGAAACTTGCTGCTGTTCTACAAATCTCTACACTTGGAGGCTCAACAATTATCTACAAGAATAGAAGTGCGTAGACGTCATAGCCATAATCTCCTCCAGCTTGATCCTTGGTGAGGATCTAGTTGTTCTTCCCTGTAATTGAGAAACCTTGTGGAGAAGGCAATGGCACCTGCTCATCCTGTGCAACATCAAGATACCCGAACTGATAGGATCGGAGCCTCCTGTTAGCTCAGTAAACACCAAGGAAGCCACAAGCAGTTATATATTTGACATCCATAAGTATAGAGCCGTCTACAGGTTGCATAACAGTTATTGGTATGTTCAATGCTTGGACAAGGTTGATTACTAATCCACCAATGTGAATGCCACTTTTATTTTTGTTGCTTTGGTGGTGAAAGTGCTGGAGGAGTAGATCCATAAGATTGGGTCTTTGAGGAACATCAGGGAAGAGTGCCTTGGTGATCATGGCCATATCTGCATTGGCCATGGAACATGTATCTCCTCTTCCCAACAGTGTATTGGTGAGGAACAAGGCGAAGTAGCGAATTGTTGTATTCTAAATGGTGCACATCTTCTTCTGGTAGAATTCCCTAACATCATTAACAGAAATAACCTCCCAAGTTTCTCCACTTGAGACACTATATAAATTTGTAACAGTTGACTCCCTAGTGTAAGGGAATCCAAAAGCATCACAAAATTGTTGGAAAGTTATTTGATATTGCTGCTGGTTTATAGTGAACCTCACCATGCATGCATTACATTTCTCCTTGTAGTCATCGTATAAGAAGGCGAGGAACTCGAAGGTGAGCTCAATGTAGGTGTAGTGGCTCGCGTAGGTGAGGATTGATAGCCTTGTGTTTGCACATATGAGGTCAAAGTTCGCCCTCAACCCTGTCACAGTGAGAAAGCCATCATCGGCCCAACGCGTGGGCATCACCGTCCTTGATGAAACCATGTCATACTTGTTGTCGAACTCAGTCCTTACCCTCGAGCCCTCGCCATGTTGGCACTTGCTCTTGCGAAAAATGCTACTGAGCTTGTTCATCTTGATGCAATGAAAAATTTCAATATAAAACCTTAGGCATATGGTTTCTACATGATATATGAATGATTCTATGTGGAGAAATTCAATCCTTATGTGAGACATAAAAAACGAAAATCAAACAACCTTGAGTTCATCCACTAAATCAATGTGAGGATTTCATCCATGGAATTCTGAAAACAAAGCATGGATAGGGAGAGAAACATACCGATATGTTGATTCCCCAACTCAATCGAACGAAATCCACGAAGAATCAAGAATTCTAGGTGGGTTTTGAGAGGTTTGGAGAGAGAATTGAGAGAAATATTAGGGATGAGGAGGAACCCTAGCCGTCCTGGGATGATTAAGTGGTCGCGCTGAACTATACGGTGGGAGCTATATGGGCGAGATAAGTAGCTCCCGCCGTATAGTTGCGGCGGCGTCGAGAATTAGGGTTTCTCCAAGCTAGATCCCAACTATACGGGCGCAACTATACGGCCGGACCAAAATGGTCCCGCCGTATAGTTGGTCGTTAAACTTTTTGTATCCGAGACCATATTTTGAGAATTTTTTCGATAACTATACGGTCACAACTATATGGTTGGAATAAATATTCCCGCCGTATAGTTGGTCTTTACAACTCCTAGAACATGCTTTTTCGCCCAAATTTTCAGAGATGCACTTTTTAATCTGTACAGGATGATTTAGCTAGTTTTTGCTGATAAAACTCAAACTTTATTTTTACACTTATTCGACGCTTGGTTGGTCGATATTTCTACCTTTTCGACAGCTGCATTTTTACGGGCGCACTTCTGCAAGAATGTCCGTGAAAAAGTTGTAGGAATGCGATGAACATGTTATTCTTTAATTCATATTATTAATATGATATGATGGGTTGACTCCCATTAAGCATTTTAATAAGAGTGGTTGAATATTTCAACCTCTACTCTGTTCACGAATTCTTACCTTCGGTTGCCATTTATCAAAGGCACTTACCACATGAACTCGTTTTGCCGGTGGAATATACATTTCTCGTGTTGATGCCCCACAAGTATAGGGGATCGCAACAGTCTTCGAGGGTAGTATAACCCAATGTATTTATTCGACACAAGGGGAGCCAAACAATACTTATAAGCCTTAACAACTGAGTTGTCAATTCAGCTGCACCTGGAAATAGTCTTGCTTACAGTAGTTTATCAGTAGCAACAGTTTTGTAGTAGCAATATCAAAGTAACAGTAAAACAAAGACAGTAGTAACAATAGTAGCAAACAGTAGGATTTGAGCGAGGTAGGCATAGGGATGGATGGACGGGCGTTGCATGGACGAGACTATTCATGTAACTTCAAGATCTAGGGCATTTGTAGATAAATAAGATAAAGCTTCCAAGTACTAAACAATCATAGGCATGTGTTCCATATATAGTCATACATGCTCGCAATGAGAACTTGCACAACATCTTTTGTCCAGCCAGCCCATTGCAGCGGGGCCTCAAGGAAATCTACTGGCAATTAAGGTACTCCTTTTAATAGAGCACCGGAGCAAAGCATTAACACTCCATGAACACATGTGATCCTCATATCACAGCCATCCCCTCCGATTGTTCCAATTTCTGTCACTTTGGGGCCTTTGTTTTCGGACAATGATATGTGTACACAACTTGCAGATAAGATCACAAACAATACTATCATCATGAATCAATAATAAGAAAAAGTGTTCGGGAAAGTAGATACGTTTTGGACGTATCAACTCCCCCCAAGCTTAGCTTATTGCTTGTCCTCAAGCAATTCAGTTGAAAACTGAGTCTGATAAAAGAAACTTTCATGAACACATTTGCTTCATATGATGTAAATATTCTCAGCACATGAGTAGATACTTATACAATTCATAATAAGGAGTATGCAACTAAGTCTACCGAATAGTCATTGCAAGCTATGAAGAGATTCCAACACAATAATAATAAGTATCATGAAACATAAACACAAGCAACATTGCAATGCTCATAACATATGATAGAGTGGTATCTTGCTTGCCTTTGATTGTGGAGCAAAACATAAATGCCAAGGCACCTCTGAAGTTCAAGTGAATACTAGAAGTAAAGATATCAAAATACAAGCATCAAAGTAATGACATAATTAACCAAGTTTTGAGACAAGCACATTACACTAAGAATGACAACTATGCTCTCAAGAAGGTTCTCATAGAATAAGTGGTGACTCAACAAGGAAGTGAAAAGGTTTTGAAAAGTTTGAAAAGCTTCCAAATGCTGAAAGTATGGTACTCATTAGCTTTGAGCTCGCATTGTCCCTATCATAGGCATCTTTAAGTGGTTAAGTTTAAAGTCAGGTCCAATATAAGTTATATGCTTAATAGACCATAAATTGGAAATCTCACGTCCCTTGAGTACGAGGGCCGCTCCTCATGCTACTCAACTTTAGTTACCAGTAAGTTCTTGACATAGTAAGTACATGTGTATCATAGAGAACCGCCAACGGGGTACCCCTTGCCCAATGATACAAGATCTATCCCATATCAAAATGACAAGGAAAGCAGATAGTGAGCATCGCAGCAATCTTCTTATTTACCATGTGAAAATGGTGATTTTTCTCTCTTTCCTCTTTTCTGTGTCTCTTTTTTTATATAAGAAGAAAGCTTCATAGATTTGTCACTATGGTTATGCTGCAAGTTTCCACCATGATTAGGCATGGCTTAGGCTAGCAGCCTAGGCGTTTCTCTAACAAATATACATAACTCCATGGACTTACAAGCTCCCATTTTATTTCACACCAACGACATCCGTAAACAAAAGAGCATGATATCAACTGGGTATATATTTACAGGTGTTGAAAGCGTTCCTCGTGACAGCATGGTTCTGCTAACTCCTAGCCTATAATTTGCAAGCATATAACTTTCATGGACAGTCACAATGGTTCAGGTTTATTAAGTGCGGGAAAATAAAGTGTACCATCAAGTTCGTGAGAGCTTTACTAACCAACTTTCTCATAACAAGCAAACATTTTATTTGGAAGAAAACTAGGCATAATAAATATGCACGGAATAGCAAATGATGCTAATAGGTAGATATGGTGGACACTTTTGACAATATTGGTTTTGGTGTAAGATCCCTCCTTTGTAAAGGAAAGGATCCATGTGATTGCAATGCTACTCCCTGGATCAATGCTAGCATCCACAGTTTAAGATGAAGTACACAGAAACAAAGGTCATTATTACATATCATTCCAGAGACAATCATAGTCTTTACAACTACATGGCCATAGGCCTAATACAAGAGTTCAAATATATAATAAGATAAATAAGTCTTCATCTTCATGTGCCACAGGCAAGCATGTTGAGTGTAGACTCATGACTCCTAATCATCATCAGAATATCCTGCAACATCACAAGTTACAGCCATAGTGGGTCAATACATTGGAATAGTATTGGCAAGTGATACCTTAGTAGAATATTGGTGGACTAAATACTATATGCATTTTGGCTAAGTGTAGCTTAGGCTTGCCTTGCTCAAAATAGGTTTTGCCTATCAGTTGAAAACACTAAGTTTTCTTTTATAAATATCTTTTCCAAGGAACCTCCAATAGACATTGGGGTCCTTCACCCTTGTTCAACCACAAGTTTTTACTTAGAAATTGGGATGAGGAGATTTTTGATAGCTTCCATGTCTTGATGCTCAAGTTGTCCAATACGAGGGACTTGGCTAAGTACTTATATTCTTCCATCTGCAGAGCACTACTAGGAAAACAGCTATAGGTAATCAGCACATCCTTGGCTCACATGGTTGAAGTGCCCCACGGCTAAAACAGGCGTGGCTCACCTGTGGGCAGTGCCCTACTAGTAACTAGAACAACCGTGGCGCACATGACTATAGTGCGCCACAGATGTGTGTGGGCCAGGGCCCTGTTGGCCACACGCCAAACATCTCATGAGCGCTACGGTCATGTGCGCCACGGTTGTTAGGGTCATCTGGCGACGTGTGCCAGTGCGCCACGCCTAAGCGCATGCCCCTCTCGCTCAAACGGCCACAAACTGGCGCACTCGGCCTAGTGCGCCACAGGGAGTAGGAGCATCTATGGCGCACGTGGCATAGTGCACCACAGATGTTTGTACTCCCTGTGGCGCACTAGGGCCGTGTGCGCCACGGACGTGTCGATTCTTTTAGGACAACACTTTATGTGCACATGTGTGCCCACACATCCACCAGCCCACACTTCACTTTCTCCTTCTTCTTCCTCCTTAGATCTAGTCGGGATCTTCTCCTTCCCACCTCAATTTCTCCACACATTCACCATTTTTAGCATGTAAAACTTGCTTTGGATGTTACATAAGTAATAGAGGAGGTCTCCGGTCTCTCATCTATCCGTCTCCGGTCGACGCCAAGACCTCTCTCCTTTCCATCTTTCTCACGATCGGTCTCTCATCTCGGTAAGTTGTCCATGTAAGGATGTGTTCATGTGTATATGGATGATGTGCTCATATGTATGTAGATGATCGATGCTCATGATGTGTGTATGTGGAGAGGATCGATGGTCATATGTGTGTGTATATGGAGAGTATCGATGATGCTCATGCATGTGTGTATGGAGAGGATAATGATATGTTCATGTGTGTATGGATCGGTCTCTCTCTCTCTGTGTTTGTATGTGAACAAGTTGCCATTTGTTTTGCCAAAATGTTGATTCATTTCCATTTTGGCAAGACTTGGCATTCATAAAGGTCCTAATTTTAGGATAGGTCATGCGAAATTTTCTATCGACCATTGCATGCATGCATTCATTATGTGGTTCTAATAGACTTCAAAATTGTACCGTGTACATCGTGGCAGCAAAATGGTCCGCATAATGAGCGAAGGCATTGTGGCTAGATTTTTGAAATGTGCGACGGCGACATGATACGAAATAACAAGACATATATAAGATGTCCGTGGAAGATGCAAACTCACCTGGGTGATCGACCCAAATTCGGAATCAGCGCACTGCCCGCCATGGTTTCATGGATGGATACACTCGTTGGATAAGCGATGGCGTAGATGATGGAGACGGTGAAGAAGGTGGCCAACATGGCGATGATCATCATCACGGCGAACGGGCGAGATGATGAAGAGTCTCTGGAGATGGTGAAGGTGCGAAGCATCGGGATGATGATGATCTAGATGGGAGGAGCGACGACGCGATGGAACAACGTCAGTGCGGGACCCTTATGTGCAAGAGCTGCTTCTCAAGGCATTTAGTAACGCCAAGGGCCGCTAGAGAGAAAGCCAAGCTTGCAACTTGAGAAAGACGCGTTACTCCATTGTATGAAGGATGCAGCCGATGATACCGGTTGAATGTAACGCTCAAGTCTATGGAGATGAAGGCAAAGCACAAATTGAGCGACGCAAGCTTGACGATATGATGGCATTCAGCACGATCGTCTCCGAGGGGAACACATGTCCAACTAGTATCGAGGATGCCAAGAAAATCGTCCTCCTCGATCTACCGATGTTAGATATCACGTATGCATCAACGATTGCATCATTTATCGGGCGAGGACGCGAGAAAACCACATGTCCGGTGCGGCGTGAGTCGATACAAGAAAGGGAAGAAAGCACCGAAAAGTGGTATGGTACTTTCCTATCACTCCTCGTCTGCGCTATTTCGAGGACCCTAAGGAAGCTCATGCGATGGCATGCGGAAAGGAAGAAGCCGAGATGATGATGACCGAAAGGATGAGGCCGACGCACCTTCCGGATGCTAGCGGTGGAAAGCATTGGACCTCGAATTCCTAATCGGTGGAGATTCGAGGAACATCGGGCATGGTGCGAGCACCGGACTCAATCCGCTCGGTAGCGAGCATCACGCACAGACTTGGCCTGTGTTTGTATGGATGTACAACCTTCCTCCATGGTTGTGCATGAAGAAGAAGTACATACAAATGAGTATGCTAATTCAAGGGCCAAACAACCTGCACCGACATCAATCAGATCTCGGGCTGTTGAAAGAGGAGCTAGCTACGTTATGGGAATCTGGAGCCAATACTTACGACGCCGCACAAGATTATTTCACTATGAGAGCCGCGTTGGTCACTACGGTGCAAGACTATCCAGTTGCGGGTATATCTCGGGCAGGTTATCCAAGGATTCTGCATGCGTTAGGTGCATGGATAACACAAGCTATCTCCAACTAGAGAAAGATCCAGGTCATCGAAAACCGTGTTCATGGCGCACGAGGTGGCTCGGCAAGAAGAATGATCCATGGAGAAAACGTGGAGACCCGCTCGATGGCAAATCAGACCCGAGGAATCCCAGAGCGTAGGAGCAGCAAAGAAGTGGAAGAGTTGCTGAAAAACGGAAAGATTGTCCTAAGCACGGAAAGAAGCGAAAGAGGCAACAAGACAAGCACCGATGAAGGTATGGAAAACAAGGTGCTTTTCCGGAGTTGCCATACTAGAAGTTTCTTCGACGCCTCATAGCCTCGACATCATGCATATCACGAAAAACGTGCGAGAGTCTGTTGCCACCATAATCAACATGCCGATAGGACGAAAGATGGTCCAAAGCAAGGCACGACTGATATGCTTGGGTATCCGGAAGGAGATTCACGAGGACGCACTACTCCGATGATCGTGAAGATGACGATGATCATGAGTCGGAGACGACACAAGGTAGTCGGAAGGGTAAAAGTTCAAGAAGAACGAATATTACTGCCTCCTTCTTGCTTCACTCTAAGCCGTGATGAGATCAAACAGTTTTCAAGTGCCTTCTAGGAGTCAAATTTCCTTACGCCACGCTGGCAAGATAAGCAAATACCTAGACGAGGCGAAGAGGTTCAAGGCATGAAGTCTCACGACTGTGCCGTGCTAATGACGCAGGTACTTCCGGTCGCACTAAGAGGGATAATGGACGAGCACGTTCGTGAAACGTTATTTGGCCTATGCAAGTTTTTCGACGTCATCTCTAGGAAGTCGATTGGCTTGAATCAGCTCGGAAGGCTACAGGAGGAGATCGTGGTGATACTATGTGAGCTTGAGGTCTACTTCCCACCCGCATTCTTCGACATTATTGTGCATCTTCTGGTCCATGTCGTGGAGGACATCGTACAACTCGGGCCGATGTTCCTCCGCAGCATGATGGCGTTCGAAAGGATGAACGGACACATCAAAGGATACGTTCGCAACAGGTCCCGTCCAGATGGAAGCATAGCCAAGGGCTTTTCGTCAAGAGTGCATCTCTTCGCACAATTATCTAGACACCGAGAACCTGTCGGTCTTCCCGCCAATGACACCTTGGCAAGCTCGACGGATCTGGTCACCGAGGGTCGCCGACACGCATGCGCATTTCGATTTTCGACGCAGACTTTGATCGAGCAAACCTCGTCGCTACAAAGATTTAGAACTGGTCGATCCTTGGGCGTACACAAAAGGTTAATCGAGAAGAAGCATGGACCGGGCATACAGAGGACGCAGGGAGAAATAATCAAAGAGCACAACTCAGATTTCACGCGTTGGTTTAGGCAGACGCTCCTTGATAATACCCCGCGCTCGCATTCTTCTGACACGGAAAAGATCATATTCACCTTGTCGCAGGGACCGATGCAAAACCTGGTGACCTATCAGGCATATGATATCAACGGCTACACATTCTACACGGAGGAAAAGGACAACAAGTGTGATTATCAGAACTCAGGCGTAACGTCGGAATTCTACACCGATGACAACGTGAAGGAAAGATTCTACGGAAGAATCAAGCAGATCTGGGAGCTCGACTACTGTGGAGAGGTGCCGATGTTCCGTGTCAGATGGGCAAAGAGCGTCGAAAGAGAAGACCGGTATTTCACAACCATGGTTATACCCGAAGCAGCCAGATCCAAGGCCGTCGGTGCAAACGTGTCCGCGAAAAATGAACCGTGGGTACTGGCTACCAAAGTGGACCAATGTTTTTTCATTACGTACCCGACAAAGCCTAGCCGTGTTGTCGTGAGGAGAGGAAAAAGAAACATCATTGGAATGGATGGACTCGCCAACGAGCAAGACTTCGACCAGTACGGCGATCCAAAGATTGAAGATGACGACGACTACGATGCAGCAACATACATCACAAGAATAAAAAGGACAACCCTACCCAAAAAAGGTAGCCCGTTCGAAAGAAGAAACAATAAAGTGCCGGGGCTAAATTATTCAACCGCGACAAAGAAGGGAAAAAAGATTGTAAAATTCTAGCTCAAAAAATATTGTAAAACGCGTGGTCGAAAAAGATTGTAATATTCATGGACAAATTATTATGAAATTTAGTTATACTTTGAATCATATTTGTAACACTTTTATGACATATATTATCACTTTTGGGAATTTTTGGAATATTTAAAAGTATTTTAAAAACAAAACAAAACTTGTATGGCACATATCACCACTTTTGGCATTTTTTTGGAACATTTAAAAGTATTTTTAAAATAAAAATAAAAAAGTGGGGCACCAGGATTCGAACCTGGGTTCTCATAGTTTAGAATAGAGTAGTGGGCAGAACAAGTGGGATAGACAAGAGTTCTTGCTAGAAGGAGCGTTGGACTCTTGTTATAGAGTGGTTAGATCCCAGATAGGCGAGCGCCAGCCCGAGTGCGCACAGACATCCGTAGCGCACTCTAGCATGCGCCACGCCTATCTGGGTTTTATCCACGCCATCGATCTCTCACACTCGCTCATCCCCATCTCCTCACACTCGCTCATCCCCATCCCGGCCCGATCGATCCCTCCGCCGCCTCCACCGATCCGGTGGAGGAGACGCCTGCATTGCCGATCCGTGGAGGAGGAGGAGGCCCACGCTCGTGGAGGAGGAAGCCCGCGCCGAGGAGGAGGAGGCCCGTCTGCCGATCCGTGGAGGTCACCGCCGAGGAGGAGGAGGAGGCCGCCGATCCCTCGCCGCCTGGCCATCGCCATCCTCGTCTTAGAGGTGAGCCTTCTCCCCTCTCTCCCTCTCTCCCCTCTCCACTTCTCTCCCTATCTCCACGGGTTAGGGTTCACTGATAGCACAAATTCTAATAAGTGGATCAAGCAAGATCCCTCTCCACTTCTCTCCCTATCTTCCAACAGAATTCTAGTGGATCAAGCACATAGTAGTGTATTCTGCAGCAAATAGCCAAATTACCTGCTTTCTTTGCAGAGCACTGCTAGAAATCTCTCCTCATCTCTGTGTTGTTCATGGTCTCCAGCAGTAGCAAGATCCTTCTGTTTACTATGAATTGAAACTTCGCAGGCTTTCATCTAAAAAATGAACTAGGACAGTTAGGGTGAAGTAGAAGATGCATGTTTGAAACTATTTACTACTGCCACAGGATTTACATCAATTATATTTTGTATAATTGGTTCATTGTGTTAGCTAGTCAAGTAGTAGATGGTAGTTGGTAATCATACCGACATGGTTAGTTGCAAATAGGCATGAAAACAGTAGACGTAATTACACAAGGTTTGTGTGTAGAGGATTATTAAGTGTGCTAGTCCAAGAAGGGATCTTAGGGGGCTTTGGTTCTATTTCTGCTACCTAGGGGCGTCTGTGGTGTGGATTCCCCACACCTTCAGGGTAGCAACTATAAGAGGACAATGCAAAGTGAAGTCAATGCGTGAGTTAGAGGCTGCATAGTTCAATCCACTTTCAAAGTTTCAGGCCATCTAGTTGAGTTTGCGCACTTCACACCAATGCACAAATCCACTTTCAGAGTTCCAGGCCATTCAATGGTGTGGTAACTGATTCAGTTGATATTATGGAAGTGAAATATCCTGATCCTTGATGTATCAGCATATATCATGGGTTTAGGCATGTCTATGGCCTGCTTTTATTGAATTGAAGATTGTGGAACTTGATGACAAAGGGTAGGTTCTTGTGCTTTGTTATACATCTGGGGATGTTCGTATATTTTGATTAATATTGGGCTTATATTTTAGCTATGGTCTTGGGCAACCGTCGTGACTAGGCAAAGTCAGTAGACTTATTTCACCTCGGTTGTACATTCATATGCACCACGTAGATGTCAAGTCTATGCTCATATGTGTTGTTTCCTCAATAATTCCAATGAAGATTCTTAAAGCCTTCCTGTTGCATCAAGGAATTAAGATAAACAACCAAAGAACAAAAACACTTCAAGTCTGAACAAGAGATGCATATTATCATAGGTTTGAGATTTTGGTTGATTGTGTTGATGCACAAAAGTTATTGTAGCATGATTGTGGGCATCCATTGTGGTTAGAACAATGACATTGCTTCATTGGAATCATACAATAAGTGGCATGCTTATGTAAGATCATTATCATTTTACCTTTACTTATTCACAAGATTTATTTTAATTGGGTTGTCATTGTTGCTTAAAGAGATAGCTTCGCCATATGGCTATGCTTAAATTGATAACAAAAGTTTATATGGTTGTGGCAATCGTTGGGACCGGATGGATGTGGTTGTGAAATGGTTTGGAAGGAAAAATAGAGTAGTGTTGGTTTTGCTACTATCTCGGCCGGGACAATAGCACCTTGAAATTGTGCTGTGCTTGTATATGAAGCACTTTATTATGTGTGTATGCAGGTTCTTGTATGAAATGAGTCCGATTTTTGCCGGAATGTTGATTAACTTCGTTTTGGCGAAATCGGGCACTCTAGTTTAAGAAAATTAGCAAAGTTCATGCCGGATTTTTCCGTGCATTTAACCAATTATTTGTTTTTATTAGTGCAAAGATGTGTGACAACGACGAGGCTGGATGTTCTAAGCGCATCGTGAAGGAGAACTCGCACTCCGAATAAACAATTGACATTCGGGAGGCGGCCCAGCCTAGAAGACGATGAAGAATACCATCCTTCGAGAGCGAGGATGATGAGATGGAAGACGCGGAGGAAGAAGTCAAGGAACGGCGACGATGAAACCACCGATGGCGGCGAGGGCAGGAGTGGTAGCAACCTCCTAAGAAGAAGAAGAAGCCGAATGACCGGCGCAACACGTCGGCACGGCCAGGGAGGAAATTACCAGTGAGCCCATCGGGTTCCTTTGAGCCCGCCTTGTCGTCAAAGGTACGGTGGGCAAGTGGCGGCGATCACCGACAACCATCTCGATCAACACCGAGAATCTCCGCATAAAGATAATGGCCACTTGCGCACTCCTCTTCGAGAAGTCAGACGCGGATACAAGTTCCCGCTAAGTATCGTAACACAAATTATCATGGGAACAAAGTAAACAAATCCGCCTCACAAAGATGAGCACCGCCTGGCCAGGAGAACCCGGATAAAGAAGAAGATCTATAAAGAAGGCAAGAGTCTCGAGGAGATCCGAAGATTGACCCGCAGATCATCAAGATCAGCCCGGAGTTCAAGGAGAGGTGAATCGAAAGAGCCCCGCCAATAGTAATCGGGAAAGGTGCCGCAGCGATGAATATAGGTCATCACCATCTCGGACCGTGGATACAGAACCGGAGGCCAAATGGAATAAGGAGGACGAAGAGTATAGATCCGGGGATAGAAAACCCTTCTAAATTCGAACCCGGCAGGTTCGAACTTCATCAGGCCCGTTACCATGTGGACCCAAAACGAAACAACTCACCGCGATCCTGCGGTGAAGGAATTCGAGGAAATTGTGGTAAGTATAATCTAATTATCATGATCAACACGATTGCAATCTAATCGATGATCTAAATGATTCACTGTTACTTCTTCTGCAGGAGGAGGAAATTGTTGCTAGTCATGGATCCCAGGGTTCCTCATCCCAGGGGTCGACGGCGGACACCCGGTGGGATAACCCTTTTAACAGGGCGATGAGCCGGGCCAAGAAAATAGAGCCGGTTACGAAGAAGCCGTCGTCGGCTGGCCGTCTGGCCGGCCTCGGGGGTAAGAATTGGGTGGATCATTTTGGTCCACCGCCGAGGACGCTTGTTTCGCCATCGGGAAGGAGCGAGGAGGAAAACAGAGAGGTTCAAGAACTTAAGGCACAAGTGGCGCGGATCCCGCAGATCGTCCAAGACAACCTGGCAATCACCCTTACGTCCTTCCTGCCTACCTTGGTGGAGTCAATAGCGAACTGGAGTGCGGGTGGTCGAGTAGGGCCGTGCCCGATTCCAAGCATGGTCAGCAGCCACTCGAACAACGCGCTGGCCGATTTAATCAGCGAACCACGTGTTCGTGACTCGCCCGCTAGCACCGGGCGCCGCAAGTGTTGGTGACTCCCCTGCCATCACCGCGGCGCCGAGTACATGTTGGTGCCCTCGCCATCGCCGCGGGCGCACCGGAGCTCCAAGCACCCGCTTAGGGAGAATACACCGGCGGCCGACCGCGCCATCAAGCAGCCCTTCTTCCGCTTTGCACGCCGTCGCCAAAGTGCGTCGACATTAGCCGATCTCGACGCCATCACGGTAAAAAAATTGCTTTAATTACCGCCTTTCATGCCATCTATATATTACTCTTGTGGCATCTCGCTCTGACGACGCCGTACATGTTTTCTGCAGACGGATGTTCCTTGCACTCTCTTATGCTAAGTGAACAACGAGCTGAGGGATGTTCCCAAGGGTACCATCGTTCAACCCTTGCAGCGCATGTTCCACTCAAAACCGATGCCAGATAGCGTGCACAGGGTTAAAATTAGTCGGGTGCTAAGGGGATGCGACGACCTGGAACCTCCCATTCAACCCCCAGGAGCGGATGAAGAAGAGTCGTCTGTCCTCAGAAGTTGCTTCGGCTTGTTCTTGCTATGGCCAAAGAGCATGATCCGTTTGGCGGCACGGCCATCACGCCAGATAACAAGACACCGTCGTGCCGACAAGCGGTGGCAAAAGCCGCCCTCGCCGTCACCTCCACGCTGGGTCGGATGATCATGTTGATGATATGCACATGGCGCAGATCCGCCGAGGACGCGAAGACTGGAATGATCACTTCTTCAAGACTCGTTTGTAGCGAAGACCTAGCTGGTGGCCCCGAGAAAGCCACTATCACCAAGCGTCTTTGGTTCTCGAGACGCCCGACTTGCGCCTTTACAGAGCCAGTGATACAACCAACCGCCCTTTATTCTAAGCCCCGACACTACATAGGGCGGCCGGTGCTCGATTATGTGCCTTCCGCTTCCAAAAGGAAAAAGGGCAGAAAAGAAAATCTAGCATCGAGCCAGCGGTATGCCAACAACCGCGAATCCGATCAGGTTTCGGACGGGCCACCAAGACCCGAGGGTATTATGTGGAGGATTCATGTGGTGAGCCCATGCTACCTAAAATTTGTGGAAGCTCGCCATTTGGGAACTGCAGTGTGCATGACGGCGTCCGACGATAGAGAGACGCCTTCTATCGGAGAAAGATCCTCGCACCGGTATTCGTGGTTAAGGTGCCACCAGTTTGGGCTTCGACACCGCCTCATGGATCTGTTCTTCCCGCGGTTCGAGGACATCTTCAATATGTTCCACCTATACCCGCACTATACCATGGTCCGTCGATTTTCTCTCACCGCCACGCAGATCATTAGAGAGAACACACCGGCATCGCTATAGTGGACCCCTACTACATGCGTGATTGCTTGGGTTCCCCGCCGAACGACGTATCGTGGCCTCGTACCTAAAAAGAATCCTCGTGACGAACAAGACAAAGGAATACATTCTCGCCTTACTTTCCCGAGTAAGTCGTTATTCCGCCACCGTCGATTGGCTTTATTAGATCATCATCATTCTTTTGAACACATTCCATTTGAATTTTTTGCAGAGATGAACACCGCACGCTCATCTCCTTATCGCCAAGCATTCCCACGCCACGTATTTCGACTGGGAGTCTAGAAAAAGAAAAACTACGACAAGATCAAGGAAGTTCGATGATGCTCTCCGGCTTTGCCTCGACGGAAGGCACCAGCCGTGCGTAAGAAGGTCAAGTTCGGCAGCACGCCTTCAACCACGTAACAGAGTTCCCCGCATGAAGCAGCCGGAAAACAGAAGAAGGAAGCCTACCACGCACTCCATCACATGAGGGTTCCTACTTGACCGCCAGAATTCTACGCCGGATCATCTCAAACAAGTGGGCAAGAAAAGGCCAAGATCAATGATTCGGATATTAGACAAGAGATGTATCGCATCCAGCAGCAGTTTGGGGCAATCATCTTTCGTGATGTCATGACTTCGGGGGGGATCTTCTACGGAGGAAATATCCCGAATAACCGTGACATAGAAGATCGCCTAGAGATGCAGGGTAACTATAGGAAGTTCATGACGAGACAGGGCGTCCTCCCGTTCCCTAAGCCGAGCCAGAAGGCTTGATGTTGGCCTAGTTGTGGTTGCATACTATAAATGACCTTTGTGTGTGTGTGTGTGGACGGCAAGTGTACTTATCTTATTAGGTTTATGAATCACCGCTTACTTATTTTGCTTATTATTATTATATATCAATCAATGCTTGGTTTTTTTGCTTACTCTTTGGTTTTTTTGCTTACTCTTTGGTTCTCGGATGACAAGTGTGAGTTATTTTTGTCTTTTTCGAGAATATGCCGATGATTGAAATGTCGTGGCACAATATATATGTGAATGTGCTATGACGGGATTGTTAGCCTTGTGATATGCACAAGTCCAGGAATTGTGCATCCTACTTGGCTAACAGTCCCGTCATAGCATATTCCTGTGTCCAACGACCTAGCTAGTTATGTATGAGGCATTATTTTCGAGTTATTTTTGTCTTTTTCGAGAATATGCCGATGATTGAAATGTCATGGCACAATATATATGTGAATGTGCTATGACGGGATTGTTAGCCTTGTGATATGCACAAGTCCAGGAATTGTGCATCCTACTTGGCTAACAGTCCCGTCATAGCATATTCCTGTGTCCAACGACCTAGCTAGTTATATATGAGTCATTCTTTTCGAGTTATTTTTGTCTTTTTCGAGAATATGCCGATGATTGAAATGTCGTGGCACAATATATATGTGAATGTGCTATGAAGGGATTGTTAGCCTTGTGATATGCACAAGTCCAGGAATTGTGCATCCTACTTGGCTAACAGTCCCGTCATAAGCATATTCTTGTGTCCAACAACCTAGTTATATATGAGGCATGCTTTTCGAGTTATTTTTGTCTTTTTCGAGAATATGCCGATGATTGAAATGTCGTGGCACAATATATATGTGAATGTGCTATGACGGGATTGTTACCTTGTGATATGCACAAGTCCGTGAATTGTGCATCCTACTTGGCTAACAGTCCGCCATAAGCATATTCCTGTGTCCAACAACCTAGTTATATATGAGGCATGCTTTTGAGTTTGCTCTTTTGATTTAAGAATACTTTCTATAAGTGTATCTTCATATGCAACTTTAATTATACATGTTTTTTCAATCACCGGTTAGTTATTATTGTCAACTTGTAGATGACGTGGTACGTCGTGTACAAGGGACGGGTTCCCGGAGTCTACGATGATTGGGAAGATCACGGAGACAAACAGGTGCACCGTTTCAGCGGCAATAGCTACAAAGGGTACAACACTATGGCGGAGGAGGAAGCTAGATACACGCGCTATCTAGCGGTAGTTAGGACAAGGAACCGGATGAAGACCTACACCTTCGTCGCGACGGTGATCATGCTTATCTTCTTTGGTTATTTATCCCGCGTTTGTGTCTAGCTAGCTAGTTTAGATGTCTAGGCGAGCTTCCGAGTTGTAACTTGTTCGATTGACACATGTATTCGCATGTCACCAACTACTACTTTGTAACATGATCAAAACAATGTAACTTAGACTATGTATTCATGTATGAGACTTATCTATATGTATTTGTTTCAATCTTGTTTTTCATATTGAGTATTTATATATATAATTGTATATCTTGTATCTGTGTGTGTATATCTGCTGTAATATTGTATATAATCTGTATTGCATATAATCTGGCTTGGAAATTAAAAAAACAAAAATACATCTGGGCATGGTTCACCTTCCGTGGCGCACTACACCTAAAGCGCACCATGGATGTTTAGTGGCACCAGGTAGTGCGCCTGAAGATCAAGGGTAGCGCACCATGCCAAACTTCTGTGGCGCACTAGGAGGTGCGCTACGCCTATCTCTACACAACCGTGGCGCACTAGGCAGTGCGCCACGGCTGAGAGATAGCCGTAGCGCAAGGCCCGTGGCGCACTGCAGGTGCGCCACAGATGATGGTTTCAGGTGCGCCACTAAAGGCCGTTTTCCTAGTAGTGGAGGTTGTGCACTTTCCCCACAAGACTTGATTTTCACCAAGACAGGACCTTTCATGTCACATCCCAAGATTTTCCAAATCTTGTAATGTAAAAATAAATGAATAAAATAAAACTTTGTTTGATTTTCAGGGCCAGAAGAAACTTTTTGAATTTAATTGGAAACTTCAAATCAATTTGAATCAAATAAATCCTAAAGGGATTTATAAGGTTAAACATTTATTAAAGGAAATTAAAAATGTTTTGGAATTACTATTTTGGATCTTTAATAAAAGATTTAGTTTTCAAAGAAAAGGTGGACTCATAAATAAAGATTATTTTATAAAGCCAAATTAAACCGTGGCCAAGCTTTGGAATTAGAACATTTTGTTTTGAATAAAAATAGCAAAGGTTTATTTAAATAAACTAATAAGGATTTAATACCCAATTTTATTTAAATAAAAGATTTTACCATTTTAAATGAAACATCAAAACTTATTAAATTATTTTAAATAAGTTTTCCAAATATTTTATATTCTCAAATAAAACCTACTGAAGTGTTTTGGCTTTATTGAAGATTTCAAAATAAATATTTTAAATAAAATAAATCCTAGTTGATTTAAATAATGAAGGTCTATTGTATTTAATTATTAATGGACCCTAAAATAAAAGGTTATTTGGTTTAAACAAGTTTCCAAGTAATCATTATTTCCAAATAAAACCTACTGATTTGGTTTTGAAAATATTTGGATTTCAAATGGAGATTTTTATTGATTAAATCAAACCCTATTTTATTAAATAACTAAGATCCATTTTATTTAAAGAATGGATCCTAAAAAGAATAAAAATTATTATTATATTTTGGAATTCTGGTTATGTGACAAAACAGAACCAAATTCATAGTTGCAAAAGTTTGTTGATTGTTTGAATTGATTTAAGTGTGATTTGATCAAATGTAAATCAGAAATAGAAAAAGAAAAGGTTACAGAATAAAAAAAATGGAATTGGATCTGACCCAACCCAGCAGCCCACTAAGGCCCAGCAAACCAGCCCAGCTTTCCTCCCCAAAGAAAACGGTTCACACCTATTAACAGACCCGCAAAGAGACTGACCGGTGGACCCTTCCCCCACTCTTTCCCACTGACCAGCAGACCCCATTTTCCCACTCCTCCTTCTTCCTCGCGACTGGGCTGATGCTGCTTGAATACACAATGATGCCGCCGCTTAAACATCGCCTGGATCGCACGCCAATAAGCACCTCGCCTTCTCGCCCTTTTCCCTCTGCCGCCACTTTCTCTCGCCCGAGGCTGCCTCAATTTGGCTCGACACCCCGCCCCACCACCCTCTCCCACCAATTCCCGCGAGTTCCAC
Organism: Avena longiglumis; assembly: GCA_030063025.1. Lineage (NCBI taxonomy): Eukaryota > Viridiplantae > Streptophyta > Magnoliopsida > Poales > Poaceae > Avena > Avena longiglumis. The sequence continues at coordinate 155,078,166 of CP125978.1, forward strand.
CACCCCTTGCCTCCTCGAGTACGCCAGATTCCCACTCCCTGACGCATCTCCCAAGACTTTCGCTCGACCACGGCACCCTGCAGCCGGTTACGGCCAAGCTTCCGAACGCCATTGTGGTCTCGCTCTTCAACTCCGCAAGCACCTGTGTAGATTCCGACCGCCCCGCCGCCTTCTCGCTCATGCACGTGTCTTCTCCGTGACCTCCCGCACTTAACCATGCCCCTGTCCCTAGGTTATCTACAACGCCTCCTTCGACCACGGACAGTAGCCGACGCAAGCAAACTCAGCGAGAGATCCCACCGACCCCTGCGCGCCTTTGCCACGCCGACCACATCGCTGAGCACCACCTCGCCGCGAACACGGTGAGCACCCTCCGCCTTCCTTGCTTCTAGAACCACAGAGCCACCACCTGCCGCGGCGGCCGTGGCCACGTCGCCGTCATATGGTCAAGGCATCAGACCGTAGGAATCGAGATCCGCGCCCACGATTAGATCACTTATCACCAAGGGTACGCGATAAGGACCGTGCGATCTAATTAGATCCAACGCCACACAGAGCCGATCCGCCGAACCGTATCGCCCAATTAGAAAGCGACGTGGCTGCTTTGATTAAAAACAGAAGTTTGAAATCTGATTTAGTTGTGAAATTCAAACCCTTGTAACTTTGGATCCACACGTCCAAAAATTACAAATTTTATGTCGTTGGATTCAGGAGAGCAAGACCTAGCCAACCATACCCTTGGTTTAGCAAATAGTATCTGTTAGTTTGCTTGTTTTTGCAGATTCTTTTGTGTGCTTGTTTAGATTAGAAAAATTGTTTAAAAATGATGTTTGGATTTAAACTTTCGCAAAATGGTTTGTGAAGAACCTACTGACCCTAGGAACCAACCCTTGGTGTTAAAAATGATTTTGATAAAGTTTAGGTTAGATTATGATCTAGTCACTGAATATTTTCAGCCAAATAAAATTATTAATTTTGAGCAGTGAAAATAAGTTTTTGCAAAGAAAACTTTAAAAATTTTGGACCAAACCATCAAATTCAAAACACCAAGCCTTTGCAAATGGAACTTCTAGAAAAATAAAGTTTGGTTTAATAAAAAATTCACCACATAAAATAATGATGGATTAAAACACATGGACAAAGTCTTTGTAAAAGGACTCAAGGCTACTTGAAATGACCAATTTGAACTTCCAAAGTCAGTGCCTAGTGGAGACCCGCAAAATAAAACCATCTTAAGCATGTTCCTAATGTGTTGACTTAGAATCCATTGCCGTGTGTGAAATTGTTTGTCTAACTTTGATTTGAAATGTTAGTTGATTTTGTGTTTGCTTGATTGACTTGTAGTGGTTAGAAGTGTGTGAGATCTTTCAGGCAAGACTGGCGAGTGAACCACCATTCCCTTCAAAAGGCAAGGACACTAATAACAAAAGTCCACTATTTTCATTACTAGTGGATTTTGAAATATGCATGAAAAAACACTTTTTGTATTTTCTATATGCTAAAATCCTAAGGGATTCCATCCTTTACTTAGAGAAAACAATGAAGAAAGTTATATGTTTTAGCTATGCCATATTTGAAAAGAGATAAAGAGATTTTACAAAGGTCGAGAAGAGACCAGTTTTACATAATAAAACAAGGACTCAATGAACCACCTAGGTGGAGGATACTTTAAGTTCTTGGCAAACAAAAGGAACCAGTTTATGGAATCACTTTGTGTTGCTCCAAAAGAAAACCAATTTAGAAACTTAGAGATCGAATTATGTTTTCCATAATCGTTTTCAAACTGCATGTTATTGCATCGGCTTACTAACTACATTAAATCACAATCTTGACAGATCCGAATACCATAAAATAAAAGCTAGCAATGGTGTATGGAGGACCTTTGAAAGACTTGTCACATTCTCAACTGCCGTACTCCATCTTGGTGAGCACTAATCCTGATTCTAGCTATTTTCTAGCCAAATAAAATTATTGATTTTATTATGAAAAATGTTTTGCAAAGAAAAACTTTGGAAAATTTTGACCAAATTTACTGACCTAAAATACCTGGTTTGCAAATGGAAACTCATTCGTGAAAAAAATAAAGTTTCTTGGTTTACAAAAAATTCACCATACAAATAATGATGGGATTAAAAATGGTTTATGGACTGAAAACCTTTGCAAAGGACTTCGCCACTTTGGAAAATGACCAATTTGAACTTCCAAGTTTATGTTTCAGTGGAGACCATCTCAAATAAAACTATCTTTTAAGCATGTTCCCATGCATGACTTAGAATCCATTGCTTTGTGTGTGAAATTGTTTGTCTAATCTTGATTTGGAATAACATGATTTTGTGTTTGCTTAGATTGGACTTGTAGTGAAGTTAGAGAAGTGTGAGACTAGTGATCAAGGATAACCACCATTCCTTCCAAAGGCAAGTGACACTATCATCAAAAGTCCTGTTTATTTTTCATTATACTTAGTGGATTTTTGGAAACATGCATGAAAATATTTTTGTACTTATGTTATGCTAAAACTTAATAGGATTCCCTTATCCCTTTACTTAGAGAAAATAATGTAGTTGCAGATGCTTAGCCATGCCATATTTTGAAAGATACATGTCGAGATTTTAAAAGGTTGAGAAGAGGACTTGTTTTACACAAAACAAGGACTCGAATGAACTACCTAGGTGGAGATACTTTAAGTTTTGGAGAAGGTAGCAACAAAAAGGAACCACATGTTTATGGGAATCACTGTTGTGCTCAAAAGAAAAAACCACCTAGGAAACTTAGAGATTGAACATGTTCCAATCAGGCTCTTCGTGTGCAAATCACATGCTATTATGGTTCGCTTAGTCAATCATACTGGGAAGACTCATGCACCGCTTCCTCTCATTAACTCGGACATGGGATCCGGAATGCTCATGGTGTTGAAGGTGTTAGCAATGGTGTATGGAGACCCTTCGAAAGACTTCTATCACATTCTCAATCCGCCAAGACTGTCTTGGTGAGCACTAATCCGTGTAGTTTTAGCCAAATAAAATTATTGATTTTGACAGAAACAGCGGTAAGAAACTTTGGGAAAATTTTTGACCAAAACCTACTTAATCTAAAAATACTAAGTTTTCTGTAAAATGGAAACTCATTTGTGAAAAAAACAGTTTTTAGTTTATCAAAAAAATCACCACATAAAAATAATGATGATTAAAAATGGTTTATGGACTCAAAACCTTGTAAAGGACTTTGCCACTTTGGAAAATGACCAATTTGAAACTTCCAAAGCTTACAAGCCTAGTGGAGAATCATCCTTGCAAATAAACTATCTTAAGCATGTTCCTACGACTTGAACTCATTGCTTGTGTGTGTGGAAATTGTTTGGTTTAACTTGATTTGAATGTTGTTGATTTGTGTTTGCTTGATTGACTTAGGTAAGCAGAGAAGTGTGAGATCAGGGGCAAGATCAAGGAGTGAACCACTCATTCCCTTCCGGAAAAGGCAAGTGACACTATCATCAAAAGTCTCATTTATTTTCATTATATCTATGGATTTTGAAACATGCACAGTAACACTTTTTGTACTTATATATGCTAAAATCCTAATAGGATTCCCTATCCTTACTTCTAGAGAGCCAATGTAGTTGTTACATGCTTTCAGGGCCATGCTAATATTTTGAAAAGAGATACATGTTGAGATTTTACAAAGGTTGGAGAAGAGGACCTGTGTTTCATATAATAAAACAAGGACTCAATGAACCACCTAGGTGAGATACTTTAAGTTTTGGAGAAGGGGCAGCCAAAAGGAACCACAAGCTAGGAATCACTTGTGTTGTGCTCCAAAAGAAAAACCACCTAGAAACTTAGAGATCAACAACACAGCCTCCATTCAGTTTTCGTAGCAAAATCATTACGCTGTTATGGTTTGGCCATTAACTACATTGGGAAGAAGACCCATGCACTGTCAGTTACAATCCTGGACATTGGGGATCTCGAATGCTTCATGGTGTTAATGGGCAGCAGCAATGGTGTATGGAGGACCTTTGGAGCACTAGTTACCTCAATCTGCCAGTACTCCATCTTGGTGAGTACTAATCCAGTTAGCCATTGTGGCAAAAGGATGGAGATTGTAAAGTGAACCTTCTCAGAAGTAATAAAAATCTGGCATTTCTATCCGTGTCCCCTCAGGGGTTCTGCATGGAAAACAAAATTCTGTGGGTAAAGAACCTCTGTAGAAGTTAATAAAAAATCTAAGTATCATCCGTGTCCCCTCAGAGGGGTCTAAGGCATGGAAATAAAAAATTTATCGTGAACAAGCCAAGATCTATCTACTAGATTGTAGCAACGAGTCGATGGAATAATCTCTTACCGAAGATTCCAGCAGCTAAACAAGGCATTCTCAGTGATGTAGTCCATGTTCTTCCGATCTCAAGATCGCGAGACGATCCTTCCCGCCAGCAAGGGCTCCCCGCAGCGCTCTCTTCGCACGCTCTTCGGTTTAAAGTTGAGGTTGTAGCACTCTTCTCGCAATTCCAAGGTGACGGCTGTGGTACCCGGAAGTAGAGGAAATCCCGTAGGGCTTCGCCTTAAGCGGAGGCGGTATGGTGGAGTATGAGAGAGCTATTAGTGGTCTAGGGTTTAGACACACCAATTAGAAGTCTCTAAACCGAAGGCTAGGGCAATTAGAAGCTCTAAACCAAAACGTCTCTAAACCGGAGATTAGAGGATAGGAACTTGTGTGTTTAGAGGCGGAGGCCCGCCTCCTTTTATAGGTGGAGGGCGGCCAAGGGAGGAGTCCCTCCCCAAGTCGTCCTTGGTTGGCGCGCCAGCTTGGAGGGACTCCTCCCCCAAGTCGGTTCCAACCACCTCTTGCTTGTTTCCCACAGCCTCGCTTCCCAGTTTCTGCTTTCCAGTTTTCCTGTTTTAGCCGTTTGACTTTCAAACTGGCAGTTTGACTTTTCAGTTTTGGAACAGCAAGAACACTTAGTACATAATGACACCATTCAATATGTAATGACACATTCATGTACCCTCCCCCCCGGAGTGCCGGACAATCCGGAACCTTCTAGAACATTCCCGATGAAAACACCTAATCATTCCCAACTCAAACGGACTTTCCTTATATGAATATTATTCTCCGGACCATTCCGGATCACCTCGTGATATCTCGGATCCCATCCGAGACTCCGAACAACATTCGGTCTCTTTCTCATAATACCATAACTACTCAAACAACGTCGAATCCTTAGGTGTGTCTCCCTACGGTTCGTGAATTATGCGGACATGACACTTCTCCGAACAATAACCAATAGAGGAATCTGGAAATTCATATGGCTCCCACATATTTCTATGATTACTTTGCGATCGAATGAACCACTTACATACGATACCAATTTCCCTTTGTCTCACGATAGTTTACTTATCCGAGGTTATGATCGTCAGATCTCTCGCATACCTAGTTCAACCTCTATCGATAAGTACTCTTTTCCTGCTCCGTGATATGTGATCCCTTGTGAGCCAGTCACATGCTTGCAAGCTAATTGGATGACATTCCACCGAGAGGGCCCAGAGTATATCTATCCGTCATATGGATGGACAAATCCCACTCTTGATCCATGTGTTTCAACCAATACTTTCCGAACACTCAATGCCACCTTTATAGCCACCTAGTTACGGTGTGGTGTTTGATGTCATCAAAGCATCCATCCGGTAAAGGTGATATGCATGATCTCATGGTCGAAGGAATTAGGTTACTATGTATCAGAAAGCATATAGCAATTGAACTATTGAAATGACTTGATCTTTATGCTATGCTTATCTATAGGAGTATTTCCATCACATCATTCTCCTAATGATATGATCCTGTTGTTAATAACATCTCTATGTTCATGATCAGGAAACCATGATCATATATTAACCAACAAGCTAGTTTAACAAGAGGCTTTACTAGGGACTCTTATTTTAGTTTACAAATCACACAAGTATTAATGTTTCCGGTTAATACAATTATAGCATGGTATGTAAACATTTATCATAAGTGTGAAGATATGATAATAACCACTTTATTATTGCCTCTTGGGCATATCTCCAACAGTGTCCCACTTGCACTAGAGTCAATAATCTAGTTTCAAACCTTTGTGTATTCAACACCTATGGCTTTCCGGTGTTGTATGTACACGATTGCTAGTGGTCAATCGATTCCGGATCCGACACTTCCGTGTCCGTGTAATTGCATGTCTTTGCGTCCCTACGCATCACTCATTCTCTAATGAGATGGCTTCGTACAAATTTGGACCTTTGGTGTGACCTTTAGTTCTTTTGGGGTTAAAACATGTTGATAATATTGTCGTACAATATATCTTCATAGTATTATCCCGCTGTGAACTACACCTAGTTTGATAACAAACTACTTGACACAAATGCCCTCTTTTGCTGCTAAAATAGCAGTCATATACTTAGCCTTTTGTTGTAGTATCTGTCACAATGTCTTAACTTTGGAACTCATCCAAATCCATTATGGAACTTACTTTCCATTATATTGTGCCACCCTTAGTTTAGATTGAGATAAACTTAATTTGTACTTTGTGACAAGACTAGTATCAATGTAGTACTTTTACAATGAACTAACCATCTATTTGTCACTTCTACAAACAATATATTCTTAGTTCTTCCAAAAGATCATAAGAATATCCTTACTATTGTCCAATGATCATTTTACGAATCATTCTGGTATATGCTCACAACATTTAGAGCATAGGACATATCTGGATTTGTACATATCACAGTATGATTGATATAAATAATCTTTGTGATTTCATGCATCAAGTATCAATCTATACTTGAATCTTTGTTTCACTTTACCAAGCGTCAATACACTTGAATATATCATCAACATTGAACTCATTCAATCCTTTCTGTGCGACAAGAACCTCTCTTGTAGTTTCTATATTGAACTCATTCAATATCTTGTCTATGTACTTCTGGCACAACCATATTAGCGTCTATTGATGCCAAATATTTGGGTTTTTCCTAAGTCTTTCATCGGGATGAAATTCTTAATATGTGTTAATAAAATATACATTATTTCCAATCAACAATATGTCTTCCACATAATGTATTAGAAACATGTCTTAGCGCTCCCACTTAATTTCTTGCAAATGCAAGCATCTTTATTGTCTCTAATGAACTTTTAAACTCCTTTAACAGTTTCATCACAGTGAAGATTCCAACTCCGCGATGCTCACTTTAACCATTGAAGTTTGCATATGCTTTTAGCATCCTTTGAATTAACAAAAACCTATGGACCGTGTTATGCACATGTGCTAGGTAACGATTCTATTAGAAGAACTTGTTTTGTTTATTCAACTACCATATAACAAATTATATGTAGTGGTTGCTACATTAATCCGTCTAGACTAAATATCACTATGAAAGATCAAATCTTGTCATAGTCAACCTTTGAACATTGTTGTGAACTCTTTCCCAATATGTCGATTATAGATGTGAAACATCCATGTCTATTTCTTTATAGATCCAGACACAACTGTAAGGTCTTACACCTTTCTCGAGGGTCCTTCAAGTTCAAAACTTGATTTCTCGTGTATGGAACTATCACGGATTTTATGGCTTCAAGCCATTTGACGGAGTCAAGGCCCATCATCGCTTCTTTGCATGTAGTCCGTTCATTATTCTCAAATAATGATTCAACCCTCAAATCTTGGTATTTGATTGTTTACCCGACCTACTTGTTTCAATAGGAACTTGGATCTCCGTGACCACAACCTTTGAGGTACATGAGCCATGAGCTTTGTTTGCCCTCCGAACACTTTTCAAGCGCAACTCTGCATACTGACTAAGGTTCTTTTAACCTTATCAAAGTTCTATTGTCCTCCCACTTAACTTTTCACGAAAAATTCCTTCTCAAAGAAACTTGACGTTTTAAGTGACAAACACTTTTGTCTCCGATGTTATGTAGGATTACTTAACAGTTATTCAAAATAACATACAAACACAGGTTCATCCGACTTTGGTTGCAAACATCTTTCTTATGCATAGCATACCAATGTTTAAGAAAGGACAACTTGGGTTTTATCCCAAACCATAACTTTATATGGTGTCATTTCAACGGATTATGATGGAGCTCTTTTCAGTGGAAAAACGGTAATCTCTAAAGCTTTTAATCTTTAAAATATAATGGCATTTTTATGAATTATACCTTTGATCTTACCATGTCAAACAAGGTTTAATTACATATCTCGAACGTTCCATACTCTTATGGTGTTTCGGGAAATGCAAATCCACGGAACGATTCCTTAAATCTTAGATATTATGCTAAACTTGTAACTCAAATATCTTCCTTTATGATCTTATCATAAACTATTTATATTCTTGTTACAATGATTTTGCACTTCATCTTGAAAGTCTTCGAACTTTTCAAATGTTTCATACTTCATCCTTATCAAGTAAATATTCATATATTCACTTAAATTTTCGGAGAAAGCATATGAAGTTGAAATCCATTGCTCTTGACTACACATAATGGACTTCGTACAACAATATGTACAAGTTCCAATAAGCTAGTCATTCGTTCCCTTTTGGCCTACGAACGAAGTTTTAATTATCTCTAGGAAAGTTTCACAAGCGTCATTTGATAAAAAATCAGAAGACTCCAAAATTCCATCCACATGGAGTTTCTTCATGTTTTCTTTCCATTATAATTTAAACGGCGATATCACTTCCTAAGTGATCTTTCAATCAATTTGTCTTTCGAAATTTTTAGCACTAGTTTTATGGATGTGATTTCTCCAACGAGATTTGTGAATCATCCATCTTTTATGGATTACGGTAATTTATTTGAACAACCCTTTTGTTCTGATAATACCTGATAAAACAAATCTTGAAGGCAAGCTTTGATGTTTAACGAGCAACACAATAACCCTTTATTTGTTCTCGATGAACATCAGCACATATTCTTTTGCTAATTACTTAGGCCATTGTAGTTCATGAATTGTGTTGTTTCGTATGACGATTCACACCAAAAAATTCAGTATCAAATACTTAAGAACCACAGTGTTTAATAAGCAAAGAATATAGCCATAACATGTATATCATCTATATACTTAAACTGAACAATTCTAGTCTTTTATTTTCTGCCATATATTTATGAGATTCTCTTCAAGATTTCCTTTCTGTTTGAAAGAATCTATCAACATCAATAGTGGAGTCATACATATGACACATAATCCAAAGCGTGTATAATTAAATACCAATGTCTTTAGACTTGCACTTTGAAGTAGATCACCTATCATCAAATGTTTGGTGTTCTTTCAAATTCCTTTCTTTAGTAATCTCTTGGTGTAGTAAATATTTTACCTACATCAAATATTCACCCTTATCATGGAATTATCCATGATCAAGCTACTTTTAGCTTGTAACAGTGAATCGCAAGTATAATGTTGCTCTCCAAAACCTTTTGGAGGATTAGGACAACTAGTGTCTCCAACCTTTTGCAAATTCTCATCAAATATGAGAACATGACTTTTGCCATATTATACTCTATCATGTTGCAACCAAAAACTTCGTTTCAGATATCACAATATCTTCCACACATCATGGTTTCTGAAACAACTCTTTTAGATCCTAGATAACCTTGATATTAAGACAATCCTTTTGAATATCAAGAATCATGGAGACAAACATGATACTAATATACTAACATTGGAATTGTTATTCTTGATTTTAATACCAATTATTAAACTTCATGGAGTAGTCAAAACTTACTGAAAGTTTGCAATGGGACTTTTAAACTTTAGATTAACACTTCAAAACAATACGATACCAGTTCGTAAAGTAACTAACCAAAATTCTATAGTTCTATCATCTCAATTATAACTAAGCGCAAGGTGGTAAACGGATGCCAATGACTACAACAACTATGCAAATTCACTTTGATTTAGTTTATGATAAATTGAGTTCTAATTAATAATTAAATTAATCTTGGTGAACTCCCACTCAAAACAATATCCCTCACATTGTTTTAGTGATCACACGAACCAAATCCACCACATCAAAACCGATCATCACGAGAGTTGATATAGCTTCAATGGCGAACAATCAACATGTTCATCATATCTACTATATGACTCATGCTCTACCTTTCGTAATCCGTGTTCCCGAGGCCATGTCCATACATGCTAGGCTCACAAGATCAAACCTTAGTTTCCGCATGAGCAAATCTGGCTTGCTCACGTTGTATACACTTGTAGAATCTAACACACCCGATCATCACGTGGTGCTTCGAAACAACAAGCTTTAGCAACGGTGCTAACTAAGGGTGAACACTTTATGACTTGAAATTCATGTGCATGACGGATCATCTTATAATGCTACCGTCGTCTACTAAGCAATACAAGATGCATAAAGGATTAACATCACATGCAATTCATAATATGTGATATGATATGGCCTTTCTTTTTTTTTCCGATCTCCATCTTCTAGCACGAACATGATCTCCATCATCACCGACATTGCATCAAGGTCAATGATGCTTCTCCATGGTTGTCGTCCACCGGCTTCAACTATTACAACTACTTTGAATAGACACGCGGGTCTTAACATAAATTAAAGACAACCATATGGCTCTGCCGTTGCAACTTACAATAAGGAACATTGCATACATCAAATATAATCACAATCATGGCCATATCACATCATCAGACACCCCAAAACAAAGTTAGACGCCTCTACTTTCTTTGCATATTTTATGTGGTTTGGGGCTTTCAATAAGTGTCGTTCTAACTTCCGAACAAGAACCACAACATTGATACTAGCATTGTTGATTACCCGTTGTAAATTGGATCTTAACTATGCTAGGAGAAACAGGCACCCGCAAAGCCACTTATGCAATACAAGTTGCATGTTAAGCGTGGAGAAAGTCTCATGAACGATGTCATGTAAGGTTAGCCCGGGCCTCTTCATCCCAACATACCGCAAGATGCAAAGTACACAAGAAGCAATCGACAATAAAAGCATCAACGCCCACAATGACCATTGTGTTCTACTCGTGCAACAGATCTACATATAGACACGGCTCGATACCAATCGTAGGGGTTCGTAGCATGGAAAACAAAAAATTTCTATCGCATACAAACAAACAAGCCAAGATCTATCTACTAGATTGTAGCAACGAGTCGATGGAATAACTTACCCTCGAAGATTCCAAAGTGTTTAACGAGAGCGGATTCTCGTGGGTGATGTAGTCGATTTTCCGATCTCAAGATCGTGTGGACGATCCTTCCGGCGCCATGCGGCAGCGCTCAGCTTGGTCACACGTTCGGTACTCGACGAAAACCTTCCTCTCCCTTGTTCCAGCAGGCAGCGGAGGTTGTAGCACTCTCCTCGCGATTCCGGCAGCACAACGGCGTGGTACCGGAGGATTATGAGAGAGGGCTATTAGTGGTCTAGAGATTAGACACACCAATTAGAAGGCTCTAAACCGCAGGCTAAAGCAATTAGAAGCTCTAAACCAAAACGTCTCTAAACCGGAGATTTAGAAGAGATAGGAACTTGTGTGTCTCAAGGAGGAGGCCCTGCCCCTCCTTTTATAGGTGGAGAGGCTAGGCGCGCCAGGGAGGGAGGGGAGTCCCTCCCCAACTCGGCCTAGGGCTGGCCGCCGGCTTGGAGGAGAGTGACTCCTCCTCCAAGTTGGTTTCAAGCTCCTCTTGCTTGTTTCCCAGCTCGCTTCCCAGCTCGCTTTTCCACAGCTCGCTTTTAGCCGTTTGACTTTCAAACTGGCATTTTGACTTTTCAGTTTTGGAACAGCAAGAACACTTAGTACATGATGCAATCGTTCAATGACACATTCATGTACCCTCCCCCCCCCCCTGGAGTGCCGGACAATCCGGAACCTTCTAGAACATTCCCGATGAAAACACCTAATCATTCCCGAACTCAAACGGGACTTTCCTTATATGAATCTTATTCTCCGGACCATTCCGGATCACTTCGTGATATCCCGGATCCCATCCGAGACTCCGAACAACATTCGGTCTCTTTCTCATAATACCATAACTACTCAAACAACGTCGAATCCTTAAGTGTGTCTCCCTACGGTTCGTGAATTATGCGGACATGATCGAGACACTTCTCCGAACAATAACCAATAGAGGAATCTGGAAATTCATATGGCTCCCACATATTTCTACGGTTACTTTGCGATCGAATGAACCACTTACATACGATACCAATTTCCCTTTGTCTCACGATAGTTTACTTATCCGAGGTTATGATCGTCGGTATCTCTTCATACCTAGTTCAACCTCGTTACCCGTAAGTACTCTTTTCTCGTTCCCGTGATATGTGATCCCTTGTGACCCAGTCACATGCTTGCAAGCTAATTGGATGACATTCCACCGAGAGGGCCCAGAGTATATCTATCCGTCATATGGATGGACAAATCCCACTCTTGATCCATGTGTTTCAACCAATACTTTCCGAACAATCAATGCCACCTTTATAGCCACCCAGTTACGGTGTGATGTTTGATGTCATCAAAGCATCCATCCGGTAAAGATGATATGCATGATCTCATGGTCGAAGGAATTAGGTTACTATGTATCAGAAAGCATATAGCAATTGAACTATTGAAATGACTTGATCTTTATGCTACGCTTATCAATAGGAGTATGTCCACCATATCATTCTCCTAATGATATGATCTTGTTGTTGATAACATCTCAATGTTCATGATAGGGAAACCACAATCATTTAATCAACCAACAAGCTAGTGAAGTATAGAGGCTATACTAGGGACTTCAAATTAAGTTTACAAATCACACAAGTATTAATGTTTCCTTGTTAATACTATTATAGCATGAATGTAAACATTTATCATAAACACAAAGATATAATAATAACTATATTTATTATTTCCTCTAGGGCATATCTCCGACATGTGTGGCGTGGGGCCAGGGTGTAAGAGAGAGGGAGAGAGAGGGGTGGGTGGATAGCTGGGTGAGAAAGAGAGAGAGGGGGGGAAAAGAGGGGGATTAGTGAGGTGGCAGGGTGGGTAGGGATTGGGGGAGAGGGTGAGGTGGCGAGCTGTGAGAGGTGGGTAGGATACATTTGGGTGGGAATAGGTTTAGGGTTTGGGGCTTGTGTTAGTTTGTAAATATTTACGGTGTTGTTTTTGTTTCAAATCTTTTTAGCAAATAACTTGTAGGCAAAAATTTGACATGTAATTATAAGACTTATTTTGAAATAAGAGAAAGGCATTTTTAGAAAACAAAAATAGGCTTATTGGAAAATAGTTTCGGACAAACAAATGCATGATGATGACGATGCAATGCACAAAACAACGCGATTTTCTAGTAGTGGTTTTGCGGGATGCCACAATTCGACACCACTAACAATGGATCTCGCCCTCGAGATCCGCCTCATGGTACCAGGAAGAAGGTCGGCGATCTGCATCTTCGCGCTTCGTATAGATCTTCGCAACACCACTAACAAGAGGTCGTTGTCCGTGATCGTCGAGAGTTCACTCCGGAACAAAAGGTCGAAGGTAGAGGTATCAAAAGATAAAGGCCACTTCTAACTTCCGTGGAATGAGTGAAATCACATTAATTCACCAATTCAATGTGCAAGGGCGAATGATAAGAGTAGTGGTATGGTAGCTACTCCATCCCGCACCCAAACCATTACTCTGCACACGAATAGGCGGATTATGCAACCAACTCTCGGAATTAGACTGAAGATCTCAACAAGCGAGGTTCGGAAACAAAGGAGTGATGCGACCGCCTTGGATCCGGGCGTAGATGATGTCGTCGCGTCGGAAAACACCGGAAAGCACAAACAAGGAACAAAGAATGGTACCGCAGTAGACGGATTCCTCAGGCAGCATGAACACCGGATGGTAGAACACCGTTACCGAAGGAGGAAGCGAAACCCTAAAGATACGACGGAAAACCCAACCACGAGAAGTCCTGGACTCGAAGAAAGAGAAGAGAGCGGATTCAAAACACGTAGAGGTAAGAGGAGAATAGCAGAGGGGTAAGGAGTAAAAGCAGAGCTAACCAGATCTATCCAACCGATTTTTGCAAAATAGTTTTGACTCTCTACTTCGGCCGTTAGCTAGGTTATCCTACAGGCTGGACTTGTGGGGTATCGCAACTGCTGAGCTCTGATACCACTCTGTAACACCCTCAGAATCGACCCTATGCAAGTTTTAGCGAAACCCGCAAAACCCGCATAGAAACGATTCAAAGGTGCCCACCAGGCACTTTCGTGCGGGTGGAAAACGAAGTAATAACATTACACAACAGTCCTCTATGGGACCCACAGAACAGATATATATACAACACGACTACATGAGTCAAGAAATACAGATATACAGTACAAAGATCCAAATCACCTTGAAACGATACAGCGTCCGACTACGGGATGCAAATGGGCTAAGAGCCCTGAAGAATAACCAATGGCGTCCATATCCCTGCCCAGGCCAAGCCGGAAGGGTAACCCTGCTAACGACGTTGATCTCAAAACCTGCTTAAACAAAAGGGGCGCCGACAAAGGGAAAAGGAAAAAGAGGAGCGTCAGTACTGAGGCCAGTACACGGCGAGGCTAGAATTCGGCGGTCCTCGCCTACATAGGTATGGTGGACTGAAGCGGCAGCGGCAGCATGCACTAAACAACCTATAGAGACTCGATACAACTGGCGGCTATCAGAGAGGGATAAGAAAGATCTATTCGGATCCAACCTGATTCTACGCCAGACAAACCCATCCTGGTGTTTCCCCCTCGAGACCAAACGATGAAGTCAACCGAGGAACTCACACAGTTGGCAATTTTTATTTATTCAGTTATCGTTGCAGCAATTACTAGTCAAATATAGATAATCGTCCTGATATAATAAGTAGTGGGCAATTTTAGTTAACCATTCCGTTGTAGTTGCAGAACTTACTAATCAGATACAATTAGCATGAGATATCCCAAAACCCAGCAGTTGTTGGTACTTTTATTTAGCCATTCCGTTGTAGTTGCAATACTTACTAGTCAGGTACAATGGTCGCAAGCGACACCCAAACAAGCAATTGTTGGCAGTTTTATTTAGCAATTCCATTATAGTGAAGCTGATTACTAGTCATTATAAAGTCAAATTTATAGCACTACTTTAGTTATGCTTGTCTATGGTCGAGATACTGTGCTCCAAGTCGTCCATAATCATGACACGGCTTTGAGAAAGTTTTACCCGACCGGGTGCACCAATAGAACACACACTCGATCAACCTCGAAAACCAAATCAAAACCCAACGAGGCTTTCACGACAAAGCAATCACAGGATTCAGAAATATTTCAGGGGCCACCCCATTGAGTAGACCATAGAACGGTTAGGCGACTCCGAGACGGACTCAAGGTTTGCGTCAATGGCTGTAAACGACTGGGAACCCAAAACTGGGCTTGTCGATACCGCGAAAACACTCCGCTTACCTAAACAGTACAGTGTGCTCCTCGCACAATCGTAAATACAGTAGTAGCATGGCATAAGTACAGGATCGTAAATAAAACCTCAAACTAGTTTGTGGCCCCAAGAAATAAGACTGAATCAAGCTCTGGCTCAGGGGGGGTCCCATAATCCTCCCGGATGTGGATAGCGCGATAAATCAAGGAACAGGTATCAAGCACTCGGGGTCCTACGAGACACAAGTGGACGGTTAATAACCAAATAACATCTATTGCCCACCTGTGCCTCTGCTTACTTACTTCAATTTTAGTTGTTAAACAGGAATTAAATTGAACGAAAAGTAAAGCCATGATCATCTCCAACATCAAACATGCGGCAAGGCTCCAACAACTGTGGCACTGGACGACACGCAACAGCACATGAGCAAGCGACTACGACGCGCAGGTCCAACTATCTACCAAACAACAGGTAATAGGGTGTGTCCAAGGCAAATATAAGGCTGCAAGGGATATCACGGGTACGAAAACTAGAGCAACGCAATGCAGATAGCAATAGATCAATAGGAGGGAAGTAAATACTATAAAAGTAAGATAGGTAGAAAGGGGGAGATGCTCGCCTGAAAAACATTGCCGAAGGTTCAAACGAAGATCGGGTCGACACTCGCATCAACTCAACGGCCTTATCCGCGAAGAAGCAAAACACTAGAATAAACACCGGATGCAATATTTAATACTACGGCAAAAGATCGGGCATGATGCATGTATGATGCATGACATGGCAATATGCGACGCAATTAGGTCATGTTAAGAGGAACCGGGGTCCCGACATTTAATTAAACGGTTCAAGTTATTTAGAACCCCCGCAATTTAAATGTTGTCTTAACAAGGCCAAAGATAGCACCGGTTCGCTACACCAATTTAAATGAGGACAATATAAGGTTAGATTTGCCCGCATATGGGCCCCATATTTAATTATGCAGTGAATCGGCATAAGGCCCCCAAACCACACAAGATGCATGCGAGATGAACAATTAAATATGCAACAATTTTATATAAACCATTTATAAAATAGGGCTCGGAAAAAGGTTCACACATTAGGGTTCGGCAGATCTTGGTTCCGGGGTTCGGGGGTTGGTCTCAGGGTTCCGGGTTCAACGGGATCGGCGAGGTTCGGATACAAGATGGAGAACTTGTCGTGACGTGCCGGAGATCTTGGTTTCAAGCGGTCGATCTTGTCAGATCCTCGTGTCGGGTCGGTTCTGGCATTCGGGGTGAAGTACTTGGCGTCCATCGGTTCCATGTCGATGACCTTGGTTTCCTCGATGGCGAACTCGGTGTATCCGTGACGCAGGTCTTGATGGTTCCGGGTTGGAGTTCATGGTGTTCTGGCTTCGGTTGTCGACGATGTACTTGGTTTGGCGTCGAGGCGTCTTCGGGTCCGGGACCGGGGTCATTTGAGCCTGCGAACAGTACTCGAAGTTCCGTGACGAAGATCTTGGGAGGGGCATCGCCGGGATCGGTCTTCAGGTCCGTGAAGACGATCATGCGTTCCATGAGGAAGACCTTGGCGTCCTTGTCAGAGTTCCCGGGTGTCAATGCCGAACTTGGTTTCATGCCGCTAGATCCTCGGGTCGAGGTTGTCATTGCTTCCGACACTAGCATCTCTGGATCCACTTATGCCACCCATACTATACAAACTCCATCAAGTGGACCGCGTCTCGCACGGGATTGGCTCGAGCACCTTGTGGTCGGGTTGCAGCGGGAAGGCGACGAGCACGAGCGGCGGCCGGACGCAGCCGGGGATGCAGGGACAGCCGGAAGAGGGCCCGACGGAGGAGGCCCGGCAAGGTGGCGCCAGGGACAGAGCCAGGGGCGGAGAGGAGCACTGGCGGCAGGCAGGCTCGAGGAGGAGGGGACGCCGGAGATGGCGCACCGAGGAGGGCAGGAGCACGAGGGGCTCGGGAGGAGGGTCGGCCAGAGGAGGGCGGCAGGCGCGGTCACGGCCGGAGCGCGCCGGCCGGCTCGACGGAGGACGCGGCAGCGGCGGGCAGGGATGGTTGGGCGGAGGCGGGAGGCCTGGAGGGCGACGGCGGGCGAGGACGGGCGGAGCGAGTCGGAGGAGGAGCGGCGGAGGAGGCGGGAGGCGGCGATGGCGAGGCTGCAGGCCGACGGAGGTGGGGTGAGCGACGAGGCGGACGGCTCCGCCCGTGGGCGGCGGGAGGAGGAGGCGACGCAGCGGCCGAGGCGGCTCTGGGCGGGCGCGGCGGGAGGAAGGGAGGCGCGGTCGGGCGGGGTGCCTGCCTGAGGGGCGCCCAGGGAGGAAGGAGGCGCGCCGACGGGGTGCTGGTCGGAGGGCGCCATGGGAGGTCGACGAGCGGAGGCGGGCGGACCGGAGGAGGCGCGGGAGGCAGCCGGTTGGTGGATGGGAGGAGGAAGGAGGAGGGAAGGGAGAGGCGAGCGCGTGCGGGTTGGGGGGAGGGCCGCATGGGAGACGCGTGGGGGAGGGAGCTGCAGGTGGGTCCCGCGGGCAGGGGGGTGGACCGGGGAGTGGGGCCGGGCGCAGGGCTGGTGGGACGAGTGGGACCCGCGGGGTGGGTCCCGGGCTCCAGGGAGAGGTGAGGAAGAGTGGGTCGGTGGGGAGGTGGGGTTCCTGGGTGTGTGTGTGGCGTGGGGCCAGGGTGTAAGAGAGAGGGAGAGAGAGGGGTGGGTGGATAGCTGGGTGAGAAAGAGAGAGAGGGGGAAAAGAGGGGGATTGGTGAGGTGGCAGGGTGGGTAGGGATTGGGGGAGAGGGTGAGGTGGCGAGCTGTGAGAGGTGGGTAGGATACATTTGGGTGGGAATAGGTTTAGGGTTTGGGGCTTGTGTTAGTTTGTAAATATTTACGGTGTTGTTTTTGTTTCAAATCTTTTTAGGAAATAAATTGTAGGCAAAAATTTGACATGTAATTATAAGACTTATTTTGAAATAAGAGAAGGGCATTTTTAGAAAACAAAAATAGGCTTATTGGAAAATAGTTTCGGACAAACAAATGAATGATGATGACGATGCAATGCACAAAACAACGCGATTTTCTAGTAGTGGTTTTGCGGGATGCCACAGATACCATCTTTAAGATCCCTCCTTTGTAAAGGAAAGGATCCCGGTGATTGCATTGCTAGTCCCTGGATCAATGCTAGCATCCACAGTTTAAGATGAAGTACACAGAAACAAAGGTCATTATTACATATCATTCCAGAGACAATCATAGTCTTTACAACTCCGTGTCCACAAGCCTAATACAAGAGTTCAAATATATAATAAGATAAATAAGTCTTCATCTTCATGTGCCACAGGCAAGCATGTTGAGTGTAGACTCATGACTCCTAATCATCATCAGAATATCCTGCAACATCACAAGTTACAGCCACAGTGGGTCAATACATTGGAATAGTATTGGCAAGTGATACCTTAGTAGAATATTGGTGGACTAAATACTATATGCATTTTGGCTAAGTGTAGCTTAGGCTTGCCTTGCTCAAAATAGGTTTTGCCTATCAGTTGAAAACACTAAGTTTTCTTTGATAAAAATCTTTTCCAAGGAACCTCCAATAGACATTAGGGTCCTTCACCCTTGTTCAACCACAAGTTTTTACTTAGAAATTGGGACGAGGAGATTTTTGATAGCTTCCATGTCTTGATGCTCAAATTGTCCAATACCAAGGACATGGCTAAGTACTTAGATTCTTCCATCTGCAGAGGTTGTGCACTTTCCCCACAAGACTTGATTTTCACCAAGACATGACCTTTCAGAAGCCTTCCCTTAGACCAAATGGACGCTCTCCAACCTATCATCCCACTACCACCAACTGTCCAAATGGCTAAGTTATTGCAACCTATATGATCCAGGCAGATCCCATATTGCCAAGTGGCTGCACTAGAAGCTTCTTAACATTTGGCCTCTCAAATCCCTTTGTTCCTGGGTGACTTTCCACAAGTGAGATACACAAGGTAACCATAGAAATGGGCCTTGTGTAACCAATCAACATAAACCATTCCTTCCATTCCACCCTGGTGTTTCATTCACTTAGTTGTTTTATTAAGCAAAACACAAGTCCAAAGACTTAGAAATATTTTATCATAGCATGAATATTTCACCACCCTTGGTTGCTACTAGCTAGGCTAAGCATGGCATAGATAAATATCTTAACTTAGAAATTTCTAGCAATTCTACAACTACTCGGATTTCTCAAGCATAGCATATAAAGACCAAAAATTATCCATGCAAGTCTAGCAAAATATTTGTAATGCATATTTGAAAATATAGGAATAAAATCATGAAGCACCATTTGCCTTGGTAGTTTGGAGAGTAGCTACAATCCTCACAATCACAATCACTATTTTCACCAAAATCTACACATAAAATGATAGCACCAAATCACATACAACATAGATACAAGCAAAAATATATGGATGCATGCAATATGATATGTGATGATTTTCTATACTCAACAAGACAAGTGCACAGTACTGATTCATGAACAAGTTCAAAACTTGCCAAACAACCTTTATTTGAACAATAAAACATTTCCCAAATATTTGTTATACATAAAATAGGCCTACACATGTTTCTGTAAAAATAACCATTTTAACAGAACCAAAACATTAAACACATTGCATATATGGAAAGGTCTTTCTCTCCTTATTCCATTGATATAAAATTCATAAATTTGGACGTGGGAATCAAAAGTTATGAATTAAACAAGTTTAAACATCTATGATATAAAATCTGATTTTTAAATCAAAGGATTGGCCACGCGGCAGCGTCTGATTGGACGATACCATTTCGCACCGGATCACGCTCATGCGCCATTGGATCTAACTAATCATGCACGGCTCAGATATGCCCGTACCTCTTCGCTTAGCTTCTAATTTCACCCACTGGATCTAGATCTAACGGTCCTAAGCAACAGACCATCAAGTGGCGGCGCTAGCGGCGGCGACAGGCGGCGGCGCGCTCAGTCAGTGGTGGAGCCGGCGAACTAGGTCGCTCGGGGAGGTGGGAGGATGCTCACCAGAATCGCTGTGACGAGGAGAAGCTCGACGTATGCTCGGTTGGCAAAGGGGCGCTCGGAGTTGTCGCGGATTGCTCGTCGGAGTAGTCTCTGGCGACGATGGCTTCTGTTTGTCGATGTTGGCGACGCTCTGGGCCGCGCTAAGATGAGAGAAAGGTGCCGTTAGATGCGCAGGACACTGGGGGTCTCACGCGTATCAAACAGAGGGAGAGGGGAGGCTGGGACTTACGGGAAAAGGTCGCCGGAGTTCGAGCAGAGAGCGGCGGAGCTCAGTCGTTGACGTTGCCGAGGCTACAGACCATGCGCGAGCAAACGGAAAGCATCAGTAGGTGCGCACGGAGATGCAGAACAAGCCAGCATGAACCATAGGCAGAGGGGAGTGCGGTGCTCACCGGAATCGTCGGCGAACGCATCGGAGCAGTGAGGTTGTGGCGAGGAATTCTCACAGCCTGGGGGCGCTCTGTGTTTGGGGTTTGGGTGAAAATGGAGAGGGGGCAGAGGGGGTTTAAATAGCAAGGTCACGAGCGTGATTCACTCGAGCATTGATCGTGAATTGAAGCCGCAAATCAATCCAAAAACGGCCGAGTGATTTGGGGGAGGAACTCGTCGCCGGGTGGAGACGATGACCGTTGCATGGGTCGTGTTGTCAGCGAGATAAACAGAGGGGAGGTGGGGTCAGGCGGTCAGTCAGTCTGCGGGTTTGATTGCGAGTGAAGAAAAACGGTTCGTGGGAGGGGTTGTTGGGCTAGCTGGGTCGAGTTGGGCTGTGTTGGACCAGATTTGGTTGTTTGCTTATTTTTTTCTCTTTACTCCTTTTCTTTTTCTGTTTCATTTTCTAAAAATGATTTTCAAACTCCATTTCAAATCAGTTTGATTTCAAACCTTCTCTGGACTTTTGTATAGTGAATCTTGTATTCAAATAAGTGTTAAACCCTTCTGTTTACTCAAACAAACTTGGTCCTTTGAAAAAATAAAATAAAATAAAGCTTTTTTATGAGATATAAAAATAGACATAAACTTGGTTTTATTTCATACTTTGTTTTGAAACTTTATTCAAGCTTTTGAAATCAATTAAGTTTTAACTCAAAACATTACTGAATGAATATTAGTACCTTTCTCATTAGCAAGTAGCACAAAGGCTAGAGTATTCATACATGAAATGAACAAAATATGCTCCTGTTTTTGAAATGATTTTGAAATGAAACCCTAAGTGATCATGGATGCATGGATGATATGCATGAGTTTTGAAACATGATTTTAGGGATGTTACATTTGGGGAGTTGGAAGCACGAGTAGAACTCATACTCGGTGCAAGTGAAGGCTAGAAATAGAAAGAGAGCGACAAATGAGAGAGCAATAACTGCCATAATCATGCTTGCAACAAAACAGAATTAATTATGGCATAAAAGTGATACAAGAATTCTGAGGCAAAATAAATCATCGAGGCTTAACTAAATTTTGTTCAGTCATATGCATGCGTGAGCATGTGCCAAGTCGATTCAAATGAAACATTCAGAGGAGGATACCACAATGTCATACCAAGTTATGAATAGAACAATGCAAGCAAACATTCATATGACATGCTACAAACTATTAGCAAGTTGGAGCTAAGCATATGTGAGCAAGAACTACTAAGCATCCACAAATAACATACATCTTACATGAAGAAACTAAGAATGCCCACAATGATGAGTATATGTACAAAAATGAAGACAAATAGAGTTCATTACCAGCCTCTTACCACACCTCGAGTTGTCATAAATCATCATTATTGACTTTCACTTGTGTGGCTTGAATAATAACATAAAACCAAATTCCACTGAGGACCGCTAAACCCTGCAACGAACTTCACAAAACCAAAGAAGAACAACAAATATTTTTGGGTTTTCGATTTTTTAAAGCAAGCACTCAAAGAAAAAACAAACAAAGAAAAAAATCAAAGCAAAATATTTTTGGATTTTTCTTAAAGCAAACCAAAGCTAAAAATCAAAGAAACTAACCAAGAGAAACAACGAAAATATTTTTGGTCTTTTTGTGTTTTGGAAAGCATAAACAAAAACTAAAAAGAAAGCAAAACATGGATATATAAAGTACCGACGGAACATGATATGTAGATGAGTGTGCTATCGGTATACCTCCCCACAAGCTTAGGCTTTTGGCGTAAGTGGAGCTCAATCCCAGTCTGGCCAATAAGGAGTGCGTCTGTAATGTGATGAAGAGGCCCCTTCATCCTGGCACGTGCTCGAGGAAGCCCCTGTGTAGTGCACAGAGTGGTCATAAGAGGGCGTGTCCCCCTGGTAGCGCTCGTGGAAACCAAGCACGCATAGCTTATCATCCATCTCCTCCTTGGGGCATGACAAAGCCCCCCTGCAAATACTAAACAAATAGCCTATGGCAAAGGAATTTATCTCTCGTCCCCGTTAGTAAACATCATCCTATAAACTAAACTCTCAAGGCTAGAGCTAGCAGTAATAAAGTGATGCGCTTTCATGGCATCTAAATCGAGCCTCTATGGTGCCAGCACTGTATCATTCAGATCAA
Source organism: Avena longiglumis (assembly GCA_030063025.1). NCBI lineage: Eukaryota > Viridiplantae > Streptophyta > Magnoliopsida > Poales > Poaceae > Avena > Avena longiglumis. The sequence continues at coordinate 155,101,185 of CP125978.1, forward strand.
CAGAAAGTTCTAAGACAGCAACTACACGTGCAACAATAATACCCCCATAAATGGGTCCTCTTGTAGCTAGGCGACGCGCAATGAGGGAACCAATATTATACCTAGTTTTATTGTTGAGTGTAGCAGCTAGAAAAGCCAAATGATAGTTGGAAATATTGCTAGTGTTCTCCTTACCAAGAATTCTAGTGGCAAGATAATAAGCAAAATATCTGAGAGCTGGGAGTTGAATATTTCTTATCTTCCCACGTTGAGCTATGCGGTCATCATCATTTGTTACCCCACGGTAGAGCTCCAACAAGTCAGCAGGTCGAGCTTGAATCTTCTTCACCGTCCCAGCCATGCCAATACCTATAATGCTGCAAAATCTTTTCAATGTCATGGTGATAGGCCTATCATAGATTTTGAATGACACATATGTCCTGAAAGGGGTGTTAGTGAAAGATAAACTCTCCACGAAAGTTTTGGTGAGCATAACATATTGCTCACTTTCATCCTACATATAATCAGTTAGTCCAATCCTCCGAACAACAGTTAAGAAATCATCGAGAATCCCTGCAGCTTGCAAAAAGATAAATTAAGGGAAGGTAGAAGGGTGCGCATCCCCCTCACCTCCCTTGTTGCCAAAGCACGACGCAATAAGATCCTCATTGTATGATGACCTAGCTCGAGAAGCTGATCTCGAAGGCCTTGTCCTCCTAGGTGCATCACTTTCAAACACTTCTTCAAAGGTGTGGTTGTCCATGACCTTTTTCTGTAATTTTTAGACAAACATCAAACCAAGTGATTTCCAAGTTAATGAATGATGAGGAACTACTATAGGAACTTGCTAGAGGCCTAAACATGCATCAAAATGAAATCTCTAAGCATAGAACAAGCATGCAATCTCACACAACCTGTCACCTATAGTAGAAAAATACTCAAGATACAATCAACCAATCAAAAATCTAATTGGACAAGCGAAGGAGGCACATACCGGAGAGAAATCCCTCCAAAAATCAGCAGCAAAAATGGGTTGCGCAAGGAGATCGAAAAACAGGAGCAAGAACAACAGGAACTCGAGCTTGAGAAAGTTTCCCAGTGTTTTTTAGGAGAGAGAAAGAAGTGGCCGGAAGGAGGCATCTTGGAGGGCCACAAGTGGGCCCCACCCAGGCCAGGCGCGCCCTAGGGCTGGCCGCCCCACTAGGGGGTGTGTTGTCCTGGTGGGTCCCCCTGGGCCAATCCAGGTGCCCCGCTACCGCTTTTTTCGAGGAAAAGTTTAATATGAATTTTCTGGAATTTTTCGGGAAACTATATTTTTGGCCAATTTTCAGGTTATGAAAATTGATTTTCTCATAGAAAAATATTTTTTAAGACATAAAAAGCAAACAAAACCAAAACCAAAGAAGTACTAAGACACTCTAAAAATCAAACAACTAGCAAAACTAAGACTAACAATACGAAGAGCTAAGATTGGAAAGGAGAAAAATAAAAGTGAGCAAGTATAACCATTGTGAAAGCATTGTTTTGTTCATTAAAATCCCTTTGTTAACAAGGTTGATCAAGTATTTTTACCAAAACAATTTCATATGATACAAAACTTTGCATTTCACAAAATGATTATGTTACCTCAATCTTGATAGCAATAGTCCCAATCATAATAGTTTCAAAACTTTCTTGTGGAATGGGACAATATATTTCTCCAACTTTGATGCTCTCAATATTTTTGATTGAATTCAGGCCATAGCTCTTATCAATCTTCTTTGGGAAATAGACAGTATGCTCTTTGTCATTAATATTAAAAGTTAATTTTCCTTGATTACAATTGATGACAGCCCCTGCAGTATTAAGAAAAGGTATCCCGAGAATAATAGACATATTATCATCTTCAGACATCTCAAGCACAACAAAATCAGTTAAAACCAAGAAATTATGAGCTACTTGAACAGGAACATCCTCACATATACCAATAGGAATAGTAGTTGATGTATCATCCATTTGCAAAGATATATCAGTTGGTATCGATTTTCCTAGCTGAAGTCTCTTGTAGAGAAAAAAAGGCATAACACTAACTCCAACTCCCAAATCACACAAAGCAATTCTAAAATAATTATTTTTAACATATCAAGGAATAGTTGGAATATCTGGATCACCAAGTTTCTTTGTAACCTTACCATTGAAGGAATAATTAGCAAGCAAAGTAGAAATTTCCTCATTAGGAATATTCCTTTTATTAGAGACAATATCCTTCATATACTTTGAATAAGGAGGCAACTTAATAGCATCAGTCAAAGGAATTTGCAAAAATAAAGGTTTCATCCACTCACAAAACTTGTTACAGTGTTCTTCCTACTTTGACTTGTGTTTCTTATTAGGAAAAGGCATTGGTTTATGCACCCAAGGTTCTCTTTCACTACCATGTTTATTAGAAATAAAATCTTCCTTAGTGTACCTAGTGTTCTTAGTGTGCTTCTCAGGCTCTTCTTCAATTTCTTCCTTATCGGGAGCATCATTGTTGTCATTACCACTTTCAGTTTCAGCATCAGAGACAGATATACTATTAGGATATACAGCAGGTTCAGAAGATTCCTCAACTGTTTTATAATTCTTTTTCTTTCTCTTATGAGGACTACCAGTATTTTCAGCTTGTTGAGAATCCTGCTCAATTCTTGTAGGATTTCCCTCGGGATATAAGGGGTCTTGAGTGGCTACACCACTCCTAGTTCTAATTCCATAAGCATGTTTATCTCCTGAAGCATTAACTAGCATATCTTTTTGTACATTAGCAAGTTGATCAATTTGGGTTTGAACCATTTGGAAGTGTTTAACAAGCATTTTAACATTATTAGCAGTTCTTTCCACAATATCTTTCAACTCATTAATATCTCTAGAGTTTTCCGATAAATGATTCTGAACTTTTTTATTAAAATTACCCTGTTTAACAATAAAAAATATCAAGTTCCTCTAAGCATTGATCAGGAGGTTTACCATAAGGGATATCACCTTCATCAAAGTGATGGAGAGAGTGTACCTCAATAGTGGATGAGTGGTAAATTGGCTTACATAATTCCTCTATAGGAGGTAAATTCTTCACATCTTCAGATATAATACCCTTATCCTTAAGACATTTCTTAGCTTCTTTCATCAGTTCATCATTTAATTCAATCATTCCCCTCTTCTTGGGGGTTGGTGTTGGTGTTGGTTGAGGCACAATTGGTTCAGGCGTAGTTGGCTCAGGTGTAATTGGCTCAGCTGTAGCCCAATCATCATAATTCTTGCTTATTTTAGCCATTAATTCCTTAGCTTATGCAGGAGTTCTTTTCCTAAAAACACAATCAGTAAAACTATCCAGGTATGTCCTAAATTCATCAGTTAGTCCATTATAATATATATATATCAAGCAGCTCATTTTTAGGTAATGGACATCCAGGATGTGCATGAATCAAGGCACATAACCTTGTTCATGACTCAGACAATTTCTCCTCTTTTCCCTGTTTAAAATCAAAAAGTTTCTACAAAGTAGCATGTCTAGCACTAGGAGGGAAATATTTCTGAAAGAAAGTAGCAATCAAGCAATCAGGGCTATCAATGGATCTAGGAGGTAAACTATTAAACCAAGCTTTAGCTTCTCCTTTTAGTGAAAAAGGGAAGATTTTAGCAACAAAGTAGGTGTGCATCTTCACATCATCAAAAAATAAGGCACTCATAGTGGAAAGCTCATTCATATGTGCCACAGCCCCTTCATTCTCAGTCCCGCAAAAAGGTTGTTTCTCAACAATGTTTATATAGGATAAATCAAGAGAGAAATCATAATCTTTATCTTCAATGTTTATGGGAGTGGTAGAAAACTTAGCATCACGAGGTAGTTTAGGTATAATAGTACGTTTCTCAAGGAGACTCCTAATAGCACTAACACCACGTGTGTTTCGATACTCTTCAATAAATTCATCAGTCATTTCAATATAACCATCATTAATATTATAGCTTTCTCCAGACTTAGGTGAGCTAATAGGTCTAATAATGTATTCACTAGGAGTTTCAGTGTTTCCAAATATAGTTCTAGCAATAGTAGCATCTAGGAAAGGACCTAATGAACCACTCTCAACAAGCACAATAGAAGTAACATCATGAGCATCAGAAGCAATTTCACATTCAGCAGTAGTAGCAGTGTGTGTAGCATGTGTATGTGGTGGTGGTGTAACAAGCTTACTTATAATAGGCTATGAATCAAGAGCGGCGGAGGTGTCTAGAACTATACCTCTTCTTGTAGCGGATGGTAAAATAGGAAACTTTCCATCACGAGACTTTCCCATGATGAATCGAATAGCAGTGAACAATAATAGATCCAGGTGAACTTACAAATAAAGCTATGCTCACCGGCAAGAGCGCCAGAAAATAGTCTTCATGACCCACAAGGATAGCGGATCACAATAGTCTTCGAGGGTAGTATAACCCAATTTATTGATTCGACACAAGGGGAGCCAAAGAATACTTATAAGCCTTAACAACTGAGTTGTCAATTCAGCTGCACCCTGAAATAGTCTTGCTCATAGTAGTTTATTAGTACCAATAGCAAAGTAACAGTAGCAGTAAAACAAAGACAGTAGTAACAATAGTAGAAAACAGTATGATTTGAGAGCGGTGTGCATAGGGATGGATGGACGGGCGTTGCATGGACGAGACTATTCATTTAACACTTCAAGATCTAGGGCATTTGCAGATAAATAAGATAAAGCATCCAAGTACTAAAAAATCATAGGCATGTGTTCCATATATAGTCATACGTGCTCGCAATGAGAACTTGTACAACATATTTTGTCCAGTCAGCCCGTTGCAGCGGGGACTCAAGGGAATCTACTGGAAATTAAGGTACTCCTTTTAATAGAACACCGGAGCAAAGCATTAACACTCTGTGAACATATGTGATCCTCATATCGCAGCCATCCCCTCCGAGTGTCCCAATTTCTGTCACTTCGGGGCCTTTGATTCGAGACAATGATATGTGTACACAACTTGCAGATAAGATCACAAATAATACTGTCATCATGAATCAATAATAAGTTCAGATCTGAGATCATGGCACTCGGGTCCTAGTGACAAGCATTAAGCACAACAAGTTGCAACAAAGTCAAATAGCACTAATAAAGATACTAGTCACCATGCCCTAACAATCTTATTCGATTACATGATAGAACTCATCCAATCCCTACCATCCACATAGCCTACAGCGGGGGATTACTCACTCATGGATGGGGGAAACATGGATGGTTGTTGGAGAGGCATCAGTGATGATGATGGCGATGATCTCCTCCAATTCCCCGTCCTGACAGGATGCCATAACGGAGTTTCTGGTTCCGAATCACGGTTTCTGGTGGTGGTGGCGTAGCGGAACTCTTTCTGGAAAAACGTCGAATCCCCCGGAGTTTTTAGGTCATGAGGCTTTATGTAGGCGAAGAGGGAGGCCGAGGGGGTGCCCGAGGTGTCCACACCCCTCCCAGGCGCGGCTTGGCCTGGCCCACGAGGCCAGGGGTGTGGGCCCCTCGTGTCCCTCCTCTGTCTCGTCTCCTGGCTCCATGAGTCTTCTTGTAAAATAGGAGTTTTGGCATATTTTCTGGGATTTTTCCTGAAAGTTGATTTTCTGCACAAAAACTAGACACCAAAGTAATTCTGCTGAAAACAATGTCAGTCCGTGTTAGTTGTATCCAAATCACATAAATTAGAGGAGAAACAATAGCAAAAGTGTTCGGAAAAGTAGATACATTTTGGACGTATCACCTGCTTCTAGCTTTTTTTGGAAAATACCAGATGATTTCAACATCATAAACATTGAAGATTATTTTTCCCTCTGCACAATCAACTGACGCTCCTGCGGTACTAAGGAAAGGTCTTCCAAGTATTATAGATAATTTTTCATCCTCTGGCATTTCAAGGATAATAAAGTTAGTGGGAATAACATGCTCATCTATTCTAAGTAGAACATCCTCGATCATACCAATGGGTTGTTTAGTGGATTTTTTAGCCTTCTGTAAAGTGATATTAGTACGGGAATACTCCCCTAATCCTAAACTTTTATAGAGGGAATATGGAATTACACTAAATTATGCACCTATGTCACGGAAGGCATTGTGAATATCAATTTTGCTAATTGAGAATGAAATATTTGGTATTCCGGGATCTCCTGATATAAACAATAGCTTCCCATTAGCAGGATAACTAGTCACCATGGCAACGGTTTCAGTTATTTTTTTCTTTCTATTAAGAATATCACGGAGAAATTTAGAATAGGTAGGAACTTTTATTGCATTCGCAAATGGAATTTCTATACGAAGATCACCAAGTTCTTTTTTGAAAGATTCATAGATTACCTGATCCGGTGCTTTCTTTTTGCGATCTGGATATGGAAGTTTCTTACTCTTTTATTTTACCTTTTGTGGGGATCGGGCTCTTTAGTTACTTTCTTTTGTTGCTGCTTATCGCTCTTATTCTTTTCTACCACAACAACTTCATCTTCATTGCTTATCTCTTTTTCTTCTCTTGGATCAACAGTCTCTACATCAGAGTCATAGCGGTCATCATGTGCATCATTCTGCTCCTCCAAGGTTTGATCTTGTTTTTGTTGAGCAATTTCATCTTGAGGATCCACCAGGGTATCATCTTCTTGGATTTCTTTGATCAAGGCTTTTTCCCTTCGATATTTTTCAACTTCATATTCTGGTGGTCCTAATGGTCCTTTAACAACTGCACCTCTCCTTGTAATAACATTAGTAGAAAAAGGAATATTTATATCATCTTGAATAAAAATTTGATAATCAGATGCTATTTGTTCACATTGGGTTTCAATCATACTAAGGGACTTGTGGAATAATTTTATTTCTTGGCCAATCTCATCATAATTTTCCGTGAGTTCTGCCAAAATCTTTTTGTGTCTTTGAAATTGCTATGCAGGTTATTATGAGATTTGGCCAGTCCATGTTTCAATTCTTGAATTTTTTTTCTAATTTCATCCTCTTCAGTAAAAACTTGTAATAGATCTACTTTGTTTTCTTTAACAAGTTTAGAATGTATACCTTTTTATTTCATTGTTTTTCGTACTTCAGGCATAAGATCAGTAGTTATACGAAGTATCCTTTTTTCCATCTTAGTACCAAAATCAAGATTATAAATAGAATCATTCTTATCCCTACTAGACATTAATTCCAAACAAGCTTTATTAGTTAATGGCTCCTGCTGATAATTCTAGCAACTCTATGCATTGCGTATTAAGACCGTGGTAAAATAAGTGGCAAACAGTTGATTTCGAATAGCCATGATTAGGAATACTATTTATCATTCCAAAAAATCTATCCCAAGCTTGTTGGTAATTTTCTCCCATGTTATGACTGAAATTGCCTATATTCTTTCTGATTTCAGCTACCTTTTTAAAAGGATTAAACCTGTTTATGAATTTAACAATACACTTTACCAAACATTTAATGTAATGACGAGCGAGGTAATATAACCAGTCTAGAGCCTTACCTTTAAGAGACCATCTTGTAATAGTAACACCTGAAATATCAAGAGACAAACACTTAGCACTTAGCTCCCAGCAACGGCGCCAGAAAATAGCTTGATGGCTGCAAGTGCACAGATCGTTTGTAGATAGTTTCGAAGTTAAGATATCGATCCCATAGGGAGCCCAAAGGTAAGTGTTTATGGGTGAAGTCTCTATCGCACTCAAAGTTGTCACGGGTCTTCGAGTGAATTGAATGCAAGTGTTGAAATAAGAATAAAGTTTGGATTAAATGAATGTATTTAAATAAAACTAAAATGTAAACTTCAGAATTAAAAAGCATAAAATTAAAGAACGATTGATTGTTTGTTGTTTGCTGCAGATGGCAAAGTAGGCGCACGGAGATACATTTCATGGTGATAGTGAATGTGCCAGGTGGACGAGTGATAAATGTAATAATTATAATATTATAAGTATATGTGTAGGCGAGCAACCCATAATTAGTCGGAAATCCTCTTGGTAGATTTCATCCCAACTTCAATAATCCTACTAGTATGTTACCAAAACCATGGTCAGTCACTAGACGATTAAGATCCTTCAGGTTGCTTAGCAATTAAGCTCCTTGGATCGAACTAATGCAATAAGCACAGTGGTTCCTCGTGATCCTCGAGTCAAACTAGTTTCCCATTGATATCACCATGTCACTCGGGGGTCGCCGTTCTGCTAGCGAACAAGATCCTATCTATGTAGAACAAAGCACCATGTTGTCTGGGCCCTTAATTGGACAACAAGCATTAGTCATCCCATAGATAGTCAAGAAGACATAATATAGTAATTAAAATAAATCACAAACTAATGGAAAATATATAGGCACATCACATCTCACCAATCCCTTATATCTCCCACTCCCAAGGGAACTTACTCACACATGAGAGAAGAAAGCATCATCAATATATTTCAATAAAGGGAGTTCTTCTCAATATTACCGTGGAGATGCACAATAGAAATAGAAAAGCAATCCAACACAATTCAAGATAGGAAGAAACCATCTTAAATCCTAGTCTTGAAAGGTGAAGATCTCTCTCTCTCTCTCAATTACAAGTAATGGCTATGGGGGTGTTGTGGCTAGGAGGTCAAAGATCGTGGAGCGATATGAAGAGCGTCTTCTCCTCTGGATCTCTTCTTTATCCCTTCTAGATTGAACGGCGGCTGATGTGTTGTGTTTTTGTCCCTGCCCCCTTTACGAAAGTTGTCCCTTTCGACAAGATGAAGGCGGTGGCAACTATACGGCAGGAACTATACGGCCGGAGAAAAAGTTCCTGCCGTATAGTTGGTCGTTAAAGCTTTTGGATGCCTCCCTCGTTTGCTTCCAAATAGAGACTTGCTTGTTTTTGCCTGAATATTGTGTTTCTGTTGTTAAACCCTTCTATTGATGTTCAGAACCTAAAACACACATTAAAAACTAAGTTTTCTTCACTGCCGAAGTATTAGCGTTAGGTAAATCTAGAAAACCATCAAATCGAGACAAAAACCATCATTAAAGACCATAAAAAATGTGTCGGATCTCATAGCTATCACCCACACCAAGTTGAATCAAGTGCAACGTGGTGGCATTGGGTTGACTATTGACCACTTATGTTCTTGTCAAGTTGGTTGGATCCTCAATTTTGAGTCTTTCTTCAATAATATTCCACAAGTCAATGCAAGAGCTGCGCACATGAGATTTTATCAAAACTTGCCATTAAGCAAAACAATGTGCAGCTAGCATAGGTGGGTCACCTCTATTATTTATATGTGGATGAGGGATCGTAGGGTCGGGAGAGTACCAATCGGGAACCACATGGTGCTCTTCCTTCCCATTGCCCTTTTTGGTGGAGGAGTTGGTGGCATTATGTTCATCCTCCACTACATCAACCGTTGGTTTAGCCGAAGCATTCACCTTCGGAATCGTGGGGGTTCCTCTTGAGAAGGAGGTGGTGAGGCTATCTTATCCTTAACAAGTTGCTCAACTAGTTGACACAACTGTTGGATTTTGTTGCCCAGGGAGGAGCTCAAGCTTGATTCCATGGTCACCGAGGTGCTAGCCTCACCCCTCCATCTCCATCCTGGCTACCCATACACTCTTAGGCGGTTAAGCCTGAATAAAGAGTCGAGGCTCTAATACAAATTGAAAGGATTGTAAGGGCACCTAGAGGGAGGAATAAGTTCTACTTCAAATTTTACTCCTTTTCAATTCAGGGTTTGACATAAAAGGTAAATTCTCTAAATATGCAACTAAGGTGAATTTACTTATATGTCACACTAGCACAACTAACTAAGTAAGGGAAATATATAAGTGAAGTGCGGTAAAGGATAGAGGTAACCGAAATGAAGCACGCGGAGACATAAGGATAATTTCCCGCAGTTTCTTCCTTATGAGGGGAAGTACGTATGTGTTTGGAGAGGGGGTGGTTTCAAACCACCAACGCCACAAAATGCCTCCCTTGTTCTCCAATGAACCTCACCCCAAAGGAATCGATTCCCACTTCCACTATATTGGTAACCTTTGAGGTGGAAACCAACACCTTTACAACAAGTTTGAGGAACACATCCACAACTAAATTGGAGGCTCCCGAATGCAAGAAAGCTGTCACAACAATCAAAGACAAGCTTGTAAGAACCAAATCAAGGCCTAGGGCTTCCAATGAAACATTAGTGCCCGGAAAAATGGTGGCAGTGTCAAAAGTTTGTCAAGATACAGAGTTGTCTCCACCAACCTACGAAAAATCCTGAAAGATCACAAATTCAATTTTGCAGTCACCTCTAATCCTCTAATACAACAAAGCTTCTCTAAAATACATAGGAGTGTCAATTTTTACGATGCAAGAAAATATGGCATTTCTTCGGGCCTCGTGAGCTTGGTATTTCTACAAGGGCCTCGTGAGTTATCGTACCTAACATAGTGCGGGTATGCCCATATTAGGGATTTTCAAAACACCCAACCCAGTATATAGACAATCAAACTTACCAACAATAGCAATGGATAGACCCCTGTGGCCGGTGACCTTGACAGGTAGACCATCCTTGTGATAAGAGCAGTGCTGGAGGACCCAACTCAAGGTGTTGCGAGTGAGAAGCCATCGCTTTTCTTGCCCCGTCCGTCGCTCAGACCACCAAAGCCATGCCGACAAGTTACCGAGGGAGGCCTCCAGTGTTGAGGTGGCATCAAGGGGAGGAATAACTGAGAGATGCCACCGGTGCTGAGGCGAGGCGGGCACCAGTGGGAGAGTCTTAGTATCAGGGGATTGACTATGTGCAATTCAATGCCGGGTTTATTGCAATGGATGGATTGTGAAGTGTGGAAAGCCAGTGATTGGCGAGTTTTTAGACTAGGCCTTAGGTCAAGGAAGTCTGAACGGGAATTTGCATGTGTGTGCATTTTTTTGAACAGTAAAGGCCCATATAGACCTAGAAACTGCATTAATAAGACGGTGGGTACAATTTAACAAAAAGGACATGAGCGAAACCGTCTATATACACACAAGTCCTTGATATTACATATCGCACCCCAGAAGAAATCACATCGGCCTACTGGACGCAACCGAGTCCTTGATCTCTCCATCGTGCCTCCAGATGCGGCCACTCCAGACGCCATCGGGGACGGAACCACTTGGGACGCCGGAGACACCGGAATCCACCGCATCTGTGCTGAAAAGGATCCTTGCACCGAGGATGAACATGCTCAATTCCACCTGGTCAAGCGCAGCATGGCCAATCTTGTGGCCGAAGATAGAAGTGTCGCCTCGCTGCTTGGATATTGCTGCAAAGTGCGCAGTTTCCAACCGTACCCAGAACCACCGCCAAAACCTAGCTGCGAAGATGTCGATCTCCCCCTCTTCCTCGTCGCCTCAGCTGGCCAAGAGGTTGAGATCAATAGCCACGCCATAGTGCCGGCGGTGGAGGTGCTTATTCGGGACGCCAACCTCCGAGAAGCAACTCGCCATCCTCCCCAATGGATTCTCGACGAAGGAGCTCGACGGTACCCTTCCGGTGTCGCGCCCGAGCACCCTTGCAGGAAGACCATCCCAACTTCCTCCCCACCCGCGCCCTGACTACCTCCCAACCATCTGCCCCTCGCCGCCATGGTCGGCCGGGAAAGAGGGAAGAAGTAGAAAGGAAATGCCAAGAAGGGAGGAGGCCATGACCTTATTAGAGGATAAATCAGCAGCATACCGCACATCCATCACCTTCGACCACCGAAGCTCGCAGCCGTCACAGAACCACCACCAAGAGCATCAAGAACGGTCAAACTCCAGTGCCCCACTCCCAAAATACGACATATCGCCAAACAACCTACTGCTAAACCTAAGACCTACACCGGAGCCGCCACTCCGCCATCTCCGGTCGGCAAAGCCGCCAGAGACAGCTCAGGATTGTCTCGGTCTCCGCCGATCAACACTCAGGCGCGGGAGGGTGAGGGGAGAGTAGGAGAGGATAAGGATGGGGAAAAGTCTCCTGCCGGTCTCCTGGCATGCCTTGCGTATGCATTCCTAGTTGTGTAACAAGGCTAAATGAATTTGTGGGAAAAGTAAAGCACCTCTCAAGAGTGTATAAAACATGACATGGTACTCCCTGTTATAGAAATAATAATGATCCCATCGTGGAAAGAAACCCAATGAGGTCCTAACAACCCTTGAAGGCCGACGAACATGGTTTTCTAAACTAAAACTTACCTTTTCTAAAAACCCATCTTTGAAAACTTGCATAAGCCTAGGATTCTTATCCATGGTTGTAGATAGTGCACCAAACATCCACCTAGGAGAACATGTTGAGTACACTTGTACCCTATCTATCTTCTCAAACCCCTTGCTTAGGTTATGAAGACAATGAGGAGACTACAAACACATGACTACGAGACGTAGGAGGACCCTAACGAGAAGCTGAATCTAGTCAAACAGAGAAAATGCAATTAGATACTACAATCATTGATAATGGATAACAAATAAAACAAAGACCGGAACCAATTCCCCATAATAGTAACCATTCCATTAGGACATTGCTGATGAAGCAATAGTAAGCCCTAAGTTATAGGGATAGACCTTAGGGTAGATCTAGTACTAGATTATACGAGTGATTGCTCTTTTAGTATTTTGATTTGAACAGGAACTTAACCAATGAACTCAATGTGTCATGTAAGTACCAAAGATCTTCTATGAAGATCTGTGATATGAATACTATAGTTAGACCTTGGATCTGCGATGTTTCTGTTGTATCACCCTATGGGGTGTAATATCGTGGAATGGTTCTTAATGAGTGTTATACCAACGACTTGAGCACTACATCATGCAGTGGTGTGCCTGGTCACTGCATATGTCCCATTTATCATGGGAATGGCTATGATAGTCGCTTACAGGTGTAGAGATTGAGTCGGTTGAGGCAAGGGAAAGTTAGCCGTCTGCGGATCGAGATTGGGAGCACGCAAGAGTTTTACCCAGGTTTAGCCCCCCGAGTAGGGTGAAGATCCTATTTCCTACTAGATGTATTGATATGTATGAGATTACAAGGGTTGCAAGCTTGCCAGCAAGACGACGAGTCACTTCTATGGGGTGTAGAAGAGTGAATATAAGCAGAGAGTAGCCTAGGGAGGTTTATATAGTGCTACCTCTCTAGGGTTTACATGGATAACACTGAGTCTGTTAAGGTTTCGGTGGTTTTGACCTAATCCGATTGGGCCTAACTTATGCTCCTGGGCCTTCGTCTTCCAGTCGTCATATCATCAAGTCGCAACCTTTCTAGTCGTTGTGCCAGCGAGCCCACTCGTCGTGGACTTGGGCCAGTCGAATCCTTGCTCTGGGTATACCCCGACTGGCATATCTCCATCAGTAGTCCCCGGGCGCGTCAGGGGTTCGGCGGAGGCTTCAACTTGGCAGTCGGAGTAGGCGAGTCCGGGTGGATGCCCAGTCGAATTGGTGATGAACTCCTCTAATGAAGGGAGAAGTCACAAACTTGATGCAGTGTTCTACTCATATCAGGCGAGCCGATTTGCTCATAGATCATCACACTCAATCCAGTGAGAGTAGAGCGAGTTACCGATTTGGCCAAAGTTGGACTGTCATACTTGGTAAAACTAACCGTTAAGTAAATCCCAACGGTAACTTTGGAGAAATTACCGCAAGACAACGGCTAATTTTGGGGTTCCTCATTAGTGCCACTATTTAAGGGAGAGTGAGGGAGTGATGCACGGATCACATTCCTCATTTCCTCGTTTCTTCTCTTCTCTTGCCCTCTGATATGTGTTTTATAGTCTTTTCCCGTGTCTGCTCACTTCCTTATTCCGCTATAAAACCGTTCCATGCGAGTTGTGCCCTCTCTGTTACCTCCTTGCTTGATCTATTTTCTAGCAGCCCTCATCCACCCATCTTATCTCGACTGCCTCTTCTTTCGCGATTTAACTTGCCGAGAAAAGACTACATCAAATCAGCGTATTGTTCTTCTGTGTCATCCATGGAGGTTAGTGCTTAGAGCAAGTCCAGGAGGACCCCGATAGCCTCCCCGATACCGAGCATAGGGGAGAGAGAACGAGAAAACCCCCTCCAGCAGCTCCCCTACAGCCTCCCCGACGAATCCGCCTCCCCGACCCCCCACAACCCCTCGCGCCAGGCGGCGAGGCGTCCCCAATCCGTGGACGGGAGCAACCGCTCTCCCCTGGAAGGTTCCCTCCCGCCACCGGCCGCGCGAGATCGAAATCAGTTCAACTCCTCCCCTTTTTTTTCTCCAAATCGAGCTCGCAATAGGGCGGACGGGAGGGGATGGAGCGGCTGCCATGGCGGGGCGGCTCTGTCCTTGGAAGACTCTCTCCCGCCGGCGCCAAGTAGAGTAGAGGGGAGGGGATGGAGCAGCGCTGCCATGGCGGGCCTGGGAAGGAAGAAGGGGCGCGCCTGGGAGAGGATGGAGATGGGGCAGCCTCGCCGTGGGAGAGGAAGGGGATGAGGCCAGGGAGAGGAAGAAGATGGGTGGAGAGGGAGGCGTGCCTGGAGAGGAAGGAGATGGGGCAGCCCCGTGTGGCCATGATTTGCTCTTATCGCCATCTAATGTACGCACGGCCGGAGAGCTCGCGTACGCGTGATCTAAATTTTTTTAGCTGTGATACTGTCCCTGCCATGCTACTGTCTTCTAATTTTTCTACTGGATGTTTGCTATGCGATGAACAAATGTTTCTTGTTTTTCACTGATATTGGTACAATATAGCTTGTTGTATTAGTTGTTGTTCAAATCTGTCAAATTAATGTCCAATTGCCCCATGCAAAATGCTGTCAACTTTTATCAATTTTAAGTCAAGTATATATTAATAAGATGATCTTACAATGTTGAGTATTGTTGCCTGCCATTTATTGTAAAATTCTTGTCAATTTTGTGATGTAGATTGATTTGATGGCGGATCCATCTAATGTTGATCTGAGTTCAATCTCGAAGGATGAGGTGTCTAACAAAAAACAGAAAAATTTCTCTAGTTCTGCCTCTGGTTCATCTACTCCTAGTGCCAAGACAAGCAAGTTTGAAGATCCTGCTATGGATCCCAACATTGAAATTTGCGCCGATCCCGAAACAAGACCGATTAGTAACAAGGAGGCAAGACTGCTACGAGCTAAATTACTACATAGATGGCCTAAGGTACTACGTAAGCGTACGTAATTGGACAAGCTACATCCTATTTCGTAAAATTTGCATCGGCGATCAACTAGGTTTGCGTGAAATTAAGAGTGAACTTCTTTGTCTTGTTGGACATGAGATGAGACAATGTGTTGTATGAACTATTTCACATTTATCAACTATTTGATGTGTTGTATGAATTAATTTTTGTGTTATATGAACTATTTCCAAACAAATAATCGTTAATAAGTTAGTTATGAAATATTGGTAAAATATAGTAGAATGTGCTATAGGGGAGATGACATAGGGGAGCTGCTGGAGATAGACAAAATATAAGGGAGGAATCTTTTTAGGGAAGACCCCTACAGGAAAATATAGGGGTGAAAATTTAGGGCTCCTGCTGGACTTGCTCTTAAATGGTAAAACGTTTCTAGCACTGCATTTTTCTTTGCACCCCTATGTAGTCAATTTCTGTACTTTCATCATGAATTTTTTTGCTTTTTCTTTATCACACATAGCTTACTAATTCGTTTTCAGGTTCTAGTCGAGCAGGTGAAGATCTGGCCACGATTTCTTCTAGCAAACATCATGCATGCTCTCGGTCTGCCGTTGCCTACCTACTGTTTGGAGTACATCTTAGACAGAAATCAGGTACCAACGGTCGTCTTCTATATATTGTCTTCAAGGGTCGGAGGCCCTCCATGTCGGCATGTGACGAAAGGATATTCCCGTTCTACTGCTCGACAGACCAACGACGAACTATCTACCCATGTTATCGTCTACGTCGAAAGGTACGATCGGGTGGAGATCCAATACTAGAGTTATGCCAAGAAGAAGAAAAATCGAGGAAGAAAAGTTTCGGCTAGAGACTAAAGTACGGCTTCTCAGAGAAAAAGCGAACCAGAATAGAGCTGCTATGAAAGAACCAAGAAGAGTATGCGCGGCGACTATCCGTGCCATTGAATTCACTCGCCAGGAGTGTACGCGGATCATTAGCAGAGGTTTCCCGCCGCTGCATGTCTCGGCTTTAGATGATGTGAAAGTCACTCACGAGAGGATATATCACTTGCTTATCGATGTTACCGTTCGCCTTCAGTCAGTTGGTATATATCCGTACAACGACTCCGACGATGGCGATGCCTCAAGGACGTATGATCGTCAATGATCGGCTGCATATCTGTTATTTAGTCCGAATTATGTGCCTAAACTCTGAGAATTTGTATGATTAATATGTTACGTTTAATTTTGATGTACTTCTTTCTTTTGTTTTTTCACTTATTCGTTTCCATCCGTTCTCACCGTGTCTTGACAATCAATTTGGCTCATCGAACGTTCTGTTTGTCAGTCTTATCTCCTTTCAGCTTCTCTCTTAGGCGCAAATATAGTGCTACTGTATCATCAGATGTTCTGCCTATCGGCCGTGCCCCAAGGGACACAGAGAGGACTCTAGTAATACCTAAGTTATAAGAAATTTTTGCATGTGGTTATATATTTGATCATTGCCGTGGTGTTGTACGGCAGATGCTACTGGGGTAGCTTACATAGAGGGAGCAAGGCGATGTAGGAGAATCCGGGAGCGAGATTGGCATACGATGTACCCAGGTTCACGTCCCCTTGATGGAGGATCGCTACGTCCTGCTGTCAATCCAGTATATGATCATAGATTGGTTTACAAGGGAGCCGTCGTAGGCGGAGGGCGAGACTAGATCTAATGAGATGTGGGAGAGCCTACCCCATGAGGGTTCCCCTGGTGCCTTTATATATATATATATATATATATATATATATATATATATATATATATATATGCAGCCGGTTAGGGTTTACAAGTATTTGGTGGACTTTGTATTGAAGTCGCTATCTTGGGCCTCCAGTCGGCGCCACTCGTCTGGGTCCAGCATGCGCCAGTTGCCGTATTGGGCGAGTCGACCCGCTAAGGGCTAGGTTTCAGTCGGCTCGCCCCAGCTGGCGACTCCGCTTCGTGGGTATACCCCGATTGATATTCCCCCATCAGTAGTCCCCGAGCGCATTGTCGATTCGGCACGGGCTTGAGGCAGGGCACGAAGAGTCTTGACAATGGGTCATGGAGAATCGGCGACGAGCTCCCGAACAGAGAAAAGAACCGTGAAGCGGGAGGTGGTCGGCGTGATCCAGTTGGGAAAAGACGCAGGGTGTCGGTGAAGCCGCCGGTTGCGGCGAGTCCCCGAACATGGAGTGTGCCGAGTCCCAGAGCGCGGCGAGTGGCGATGTCGAGCAACCGGCGAGTGCCGAGTCCCCGAGCGCGCCGAGTGGCGAGGTTGGGCGACCGACGAGTGGCGCTGTCTGTAGCGTGTCGAGTCCCCGAGCGCGTTGAGTACGCGAGGGCGAGTGTCCGTGGTGGCGAGTCCCCGAGCGTGTTGAGTACGCGAGGGCGAATCCGCGGCGGCGAGTCCCCGAACGTGGAGAGTCCGCGGTGGCGAGTCCCCGAGCGTGTTGAGTACGTGAGGGCGAGTCCGCGGTGGCGAGTCCCCGAGCGCGTTGAGTACGCGAGGGTGAGTGTCCGCGGCGGCGAGTCCCTGAGCGTGTTGAGTACGCGAGGAAGAGTCCGTGGCGGCGAGTTCCCAAGCGTGTTGAGCACGCGAGGGCGAGTGTCCGCGGCGGCGAGTCCCCGAGCATCGAGAGTACGCGAGTGGAGAGGTCTGCGGTGGCGAGTCCCCGAGCGTGTTGAGTACACGAGGGCGAGTCCGCGGTGGAGAGTCCCCGAGCGCGTTGAGTACGCAACGGCAAGTCCGCGGCGGCGAGTCCCGAGCGCGTTGAGCACGCGAGGGCGAGTGTCCGCGGCGGCGAGTCCCCGAGCGTGGAGAGTACGCGAGTGGAGAGGCCACGGCGGCGAGTCGACGAGGGCGAGCCGTGGTCATGCAATCATGCGTACACGCAACATGCCTAGGAGTAGTCCCCGAGGCTCGCGTTGGCTTGTAGAGACGACTTGAGGATGTTTAGAGATGCATATTCTGAAAATAGTAGTGGTTGTTGCCGAGCATGACGAGTGGCGAGGTCGAGCGACCGGCGAGCCCCGAGACCCCGAGCGCGGCGAGTGGCGAGGTCGAATGACCAGCGAGCATCGAGCCCCCGAGCGCGGCGAGTGGCGAGGTCGAGCGACCAGTGAGCGCCGAGTCCCCGAGCACGGCGAGTGGCGAGGTCGAGCGACCGGCAAGTGCCGAGCCCCCGAGCGCGGCGAGTGACGATGTCGAGCGACCGGCAAGCGCCGAGTCCCCGAGCACGATGAGTGGCGAGGTCGAACGACCGGCGAGCGCCGAGCCCCCGAGCGCGACGAGCGGCGAGGTCGAACGACCGGCGAGCGCCGATTCCCCGAGCACGACGAGCAGCGAGGTCAAGCGACCGGCGAGCGCCGAGTCCCCGAGCACAGCGAGTGACGAGGTCAAGCGACCGGCGAGCGCCGAGTCCCCGAGCATGGCGAGTGGCGAGGTCGAGTGACCGGCAAGCATCGAGCCCCCGAGAGCGGCGAGTGACGAGGTCAAGCGACCGGCGAGCGCCCCATCCTCGAGCGCGGCGAGTGGCGAGGTCTAACGACCGGCGAGCGCCGAGCCCCCAAGCGCGGCGAGCGGCGAGGTCGAGAGACCGGCGAGCGCCGAGTCTTCGAGCGCGGCGAGCGGCGAGGCCGAGCAACCGGCTAGCGCCGAGTTCCCGAGCGCGGCGAGTATGGAGAACACTGTTTTGCTGAGAAGGAGGAAAAAGTACGACTGCAATAAGGTGTATTTATGAAATATATTGAACATTTGTGAGACGTGCAAATTGTAGATGTTGAAGAAAATGCACTTTTGCTATATGGATCGATGGGCAGTATGTAAGATTTATGCATGTCTTTTCATGAGTAGGCAGACCTCCAGCATCAAACGCTTGTCGGGTAACAGGGACACGATGCCAGAATATTGAACCCGGAGACAAGGTCGGTCTTTCGGTATCCAGCCTCACTACTTCGACGGATCCGAATAAACAGCAGCAAAACTGAAACCGATCCCAAGTATGATTTTGGTCCCTGAAAAGGGTCATAAGCGACTGCATGGTCGGCTTTGGAGAATAAATGGAGATGCATATATGTTTTGGACTCATAGCATACGAGTGTAAAGAAACTTAGATGTTGGCATGACGAGTCCGTGCTGGACGAATCCCCAATAGGCGAGTCCCTAAGCCTAATGAGTCCACGTTTAAGCGTATCCGTGTTTAGGCGAGTTCCGAAGCATGGTGAGTTGCGCGAGGACGATTTCTTGATGCCGGGTTCGCGGCGGCGAGTCGGCGAACAGGGTTGTCTCCATGTCTTTGCCGTTCTTGTTGCTGGACTAGGAGGCATCGGGTCCTTGCGCCGTGTACACGTCGATTTCATGTTATACAGTACATGTATTGTAAAATAAAGTGCAAAGGATTAGATCAAATAACATATTAATTAATTGATATAATAATACGTGAGAGAGATGGGATCGATGTCGCCTGTCCAAGCCAAAGTAGAGGTACATGGCTGGATGCTTAACGTTGCTTTGATTAATCCATGATAACACTGGTTTGAAGCAGAGTTCCTTATTGAGACTTGGTGTTGCAGTCACACGTGCAGTTGGTCAGGGACGAGTAGTGATGGTCGAGGCATGCCGGTAGAGTTGGCCAAAAACTTTGGCCGGGTGCAGAAGTCGGGCGGCGGCAACAGCCGGTTTTTTTGTCGGAGTCGACGCGCCGAATTGCTGGAGTTGACCGTCTAACTATCAGGATGTATGACGCGCTCCATATTTTTCTTGGCTCCAGGATTCACAACAAAGTGCGATTTAAATCTGCATGCATGAAAAATTACTCCGAACAATGCGTGCAAGTGCAAGCAACACGCACGTATCGATTAGATTCAAATAAAATAATAATTGATAAACAAATCAATGATAGAGAGGGGGATTAAATAGGTGAAGGGTTTCGCAGCATAGTAAATCAAAAAAATTCTACAGATGCGAACGGGAAAGACAAGATCTAATCTAGGAGATGCAAACAACGAGGGGGATAGATGAGATTTTCATACCCTTGAAGATTCGCACAGCGGAACGTTCAACGGAACGTGGTTGATGTAGTCGTACTAGATTCTCCTCCTCGAGATCGGATCTGATCCAACACCGCAAGTGGCGATGCCTCCGGGATATGCACATGTATGGCACCTCGACGTCTCCTCCTTCCTCGGTCCAGCAAGTGGGGTGGAGAGATAGATTGGATCTATAACACGACGGCGTGGTGCAAAGGTGGAGAGTTTCTGCGGCAGGGCTTCACCTACGCGCAGTCGGGAGAGAGAGAGATCTGGAGGGCAGCAGTATGGAGGCTACGGTTGAAGGAGTGGGGTGGGAGGGCTGCGCCCCTGCCCTCTATATATAAGGGGCTGGCTGGCCCCCTTGGCCCTCCTCCAAGCCCTAGGGCGGCGGCCCCAAGGGTTGGAGTGGGGGGCAAGTTTTCTCCTCCTTCTAGAAGGTTTCCCTAGGGTTTTGGCCGGCTGGGCCTATGGGGCCTTGTGCCCCTGGCCCAATGCGGCCAGAGCACTCCCTCGTAGGTCCACGCCTCCTCCCGACAAGTGGGGCCACGTTGGTCCCACTCCGGAAGGTTCTAGAAGCTTCCGGTACAATACCAAACAATCCGAAACAATTTCGAAATCCAAAAACTGCTTTCCCTTATATGAATCTTAATCTCCGGACCATTCCGGAACCTCTCATGACGTCCTGGATCTCATCCGAGACTCCAAAAAAAACTCATAAACTAATTATCCATTCTATACTAGCGTCGAGACACGTTAAGTGTGTGACCCTACGGGTTCGAGAATATGCAGACATGATCTTCTATCAATAATCAACAGCGGGGTATGGAAACCCATATTGACTCCCAAACATTCATCGATGATCATATCGGATGAACCACGATGCCAGGATTCAATTAATCCCATATATATATTCCATTCGTCACGCGATATTTTACTTGCCCGAGATTCGATCGTCGGTATCGACATACCTAGTTCAATCTCGTTCACAGAAAGTACTTTACTCATTCCGTAATCCGATATCACTTTGTGATTAATGTTGGAGATATGCCCTAGAGGCAATAATAAATGTAGTTATTATTATATCTTTGTGTTTATGATAAATGTTTAAATTCATGCTATAATAGTATTAACAAGGAAACATTGATACTTGTGTGATTTGTAAACTTAATTTGAAGTCCCTAGTATAGCCTCTATACATCACTAGCTTGTTGGTTGATAAATGATTGTGGTTTCCCTATCATGAACATTGAGATGTTATCAACAACAAGATCATATCGTTAGGATAATGATATGGTGGACATACTCCTATAGATAAGCGTAGCATAAAGATCAAGTCATTTTAATAGTTCAATTGCTATATGCTTTCTGATACATAGTAACCTAATTCCTTCGACCATGAGATCATGCATATCACCTTTACCGGATGGATGCTTTGATGACATCAAACACCAAACCATAACTGGGTGGCTATAAAGGTGGCATTGAGTGTTCGGAAAGTATTGGTTGAAACACATGGATCAAGAGTGGGATTTTTCCATCCATATGACGGATAGATATACTCTGGGCCCTCTCAGTGGAATGTCATCCAATTAGCTTGCAAGCATGTGGTAGCTCAAGGGATCACATATCACGGGAACGAGAAAAGAGTACTTATCGGTAACGAGGTTGAACTGGGTATGCAGAGATACCGACGATCATAACCTCGGATAAGTAAACTATCGTGAGACAAAGGGAAATTGGTATCGTATGTAAGTGGTTCATTCGATCGCAAAGTAATCGTAGAAATATGTGGGAGCCATATGAATTTCCAGATTCCTCTATTGGTTATTGTTCGGAGAAGTGTCTCGATCATGTCCGCATAATTCACGAACCGTAGGGAGACACACTTAAGGATTCGACGTTGTTTGAGTAGTTATGGAATGAATGAGAAAGAGACCGAATGTTGATCGGAGTCTCGGATGGGATCCAGGATATCACGAGGAGATCCGGAATGGTCCGGAGAATAAGATTCATATAAGGAAAGTTCCGTTTCGGAGTTGAGGAATGATTCCGGTGTTTTCATCAGGAATGTTCTAGAAGGTTCCGGAATGTCCGGCACTCCGGAGGGGAAGGGGTACATGAATGTGTCATTGCAAGTTGGAAAGATTGCATCATGTACTAAGTGTCTTCGCTGTCCAAAATAAAGGGTTTATTCAAATCCTAAATTGAAAAGTCAAACGGCTAGTTTGAAAGTCAAACGGCAAGTTTTGGAAAGAGGAGGAGGAGGTTGAAACCGAGTTGGGGAGGGAGTCCCTCCTCCCCAAGCCGGCGCACCACCCAAGCCGAGTTGGGGAGGGACTCCCCTCCCTCCCCTTGGCCGCCGGCCCCTCCACCTATATAAGGAGGGGCAGGGCTCCCTCCTAGCACACACAAGTACCTCTCCTCAAACCCTAGCTTGGCGCCTACCACCATAGCCGCCGCCCCCTAGGGTTTTGCCCTAGCCGCCGACTTGGGGGTCCCCGGAACCCTAGCCGCCGGCTCTAGCCTCTCCTCCTTGGTGTGTCTAAAACCTAGATCGCCGAGGAGCTCTCTCATACTCCACCATACTCGCTCCGGCTTAAGGCGAAGCCCTGCGAGATCTCCCCTCTACTTCCGGTACCACGCCGTTGTGCTGCCGGAATCACGAGGAGAGTGCTACAACCTCCGCCTGCTTTGGAACAAGGAGAGGAAGGTCTTCGTCGAAAACCGAACGTGTGACCGATCATTGAGGCTGCCGGAATGCTTGCCGGAAGGATCGTCTACGCGATCTTGAGATCGGGAAGAGTACGACTACATCACCCACGAGAATCCGCTCTCGTTAAACACTTTGGAATCTTTGAGGGTAAGTTATTCCATCGACTCGTTGCTACAATCTAGTAGATAGATCTTTTCTTGTTTGTTTGTATGCGATAGAAAATTTTTGTTTTCCATGCTACGAAACCCTACAGTGGTATCAGAGTCGTGTCTATATGTAGATCTGTTGTACGAGTAAAACACAATGGTCATTGTGGGCGTTGATGCTTTTATTGTCGATTGCTTCTTGTGTACTTTGCATCTTGCGGTATGTTGGGATGAAGCGTCCCGGGCTAACCTTACATGACATCGTTCATGAGACTTGCTCCACGCTTGACATGCAACTTGTATTGCATAAGTGGCTTTGCGGGTGCCTGTTTCTCCTAGCATAGTTAAGATCCAATTTACAACGGGTGATCAACAATACTAGTATCAATGTTGTGGTTCTTGTTCGTAAGTTAGAACGACACTTATTGAAAGCCCCAAACCACATAAAATATGCAAAGAAAGTAGAGGCGTCTAACTTTGTTTTGCGGTGTCTGATGATGTGATATGGCCATGATTGTGATTATATTTGATGTATGCAATGTTCCTTATTGTAAGTGGCAACGGCGGGAGCCATATGGTTGTCTTTAATTTATGTTAAGACCCGCGTGTCTATTCAAAGTAGTTGTAATAGTTGAAGCCGGTGGACGACAACCATGGAGAGGCGTCATTGACCTTGATGCAATGCCGGTGATGATGGAGATCATGTTCGTGCTTGAAGATGGAGATCAGAAGCACAAAGAAGAAAGGCCATATCATATCACATATTTTGAATTGCATGTGATGTTAATCCTTTATGCATCTTGTGTTGCTTAGTAGACGACAGTAGCATTATAAGATGATCCCTCATGCACATGAATTTCAAGTCATAAAGTGTTCACCCTTAGTTAGCACCGTTGCTAAAGCTTGTTGTTTCGAAGCACCATGTGATGATCGGGTGTGTTAGATTCTACAAGTGTATAGCGTGATCAAGCAGATTTGCTCATGCGAAACTAAGGTTTGATCTTGTGAGCCTAGCATGTCTGGACATGGTCTCGGAACACGGATCACCGCAAGGTAAAGCATGAATCATATAGTAGATATGATGAACATGACGATTGTTTGCCATTGAAACTATATCAACTCTCGTGATGATCGGTGTTGATGTAGTGGATTTGGTTCGTGTGATCACTAAAACAATGTGAGGGATGTTGTTTTGAGTGGGAGTTCACCTAGATTAACTTTATTATTAATTTGAACTCAATTTGTCATAAACTTAGTCTAAACTATTGCAAATATGTTGTAGATCAATGGCAGCCCCTACCATCAATTTTAATGCGTTCCTAGAGAAAGAAAAGTTGAAAAACAATGGAAGCAACCCGGATTGGTTCCGCAATTTGAGAATTGTCCTCACAATGGTAATTTGACCTATGTCTTTGGATGCACATTGGGTGACCCACTGCGGTGATGCTTCCGATGAAGTAAAGAATGTTTACCTCGCTCAGAAGAATCGGTACTCCATAGTTCAGTGTGCTATCTTGTATGGTTTGGAATCGGAGCTTCAGAAAAGGTTTGAGAATTCAGACCCATATGATATTGTCGAGGATCTCAAATTAATCTTTGAGACTCATGCGGCAATTGAAAGCTATGAGGCTTCTGAAAAGTTCTTTAACTGCAAGATGGAAGAAGGCAGCTCCGTCAGTGAGCATGTGCTTAGGATGTCTGGGCACGCAAACAAACTTCAAAGCTTGGGTATAGTGATTCCTAATGCTTTGGGGATTTACCGTGTCCTCCAATCACTACCACCAAGTTACAAGAACTTTGTGATGAACTATAACATGCAGAACATGAACAAGCAGTTGCCAGAACTGTTTGCTATGTTAAAGTCTGCAGAAGTGGAGATCAAGAAAGAGCACCAAGTGTTGTTGGTCAATAAGACCACCAAATTCAAGAAAGGCAAGTCTAAGCAGAAGGGACACTTCAAGAAGGGTGGTAAGAAAGTTACCACGCGAAGAAGACCAAGGCTGGACCTAAGCACGATCTTGAGTGCTTTCTTTGCAAGGGAGAAGGTCCTTTGGGCGGAATTGCCCAAAGTACTTGGCGGATTTGAAGAACGGCAACATCAAGAAGAAAGGTATATCGACATACATGTTATTGATGTGTATCTCACTAGTACTCATAGTAGTGCCTAGGTATTTGATCTTGGTTCGTTGCTCATATTTGTAACTCGAAGCAGTCTTTGCAGAATAAACGGAAGCTAGCGAAGAACGAGGTGACGATGCGCGTGGGAAACGGATCAAAGGTTGATGTGATCGCGGTCGGCACGCTATCCCTTCATCTACCATCGGGATTAGTTTTATACTTAAATAATTGTTATTTGGTGCCTGCGTTGAGCATGAACATTATATCGGGATCTTGTTTATTGCGAGACGGTTACTTGTTTAAGTCCGAGAATAATGGTTGTTCGATTTATATGAGTAATATGTTTTATGCACACTCACCTTTGATAGATGGTCTATTCTTGTTGAATCTCGATAGTGGAAATACACACATTAATAACATTGAGGCTAAACGTTTGAAATCAAGCGATAATTCGACCTATATGTGGCACTGTCGTCTTGGTCACATTGGAGTGAAGCGTATGAAGAAACTCCATTCCGATGGACTTCTTGAATCACTTGATTTCGAATCACTTGATAGATGCGAAGCATGTCTAATGGGTAAAATGACTAAGACTCCATTTTCTGGTATGATGGAGCGAGCTACGGACTTATTAGAAATCATACATACCGATGTGTGTGGTCCAATGAGTGTAGCATCGCGCGGTGGTTATCGTTATGTTCTTACCTTCACGGATGATTTGAGTAGATATGGATATATCTATTTCATGAAACATAAGTCTGAAACTTTCGAGAAGTTTAAGGAGTTTCAAAGTGAGGTAGAGAATCAACGTAACAAGAAGATTAAATTTCTACGTTCTGATCGTGGAGGTCAATATCTAAGTTACGAGTTTGGCGAGCATTTGAAGAATTGCGGAATACTTTCACAGTTGGCACATGAGAACACCACGCGTAATGGTGTGTCCGAGCGTAATCGAACTCTCTTAGATATGGTTCGTTCTATGATGTCACTTACAGATTTACGCTATCATTTTGGGGTTATGCATTAGAAACACCGCATTCACTTTA
Organism: Avena longiglumis; assembly: GCA_030063025.1. Taxonomy (NCBI): domain Eukaryota; kingdom Viridiplantae; phylum Streptophyta; class Magnoliopsida; order Poales; family Poaceae; genus Avena; species Avena longiglumis. The sequence goes on from CP125978.1 coordinate 155,127,355, forward strand.
AATAGGGCACCATCTAAATCCGTTGAAACGACACCGTATGAATTATGGTTTGGAAGAAACCTAAATTGCGTTCCTTAAAGTTTGGGGTTCTGAAGCCTATGTAAAGAAGTTACAGTAGGACAAGCTTGAACCCAAAGCGGAAAAATGCGTCTTCATAGGATACCGAAGGAAACTATTGGGCATACCTTCTATCATAGATCCGAAGGCAAAATCTCGTTGCCAAGAATGGATCCTTTCTAGAAGGAATTTCTCTCGAAAGAAGTATTTGGAAGGAAAGTAGAACTCGACGAGGTTGTCGAACCTTCTCTCGAAATTGCGAGTAGCGGCACGGAAGAAGTTCTGTGGTGCTGCACCAATTAGAGGAAGCTAATGATGATGATCATGAAACTTCGGTTGAAGTTGCTACAGAGCCTCGGAGGTCAACGAGAACTCGTACCACTCCAGATTGGTATGATCCCGTTATGAGTGTCATGTTGGTGGACAACACCGATGACCTTGAGACATATGAGGAAGCGATGATGAGCCCAGATTCCAATAAATGGCAAGAAGCCATGAAATCCGAGATTGGATCCATGTACGAAAACCAAGTATGGACTTTGGTGGACTTACCGAATGGACGGAAGGCTGTCGAGAACAAATGGATCTTCAAGAAGAAAACAGATGCTGATGGTAATGTTACTGTCTATAAAGCTCGACTTGTCGCAAAAGGGTTTCGACAAATTCAAGGAGTTGACTACGATGAGACTTTCTCACCAGTAGCGAAGCTAAAGTCTGTGAGGATTATGTTAGCAATCGCTGCATATTATGATTATGAGATATGGCAGATGGATGTCAAAACAGCATTCCTCAATGGAGATATTGATGAAGAGTTGTATATGATGCAACCCAAAGGTTTTGTCGATCCTAAAGATGCTAACAAGGTATGCAAACTTCAACGGTCCATCTATGGATTGAAGCAAGCATCCTGAAGTTGGAATCAACGTTTTGATAAGGTGATCAAAGTTTTGGTTTTATACAAACTTATGGAGAAGCTTGTATTTACAAGAAAGTGAGTGGGAGCTCAGCATTCTTAATACTATATGTGGATGACATATTATTGATTGGGAATGATGTAGACCTTCTTAATAGTGTCAAGGAATATTTGAATAATAGTTTTTCAATGAAGGATCTTGGCGGCGACTTACATATTAGGCATAAAGATTTATAGAGATAGATCGAACGCCAAATATCATTGTCACAGTACATATTTGGACAAAGTTCTAAAGAGATTTGGAATGGAAGATAGCAAGAAAGGGTTCTTGCCCATGTTGCCAATATCGACCTTGAGTAAAACTCAAAGTCCGACATCGGCAAGAAGATAGAAAGGATGAGTAAGACTCCTATGCCTCACCATAGGATCTCTAATGTATGCCATGCTATGTACTAGACCCGACATTGCATATCTTTAGTTTGACTAGCATATATCAAAGTGATTCAGAGTGGATCATTGGGCGTGATCAAAAACATCCTTAAGTACTTGAGAAGAACTAAGGATATGGTTCTTTCTTATGGAGGTGATGAAACGACTCATTGTTAATGGTTACACCGATGCTAGTTGGAACACCGATCCGGATGATTCTAAATCACAATCTGGATCGTATTTATTTTGAATGGTGCAGCGATTAGTGGAGGAGTGCAAAGCAAAGCGTTGTGGCGAGATCTTCAAGCGAATCGGAATACATGGTGCTTGGAGGCTTCACAAGAAGCGATATGGATGAAAGAGTTCATTACTGGTGGGTGTGGTTCCTAGTGCGCTGGACCCAATGTCTATCTACTGTGATAACATGGGCGCCATAGCCAATGAGCAAGAACCAAGGTCACACAAGAAGCTGAAGCACATCAAGCTACGTTTTCACGCTATTCGAGAACATATCCAAGATGGGGATATAAAGATTTGCAAAGTACACACAGATCTGAATGTGGCGGATCCGTTGACTAAACCTCTCCTGAGGGCAAAACATGACCAGCACCAAACTGCCATGGGTGTTCGGTATATTACCATGTAATCTAGATTAGATGACTCTAGTGCAAGTGGGAGACTGTTGGAGATATGCCCTAGAGGCAATAATAAATGTAGTTATTATTATATCTTTGTGTTTATGGTAAATGTTTACATTCATGCTATAATAGTATTAACAAGGAAACATTGATACTTGTGTGATTTGTAAACTTAATTTGAAGTCCCTAGTATAGCCTCTATACATCACTAGCTTGTTGGTTGATAAATGATTGTGGTTTCCTATCATGAACATTGAGATGTTATCAACAACAAGATCATATCGTTAGGAGAATGATATGGTGGACATACTCCTATAGATAAGCGTAGCATAAAGATCAAGTCATTTTAATAGTTCAATTGCTATATGCTTTCTGATACATAGTAACCTAATTCCTTCGACCATGAGATCATGCATATCACCTTTACCGGATGGATGCTTTGATGACATCAAACACCACACCGTAATCGGGTGGCTATAAAGGTGGCATTGAGTGTTCGGAAAGTATTGGTTGAAACACATGGATCAAGAGTGGGATTTGTCCATCCATATGACGGATAGATATACTCAGGCCCTCTCGGTGGAATGTCATCCAATTATCTTGCAAGCATGTGGTGGCTCACAAGGGATCACATATCAGGAGCGAGAAAAGAGTACTTATCGGTAACGAGGTTGACGGGTATGCAGAGATCAAGCGATCATAAACTCGGATAAGTAAACTATCGTGAGACAAAGGGAAATTGGTATCGTATGTAAGTGGTTCATTCAATCACAAAGTAATCATAGAAATATGTGGGAGCCATATGAATTTCCAGATTCCTCTATTGGTTATTGTTCGGAGAAGTGTCTCGATCATGTCCGCATAATTCACGAACCGTAGGGAGACACACTTAAGGATTCGAGTTGTTTGAGTAGTTATGGAATGAATGAGAAAGAGACCGAATGTTGTTCGGAGCCTCGGATGGGATCCGGGTTATCACGAGGAGATCCGGAATGGTCCGGAGAATAAGATTCATATAAGGAAAGTTCCGTTTCAAAGTTGAGGAATGATTCCGGTGTTTTCATCAGGAATGTACAAGAAGGTTCCGGAATGTCCGGCACTCCGGAGGGGAAGGGGTACATGAATGTGTCATTGCAAGTTGGAATGATTGCATCATGTACTAAGTGTCTTCGCTGTCCAAAATAAAGGGTTTATTCAAATCCTAAATTGAAAAGTCAAACGGCTAGTTTGAAAGTCAAACGGCAAGTTTTGGAAAGAGGAGGAGGAGGTCGAAACCGAGTTGGGAGGAGTCCCTCCTCAAGCCAGCGCACCACCCAAGCCGAGTTGGGAGGACTCCCTCCTCCCTTGGCCGGTCCCTCCACCTATATAAGGAGGCGGGGCTCCTCCTAGCACACAAGTACCTCTCCTCAAACCCTAGCTTGGCGCCTACCACCATAGCCACCGCCCCTAGGGTTTTGCCCTAACCGCCGACTTGGGGTCCCGGAACCCTAGCCTTGGCTCTAGCCTCCCTCCTTGGTGTGTCTAAAACCTAGATCGAGGAGCTCTCTCATACTCCACCATACTCGCTCCAAGGCGAAGCCTGCGAGATCTCCTCTACTTAGGTACCACGCCGTTGTCTTCGGAATCACGAGGAGAGTGCTACAACCTCCACGCCATTGGAACAAGGAGAGGAAGGTCTTCGTCAGTACCGAACATGTGACCGATTGCGGGAGGCGCCGAACGCAAGCCGGAAGGATCGTCTCTGCGATCTTGAGATCGGGAAGAATCGACTACATCACCCACGAGAATCCGCTCTCGTTAAACACTTTGGAATCTTCGAGGGTAAGTTATTCCATCGACTCGTTGCTACAATCTAGTAGATAGATCTTGGCTTGTTTGTTTGTATGCGATAGAAAATTTTTGTTTTCCATGCTACGAAACCCTACAATTAACTCCTTAACCACGTGCTTGCAAGCGGTGTTGATATCGATTACCGAGTGGGGCCGAAGTATATCTCTCCGACTTGGGAGGGACAAATCCCATCTCGATACATACAACCCAACAAGTACTTTTCGATCACCTGAGAGACACCTTTATAATCACCCTCTCATAGGATGACGTTTGATGACTTCAAATCTTTCTTCCGATACCAGGGAGTTGCATTATCTCATGGTCTAAGGAATACAATATTTGACATAAGAAAAAGCTTCGCAAAGATGAACACGATGACACGATCTAATTGCTCTGCTTGATTTGGGTCTGTCCATCATATCATTCTCCCAATGATATGATCTCATTATTAATCGACAACTCATGTCTATGGTTAGAAAACCTTAACCATCATTAATCAATGAGCTAGTCCATAGAGGCGTACTAGGGACACGGTGTTGTTTATAAACCACACAAGTACTAAAGTTTTCGCTTAATACAATTCTAGCATGGAATATAAACTTTATCATGAACAAGAATTATAATAATAACATCTTTATTATTGCCTCTAGGGCATAATTCCAACAATAGGGAAATCAGCCACCATACGAAACAGCGGTCATATGAAACAGATTCGCACGCATGTGCCTGTGTCGCGCTGGTGGCGGCCTGGCCAGATTCACACGCAACCGATCGGGTATGTACGCATGACGAGCTTTATCAGCGCGCCGCGTCGGACGACGATCGGATGGAACCAGCTTGATGCGACCTGGCGATGAGGGATCCCGCCCGGATTATCACCCTCCAAGCACCGCTTGCCCCACGGTGGGCGCCAACTGTCGTGATATTGTACGACAGATGCTACTCTGGGTAGCTTACGTAGAGGGAGCAAGGCGGCATAGGAGAATCCGGGAGTGATATTGGCACACGATGTACCCAGGTTCACGTCCTCTCAATGGAGGATCGCTACGTCCTGCTGTCAATCCAGTATATGATCATAGATTGGTTTACAAGGCAGACGTCGTAGGTAGAGGGAGAGACTAGATCTAATGAGATGTGGGAGAGCCTACCCCGTGGGGGTGCCCCTGATGGCTTTATATATGCAGCCGGTTAGAGTTTACGAGTATTTTGTGGGCTTTGTATTGAAGTCGCTATCTTGGGCCTCCAGTCGGCGCCACTCGTCTGGGTCCAGCATGCGTGAGTCGCCGTATTTGACGAGTCGACCCGCTAAGGGCTAGGTTTCAGTTGGCTGGCCTCAGCTGGCGACTCCGCTTTGTGGGTATACCCCGATTGGTATTTCCCCCACAATCATTGTGCACACTTTGAGCAAGAGCAAATGTTTATATTTTATCCCAATACATATTACAACTGTGAGGGATGCTCAAAAATATACATGTTCAATACAACGTGTTTTGCACGAGCACATTCAATATATGCAGCATGTAGATTACTTATGTTCCACAATGCATACCTTGTCTATCACTCAAATGTACCACTTAGCCTGTCCACAATGTTCTCAATAGAAGGCCTTTTCTTCCGATCGATCTCGACACACTCCAGCCCAATCTCAATGCATGTCTTTATTTGTTTAAGGCAAATTCCATCTAGGGATGGGTGAACCGATACTATGTGATCATGTGTCCATTTTTCACGTACCTATACACAAAGTTTGAATGTGAACTAAATGAAAACAAATATGTATACATAACACAACAGCTTTCAAAAGTAATTCCCAATTTGAAAGCATTGACTGCATTTGCGTTACCTTCTCAATAAATTTCCTTGCAGATAGTTCATCTGAGCTGCTGCTGTTTTTCTCTGTTATTACAGTCTCGATGATTGTAACACCTAAGCTGTATATATCTGTTTGGGTAGAGATTTCGCCTCGGTATAAATATTCCGGGGCAATGTATCCACTGAAAGCATGCAAACATTAGCATTTGAAGCATTATTTGGTGGTATATATGAAATGAAATAATATGTGATTTGGGATTGAGCTTACCATGACCCCACAACATTTTGTGTGTTCGTCCTTGTTTGTTCTTCACCGAAGATCCTCGAAAGACCAAATTCTGCTATTTTTGCCACCATATTATTGTCCAACAATATATTTGCTGGCTTAAGGTCCATGTGGATAATAGGTTTGTCAAGATTATGTAAGAACTGTAAACCTTGGCAGATCCCCTTAATTATATTGAAGCGTGTGTCCCAACTCGGTATACTAGATTCTGCTGCAGTAGTTAAAACATGAGACCAGACATTTGTTCAAATAGGAAAATATACCAACAAACTCCAAGGCATAAACATTAATGGAATTGGAAAACAATGTAAAATGTGCCGGATAGTGTTCGACATACAGTACGTACCAAAAATATATTTGTCAAGGCTTCCTCCAGGTAAATATTCGTAGCAGAGTAAAGTTTCACTATGGTCTGCAATAGTATATTTTCCGTTGGTCTGCACCACTTTCGTTTGTAATTCACGGCAGAAGCCAATCAACTTTGATAAATTTTCATGTTTGAGAGCCATAATATTTTCAACCTCTTTATTAAATGTTCTTTCTCGTGCCACCGGCGAATTTTCCTTGAGTCTCTTCACGACAATTGCTTCACCATCTTGCATTCCCTGTTTAACCGCATACACACTCTACGTTAGAATCTTTACACATCAACTATCGAAGTGATACCCTGCAAAAACCAAAAAAAACTATCGAAGTGATAGAAATTGTCAGGCCAAAATCATACCTTATAGTATGCTCCAAATGGATCTTCACCAAGTTTTCGCTCCTCTGAGAAGTCATCCGTAATTTCCTTCAAAAGCTTTAACGATAATTCCTTCGCTTCTGTATTTAGAAGGCTTGCATTGTTCTCTTGGGTGTTACCTGTGCTGACGTGAATGCCCATTTCAGACGATTGATAGAGTTAAATGCAAGTAGTAGGGGAATTCAGTTTGGCTCCCGGATGTAGATGGTCCTGCCTCCCGGACCAACATATCCACTCCAGATGGCAGCCCGCGTGGGGCGTGGGTATATTCTGGTGTATTGTACTTCCTCCGTTTAAGAATAGATGTCTTAGTTTTTTCAAAATTTTAAATGAATCTATATACTAAATAATGTCTAGATTTGTCCAAATTTTGACAAAGTTGAGACATCTATTTTAGGATGAAGGGAGTACTAAGTATCTGGATTATTGAACAGTGTCTTGGCCCACACCCAAACATATGGAGCAAAATCCAACCATGTTCGTACTGCCGGTAGGTACAAACGGAGGCCCAAACGGCCTGGACGCCGCCAACGTTTTGTACCGCATGTTCGGAGGCCTAGTACCACATGGTCGGGTGACACGCGAAGTTAAACTAGCCCAACTGTCCCTCGCTACATGTGTTGTCCTATTAAAAACCGATAACCACTGTTCATTGGAGACATCTAGAGTTTCTCCCAAATCGGCGCATCATCCAGATTCATGGCGTTCTCATTGGTGTCCTATCTAGGCTCCCTGGAGAACTACATGCCCCCTATCATCCCGTGCCAATGTACGGCAACATGGTGATCATGGATTTCTTAAAGGGAGGTAGCAGGCCGCCACTACAAGTGCAAATTCTACCGCCTAAGTTATATATCTGAGCTTTCGACGTGAATCACAAAATCGCTCACTTGAATTACCCGTGCTCTGGTCTATCGTTTTCTTGATTCCGATGCACACCCTCCCGTGCCATTTCTTCAGGTTGAGGAAGGGATACAGTTCCTTACCTGTAGGTCAAAGGTGGTCAAGGTGACACACACGGAGTCGTCGCATAGCCTGTAGCATGCACCAGTTGAGATCTAGCGCCCGCTAATCTTCTCATGTCCATATCCAAGATCATGGTCACTGTTTGTTGGGCCATGTCCGTCCACATGGAGGTGTGTTGGCAGTCGAACACCAGCCCGTAAAAATTCAACGTGTTTCAACCGTTGATCGAGGTTCGTATCTAACCGTTGATCGAGGTTCGTATCTAACGGCTGAGGAGTAGAAAAGAAAACCCTAGCCACCCTTGGTGGTTGTGTGGGTGAGACACTCTGTGAGAGCAAGAGAGAGAAGCAACACAACATGGCTGCTGCTGAGAGATGGTGAGAAAACACACAAGAATAGCACAATCTAGTTAGAAGAGAGGAAGAAGGGGAGATGATTTTTGTCCAGATTTCTGAGATCTAACCGGTTTGTCTCTAAGCTGGTGTTTGGAGGCTCAAACGTGTTTGGATTGGCTCCAAACTTGGTGATCTTGTTCTTTAGTTTGAGTAACTCGATCTAGTTAGCTGGTTTCAGATTTGGGTCAGTGTAGCATCATATTTGGAAGCGCTTTAGTTGGTTCGGACTGTTTGCGGTTTCAGCACAGAGCAGTTTTGGTAGATGAACAGTTTGTGTAGGGAAATATTATCCGATTGAGCTGAAATTTAGCGTGTATGTTGGGAACTCGTATGTAAGATTGTCTACCAAGTTTTGTGCTGATTGGATTTGCGGTTTAAGAGCAGCTTGCTGATTACCGAAGAGGACAGAAACTGAGATACTTTGCTTTGTTGTAATCTTTCTTTCAAGTAGTAGTTGTTGTTGCCGGTTGGCAACGTGCTGAGTGGTTGTACATATCTAGATGTTCTATAGAAGACTTTGTATCCAGGTTTCTCATAGTGAAGCTCGCATGGACCGGTTGGTCCATAGCCGTGTTTTTTTCCTTCTCACCTTGAGGAGGTTTTTCCACGTAAATCCTTGTGTCACCTGTGCATGTGCTTGTTGGTTTATTTTCGCTGCATATCTATTAATTGAAACTATCCTCGGGGTTCATCGAAAGCAGCAGGGGTTGTGTATCTCCTCCCAACAAAGTGGTATCAGAGCTAAGGTTTAGTTTGTATCAGTTTCAAAGCAAAGGTTTGTTTTGGGCTGAGTGCATTTGCTTGTGGTGAAGGATAGAAGTGAATAGAAACAAAATGATTTCTTTGAATGGTACAAATTATCAAGCTTGGAAGAGCAAGATGAAGGACTTGTTATATGTGAAGGATTACTGGAAGCCAATGTTCTCCATTGAGATGCCCAGTGATATGCAAGAAGATCAGTGGGAGGTACTTCATCTCCAAGCTTGTGGATTCATCCGAGAACGGGTGGATGATAATGTTTTGAACCATATTATTAATGAGTCACATGCACGTACCTAATGGCAGAAGTGAGAGGAGTTCTATCCCCGCAAAGAAGGTACTACCAAGATGTTCTTGATCAAGAAAGTGATGCGTTTGAGGTACAAGGAGGGAACTCCAATTGCAGATCATGTGAATAAATTTTAGGGTATTATAAATCAGCTATCTTCAATGGGAATCACATTTGAAGATGAAGTGAGATCCTTGCTGCTACTTGGCTCATTACCGGACACTTGGGAGACCTTTAAGGTCACTGTGTGCAATTCAGCACCTAATGGAGTAGTCACTTGGAACCTTGTGAAGACCAAGGTACTAAATGAAGAGTCCAGAAAAATTGCTGATAAGGACGGCTTCTTCCTCACATTCTGAAATGTTAGTGACTGAGTCACGTGGGAGAAGCAAGATCAAAGGTCCGAGTATGGGAGGAGAAAGAAGTAGAATCAAATAAAGAGAAAAAATACAAGTATGCTAGTATTATATGCCATCACTGCCATGAGAAGGGCCACATCAAGTGGCATTGTGAACAATGGAAGAAAGACAAAAAAGAAAAAGAATAAAGTTTAGAAACAAAATAACAGTGATAGTGATAATGAGGGAGGCCGGATTGCTGTGGTTGAGGAGATCGTGTTTCTCATGCATGAAGAACATGATGACAACGGTGTTTCCACCATTGAGTAGACGATCACTGTAGTTTCTAATAATACCATCAACCTTGCAGATGGTGATGAGATGACTTGGATTCCGGATAGTGGTGCTACCATACATGCTACATCTCGTAGAGAGATCTTCACCAACTACACATCATGTGATTTTGGTGTTGTGAAGATGAGAAATAATGATAGAGAAAAAATCATTGGAAGAGGATATGTGCACTTGGAGAATGAAAATGGTATGACACTAGTCCTCCAGTCGGTAAGGCATGTTGAGACCCTTCGGCTCAATATTATCTCGGTCGGATTACTTGATGGAGATGGGTACTTGAGAAGATTTGGAAATGCACAATACAAGCTCATAAAAGGAAACCTGATTGTTGCAAAAGGTAACATGGTTTCAGTTTTGTATCATGTTCATGCTATGATTTTTGCAACTTGTGAAAATGCATTGCAGAAAGAGGATACATGTGCCTTATGGAACAAGATACTTGGGCACATGAGTGAGAAGGGGATGACGGTGCCAGTGAAGAAAAATCCGGTGAAAGGTGTTCACATCAACAAATGCTCAGATTGTCTAGCGGGGAAGCAACACAGAGTTGCATTCAAGATTCAACCTCCTCACAAGAATCCTGAGGTGTTGTACTTGGTACATTCTAATGTTTGCAAAATGTCGGTGAGGTCATTGGGTGGAGCAAAGTACTTTGTCACATTTATTGACGATTTTTAAAGGAAGGATTGGGTCTATGTTTGAAGACCAAAGATCAAGTACTAAGTGTATTCAAGAAATTCCAAATCTCAGTTGAGAGAGAAATTGAGAAGAAGATTAACTGCATTCGCATTGATAATGGGGGAGTATATTGGCCCATTTGATGCCTATTGCAAGGATCAGAGAATTAGGCACCAATTTACTCCTCCGAAGACATCACATCTGAATGGCCTTGTTGAGAGGATGAACAAGACAATTATTGAGAGTTAGATGTTTTTTATCGAGTGCAAAGCTTCCTAAACATTATTGGGGTGAGGCTTTGTCGACTATAGTTTATCTTATTAATTTGTCACCAAGTTATCCATTACAGGGAGATGTTCCAAACAGGGTATTTTATGACAAGAACGTCTCGTATGAGCACCTGAAGGTTTTTAGGTGAAAGGCCTTTGTTCATGATACGTCCATTTTGCATCACTATTTTATATCATAATTTGCTATTATTTATTGATATATTTCATATTAAGAGGTGATACTTATGTTATTTCATCCATTTTCTATGTTGGATGACTTTTGGAGGATGAACTGCCGGAGTCAGGATTCTGATGGAAAAAGGGGTGTCTAGATGCAACATTCGCGAAGATCAGAAAATTCCAGAAAATATATGGAAATTACTATTTTTCCAGAAGACGAAGGAAGCCAAAAGGGGAAGTGGAGATGGGCCACAGGGTCCCACACCACCCCTTGGAGCGTCCCCCCTAGGCCACGCCACCAGGTGGTGTGGCCACCCTGGCCCACCTCTGGCGTCGCCCCTTTGCCTATAACATCCCCCCGAAACCCTAATACTGAGGGAGAGACCACAAAAATATTTCGTCGCCTCTGCGGGGCGGAAACTACAAAGAGAGAAAGGGCTCTCCGACAAGCAGAATTCTGTCGGGGAAATTCTTTCCCGGAGAGGGGAGATTGTCGCCATCAACACCGTCATCAAGCTAGACTTCATCAGGATCATCATCATCATCCTCACCATCATCTCCACCAGCACCATCATCACCACTCCATCCTGCTGTAACAATTGGGTTGAATCTTCCATAGTTCTTAGGGGAAACTTTCCCGGTGTTGATTACTTTTGTAGTTGATGCTATTGAGTGGAACCATTGAATTATTGTTTATGTTCAGATTGTTATTCATCATTATACCATCTCTGATCTTGATCCATATGATGTCTCGTGATTAGTTCATTTAGTTCTTGAGGACATGGGAGAAGTCATGTTGTTAGTAGTGGAATTGTGTTGAAGTAATATTCAATGGTTTGATATTTAAGTTATGGTGTTATTCTTCTAGTGGTGTCATGTGAACGTCGACTACATGATGCTTCACCATTTATGGGCCTAGGGGAATGCATTGTGTATTTGGCTACTAATTGTGGGGTTGCCGGAGTGACAGAAACCTGAACCCCCGTTAGGAAACCTTTGCTCGAGGGGGTAGGATCTCAGAGTTTAATATTGTGGTTAGGTTTTTATCTTAATTACTTTCTTTTAGTTGCGGATGCTTGCAAGGGGTTTAATCACAAGTATGTATTAGTCCAAATAAGATCGGTACATTAGCATAGGTTCACCCGCACAACACTTATCCAACCAAAGAAGATTAATCAACTATATGAAGCGAAAGAACTTGACAGTATTCCCATGTATCCTCGAGAATGTTTGGTCCTCATAAGTAATACAACCAGCTTGTCCTTTGCTGAAGAAAGGATTGGGACACTTGCTACAATTATTATTATTGTCTTTATTTACTTGCACTTTATTTCTTTGCATTATCAAAAAACCCTAAAAATATGTTTGCTAAGTATTTATATAGAATTCCTGATCCAAACCACTAGTCAACACCTTCTGCTCCTTGTTGGGATCGACACTCCTATTTATCGAAAGTACTATGATACACCCCCTATACTTGTGGGTCATCAGTTCATATCCCTCAAGATGAAAGGTCAAAGGTTGATTCAAATACACAATAGTGCATATTTCTTGGCTATGAAGGTGATCAGTTTGGCTATAAGTTGTATGATCCAATAGCAAGAAAGGTTGTGAGAAGTCGTGATGTTGTTTTTGTTGAAGACCAAACCATTGAGGATATTGTGAAGACAAATGTGAAGGTTCCAGAGCAAGTTCCGGTAGATGTTTCTCTTCAAAATTAGCAGCAAGACAGATCTGATTCTGACCCAGTTCCTGCAGATTCAGCTCAACAGAAGCTAAAGATGATGATGCAGAATATGTGCAAGATGATGCACATAGTGGTACATGTGAGGATGCTCCCCGACAGCAAGAGTATGATGCTTAAGAATATGATCATGATCAGCAAGCACGTGAACCAGATAGTCCACCGGCTGCTCCACTCAGACGGTCCAGTAGAGGTCGTGTTTCTTCCACTAGGTACTCGGATGGTTCAGAACCTGAGTGCTTTCAAGATGAAATGAAAGATGAGAAAAAAGAGTAGAATAAGGCTATGCAAGAAGAGATAGATTCCTTGCATGAGAATCATACTTATGCGCTGGTGAAGTTGCCCAAGGGCAAGAAAGTTCTAAAGAACAAGTGGGTCCACAGAATCAAGCAAGAAGAAAACACGTCACATACAAGGTACAAGGCCAGGATAGTTGTAAAAGGATTTAGCCAGAGAAAAGGTATTGACTTTGATGAAATATTTTCTCCGGTGGTGAAGATGACATCAATCTTAATGATCCTTATCATGTCAGCAAGTCTCAACTTGGAGGTTGAGCAAATGGATGTGAAGACAGCTTTCCTTCATGGAGAGTTGGAGGAAGAAATCTACATGGAGCAGCCCGAGGGGTTTCTTGTTAAAGGCAAAGAAGACTATGTGTGCAAATTGAAAAAAGTCTCTATGGCCTGAAAGAAGCATCGAGACAATGGTACATGAAGTTTGAATCTATTATGGGGGAGCAAGGATACAAGAGGTGTAGCTCAGACCATTGTGTATTTATTCAAAAGTTCTCAGGTGATGATTTTATCATGTTATTTCTCTATGTTGATGATATCTTGATTGTTGGAAAGAATGTCTCTAGAATTGCTATACTAAAGAAAGAGTTGATCAAAAGTTTTGCCATGAAATATTTGCATCCAGCAAAGTGTATTCTCGGCATGAGAATTGAGAGATACAAAAATTCTAACAAATTGTACTTGTCTCAAGCAAAATATATTGAGAAGGTGCTTCGCAAGTTCAATATGGACAAGGCAAGGGAAATGAGTTGTCCAATCGCAGCTCATTTCAAGTTGAGTAAAAAGCAATGTCCATTCACTGAAGAGATGGAAAAAATGCAAAAAGTTCCTTATGCTTCAGCTGTTGGGAGTTTGATGTATGTTATGGTGTGCACACGACCTAACATTTATCAAACTGATTGGCTTGTGAGCTTGGTTTTGAGCAAGACATGTATGTGTTGTTTTGTGATAACCAAAGTGCCATTCACCTGAGTAAGAATGCAAGTTTTCATTCGAGGTGAAAGCATATTGATGTTCTATATGATTGGATTCGAGACGTGCTGAATTCCAAGCAAATGCAAATTGAGAATGTGCACACAGATGACAATGGGGCTGACATGTTGACCAAGGTGGTGACAAGAGAAAAGCTCGAGGTATGTCGTCGGCTCGCCGACATGCCTGGCAGTTGGTAGTGAGACCCTCCATGATGTCGGGAGGGTGATTTTGTTGGGCCATGTCCCTCCATATGGAGGTGTGTTGGCAGCCCAACATCATCCTATGAAAGTCCAACACATTTCAACTGTTGATGGAGGTTCATATCCAACGGCTGAGATGCTCCTTAGGAGAGGAGTAGAAAATAAAACCCTAGCCACCCTTGGTGGATGTGTGGGTGAGACACTTTGTGAGAGAAAGAGAGACAGAGAAACAAGCCAACGTGGATGCTGAGAGAGGCTGAGAGAACACACAAGAACACTACAACCTAGTGAGAAAAGAGAAAGAATAAGGAGAGGTGATTTTTATCTAGATTTCTGAGATCTGACCGGTCTGTCTTCAAGCTGATGTTTGGAGGATCAAACATGCTTGGATTGGATACAAAATTGGTGAGCTTGTTCCTTAGTTTGAGTACTTTGATCTGGTTAGATGGTTTGAAAGCGGTTTAGTCCGTTCGGATTGCTGCAGTTTCAGCATACATCAGTTTTTGTAGACGAAAAGTTTGGGCAGGCAAACGGTTTCCGATTAGGCTGAAAATTTTGCGTGTATGTTGAGAACTCGTATTTCAGCTTGTCTACCAAGTTTGGTAATGATTGTTTCTGCAGTTTAATATAAGTTTGTTGATTACCGAAGAGGACAGAAACTGAGATACTCTGCTTTGCTGTAATCTTTCTTTCAAGTGGTTGTTGTTGTTGTTGTTGTTGTTGTTGTTGTTGTTGTTGTTGTTGTTGTTGTTGTTGTTGTCGGTTGGCAACGTGCTGAGTGTGTTGTACATCTCTATATATTCTAGAGAAGACTCTATACACAGGTTGCTCATATTGAAGCTCGTGTGGACCGGTTGGTCTACATTTGCGGTCTTTTCCTCCTTAACTTGAGGAGGTTTTTATATATAAATCCTTGTCGCACATGTGCATGTGCTCGTTGTTTTATTTCCGCTACATATCTATTGATCAAAAATATCCTCGGGGTTGATCGCAAGCAGCAGGGATTGTGCCCCCCACACCGTTATCGTACTGGCAACCTTATCGCGCTATTGTGATCTATCGCAGCTCGCAAAATGAAGTACGGAACTACCTAGGTAATTGTTTTAGCGCACTGTACTTTTATTCCAGTAATCCTCGCAGCTGAACGTATGTTGTTAGTCCAACTGGTGTTCTGTATGCTTATGATGGTGTGTGACAAGGACCTCCAGTGTGTACTGAAGTGTAATGTGGCACTAATCATCACCAATATAAACATCATTGTGAAATTGCATGAGACTAATAGAGCTTAGTTAAACAATCAGATTTGATCTGGAAATGCGTACAACCTCCATCCCTCGTCCATGAAATTTTCTTTTCCGCTCAGCACACAATGGTGTCTTGTATCACGGTCTTCTAGTCAGGGGGTACAGAGGGTGATTGATGTCACTCCTTTTAATGCTAATCTGGTTACTCCACGGGGACGAGAACTTCTGGACGCACTTCCGTTGGATTCCCCTCTTCGTGGAAAGGGTTCTCCTTCGGCGACTCGTGTTTCTCTGGCTCAGCTACAGGAGGCTCTTCGTTCTGCTCCTGTTCTGCAATCTTGCTCAGCTTCGCCGGTGAGGTCCAGGACGCATGTTTTGGGTAGATCCATTCCTTTTGATGGTTATCGGCTGGTACTTGAGGAGGTAGTTCCTTCTGAGTGTTCGTGGAAGCTGACCCAGGAGGGGTTAGTTTCCCGCGACGTTCGTGACCAGGTTGAGGATGATGTTGTGGAGGGGCCGACCCAGGAGGGGTTAGCCGACCGCAATGTGGTGGACGACCGCGTGTCTCTGGTCAGGGAGGACCTGGAGATGCATCTGAACGGGTGGCCCCTTTGGTGGGTCATGAGACCTCTTTGGTCGATGGGGGTGACTGGACCTAGGAGGGGTCTGGGTTGCCTCATCACAGGATTCTTATCTTGGTATTGCTTCGCCAGTTCCTACGCAGGGGAGTGGTACTCCCTTCAGGAGGAGCGCACGCCATGGAGTCGATTCCTCTGGGGAGTCGGCTACTGATGAGGATTCCATGGTCAAGGCAATGCGTCGTAAGGCGGAGAAGAACTTAGAGTCATCAAGTATAATGAGTTCTTCGAAATATTTTTGTCTTTTTCTACTCCTGTTATTTCTTCTAAACTAGCCAATGTTGTCATTAGTTTGGGGAGCTCCCTACATAATGTACTTTTTTCTTCTAAAGTTTTGCGAAACATGGAGGTTGACGGTCTAACAGTTATTCCTAAGGTCGGTGTTGTTCCTGATGCTTCACTAACCGAGGATGAGGAGTTGCATACCACAGTAGATGGTCAACTTCTTTCTCACTTAGTTGGTGAAGTGTCGGAAGTGGACTTTGATGAGACTGGGCTTGCCTCTATGTATGAGTTAAAAGCTTTAGGTCAGAAATCAAAGGGCCAGCGGTCGCGCAAGAGATCCCGTGTATCTAAATCTCCTATAGTTTCTTAACGAATGAAATGTTTTCAAATAGCAGAGGTCTTCGGGACTTGGCTAAACATTTATTCTTTGCTGATTGTGTGAGAGACCATAAATTGGATTTTCTGGGTATCTCTGAGACTGGTAGACGAGATTTTTCACAAGCCCTGCTCAATCGCCTTTCTGGTGGAGTAGACTTTACGTGGATATCACTTCCGCCACGTGGTCATTCAGGGGGGATCCTGTTAGGCGTTCGAGATGTGACTATGGAAGTTTTAGCTAGTTTGTCGGAATATTTTTTTTCATAAAACTCCATGTCCGCAACAAGGCTTACAATTTCACATGGTCTCTAGTCGCTGTTTATGGGGCTGCCCAGGATGTTTATAAGGCTGATTTTTTACGTGAGCTTGTGAATCTGGCAAAGGGGAGTGGTAATCCCTTCAGGCGGAGCGCGCGCCATGGAGTCGATGCCTCTGGGGCATCGGCTACTGATGAGGATTCCATGGTCAAGGCAATGCGTCGTAAGGCGGAGAATAACTTAGAGTCGTTAGGTATAATGAGTTCTTTGAAATCTTTTTTGTCCTTTTCTACTCCTCCTATTTCTTATAAACTAGCCAATGTTGTCATTAGTTTGGGGAGCTCTCTACAGGATGTACTTTTTTCTTCTAATGTTTTGCGACACAGGGAGGTTGATCGTCTAACGGTTATTCCTAAGATTGTCGTTATTCCTGATGCTTCACTAACTGAGGAGGAGGAGTTGCATGCCATAGTAGATGGTCAACTCCTTTCTCACTTAGTTGGTGAAGTGTCGAAGTGGACTTTGATGAGACTTAGCTTGCCTCTGTGTATGAGTTAAAAGCTTCTGGTCAGAAATCAAAGGGCCAGCGGTCGCGCAAGAGATCTCGTGTATCCAAATCTTCCATAGTTTCTTAATAAATGGGATGTTTTCAAATAGCAGAGGTCTTTGGGACTTGGCTAAACATTTATTATTTTCTTATTGTGTGAGAGACCATAAATTGGATTTTCTGGGTATCTCTGAGACTGGTAGACGAGATTTTTCACAAGTCCTGCTCAATCGCCTTTCTGGTGGAGTAGACTTTACGTGGATATCACTTCCGCCGCGTGGTCGTTCAGGGGGGATCCTGTTAGGCGTTCGAGATGAGACTATGGAAGTTTTAGCTAGTTTGGCGGGAGATTTTTTCATAAAACTCCATGTACGCAACAAGGCTGACAATTTCACATGGTATCTAGTCGCTGTTTATGGGGCTTCCCAGGATGTTTATAAGGCTGATTTTTTACGTGAGCTTGTGAATCTGGAAAAGGACAATCCATACCCTATTCCTATAGGAGGGGATTTTAATTTGCTGATATTCACTCATAGAGAAAAGTTGGGGTAGGTTCAATGAGCATTGGCAATTTTTGTTCAATACTGTTATTGACAGTATGGAATTAAAGGAGGTTACAATGTTAGGAAGACAATTTACCTGGGCTAATAGTCTTCCGAAGCCAACATACGAGAAACTAGATAGAGTGCTTATGGATATCGACTGGTAACATAAGTTTCCTATAGTTACTGTTCGCGCTATAGAGCGTATTGAGGCTTTGTCGGATCATGCACATTTACTTTTGTCTTTTGGATCGCCACCACGGAAGTCCATGAATGAGTTTAAATTTGAACTCGGATAGGATATGTGATGGTTTTAAGAGATGATTAAGGCTATTTGGGTGAAACTGGTTGGTGGCCAAACGTCTATCCTACGATGGAATAACAAAAATATGTGTTTTACGCAAGTTCCTTCGTGGTTGGGCCACAGTTGGAATCCTCAAAAACGAAAAAATATTCCTAACTTCTATTATTGATGACTTAGATGCTTCCGTGGAGGTCAGGCCGTTAACTGCACAAGAAATTGAGCTTAAAAGTCAATCGAATGCAGAGATAGCCCGAATTCTACGCGAAGAGAAACTCAAATGGTACCAACGCTCTTAGGCGAAGTTTATTCTGGAAGGAGATGTGAATACTAGATACTTTCATGTTGTTGCCAATGGCAAGCATAAGAAAAAACTTATTCACTCTCTGATCCAGGATGAAGGTATGTTTGAGGGACAAGAGCAACTAAAGTCATATATTACAGGGTATTATAAATCCTTTTTTGGGGCCCCAGTGGAAAATTCTTTCTCTCTGGATGAGTCTCAAAGGGCCGATATTCCTCAAGTTTCCGAGGAAGAGAATAGCTTTCTCATTGCCTCATATACCGAGGAAGAAGTCAAGAGAGCGGTTTTTCAAATGGAACATAACAAAGCGCCAGGGCCTGATGGCTTCCCAGCGGAATTTTACCAAAAATTCCGGGACGTTATCAAGGAGGACCTGATGAATTTGTTTGAATTTCTACAAGTCGGCCATTTGGATCTTTTTCGCCTAAATTTTGGCAACATAATTTTACTGCCTAAGGTTGACAATGAAGAACGTATACAACAGTATCACCCAATCTGCTTGCTTAACATTAGCTTTAAGATTTTTACTAAAGTTGTCATGATTAGTCTTAACTCGGTTGTTGATCATGTTGTTAGTCCTTCTCAAACTGCATTCATGCAAGGAAGAAACATCCTTGATGGTGTGGTAATTCTGCATGAAACAATCCATAAACTACACTCAAAAAAATTAAATGGTGTACTGTTGAAGATTGATTTTGAGAATGCATACGACAAATTTAATTGGTCTTTTCTACAGCAAACAATCTGCATGAAAGGTTTTTCTGAGGAGTGACGTGCTCTTATTCAGTCGTTTGTGTCTAGGGGTAGTGTTGCCATTAAAGTAAATAAGGATACTGGCAAATACTTCTAGACAAACAAAGGACTGAAACAAGGAGATTCATTATCGCGTTTACTATTTAATATAGTGGCTGATATGTTGGCTATCCTTATTAAGAGAGGAAATGCTGATGGTCAAATTGAAGGATTAGTTCCACATCTTATTGATGGTGGTTTTTTTATTTTTCAATACGCTGACGATACAATTCTTTTTATGAAACATAATCTGGAAAAGGCTAAGAATCTGAAATTAATCTTATCAGCATTCGAACTGCTATCTGAACTTAAAATTAACTTCCATCATAGTGATTTGTATTGTTTTGGCGAGGCCCAAGAAGAGGCCCACCTTTATGCTGAACTTTTCGGCTGTGGTCAGGGGAAATTTCCAATCAACTATCTGGGAATACCGATTTATTATTGGCGGCTCACAATAGCTGAATGGAAACTTGTTGAGGAAAGGCTACAAAAGCGTCTTAATAGTTAGAAGGGCAAATTGCTATCCCTTGGTGGAAGACCAGTACTCATAAATTCAGTACTTACTAACATGGTACTGTATATGATCTCGTTTTTTCAAATACCAAAAGGTGTCTTGAACAAAGTGGATTATTTCCATTTAAGATTTTTTTGGCAAGGGGATAGTAAGAAAAAGAAGTATTGATTGGCCAGATGGAATGTGGTTTGCCTCCGGAAGGAGTATGATGGACTAGGCATACATGATTTGCAAGTCAAAAACACCGCGCTTCTGGGAAAATGGCTTTTTAAACTACTTAATGAAGATGGCGTCTGACAAACCATGTTATGGAGGAAATATGTGGGGTATAAAGCTGTGTCTCAAGCGGTTTGGAAACCCGGTGATTCACACTTTAGGACAGAGTTCATGTCCACCAAAAAATATTTCTTTCGTTTTGGTGCTTTCGAGATTAAGGATGGATCACGGATTAGGTTTTGGGAAGATAAGTGGCTTGGCCAAACTACTCTTCGCGAACAATATCCAGCTCTATATTCTATTGTTAGACACAAAGGAGATACTATTTTCACAGTGTTGGAGAACAATCCTCCTAATGTGTCTTTCAGAAAAAGCCTTATTGGTCCTAGACTGGAATCTTGGAACAATCTACTTTTATGATTATCCACGATACAACTGTCGGACGGTGTGGACATGTTCTAATGGAAATTACTAGAAAGTGGTAAATTTTTTGTTGGCTCACTTTATAGAGCTTTGGTCCAACCGGATATCCCGGTCAATGATAATAGTAAGATTTGGAAAATGAAAATACCTCTTAAGACGAAATTTTTTGCATGGTATTTACGTAAAGGTGTAATTCTAACAAAAGATAATCTTGCAAAGAGGAATATGCATGTAAGTTCACAGTGCGTTTTTTGTCATCACGATAAGACAATTCGCCATTTATTTTTCCAATATAAATTCGCTCGCTCTATATGGTCATTCATCCAAATAGCTTCTGGTTTATCTCCTCCAAGCTCAATAACCAATGTTTTGGTAATTGGTTGCATTGAATTGTTGATAAGTATAAAACTTTATTTAGGGTGGAAGCGCTTGCATTACATGGTCGCTATGGCTTGGTAGAAATGACAAGATCTTTAATAACATTATGTCTTCACCTTTGTGGGTTATTTACCGAGCCATGACTTTTCTGTGATTATGGACCATTCTTCAACGTATGGAGTTTCGCGACTTATTTGTAGAGGATGTACGCGATTGGAAGATACGTCGAGGGACATTTTTTTCCAACATGGACGGCCACGTGACTTGAGGATTGATCTACCTTAGACTAAGGATTTTTTTCATTAGCGACTTTGTGTAACGCGTGCCTACTTTTTTCCCTCTAGCTCTGACGTTTGTGTGGCTGTGTGCAACATAGTTATGCAGAGGCCAGGTGTAAACATTAAACGTCTTCAACGCCTATTAAAAAAAGTATTCTGCATAGGCACTGCTCCAATCCGTCGTCGTTAGAGCATCTCCACTCGTTGGCTGAACCCAGGCCGAAATCCGGACCAAACTTTGGCCGGGAGGCGCAAGTTTTCGGCCTGGATACGCCCAGTTTCCCACTCGCGTACCCAGGACGAGTTCCCGGGTCGCCCGTTTCCGCTAGAATTCGGCTAAACTTTGTCCAAATTTCGGCATAGTTCGTTATACGATGAATACAGAACACATTAAGACCAAAATTCGACGAAATTTTTAAACAGACTTCGGTGTAATATAAACATAGTTCGGCCTGCAATAAAATTACAACATATTTCGGCCAAGTTTGGCCAGTTTATCTCAGCATCTACGTCGTGTTTCCCCTGCGTATCCATAGGTGCTCGACAAGATCATCCTGCAGCTGTTGATGCATCGCCGGATCTCGGATCTCCTGACGCATTGTGATGAATGCAACCCATGTTGGAGGCACCTGATGATCAGGATCGGCAAGAGGACCCAGTAGATGGTATGGCTCGTCCTCCTCGAGCAAACTCATTGGATCCTTCTTCTCATCCTCAATGATCATGTTGTGCAAGGTCACACAACAGTTCATCACTTCCCACATCTGATCTTTCGACCAGGTCATAGCAGGGAATCGGACAACTGCAAACCTCTGCTGGAGCACACCAAATGCCCGCTCCACGTTCTTCCTGCAAGCTTCCTGTTCCTTGGCAAAGTGAGAATGCTTGGGGAGCATTGGGCATGAGATAGTCTTCACAAATGTTGGCCATCTTGGATAGATATCATCTGCTAGATAGTATCGCTTGTTGTAGTGATGCCCGTTGATCTCAAATTCCACAGGGGGAGCATGACCCTCAACAAGCTTGGAAAAGACAGTTGAGGAGTTGAGGACGTTGATGCCGTTGTTCGATCCTGCCATGCCAAAGAAGGAGTGCCAGATCCAAAGATCATGTGTAGCAACTGCCTCAAGTATCACAGTGCATCCTCCTTTGTGGCCTTTGTACATTCCTTGCCATTCAAATGGACAGTTCTTCCACTCCCAATGCATGCAATCTATGCTTCCAAGCATACCAGGAAATCCTCTACTTTCATTGACTGCGAGGATCCGAGCAGTGTCTTCGGCAGTGGGTGATCTCAAGTACTCTTCCCCGAATACTGCAATACTGCTCTGTAGAACCTATACAAGCAATCAAGGGCGGTGGACTTGGCGATGCGGAGATAGTCATCGGCACTGTCAGCCGGCGCTCCATATGCAAGCGACCTCATTGCCAAGGTGCACTTCTGAAGCGAGGAAAACCCAACCAAGCCGGTGCAGTCCTTCTTGCAAAGGAAATATGGATCAAACTCCCGGATGGCATGCACGATTTTGAGGAAGAGCTTCTGGCTCATCCTGAAACGGCGGCGAAACACGTCCTCTCCATGGAGTGGCTGGTCGGCGAAGTAGTCGGCGTACAACATGCAATAGACCTCTATCCTCTGTCTCGCCTTGCACTTCATGCGACCTGGCGCCGAACCACCGCGCTTCGGCTTCGCCATCTGCATGTATAGCTGGGCGAGCGATGCTAGAATCTGCAAGTGCTCTTCACTTTTGGCGATCTCGACGCTCTCCTCCTCCAGTAGTTCGGCGAGCAACTCCTCGTCGTCGGAATCCATGGCGAGTATCTCGCCCTCGTTAGAGTCAGTGGACAGTACCTCGTCGCCGTCGGAGTCCATGGCCGAATCCGGCCAAATGTCGAACACCTGGCGGGGGTGGTGGTGGGCGCACCGAGCCGAAGCACAGCTACGGCAAGGGTAGGTCGGCGAAAGCGACGGCGGCGGAGGCGTGGAGCTGGGCGGCAACGACGGCGAGCGTAGCTAGAGGCGTGGGCATGTCTCGGTGCGGGGGAGCTCCGCCGGCGAAGTCATGGCGACAGAGCTCTCGCGGAAGTCTGGGCGAGTGGAGTGGGTGGAAATGGGACCGTCTCGCCGACAGAGCTGGCCCACGCCCTTTTTTCGCGGCGTCCGGCGTCCCCAGGACGTACCCGGGAACCTGGGTTCGGCTTGGGTAGGCCAGACTAAAACACGCCGAAATCCGGACGAAAACAGGTCCCTAGATACGCGACTGGGCCGATTTACGGCGTCCGGACTGAATTTCGGCGTCCGAATCGGCGTCCTGGGTAGACGAGTGGAGATGCTCTTACACGCGTTGGTTCGTGCATCGTGGCTCGTGGACCACATCTATGAAGGTACAGGTCCCAGCAGTGTTGTGTGTATGTCATTAAATCCTTCCTGGATATGCAATCTCCAAGCATGATCGGGCAGTCCAGGTGACGGGATCATCTGCACCCGGAAGCTAAAACTCCACTCCCACGTGTATGGTTACTGACGTAAATTAGCCATTTATTAATACTCTCTTTGATCCATATTAATTGATTTAAATTTAAAATTTGAATAAATCTATATATTAAATAGTGTCTAAATTCATCTAAATCTAGACAGGGGTTGAAGGGAGTATATCAGAGGAATTTCGCAAAAAATGATTGATGAAGTTAAATGCATGTATAGAGTACTCCGGTTTCTGTATTGATGTAGGTGCACGCTAGCTTCTAGTTCATCTACTTGCCGCTTGCTCTTGTGACATTCTTTATGAATTGATGGATGAAACTGATGCACGAATGTATGGTTGAACTCACAGATGCGAAATAGTTCATCGATGTCCTTGATTTGTGCTCACATTGATCAATTTGTTGGTTGAGTTTGGGCTTGTGGCCGGCGGCGCTCGGGAAGAACACGAGATGAGAACCAACGGGAGGAAGATCCTGGAGATGGGCGCAGGGGACGTTGCTCCTACGCGGCGGCGCGGGCGTGGGACCGGGCGAGGCCGATGCTGGCACTCACGGGGCTGGCAGCGATCGGGTGGAACTGTGCGAGGCGGCGCTCATTGGAACGGGGGAGGCCAAGGGAGGATGGCTGTGGAGACACCGACCTCTCTCCTCGCGAGGCAAGCCAGAGCTCGGACTTGGTGACGCGGCCGTGGCGCGTGGCCTCGTCGATGGCGTTGTGGTGGCGAGTAAACGGTATTGGGAATCATACAACTTGTTCCGTGCATGCATTTAAGTCACACATCTTATAAAATAGACTAACTGGTCATACAACTTGTTAATTATGTGCATCCGTAGTCACAATCCAGTTTGTGGGCCGGTTTTCGACAAAAACCGTCACGCGTCGGGCATGTGAGGTAGATGGAACTATACTTCTTATAGTTAACGCCCTCGATTTGGTTCCATATATACAATTTCTGTATAAATATGGCAGGTCGAAAAAATTGATACGATAATGAACCGCATGCTTTGTTCATGGCCATCGGACCATACCAGGCCCGTACCGGACGCATGTTTTCTAATACTTGTTTTTGATGTTCCAAGGAGGGAAACGAAGAACTATATTAATTCAAGTAAATTTAAATAAGCAAGAAACAATTCAGAGTAGAACTAACCATGAGAAGACCACTCCGGTGTGACTCTCTTCGGAAGGACGGGTTCTTTCTCGCGAAACTGTAAAAAACATGGCGTAGATATAGGCATGATGATAATGCGTAGTTGCTCGATTATAAGGCTTTATATTTGAAATGGGTTCTACTATGCATGAAGTAAAATATAATGGTTATCCTAATAGAGTATAGAGAATATTCGCGTGCGGATGCAGAAATTGCGGGAGATATGAATGAGTATTGTTGATGTTTGAGATAATAAATGTGAATAATTATCTGAATTTTAAATCCAATATAATCAGAAAATAGCTATTTTATAGTCCCATTTCCCTTCTAAATAGAAATAATATACTTTGTTAAAACATGCCCGGTCCACAGTCAATCATGAAGTGAACCTAGCTCACTTGGTTGGAGAAGTGGATGTACAGTCCAATCACCCAAGTTTCAGTCCTCACATACGCAAATTTGGGTTCTTATATTATTTAAAAAAAACTCGCCGTAGGGGCTTCTCCTGCCGCATTTCTTTCAAAACAAAAAGAGTCAATCATATGATGGTGATATTTCTTTGTCTATATGACTTATTTATACTATCCTTGAACATTATCACTATTAGGAATTAACGGGTATATGACTTGTTTGTGAGACTATATATCTATGATGATTTTTCTAATGGTGTGTAGTTAATAAGGATATGTGGATACATATGTTTTAACTAGTATACGATTCGTTTGATAATAATGATTCTCAGGTCATAGACATGGATATGCTAACCCCGATGGCACGAACTAGTGGACGGAGTTCACTTAGTTGGACAGACTCACTTTTAGATGCGGTGATGTGTTTATTATATGTTAGTCCCATATACAATGTATACGCCATGTCTTAGACTTGATATATATCTCTACATGTTCTCGCGATCTGAATCGATATGCCTAGTATTTATCAAGAAATTCTCCATAACTAGACATGCAAGTGGGTCAACATTAAGATACGTACCCTCTACCCCATTTAGTTCAAAAAATGAACTAAGTTTTCTAATGAAATCATTATTTTAAAAATGTTAGCTCATTTTTCTAAACTAAAGAGGAAAAAGTGTAGCTAGGGTTTTGTTTATTCTTTTTGCACTATGTAAATTATGTTTTCGAATCAATAAAAATGGTTACACCGGCCGATATGAATATTAGCCTGACAGATCGGATCACGACCTAAATTCTATCTACGAAACAATTCAAATAGACCAAATCAAACGATCCGAGTTGTCGGTTTGGATGGTGCCGCTGAATATGCCCTCACATCCTCCCAAGGTATGCCAGCTGGCATCGCCATCCATTCGCGTTGTTGGGCCTAGCATGGCGTGAGGTCAGATCTTCTACTGGCCTCCCGTACACACACGCATACTTGCACGCAATGCTTGCCTCCTCGAAACGACCATGTGTCCCGTGGTTTTGCTGTAGGTGATAATATAATTTGCGAACTAATCATATGATCGTGTTATCTTGGTTTGTTTGATTCTGGCACAAGACCGTGACTCCCTTCAAAAGCGAAAGAGTAAATACATATATTCCATCCTTTTTGTTTTGCTTGAGTCACTAGGAAGACATGGATGCAGCCCCGTCGATGGGCAGGTTCGAACTGATCGACGGAACAGGGCCCCCGATTTTTAGAGGCCCCCAATTTTCTGTAGCCCAATACTTGCTTTTTTCCTGGTGCGGCCCAGATCGCTTAACGCTGGTTTGGCGAACCGTCCCGCTATCGTGGATCGATCAATCTGATCGCGATCGATCATCGACGCGGCGATGCCCGCGTTCCTCCCAGGCTATAGGTGTTTGCTCGTGTCGTGCTGGCTGCCCCTGATCAAAACAAAGCACCAAGATCTATCTACTGGATACAAGTCACGGGTGGATATACATCCATAGATTACATACCCTCAAATACCATATAGCATTAACGAGGTTGTACTCGTGGATGATGTAGTCGAATGCTTACCGATCTCAAGATCGTGATAAAGTCCATCTGGTCCAGTCGGTCTAGCACCATCACGTCTAGCACCACAAAGCAGTGGTGTATTCGTGATCGCACACACGTCCGGATACCCCGACAACCTCCGCGCTCTCGCTCCAGCGAAGCAGCAGAAGCAACAAATTCTTTCAGAAAAAGCCACCGGAAACATGTATCTCGCTGATTCAAGACCATGGAGAAATTCTAAAGGGGGGAGAGAGATCCTTCGCGAGGAGGTGTGATTTGACAGGATGACAGGGGGGGCCTTTTTATAGGGAGAGGGGGCACCCAAGGGTCTATACGCCCAGCCATGGTGGGATGCCCCCACATCTTCCACATTCATGTGGGTGGAGCTCCCACTCAAAATGAAAAGCCTCCACTCTCATAAAAGAGCCTCCACTCAAAAATCCATTCACATGCATTAAATTTCCTCCAAATTTAATGCAAGCTCTCATTTAAATAAAACTCATTTATTTATTTATTCAGAATTTTGTTAATTACTTTAATTAACAAACATTCACATAAAATCCCTTGCTAGTATTTAATTTCACATGTAGAACCAGTTTCAACAATTTCAACCGAAACAGTTTTGGTGTCTAGTGAAATAAATTCCCGCGCTTTCCTTTTTCTTTCTCTGGCATATTATTTGCTCCAAATGGTGTCGGTATACCTTAAGTGTGTGACCCTACGGTTCGCGAATAATGTAGACATGATCGAGACCCCTCTTCAATCAATAATGAGCAACGGGACCTGGAGATCCGTACTGACTCCCACATATTCAACGATGACTTCTGTGATCGTGTGAACCTTATACGCATGTAACTTAATCCCTTTCTCTCGCGATATATTACATGTCCGAGATTCGATCATCGGTATCTCCATACCTAGTTTGATCTTGTTACCGACATGTACTCTTTTCTTGTTCCCATGATATAACATTCTAGTGATCAAATCACTTGCTTGCAAGATAATTAATATGATATCACCGAGAGGGCCCAGAGTATATTTCTCTGTCATCGGGATGGACAAATTACACTCTTGATCCATGAGCCTCAACATAACACCTTCGTAGCACTGAACCCATCTTTATAGTCACCCTGTTACGGTGTGACGTTTGATGTTATCAAGATACTCTTCTGGTGTTAGTGATTGACATGATCTCATGGTCTAAGGACTAAGATTACTTCGTATGATGTTATAGCAATATAAACACAATGACCTTGATCGTAATACTATACTTCGGATGAATGTTCATCACACCATTCCAATAATGTTGTGACCTCGTTATTAACAACATCCAATATCCATGATCAGTAAACCTTTGATCATCTTGTTAATCAACGAGCTAGTTTATAAGAGAGACATAACTAGGAACTTTGTTTTATTAAACACATATGTATTAAAGTTTCCGTATTAATACAATTATAGCATGCAAAATAAACTTTTATCATAAATAAGGAATACGATAATAACCACTTTATTATTGCCTCTCGGGTATATTTCCTTCAGTCTCCCACTTGCACTAGAGACAATAATCTAGTTTGAAAACTTTGCGTACTGAACACCTATGGCTTTCTGGTGTTCCATATACGTGATTGCAAGTGGTTAACATAATCTATAGATCTGACGCTTTTAGGTCCGTGTGTATTTGCATGTCTTTGCGTCTTCACGCATCACTCATTCTACAATGAGATGGAATTGTATAAATTTGATTTTTTGGTGAGACCTTTAGTTCCTTGGGGTTAAATCATGTCGATACTATTGTCATACAATATATCTTTAGTGTTAGCCCATTGCGAACCACACCTTAGTTTGATAACAAACTACTTGACACAAATGCCCTCCTTTGCTGTAACTATAGTAGTCATATACTTATCCATTTGTTGTAGTATCCGTCACAATGTCTTAACTTTAGAATTCATCCAAATCCGTCATGGAAACTCCTTTCCATTTCATTGTGCCACTCATAATTTAAACTGAGATAAACTTAATTTGTATCTTGTGACAAAACTAGTATCAATGTAACGATTTACAATGAACTATTTGTAATTATTTCTCACCTCTACACAAATATATTCTTAGTTCTTCAAAAGATCATAAGAATTTCCTTACTATCGTCCAATGATCATCTTGTGATTCATTCTGGTATATGGTCATAACACTTAGAGCATAGGAAATATCTGGATGTGTACATATCATGGTATGATTGATCAAAACATTCTTGTGATTTCACTCATCAAGTGTCAAAACACTTGAATCTTGTTTCACTTATCAAGTGTCGATACACTTGAATCTTGATTCAATTCTTTTCCATGCGATAAGAATCTTTTCTCGTCGTTTATATATTGCACTCCTTCAATATATCATATATGTATGTTTGGTATAACTATATTAGCGTCATAGTCTATCCATGTAGACATTCATGCTAAATATTCGAGTTTTTCCTAAGTCTTTCATCGAAATAAAACTCTTAACCTTTGTCCATAAAAGGTACATCATTTCCAATCAACAAGATGTCCTCTACATAATGTATTAGAAATATGTCTCAGCGCTCCCACTTAATTTCTTGCAAATGCAAGCATCTTCAGCGTCTCCTGATGAAAACTCCTTTAACAGTTTCATCACGGTGAAGATTCCAATCCGCGATGCTTACTTCAACCATTGAAGTTTGCATGCCCTTTTTAGCATCCTTTGAATTAAAAAAAACCATTTGGATCGTGTCATGCACACATCCTAGGCAACCATTCTTTTAGAAGAACTTTATTTTGTTTATTCATCTAACATATACCAAATTATATGTAGTGGTTGCTACTTTAATCCGTCCAGACTAAATATTGCTATAAAAGATCAAAACTTGTCATAGTCAACTCCTTGAACATTATCGTAAAAAAAACTTTATGACATGTCGACTATTTCATAAATGTGAAACATCCATGTATGTTTCTTTATAGATCCAAATACGACCGATAGGTTTTTACACCTTTCTAGAGGGTCTTTCAAGTTTAAAAAACTTGATTTCTCATGTATAGAACTATCATGGATTTTATGGCTTCAAGCCATTTGACGGATTCAGGGCCCATCATCGCTTCTTTGGATGTAGTCTGTTCATCATTGTCAAACAACAATGATTTACTCTCAAATTTTAGCATTTGATTGTTTATCCAACCTACTTGGTTCAATAGGAACTTAGACATCCCTGACCATAACCTTTTAGGCACGTGAGCCATGAACATTCTGGCTACCTCTAGAACGTTTTCCGGCGCTGCGCAACTCAGCACATATAGCTAAGGTTCGTTAACCTTTATTAAAGTTGTATTGTCCTCCCACTTAACTTTTGCGAAAAAATCCTTTTTCAAGAAACTTGACGTTTCAAGCGACAAACCCTTTTGTCCTCGGTGTTATGGAGGAATACCCAATGGTTATTCGAAATAACCTACAAAGACATGCTCATCCGACTTTGGTTGTAAACATCTTATTTATGCTTAGCATACCAAAATTTAAGAAATGACAACTTGGGTTTTACCCCAAACCATAACTTTCATGGTGTAATTTCAAAGGATCAAGATGGACTCTTTTCAATGTAAAAAACAGTAGTCTCTAAAGCTTTAATATTTTAAAACATAATGGCAGTTTTATAAATAACACATTTAATCCAACCATGTCAAACAAGGTTTAATTACAAATCTCAAACACTCCATATTCCTATGGTGTTTCAGGAGATGCAAATCTAGGTGTTTTTGCTAAACTTGTAACTCAAATAAATCCCTTTATGATAAAATCATAAATTTTTTATTTTCTTGTTACACTTGCAACTCAAATAAATCCTTTATGATAAATCATAAATCATTTATTTTCCTGTTACAATGATTTTCCACTTCATCTTGAAAGTATTTGAACGTTTTCAAATATTTCATACTTCTTTATCATTAAGTGAATATTCACTCAAATTTTCAGAGAAAGTATATGAAGTTTGAAATCCATCGCTTACGACTACATATACTAGACTACATACATCGATATGTATAAATTCCAATATTTTAGTCGTTCGTTCTTCTTTGGCCTTTGAACGAAGTTTTAATTATCTCGAGGAAAGTCTCACAAGCGTCACTTGATCAAATCAAAGACTCCAAAAATCCATGAATATGGAGTTTCTTCATGTTTTCTTTCCAATATAATTTAAACGGTGATGTCACTTTGTAAGTGATCTTTCAATCATTTGTCTTGCGACATTTTAGCATTAGTTTTTATGGATGTGATTTATCCAACTAGATTTGTAAATCATCCATCTTATATGGAATACGGTAATTATTTGAACAAACTTTGTTCTCATAATACCTGATTTAAATTACTATTATTAAAACAAATCTTGAAGGCAAGCTTTGATGTCAACGAGAAATACAAACAACGGTTTGTTTGTTTTCGATGAACATCATCACATATTCTCTTGCTAGTTACTTAGGCCATTGTGGTTCATGAACTACGTCGTTCTATATGAAATTTCTTACCAACCAATTCGGTATTCAATACCCAAGAACCACATTGTTTAACCAGCAAAGAATACAACCATAACATGTATATCATCCATATACCTAAATTGGATATTTTCAATCTTTTCTTTTCTGCCAAATATATTTTATAGATTCTCTTTCAGCATTTCCTTTTCCTTTTTAAAAGAATCTATCAACATCAACAGTGACTCCATATACATGACACATAGTCTAAAGCGTGTATATTCAAATAATGATACCTTTGGACTTGCACTTTGAAGTAGATCACCATCATCAAATGATCGAAATTCTTTCAAAATCCATTCTTTAATAATCTTTTAGTGTAGTAAACACTTTACATACATCTTCTATTCACCCTTATCATGATGACTTTCATGATCAAGCTAATGTATCTTATAAAGGCGAATCATGAGTATAAAATTACTTTCCAAAACCTTTTTGGATGATTAGGATATCTAGCATATCCAACCTTTGCAAATTCTCATCCGATATGAGAACATATATTATACTCTATCATATTGTAACCAAAACATTGTTTCAGATATCATTATATCTGCCACACATGATGGTTTCTAAAACAATTCTTTCAGCTCCTAGATAAACTTGATATTAAAACAATCAAGAATCATGGAGGCAAACATGATACTTAAGATACTAACACTGGAATTGTTACTCTCGATTTAATACCAATTATTAAATTTCACGGAGTAAACAGAGTTTGCTGAAAGTTTGCAATAGGACTTTAAAATTTAGATTGACACTCAACACAATATGATACCAGTTCGTAAAGTAAATATCCAGAATTCTATAGTTCTATTATCTCAATTACAACTAAGCATAAAGTGGTGAACGAATGCCAATGACTACAACAAATTATGCAGATTCACTTTGATTTAATTTATGATAAATTGAGTTCTACTAATCCAAATTAGAAATGAACTCCCACTCAAAAACGACATCCCTCGTGTCGTTTTGGTGATTACATGAACCAAATCCACTACACCAAGTCCGATCATCACGTGAGTCGGTGTAGCTTCAAAGGCGAGCATCAAATGGGCATCATATCTTTCATATGACTCATGCTTAACCTTTCGGTCCATGTTCCGAGGCCATGTCTGTACATGCTAGGCTCGCCAAGTAAGAACCTTAGTATTCGCGTGTGTAATTGTCTTACACCCGAAATATGATCATGAATCCAAGAACACTCGATCATCACGTGATGTTTTGGAGCGACGAAACATAATCGATTTATACTAAAGGGAGAACACACTTTTTATCTTGATAACTAAATGAGGGATCATCTTATTATGCTAATAAAACGATAAACTAGCAATATAAGATGTAATCAAACATCACATGTAGGTAAGTGAAATGATATGGTTCTTGCACTTGATCTCCATCATGTACATCTTGGTATGATCGTCATCATACCTCTATGTGTAAGACCAAGGTCTATGGAACTTATACGTTATGTGTGTTGTAATAGTATCGACTTATACTTCTACTTACAACATCACCATTTATGACACTAGCCCAGCAACAATCTAAACTAGACGTCTCTAATTTATCCATTGCAAGTTTTACGTGGCTTAGGTCTTTCGAAGATAGAACCGTTCTTACATACAAACATGAACCACAACGAGGATAACCAAATTGTTGACAACTCGTTGCAAATTATATATTGACTATAGTAGGAGAGACAGACACCCTCTAGCCCCTTATGCAAAACTAGTTGCATGTCAAGCGTGGAATAGGTCTCATGTGCGAGGACATGTAAAGTTTGTCCGGGCCGCTTCATCCCACTATGCCAACAATATCCAAAGTACAACTAAGAAGAAATAAAATGATCATCATCGCCCACATACCATATGTGTACTACCCATGCAAAGCATCTACGCTTAGATCCGGATCTGATACCACTCAAGGGTTCGCAGCATAGAAAACAAAAAATTTCCTATGATGGGAACAAAGCACCAATATCTATCTACTATATACAAGCAACGAGTGGATATACATCCATAGAATACATACCCTCGAAGATCATATAGCGTTAACAAGGTTGTACTCGTGGATGATGTAGTCGAACGCTTGCTGATCTCAAGATCGTGATGAAGTCCATCTGATCCAGCCGGTCCAGCACCATCACGTCCAGCACCACAAAGCAGTGGTGCATCCGTGATCTCACACACGTCCGGGTATCCCGACAACCTCCATGCCCTCGCTCCAACAAAGCAGCGGAAGCAACAAATCCTTCCAGAAAAAGCCACCGGGAACATGTATCTCACTGATCCGAGACCATGGGGAAATTCTAAAGAGGGGAGAGAGATCCTTCGTGAGGAGGTGTGCTTTGAGAGAAGGAGAGGGGGGCCTTTTATAGGGAGAGGGGGGCACCCAAGGGTCTATGCGCCCAGCCATGGTGGGCTTTCCCCACCTCTTCCACATTCATGTGGGTGGAGCTCCCACTCAAAATGAAAAGCCTCCACTCCCATAAAAGAGCCTCCACTCAAAAATCCACTCACATGCATTAAATTTCCACCAAATTTAATGCAAGCTCTCATTTAAATAAAACTCTTTTATTTATTTATTAAGAATTTTGTTATTACTTTAACTAAAAAACATTCACATAAAACCCCTTGCTAGTATTCAATTTCACATGCAGAACCAGTTTCAGCAATTTCAACCGAAACAGTTTCGGTGTCTAGTGAAATAAATTTCTGCGCTTTCCTTTTTCTTTCTCTGGCATATTATTTGCTCCAAATGGTGTCGGTATCCCTTAAGTGTGTCACCCTGTGGTTCACGAATAATGTAGACATGATCGAGACCCCTCTCCGATAAATAATCAGCAACAGGACCCAGAGATCCGTACTGACTCCCACATATTCAACGATGACTTCTGTGATCGTGTGAACCTTATACTCATGTAACTCAATCCCTTTATCTCGCGATATATTACATGTCCGAGATTCGATCATCAGTATCTCCATACCTAGTTTGATCTTGTTACCGACATGTACTCTTTTCTCGTTCCCATGATATAACATTCTAGTGATCAAATCACTTGCTTGCAAGCTAATTAATATGATATCACCGAGAGGGCCCAGAGTATATATCTCTGTCATCGGGATGGACAAACTCCACTCTTGATCCATGAGCCTCAACATAACACCTTCGTAGCACTGAACCCATCTTTATAGTCATCCTCTTACGGTGTGACGTTTGATGTTATCAAGATACTCTTACAGTGTTAGTGATTGACATGATCTCATGGTCTAAGGACTAAGATTACTTCGTATGATGTTATAGCAATATAAACACAATGAACTTGATCGTAATGCTATACTTCGGATGAATGTTTATCACACCATTCCAATAATGTTGTGACCTCGTTATTAACAACATCGAATGTCCATGATCAGGAAACCTTTGATCATCTTGTTTAT
Organism: Avena longiglumis; assembly: GCA_030063025.1. Classification (NCBI taxonomy): domain Eukaryota; kingdom Viridiplantae; phylum Streptophyta; class Magnoliopsida; order Poales; family Poaceae; genus Avena; species Avena longiglumis. The sequence continues at coordinate 155,162,114 of CP125978.1, forward strand.
CAACGAGCTAGTTTATAAGAGAGGCATAACTAGGAATTTCCTTTTTGTTTATTAAACACACATGTATTAACGTGTCCGTATTAATACAATTATAGCATGCAAAATAAACTTTTATCATAAATAAGGAATATGATAATAACCACTTTATTATTGCCTCTCGAACATATTCCCTTCAGTTATATAATACGATATTAAATTGCATGCACTAGTCAATGCAACCAATAGTCTGAACTGATGGAAAGATCTAGGCAATATATTTCAATATTCATCCTATGCCTTTCACCCTTTGGCCTATTGTGGCGCATATGTTTGGGGAGTCGCAATATTTCTTTTTAATTCTTGTTTTGGCCAGGATTTGATCCTAGGACCTCCTGCTTTGATACCATATTGAATTGCAAGGATTTGATCATTGAAACTTTTTCTATGATATTATATTAAATTACATGCACTAGCTAACATAACCAAGAGTTTGAACTGTTCAAAATGACATCCTAAGTTTTTTTGCTCTTTGACCTATTATGACGCATGTTTGGGTACCTTAATATTTTTTTATTTTTTGCGTTGGCTTAATCCTTTGACCTTCTGCTTTGATAACATATTAAATTACATACACCAGCCAACTCAACCAAAAGTTCAAACTGATGGAAAAGGCTTGACAGTTTATTTCAACACATAGCCTTTTCAAATGTCGAGGAGATCACCCTCTTTCTAAATAACTTCATGATGTTTTTTCTAGTCCGGTAGTTCCAGTATTGTCACCAGTTGTATCGTACCTTCCTTGGGGGCGGTAGTGCTGGTGCTTATACCAGGGTCTAGATATGCATGTATTTAGACTGATTTTTGGGTATAGATACATGCGAATCTATATAAATTTATGACATATTAATTCAGGACAAAGGGAGGATGTAACCGCTAGATTTGAGGGCCAATATAAATAGACTCCTTCTTTCTCAAGGAGAGGCACCTCTATCACTCCCTCTCCTCCATTGTTTTTTTTGGGTAAAATGGAACTTCATTAAACAGGCAGGGTTACAGAGATGTCGAGCTCATGTTCATGATGTGCAACGTCAGGAACAGAACGCAACCAAGTAACTGTGTGACGCTCTGCTCTTGCAAAATTCGCAAGACAATGACTAACCCTAACCTGCAGACGTTCCACTTTTACAAATACACAAACTCTATCACACCTATCAAGCTTTTTGATCGCCGAGACAAGATGTCAAAATAAATATCTATCAGGTGACCTGGACTTCACCGCTTCGATCAACTGGAGCCAATCAGATTCAACAATAATTGACGCTTGAGAAAATTGCAGTGCCTTCTCTAGTCCATCCAAGCAAGCTTGCAGTTCAGCTTCAAGTGGTGAAACACAGAACGCCATATGACGACATGCTAAGAAAACGGGGTGTCCCTAAGCATCACGCAAGATAGACCCTAGCCGAATTATCCATAGCACAAAACGAACCATCAATAGAAAGTTTCACCCACCCCATCGGTGGCCTAGACCACCACTTGACCGGCGTCGGGGTGTCAGGAGTCTTAGATGATCGAGCTCCTGTCATGACGATCGGTTGTTTTCCTTTGATAATAGCCTCCACTGAAGTGTTCTTAACACCACTAATCAATGACAGATAATTAGAAAGGAACCTTTTGAATCCTTCTAAAGATGGTAAAGGATTCTCATGAGTCATTTCATTCCGAAAATACCAGATCCTCCAGGTTAATAGCAAAAAGGGATCAATCATATGAAAGGGCATTTATTGTCATAATCACTTTTGGTGTTTGTTAACAACAAGTTGATCATTTTACAGTTTGTCACTGTCCACAGGTTGGTATTACGATAAGTGAAAAAGCACCCTCACACCTGGGAAATGTCCATACTCATGTGGCACATTTCTGGAAACTCCAGACCGGAGTCTCCGGTCTGCCAAGACCGGAGTCTCCGGTTTGGTCCGGAGTTTCCGGATCTGTCTCCGGTGGTGACTTCAGGATCTAGGCTGGGACATTCTGACTAGGGGTCCCGAGCCTGCACTGGAGGATACTCCAGATTCTCCGGTACCGGCTCAGTTCGGAGTCTCAAGTGTTGGAAGACCGGAGTCTCCGGTCATGTTGGGTCATGGATGGCCTGGTTCATATAGATGGGCGGTCCAGAGGCTGGTCCGGAGATTGGCCGGAATCTCCGGTGTCTCCGGTCTACACACCGGAGTCTCCGGTCTGACTTTTCTACAATGGTCAGAAAACGGTTCGTGGAGGAAGCTGCCTATAAAAGGGGACCCTTATCTTCTTCCTCCAACTGCTCGAGCTGCTCAAGAACACCAACTCCATTAGAGCCACCAAATCTACAAGATCTCTTCATCCAACCATCCAAAGTCATTGATCTTTGGAGAATCGAAGGAGGAGGCCTTGATATACATCTTCACCAAGAGAGATCTTCATTTCCTCCTCATTCACTTGAGGGCCCCCCAGCTCTAGTGTTTCATTGGAAACCCTAACTTTGATTTGGTTCTTACAAGATTGTCTTTGATTTGTCTTGACATCTTGCTTGTATTTGGGAGCCTCCAATTAAGTTGTGGATGTGTGCCTAGAACTTGTTGTAAAGGTGCCGGCTTCCACCTCGAAGGTTGCCGATATAGTGGAAGGTGGGTCGAGCCCGTTGGGGTGAGATTCATCGGAGAACAAGGGAGGACTCTCGTGGCGTTGGTGGTTTGAAACCACCCCCTGTCCAAACATAGACGTACTTCCACTCAAAAGGAAGGAACTACGGGAAACAAATCCTTGTGTCTCCGCGTCCACTCCTTTGGTTACTTCTATCCTTTACCGCACTTTATTCACTTTTTCTTGCTTAGTGTTGTGATAGTTATTGCATGGTTGACATATAGGTAAATTCACCATAGTTGTAGCACCTATTAACCCCCCCTCTAGGTGCCCATACGATCCTTTCAATTGGTATCAGAGCCTCGGCTCTTTATTTGGGCTTTACCGCCTAAGAGAATATGGGTAGCCAAGATGGGGATGGTGATTGTGAGTCCACCATGGTGACCATGGAAGATCTCAACAAATTGGAAACAAGATTGAGCTCTTCCTTGGTCAACGAAGTCAAGAAGATGCTTGAGCAACTTCTTAAAGACAAAGATGGCTCATCATCCCCATCTCCTCAAGAGGATCCTCCATCCGTTTTACCTAAAGGGAATACGCCGGTATCCCCCGAGGATATAATGGTTAGGGTAAACAAGACAACACTAATTCCGCCACACAAAATGATGGTGGGAAGGGTGAGCACCGTGAGTCATGGTACTCTCCCGACCCTCCAATCCCTCACCCTCATGTATACAATAGAGGTGACCCACCTAAGCTTGAAGAATCTGCTACTTTTGCTCAATGACAATCACTAATGAGAACTCATATGCGCAACTCTTGCATTGAACTATGGAACATTATCGAGCATGGACTCTTTATTAGGGATCCAAACAACTTGACAAGAAGAGAGGTTGTCAATAGTCAACTCAATGCCACTGCTTTGCATATGATTCAACAAGGATTGGGCACAAAGGATTATCCACACATTGAGCACTTTAGAATTGCCAAGGAAGCTTGGGATGCCCTCACTGTATTGTTTGTTGGAAATGAGAGTATGAGTAGGAATCGTTATGATGCTCTAAGCAATGAAGCCGAAGGCTTCTACATGATGGAAGGTGAAGATCATGAGGACATGTACCGAAGGCTCAAGACCACCGCCACCGCTTTTAGAAACGTGGGTGCCTCACATGTGGATGATGCGTGGATAAAAAGGAAATATGTGAGTGCACTCATGCCCTTTGAGCCCACCGACTTGAAAATCCTTCAAGGAAGACACAACTACCATCTCATGACCTCCAATGAAGTTATGCAAGAGATGGCCGCTTTCAAATTTGCCACCAAGAATGCCAAAGATGCCCGTGCTCGTGCCCTTGGTATGAGCAACGTTGTCAATGTTGCTTTGAAGGCCAAAGTTGTGGACCATGGGGATGAATATGATAGTGATGAAGGCCTCTCCATGGACCACCCCGATGAAGTCAAGATTGCTCATAGTCAAAATATGTCCTTCTATGCAAAGAACTTTTGGAAGAATCCCACCAAGGCCAAGATGGAAATGCAACGAAGAAGCAACCCAAATGGGAAAAGGGAAAACACTACTAGATTGAGAACTTGCTTCAATTGTGGCGGCCGCTATCACTTTGTGGCAAGTTGTCCCTATGAGAAGAGGGAAGATCATGGGGGTAAGCTTGTGTTGAAGAAGACTCTCAAAGCACCTTACAAGAAACCCTTCATCAAGAAGAATCCCATCAACAAGAAGTAGGGAGAAATCGTCTTGATCACTCATGAAGAATACTCCTCCGACAATGAAGATGAGGAAGAGGAAACTCCCAATGGTGTGGCGGCTCTAGCCACTACCTCTACTCCGACATTCTCACTCTTTGATTCTCCAAATTAGAATTCTCCCGTCAAGAACGTCACTTGACTTATGGCAAGAGGAACGGAGGTATCCTCATCATCTCACTCCACTCCTTTAGCTAATGATGAAATTGTTGGGTTCGCAGCATAGAAAACAAAAATTTTCCTACGATGTGAACTATATACCAAGATCTATTTATACTAGATACAAACAACGGGCGGATGTATATCCATAGAGAACATACCCTTGAAGACCGACAAAGCTTAACGAGTTCAACTCGTGGTTGATGTAGACAATCTCTTGCCGATCTCAAGATCGAGAGGAAGTCCTAGCGCCGCAAATCAGCAGCGCATCCATGATCGCACACACGTTCGAGGCACCGAGCAACCTCCTCGCTCCAGCGATGCAGCGGAAGCACAACTCTTTCTTGCCGAATAGCCACCGGGAACATGTATCTCGCTAGTCCGAGACCATGGGGGATAAATTCTAGAGGGGGAGAGAGATCCTTCACGAGGAGGTGTGAGTGAGAAGTGAGAGGAGGGGCTCCTTTTATAGGAGAGGGGGGCAGCCCAAGGGGGCATGGCCGCCATGGAGGTGCCCCACCTCTCCCTCATTCATGTGGGTGGACACTCCACTCACAAAATGGCCCTTCAAAATTCTCCACTCAAAAACCCACTCAAAATCCCATTAAATTTCCACCAAATTTAATGCAAACTCTCATTAAATAAAACTCTTTTATTTTATTCAGAATTTTGTCAATTACTTTAATGACAATAATTCACAAATAACCCCTTGCTAGAATTCTATTTCACATGCATAACCACTTTATGCAATTTCACCCAAAAACCTGTTTCGGTATCTAGTGAAATAAATTCCTGCGCTTGTTCATTCTTTCGGCATGAAACTTTTGCTCCAATTGGATGTCGGTGTCTCTTAAGTGTGTCACCCTACGGTTCGTGAATAATGCGGACATGATCGAGACCCCTCTCAGATCAATAATCAGAAGCGGGATCTGGAGACCCATACTGACTCCCACACATTCAACGATGACTTTCTTGTGATCGTCGGAACCTTTTTCGCTAGTATCTTAATCCCTTTGTTTCACGATATATTACATGTCCGAGATTCGATCATCGGTATCCCCATACCTAGTTTGATCTCGTTACCGACATGCACTCTTTTCTTGTTCCTGTGATATAACATTCTAGTGATCAAATCACTTGCTTGCAAGCTAATCAATGTGATATCACCGAGAGGGCCCAGAGTATATCTATCCGTCATCGGGATGAACAAATTCCACTCTCGATCCATGAGCCTCAACATAACACTTTATTAGTTTTGAACCCATCTTTATAATCACCCTGTTACGGTGTGACGTTTGATGTTATCAAGAAACTCTTAGGTGTTAGTGATTGACATGATCTCATGGTCTAAGGATTAGGATCACTTAAGTTGTTATAGCAATATAAACTCAATGACTTTGATCGTAATGCTATACTTGGATGAATGTTCATCACATCATTACACTAATGTTGTGATCCCGTTATTAACAACATCCAATGTCCATGATCGAAACCTTGATCATCTTGTTAATCAACGAGCTAGTTTATGAGAGAGGCTTAACTAGGAACTTTCATTTGTTTATTAAACACACATGTATTAACGTTTCGTATTAATACAATTATAGCATGCAAAATAAACATCTATCATATACTTGGAATACACATAATAAACACTTTATTATTGCCTCTCGGGGCATATTCCTTGATCTCCCACTTGCACTAGAGACAATAATCTAGTTACATAGTGATATATCTAACACCCATTGAGTTACGGTGTTGATCATGTTTTGCTCTAGGAGAGTTTTAGTCAACGGATCTGCTACATTGAGATCCGTATGTACTTCTAAATCTTTATATCTCCATCCTTGACATGCTCATGGATGGAGTGAAACCGCGCTTAATATGCTTGGAATGCTTGTGAGACCTTGGCTCTTTGGCATTGGCAATGGCACCATTGTTGTCACAATAGATCACCATTGGGTCCAACGCTTGCCACAACTCCTAGTTCGGATATGAACTCCTTCATCCAAAGCGCTTCTGAGCTTCAAGCGGCAACATATTCGGCCTCCGTTGTTGATCCCGCTACCACAGGTTGTTTGGAGCTCCTCCAACTAACCGCTCCGCCATTCATGAGAAATACGTATCCGGATTGAGACTTAGAGTCATCCGGATCGGTGTCAAAGCTAGTGTCGACATAACACTTAGCGACGAGCTCTTCTTCACCTCCGTATACAAGAAACATATACTTAGTTCTTCTTAAGTACTTAAGGATATTCTTGACCGCTATCCAGTGTTCCGAACCTGGATCCGATTGGTACCTACTAGTCAAACTAATAGCGTGTGCCACATCCGGTCTTGTACATAGCATGGCGTACATTATAGAGCCTATGGCTGAAGCATAGGGGACTTTGTCCATTATCTCTCTTTCTTCCGAAAGCGGACTTTGAGTCTTACTCAATGTCTTGCCTTGCAACATAGGTAAGAACCCTTCTTACTTCCGTCCATGTGAAACTTCTTTAAAATCTTATCAAGGTATGTACTTTGCGATAGCCCTATTAGGCGCCTAGATCTATCTCTATAGATCTTTATGCCTAATATGTATGGCCTTCACCTAGGTCCTTCATTGAAAATTTCTGTTTAGATAACTTTTAACACTGTTTAAAAGTTCTATATCATTCGATCAATAATATGTCATCCACATATAATATCGAAATGCCACATTGCTCCCACTCACTTTCTTGTAAATACAAGCTTCTCCATAAGTTTGGACAAATCCAAACTCTTTGATCACCTCATCAAAGCGGAGATTCCAACCGCGATGCTTGCTTCAATCCATAGATGGATCATGAAGCTTGCACACCTTGTTAGCATCCTTAGGATCGACAAAACCCTTTGGTTGTATCATATACAACTCTTCTTCAATATTACCATTGAGAAAGCGGTTTTGACATCCATCGCCATATTTCATAATCGAAATATGCAGCAATTGCTAACATAATCCTAAGCGACTTTAGCATCGCTACGGAGAGAAAGTCTCATCGTAGTCAACTCCTTGAATTTGTCGAAACCCCTTTGCGACAAGTCGAGCTTTATAGATGGTCACATTACCATCGACATCAGTTTTCCTTTTGAAAATCCATTTGTTCTCCACGGCCTTTCGGTCGTGAGGTAATTCCACCAAGTTCCAAACTTGATTTTCATACATGGATTCCATCTCGGATTTCATGGCTTCTAACCATTTGTTGGAATCCGGGCTCATCATCGCTTCATCATACGTCGCAGGGTCATTATTTTCATCAACCATGAAATTTATGACAGGATTTCCGTCCAGCTCGGGAGCTGCAGCGTCTGTTTGACTGCGAGGTTCGGTAGTACTCTCTTCGGAGTTTCATGATCATTATCATTAGTTCCCTCTTCAACAGTGGAGCCAACTCGGAACAACTTCCGGTCTTGCGCTACTCGCCATACTTTGAAGAGAAGGTTCCAACCTCTTGAGTTCTACCTTCCGACTACTCACACCTTTCGAGAAACTCTTTCTCTAGAAAGGATCCATTCTTGGCAACAAAAACCTTGCCCTCGGATCCGTGATAGAAGGAATACCCAATAGTTTCTTTAGGGTATCCTATGAAGACGCATTTTTCCGCTTTGGGTTCGAGTTTATCCGGTTGAAGTTTCTTCACATAAACATCGCAACCCCAAACTTTAAGAAATGACAGCTTAGGTTTGTTTCCAAACCACAATTCATCAGGTGTCATTTCACCGGATTTAGATGGTGCCGATTTAAAGTGAATGCAGCAGTTTCTAGTGCATAACCCCAAAATGACAACGGCAAGTCCGTCGAGACATCATAGATCGAACCATATCTAATAAAATGCGATTATGACGTTCGACACACCATTTCGCTATGGTGTTTGGCGGTGTGAGTTGTGAAACAATTCCACACTCTTTCATGTGAGTGCTAAACTCGTAACTTAGATACTCACCTCCACGGTCGGAATAGTAGAAATTTGATCTTTCTATTACGATGATTTTCAACTTCATTACGAAATTCCTTGAACTTTTCAAAGGTTTCAGACTTGTGTTTCATCAAGTAGATATAACCATATCTACTCAAATCATCCGTGAAAGTAACAAAATAACGATATCCACCTCGTGACACACTCATTGGACCACATACATCGAATGTATGATTTCCAATAAATCATCGCGTTCCATTGAACCGGAAAACGGCGTTCTAGTCATCTTGACCATAAGGCATGGCTCACATGTATCAAATGATTCATAATCAAGTGATTCCAAAAGTCCATCCGAAGGGAGCTTCTTCATGCGTTTAATGCCAATATGACCTACGGCGATGCCATATATGCGGATATATCATCATTAAGTTTAATCCTTTTAGCATCAACATTATGAATATGTGTAATATTATCATCGAGATCCAACAGAAATAAACCATTCATCATTGGTGCATGACCATAAAAGATTTCATTCATATAAATGGAACAACCATTGTTCTCAGATTTGAATGAATAACCACTTTGCATCAAACATGATCCGGATACAATGTTCATGCTCAGTGCAGGCACCAGATAACATTTATTTAAGTTTATGACTAATCCGGCGGTAAGTGGAGAGGTAGCGTTAAAGCGATCACATCAACGTTTGATCCATTGCCGACACGCATCTTGACCTCACCCTTTGCTAGCGGTCGCTTGTTCCGACCCTGATTCGAGTTACAAATATTAGCAACTGAACGGTATCAAATACCCGGTGCTCTGCGAGCACTAGTCAAGTACACATCAATAACATGTATATCATATATACCTTTGTTTGCCTTGCCGGCCTTCTTATGCGCGAGATACTTGGGGCGATTCGCTTCGATGGCGATCCCTTACAATAGTAGCACTCGGTATCGGACTTAGGTCCAACTCGGGGTTTCTTTTCAGTGCGACAGAAACAGCTTGCCGCCTTACTTCCTTCCGTTTTCCTTCTTGTCTTTCTTGAAACCAGTGTTCCTATTGATCATCAACACTTGATGTTCCTTTTGATCTCCACTTGCGGTTTTAAGCATTGTGAAGCTCGGGAGACTTCTTCATGCCTTGCATATTATAGTTCATCATGAAGCTCTTATAGCTAGGTGGCGAGACTACGAACACGATGGATGCCTAAGTCAATGGGAATCGTTATTCCCAAGGACACAAGCTTATCGGCGTAACGACATCTTGAGTACATGCTCACTAACGGATTTGTGCTCTTCCATCATGCACTAAAGAACTTTTACGAAGCATTGTAGCTCTCTACTGACATGTGTCGAAAATCATTTTCAACTCACCCATTGTATCAAATGCATTGCCGTTTGAAACGCTTTGAAGTTCGGCTCTAGCCCATACAATATGCCGCAATGAACTAAGTTGTGGTCCTCTGACGAGTCGATAGACATTCTTCTCCTCGTCGGGGCATCATCAAAAGGTGGGGGCCTAACGGCTTCTAGCACATATTGCTTTTGTGCGTGAGAGGAGAATCCTCAAATTCATGGCCCATTCGGTAAAGTTGCTACCGTTCGTTGCTAGTTTCTCTTTCTCCATGAGCATTGAAATTAAAAGCGGTGGTGCCATCTACAACGAATTTGTAAAGTTTAGACTAAGTGTATGATAGATCGAGTTCAACTAATCTATATTACGAATGAACTCCCACTCAAAAGCGACATCCCTCGTGTCCTTTTGGTGATTACATGAACCAAATCCACTACACCAAGTCCGATCATCACGTGAGTTGGTATAGCTTCAAAGCGAGCATCAAATGGGCATCATATCAACTATATGACTCATGCTTAACCTTTGGTGCGTGTTCGAGGCCATGTCTGTACATGCTAGGCTCGCCAAGTTAGAACCTTAGTATTTGCGTGTGTAGCTTTTACACCGAAATATGGTCGTGGATCCAAGAACACCCGATCATCACGTGATGTCTTGGGCGGCGAAAACATAATCGGTGCATACTAAAGGAAGAACACATTCTTATCTTGATATTTAAATGAGGATCATCTTATTATGCTTAACAAAGCGCTAAACAAGCAATATAAGATGCAATCAAACATCATATGTTTATTAGTGAAATTATATGGTTCCATGATGATCTCTATCATGTGCATCGTGGTATGATCACTATCATACCTATATGTGTAAATCCAAGGTCTATGGATTTTACGCTATGTGTGTTATGAGTATCATCTCATACTTCTACTTACAACACTACCATATCATAACACTAACCAAAGCAACAATCTAAACTAGACGCCTCTAATTTATCCATTGCAAGTTTTACGTGGCTTAGGGCTTTCGAGATAGAACCGTTCTTACCTACGAACATGAACTACAACGAGGATAATCAAATTGTTGACAACTCGCTTGTAAAATAGATATTGACTATAGTAGGAGAGACAGACACCCTCTAGCCACTTTATGCAAACTAGTTGCATGTCAAGCGTGGAACAGGTCTCATGTGCGAGGACATGTAAAGTTTGTCCGGGCCGCTTCATCCCACCAATATCCAAAATCACAACAGAGGAGCAACAACATGATCATCATCGCCCACATACTCATATGTGTACTACCCGTGTAAAGTATCTACGCATAGATCCGGCTCGATACCCTTTGTTGGGTTCGACATAGAAAACAAAAATTTTCTCGATGTGAACTATATACCAAGATCTATTTATACTAGATACAAACAACGGGCGGATGTATATCCGTAGAGAACATACCCTTGAAGACCGACAAAGCTTAACGAGTTCAACTCGTGGTTGATGTAGACGATCTCTTGCCGATCTCAAGATCGAGAGGAAGTCCTAGCGCCGCCGTCGGCGCATCCGTGCTCGCACACACGTTCGAGGCACCGAGCAACCTCCGCCTCCTCGCTCCAGCGATGCAGCGGAAGCACAACTATTTCTTTCCGAATAGCCACCGGGAACATGTATCTCGCTAGTCCGAGACCATGGGGGATAAATTCTAGAGGGGGAGAGAGATCCTTCACGAGGAGGTGTGAGTGAGAAGTGAGAGGAGGGGCTCCTTTTATAGGAGAGGGGGGGCAGCCCAAGGGGGCATGGCCGCCGGCCATGGAGGGTGCCCCCACCTCTCCCTCATTCATGTGGGTGGACACTCCACTCACAAAATGGCCCTTCAAAATTCTCCACTCAAAAACCCACTCAAAATCCCATTAAATTTCCACCAAATTTAATGCAAACTCTCATTAAATAAAACTCTTTTATTTTATTCAGAATTTTGTCAATTACTTTAATGACAAACATTCACAAATAACCCCTTGCTAGAATTCTATTTCACATGCATAACCACTTTATGCAATTTCACCCAAAACCTGTTTGGTATCTAGTGAAATAAATTCTGCGCTTGTTCATTCTTTCGGCATGAAACTTTTGCTCCAATTGGATGTCGGTGTCTCGAAGTGTGTCACCCTACGGTTCGTGAATAATGCGGACATGATCGAGACCCCTCTCGGATCAATAATCGAAGCGGGATCCGGAGACCCATACCGACTCCACACATTCAACGATGACTTTCTTGTGATCGTCGGAACCTTTTCGCTAGTATCTTAATCCCTTTGTTTCACGATATATTACATGTCCGAGATTCGATCATCGGTATCCCCATACCTAGTTTGATCTCGTTCGACATGCACTCTTTTCTTGTTCTGTGATATAACATTCTAGTGATCAAATCACTTGCTTGCAAGCTAATCAATGTGATATCACCGAGAGGGCCCAGTATATCTATCCGTCATCGGGATGAACAAATTCCACTCTCGATCCATGAGCCTCAACATAACACTTTATTAGTTACGAACCCATCTTTATAATCACCCTATTACGGTGTGACGTTTGATGTTATCAAGAAACTCTTAGGTGTTAGTGATTGACATGATCTCATGGTCTAAGGATTAGGATCACTTAAGTTGTTATAGCAATATAAACTCAATGACTTTGATCGTAATGCTATACTTCGGATGAATGTTCATCACATCATTACACTAATGTTGTGATCCCGTTATTAACAACATCCAATGTCCATGATCAGGAAACCTTGATCATCTTGTTAATCAACGAGCTAGTTTATGAGAGAGGCTTAACTAGGAACTTTCTGTTTGTTTATTAAACACAGATGTATTAACGTTTCCGTATTAATACAATTATAGCATGCAAAATAAACATCTATCATATACTTGGAATACACATAATAAACACTTTATTATTGCCTCTCAGGGCATATTCCCTTCAGAAATTGATGATGAGATGTATCTTGATGTTAAAAGGGAATTAATTGCTTTTGATGAGTTTTATGACTAACCTATAAGGGGATGCTAAGATACATTTTGGTAACATCTTAGATCAACTTTCTCACACACAAGAGATCCTAGATGTTAGATGTAAACTTGGGCATGAACACATGATTGAGCTAGAGTCTTTAAACAATGCTCTAGAAGAAGAACAAGAAACTAGGATGTCACTTGAATTAAAACTTGAAGGTCTTGATGAGGCCAATGACATCATTGTGAATAAAATCATCAAAGAGCGTGATCATGCTATTGCTAAATACAAAAGGGCTAAAAGGGACAAGATTGAGTTTGGTGTGGTTCATGAAAAACTTGCCGAGGACTTTAGTTTGATTAACAAGGCTCACAAGGCTTTGGAAAGTGAACTCTTGTCACTCACAAAGTCCCATGAAACGCTTCAAACTCAATTGGCCAACATTCCTTCACCTAGTAACTTCATTCCATCTAGTAGTACAACTATTCTTGAAGAGAATGCTAGGTTGAAGGAGGAACTAGCTAAGGCCACATTTCCACAAGGCAACAAGTCCATTAATGATCTTTTGAGTAAGCAAAGTCCTAGTGGTGATAAAGGGGGCATTGGTTTTGTCTCCAAAACTAAGAAGAAGAAGAAGAAGAACAACAACAAGAAGAAGAAGGCCAAGCCCACACAAGAGACTAACAAGGCCATTGTGGAGAGTAAGACCACAAGTGGTAAAACTATGTCTCATGATGACTTTGCGGGAAGTGCTAACCCTCACTATGTTCTAATGCATGATTATTATGGTGAGTATATGCACAATATGTTGGCCCATATGATGGTTATATTGCTTGATCTATTTGGGTTCCCAAGACACTTTTTGCTAACAAAAGAGGACCCATTGAAAAATGGGTAACTAAATATTAGCTTGATCTTTTGTAGAATTATGCTTCCGAAGGATCAAAGTGGGTGCTTGATAGTGGTTGCACGAGTCATATGACCGGAAGCTCATCTATTGTCAAGGACTTAAAGCCAAATGATGATCAAATCACCGTGACATATGCCGGCAAGTCAAAGTCTAAGGTAATGGGTTTCGGCAAGGTAGTGGTTGCTCACAACATTACACTCGTGAACGTCATGCTTGTTGAGACCCTTGGATACAATTTACTTTCAGTCCGTGCTCTTGGTAAGATGGGTTTTGCCGTCTTTGTTGATGATGATATTGTGATCCTCATGTGGAGCAAGTCTCTCAAGGTCGCTTTCGTTGGGTACGTCGAACATGACTTGTATGTGGTGGACTTTTCGGGGAAAGCCACTACAAGTGCGATGTGCTTATTCGGAAAGGCCAATGTGGGTTGGTTATGGCATCGCCGACTATCCCATGTCAATATGAGAACTTTGCAAAGTCTCCACAAGGAGGGCCATATTGTTGGACTAAAAGAAAATGTTTCCTTTGCCAAAGATCGTGTTTGCAGGGCATGTGTTCTAGGGAAGATGCATGATGCTCCTCACAATCCTAAGAACCGTATCAAGTCTACCAAGATCTTGGAGCTCCTCCATGTGGACCTTTTTGGTCCTCCATCTCATGCAAGTCTTGGTGGGAAGAAATATTGTTTGGTGATCGTCGATGACTTTTCAAGATACTCGTGGGTATATTTCTTCAAGTTAAAGAGTGAGACCCAAAAGACCTTCATCGACTTCATCAACATGGTCCAACGTCAATACAATATTCCCGTGTTGATCATAAGAAGTGACAAAGGCATCGAGTTCAAGAACTACACCTTGAATGATTTCCTTAGTGATGAGGGGATAAAACATCAATATTCCACTGCATACACCCCTCAACAAAATGGTGTGGCCGAAAGGAATAACCGGAATCTTATTGAGATGGCTAGGACCATGTTGGTGGAGTTTAAATCTCCATACAACTTTTGGGCCGAAGCCATCTCTACCGCTTTCCATGCTTCAAACCGGCTCTACCTCCGCAAAGAAATCAACAAGACTCCATATGAAATACTTACCGATAACAAGCCCAACATATCTTACTTCCGGGTGTTTGGTTGTAAGTGTTTCTATCTCATAAAAGGTGTTCGTTTGTCAAAATTCGAGTCTAAAGCATTAGAGGGTATTTTTGTTGGCTATGGTCTCGAATCTCACACTTATAGAATCTATGATAAGCTCTCCGGATCCGTCATAGAATCTTGTAGTGTGACCTTCGAAGAATATGATGGTCCCCAAGGGGGGCTTGTTGATGCTTGTGATGCAGATGATGAAATGCCTCAGGAAGCCATAGGAAGAATGGGCGTGGGATATATATGCCCCGTTGAGGAACCCCTTATGGAGGATCGAGAAGAACTATGCTCCACTCAAGTGGAGCCCTCATCTTCACAACATCAACATGCTTCATCCACCGAGGAGTACAATGACTCAAGCCAAAGACAAGATGTGGACCCTCAACATGATGATCATAGTGAAAAATCTTGTCAAGGGGAGCTTGATTCATTCGCTAGGGTGACAAGTGGAGCCAAGGAAATTGGTCAAGGAAGATCCGTAAAAACTGCTTTGAAACAAGCTCAAATTGATGCTAGAAGAGCACTTGATCAAGACCAAGGTCAATCTTTGCCTCTAGATGAAGAGAATGATTCCGATGATGATCAAGGTCAAGTTAATGGTCAAGACGAGGACCAAAATGATGAAGAGAGTCCCCCAAGAAACAACACGGAGATACACGCTCGTCGTGAAGCTAGAAAGGAGAGATTGTTGGAATTAAGAGACCACACCTTACAAAATGTGGTTGGTGACCTAAGGAAAGGCATTTCCACAAGAGCACAATTGAATAGGTTCAGTGAACATCAAGCTCACATCTCCATGATTGAACCTAAGAAAGTGTGGTAAGCTCTTGAAGATTCGGATTGGTTAGAAGCTATGCACAAAGAGATCAACAACTTTGAGAGAAACAAAGTATGGAAGTTATTAGAGAAGCCAAAGGATTGCCGCAATGTTATTGGAACAAAGTGGATATTCAAGAACAAGCAAGATGAGAATGGAATTATAGTAAGGAACAAGGCTAGATTGATTGCACAAGGGTTCTCTCAAATTGAAGGCATTGACTATGGAGAGACTTATGCACCCGTGGCTCGCCTCGAGTCCAGCCATATCCTTCTTGCTTATGCGGCACATCATAACTTCAAGTTGCAACAAATGGATGTAGAAATTGCATTTCTTTATGGTCCACTAAATGAGTTGGTATATGTTAAGCAACCCCCGGGATTTGAGGATCCCAACTTCCCAAACCATGTCTACAAACTTGATAAGGCGCTCCATGGGCTCAAGCAAGCCCCACGCACGTGGTATGAGCACCTTAGAGAGTTATTGTTTGACCGTGGATTTGAGGTTGGGAAAATCGATCCCACTCTTTTTACTAAGAAAGTCAATGGGGAGATTTTTGTATGCCAAATATATGTTGATGATATTATCTTTGGCTCATCTAACAAAGCTTTTAATGATGAATTCTCAAAACTTATGACTAGTAGGTTCCGGATGTCTTTGATGGGGGAGTTGAGAGTATTTCTTGGTTTTGAGATCAAGCAAGTTAGAGGAGGTACATTCTTCAATCAAGCCAAGTATACTCAAGATATGCTCAAGAGATTCAAAATGCAAGATTTAAATGGAGCTCCCACTCCCATGTCTACAAAGACTCATCTAGAACAAAATCCAAATGGTAAAGATCTGGATCAAAAGGTATATCGGTCCATGATTGGTTCTTTGCTTTACCTTTGTGCATCTAGACCCGATATTGTGTTGATTGTAGGTGTGTGTGCAAGATATCAAGCGGCTCCTAAAGAAAGCCATTTAATGGCGGTCAAGAGAATCTTTCGATATTTAGTTCATACCCAATTTATGGTCTTTAGTATCCTCGAGGCTCAACATTTTCTCTTTGTGGATACACGGATTCGGATTGGGCGGGTGACAAGGATGATAGAAAATCAACATCTGGGGCTTGCCAATTCCTTGGTAGGTGCTTGGTATGTTGGTCTTCCAAGAAGCAAAATTGTATATCTCTCTCCACCGCCGAAGCCGAGTATGTGGCTGCTGCTAGTGCTTGAACCCGATTTCTATGGATGAGGCAAACTTTAAAGGAATACGGTGTTCATTGTGACAAAGTGCCTCTTCTATGTGACAATGAAAGTGCCATCAAGATTGCCTACAACCCGGTGGATCACACAAGGACAAAGCATATTGAGATTCGCCATCACTTCATTAGAGATCATGTTGCTCGAGGTGATATTGATCTATCATATGTGTCAACCAAAGATCAACTTGCCGATATCTTCACGAAGCCACTTGATGAAGCAAGGTTTTGCTATTTGAGGAATGAACTAAATGTCGTAGATTCAAGGAGTTTGACTTGATTTTCTTGCATTCTCGCCTATGTTTCAACCCATATTTGGTTTAGGTGTATGCATGGATATAGGGGGAGTGCGGTCTGATTGGACTATCCCTCCCCCATTATGCCCAAAGAAATCAAATTCATTCCTCTTAATATCATGATGTGATATGTGAGCTTAATGATGAGTTTCGGTAATGGACCCAAGATATATCTTCGTGGTGCCAAGCTGAGTATACTCAAATATGGTGGCCTAGGCCACCGCCCTCTCACATTAGAGAGGTTTGCACTTACTCATGTTTGTCATTCGCTTGATCTTAGTCTCTTAGAGCTTTTCTGGAAAATTTTATGCAATTCCTATGGCTCTTCGCATTTTGATGTCTCAACCCAAGCCCTTTCCCTATCCTAAACCTTTATATCTCTCATATGTGTCCCCAAACACCTATCCTGGAGCTTTCGGTCAAGGAGGACCGGAGTCTCCGGTGTACATACACCGGAGTCTCCGGTGTAGGCCGGAGTCTCCGGTCCAGACCGTTTCTGCCACTTAAAGTAGGGGGCCGGGGTGAACTGGTATAACAATTCCTTATTCTTCACCCTACCCCCTACCTCCAAACCCGTCGCCTCCTCTTCCAAAACTCCTCCCCGGAGGTCAAGAAGCCCCCGGGATCCGCCGTGCCGCCGGCCAACCTTCCCCTCTCCTCCATTGGGTCATTCCCACTGGAGGAATTGATCCCATGGACATATCTGGTACCTCTCCTCTACTCTTTATCCTAGGGTTCATCTCTAGATGTGTTTTTGAGGATTGATGCCGATTTGTCCATTGGAATCACTTGTTTGCGTGCACTCTAGTACTTTAGCCTTGTTGCATTGCTTGATCTACTAGATTCACCCTCACCAGCATCTCCCCATCTCATTCCCGAGCCTCCCGACCGGAGATTCTAGACTTAGGTCCGGAGACACCGGTCCTCAGGACCGGAGACTCCGGTATAAGGTGCGGAGACTCCGGTGTTGGGTGAATCAAAACATACCAGGAATGCATCAAAGCTCTTATACTGCACTATTGGGACATGTATACTCATCTCCATTCTATCTCCCTCACTGCTATTCATAGGTGATGGTTCTAGTCGTCCTCGTCGTACCAAGGCCAAGTCCCAAAGGGGCAATCCTCGCTATGATGAAGCTCGGGGTCAATTTATCATGCCTCCGTCCAACCGGAAACAGCAGGCACGTGATGCAGCTTACATGAAGAGGGATCAGGAGAGGGCTGAACGACAGGACCGTGCCAAGAAGGCCAAGTATGAAAACCTTTAGTCCTTAGCCAAAATGTCTAAATAGGAGTACCGTTAGCTGAGAAAGACAGATTTCTATGCGTTGCCTCATACCAGTGATGACCCTTGTTTCTGGAGGAAAGAACAGGCTGTGTTCATGAAGGATGTGTATGGTGTGCTCACCAAATCACCTGCTTGCCCTCAGAAGTTCATGTGTGTTGAGAAAATGCGCCTCAACCCCTACTTCAATGATGCTTTGTGGATCTGTGAGAAGCTGGGACTGTATAACTTGATGGAGATGCGTGAAGACTACAATATTCACCTTGTACAATAGTTCTATGCCACCTTTGTGTTTGGGTCTGATCTGGATAGGACCATGGTGTGGATGTCTGGTACCACTCGCTGCACAGCTACATTTCATGACTTTGCCAACGTCATCTTTGAGACCTTTCATGGAGTATCCACTCACGTGGGGCTGCATATGCACTCTGTAGCTTTGGGTGAGAACAAGTTGAAGCTGGCATCTCTGTATGATGATGGTGTTGTGGGGGGGGGGTCCAAGGGACTCAAGACCCTCTACAACCTTATGTTGAGGATTTTCCGTCATACCATTGCACCAAGTGCTAGGAATGATGATGCAATTAGGGGTGGGCTTGTCAACCTTCTATACCACACTCACCGGACCTACAATGCTGGACCAGAGGCAGATGCTGCACCTACTGATGTGATGGACTTTATTTCCGAGGAGATGTTCCATGCCATTCTTTACAAGAAATCTCCTCCATATGCACCCTTGGTCATGAGGCTCATCAACTCCCAGGAGCATGATTCTCCATTTGGCATACCACCACACCTCACTGAACACACTTTGGTCTCACTGTAGCAGAAGGGGCGTACGGGGACTGCTCCGAGGCGTCGCTATGGTAATGATGATGAGGAGATTGAGACTGAGAGGGCTCCTTCCCCACCTAGAGTTTGGAGGAAGAATGCCTCCAATGCCCCTATGCCTACTATGACTCGAGACTATGTGCATGAGTGGGTCAAGAAGGCCAGTTTTTGGGAGAGGACCCTTTGTTGCATGAATGTTGACATTCATCCTACCAAAGCAACCGTCGCATTGAGAAGCTCCTCAAGGAGATCAAGGAACAGGGTGCGGGGGATAATGAGGAAGGTGAGGATGAATACAATTATGAGCATGGGGCTCAGCAGTCCACAGAGTCTGATCACACACTCTCATTTGGGGGCATGGAATGCTCAACGGGATAGTCTGGTGGATTGGAAAACATTAGCTGATGTCACCTCCGGTTTCGGGTACCAGGGTACCTCCTCTTCTCGCCCTCACGGCAAAGGGCCTGCTGTCCCTGAAGACGACGATGATGACTATGATGAGAGTGGTGATGACCAGGATGAGGATGCCGAGGATGACGAGGATGACGATGACTACTGAGCTGTTGGGGCGCTAGTTTAGGTCTTTCCATTTTTGGTGTTTCGATGCCAAAGGGGGGAAGACATTCTCATTGGTTTGCATGGGTTTGGGACTTTGGATTTGCTACTATCTGCTTTTATTTGCCATATTCGAACTTGAACTTCATGTCTGTTATTTTTTGTTCATGTGTGTGACTATGTGCTTGTGTGCACTATCTATTGTAACTCATGTGATATTTATGTGTGTTACCGTTGATACTATCTATCTTGCATGATTTACTTAATTTTCTTGTTGCACATAGTTAGGGGGAGTCCCATATATATTTTTATTCCATGCAAATCACTTGTTGTCACCGAACACCAAAAATGGGGAGATTGAAAGGGCATTTAT
Organism: Avena longiglumis; assembly: GCA_030063025.1. NCBI lineage: Eukaryota > Viridiplantae > Streptophyta > Magnoliopsida > Poales > Poaceae > Avena > Avena longiglumis. The sequence goes on from CP125978.1 coordinate 155,182,378, forward strand.
TGCCATAATCAATTTTGGTGTTCGTTAACAACAAGTAGATCATTTTACAGTTTGTCACTGTCCACAGGTTGGTATTATGATAAGTGAAAAGCACCCTCACACCTGAGAAATGTCCATACTCATGTGGCACATTTCTAGAAACTCCAGACCGGAGTCTCCGGTCTGCCAAGACCGGAGTCTCCGGTGTGGTACGGAGTTTCCGGATCTGTCTCCGGTGGTGACTTCAGGATCTGGGCTGGGACATTCTGACTAGGGGTCCGGAGCCTGCATCGGAGGATACTCCAGAGTTTCCGGTGCTGGCTCAGTCCGGAGTCTCCGATGTTGGAAGACCGGAGTCTCCGGTGTTGGAAGACCAGAGTCTCCGGTCATGTTGGGTCGTGGATGGCCTGGGTCATTCAGATGGGCGGTCCGGAGGCTGGTCCGGAGATTGGCCGGAATCTCCGGTGTAGACCGGAGTATCCGCTCTACACACCGGAGTCTCTGGTCTGACTTTTCTACAACGGTCAGAAAACGGTTCGTGGAGGAAGCTGCCTATAAAAGGGGACCCTTATCTTCTTCCTCTAGTTGCTCGAGCTGCTCAAGAACACCAACTCCATTAGAGCTACCAAATCTACAAGATCTCTTCATCCAACCATCCAAAGTCATTGATCTTTGGAGAATCGAAGGAGGAGGCCTTGATCTACATCTTCACCAAGAGAGATCTTCATTTTCCCCTCATTCACTTGAGGGCCCCCAAGCTCTAGTGTTTCATTGGAAACCCTAACTTTGATTTGGTACTTACAAGCTTGTCTTTGATTTGTCTTGACAACTTGCTTGTATTTGGGAGCCTCCAATTAAGTTGTGGATGTGTGCCCCGAACTTGTTGTAAAGGTGTTGGCTTCCACCTCGAAGGTTGCCGATATAGTGTAAGGTCGATCGAGCCCGTTGGGGTGAGATTCATCGGAGAACAAGGGAGGCCTCTCGTAGCGTTCGTGGTTTGAAACCACCCCCTCTCCAAACGTAGACGCACTTCCCCTCAAAAGGAAGGAACTATGGGAAACAAATTCTTGTGTCTCCGCGTCCACTCCTTTGGTTACTTCTATCCTTTACCGCACTTTATTCACTTGTTCTTGCCTAGTGTTGTGATAGTTATTGCATGGTTGACATATAGGTAAATTCACCATAGTTGTATATTCTAGAGAATTTACCTTTCTTGTCAAACCCTAATTTTAAAAAGAAGATAATTTGAAGTAGCACCTATTCACCCCCCCTCTAGGTGCCCATACGATCCTTTCATCATATGTGCTGAAATATGATTAAGAATGTAAAGGAACCAGTTGTTAGGCGACAAACAAAGTTCAACATCTGTAGGTAAATTCCAAACCTTCCTCATATCATACCACAAACGATTTGCATGAGCACATCTGAAAAGAGCATGAGGCATGTCTTCCAGTTCCGCACAACAAATATTAAAATAACCCGTGACCCTCATGTGGCGTCGCATTTTGTTATCTTTCGTAGCTAGTCCATTGGAGGCGGCTTTCCACACAAAGATTTTTACCTTCGGTGGTACAGCAGCCTGCCAAATCCTTCCCCAACATGCATCCTCCCCATTAGGGTTCTCACTCGTCGATGCCATAGAACACTGGTCTGGATGAGCTTCCAAAGCAACTTTATATGCACTCCTTATAGAGAAGACTCCATTACATTCAGGTTGCCATGCAATAACATCCTCTCCTCCATTGTTAACCCGAGCTTAATTTTTCTTGATCTCTCTCCCTATCTAACCAAACTTCTTGATATTCTATATTTGAGTAAGATGACGTAGATCTACCACTACACCAACGGAAATTCCACCCCCTTACAATTCCTTGTGAATATTGTTACTCTTGAGTGTTTGGACATTATAGAGGGAAGAGTCCACCATGAAGCTCACTCACTCTAGTATAAAGCTTCCTGGTAGTGTTGAAAGCCTCCAATTAAGTTGTGCAGATAGCCCCAATCTTGTTTGTAAAGGTTTGGTTTGGTTCCCGCCTTTGAGGGAACCACTTTAGTAGATCATGGCACATTGTATTGTTCGAGGGTGCGAGAAGAATAAGGTGAGACTTTGTAGCTATCGGTGAGCATCGTGACACTACACCTCTCAAATGGATATGTACCTATCCCAAAAGATGGATCTCCAGGATACATCATCGTCTCCACCTTGTGATTATTTCTATAACTTACTACTTATTGTATCTTGCTTTATTGCCTATCTTGTATGATTGTCATACAGGTGGTCCACCTAGTTGCATATAGACAACCTACTTTATCGTTGTTCCCCTAAACTTGAAGAGAAGTACATTAATTAGTCATTTATTCACTCTCCTCTAGTTGACCGTATTGATCCTCTTAACATCCCCTAGTCTAAGCTTTGCCCTCTTGTTATCACACTTGTTTTCCATCACATAGTTAGTTTTCTCTGCGATATTAATTTATGCTCTTTGTTAAAAAGAACATAGCTAGTTTTTTAGTGCCTACAATCTGTTAATTACTCAAGCAAGCTAATTTATTTTAATTCTCTTAATTTTTCTTTTTATCTCCTTATTCGTAGTTTAGTTTCTCTCAAACCATTTTGTACCTCTATACAAGATAGCACGAGTAGACTAATAATTTCCAAACTATGGTCTGGGTGTGAGAAATTAGTGGTGTGATAACTTTAGTTGTGCTAATGGGGAACAACTAACCATAACTCTCTTGGTTTGATCTATACCTCAAATCAGTTCCATGAAAGGTATTAGAGTGATCTTGTGCGCTTGCGGTCATCACTAGCCAGATGCCTCTAGCTCTCTTCTTTGGCTCACAAGCGAGCCAGATCCATGCTCCAGGGCATTCCTTGGCAGCTATGAGGTAGAGGAACATTTCATATCGCATGACCTCCCCACTGCTGAGAGACTAAGATGATACCTGATGCATCGGGCTAGATCTAGCAGGCCTCGTGTGTGACCTCCCAAGTGGCTCGAGGGAAACCCTAGCCAACCGTGCCACCACTAGAGAAAGCCGTCAGGCTAGGTCCGCATAGTGGAGGGTTGCGGAAGGGTTGTTCTTTCATGACCGCGAATCCCTGGTGGTGTTAAATCTAGCTCGGGGAGGTTCGGCTAGCACCTCGGTCGGTGATTTTGCCGGCATCTGGCTTCTCCACCACACTAATGTTGCCCATCTCGGCAGCATCACTGAACTCCTCGGCGTCCGGTCGGTGATGCAACACCGACATGTCTCTTCCTGCTCGGTGAGACATGACAAGGTGGCGACTCCCTCCTTCTTTGTGATGGTACAGTACGTCATGGTTTGGAGCTACTGGCCATCAACGGAGTGGTGTGCGTCTGATGGATCTGGCCTAAAGGCGGTGTCGAGGTGATAGCGACTAAGTTCTTCCGGTTGATGGGCCTACGTAGAGTGGTGTGTAGCGGCTTGCAACAGGGTGGTGGTGGTTGTAGGCGGTTTCTGCTGAGTGGTAGGACAGTATCTTGGAATCGGTGAAGAGACGACGATCTAGCCACGATCTTCTTGCTACAACATCACTCGTTGGTGGCCCATGAGTTCGTGACTTAGGACGACGCCTTGGATCTTCAAAAATGGTGGTCAATATGTTCATGCGGACAACTAGACGACTAGGTATCGAGTTGGTGATGGCCCTTGGAGGCCAATGATGGTATGGGACACACCCTCACCTCCAAATCAGGTTTCATTTGGTTTGAGCTTCTACGCATGACAAATCAGTGGAGGCGTCATTTCATTCCTGCTGCGGCATGTGCAACATATGATGACTCCGGTGGAGAGTCAAGTCATGCTTGTTGCTACTAGACTGAAGGTGGTGTGATAGTGATGGGAGACAAGGAGGTATGGGACTTCTCCATCTTTCAGTATCTCCTCCAGTGGTATCTGGATTTCAAGGTGTCGGGAGCTAGAAAAGATATGGTAGTAAATGCGGTTTCATCGATGAGTAATCACACTATGGTGGAAACACAAGATCTCTAATTAGGCTATGTTAGTGCACGCATCCCTCGTTTACTTGCTGAAGGTGGTGTGTCAAAAATTGACTTTGGGGATGAGAACTTCAAGATCGACCGATGTTTGGATTTATCACCATCAGTACACTGCGACGTTTTCTACTTGAAGGCTTAGCATATGAGCAATGTATTTTTCATCTGTTTCTGTCCTTTACCATAGGGTTTGTGCTTATGTGGTGAAGTTACTATCATGAGGCATATGGACTTAGCTCTATTTTCTGTATGAAACATGTTTTACCAATGGATTTTGCATTATATATATACATAAGAAAGATCATGTGAATCACTCCATGCACATGCCGGGCTTCGGTTCCCCTTTCCTAAAAAGCAAATATTGTAGGCCTCACCGCCGTGCTGCACCATCCCATGCTCATTGGCACATCTGATCCACGCGCCTTGGCTAACACGCTGACAAGGTACCACCGCTTCCAATGGCTGGCGACCGCCCACCACTCGAACGAGAGAAGCAATGCCCAACACTTTTCCTATGGTGCTCCCTACCACCACGAAGAAGCTCGGTGGTAACGATGGCGAGGGTGGACGAAGGTAGGGACTAGGGTGTCACTAGCTTGGTGGTAGTGCTCATGTGGTTGAACCTAATTTTAAAAGGTACCATCTCCTTTACATTTAATCTACATCTTATAAAAACAAACAATCGGGTTCCCCTCCCTCCTTATACTCTCATCCCCCACCGCCCGTGCTTGGCCGTTGACTAGAGAAGACCGGCCCGATCCCGACCCATCTCCGGCGGCTTTGCCGGCTGGAGATGGGAAGGGGGAGGTGCCGGAGTAGATGGTAGGATTAGATGTAGTTGTTTGGGCAAGATGCCTGTATTTTGGAGTAGGGCGTCGGGCTGTTTGGGCCAGTCTCGACGCATCTGGTGGCGGTGGCGCGATGGCGGCGAACTCCGGTGGTCGGAGGTGCTGGTGGACGACACAACCCCAGGAATGTCCGCAAATAAGCCCTTGTTTCGACCCTTCTTCTTCTACTGGTGGGGCCTTCTCTATTTTCTCTCTCTGGCCGGCCATGGCGGCGAGGGAAGGGAGAGGCTAGAGAGGTGCAGCAGCTCGGAAGATGGAGTGCGGGGTTCCTTTGCTCTGGTGCATCGGCGTTGTACCAGTAGCTCCCGACGAATCTCGACGTCAGACTCTCATGGTGGGAGTATGCGGTGGAGGTTCCTCTTGCAGGACCCCTGCACAAGCGCCCGTGGCAATGGCGTCTCAGCGACATCAAGGGCGTCTTCTTCGACCTAGCTGGCCAAGGTGGCGAGGAGGGAGAAGAGGTAGGCCTTGCTGATGCTGTTCGCGTTGCCCTGCTGCCTCCTCGAGCTCCTAGCTCGGTGGTATCGATTGCCACCAGCATCCATGCCCATGAAGGGCTTCTTCCACGCCGCGAGGGTGTGATCTCAACCTCCAAGATGGAGGCCTTATGGGTGCTGCGCGTCGGGCTTCACCAGCTCTTTCTGGCCAAGTGGTTCGTCCCCCGGCGAGATCGAGATAGCCGGCGGCGCTAGCACATCGTCGGTAGAGGGTTTCAAGGACCTGATTGCGTTTCTAGGAATTTTTCTAGGGTCCACCTTGCTTATTCACAGGACTATTCTACAATTTTACTTTTGTAGAGGTCCTTCTTGTAATTTGTTCCCACTGACTGAATATTAATGGCAGCATCGGGGTCCTTCGCAACCCCTCCTTGTGTTAAAAAAAACAGACAACAATTATTAGTACTACTTACATATGTAAAATTCCACTTTGTTTTTTGTGTTCTTATTGATTATAAGCTTGTAGATTAATATCGAACAAATATTTGATCTAGAATATAGACTAAATTAGAACAGAAGGAGTATGATCGTGCTAGTTTTGTTTTGGTAGACGGTTGCCACCTAGCTACGGGCAGTGGTGCAATGTTTTATCATGAATAGGGTTACTACCGGGAGCATGTATAACGAGAAGTCTTTAGAGGAGTGCTTACAAAATAAACCAATCATTTTGCTAAGTATTGGTGCTTATTTCTATAGAAGAGGTGCTTAGTTAGACATCTACCTAATATAAATAAACATTGGTGCTAAAGTTTTTTATTTTTCTAAGCACCATCCTAAACACCTTGCATTATACCTGCTCTGAGGCCTCATTTTGCATGCGAGTTTTGATAGGGTTTGGCACAGCCACCATTTTGCATGCCGGTGTTGAGCAGGCTCGGCCCTTGCAATCCCTGTAAAACACGCTGGGTTGAGGTGAAAAGGAGACGCTCCTGCCCCTAGCGTTTCTGTGGTTTCGGCCGGGCGGTCGACGGCCGCTCCGCCATTCCTCAGCAAGGTTGTACGAAGTTCCATCGGCTCCTTCCTTTCCGCAGCAGGGCGCCTGGGCACTCCTTCAATCCTTGCCATTCTTAGGAAAATCGTTTTTTGGGTACCAAGATGATCCTTGTGTGCAAAGCAGTCATTTTAGAGTAGAGGTTTGGGGGTGAAAGTGGATTACTTGGGATCAGGGGGATTGAGATGTCACAAGTGTTTTCACCAAACCCCCTATGGAGTATGGATTATACTTAATAATTCCACGTAAACCACCCCTGCCAAACAAGTCCCGAAGGGCGTAGACCATTGGTGGAGGCATTTTCGACTGTGGCAGCATTGTTCCAGGGTAACTAGCACGACAGGGGACGGGGATATAAATTGATTGTATGCACTATAAACTGCGACATGGAGTATAAGGTAATTCTAAATGAATATGCCATATTTATGTCAGATGTGATCGCACCTGTTCTATCTGCAGCACGGGAATACCTATCACTGTTTCTGTCTCAATCAACGCAGTGACGATCTCCTGTATAGTAGGTCTATCGCGTCGCTTCAACGTGATACATTGTAATGCTATCTCAATGCATCTCTTCACCTGTTTGCAATATGCCTCGAGTAATCTGGGGCTCAGTATTTCACTTTCACCTAGCCTCTTTCTCCAATTATCATGTACCTGCAAAATGGCACACAAAAGTCAAACATATCATACTGTCGTTTTCCCTATGGGCAGTTACATGTAAATAAAAGCTTCTCTTACACGGTCAACAAACTCCTCGTTCGCCATGTCCTCAATAAGTTCATAGCCTTTATGCCCAGTCATTATCTCTACAATGATTACGCCCAAACTGAATATATCAGACGCCTGTGTTACTTTTTTGCCGGTTATGTATTCTGGCGGACAATACCCTCTGCATTCCAACATGTACAGTATAACTGGTTCTTATTAGTGACCAAAAAGACAAAGAAAAATATAAGAAAATAATGAGATTATGTTCATCAATTAGAAACACTTTGGGCATGTCTGGATTGGGTGATATTTGTTAGCGGGCTTCGGTGAAAATCACCCGATCCAAACAGGCCTGAACGTTCCGCCCCAAAGCTCATTTCTTTGTGGTTGACATATGTGTACCAAAGGATCAACCAATATATCAACATTTGCATTCTCAAAAAAGAAACAATCAACTTTTGAAAAAGAGATAGAGGGACCTCCTACGTGTGGACGGAATCTTCTAAACTCTCATGAGAGAAAACATCCCAAACCGCAAACCTGATTGATGACTGAAAATTGATGTTTCTTAAAATGAGTCTGCTTACCGTGTACCTCTGGAACTCCATTCTGTTGTGTTTTTTTCATCGAAGAACCTTGATACACCAAAATCTGCTATTTTGGGGGTCATGTTATTGTCCAGCAATATATTATCTGGTTTTAAGTCCAAATGCAATAAAGGGAACTCCAGTCCCTCGTGAAGATATTTTAACCCCTCACAGGCCCCCCGGATTATTCTGTAACGGGTTGCCCAATTATATCCTGTATTTGCATCTGTAACAAGGCCAACAGAAAGAAGTATCCTCAGAATTTTACTCTATAAAACAATTTTCTATGCTATAAATCAAACACACTTCAGGACATAGCGCCAACTTAATTACCGTGAATATGCTGCCGAAGGCTACCATTGTGTACATACTCCAAGCAGAGCGCAAGATGGATCCTATTCGCAGAAACTTGTTTTCCTTCAAACACTGTATTTTCATTTTCTGTTTCATTGCAAAATCCAATTAACTTCACAACATTTTGATGCTTCAGCCTCCTTAGGTTCTGGAACTCTTGCTGAAATTTGCTGTTATCAAATCCTTGCACGGGAAATACCTTCACAGCAATTTCGTCCCCTTCAAGCACACCCTGTTTAACATATTTCTTGTTAATAATCAACCTTCTTTGTGTGGAGTCTTTTTCTAACAGAAGGATTAGCTTTATGTGTTTCATAGTAAGATGAAGATGTTGGCCAGTTAATTTCATAAAACTAAATGAAAACCAACACATCGAGAGCCAGACCCACTCAAATATCAATACGAATAGGCCCAAGCCCACACTCGCTGACAACACAGCAAACACGATACAAACACACAAACTTGGCCGGTCTCCCACCAGCAATAATTCTAAAAAGTCATGACTGTTATGGAAGGAGAAGACCGAAGACTCTCCTGCAACAGTGAAGAAGCAAGCATTCCAAATGACCATGAATAATTTGCTTCGCCTTGTCAACATGCCAATCGTCAATGTTGTTGTCAACCTCGTCGCCCTCATGACATAAAGAGTCAACTCCCTCAAAACTGTCAAAATAATTGGCACTTGTGTAGACGGCTGACACCACCTTCCACGGCCGCCGCTCGGCGTACTACCACTCACCCTTGATCTGGAACCTGCAGTATCAGCCTTGACAATGCATGGCCTTGATGCAAAACCTGATATATCTATACACGACACAAGGGTTACATCGGGTAAACTTGTACACAAAGTTGATCTAGAAGATTGCATAATCATTAACACAGATCGAGCAGAGGGTTGGGTAGGGAGCAGAAGCTAGAGAAAACGGAGATACGCTAGCCTTTTCTGTTTGTTTTCAAATCTAGTCTAGTTCCGTTCTTGTAGAGAAGTCGTCTAAACTAGTTGTTTCTTTTCTTGTCTTCTATCAGTACAAATAGTATATCTGATTTGATATGGAACCAGATGTATATCTAACACACACATGACAGGATGGTGCCTCCCGCCAACTTATAATGGGACAGCCCCGCCAAAATGATGATGCACACCCAAGCAATGTGAAAGCATCCGATCACTTAGAGCCTCTACTCGCACAACTAGGCAACATATGCCGCATAGCCCATAGGGGTTTCTCCGAATAGCCCAAACCCCCATGCACTACAGGACGCGCGCGCTACGCCGAGGGCAAAAAGCCGTCGGCGTAGCCTAAAATGCCCTCGGCGTATGGCTACGCCGACGGCTGTCCTCGGCGTAGCCTCCTCGGCAAAGGGCTCCCTCGGCGGAGCACATAGAGGCCGTCGGCGTATCAAAATACCGTCGGCGTATGCTACGCCGAGGGCAATGCCGTCGGCGTAGCAGCCATCGGCATAGCTTGTCGACAGGTTGCAAAAATATTTTTTTTTAAAAAAATTAATTTTTTTTTTAATTTTGAATCTTTGAATTGTTTGACTCGTTAATCTCTCACTTTGAACATTTTTAACACTAATTACACTTAATATTTAATTAAATTGCAGTCTTGGTCGAACTTCCCGGAAGGTCACCCATCCTAATACTACTCCATTTCCAGCACGCTTAACTTTCTCGTTTCTTCAGAATCTGTTTCCGCAAAGTAATTCATACATTGTTGTCAATACTATGATATCAATCCTATTAACCCTTATATCAACATGTCACATGTTTGTATTTTTTGAAATTACAAATAATTATTTAAATAAACATTAATGAATAAGTAAAAATATTATTGAATTCAAATAAAAATATAATAATTTTACTTTTTTGTATTTTTCTATTTAATATGGAATAATTAATATCTTTAAATCTATAAATCGGAATTTAACAAATAATATGTCTAAATTGATCAGAAAAATGAGAGGAATCCAAATATGATATCCATATCAACTAATCACAAACCCTCCGTTTTGGAATTATCTATTTGGTGGTTGCTTTAGAAAATTCCCTTTTTGCGCTCGGATAATGAAAAATGGATTTTTTGGTGCGATGAAAAGCAAAACTTGCATTGTATCTTTGATAAAATAGCATATTGTGAACCTAAAAATGATTTTTGTAAAAAAACATGAGCATCAGATCATGTACCTGTAGTTCATATCTGACCCACTTTCTACCGATTCGGCAGGAATTTGTCTTTTTCACCAGAGGTGGATAGAAAGGTTTCGGATTCCCCTATTGGGACATTGTCTATATAAGGTGGTATAGTATTTTTGTAAAATGTGGTGGTACCATTTTGAATTAGCCATTTGGTGGTTGCTTTACAAAATCGTCCGTTTTTTGTGCTCAGAAAATGGGAAATGGCTTTTTGGTGCGACGAAAAGGAAAACTTCCTCCTGCAACATTGTTCGCCATCCCATGATGCATGTGTATGCACAATATGGGCACATTATCACAAACTATGCCTTGATTCTAGCCATAATATTGGTCATTTGACCCGAAAGCCAAGAAACCTCGAATGAGATAGGTAATTTTGTGAAGGTTTTTTTGAGACATAATCAATATATCAAGGTTAATATTTTTACTTATAACTATATCACATAATATGACACCACGCGAAGGTTTCGCATTGTTTCGATCGTTTTTGAATTTTTTATGCCCGTTTTAAACTATCGTCAAACTTTGTCGAACGGCGGGCATGAAGATTCTTAGCTCGGGGCCGAGCCTCGCTAAACTTGCATTGGATCTTTGATAAAATAGCATATTGTGAACCTAAAAATGATTTTTGTAAAAAAACATGAGCATCGGATCATGTACCTGTAGTTCATATCTGACCCACTTCCTGCCGATTCGGCAGGAATTTGTCTTTTTCACCAGAGGTGGACGGAAAGGTTTCGGATTCCCCTGTTGGGATATTGTCTATATAAGGTGGTATAGTATTTTTGTAAAATGTGGTGGTACCATTTTGAATTAGCCATTTGGTGGTTGCTCTACAAAATCGTCTGCTTTTTGTGCTCGAGAAAATGGGAAATGGCTTTTGGTGCATTTAAAAGGAAAACTTTCTCCTGCAACATTGTTCGCCATCCCATGATGCATGTGTATGCACAATATGGGCACATTATCACAAACTATGCCTTGATTCTAGCCATAACATTGGTCATTTGACCCGAAAGCCAAGAAACCTCGAATGAGATAGGTCATTTTGTGAAGGTTTCTTTGAGACATAATCCATATACCAAGTTTGATATTTTTCCTTCTAACTATGTCACATAATATAACACCACGCGAAGGTTTCGCATTGTTTCGATCATTTTTGAATTTTTTATGCCCGTTTTAAACTATATATAATGTCTTATGTTTTACTTAATTTTTATTTATAAATGTGTAATATTTGAGTGTAGATAGATAGGTATTATTTTTCTGCAAATTTTGATATATTATTTGTATTTTTCCGAATTAGAATGATTTAGTTATGATTTTTCAAAGTTTAATGAGATAAAATAAAAAATAGCTACGCCGAGGGCAGCCGTCGGCGTATGCTACGCCGAGGGCAGCCGTCGGCGTAGCATAGGATATACCGAGGGCAATTCTACGCCGACGGCTGCTTGGCGGAGCTGGCCTAGACGATGGCTACGCCGACGGCCCCGATGTTTGGCCGTCGGCGTAGCGACTGGCCGTCGGCGTAGCTTCCCATTCCTGTAGTGATGAGGGGTGGAACTGAGCTTCAAGAGAAAACCTTCAAGAAGGGAAATGAGGCAGGGACATTTTTTTGATAAGGAGTATATATTAATATCGCAAATATATCAATTACACCTAGCCTCTGCAACAACTCATTGTCTGGCGGCCTTACGGATGCACATAACCCAAACAAAAGTATTACAAAAAAGAAAAGTATCGCTACAATGATCAATTTCTTGTAGCAGCGACACTAACACCACCAAATGTATGATGTTCAGCATAGACCAAATGTATGATGCTCGTCGTCCCTGAAAGCACCTGGACATATCTCAGGCGATAAAGCACCCAAAACATGGGAGCACCACATGCATCACAATGTTTCTGCTCCAACATCCACTAAGCAACATACGACACACCCACCATGGAACTTTTTTAGACAGAATACGACAACACCGACTTTGAATTAAGAAAGCCCCAAACGGTTGGGCCCAAGGGTGCTGAAGAACATTTTACAAGGCAATGAACACGACAAGCATACACAAGAAAGAAAAGAAACACAAAGCTGAGCTTCGAATCCCTTAAAGCACAAGAGAAAGGAAACATTTTGACCCAGCTTTAGAAAAAACATCTTCACTCAGGGAAAGATCGACCGACAAGATAAACATACACTCACAAGTTTCTGGACATAGGGCTGCATCATAATCTTCCCAAACATGGTGGAGGACCTCTACCTCCTCGCGAAGGGCGCCATCGGCCGATGGATTTACTTACCCTAAGCAAGGACGAGTAATGACGCCAGTAACCCACTTGGAAGGAATTGAGCATCAAGATGCAAAAGGTGTATCTAAGACTATGAGTGTAGCAGCGCCGCTTCTAAGGATGCAGAGGTGGGATAAGTGGGATCGTATTTTATGCAGTCTAACTCTAAACTAAGAGGGATAAGTGACTTATCCCACTTATCTCACTTAGTTTAGTTAGGCTAGGGGTGTAGAAGTGAGATCCCACTTGTTTCACTTCTATTTCCCTAACCGTGCCCGGATCACCACGGAAGAGAACGAAATCCCATACTAGGTCATTGATGAAGAAGTTGCAAGGCCCATGATAACCACAGAGGCATGACTTAAAAAAAGCTTCTGCCACACCTGTCCTCACTGCCTCCGCCTACAGCACAGGCGTACCCCTTCAAACTCTTCGGGCATGCCCTTGTCAGGTGTGTCGCCGTGACTAGGGATGTAAATGGCACTTAAATGGCATCCGCGAGTCCCGTTTATTCAAAATCTTAGTTCTTTGTTTTAGAAAAGACAAACTTTATTGAACTAGAGTACTAATAAACGGTATTACGCGAGATTAAATGGTGTGCCATTTACATCCCTAGCCGTGACTGCAGGCACCGCCACTTTAGAAATATAATGTTGCTCCCTCTCCAAGTATAAAGAAGATAACCAAGCTAATCTTGCACATTACTCAGGGTGGTATCAATTGTGATTAGTGCCAAATATACCGTTGATTTATCATATACATCTGACATGGACTATAGACTAAATCTTGAAAAAAACATGCTTTTAATCCCATCATACCTTGTAAACCGTTCCGAATCCACCACTGCCAACTTCTTGTAACTCACTGAAATCATTTGTAATCTTTTTTATTCGTTCGAAAGATATCTCCCTTGGCTCATCGCTTGTCCCGTGCGACTTGTTCGCCATGATATAGATTGTCGAGCAAAAATCTGTCGGGTATGATTAGGAAACATTTTAGAACCAGCTGAAACTTATGAAGTTGCTAAACCAGGGCAAGGTTAGAGCTTTTGCTTTGAAAGGTTACCTAGAGAGAGCAGGAGAAGAAGATCGGCAGATGTATGTCGACGAAGCCCACCACCGAAGCGAGATATGACTACATGAGATAAGATCGTATGGGTGAGCACCTTGGACCTTTAACGGGCGAAGAGAGATCGAGTCAAGATCTGAAGTTGAGAAATATAGTATATCGTGCGCAAGTCACAGCCTGATTAATCTGTAAGCGTTTACCGAATATTACTTTAGTCTGTACGATTTATTTAAGAAATTAAGTTTAATTAATCTCACGCCAGCCAGGACGAACCAGTGTTATTTATAAGCAGTACAGTATATGCTTGAGAACCTCCATGTCCATTATGCTGCGCAACTTGCAAACAAGTAGTAATAATAATCACTCACGGCCGGAGATGGAAACGCTTGCCACCGTGCGACGACTTTTTTTTTGAAGGAGTGTCTAGTGGCGTTTTATTGAATAGGTAGAGTAGTTACATCGTTTATTACATCATGTAAGATAAGCCCCGGTTTGCTTTAGAGCTAGCAGATACCGTATATAGGTCAGTCTGCAAAATGTTATGTTGATATACGGTATCATAGCAAAAAATGGCCATTGTAGATACCGCAACGGTCCAAAGCCGCCGACCATCGCCGCTCCGATTCTGGTCAAATCGGCCGGTGAAAAACACATCCCCACTGCCAAGAGCAACATCATACATACGGTGACCAACAGGAATAGACACACCACTGAAGGGCTGGTGAACGGCTTGATAAAAAACATAGAAGTTTGCGGTACAGCGAACATTACCGGTCATCCATGTCATGGTCCTTGACTCATCATACTTCTGTGGACAAACCGGGAACTTGGTGAGTTTGAGATATCCTTCATGAACACCTTTCGCTCCCTTCTTCAATAGCATGGGTCATCACTAGTTCTTGACATGTCAAAGAACCTTATCTTGCGCAGCTCACGATATTCTTTTTTGTACATGTTGGCTAAAGACTGCAAGTTGTCATACTTGGCTCTCTTGTCCCGGTTTTCATCCTCAACGCGCCCAACTTCCCTTTGCATATAGGCAACATCTCTGGTCTGCTGCCTTCGGTTAGAAGGCGCAATAACATACTGGCCAACCGTCTCATCATATTGCGGCTCCCTCCTTTTGGACCTGGCCTTGGTGCGAGGTGCACTACGAGAAGGAGAGTCACCTATGAATATAGAGGAATGGGGAAAGCATAAAGATAAGCATATATGTCCCGGAGTCAAGAAAAAAGCCTCAAACCCTTGATGGATGTGCCAAAAATAAACCACATTGGAGTCTCTAGCATGCAACACCGGAATCTCAGGTCTGTGCAAGAGCACACCAGAGTATCCGGTCTGAGAGATCGGAAACTCCGGTTCGGAGATCGAGTTGCACGAAGGAGGCTGCGGGAGACATTATTTCGAGCATATCGAGTAAGGAAACAGAGCTAATGTGAGAGGAGTGCATGCAACAACGAGATTCCAGTGGAATAAATTGGTACATTGCTAAAAAAATCAAAGGGTAAGAACCCTAGGTTCATTGTGAGAGAAGATGTACCAGATTCGTCCATTGGAGTGAATCCACCGGTGGGGAATGTCCCAAGGATGGAGAGGGTGGAGGAGGCGGCATGGCGGATCCTAGCGGTAGGAGGGCCACAGGGCGACGATTTTGGAGGAGGAGGCGATGGGTGAGTGGGGGGAGGTCGGGGGTGAAAGAAAGAAACTGGCTATTTCTCTCACCCCGGCCTCCCTTATCTCAGTGCCTGAAACCGTCTCAGACCGCAGACTCAAGTCCATGGGACCGGAAACTCCGGCCCTCTTTGATAAAAAATGCCAATTTAGGTGTATGGGGACATATATGATAGAAATCATGTTTTTAGGAAAGGCAATAAGGCTTGTGATAAGATACCATATTGTGAAGATCATAAACCACAAGAAGATTGAAAGCAAAGCCATGAAACAACCGACTAAGAGAATATGCAATCAAATCCGATAAAAGAGCCAGATATTATCAATGAGATGCAACCTCTCCATAATGAGAGGGTTGGTGGCCGTAGCCACTATGTTTGAGCATATGTGTCATGACACCGCGAGGATATATCGTGAGTTCATAGACACTACTCATCATTGAGGCCCACTTATTATAGAAATGATATAACAAGTATGACATTGTTACTTTTGCCATTATGGGGGGGAGTGATAGCCCAATGGATTAGGACCGCACTCCCCTATCTCCGTGCCCACACCTAAACCAAATAAGGATCAAGATATAGGTGAGTATGCAAGATGATCAAGTCAAACTCCTTGAATCAACTAAATTTAGCTCATTCCTCAAATAGCAAAACCTTGCTTCATCAAGAGGCTTCGTGAATATATCAGCAAGTGGATCTTTGGTTGAAACATAAGGTAGCTCAATATCTCCCCGGGCAACATGATGTCTAATGAAATGATGTCGAATCTTAATATGATTTGTCCTTGTATGATCCACCAGATTGTAGGAAATCTTGATAGCACTTTCATTGTCACATAAAAGAGGCACTTTGTCAGAATGGACACCATATTCCTTTAAAGATTGCCTCATCCATAACAATTGAGTGCATGCACTAGCAGCTGCCATATATTCGGCTTCGGCGATGGAGAGAGATATACAATTTTGCTTCTTAGAGGACCAACACACCAAGGACCTACCAAGAAATTGGCAATCCCCGGAGGTTGATTTCCTATCATCCTTGTCACCAGCCCATTCCAAATCCGTGTACCCACAAAGAGAGAATGTTGATCCCCTAGGATACCACACACCATAGTTTGGGGTATGAACCAAATATCGAAATATTATTTTGACCGCCATCAAGTGGCTTTCTTTAGGAGCCACTTGATATATTGCACACACTCCTACACTTAACACTATGTCGGGTCTAGATGCACAAAGGTAAAGCAAAGAACCAATCATATACCGGTATCCCTTTTGATACACATCTTTAGCATTTGGATTTAGTTCAAGATGAGGACTTGGTTACCATGGGAGTAGGTGCTCCATTTAGTTCTTTCATGTTGAACCTCTTGAGCATGTCTTGAGTATACCTGGCTTGATTGAAAAATATTCCTCCTCTTACTTGTCTGATCTTAAAACGAAGGAATAACCTCAACTCTCCCATCATAGACATCCTAAACCTGTCAGCCATAATCTTTGAAAATTCATCATTAAATTCTTTGTTAGATGAACCAAAGATGATATCATCAACATATGTGTGGCAAACGAAAAGCTCCCCATTAACCGTCTTAGTAAAAAGAGTAGGATCAATTTCCATAACCTCGAACCCACGGTCTAACTAACAACTCTCTAAGGTGCTCATACCACGTGCGTGGAGCTTGTTTAAGCCCATAGAGCGCCTTATCAAGCTTGTAAACGTGATTTGGAAAGTTGGGATCCTCGAACCCTAGGGGTTGCTTAACATAAACCAACTCATGCAATGGACCATTTAGAAAATCACTTTCCACATCCATTTGTTGCAATTTAAAGTTATGATGTGAAGCATATGCAAGAAGGATACGAATGGACTCAAGGCAAGCCACGGGAGCATATGTCTCTCCATAATCAATGCCTTCAATTTTAGAGAACCCTTGAGCTAGCAATCTTGCCTTGTTCCTCACAACAATTCCATGTTCATCTTGCTTGTTCTTGAATATCCATTTAGTGCCAATAACATTGTAGCAATCTTTGGTATTTTCTACTAGCTTCCACACTTTGTTACTGCGGTGACCCAGCATACCACTCCATGATGTAGTACACTATATTCGTGGACATAACAATAATGAAACACCGTTCACTAGTATTACATCTCTCAGAGTGGTACAATAGAAACATAGCAGGTCCAAGGCACAACTATGGTTACAAATCGACTCTTTACAAAAGATCTAGAGAACACTCTAGGTTATAGTGAGAGAAAGCAATCCTTACAAATAAGAACCAGAAATAATCAACTCATAACTATCATGCTAATAAGATTAGCATCTAACTATTAGGCTTGTATTGCTGCTATTGCAATACTCTATAGAAATAGATTCTATGGCTAGAAATTATATTTCTATCTAATCAACAATTTTATCTTCACTTTTGTTGATTTATTTGTTGACTTCCTTGAAGGATTTGAGCTTTTGATAACGATCCCCTTGAGCATAAGTTGATGTAGACGTCGTATTTATTGGTTTCAGAACATAACAAGGGTTAAGAAGATACGTTGAGTATGAGCGTACCCAGCAAGTTCACTAAAAAAGAGTGTTTGATGCACTATCTACAACCATAGACCATAGGTTATAGGCAATGCAGGTTTTCATAAACAATTCTTCAAAGGTTGCTTTTATTCTGAAAATCTATGTCCGTCAGCGTTCATAGGTTTACCAGAACTTTCATGAAGTTCCTTTCATGTCGCGTTCGTAGCTCCTTCCCGGAATAGAGAGTAACAAGTTGCAGTTCTTACACTCTACAGAGGTGCGTTGCTTTACCCATGAGAGATCTTAGCTTTGTTGCACATATGAGTTATAGGCTCGTTCACACTTCCTTGGTATGAGGCCCAGACTAAGATCCAAGCCGTTCAATGCCTTTCTCCGCGACCCCATATGTCTGCACGATCCTTTGGGCCGGACTACATCTTCGTTGAGCCCCCTTTCGGGAAAGCTATTATCCTGATGAGTTTCCTAAGACTCTAAGAGCCAGTTGTGCCCCTGGCAAGCTCCATAAAGGTCCGACTGTACCTCCGGCAGCCTCTCATAGATAATCTAGACACCTTAGTATACAAGATACACATATGGAGTACAATCACTTTAAGAATAGGTTTAATTATTATTTGGTAACTAGAACGAAAGTTCATGTGTTGGGTTGTTAAGTGTTGAAGGAATTATTAGAGAGTTGTTGTTTGGAATGGCAAAAATAATAACCTTCGAAGAAAAGGTTTCTTTAATAAGGTTTAAATAATCTAGTATGTTTAATCAAATGTGATCGGTGTCGTTTGTGTTTGCTTGATAAGTTTGACTTGAGATGCTTCATAACTAAGTCGGAACTAACTAAAGTTCAACATAAATAAACTTAAGATAAGATGTTTATGACTGTTTAGACCAAAGTTAACTATAAAATTAGCAGTGAATTTTAAGGTGTAATTATTTTAGACATTATCAAGTTTTAGGGTTTAAATAGTATAGTTGTTAATGTAGAATCATTCAGTTATATGAATGACGAGTTTGATATTGGATGTGTTATTGGGAAAATAATATGCAACTTATTAATGGGAGCATCATTAGATGATTTTAATACTTTGCTAGGATTTGAGGTCATGTTAATGATGATTAAGAGATAAAGATCATTCACCCATAATATAGATGAATTATGCATAATGTTAGTTTAAATATTGTTGTGTTCAAATTGAATTTAAACTTCAAAAGAATTATTATAAACTTAATGGTTTACATTTAAGTTTTTTATAGATTGAAGTTATGGTTTTGGAATTAGTATTTAGATATAAAATATTTAAGGTTTTGTATAAAAATTTATTATTATTTCTTATTTAAGAAATGTTTTTTAAAGAATTAACAAAAATAAGTATTTTATAAAATAGATAAGGATTTATTACTTTAAAACCTTTAAAACCCTTGTAATAATATATTTAATGTTTTTCTAGTAAAATATATTTATTTAAGATCTTAAAAATGATTTTTATTTATTTTAAGTATTATTTTAATTTTTAATAAAATTCCACAAAGTATTAAATGTATTTTAATATTTGTTTGAAGTTTTATTTTTTAAAAAACTAGAAAACATGCCCGCGCGTTGCAACAAGAGAGAAAAAGTACGTCTCGACTACTCGGTGAGACGATATACTACTGAATATGTCAAAACCAATTGATATATCTCATCATAATTATCTTTAGTTTTAACTGTAATTATTTCAACGATTTCTTGAAGAAGGCTGCGTTGAGTTTGAGCATTGAGCAAGCACCGAGATCTAGCCAGATAAGTTGACTCGATTCAATAAAAAAATTGCTAAAATTCAGAATCAAATATCACTATATGACAACTTTGAAATTGACACCCAAAACAAAATCATTCTCAACTATCGATCAAATACATCACCATTATTATCATCATCGCCACTATTGAATTTGTGGTCATCGCTACAATTGGCTTGATCAACCAAATGCTTGTTTATCTTAGCAAATCCAATCCAAGCTTTTACAACATGAAAATGTTTCTTTGCTGGGAGGACGACGTTGCTGAACGTGACCACCTCTAGGACCTTTGCAGATATCTCTACAACTTTTACTTTGGTCTTCAAACAATCGGACCCGGAGAAAAACCACCTCGGCGGCTGCAACGACATTAGAACATGCTTCGACCCAGTAGGCTCAGGAATTTCATCTAAAGCTTGCCTACGACCTGGCAGAACAAGGAGATATCCCATTATAGTTTTAACTACTGAACTATCTACATATACAAAACCAAATCCAAATTACTTACACTTTCATAGAGTTTATACTCTTCTACAAGTCAATAATTACATTGGACATAGCACATTGCTTTATTAAGGATGTAGGATACAGTATAACATTAGGTAAATTTATAGAGGAATCATGATAATTACATTGGACAGAGAAGATTGATCTGTAAGATTTAAGATATGGTGAAACTCTTTTTTTATTACTGTTGTACGTAAAGTTTTAAAAAACGCATGATCTTTTTTGACCAAAAAGGTCATGATGAACTCATATTTGACTGTAACCCTAGATGAAAATAATAAAACTTTAATGTGCATGCAGTTATATATATATTCACTACGAATGGTTAAGAAACTCGTGTGATCGGGATCCTAACGATTATAACACTTCTATCTAACAAATAAGAAAATGACTACTATAGGATGTTAAGATTCTAGATGTCTGCTCATTTATAGATGGTGTACACTACACGTCTGTACCTATGGATAAATTGGCAAAAACTGTGATGTTTCAAATCTCTCAAAAGAAATTCTTATGAGACCAAAAGAAATTCTTATGAGATCAAAAGAAATCTCTCAAATCTCTCAAAAGAAAACTGTGATGTTTCAAATCCCCGTCACCGTCACCTGCAGAGCTCCCCCGACCCCCGCACCAGCCAGCCGCCACCGGACCCCTCCGCCGCCTCCTCGCTCCTCCCCAGCGCCCCGTTCGCTTCCCCGACCTCGGACCTGCAGCGCTGCGCCTCCCGACAGCGCCGTCGAGCCGCTCTGTCGCCACCTGCGTCGCCTCGGGCTCCCTGCGAGCTATCGCCTTTCGTCCGGCCGCGCGTCCTCGTCTCCTCGCGTTGCACGCCGACCGCGTCTTCGTCGTCCTGTTCGGCGCGCCGTCGTCGGGCTCTCTCCGTGGCGAGCTCGCTGGGCCCCAACGCCCTCCTTCCACCGCTGCTTCGAGTCGCCGTCGGCCCCGCCTCTGCTTCCGTGTGCCTCCTCGCGGATGGCCGTCGCTGCGCCAGGGAGTCGCCGTCCTCCCCGAGCCGCTCGACCGCGAGCCCATGCTTGCCCTGTAGATCATCTTCTCTGCACGCCGTCCTCCTGTGAGCAGCGCCTGCGCCGGCCCGTCTTCGGCTGCCTGTGCTCCGACCGGCGTGCCCAAGTCTGTCGCCCGCGGATCCTGGCGCCGCTTTCCATGATCGTGTCTGACCACCCTTGGCCGTCCTCCTCGCCCTGAACCTCGTCGCCTCTGCAATCGTGGGGCCGTCGCTGGTTGCGCCCGAGCTCGCCCGTGCCTCGTGTGTTGCTGTTCCTCTGCAGTGAAGCTGGACCAGCATTTGGTCGTGATGATCCCCTGTGCGCGTGTGTAAAAGAGGGTGCATGTGCCCGTGTATGTGTCTGTTTTGTCCAGTCTCTGTGTGCTAGCATCACGAGGCCGTTCCAAGATATTCCGAGGATCCAATTACCATATCGGTGCCAATCCAAGCCACCATCAAGGAACGAAACAAGAACCACAACGCAAACGACAGCTGACCGAGAACAAGATCTTCTACACGGAACGCCAAGTACTTCACCCCGAAGGCCAAGAGCAACCCGGAACGCGGACCCGACGAGCTCTTCACGACGACAAGATCGGCACCGACCAGGGCGGATCCGATGTGCCCCCGACGCCAACCAGGTCCTTCTTCCCGGATGCGACAAGATCTACTTCCGTTGTCCGATACCGATTCCGTCGAACCGTTCCCCCGTCGAACCCTGAGACCGACCCTGAACCCCTCGGAGCCCAAGACCTTCCGAACCCAGATATGTGACCCCTTTCTCGAGCCCTATTTTTATAAATGTAATATCAAATTGTTGCATATTTAATTGTCATACTCGCATACATATTGTGGGTGTTTGGGGGTGTTTCGACGATTCACCTAAATTAAATATGGGATCCATATGCAGACAAATCTAGTCTTATATTGGTCCCATTTAAATTGGTGTAGCGAATCGGTGCTATCTTTTGCCATGATAAGACAACATTTAAATTGCGGGGTAGATAAATAACTTGAACCGTTTAATTAAATGTCGGGACCCCGGTTCCTCTTAATATGACCTAAATGCATCGCACCTTTGCCATGTCATACATCATTCATCCATCATGCCCGCTCTTCGGCCGTAGTATTAAATATTGCATCCGGTGTTTCTTCTAGTGCTTTGCTTCTTCACGGATTAGGCCGATGAGTTGATGCGAGTGTCGACCCAATCTTCGGATGAACCTTCGGCAATGTTTTCAGGCAAGCACCTCCCCCCTTTCTACCTATCTTACTTTTATAGTATTTATTCCCTCCTGTTGATCTATTGCTATCTGTCTTGCGATGCTCTAGTTTTCGTACCCGTGATATCCCGTGCAGCCTTATATTTCCTTGGACACATCCTATTACCTGTTGTTTGGTAGATAGTTGGACCTGCGCGTCGTAGTCGCTTGCTCAAGTGCTGTTGCGTGTCGTCAAGTACCACAGTTGTTGGAGTATTGCCGCATGTTTAATGTTGGAGATGATCATGACTTTAATTATTGTTTAATAACTAAAATTGAAGTAGGAAATGTAGAGGCACAGGTGGGCAATAGATGTTATTTGGTTGTTAACCGTCCACTTGTGTCCCGTAGGACCCCGAGTTCTTGACACCTGTTCCGAGATCGAGCGCGCTAACCACATGTGGGATGTATGGGCACCCCATCGATTTAGTACCTAATTTCAAAGTACTGTACTGGGGGCCACAAGTAGTTTGGGGCTTTATTACTATTGTGTACTTATGCCATGCTTTAATGCTTAATTTAAATTGTGCGATGTACTGCACCTGTACTGTTTAGGATCGTGACCCGTTTTCGCTGTATCGACAAGTGCAGTCACACTTTCGGGTTCCCAGTCGTTTACAGCCGGCTCCACAAACCCTGAGTCCGTCTCGGAGACCGGCCGACTTCGTTGCGGGTAGACTTGGTGGGGTGGCCCCCATGTACTTACTTTGGGTCTGGGAAACGTCATGACTTAGGCCCCGCCGACATACCGATGGGCGTATGTTAATTGATCTAGCAAAAAGGGTCGAAGTGCGTGTGGATACTTTGGTGCACCCCTGCAGGGTTAAATCTTTTCGAAAAGCCGTGTCCGCGGTTATGGACGACTTGGAGCACAGTTCTCGATCATAGACAACTATAACTAAAGTTTACTGTTATAATTTGACTTGTATCCGATATGACTAGTAATAATGCTTCACTGCAACGGAATGGCTAAATAAAAGTACCAACAACTGCTGGGCTTGGGATATCTCATGCTAATTGTATCTGACTAGTAAGTGTTGCAACTACAACGGAATGGTTAACTAAAATTGGCAACTGCTTATTATATCAGGATAACTATCTATACCTGACTAGTAATTGCTGCAACAATAACTGAATAAATAAAACTGCCAACTGTGTGAGTTCCTCGGTTGACTTCCTCGTTTGGTCTCGAGGGGGACATACCAGGATGGGTTTGCTTGGTGGTAGGATCAGGATGGGTTCGAATAGGTCTTTCTTACCTCTCTCTGATAGACGACAGTTGTATCGAGTCTCTATATGTTGTTTAGTGCATGCTGCCGCTGCCGCTTCAGTCCACCATACCTATGTAGGCGAGGACCGCCGAATTCTAGCCTCGCCGTGTACTGGCCTCAGTACTGACCGCTCTCTCTTTTTCTTTTGCCCTTTGTCGGCACCCCTTTTGTTTAAGCAGGTTTTGAGATCGACGTCGTTAGCAGGGTTACCCTTCCGGCTTGGCCTGGGCAGGGTTATGGACGCCATTGGTTATTCTTCAGGGCTCTTAGCCCCATTTGCATCTTGTCCGTAGTCGGACGCTGTATCATTTTCAAGGTGATTTGGATCTTTGTCTTGTATATCTGCATTCTTGACTCTTTGAGTCGTTGTTGTATATATCGGTTACGTGGGTTCCATCGTGGACTATTGTGTAATGGTATTACTTTGTTTTCCACCCTTGCGAAAGTGCTGGTGGCACCTTTGAATCGTTTCTATGCGGGTTTGGCGAATCTGAAACTTGCATAGGGCCGATTCGAGGGTGTTACTGAGTGGTATCGAGCTCAGCGATTTGCGATACCCCACAAGTCCAGCCTGTAGGATAACCTAGCTAACGGCCGAAGTAGAGTGTCAAAACTATTTTTGCAAAATCGGTTGGATAGTTCTGATTAGGTCTGATTTTACTCCTTACCCCTCTGCTGCACTCCTCTCACCTCTGCGTGTTCTGAATCCGCTCTCTTCTCTCTCTTCGAGTCCAGGATTTCTCGTGGTTGGGTTCCATCGTACCTTCAGGGTTTCGCTTCCTCCTTTGGTAACGGTGTTGCTACATCTGGTCTTCATGCTATCCGAGGAACCCTTCGTCTGGGGGACTTCTCTTTGTTCCTTCTCGTGCCTTCCGGTGTTTTTACGGCAGCGACATCATCTACACGGATCCGATCTGAGTGCATCACTCCTTTGTTCCTGAACCTCGCTTGTCGAGATCTTCAGTCTAAATCCCGAGAGTTGGTTGCATAAGTCTTCTATTCATGTACAGATTAATGCTTTGAGTGCGGGATAGAGTCGCGACCATACCACTACTCATACCATTCGCTTTTGTACATTGAATGGTGGATCGATGCAATTCTTACTCCTTCCAAAGAAGTTAGAGGTGGCCTTACCTTTAACTTTGTCTGTTGTTTTCCGGAGTGATCTCTTGACGAACAGGATCAACGACATCTTGTTGGTGGCGTCGCCGATTTCAAGACGGAACAAGAACCATTGTTAGTGGTGTCGCGAAGATCTACACGAAGCGAGAAGATTTAGATCACCGCCCTTCTTCCCCGTACCATGAGGCGGATCTCGAGGGCGAGATCCATTGTTAGTGGTGTCGAATTGTGGCACCCCGGGTAAAACCACTACTAGAAAATCGCTATTGTTTTTATTCTGTGCATCATCATGAAATCAGCATGCATATTTTTGCCTAAAACTATTTTGCGAAAACCTATTTTGTTTGACAATACTTCCTGCCATCATTTCAAATTTAAAACCCCAGACTCTCTGGATATTTTGTATGTCCAAAACTATCTACAAATCTTTTATTAAAACTAAAACAAACGAATATTAAATAAAAATATTTTATTAAACGGGGGAGGCATCCGGCCAGGCCCAAAGGCCCAACCAGCCACCTACCACCCCTCTAACCCTAACCCTCTCCAAACCCTAACCCTAACATTTATCCCCACTCCCTACCCCCCGCCTCCAGTCCCTTCTCACAGCCGCCACCCCCGCCCGACAATCCCACCTCGGGATCCCGCCCATCCCCTGGCTGGCCCACCCCTGGCCCCACCTCGCACTCCCCTGTTCCTGCCCACACCCCACCTTCCTCCCCACCCAACGCGCTCGCCCCGCCTCCATCTCCCTCTTCCCCTCAGGTGCCTCCCTGTCACCGTCACCTGCAGAGCTCCCCCGACCCCCGCACCAGCCAGCCGCCACCGGACCCCTCCGCCGCCGCCTCGCTCCTCCCCAGCGCCCCGTTCGCTTCCCCGACCTCGGACCTATAGCGCTGCGCCTCCCGACAGCGCCGTCAAGCCGCTCTGTCGCCACCTGCGTCGCCTCGGGCTCCCTGCGAGCTATCGCCTTTCGTCCGGCCGCGTGTCCTCGTCTCCTCTCGTTGCACGCCGACCGCGTCTTCGTCGTCCTGTTTGGCGCGTCGTCGTCGGGCTCTCTCCGTGGCGAGCTCGCTGGGCCCCAACGCCCTCCTTCCACCGCTGCTTCGAGTCGCCGTCGGCCCCGCCTCTGCTTCCGTGCGCCTCCTCGCGGATGGCCGTCGCTGCGCCAGGGAGTCGCCCGTCCTCCCCGAGCCGCTCGACCGCGAGCCCATGCTTGCCTCAGATCATCTTCTTCGCACGTCCTCGGTGCAGCGCTGCTAGCCCGTCTTGACTGCCTGTGCTCTGACCGGCGTGCCCAAGTCCGTCGCCCGCAGATCCTGGCGCCGCTTTCCATGATCATCTCCGACCGCCCTTGGCCGTCCTCCTCGCCCTGAACCTCGCCGCCTCTGTAATCGTGGGGCCGTCGCTGGTTGCGCCCGAGCTCGCCCGTGCCTCGTGTGTTGCTGTTCCTCTGCAGTGAAGCTGGCCCAGCATTTGGTCTTGATGATCCCCTGTGCACGTGTGTAAAAGAGGGTGCATGTGCCCGTGTATGTGTCTGTTTTGTCCAGTCTCTGTGTGCTAGCATCACGAGGCCATTCCAAGATATTCCGAGGATCCAATTACCAGATCGGTGCCAATCCAAGCCACCATCAAGGAACGAAACAAGAACCACAACGCAAACGACAGCTGACCGACAACAAGATCTTCTACACGGAACACCAAGTAGTTCACCCCGAAGGCCAAGAACAACCCGGAACGTGGACCCGGCGAGCTCTTCAGGACGACAAGATCGGCACCGACCAGGGCGGATCCGATGTGCCCCCGACGCCAACCAGGTCCTTCTTCCCGGATGCGACAAGATCTACTTCCGTTGTCCGAGACCGATTCCGTCGAACCGTTCCCCCGTCAAACCCTGAGACCGACCCTGAACCCCTCGGAGCCCAAGACCTTCCGAACCCAGATATGTGACCCCTTTCTCGAGCCCTATTTTTATCAATGTAATATCAAACTGTTGCATATTTAATTGTCATACTCGCATATATATTGTGGGTGTTTGGGGGTGTTTCGACGATTCACCTAAATTAAATATGGGATCCATATGCGGACAAATCTAGTCTTATATTGGTCCCATTTAAATTGGTGTAGCGAACCGGTGCTATCTTTTGCCATGATAAGACAACATTTAAATTGCGGGGTAGATAAATAACTTGAACCGTTTAATTAAATGTCGGGACCCCGGTTCCGCTTAATATGGCCTAAATGCATCGCACCTTTGCCATGTCATACATCATTCATGCATCATGCTCGCTCTTCGGCCGTAGTATTAAATATTGCATCCGGTGTTTCTTCTAGTGCTTTGCTTCTTCACGGATTAGGCCGATGAGTTGATGCGAGTGTCGACCCGATCTTCGGATGAACCTTCGGCAATGTTTTCATGCGAGCACCTCCCCCCTTTCTACCTATCTTACATTTATAGTATTTATTCCCTCCTGTTGATCTATTGCTATCTGTGTTGCGATGCTCTAGTTTTCGTACCCATGATATCCCGTGCAGCCTTATATTGCCTTGGACACATCCTATTACCTGTTGTTTGGTAGATAGTTGGACCTGCGCGTCGTAGTCGCTTGCTCAAGTGCTGTTGCGTGTCGTCAAGTACCACAGTTGTTGGAGTATTGCCGCATGTTTAATGTTGGAGATGATCATGACTTTAATTATTGTTTAATAACTAAAATTGAAGTAGGAAATGTAGAGGCACAGGTGGGCAATAGATGTTATTTGGTTGTTAACCGTCCACTTGTGTCCCGTAGGACCCCGAGTTCTTGACACCTGTTCCGAGATCGAGCGCGCTAACCACATGTGGGATGTATGTGCACCCCATCGATTTAGTACCTGATTTCGAAGTACTGTACTGGGGGCCACAAGTAGTTTGGGGCTTTATTACTATTCTGTACTTATGCCATGCTTTACTGCTTCATTTAAATTGTGCGATGTACTACACCTGTAATGTTTAGGATCGTGACCCGTTTTCGCTGTATCGACAAGCGCAGTCACACTTTCGGGTTCCCAGTCGTTTACAGCCGGCTCCACAAACCCTGAGTCCATCTCGGAGACCGGCCGACTTCGTTGTGGGTAGACTTGGTGGGGTGGCCCCCATGTACTTACTCTGGGTCTGGGAAACGTCATGACTTAGGCCCCGCCGACATACCGATGGACGTATGTTAATTGATCTGGCAAAAAGGGTCGAAGTGCGTGTGGATACTTTGGTGCACCCCTGCAGGGTTAAATCTTTTCGAAAAGCCGTGTCCGCGGTTATGGACGACTTGGAGCACAGTTCTCGATCAGAGACAACTATAACTAAAGTTTACTGTTATAATTTGACTTGTATCCGATATGACTAGTAATCAGCTTCACTGCAACGGAATGGCTAAATAAAAGTACCAACAACTGCTGGGCTTGGGATATCTCATGCTAATTGTATCTGACTAGCAAGTGTTGCAACTACAACGGAATGGTTAACTAAAATTGGCAACTGCTTATTATATTAGGATAACTATCTATACCTGACTAGTAATTGCTGCAACAATAACTGAATAAATAAAACTGCCAACTGTGTGAGTTCCTCGGTTGACTTCCTCATTTGGTCTCGAGGGGGACATACCAGGATGGGTTTGCTTGGTGGTAGGATCAGGATGGGTTCGAATAGGTCTTTCTTACCTCTCTCTGATAGCTGACAGTTGTATCGAGTCTCTATAGGTTGTTTAGTGCATCTTTGCTGCCGCTTGATCCACCATACCTATGTGGCGAGGACCGCCAATTCTAGCCTCGCCGTGTCTTGGCCTCGATCGACCGCTCTTTTTTCTTTTGCCCTTTGTCGGCACCCCCTTTTGTTTAAGCAGGTTTTGAGATCGACGTCGTTAGCAGGGTTACCCTTCCGGCTTGGCCTGGGCAGGGTTATGGACGCCATTGGTTATTCTTCAGGGCTCTTATCCCCATTTGAATCTTGTCCGTAGTCGGACGCTGTATCATTTTCAAGGTGATTTGGATCTTTGTACTGTATATATGCATTCTTGACTCTTTGAGTCGTTGTTGTATATATCGGTTCTGTGGGTTCCATCATGGACTATTGTGTAATGGTATTACTTCGTTTTCCACCCGCACGAAAGTGCCTGGTGGGCACATTTGAATCGTTTCTATGCGGGTTTGGCGGGAATCGCTGAAACTTGCATAGAACCGATTCTGAGGGTGTTACAAGTCTTCAGCAGGGTTATAAACCTACATGTCAGTGGGGCGGGTAGGCACCGCCATGATGCTGGAACGCCGCCTGTAGACGGAGAAGTGGACCCGGTGGCGGCAATCATGTGGCGCCCCGAGGAAAGGGCCACCAACGAAGGAGGCGGCGGCAGCTTGTGGTAGCGGTGCGTGTGAACTCCGGTTGTGGCCGAGAAAATCCCCAAAACCGCTCGATGAAAATGTTGTCGCCTGTCGATCTGGCCCCCAAACTGGTCGTCAGGCGAGAAAAAGCCGACCGGGGTAGTCGGCGTGCCGGCGTCCAATAGATCAAGCAGTCGCGTAGGAATACTGTCATTGGGATGCGCGTGGCTGCGGGATTCCTGGGGTGTCGTGGCTTGAGATCTCTCGTGGCTTCGAGGTTACTAGGGCGACACATAGAGGTGGGTGTGGCTGCGGGTTTCTAGCAATTGTTGCTTGATATGTCGATTGAAGACAAACGGGTTGGTTCAAGGTTTTTGCTCCGTGCGGGATCATGTCGCATGAATGTTCGCGTAATTAACAGATATGAACGGAATTTTTGTCTTGATTTTTTTCCGTGCAGGGTGTCCGTCGTACGAAGGAGGTTGGACGAAAGCGGGCGAAACACATATGGAGGCAGGAAACAGAACCTCAATTTTATTTTTAGATAGTAGAGATAAGCTAGTATTTTTAATAAGGTAGTAGTTTTATTTTTATTTACAAAAATATTATTTATTTATTTTTATGAATTCTCCTTATTTTATTAAATTTCATTGAGGATTTAATGGTTTTAATATTTATTTGAATTTTATTTAACTTAATCAGTAATGTTATATTTTTCCTAGGTATATAATATTTTTGTGATCATTCTGATGTATTGTATATATTTTTAGGATTTTTATTACATTTTTCCAGGACTTGAATGTTATTAGGGTTATTTTGGTAATTTAGAATTTTCCTTTTTTTCTCATACCCCAATCGCCCCCCGAGCTCTATTCGCTCCTTCACTCGCCTCTCTTCTAGTGATGCCATGGTGCCGCCTCTACCGCCTCCAGATTCTGGCGTGCCCAGCCACTACGACCACCGCCGCCAGCAAAAGATGTTGTGCAACCCTTTACTCCGCCTTCCTATCCAATTGGATTTGGGAGACGAGCTCTCCACTACTTCCCCCTTTGGTTCTGCACATCTAGGGTTTCGGTACCCAAGTTTCGCCGAGCCTCAGTGATGGCTTGGTGTTTCCCTGGTGGTGGTTTGGTGCCGGTGAAGCTGGGTATGCTCCTGGGTTGGTGAGGATGGGCGCAGGTTGCAGCACCGCCAGTGCTCCCAGTGCCGCCACGCAGTTGCCCTTTATTCTCCATTGCTGGTCTACTTCCTCTTCTCAGGCTTAAGCGAGGACCAACGGTAAGTTCCCTTCTTCTCTCTCTGGTTTTTCTCCCTTCCTCCTCATAGCCAACTATGATTAGAGTTTCATCCGACTGTTGGTGCTTGATGACTCCTAATGGTTTGCCTAGTGAATGGTTTGTGAGTATGTGAACTTTAGATTGGTATAATGGTGGTGAAGTTAGTGGTACATGTGCTTAATATTATTCAATTTATTGAGCCCTTAATATGTTTTAATGAGTTGATGCTTGGATGATAACATACTAAAGCTTGCTTCAGTGATAGTTACTTGGACCGATTGTGATTGCCTTATCATTTAAATGTCAGCCATAGAATAAAATGACTACCAATTGATGGTGAGTTTGGATATATTAATGATTCCTGGAAATAATTATAGGGAATGATTTGCTTTCTTATATATATGGGCTTTGTAAATAAAGCTTGTTCATTTAATGGTATTGTCATCAAACTAGGTTTATGTGATAAGAATCTAATCTCCTTTGAACCGCTCTCTACTAATTAGCAGATGGATCATACATATGAGACTGTGTAAGCTACCACTATAGTGATATGCTAAGTGGAGGGTATTGTTTTGATGAAATATATTGGATGGATTTTGATATTTGTTGTTAGAAGTGAGGTTAGTGATTATTATCACCCTTTGGTTCAAAATCTAGTACAAGTATCTTGATTTCACAGGAGCACTACTCCGTAGTTGTTGCTTGTCAAACTGCCTTTGGTTGTTAGTTACATCTCTGGTAATTATACTAGAGATATGATTTGGTACTCGGTTATTGCTTGAAAATAGAAAGGTGTATCATATGTAGGCTGACTATATGGTAGTAAGTTGTTAGAATGATTCCTGATTATGTTATTAGGAAAATGATTACTAGATGGATAAACTGTTTTAGTGGCTTCTCTTGACTTGGTTACTTTTGTGGTGCCTCAAATAGGAGTGTGCACAATATAACTCCAGGTAGCATGATCTGCTGCTTAAAAAGCTAGATAAAATTACCTGGAATTAATGCTAATGATGCTAGTGTGAAGCTCTAGTAAATTAAGACAAATTCACCTTGAATTTAAAGTTAGAATGCTAACATAAGTACTGTTATTATGACACGATACATCCTTGGATAATTTCTAGCTATGATCTACTGTTGATTTCGTTTTGCTTGCTGGATATCATCACCAATCTAAATGATCAATGACTAAAATTTGAATGGAGATTACCCCTACCTATGATGCATAAGCCGAGGCATGAAACTTGGTAAAAATAGATATGACTTGTGTTAGTATAACTGTCGCTGTGGTGCCTCTAATTAGAGTGTGCACAATGGTTGTTTATCTAACCAGATTTACTGCACTTCAAATATTGAATGGATGGAAGTGTACTCATTTACTTGAGATGATTAAGATGCAAACTAAGAATTTAAATTTTCCAGGCCAATGAGCCAAAAGACTGAGGTCTAGATAGGAGTAAGAACAGATATTTAGTTTTTATGGCTTTTATTCTATGTGATGAGCTTTGTATAACATCCCTATGCAAGACTAAGATAAAACTCTTCATCCAATCCTCCTAGATAAAAATCTAGTTGAATGGTAGTTGGAACCGGTGGATGTGTATTATTTCTCTAGTACTCCTAGATCTATACACATGATTTAAGAATAGATGTTGCATGATCTAATGCGTATTTCTAATGATTATTACCTGCTGTTGGTGAGTGATCTATGGCCTGCTAGAGATCTACGTCTATTATTATTCCTTCTTAATCTGCTACAGCTTTCTCTCTCCTTCCTAACACTTCTCCTCCTTGCTGGCTTGCTCCTTCTTTATCCTTGTGCTCCTGATATAGTTATGGCCTAGCCTTCTTTTCCTAAAGCTGATGACTGACCTTGATCTTCCCCTTGTTCTAGCTCTTGGATGGCTCCAAAGAGCAAGTAGAGTTGAGTGATGGTTTGGTTGATTGAGTGGTATTTTAGAGAGAGGTCACTCTCTTTGCTATGCCTGGGAAGATAACCCCTGGCCCTGTGATATTTTGTGTCAACATCTAGGCATGCTTGCATGCAGTATCTATGCTATGTGCCTAATTGTGTCACCTGTGGATCAGTTCAAGTAAATGCTTGATATTTTCTGATGTTTTACCTTTTTATCTGACTTTGGTGAAACTTGCCCCTAAGCCTATGATGTTGTACTGAGGCCACTAACCTGATAAGAACAGAATGTTGTGATTTGGTGAAACTTGGCCCTTCAAAATTATGCTCAACGAGGATCATAAACAGTGCATCTCATTGTTAATTTTTGAGAGTACTAAACTAACTAACCCCCTCTTTTCCTTTACTATATTTTTCTTTTTCCTTTGTTGTTGCAGGGATCGGGATCAAGAATAAGAAAGAAACAGAATACAAGATGAAGAATTATTTTAGTTATTAGTTTAGGATCTTTCTTTTATCCTATTTGTAATCTTTTGTTTTATTTTTTTGGAATTTTCCTTTTCTATTTAGATCATTGTATCAACAGTGTAATTTATTGTTGATGAGTAATAAAGATTATTTTTCTTGGTTTATTATTCCTATATTTCCTTTTTTACTTTAAATAGTGAAATCAATAGTGTAATATTGTATGATATTAATAAAGTTACCTTTCTTTTATTATTCTTATTGTAGTATTCCTTTCTATTTGAATAACTGTAAAGACATTTTAATATTCATTCCAATTAATTAATTATCATCTATCTATTATAATATCATATTACTTTATTCAAGAATTTCCATTCCATTTTCCCTAAATATTTAAATATTCCATAATTCAATTTGTGAATTTTCTACATTCATTTGGATTCAAATTTGAAATTCAAATACATGTTTGAATAACTTTTCCCCTAAAAACAAAGAATTCTACAAAGGTCATGTTGAAATATATCGCACTTGCGCTAACGTTTCCATCAGAACAAGAGATACCTCTATCACTCTGTATCCCTTTAGCTTTGTGCGAAAAGTCCCCGGATTTTCTTATGCATGAATGCAATGCACACACATGTGTCCTTTCTATTTCTAGGTGCTAATCCTGGGATGTTACAGATTCTCTTGAAGTTGTTGAGCTCATTATGCATGACTTCTAACCAATCTGAATATTCAAGAGCTTCCCACACTTTCTTGGGCTCCACCATGGATATATGATCTTGATGCTCACCAAAATGCTTCAATTGATCTCGAGTGGACATTCCACTCCTTAGATCACTAAGAACATTCTCAAGAGTGTGGTTTATTCTTTCCAACATTCTGTCCACTCTAGCTTTGCGACGAACTTCGATCTTCTTATTGTTCTTGTGGGATCTCTTAATCGTTTTGGTCCTCGTCTTGACCTTTATCTTGACCTTGATCATAAATGTAACACCACGGTTCTGAAAAGACCGTAGCTTCTATGTGACATGCCAATCCCTGGATTGGTTCATTGACCCACAATACAATAAGATGAATAACATAGAAAAATATCCGTGTATCATAAATAACGAAGATCCAGAGTACCATTATTACAATAAAAGCTTAGCTCAAGGCTAGCTCAAATCATTCAGGTAGCAACATAAATAAAGAAAATCCTCCATTCTTCAAATTGCCCACAAGTGAACAAGTGCCGAGTGGAGTTCCGTGGCCTATATCGATTACTCAGAATCGGAATAACCTGCAACATGACACGTAGCAGCCCCGAAGGGTCAATACATGGAATGTATGGCAAGTAGAGCTAGTAAAGGAGACAATAGTGCTAACATCTACATGAATATTTGGCAATTGGAGCTGTGTCTGGCTTGCATTTGCAAATACCTTTGTCCTACTTCCATAAACATTTTTTGATTTTCTTTGAAAAGATCCCAATTAAGTTTACCCAACAATAATAAAGCAATTATGAAATTAGAATGAGCGAGAAACATGTCATGGAATCAATATCAAGCAACTCAGATGTCCATAACCGGGGACACGGCTAATCGATTAGATTATACACCCTGCAGGGGTTAGTACACTTTACCCATGTGACTTGGCCAGCCCAGCTCGTACCATCACTCTCATTTTGGGTGATGATAGGGAGAAGTCCAAGAAGAGACTGTTCGGGAAGTAGCTCCCCAATCCCTACGCGCACGGTCCAACCTACCAAAATTCTATATCTCTGGATACGCGGGTTCGAGTTACCACAACCTACTAACTCCAACCAACCGCCCATTCCATTATTGGCACATGGTTGTACACGTAAGATACACAATAAAGAAGCCAATCATTTTTTCTTGATACCTGGGTGCCTTTCCGCAATGAAACCACCAAAATTTATCAATCCCATCACACCCAGGAGGTTCATTGATTAAGTTGTTTTAGTTTTCGCAAACCAACACTTTTAGAAACAACTTTCAGTGATGTAACCCAGCCCTCGTCCATCATAGCATGGCTAAGGACATCTATCAACAGTGGTTCATCTACAAGGAAAGCCCTACCACATAATAGGACATAGCATAGCGATAGTATCATCCTACACATGCATCTACAAAATACACGACAATGCATTAAAAATAGTAGGACAATATCATGAAAAAAATAGCATCTACTTGCCTTGGTTGTAGCGTTCGGAAGAACAATCCATACACGAGCAAACGTTGCACTCGTCACAATCTACACGATACAATTGCAATCATAAACAAACCATCCACAAGCATATGCAGCAAAGATGATGCATGAATGCATGCCTAACAAGTGGATTTGATGCTACAGTAGCACCACATAATCCTATTCAGTAAAGCTACTGAATGCATGCATGAAAAATAATTTTAGCGCAAGGAAAACCAATATGCAAAATATAATGCTCAAAACTAGAGCTAGAACCCAAATAATTCACTACCGATAGTATACTGTTTGTAAAATCTTGGGAAAGTCTACTGTATAGGTATTGCTATTTAGGAACCGTACCAATTGGAATTACTCAAAAAGGAATTATAAAACTCCCTGAATAATCAAAACACTGTAGAAAGCCACTAAATAGTTTCTGCAGAAGTTTTTACTGTAAGCCTATCTTTTTAATTCATTTTGAGATTCCCCTCGTTCTACTAAATCCAGGGACATATTATATGCAATTTTTGGAGTTACAGATCTTTTCCTACGAATTAATCACTCCAAAAAGGCCATTAACTCTTTTAATTAATCTGGACAAAATCTTGCTGCAAAAGTGTGAAACAATGGTACAGCAAGATTCTACACGACTTACTGAAACTACACATATTTTATTTGCAATTTTTCACCCAGTAGATTAATTTCTACGCAATTTACAAGATTCTACAAAAATCTGCAATTTCTAAATCGATTTAAATCAAAAGGGAATATTCTGGGAATATTCCTGTGACTCAATGACTCGACTGTTGATTGGCTGTTGACCAGTCAACGCGGTCTGACTAGTCCACGCCGTCTGGGCCGTTGGATCGAGATCGGCGGCAGGAGAGGCGGAGACTCACCGAGAGCGGGCGGGTCGGGCGGTCGGCGGCGATGTCGGCGGGGAGGCTGCAAGGCGGGCGTCGGGCGGAGAGGGCGGCGGCGCGGCGAGTCACCGGCGGCGCCGGCGGCTCGGCGTCGGCCTGCGGGGAGGAGAGGCGGCGGTCAGGCGGCGGTGTCGGCTGATGGCGTTGGCAGGTGGCGGCCTTGGCGGCGGCGGCAATGGCGAGGTGAGGCGGCGCGCTCACCTGAGCAATGGCGGCGGCGGCTCGAACTCCGGCGAGAAATCGCCGGAGATTTAGGACGTCTCGGTTGCAATTAGGTGGGGGGTTTGGAAGAGGGGCTCGAGGAGATCGTTATAGGCAAAAATTGTTGAAATCAGTTCGGAAACGACACGGGAATCCTCGCGAGAAAATATGCTAGTAGTTGGAGATCGGGACGAACTCGGCTGACAGGCGGGCCCCGCGTGGCGGTGACAGGAGATGGCCGACGGGCGGGCCTCAGCGTCGGGCGCTTGCTACGTCTTTGCTTGTGGCGGCTGCGTGGCTGCTGCGTGGGTCGGCTCGGCCAATGTCATTCTGTTTTTTTTGATCCTTTCTTTTTCCAATTTTCTATTTAGTAAACCCTCCGTAACTTCTTCATACGAACTCCGAATTGGGCGATTCTTGTTCCTAAATTTTTCTAAAATCTAGGAGATCATTCTAGGGTCAAGGGGTGAGTGAAACCACTAGTCTACAAAGTTGGAAAACACAAGCCCTAGTATACCCTCCCGTAGGAGCATTTTAGTAAAGTGAAATAGGATTTTGAAAATAGCGTTTTGTCGAATCATTTCAATCGATGGTTTTGCATGGAAGAACATGATGCAATGATATGAATGATATGCAGAACCAAATCTAAAATTTGGGATGTGACAAGACTAACCCCCTTAAGATGAATCTCGTCCCCGAGATTCGGCGCGGCTAGCAAATAGGTGTGGGTAGTCCTCTCGGATGTCATCCTCACGCTCCCAAGTGGCTTCCTCTTCAGTGTGGTGGCTCCATTGCACCTTGCAAAACCTGATAGTCTTGGTACGGGTAATGGCTATAGCAGTCCTGCTGGCTTCTGGTGTTCCGCCTTCACTCGGCTACACACATCACATAGGGCAATATGCTTGGCGATATCTCCCTTCATGTTGTTCCACCAAAATCTTCTCTTCAAATCCATATACATCTTGGTGTTGCCCGGATGTATGGAGTATGGCGAGTTATGAGCCTCCTGCAGAATCAAGTCCCTTATCTCTGGGTCGCTGGGCACACACAAACGATCTCCATACCACATGGTACCATGCTCATCCTCGCGAATATCCTTTTCCCGATTTTCCTTCATCTTTTCCTTTATCTCTTCTATTTCCTTGTCTCCTACCCGAGCCTTCCTGATTCTATCCAGTAGTGTTGGTTGGACTTCCATTGTCGCCAAGTATCCTTCTGATACTACCTCCAGTCTAAGGTCCTTGAATTGCTTGCACAAATCCTCAGGCAATTCCCCAATTGTCAATCCATTGGCATAAACCTTCCGGCTCAAAGCATCTGCTACTACATTGGCCTTTCCTGGGTGGTATTGCAGATTCATATCATAGTCCTTGATAAGTTCCAACCATCTCCTTTGTCTCATATTCAGTTCCTTCTGTGTAAATATGTACTTCAGACTCTTGTGGTCGGTGTACACATCACAGTGTTTTCCCATCAAGTAGTGCCTCCATACCTTGAGCGCATGAACCACTGACGCTAACTCCAAGTAGTATGTGGGGTAATTCCTTTCATGGTGTTTAAGTTGTCGCGAGGCATATGACACTACTCTCCCATCTTGCATCAGCACACTGCCAAGTCCCTGTCGAGAAGCATCACAGTACACTTGGAAATCCTTCTGAAGATCTGGTAAACACAGAACAGGCGCGGTCACTAGTCGACGCTTCAGTCCCTGAAAGCTAGCTTCACACACATCCGTCCATTCAAACTTCCTCTCCTTCTTCAGAAGTTCTGTCATCGGCTTAGCAATCTTGGAGAAGTTTTCAATGAACCTCCTGTAGTATCCAGCAAGTCCCAAAAAGCTTCGTATCTCTCCCGCATTCTTGGGTGCTTCCCACTCAGTTACTGCAGCCACTTTGCTTGGATCAACAGCGACTCCTTCTCCTGACACTACGTGTCCAAGAAATCCAACAGTGTTAAGCCAGAACTCACACTTGCTGAATTTGGCATACAGCTTGTGTTCCCTCAGCTTCTCCATAATCAGTCGCAGATGTTTCTCATGCTCAGCATCATCCTTGGAATATATCTGTATGTCATCAATAAACACCACCACGAACTTGTCCAAGTACTCCATAAATACCTTGTTCATCATGGTCATGAAATATGTCGGGGCATTCGTTAGTCCAAAAGACATAACTGTATACTCATATAAACCATACCTAGTGGTGAAAGCGGTTTTTGGTATGTCCTCCTCCCGGATCTTCAATTGGAAGTAGCCTGAGCGCAGATCAATCTTGCTGAACACCTTCGCTCCTTCCAATTGATCAAACAAATCATTTATGTTCGGCAGGGGGTATTTTTTCTTGATGGTCACCTCATTCAGCGAGCGATAGTCCACCACTAATCTCTTGCTGCTGTCTTTCTTCTCCACAAACAGAACAGGTGCACCCCATGACGACGAACTAGGATGAATGAATCCCTTGTCCAACTGCTCTTTCAGCTGCTTCTTCAATTCCTTCAGCTCATCCACATCCATCTTATATGGTCTCTTTGCTATAGGTCATGTTCCCGGCATTAGGTCGATGAGAACTCCACTTCCCTGTCAGGTGGCATTCCTGGAAGCTCTTCCGGAAACACGTCGGGGTAATCCCTAATCACAGGCACAGTATCCATGCTAACTCCCTTAAGAGAATTCATCTTACACCTTCCCGGTCACACAGCCGACTTGAATCTAATTCTCTTACCATCCGGGGATTTGAGTGAAACAGCTCGCTGTGCATAATCTATGTGTCCCCCATGCATAGACATCCAATCCATTCCCAGAATAACATCTAACCCTTGTGATTCCAACACTACCAGATGTGCAATGAAGTTATGTGTTCCAATTCTCACAGTTAAGTCGCGGCATCCCGCACTAGCTATCATATCTCCTCCAGGTGAGCTTACTCTAATAGACTCTTTCATAGACTCAGTAGGCAACTTATACTTATCCACAAATGCCCTTGATATGAATGAATGCGATGCACCAATATCGAAAAGTATAAGTGCAGGGTGAGTGTTGATTGGGAACTTACCAATCACAAGGTCAGTCTCATCTGGGATCTCCTCCACATTCATGTGGTTCACTGTGGCCTTCTGGTTGTTGGTTGGCTTCAGTCCCTTCCTCTCCGGACAGTTGTCAGCATAATGTCCCTTCTGGCCACACTTGAAGCATGTCACCTCACTCAGATCCTTCTTCACAAAGCTGCGATCACGGTTGCGGTCATGTCCACCGTGTCCTCCAGAGTGATGAGAGTGTCCTCCCTTGTGGCTGTGGTGGCTGCTCTTGTGGTTTTCATGGCGATGTCAATCGCCCCCATGGTGGTGGTGGTCATGGCTCCCATGGTCACTCCTTCCATGCTTGGAGTATCCATCATATGAAGTGCGAGACTTGTGATGTGAACTAGAGTGGTGATTGTTGCTCTTCCTCTTGCGGCTTTCCACCTGCTTGTGCTTCCCTTCCAAGATTCTGGCCTTGTACATAAGCTCCTGGAAAGTGGGGCAATAGACCACCAGTAGCTGCACTGAAAGCTCATCACTGAGGCCATCCAGGAATCTCTCCCTCCTTTTTGCATCAGTGTCAACATCCTCACGTGCATAACGGGACAGGTTGTTGAACTCCTCAATGTACTCAGCCACGGTGCGGTTGGTTTGGCGCAAGTTGCGGAACTCCTTCCTCTTCAGGCTCAGAACTCCTGAAGACACGCGGTTGGTCCCGAAACCTTCCTCAAACATTTCCCAAGTTACAGTGTCCAGCGGGTGGGTGATCTAAAAAGTGTCCCACCAAGAAGCGGCTGGTCCCTCCAGTAGGTGAGCGGCAAACCTCACCTTCTCTGCATCAATGCATCCAATAGTTACCAGATCTTTGTTGACTGAACGCAACCAGTCGAGAGCAACCATTGGTTCCGTTGCAGTAGAGAACTTAGCTGGCCTTAGCCTCATATATCTGGTGAGAGCATCTCCTTGAGGCTGGTTGTTCCCATTGTTGTTGTTGTTGTTGTTGTTCTGAGCTTCCATGAACTGGGTCATAACTTGGGTCAGCTGTGCCTGAGCTGCTCCAACTCAGTGGGTTGACGGTGGGGAGGCATCTGCGGTTCAGCACAGGTAAGCTTAGAAAGAATCAACTACGATAATAGGATTCTACCCATGCATTATGATCAAACAACATCAAACAATAGCAGACAATCTCAAGCAAGCAACACATCAACAACAAGTGGTCCAGCAACATCCCAGGGGTTATCCTAGCAGTATATACCTACTGAAATAGTTTTACAAGAGTTGGCAATGGTTAACTACACAGTTGATCAACTACGCAACAAAACAGCAATATGCCAAAACAGTTCAACAGTGTTCACGAATTTTTCTACCTGACTTAGACTCGTCAGGAATTTTAGCTGATTTTTTCACATACAGTACAGAGAGTTTCGCACCATCCCTATTTGTTTCAGATTTTTTCCAGATACCAGAAAAATATGAAAATTCATACAGTACTGCTGTATCAGTAGAAAACTGCAGCGAAAATAACACAAATATTAACCAAGCTTGCCATAACTCTTTCATAAAACTCGCACAAATAATTCCTGGGATATTGGAGTACACAAATAAGCAATTAAACACTCTTAAACTAACAGTAATTAAGTTTCACATCGATCGAGACTAATCCTAACGATTTTACCTAACGAGGACTAATTGGTGGACTTCTATCTACTTCTTGAAGAGATTGCGGTAGGTCCTTGCACTCATACGTTGGCGCTTCTGTCCACGGTTCAACCATGGCGGCGGAGTATACACCTCTCCTGAGTCATCACTTGAAATCTCAAACTCCACCTCTTCTGGATCCTCCTCTTTCTTCTTCACTCTCTGCTGCAACTGCAACAGCTTCATCTCCTCCACCATCATCGTCTCCATCATCATCGTCCTCGTCCTCATCATCATCATCGTTCCCACTGTCATCATCATCATCATCATCATTGTTGCCACCATCTCCATTGTCATCATCAGAGGGTGGATTCAGCTGTGCTTGGAGAGCGGCAATCTGGGCTGCCATAGCTTCAATAGTTTGATCCCTTTCCTGGACGGTCCCCTGCAACTGTTGTATGTTCTGGGTGTTCTCCTGCACGGTACCATGAAGATGAGCTATGGTTGCATCTCTGGCTATCAGGGCATTCTCCAGAACTCCCACAACTTCATGCAAGGTGTCAATCTCCTGTCCTTGGACCACCATACCATTGCTGGCAAAATCTGCAATCTCCTTTATCATCATCACTTTCTCAGCTAGAGCTCCATTCTCCCATTCCATGTCCTCTATGTGCCTCCGACGGGGCGGCATGTTGTTCCTGTCGCCCGAGGTAACCACAATGTTCCCATCTTCATCACGCCTCCCAAAGTCACAGTAGGGTGAATCTGCTGGCAGTAGGTGTCGGACATGATGGCACTAGCGAGACAGGGCTTCATGTATGGCCAAGTTGATTTCAAGTCCCCAGTTGCAGTATGTCTTGGTGTAGATCAAATGCACAGGGTTTGGCAAGGAGGCATCCCTGAATATGAAGGTAGTGATCTCCCATGCATCCTCACCATATCCATAGGTGTACAGCCTTCTTCCCTTGAACATGGGCAGTGGCAATCCCAATGACTGCGAGAGCTGTGCTAACTGTCTTGCAAAGGGCCTTGGTGAATCCATGGTTGCATACTCAGTCCTGACTTCTCCCATCTATCAATTAAAAGAGGAAAGTGTGAGAATAGCATATGGTAAGAATTTACGAGAGTGAAAGGCATAAGGTGAAAGACAGATTTAATATAAGCTTCAATAATTCTATGGCTTCCTAATCCAATCCTAGGTCACGATCCTACAGTCGACACACGGGCTCTGATACCATCTTGTAACACCACGGTTCTGAAAAGACCGTAGCTTCTATGTGACATGCCAATCCCTGGATCGGTTCATTGGCCCACAATAGAATAAGATGAATAACATAGCAAAATATCCGTGTATCATAAATAACGAAGATCCAGAGTACCATTATTACAATAAAAGCTTACCTCAAGGCTAGCTCAAATCATTCAGGTAGCAACATAAATAAAGCAAATCCTCCATTCTTCAAATTGCCCACAAGTGAACAAGTGCCGAGTGGAGTTCCGTGGCCTATATCGATTACTCAGAATCGGAATAACCTGCAACATGAAACGTAGCAGCCCCGAAGGGTCAATACATGGAATGTATGGCAAGTAGAGCTAGTAAAGGAGACAATAGTGCTAACATCTACATGCATATTTGGCAATTGGAGCTGTGTCTGGCTTGCATTTGAAAATACCTATGTCCTACTTCCATAAACAGTTTTTGATTTTCTTTGAAAAGATCCCAATTAAGTTAACCCAACAATAATAAAGCACTTATGAAATTAGAATGAGCGAGAAACATGTCATGGAATCAATATCAAGTAACTCAGATGTCCATAACCGGGGACACGACTAATCTATTAGATTATACACCCTACAGGGGTTAGTACACTTTACCCATGCGACTTGGCCAGCCCAGCTCGTACCATCACTCTCATTTTGGGTGATGATAGGGAGAAGTCCAAGAAGAGACTGTTCGGGAAGCAGCTCCCCAATCCCGACGCGCACCGGTCCAATCTACCAAAATTCTACATCTCTGGATACGCGGGTTCGAGTTACCACAACCTACTAAGTCCAAACAACCGCCCATTCCATTATTGGCACATGGTTGTACACGTAAGCTACACAATAAAGAAGCCAATCATTTTATCTTGATACCTGGGTGCCTTTCCGCAATGAAACCACCAAAATTTATCAATCCCATCACACCCAGGAGGTTCATTGATTAAGTTGTTTTAGTTTTCGCAAACCAACACTTTTAGAAACAACTTTCAGTGATGTAACCCAGCCCTCGTTCATCATAGCATGGCTAAGCACATCTATCAACGGTGGTTCATCTACAAGGAAAGCCCTACCACATAATAGGACATAGCATAGCGATTGTATCATCCTACACATGCATCTACAAAATACACGACAATGCATTGAAAATAGTAGGACAATATCATGAACAAAATAGCATCTACTTGCCTTGGTTGTAGCGGTCGGAAGAACAATCCACACACGAGCAAACGTTGCACTCGTCACAATCTACACGATACAATTGTAATCATAAACAGACCATCCACAAGCATATGCAGCAAAGATGATGCATGAATGCATGCCTGACAAGTGGATTTGATGCTACAGCAGCACCACATAATCCTATTCAGTAAAGCTACTGAATGCATGCATGAAAAATAAATTTAGCGCAAGGAAAACTAATATGCAAAATATAATGCTCAAAACTAGAGCTAGAACCTAAATAATTCACTACCGATAGTATAATGTTTGTAAAATCTTGGGAAAATTCTACTGTATAGGCATTGCTATTTAGGAACCGTACCAATTGGAATTACTCAAAAAGGAATTATAAAACTCCTTGAATAATCAAAACACTGCAGATAGCCACTAAATAGTTTCTGCAGAAGTTTTTACTGTAAGCCTATCTTTTTAATTCACGTTGAGATTCCCCTCGTTCTACTGAATCCAGGGACATATTATATGCAATTTTTGGAGTTACAGATCTTTTTCTACGAATTAATTACTCCAAAAAGGCCATTAACTCTTTTAATTAATCTGGACAAAATCTTGCTGCAAAAGTGTGAAACAATGGCACAGCAAGATTCTACACGACTTACTGAAACTACACATATTTTATTTGCAATTTTTGGCCCAGTAGATTAATTTCTACGCAATTTACAAGATTCTACAAAAATCTGCAATTTCTAAATCGATTTAAATCAAAAGGGAATATTCTGGAAATATTCCCTGCTGACTCAGCGCTGACTCAGCACGAGTTGACTAGCTGTTGACCAGTCAACCGCAGGGTCTTACTAGTCCACG
This sequence comes from Avena longiglumis, assembly GCA_030063025.1. NCBI lineage: Eukaryota > Viridiplantae > Streptophyta > Magnoliopsida > Poales > Poaceae > Avena > Avena longiglumis. Next base: position 155,226,339 of record CP125978.1, read on the forward strand.
CCCAAATCTGGGCCGTTGGATCGGAGATCGGCGGCCAGGGAGAGGCGGCGGCGGAGACTCACCGGAGAGCGGCGGCGGCGGGTCGGGGCGGCGGTCCGACGGTGGTGTCGGCGGGAGGGGCTCGGCGGCGGGCGGAGGCGGCGGAGGCGGCGTCATGGCGAGTCATCGGCGGTGGAGTCGGCGCCGGCAGGTCGGCTCGGCGTCGGCTGCGGGGAGGAGGCGGCGGTCGCGGCGGTGTCGGTGGTGGCGGCAGCAGGCGGTGCGCGTGGTGAGGCGACGGCGGCACGGCGAGGTGAGGGCGGCGGCTCACCTGAGCAATGGCGGCGGCGGCGGCTCGAACTCCGGCGAGAAATCGCCGGAGATTTAGGACGTCTCGTTTGCAATTAGGTGGGGGGGTTGGAAGAGGGGCTCGAGGAGATAGTTATAGGCAAAAATTCGTTGAAATCGGTTCGGAAACGACACAGGAATCCTCGCGAGAAAATCTGCTAGTAGTTGGAGCTCGGGACGTCGGTGACAGCGGCCCAGCGTGGCGGTGTGAGGTGGTCGACAGGCGGGCCCAGCGTCGTGAGCAACTAGCGGGCGGCGCCTTTACGTGCTCTTGTGGTGCTGCGCTGGCTGTTGCGTGGGCCGGCTCGGCCCAGCGGCTACGCCCTGCGCTATTTTTTTTGATCCTTCATTTTCCAATTTTCTATTTAGTAAACCCTCCGTAACTTCTTCATACGAACTCCGAATTGGGCGATTCTTGTTCCTAATTTTTTCTAAAATCTAGGAGATCATTCTAGGGTCAAGGGGTGAGTGAAACCACTAGTCTACAAAGGTGGAAAACACAAGCCCTTGTATACCCTCCCGCAGGAGCATTTTAGTAAAGTGAAATAGGATTTTGAAAATAGCGTTTTGTCGAATCATTTCAATCGATGGTTTTGCATGGAAGAACATGATGCAATGATATGAATGATATGCAGAACCAAATCTAAAATTTGGGATGTGACAATAAATGGGTTCATTCTCATCATCATGAGGCACAGGTTGATCTTGGTATTGATTAGGCATACTCCTTGAGACGCGTCAAGATGATCTCGAGGACGACTAAATGAATCTGCCTTGTGCAATTGACTATGCATGGCTGGACAATAAGGTCAATGGAGAGGTAGGATAATCCAGCCTGGAGATTCTAACCTGATAAACTTGGTGAGGGTTCTCAGCTTGTATTTGGCTTGAGTCATCATTGGCTTCAACAATAGGATCTTGTTGATTATGTGAAGATGAGGGCTCCACTTGAGTAGAGCATAGTTCTTCTCGATCCACCATAAGGGATTCCTCAACAGGGCGGACGAAACTCACACCCATTCTTCTTATGGAATCTTGAGGTATTTCATCATCCACATCACAAACATCAACACACCCCTCTTGGGGGCAATTATCTTCTTCGAAAACCACACTACAAGACTGTATGATGATCCCAGAGAGTCTATCGTAGATTCTATAAGTGTGGGAATCGAGACCATAGCCAACAAAAAATACCCTCTAAAGCTTTGGAATCAAATTTGGACAACCAGACACCTTTTATGAGGTAGAAACACTCACAACCAAACACCCGTAAGTAAGAAATGTTGGGCTTGTTACCAGTAAGTATTTAATATGGAGTCGTCATCAACATTTTGTGGAGGTAGAGCCGGTTCGATGCATGGCATGCAATGGAGATTGCCTCAACCCAAAAGTTGTATGGAGACTTGAACTCCGCCAACATGAACCTTGCCATATCAATTAATGTCGGTTCTTCCTCTTAGCTACACCATTTTGTTGAGGCGTATATGAGCGGAATATTGATGTTTTATCCCCTCATCACTAAGAAATCCATTCAAGGTGTAGTTCTTAAACTCAGTGCTGTTGTCGCTTCTTATCACCAACACAGGGACATTGTATTAACGTTGAACCATATTGGAAAAGTCGATGAAGTTTTGTGTGGTCTCACTCTTCAACTTGAAGAAGTATACCCCTGTATATCTTGAATAGTCCTCAACAATCACCAAACAATATTTCTTCCCACCAAGACTCGCATGATATGGAGGACCAAAGAGATCCACATGAAGGAGCTCCAAGATCCTCTTAGACTTTACGATGTTATTGGGTTTGTGGGGATAATCATGCATCTTTCCTTCAAATAGAAGCTCTACACACATGATCTTTGGTAAAACAAACATTTTAGTTTATTCCAACAATATGGCCACCCTTTTGGAGACTTTGCAAAGTTCTCATATTGACATGGGCTAGAGGGCGATGCCATAGCCAAGCCACATCGGCCTTTCCGAATAGGCACATTTCCCTTGTAGTGGTTTTCCCCGAAAAGTCCACCACATACAAGTCATTTTCGACGTACCCAATGAAAGCGACCTTTAGAGTCTTGCTCCACAAGAGAACCATAATATCATTATCAATAAATACGACAAAGCCAATCTTTGCAAGAGCACAGAATGAAAGTAAATTATACCCAAGGGTCTCAACAAGCATGACGTCCACGAGAGTAGTATTGTGTGCAACCACAACCTTGCCAAGAACTATTACCTGAGATTTTGACTTATTGGCATATGTGACAGTTATTTGATCATGATTCGGCCTTATCTCCGTCATTATCGCCTTGCTTTCGGTCACCCACTTTGACCCGTCGGAAGCATAGTTCTACAAGAGATCAACAACTAGTTTTTAGGCACTCATTTTTCAATAGGTCCCGTTTTGTTAGTGACAAGGGTCTTGGGAACCCAAATGGACGAAGTAATATAACCATCCAGTGGTTCAACATATTTTGCATAAACATGACCATAATAATTACGCATGAAAACATAGTGGGGGTTAGCAATTCCTGTAAAGTCATCTTGTGACATAGTTTTTCAACTTGTGCTATTACTATCCATAATGGTCTTGTCTTTTGCTTGAGTGGGCTTGGCCTTCATATTCTTGCTGTTCTTCTTCTTGGCCTTGTACACATAGCCAATGCCTCCTTTCTCATTATTTGACCTTTGCTTACTCAAAATATCATCAAGAGATTTGTTTCCTTCGGGGGAGGTGGCCTTTGCAAGATACCCCTTCAACCTAGCATTTTCCTCAAGGATGTTTGTACTACTATAAGGAATGATAATACTAGTTGAAGCAACATTAGTCAATTGAGTTTGAAGTTGTTCACAAGACTTTGTGAGAGTCAAGAGTTAACTTTCCAAGGCCTTGTGAGCCTTGTCAAGCTTCTTAAAGTCCTCGGCAAGTTTGTCATGAACAACACCAAACTCAATATTAGCCTTTTTAGACTTTTTATACTTAGCAATGGCATGATCATGTTCCTTAATGAGTTTATTGACGATTTGATTCTTTGCCTCATCGAGGCCTTCAAGTTTTTCTTCAAGAGACTCCCTAGCCTCTTACTCTTATTCTAGAGCATTATTTAGAGCGTCCATCTCAAGAATGTGCTCTCTCCCAAGTTTGCATCTCTCATAAAGAAGCTCTCGTGTGTGAGAAAGTTGATTCATGAGATTCACAAAATGCTTCTTGTGATCCCCTTACAATTTAGTCATAAAAACATCGAAAGCAACTAATTCCTCCTTCACCTCAATAGTTATATCATCGTTCAATTCATTATTGATCATAGAGGTGGAGAGAATAGATGATGGTACCTCTGATGCTTTTGCCATAAGACAAGTGACATTTTTGTTGGAGATATTCTCATTTGGAGAGTAGAAGAGTGAGAAAGTGGATGTAGAGGTGGTGGCGATGGCTGCCACACCATTTGATGTTTCTTCTTCTTCCTCATCTTCATCATCAGATGAGAACTCTTCATGTGCTATCAATGCAATGACAACCAACTTCTTGTTGGTGGCATTATTTTTAAAGAAAGGCTTCTTGAACGGGCCTTTGACTTTTTCTTCAATATAAGTTCACCACCATGATCTTCACTATTCTCATATGGACATCTGGCAACAAAATGATGTTGGAGATATGCCCTAGAGGAAATAATAAATGTAGTTACTATTATATCTTTGTGTTTATGATAAATGTTTACATTCATGCTATAATAGTATTAACAAGGAAACATTAATACTTGTGTGATTTGTAAACTTAATTTGAAGTCCCTAGTAAAGCCTCTATATAATACTAGCTTGTTGGTTAATAGATGATTGTGGTTTCCCTATCATGAACATTGATATGTTATTAACAACAAGATCATATCGTTAGGAGAATGATATGGTGGACATACTCCTATAGATAAGCGTAACATAAAGATCAAGTAATTTTAATAGTTCAATTGCTATATGCTTTCTGATACATAGTAACCTAATTCCTTCGACCATGAGATCATGCATATCACCTTTACCGGATGGATTCTTTGATGACATCAAACACCACACCGTAACTGGGTGGCTATAAAGGTGGCATTGAGTGTTCGGAAAGTATTGGTTGAAACACATGGATCAAGAGTGGGATTTGTCCATCCATATGACAGATAGATATACTCTGGGCCCTCTCAGTGAAATGTCATCCAATTAGCTTGCAAGCATGTGACTGGCTCACAAGGGATCACATATCATGGGAACGAGAAAAGAGTACTTATCGGTAACGAGGTTGAACTAGGTATGCAGAGATACCGACGATCATAACCTCGGATAAGTAAACTATCGTGAGACAAAGGGAAATTGGTATCGTATGTAAGTGTTTCATTCGATCGCAAAGTAATCGTAGAAATATGTGGGAGCCATATGAATTTCCAGATTCCTCTATTGGTTATTGATCGGAGAAGTGTCTCGATCATGTCCGCATAATTCACGAACCGTAGGGAGACACACTTAAGGATTCGACGTTGTTTGAGTAGTTATGGAATGATGAGAAAGAGTCTGAATGTTGTTCGGAGTCTCAAATGGGATTCGGGATATCACGAGGAGATCCGGAATGGTCAGGAGAATAAGATTCATATAAGGAAAGTCCCGTTTCGGAGTTGGAGAATGGTTCCGGTGTTTTCATCAGGAATGTTCTAGAAGGTGCTGGAATGTCCGGCACTCCGGAGAGGAAGGGTACATGAATGTGTTGTATCAAGTTGATATGATTGCATCATGTACTAAGTGTCATCGCTGAACAAAATAGAGGATTGAATCAAATCCTAGTTTGAAAAGTCAAACGGCTAGTTTGAAAGTCAAACGGCTATTTTTGGGAAGTGGGAAAAGAGGAGGAAACCGAGTTGGGGAGGAGTCCCTCCTCCCCACCGCCGGCGCACCACCCAAGCCGAGTAGGGGAGGGACTCCTCTCCCTCCCCTTGGCCGGCCGGCCCCTCCACCTATATAAGGAGGGGCAGGGCTCCCTCCTAGAGACACACAAGATCCTTTCCTCCAAACCCTAGCACCAAGCCGTCGCCGCCTCCATAGCCGCCGCCGGCCCTAGGGCAAACCGCCGCCGCCGCCTAGCTAAACCCTAGCCGCCGGCTTGCTCCTCCTCGGCGTGTCTAAACTATAGATCGTCGAGGAACTCTCTCATACACCACCATACTCGCTCCGGCTTAAGGCGAAGCCCTGCGAGATCTCCCCTCTACTTCCGTTGTCTTTGCCGGAATCGAGGAGAGTGCTACAACCTCCGCTTTCTGCTGGAACAAGGGAGAGGAAGGTCTTCGTCAATCGAACGTGTGACCGATTGCGGGAGGCTGCGGAACGCAGATGCGGAAGGATCGTCTACGCGATCTTGAGATCGGGAAGAGTACGACTACATCACCCACGAGAATCCGCTCTCGTTAAACACTTTGGAATCTTCGAGGGTGAGTTATTCTATCGACTCGTTGCTACAATCTAGTAGATAGATCTTGGCTTGTTTGTTTGTATGCGGTAGAAATTTTTTGTTTTCCATGCTAAGAAACCCTACAGTGGTATCAGAGCCGTGTCTATATGTAGATCTGTTGCACGAGTAGAACACAATGGTCATTGTGGGCATTGATGCTTTTATTGTCGATTGCTTCTTGTGTACTTTGCATCTTGCAGTATGTTGGGATGAAGCGGCCCGGGCAACCTTACATGACATCGTTCATGAGACTTGCTCCACGCTTGACATGCAACTTGTATTGCATAAGTGGCTTTGCGGGTGCCTGTTTCTCCTAGCATAGTTTAGATCCAATTTACAACGGGTGATTAACAATACTAGTATCAATGTGGTGGTTCATATTCGTAAGTTAGAACGACACTTATTGAAAGCCCCAAACCACGTAAAAAATGCAAATAAAGTAGAGGCGTCTAACTTTGTTTTGCAGGGGTGTGCAGTGATGTGATATGGCCATGATTGTGATTATATTTGATGTATCCAATGTTCCTTATTGTAAGTTGGCAACCGGCAGGAGCCATATGGTTGTCTTCAAAGTAGTTGTAATAGTTGAAGCCGGTGGACGACAACCATGGAGAAGCGTCATTGACCTTGATGCAATGCCGGTGATGATGGAGATCATGTTCGTGCTAGAAGATGGAGATCGGAAGCACAAAGAAGAAAGGCCATATAATATCACATATTATGAATTGCATGTGATGTTAATCCTTTATGCATCTTGTATTGCTTAGTAGACGACGGTAGCATTATAAGATGATCCCTCATGCACATGAATTTCAAGTCATAAAGTGTTCACCCTTAGTTAGCACCGTTGCTAAAGCTTGTTGTTTCGAAGCACCACGTGATGATCGGGTGTGTTAGATTCCGCAAGTGTATACAACGTGAGCAAGCCAGATTTGCTCATGCGGAAACTAAGGTTTTATCTTGACGAGCCTAGCATGTACATACATGGTCTCGGAACACGGATCACCGAAAGGTAAAGCATGAATCATATAGTAGATATGATGAACATGACGATTGCTCGCCATTGAAACTATATCAACTCTCCAGATGATCGGTGTTTATGTGGTGGATTTGGTTCGTGTGATCACTAAAACAATGTGAGGGATATTGTTTTGAGTGGGAGTTCACCTAGATTAATTTTATTATTAATTTGAACTCAATTTGTCATAAAATTAGTCTAAACTATTGCAAATATGTTGTAGATCAATGGCAGCCCCTACCATCAATTTTAATGCGTTCCTAGAGAAAGAAAAGTTGAAAAACAATGGAAGCAACTCATGGATTGGTTCCAATTTGAGGATTGTCCTCACGGCTGGTAATTTGACCTATGTCTGGATGCACCATTGGTGACCCACTGCGGTGATCTTGCCGATGAATTAAGAACGTTTACCTCACTCGGAAGACTCGGTACTCCACGATTCGTGTGCTATCTTGTATGGTTTAGAATCGAGCTTGAAAAGGTTTGAGAATTCAGACCCATATGATATTGTCGAGGATCTCAAATTGATCTTTGAGACTCATGCGGCAATTGAAAGCTATGAGGCTTCTGAAAAGTTCTTTAACTGCAAGATGGAAGAGGGCAGCTCCGTCAGTGACCATGTGCTTAAGATGTCTGGGCACGCAAACAAACTTCAAAGCTTGGGTATAGTGATTCCTAATGCTTTGGGGATTTACCGCGTCCTTTAATCACTACCACCAAGTTACAAGAAATTTGTGATGAACTACAACATGCAAAACATGAACAAGACGTTGCCAGAACTCTTTGCCATGTTGAAATCTGTAGAAGTGGAGATCAAGAAAGAGCACCAAGTATTGTTGGTTAATAAGACCACCAAATTCAATAAAGAGCACCAAGTGTTGTTGGTTAATAAGACCACCAAATTCAATAAAGGCAAGTCTAAGCAGAAGGGACACTTCAAGAAGGGTGGTAAGAAAGTTACCACGCCAACGAAGAAGACCAAGGGTGGACCTAAGCCTGATACTGAGTGCTTTTACTACAAGGGAGAAGGTCACTGGAAGCGGAATTGCCCAAAGTACTTGGCGGATTTGAAGAACGGCAACATCAAGAAGAAAGGTATATCTGATATACATGTTATTGATGTATATCTCACTAGTACTCGTAGTAGTGCCTGGGTATTTGATACTGGTTCGGTTGCTCATATTTGTAACTCGAAATAGGTGCTGCAGAATAAACGGAAGCTAGCGAAGAACGAGGTGACGATGCGCGTGGGAAACGGATCAAAGGTTGATGTGATCGCGGTCGGCACGCTACCCCTTCATCTACCATCGGGATTAGTTTTATACTTAAATAATTGTTATTTGGTGCCTGCGTTGAGCATGAACATTATATCGGGATCTTTTTTATTGCGAGACGGTTACTTGTTTAAGTCCGAGAATAATGGTTGTTCGATTTATATGAGTAATATGTTTTATGCACATGCACCTTTGATAGATGGTCTATTCTTGTTGAATATCGATAGTGGAAATACACATATTAATAACATTGAGGCTAAACGTTTGAAATCGAGCGATAACTCGACCTATATGTGTTACTGTCGTCTTGGTCACATTGGAGTGAAGCGTATGAAGAAACTCCATTCTGATGGACTACTTGAATCACTTGATTTTGAATCACTTGAAAGATGCGAAGCATGTCTGATGGGTAAAATGACAAAGACTCCATTTTCTGGTATGATGGAGCGAGCTACGGACTTATTGGAAATCATACATACCGATGTGTGTGGTCCAATGAGTGTAGCTTCATGTGGTTATCGTTATGTTCTTACCTTCACGGATGATTTGAGTAGATATGGGTATATCTATTTCATGAAACATAAGTCCGAAACTTTCTAGAAGTTTAAGGAATTTCAAAGTGAGGTAGAGAATCAACGTAACAAGAAGATTAAATTTCTACGTTCTGATCGTGGAGGTGAATATCTAAGTTACGAGTTTGGCGAGCATTTGAAGAAATGCGGAATACTTTCACAATTGACACCGCCGGGAACACCACAACGTAATGGTGTGTCCGAACGTCGTAATTGAACTCTCTTAGATATGCTTCGTTCTATGATGTCACTTACAGATTTACCGCTATCATTTTGGGGTTATGCATTAGAAACAGCCGCATTCACTTTAAATAGGGCACCATCTAAATCCGTTGAAACGACACCGTATAAATTATGGTTTGGGAAGAAACCTAGATTGTCGTTCCTTAAAGTTTGGGGATGCGAAGCCTATGTAAAGAAGTTACAGCCGGACAAGCTTGAACCCAAAGCGGAAAAATGCGTCTTCATTGGATACCCGAAGGAAACTATTGGGTATACCTTCTATCATAGATCCGAAGGCAAAATCTTCGTTGCCAAGGATGGATCCTTTCTAGAGAAGGAATTTCTCTCGAAAGAAGTGACTGGAAGGAAAGTAGAACTCGACGAGGTTGTCGAACCTTCTCTCGAAATTGCGAGTAGCACAGCGCCGGAAGAAGTTCATGTGGTGCCTTCACCAATTAGATAGGAAGCTAATGATGATGATCATGAAACTTCGGTCGAAGTTGCTACAGAGCCTCGCAGGTCAACGAGAACTCGTACCACTCCAGATTGGTATGATCCCGTTATGAGTGTCATGTTGGTGGACAACACCGATGACCCTGAGACATATGAGGAAGCGATGATGAGACCAGATTCCAATAAATGGCAAGAAGCCATGAAATCCGAGATTGGATCCATGTACGAAAACCAAGTATGGACTTTGGTGGACTTACCGGATGGCCGGAAGGCTGTCGAGAACAAATGGATTTTCAAGAAGAAAACAGATGCTGATGGTAATGTTACTGTCTATAAAGCTCGACTTGTCGCAAAAGGGTTTCGAAAAATTCAAGGAGTTGACTACGATGAGACTTTCTCACCAGTAGCGAAGCTAAAGTCTGTGAGGATTATGTTAGCAATCTCTGCATATTATGATTATGAGATATGGCAGATGGATGTCAAAACAGCATTCCTCAATGGAGACATTGATGAAGAGTTGTATATGATGCAACCCAAAGGTTTTGTCGATCCTAAAGATGCTAACAAGGTATGCAAACTTCAACGGTCCATCTATGGATTGAAGCAAGCATCCCGAAGTTGGAATCAACGTTTTGATAAGGTGATCAAAAGTTTTGGTTTTATACAAACTTATGGAGAAGCTTGTATTTACAAGAAAGTGAGTGGGAGCTCTGTAGCATTCTTAATACTATATGTAGATGACATATTGTTGATTGGGAATGATGTAGACCTTCTTAGTAGTGTCAAGGAATATTTGAATAATAGTTTTTCAATGAAGGATCTTGGCGAAGCAGCTTACATATTAGGCATAAAGATTTATAGAGATAGAATGAAACGCCAAATATCATTGTCACAAAGTACATATTTGGACAAAGTTCTAAAGAGGTTTGGAATGGAAGATAGCAAGAAAGGGTTCTTGCCCATGTTGCCCAATACGACCTTGAGTAAAACTCAAAGTCCGACATCGGCAGAAGATAGAGAAAGGATGAGTAAGACTCCCTATTCCTCAGCCATAGGATCTCTAATGTATGCCATGCTATGTACTAGACCCGACATTGCATATGCTGTTAGTTTAACTAGAAGATATCAAAGTGATCCAGGAGTGGATCATTGGACAATGATCAAAACATCCTTAAGTACTTGAGAAGAACTAAGGATATGGTTCTTTCTTATGGAGGTGATGAACAACTCGTTGTTAATGGTTACACCGATGCTAGTTGGAACACCGATCCGGATGATTCTAAATCACAATCTGGATACATATTTATTTTGAATGGTGCAGCGATTAATGGAGGAGTGCAAAGCAAAGCGTTGTGGCGAGATCTTCAACTGAATCGGAATACATGGCTGCTTGAGGCTTCAAGAAGCGATATGGATGAAAGAGTTCATTACAGCTGGGTGTGGTTCCTAGTACTGGACCCAATGTCTATCTCTTGTGATAACATGGGCGCCATAGCCAATGCGCAAGAACCAAGGTCACACAAGAAGCTGAAGCACATCAAGCTACGTTTTCACGCTATTCGAGAACATATCCAAGATGGGGATATAAAGATTTGCAAAGTACACACAGATCTGAATGTGGCGGATCCGTTGACTAAACCTCTCCCGAGGGCAAAAAATGACCAACACCAAACTGCCATGGGTGTTCGGTATATTACCATGTAATCTAGATTAGATGACTCTAGTGCAAGTGGGAGACTGTTGGAGATATGCCCTAGAGGCAATAATTAATGTAGTTATTATTTTATCTTTGTGTTTATGATAAATGTTTACATTCATGCTATAATAGTATTAACAAGGAAACATTAATACTTGTGTGATTTGTAAACTTAATTTGAAGTCCCTAGTAAAGCCTCTATATAATACTAGCTTGTTGGTTAATAGATGATTGTGGTTTCCCTATCATGAACATTGAGATGTTATTAACAACAAGATCATATCGTTAGGAGAATGATATGGTGGACATACTCCTATAGATAAGCGTACCATAAAGATCAAGTCATTTTAATAGTTCAATTGCTATATGCTTTCTGATACATAGTAACCTAATTCCTTCGACCATGAGATCATGCATATCACCATTACCGGATGGATGCTTTGATGACATCAAACACCACACCGTAACTGGGTGGCTATAAAGGTGGCATTGAGTGTTCGGAAAGTATTGGTTGAAACACATGGATCAAGAGTGGGATTTGTCCATCCATATGACGGATAGATATACTCTGGGCCCTCTCGGTGAAATGTCATCCAATTAGCTTGCAAGCATGTGACTGGCTCACAAGGGATCACATATCACGGGAACGAGAAAAGAGTACTTATCAGTAACGAGGTTGAACTAGGTATGTAGAGATACCGACGATCATAACCTCGGATAAGTAAACTATCGTGAGACAAAGGGAAATTGGTATCGTATGTAAGTGGTTCATTCGATCGCAAAGTAATCGTAGAAATATGTGGGAGCCATATGAATTTCCAGATTCCTCTATTGGTTATTGATCGGAGAAGTGTCTCGATCATGTCCGCATAATTCACGAACCGTAGGGAGACACACTTAAGGATTCGACGTTGTTTGAGAAGTTATGGAATGATGAGAAAGAGTCCGAATGTTGTTCGGAGTCTCGAATGGGATTCGGGATATCACGAGGAGATCCGGAATGGTCCGGAGAATAAGATTCATATAAGGAAAGTCCCGTTTCGGAGTTGGAGAATGGTTCCGGTGTTTTCATCGGGAATGTTCTAGAAGGTTCCGGAATGTCCGGCACTCCGGAGGGGAAGGGTACATGAATGTGTTGTATCAAGTTGATATGATTGCATCATGTACTAAGTGTCATCGCTGAACAAAATAGAGGATTAAATCAAATCCTAGTTTGAAAAGTCAAACGGCTAGTTTGAAAGTCAAACGGCTATTTTTGGGAAGTGGGAAAAGAGGAGGAAACCGAGTTGGGGAGGAGTCCCTCCTTTCCACCGCGCACCACAAGCCGAGTTGGGAGGACTCCTCTCCTCCCTTGGGCCGGCCCCTCCACCTATATAAGGAGGGGCAGGGCTCCCTCCTAGAGACACACAAGATCCTCTCCTCCAAACCCTAGCACCAAGCCGCCGCCGGCCCTAGGGCAAACCGCCACTGCCTAGCTAAACCCTAGCCGCCGGCTTGCTCCTCCTCAGCGTGTCTAAACTCTAGATCGTCGAGGAACTCTCTCATACACCACCATACTCGCTCCGGCTTAAGGCGAAGCCCTGCGAAATCTCCCCTCTACTTCCGGTACCACGTTGTCTTGCCGGAATCGCGAGAGAGTGCTACAACCTCCGCCTCTTGGAACAAGGGAGAGGAAGGTCTTCGTCAGTACCGAACGTGTTACCATTGCTGAGGCGCTGCCGTCTACGCGATCTTGAGATCGCGAAGAGTACGACTACATCACCCACGAGAATCCGCTCTCGTTAAACACTTTGGAATCTTCGAGGGTGATTTATTCTATCGACTCGTTGCTACAATCTAGTAGATAGATCTTGGCTTGTTTTTTTGTATGCGGTAGAAATTTTTTGTTTTCCATGCTACGAAACCCTACAAATGATAGCGGTCACCATATTTGAAGCAAGTTCTCAATATTGAACCATTCTCTTTTCTACCACTTGGGTTGCTTCTTCGTTGCATCTCCATCTTGGCCTTGGCAGGATATTTCCAAAAGTTCTTTGCATAGAAGGCCATGTATGCACCATGAGCAACCTTGAGAACTTCGGGGTGACTCATATTTAGAACTTCATCACTTCCTTCTTCTTCCTCATACTCCTCAACCTTGGCCTTCAAGGCAAGACTAACATCATTGCTCATTCCAAGGGTACGAGTGCGAGCATCTTTGGCAGTAACCTTGAAGGCAGACATCTCTTTCATAACTTCATTGGAGGGTCATGAGATGGTAGTTGTGTCTTCCTTGGAGACTCTTCAAGTTGGTGGGCTCGAAGGGCATGAGCACATTCACATATTTCCTCTTTATCCAAGAATCATCGACATGATATGCACCAACATTTCTAAAGGCGGTGGCAGTGGATTTGTGTTTCGATACATTTCTTCATGGTCCTCACCATCCTTCATATAGAAGCCTTCGAATTCATTGCTCAAAGCATCATATCGGTTTCTTCTCATGCTATCATTTCCAACAAACAACTCAATGAGAGCATCCTAAGATTCCTTGGAGGTGTTGAGGTGTTCAATGTGAGGGAAATATTTTGGCCCCACACCAAGTTGAATCACGTGCAACTTGGTGGAATTGAGTTGAATATTGACCACTTCTCTTCTTGTCAAGTTGGTTGTGTCCTCAATTTTGAGTCCATCTTCAATAATATTCCACAAGTTAATGCAAGAGCTACACACATGAGATTTCATCTAAACTTTTTATTGAGCAAAAGAATGTGCAGCTAGCATAGATGGGTCACCTCTATTATTTATATGTGGATGATGGATTTGAGGGTCGGGAGAGTACCAACCGGGAACCGCATGGTGCTCTTCCTTCCCATCACCCTTTTTGGTGGAGTTAGTGGCATTATGTTCATCCTCCACTACATCAACTGTTGGTTTAGCTGAAGCATTCACCTTTGGAATCGTAGGGGGTTCCTCTTGAGAAGGAGGTGGTGAGGATATATTCTCCTTAACAAGTTGCTCAACTAGTTGATGCAATTGTTGGATTTCGTTGCCTATGGGAGGAGCTCAAGCTTGATTCCAATTTCTTGAGATCCTCCATGGACATCGAGGTGCTAGTCTCAACCCCTCCTTCTCCATCTTGGCTACCCATACACTCTTAGGAGGTTAATCCCGAATAAAGAGACGAGGCTCTTATACCAATTGAAATGATCATATGGGAACCTATAGGGGGGGTGAATAGGTACTACTTCAAATTTTACTCTTTTTCAAATTAGGGTTTGACACAAAAGGTAAATTCTCTAGATATGCAACTAAGGTGAATTTACCTATATGTCACACTAACACAACTAACTAAGCAAGAGCAAGATATAAGTAAAGTGCGGTAAAGGATAGAGGTAACCGAAATGGAGCACGCGGAGACACAAGGATGATTTCTTGCAGTTCCTTCATTTTGAGGGATGCACGTCTGCGTTTTGAGAGGGGGTGGTTTCAAACCACCAACGCCACAAACGGCCTCCCTTGTTCTTCAATGAACCTCACCCTAAGGGGATCGATTCATTCTTCCACTATATCGATAACCTTCGAGGTGGAAACCAGCACCCTTACAACAAGTTCGAGGCACACATCCACAACTGAATTGGAGGCTCCCGAATGCAAGCAAGTTGGCGCAGCAATCAAAGGCAAGCTTGTAAGAACTAAATCAAGAACTAGGGTTTCCAATGAAACACTAGAGAAAGGGTCCCTCAAGTTAATGAGGGGGAAATGAAGATCTCTTTTGGTGATGATGTAGATCAAGGCCCCTCCTTCGATTCTCCAAAGATCAGGGACTTTGGATGGTTGGAGGGGGAGATCTTATTGATTTGGTGGCTCTACTTTGGGTATTCTTCTATTATGAAAACGAGCAACTTGAGGTAGGGGATGAAGCCCCCTATTGATAGGCCCACACATCTTTCACCATTTTTTGACCATTGGGAAAATTCCACATAAGAGACTATGGTCAAGAGACGAGAGATTCCGGTCTGATAGCTTTCCAGACCAGAGATTCTGGCCCATCTTCGGACGATCTCCGAACAATCTCCGGACCCCTATACAGACTATCCTGGACATGGTTAGATGATCACACCGGAGACTTGTGCCGAAACTCTGCTTCTAGGAACACCGGAAACTTCGGTCTTTGCACACCGGATATTCTAGCCTAAGACAAAATCCGGTCTGTCTCCAGACCCCTATACAGGCTGGCATGGGACAGCTGCTCCAATCCAAACCGAAGACTTGTGCCGAAACTCCAGTTCTGGGAACACCAGAAACTCCGGTCTTTGCACACCGGAGATTCCGGTATAAACCTTCCATGATTATTTTGTTTCCGCCAAAGAAAATTTCAACTCTTGCGGACTTTTCACTTTTTAGTAGATTAACTTGACACCATTAGCACATGGTAAAAAGTGTCCTCAAGTATTTAACGAACACCAAAACTGAGTATGACAATAAATGTACTTTCACCTAGGTGACATACACATACCGGGTGTGCGAACTTTAGGGATCCCCATTGCTCCTCCACTGTGGCTCAACAGACGGAATCCACTATTAGGCGGTGTTCCCCCATCACGAGACGAAGCAGGTCCAAGACGAATGCTCACGCCAGAATAGGTGGCCCATTTCCTTGGCGAAGATCCCGCAGGGGGTAGCCTCTTTTCTATGGCCCAGCGGGTTCTTTAGGAGACAAGTGGTGATGAGGCATCGAAAGACGCAGCAAGCCTTACTACATCGCCTCCCCCGGACTCCGGCTCACAAACTAGCCACTGAGGAAGCGCCGTCTTCCAGAGATGGCTCGCGGTACAAGAGGGGTAGGTGGTCTTGGTGGGGAGGTTGGCAAGGTTAGTCTAGCCTCCGTGTCCTATTCCTAGGCCCGCTTGTACGCCGAATTTGACCTTTTTTTTGTGCAATGGCAGTTCCACGGGACGATCGGTTCTCCTGGCGACATCGCCCGAAGGAGGAGGCCCGACTTTGGCCGATATCCCGAAGGGATCCTCTCCCGGATCTAGTGGTGGAGAGTCAGCCCCGCTCAAGTGATCCTTTGAGCCGCCCCACCTTTTTCCTGGATGTGCTTGTGTCCTGATCATATTTTCTCACTGCAGGTATTGACGGGGGAACGAGTGGAGTGACGGATCCTCCGGTGAGCCTCCCTACTCTCTCTGCCCATTGGGAAGGGTCACGATTCCCCTCCTTCTAGTCCTCTTTCGGGTCCTCTCCCGACCCTTCATGCCCGGAAGCTCTTCTTCATGCGCGAGCTCTCGCTCTAGAGGAGAGAAAACGTGTGGTGTCCGCTCGCGAACAAGAGGCCTCCTGGCTAGAGGACTTGTGCCAGTACTTCACCAAAGTGTCCTCCCGGCTGGGCTCAGGACATGCCGTCTCTGTTGACGAGGCTTTATCCGAGAGGTCCTGGGTGGCGATGCTTCCTCTGTCAAGGTTTGGCTCTGGCCCACCCTTTTGTCAGCTCTAGAAGGGCGCCAGGAGTTGATCCAATTGTCGAGGGAAATGCAGGACCGCCACTCTGAGGCCTCCCTTTCTCAAGAACAGGAGCGCATGCGGGTAATGGATACACTGGAGCATACGCACCTATGCGACATGAGGCATCATGATGAGATGGTGCAGGATCTTGGTCAAGAGTTGGCAGACGCCCACCAGACCATGGAGGAGCTTTCTGAGGGAGGCCGCAATGCGGAGGCGCAGGTTTCTTCCGTTGTGGCCCACGAAGCCACCTTGGCCGAGCGTGTCTCGTCGCTCCAAGCTCAGTTTCCTCATGCTCAGTAGGAGGTTTGGTCCCGGGAAGTGATGTTGCGTTGCTGGGCAGAGAAGGTGGCATGCCTTAGCCACACCTCTAGGAATAACACGCAGGAGGTAGCAGAGCTACACCGTCTCCACCGCCACGACATGGGACACTTGGAGGCCATTATCGAGCGCGTCAGCGAGGCGATGCACTCCGTGTGCCTGGTGCTCTTCGACGGAAGACAAGGTGGATGATCTGGTTTGATTTCTTAACGACTTGACTGGCTAGCTGGAGGGTTGGTGGAGGACAATCGACGAGTTGGTTATCAGGGAGGGGAGAGACATAGTGAGGTCCATCTCATGCCTCCTACTCTCCCACCTATACTATCACCACCCCCAGCTGGATTTATCCATCGATCTTCTGCCGATCCTCAAGGAGGCTAGGTTACCGGCAGTAGCCACTGTAGCTTATGTGGTGCAGACGATCGTGGCATCTACCAGACACCACTGTCAATAGTGTGTATAGGCCTTCTGTAGTTTCTTTTAAGGCTTCTTTATCGCTTTTGTCATTCGGTCCCAGAGTAAAGCAAGAGTTTCCCGGGATTTCATGAGTTCTCGGGTGTCGAGCACCATAGTGGTTCTCCTTGATTTCTTCTTTTACCCGGTTACCTAGGGCCCTGTCTATAGGGCCACAGGATTATACATGGGGTCACCCTCATGGGCCCCAATCCTTCCGAGGTGATTCTTGTAGCTCTTGCTGCCTCAGACCTAGGCACTAATGAGTGCATATTTCCATCATATTTTATATTATTATTTTGCACTGTAGTTGTAGGATCTTGGTATTTTACTGCGTTCACGCGCATATTTTATGTCTATTTTCACCAAGATCATGACATATGATGGATACAATGGAAACAATTTTTGGACCAGTTGTATTGAAGCGAAAAGGAGTAAAAACAGCGTAAATCACTAATTTGGGAAATATCAATAACACTAGAAGAAAACTCGCGGCGATCGCAGCATCCAGAAGGTTTAACGACCAACTATATTGCGGGAATACTTTGTCCGTCCGTATAGTTCCCGTCGTATAGTTGGTGCCGCCACCGCCTCTTCAAATAGTTTTGTCCAGTGCAATCAGATTGGACAGACAACATACAAAAATGACCAAAAATCACAAAAACCTCACCTTCGGAAGGGATCTGGAGGGGAACTTTCCCAAGGGATCAATCTTCGCCCTACACAGATCTGGGAGGCCAAGGCATCGATCTTCATCATCATCAACCGCTGCATCACCACCATCTCCATCCATCCCATCTACATCTTGTCTAGATCTTGTTGTAATTTCCATACTCGTTATGGATTTATGCATTTACTATTCATCTATGATAGATTCCATTGTCTTTTCCATGATGTTGATTGCCTTCATGTCTGAGTAGATCATTAGTTCTTGGGAAGATGGATAAACCCTATCATGATATTGAAATACAATAAAATTTATTATGATATTCATTGTTGTGACCATGTGTTAGATTGTCTTCATCTTAATGTTGGGAGAAGTCGACCTCTCAATATTTGCCTCTTGTGGGGACTTGATGGAGGGAACTACTTGTTAGATGGAGGAGTGCTAGCACTTACGGCGACTATAAAGCCGTTAGCACCCCATACTTATCAACTTGGGAACCGAGGAAACTCACGGTACACTATCCATGCCATGGGATACATCCTACGGGATAAAGTCCCTTAATAGCGCAGTAATTCGATTGATGTCGATTTCTTGTCAGTTGTGGTTATGAGGATGATGTGATAAGTAGTTGTTGCCTATTCGTCCAATTACGGAGTTCCTCCCACACATACATAGTTGAGAATGTTCATGATAATAATCTTTACCTTAAACCATTTATAATTCTAGAGGTATATCGGCTACTCCCTGAGAACATTTTTTTCCCATTGTAGTTTCATATCTCATTTACATAAGTGATACTTACTTTCTGTATTTAGTTTGTTTTACTTACTGTTCTCTTATACAAAAACCCAAAAATACTTTTTTACACAACACTTGAATTTTATCTTGTTACTTAGAATGTTATTTAGCATTACTATTTCAGTATTTAATTCAAGAGTTATTAGACTTCAGAATTCCCGCTCCCTGTGGGATCGATATTTTTATTTCGAAACTAGCTACGAACGATTTGTGCAGTTGCAGTCATCAAGATATTTTCTGCCGCTGTTGCTGGGGAGCTAAGCGCTGTAGGTCTTTTAGTTTTTGCTTATTTCTTTTAGTCTTGCTAAGTTTTATTTTGAGTTACAGGGTCCACCAACATAATGGAGTTTGAGCATTTGACTAGTGCTAAACCACTTAGCCACTTTAGGAAGCCCTATGATATTAATAAATGTGGCATCCCGCAAAACCATTACTAGAAAATCGCGTTGAATTTGTGCATTGCATCGTCATCATCATGCATTGTTTGCCTAAAACTATTTGCGCAAGCCCGTTTTGTTTTCTAAAACGTCCCATCTTTATTCAAATATCAAAACCCGGTCGCCGGACTATTTTTACTTGTCTGCTATTAGTTTGCAAAAGGCCTGTTGGAATTAAATAACACATTTAATTGTTTTAGCGGGGCAGTCGAACGGGCCGATCTGACCCGAACGACCACCCCAGAAAACTAAATCGGTCCACCTCTGATCCTATTCCTACCAAAAAACCTACCCAGCCCTCCTCTCCACCTCACCTCCTCCAATCCCTGTTTGACACCTCACCTCTCCCCTCCCTCTACCCTATCCCACGCTGCCACCTCAGCCTACCCCTCCCTCTCTCTCTCCTCTCTCTCCCCCTCAGCTCACACCACCACGCACACACTCCACACCACACAGCCCCACCCGACCCGTTCCACCACCCCACTGCCAACCTGGACCCTCCTCCCTGGGCCCCACCCACGAGCCACACGCACGCCAGCCCCCGCACGCGACCCCGCGCCCACCCCGTCCCCTACCTCGCGCCGCTTCTCTCTCCCCTGGCCTCGCCCCGTCGCTTCCCCCTCCTCGTCCCCGCAGCCGCCCTGGCCCCGCGCGGCGCCCCCTCGCCTCCCTTCTCCTCCGCCGGAGCCGCCTCACCTCCGCGCCCGAGCCCCGCCGCCAAGCTCCGCCTTGGCCGCCCCCGACAACCCCCTCGCCGCCGGCGCTGGCTCCCACCTCCCTCGCTCCGCCGCCTCCTCCCGCGGTCCCGCTCCTCCCCGAGCCGGCCCCGCTCTGCCTCGCCTCATCCCAGGCGCCCCTCCTCCGCCTCCTGCCGATGCCCGCCGGCGCCTGCTCTCTCGTTCCCTCCGGCGAGCCGCCAAGCTTCCTCCCCGCCGCCCGCGGCCTCCGGCTCGCCCGTCTCCCTCTGCATCCGCCGTCCGCCGCTCGTCCCCGCCCTCCGGCCGACCTGCTCCAGCACCGCCGGCCCCGTACGTCCCCGGCCACGCCCTCCCCGCCGCCGGAAGTTCCTCCGCCGCCTCCTGCCGTTGGCCGCCGCGCCAGGACCCGCTGCAGCCGCGCGCCTCCGAGCCGTCCCGGCGTCCTCTCCCTCGCGCCCCGGATAACCGTCCTCGAGCCCCGAGCTCGTCTCCAGCTGCAGCCGGTCCGTCGACCTCATGGCGACCCAGCGCCGGTCTCGCGCTCCTGGCGCCCTACGCCCCTTCCCCAGGAAGTCGCCACCACCCCGCGCATGCGTGCGTAGCGACCACATCATCCGCTTCGGCCAAGTTCAACTAATGTGAGGAGGTTGCAAGGTCGACGGGGCGGAGACACGGAATCGCCTGACGATCGAACCCGAGGATCCACCAAGCTCGACAACGACCGTCGAATTCAATGTACCGCCGGCACCAAACAAGTCACCCTCGAATACCGTCGCCGAGACCCCCGAACCCGAAGACCGATCCCGTAACCGGTGCCGCGCCATGAACTCCAAAAAGCCCCGGAACCGGACAAGTTCGCCATGACCTTCGGCAAGGACCCGACAAGACCCTCGCAACGGCAAGATCGACCCCGGGGAGCCCGACTAGATCGGCACGACGAGAGGAACGACAGCGACCAGGAGAATCCGATACGCCCCGATACCAACCAAGTCTGGCTTCCTGGTTGCGACAAGTACCTCATCCCGAACGCCATGACCGTCGACATGACCCGAAGACACGGATGCGCCAAGATCTACCCCGTTACCGAGAACGTTCCCGCGAGACCGTTCCGTCGAACCCTGGACCCCGAGACCGAACCCCGAACCCCGGAACCCCAAGTTCGTCGAACCCTAACAAGATCGTCGAACCCTAATGTGTGCCCCTTTCCGAAACCCTATTTTTACAATATAATAACTTTGTCGCATATTAAATTGTCATTCCTCTCGCATGCATATCATTGGGTTGGGGGCCTTATGCCGATTCAACTCTAATTAAATATGGGGCCCATATGCGGGCAAATCTAGCCTTATATTGGCCTCATTTAAATTTGTGTAGCGAACCGGTATCTTATCTTGCCTTGTTATAACAACATTTAAATTGCGGGGCTTATAAATAACATGAACCAACTAATTAATTGTCGGGACCCCGGTTCCTCTTAAAATGACCTAATTGCACCGCATCTTTGCCATGCCACACATCATACATGCATCATGCCGATCTTCTGCCGTTGTATTAAATATTGCATCCGGTGTTTATTCTAGTGTTTTGCTTCTTCGCGGATAAGGCCGTTGAGTTGATGTGAGCTTCGCCCCGATCTTCGGTTGAATCTTCGACAATGTTTTCAGGCGAGCATCTTCCCCTTTCTACCTATCTTTCTTTTATAGTATTTACTTCCCTCCTGTTGATCTATTGCTATCTGTGTTGCGATGCTTTAGTTTCCGTACCCGTGATCTACCGTGCAACCCTATATTGCCTTGGACACATCCTATTACCTGTGGTTTGGTAGATAGTGGGACTTGCGCGTCGTAGTCGCTTGCTCAAGTGATGTTGCGTGTTGTCCAGTGCCACAGTTGTTGATGAATTGCCGCCTGTGTGAAGTTGGAGATGATCATAGTTTTACTTACCGTTCACTTTAATTCCTGTTTAACAACTAAAATTGAAGTAAGCAGAGGCATCGGTGGGTGAAAGATAATATTTGGTTTCCGAACGCCCACTTGTGTCCCGTAGGACCCCGAGTACTTGATACCTGTTCCTTGATTTATCGCGCTATCCACATCCGGGAGGTATATGGGACCCCCCTGAGCCAGAGCTTGATTCATTCTTATTTCTTGGGGCCACTAACTAGTTTGAGGTTTTATTTACTATCCTGTACTTATGCCATGCTACTTCTGTATTTAAATTGTGCGACAGATAGCACATTGTACTGTTTAGGATCGTGGCACGATTCCGTGGTGTCGACAAGCCCAGTTTTGGGTTCCCAGTCGTTCACAGCCGTCCCCACAACCTTGAGTCCGTCTCGGAGCTTGCTTACTTCGTTGCGGGTCTACTTTAAGGGGTGGCCCCCTGAAATATTTCTGAATCCTGTGATTGTTCAGTCGTGAAAGCCTCGTTGGGTTTTGATTTGGTTTTTCCGAGGTTGATCGAGTGTGTGTTGCTATTGGTGCACCCCGGCCGGGTAAAACTTTCTGAAAGCCGTGTCCGCGGATATGGACGACTTGGAGCACAGTATCTCGATCATAGACAAGCATAACTAAAGTTTATTGCTATAAATTTGACTTTATAATGACTAGTAATCAGCTTCACTATAATGGAATGGCTAATAATACTGCCCACAATTGCTTGTTTGGAGTGTCGCTTGCGACCATTGTACCTGACTAGTAAGTATTGCAACTACAACGGAATGGCTGAATAAAAGTACCAACAACTGCTGGGTTTTGGGTTTATCTCATGCTAATTGTATCTGATTAGTAATTGTTGCAACTACAACGGAATGGTTAACTAAAAGTGCCCACTGCTTATTTTATCAGGACGATTATCTAAACCTGACTAGTAAGTGCCGCAACTATAACTGAATAAGTAAAACTGCCAACTGTGTGAGTTCCTCGGTTGACTTCCTCGTTTGGTCTCGAGGGGGAAATACCAGGATGGGTTTGTTTGGTGTTAGCTTCAGGTTGGATCCGAATAGGTCTTTCTTACCCCTCTCTGATTGCCGCCAGTTGTATCGAGTCTCTATAGGTTGTTTAGTGCATGCTGCCGCTGCCGCTCAGTCCACCATACCTATGTAGGCGAGGACCGCCGAATTCTAGCCTCGCTGTCTTGGCCTCGATCGACGCTCCTCTTTTTCCTTTGCCCTTTGTCGGCACCCCTTTTGTTTAAGCAGGTTTTGAGATCGACGCCGTTAGCAGGGTTACCCTTCCGGCTTGGCCTGGGCAGGGTTATGGACGCCATTGGTTATTCTTCAGGGCTCTTAGCCCCATTTGCATCTTGTCCGTAGCTGGACGTTATATCGTCCTCAAGGTGATTTGGATCTTTGAACCTTATGTCTGTATTCTTGACTCATGGAGTCGCTGTTATATATATATCTGTTCTGTGGGTCCCATCGAGGACTGTTGTGTAATGTTATTACTTCGTTTTCCACCCGCACGAAAGTGCCTGGTGGGCACCTTTGAATCGTTTCTATGCGGGTTTGGCGGGTTTTCGCTAAAACCTGCATAGGTCCGATTCTGAGGGTGTTACAGAGTGGTATCAGAGCTCAGCAGTTGCGATACCCCACAAGTCCAGCCTGTAGGATAACCTAGCTAACGGCCGAAGTAGAGTGTCAAAACTATTTTGCAAAATCGGTTGGATAGTTCTGATTAGGTCTGATTTTACTCCTTACCCCTCTGCTATTCTCCTCTCACCTCTACGCGTTTTGAATCCGCTCTCATCTCTCTCTTCGAGTCCAGGATTTCTCGTGGTTGGGTTTCCGTCGTACCTTCAGGGTTTCGCTTTCTCCCTTTTGTAACGGAGGTGCTACGATCATCAATCGGCAACTTGTCTGTTGTGCCCTACATCCGATCTTTTGTTCTTGAGCTCTTTATCCATGTGTGTTCCTTGCCGGATATCCGTATCGATGAAAAACATATGAGAAGGACGAGCATTGGTGAAGTTGGAGTATACCTTGAGCATGTGTTGTTCATGCCAATGGAACCATCGCGGGACCTAATCATTGTGTCTTTCATACGATTTCTGCTGGCATCATCCCTTTGTTCCGGATACCGCCTAAGAAGATCTTCAGTCTAAATCTCGAGAGTCGAGTTGCCTGATTCTCCTACCCATGTATAGAGTTGATAGTGTGGATACGGGATGGACTGATCACCCTACCCGACTCTTACTGTTCGCTCTGTACATCGAACTGGTGGATCAGAGTAACTTTTCCTCTTCTAATGGAAGTTAGAGGTGGCCTTATCGTTGGTACTTCTACCTTCGTCCTTTGTTTCTCCGGAGTGTTCTCTCGACGATCAGGAACAACGATCCTTTGTTGGTGGTGTCGCGATTTCCAGATGAAGAAGGAACCATCGTTAGTGGTGTCGCGAGGATCTACACGAAGCGAGAAGATTCAGATCGCCGCCTTCCTTCCGGTACCATGAGGCGGATCTCGAGGGCGAGATCCATTGTTAGTGGTGTCGAATTGTGGCATCCCGCAAAACCACTACTAGAAAATCGCGTTGAATTTGTGCATTGCATCGTCATCATCATGCATTGTTTGCCTAAAACTATTTGCGCAAGCCCGTTTTGTTTTCTAAAACGCCCCATCTTTATTCAAATATCAAAGCCCGGTCGCCGGACTATTTTTACTTGTCTGCTATTAGTTTGCAAAAGGCCTGTTGGAATTAAATAACACATTTAATTGTTTTAGCGGGGCAGTCGAACGGGCCGATCTGACCCGAACGACCACCCCAGAAAACTAAATCGGTCCACCTCTAATCCTATTCCTACCAAAAAACCTACCCAGCCCTCCTCTCCACCTCACCCCCTCCAATCCCTGTTTGACACCTCACCTCTCCCCTCCCTCTACCCTATCCCACGCTGCCACCTCAGCCTACCCCTCCCTCTCTCTCTCCTCTCTCTCCCCCTCAGCTCACACCACCACGCACACACTCCACACCACACAGCCCCACCCGACCCGTTCCACCACCCCACTGCCAACCTGGACCCTCCTCCCTGGGCCCCACCCACGAGCCACACGCACGCCCCGCCAAGACGCGACCGCGCCCACCCGTCCCTACCTCGCGCTTCTCTCTCCCAGCCTCGCCCGTCGCTTCCCCCTCGTCCCAGCGCCCACAGCCCCTGCGCCTCGCCTCCCTTCTCCTCCGCCGGAGCCGCCTCACCTCCACGCCCGAGCCCCGCCGCCAAGCTCCGCCTCGGCCTCGACAACCCCTCGCCGCCCGGCTCCCACCCTCGCTCCGCCGCCTCCTCCCATGGTCCCGCTCCTCCCAGCCGGCCCCGCTCGCCTCATCCAGGCGCCCCTCGCCTCCTGCCGATGCCCGCGCGCTCTCTCGTTCCTCGTGAGCCGCCAGCTTCCTCCCGCCTTGCCTCCCTTCGCCGTCTCCCTCTGCATCCGCCGTCCGCCGCTCGTCCCCGCCCTCCGGCCGACCTGCTCCAGCACCGCGTCGTCCCGCCACGCCTCCGCCGCGGAAGTTCCTCCGCCGCCTCCGTTGGCCGCGCCAGGACCCGCTGCAGCCGCGCGCCTCCGAGCCGTCCCGGCGTCCTCTCCCTCGCGCCCCGGATAACCGTCCTCGAGCCCCGAGCTCGTCTCCAGCTCGCAGCCGGTCCCGTCGACCTCGCCGGCGACCCCGCGCCGGTCTCGCTCTGGCGCCTGCCGCCTTCCCCCAGCGAGTCGCCACCACCCCCGCCGCATGCGTGCCAGGCCGCGACCCTGTCATCCGCTTCGGCCAAGTTCAACTAGTAACAGGAGGGTTGCAAGGTCGACAGGACGGAGACACGGAATCGCCCCGCGACGACTGAACCCGAGGATCCACCAAGCTCGACAACGACCCGTACGAATTCAATGTACCGCCGGCACCAAACAAGTCACCCTCGAATACCGTCGCCGAGACCCCCGAACCCGAAGACCGATCCCGTAACCGGTGCCGCGCCATGAACTCCAAAAAGCCCCGGAACCGGACAAGTTCGCCATGACCTTCGGCAAGGACCCGACAAGACCCTCGCAACGGCAAGATCGACCCCGGGGAGCCCGACTAGATCGGCACGACGACAGGAACGACAGCGACCAGGAGAATCCGATACGCCCCGATACCAACCAAGTCCGGCTTCCCGGTTGCGACAAGTACCTCATCCCGAACGCCATGACCGTCGACATGACCCGAAGACACGGATGCGCCAAGATCTACCCCGTTACCGAGAACGTTCCCGCGAGACCGTTCTGTCGAACCCTGGACCCTGAGACCGAACCCCGAACCCCGGAACCCCAAGTTCGTCGAACCCTAACAAGATCGTCGAACCCTAATGTGTGCCCCTTTCCGAAACCCTATTTTTACAATATAATAACCTTGTCGCATATTAAATTGTCATTCCTCTCGCATGCATATCATTGGGTTGGGGGCCTTATGCCGATTCACCTCTAATTAAATATGGGGCCCATATGCGGGCAAATCTAGCCTTATATTGGCCTCATTTAAATTGGTGTAGCGAACCGGTATCTTATCTTGCCTTGTTATAACAACATTTAAATTGCGGGGCTTATAAATAACATGAACCAACTAATTAATTGTCGGGACCCCGGTTCCGCTTAAAATGACCTAATTGCACCGCATCTTTGCCATGCCACACATCATACATGCATCATGCCGATCTTCTGCCGTTGTATTAAATATTGCATCCGGTGTTTATTCTAGTGTTTTGCTTCTTCGCGGATAAGGCCGTTGAGTTGATGTGAGCTTCGCCCCGATCTTCGGTTGAATCTTCGACAATGTTTTCAGGCGAGCATCTTCCCCTTTCTACCTATCTTTCTTTTATAGTATTTACTTCCCTCCTGTTGATCTATTGCTATCTGTGTTGCGATGCTTTAGTTTCCGTACCCGTGATCTACCGTGCAGCCCTATATTGCCTTGGACACATCCTATTACCTATGGTTTCGTAGATAGTGGGACTTGCGCGTCGTAGTCGCTTGCTCAAGTGTTGTTGCGTGTTGTCCAGTGCCACAGTTGTTGATGAATTGCCGCCTGTGTGAAGTTGGAGATGATCATAGTTTTACTTACCGTTCACTTTAATTCCTGTTTAACGACTAAAATTGAAGTAAGCAGAGGCATCGGTGGGTGAAAGATAATATTTGGTTTCCGAACGCCCACTTGTGTCCCGTACCCCGAGTACTTGATACCTGTTCCTTGATTTATCGCGCTATCCACATCCGGGAGGTATATGGGACCCCCCTGAGCTAGAGCTTGATTCATTCTTATTTCTTGGGGCCACAAACTAGTTTGAGGTTTTATTTAATATCATGTATTTATGCCATGCTACTTCTGTATTTAAATTGTCCGACAGATAGCACACTGTACTGTTTAGGATCGTGGCACGATTCCGCGGTGTCGACAAGCCCAGTTTTGGGTTCCCAGTCGTTCACAGCCGTCCCCACAACCTTGAGTCCGTCTCGGAGCTTGCTTACTTCGTTGCGGGTCTACTTTAAGGGGTGGCCCCCTGAAATATTTCTGAATCCTGTGATTGTTCAGTCGTGAAAGCCTCGTTGGATTTTGATTTGGTTTTTCCGAGGTTGATCGAGTGTGTGTTGCTATTGGTGCACCCCGGCCGGGTAAAACTTTTACGAAAGCCGTGTCGCATGGATATGGACGACTTGGAGCATGATATCTCGATCATAGACAAGCATAACTAAAGTTTATTGCTATAAATTTGACTTTATAATGACTAGTAATCAGCTTCACTATAATGGAAAGGCTAATAATACTGCCCACAATTGCTTGTTTGGAGTGTCGCTTGCGACCATTGTACCTGACTAGTAAGTATTGCAACTACAACGGAATGGCTGAATAAAAGTACCAACAACTGCTGGGTTTTGGGTTTATCTCATGCTAATTGTATTAGATTAGTAATTGTTGCAACTTCAACGGAATGGTTAACTAAAAGTGCCCATCGCTTATTTTATCGTGACGATTATCTAAACCTCGACTAGTAAGTGCCGCAACTATAATCGAATAAGTAAAGCGCCAAGTGTGAGTTCCTCGGTTGACTTCCTCGTTTGGTCTCGGGGAAATACTAGGATGGGTTTGTTTGGTGTTAGCTTGGTTGGATCCGAATAGGTCTTTCTTACCCTCTCGATTGCCGCCATTGTATCGAGTCTCTATAGGTTGTTTAGTGCATCTTTGCCGCTGCTCGATCCACCATACCTATGTAGGCGAGGACCGCAATTCTAGCCTCGCTGTCTTGGCCTCGATCGACGCTCCTCTTTTTCCTTTGCCCTTTGTCGGCACCCCTTTTGTTTAAGCAGGTTTTGAGATCGACGCCGTTAGCAGGGTTACCCTTCCGGCTTGGCCTGGGCAGGGTTATGGACGCCATTGGTTATTCTTCAGGGCTCTTAGACCCATTTGCATCTTGTCCGTAGCTGGACGCTATATCGTCCTCAAGGTGATTTGGATCTTTGAACCTTATGTCTGTATTCTTGACTCATGGAGTCGCTGTTATATATATCTGTTCTGTGGGTCCCATCGAGGACTGTTGTGTAATGTTATTACTTCGTTTTCCACCCGCACGAAAGTGCCTGGTGGGCACCTTTGAATCGTTTCTATGCGGGTTTGGCGGGTTTTCGCTAAAACTTGCATAGGTCCGATTCTGAGGGTGTTACAATAAAAGAGACAAATCCAATAAGAAGACAAGGGGGTTTGAAATAAATCATTTAATACTTGGTATTTTACACAAGAAGCAATTTACTGGAGATGAAGAAAATCCTGATCCACATGAGCACATTGCATGCTTTAAGGATATATGTGGCACTTTCCCGAACACTTTTGCTATTGTTTCTCCTCTAAACTAGTGTGATTTGGATACAACTAACACTGACTGACGCTTTTTTTAGCAGAATTACCTTGGTGTCTAGTTTCTGTGCAGAAAATCAACTATCAGGAAAAATCCCGGAAAATATGCCAAAAATTATATTTCACCAAAATACCCACGGATCCAGAAGACGAGACAGAGAAGGAGCCTGGGGGCCCACACCCCTACTAGGCGCGGGCCCACCACTGGCCACGCCTAGGGGGGGTGCAGCCACCCCAGGCACCCCCTTAGCCTCCCTCTGCACCTATAAGTTGCGTCTTGACCTAAAAACCTGGGGGGGGGGGGTTGATAGTTTTCCAGAAAGAGTTCCACTCCGCCGCTGCCACCAGAATCCAAGATTAGGATCTAGAAACTCCGTTTTGGCACCCTGCCGGGATGGGTAATTTGGAGAGGATCATCGCCATCATCATCACCAACGCATCTCCATCAACCATCAATGTTTGCCTCATCCATGAGTGAGTAATACCCCGCTGTAGGCTTGGGGATGGTAGGGATTGGATGAGTTCTATCATGTAATCGAATAAGATTTGTTAGGGCATAGTGCCTAGCATCTCTATTAGTGCTATTTGACTTTGTTGCAACTTTTTGTGCTTAATGCTTGCCACTAGGGCCCGAGTGCCATGATATTAGACCTGAACTTATTATTGAATCATTATGATAGTATTTTTTTTGATCTTATCTGCAAGTTATGTACACATATCATTGTTCGGATCCAAAGGCCCCAAAGTGACAATAACTGGGACAACTGGAGGGGATGGTTGTGGTGTGAGGATCACATGTGTTCACAGAGTGTTAATGCTTTGCTCCGGTGCTCTATTAAAAGGAGCACCTTAATTGCCAGTAGTTCCCTAGAGGCCCCACTGCCACGGCTGGCTAGACAGAAGATGTTGTGCAAGTTCTCATTGCGAGCACGTATGACTATACTTGGAGCACATGCCTAGGATTGTTTAGTACTTGGATGCTTATTATTATTTAACTATAATGCCCTAGATCTTGAAGTTACATGTTTATACTTGTCCATGCAACACCCGTCCATCCATCCCTATGCCTACCGCACTCGAATCCCACTGTTACCGTTACTGTTACTATTGCTCCTGTTTTACTGTTGTTGTTGCTTTGATGTTTCTACTACCAAACTATTGCTACTGATAAACTTCTGTGAGCAAGAACGATTTTTAGGTGCAGATGAACTGACAACTCAGTTGTTAAGGCTTGCAAGTATTCGTTGGCTCCCCTTGTGTCGAATCAATAAATTGGGTAATACTACCCGCGAAGACTGTTGCGATCCCCTACACTTTTGGGTCATCAAGACTATTTTCTGGCGCTTTTGCCGGGGAGCATAGCTTTATTTGTAAGTTCACTTGGATCTACTATTGTTCACTACTACTCCTTTCATCATGGGGAAGCCTCGTGATGGAAAGTGTAACATCCCAGGATTAGTACCTAGAATTATAGAGGACGCAGGTGTGTGCATTGCATTCATGCATCAGAAAGTCCGGGGAATTTTCGCGCAAAACAAAAGAAGCTATAGAGGAATCGAGGTCTCTCTTGTTCTGATGGAAACATCAGGACATGTGTGATGGATTTCGACATGACATCTACTATACTTTGGTGTTGGAGGGAAAGACAATTCAAAATTTGAATATTTAATTAATAAATTTGAGTACAAAAAGGATTTGAAATAAAATACTAAATGGAAATTGAATTGTATTAGGAAATAAGAGATGAATTCGTATTTATAAATAAGATACAATAGTTACATATATCCAATTAGAAAAGATAAATGCAATTTAAAATACAAAATGAAAAGAATTACAACAATAATAATAATGGAATTCAAAATTGATTATTCAATTGATAAAATTGAATCTAAAAAGACTTTTGAAATGATTATAATAAAAATATAAGGGATTCTTAATTAATATATATATACATATACTATTACATTATTGATTTACAACAGAAGAATAAAAGTAAATTAACATGAAATAAATAAATAAATAGAAAAGGTTAATAAAAAAAAGGGATTGCATAAATGAAATAAATACAAGAATTCTTTATTAAGATATATATTACATTGTCTTTACAAAAGAATAAACACTATAGAAACAAAAGCCTAAACTATATTATTACAATTTTTTGGGATTAATCAAGAAGTAAAGGAATACAATAAATTACTAAATGGAAAAGTACAATAAGAAAGTAATCACTACACTAATCTTCAGGAAGATTTCTTCATCTTTCTGATCTTTTCTTATTTATTGGATCTCTGCAAATGGGAAAAATAAACAAGAAAATATAGTAGAAAATAAAAGAACAAGGAAATAATGTTGGGAAAATAAACTCTCAGGTTAGGCAGAGAAGGGCTAGTGCCAATATTATCACAGAGTGATTAAAAAGGGGCCAAATGGTAGAATCTGTTCTTATCACACTAATTGTGCCTCAGTCCTACATCATTGGCATAAAGAGGGGCAAGTTTCACTAGAGTGGTAGAAGTAAAAAGGAGGAGTATCAAGATATTTGGTATTGTACTCATCCAGAACAGTGCAAGCAGCACACAAATACACATGCAAATTGGTGTGCTGTCAACACAGGAGGGCTGTGAGAGGGAGTATTAAACACAGCCGTTGCAGCAAAGACCTTTTCTACTACACAAAGCCAGTACCACTTTGTCTTCGTTCCCAATCTTAGTCCACAGCTATATCTCTTCACCTCAAGAACACACACAATAAACATCACCAGCACTCGTTAGAGTTCCAGCAGATCAAACCACAACTCACCAACACAATCCCTCAAGAAACCATCCAAGATGATCACCTAATGGATGGAGTTGAATTGTTGGAAGGCAAGAGCAGCAACACCAGGAGGTGCATGCTAAGATCAAGGGCAGCAGCAGCACCAGGAGGTGCAGGAGAGTGCCAGAGTAGAAAAGATCAAGCATCATGATATGAATCTAGATGATCAAGAAGAAATAGTAATAAGCCAAGATCTCCAGCAGGCCATAGATCATTTCCCAACAGCAGGTAAAAATAAAAATCATTAGATTTGCCCACTAGATCATACAACATCTGTCCTTATATCTTGCATACAGATCTAGGGATTCAAAGAAAATAATACACCTCAACCAATTCCATCTACCTTCCACTCGATCTTTATCTAGGAGGATTGGATGGAGAGATTCTCTCAGACTTGCATGGAAGTGCCATGCAAGGTTCATCATAGAGATTTAAAGCCCACGGGAATATCTGTTTTTATCCAAAATATGCCTCAGCCTATGCATCATGGGAAGACCCAAGAAATCAAGCACATATCCATTTTATTATTCTATCAAGTCAACTCTTAGTATCTGTTCTTATCATATTGTTTTAGAGCATGTACTGGGAGAGGGACAAAGCTCTCAGACTGGGTAGTAATGCTACTCTAGTATCATCCTAGAGCTAAGATAAAGCCAAGTGAAAGAATCTGTATTTCAGCCGCTAAAATAGCTTCAGCCTTTTTGCATCGTGAGCTAAGTTCCTTTTATTTTAACACCAACATCAACTATATCCCTGTAGATGTTACCAACAACAAGTCATGCTACCTGGGCTAGCATTGTGCACTCTCCAAGGTTGGAGGCACCACAATAGCAGCCCAGGACAACAGAAGCCACCAGAATAATTCTTCTGTATTAGCTAGCTCTCAAGTTATTCAAACAAAACAAGTTTTATCATTTTCCAAGAATATAATCCAGGAATAAAAAATGCATATTAGTTCTCTGTCCATATGAACAGGAACTCAAGTCTTTCTCAAGATATAAAGCAAGCATGTCAATTTGATTATCTTTAAATAATCCAAATAAAATAGATCATTTTCCTAATAGATATTATTAGGAATCAATATATGTAGTCCTTCATGATCAGTTTCAACGGATAGGTTATAGCTGGACTCAAATGTGGAAACCTACACATAATAATCCATTAGGCAAACATTTGCCTAGTTAGAAGCAACAACGGCTCTTCTAGCTAGGACTCACCACCATGCATACTCTCAGGGATACTATCACAGTAGTATGAACCACAACACCAAATTGTGTCCCAAATAAGATACCACAATAATAAGCCATCTCAATTCAGAAATATTGCTCAGCAGAATCAAAATATCAATAAGAATCACACAATGCTAGGCATGATTAAGTCATCAAGGTTGAATCACCACACTTAACAACATTCTAATTGCAAGCAATATCACAGATACATAAACCTTATTACCAGAAATTCCACTATCTATCAAATGTTGTTATCTTAGTATTAAGATATGAATACAAATGATTTCAAATTTTGACAATAAATAAATCAATATAGCTTGCACAGTCTCATGTGTTTGTTTCATCTACTAATCAGCATAGAGCAATTCAAAAGAGATCAACTCCTTAACACATAAAACCTAAGACAGAGCATCGGTGTTACTTAGGATTATCAATTCATCACCAAAAGGAATTAAGTGAGGAAAAGAAAAGAATATTCCCCACTTACCGTAGTCCTCGCTGGAGTTTGAAGAGGAAGCAGACTGGTGGGATGGTTGTAGAAGCAACGACCGCGGCACAGCGGCACAGGCGACACCTGAGCCTGCGTCGAGCTGCAACCAGCGACTTGCGCCAAGCTACACCAACCCAAGAACACACCCCATCTTCACCAACCTCAATCCACCACCAGAACAACATCAAATTATCACTGGAGCCCGGCGAAACCAGGTTACCGAAACCCTAGTCGCACCGAAGATGGAAGGGGAGAGCTTGAGGGGGCTTTAAGAACAAATCCAATTGGAGAGCCATGTCGGACTAAGGGAGGAGAAGCCCCGGCGACCATCAGCGGCAACCACAATGGCCTACCTCGCCGGAATCGGGCCGGCGACGGCGTCGGCGTTGCCAGCAGCCAGCAAGGGAAAGTGAGTGCGTGAGGTGTAAGAGAGAGTGGATGAGGGAGAAAGGCCGGGGTGGGGTTTGACCCTGAGCCAGATGGGCCAGATTGGGTCCAAATGGGCCCATTTGTAAGCCTGGTCCGGTCCTAAAGGAAAAATAAGAGAATAAAATACCTATCAAATCACTAAATGACCAAACTAACCCTGAACATAATTTATACCCTAGAAAAATATATAAAAAAATCCCAAAAATACAAATGATATATCAAAATAACCACAAAAATAATATCTACCTAATAAAAATATAATCTTAAGTGTTTAAAATAAATTTAAAGTAAAATAATTATTAACACGATTAAATCTTAAATGAAATTTTATAAAATAAAGCTAAAACCCTAAAAATAATAAAAGAATCATTTTTTTGTATAAAAATAACTCTATTAGTTTATAGAAATACTCACTTAGAGTTTTACAAATAAAACATAAAGCAAATATTTAAGACACTTAATTCTTTGATGAATTATATAAAAATAAAGATAATACTTAAATATAAATAAAATTCATTTTTAAAGTCTTGAATAAATAAATTACACTAGAAAAATATTAAATATATTATTAAGAAAGTATTTAATATATTAAATAATTAATCCTTACTTAATACCTATTTTGTGAATTCTTTAAAAACAATTCTTAAGTAAGAAATAATCATAATTTTTATAAAACCTTGAGCAATTAGTGTCTTTGAACTAAATTCCAAACCTATAATACTCAAACTTAAGTATAACTTTTAACTTTAGGGTATTCTTTTAAAACATCTTATTATGTATTACTCTTATATATATAATATGATGAACAATCATTATATCTTAACCATTATTAACATAACTTTAAATTCTAACAAATTACTAAGATCATCTAATTATGCTCCCATTAAATAAATAAAAATTATATTCTTAGTAAGCAAAACAAATTTAATCTAAATCATTCACTTAAAATATAAAGTGAATAATTCCACACCTTAGTTATACCTATCATAAATCTAAAACTTGGGAATAATTAAAATATATTACATCTTAAGTTTACTTAAGCTTTGAAAGTTAACTTTAGTCTCAAACCTTATAAACATTAGGTCTAATAAATCACTTATGTTTTTATAATTAACTTTGGTCCGTTTAACTTAAGACATAAAGAATCTCAAGTCCAAACTAATAAATCAAACACCAAAAGACATTGATCATGTTCTATTAACAATGATGATTGTTTAAACCTTAGAAAGGAAATCTTTTCTTCAAATGTTATTCTTTTTTGCCACTTCAAATAACAATCTTATAATAAGTCCTTCAACTCTTAACAACTCAATCCCAATGACTTTTATCATAGTCACCACATGACAATTCACCATAATCACATCATCTTATACTTTACTTACATATTTTGGATTGTTAACACTTAGGTTACTTATAAAGGTCATTACTTATAAAGTAAAATTTGAAGATAAACCAACTCTGAAAAGAATCACTTGAATTCGCTTCTCTCAAAATATTGGGGATTCAATTTGGGAGTTTTACAAAAATTCATAGCATTACTTATGCATAACTGCATATTGCTTCTTTAAACATTAGTCCTTACTGGATCAATGATGCATATTTCAGATATTGGATCTTATGTTGTCTCAAAGACCGTGAGTGCATAATCTTGCAATCACAAAAGGCAAGTTCACACTTTCTCATGTCCTTTGATTATTTTCTATAAAGTATTTTACAAATCCAGTGTTGTCATCACCTGCATTTGAAAAGGTTAGAAAACACTATTTTCATAATAATGTGATTATAGGTTATTTACCATGAGGTAATAACCTACTATAAGAGTTCCGGTGGTAAAGGAACATATTACCTAGGACTTAACAACCAATGTCGCCAGTGATTCTTGCGTCGTATAATATGCGTTGACCATGAGATTTGGAATGGGACAGAGAAGTCAACTGTATCTTTTCCCTCTCGCATGGAGCCGGATGTGCGGGTCGTGGCTATTATCACTCGTAGCATGCATATTATTTATGGTAATTCGTAGAGGATAAGCAGCATATGGGTGGGAGCCCTCAACATCCCACGATAGTTCTAGCATTTGAACGGTGTATACAAACCATTGCCGTAATTCAATAGGTGGGCATGGTGTACACCAAGGAGACATGCGGGGTCGCAGAGAAGGCAATGATTGGCTTGGATCTTAGGTTGGGCCTCAAACCAAGGAATTTTGAACAGGGACATACTCCCGGCCGTGCAACAAAACCTAAGGTCTCTCATGGGTAAAGTAACGCACCTCTGCAGAGTGTAAGAACTGTAACTTTTACTCCCTGTTCCGGGAAGGAGCTGCGAACGCGGCAGGAAAGGAACTCCATGAAAGTTCTGGTGAACCCGTGAAGGCTGACGGACATAGCTTTTCAGAATAAAAGCAACCTTTGAAGAAATTTTTACAAAAACTTGCATTGCCTACAACCTATAGTCCGTGGCTGTAGTTATAGTGCATCGAACACTCCTTTTCTAGTGAAATTGCTCAGTACGCTCGTACTCAAAGTATCTTCTTAACCCTTGTTAGATTCTAAAGTCATTAAGACGACGTCTACATCAAGTTATGCTCCAGGAATCATCATCAAAAGCTAAAGCTCTCCAATGAAGTCAACATATATATCCACTCAAGTGAAGACGAAGATGGGGATTAGATAAGAATAGAATCTCTAGCCATAGAACCTACTTCTGTAGTGTATTGCAATAGAAGCCATGCCAGACCATAGTTAAAATACTAGTCTTAATAGTATGATAGTTTTTGAGTCGTTTATTTCTATTCTTCTTTGTAAGAAGTTTCTTTCTTTCTCTTTAACCTAGAGCGTTCTCTAGATCTTGTGTAAAGAGTTGAGTTGTAACCTATAGTCATGTCTTGGACCTGCTGTTTTCTGTTGTACTACTCTGAGGGATGTAATACTGGTGAACGGTGTTTCATTGGTGTTATGTCAACGGCTATAGTGTACTACAACAAGTAGTGGTATGCTGGGTCACCGCTGTTGGTATCAGAGCATATGCTTTGACCTTAGGATTTAAAACCTTTTAGAAAGATCAGTAGGTTGGATAGTGACTATAGGAGCCATCTTATCTAAGCCAAATATTCATATGACTTGTGATGAATATCCACTTGAGGATAACCTCGTCACACCTAAGTCAGATGCTTAAGTCATTCTTTCTTAGGAGTAATTATTTTGTTTTTTCTCAAGTATATTGCTCTTTAGTGTCTTCCGAAGGAGACATAACCCACCAAGATACTTTAGGAAAGCTAATTGGTCATAGTAAATTAGGATCAAGTGTAAGATATCAGTGGAAATAGTTTTAATGGTGAAGCCTAATCATAGAATTTAAGTAGGAATAGTAAAATCTTAGTGTCAGTTGATAACCAAAGACAACATGATGTATATCATTAGGATAAATGTTGATGTATTGAGTAGTAATCAGGTGGGATTAACTTGAGAAATTCTACTTGATGAAGAAATTAGGTCAAGACTGAATGATAGTACAGTAAGAAGTAAAGTCATCATGAGGTGAGTAGCTCTTAAATCATGATGTATAGGTAGACATAACCAGAACATGGTGAGATTAGCTCGGAAACCATGATGTAGGTGTAAGTATGACAAGTACTTAGTGAATTATCTTGGAGTAGAAGTATGAAAATACCATGGTAGAACTATGATAGAAGTCA
Organism: Avena longiglumis; assembly: GCA_030063025.1. Lineage (NCBI taxonomy): Eukaryota > Viridiplantae > Streptophyta > Magnoliopsida > Poales > Poaceae > Avena > Avena longiglumis. Next base: position 155,263,760 of record CP125978.1, read on the forward strand.
TATGTGATAAAAATTTCTAATAATCTTTGGTTTAAGTTAACAAATAGAATCTGATTAGTCATTTGGAGAGATCATGTGAGGTTAGTTGGCTAATAAAGAAAGGTTGAACATAGTTAATCATTCCAAAGGTGAAACCAAAGGTTAGTCAAAACCAAATTGAGACCACTTTGCTTAATATTATCCTATTGCACTTGAGCAATTTGGGTAAATATTGAGATAAAGAATAGTTGACTTTATGTGCTAGGTATCACAATGTAAACCTATATGAGGAGGTGTCATATACTACACAACTAAGCCTGAATTCTAGAGATATTATACTCAACTACTATCTTCTGGGCTTAGAATATTGTGTGTTATATGTACCACATTTGGATTTATTTGTTTTTCTTGGATCTTCTTGATTGACTAGATCTGTAGATGAAGTTTGACTTGGTGTGCAAATGCATGTTGCAACATCTAGTCACTACTTGATATTATAGACCTAGATAGAGTAAGGGAATTCGTGTAAGGGGGTGACGAATTTTAAAGACCAAAATGAAGACTTACATGAAGAATGAAGCCAAGTGTAAGGATTATCAACTCAATTTGGAGGATGGATCAATCTTAGATCATTATTAGTCAGCAACAACATGTGATGAACTTAAAGTTCAATCAAAATAGGTAATTTTGCTAAGAAGTTAATGGAGTAATTATGCAAGTTCATGGAAGTATCATGAATAAATACAAAGAAGTAGCCTTGAAACCAAAATGGTATTCAAGCTCTGACAATTAAAAGAGAATGCCAGAGGTATATCGGAAACCATAGGGCAATACATATACCCTAGGATGGTTCGCAGCTGGTAAATATCCGCAGCTGGTATTTGATCCACAGTTGGTATCTTTTCCGCAGCCGGTGTTGGTTGACATAGTTAACCAGACCTTCTTAGAAGTTGCATAAAGAGCATAAAATTTGTCCTAAGTTAAGTAAGACACAAAGGAGTATAAAAATTGAAAGCGACCGTCTTTCGAGACTCTTCGCGAAAATTGACCTATCAAAGTGAAAATGTCCACATCGTAAGTAAGACAAATAATGATGAAAGATTCACTTCGAAGATCCACAAATGTGTAGATACACCGTACAATCTTTCATCAGACCCTAATTAGGCAGAGTATAACCTAGATAGAGACCAATATTCTATTTATAAAATTAAGAAATACTATATAGACATTTTGAAGACCATTAGTAAACCCTAAGGGGGAGAGTAAACATTATAAATGAAAGTTGAAGAAGTACCATAGGTAATAATGAAAGAATATCTAAAGCCTAATAAGGTAAAAGCTCGAAGTAATAAAATAGAATAGTCCTAACAAACTAATTCAAAAAGAAACAATTCTTATGTGATCCTTAAGAGGTAAAATAGCACATCCAATTGGACATATGTAGAGGAACAAGAAATTCCAATGGGTATGGACTACATGAGTTCAAATCCAATTTTTAGAAGGATTATCAGTAACCAATATCATCACAAATCAAAAGTTAGTCTTTTGACCATAGTTATTGTTTAATAGATTAAAAAGAACCTGGTTTAGTTAGACTTCCTGGACCTTATATAGTATAGCAAGGAAGTTTTATGAACAAGTAAAAGAATTGGATTAGGGTATCTAATCAGAATAAGGAACTAAAGAAGAGACCCCAAATTTAAGGAATTATAATAAGGACATATCCCTAAGGGACTAAAATAAATGGAACTTTGGAATATTGGATTCAACTAGTTGGATATTGTCAAGTATAATGAGAATTCAATAAAAGGATTTGGATATGGGATACTACAATTATTCCCATTTGAGGTTACCATGGAGTTGAGAAATGTCATCACTAATACAAGACAATTCCTCAGTCCAAAACGTGAGAGTATACGAACTTCGAGGACGAAGTTTATTTTAAGGGGGAGTGTCTGTAACATCCATGTTAACACCCGGATTTTTAATCCTAAATGCCTATTATGCCATACATCACAATCCCAGGATTACCATTTTTGCGAGACATAACAGATTTGGATATCACAGTACATCATCCATTACAAACCATACATATGGTCTTACACAAATAAGGATCTCATGATCCAGTTCTTAATACAACTCAAGAAGCGGAATAACGTAATAATAATGGTAGCGTAGCTGAAGCTCCATCTTCGGGGTCACAGGCAATGCTGACGATGGGAGATCATACTAGTTGTCGTAACCTTCCAGGGGTCCATCATCCTGGTACTCCTCTTCATAGTCTGGCCACGGGAATAGCCAGGGACAAAGCCATGAGTACTCTTTAAGTACTCGCAAACTAATACTAACAAGTGAAGGGGTTTTTATAGTAGGACACTAAGCTCTAGGGTTGTTTTGCAAAAAGCCAGATTTACCTCTACTAAGTTCAGAAGCAAAGAAAAACTAGTTGAAGTTTTGTAACACCTAAGTGGGAACTTGAATTTCATATCACAACTCTGTTGTGGTCAAGTCAAAGTCTCAATTCATTTCACAATTCATTTTGAAAACATCTGACGGGGGAACAGTATGGCCACTCCAACTGTCCATAACCGCGGACGCGGCTATTTGAATAGTTTGACACTCTACAAAGATTGTACACTTTCACCACAACATTCGATACATCCGTCAGGAACAAATCCTGAATTCACCATACTTAGTATGCGGATAATCAATCCTAACCTTTCGATTACACACCCTAGTATAGGCACCTCTCCTGTGAGTTTGGCCTCCCAACCATGACCAACTGTCATCTTGGGTACTGCACAGGTGGACAATCTTCACAAGGTAGCCTCAGCTCAGACCTTGGCCGTGAGGGAACCCATACTAAGGTATATAAGTTTCCAATCAAGACCTACCCAATTCTTAGGTATTGTGGTTGTACGGTAAAATTGGAATGGTATCGCATCCAGACAACCATCAGTTTTATAAAGGGCTAAGGCTCATGCCTTAACATTTTCATCATCCAATTCATCTGGTGTTCGAAAACACATGTCAAAACATTTTAGTTGAATTATCCATCATTCTAAGGTTTTCATAACCATTTTCCACCAAGTATTCCCATCTAAAGATTATCTAGATTATGCCAAATTTTATGCTCTTTATGCAACCTTCAATTATCTTCCTAGAATCTACAAGTTACTTAAGTAAACTCTAAGAGAAATCTTTGATAAAGAAATAAAGTATAAAACTTGCAAGTAAATCTAGGATTGAGTTATCAAGTGGGTATGATCACATATGCTTAAGGCATATAGTTGGCGTGGTAACAAGCAAGTATTTGCTTGCATAGGTATCAGTATCAGCTTGTTAAGTTAATAGCTTGCAAGTATTGGATTGCAAGGTTAACTTGTATAGTAAGGCTTGCCTTGTGCAGAGCAGTGGTTGAAGTTCTCCTTGGCTTCTTCTTCATAGTATCCTCCTTCCTCCTCGTATCCTTGGTCGGTACTAGCGTCTATAAATAAGTACGAGGTACACAATCACCAAACAATACTTAACTACTTTCAATCATCACACAAAAGTGTTCTATAGATGATCTAGCATCATCACTAATATCATAAGAATAAGGCATTTGTCTTATTTATTCATTTGTTTAGAAAAGTAATTTCTACTCATTGAAAAACTACTTAAGATTTAATATTCTCCAACTCAAACATGGGATCATGTTGACACATGTCATCACCACATATTTCAGTACATGGGAATGTGATTTAAAGTGGTGTCACAATTTAATAAGGTTTAACCTTTTATTTCAATTAAATAAAGTGACTAGAAATGCCTATGTGGCATTCTTTTATTACTTGGACATTATTTCTGTAAGTAAACCCATATGTTTTTATATATTCTGAAAGGTATGATAAAATGTGATTTTTGAGAGTTGGAATTAACTCAAAAGCTATTATGGTTGAAATTTGAAAAATGTTTGAATGGAGAAAAGCTTCTGACTTGTTATTTTTACCAAGGTTGATCTACAGATCCAAATGATTTGAATCCAACGGGCTTGGATTAAACATTTCAACACCTTTCTAACAAAATTGGTTTCATGCAATTTGGTTCACTGAATCGAGCTGGGTTGATTTTTGATACTAGATAAAGAACTATGTTTGAATTAAAATGGAAAAAGCTAAATTCAAACGAATGGGCTACGCGGGAAAGGTTAATGGGCCGGCCCAGTGTCACTCCGTAGCGCGGGGCGCAACTGACAGGGGGGTCTACTGGTCAGTGGCTCTTTAAACACGAAGTGGTACGGGGCGATGTGGTGCGTTGCATTAGAATTAAGATCGACGGCTGAGGGTCGTCGTCGACGATGAACAAGTCTCCGGCGAGCTCGAACCCTAGCGGCTCAGTGGGGGTCGTGGGAGGATCACCGGGGCTCAGGCGAGGGTTGGCGATGCGGGCGAACAACAAAGTCAACAACGGCGATCCTCCTGGTACCGACAGCTCCTCCTAGGGTGGCTCCAATCGATGGCTTCCTTCTTCTCCAGCAGCGACGGACTCTAGTGAAATTCCGGCGATGCGCTTCTCGCCTTGCTCCGGCTAAGGGGTGGAATGATCAGTGAGGTGATGGGAGTGAAATGGTGTGCTTCAATCGGCTGGGGGTCGCCTCCTTTTATTGGCCCGACGGTGAGACCGAGAGGGATGGGCAGGCGACGGTGGCGACACGGCTACGGGCGGCTAGAGGCATGGCCGAGGTTGGCGATTGACGGGCGGTCTCCTGGCGATGCTCTATGGTTTAAATTCGCGTGTAGGGGCAGTGGAAAACGGTCGAGAACATGCGGTGCTCTACGAGGCAGAGGCAGCGAACTCTGCGGCGAGCGGTGGCTACGGGGTACGAGCTGTGAAATGAGCATGTCTGGTGGTCTCCTGGGACGGTGGGGTGCATGCTGGCGGGCGGCGAGGGCTCGAGGTGGTCGGGTTGCGTGGGAACGGCGCGTGCTCTGCGGTGCACGTCGGCATGGTTGACAGCGGCACGGGCGCGGCGTTCCTGGCGGTTCTGGTTGTTGTCATCAGGCTAGGGATGGTCAAGAGGGGGCGGTGAGACATGGGCTACCTCCCAGACAAGGTTGGCACGACTAGTTCTTCTCCTAGCTTGCTGTCTACACTAGGGTGACATGGGTGCTCTCGGCCTGTTCACCATTGATGACATTGGCGAGCTTATAGTGGTGCTAGTGATTAGTTAAGGTTGTTAGATGATCTACTAAGGCTAGTGGTGTCCAGAGAGGGAACAAGTTAGGCCCAAAACACTGCTCAACATAGTGTTTTGATTTTGTTTGATTTGCATCCGCAACCTGTTTGATGAAATGGCCGCATGAACTTAAGTTTTGAATTTTGAAAAGATTTTTGGTGGGTGTGCTAGGCATGTACTGGGGAGTCTGTGGATGCTTGGGTTTTGAAAATTGAGTTGGTTTGAGTGGTTTTTGAAATAGTGGGATCTTCCCATATGAAATAGATTCAATTTTAAACTTTCATTTAAACTAAGCATTTGAATGTTTCTGGATGATCACAAAGTGGGCCCTGGTACCTTGTTATGAGTACTATCAAAGTGTGAAAAGATCCAGACATGTTTCTGTTAAGTTCTGCAAGTTAGGGATAGCCAAAGTAAGCATGGGAGTTAAATTGGCCAAAATGACCATTCACTTAATTTGTTTGTTTTGACTTGTTTGTCTTCGGGATAAGTTTGGTGATTGTTTAGATGATGTTTATTTCACCTAAGAATCATTTTACAAGCAAGTAAACACATAATCATGGAAATTCAAAAGAATCCAAATTTTAATACACACACATATGGATGCTTTCATATTTTTAATTAGAAAAGTTTTTGTTAACCCTAAATTTGATGATTAGAGTTTGATGATCCAAGTTTAGTATTTTTGGGATGTTACAAACCTTCCCCCCTTAAACAAAATCTCGTCCCGAGATTTGAAAAAGGATGAAAAAGATTTACCTAGGATTTAAAGAGATCGGGAAACTCTGTCCTGATGTGATCTTCGCGCTCCTAGGTAGCTTCTTATTTTGTGTGGTTGCTCCACTGATTCTTGAGAAACTTGATGCTTCGGGTTCTGGTAGTTTTGAAAGCTTCTTCCAAAATACGGATGGGTACTTCAGGATAGGTTAGGTCATCGTTGATTTCTATGATCCGGTGATCAATATTCTTGAACACTTTAGTCTTCTCCGGGACTTCGAGGCACTTGCGAAGTAATGAGATATGGAACACATTGTGCACGGCTGACATCTCTTCAGGTAGTTCCAATTGATATGACACTTCTCCTCGATGGTTCAGAATCTTGAAGGGGCCGATATATTTGGGGCTAACTTTCCCTTGAGTTGGAAACACTGCATTCCTTTCAATGGCGACACTTTCAGATACATGAAATCTCCTATTTTGAAGGCGAGGTCTCTACGTCTCTTGTCGGCGTAACTCTTTTGCCTGGACTGGGCAGTCTTGAGGTGCTCACAAATCTTGTGAACCTTCTCTTCTGCTTCTCGTAGGATGTCGGGTCCAAAAATCTAACTCTCTCCTAGTTCCGACTAGTTCAAAGGGGTGCGACACTTTCTTCCATACATGAATTCAAATGGGGCCATTTGCAAACTAGCTTGGTAACTGTTGTTGTAAGAAAATTCTGTGAACGGCAGACAATCTTTCCATTTAGATCCATACTCTAACAGACATGATCTCAGCATATCTTCGAGTATTTGATTTACTCGCTCTGTTTGTCCATCGGTCTGAGGGTGATAAGCTGTGCTGAAATCTAGTCGGGTTCCTAAACCTTCTTGGAATTTCTTACAGAATCTCGAGGTAAACTGAGTTCCTCGATCCGATACGATTTTTTTGGGGACTACGTGCAAACTGACGATTCTAGCGATGTATTACTCCGCTAGTTTCGAACTCTGATATGTGGTCTTGACGGGTAAGAAATGGGCGACTTTGGACAACCTGTCAACTATGACCCAGATAGAGTCATTTCCCCTACTAGAAGTAGTCAATCCGGTGATAAAGTCCATTCCAACAGAATCCCATTTGCATTCCGGAATCTGCAATGGTTGCAACAATCCTGCGGGTCGTTGATGTCCCGCCTTGACTCGCTGACATATATCACACTTGGTGATATAGCTTCCGATTTCTCTCTTCATCTTATGCCACCAAAATTGCTCTTTCAAATCTTGATACATCTTTGTTCCTCCGGGGTGGATAGAATAAAGTGTATCATGAGCTTACTTCAGAATAACTTCTTTCAACTCAGAATCTGCTGGTACACAAAGGCGTCCTTTGTACCATAGAACTCCTTCTTCGTCTTCGGTAAATCTGGGTACTTTGCCTGTACCAATACGACGCTTGATTCCGTCGATACTAGCATTTCCCTTCTGCGCCTCCTTGATCTGACTGATCAAAGTGGGTTGAATTTCTATGCTAGCCAAAAATCCTTCACTCACTAATTCCATTCGAAAATCTTCCATCTCTTTGTGCAATCTTGGTTGCTCCTTTAAAATCATGGAGTTCCAGCGGCACGACAATCTGCTAAGGGCATCCGCTACCATGTTGGCTTTACCGGGGTGATAGTGAATGTCCAGGTCGTAATCCTTGATTATCTGAATCCATATTCTCTGTCTCATATTCATCTCCTTCTGAGTGAATATATACTTCAGGCTCTTGTGATCCGAATAAATCTCACAACGATTTCCCATCAGGTAATGCCTCCCTGTCTTTAGGGCTAGAACTACAGCTGCGAGTTCGAGGTCATGGGTTGGGTAATTCTCCTCATGTTGTTTCAGTTGTCGATATAGATAAGATATAACTTTGCCTTCTTGCGTTAGCACACATCCGAGACCGATATTGGATGCATCACAATACACGTCAAAGGGCTTCGTGATATCCAGCATGATTAAGATTGGGGCTGAAATCAATCTCCTCTTGAGTTCTTGAAAACTCACTTCACATTTGTTCGTCCATTCAAACTTCTTGTCCTTCTTCAGCAATTGAGTCATGGGTCTGGCGAGACTCGATAATCCTTCTACGAACTTGCGGTAGTATCCCGCCAATCCGAGAAATGCACAAACTTGGGTTTGAGTGGTTGGGGCTTGCCAATCTTCGACATCTTTCACCTTTGCAGGGTCAACGACAATTCCTCCGGCTGATACAATGTGGCTGAGGAATCCTACCTCCTGTAAACAGAATTCGCATTTGCTAAACTTGGCATACACTGATGCTCTCTAAGGGTTCCAAGAATGGTCCTTAGGTGTAGCTCATGTTCTTCTTCTGATCTGGGATAAATTAGAATGTCATCGATGAAAACAACGACAAACTTATCCAGGAAGTCCATAAAAATCTTATTCATGAGATTCATGAAATAAGCGGGGTCATTGGTTAATCCAAAATACATGACAGTATACTCGTATAATCCATATCTGGTGGTAAAGGAAGTCTTGGGAATATCCTCTGCATGAATCTTGAGTTGATGATAGCCAGTTCTAAGATCAATCTTAGAAAACACTTTGGCACTGGTCAACTGATCAAACAAATCTTCTATCTTGGGCAATGGGTACTTGTTCTTGATAGTGACATCATTCAACTTCCGATAATCCGTACACAAACGGTTACCTCCATCTTTCTTGTCCACAAATAAGATAGGTGATCTCCATGGTGACACACTTGGTTGAATCAATCCAATTTCCAGCATGGCATCCAGTAGCTTCTACAGCTCTGCTAGTTCAGATGGGTTCATACTATATGGTCTCTGGGCTATGGGTCCTGTTCCGGGGATTAGTTCAATGATAAACTCGATATCCCGATCTGGGGGCATACCAGGCAAAACATCTGGAAATACATCGGGGTATTCACAGACTATCCGGACTTGGTCAGTGGTAGGTTGGGCTATACTCTTGTTGCACTTGAATTGACGAGGTAAGGTTTCAGATACATGCTCGACTGATACTCTGGTTGTACTGGTCATGGTTATGGCTTTCTTGGCACTGTCAATTAATCCTTTATGTTTGGACATCCAATCCATTCCTAGTACTACTTCCAAACCTTTAGTTCCGAGTACTATCAGATTAGCATAAAAATCTATGCCATGGATTCAGATAGGGACGGCTTTGCAAATTTGCCTAGCTTTGGGTGGTTGAACTGGGGATTTGAACAATCATAACATGCTTTAGTTTGGTTGGTTGAATCTTACTAGTGCAGGCAAATTCTTCGGTGAAAAATGAATGCAATGCACCAGAATCAAACAACACTCTAGCAAGTACTGAATTAACAGAAAACATACCCAGCACGACGTCTGGCGCTTCCTGAGCTTCTTCAGCTTGCATGAGAAAAAGACGGCTGTTGCGGTTGAGCGAGTTCCCTGGGGCAAACCTTCTTCCAGGCTGAACACGACGCTGCTGCCGAGCTGGGGCATTTGCATTGGGGGTTGCGGCATTCTTCTTGTTGGGGAACTCGTTGGAGTAGTGACCCTTATTTCCACAGTCATAACAAGTCACTTGCGACTTGTCCTTTGCTGCAACAGGCACAGCATTGCTTCCAGTCCTCGGGGCGGTGTTGGTGTTGGCGGCAGCATTGTTGTTGTTGAACTTGGGTTGTGCACAGTTGAAATTGTTAGAGTTGCCGGGGTTGTTGTGATTTCCTCCGAGTCTCGGGTTTCCACGGTTGGGATAGGTCGGATGGTTCATCGGGGGTCTGTTTGTTCTCGGGGCAAATCCTGGAGATGGGTTGGGGCGATACTTTGGGGTCTGATGGGTTCCTGGCTGATGCATCATGCGATGCTTGCGGTTCTCGTTGGCTTGGTTGATCTTTCCTTCCATCTGGATGGCAGAATCAACAAGGGCTTCAATATTAAAGGGGATATTGACTAACACCGTCTGCATCTCATCGTGCAGAACATTCAAGAATCTTTCTTTCTTCTTGGCTTCCGTGTCGATCTCATACGGGGCATACCTAGCTATGACAAGAATTTGTCACGGTATTCCACTACGGTCATCCGTCCTTGCTTCAGTTCTCTGAACTCATCTCTCATTCTCTTGATCAGACCCAGTGGCACATGGGTTCTGCTGAACTTGACCTTGAATTCCTCCCAGGTCATCATCTGTCCTCCGGTCATTGCACGAACATTGTTCCACCATGATCTTGCATCTCCGGCTAGATAGTGGGTGATGAACATGACTTTCTCGTTAGCTTCCACTCCAGCTACTTCTAGGTTGTTTTCCATGGTTTGCAGCCAATCATCGGCGTCTAAAGGCTCTTCCGACTTAGTGAAAACGGGTGGGTTGGTTTTCTGGAAATTCTTGAGCTTAGATCCATGGTTGTCCTGATTTCCGTGGCCTTGGTTGTTGTTGGCCATCTAAGCTATGTGCTGAAGGGTGTCTAAGTTGGCTTGACGTTCGGATCTTTCAGCTTCGCGATCATAAACCAACATTTGCAGGATCTGCAACATCGGGTCCGGGGATGAATCACTTCCTCCGCGTGGCATCTGAAGATTGAGATAGATCATGAGAAAAGAGGGAAATTTCTAACGTTCAGGGACTTTGAGAAGTTTTTAAAGTTTGAATTGGATTTTCTAGCAACTTGCTTTTCATTCATTCATTCATAGCACACGATACAACACACACCACAAAACAAGAAAATCAGATGGTTTTAAGAACCATTCTGGAAACTACGATACAGTGGGACCGAATACAATTCACTACGCTAGTGCTCAAGTGCTACTACTCCACGGAGTCGGTGTACTCGTCATCCTCATCATCCTCATCGTCATCGATGAAGGAGAAATCATCCTCATCAGTGAAGAAGTCCATAGCCTGATCCTCCAGAAAATCATCGTCATCACTGAGATAAGAGTAGGGGTCTCCACGAAGATCGTCTCCGGCATTCTCCCTTTCCTCCAACTGCATGTCTCTCTCGTGGATGGTCTCCTCCAAATCCGAGATACGGTGGCGAAGACGGGCAATGAAGCGCTCCTTCTTGTCAAGCTGACGACGACGAGACTTGCGATCCTTTGCTAGCATGGCGATAGTCTTATCCTTCGTCTTGATGATGGTGGAATTTGTGGTTGGAATAGTCACGACAATTATAAAATTCCCGCTGACGATCATACATCATGAAGATAAGGTGGTCCAACCGAGTCTTCAGCTCGGGGTGGTATGGGGCTTCCAGTGGCTGTCCCATAGCATCACGCCTTGGACAAAACTCAAAGCGGGTACTCTTGATCTGATTGAGACTATGCCCACACAGACGGGCAAGAGCTTGCTGCATGGCCCTGGCAAGTCCATCGAGCCAGTTGTTCTCTCTTAAGGTGAACTGAATTCCCTCGGTAGTGGGAGGTTCAATCTTTCCTCAGAGACTTGCAACAATTAGCTACTGCAGATCTTGTCCTCCTTGATCATTGAGCTGAGCGCCAAAAACCTCGGGGTGAGGACGCTCCAGAAGTTCCGAAAGCTGGTCCAAATACCGCTCAAAGATGAGGTCTCCTCCATTCTCCAACTGGTAAAACTTGCTGTACCTCACATCCATCTATAAGAATATAGGATGAGTAAGTTAGCAGAGTGATCAAGTGTGTCAAATTTTAGGTATTTTGCAAGAGTTTTTGAGGAACATGAATTTTTATTAAAGAAACAAGGTGATAAGAATGGGAATAAGTTTTTGTAAATATTTGCTTCCTTTGGTTTTGAAACTAATTTTTTGATTCAAACGTCCAGTGTAACTAGGGTCTCCTATGGTCAGGATGGCTCTGATACCAACTTGTCAACACCTGGATTTTTAATCCTAGATGCCTGTTATGCCATACATCGCAATCCCAGGATTACCATTTTTGCGAGACATAACAGATTTGGATATCATAGTACATCATCCATTACAAACCATACATAAGGTCTTACACAAATAAGGATCTCATGATCCAGTTCTTAATACAACTCAAGAAGAGGAATAACGTAATAATAAAGGTAGCGTAGGCGAAGCTCCATCTTCGGGGTCACAGGCAATGCTGACGATGGGATATGATCCTAGTTGTCGTAACCTTCCTGGGGTCCATCATCCTGGTACTCCTCTTCATAGTCTGGCCACGGGAATAGCCAGGGACAAAGCCATGAGTACTCTTTAAGTACTCGCAAACTAATACTAACAAGTGAAGGGGTTTTTGTAGTAGGACACTAAGCTCTAGGGTTGTTTTGCAAAAAGCCAGATTTACCTCTACTAAGTTCAGAAGCAAAGAAAAACTAGTTGAAGTTTTGTAACACCTAAGTGGGATCTTGAATTTCATATCACAACTCTATTGTGGTCAAGTCAAAGTCTCAATTCATTTCACAATTTATTTTGAAAACATATGACGAGGGAACAATATGGCCACTCCAACTGTCCATAACCACGGACGCAGCTATTCGAATAGTTTGAAACTCTATAGAGATTGTACACTTTCACCACAACATTCGATACATCCGCCAGGAACAAATCCTGAATTCACCATACTCAGTATGCGGATAATCAATCCTAACCTTTCGATTACACGCCCTAGTATAGGCACCTCTCCTGTGAGTTTGGCCTCCCAACCATGACCAACTGTCATCTTGGGTACTACACAGGTGGACAATCTTCACAAGGTGGCCTCAGCTCAGACCTTGGACATGAGGGAACCCATACTAAGGTATATATGTTTCCAGTCAAGCCCTACCCAATTCTCGGGTATTGTGGTTGTACGGTAAAATTGGAATGGTATCGCATCCAGACAACCATCAGTTTTACAAAGGGCTAAGGCTCATGCCTTAACATTTTCATCATACAATTCATCTGGTGTTCGGAAACACATGTCAAAACATTTCAGTAGAATGATCCATAATTCTAAGGTTTTCATAACCATTTTCCACCAAGTATTCCCATCTAATGTTGATCAAGTTTTATGCTTAGCACTAGCATCTACAAGTGGGGTAAGTACTAATGAGGGGTGGTAAACAAGTGGAGTTTAACTAAGTTCAATCTCATGCCTTAGGATGACATAAAGATTATCTAGCTTAGGCCAAATTTTATGCTCTTTATGCAACCTTCAATTATCTTCCTAGAATCTACAAGTTACTTAAGTAAACTCTAAGATAAAGCTTTGATAAAGAAATAAAGTATAAAGCTTGCAAGTAAAACTAGGATTGGGTTATCAAGTGGGTATGATCACATATGCTTAAGGCATATAGTTGGCGTGATAACAAGCAAGTATTTGCTTGCATAGGTATCAGTATCAGCTTGTTAAGTTAATGCCTTGCAAGTATTGGCTTGCAAGGTTAACTTGTATAGTAAGGCTTGCCTTGTGCAGAGCAGTGGTTGAAGTTCTCCTCTGCTTCTTCTTCGTAGTATCCTCCTTCCTCCTCGTATCCTTGGTCGGTACTAGCGTCTATAAATAAGTACGAGGTACACAATCACCAAACAATACTTTAACTAATTTCAATCATCACACAAAAGTGTTATATAGGTGATCTAGTATCATCACTAATATCATAAGAATAAAGCATTTGTCTTATTTATTCATTTGTTTAGAAAAGTAATTTCTACTCATTGAAAAACTACTTAAGATTTAATATTCTCCAACTCAAACATGGGATCATGTTGACACATGTCACCACCACATATTTCAGTACATGGGAATGTGATTTAAAGTGGTGTCACAATTTAATAAGGTTTAACCTTTTATTTCAATTAAATAAAGTGACTAGAAATACCTTTGTGGAATTCTTTTATTACTTGGACATTGTTTCTGTAAGTAAACCCATATGTTTTTATATATTTTGAAAGGTGTGATCAAATGTGATTTTTGAGAATTGGAATCAACTCAAAAGCTATTATGGTTGAAATTTGAAAAATGTTTGAATGGAGAAAAGCTTCTGACTTGTTATTTTTACCAAGGTTGATCTATAGATCCAAATGATTTGAATCCAGCGGGATTGGATTCAACATTTCAACACCTTTCTAACAAAATTGGTTTCATGCAATTTGGTTCACTGAATTGAGCTGGGTTGATTTTTGAAACTAGGTACAGAACTATATTTGAATTAAAATGGAAAAAGCTAAATTCAAATGAATGGGCTACGCGGGAAAGGTTAACGGGCCGGCCTAGTGTCACTCCGTAGCGTGGGGCGCAACTGACAGGGGGGGTCTACTGGTCAGTGGCTCTTTAAACGCGAAGTGGTACGGGGCGATGTGGTGCGTTGCATTAGAATGAAGATCGACGGACGAGGGTCGTCGTCGACGATGAAAAATTCACCGGCGAGCTCGAACCCTAGCGGCTCAGTGGGGGTCGTGGGAGGCTCACCGGGGCTCAGGCGAGGGTCGGCGATGCGGGCGAACGACAAAGTCAAAGACAACAATCCTTCTAGTACCGGCAGCTCCTCCTAGGGCGGCTCCAATCAATGGCTTCCTTCTTCTCCAGCAGTGGCGGACTCTAGTGAAATTCTGGCGATGCGCTGCTCGCCTTGATCCGACTAAGGGGTGGAACGATCAGTGAGGTGAGGGGAGTGAAATGGTGTGCTTCAATCGGCTGGGGGTCGCCTCCTTTTATAGGTCCGACAGTGAGACCGAGAGGAATGGGCAGGCGACGGTGGCGACACGGCTACGGGCGGCTAGAGGCATGGCCGAGGTTGGCGATCGACGTGCGGTCTCCTAGCGATGATCTATGGTTTAAATTCGCGTGTAGGGGCGGTGGCAAACGATCGAGAACGTGCGGTGCTCTGCGAGGTAGAGGCGGCGAACTCTGCGGCAAGCGGTGGCTACGGGGTACGGGCAGTGAAACGAGCATGTCTGGTGGTCTCCTGGGACAGTGGGGTGCATGCTGGCGGGCGGCGACGGCTCGAGGTGGTCGGGTTGCGTGGGAACGGCGCGTGCTCTGTGGTGCACGTCGGCATGGTCGACAGCGGCATGGGCGCGGCGTTCCTGGCGGTTCTGGTTGCTGTATTCAAGCTAGGGCTGGTCAAGAGGGGGCGGTGAGACACGGGCTACCTCCCAGACAAGGTTGGCACGACTAGTTCTTCTCCTAGCTTGTTGTTTACACTAGGGTGACATGGGTGCCCTCGGGCTGTTCACCATTGATGACATTGGTGAGCTTATAGTGGTGCTAGTGATTAGTTAAGGTTGTTAGATGATCTATTAAGGCTAGTGGTGTCTAGAGAGGGAACAAGTTAGGCCCAAAACATTGCTCAACATAGTGTTTTGATTTTGTTTGATTTGCATCTACAACTTGTTTGATGAAATGGCCGCATGAACTTAAGTTTTGAATTTTGAAAAGATTTTTGCTGTGTGAGCTAGGCATCTACTGGGGAGTCTGTGGATGCTTGGGTTTTGAAACTTGAGTTGGTTTGAGTGGTTTTTGAAATAGTGGGATCTTCCCATATGAAATAGATTCAATTTTAAACTATCATTTAAACTAAGCATTTGAATGTTTCTAGATGATCACAAAGTCGGAATTGGTACCTTGTTATGAGTACTATCAAGGGGTGCAAAGATCCATACATGTTTCTGTTAAGTTCGGCAAGTTAGGGATAGCCAAAGTAGGCATGGGAGTTAAATTGGCCAAAATGACCATTCACTTAATTTGTTTGTTTTGACTTGTTTGTCTTTGGGATAAGTTTGGTGATTGTTTAGATGATGTTTATTTCACCTAAGAATCATTTTACAAGCAAGTAAACACAGAATCATGGCAATTCAAAAGAATCCAAATTTCAATACACACATATGGATGCTTTCATATTTTTAATTAGAAAAGTTTTTGTTAACCCTAAATTTGATGATTAGAGTTTGATGATCCAAGTTTAGTATTTTTGGGATGTTACAATCCTAGGATCAGTACCTAGAATTATAGAGGACACATGTGTGTGCATTGCATTCATGCATCAGAAAATCCGGGGAATTTTCGCGCAAAACAAAAGAAGCTTTAGAGGAATCTAGGTCTCTCTTGTTCTGATGGAAACATCAGGACAAGTGCGATGGATTTCGACATGACATCTACTATACTTTGGTGTTGGAGGGAAAGACAATTCAAAATTTGAATATTTAATTAATAAATTTTAATACAAAAAGGATTTGAAATAAAATAGTAAATGGAAATTGAATTGTATTAGGAAATAAGAGATGAATTCATGTTTATAAATAAGATACAATAGTTACAGATATCCAATTAGAAAAGATAAATACAATTTAAAATACAAAAGGAAAAGAATTACAACAATAATAAGAATGGAATTCAAAATTGATTATTCAATTGATAAAATTGAATCCAAAAAGAATTTTGAAATGATTATAATAAAAATATAAGCGATTATTTATTAATATATATATATACATATACTATTAAATTATTGATTTACAATAGAAGAATAAAAGTAAATTAACATGAAATAAATAAATAAATAGAAAAGGTTAATAAAAAGGGATAAATGAAATAAATAGAAGAATTCTTTATTAAGATATATATTACATTGTCTTTACAAAAGAATAAACACTACAGACATAGAAGCCTAAAGTATATTATTACAATGTTTTGGGATTAATCAAGAAGTAAAGGAATACAAGAAATTACTAAATGAAAAACTACAATAAGAAAGTAATCACTACACTAATCTTCAGGAAGATTTCTTCATCTTTCTGATCTTTTCTTCTTTATTGGATATCTGCAAATGGGAAAAATAAACAAGAAAATCTAGTACAAAATAAAAGAACAAGGAAAGAATGTTGGGAAAATAAACTCTCAGGTTAGGCAGAGAATGGCTACTGCCAATATTATCACAAAGTGATTAAAAAAGGGGCAAATGGTAGAATCTGTTCGTATCACACTAATTGTGCCTCAGTCCTACATCATTGGCATAAAGAGGGGCAAGTTTCACTAGAGTGGTAGAAGTAAAAATGAGGAGCATCAAGATATTTGGTATTGTACTCATCTAGAATAGTGCAAGAAGCACACACATACACATGCAAATTGGTGTGCTGTCAACACGGGAGGGCCATGAGAGGGAGTATTAAACACAGCCGTTGCAGCAAAGACCTTTTCTACTACACAAAACCAGTGCCACTTTGTATTCATTCCCAATCTTAGTCCACAGCTATATCTCTCCATCGCAAGAACACACACAATAAACAACACCAGCACTCGTTAGAGTTCCAGCAGATCAAACCATAACTCACCAACACAATCCCTCAAGAAACCATCCAAGATGGTCACCTAATGGATGGAGTTGAATTGCTGGAAGGCAAGAGCAGAAGCACCAGGAGGTGCAGGCTAAGATCAAGGGCAGCAACAGCACCAGGAGGTGCAGGACAGTGCCAGATTAGAAAAGATCAAGCATCCTGATATGAATCTAGATGATCAAGAAGCAATAGTAATAAGCCAAGATCTCCAGCAGGCCATAGATCATTTCCCAACAACAGGTAAAAATAAAAATCATTAGCTTTGCCCACTAGATCATACATCATCTGTCCTTATATCTTGCATACAGATCTAGGGATTCAAAGAAAATAATACACCTCAACCAATTCCATCTACCCTTCCACTAGATCTTTATCTAGGAGGATTAGATGGAGAGATTCTCTCAGACTTGCATGGAAGTGCCATGCAAGGTTCATCATAGAGATTTAAAGCCCACAGGAATATCTGTTCTTATCCAAAATATGCCTCAGCCTATGCATCATGGGCAGAGCCAAGAAATCAAACACATATCCATTTTATTATTCTATCAAGTCAAGTCTTAGTATATGTTCTTATCATATTGTTTTAGAGAATGTGCTGGGAGAGGGACAGAGCTCTCAGACTGGGTAGTAATGCTACTCCAGTATCATCCTAAAGCTAAGATAAAGCCAAGTGAAAGAATCTGTATTTCAGCCACTAAAATAGCTTTAGCCTTTTTGCATCATGAGCTAAGTTCCTTTTATTTTAACACCAACATCAACTACATCCCTGTAGATGTTACCAGCAACAAGTTATGCTACCTGGGCTACCATTGTGCACTCTCCAATGTTGGAGGCACCACAATAGCAGCCCAGGACAGCAGAAGCCACCAGAATTCTTCTTCTGTATTAGCTAGCTCTCAAATTATTCAAACAAATTTTTTTTATCATTTTCCAAGAATATAATCCAGGAATCAAAAATGCATATTAGTTCTCTGTCCATATGAACAAGAACTCAAGTCTTTCTCAAGATATAAAGCAAGCATGACAATTTGATTATCTTTAAATAATCCAAACAAAAAAGATCATTTTCCTAATAGATATTATTAGGAATCAGCATATGTAGTCCTTCATGATCAGTTTCAACTGATAGGTTGTAGCTGGACTCAAATGTGGAAACCTACACCACATCTTCTCTATAACAATCCATTAGGCAAACATTTGCCTAGTTAGAAACAACAATAGCTCCTCTAGCTAGGAGTCACCACCATGCATACTCTCAGGAAAACTATCACAGTAGTATAAACCACAACACCAAATTGTGTCCCAAATAAGATACCACAATCATAAGCCATCTCAATTCAGCAATATTGCTCAGCAGAATCAACATATCAATAAGAATCACACAATTCTAGGCATGATTAAGTCATCCAGGTTGAATCACCACACTTAACAACATTCTATCTGCAAGCAATATCACAGATACATAAACCTTATTACCAGAAATTCCACTATATATCAAATGTTGTTATCTTAGTATTAAGATATGAATACAAATGATTTCAAATTTTGACAATAAAATATCAAGGTAGCTTGCACAGTCTCATGTGTTTGTTTCATCTACTAATCAGCATAGAGAAATTCAAAAGAGATTAGCTCCTTAACACATAAAACCTAAGACAGAGCATCGGTGTTACTTAGGATGATCTCATCATCACCGAAAGGAATTAAGTGAGGAAAAGAAAATAAGATTCCCCACTTACCGTGGTCCTCGCTGGAGTTTGAAGAGGAAGCAGACCAGTGGGGTGGTTCTAGAAGCAACGACCGCGGCACAGCGACACAGGCGACACCTGAGCCTACGCCGAGCTACAACCAGTGACTTGCTCCAAGCTACACCAACCCAAGAACACACCCCCTCTTCACGAACCTCAATCCACCACCAGAACAACATCAAACTATCATTGGAGCCCGGCGAAACCAGGTTACCGAAACCCTAGATGCACCGAAGATGGAAGGGGCGAGCTCGAGGGGGCTTTAAGAACAAATCCAATTGGAGATCTAGGTCAGCCTGAGGGAGGAGAAGCCCCGGCGACCATCAGCGGCAACCACAACGTCCTACCTCGCCGGAATCGGGCGGGCGACGGCGTCGGTGTCACCAGCAGACAGAAGGGGAAAGTGAGTGCGTGAGGTGTAAGAGAGAGTGGATGAGGGAGACAGGCCGGGGTGGGGTTTGACCCTGAGCCAGATGGGCCAGATTGGGTCCAAATGGGCCCATTTGTAAGCCTGGTCCGGTCCTAAAGGAAAAATAAGAAAATAAAATACTTATCAAATCACTAAATGACCAAACTAACCCTAAACATAATTTATACCCTAGAAAAATATAGAAAAAATCCCAAAAATACATATGATATATCAAAATAACCACAAAAATAATATCTACCTAATAAAAATATAATCTTAAGTGTTTAAAATAAATTTAAAGTAAAATAATTATTAACACCATTAAATCTTAAATGAAATTTTATAAAATAAATCTAAAACCCTAAAAATAATAAAAAAATCATTTTTGTGTATAAAAATAACTCTATTATTTTATAAAAATACTCACTTAGAGTTTTACAAATAAAACATACATCAAATATTTAAGACACTTAATTCTTTGATGAATTATATAAAAATGAAGATAATACTTAAAAATAAATAAAATTCATTTTTAAAGTCTTGAATAAATATATTACACTAGAAAAATATTAAATATATTATTAAGAAAGTATTTAATATATTAAATAATAAATCCTTACTTAATACCTATTTTGTGAATTCTTTAAAAACAATTCTTAAGTAAGAAACAATCATAATTTTTATAAAACCTTGAGCAATTAGTGTCTTTGAACTAAATTCCAAACCTATAATACTCAAACTTAAGTATAACTTTTAAGTTTAGGGTTTTATTTAAAAAAATCTTATTGAGTATTACTCTTATATATATAATATGATGAACAATCATTATATCTTAACCATTATTAACATAACTTTTAATTCTAACCAATTACTAAGATCATATAATTATGCTCCCATTAAATAAATACAAATTATCTTCTTAATCTAAATCATTCACTTAAAATATAAAGTGAATAATTCCACACCTTAGTTATACCTATCATAAATCTAAAACTTGGGAATAATTAAAATATATTACATCTTAAGTTTACTTAACCTTTTAAAGTTAACTTTAGTATCAAACCTTATAAACATCAGGTTTAATAAATCACTTATGTTTTTATAGTTAACTTTGGTCCGTTTAACTTAAGACATAAAGCATCCAAGTCTAAACTAATAAATCAAACACCAAAAGACATTGATCATGTTCTATTAACAATGATGATTGTTTAAACCTTAGAAAGGAAATCTTTTCTTCAAATGTTATTCTTTTTTGCCACTTCAAATAACAATCTTATAATAAGTCCTTCAACTCTTAACAACTCAATCCCAAGGACTTTTATCATAGTCACCACATGACAATTCACCATAATCACATCATCTTGTACTTTACTTATATATTTTGGATTGTTAACACTTAGGTTCCTTATAAAGGTCATTACATATAAAGTAAAATTTGAAGATAAACCAACTCTGAAAAGAATCACTTGAATTCACTTCACTCAAAATATTGGGGATTCAATTTGGGAGTTTTACAAAAATGCATAGCATTACTTATGCATAACT
This sequence comes from Avena longiglumis, assembly GCA_030063025.1. Classification (NCBI taxonomy): domain Eukaryota; kingdom Viridiplantae; phylum Streptophyta; class Magnoliopsida; order Poales; family Poaceae; genus Avena; species Avena longiglumis. Next base: position 155,284,620 of record CP125978.1, read on the forward strand.
GCATATTGCTTCTTTAAACATTAGTCCTTACCGGACCAATAATGCAGATTTCAGATATTGGATCTTATGTCGTCTCAAAGACCGTGAGTGCATAATCTTGCAATCACAAAAGGCAAGTTCACACTTGCTCATGTCCTTTGATTATTTTTTGTAAAGTATTTTACAAATCCAGTGTTGTCATCACCTGCATTTGAAAAAGGTCAGAAAACACTATTTTCATAATAATGTGATTATAGGTTATTTACCATGAGGTAATAACCTACTATAAGAGTTCCGGTGGTAAAGGAACATATTATCTAGGACTTAACAACCAATGTCGCCAGTGATTCTTGCACCGTATATTACGCGTTGACCATGAGATTTGGAATGGGACGGAGAAGTCAGCTGTATCTTTTCCCTCTCGCATGGAGCCAGATGTGCGGGTCGTGGATGTTATCACTCGTAGCGTGCATATTATTTATGGTAATTCGTAGAGGATATGCAGCATATGGGTGGGATCCCTCAACGTCCCACGATAGTTCCGGCATCTGACCGGTCTGTACAAACCATTGCCGTAATTCAATAGGTGGGCATGGTGTACACCAAGGAGACATGCGGGGTCGCGGAGAAGGTAGTGATTGGCTTGGATCTTAGGTTGGGCCTCAAACGAAGGAAGTTTGAACGGGGACATACTCCCGGCCGTGCAACAAAACCTAAGGTCTCTCATGGGTAAAGTAACGCACCTCTGTAGAGTGTAAGAACTGTAACTTGTTACTCCCTGATCCAGGAAGGAGCTGCGAACGCGATAGGAAAGGAACTCCATGAAAGTTCCGGTAAACCCGTGAAGGCTGACGGACATAGATTTTCCGAATAAAAGCAACCTTTGAAGAAATGTTTACAAAAACTTGCATTGCATATGACCTACGGTTTGTGGTTGTAGTTATAGTGCATCAAACACTCCTTTTCTAGTGAACTTGCTGAGTACGCTCGTACTCAAAGTATCTTCTTAACCCTTGCTAGATTCTAAAGTCATTAAGACGACATCTACATCAAGTTATGCTCCAAGAATCATCATCAAAAGCTAAAGCTCTCCAATGAAGTTAAGGAAGTCAACATATATATCCACTCAAGTGAAGACGAAGTTGGGGATTAGATAAGAATAGAATCTCTAGCCATAGAACCTACTTCTGTAGTGTATCGCAATAGTAGCCATGCCAGACCATAGTTAAAATACTAGTCTTAATAGTATGATAGTTTTTGAGTCGTTTATTTCTGATTCTTCTTTGTAAGAAGTTTCTTTCTCTCTCTTTAACCTAGAGTGTTCTCTGGATCTTGTGTAAAGAGTTGAGTTGTAACCTATAGTCATGTCTTGGACCTGCTGTGTTTCTGTTGTAGTACTCTGAGGGATGTAATACCTGTGAACGGTGTTTCATTGGTGTTATGTCAACGACTATAGTGTACTACATCATGTAGTGGTATGCTGGGTCACCGCAGAAAGTTCCCTATTTTACCATCCACTACAAGAAGAGGTATAGTCCTAAACACCTCAGTTGCTCTTGATTCACCATCTGTTATAAGTAAGCTTGTCACACCACCACCACATACTCATGCTACACACACTGCTACTACTACTGAATCTGAAACTGCTTTTGATGCTCATGATGTTACTTCTACTGTGTTTGATGCGAGTGGTCCATTAGGTCCTTTCCTAGATGCTACTATGGCTAGTCTAGGAAATACTGAAACTACTAGTAAAGACACTGTTACACCTGTTAGCTCACCTGAGTCAAGTGAGATTTATGATATTAATGATGGTTACATTGAGTTCACTAATGAATTTGTTGAAGAGTGCCAAAACACACATGGTACTAGTGCTATTAAGAGTCTCCTTGCTAGACGTACTATTATGCCTAAACTGTCCTCTGATCCTAAGTTTACCACCTCTCCCATAGATATTAAAGATAAAGATTATGATTTCTCTCTTGATTTATCCTATTTAGATATTGTTGAGAAAAAACCTTTCTGTGGGACTGAAAATGAGAGTGCTGTGGCTCATATGAATGAGCTTTCTACTATGAGTGCTTTATTCGCTGATGATTTTAAGATGCGCAAGTAATTTGTTACTAAGATATTCCCTTTTTCACTAAAAGGAGAAGCTAGGGCTTGGTTTAATAGATTACCTCCTGGTTCCATTGATAGCCCTGATTGCTTGATTGCTTCTTTATTCCAGAAATATTTTCATCCCAGTGCTAGACATGCTGCTTTGCAGACAATTTTTTATTTTAAACAGGGAGAAGAAGACAAATTGCCAGAGTCATGGACAAGGTTCTGTGCCTTGATTCATGCACATCTTGGATGTCCATTACCTAAGAATGAGCTTCTTGATATTTATTATAATGGACTAACTAATGATTCTAGGACCTACCTATATAGCTTTGCTAATTATGTTTTCAGGAAAAGAACTCCTACAGATGCTGAAGAATTAATGGCTAAGATAAGCAAGAATTATGATGATTGGACTTCAACTGAGCTAAATAATCCTGAGCCTATTACTCCTGAACCAATTGTGCCTGAACCAGTTCCAACACCAACACCAAAGAAGAGGGGAGTTATTGCATTAAATGATGAAGTGATGAAAGAAGCTAAGAAATGTCTAAAGGAGAAAGGTATTAGAGCTGAAGATGTGAAGAATCTACCTCCTATAGAAGAATTATGTAAGCAAATTCCCCACTCATCTACTATTGAGGTACACTCTCTCCAACACTTTGATGAAGGTGATATTCCTTATGGTAAGCCTCTTGATCAATGTTTGTAGGAACTTTCTATTTTTATTGTTAAACAAGGTCATTTTAATAAACAAGTTCAGAATCATTTATTGGAAAACTCTAGAGCTATCAACGAGTTGAAAGATATTGTGGAAAGAACTTCTAATGATATTAAAATTCTTTGTAAACACTTTCAAATGGTTCAAACCCAACTTGATCAACTTGCTAAGGTACAAAGGGATATGCTAGTTAATGCCTCAGGAAATAAACATGCTTATGGAATTAGAAATAGGAGTGGTATAGCTACTCAAGATCCTTTATATCCTGAAGGACACCCTAAAAGAATTGAGAAGGATTCTCAACAAGGTGAGAATAGTTGTAGTCCTCGTAAGAGAAAGAAAAAGAAACAAAAAGTAGTTGAGGAACCAATTGAACCTGCTGTAGATCCTGTTGGGAATGTGCCCTAGAGGCAATCATGTATGATGAGATTTCCCATTGTATTGATAAAGATATAAAGTTGTCCTTGTATAAACATCTGATGTGTATCATTGAATATGTGATTCGGTTGTGGAACTATGCATTCATGTTGTTTGTACTAAATATCCTTGGTCATTGATGTTGTGCTGGACACACAACTTAGACCAATGTGAAAGTTGGCTTGATGACTCGGTTCCACTTGTCATGGGCATGGAGATGCTATTCCAACTTACACAGATTCGGCTAAAGAGTTTAGCGAGTCGGATTGACCCATATTGAGGTACAACGAACAAGTTGTCATTTGTATATCTCAATCAATGTAATCCTTAGACCTGAGGTTGTTACATAGTCCGAGTTAAGGATCACCGACTTAGGTTCTGTCAAACGCTGATCCATAACTGGGCAGTTATAAAGGAAGAGTTCAGGTCGACTAAGAATCAAGCTACGTGATTTGAATAACCAAGATGGGATTTTCCCCTCCACTCGAAGAGATATTCTCTGGGACCTCTTGTGAGATATGATTCGGAAAGCATGGCCATACACGACTTGGTTAAGTGTTAACTGAGGCGATCGACTAAGAGTTAGTCGGGTGAATCACTTATCTCAGATCGAGAAGAGAGTCGAACTATTTAAGGGATGACAATTATTTTCCTATAGTCTGACAAGGTATATCGTGAGGCAAAAGGGACTCGAACGCAAGTCACATTGGAAAGGCAAGTCGTCATGACTATTTGGTACTTGGGAGTCGGCAAGTTCTGCTAGGAGCCGCTACCGACTGATCGATTGAGAGTCGGACTCTAATCATGTCCAAGTAGCCATGAGCCTGCGGGGTCACACACTTAAGAGCGGGGCAAGTTCGGATTGGATCTGAACCGGTAATCTGGTTGGGGTTGGACCCAAGCCAGATTAGGACTGAGTTAGTGAGTTGGACTCACGGTGACTAGTGTTATATGGTCTTTAGTGAATGGGCCACGAGAGTGGAGCCCACGTTCACTCCCTATATATAGTGGAGCACCGCAACCCAGATGGGTTAATCGTTTTTTGGTTAGGTCATTCCATGTGTTGGAAACCCTAGCTCCATAGCAGTCCTACCGTCATATCGATCCTAGCAGTTCGCCACCAGTACTCCTCCTTGTACGTGTGGATACCAGCAGAGGTGTTGTACGATCAGCACCAGGACGACCGGATCGCAAAGAACTGTACTACATCAACTGACGCGCTTCATCAGTGATCCGCAACTGCGCGTCTAGTGGTAAACCTCGTGGCCTTCTACCTCAGCTAGATCTTGGGATCACCACGTTAGAGGAAAAAGTTTTGTTTTATCTCTGCGTGGCCCAATAGATCCTAATAGTATATTTGTCTCTGATGCTGAAACTGAGAGTGATAATGATAAAAATGAGTCTCCTGATAAGGAGGAAGGTGAGGAAGAACCTGAGAAGCACACTAAGACCACTAAGTACACAAAGAAAGATTTTATTGCTAATAAACATGGTAAAGAGAGAACATTGGGTGCAGAAACCTATGCCTTTTCCAGGTAAGAAATACAAGTCAAAGGAGGAAGAACACTACAACAAGTTTTGTGAGTGGATGAAACCTTTATTTTTGCAAATTCCTTCGACTGATGCTATTAAATTTCCTCCTTATTCAAAGTATATGAAGGACATTGTTTTTTATAAAAGGAATACTCCTAATGAGGAGATTTCTACTTTGCTTGCTAATTACTCCTTCAATGGTAAGGTTCCAAAGAAACTTGGTGATCCAGGTATACCAACTATTCCTTTCTCTATTAAGAATAATTATGTTAGAACTGCTTTATGTGATTTGGGAGCTGGAGTTAGTGTTATGCCTTTTTTCTCTCTACAAGAGACTCCAGCTAGAAAAGTTGATACCAAATGATATATCTTTGCAAATGGCTGATAAGTAAACTACTATTACTGTCGGTATATGTGAGGATGTTCCTGTTCAAGTGGCTCATAATTCCTTGGTTTTGACTTATTTTGTTGTGCTTGAAATGCCTGAAGATTATAATATGTCCATTATTCTTGGGAGACCTTTTCTTAATACTGCAGGTACTGTCATTAATTGTAATCAAGGAAAAGTAACTTTCAATATTGATGACAGAGAGCATACTGTTTATTTTCCCAAGAAGGTTGTTAAGAGCTATTGCCTGAATTCCAATGAAAATATTGAGAGCATCAAGGTTGGATAAATATATTGTTCCATTCCACAAGAAAATTTTGAAACTATTATGATTGGGACCATTGCTATCAAGTATGAGGTAACATAATCACCTTGTGGAATGCAAAGTTTTGTTTCATATAAGATTGTTTTGGTAATAAGACTTGATAAACCTTGTTAACAAAAGGATTTTAATAAACAAAATAATGTTTCCAACGTGGTTATACTTGCTTTCTTTTACTTTTCTCCTTCCTAGTCTTTGCTTTTAGATTTATTTTTGCTAGTTGTTTGCTTGTTGGAGTGTCTTAGAGCTCCAGTAGTTTGGCTTTTGGTTTTCTTTTGCTTCTTCTGAAAAAACTGTTTCTGCGAGAAAATCAATTTTCATACCCTGAAAATTGGCCAAAAATAACGTTTCCCGAAAAATTCCAGAAAATTCAAAATAATTTTTTCCTCAAAAAAGGGACAGAGGGACACTTGAAGTGACCCAGGGAGACACCCCAGGCAACCACACCCATGGTAGGTGCGGCCTACCTGTGGGTGGTGCCTAGGGGGGCTCTGGCCCACCGGGCCCCGTCAAGGTGCCCCCTCACAACCTCTTCTTTCTCTCTCTCCAAAAAAACCCGGAAAACTTGCTCAAGGTCGAGTTCTTGCTGTTCTTGCTCGCGATTTCCGATCTCCTTGCTCAGCCCATCTTTGCTACTGATTTTTGGAGTGATTGCTCCTTGGTATGTGCCTCCTCCACTTGTCCAATTAGATTTGTGATTGGTAGATTGTATCTTGAGTATTTTGCTGTGATAGATGTCAGGTTATTTGAGCTTGCATGCTTGTTCTATGCTTAGAAACTTTACTTTGATGCATGTGTAGACCTCTAGCAAGTTCCTATAGTAGTTGCTCATCATTTATCAACTTAGAAATCACTTGGTTTGATGGTTGTCTAAAATTTCAGAAAAGAGAGGTCATGGACCACTAGACATTTGGTGAAATATTTGAGGGTGATGCACGTAGAAGGGCAAGGCTTCCAAGATCATCCACCAGTGTCAGGCCCTCATACAATGAGCATCTCATTACTCCGCGATTTGGTGACGAGGGAGATGAGGGGGATGCACATCCCTCCACTTTTCCTTGCCAAATAACCTTCTTGCGGGCTGCTAGGATTCTTCATGATTTTATGACCTTGGTTTGGAGGGCTGGACTAACAAGCCTTATGCAGGATGAGAGCACGCAATATGCTACGCTCACTAAAACATTTGTGGAGAGCTTCTCCTTTACTAATAGCTTGTTCCATCGAGATGTTTCTTTCAAAGTTTATGACAGGTCTTACCATATATCATTGAAGAAATTTTGTGAAGCTCTAGGACTTGGTACAGCTGGATCAGCAAAGAAGATTCCATCTCAACCCACTGATTTGTTGGAGCTTTACCGCGGGATAACCAACGATGATAACCGTAGAGATCAACGGGGAAAGATAAGAAATATTCAGCTTCCAGCCATCAGGTACTTCACTTATTATCTTGCCACTAGTGTTCAGTAGGGAGAACACTAGTAATATTTCTAGCTATCATTTGGCCTTCTTAGCTGCTGCACTCAACAATAAAACTAAGTATAATATTGGTTATCTCATTGCTCGTCGCTTAACTGCTAAGGGACACATTTATGGGGGAATTATTGCTACACATGTTGCTGCTGCCTTGGACATTGCTGTTGACACAAATGATACAGTCTTGGCTCCTGAGTGGCCTGATCTTGCTGCCATGAAGGCACATCACTTTGTCACCACTAGCTCTACCCTTGAGAACTTGGTTTATAGAATGCTGTTTATTGACGGGGAAGAGAGATATCCCTCTCCCCCAAACCACTTTGTTTAGTATTTCTCAGGGACCTTTGTCACGCTCCAAGGAGGAGATGGATGACAAGCTGCGCTTTCTTAACTTCCATGGGCACTATCAGGAGGAAGCGCCCTCATATGACCCCGTTGTACACTACACATGGGAGTCCTTGACACGCCCAATTTGCATCACCTTTCTATATCATAATTTACCTCTATTCATTGATATATGTCTTATTATGAGGTATTACTTATGGCTTTTCATCTGTTTATGCATGTTGGATGATTCTTGGAGGATGAACTACCGGAGTCTAGATTCTGATGGAAAAGAAGGCGTTTCGATGCAATTTCGCGAAGATAAGAAAAATACCAAAAAAATATGGAAACATATTATTTTCCCAAATGATGAAGGAAGCCAGAAGGAGGAGCGAAGAGGGGCCGCAGGGGGCCCACACCCCCTAGGCGCGGGTCCCCTTGGGTCGCGCCTAGGGCAGGTGTGGCCCACCTGCCCGGCTCCCGAATCTACCCCTTTGCCTATATCTTCCCTATGGAACCCTAAGCCTAGGGGAGCGACCACAGATAGATTTCTGCCGCCTCTGGGGGCGGAAAACACCGAGAGAGAAAGATCTCTCTAGGAGATAGATTTCTGCCGAGGGAATTCCTTCCCGGAGATGGGAGACCATCGCCATCAACACCATCATCAAGCTAGGCTTCAGCGGGATCATCATCACCATCCACACCATCATCTCCACCAGCACCATCATCACCACTCCATCCCACTATAACAATTGTGTTGGATATTGCTCTAGTTCTTAGGGGAAACTTTCCCGGTGTTGATTACTATTGTAGTTGATGCTTGTGAGTGGAACCATTGGATTATTTTTTATGTTCAGATTGTTATCCATTATCATATCATCTTTGATCTAGATCCATATGATGTCTTGTGAGTAATTCATTTAGTTCTCGAGGACATGGGAGAAGTCATGTTGTTAGTAGTGAATCTGTGATGAGTTATTATTCAATGATTTAGTATTTAAGTTGTGGTGCTATTCTTCTAGTGGTGTCATGTGAACGTCGACTACATGATACTTCACCATTTATGGGCCTAGGGGAATGCATTGTGTATTAGGTTACTAATTGTGGGGTTGCCGGAGTGACAGAAACCTGAAACCCCGTTAGGACACCTTTGCACAAGGGAGCGTAGGATCTCAGAGTTTAAGGCTGTGGTTAGATTTATATCTTAATTACTTTCCTGTATTAGTCCAAGTAAGGTCAGTATGTTAGCACAGGTTCACCCATACAACACTTACAACACCAGAGAAGAGTACTCAGCTATATGAAGCGAAAGCACTAGACAGAATTCCCATGTGTCCTCGAGAACGTTTGGTCCTTATAAGTATTTCCACCGTCTTGTCCTTTGCTAAGAAAGGATTGGGCCAGTTGCTCCGTTTGTTCATTGTCTTTATTACCCGCTCTTTGTTTTGTTGCCTTATTAGAAAGCCACTAAAAATCCGTTTGCTAAGTATTGACAGGGATTTCCTGCTACATGCCACTGTTCAGCACCTTCTGCTCCTCGTTGGGATCGACACTCCTATTTATCGAAAGTACTACGATACACCCCCTATACTTGTGGGTCATCAAGACTATTTTCTGGCTCCATTGCCGGGGAGTGAAGCACTATTGAAGAGTGGAACTGGTAAGGGAAACTTTTACTGTGAGTATTGCTCTTGTTACTGCTTGTTACTTTGTTTCCAATATGGATAACCTACTTGGTTTTCTGTTTGGGAAAACTACTACCACTGCTAGGGTAGTAGATGAACCACCACCTGTTGAGATAGATCCTTTTAAGATACCTACAAGTATTGTTAATCGAGTTATGGATAATTATTATTTAGGGGATGAAACTGTCCATCCTGGTGATCACTTGCTATTTATCCATGAATTATGCGGGTTGTTTAAGTGTGCAGGTATCACAAATGAACAGGTGAAGAAGAAGTTACTCTCCATATCCTTGAAAGGGAGAGCTGAAGAATGGTATAAGATGCTGGAGAATGGACAATCCATGGAATGGGAGGAGATGGCATCTCTCTTTTACTCTAAATTTTATTCTCCCAGTGAGATTCATAAGGATAGAAATCTTATATGTAACTTTTTCCCTCTTGATGGAGAGAGTACATCTCAAGCTTGGGGGAGACTGAAGTTAATAATGCTTAAATGTCCTATTCATGAACTCCCTAACAATATTATTCTCAATAACTTTTATTCTAGGCTTTCTCTTCATGATAAAGATTTACTAGATGCTTCGTGTGCTGGATCATTCACACGTATGAAGGAATAAGCTAAATGGGATCTTTTAGACCGTATTCAAGATAACACTGAGGCTCGGAAGAATGACAAAGGAAGAAAGTCAGGTATAAACTATGATTATGAATGCATTAAATCTTTTATGGGAACTGATGACTTCCATGATATTAGCAATGAGTTTGGTCTTGATCCCCAAGTTCTTGCAAAATGTTTTAAGGCCTTTGACTCTTATATTAAAATTCCCAAGAAAGAGTGGGACAAGTACCATGCTCCTTATAAAGACATTGTTACCCATGTTCCTGCCAGCATAGAGGTTTGAACAGTTGATCCTATTTTTCCTGAACCTTATGTTGAGAAAATACCTTTTCCTTCCAAGGTAAGGGAGCATTCTATTATGGCTAATGTGGTTAGCAAAAGCACAAAGAAAACTGTAGGGTCTGATGAGCTTATTGATATTGAGCCTATGGTAGCTATTGTGAAAGATCTTGTCACTAGAAATATAGAGGATGAGCATATTGTCTTCTGTGAAGATGCTACTAATATTGTTTCTCATCCTAAGAAAGTTAGAAAAGCTATTGTTCCTGTGCTTTCTGTTAGAATTGGTAGTCATATCTATTATGGTTTATGTGATATTGGTGCTAGTTCTAGCTCTATTCCTTATGATATTTACAGGGAAATTGTCACATCCCAAATTTTAGATTTGGTTCTGCATATCATCGCATCATACTTTTCCATGCAAAACCGTCGACTGAAAAGAATTGGCGAAATGCTAATTTCGAAACCCTATTCTATTTTTACTACGAGGCTCCTACGGGAGGCATTAGAGGAACTAGTGTTGACAGCCTTGTAGCCTAGTAGTTCCACCCAACCCTTGACCCTAGATTGTTCCCCTCGATTTTACAAAACCGTAGGAGCAAGAATCGCTCGATTCGGAGCTCGTACGGAAAAGTCGTGGCCGTTTTATTAAAGGATAGAAAAACGGGCCGATTTTCGGGCCGATTTTCCGAGTCCTTTTTCAATCTCGCTCCGAATCGGACTAGGACCCGCGTGGGGGCCCACAAAAGGGGCAGCCGCCGCCGCCTGCCTCGTAAACCGCACCCACTTGCCCGCCTCGATCGCACCCCGCCGCCTCGATCGCCTCCTCCTCGAACCGCGTGTCTGCGTCGCCGCCTCCTGGGCCTCGCCGCCGCCTCTTCGCGACCTGGCGCGCCGCCAGTAGGCCTCGCCGCCAGCGCCAGCGCGTCCGCCGCTTAGGGCCTCGGCTCGCCGCCTCAAGACCCGCCGCCTGCGCCTTCACCCAGCCGCGCCATCGCCGCCGCTTCGCTCGAAGCGCTCGCTGCCGCCAAGGCTGAGCCGCCCGTGCTGCTGCGCCGCGCCGCGCTGCGCTCGCTGTTCACGATCGCCGCCGCCCGCGTCGCCGCTGCCGGCAGCTTCTTCTTGCTTGCTGCTGCTGCCAGCTGCTGCAGCAGCGCATGCCGCTGCGCCGTCTTGCGCCGTCGCGTTGACTATCTCGACCCGTGCGCTAACCGTTTCTTTCCACGCAGGAAAAACACCGCCGCCGGAATCGATCGCCACCGCCGTCCGGAACTCGCCGCCGTTCGTTTCGCCGTTCGTTCCCGGTAAGTCTGCAGCCACTGTTAGATCCCAGATCAGCGGTTCAGATCAGCCATTGACCGGTCAGACTCAGGCGTTGACTAGTCAGATGCCCATCGGCGCCCATCGGCGAATCGTTGAACGATCCAACGAACTGATTGTTGGTTATTTTCGTTAATCGATTTAGTTGGCAGATTTCGGTAGAAACTTGTAAATTGCATAGAAATTAATCTGCTGGGCCAAAAATTGCAAATAAAATATGTGTAGGTTCAGTAAGTCGTGTAGAATCTTGCTGTACCATAGTTTCACACTTTTGCAGCAAAATTTAGTACATTTTAATAAAATAGGTTAATGGCCTTTTCGGAGTAATTAATTCGTAGAAAAAGATCCGTAGCTCCAAAAATCGCGTATGCTATGTCCCTGGATTCAATGGAACGAGGGGAATCTCATCGTGAATTAAAAGGATAGGCTTACAGTAAAAACTTCTGTAGAAACTGTCTAGTGGCTTTCTGCAGTGTTTTAATTACTCGGGGAGTTTTATAATTCATTTTTGAGTAATTCCAATTGGTACTGTTTCTAATCAGCGATGCCCATACTGTAGATTTTTCCCAAGATTTTACAAACAGTATACTACTGGTAGTGAATTAATTGACTTCTAGCTCTAGTTTTGGGCGTTACTTTTTGCATAATGGTTTTCCTTGCGCTAAAACTATTTTCCATGCATGCATTCAGTACCTCTACTGATTTCTATTATGTGGTGCAGCTGTAGCACCAATCCACTTGTCTTGCATGCATTCATGCATCATCTTTGTTGCATATGCTTGTGGATTGTCTGTTTATGATTGCAATTGTATCGTGTAGATTGTGACGAGTGCAACGCTTGCTCGTGTGTGGATTGTTCTTCTGACCGCTACAACCAAGGCAAGTAGATGCTACTTTGTTCATGATATCGTCCTAATATTTTCAATGCATTGTCGTGTATTTTGTAGATGCATGTGTAGGATGATACTATCGCTATGCTATGTCCTATTATGTGGTAGGGCTTTCCTTGTAGATGAACCACCGTTGGTAGATGTTCTTAGCCATGCTATGTTGAACGAGGGCTGGGTTACATCACTGAGACTTGTTTCTAAAAGTATTGGTTTGTGACAACTAAAACAACTTAATCAATGAATCTCCTAGGTGTGATGGTATTGATAATTTTTGGTGGTTTCATTGCGGAAAGGCACCCAGGTATCGAGAGAAATTGATTGGCTTCTTTATTTGGTATCTTACGTGTACAACCATGTGCCAATAATGAAATGGGCGGTTGGTTGGACTTAGTAGGTTGTGGTAACCCGAACCCGCGTATCCAGAGATGTAGAATTTTGGTAGGTTGGACCGGTGCGCGTCGGGATTGGGGTGCTACTTCCCGAACAGTCTCTTCTTGGACTTCTCCCTATCATCACCCAAAATGAGAGTGATGGTACGAGATGGGCTGGCCAAGTCACATGGGTAAAGTGTACTAACCTCTGCAGGGTGTATAATCTAATCGATTAGCCGTGTCCCCGGTTATGGACAACTGAGTTGCTTGATATTGATCCCATGACATGTTTCTCGCTCATTCTAATTTCATAATTGTTTTAATATTGTTGGGTTAACTTAATTGGGATCTTTTCAAAGAAAATCAAAAACTGTTTATGAAAGTAGGACAAATGTATTTGCAAATGCAAGCCAAACACAGCTCCACTTGCCAAATATGCATGTAGTTGTTAGTACTATGGTCTCCATTACTAGCTCTACTTGCCATACATTCCATGTATTGACCCTTCGGGGCTGCTACGTTTCATATTGCAGGTTATTCCGATTCTGAGTAATCGATATAGGCCACGGTACTCCACTCGGCACTTGTTCACTTGTGGGCAATTTGAAGAATGGAGGATTTTCCTTATTTATGTTGCTACCTGAATAATTTGAGCTAGCCTTGGGCTAAGCTTTTATTGTAATAATGGTACTCTGGATCTTCGTTATTTATGATACACGGATATTTTGCTATGTTATTCATCTTATTCTACTGTGGGCCAATGAACCGATCCAGGGATTGGCATGTCACATAGAAGCCACGATCTTTTCAGAACCGCGGTGTTACAGAAATTATGCATTAGATTGGTCCTTGTGAGCTTGAAGACATTGATGTGGTTATTCACCTTGCTAATAGAGAGAAAGTGTGCCCCATTAGCATTGTAAGAGATGTGGAGGTCCTTTGTGGTAAGATTAAATATCCTGCTGATTTTCTAGTACTTGGTAAAGAAGCTAGTAAAACCTATCCTATTATTTTTGGTAGACGTTTCCTTAATACTTGTGGGGATATCATATATTGTAGGAAGGAAAAAGTTTTGACTAAGTTTGCTGGAGAATATTATGAGTTTATTTTTTCCAAATTTGCCAAACTCCTTATGAAAATGAACTGCCTGATGAGGATTTTAGGGTTGAACAACTTTCTACTATTTCTCTTGCTCCTAACAATGCCTTGCAACGGTTTATGGAAGATCATGAAAGTGATGTCTTCATCAAGGAAAGAAATGAGATTGACGAGGCTTTCCTTCGTCAGCCTGATTTACTTATGCATAATCTACCTGTGGAAGATTTGGGTACCACACTACCACCTAAAGGGGATCCTGTTTTCGAATTAAAACCATTACCTGATGATCTTAAATATGCTTATCTTGATGATAAGAAAGTATATCCTGTTATGATTAGTTCTAAACTTTCATGAAAGGAAGAAGAAAGGTTATCGGGGATACTGAAGAAACACCAAGGAGCTATGGGCTATACTCTTGACGATTTAAAGGGGATTTCTCCTACTATATGTCAGCATACTATTAATATAGAGCCTGATGCAAAACTAGTTGTTGAGCACCAATGCTGTCTAAATCCTAAGATGAAGGATGTGGTAAGAAATGAGGTATTAAAACTCCTTGATGCTGGTATTATTTATCCTATTGCTGATAGTAAGTGGGTTAGCCCTGTTCATTGTGTTTCCAAGAAAGGGGGAATAACTGTTGTCCCTAATGAGGATAATGATCTTATACCCCAAAGAGTAGTGGTTGGGTATATAATGTGCATTAATTTAAGAAAAATTAATAAAGTTACTGATGGGGATATGCCTACCGGGGTATACCTAGCAGGACATTTCCTACTGGCCCAAGCGTCAGCGAGTGGGCCTGCAGGACGGCGACTGGATCAAGACTTGGCGTGGACTCAAGCGACTAGAAGATGAAGGCCCAGAAGCGTAGCTAGGCCCAGTCGGACTAGGTCATAGAATCTCCGAATCCTTAACTAATTCGGTTGTGATTTGTAAACCCTAGCAAGGTGAGTCTATATAAACCTCCCTAGATGACGCATAGAGGACACGTTCCATCATACACCCTAGCGACTCGCCGCCTAGCCGCCGAGCTCGCCCCATTGTACTCTCACCATAATACAATTTAGCAGGAGTAGGTCTTTACCCTCCAGGGGGCCGAACCTGGGTAAACCCTTGTCTCTTAGCCCTCATCTCGCATCGCAGATGGCTGGCCGCCCTTGCCCCATGTTCTACAACTCGCTGCCGATTGCAGCATCTGCCGTGGTCATTCCCACGACAGTGGCGCCCACCGTGGGGCCTGGCCGGTCAGGCCGTTGTTCTGCGGCGAGATCCAATCTTCCCATCAACAAGTCGATCGCCACCAGCAGCATGATCACAATCGGCGAGATGCTCCAGATCTTGCTGAGCAGCTACGTCCCGGCGGCGCGACCCGTCACGCATAGCATGATCCTGCCAGTCGGCACGATCAGCCTCTTCATCGGCCTCACCGACGTCATCATCTCGGAGGACTCGGCTCGCATCCGCGAGTTGCCGCCACGCGACCGGCTCTCGGAGAGCCAGGTCCGCATGATCCACCGCCTCGCCTCCGAGTACGACTCGGCCCACAACAACATGGTCGAAACCACCGCGGCCATGGACGAAGCGGCCCTCAACGACGACGCCGATTCGGCGACCCCGGCGTCACTCGCCGGATCCATTGTCGCCGCGTCACCCGTGGGCTCCATCACCCAGGTCTGCAATGTCAGAGACTTCGAGGATCCCTCCATCCTCGGGATCTTCGACTTTGATTCTGGGTCGGAGAACTCCGCCGACCTCCGCGACAGAACCATCCGCCACGCCGCGACCTACATGGCAACTAGCGCTGACCCACCGGAAGACCCATTCTCCATGCCGATCCCTCCAAACGCGACGACGACGGAGGTCAAGGAACTCCCCCTAAAGCTGGCGGAGGCAGTCCACAAGGAACAAGCTGAGGGCGAAAATTTTCGCCTCGAGCAGGTGACAGCACAGGAGCTGTCACGCTACCACCAACTCCGAATCAGGTCGCGCTTGAACCCCACCGTCCAGGGGCGCGCCCTGAATTTCAATGACGAGAACGACCCGGCCCGCGCGACCGAGCGTGCGATCTACGAGAATCCGCCGCCACGAGGATGCACTCGGCCCCCACCAGGAGCAACGTCCAATGGCGCCCCGCCACCACCCAACCGCGCACCCCCCAGGGATCATCTAAGGATCGTGGTCTCCTCACGGGAGCGAGACGCAAACGGCCTCCCGTTCTCCACCCCAATGGACAACCTTGTCGCAGGCCTAGCAGCAGTCAACAACATTGCAGCCACTGGGGAAGGCGCCCTGCAGATCCAATACGCCAAGGCTCTGGTCGCCAAAGCGGTTGAGCAAAAAAACGCAGGAGTCGACTCACAGGGTCGGATGTACTCGCGTTCATCGGGCAGCAGGGCCTCAAGCAGCCACCCCATGGCGGCGAACACCCTCAACTGCCCCCCACCCGAACCCCTACAGCTCCAACACCGACCCGCGAACGTGGCACTCTCCACCAATGACCCTAGGCCGGCGACCAACTTCGTCGCCGCCAACGGACAACCCGTCGACGCCCGCACACACATCATCAACAATCAGAGCTGGCGCGCACGCCAGCCTGATGACCTGCGGCACACCCTCACCAACCGCCGCGACAGTGAACCGAGGGGGTCGCTGAGCCGCATCGGGCCCCAGTGCTTCAGACCAATGATCCGAGGCGAAAGATACCCGGCGAACTTCAAAGAGCCGAAGGAAATAGAGAAGTACGACCTCTCGTACGATCCCTCCGTATGGCTGAATACCTACCTCATGGCGATGGGGATCGCAGGCCACACTGACCTACTAGCTGCCCACTACCTCCCCCTGATGATGGAGGGAGCGTGTAGGCAGTGGATTAACACCCTTCTCGCGGATAGCATCGACTCACAGGAGGATGCGCGAGCCTCGTCGAGCACTTGAGGTTCATACACCTGCGCCACCACCATCGAGGACCTGGAACGGTGTGTCCATGGACCCCGCGAGTCGACCCGCAGCTGGGTCCAACGGTGGCAAGATCTGTGGTATAACGCGGTCGGAATCCACCCAGACACCGCAATCCACTGCTTCAAGACCTCGTGCCACTACGATCCCCTGGTCTCCAAGCTCAAACGAGCGTACCGCACACTTGACAACATACCGGAACTCCTGGAGATCGCAAAAAGGTACGGGGAGGAGGACCCACACCAAGAAACCGACGACGAGTCGGGAGGACACCGCCGCACGAGCGGCCACGACAACGGGAGACGACCCGACTTACGCTATAGCAAGACTCGCCTCACCGGCAAGCGCCGTAGTGATGGGCGAGTCTACTTCGTCGCCAACGCTGGATACGTTCAGCGCGAGCCCAAGATCTTCCGCCGTGACGGGGGACAACGCCGCGACGGTGGCAACTACAAGGCGAAGCCGAGGTTCGACCCCGCGGACCTTCTTAACCAACCTTGTGTATTTCACGGCATGGAAGGAAAACCATCCACGCACACGACCGCCGACTGCCACTCTCTCAAGGAGATCGAGAAGGCACGGCGCACGCGGGAAGACCCCGACAACAACCCGCCAAACGGCGGAAAATTCGGCAGCGTCGCTGGCTCGCTCCACACCTTCACAGGCTTCACCACGAAGCGCGAGAAGAAGGTCATCTCCCGCGCCGTCGCCGTCAACACGGTGGACTAGATAGATATCCCCCAGTTCCTCAACTGGTCTAAGCAACCAATCACTTGGAGCCACGCGGACCACTCGCCACGGATCGAGTATCCAGGCCGAGTCGCCCTGGTGGTCAAGCCCAAGGTGGGAGACTACTGGCTCCCGAAAACATTGATGGACGGCGGCAGCTCCATCAACATCCTATACCTGGACACCTTCAGGCGACTGAGGCTCCAGCAGTCGATGATCGAGACGACCTACACCAGGTTCCACGGCATCGTCCCAGGTCGGAAGGCGTACCCCATCGGCAAGGTGACGCTGCCAGTCACCTTCGGCACACCGGCAAACTTCCGCACCGAGCAGATCGTCTTCGAGCTGGTGCCCTTCGACAACCCCTACCATTGTGTCCTGGGGCGCTAGGCGTTCAACAAGTTCATGGCAGCACCCCACTACGCGTACTGTCGTGGTATTACCGACGAGTACGCCATGGAGGGGACCTCACAGTGCGTGTTTAGAGACGTGGGGTAAGGCGGACGGTTGACGGGTATGAGGTAACACAGCTTACCCAGGTTCAGATCCCACAACGGTGGCGGAATCCTACTCCTGCTATAAATAACTATAAGGGCAATACGCTGAGTTACAGAGATAGGTTCGCTGTGCGAGGTGACTAGAGAGTCTAAGTTATCGTGCCCTAAAGGCTCCCATAGGCCCGACTTATATAGTCGCCAGGTCCTAGGGTTACAGGGAAAATGTAACTACCTCGGTGAATTCCGTTCCTAGATACAAGCCTGGATGAGCGGTAGTGGTTGAAATAGTACGGTGGGGCCCCAAAAGCCACTCACGGGTAGACCTTTCGGCCGTCCCAACCACTTCCATCTCATCGGGACTGTCTGCAGGCGTGTAATCGGCGAAGGATCAACTACATACACAAGTGGGTATGTATGCAAGCCACCATACAAGAGTACATCGAGCCATACCATCTAGAAAGAAAGGAAATATATAGCAACGCATACGGCAAGATTCAAATGACCTAGATAGATATAATATTTTAGGATAATTCCTCATACATCACACATCGAGTATCAAGCGGCGGCAAAGCAAAGTCCGATGCGGATAAGAAGCAAATCGGCATAAGATGCCATAGAACTAAGCACATCCCCACATATCTCGCGGATCCCGTTCCCGGAATCTCTACGAGCGATCGTTGCCCACATCATCGGCCTCTTCCACCCAAAGATCCTGCGAGGGTACCTGTTCATCTGAACCAATAATTTATCGTGTGAGACCCTAAGGGTACTCACCAAGTCTTAATGCCTCTAAAGGGGACACAACCGGGGTGACGCAATTGCAGCAAAATATAAACCCTAGCAGTTCTACAGATAAACGCTAACCATCCGCCTAACCAATGATAGACGGATGTCCGTGAATTAATGACAACAGTTATAACAGTAATTTCTTCAGATCCATCCTCCTAAACACCAAGGAAGCGGACGAACAACCCACCATCCGTTGGCAATTTTATTAACCATTCCATGAGTGTTACACTATTTACTAGTCATATTACTTACTCAGATTAAAGCGGTACTTTAGTTATGCTTGTCTATGATCGAGAAACTGTGCTCCAAGTCGTCCATAACCGCGGACACGGCTTTCAGAAAGTTTTACCGGCCGGTGCACCAATAGCAACACGCTCTATCAACCTCGGAAAAACCAAATCAAAACTCAACGAGGCCTTCACGACAAAGCAATCACAGATTCAGAAATATTTGAGGCCACCCCATTAAGCTACCCGCAACGAAGTTAGCTGACTCCGAAACGGACTCAAGGTTTGGGTAGACGGCTGTGAACGACTGGGAACCCAAAACTGGGCTTGTCGACACCGCGGAATCGTGTCCCGATCCTAAACAGTACAGGTTCTATCTGTCGCACAATTTAATTAAAGCAGTAAACATGGCATAAGTACAGGATAGTAAATAAAACCTCAAACTAGTTTGTGGCCCCAAGAAATAAGAATGAATCAAGCTCTGGCTCAGGGGGTCCCATATACCTCCCGGATGTGGATAGCGTGATAAATCAAGGAACAGGTATCAAGTACTCGGGGTCCTACGGG
This sequence comes from Avena longiglumis, assembly GCA_030063025.1. Classification (NCBI taxonomy): domain Eukaryota; kingdom Viridiplantae; phylum Streptophyta; class Magnoliopsida; order Poales; family Poaceae; genus Avena; species Avena longiglumis. The sequence continues at coordinate 155,303,909 of CP125978.1, forward strand.
ACACAAGTGAGCAGGAAAAACCAAATAGCAGATGTTGCCCACCGGTGCCACTTTCATTAGTTATCCCATTACTACTCAGGTTAAGTTGTTTAGGTACCTCGTTATCCACCAGACACTCACAAACCCTACACATGTTTGTTCTCGACTGCATGGCTCAAACAACTCCTGTAGTAATGGCTCATGGGATGGAGGAACAAGCTCGGTGGGGTTTAAAGTAAAGGCTATGCAATACTTGGGATTCAATTTAATGCAATCGCGACTCAATGATGCAAGAATAAGATAGAGGCAATAGGTACTGTATGTATGCAAGCATGTGGTAGTGCTTGCCTGGCAACTCAGTTGAATCGAGAGACGTATCTGGGTAGTGCTCCTGGTTCTCTTGATATATCCCCTGCTCAGTGTCTATCCAAGAAAAACCAAACAAACAAGGCCAACATGAATATAGAGCACAAGCATATGAATAAGATGCGTCAAGCAAACAATCATGCCATGATGAATGATGCACAATTTGCATGGCATTAATGTAGCATGGCATGGGTGAGGTGTGGAAGACAAGAAATAACATTTTAAAGGGTTTTGGATCATATTTTGTTATCATACTAGTTGCTGTATAGTATATATTTTTATGATGCATGCTGCAATTGAAGTCATGGATAGCATAAACAGAAAGGTCTCGTCGAGCTGATCATTTTAGACATATCATTTGCGAAATTCGGAGTTATATTTCAAAAGTTATTAATTATTTAAGTTCCAGTGGCATTTGTTGTAATTTAACTCAACTTGGAATTTTAAAGTGTTCAAATAATATTTTGAATGGCATATTTGAATTCCTCACATTTTTCTGATTCAAAAACATATATGATTTGTATTATTTGAAATTATGAATTTAAATTTATTTTAAAGTCAAAATAATTAAATAGGGTCAAAGTCAAAGGTTGACTAAAATAAATTAATTCTGAAAATATTTGAATATGGATTTGAATTAACATTCAAAAACAAAACATTTTCCTATAAGGTTTGAATTCAAATTCCAAACCAGGAATAAGTTATGAATTTACTTAAATTTGAACAGATTTGAATTTGAACTGATTTGAGTGGATTTAAAAATGTTTGAAATTTGAATCAGCAAACTCCTGGACTTTTGATACCCAGCAGATTCTGCACCAGAGAATGACAGGTGGGCCTCTTAGCTGACTGGGCAGACACACACACGCGCCAGACTTTCCTCACCGAGGCTCACTCTAGCCAGCGAGGCTGACAGGCGGGTCCAGGCACCAGCCCACATGCGGCAAGTGGCCGATGGCTGCGTGGCGATCCAGGACATGGGCGGAACACAAGGGAAGCAGAGGACCCTTTTTGCAAAAAGCTCGCGGGCGCTGGTAGGTGGGGTCGTGGGGCTGCGGTTTAGGCGGGAGAAACTAAAGGGACCTAATCGCAAAACGCTCGTCACTTCTTTGGGCAGTCTTGCGGCGAGATCTGTCGGATTTTCATGGCGATGGCGGCCGTCGCGATCTAAACAACACGACCCTAAAACGAAAAATGAAGAGGGGACCACGGCCTACAACATCGGTTCGGGGTGCTAGCGCGGAGGAGGCGCGGCAGAGGCGAAGCGATGAGCAGTGAGCGAGCTGCAGATCTTCTTGCCGGCGTGCGGCAGCGGCAGAGCGTTGCGGACAGCGGCACTACGGTGAAGGGAGGGCAAGGAGCATGTCCAGGGGTAGGAGGCTCACGGCTGACTCGGCGGTGAGAGGTAGGCCGGAGAGGCTGCTGATCGGTGACGGGGCTGGAACCACGAGCTGCCGGTACTCATGGAGGCGTGGGCTACTCGGCGGGTCCGGCTGGTTCCTCGCATCTGGGCGTCAGGAAGCAGTGAGACTCTGTTCACTTGGGTTGCCTTGGCGCGCTCGGGAGCGAAGGAGAGCAGAGGGCGGCCGCAGCTAGGGTTTAGATGGGCGAGGGACGATCATGGTGGAGAGGAAGGAGGATGGGGAGGCCTGGGGCTTCCTGGTGGATCTGAGAGAGGCTAGAGGGCGAGGGGGGAAGTATAAGAACGAGAGGGCAGGGGAGGTTGCGTGGGGGAGGGGAAGATGGGAAGGGTGGCCTCGGTGCCACCTTTTCTCCTCCCTCACGTGACCGGCCAGGGCAGGGTGGCTAGGTGGGGGAGCTGGGGAAAGAGGATGCCAGGTAGGGCCAGGGGGAGGAAGCTCGGGTGGGGCACGCCGGCAGAGAGAGACGAGAGAGGGAGAGGCATGGGCTCGGTCTAGGGTTAGGTTTGGGGGGCTCGGGTTAGAGTTAAGTGGGTTTAGGGTAGAGGTTTTAGTTAGATAGAGAGAGGTGAGAGGAGAGGGGTGAGGTTAGAGAGAGGATAGTGGATGGTGATAGGATTGGGAGAGGGATTAGGGTTTTGCTTAGAGAGGAAAGAAATTAAGAGAGAGGATGTTAATACATGCCCACATGTTCATGCATGGATAGGGTTGGGGTTAGGGGGGGGTAGGTTTAGCTAGGATGGGGTAGATCATGGTGCTTGCATGCATTAACAAGACCAAGCAAGATCAAGAGAAAAAGAGGGAGAGAGAGGTAGGGGGTTTAGGTCTTAAGAAAGATCAACATGTAACAAGCCAAAAGAGAGAAAAAGAGATGGAGATGATCCACTCAAAACCAAATAAAATCCAATGACAAGCACAAGATGGTACTTGCATGGCCCATGCAGAAATATTTATTGCCCTGATGATTCTTGTGAAAACAATGTTATCACATGGAATTATTATTTTGCATTCCCAAAAATTGGAATAAGGCCAAGCAAAAGAATTAAAAAGGATGCCCCATGTGGAATAGATGGATATGACCATATCTGAGATACAATGGGGCTTGCTAGTGTGTATATGCCACTAGATATTGCTTAAGTCCACAAAATATCCCAACATGATGATAACCCCTAAACAACACATATGGGAGCTAGAATTAGGGTCACACTCACAAGGCATGCAAAGGTGGTCATGTGGCTCTCATATACCAATATTGTGAAAACAACATGGTGCATACATGGGAGCATGTGGAAAAGAATTGGATCCATCCCAACCCACATGAGCTAGAAGTAAGACCCATAAATGCCAAGCTCATATTTAGTTGGATGGTGGAATATAAGGTGGTGAAAGAAAGGTGGTGGAGTTAATAAGAGATATGCCCCCAAATCAACTTGGGCATTTAACAATATATCAAGAACCAAATACAATATCAAGAGGCAAATACAATTAATAATGCACATGAGATAAGAACCAAACAAGAAGGGGTTTTTATATGATGCTCAAATGCAAGGTGGCATGATGACATGAGCATGATATGATGATGATGCAACAATTATATGTAGGAAGTGGCCCTTTTATTATTAGATCAAGTAGCATTACAGGTGTTAGACAACTGGGATGCTACAACTCTCCCCCACTAAACAGGAATCTCGCCCCGAGATTCTAGGAAGAAGAAGAAGACACAAAGAGGGTAGGATAGTTGGCTCGGAGTTCATCTTCACGCTCCCAAGTGGCTTCATCCACAGAATGGTGTGACCACTGCACCTTGCAGAACTTGATGGACTTGTTTCGAGTCCTCCTTTCTGCGGTCTCAAGGATTTTGGTGGGGTGTTCTTGGTAAGACAGGTCTTCTTGGAGATCGATTATCTCGTGATCCACGGTCCTGCCGGGATCTTTGAAGCACTTCTTGAGCTGAGAGATGTGGAAAACAGCATGGACTTTGAGTTTTTCCGGGAGCTCCAGGGCATAAGCAACTTCTCCTCTCCTTCCACGAATCTTGAAAGGACCGATGTATCTAGGAGCCAACTTTCCTTTGATACCGAAGCGGTGTGTGCCTCTCATGGGAGTGACACGAAGGTACACGAGATCACCAGGGGCATACACCGTGTCCGTGTGCTTCCTGTCATAATTGCTCTTCTGACGACTTTGAGCAATCTTCAGGTTCTCAAGAATGATATGCACCTTCTCCTCTGCTTGAGTTACAATGTCAGGGCCAAACCAGATTCTTTCTCCTGCACCTGACCACCCAATCGGAGTTCTGCACTTGCGACCATAGAGAGCCTCAAATGGTGCCATCTTCAGACTCTTCTGGAAGCTGTTGTTGTAAGAGAATTCAGCATAAGGAAGACATTCCTCCCACTTCATGCCAAAGGAGATGACTCAAGCGCGAAGCATATCCTCCAGAATCTGATTGATCCTTTCGACTTGTCGTTGCGACTGAGGGTGGTAAGCAGTGCTGAAGTTCAACTTTGTTCCCAAAGCATTTTGGAAACTCTCCCAGAACTTTGAAGTAAAGATGCTTCCACGGTCTGAACTGATCTCAAGCGGAACCCCATACAGAGAGACAATTCTGTTGATATAGAGCTCAGCCAACTGAATTCCAGAAATTTTTTTCTTGACGGGTAAGAAATGAGCCACTTTAGAAAGCCTGTCGATGACAACAAAAATTGCATTGTTGCCCTTCTGCGACCTTGGAAAGCCAGTGATGAAGTCCATCTCTACTTTCTACCATTTCCATTCCGGAGGTTTCAATGGCTGTAGAAGACCGAATGGTTTCTGATGGACAGCCTTCACTCTGCGGCAGACATCACATTCTGAGACATACTTGGCACAATACTGTTTCAACCCAGGCCACCAATATTGTGTTTTCAAGTCCATGTACATCTTTGTGCTGCCAGGATGGATAGAAAGAACCGAATCATGCGCCTCCTTGAGAACTTGCTCTCTCAAACCCGGGTAGTTTGGAACAAACATCCGGTGTTCAAAGAAAAGCGTGCCTTGATCATCCACGTGGAAGGACTCATACTTCGGAAGCTCAAGTTTAGAGATGATCTTTTTAGTGTGCGGATCACCAAGTCGTGAGAGCGAATCTTTTCTTCCAAGAGAGGAGTAGCGGAAGGTTCGAGAGATGCCCTTGTTCCACAATTTCGAGTTGAGTGGCGTAATTCCTCGCACAAGAGGTTGTTGTTCTTCCATCATGAGGTTGTTGACATAAGCTTTACTAAGCGCATCGGCCATTACATTCGCTTTGCCCGGTGTGTAGTTGATGGTCACATCAAAGTCATTGATTGCTTCAATCCATCTCCTCTGCGAAGGTTGAGATCAGGCTGAGTGAAGATATACTTCAAACTCTTGTGGTCAGAAAAGATCTCACAACGGTTACCAAGCAAGTAGTGCCTCCATAGCTTCAAAGCAAAGACAAGCTATGCGAGCTCGAGGTCATGTGTGGGATAGTTAATCTCATGCGTCTTCAAGCGACGAGAGGCATAAGCAACCACTGTTTCTCTTGCATAAGGACCGCACAATCCTTGCAAAGGCGTCACAGAATATCTGGAAAGGCTTAGATGTATCCGGAGGAACCAAGACTGGTGTGGAAGTGAGCTTCTCTTTGAGTGTCTCAAAACTTGCTTGACACGCAGAGTCCACAGTATTTCTTGCCTTTCTTGAGGAGATCGGTAAGAGGCTTCGCTATCTTGAGAAGTTACGAAGCGTCGGCAATAACTAGCCAAACCGAGGAAACTCCGCACTTCTTTGACATTAGGAGGAAGCCATTCAACAATTGTCTTCACAGTTTCGGGTTGACTGCAATGCCCTTGGCGAGATGACATGACCAAGATAGGTTACTTGAGGCCAAAACTCACACTTTGAGAACTTTGCATACAAGCGGTTCTCACGAAGCTTGTTTAGGACACACCGCAGGTGTTCTTCATGCTCTTCCTTGGACTTAGAATAGACCAGAATGTCATCCAGATATACCACAACGAACTTATCAAGGTACTCCATGAAAACGGAGTTCATCAGCCTCGAGAAGGTAGCAGGTGCGTTGGTGAGTCCGAAAGACATGACCGTGTACTCATACAGGCCATAACGGGTGGTGAAAGCTGTTTTGGGCACATCTTCCTTGCGAATCTTGATTTGGTGATAACCACTTCTCAAGTCCAGCTTAGAGAACACCACAGCTCCAGCTAGCTGATCGAAAAGATCATTAATCCGCGGGAGGGGATATTTGTTCTTGATGGTTTTAGCATTGAGAGCCCGGTAGTCAACACAGAGTCTATCGGTTCTATCACGCTTCTTCACAAATATTGTTGGGCTACCCCAAGAAGAAGTGTTGTGTTGAATGAAACCCAACTTCTCTTGTTCATCAAGTTGTCGTTTGAGTTCAGCCAACTCAGAAGGACCCATTTTATTAGGCCGCTTGGAGATAGGAGCCGTTCCAGGTTCAAGCTCAATCACAAACTCAACCTCACGATCCGGAGGCATACGGCAACTCTTGGGAAAAACATCCGGAACTCACGGACCACGGTACACCCTGAATAGCTTCCATAGCATCATCATTGAGCCGCCAAAGAGAAAAGCTGGACAGCGAGTCGGACTTGGAGAAAAGACTATATGGCCTTGAGAATCTTGAGAAACCGGCGTTCAAAGACAATCAATCACAGCTGCATTTCGTTAACCAATCCATGCCCAAGATGACATCAATGTCGAATTGCCCAGAACAATTAAAGAAGCCGAGAATGAAGAGCCACCAATCTCAATTTGATTGTCATGGTGATATGCTTAGCCCTCATGTTTGCTCGGAGAAAGGACCATTAACCGCTTAAGGAGAGGAACCATGACTAACTCATTCTCATTTGCAAACTTGTGAGACACAAAGAATGCGATGCACGAATCAAACAGAACTTGTGCGGAGGAGTTAGCGGAAGCATACCCATCACAACTCGGTGCATGCTCGGCTTGGCGTTGCTTGATTAGCACGAGCAACCGTAGACCCGGGCTTAGTGTTGATGTTGAGAGCCCGAGGTGGTGGTGCACGAACCATAGGAGAGCTTGCTGCAGATCTTGGCGGGGGTGAAGGGAGAGCTTTGTTCTTCAACGGACAGTTCCAGTGGGGATGTCCAGGATCTCCACACGTGAAGAAGGCACCAGGTGGACGTGGAGCAACATAGCCAGGGACTCCGCCAGGCGCTCCAGGTTAGTGGTGGTTGTAGCCCCTGGGAGCCGCAGTGGTGAAGTTTGGTGGCCTTGACGCGTAACTTGCAGGTCTTGGTGGAGCCGGGAGCGACGGTGGGGTGTTAGGAACCCAGACATGCCGCTTAGAAGGAGCTGCCATAACTGCAGAGCTTGATGCATCCCTGTTGTGTTTCTTGGACTCCTCAAACACTTGCACCTTGCTTCCTCTTGCGGCTGTGTCTGTAGTTCGAAAGATGCCGGCCTTGCATGTGTGATTGCATACTTGATCGATGCATTGAGCCCTTGCCTGAACCTCTTCTGCTTCTTCTTGTCATCAGATACCTCATCGCCACCATAACGAGAGAGATTCATGAAGTTCCTGATGTAGGTGTTGACTTTATCATTTCCTTGCTTCAGGTTGAGAAAAGCCTCCTTCATCCTTTCCATAACAATTTCTGACAGAAACTGCTCCTTGAACGCTCCAGTGAACCTCTCCCAAGTAGGCTGAAAACCAGTGCAGCTTGCCTTCAAGTAATTCTCCCACCAGAGAGCTACATCTCCCTTCAGAAGGTGAGTAGCACACTTGACCCGCTCCTGCTCCGGAACATCAGCATTCTCGAGCAACCTTGACATCTCACGCAGCCAATCATCCGCGTCCAGAGTTCGATCAGAAACATCAAACTGACGAGGGTTGAATTTCAGGAAGCTCTTGATGTCTCCTCGCTTGGGAGGTGGAGGGAGTGGAGCAAACTCGTTCCTCCTGACACTCTCCTCAAAGCGCTGCTGGTTCTGCTGCATTGCTGCCAAAGCATTAGCGATGTTTGACAATGAGCCAGTTCGGTGGTATGTCCTCATCGATGCAGCGTGGTGGAGCCATCCTGTCATTGATATAAAACTCAAGTCAGTACTATAATGGAAGATGATAATAATCCAAAATAGTACCAAGATGGAATTAACCAAGATTAAAGGATACAATTTACTGAGATGATATTAAAATATCAACAAAGTTCAAAGAACCTAGAAGATATTAAGCGTATCGCACACGACTGAAAAGGAGTGTGGTACACAAATATATCAAAGAAAAAATTTTCCACAAATTTCGGCATTAAAATACCAATAGATGCGCAAAATTACTTAACGAATCAAGATTAGTGACTCTATCGATTCAATATACAAAAGCGAATGATAAAAGTAGTGGTATGGTCGCGACTCCATCCCGCACTCAAATCATTACTCCGCACATGAACAAGTGGAACATATATCCTAACCCCTTCTTCTCACGTTGAACCTAAAGATTGGTAACTACGGAAACGAACACCCCAACAAGATAACGTCGGATACAAAGAGTAAGACAGATTGCGTCGGTTTGCAAAAGCCTGTCGGTATGGAATGTACCAACAGTTTATAACCAAAGGCTGATTAGATAACAACTTGGATGCAACAGATAGACAAGGGATTACACACACACACACAACCTATGGTACTACGGAAACCCAGAACACGTGAATCCTATTTTGAATTTTAAGAAGAGGATTGAAAACGTTGCACTTCCTTACCAGAAAAGGGTGGGTGGGTGGGTAAGAAGAAAAGTGGAAGCAGTCCTACTCTCGCGTTTTGTTTTTCCCTGGTATACATAACTACCAAAATATTTGCTAGACTGACAACGACCGTTTGGCTGAGACCCTGAAGGTCGGGATGGCTCTGATACCAATTGTAACTACCTCGGTGAATTACGCTCCTAGATACAAGCCTGGATGAGCGGTAGTGGTTGAAATAGTACGGTGGGGCCCCAAAAGCCACTCACGGGTAGACCTTTCGGCCGTCCCAACCACTTCCATCTCATCGGGACTGTCTGGTAATCGGCGAAGGGATCAACTACATACACAAGTGGGTATGTATGCAAGCCACCATACAAGAGTACATCAGAGCCATACCATCTAGAAAGAAAGGAAATATAGCAACGCCATACGGAAAGATTCAAATGACCTAGATAGATATAATATTTTAGGATAATTCCTCATACATCACACATCAGAGTATCAAGCGGAAGCGGCAAAGCAAAGTCCGAGTACGGATAAGAAGCAAATCGGCATAAGATGCCATAGAACTAAGCACATCCCGCCCACAGATCTCGCGGATCCCCGTTCCCGGAATCTCTACACCGAACGATCGTTTCCCACATCATCAGCCTCTTCCACCCAGTATCCGTCCTGCGAGGGTACCTGTTCATCTGAACCAATAATTTATCGTGTGAGACCCTAAGGGTACTCACCAAGTCTTAATGCCTCTAAAGGGGACACAACCGGGGTGACGCAATTGCAGCAAAATATAAACCCTAGCAGTTCTACAGATAAACGCTAACCATCCGCCTAACCAATGATAGACGGATGTCCGTGAATTAATGACAACAGTTATAACAGTAATTTCTTCAGATCCATCCTCCCCTCGCTTACCAACGAGGAAGCGGACGAACAACCCACCATCCGTTGGCAATTTTATTAACCATTCCATGAGTGTTACACTATTTACTAGTCATATTACTTAGTCAGATTAAAGCGGTACTTTAGTTATGCTTGTCTATGATCGAGAAATTGTGCTCCAAGTCGTCCATAACCGCGGACACGGCTTTCAGAAAGTTTTACCCGGCCGGGGTGCACCAATAGCAACACACGCTCGATCAACCTCGGAAAAACCAAATCAAAACTCAACGAGGCCTTCACGACAAAGCAATCACAGGATTCAGAAATATTTCAGGGGGCCACCCCATTAAGCTACCATAGCGAAGTTAGTGACTCAAACGGACTCAAGGTTTGGGTAGACGGTGTGACGACTGGGAACCCAAAAGCTGGGCTTGTCGACACCGCGGAATCGTGTCGATCCTAACGATACAGGTGCTATCTGTCGCACAATTTAATTAAAGCAGTAAACATGGCATAAGTACAGGATATTAAATAAAACCTCAAACTAGTTTGTGGCCCCAAGAAATAAGAATGAATCAAGCTCTGGCTCAGGGGGGTCCCATATACCTCCCGGATGTGGATAGCGCGATAAATCAAGGAACAGGTATCAAGTACTCGGGGTCCTACGGGACACAAGTGAGCAGGAAAAACCAAATAGCAGATGTTGCCCACCGGTGCCACTTTCATTAGTTATCCCATTACTACTCAGGTTAAGTTGTTTAGGTACCTCGTTATCCACCAGACACTCACAAACCCTACACATGCTGTTCTACGACTCGCACGGCTCAAACAACTCCTGTAGTAATGGCTCATGGGATTTGAATTAATTCTGATTCAAAAACATATATGATTTGTATTATTAGAAATTATGAATTTAAATTTATTTTAAAGTCAAAATAATTAAATAGGGTCAAAGTCAAAGGTTGACTAAAATAAATTAATTCTGAAAATATTTGAATATGGATTTGAATTAACATTCAAAAACAAAACATTTTCCTATAAGGTTTGAATTCAAATTCCAAACCAGGAATAAGTTATGAATTTACTTAAATTTGAACAGATTTGAATTTGAACTGATTTGAGTGGATTTAAAAATGTTTGAAATTTGAATCAGCAAACTCCTGGACTTTTGATACCCAGCAGATTCTGCACCAGAGAATGACAGTGGGCCTCTTAGCCGATCAAGACACACACGCGCCAGACTTTCCTCACCGAGGCTCACTCTAGCCACGAGGCGACAAAGTGTCGAGCACCAGCAGGCCCACACGCGTGCGCAGCCGCCCGGTGGCGACACGTGGGCGATCCAGGGACCGCGGGCGGAAAACAAGGGAAGCAGAGGACCCTTTTTGCAAAAAGCTCGCGGGCGCTGGTAGGTGGGGTCGTGGGGCTGCGGTTTAGGCGGGAGAAACTAAAGGGACCTAATCGCAAAACGCTCGTCGGCTGCTGCTGGGCGCGGTGCTGCGGCGAGGATCTGGTCGGATTTTCAGTCGACGATGGCGACGCCGTCGCTGATCTAAACAACACGACCCTAAAACAAAAAGTGAAGAGGGGACCACGGCCTACAACATCGGTTCGGGGTGCTAGCGCGGAGGAGCAGCCACAAGGCGAAGCGATGAGCAGTGGCGGAGCGCTGCAGATCTGCTTGTCGGCCCGGTGGCCTGCGGCAGCAGCTGCTCATGGACGGCGGCACTACGGTGAAGGGGAGGGCAAGGGAGCATGTCCAGGGGGTAGGAGGGCTCACCAGCGACTCGACGGCGGTGAGAGGTAGGCCGGAGGTCACGATCGGTGACGGGCTGGAACCACAGGCTGCTGGTATCATGCGCTGGAGGCGGCGGGGCTACTCCGGCGGGGTCCGGCTGGTTCCTCGCATCCTGGGCGATGCAGGGGAAGCAGGCGAGACTCCTGGTTCACTTGGCTTGCCTTGGCGCGCTCGGGAGCGAAGGAGAGCAGAGGGCGGCCGCAGCTAGGGTTTAGATGGGCGAGGGACGATCATGGTGGAGAGGAAGGAGGATGGGGAGGCCTGGGGCTTCCTGGTGGATCTGAGAGAGGCTAGAGGGCGAGGGGGGAAGTATAAGAACGAGAGGGCAGGGGAGGTTGCGTGGGGGAGTGGAAGATGGGAAGGGTGGCCTCGGTGCCACCTTTTCTCCTCCCTCACGTGACCGCCAGCAGGTGGCTAGGTGGGGAGCTGGGAAAGAGGATGGTAGGTGGGGAGGAAGCTCGGGTGGGGCACGCCGTGAGAGAGAGACGAGAGAGAGAGGCATGGGCTCGGTCTAGGGTTGTTTGGGGGCTCGGGGCTCAAGTTAGAGTGGGGGGTTAGGGTAGAGGTTTTAGTTAGATAGAGAGAGGTGAGAGGAGAGGGGTGAGGTTAGAGAGGATAGTGGATGGTGATAGGATTGGGAGAGGGATTAGGGTTTTGCTTAGAGAGGAAAGAAATTAAGAGAGAGGATGTTAATACATGCCCACATGTTCATGCATGGATAGGGTTGGGGTTAGGGGGAGGTAGGGTTTAGCTAGGATGGGGTAGATCATGGTGCTTGCATGCATTAACAAGACCAAGCAAGATCAAGAGAAAAAGAGGGAGAGAGAGGTAGGGGGTTTAGGTCTTAAGCAAGATCAACATGTAACAAGCCAAAAGAGAGAAAAAGAGATGGAGATGATCCACTCAAAACCAAATAAAATCCAATGACAAGCACAAGATGGTACTTGCATGGCCCATGCAGAAATATTTATTGCCCTGATGATTCTTGTGAAAACAATGTTATCACATGGCATTATTATTTTGCATTCCCAAAAATTGGAATAAGGCCAAGAAAAAGAATTAAAAAGGATGCCCCATGTGGAATAGATGGAGATGACCATATCTGAGATAAAATGGGGCTTGCTAGTGTGTATATGCCACTAGATATTGCTTAAGTCCACAAAATATCCCAACATGATGATAACCCCTAAACAACACATATGGGAGCTAGAATTAGGGTCACACTCACAAGGCATGCAAAGGTGGTCATGTGGCTCTCATATACCAATATTGTGAAAACAACATGGTGCATACATGGGAGCATGTGGAAAAGAATTGGATCCATCCCAACCCACATGAGCTAGAAGTAAGACCCATAAATGCCAAGCTCATATTTAGTTGGATGGTGGAATATAAGGTGGTGAAAGAAAGGTGGTGGAGTTAATAAGAGATATGCCCCCAAATCAACTTGGGCATTTAACAATATATCAAGAACCAAATACAATATCAAGAGGCAAATACAATTAATAATGCACATGAGATAAGAACCAAACAAGAAGGGGTTTTTATATGATGCTCAAATGCAAGGTGGCATGATGACATGAGCATGATATGATGATGATGCAACAATTATATGTAGGAAGTGGCCCTTTTATTATTAGATCAAGTAGCATTACAGGTGTTAGACAACTGGGATGCTACAGAAAAGTCCTAGCCGGACAAGTTACAGAGTCCTACACCGTCTATCACTAGTCTTGTGTATCTTGTACTCCAAGACTCCGGGTACGCTGGTGACTCCACGGTAGCCTTCCTTTATCCGACATGGGCCTCCCTTCTAGATCCACCTAACTGGGCCGACCAGCAGGCCACAGGCTATGCTACCGACTATGGGCCACCCGGGTTAGTCGGATAAGAGACATGCTATGTGGATACCCATATAGCATATCCCCAACAGTAGCCCCCGGAGAACTCCGAGATCTTGCGCCGTGTTGCCTCTTCCCGTGGAATGCTCCGTCTAGATGAATGTCGGCAAATCGTCAAGCAATATCCTGTAGTCCTCCCAAAGAACCCTGCAATGGTTTCTCCGTCTTCTATGAGTAAGTCGGAGAAATGCTGAATCTTCCATCGTACGCTTCCGTAGTCGGGCTAAATCCGTCCATGCCGGAATCTTTGATGGGACGGCTCATCTACCATGTCAGTTATGACGATGTAGGTTGTAGGTCAGTGACGCCTCGTAACTCACACATGCAGAGAACGCAATCATATCCGATTTTCCCGCGCGAGCGATACGAACCGTTGGCGGCGGCGGTTGGAGACGTGGCGAAATTACCGCGCACGTTCACGAACACGTCGTCTACGCGGCAACCGTCCGATTAGCTGCATGAATCTTGACACCGAGTAAGATAAATAGTAACCGTGGGACACTTGCCACTTTTTCACCCCATTCTCTCGCGCCATCATCTTCTTCCTCCAGTCGCACGCCTCCTCGAGCTCTCCGCGGAAAACCTCGAAGAAACCCTAGCCCCTCTCTGCATCAGTCGCGTCCTTCCAGTCCTCCATGGCCAGCAGCAGCTCTTCCCCGTCGATGGCGGCACCGAGCGAAGCCACGACGAAGTCGGCGAGCTCCGTCGTCGTGCCCCCGGAGGGCCTGGTCATCCCCACGTCGGAGGTGATTGAAACCACCGGCGGTGACCACAATCTGGCGGCGCTGGAGCCTCTGGAAGAGGAGCCAGACTCGCACAAGGGCGACTGGCGTGGCTCGGACATCACTGGACGCGACATCCAAGAGCTGGTCGCCGAAGGGGCTCGCCTGGCGGGCGACGCCGGCCGGCGAGGTGACACCTTCTGCCCAAGCCGGAGAAAAGGTGTACTTCAAGGCTCAACTGGTACGCGGCATTTCTCTGCCCATCTCCCACTTCTTTCTGTCTGTCTTGAACCACTTCAAAGTCCAACCCCATAACCTCTCCCCCAATAGTATCTTAGTACTTAGAAGCTTCGTGGCACTTTGTGAGGGTTACCTAGGGATTAAGCCTAGGTTAGACTTGTTCGTGTACTTCTTCACCGTCAAACATGAAGCCGGACATAGTAGGGAGGAGCTTAGGAACTGCGGCACCATAAGCTTCAAGATCCGACCTGGCCGGCGGTTCCCCGACATCGTCAGCCACGAGTCGCAAAATCTGGCAGACGATTTCTACGGCCCCGACATTCCTTTGGCGGGCCGAGTGACGACTGGACTTCGTGGATGGAGCCGCGCTGAAGTTTCCACATGGAGATCCCATGCCTCCTTCCTCCGACCTCAATGCTTCTCGCGCAATAAGGCGGATCGAGTGGTTCAGAGGCGGTTTGACCGCTTGGACCTAGCCATGTGCTGGTTCATCGTGAATCCAACCGCAAAGACCGCTGAAGTTCATGCACGAGTACACGGGTGACCGAAAGGATTCCCTTTGGATCTCCATGGATAACTTCTCGAGCGACTCCGTCAAGCTTCGTCTGAAGGACATCGTCAAGGTGAAGGATAAGAAGCATGGCTTCACCATCACCTGCGACATGTACGTAGAAGGCAAGTGCCCAAAGGTAGGTATTTATTTTCCGTGTATGACATTGCTCCAATTTCTCCGTCTTGCCAGTGCCATCTTATCTAACACGGTGACTTCTAACTTAACATCTTAGCGATCTAGATGAGGACAACCTGGCTTCCCAAATCTACGATCCAAAGATGAAGGAAGTCACGGTCGTGTCCGACGACGATGCCCCCTTGGCGCGAAAGCGGAAGAGCTCCACCTCGGACGCTGCCGACGGAGGCAAGAAGAAGAAGACGGAGGGTGGAGCCTCCAAAAAGAGTACTGCCGCCCTGGAGGCGGAAAAGAAGAAATCCACCAGGATGTTTGCCAAAGCGCCCCCCTAGTGTAAGCCTCTCATTCTCCGACATTTTTCTTATTTATCTGTCTTATTCCTGTACTTATGCATTTTGCACGTTTCAGGAAGAAAGCCACAACCAGCCTCAAGAAGTCCTCCAAGACTCTTGGGGC
Organism: Avena longiglumis; assembly: GCA_030063025.1. Lineage (NCBI taxonomy): Eukaryota > Viridiplantae > Streptophyta > Magnoliopsida > Poales > Poaceae > Avena > Avena longiglumis. Next base: position 155,319,111 of record CP125978.1, read on the forward strand.
TTCTAGAAATATCAAAGATATGCTGCATCGCGACTCCTCCCCCGCCATCGCCTGCTACTCCTGGTGAAGCCTCCTCCGCCCGACAAGCTCCCTAGTCCAGAGGCACCGTGCCCTTCCGCCATGGAAGTGGACTCTGGCGCCTCACCGAACTAGCTGTCGTGAGCAAAGCGATGGAGAGCGCTGCTCTTCAAATGGCTGAAGCTCCGGCTAAGGATGCCATCGGTAGCGGCAAGGCGGTGCCTCTGCTCCCTAGAAACCCTTCGAGTTCCCGAATATTTTTTACCCGGCGCTCACGCCGAGTAACACAACTCTGGTTCCTGGAGGAGTGTCGTCATCTCCGACGTGCGGTCTTGAGGAGCTACTCCGACAAGCGGATATCTTGCGAGGAAATAGCATTTCCTTTGTCAAGCTGCTGGCCAATAGTGCTACAAACCTCAAGATCATTGCACTTATAAGTTTTACTTTACCTTTTGCATTTCGTATGAGTATCCCACTGTAGCCCCCGAGGATGTAGACGGAAAACCATAGGTTTTGCATCTATATGCTCTAAGAGTGACTAAGTTAGAAATAACTCTCACTGTAGCCCCCAAGCATTTAGATGGAAGAAATTATTCCGACTAGATGATTTGAGAGTAGCATACACAGTGTTTATATTTTTCAGTGCCGTAGCCCCCCAAGCCTCTAGTTGTAACTGAATTAGTTCCGACTAGATGCTTAAAGCAAAGCTAAGCATTTGCTGAGCTAAAAACATTATACTGTAGCCCCCAAGCTTCTAATCGAGAACTGGATTAGCTCCGACTAGATGCTTTAAAGAAAATCTAAGCATATTGATAAGTTTAAAAACTCTCGCTGTAGCCCCCGAGCACCTAGATGAAGAATCTCCGACTAGGGGCTCCAAGCAGACCAAACAGCGACTTAACTTTGTATTTGTTTCCACAGAATGAGAATGCTCGGAGGGGCATGGCCAACAACAAGTATCAGAAGATGCGCGCAGATCTTGAAGCCGAAAAGGGTAAACTGCCATCTTGAAGGAACATATCATCAAAAACAAGAGTCTGTTTTCTTTTTGCGCATTTTCGTCTTACTTTTGTGCCCATAATCTCCGAGTACTCAATGTGTACTTTGTTTTCTCCGACTTGGAGATCATGTTTCCAAGGCCAAGGATATTGTCGAGCAGTCCAAGCACATCCAGCAGCTGGACAGCGAGAAAAAGATCCTTAAGAAGGAGAGGGAAGAAATGCTGAGGATGCACGAGGATTCCATGAAAGCCCTGCAGGACTCCGCCTCCGCGGAGATCAATCTCTTGAAGGAGGAGCTTGTGATCCTAAAGTATCAGAAGCAAGCTGCTGATGAGCAAAACTTTTGACATAACGAAGCGTTTAAGCTCCTCCAACAAAAGAAGGAATCCTTGGCGGACACCGTCTAGCAGGCTAAGGCCAGCATCTTCAGTAAGTGCCCTCCGCCTTGTAGTTCTGTAGTCTGGATACTTAGAATTAATTGAACTCATGCAATCCTTGTCGGAATTTTCAGCGCCCATGGGTTTAACCCGCTCGCCTCCTTCGGATAAGGAATGCATGGTTCTTGCCGGCAAATTCATCAATACCGCCATCGCCCAAGCCAAGGAGATTGCCAAGCCCCTCCAGATCTATATCAAGGCCCCGGACTCCGTGACGAAGTACTCAGAGATTCTGCGCCGAGCCCCCGAGCATGTCGCGAGCTGGAAAGCTTCATGCGCACGGGCTGGCGCAAGGATGGCGCTGTCTATGGTGAAGGAACACTATGAAGATGCCGATATCAACACGGTGACATCTGGTATCCCCGACGTGGATGATGACGGCAAGGAGATTGATCACGAAGCCATCCTGTCATCACTCGCGGGTTATGACACCAGGGTTGCCGAGTTGGTGGACGTTGACGTCTTCGTGCCCAGGAACTTCATCGACAACGTCAACCAGGACTCCTCCGAGTCTCATCACAGCGCAGACATCGAGGGTGATTCTCCGGCTGGCGATGATGCGGCCTCCAAGTCTCCTGCACCCAAAGAATGAAAAACACTTTGTAATTTATGTTTCACCTCTGGAGTGTGCGCGGGAAAAAACTTGTTCATGTAATCTTAAGGCGGAAAACAATGGTTTGTCGTATCCTGCTACTTAAGAATTAAGTTTCAGCATGTATATATCTTTTAAGCAAGTGCTGGCTTATCCATTACTCTGGGTCTTATGCTTGACTTTTCGTGAGTCGGAAGACTCGTTGTCGGAACCATGCGCTTAGGTGATGATGCCCAATGGCACCGTCAATAACATGAGCACAAAATCGCCGACAATAAGTGCTGAAAGTCACTACTCCAGAATCCACATAAAAACGACAAAGAATGTGTAAACCAGAAAACTTAAGCTAACGCCCGTAGGCGGAATTTTCACAAGTGCAATCGCAAGACTTGTGCAGAAAGGTTTTATATGATCCAAAAATGAACACTAAAGGAGGTAAAAGACTCAGTAATATGAGTGAACCAAAGAGCTTTATTTCATTGATCATATAAGAGGTACACAGTTAGATAAAAAATGCTAAGTGTAGAAAGGACGTAGTTGTGCTATGTTCCATGGCCGATCAAGCTCCGGGTAGTCATCAACCGGGTCACGTCGCTTACGCTTATGATCCCCGCTGGGTCTATCCTTGAGTTCGCGATTGTCGACAAGGTAGTAAGACCCATTGAGCAGTGCCTTGCTTATGATGAACGGTCCTTCCCATGGCGGGGATAATTTGTGTGACTTCTTATGCTTAAGTCGGAGCACCAAATCCCCCTCTTTAAACGAGCGATGCCGAACGCGGCGACTATGGTAGCTGCGTAGCTTCTGCTGGTAGATGGCGGATATTTGGCATGCCAAAACGCACTCCTCCTCGAGAAGGTCCACATCTAGGCGTCTGGATTCTTCAGCGTCATCTTCGTCGTAGGCGGCAACTCTTGGTGCATCGTGGAGGATGTCGGAAGGTAGGATGGCTTCTGCTCCATATACCATGAAGTAAGGGGTGTAGCCGGTGGATCTGTTGGGTGTGGTTCGTAAACTCCACAGCACAGATGGAAATTCTTCCGCCCAGGCTCTATCTGCTCTATGTAGCGGTGCCTCAAGACGTGGCTTGATTCCCTGCAGATTTAATCCATTGGATCGCTCAACCTGACCATTGGATTGTGGGTGTGCCACAGATGCAAGGTCAAGTCGGATGCCTTTGTCCTAGCAATAGGCCTCCACTTCTCCGAGTGACAAGTTGCTTCCGTTGTCGGTGATGATGATATGTGGGAGACCAAATATCACCACTATATCCCGGACAAACCTGAGGGCAGTTGCCCCATCAAGCTTTCTAATGGGTTTAGCTTCTATCCATTTGGTGAATTTGGCAACTGCTACCAGTAGATGCGTAAATCCACACGGTGCCGTCTGTAACGGTCCCACCATGTCTAGCCCCCAGACTGCAAACGGCCAAGTTATTGGTATTGTTCGCAATTCTTCAGCAGGAACATGTGGTTGTCGGGCATAATACTGGCATCCCGTGCATGTCTCAACCAGCTTGTCGGCGTCCGCCTTCGCGGTCAGCCAGTAGAATCCTTGCCGGAAGGCTTTCGCGACTAGTGATCGAGGAGCAGCATGATGCCCGCAATCTCCGAGATGGATCTCCCGCAGGATTTCCATACCTTCTGTTGGAGATATGCCCAAGAGGCAATAATAAAGTTGTTATTATCATATCTTCACACTTATGATAAATGTTTACATACCATGCTATAATTGTATTAACCGGAAACATTAATACTTGTGTGATTTGTAAAATAAGAGTCCCTAGTAAAGCCTCTTGTTAAACTAGCTTGTTGGTTAATATATGATCATGGTTTCCTGATCATGAACATAGAGATGTTATTAACAACAGGATCATATCATTAGGAGAATGATGTGATGGACATACTCCTATAGATAAGCGTAGCATAAAGATCAAGTCATTTTCAATAGTTCAATTGCTATATGCTTTCTGATACATAGTAACCTAATTCCTTCGACCATGAGATCATGCATATCACCTTTACCGGATGGATGCTTTGATGACATCAAACACCACACCGTAACTGGGTGGCTATAAAGGTGGCATTGAGTGTTCGGAAAGTATTGGTTGAAACACATGGATCAAGAGTGGGATTTGTCCATCCATATGACGGATAGATATACTCTGGGCCCTCTCGGTGGAATGTCATCCAATTAGCTTGCAAGCATGTGACTGGCTCACAAGGGATCACATATCACGGGAACGAGAAAAGAGTACTTATCGGTAACGAGGTTGAACTAGGTATGCGAGATACCGAGCGATCATAACCTCGGATAAGTAAACTATCGTGAGACAAAGGAAAATTGGTATCGTATGTAAGTGGTTCATTCGATCGCAGTAATCGTAGAAATATGTGGGAGCCATATGAATTCTGATTCCTCTATTGGTTATTGTTCGGAGAAGTGTCTCGATCATGTCCGCATAATTCACGAACCGTAGGGAGACACTTAAGGATTGACGTTGTTTGAGTAGTTATGGTATTATGAGAAAGAGACCGAATGTTGTTGAGTCTCGGATGGAATCCGGGATATCATGAGGTGATCCGAATGGTCCGGAGAATAAGATTCATATAAGGAAAGTCCGTTTGGAGTTCGGAATGATTCCGATGTTTTCATTGGAATGTTCTAGAAGGTTCGGATTGTCCGCACTGGGAGGGGGTACATGAATTTGTCATTGAATGATTGCATCATGTACTAAGTGTTCTTGCTGTTCCAAACTGAAAAGTCAAACGCCATTTGAAAGTCAAACGCTAAAACAGAAATGGGAAACAGAAACGTGGGAAACAAGCAAGAGGAGGTTGAAACCAACTTGGAGGAGGAGTCCTCTCCTCCAAGCGTGACCAGCCTTGGCGAGTTGGGGAGGAACTCCTCCCTTCCTGGCGCCAGCCCTCCACCTATAAAAGGAGGCGGGGCCTCCTCCTCTAGACACAAGTTCCTATCCTCTAATCTCCGGTTTAGAGCTTTTGGTTTAGAGCTTCTAATTGCTCTAGCCTGCGGTTTAGAGCCTTCTAATTGGTGTGTCTAATCCCTAGACCACTAATAGCTCTCTCTCATACTCCACCATACTCGCTCCGGCTACATGAAGCCTGCGGGATCTCCCTCTACTTTGGTACCACACCGTTGTCTTTGCCCGGAATCGAGGAGAGTGCTACAACCTCCACGCTCGCTGGAACAAGGAGTGAAGGTCTTCGCCGAAAATTTAACGCAGGATCGATCATGCTGCTTGAACGCTGTGGAAGGATCGTCTACACGATCTTGAGATCGGAAAGAGTACGACTACATCACCCACGAGAATCCGCTCTCGTTAAACACTTTGGAATCTTCGAGGGTAAGTTATTCCATCGACTCTTTGCTACAATCTAGTAGATAGATCTTGGATTGTTTGTTTGTATGCGATAGAAATTTTTTGTTTTCTATGCTACGAACCCCTACACCTTCTAGCTAGGAAACGAACTTTAGGTATACACCAGTAGTGCTTCTTTTATAGAGTTGCCCATTGATTATGGTATAACCCTTTGCTCGCCGTACTATTTGCCGTCTTTCTACCTTGTCGTTGGGCAAAGTTCCGTGTTCGAGATACTCCATGAACGGTTTTGTCATAGCAGGAGGGATCTTTGTCACCATGTTGATGAAAGAGTCAGCTCTATCCGGGTTTTCGATGTCGGCGCCCTTCACGGATGGTCTGCGTGGATGCTCTAGGAAAACTCCTGGTGGGATTTGCTTGCGCCCTGATCCAAGCTTAGATAGTAGATCATCCGCCTCGTTTTGCTCCCTAGGCACAAACTTGACTTTGTAGCCCAAGAAGCTCTTGGCTATCTCGTCCACTTCGTCGCGATATGACGCCATCATAGGGTTCCGCGCATTCCAGGTGCCAGCCACCTGCTGGGCAACCAAGTCGGAATCTCCACAGCAAACTGTGCACTTGATGCCAATATCCTTGGCTATACGTAGTCCGTGAATGAGTGCTTCATACTCCGCCATGTTTTTTGTAGCCTCGAAGTGGATCTGCAGAACGTAGTGCAACTTATCTCCTTTTGTGACTGTAGCAGTACACCTGCCCCCGAGCCATTGAGCAACTTTGATCCGTCAAAGTGCATCACCCAGTACTCTGGTTCTAGCAACGGAGTAGAATCTGGCATCTCCGTCCAATTCGCAATAAAATCCGCCAAAGCTTGTGAATTGATAGCGTCGCGTCTCTTGTAGGTGATCTCGAAGGAGGCAAGTTCAATGCCCCACTTCGCGACCCTTCCTGTAGTGTCGCTGTTATTGATAATGTCGGACAGTGGATTCTTGCTCACTACTGTGATTGGGTGCTCCTGAAAGTAATGCCTCAGCTTCCGAGAAGCGAGGAATAATCCATAAGCTATCTTTTGGTAGTGCGGATATGTCACATCCCAAGATTTTCCAAATCTTGTAATGTGAAAAACAAATGAATAAAATAAAACTTTGTTGATTTTCAGGGTGAGAAGAAACTTTTTGAATCCAATTGAAAACCTTTAAACCAATTTGGATCAAATAAATCCTAAAGGGATTTAAAAAGATAACCATTTAATAAAGGAAAATAAAAATATTTGGAATTACTATTTGAATCTTTTAATAAAAAGATTTGTTTTCAAAAGAAAAGGATAGAAATAAAATAAGTATTATTTTAAAGAGCCAAATTAAAACTTGGCCAAGCCTTTAAAATAAAATATTTCTACTTGATAAAAATAGTAAAGGTTTACTCAAATAAAATAATAAGGATTTAATATCCAAGTTTATTAAAAATAAAAGGTTTTACTTTTTTAAATAAACATCAAAAACTTATTTATTTGTTTTAAACAAGTTTTCCAAATATCTTATATTCTCAAATAAAACCTACTATTTTGGTTTTGGAAATAATTAGGTTTCAAATGGAGATTTTAAATAAAACAAATTCTATTTTGATTTATTAAACAAGGTCTATTTATTTAATTAATAATGGACCCTAAAATAAAAATATTATTTTATTTTGAGAATTGGCTTATGTTGTTAAACAGAACCAAATTCAAATGAAAAGTGTGATGAATGTTTGAATTGATTTGAATGTTGATTGGTTGTTTGATTTTGAAAACAGGAATTAGAATTGGAAAAAAATAAAACAATCAGGAAGAAAAAAAAATAGAATCTGAACTCAGCCCAACTGGCCAAGCCCAACAACCCAGCAAACATCCCAGTTCCTCACTCCCGCAGAAAACGTTTCGCACTCTCTCACTGACCCACAGAGACGCTGACCAGTGGACCCAACTCCCCTCTCCTCTCTCTCGCTGACCAACCGACCCCACCCCTCCAACTCATCTTCTTCCTCAGCGAGCAGCCAGAAAGCAGGTAACGCCGGATCAACGTCAGAATGGCGCATTAATCACGCCATGACCACGCCCATTTAACCGCCGCTCTTCCTCTTCCTTTCTTCACGCAGCCAACGCCACCAGGCGCCACGAATCGAGCTCGAAAGACTATGCTCCGACCATCCCCCTACCGATTCCGGCCCAACCTCGCCACCCCTTGACTCCCCGAGCACACGAGCACACTCCCCACTCCCAGATGCTTCTCCCTATACCTCCCATTCAACCGCAGGCGCTCCAGAACGTCGGCTCCGTCTTCAACTGAGCACCGCCGCGTCTGCAAGCAACTCCGGCGAGTTCCGCAGGTAGTATCCGACTGCCCCTCTCCTTCTCCTTCACGCACGCGTCATCGCCTTGGTCTTTCACAACTAACCATGCCCTCTGTTTGCCTTCTCGTGATCTGTAGCGTCGACTCCGACCACGACCAGAGCCGCCCGACGCCGTTCCCCACTCCGGCGAGCGATTACCTCCACGCCAGTGCGCCCCTTGACCAACCAACGCTGCCTCGAGCATCACCATGTCCTTGCGATCACGGTGAGCATCCCCACTTTGTTCTTTGCTTCCTAGAACCGCCACTAGCCCATCGCCTGACCGTCGCCGCCGTCTGTCGCCGCGCAGCGCTGCCAGTTATTGGCCTGTTGATTATGTCCGTTAGATCAAAATCGTGTGGCTGTGATAGAATATAAACAAAGAGGTATCGTATGCCTCTGCGCCGCTCGATCTAAGTTAGATCCTACGGTCTGCATCAGTCGATCCGTGCGAACCGGTACCGCCCAATCAAAATGCGTCGCGTGGCCAGTTTCGATTTAAAACAGAATTTGAAAAACAGATTTAGATGCATATTTGAAAACCCTATAACTTTCGATCCACACGTCCAAAAATTTCAAACTTTATATCAATGGAATCAGTGGAACAAGACCTAGCCAACCATGGATTTTGTTTAGTAAAAATCCTCTGGTAAAATGTTTGTTTTTGCAGAAACATTTGTATGCTTGTTTAGATTAGAAAAATTGTTCAAAAATGTTTTTGAGATTGAAATCTTGGCAAATTAGTTTATTGTGAACTTACTGACCCTAGGAACCAACCCATAGATTTAAAAATGGAATTTTTGAAGATTAGGATTGAACACTTGAATTAGTCCATTTCTAGTCATATGGAAATATTGGTTTTGTTATGAAAATGTTTTTGGAGTAAAAACTTTAGGAAAATGATTTGGACCAAACCTATTGACCCTAAACACCAAGTTTTGAGGAACAACAACTTATTTGGTGAACAACTTAAAGTTGTTGCTTTGATAAAAATATTTTCCACCACATAAAAATAATGAAAGGATTTAAAAATGGTTTATAGACAAAACTCTTTTGCAAATGACTTTGCCACTTTAGGAAGCGACCACCTTGAACCTTACAAGTTTAGAAGCCTATTGGAGACCACCTTTGCAAATAAAACTATTTTTGCATGCTTGCATGCATGACTTAGTTTCTCTTTTTTTTATGTGTGTGAATTGTTTGATTGATTATTGGATTGGAATGCTAGTTGATATTGAGTTTGCTTGATTGATTGTAGTGAAGTTAGAAAAGTGTGAGACTAGCAAGATCAAGGAGTGAACCAACATTCCCTACCAAAATAAAGGCAAGTGACACTATCATATAAAGTCCTACTATTTTCATTATACTTAGTGGATTTTGAAACATGCATGAATAGAATTTCTATACTTATGCTATGCCAAATACTAATAGGATACCCTATACATTCCTTAGTGAAAACAATGTAGTTGTTACATGCTTAGCCATTCTATATTTTGAAAAGAGATACATGTTGAGATTTTATGAAGTTAAGAAAAGGACTTGTGTTTTCATATAATAAAACAAGGACTCAATGAACCACCTGGGTGGACAAGGACTTTGAGTTTTGGAGAAGGTGGCAACAAAAGGAACCATGTCTATGGCAGTCTCTTTGTGTTTTGCTCCAAAAGAAAACCACCCAGGCAACTTAGAGATTGAACATGTTTCTCCAATTGTGGCTTTCGTGTGCAACCACATGCTATTTATTGCTCTGGCTTAGTCAACTACATTGGTAAGACCCATGCATTGTCTTCAGGTTACTGAAAATGAGGACCTGGAATCCTACATGGGTACTGAAGACAAGCTAGCAATGGTGTATGGGAGGACCCTCTGGAAAGACTTCGTCACATTCTCAATCTGCCAGTACTCCATCTTGGTGAGTACTAATCCAGTGGCCACTGGTGGCAACAAGATGGGATTGTGACATGTGGGTAAAGTGTACTACTTCTGCAGAAGATAATAAAAATCTAAGTACTTAGCCGTGTCCCCGGTTATGGACAATACTGAGCAACTAAAGCTTGAAGCTATGGGAAATCTCGACATTCTAATTTCTAAAAGAAAAACTTTTAAGTGATAACAAAAGACTTGATTCACTTGGGGGTACCAAGGAGCTCAAGAGATTTGGATAAAAACTTGATGCACTTGGGGGTACCAAGGAGCTCAAAAGATTTTGATAAAACTTGATGCACTTGGGGTTACCAAGGAGCTCAAGAGATTTTTGACAAGGACTTGAATACTTGGGGATACCAAGGAGTTCAAGGGATTTTGATAAAGAGATTTGACAAAAGATCAAAACCATTTTGAAAAGATAGGATAAAGTATTGCTTTCTGCAAATGAGCCTTAAAACCCTACTTAGCCAAAAATGCATGAATTGATAGGATCCACTTATATTATACTTAGTAGTGAAACTTGCCAATACAATTCAAATGTATTGACCCTTGTGGCTGTAACTTGTAATGTTGCAGGTTTGATTGATTTTAGTGAAGATTGATTGATTAGGATTACAAAGTCTACAACCAACATGTCTGCCTGTGGCACTTTGAAGATGAAGGAACCCATGCTTATAGTTATTCCGTTGCAATGTATTGCAATAGCCAAATGAGCTATGTAAGATGTAATAAAAATATGTTATTCCTGGTTATAAAGTTATATTATGACCTTTCTTTCTTGATATTACATCTTAACTGTGGATGCTAGCTATTGATTCAGGGACTAGCATTGTAAACACAATGGACTCTACCTTAATTCAAAGGTTGGGACCCTTATAGGATAACGCTGCTTGGACTCCGTCAAGACCTCGCTTACATAGTAAAATGGTCGTTGAACCCCGTGCTCGTAGCCTGGTTCCTTCAGCTCTACCACGACGACGATGCTAATAACCCGGTTGGTTGCCGCCATGTAAATTAATAGGGGCTCACCAGGTTCAGGTGCTGCAAGGATGGCCTCTGAGGAAAGAATCTCCTTGAGCTGCTTCAATGATGCATCTGCTTCGTCTATCCATGTAAATTTGTCCGCCTTCTTCAGCAACATGTACAGCGGCAGAGCCTTCTCTCCAAGTCGGCTGACGAACCGACTAACTGCTGCAACACAACCTGTTAGTCGTTGGATGTCCTTTAGGCATGTCGGACGGTTTATGTTTAAGATGGCCTTGATTTTCTCCAGGTTGATCTCGATTCCGCGCTTGGAAACGATGAAGCCCAACAATTTGCTGGCTGGAACCCCGAAGACGCACTTCTTAGGGTTAAGCATCATGTTGTATTTCCGGAGATTATCAAAGGTTTCTTTTAAGTCGAAGATTAAGTCGTTTGAATTTTTAGACATCACCGCGATATCGTCCACATAGGCGTGAACATTCCGACCAATTTGGTCGTGAAGGAAACGCTGCATTGTCCGCTGGTAAGTAGCACCTTCGTTTTTCAGCCCAAAGGGCATCATGACATAGAAAAACGTGTCGTATGGGGTAGTGAACGAAGTGGCCAATTGGTCCGACTTTCTCATCTTGATCTGGTGGTATCCTGAGTATGCATCGAGAAAACACAAAAGTTCCGAGCCAGCCGTCGAGTCAATGACTTGGTCAATGCGAGGCAAAGCAAACGGATCTTTGGGGCATGGTTTGTTCTAGCCGGTGTAATCAACGCACATCCTTAATTCATTGGTTCCCTTTTGGGGACAAGTACAGGATTGGCCACCCATCGGGTGTGAAGGACTTCTCAGATAAACCTAGCCTTAAGTAACCTAGCTATCTCTTTGCCAATGGCGCGTCTCTTCTCATCTCCGAAGCGTCGTAGAGGTTGTTTCACTGGTTTACATTTTGGATCTATGTTTAAGATGTGCTCGGCAAGTTCCCTAGGTACACCTTTCATGTCGGCAGGTTGCCAGGCAAAGATGTCCCTATTCTCACGGAGGAACTCGACGAGCGCGCTTTCCTATTTGGGATCTAGGTTCGTCCCAATGGCGACGGTCTTGGAGGCATTGCCTACCACAGGTTCCACCGACTTGGTCTCGATGGCGGCCTTGAACACAGGAGCGGAGTCGGAGATCTGTTTCTTTGACGCGGGCATCTCTGAGTCGTTGACCTTGCTCTGGATCTCCTTGAATTCTTTGCTGTAGAGGACAGCTTTTGCAACGGCTGCTTCGTTGATCTCGTAGTCCCTTGCCTTGGTAAAGCTTCCGGATACAGTGATGACACTGTTTGGTCTGGGTATCTTGAGTTTGTTGTAGACGAAGCATGGCTTGGCCATGAACGTGTGGAATATGTCGCGGCCGAATATGACGTGGTACACGCTCTTGAAGGGGACCACCTCAAAGGTCATGCGCTCTTGGCGGTAATTATTAACTTCGCCGAAGGCTACCTAAAGCGTAATGCACCCAAGGGACTGAGCCTCCCGACTAGGAACTACGTCATGGAACACGGTGTTGGTCCGCCTTAGGTTTGCCTCCGTCAAGTTCATCTTCTGCAGTGTATCCAGGTACATGATGTTGATGTTGCTTCCACTATCCACCATGCACTTGGTGAACTCCACGCCGTCAATCAATGGGTTGATGACCATGGCGTACTGGTTCTCCGTGGGCACAAGGCCTGGGTGGTCTGTCCTGTCCCAAGCTATTGGAACCTCCGACCAGCGCAGGTATTGGGGAACTGGGGGGAGAGTGGCCATCAGGATCCTTAGAGAGGTCTTCTGTTGTCGGACGGTGGGGGTGCCAAGGAAAGTGTGGTAGACTGGGGCCTTCTTTGCGAAGGGGTTCCTTCCCTTGTCGTCGCTCTTGGCGGCGTGCTTTGGGTCAACGTCCTCGTCCATGTCACTTGAATCCTTGGACTCCTCCTTCTTCTTCCCCTTTCCCTTGCCTCGCGGTCTGTTCTTCCGACTTTGCTTGTAGCCGGACTCCGGGTACTCCTTGAGGTCGTTGACGAACTTGCAGTGTCGATTGGTATGGGTGGCCTTGCCGTTGACATCGAGATGTACGAGGCACGGCATATTGCGGTACTCCTCGTAAGTTTGGGGAAAGCGGAGTGGCGCCGAGTTGGATTCACTTCCTCGTTGCTGCCCACGGCCTGCTCCCCTTCCTCGTCCATGTTGTCCGCCTTCTCCTCGTCCTGCAAAAGTCATAGCGACCATGTCGGTAGATTACTTTTCTTCTGGAGCGGTTTTCCGCTCTGTACTGTTGTTCATCCGAGCTCGGGTTGGAACGGCCGTTGCCGGCAAAGAGCCACGAGCATCATCGTCAGCAGCTGCGAACTCACTAGCTAACTGAATCATCTGATTCAAGTCAAGCTGATGATTGTCCTGCAAGCTCTTTAGCTTATGTCGGAGTAACGTGCCCCTTTCTAACCCATCAATGAAGGTGGCCATAGCGGTCTGAGCGTGCACTCCTGCGCAGGAATTCTTCATGTCCAGCCAGCGAGAGAGGTAGGCGCGAGATGTCTTGTCTTTCTATTGCACGCACTGCTGTAGATCGCCCACAGTGCAGGGACGCTTTTTTGTACCCTCAAAGTTCTTGGTGAATGCTTCTTGCATATCCAGCCAGTTGTAGATAGATTTTTCCGGCAAGTCGTCGATCCATTGATGGGTCGTTCCCGCCAACATTAACGGGAGGTACTTGACGGCGACGTTGGGGTTGCCTCCGGCAATCTCCACCGCATTGCCGTAGTCCTGCAACCATGTGGTGGGCTTGGCGGTGCCGTCATAGGGTTTGATGGTCTTGTCAATCCAGAAACCTTTGGGGTAAGTTGCGGACCGTATTGCAGGTCCAAAGCAACGTGGTTCCAGGTATGGTCCTTCCCGGGCTTCGTGGATCTTATCGATCCACGAACGTGCATCGTACGGCTCCGGGTTCTTCTTATTGTTGTCAACAGGGGATGGGCTGCGTGAACGACGCAGGCCTCTTCCGACATGGTGACTGCTTGGCGGTGACGGAGGCGGAGGGGCGGTGGGTTAGACTTCTTGCTGTTACCCTCCTGCGACGCCTCACGCCTTTCATGGTTGCTTATCGGACGCGGAGGTTCGTGGTGTGACCTGCTCTTGTGTCCTTGGTGGCGCTCTTCATCATGATGGGTCTGCGTCGCGTTGTCGCGGATGACGATGCCACACTACTTTGGAGGGGGCATATCTGTACGATGGTGAGCCTTGTAATCTTCCTGACATCAGGGGGATCGGGGCGGTGGCGATGGTCGGCGAGGTCGGGCTTTTTCTCCATGGTCGAAGGATATGGGGATAGCATCCTTCCAGTTGCGCGCATCCCTCCGTCTTCGTTCTGATGAACCCGTCTATGATCCGATGTCCTGAGGAGATCTGTCCCTTGGCGGTTTATACTGGCTAGATCGGCAGAGCGCTGGGTCAGACTCAAGCCTCTGGGAGGTGGCCTTTTCCTGCTGCTTTACCGCCTTGGCCACTAGGTCATAGACCTGTACTACTGCCTTAGGGGATCTATCCTGCTCCAGAAGGGTCTTGGAGATGGTGAGGTTAAGGAGTGGGGTGGGCATCACCTTCTTGACTTCACTATCAATGTATGGATTGGCCTGTGCCGGCTTCGAGGGATCCCATCCTAGGTTGCGCCGTACACCAGGATCATTGATGACGCGAGTCGGAGCCTTCTTAGCCTTCTTCTGTTGCAGCAGAGTCTTGTACTCGACCTCCATTGCTCTAGCTTTCTCTATGGACTTCTGCGCGTTGACCAGGTCTCGATCTAGTTTAGCGCCTTGCTCCGCGATGGCTTGCGCCTCCTCCAGCAGCTGCTGGCTCTTTTCGTCAAGCTGAGTCACATTCCGGATATGATCGACCGTTAGTGGCTCGACGAGGAGATTGCCTTACATCACTCTATCAGCTGGAGTAACATGGGCTGCTGCCGACGTGGATGCTGGAGGCGGCAAGTTTGCGATGTTGTTGTTGCTCGGACCGGTCTTAGAGTTCCAGCTCTTTGCCTTTGGATTAGGCGGAGGAGGCATGACCTTTCCGCGATCATTGTCAGCAGCAATAAGTGGCCCCTTCCCCTTTTCCAGCGCCGTAGGCGGAGCTTTCCCGGGTTGATCTTCATCCATCGCTGTCCCAATGGTGAAGAACACCCCTTGAGACATGACCGTGTTATTAGCTTGCTCGTCGCGCGAGTACTCCTCCTCCATCTCCTGCATAGCGGATTCTAGCTCTTCTGGACTGAAGTCTATTTCCTCTGAATCTACACTGAAATCAGTATAAAGCGCGTCAATGACAGAGTCGGAGGGTGCCAGAACTTCCTTGATGACGGGCGGTAGAGGTGCAACGACCTCGACGATGACTGGAGGTGGTGGTGCTGCTAGGAAGATGGCGGCTGGAGGCGGTGGTGGTGGTGGCTGAATCAGAGGGGCTCCATCAATGAGCGCAAGCGCTGTTTGAGCTGCCGCTTCAGCCTCCGTGTAGTTGTTGACGGTGTTCACCATGCCTTCGAAGGTAAGGCGTCCTGACGCCTGTTGCCGTCTTAGAGAATGTCGGAGAAGCGTGCCATGGTCCAGTCCTTCCACAAAGTGATAGATAGCATCATCATTGGGGTAGTGGGCCAGATCGGCTCGTATCTGAGCCACTGGCTAATGTCGGGGTTTTCTCTCTGAACGCAGCGCGCCAGATCGAAGATGGTAACCATGCCGATGAACTTGGATCTCTACTGTCCAGACGCACGGACAAAACCGGCGGATTGGCAGTGATCTTTCACCTTTATATCCAGCACAGGGGCGGTTTGGGTGGGTCTTGAATTTTTCCGATCTTTGCTGGTAAACTCCGAGGAGAGATCCGACATCGATCCTTCTGCGAACGTATCCTGCCCGTAGGCGATCCGTGCGGGTCTTGATGCTTTCCGATCTTTGCCGGCAAACTCCGAAGAGAGATCTGACATCGATCCTTCCGCGAACGTATCATGCCTATAGGCAGTCCGTGTGGGTCTTGACGCTCCTCTGACTTCCAGGGAACTAGTGCCTGAGTCGGTTTCGCCGATGAAGAGGTGGATGTCTCCGATAGGAACGATCGAACACCGCGTAGGGTTCATCTTCTCCGGGGTCCAGAATTCGTCAGGGGGACGATCGAAACGTTGCCGGAGAAGAGAACACGGCCGATGGCTACGGTTTCGCCGATTCCCGCGAAGATCTTGGTCCTCGCCCGCTGAAGAGCCTGAAGCGCCTCTTGCCCCATGGTGGGCGCCAACTGTCGTGGTATTGCCGAAAGCACGCCATGGAGGGTCCTCACGGCGTGTTTAGAGACGTGGGGTAAGGCGGATGGTTGGAGTGCGAGGTAACATAGCTTACCCAGTTCAGATCCCACAACGTGGCGGAATCCTACTCACGCTATAAATCACTATAAGGGCAATGTCAGGATTCTGAGATAGGTTCGCTGTGCGAGGTGACTAGAAAGTGTAAGTTATCGTGCCCTAAAGGCTCCCATAGGCCCGACTTATATAGTCGCCAAGTCCTAGGGTTACAGGGAAAAGTCCTAGCTGGACAGGTTACAGAGTCCTACACCGTCTATCACTAGTCTTGTGTATCTTGTACTCCAAGACTCCGGGTACGCTGGTGACTCCACCGTAGCCTTCCTTTATCCGGCATGGGCCTCCCATATGGATCCACCTAACTGGGGCGCCCAGCAAGCCACAGGCCATGCTACCGACTATGGGCCACCCAGGTTAGTCGGATAAGAGACATGCTATGTGGATACCCATATAGCATATCCCCAACATGTACAACGCGATGAAGCTACCCGGGCCGTGCGGCGTCATCACCATCCACGGCGACCCCGACATGGCCACCGAGTGTGAGGCCAAACGAGCCTAACTCGCCGACGCCGTCATCGCGGAAGAGGCCAACCACGCCGACGAGCTCGCCAAGTATGCGAGCAGGGTCAACAACGACGACCCCACCATACTCAAGAAGCCCAACTCGGAGGGTGATAACTCCACCGCCTTCGAGGCAACGATGCATACCCGCACCGTCGAGATGGTCCCAGGCGACTCCAGCTAGACGGTGACGATCGGGATGGGCATGAGCCCAGCATAGGAAGGCGCGCTCATCGAGTTCCTCCGTGAGAACAGGGACATATTCGCGTGGAAGCCCTCTGACATGCCTAGTGTCCCGAGGGAACTCGCTGAGCACAAACTCAACGCCGACCCCAAAGCGCGACCTATTAAGCAATCGCTGCGGCCCTTCAATGAAGATCACCGCCGAGCCATCGCCGAGGAGGTGCATCGTCTACTCGCTGCAGGCTTCATCTGGCCAATCAAGTACTCCAAGTGGCTGGCAAACCCAGTCCTGGTCGAGAAGAAAAACGGGACCTGGAGGATGTGTATCGATTACACAAACATAAACAGCGCCTGCCGGAAGGAGCTATTCGTCCTCCCGCAGATCGACCAAATCATCGATTCCACCGCGGGCTCGGAGTCGCTATGCTTCCTCGATGCCTACTCTGGGTACAACCAGATCAAAATGGTCGTCGAGGACGAAGAGAAGACGGCGTTCATCACGCCATTCGGAGCCTTCTGCTACACTGCCATGACCTTCGGCCTCAAGAACGCCGGGGCGACCTACCAGCGGTGCATGCAGGAGTGCCTTGCGAGCCAAATTGGCCGCAATATCCACGTCTACATCGACGACGTGGTGGTAAAGTCTGCTCGCCAGAACGACCTACTCGCCGACCTGGCAGAAACATTCGCCAACCTAAGGAAATACAAGATAAAGCTAAACCCAGGGAAGTGCACCTTCGGTGTGCCAACTGGATAGCTACTGGGATACGTCGTCTCCAAGCGCGGGATCGAAGCGAACCCCGCCAAGATCAACATGATCGCTCGCCTCGGCAGACCCGAGTGCCTGCGCGACGTCCAGAAGCTGGCCGGGCGAGTCGCGACTCTCAGTCGCTTCATCCCCCGGCTAGGCGATGCCCCTCTACCGCCTAATGCGCAAGAACCCCACCTTGCAGTGGGACAAGGAGGCAGACGACGCGCTCCACGATCTCAAGGAGGTGCTACTCGCAGCACCGCTACTTGCCGCCCCCGTCAACAAGGAACCCATGCTGGTCTATGTCGCGGCTTCTGAACGCATCGTCAGCGCCGTCATGGTCGTCGAACGGCCATAGGAAGGAAAGGAGCGCCCGGTGCAGCGGCCAGTGTACTACATCAGCGAAGTCCTCACCGAGTCGCGCCAGCACTACCCGCAATACCAGAAATTGGTATACGCGATCTTCAGAGCACAGCGGCGACTACCGCACTACTTCCAGGAGCACCCAATAACGGTCATATCCTAATCACCGTTGCAGGATATCATCCGCAACCGCGAGGCGACCGGGCTAGTCGCCAAGTGGGCCGTCGAGATCGGCGTCCACAACATCAAGTACGAGCTGCGCAATGCGATCAAGTCGTAGGCCCTCGTAGACTTCCTCGCCGACTGGGAGGAGGCCCAGTAGCCAGAGAAGCTGCCATACCTCCATTACTGGAACCTACACTTCGACGGCTCCAAGAATGTGGACGACGCAGGAGCAGGGATCGTGCTAACATCTCCGAAGGGCGACAAGCTCCGCTACGTCCTCTACCTCGACTTCACCCCCTGCACCAACAACATGGTCGAGTACGAGGCGCTACTCCACGGCATGCGAGATGCCAAGGAGATGAACGTCCACCGCCTACGCTGCTACGGAGACTCCGACCTAGTCGCTGGGCAAGTCGCCGGCACCTGCGACGCCGTCTCCCCCACCATGGCAGGGTACCGCCAACCAGTGGACCAGCTGGGTGGACACTTCGCAGGCTACTCCGTCGAGTGGATCGACAGGCGGAAGAACGAGGAGGCCAACGCACTCTCTCGCATCGGCTCAGCTCGCCTCGCGCCACCCGCTGGCGTCTTCCTCGACACCATCACCAAGCCCTCCGTCTCTCCCCCAAGGGAGATCGACATCGGAATCCAGCTGCAACCAGAAGCAGTCCTGGTCGCACTAATCGCCGAGCCAAACGACTGGACCACGCCATACGTCGCCTACCTGGAGGGAGGCACCCTGCCCGCGGACGAAGCGGACGCCCGGATGATAGCACGTCACTGCAAGTCCTTCGTCATCATCAATGGCGAGATCCACAAGCGCAGCGTGGACAGCGTGTTCCAATGCTACGTTCAACCCGCCGAAGGACGCAAAATCCTCCAAGAAATTCACTCCGGCGACTGCGGCCACCATGCTGGCGCCCGCTCTCTGGTCGCAAAGGCTATGCGACACGACTTCTACTGGCTCACCGCACACGCAGACGCGGTTGACATCGTCCAGAGGTGTGCCGGATGCCAGAAATACGCCAACCAGACCCATGTGCCGAGTTCGGCGCTCAATACAATCCCCATCACCTAGCCATTCGCCGTATGGGGCATGGACATGGTAGGCCCCTTCAAGAAGGCCCCCTCCGGCTTCACCCACCTCCTAGTCGCAGTCGACAAATTCACAAAATGGGTGGAGGCCAAGCCAGTCCGCAAATGCGACGGGAAGACTGCCACCAAGTTCCTCCGCGAGCTCATCTACCGCTATGGCTTCCCCAACAGCATCATCACGGACAACGACACCAACTTCGCCAAAGGAGACATGGCCGATTATAGCGAGGAACACCACATCCGACTCGACCTAGCCTCAGTCACGCACCCGGAGTCCAATGGCCAGGCGGAACGCGCCAATCAGATCATCCTCCACGGCCTGAAGCCACGGCTCCAAGTCCCACTGGAGCGCACCACCGAGTGCTGGGTCGAGGAGCTACCCTCCGTCATCTGGGGCATCCACACCTCCGTCAACAGGTCAACAGGATTCACCCCCTTCTTCATTGTGTACGGTGTTGAGGAAGTCATGCCCACCGACCTCGAGCACGATTCACCAAGGGTGGTCAACTACACGGAGGCTTCAAACGAACTTGCACGCCAAGACGGAGTCGACCAGCTCGACGAGGCACGCGACCTAGCTCTCTCCCGCACTGCCATCTACCAGCAAGGGCTCCGCCGCTACCATAGCCGGCGAGTAAGGGCTCGCACTTTCTAGGAAGGCGACCTGGTACTGCGCCTAATCCATGACAAGAAGGGCATGCACAAGCTCTCCCCCCTTGGGAGGGACCATTCGCCATCGGCAAGTCCTAGGCAACGACGCCTACTACCTCACCGACGTCCGAGGGGACGGGAAACTCAACGTCAAGTGCCCATGGAATGTAAACCTCCTACAGAAGTTCTACTCCTAGAACTCCATACATGTACTCTCCACCCGCTATGAAATAAAGAAGATCGGTCACCGAAAATTGTGTTTACTCTCCGTGTCTTGTGCTAGTCGCACTCGTAATAACAGTCTTATGCTACTCGCAGAAGTCAACCTCTGGTAAAGCGACCGGCGCAGCCAAGTAGTGCGGTACGAGGGCACTGGGAAACCCCAGGCCTCGTAACGTCCACGAAAAACGCCAACCCGGAGCCCCATTGGAGTCGCCTAGCCCGACTGGCTCAATGAGCCAAGACAACTGCACTCGCTCCTCACAGCGATCAAGGTCCTCCGCATCCTCGGCACAGCAACCCGAACGGCCAAGTACCACACTCGGGGACTGACACCCAGCCAAATACGAGCGACTAGGGAAAAACGCCAAGTATGAGAGCGCGCCCAGGACTCTCCATGCGACTGATCCTCCGGATCAGGCAGGAGAGACGCGCTAACAAAGACGCGCTTAGTCGTCACCTACCTTGGAGTTGCGACTAGAACCACCAAGTACCACGCTCGGGGACTCGGCAACCCGACCCCGTTCGCGCCTAGGAAAGCGGTCAAGTAAAGAGGATCCCTCGGAGTCGCCTTGCGACTGGCTTTCCGAGCCATGGCGAGTCGAACTCAACTCATTAAAAGTTAACAAACATATAACAACGAGATAAACCCCATAAAAGGGCGGACGTGTTCGGGGAATCGTTCAATCAAAATCCAAAATCGCAAAACAAATGACAACACAACACGAATTTCCTTTATAGCAGCACAAAGTTGTTCCAAAATACAAGGAAAGTTCAATAGTTATCTTGTACTAACGCCCAAGGGCACAACGCTTCTACTCCGCAGGTTTTGACGCAGACTCGCCGCCACCCCTGCGGTTACGAATGAAGGGCACATACGGGTTCGACGGGTACGTCGTTAGCTCGCCCGCCATCGCCGCACGGAACAGCTGCTCAACCTTGAAGTCCCGATGCTTGCCAAG
This sequence comes from Avena longiglumis, assembly GCA_030063025.1. NCBI lineage: Eukaryota > Viridiplantae > Streptophyta > Magnoliopsida > Poales > Poaceae > Avena > Avena longiglumis. Next base: position 155,340,085 of record CP125978.1, read on the forward strand.
ATCGTTAGGCGACAACCGTCTCGATAGGGGATGAGGTCGCCCATCGCCCAAACGCGTCGGAGTACACCGCCTGGTCCGGCTTCAAAGACTCGGCAATCTCCACCGAGCCCGTTGACGAGGGGAAGCCGCTCGTGACATCATCGATGTCGAAGTCCTCCGGGAAATGGGCAAGCCCAAGGCTGAGCGCCGTCGCGGCCCCACGCCAGAAGGCCGACCGCGTCATGAACTCGACTACCGACGGAGCCTTCTCCAAATAGCGCCACACCTCGACAAGGTCACTGGGGTCACCTTCGTAGGCGATATCTCCTGAAGATATGCTCGAAGGCAAGTCGCCGATAATGCGGCCGAGTCGACCAGAGTGGCCACGCACTGCCGCGCGTCATACGACTGCACTTCTTCCATGTTGTCAGTAATCCGGCCTGCAGCACATCAATAAATAGTAAGCTACTTGTCGACATCACAATAAATTTAGTTCGACCGAGAATTGGGTGCAGGAGAATTTACCAATCAGCGGGCATCAGATGTCCGTGATGAAACGTTGAAGAGAAGAAAGGACATCCTGCAGCCCAGCAACGAGCGCTTTAGATAATTTCCGTTCTTCGGTAATAAAGTGACAGCTGACGCCCGCCGCTGAACTCGCTTCCGCCCTCGCCTCCTTGATTTCATGCTCCAGGTCAGCGACCCGCTTTTCGGCCACGCTCAAAGTGGACTGAGCCACCGTCAAGTCACCCACCGGGACAAGGCCCCGGCGGACCTCCTCCGCCTCGGCTGCAATTGCTTGAAGCCCCTTGTTCGTCTCCTGGACGACAACGAGTTCCTTCTCCAAGAGACACTTTGTAGCAAGCCGATCGGCCGATTCGCGCTGCAGGCGCTGCGCACACACTGCAAAGTCAACTACAATGAAATTCCTAAGTGCCCACTCGCTGAAATTCAGCGACTAGGCACTCGGGGACTGGTTAATGAAATTCTTAAGTGCCCACCCGCTGATATTCAGCGACTAGGTACTCGGGGACTGGATAATGAAATTCCTAAGTGCCCACCCTCTGAAATTTAGCGACTAGGCACTCGGGGACTAGATGGCATAAAAACATTAAGAATACGACCACTGGAATTCAGTGGCCCGATCCTCGGGTACTGGACATACCTGTATGGCAGCGCCTAGCATGCCGTGAAGCTCCAGCGCATCCACAGACGCAAGCACGACCGGAGTATGGCCGCAACGCTGCTCAACCTCCACTTCGGCGACCCCAGGCATCCGGCTCGTCGGCACCGAGCCACTCGCTGCGGCTGCTTTCTCCATGAAGCGAGGGAAGGTCGCCGCAGACGCCGGTGCGCCACTCGGAGCCGGCTCGGCCACATCGGGCGAGCCAACACCCTCCTTGCTCTTCGAGGCCACGTCCGCGTTAGTTGGATGATCGCTCGGAGCAACCACCAGGTCATCAGAGACCCTGACGACATCATCGCCCTTCGTCCTCTTGACGCCTTCGGTGGGAGCAGCGACTTCGTCGACTTTCCTCTTCCGCGAGGAGTCCGCCTCGTTGGTGACTGGAGGAACCTTGGCCACGGAGGGATGGCTGATATTTTTAAAACCAGTCCTGTGAAAGAACAATATGAATAAGACTGTCCGACTACAACGAAAAACAAGCAGATGAACAACACTCACTTGGTGACTGGTATAAACCGCAGAACGGTGTGGATGCTAGCCGGCTTTTCCAACTCGGGCCCCAACCTCCGAGTGAGGCCTGTCTCAAACACATCGTGTTCCCAAGACACTGACGTCTTCTTCGAAGATGAAGCCGTGGCAGGAGCCTCCGCGATAATTGCCACGGGAGCCTCCCTTGGAGGCGAGGCCCCTATGGATGGAGCATCGCCCAAACCAGCGATCGGGGCGAATGGAGGTGGTAACGACGCCAGCGGCGCCTCGTCCCTAGGGGCGGCGGCGTCCGGCGCCACAGTCGCGTGTGTTGCTGTGTCCTTAGCCGAGCTGGTGGCATCGGAACTGGTCGCAGATCGGGGCATAGATATCCGCTTCGTCGGCTTTGGTTTCTTCTTTGGCGGAGCAGTCTTCTTCTTCTTCTTCGATGGCGTGGCCTCATGATGTGAGGTGTGCTCGGGAAGCTCTTCATCATCATTATCGTGAGGCTCGAGGCTTTTACTCGCTTCGAGCTCGCGCTGGTGTTGCCCGCGGGTCTTGCGAACTGTGGGGGCAGTGACTTCCACGGGCTCGTCTTCGTCATCGTCGTCGTCATCCCCGTCGCTGTTGGCGTCATCTTTGGTGGGAGATGATTCGCTTCCGTCCTAGATGGACGAGCTCGAGTTCTCATCATCCGCGGGTGGAAGCCACCCTTCCATCACTTGGAACAACTACAACAAGAACAAACAGACTTAGCACGACCGCGAATGCACAAGCTGCGACTGCGAGTGTTAATAGGGTAACAACATACCGTTGGAGCTGGGCGCCTGGCAGTATAAGGGGCAACCCCGGCCTTCGCATCAAGGTACACTGCCTGAGTGATCTTCTTCAGGGCCATGGTGTAGTCGTTGAGTCTCCACTCAACGAGGCAGGACTTCGTCGGGTCATCCTTACCTGTGTACTCGTACATATAGTGCTCACGGCTGGCCAAGGGCACGATCCGCCGCCCGAGCCAGCAGTTGTAGAGGTTGATGGTTTGGAGGCCCTTCTTCTTCAGGCCGCGGATGGTTTGCAGCATCTCATCAACGACCATCCGCTGGTCCAGCAGGAGCTTGGTGACCTGGAGCCGACGCGACTCGGGCCGGTCGGTAGAGTATCTTGGAAGCGCCACTTCATCGTCTGGAGTTGACTCGGTGACAGAGAACCAAAACTTTTTCCGCTCGTTCGCCGCCTTGGCGGGCAGCATCAGATCGAAGAACGACGCCTTCGCCTTCAGCTGGAATGTCAGGCCGCCGGCGGCTAGCATCGGGACGCCTGACTCCTCGCGGCTGATTCTCCCGTGGAACAAGTCTTGCCACAGGGGAAAGTAGGTCCTGCAGCCCAGATAGCACTCGCAGAATGCCACGAAGATGGCGAGCTTCTAGATACTATGAGGACCTAGATCCGATGGCTAGATTCCGTAGTAGGCGTAGAAACGCCAGAAGAAGAGGGAAGTTGGGAAGCCCAACCCCCGTTCTAGGTGGCTGGTGAAGCAGATGAACTCTCCCTCGCGTGGATCTGGAGTCACTTCTCCGGCCACGAGGATGCGCCATCTGTCGGCGTGGAAGATCCCGGCCTCCTCGAAGGATGCTAGTAGCGCCTTGGTGCATTTGGATCTGCCCCATGGCTCGGTGGAGGGGGCCATCAATTGGAGATTCGTGGGGGTCAGAGCTCTCTGGATTATTCAGATCGCTGTGCGGAATGGGGAAACGGAGACGAGCGAGATCGGAGGAAGAAAGAGAACCGTTTCCCTGTCCGCCTATCATTCTCCTTATATAGCGTTTGTTACCCGCCAGTTTCGGGAGCCGTTACTACGCGGTAATTACGCCAAAGTTACCGTTGGATTACCCAACGGCTAGTTTGACCCCAATTGACGGTCCAACTTCATCCATTCGACTCGTCGCTCCCAGCGACTCGATGACTCGCCGACCCGATCACTATGACGGTGACTAAGTATTCGCCGACCCGCTCGCCGAGCTACGACACGATTGGTCACCGTTATTGCGACTGAAATGACTAGTTCTTCCCTTTGTTCAGGAGTCCGCCGCCGATTCGACTGGACGTCCGCATTGGACCCGCATACTCCGACTGCCAGCAAACGCCTACGACAAATAAACGACGGCCTCGGGGACTACTGATGGGGATATGTGTACCGGGGTATACCCAGCAGGAAGTTTCCTACTGGCCCAAGGGTTAGCGAGTGGGCCTGCAGGACGGCGACTGATCAAGACTTGGCGTGGACTCAAGCGACTGGAAGCTGAAGGCCCAGAAGCGTAGCTAGGCCCAGTCGGACTAGGTCATAGAATCTCCGAATCCTTAAATAATTCGGTTGTGATTTGTAAACCCTAGCGAGGTGAGTCTATATAAACCTTCCTAGAGGACACGTTCCATCATACACCCTAGCGACTCACCGCCTAGCCGCCGAGCTCGCCCCATTGTACTCTCACCATAATACAATCTAGCAGGAGTAGGTCTTTACCCTCCGGGGGGGCGAACCTGGGTAAACCCTTGTGTCTCAACCCTCATCTCGCACCGCAGATGGTTGGCCGCCCTTGCCCCATGTTCACTAATCGCTTCTGATTGCAGCATCTGCCGTGGTCATTCCCACAACAGTTACTAAGAAAGATCATTATCCTTTGCCCTTTATTGATCAAATGCTTGAGAGATTGTCTAAAAAGACTCACCTTTTCTTTCTTGATGGTTATTCTGGGTTTTCTCAAATTTCTGTGAAAGCACAGGACCAAGAGAAAACTACTTTCACTTGTCCTTATGGTACTTATGCTTATAGGCCTATGCCTTTTGGTTTATGTAATGCTCCTGCTACCTTTCAGAGATGTATGTTTGCTATCTTTCATGGTTTTTGTGAAGAAATTGTGGAGGTTTTCATGGACAATTTTTCCGTCTATGGAACTTCTTTTGATAACTGTTTGCACAACCTTGATAAAGTTTTGCAGAGATGTGAAGAAAACAACCTTGTTCTTAATTGGGGGAAATGCCATTTCATGGTTAATGTAGGGATTGTTCTTGGACACAAGATCTCTAAAAGAGGCATTGAAGTTGAAAGATCCAAAATTGAAGCAATTGAGAAGATGCCTTGTCCTAGAGATATCAAAGGTATTCGTAGTATCCTTGGTCATGCTAGTTTCTATAGGAGGTCTATTAAAGATTTCTCCAAAATTTCAAAGCCCCTTACTAATCTTCCTCAAAAAGATGTACCTTTTGTTTTTTGATGATGATTGTAAGGAAGCTTTTGAAATTTTGAAGAAATCTTTGACAACTGCTCCTATTGTCCAACCACCTGATTGGAGTTTACCTTTTGAAATCATGTGTGATGCTAGTGACTTTGATGTGGGTGCTGTCCTTGGACAACGTGTTGACAAGAAGCTGAATGTTATTCATTATGCTAGCAAGACTCTGGATACTTCTCAAAAGAATTATGCTACTACTGAAAAATAGTTCTTAGCTGTAATATTTGCTTGTGATAAGTTTAGACCTTATATTGTTGATTCTAAGGTTACTATTCATACTGATCATGCTGCTATTAAGTACCTTATGACAAAGAAGGACACTAAGCCTAGGCTTATAAGGTGGGTGCTGCTTTTTCAAGAGTTTGATTTTCATATTGTGGATAGGAAAGGTGCTGATAATCCTGTTGCTGATAATTTATCTCATTTGGAAAACATTTCTTTTGACCCATTTCCTGTTAATGACAGTTTTCCTAATGAGCAGTTAGCTGCAATAAGGGTAAGTCCGCATGAGAGTCCTTGGTATGTTGATTATTCTAACTTTATTGTTTCCAAGTATTTGCCTCCAACCTTTACAGCTCAACAAAGAAGGAAATTCTTTGATGATCTAAGGCATTAATTTTGGGATGACCCACACTTATATAAAGAAGGAGTAGATGGCATTATGCGAAGATGTGTTCTAGAATTTGAACAACAAGAGATATTGAGAAAATGTCATGGCAGTGCTTATGGAGGACATCATGCTGGGGATAGGACTGCACAAAAGGTTTTACAATCTGGATTTTATTGGCCTACCCTTTTTAAAGATGCAAGGAAGTTTGTCTTATCATGTGATGAATGCCAACGAGTAGGTAACATCTCTAGACGCAATGAAATTCCAATGAATTATTCTCTTGTTATTGAACCTTTTGATTGTTGGGGATTTGACTTTATGGGGACTTTTCCTCCTTCAAAAGGGTATACTCATATTCTTGTTGTTATTGACTATGTTACAAAGTGGGTAGAAGCCAGACCTACAAACAGTGTTGATGGTAAGACCTCTTTGAAAATGCTTAAAGATGTCATTTTTCCAAGTTTCGGTTTTCCTAGATATCTCATGACTGATGGAGGCTCTCATTTTATTCATGGGGGTTTTAGAAAAACTCTCGCGAAGTATGATGTAAACCATAGAATTGCTTCAGCTTATCACCCCCAAACTAGTGGGCAAGTAGAACTTTCCAATAGGGAAATTAAATCTATCTTGCAGAAGACTATCAATAGATCTAGAAAAAATTGGGCTAAAAAGTTGAATGACGCTTTGTGGGCTTATAGAACCGCTTATAAAAATCCTATGGGGATGTCTCCTTACAAAATGGTCTATGGGAAAGCTTGTCACTTGCCTTTAGAATTAGAACACAAAGCTTATTGGGAAGTGAAAGAGTTGAATAGAGATTTTAGACTTGCTAGTGAGAAAAGACTGCTCGACTTAAGTAATCTAGATGAGTGGGGAGGTGAAAAATTCTAGGCTCTTTAAGGAAAAAGTAAAAAGATGGCATGATAGGAGAATTCTCAAAAGGGAGTTCCATGTTGGTGAGAAAGTTCTTTTGTATAGGTCTCGTCTCAGATTTTTTGCAGGGAAACTACTCTCAAAATGGGAAGGACCTTTTATTATCAAGGAATTATACCGTTCAGGTGCCATCAAAATATCTTCTTTGAAAGATGACACAACACAAGTGGTGAATGGTCAAAGACTAAAACATTATATTTCTGGAGATTCATATAATGAAGACGTTGACACAATTCAACTTATGACTCCGAAATAATTTATTAGAAGCCAAACACCAGATTCTGCAGAGTTTGACTTTGAATAGGTAAAAATGGTGAAAGCAGAAGGTTCGTGAAACCCCAATCTTTTTATATTTTTGGTTTTTAATACATAAGGGAAGTTAAGAGACGGAACAGAGGAGGAACCAGAGTCCGGGGTGGACAAACCCACCCCAGGCGCGAGCCCAGCCTGGCCGCGCCTGGAGGGGGTTTGACTCCCCCGAACTCCGTCTCCGCCTCGTTTCCGTGTCAGTACCTTCCTTATACCTTGAAAGTTCGCAATATATAACCTCCCGACTTCCACGGGGTTCTTGCATCGTGTTCTCGTCGTGTTTTTGTTTCGATCTGTTTCTGTCAGGAAAATTCTCAGATTTGGAGCCTCAATGTCTTCCTCTGGATCACCCTTGGAGGATTCCTCTACGGATGTCCTCAACCCATACATGTATGAGTTGAAGATCCATCCCAAGGAGCTAATTCTCAAAGATGGGAAGGTATAGATGAAATAAGTGTAGGGCCGCAAGGGAGAAGGAAGTCTGGAAGATAGAATGGAAGCATTGGAGCAGTAGGTTTTCAGGTACAACAAGATGGAGGAACGCGAAGTGGATGTTATTCACAAGATAAGTTCAGAACTCATCGCCAAGCACGAGGAAGAGGTGGCTGAGATCCGAGAAGAAATCTTCTCGCTCCGTCAGACCACCAACCAATTACAAGCACAACTCTACCACATTCAAAATCAAAACTGTGAGTATGAGGCTAGATTTGATCGCATAAGCTCTGCTGCTAGTTTCAGGATTGCAGAGACAAGGACATCTTTTTTGGATGGGGAAACTTTGCCTTGGAAGTTTTATGATGACAAGAGAACACCACCACCACCAAAGGAGTAATTCATCATTAGGTTTGGCAACCCTTTGGCTTGTTCCAAACTTGGGGGAGAGTCGCGGTATCACCACCATTATCTTTTATCTTTTAACTTTTTATGGATTCATATCTATGGTAGAGAGGTTATTTTATAGTTTGGTTTACATGTGTAAGTATCTCTCCTTTAGTTGATTATCTATGTATCCCTTGGTGTGAGTGCCTTTATTGAATATTATTGAGAAGTCTCATCTTTTACTTTTTGCACTTCTTATTTTAGTTTGCAATCTCTATTATATGATGGATCTTGTTGATCAGTATTGGCATCACTTTAGGATCATCAAGTGTATCTAAATTGGTTTTGGCAAACCAAGTTCTGGTTAGTAGCAATACCTTTTGATGTTTGAAAGAAAAAGAGAAAAAGCTTACAGGTATTTTGTATCATTTGTTTTCTTGTTGGCTCATAAGCTTAGTATTATTTATTTATGATCTTTTGTGTCTTCAAGGAAGATTGCATGTTTGGTTTTATTACTTGTATGTTTGCTTGTTTCTTTCAACTCTGTTGCTTGCTACCCAGCCTTGCTAGACAAAAACCTGTTTTGAGAAGGCATACTTCTCATGTTTCCAAATCCCTTTGAACCAAAACTTTTGCCAATTTTATCCACCATATATACCTAGTAGCTTTTGCTATTCCAAGAAAATTCTAAAGTTTCATTTACCTTTCGAATTAAAAAGTATTTTGTTAGGTGAAAACTAGTTAGTAAAGCTCTCACGAACTTGATGGCACACCTTATTTTCTTGCCCCTAATAGAATTGAACCATTGTGCCATTGAAGTTGTATATGCTTGCATCTATACGTTGGAATTAGCAGAACTGTGCTATCACGGGGAACGTTTTCAACATTGCACTTGTACTCTATACACAGTTGATATCTTGCTCTTTTGTCTATGGATGTCAACAATGTGAAATAAAGAGGGAACATGTAAGTCCATGGAGTCTGTATTTTGTGTTAGAGAAACGCCTGGGCCGCTAGCCTAAGCCATGCCTAGTCATGGTGGAAACTTGCAGCAACACCATATTGAGATATCTAAGGTTTGTGAATGAAATGTATCTAGACACCTTTTAGTGTCTAGATTCGTTTGAACCTATACACTAAAACGTGGCTAGATACATCTCCTTCACAAATCTAAAACATCTTATATTTCTAAACGGAGGTAATAGTAAATAAAAAGATCGCTGAGATGCTCATTGTCTGCTTTCCTGTCATTTTGGGTATGGGAAAGCTCCTGTACCATGTGCAAGGGGTACCCCGTTGGCAGTTCTCAATCATATGCACATACTTACAATGATAAGAACTTACCTGTAACCAAAGTTGAGTAGCATGAGGAGTGGCCCTCATATTCAAGGGACATGAGATTTCCAACTTATATTTTGTCAAGCATATACTCCATCTTTGTGCACTTTAACCTTAATCATCTCAAGATGCCTATAATAGGGGCAATGAGGGCTGAAATCTAGTAAGTACCATAATCTTTTGGAAGCACTGTATGACTTGTAATCCCAGCTTCCCTCTATAAAGGGACCTTTCCCCCACTTCCAAGTTGAGTCAGTAAACCTACTTCCTCTCTATCTCCAGCAAGCATTTGAGTTGTTGTGTTTCAAGCATTCATATGGTGATTTATTCAATCATGTTCTTTATCTTCCTTGTTTGCACAAAAATCTTATCTATTGAGTATTACTTTGAAAGCCTTCACTTGTGAAAGACCTTTTTGAGCAAAGAGTGCTACTGTTATAAAACTTCTACAAAAATCTTTTTGTGAAACTATTTGCCAGATGTTCTCTGACCAAGAACAAGTTTGCCAATTCCAATTATGATTTATCTTTATGCATCTCTATTGTGACTGTTGTACTTGGTTGCAAGCTAAGTTATATAACAGTGAGTTTATTTCTTCTATGAGTTGTGCAATGGTAAGTGTGATGCTTCTTGTTTGTATTATTTTATCAACACTTCACTCCATAAACCAGTGGACATGTTTACTGAGCTCAGTTTTCGCTTGGGGAAAAGCAAAGTCTAAGCTTGGGGGAGTTGATACGCCCAATTTGCATCAACTTTCTATATCATAATTTACCTCTATTCATTGATATATGTCTTATTATGAGGTATTACTTATGGCTTTTCATCTGTTTATGCATGTTGGATGATTCTTGTAGGATGAACTGCCGGCGTCTGGATTCTGATGGAAAAGAAGGCGTTTCGGTGAAATTTTGTGAAGATTAGAAAAATATGGAAACATATTATTTTCCCAGATGACAAAGGAAGCCAGTTAGGAGGAGCGAAGAGGGGCCGCAGGGGGGCCATACCCCCCTAGGGACGGGTCCCCCTGTGCCGCACCTAGGGCAGGTGTGGCCCACCTGCCCGGCTCCCGACTCCGCCCCTTCGCCTATATCTTCCCTACGGAACCCTAAGCCTGGGGGGCGACCACGGATAGATTTCCGACGCCTCTGGGGGGCGGAAAACACCGAGAGAGAAATATCTCTCCGGCAGACAGGTTTCTGTAGGGGGAATTCCTTCCCGGAGAAGGGTGACCATCACCATCAACATCATCGTCAAGCTAGGCTTCATCGGGATCATCATTATCATCATCCACACCATCATCTCCACCAGCACCATCATCGCCACTCCATCCCGCTGTAAAAATTGTGTTGGATATTGCTTTAGTTCTTAGAGGAAACTTTCCCGATGTTGATTACTATTGTACTTGATGCTTGTGAGTGGAACCATTGGATTATTATTTATGTTCAGATTGTTATCCATTATCATATAATCTTTGATCTTGATCGATATGATGTCTTCTGAGTAGTTCGTTTAGTTCTTGAGGACATGGGAGAAGTCATGTTGTTAGTAGTGAATCTGTGATGAGTTATTATTCAATGGTTTAGTATTTAAGTTGTGGTGCTATTCTTCTAGTGGTGTCATGTGAACGTCAACTACATGATACTTCACCATTTATGGGCCTAGGGGAATGCATTGTGTATTTGGCTACTAATTATGGGGTTGCCGGAGTGACAGAAACCTGAACCCCGTTAGGACACCTTTGCACAAGGGAGTGTAGGATCTCAGAGTTTAAGGCTGTGGTTAGATTTATATCTTAATTACTTTCCTGTAGTTACGGATGTTTGTAGGTGGTTTAATCACAAGTATGTATTAGTCCAAGTAAGGTTAGTATGTTAGCACAGGTTCACCCACACAACACTTACAACACCAGAGAAGAGTACTCAACTATATGAAGCGAAAGCACTTGACAGAATTCCCATGTGTCCTCGAGAACGTTTGGTCCTTATAAGTATTTCCACCGGCTTGTCCTTTGCTAAGAAAGGATTGGGCCACTTGCTCCGTTTGTTCGTTGTCTTTATTACCTGATATTTGTTTTGTTGCCTTATCAGAAAACCACTAAAAATTTGTTTGCTAAGTATTCACAGGGATTTCCTGCTCCATACCACTGTTTAGCACCTTCTGCTCCTCATTGGGATCGACACTCCTATTTATAGAAAGTACTATGATACACCCCCTATACTTGTGGGTAATCAGTCCTCGAGCTCGTACCGCGACGAGGGAGCCTCCTCGTCATACTACGGAGGTGCACCTACTTGGGCACCATGGGATTGAGCCCCACTTAGGCCAAAAACCTAAGCTTGGGGGGAGGTATACTAACATCACACTCATATATATATATATATATATCATGTTTTGTTGGTTCTTTGTATATCCATCATTTCACTTTATTTTTGGTTCTTGTTGCTGATTTCTCAAAAACACAAAAATACCAAAAATATTTTAGTTGTTTCTCTTGGTTTGTTTCTTTGTTTCTTTGCTTTGGTTTGCCTTAAAAGAAAAAAATCCAAAAAGATTTTGCTTTGTTTGGTTTGTTTTTGGTTTGCTTGTTTTTTGCTTTGTTGGCTTGTTTGATAAATCGAAAACACCCAAAATATTTGTTGTTCTTCTTTGGTTTTGTGAGTTCTTTGCAGGGTCCAGCCATCCTCAGTGGATTTTGGTTTCATGTTATTATTCAAGTCACACAAGTGAAGGGCAATAATGAAGATTAAGACAACTCGAGGTGTGGTAATAGGCTAGTAACGAACTCTATTTGTTTTATTTTTGTACATATACTCATCATTGTGAGCATGCTTAGTCTATTCATTGTAAGGAGTGTGTTACTGATAGATGCTTAGTAGTTCTTGCTTGTCTATGATTAGCTCCAGCTTGCTAATAGTTTGTAGCACGTCATATGAATGTTTGCTTGCATTGTTTTATTCATATTTTGGTATGATATTGTGGTATCCTTCTCTGAAAGTTTCATGTGAATCGACTTGGTACATGCCCACGCATGCATATGACTAAAAAATAGTCAGTAAGCCTCGATGATTTATTTTGCCTCAGAGTTCTAGTGTCACTTTTATGCCATAATTAGTCATGTTTTGTTGCAAGCATGATTATGACAGTTATTGCTCTCTCATTTGTTGCTCCCTCTCTTTTGCTAGCCTTCACTTGCACTAAGTATAATCTCTACCTGTGCTTCCAACTCCTCAAAACCAATATTGCCAGCTGTTTCCACCATACCTACCTATTAGCATCGTTTTCTATTTCAGTGCATATACAATATGCCTTGTTTTCTTCCAAATAAAATGTTTGTCTGTTTTGAGAAAGTTAGTTAGTAAAGCTGTCACGAACTTGATGGCACACTTTATTCCTTGCACTTAATAATCCTGAACCATTGTGACTTGTCCATGAAAGTTATATGCTTGCAAATTATATCTCGAGTCGAGAACCGTGTTGTCAGGGGGAACGCTTTCAACACTTTTTGGATATCCTATCTAGTTGATACTTTGCTCTTTTGTTTACGGATGTCGACGATGTGAAATAAAAGGGGAGCTTGTGAGTTCATGGAGTCTATACATTGTGTTAGATAAACGTGTGGGACGCTAGCCTAAGCCATGCCTAATCATGGTGGAAACTTGCATCATCACCATAATGAGCATTCTGTGAAGCATCCTCAATAAAAACCTATGCAAATAGCAAATAAAAAGATCGCTGAGATGCTCATTGTCTGCTTGCCTTGTCATTTTGATTATGGGATAGCTCCTGTATCACGTGCAAGGGGTACCCCATTGGCTGTTCTCTATGATACGCATGTATTTACTATGACAAGGACTTGCAGGTAACTAAAGTTGAGTAGCATGAGGAGCGGCCCTCATACTCAAGTGACATGAACTCAGACTGGACCTCACTTTAAACTTAACCACATGAAGATGCCTATGATAGGGGAAATGAGAGCTCAAAGATAATGAGTACCTTACTTTCAGCATTTGGAAGCATTTCAAACTTTTCAAAACCTTTTCACTTCCTTGTTGAGACACCACTTATTCTATGAGCACATTCATGAGAGCATAGTTGGCATTCTTGTGTTTGTCTCAAAACATGGCTAATTATGTCATTATTGTGATGCTTGTATCTCTGATATCTTTACTTCTAGTCTTCACTTGAACTTCAGAGGTGCCTTGGCATTTATATTGTGATCTACAAACAAATGCAAGCGAGATACCACTCTATCATACCTTTTTATGAGCATTGCAATGTTGCTTATATTTATGTCTCATGCTACTTATTATTATTGAGTTGGAATCTCTTCATAGCTTGCAATGACTATTGAGTAGACTTAGTTGCATACTCCTTATTATGAATTGTCTAAGTATCTACTACTGTGCTGAGAATATATACATAATATGAAGCAAATGTGTTCGTGAAAGTTCTTTTATCGCACCTAGTTTTCAACTGAATTTCTTGAGGACAAGCAATAAGATAAGCTTGGGGGAGTTGATACGTCCAAAACGTATCTACTTTCCCGAACACTTTATCTATTGTTTCTCCCCTAAACTTGTGTGTTTTGGATACAACTAACATGACCGATGTAAGCAGTAATTACCTTGGTGTCTAGTTTTTGTGCAGAAAATAAACTATTAGGAAAAATCCTGGAAAATATGCCAAAAATTATATTTCACCAGAAGACCCACGGATCCAGAAGACGAGACGGAGAAGGAGTCTAGGGGGCCCACACCCCTGCCAGGAGCGGGCCCACCACTAGTCGCGCCTAGGGGGGCTGCAGCCACCCCAGGCACCCCCTCGGCCTCCCTCTGCGCCTATAAGTTGCCTCTCGACCTAAAAACTGAGGGGGGGGGGTTCGATAGTTTTCTAGAAAGAGTTCTGCTCCACCGCCACCACCAGAAACCAAGATTCAGATCCAGAAACTCCGTTCTGGAACCCTGCCGGGACAGGGAATTTGGAGAGGATCATCTCCATCATCATCACCAACGCATCTCCATCAACCATCGATGTTTCCCTCAACCATGAGTGAGTAATCCCCCGCTGTAGGCTTGGGGATGGTAGGAATTGGATGATTTCTATCATGTAATCGAATAAGATTTGTTAGGGCATAGTGCCTAGTATCTCTATTAGTGCTATTTGACTTTGTTGCAACTTGTTGTAACAGCCCTAAATTCATATTCCAAAACTCATTCATATCATTCTTGCATTCATCATCATTTAGGGCTTTTCTCAAAATCATTTCAGAAAACAGGAGCAATTGTGGCTCATTATTTTATGTATGGAAACCCTAGCCTTTGTGCTACATGCTATTGAGAAAGATGTTGTTATTCATCTAGGACGATTTGAATTCAAACTTAAGAGGTCTCAAAAACTTAAGCAAAGTCTCAAAGCAAATTATAAAACAAATTATATGCCTATTATCATAAAGGCATAGTTTTAATTTATTTTCAAAAGGACCCAAGTGTTCTGAAGTGTTCAGATGTGTTTAACACTTATTTAAGAACAAAATTTATTGTGTAAAAGTCCTGTAAAGCTTTGGATTCAAACAGATTTGAATTTGGGTTTAAAAACCATTTCTAGAAATCCAATCAGAAAAAGAAAAGGAATAAATAAGAAAAAAAATAGCCAAACCAGCCAATCCGCCGACCCAATTTAACACGGCCCAGCTAGCCCAGCAGCCTCCACCCTTGAATCGCTTTCTTTCACCCACTCGCACCCACCAGCTCACCGTGAAGGGACCCGCTCCACTCTCTCTCGCGACAACCGCTGCCCACTCGAGCATCGTCGTCCACCAAGACGACAGTTCATCCCCAAATCAACGCGGCCGTTTCCTGTTGATTCGCGGCTTCAATTCGTATCAATGCCCGAGTAATTCTCGCTCACGACCAGGCTATTTAAACCCCCTCTGTTCCCTCTCTCTTCTTCCCCAAATCCCAAGCCCAGAGCGCCCCCAGGTTGCACAATTTACTCTCTGCAACCCCGCCGTCTCCGACGAGCTGCCGCAACAATTCCGGCCACCTCCGACCACCCCTCTGCCTCTGCTTCACACGAACAGCCTCCGCTTGACCTCACGCATCTCCTGGCACTCCTGGTTTGCCCGCGGGTGACCCAGAACGTTGGCTACGCAAACGTCTGACCGCCACCGCCTCCAGCTTCAACTCTGGTGAGCTCCAGCGGTAAGTCCAGACCGCCCCGAACCTTGACTTTCACGCACGCATCTTCGCCGCGGTATTCTGCATCTGACCACATCCTCCGTTTGCCTCCTAGTGATCTACAACGTTGCCTTCGACCTTGAACGGAACCACCTGTCGCCAGACTCAACTCCGACGAGGAATCATCGCCGTGTCAGCACGCCCCTTCGCAAACCAACACTACCTTGAGCTTCAGCAACCTCTTGCGAATCTGGTATGGCCCTTCCTCTCGACGGACTGAACGCTAGTGCCGCCAGAGACCAAGCGCCCGCATTGCCGACGCCGCCACGACATGGTCGCTTTTCGCCGCTGGATCTTGATCCAAGCGTCGGGATAGATTCATTAAACGGCGAAGAGGTACGCGATCCGAGCGCACGATCTATTTAGATCCCGCGGCTAGAGCCTGATCCGTGCGAACCAGACGCTGCCAATAGGGACGCGTGGCAAGTGTATGAACAAAAAACAGATTTAAAACCAGAATTTGAACCAAATTTCAAATGCTTATAACTTTTGATTGCCATGTTGGAATTTTGCAAACTTTATACCGTTGGATTCAGTGAAACAAGACCTTTCTGAATATCCAATGTGTTTAACAAATAGTAACAGTTAAAATGACTTTATTTGTAGAAACATGTTTAAGGCTAATTTAAGTATGGATTTAGTTTGGTAAATTGTATTAGTGCCAAATAAGTTTAGTTGGCAAACTTGTGACTTGTTAAGTTTCTGTAAACATGTGCATGCTTGGTAGAGTTTTCAAAATCACCACTTAGTAAGTTCTTGCATGCATGCATTCATATTATTTTTGATTGTATATAATTGTTTGTAATTCTATGCTATAATTTTTGTGTAGATTTTGCTAGTGATTGTGATTGTGAAGAGTGCTACTCTCCCCACTACCAAGGCAAGTGATATTTTCATGAATATTTCTTTCCTATGTTTTGTACTAGCATTAGATATTTTTCTAAGTCTTGCATGCTATTTTTGCCTAGTGCTAAGTTGGGAAATACTAAGTAGTGTAGAATTGTAGAATTTCTAGGGAATTTACCTAAGTTAAGTTATCCTACCATGCTTAGCCTAGCTATATAGCAAACAAGGGTTGGTGAAAATATATACTTACTATGATGAAAATATTTCTAAGTCATGAGACTTATACTTTCCTAATAAAACAACTAAGTCAAATAAACCTCCTGGGTGGAATGGAAGGATTGGGTTATGTTGAGTGGTTACACAAGGCCATGGACTTGGGTTGTGTATCTCGCTTGTGGTATGCCACCCAGGCACAAAGGGATTTGGAGGCCAAGTGTTGAGAAAGCTTACAGTGCAACCACTTGGCAATATGGGCTCTGCCATGATCATATAGGTTGCTAGAACTTAGTCATTTGGACAGTTGGTGGTAGTTGGGATGATAGGTTGGAGCGCGTCCATTTGACTAAGGAAAAGCTTCTGAAGGGTCCTGTCTTGGGAAACCAAGTCTGGTGGGGAAAGTGCACAACCTCTGCAGATGGAAAACCTAAGTACTTAGCCTAGTCCAAGGCAATGGACAATTTGAGCATCAAGACTTGGAATCTACAAGAATCTCATCACTCCAACTTCTACGTAAAATTTGTGGGTGAACAAGGGTGAAGGACCCCAATGTCTATTGGTGGTTTCTTGGGAATGTTTTGACAAAGAAAAACTTAGTGTTTTCAACCAATAGGGAAAAACCTATTTTCAAGCAAAGCAAGCCAAGATACACTTAGCCAAAATGCATATAGTAATATAGTCCACTTAAAATTTACTAAGGTATCACTTGCCAATACTATTCCAAAGTATTGACCCTCTGTGGCTGTAACTTGTGATGTTGCAGGTTACTCCGATGATGAGTAGGAGTCATGAGTCTACACTCAACATGCTTGCCTGTGGCACATGAAGATGAAGACTTATGTTTATTTACTTATTCCTTAAACTCTTGTATTAGGCCTATGGCCCCGAGTTGTAAAAGACTATGTTTTATCTCTGGAATGAATGTAATAAACGACCTTTGTATCTGTGTACTTCATCTTAAAATGTGGATGCTAGCATTGATCCAGTGTAACACCCTCAGAATCGAACCTATGCAAGTTTGAGCAAAATTCGCCAAACCCGCATAGAAGCGATTCAAAGGTGCCCACCAGGCACTTTCGTGCGGGTGGAGAACGAAGTAATAACATTACACAACAGTCCTCGATGGGACCCACAGAACAGATATATATAACAGCGACTCATAGAGTCAAGAATACAGATATAATATACAAAGATCCAAATCACCTTGAAAACGATAGAGCGTCCAGCTACGGACAAGATGCAAATGGGGCTAAGAGCCCTGAAGAATAACCAATGGCGTCCATAACCCTGCCAAAGGCCAAGGAAGGGTAACCCCGCTAACGGCCGATCTCAAAACCTGCTTAAACAAAAGGGATGCCGCAAAGGGCAAAGGAAAAGAAGGAGCGTGATCGAGGCCAGTACACGGCGAGGCTAGAATTCGGCGGTCCTCGCCTACATAGGTATGGTGGACTGAGCGGCAGCGGCAGCATGCACTAAACAACCTATAGAGACTCGATACAACTGGCGGATATCAGAGAGGGATAAGAATGACCTAACCGGATCCAACCTGAAGCTATCACCAAACAAACCCATCCTGGTGTTTCCCCCTCGAGACCAATCGAGGAAGTCAACCGAGGAACTCACACAGTTGGCAGTTTTACTTATTCAGTTATCGTTGCAGCAATTACTAGTCAGGTTTAGATAATCATCCTGATAAAGTAAGCAGTGGGCACTTTTAGTTAACCATTCCGTTATAGTTGCAACATTTACTAGTCGATACACATTTATCATGAGAGAACCCAAAACCCATAGCTTGTTGATACTTTTATTCAGCCATTTCGCTAGAAGTTGCAATACTTACTAGTCGATACAATTGTCGCAAGAGACAACCAAACAAGCAATGGGCAGAATTAATTAGCCATTCCATTATAGTGAAGCTGATTACTAGTCATTATAAGTCAAATTTATAGCAATAAACTTTAGTTATGCTTGTCTATGATCAAGAAACTGTGCTCCAAGTCGTCCATATCCGCGGACACGGCTTTCAGAAAGTTTTACCCGGCCGGGGTGCACCAATAGCAACACACGCTCGATCAACCTCGGAAAAACCAAATCAAAACCCAACGAGGCTTTCACGACTGAACAATCACAGGATTCAGAATATTTCGTGGGGGCCACCCTTAAGTAGAATCCGCAACGGAGTAGACAAGCTCCGAGACGGCCTCAAGGTCTGCGCCAATGGTGTGGAGCGATCGGGAACCCCAAACGGGCTTGTCGACACCAGAAACACTCCGCTTCCTAACAAAGCGGTGCAAAGTACCTCGCACAATCGTAAATAAAGCAATAAAACATGGCATAAGTACAGATCGTAAATAAAACCTCAAACTAGTTTGTGGCCCTAGAAATAAGACGAATCAAGCTCGCTCTGGGGTCCCATATACCTCCCGGATGTGGATAGCGCGATAAAACAAGGAACAGGAATCAAGTACTCGGGGTCTTACGGGACACAAGTGGGCGTTCGGAAAACCAAATATTATCTTTCACCCACCGATGCCTCTGCTTATTCAATTTTAGTTGTTAAACAGAAATTAAAGTGACGATAAGTAAAGCTAGAATCATCTCCAACAACAACATGCGGCAATACATCAACAACTGTGGCATATGACGACACACATCAGCACTGAGCAAGCAACTACGACGCGCAAGTCCAACTAACTACCAAACAACAGGTAATAGGGTGTGTCCAAGGCAAATATAGGCTGCAAGGGATATCACAGGTACGGAAACTAAAGCATCGCAACACAGGTAGCAATAGATCAACAGGAGGGAATAAAGACTATAAAAGTAAGATAGGTAGAAAGGGGAGATGCTCGCCTGAAAACATTGTCGAAGGGTTCAACCGAAGATCGGGGCGAAGCTCACATCAACTCAACGGCCTTATCCGCGAAGAAGCAAAACACTAGAATGAACACCGGATGCAATATTTAATACAACGGCAGAGGATCGGCATGATGCATGTATGATGCATGACATGGCAAAGTGCGATGCAACTAAGTCAAATTAAGCGGAAACGGGGTCCCGACAATTAATTGAACGGTTCGAGTTATTTAGCTACCCCGCAATTAAATGTTGTAATAACGAGGCAAGATAAGTTACCGGTTCGCTACACAAGTTTAAATGAGGCCGATATAAGGCTAGATTTGCCCGCATATGGGCCCCATATTTAATTAATAGGTGAATCGGCATAAGGCCCCCAAACCACCGATATGCATGCGAGATGACAATTTAATATGCAACAAGTTGTTATTATGCATTTATAAAATAGGGGGGGGGTCGGAAAAGGTTCACACATCAGGGTTCTCGACGATCTTGGGTTTTCGGGGTTCGGGGTTCGGGGTCGGTCTCGGGGTCCAGGGTTCAATGGATTGATCTCGGCGGAACGTTCTCGGATTCTGGGGTCGTTCTCGGTATCGGGGCCGATCTTGTCGCATCGGGGTCTCGATATCCGGGAGCGAACTGGTCGGTGTCGTTCTTGTCGCATGCGGATCTTGTCGCATTCACGGGTCGGGTCGATCTCGACATCCGGGGTTAGGGTCTTCGGATCCGTGAAGTAGACCTTGTCGCACGGGCGTCGATGCTTCCGGAAGGAGAACTTGACGATCCCGGGTCTCGGTGTCCGAGGCGAAGAACTTGGCGTCCTCGAGGAGTAATTGTCGCATCCGTGACGACGAACTTGGCGTTCCGGGGGAGTTCTCGGTGGCGATGTCGGTCTTGGGTCACTTATGTGTTGCCGAGGTGCCAGTGTCGTGCTCGGGTCCCATGCCAGTGGTTCATCGGGTTCATCCAGGACGGTGTCGGTCGTAGGTCTTGTCAACGGTTACAAGATGACGGTGCCACATCGTCACGCAAGAAGAAGAAAGGCGTTAGCACAAGTGCACTGTAGGCATCGGCCCAACTGGTGAAGTTGGGGCGACTCGCGCGCGGATAACGAAAACAGCGACGCGGGACGGCGAGGCTGTGGCGATGGAGCAAGGCGTCGCGGTAAAAGGACGAGGAAGAGCGGCCACGGGGCGCGCTGGCGTCAACGGAGGAAGGCGAGCCGCGGACGGGAAGCCGGCAGCAGCGGGGCTCCGGCGAAGGGCGCCGGTCCTGCTCAGGATCACGGCCTGCGAGGCGAGATCGGCCGGGAAGGCGCGGTCGGGCCGTCGCCGGAGAAGGGGAACCAGAGGCCGTGGCGCGTGCTGGGCGCCGGCGGCAGTGGGAGGCGGGCGCAGGGTCGGGACGGCACGGGCGGCAAGTGACGCGCCGGAGGGAGGACGACGGGGAGGGGGAGGGAGCACGGGCGAGGCGAGGTGAGACGGATGGAGGAGGCGCAGGACGGGGGGAGCGGCGCAGCGCTGGAGGGACTCCGGCGGCGGCAGGCGGCGCACTGGAGGCGGGCGGAGCAACGGGGGTGGCCGGCGGCGAGGTCGAAGGAGAGAGGTTGTCGGGGGAAGAGGCGAAGGAAGAAGAGAAACAGGGGGAGGCGGGCGATGCGGGCGTGGGTCCCGCGGGGCCAGGGAGAGATGGGGAGAAGGGAGACGTGGGGGAACAGGGGCACCAGGGTGGGGCCCGCGGCGGGACCCAGGCGGCAGAGAGGAGGTTGACTGGGTGCATGCGGGGGGCTGGCCAGCTGCGTGCGTGGTGGGGCTGCGCGCGCGTGGGTGCTGTGTGGGGTTGGGGAGCTGAGTGGAGGGAGGGATGAGAGGGGGTAGGACAAGTGGCAGTTTGTGAGTGGTGAGTGGGTGAGGGAAGGTGAGGTGGAGAGTTCTGATAGGAGGGGGTGAGGTGGCTGGAGAGAGGGGGTAGATTTTTAGGTGGGTTTAAGATTAGATGGGGTAGGCAGGTTGGACCGTTTAGAAAATCTGGGGCGGTCGTTCGGGTCGGGTTGGCCCGTTCGACTGCCCCTACTAAAAATAATATAAATTTTATTTGTTTAAAACGGGCCGTTGGCAAACCGATAGCGGCCAAAACAAAGTATACCGGGGACCCGGTTTTGATGTTTAAAAATAAAGAGGGGAGTTTAGAAAACAACACGGGCTTTACAAACATAGTTTTAGCAAACAATGCATGATGATGACGATGCAATGCACAAATTCAACGCGATTTTCTAGTAGTGGTTTTGCGGGATGCCACAATTCGACACCACTAACAAGGGATCTCGCCCTCGAGATCCGCCTTATGGTACCGGAAGGAAGGTCGCTCTGCCTTCTCGCTTCGTGTAGATCCTCGCGACACCACTAACGAGGATTCCTTCTTCATCTTGAAAACGGCGACACCGCCAACAAAGGTTCGTTGCTCCTGATCGTCGAGAGAACACTCCGGGAACAAAAGGTCGAAGGTAGAGGTATCGCAATAAAGCCACCCCTAACTTCCGTGGACGGAGTAAAATTGCTGGATCCACTGATTCGACGTACAAGAGCGAATGATAAGAGCAGTGGTAGGGTAGCTACTCCATCCCACACTCAAACCATTACTCTGCACACGAATAGGCGGATTAAGCAACCAACTCTCGGAATTAGACTGAAGATCTCGACAAGCGAGGTTCGGAAACAAGGGAGTATTGCCAGCAGAAATCGTATGAAAGACACACTGATTAGGTTTCGCGGTGGTTCCATTGGCATGAACAACACGTGCTCAAGGTCGACTCCAACTTCACCAAAGCTCGTCCTTCTCATATGTTTTTCAACGACACTGACATCCGGCAAGGAACACATATGGATAGAGAGCTCAAGAACAAAAGATCGGATGAAGGTTCAACAGACAAGTTGCTGATTGATGATCGTAGCACCTCCGTTACAAAAGGGAGAAAGCGAAACCCTGAGGGTACGACGGAAACCCAACCACGAGAAATCCTGGACTCGAAGAAATGATAAGAGGAAGATTCAAAACACGCAGGGGTAAGAGGAGAACAGCAGAGGGGTACGGAGTAAAATCAGACCTAACCAGAACTATCCAACCGATTTTGCAAAAATAGTTTTGACACCCTACTTCGGCCGTTAGCTAGGTTATCCTACAGGCTGGACTTGTGGGGTATCGCAACTGCTGAGCTCTGATACCACTCTGTAACACCCTCAGAATCGAACCTATGCAAGTTTGAGCAAAATTCGCCAAACCCGCATAGAAGCGATTCAAAGGTGCCCACCAGGCACTTTCGTGCGGGTGGAGAACGAAGTAATAACATTACACAACAGTCCTCGATGGGACCCATGTAACAGATATATATAACATGACTCGGAGAGTCAAGAATACGATATAATATACAAAGATCCAAATCACCTTGAAAACGATAGAGCGTCCAGCTACGGACAAGATGCAAATGGGGCTAAGAGCCACGAAGAATAACCAATGGCGCCCATAACCTTGCCAAGCCGGAAGGGTAACCTCGCTAACGGGCCGATCTCAAAACCTGCTTAAACAAAAGGGGATGCCGAAAGGGCAAAGGAAAAAGAAGGAGCGCCAAGATCGAGGCCAAGACACGGCGAGGCTAGAATTGCGGTCCTCGCCTACATAGGTATGGTGGATCGAGCGGCAAAAGATGCACTAAACAACCTATAGAGACTCGATACAACTGGCGGATATCAGAGAGGGATAAGAATGACCTAACCGGATCCAACCTGAAGCTATCACCAAACAAACCCATCCTGGTGTTTCCCCCTCGAGACCAATCGAGGAAGTCAACCGAGGGACTCACACAGTTGGCAGTTTTACTTATTCAGTTATCGTTGCAGCAATTACTAGTCAGGTTTAGATAATCATCCTGGTAAGGTAAACAGTGGGCACTTTTAGTTAACCATTCCGTGATAGTGGCAACACTTACTAGTCAGATACATTTATCATGAGAGAACCCAAAACCCAGCAGTTGTTGATACTTTTATTCAGCCATTTCGTTGTAGTTGCAATACTTACTAGTCAGATACAATTGTCGCAAGCGACAGCCAAACAAGCAATTCTGGGCAGTATTAATTAGCCATTCCATTATAGTGAAGCTGATTACTAGTCATTATAAGTCAAATTTATAGCAGTAAACTTTAGTTATGCTTGTCTATGATCAAGAAACTGTGCTCCAAGTCGTCCATATCCGCGGACACGGCTTTCAGAAAGTTTTACCCGGCCGGGGTGCACCAATAGCAACATACGCCGATCAACCTCGAAAACCAAATCAAAACCCAACGAGGCTTTCACGACGAACAATCACAGATTCAGAAATATTTCAGGGGCCACCCTTAAGTAGAATCCAGAACGGAGTAGGCAAGCTCCGAGACGGCCTCAAGGTTCTGGCGTCAATGGCTGGAGCGATCGGGAACCCCAAACGGGCTTGTCGACACCGCGAAACACTCCGCCTAAATAAAAGACAAAGGTGACTCGCACAATCGTAAATAAAGCAAAGAAAACATGGCATAAGTGTGATCGTAAATAAAACCTCAAACTAGTTTGTGGCCCCTAGAAATAAGATGAATCAAGCTCGCTCGGGGTCCCATATACCTTGGATGTGGATAGCGATAAAACAAGGAACAGGAATCAAGTACTCGGGTCTTACGGACACAAGTGGGCTCGAAACCAAATATTATCTTTCACCCACCGATGCCTCTGCTTATTCAATTTTAGTTGTTAAACAGAAATTAAAGTG
Organism: Avena longiglumis; assembly: GCA_030063025.1. Lineage (NCBI taxonomy): Eukaryota > Viridiplantae > Streptophyta > Magnoliopsida > Poales > Poaceae > Avena > Avena longiglumis. The sequence continues at coordinate 155,363,963 of CP125978.1, forward strand.
ACGATAAGTAAAGCTAGAATCATCTCCAACAACAACATGCGGCAATACATCAACAACTGTGGCATATGACGACACACATCAGCACTGAGCAAGCAACTACGACGCGCAAGTCCAACTAACTACCAAACAACAGGTAATAGGGTGTGTCCAAGGCAAATATAGGCTGCAAGGGATATCACAGGTACGGAAACTAAAGCATCGCAACACAGGTAGCAATAGATCAACAGGAGGGAATAAAGACTATAAAAGTAAGATAGGTAGAAAGGGGAGATGCTCGCCTGAAAACATTGTCGAAGGGTTCAACCGAAGATCGGGGCGAAGCTCACATCAACTCAACGGCCTTATCCGCGAAGAAGCAAAACACTAGAATGAACACCGGATGCAATATTTAATACAACGGCAGAGGATCGGCATGATGCATGTATGATGCATGACATGGCAAAGTGCGATGCAACTAAGTCAAATTAAGCGGAAACGGGGTCCCGACAATTAATTGAACGGTTCGAGTTATTTAGCTACCCCGCAATTAAATGTTGTAATAAGGAGGCAAGATAAGTTACCGGTTCGCTACACAAGTTTAAATGAGGCCGATATAAGGCTAGATTTGCCCGCATATGGGCCCCATATTTAATTAATAGGTGAATCGGCATAAGGCCCCCAAACCACCGATATGCATGCGAGATGACAATTTAATATGCAACAAGTTGTTATTATGCATTTATAAAATAGGGGGGGGGGTCGGAAAAAGGTTCACACATCAGGGTTCTCGACGATCTTGGGGTTTCGGGGTTCGGGGTTCGGGGTCGGTCTCGGGGTCCAGGGTTCGACGGATTGATCTCGGCGGAACGTTCTCGGATTCCGGGGTCGTTCTCGGTATCGGGGCCGATCTTGTCGCATCGGGGTCTCGATATCCGGGGAGCAGAACTTGGGTCGGTGTCGTTCTTGTCGCATTCACGGGTCGGGTCGATCTCGACATCCGGGGTTAGGGTCTTCGGATCCGTGAAGTAGACCTTGTCGCACGGGCGTCGATGCTTCCGGAAGGAGAACTTGACGATCCCGGGTCTCGGTGTCCGAGGAGAAGAACTTGGCGTCCTCGAGGAGTAATTGTCGCATCCGTGACGACGAACTTGGCGCCCGGAGTTCTCGGTGGCGATGTCGGTCTTGGGTCACTTATGTGTTGCCGAGGTGCCAGTGTCGTGCTCGGGTCCCATGCCAGTGGTTCATCGGGTTCATCCAGGACGGTGTCGGTCGTAGGTCTTGTCAACGGTTACAAGATGACGGTGCCACATCGTCACGCAAGAAGAAGAAAGGCGTTAGCACAAGTGCGCATCAGAGGCATCGCCCAACCGGGTGAAGTTAGCGGGCGCTACGATAACGAAAACAGCGACGCGGGACGGCGAGGCTGTGGCGATGGAGCAAGGCGTCGCGGTAAAAGGACGAGGAAGAGTGGCCACGGGGCACGCTGGCGTCAACGGAGGAAGGCGAGCCGCGGACGGGAAGCCGGCAGCAGCGGGGCTCCGGCGAAGGGCGCCGGTCCTGCTCAGGATCACGGCCTGCGAGGCGAGATCGGCCGGGAAGGCGCGGTCGGGCCGTCGCCGGAGAAGGGGAACCAGAGGCGGCAAGGCCGGCGCTTGCCGTTGGCGCGGCAGGCAGGGAGGCGGGGCGCGGGTCGGGACGGCGAGCGGCTGGCAAGGACGCGGCCGAGGGGAGGACGACGGGGAGGCGGAGGGAGCACGGGCGAGGCTAGGTGAGACGGATGGAGGAGGCGCAGGACGGGGGGAGCGGCGCAGCGCTGGAGGGACTCCGGCGGCGGCAGGCGGCGCACTGGAGGCGGGCGGAGCAACGGGGGTGGCCGGCGGCGTGAGAGGCGAGGGCGAGAGCGGGGTCCGGCGGCGAGGTCGAAGGAGAGAGGTTGTCGGGGGAAGAGGCGAAGGAAGAAGAGAAACAGGGGGAGGCGGGCGATGCGGGCGTGGGTCCCGCGGGGCCAGGGAGAGATGGGGAGAAGGGAGACGTGGGGGAACAGGGGCACCAGGGTGGGGCCCGCGGCGGGACCCAGGCGGCAGAGAGGAGGTTGACTGGGTGCATGCGGGGGCCACCAAGTGGCGTGGGGTGGGCTGTGCGTGGGTGCTGTGGGGTGGGGAGCCGAGTGGAGGAGGGATGAGAGGGGTAGGACAAGTGGCGGGCCAGAGTGGTGAGTGGGTGAGGGAAGGTGAGGTGGAGAGTTCGATAGGAGGGGTGAGGTGGCTGGAGAGAGGGGGTAGATTTTTAGGTGGGTTTAAGATTAGATGGGGTAGGCAGGTTGGACCGTTTAGAAAATCTGGGGCGGTCGTTCGGGTCGGGTTGGCCCGTTCGACTGCCCCTACTAAAAATAATATAAATTTTATTTGTTTAAAACGGGCCGTTGGCAAACCGATAGCCAAAAAGTATTCCGGGGACCCGGTTTTGATGTTTAAAAATAAAGAGGGGAGTTTAGAAAACAACACGGGCTTTACAAACATAGTTTTAGCAAACAATGCATGATGATGACGATGCAATGCACAAATTCAACGCGATTTTCTAGTAGTGGTTTTGCGGGATGCCACATCCAGGGACTAGCATTGCAATCACAGGGATCCTTTCCTTTACAAAGGAGGGGTCTAACAAATGGTATCAGAGCACTGTGTTGCCTGTAGGATTATGACTCTAGGATTGGAAAACCACTAAGGAAAAGTTTTCAACTACTTCTACACTTGTCTATTCTTCTCGTAAAACTTTTCTAATCTTTTCATTCCCAACTCCATTTGTAGATGAACTCCATCAACGAAGCCGTGAAGAAAGGACCACTCATGACCATGACCTTTGAGTGTGGAACTGAGTTTCCCAATATTCTCAAGGACCTCATGATGGCAATGGAAGCACATGGTGCATTGTACAAGGGCTTTCCGGTGATGGATGAAGGAGTGAGTATTGGTGGGTGCAACTTCACTTGTACAAAACAAGGAAGACAACCACAAAGAAAGGATTCTGCATGTACACCAACACGTAATGCACACCACATTCTTTGAGTCACCGGAGATGCAGCTTGGAGGACTATCAAACAACTAAGTGCTAGAGTCAAGTGCAGGATGCTCAACCTCCAAAAAGACTTAGAGAAAGAGAAGGAACTTACCCAAGAGTTGGAAGCCACCAACCAAGAGTTACGGGGAGACATAATAGACTTAGTGATGGAATCATGTGAACAAGATAGGTGGATTGCCTCTAGGAACATTGTGATAGCCACCAGATCCAAAGGAGATAGGATTGTGAGAACACACTTCGTTAGTTGGACACCATCTATCACCTTATTTTCCAAAAATGATACCTTAAATAAGTATGGACCTTGATTGATGTAATGGACTCATGTATGCATGACATGTGTGATGTTTGTGTTCCATGGATATGTATGAAATGTTTGTCTTGTTTTATCTTAAATTTTGTTGATCTAACTTTTTAATCTTATAAATAGATGCCTATTACCATCAGCACCGTTGAGGAGTTATAGGTTACCCGTTTTGGTCCCCGTATCGTTGAGCTTACCACTTTGCTCGATCTCCCTCTTCCCACCATCACGGTGTACCCACTCACCAAGTTCGAGAGGAAGGACCTCTGGGGCTTCAAGGTGAACCAGCCCGGACGCCAGATGAGCCGACTACAGAGGCCATCGCCTTGAAGCCGATGCATGACGATGGGAGAGAGGCATGGAGGTAGTCATGCAGACACGATAGGACGCTCATAGGCCGTCACTCCCGACAGGTTAGGGGCACCCATTTTCACGTCTTCGGAAGACGTGATGTTGATGGAGAGTCCATCGACTTTGAGGACGACTCGAGGGACGCGGCAGAGCCGATACATCTCTATCTCCAGGACTTAGAGTCTCTCCTCAGGCACGTGGACACGGACAGGACGAACGTCATGCTCAGCAATGACGAGCTCCAGGTGCAGCTTGGCGAGAAGGACAAGCTTTTCGCACAGCAGGATGAGATGATCAAGGAAATGGAGACAAAGTTCGAGGCCCAGGACCGCAAGTTCAAGAGTCAGGAGAAACGCGTCCAGGATAGGAACAAGAAGATCCCGGACATGACCGAGGAACTGAAGTCCAAGGATTTTGAGCTAGAGCAGCAGCAGATGGTTATTGAGAGGCTTCGCTCACAGAAGAGGGCTCTCAAGACCAAAGTCGATTCCTTGACCACTACGATTGAGGAGAACAAGACCGCGATGGAGAACGCAGGTCTTACCTTCGTCGAGGAGGAGATTGATGTTGATGAGTAGACTTGACTACTCATTTATCTTTCATATTCATACTTGTTATTTGTGAACTTATTATTGGACCATCCGACATGTGGATGGCTTGCCACTTGTGTGTTTTATTTCTAGAACTTTGTTATTCCGATGTTGAGTTTTTATCCTTGAGTTGCATGTTATGTGTTTGCTTATGATGTATTGTGCATAAAACATCTATGGGTATCTCATTCTTATCTATTTGAACAAACCACAGATGCCTCCCCGTCGCGCAAACCCCAACCCCAATAACATCACCCCGGAAATGCAACAAATGATGAATGCGCAAACATAGCTTATGCAGATGATGACAACGTTCATCCAAAACCAGAATAACAACAACAATAACCCCAATAACAACAACAACAACCCCAACAACAACAACAACAACAACAACCCTCCGAGTTTTGATATGCTCACCAGATTTCTGCGTTTGAGGCCAGCAAAGTTTTCGGGGACGACTGATCCCATGGTGGCCAATGACTGGCTACGTTCTGTGAACAAAGATTTAGTGACCGTGGGCTGCACGGATGCTGAAAAAGTCAGGTTCGCAGCACATCTGTTGGAAGGACCAGCCGCCACATGGTGGGACAACTTCCAAATCACCACTCCTATTGATGAGGTGACTTGGGCTATCTTTGAAGATGGCTTTCGCACTGCTCATATCTCATCAGGAATGATGAGCCTGAAAAAGAAAGAGTTTCACAACTTGAAGCAGCGCCACCGCAGCGTGGCTGAATACATAGAAGAGTTCAACAATCTGGCGCGCTATGCACCGGATGAGGTTGACACAGATGCCAAAAGAAAGGAAAAGTTTCTGGAAGGCTTGAATGATGAGCTGAACCTACAGTTGTCTGTGGCATATGTTCCAACTTACCAGTCTTTGTGTGACAAGGCTGCTATTTTGGAGAGTAAAATGAAACAAGTCGAGAGTAGGAAGAGGAAACACTCCGACAAGCACAGCTCGGGATCGTCTCACAAACGATCTCACTATGATGACAAGGCTCAGATCCCATAAGCATGGGAAATTCAACAAGCACCACAACCACAACCGCTATGAAAACAAGCATCATCGCAAATCATGACAATGATAAGTACAAGAACCACAAGAGTGGATATAAGAGCCACCACAGTGGGAATGGTAGTGGAAGTGGAAGTCAAGATGCTAAAAGGACATTAGTCGTTGAGTGCTTCAAATGCAAGAAATCGGGGCATTATGCTAATGAGTGCCCGAGAAGAAAGTTGAAGGACCTAACAAGCCCAATCCTTTTCAGAAAGGACAGGTTAACCACATCAATGTGGAGGAGGTCTATGAGGAGCCTGATGCCGTTGCTGGTAAGTTCAGACTCAATTCCATTCCCGCATTTGTACTCTTTGACACTGATGCATCTCATTCATTCATATCAAAAGCATTTGTTGATAGAAATGGGTTTGCATCTGAAAACATTGGTTGTCCAATAAAAGTTAGTTCTCCGGGTGGAGACATGATAGTAAGTCTTGGATGCCGGGATCTTGTCATAGAGTTTGGAAATCATAAGTTTCCAGTGAGCCTGATAATCCTAGATTCCCAAGGACTAGACGTAATTTTGGGAATGGATTGGATGGCTAAGTATGAAGGAGTACTAGATTGTGCTAATCGTACTGTTGCACTCACAACCCGAGAAGGGAAAAGAATAAAATTCAGGTCAAACTTTGAATCCAAAGGAAGTAAGATGAATTCTCTTAAGGGGGTTAGCATGGATAGTGTGCCAATTGTGTGTGAGTATCCAGAAGAATTACCAAGAATGCCACCAGATAGAGATGTGGAGTTTCTGATAGATTTGGTACCAGGTTCTGGACCAATAGCAAAAAGACCGTACAAAATGTCAGTTGATGAACTGAAGGAGCTCAAGAAGCAACTAGGGGAACAGTTGCAGAAAGGATTTATTCAACCAAGTTCTTCATCTTGGGGAGCCCCAGTTTTGTTCGTGGAGAAGAAAGATAGAAGCCAAAGGTTATGCATAGATTACCGTTCTCTCAACGAGGTAACTAGCAAGAACAAATATCCTTTGCCTAGAATAAATGACTTGTTTGATCAGCTAGAGGGAGCATGTGTGTTCTCAAAGATTGATCTTCGGTCAGGCTATTTTCAACTCAAGATAAGAGAGCAAGACATACCTAAGACAGCATTCACCACAAGGTATGGATTGTATGAGTACAATTGTAATGCCCTTTGGTTTAACCAACGCCCAAAGACTTTCATGAATATGATGAACAAGGTGTTCATGGAATTCCTAGACAAGTTTGTTGTCGTTTTCATCGATGACATCTTAGTCTACTCCAAGAGCAAGGAAGAACATGAAAGACACTTACGCTTGATACTTGAAAAATTAAGAGAGCATAAACTTTATGCCAAATTCAGCAAGTGTGAGTTTTGGTTAGAGGAAGTTGGTTTTATTGGTCATGTTATGACAAAGGATGGTGTGGCAGTTGATCCTGCTAAAGTTTCAGCTGTGACTGAATGGGAATCTCCTAAGAACGTAAAAGAAGTTCGCAGTTTCCTTGGTTTAGCAGGTTACTACAGAAGGTTCATTGAGAATTTCTCAAAGGTTGCTAAGCCAATGACTGAATTGTTAAAGAAGGACAAGAAATTTGCTTGGTCTGAAGGTTGTGAATTCAACTTCCAAGAATTGAAGAAGAGACTTGTGACAGCACCAGTTCTATGTCTGCCAAATTTGGAAAAAGATTTCCAAGTATATTGTGATGCGTCTCATCAAGGTTTGGGTGCCGTACTTATGCAAGATGGTAAAGTTGTGGCCTATGCCTCGAGACAACTCAAAACTCATGAAGTAAACTATCCTACTCATGATTTGGAGTTAGCCTCTGTCATCCATGCACTCAAAACATGGAGACATTACCTTTTGGGAAAACGATGTGAAGTGTTCACGATCATAAGAGTTTGAAGTATTTCTTCACCCAGAAGGAAATCAACATGAGACAAAGGAGATGGCTAGAACTTATCAAGGATTACGACTTGAGTTTGCAATACCACCCAGGTAAAGCAAATGTAGTAGCAGATGCTCTAAGTCGTAAGGCATTCGTAAATGGCCTTACCAATGGTGAAATGCCAGATGACTTGTGTAAGCAATTCAAAGAACTCAGATTGGAGATTGTTCCTGAAGGACATCTCATGTCCTTAGATGTTCAACCCACTTTATTGGACAAGATCCGAGAAGCTCAGAAGACTGATAAGGAAATCGAAAAGATTAAGGAAAATATTAGTCTAGGGAAAGCTAAGAGTTTCCATATAGACGAACAAGGTACTTTATGGCACGGGAAACGTATTTGCGTTCCACAAGACCCGAAATTGCGGAAACTGATTTTACAGGAAGCCCACAACTCTCCGTATTCTATTCACCCGGGTAACACCAAAATGTACATGGACATGAAAGGAAGATTTTGGTGGAACAATCTCAAAAGGGACATCGCCGAACATATTGCTTTGTGTGATGTGTGTAGCAGAGTGAAAGCGGAGCATCAGAAACCAGCAGTTTGCTTCAACCACGCCTATTCCCGAGTGGAAGTGGAAAATATAGGTATGGATTTCATTACCGGATTACCAAGGACCAGGTCAGGGTATGATTCCATATGGGTAGTAGTGGATCGCCTAACTAAAGTGGCTCATTTTATACCCGTGAAGACAACTTATACAAGTGCCAAGTTAGCAAAGATCTACATGAGCAGAATTATATGCCTTCACGGTGTGCCTAAGAGTATCGTGTCAGATAGAGGAACTCAGTTCACTTCTCACTTTTGGAGACTGCTTGATGAATCTTTGGGAACGAGGTTGGAATTCAGCACTGCTTTTCATCCTCAAACTGATGGACAAACAGAAAGGACTAATCAGATTCTTGAAGACATGTTGAGGGCGTGTGCCCTAGACTATGGAGCAAGTTGGGATGAAAGTTTGCCTTAGGCAGAGTTCTCTTACAATAACAATTACCAATCTAGCATTGGGATGGCACCATTTGAGCTTCTCTACGGAAGGAAGTGTACCACCCCATTGCTATGGAATGGTGTGGGAGAAAGGAGTTTGTTTGGACCCGATCTCATCAAAGACGCAGAAGAGAAAGTCAAATTGGTTAAGGACAGGTTGAAGATAGCACAGTCCCGACAGAAAAGTTACGCGGATTCTAAGCGTAGAGAAGTCAACTACGAAGTTGGGGATAGAGCTTATCTTAGAGTATCACCACTTCGTGGAGTGAAAAGATTTGGAGTCAAAGGAAAGTTGGCACCAAGATATGTTGGGCCATTCAAGATTCTAAGTCGCAAGGGAGAAGTTGCATATGAGGTTGAATTGCCAGAGTCTCTGTCAGCTGTCCATAATGTGTTTCATGTGAGTCGGCTTAAGAAATGTCACCCAGAGATGGAAGAATCATCTTTGAAAGATACCATACCCTTGGAAGAAGTTCAACTAGAAAGTGATCTCACCTATGAGGAAAAGCCTGTCAAGATTCTTGAGACCGCAGAAAGAGTCACAAGGACAAAAACTATCAAGTTTTGCAAGGTGCAATGGAATCATCATTCCGAAGAGGAAGCAACATGGGAAAGAGAAGATGATCTTCGGAAAGACCACCCTCACCTATTTGCTAGCCAATCCGAATCTCGAGGGCGAGATTCACCTTAAGGGGGTTAGATTTGTAACATCCCTAAATTCATATTCCAAAACTCATTCATATCATTCTTGCATTCATCATCATTTAGGGCTTTTCTCAAAATCATTTCAGAAAACAGGAGCAATTGTGGCTCATTATTTTATGTATGAAAACCCTAGCCTTTGTGCTACATGCTATTGAGAAATATGTTGTTATTCATCCAGGGTGATTTGAATTCAAACTTAAGAGGTCTCAAAAACTTAAGCAAAGTGTCAAAGCAAATTATAAAACAAATTATATGCCTATTATCATAAAGGCATAGTTTTAATTTATTTTCAAAAGGACCCAAGTGTTCTGAAGTGTTCAGATGTGTTTGACACTTATTTAAGAACAAAATTTATTGCGTAAAAGTCCTGTAAAGCTTTGGATTCAAACAGATTTGAATTTGGGTTTAAAACCATTTCTAGAAATCCATTCAGAAAAAGAAAAGGAATAAATAAGAAAAAAAATAGCCAAACTAGCCAATCTGGCTGACCCAGCCCAACACGGCCCAGCTAGCCCAGCAGCTCCCACCCCGCGAATCGTTTTCTTTCACCCACTCTCGCACCCACCAGCTCACTGATGTAAGGACCCGCCCCACTCCCCTCTCACGACAACCGCGCCCACTCGAGCATCTTCGTCTCCACCAGACGACGACCAGTTCATCCCCAAATCAACGCGGCCGCTTCTGTTGATTCGCTTCATCAGTATCAATGCCCGAGTAATTCTCGCCACGACTGTGCTATTTAAACCCCTCTGTTCCCTCTCTCTTATTCCCCAAACCCCAAGCCCAGAGCGCCCCCAGGATGCACAACTTACTCTCTACAACCCCGCCGACTCCGACGAGCTGCCGCCGCAATTCCGGCCACCTCCGACCACTCCTCTGCCTCTTCACACGAAGCCTCCGCTTGACCTCACGCATCTCCGGCACTCTGGTTTGCCCGCTGGTGACCTGTAACATCGCCACGCAAACGCCCCGACCGCCACCGCCTCCAGCTTCAACTCCGGCGAGCTCTAGCGGTAAGTCCAGACCGCCCCGAACCTTGACTTTCACGCACGCATCTTCGCCGTGGTATTCTGCATCTGACCACATCCTCCGTTTGCCTCCTAGTGATCTACAACGTCTCCTTCGACCTTGAACGGAACCACCTGTCGCTAGACTCAACTCCGACGAGGAATCATCGCCGTGTTAGCACGCCCCATCGCAAACCAACGCTACCTTGAGCTTCAGAAACCTCTTGCAAATCTGGTATGGCCCTTCCTCTCGCGACGACTGAACGCTTAGCGCCAGAGAACAAGCGCCCGCTCACGACGCCGCTACCGCCAGGACATGGTCGCTTGCTCGCTATTGGTGGATCTTGATCCAAGCGCCAGATAGATTCATTAAACGGCGAAGAGGTACGATCGAGCGACGATCTATTTAGATCCTGCGGCTACAGAGCTCGATCTGGTGCGAACCGCACGCCGCCAATAGGGACGCGTGGCAAGTGTATGAACAGAAAACAGATTTAAAACCAGAATTTGAACCAAATTTCAAATGCTTATAACTTTTGATTGCCACGTTGGAATTTTGCAAACTTTATACCATTGGATTCAGTGAAAGAAGACCTTTCTGAATATCCAATGTGTTTAACAAATAGTAACAGTTAAAATGACTTTATTTGTAGAAACATGTTTAAGGCTAATTTAAGTATGGATTTATTTTGGTAAATTGTATTAGTGCCAAATAAGTTTAGTTGGCAAACTTGTGACTTGTTAAGTTTCTGTAAACATGTGCATGCTTGGTAGAGTTTTCAAAATCACCACTTAGTAAGTTCTTGCATGCATGCATTCATATTATTTTTGATTGTATATAATTGTTTGTAATTCTATGCTATAATTTTTGTCTAGATTTTTCTAGTGATTGTGATTGTGAAGAGTGCTACTCTACCCACTACCAAGGCAAGTGATATTTTCATGAATATTTATATCCTATGTTTTGTACTAGCATTAGATATTTTGCTAAGTCTTGCATGCTATTTTTGCCTAGTGCTAAGTTGGGAAATCCTAAGTAGTGTAGAATTGTAGAATTTCTAGGGAATTTCCCTAAGTTAAGTTATCCTACCATGCTTAGCTTAGCTATATAGCAAACAAGGGTTGGTGAAAATCGATACTTACTATGATGAAAATATTGCTAAGTCATGAGACTTATACTTTCCTAATAAAACAACTAAGTCAAATAAACCTCCTAGGTGGAATGGAAGGATTGGGTTATGTTGAGTGGTTACACAAGGCTATGGACTTGGGTTGTGTATCTCACTTGTGGTATGCCACCCAGGCACAAAGGGATTTGGAGGCCAAGTGTTGAGAAAGCTTACAGTGCAACCACTTGGCAATATGGGCTCTGCCATGATCATATAGGTTGCTAGAACTTAGTCATTTGGACAGTTGGTGGTAGTTGGGATGATAGGTTGGAGCGCGTCCATTTGACTAAGGAAAAGCTTCTGAAGGGTCCTGTCATGGGAAACCAAGTCTGGTGGGGAAAGTGCACAACCTCTGCAGATGGAAAACCTAAGTACTTAGCCTAGTCCAAGGCAATGGACAATTTGAGCATCAAGACATGGAAGCTACAAGAATCTCATCACTCCAACTTCTACGTAAAATTTGTGGGTGAACAAGGGTGAAGGACCCCAATGTCTATTGGTGGTTTCTTGGGAATGTTTTGACAAAGAAAAACTTAGTGTTTTCAACCAATAGGGAAAAACCTATTTTCAAGCAAAGCAAGCCAAGCTACACTTAGCCAAAATGCATATAGTAATATAGTCCACTTAAAATTTACTAAGGTATCACTTGCCAATACTATTCCAAAGTATTGACCCTCTGTGGCTGTAACTTGTGATGTTGCAGGTTACTCCGATGATGAGTAGGAGTCATGAGTCTACACTCAACATGCTTGCCTGTGGCACATGAAGATGAAGACTTATGTTTATTTACTTATTCCTTAAACTCTTGTATTAGGCCTATGGCCCCGAGTTGTAAAAGACTATGTTTTATCTCTGGAATGAATGTAATAAACGACCTTTGTATCTGTGTACTTCATCTTAAACTGTGGATGCTAGCATTGATCCAGGGACTAGCATTGCAATCACAGGGATCCTTTCCTTTACAAAGGAGGGTTCTAACACTTTTTGTGCTTAATGCTTGTAACTAGGGCCCGATTGCCATGATCTCAGATCTGAACTTATTATTGAATCATTATGATAGTATTTTTTGTGATATTATCTGCAAATTGTGTACACATATCATTGTCCGGATCAAAAGGCCCCAAAGTGACAATAATTGGGACAACCGGAGGGGATGGCTGTGGTGTGAGGATCACATGTGTTCACGGAGTGTTAATGCTTTGCTCCGGTGCTCTATTAAAAAGAGCACCTTAATTGCCAGTTGTAGAGGTCCCAACCTTTAATAAGGTAGAGATCCCTGTGTTTACAATGCTAGTCCCTGGATCAATAGCTAGCATCCATAGTTAAGATGTAATATCAAGAACAAAGGTCATATTACAACTTTATAACCAAGAATAAAATAATTCATTACATATTACATAGCTCATTTGGCTATCTCATTACAATGCAGCAGAAATAACTATATAGCATGGAGTCCTTCATCTTCAAAGTGCCACAGGAAATCATGTTGGTTGTAGACTTGTAATCCTATTCAACACACTTCACTAACATCAAACAAACCTGCAACATAATAAGTTACAGCCACAAGGTCAATACATTTGAATTGTATTGGCAAGTGATACTATGGAAGTATAGTGGTATCTATCATCTATATGCATTTGGCTAAGTGGAGCTTAGGCTTGCTTTGCTCAAAATATATTTTCCTTATCATTTGAAAACACTAAGTTTTTGCTTGACAAAATCACCCAAGGCATCTACCAATCATTGATTGAAGATCCTTTAACCCATGTTCAACCACAAGTTTTTAACTTAGAAATTGGTATGAGGAGATCCTTGATATCTTCCATGTCTTGATGCTCAAATTTTCCATTTCCGGGGACACGGCTAAGTACTTAGATTTTACTCTCTCGAGAGGTGGTGCACTTTCCCCAAAAGACTCAACATGCATCGAGACAAGATATTTTAGAAGCCTTCCCTTAGACCAAAATGGACGCGTTCCAAAACTATCATCCCCTACCACCAACTGTCCGTTTGGCTAAGTTATTGCAAACTATATGATCTAGGCAGAGCCCATAAAGCCATGTGGCTGCACTTGAAGCTTCTCAACATTTGACATCTCAAATCTCTCTGTTCCTGGGTGGCATTCCACAAGTGTGATACACAAGGTTCACCAGTCCCATGGCCTTGTATAACCACTCAACATATCCCATTCTCACCATTCCACCCAGGTGATTCATTCACATAGTTGTTTTATTAAACAAAACACAAGTCACAGACTTAGAAATATTTCATAGCTTGATTATAATACACCCTTGTTTCCTACTAGCTAGGCTAAGCATAATAGTAGCAAGAATCTTAACTTAGGGAAAATCTACTAAGGCATCAACTACTAGGATTTCCCAAGGCATCACATACTTAGGAAAAATTCCATGCAAGTCCTACTTAGAAATATCACTAATGCATAGTGAAAATAATAGGACAAAAGTATGAAGCACCACTTGCCTTTTTGGTAGATAATATAAGTTCACTCCTCGATCTTGCAATAGTCACACTCTTCAAATTTCACTACAATTCAATCAAGGCACAAATTCAATCTAGCATTCAAACAATTCAACACATAAAATAATAAAAACAAAGCAATGCATGCAAGCATGCCAAAGATTGTTTTATTTGGAAAATAGGTTTCTAATAGGTTATAAACATTTTAACACACCTTTTGGTCATTTATCAAAGTGGAAAAACCATTTGATAACAGGTTAGTGAAAATGGCCACTTTAAATCCCTTTTGTTTTCTTAGAATTGATTTTATTCAAAGAATAATTTCTAGTGTTAGCCAAAATGTTTTTAAACACCAATATTAATGTTTATGGTCATAATGTTTTAAAACAATTCCATTTGCAAAGGGTTTCAACCAAAACCCATTTTTAAATCAAAGCAACATTTTATTTTGTTGGAAATGCATTTAAACAAAGTAATAATTTATAGGGTTCACCAAATATATATTTTTAAATCCAAAAAATTGGTGTTTAGGGTCAGGAAGTTTAAATCAAATCATTTTCCAAAGATTTTACTCAAAAAGCATTTTTAAAACATAAACAAAATTTTTATTTAACTAGAAATGCTTTTATTCAAAGATTTATTCCTTAGCATCAAAAAATATACTTTTAAATCTACAAGTTTATTTTTATGGTCAGTAGGTTCAAAACAAACCATTTACAAAATATTTTACCCTAAATTCATTTCTAGGATAATTTTTATATTCAAAATATGCCTACACATGTTTCTGTAAAACAACCAATAATACAGAAGCAAATCATTAAACAAAGGGCATGGTAGGATATAAATATTTTTCCTGATTCCAATGATATAAAGTTTGCAAAATTTGGACGTGTAGGTTTAAAGTTATGAATTTTACAAAATCAAACATCTAATAGATTCATTTCTGTTTTTAAAACAAGTCACTGGCCACGTGGAGCAATACTATTGGACAATAACGGTTCGTGCGGATCGCGTGCTATGGATCGTTAGATCTAACTAGCATCCTGCGGCCTAGATCAAATAATGACGGTCCGATAAGTGATTCTATCTATGCCAGGCGATCGAGATCCAACGGCTGACAGTGTTGTGACCAAAGTTGGGCGGCGCTACGATGGTGGCTGGCGGCGGCGCGCTCAGACGGTGACGTTGTCGGTGATACAGGAAGCGAGAGGAGGAGTGGGATGGCTCACAGTGTTCACGTGATGTCGCTGATGCTCGACGTGTCCTTGGTTGGCGAAGGGGCCCACGGAGATGATGGCAATTCCTCACCAGAGTTCCTTCTAGCGGCGGGTGCTCTCTGTTGAAGACGAAGGCAACGCTATGGTGCACGCCAGGGAAAATAAAGGATGCAGTCAGATGCGCAAGATCGTGGTGAGTACACGCATGTGAAAGAGAGGGAGAGGCACGGTCGTAATTTACCTCGGATGCTCGTCGGAGAAATGGAAGACTACGGCGGCCTCAGACGTGGAAGAAGCTGACATTTTGGGGCGCGCACGGGCGAACTGAGGATACTGGAGGGTGCACAAGAGAGTGGGGAGCAAGCTCGTGGAGGCTAGGGAGCAAGGAAGGATAGGTCTGGCCGGAATTTGCTGGAGATGCTCGTCAGAGCAGTGGCGTGTCGGCGAGCAATATGGGCAGCCTAGGGGCAGAGGGGTGTGGGGAATTGTGGGGAAAGGAAGATGGGGACGGGGCGATTAAGAGGGCGTAATCGGGGGGAGGAATTATCACAACGTTATGGCGAATTAAGACTGCAGAATCAATGCCAGAAACGGCGACGAGGGGGTTGAACTGGTCACGTGCGAGTGAGGACGAAGACTGGGCAGTGGGGTCGTTCTGTCAGCGAGAGAGAGGGTTTAGGTGGGGTCAAGAATCGATATCGTATGCGTGCGTTTAGTGAAAACGCCGGGGAAAAAGAGAGGTGGGTCGCTGGGCTTAGTTGGGCCAGGTTGGGCTAGGCTGGTTCTTTTCCTTTTTTTATTCTATTTCTTTTTCTATTTTGATTTTCTGTTTTCAAATTCAAACATTCATTTGAATTTAGATTTATTTTTCAAACCTTTTTAAATGTTCAGTATGTTTCTATACTGTTTTAAATATGTATTTCAAGTCCATTTTAGAATAATTATTTTATTCATTTATTGTTTATTATTTATTTAAATTAGGCACTTGTCTTTTATTCAAATAAGATTTTATTTATATTTCAAACTCTTATTTGAATCTTAATTTTTACCAAACCTTTTTCAGTAGGTTTTAATTATTCAATAGTATGTTAAATAATTAATTTTGAATTATTTAGTATATTTTAATATGATTTATTAATCATTTAAATTGGCCATTTGTATTTATCCCAATCAAATCAAATATGGTTTTAAACCCTTATAAATTTTATTCAAATAATTCTTTTAAGTTAATTAGATAACTTTTAATCCACTTTGGTAAATTCCCATTTATTATCTTCCCATGATTTAATTAATCATTTCTATTAGGGATTTTGTCTTCATTCAAATGGAATAGAATTTGGTTAATGCCATATTATTTTATTTGAATATTCCTTATCCCTTTATTTTATTTGGATTTGGACTATCTTTGTTCCGTTTGCTTATGGATTTAATTCAAGGTTTTAATTTGTCTTCTAAATCATTTTCTTGGGATTTATTATTTAGTTTAGGCAAATTTTCTTTATTTAAATAAAATTGGATATTGTTGATTTTATTTAAATAATCTTTTATTCCTTTTTATTTATTCAATAAAATTTTATTTGTTTATGGATTAGCCAATATTTTAATTTGGATTTTAAACATTCCTTATTTACTTATTTCTTTCTTTGTCTTATAAAGTCCATATCCTTTTATTTATAGATCCAAAATTGGTGATTCCAATTTGTATAATTTTATTTAATATTTGTTTATACTTTTAAATCCTCTTAGGATTCATTTGCTCACAATTTGGTATGGATTTTAGATAGGAGCTTTATTAGCTTTGAAATTTAATTTCTTTATCTTATTAAATTCATAAGTTTTTATCTATGGCTCCAAATTAAATGAAACCAATTTCTATGGTTTTATAATATTTTTGTTTATCATCTTTGATCATTTATAAATGTTTGTTGACAAATTTTATAAGGAACAAATCCATAATATTAGAGAGATCTTGGAAATGATTTATTCCTTTAGGGTTTTGGGGATTTTGATTTAACTTCTCCAAGTGTTTAAATTTCAAGATACATTCATTGATTGAATGCATTTCACTTGATTGAAATTTGTTGGATCCCTTTTTATTAAAAGTTTGTTTCAGGAAGGTTTTTATGTTTCCATTTTGAAATAAAAAGTTTCTTTTTACCCTAAATTTTCAACAATTATTTATTTTGTTTATTTATTTTCACATTTCAAAATTTGGAAAATTTTGGGATGTGACACCAGTAGTTCCCTAGAGGCCCCGCTGCCACGGGCTGGCTGGACAGAACATGTTGTGCAAGTTCTCATTGCGAGCACGTATGACTATATTTGGAGCACATGCCTAGGATTGTTCAGTATTTGGATGCTTGTTATTATTTACCTGCAATGCCCTAGATCTTGAAGTTACATGTTTAGACTTGTCCATGCAACGCCCGTCCATCCATCCCTATGCCTACCGCACTCGAATCCCATCATATCATATCAAGCATTATTGCTCTTCTTGCTTCGCCGTTGCTTTGCTATTGCTACTAACAAACTGTTGCTACTGATAAACTTCTGTGAGCAAGAACTAATTTCAGGTCCAGCTGAACTGACAACTCAGTTGTTAAGGCTTGCATGTATTCTTTGGCTCCCCTTGTGTCGAATCAATAAATTGGGTAATACTACCCGCGAAGACCGTTGCGATCCCCTACACTTGTGGGTCGTCACCGGGGTATACTACTAATGCGGTAAGGCTAAAAATATTTAGTTAGACTCTAACTAGCACATCTCTCTCATGGTATAGATCTTTACCCCCAGAAGCCAATACTACTTGGGATAATTTAGCTTGTGAGTTTCTAGCCAAGTATTATTCTTTATCAAAATCTTTTGGAATCAAGCGTCTTATAATGACTTGGAGGAACCATCCTAATGTAGGACTAGTAAGACCTTATAAGATTTAAAGATTTACTTAATCAATGACCTCATCATTATTTGCATGAATGGTATTTATTGCATATCTTTTATGGTGGTTTAATTGAACCTAATAAATTGGAACTAGACTCTTGCGCGAGAGGATCTTTTATGAATCTTCCCATAACTAAAGCTTGGGCTTTACTTAATAGAATTCATGATCAAATAGTTTCTTGGAATTTTGGTCTAGGAAGCGAAGGATGCATAGAAATAGATTATGATTGTATTCATGACTATAATAAAAAGGGAAATGTTAATGAATTATCTAAATAACTTTATTTGGATTCAGAACTTGTGTTGCATGTTGTTAAAGCTTTTACAGAACATATCAAAGCTCCAAAAGAGGGTTGGGTCAAGTATGATCCACCACCCGAACCTGAGAATAAAAGAGAAGTTAAAGAAACACTGTCCTCCCTAGAACTAACATATGATATACCTTTCCCTAACACTGCGTAGAAACATATTTTGGAATATGAACAGGTTAGAGCAGTACATCAGAAGAAAGAAGAGGAAAGTGTGCCAAAAGTTGAAGAACTTTTGGATGAAACCAAAGATGAAGAGGTAACCAAGGAAAAAATTATGGCTACGTATGCACATTGCAACATAGTTGAACTTGGTAAAGAGACTTCCATACTAGTTGAAGGTCAAAATAAGGCAAAAGATGTGGGTAAGCCTATTCTTCCCTACATATTGAAAGAAAACTCACATTATGGTTTATGTGATCTTGGCACCACAGTTAATGTTATATCTTATGATTTTTATTTAGAAATTAAAGAAGAGATAGTACCGGCTACAATAGAGAGTACTGATATGACAATTATTATAGCCAATAAATCTCTTAGAGTTCCAGTGCGAGTAGTAGAAAATGCAACTATCACAATTGGCAATAAAAAAATTCCTATTGATTTTGTAGTTGTTGATATGCCAGCTGACACTCTTTTCCCAATTATATTTGGAAGAAACTTTTTGAATGAGTTAGGTGCCAAAGTTGATTTCAAAAAGGATATTGTGTCTCTTATGCTTGGGGAAGAGGAAAAAGAATTCCACTTTTCCAAATTTTAAGATAGATCTCTACAAATACAAGAAGACGAGAAAGGAAAAACTATTGAGGAGATGGCAGCTATCTTCTTTAGTAATCAAGAAGAAGAAACAAATAAAGACTCAAATTATGAAGAAATAATTATGGAGGACAAGTCCCTAGAAGAATTAGAAAGTGAATTCGATCCGCTTCCCATTTTAGGGCCTCCAACTAATGAGGCTTTTGAAGATCCAAAAAAGAGAGGGGATGGGGAATTACCTCCCCCAAAATTGAAGACTTTACCAGATAATCTTAAATATAGATTTTTGAACAATACAAATAAATTACCTATTATTATTAGTGATAAAATTTTAGGGGATGAAGAAAACAAACTCATGAAAGTACTTAAGGAGCATCGCAAGGCCTTTGGGTACTCGATGGATGATTTGAAGGGCATTAGTCCCATGATAGTCGTTTATCGAATATTCATGGAGGAAGGTGCTAAACCAATTTAAGAATTCAATAGATGGATGAAGACCGAAATGAAGGAAGTGGTAAGAAAAGAAATAGTATGCCTACTAGATGCAGGTATAATCTATCCGGTAAAAGAAAGTGAATGGGTAAGTCTTGTTCATTGTCTTCCTCAGAAGGGCGGTTTTACTGTTGTTCCTAATGAAAACAATGAATTGATACCTACTAGAACTATTGTTGGACATAGGATGTGTATAGATTTTGGGAAATTGAATAAAGAAACTAGGAAAGATCACTGTCCTTTACCGTTCATAGACCAAACTTTAGAGAGCTTAGCAAACCACACTCATTTTTTCTACTTGGACGGATACTATGGTTTTTCCCAAATAGTTGTTCATCCTGATGACCAACTTAAAACAACTTTCATTATTCCTTATGGTTTACATTCTTACCGACGCATGCCTTTTGGTTTATGTAATGCTGCAGCTAATTTTCAAAGATGCATGACTACTATTTTTCGGACTTTATAGAACTGATAATGGAAGTATTTATGGATGACTTCTCTGTCTATGGAATTCCGGTTACTAGTTGCTTGGATAATCTCAAAAGGATTTTGCAGCGTTGCAAAGAAACCAATCTTGTTCTAAACTGGGAGAAGTGCCATTTTATGGTCAAAGAAGGTATAATCCTTGGACATAAGGTATCAGGTAAGGGTATTGAAGTAGATAGACCTAAGGTTGAAGCAATAGAGAGAATGCCGCAACCTAGGGATATAAAAGATATAAGAAGTTTTCTTGGTCATGTGGGTTTTTTATAGAAGGTTCATTAGGTATTTCTCCGGAATTTCTAAACCTTTGACTAACATTTTGCAAAAGGGATTAAGATTAAATTTTGATGATAAATGCCTTATTGCCTTTCATAAAATTAAATATGCTTTATCCCATGCTCCTATCATTAAACCACCTATATGGGATACGACTTTTGATTTAATATGTGAATCTAGTGATGATGTTGTAGGAGTAACTCTAGGACAACATATAGGTCGCATATTTAATATGATACATCATGCTAGTAGAACTCTTAATAGTGCTCAAAAGAATTATCCTAAGGAAGAAAGAGAACTTTTTGCTGTATTTTTCTCTTGCGATAAATTTCGTTCTTATATAGTTGATGCAAAAGTAAGAGTTCATACGAATCCTGATGGTTAAAAAGAACTCATTTAGGGGAAAAATTATAAGCCAAGACTAATCTGTTGGATCCTTTTACTTCAAGAATTTGAATTGCAGATTATGCATAGTCAAGAAATTAAGATATTGGATGCAGTATCCATATTTGACCAGCAATGCATCAATCTTATTGAGAGGAACTTTAGTCCTGGTGATTTTTATTTACGAAAATTATTAGATGAGCTAAGGTCAATTCTTCCAAAAGAGAAGAAGTCCTTGTTGTTGGAGAATATTGTCACCCCTGACTAAATAAACAGTGAGTACTATGTAAGTTTTATTTCTCTAAATAAGTTATTTGTTTTCATATATACTCCTGAATTTTTTACCTTTGAATTCCTCATGTTTTTCTGAAGTTTCTAAGGGTTCTACCAACTATACGGCCGCAACTATACGACCGGAGAAAATTCTCCCGCCGTATAGTTGGTTGTCAAATGTATTGTATACCCGTCGCAAAAAAATGCGATGTTTGGAAACTATATGACCGCAACTATACGGCTAGAAAATTTGCTCCCGCAGTATAATTGGTTGTTAAACTTTCTGGCATCTTCGATTCTTTTTCATACTATTTATTAAAGAAATTTGTCGGTTCCAATTCAATAACCTAACCGACCTATACTCGAGATATTTGGAAATATCTTCCCGACACCAACTATACGGGCCACGACCATATAGTTGGTAATTATGCGGCTGGACTTCTCCAAATTCTTGATTTCTTTCCCTATTTTGTTAATATTCTTTTCTTGGACGCAACTTTGGTGTTTCTCGCGATTTTTATCGACCTCTGAACCCCCTTATATACTTCCATTATGTTTCTCTATAATCATAATCACCAGGAACCAATCTACCTCTTGTTCATATGTGAGGATACACAACCATAGGGCAACCAGGGTCTGGGAAGCTAAGAAGATAAGTTCCTATGGAGATTGGGAGCAATAGCAAGCAAAACAAGGAGATCAAGACCATCCCTATGGATTTTATTGACACAGACAAAGGATGCCAAAAGAGGGAGTTGAACGCCCTCGAGATGAAGATGGCAAAGGTGGATAAGGAGGCGCCAGGGACACCCAGGCATCTTCGATTGTTGCGACTTTATCTTGATAAACTTTATGAAGATATTAAGCAGACAACGAATCAGGTTTTCTATGAGTCTTATGGCTATAGAAACCCTCAAAGATAACAATGAGCTCATTAAAGAACAAGTGAAAGTGTTAGAGAGGAATAATCTTTTCTACAAGCTGCGTATTAAAGAAATAGAGGCTGTTAATCAATCCCTCCGTCTTAGGCTGTCCCGTGAAGAGAGGATACCACATGCCATGCCGCTACAATGATCTATAATAATCACTGTATCAAATAATCACGAGGGATTATTTGATCCCGCCTGGCTTGATTCCAAGCATGGGGAGATCTTTAAGACCTTGTAATCTATCTTATAATTTTTATATTACTATTTTAGCATTGCATTAGTTTGACCTTAGAAACAAAAGTTTGCATCATTAAAATTCCCTTCAGGAATAGTCGATCTTTTTATGAAATTTTGAGTTTATTATCATATATGGAGCATTATTGAGTGTGTGCTTGTCTTATTATATATATGAATGGCTTGAGTATAACTTTACTTGCACTTGATGATAGCAATAGGAGACTTCCACACCATTGGTATTAATGGAACATACAAAGATAATTTGGTCAATATTTTGTAAGTTCATGGTTTGATTTACAAAGGAAAAATTATCTAATCAGTTAAGTTGATAAAGAAACCTTGAATGAATGAAAATTAAAAGTGCTATCAAATTAGAGTCAGAACAAGACGAGGTAGATATTCAAGCTATAAAGATGCTTCATATACAAGTGTGTTGCCTGCCAAAACCCACCGGCGAGCAGCAACGGGCAACACGGAGAGCCGGGAGGCTCCCAGGACTGCTGGTGGGCCCTGGTCCCTCGGGCGACGGCCCGCAAAAACTCCGGCACACGTCCTGGTTTGGTTCGAGGGCATGCCACCTGACCTATACCTAGTCAGGAAGGTGAAGGATTGCTCCGATTGATTTCCTGCATGGTAAACAAGTATACGTAAAATTCGAGCCGTGACCGGCTCCCAGGTTTCCCTGTGAATCGGCTCCTAGAGCCGATTGCCCCATGGTTCTGCATTAGATTCACGATAACATGGGGTTTTGCTTGATCACTACAAGTTAAATCGATCTACGACAGTTTAATGTTTTCACCACGTAACTGGAATGTCCTACACGTAATTGAGTGCTGCACGCATAAAAGATGAAGAATATTAACCCTAGAGGAGGCCTAATAACCAACGTAAAGTCAATTACCGGAACAACTTCTCTAGAACGAATAAGCCACGTCCCTATGTACTACTGGATCGTTCAACCCGTTTGTAAGGCCTGATTACGTAGATATTAAACTAAACCTTGGTGAACAAGGCACAACTATAACAGATCGAATCGACTACATAAAGATCAAGCAAGATGCTACCCTTACACTTTGGGAAAAGGTGCAAGGGTAGCGAGATAACTAGAGGTAGCATAACTTCAACGATAATAATGAAAAGCACCGATGCTAGCCTCAAACAATCTATGATAATGGTATTACTCGACATCAACAACGCTTCATTACGAGTAAAACCAGGTAACGCATAAGTAGATACTGCCTAGATGCGATCTAGGCAGCATGGCACTTACCCGAAAGAAACCCTAGAAACAAGGGGTGGCGATGCGCCGAGATTGTGTTTGTTGTGAACGTGGTTGTCCTCCTTTTTTCGATAACCTTAGGTACATATTTATAGTCCGGAGACTCTCTACTTTTGGAATAACTCTACAACTCTATCTTTACCTAAACATAAACGGAACCTAAACAAACACGAAACTTACTATGATACAGGATACACGGGCAATTTAGCCCAAATCCACACACTAGGCCGATCCAACAACACGTTGAATATACGTATCTTCCAAGCCCATCTTGATCACGGCCCATCTCCGTCTTTGGCCAAAATACGGCGATAACACATGCCCCCCTGGTTTTGGCAATGATAATTCCAAAACCACTCTGTGTGTTTGGTTTTTTTTTTCTTCTTCTCCTCTTTTTTTTTATCGGGCTGCGCGTCGACAGAATGCATGGCAGAACAGAATCGTCACGTTACCCCTTCATCATGATGCCCTGTCTTCTCAACTCCTGCGCAGCGCATGATTTGACGATTTTGGCAGTGCAATCTGGGAAACCGCTATGGCATTGAACCGTCTCTCCACTATTCCCCTTATTTAAATCAGCTTCAACAGATCCCCATCTTCCTCCGGTTGCCGAAAACCCTTCTTCCTCCGCCGAAAAAACCTCTTTCTTGCCATGGCCTCCTCTGCTTCCTCGGCGTGTCTTCCCACGCCCAACTCGATGAGCGACCAAGAGCCGACGCGAACACCCGCCGATGGCGGCAGACACTCTCGCCCCACAATGGTGGGACGAGAGGGGTTGGGACTTTGCTGTCTGGTCGGAGGACGACGCGTCCACGACCGACGGCGAGGAGAGCCTACAGTTCCTCGTTTACGGGGAACTGGAGGCGAAGAGCAGCGATGACGCTTGGTCTTGGGACGGCGTCGAGTCCTCCGACGAGGAGGAGGAATCGAGGAGGAAACCTCCGACGAGTACCCACGAAAGCGCTTCCGCCGGTCCATAAGACACAAGATGACGACGAGGATGAGGAGGCCCCTGGCTTCTTCAAAGAAGAAGAAGAAGACGACTCCGCAGCAGCGGCCAAGACACGAATAAGAAGGCGGCGGCAACGGCGATGATCTCGCCTTTAGATTAGGAATTAGTAGCAGCAATGATGGTAGTAGGCTTCCTTTTGTAATCAATCATCCTTTTGTAAGCAATCATCTTCGAATGAATGAGAATCCGCTTCCCAAATATTGTTCGTCTTCGCTTCAATTTTGCCGATAGCCAAAATAGGTCGATGCTCCAGAAGTCGATGACACTGTATCAGCTTTCAACATATCGCACTGATCGGACAAGCCAAATCGCAAAAGCCGATGACTACCCATCGCTTCTCCCAAAAACGTTGAGTGGTCAAAACTTGGTCGCATCTTTAGGCCCATTAATCGGCCACTTCTTGGTTCCAATGGTAACCGCAACCTTTTTCAAACGGACGACCCAAACCTCCAATTGCCCATCGGAAAACGTGCCCTGAACAAACAACTAGCGACAAGCCACAAAGCTGAGATCGCTGAGGTGGATCGTGTCCATGCTGACACCCTCCATGCCTTCGAAGCATTTCTTCAGAAGCTCGTGTCATGAACTAGCATCTGTTGGTAACATGTGTGAACCTCAGAGTCGGCGACCGCATCGGCTATGTATTTTGCTTTTATTCGCCGATTTTCAGAATCGCCCCATATTTCTATTGTCCATCGTCTCACGTGCTTTACTTAGCCGATTTCATGTATCGGCCCTCAAGCTTATCTGTCAACATCCCACATGCTTGGGAAATATTTCTTGAGATGTTGACCGTTGACACATCGGGAACTTTACGCCATCCACCGCTCGAGCATGTATGCTTTCCTCTTAAAACTTGATCGACCTCAGACGGTCCATGCCAATTTGGAGACCATTTACCATATGCTGCATCCTTAGTCCCCAAGGGCAACACGGCTTCCCATACCAGATCACCAACGTGGAACTCCTTTGGCTTCACTTTCTTGTTGTATGCACGAGCTACTTTGGCCTTGTTCTCTTTGATTTTCTCCAGTGACCACAGCCTGAGCTCGGTTAAGTCCTCCACACTGTCACTCATCAGGGTTGTATATTCTTCAGTTGTTAGATCGTCCTGAAAAGTGACCCGTCTCGACCCAGCCGTAATTTCCCAAGGCAATACGGCTTCTTGTCCATATACTAGATGGAACGGCGAGGTTTTAATCGCCCCATGGCATGACATGCGATAAGCCCACAATTACTCTGACAAAACCTCGTGCCAGCGCCTAGGGTGCTCATCGATTTTTCTCTTGATTAGCTTGATGAGGCTCTGGTTGGACGCTTCAGCTTGCCCATTCGCCTGAGCATAGTATGGAGATGACCTGATCAGCTTGATCCCCGTGTCCTCGCAAAACTTTCTAAACTCTTAAGAAATAAAGACCGAACCTCCATCGGTCGTGATAGTTTGGGGAATCCCGAATCTATGGATGACATGTTCTTTCACAAAATTGATAACATCCTTGGAGTTTACTGATTTCATCGGGACAGCCTCCACCCATTTAGTGAAATAATCAGTGATGGCCAAAATCCACATGTGGCCTTTGCTTGATGGGGGATTGATTTTGCCGATCATGTCCATGCCCCAACCTCGGAATGGCCAAGGCTTGATGATGGGGTTCATTGTCGATGGTACCATCTGAATTTTCCCGAATTCGACATGCCCGACACCCTTTGTAGTACTTGAAACAGTCCTCAAGCATGGTGGGCCAATAAAATCCTGATCGCCGATCAACCATTTCATCTTATGAGCTGATTGGTGAGTTCCACAGTGCCTTCGTGTACCTCGTGTAGGAGCCGATTGGCCTCCTGTCCCTGCATTTGAGCAATAGTCCTTCCAGAGTCCTCAGAGAACATGTCATCGCCAATCAGCACGCACTTCATGGCCTTGTATCTTATCCGTTTAGGTGCCCCCGAGGATCCTTCAAGTAATTGAAGATATCGGCTCTCCGATCGTCTGTTCGAACTGCACGAACATCGGCTCCTTCTGCAGCGTCCTTGTAGCTGAAGCCATCTGCAAGATCGTTCGCCTCGGTATTCTGCGATCGTGGGATCCAAGTGAAGTTTATGTACGGAATTGCGCCATCACTCGCAAAGGCAGCCATAATGGGAAGAGGGACTCTCTCGCACTTGTAGTCCTCCGTGAGTGGGAGATCACCAACTTGAGTCCCCAAAATTTCCACCGCTGCCTCCAGCCGATGAGCAACTCCATTCCCTTGCGTATCGCCTCATACTCAGCGACGTTGTTGGTGCGGGGTGCAGATAACCTGATGGAGAAAGAGAATGTTGCCCCCCGGGGCGACACGAGTAGCATGCCGATGCCGCTCCCATAGTCACAGACCGATCCATCGAAAAACATAGCCCACGCTTGGATCTGCAGTGCTGCTATATTAGTATTGATTCTTTCGGCGATAAGATCGGCCAACGCTTGTCCCTTAACTGCTTTGGCGGGTTGGTACCGGATGACAAACTCCGATAATGCAAACATCCATTTGCCCAATCGGCCTTTCAACATAGGAGCCGACAGCATGTGCTTTATGATGTCTGACTTGCATATGATGACAATCTCTGCTGACAGCAAGATATGGCGCAGCTTGGTGCAGGTAAAAAACAGGCAGAGGCACAACTTATCGATATCAGGGTACCTTGTCTCGCCCAGCATCCTTCGCTTATGTAAAAGACTTCGCTCCAGCCCATCATAAATTTGCACCACCACCGAGGTGATGGACGTGTCAGCTACTGATAAGTAAATGTAGAACGGCCTGTCAGGCTGCGGTGGAACTAACACTGGCGGCTTCGTCAAATAATCTTTGATCTCGTCGAAGGCACGTTGTTGTTCTGCCCCCCAGCGGAATTCCTCGTCATATTTGATTTTTACTAGTCCCATGAACGGCTCTATCCTTCCTGACAGATTAGAGATGAATCTTCTGACGAAGTTGATCTTGCCGATGAGGGACTGCAGTTCTCTCTTCGTGGTGGGTGGCTTCATTGTTCGCACTGCCTCCTGACTTTTCAGGCCGATTTCAATTCCGCGTTCATGGACCAAAAAACCCAAGAACTGACCGGCCGTGACCCCGAAGGGACACTTCTTTGGATTCATCCGTAGCCCGAATTTTCTTGTTCGGTCCAGACGTTGCAGATCGCCTGTGTGTCCGCGGCGCAAGCGACTTGACCACCACGTCGTCGATGTAAATCTCCACCGGTTGCCGATCGATCATGGAAAATATAATTCATGGCCCTTTGGTACGTGGCGCCGCATTTTTCAGTCCAAACGTCATGACTACATATTCAAATAACCCCACGACCACAGGACTCGAATGCAGTCTTGTGTATGTCTTACGGAGCCATGAAGATCTGGTTGTAACGCATTGCCGTCCATGAAGCTCAAAATCTTATGACCATTGCTGCATTGATTAATGTTTCGCCACCGCATCGGATACTCATCCTTTGGGTAGCTCTGTTGAGATCCCGAAAATCTATGGCAACACACCATCGGCCATCCTTCTTCTCTACATGCGATACTAGAAATCCACTCAAGATACCGCATGGCCCGATCAACTTGGTCACAACATTTTCTCGACCTCTTTCTTGACTTCTTCCAGAATTTCGGCCTTCATTTGTCGTGCTCGCTGCTGAAATGGCCGAAATCCTTTTTTGAGCGGGAGTCGATGCTCGATGATGCTCCTGTCTAACCTAGGCATCTCTGTGTAGTCCCAGGCGAAGCAGTCTGGATATTGTTTCAACAGGGCTATCATCGGACCCCGCAGATTCGGATCTAACTTCTTGCTGATAAATGTTGGTCGTGGCTTATCCCCAGGACCAATGTCGATCTCTTCTAGCTCATCAGCGGATGTGAACCCGTACCCTAGCTTCCCGTCACCTGTCAAATCGATGCTAAACACAGGGCAAACGGTAGGTGAGGATAACAAAAATAATTTGGGCCGATCGCTTGAATCGGCCCCCTTTTTGCTTGCATTAGTCAAGGACGGTTTACACCTTATTGTTTTACAGTGGCAGAGCATCTCTCTGCTACGACTACATGAGCTGCTTGTCGTATGATCGCTGCTTTTTATTTTTTGTGGCCGATCGCAGGAATCGGCCGTCACCTGATGATCGTGGGCTTTTCTACTCTGTAAGGCCAGTGGATAAGACCAGCCTCACCCCGTTTTTTGTAGCTTCAATACGCTCGCAGCCGTCTAGATTGATTCCAGAGATCGGCTCCTGGTCTTCTGCTTCCCAGACGTTCATGCCAGCTATGGAGATCTCGATAGAATCGCTCGCGTGGATGACCTCCACTTCATCGCCATCCCATCGGATTAGGCATCGGTGCATCGTGGATGGAATGCAGCAATTAGCGTGAATCCAATCCCTTCCTAGCAAGGCGGTGTAAGTGCTTTTGGTCCACGACGAAGAATGACGTGGGGATGGTTTTTCGCCACGGTCGATCTACGTTCAAGACGCCTTGCGTCAAGTCGACCGTTGAAGTCGCTTAACGTGACGTTGGTTTTGATCGATCTGCGTGGAGCGCCCCAAGCGTCGTAGCATGGAGTATGGCATGATATTGATCGCTGCCCGGTGTCCACCAACATCTTGGCGACAGGTTGCCCATTGATGTAACCCCAGGTATGTGGCTTTCAGATGTTTATAACCCTTCTCACGTGGCTTCTCAAAGATAACCGGCCGTGGACCGCAGTCAAACTGTGCCACTGGTAGCTCATTGGTTCTTGGCGCGCAGAATTCTGACGGTAGTACGAACACCATGTTTGTGTCAGCCGATGTCTGTGCATCGGCTTTTGCTGGTTTGGGGCGCCATTCTTTCCTTGTCGGGCGATCTTCCGTCCGCCTCACTTTGACGGCCAGATCAGGCCGCGCTTTCTTCAAAGCGTGGAGATACTGCGCTTCAGCTTCCTCCAAGTTACGCAGCCGCTGCACTCTACGCTTCTGGGTGTGTCTGAGTCCGTCGGGACACCACCTTGGACGGTGATACCTGTCTTCATCTTTGTCATTCTTTGGCTTCTCGAGGTCCTCTGCTCGAGCGGACTCCCTATGACGGCTCTGGGGTGGAAGAGGACCTAGACGTTTGAACACTGATACTGGCCTCGTGTCTTCCTTCTGCTGACCGCATTCCGGGCAGTTGTCGACTGTAGGCAATCGGCTCATCCCCGCGTCCCAGCAGTACTTGAAGAAAGGACAATCCCAATGTTTGTCTGCGCCTTCCTTTTCTTTTGACGGTCCCCTAGCAAGGTGCTCACATCTTTCGTCGTCTCTGTCGCGCCGGCGACGTTGGTCATACTGGCGCTCATACTTGTTAAGGAGATGCGTGGAATGTGGCTTCTGATATCGCACTCTCCTCACTTGTTCCTCTGTTAAGTACCGCCTGTCATTGTGGCTGGGCCGGTCGCATGGACTAGCCTCCTTTCTTTCCTTGCCCCGAGAGCGACCACCTTCCTCCTTGTACGTGTCATGGTGGTACCCTGACCCTGCCATATTAACGCCGAACGAGAAATCCAGCTGACGCCTCGCGGAGCGACTGAGTTCTACCATGTTGACGCCGGGAAAGGGGTTCGTGTCCACTTTCATGGCGAACTGCCCGAGGATCAGACGGCCTTGTTCTATTGCCATTTGGATTTGGCGGCGAAGCTCTTGCACTCATTGGTGGTATGGGTGAACGAGTGATGCCACTTGCGACTGACCTCCCGTTCATTTCTGAGTAGGGATTTTGTGTCCTTCGGTAACCTCACCGCTTCTCCTTCAAAGAAGAAATCGATCTGCTCGGCTTTGCTCACATCAAGTCGAACCCTTTCGGGCCCTTGCTGTTTCACCCATTTGCAGGCCACAGATCTGCCCCGAGCCCATTCAGCCACGACCACCTCCTCGGTCTTGCGCAGATCACCTTCTTCAGACGACCAGCCTATCGGACGTTTGAATTTGTCTTGGTACAACTCGTGGTGGCGCTTTCATACATCGCCGTTCGGGCCATGTGCGCCAATGAGTTGTACTCCACTTGGAAAGCCAGATCCTTGATGGGTGCTGAGAGACCCAACACTGCCAGTTCGACCGCTTCCTTCTCAGTTAAATGAGCCGAGTAACATCGGTTCTGACGGTCTGGTTACCGGATGTATCGCCGCGCTTTCTCGCTTCGCCGCACTTTGCTCCAGTCCGCAATGCCAGCCTCAGTAGCCTCTGAATGGTACTGGATGTGGAACTGCTCTTCCAGTTGCTTCCAGGTATGAATTGAATCAGGTGGCAGTGAGGTGTACCACCCAAAGGCTGGTCCTGTCAGAGATTGCGCAAAAAATCTTACGCGCATCTGATCCGATGCCGAAATCATGCCTAGTTGTGCCAGGTATCGGCTTATGTGCTCGATCGAGCTTGACCCTTCTGACCCGCTGAATCTTGAGAACTCAGGGAGCTTGTACTTGGGTGGCAGCGGAATCAGATCAAACTCGTTGGGGTACGGCTTTGAATAGCCAATTGTCCTTCTCTTGACGAAGTTTAACCGGTCCTCAGATGGTACCGATTTGCTCCAATCGCTTGAGCTGTAGGGGCTAGATTCTCTTGACGTGTTCCAGTGGCATACTTGGCTAGCCACGCCTGTTGTCGGCGTCCATCCTGCATATCGCTGCCCACGCCGCTCAAGATCCCGCCCAGAACTCCCGCAGAGACTCCTGCGGTTGCAATCTGTTGGTGCGTGTCAAGTTATTGCAGTCCGCACGAGGCGCATATATACCCGCAGGGATTTCCTTAGGTGGCTCAAACAGGAATTGGCAATCGCTGGGTCGCCTCGACCTTGTAGACGACATAAGCCGCTGCTGGCGGCTCCGGAGCCGCAAGTGTGAATGGCACCGCCTGGTCTGAGCGGTCTTTCTCCTGGTGAGTCCCAGAGTAGGCCCCGACGGAGAGTACGATGCTTCATGATCTCTGAACTACGCGAACCGCGATCCGCCGAAAGCGTCACTGGCTCTCGGAATGGCGGTGCAGAGAATGAGCCACCATGTAGTTGACTTCCGTCAGAGCTGCGTGCGCTCCTCCGAAGGAACAGATAGATCTACCTCATCGAGGGCACCCTCGGGGGAGAACCCCCTCCACTTGATGCCATGCTTACGGGTCCTCTCAAAAGAGCCGATGAGGTCTTCTTCGAAGAGAGCCTTGATCTCGTCATACTTGGCCTTGTGCTCGTCAGGTAGATCGTCGTAAGTGACTGGTCTGTTCTCCATCGGAGCGTCGGATGTTGACGAAGACGTTGTTGAAGGTCCCACCGGGCGTGCCAGAATGTGTTGCCTGCCAAAACCCACCGGCGAGCAGCAACGGGCAACACGGAGAGCCGGGAGGCTCCCAGGACTGCTGGTGGGCCCTGGTCCCTCGGGCGACGGCCCGCAAAAACTCCGCAAGACACGCCCCGGTTTGGTTCGAGATGCCACCTGACCTATACCTGGTCGAAGGTGAAGGATTGCTCGATTGATTTCTGCATGGTAAACAAGTATACGTAAATTCGAGCCGTGCGGCTCCCTGTTTCTCGTGAATCGGCTCCTAGAGCCGATTGCCCCATGGTTCTGCATTAGATTCACGATAACATGGGGTTTTGCTTGATCACTACAAGTTAAATCGATCTACGACAGTTTAATGTTTTCACCACGTAACTGGAACGTCCTACACGTAATTGAGCCTGGTACGTACAAAAGATGAAGAATATTAACCCTAGAGGAGGCCTAATAACCAACGTAAAGTCAATTACCGGAACAACTTCTCTAGAACGAATAAGCCACGTCCCTATGTACTACTGGATCATTCAACCCGTTTGTAAGGCCTGATTACATAGATATTAAACTAAACCTTGGTGAACAAGGCACAACTATAATAGATCGAATCGACTACATAAAGATCAAGCAAGATGCTACCCTTACACTTTGGGAAAAGGTGCAAGGGTAGCGAGATAACTAGAGGTAGCATAACTTCAACGATAATAATGAAAAGCACCGATGCTAGCCTCAAACAATCTATGATAATGGTATTACTCGCCATCAACAACGCTTCAGTATGAGTAAAACCAGGTAACGATAAGATATCGCCTAGATCGCAAGATGCGATCTAGGCAGCATGGCCCTTACCCGAAAGAAACCCTAGAAACAAGGAGTGGCAAGGCGCCGAGATTGTGTTTGTTGTGAACGTGGTTGTCCTCCTTTTTTCGATAACCTTAGGTACATATTTATAGTCCGGAGACTCTCTACTTTTGGAATAACTCTACAACTCTATCTTTACCTAAACATAAACGGAACCTAAACAAACACGAAACCTACTATGATACAAGATACACGGGCAATTTAGCCCAAATACACACACTAGGCCGATCCAACAACACGTTGAATATACGTATCTTCCAAGCCCATCTTGATCACGGCCCATCTCCGTCTTTGGCCAAAATACGGCGATAACAAAGTGGAATTTGGTAATTGATATCGTTAAACTTTGAATTCCTACATGAAGTGGAATCTATGTCTAGCTCCTTTGCACAATACTTGAACAAAAGTGTGAGCATAAAACAGAAAGAGAAAAGAAAATGTGCAAAGAGCAAATAGGCATATGCCACTATCTTGTGGTGATACAAAGGAACGTCTGAGATTTTAAATCCCAAGTGAATATGCTAATCCTAAAATTCTTGGGACTACCTCGCTAACTCATTCCGTCGAACTAAACACTTTTACATCATATTGAGAGTAATCTTTTGTGAACTATTAAATGCTAAGGTGTGGAAGCCTGCTAATATTATTCAGATGGTTCGAGTGAGGTATTATTTATGAACTTATTCCTATGTATCATATATGATAAAAACATGCTGCAACTGCCTCATTTATATTATCGACCCAGCTTCATGAATATGAGGATCACATCCATTAAGATAAACTTGCTCGGGACAAGGAAGAGTCTAAGCTTGGTGAAGTTGATGAGTGCATATTTGCATCATGTTTTATATTATTATTTTGCATTGTAGTTATAGGATCTTGTTATTTTACGGCGATTCCGCGCATCTTTTATGTCTATTTTCACCAGGATCAGGACCGACGATGGATACAATGGACACAATTCTTTGTATTGAAGCTAAGAGGAGTCAAAAACAGCGTAAATCGCTAATTTGGGAAATATCAATAACACCAGAAGAAAACTCGCGGCGATCGCAGCATCCAGAAGGTTTAACGACCAACTATACAGCGGGAATACTTTTTCTGTCCATATAGTTCGCGCCGTATAGTTGGCACCGCCATTGCCTCTTCAAATAGTTTTGCGCCGTGCAATCGGATTGGGGAGATGACATACATAATGACCAGAAATCATAGAAACCTCACCTTCGGAAGGGATATGGAGGAGGAACTTGCCAAAGGGATCCATCTTCGCCCTACCCAGATCTAGGAGGCCAAGGCATCGATCTTCATCATCATCAACCGCTGCATCACCACCATCTCCATCCACCCCATCTATATCTTGTCTAGATCTTGTGGGAATTTCCGTACTCGTTGTGGATTTATACAAGTACTGTTCATATATGATATATTCCATTGTCTTTGCGATGATGTTGATTGTCTCCATGTCTGAGTAGATCATTAGTTCTTGGGGAGATGGAGAAACCCTAGCATCAGATTCAAATAAGATAAAGTTTATTATGATATTCATCGTTGTGACCCTGTGTTAGATTGTCTTCATCTTGATGTTGGGAGAAGTCGACTACTCAATATTTTCCTCTTATGGGGACTTGATGGAGGGAACTAATTGTTGGTATACAAAGGAGTGCTAGCACTTACGGTGAATATAAAGTTGTTAGCACCCCTTACGTATCAACTTCGGAACCGAGGAAACTCACGGAACACTATCGATGCCATGGGATACATCCTACTGGATAAAGTCCCTTAATAGACCAGTAATATGATTGATGTCGATTGCTTGTCTTCTGTGGTTATGAGGCTGATGTGAGTAGTGGTTATTGCCTATTCGTCCAATTACGGAGTTCCTCCCACACATACATAGTTGAGAATGTTCATGATAATAATCTTTACCTTAAACCCTTTATAATGCTAGAGGTATATCCCCTACTCCCTAAGAACACTTTTTCCCATTGCAGTTTATTATCTCTTTTACATACGTGATACTTACTTTCTGTATTCAGTTTGTTTTACTTATTGTTCTCTTATACAAAAACCCATACTTGCATTTTATCTTGTTACTTAGAACGTTATTTAGCATTACTATTTCAGTATTTTATTCAAGAGTTATTATACTTCAGAACTCCTGCTCCCTGTGTGCCATGGATATACCCTATGGGTGCCTCACATTATTATACCCGGTCCAGCCCAGGGAATGCCCACGTGAAGACTTTCTATCCAAGAAGATTTCGGGTGGCCCAAGCCCATGACAAGTTCGACTCCTTGAAGGACACGACTAGCTGTAGATATAATTTCAAAGGGTTCAACCCAAGATTGTAACCGACTCGACCTACCCCTCGGACCTGGCCTATCTATATAAGGGCCAAGAGGGCACAGCGAGGAGGATCAACTCAACTCATACACACACCTCATGCTATATCGCATCTGCACACCCCCTGTAACCTTTAGTTCCACCGTAATCAAGAACAGACAAGTAGGAGTAGGGTTTTCCCTCTGGGGGCCTGAACTTAGGTAAACCTCGTGTCCCCTTATTGCTTGCCTGTTAACCTTCTCATGACTTCTAGCATCCCCATCTTCTCCAAAACCCAAGTCCGTAACAATGGGCATTGATGAGATCGAACCTCGTCAATTGACCCCGTCTATGGGAACTGGGGACGCTGATCGTGCAGTCGTGACGGTCCCATCCGGAGCAATCTATGATTCCTTAGTGACGGATAATCACCTCGACGCTTTCGACTTCACCGCCCACTCACCCGCCACCCACAAAGATTTCGAGTCCGTAGGTGATGGAATCAATATGATGTTCGGGAGCTTCTGCTTCCACGGGGCGTAGACTGGCACGCTCCGCCTCCCTGAGGAGGTGCCACTCCTATCAATCAGTCACATCTCATGGGTCCCACAAATCGATGCTACGCGCACGTCGTTGCTGGCAGACGATTCGGATGACAACAGCAACTGCAACTCTGATCTGTGCAACCCCCTTTGGATGAAGGAACCTACAGTTCCGGATATGAAAGCTGCGGGAGCAGTGACCCTTTCCGCGAGCGATACATGTGCGCTGCCATCCAGGGTGGCGACGTCAATGACGGAACCGATCTACCTCCGAATC
Organism: Avena longiglumis; assembly: GCA_030063025.1. NCBI lineage: Eukaryota > Viridiplantae > Streptophyta > Magnoliopsida > Poales > Poaceae > Avena > Avena longiglumis. The sequence goes on from CP125978.1 coordinate 155,399,477, forward strand.
CGCCTCCCAACCCTTAGGTCGAGAACAGAGGAAACAAGGTGAACCCGCAAAAATCACAACAAGAATAGGGCACCTCGAGGAACTAAGGGCGTAAATCGTGCCCACAACGAAATCCACCTCAACGACGAGGTCTGTGAGATCGTGCTCGAAGCTATACAGGGCAATCATATCTTACCTGTTGATTCCTCCTGCGACAAGCTGATGGCCTATGACTAGCTCCTGATCAAGGAACACAATTGACATGTCAAGCTACAAGGCGAGCTCGAAAAACGCAAGCGGGCTCCTGACGAATCAAGCATGTGGCGAGTTGTGCTCTCCGTCACTGGCGGCTCCTCTTCACACGGCAATGACGCCCACAAGTACCGCTCTTGCCTGGAGCGCATGGACTCCTCTGCATGGCGCGAAGTCACCAAAGCACTCGACACGTCCTTCATGACAATGGAATCACAAGGCAATGTCATGCCTAAAATGCCGCAGACCGCGATCATGGCGGCTACCACCTACCTCGCGTCCAACCCGCCACCGGCGGGAGACCCGAAGAACGCGATCCATAAGTCTGCGCTCACAGGCCTCGGACTCGTCGGAGCTGTTCTCCACAACGAGGCACAAGCAGATCCGAAGAAGAAGGCCAAGGTGAGGTTCACTCGAAGTTGCACACCCTCATCCGAGGAGGAAGAGCATGACCTGCCTCAACACTGTCGGAGCCCACGCCACAGGAGAAGCAACTACGATGGTCGTAGCGAGCTCACACAGCGCAAGATTGAAAAATCACGCTCTAAGTGCGCGTGCTCAATTGAGTCTGAAGAGGACGACAAGGAACTGCGCGGCCCCAGGTGCTTTAGCAGATCCATTCGGCAGTTAAGGATGCCGAAAAACATCAAGCTTCCTTTGTATAACCCAAAGTTCGATGACACGCAGGAACCGAAAACCTGGATCGAAGATCATCTTTCTTCAGTCAAACTGCATAACTGGACCAAAAGCATAGCCATGCAGTGCCTTCAGCTGCAGTTGACAGGCGCAACCAGGGTTTGGCTCAGCAGCCTCCCCTCCGGCTCCACTTGCGGCTGGGAGGAGCTGGCATACAGTTTCATCCGCAACTTCAAGGACACTAGCAAGAGGTGTAGGGGTTCCAACCTTTAATAAGATAGAGCCCCCTGTGTTTACAATGCTAGTCCCTGGATCAATAGCTATCATCCATAGTTAAGATGTAATATCAAGAAACAAAGGTCATAACATAACTTTATAACCAGGAATAACATAATTTTATTACATCATACATAGCTCATTTGGCTATTTACATTACATTGCAGTGGAATAACTATAATTATGGGTCCTTCATCTTCAAAGTGCCACAGGCAGATGTTGATCCTAATCAAACAATCTTCACTAAAACAATCAAACCTGCAACATACAAGTTACAGCCAAAAGGGTCAATACATTTGAATTGTATTGGCAAGTGATACTATAATAGTATGGTTGAGTCTATCATCTGTATGCATTTGGCTAAGTGGAGTTGAGGCTTGCATTGCTCAAAATAGATTTTTCCTTAACATTTGAAAATACTAAGTTTTTGTTTTGATAAAATCATCTTTCTCAATCAAAGATTGAAGATCCTTTACAAGGCATCTCTCAATCAAAGATTGAAGATTTCAAAAAACCCATGTTCAAACCACAAATTTTAACTTAGAAATTTGAATGATGAGACTCTTGATTTCTTCCATGTCTTGATGCTCAAATAGTCCTTTACCAGGGACATGGCTAAGTACTTAGATTTTACACTCTGCAGAGGTGGTGCACTTTCCCCACAAGACTTGGTTTCCCAAGACAAGATCTTTCAGAAGCTTTCCCTTAGACCAAAATGAACGCGCTCCAACCTATCAAACACTACCACCCACTGTCCATATGGCTAAGTTCTTGCAACCTATATGATCATGGCAGAGCCCATATTGCTAAGTGGTTGCACTTGAAGCTTCTCAACATTTGACATTTCAAATCTCTTTGTTCCTAGGTGGCATACCACAAGTGAGATACACAAGCCAAGTCCATGGCCTTGTGAACCACTCAACATAAACCAATCCTTCCATTCCACCCAGGTGATTCATTAACTTAGTTGTTTTATTAAACAAAAACATAAGTCCTCAGACTTAGAGATTTTTACATAGTGTCAATATATATTCCACCCATGTTTTCTATTAGCTAGGCTAAGCTTGATAGTAGTAGGAATCTTAACTTAGGAAGATTACCACTAAGTTTTCATCTACTAGTTTTCCTATAGTAAGGTTTATACTTAGCAAAATCCATGCAAGTTTTACTTAGCAAAATCACTAATGCATAGTGAAAGTAATGGGACAAAAAGTATGAAGCATCACTTGCCTTTTTGGTAGAGGGTATAGGTTCACTCCTTGTCCTTGCAACAATCACAATCTTCAAGTCACTAGAATTCAATCAAGCAAGGAACAAACTTAATCTACCAATCAAGCAAAACATCACATAAAATAACAAAGTCAAAGCAATGCATGCAAGCATGCAAAAGATGGTTCTAATTGCAAAGGTGGTTTCCACTAGGCTTCTAAACTTTGTAGGTTCCAAATTGGTCATTCACCAAAATGGCAAAGTCAATTGCAAAAGGGTTTTGGTCCATAAACCATTTTTAAATCTAATCATTATTTTATGTGGTGAAAATTATTTTTATCAAAGTAAAACTTTATGTTTTTCACCAAATGAGTCGCTATTGCAAAACTTGGTGTTTTGGGTCAGTAGGTTTGGTCTAAACCATTTTTCTCCAAAGTTCTTTACTCAAAATCATTTCCATAAACAAATCCATTATTTTTATTTGGCTAGAAATGGACCAAATCTACTATTCCATCCTAAACTTTTCCAAATCTATTTTCAAAACCATGGGTTGGTTCCTAAGATCAGTAAGGTCACAACAAACCATTTTGCAAAAGTTTTATCCCTAAAATCAATTTTAAACAATTTTTATACTCTAAACAACCTCACAAAAGAATCTGCAAAAACAAGAAAACTAACAAATACTATTTGCTAAACTAAGGGCATGGTTGGCTAGGCCTTGTTCCACTGAATCCATTGATATAAAATTTGTAATTTTTGGACGTGTGGTTTGAAAGTTACAGAGGTTTGAAAATGGCATTTAAATATGATTTCAAACTCTATTCTCAAACGTCTGGTGCCACGCGTCTTAATCTCATTCGCCCATACCGTTTAAATGCGGATTGGCTATTCGGCGCGTTGGATCAATTCCGATCGTGCGACCTGAACGCATACCCTTCGCGTTAAGTGATTCTTTTCGTAGCCAATGGATCGCATCTAACGGTCATCGCTGCGTTTGACCTAAAAGGAGCGGCCGACGCCGTCAGGCGGCGGCCTTCTGTCGACGAGGTTGTCGACGATGCAGAAGCGAGGGAGAAGGAGATGCTCACCAGAATCGCGGATCGTGGTGAAGCTCAAGGTACTCATGAGAAGGCAAGGCGACGGTGTCGTCGAATTCCTCACGGAGATGCTCTGGTTCTCGGGTGCGGTCAGACGTTGTCAGGGGCGAGGCTACAGGGCTCGTCGAAGCAAGGCAAACGGTGTGTTAGACACGCCTGGTACTAAGGAGTATGTGAGCATCAGTGAATGGCATCGGGGAGGTCCGAGCTTACCAGGAAGACTCGCCGGAGTTTGCAGTAGACGCGGTGGTGCTCAGCAGTGGGCGGAGCCAACGCTCTGGGGCGCCCGCGGGTGAGTTGCGGCTGCAGAAAGATCCGCTGGGGGATGCTGATCACGTCTACGTGCTCGAGGAGGCAGAAGGGGGCGTGTGCTGGCCGGAATTGGCGAGAAGGGTCGTCGGATACAGAGGGAGTGTCTGGCTAAATACGGCAGCCTGGAGGCGTGCTTGGGGGAGGAGACAGAGGGGAACGAGAGAGGAGGGGCGAGCGCTTTAAGGTGCATGGTCCAGGTGAGTGATGGTGGCCTCGTTAAGACGAATTAAGGCATGGAGTCTGCAGTAGCGTGACGAGGGAGAAGAGGTCGCGTGGGTGGAGAGGAAGAACAGGAGGAGTGGGGTCCATTGGTGGTGGGAAAGAGTGGGGAGAGGTCCACGGTCGGTCACATGTGGTCAGTTGCAGTGAAAACGTCGTCATGGGTGGAATAGTTGGGCTGGTTGGTGGGCTTCCTGGGCTGCTGGGTTGGGTCTGATTCAAATCCATTTTTTTATTCTGTATCCTTTTCTTTTTCTATTTATGATTTCTGTTTTGAATTTCAATCAACTTATTCAATCATTCAAACAATTCAAACAGTCATTAAACTTTGTATTGTGTTTTTGGTTTTGTTTATCAACATAAACCAACACTCCAAAATAAAATAATATTTTCATTCATTTTAGGATCCATTCATTAAATAAGTAAAATGGACCTTTATTTATTTAATCAAATAGGGTTTGATTTATTTAATAAAATCCTCATTTGAAATCCAAACACTTTCAAAACCAAATCAGTAGGTTTTATTTGAAAGTATAAGATACTTGAAATACTTGTTTAAAATAAAAATAACATTTTATTTTAGGGTCCAATACCAATTAAATGAATAAACCTTATTCATTTAATTCAAATAGGATTTGTTTTATTGAAATCTTTATTTTTAAAACTAAAATAGTGCCAAAACAATTCAGTAGGTTAAATTTGGAAATTATAAATACTTGGAAAACTTATTTAAAATAATTTAATAAGTTTTGAGGTTTTAAAAATGGTAAAACCTTTTATTTAAATAAAAATTGGATATTAAATCCTTGTTATTCTATTTTAATTAAACCTTTGCTATTTTTATCAAAACAAAATGTTTTATTTTTAAAAGTTTGGCCAAGGTTTAATTTGGCTTTATAAAATAATCCTTATTTATAAAACTTCTATTTCTTTTGAAAACCAAATCTTTTTATTTAAAAGATCCAAAATAGTAGTTCCAAAATATTTTATTTTCTTTTATCAAATGTTTACTCTTTTAAATTTTCTTTAGGATTTTATTTGATCCAACTGGTTTGAAATCCCAATTGAATTCAAAAAGTTTCTTCTGGCCTTGAAAATCAAACAAAGTTTTATTTTATTCATTTATTTCCACATTACAAGATTTGGAAAATCTTGGGATGTGACAGGCTACCACCCTTAAACTAAATCTCGTCCCGAGATTTGGGGAGGCTAGGGTTACAGGCAGGCTCAAAACAACTAGGGTACTACCACCCTTAAAAATTTTCAAACAAAAATTACATATTGGGATCCTGGGGATAACTTTCTCTATGCAAACAGTTGCATTTATGTCCTTAATTTCCATGCTTGACTCATGGGACAAGGTTGAGATCCTTCATAGACTTGTTTATCTTATGCTTCATCTTTTCTGGACAGTTGCTTGCATAATGTCCTAACTCTTTGCAGTGTTTGCACATCACTTGGCTAATATCTTTCTTTTCCTTGGGTATCATTAAATCTTGTTTGTTTCCTTGGTTCTTCTTCTTTTCTGGGCATTCACTGGCATAGTGTCCCTTCTCTTTGCAATTGTAACATTGCAACTGGCTTATGTCTTTCTTCTTCTTCTTGGGTCTCTCCAAAGCTAGGAGTTCTTCTAGTTCATGTTCTTCATAGGTGGGAGATCTTTCTCTCTTCTTGGGGCATTGATCTTCATGCTCCTTGAATGCAAGATCTTTGTCTCCACAAGTATTGCTAGCTTGGGTTCCTTCTAGAATAGCATCTTGGTCATCCTTGTTGTCATTTGCTCTTTGGGAATAGTTTTCTCTCATGTTGATCATTTGAGTAACCAATCCTTGCAACAATTGGGATTGAAGTTTCAAAATCCTTTGTATGGCAGGGTCTAATCCATTGTTGTTGGCTAAAAGCTGAGTTGTCTCTTGGCTCAACTGGTTTTGGGTCGCTATAAGTTCTCTCATGTTGTCCTTTTGGTTGTTATTGTTGTTGTTGTCATCAACCTTGATGTTGGAGTTTCTTGGAGAAGTCATCTGTTTGGGTTGGAGGAAAGTTAGAATAGGTAAAAGGTTTTTTTCTAAGGAATCAATTCTAATCACACACATCACAATTCACACAAGCTATATGCATCCAATCACAAACCAAACACTCACAAACAACTTTGCACTCAAACAATAAAGTTCAAGCACACACTTAGGCAACAAAATATTTTTGTTACACCACATAAGTTGGTGAGTTTGACTTAACTAAAATATGGTGGTCCATCTATATGGTTTACTTGTGATCTTTCCATCCTTCATGATTCTTCTTGTATGAGATCATTGTTCCTTGAGAAAAACTCCTTGGTCACAAAACTTCAAGTGGTGTAGGCTCCTTCTAACTTTTGCATTCCCCCAGTCTCTAAATCTTGAGCAAGATTTCCTTGTCTCACTTGTAGTCCTTAGTGGTATCCAAGTTGGAAGTCCTTGGTGAACATGCTGAAGATGTTGAAGTCATTAGAGTTGAAGAAGTTGAAGTCATTAGAGTTGAAGATGTCCTTTGCACATGGTGAAGTCTTTGGTCATGGGGTAGGTTTTTCCATCAAGTTGAAATGGAAGAGAAGTAGAGTTGAAACCAAAATGGTTGAGGAAAGAGTTTAGAAGTGTTTTTGTAAATAAGTTTTGGATCAAAATATAACTCCTATTTCCTAAGGGTTTTTGTCCAATCCTAGGTTTACAAATCCTACAGGCAACACAATGCTCTGATACCATCTGTAGGGGTTCCAACCTTTAATAAGATAGAGCCCCCTGTGTTTACAATGCTAGTCCCTGGATCAATAGCTAGCATCCACAGTTAAGATGTAATATCAAGAAACAAAGGTCATAACATAACTTTATAACCAGGAATAACATAATTTTATTACATCATACATAGCTCATTTGGCTATTTACATTACATTGCAGCAGAATAACTATAAGTATGGGTCCTTCATCTTCAAAGTGCCACAGGCATATGTTGGTTGTAGACTTTGTAATCCTAATCAAACAATCTTCACTAAAACAATCAAACCTACAACATACAAGTTACAGCCAAAAGGGTCAATACATTTGAATTGTATTGGCAAGTGATACTATAATAGTATGGTGGAGTCTATCATCTATATGCATTTGGCTAAGTGGAGTTGAGGCTTGCATTGCTCAAAATAGATTTTTCCTTAACATTTGAAATACTAAGTTTTTGCTTTGATAAAATTATCTTTCTCAATCAAAGATTGAAGATCCTTTACAAGGCATCTCTCAATCAAAGATTGAAGATTTCAAACAACCCATGTTCAAACCACAAATTTTAACTTAGAAATTTGAATGATGAGACTCTTGATTGCTTCCATGTCTTGATGCTCAAATTGTCCTTTACCAGGGACATGGCTAAGTACTTAGATTTTACACTCTGCAGAGGTGGTGCACTTTCCCCACAAGACTTGGTTTCCCAAGACAAGATCTTTCAGAAGCTTTCCCTTAGACCAAAATGGACGCGCTCCAACCTATCAAACACTACCACCCACTGTCCATATGGCTAAGTTCTTGCAACCTATATGATCATGGCAGAGCCCATATTGCTAAGTGGTTGCACTTGAAGCTTCTCAACATTTGACATTTCAAATCTCTTTGTTCCTAGGTGGCATACCACAAGTGAGATACACAAGCCAAGTCCATGGCCTTGTGAACCACTCAACATAAACCAATCCTTCCATTCCACCCAGGTGATTCATTAACTTAGTTGTTTTATTAAACAAAAACATAAGTCCTCAGACTTAGAGATTTTTCCATAGTGTGAATATCTATTCCACCCATGTTTTCTATTAGCTAGGCTAAGCTTGATAGTAGTAGGAATCTTAACTTAGGAAGATTTCCACTAAGGTTTCTTCTACTAGTTTTCCTATAGTAAGGTTTATACTTAGCAAAATCCATGCAAGTTTTACTTAGCAAAATCACTAATGCATAGTGAAAGTAATGGGACAAAAAGTATGAAGCATCACTTGCCTTTTTGGTAGAGGGTATAGGTTCACTCCTTGTCCTTCCAACAATCACACTCTTCAAGTCACTACAATTCAATCAAGCAAGGGACAAACTTAATCTACCAATCAAGCAAAACATCACATAAAATAACAAAGTCAAAGCAATGCATGCAAGCATGCAAAAGATGGTTCTAATTGCAAAGGTGGTTTCCACTAGGCTTCTAAACTTTGTAGGTTCCAAATTGGTCATTCACCAAAATGGCAAAGTCAATTGCAAAAGGGTTTTGGTCCATAAACCATTTTTAAATCTAATCATTATTTTATGTGGTGAAAATTATTTTTATCAAAGTAAAACTTTATGTTTTTCACCAAATGAGTCACTATTGCAAAACTTGGTGTTTTGGGTCAGTAGGTTTGGTCTAAACCATTTTTCTCCAAAGTTCTTTACTCAAAATCATTTCCATAAACAAATCCATTATTTTTATTTGGCTAGAAATGGACCAAATCTAATATTCCATCCTAAACTTTTACAAATCTATTTTCAAAACCATGGGTTGCTTCCTAAGGTCAGTAAGGTCACAACAAACCATTTTGCAAAAGTTTTAACCCTAAAATCAATTTTAAAAATGTTTTATACTCTAAACAAGCTCACAAAAGAATCTGCAAAAACAAGCAAACTAACAAATACTATTTTCTAAACTAAGGGCATGTTTGGCTAGGTCTTGTTCCACTGAATCCATTGATATAAAATTTGTAATTTTTGGACGTGTGGTTTGAAAGTTACAGAGGTTTGAAAATGGCATTTAAATATGATTTCAAACTCTATTCTCAAACGTCTGGTGCCACGCGTTTTAATCTCATTCGCCCAAACCATTTCGTCTGGATTGGCTATTCTGGCGCGTTGGATCAAGTCCGATCGTGCAACCCTGAACGCATACCCCTTCGCGTTAAGTGATTCTTTCGTAGCCAATGGATCTGCATCTAACGGTCGCGGCGCGTTTGACCTAAAAGGAGCGGCGCTGACGGTGGCTGTGCGGCGGCGGCGCTCTGTCGACGAGGTTGTCGACGATGCAGTAATCGAGGGAGAAGTAGGAGATGCTCACCAGAATCGCGGAATCGTGGTGAAGCTCAAGGTACTCGCGAGAAGGCAAGGGGCGCACGGGTGTCGTCGGAATTCCTCGCCGGAGATGCTCTGGTTCTCGGGTGCGGTCAGACGTTGTCAGGGGCGAGGCTACAGGGCTCGTCGAAGCAAGGCAAAGGGTGTGTTAGACGCGCCTGGTACTAAGGAGTATGTGAGCATCACTGAATGGCATGGGGGAGGTCCGAGCTTACCAGGAAGACTCGCCGGAGTTTGCAGTAGACGCGGTGTTGCTCAGCAGTGGGCGGAGCCAACGCTCTGGGGCGCCCGCGGGTGAGTTGCGGCTGCAGAAAGATCCGCTGGGGGATGCTGATCACGTCTGCGTGCTCGAGGAGGCAGAAGGGGGCGTGTGCTGGCCAGAATTGGCGAGAAGGGTCGTCGGAGACAGAGGGAGTGTCTGGAGAAATACGGCATCCTGGGGGCGTGCTTGGGGGAGGAGACAGAGGGGAACGAGAGAGGAGGGGAGAGCCCTTTAAGGTGCGTGGTCCAGGTGAGTGATGGTGGCCTCATTAAGACGAATTAAGGCCGCGTAGTATCTGCAGGTAACAGCGACGAGGGAGGGAGAAGAGGTCGCGTGGGTGGGGAGGAAGAACAGGAGGAGTGGGGTCTGCTGGTCAGTGGAAAAAAGAGTGGGGGAGAGGTCCACCAGTCGGTCACACCGCGGGTCTGGTTGCGAGTGAAAACGTTTCGTCGCGGGTGGAATAGCTGGGCTGGTTGGTGGGCTTCCTGGGCTGCTGGGTTGGGTCTGGTTCAAATCCATTTTTTTATTCTATATCCTTTTCTTTTTCTATTTCTGATTTTTGTTTTGAATTTCAATCAACTTATTCAATCATTCAAACAACTCAAACAATCATTAAACTTTGTATTGTGTTTTTGGTTATGTTTATCAACATAAACCAACACTCCAATATAAAATAATATTTTCATTCATTTTAGGATCCATTCATTAAATAAGTAAAATGGACCTTTATTTATTTAATCAAATAGGGTTTGATTTATTTAATAAAATACTCATTTGAAATCCAAACACTTTCAAAACCAAATCAAGAGGGTTTTATTTGAAAGTATAAGATACTTGAAATACTTGTTTAAAATAAAAATAACATTTTATTTTAGGGTCCAATACCAATTAAATGAATAGACCTTATTCATTTAATTCAAATAGGATTTGTTTTATTCAAATCTTTATTTTGAAAACTAAAATAGTACCAAAACAATTCAGTAGGTTTTATTTGGAAATTATAAATACTTGGAAAACTTATTTAAAATAATTTAATAAGTTTTGAGGTTTTAAAAATGGTAAAACCTTTTATTTAAATAAAAATTGGATATTAAATCCTTGTTATTCTATTTTAATTAAACCTTTGCTATTTTTATCAAAACAAAATGTTTTATTTTTAAAAGTTTGGCCAAGGTTTAATTTGGCTTTATAAAATAATCCTTATTTATAAAACTTCTATTTCTTTTGAAAACCAAATCTTTTTATTTAAAAGATCCAAAATAGTAGTTCCAAAATATTTTATTTTCTTTTATCAAATGTTTACTCTTTTAAATTTCTTTAGGATTTTATTTGATCCAACTGGTTTTAAATCCCAATTGAATTCAAAAAGTTTCTTCTGGCCTTGAAAATCAAACAAAGTTTTATTTTATTCATTTATTTTCACATTACAAGATTTGGAAAATCTTGGGATGTGACAAGAGGCTAGCCTCAATCTAATAGTTACGGGCCTGCTGCCAGCGGTCAAACGAGTTCGGACGCTCGTACATACTACACTAGTGCACCATCAAGAATTCTGCCGCAAACATCTTTGAGGAGAGGGAAATCGACGCCTTCAACAACGGCTGTTAGGGATATACTTTCCGGGTACACCCAAAGGACTCGCTGACCAAGGTGGCCCACCAACGGGTTAGAGCTTTGCTTCATGGGCGACCTAGTCAGAGAAAGTGGAAGAGCCAGTTCTGGCTTAGACAAGGCCCAGAAGAGTTACCGACTTGGGCATGTAGTATTACTTGTAGTCCAAGCTGTATCTAGTTATCGACTCTGTAACGTAGCCAGATAGGTATCTCCTGTTAACCTAGTCCCTGGTGAGTACATAAACCGGTCCTATGGGAGCCTTTAAGCAAACCAATTAATCGTAACACCACAATCAACTCGCACAGGAGAACCTCCCTTGTAATCCACTGTAACATCTGGCTTATGCCGATATATTACTGAGTTGCAAGAAGGAGTAGGATCCGATCACTGTAGTCGGATCTGAACCTGGGTAAACTTGTGCTCACTGCTCCTGGAACGTCTGACGTCTCACACCCCATCCTTCTAGCTGGGTTGCTAGCAGACGTACTTGTCGACAATCCGACGACAACGTGTCAGGCGCCATGAATTCAAGGAGGATCTCGGGCATGTCAAGCCCAAAACCATCGATCACCTGATGGACATCGCCAATCGTTGGGTAGATGGCGAAGATGCCGTCAACCGACCACGTTCGTATGACGAGGACGACTTCGGCCGCAAGCGCGATCGCTGTGGAAAGAGGAGATCGCGTGTTTATGATGATCGCGAGGAAGTCAACATGGTCGTGGATGGCTACGCTGATCGCCGCAATGATGGCAACCGCAATAGCGGGTACCGCATCAGTTACTACCGCGACCATGGACGCCCCACCCAAATGTGGCAACGTCGCAACCGCGACTAAGAACCTTGAACATACGACAAACTATCAGGTCCCTACACCATCCACTTCTACATTGACAATCAAGATGGTAATAATAAGGCCAGCCACATGCTCAAGGACTGCCGAGAGTTCTAGAAACTCAGCGAGAGCCTCACCTAGATGCGACGCCAGACGGTGAACCCAGGATTCACACCGGCTCTAGGAGTCGTAGACGACAGGGCTCCACCACCACCACCCGCAGGACCCTCGCAACCTGCGGCCGCACTAGCGAAGAATAACGGTGTGGTAGGATACCCACCACCGTTGGGGTATATGATGATACAGAAATGACACCCAACCAACAGAGTGCAGAAGAAGATCACCCGCTAAGTCAACTTGGCCGTGACCTCTCCACTATCCATACGTGAGTACCTTAGTGGCTCGCAGTCCTGCATCACGTTCAACCGTTCAGATCACTCGCCCAGGTCACTCTGCCCTAGTGCTTGAGGCCCAGATCGGGGAGTTCGAGATGAGCCGCGTCTTCATGGACGGTGGCAGCGGCATCAACCTGATATTTGCCAGCACACTCGCAGACATGTGAATCCCGCTGTGCAGGCTAGAAGCATTGGACATGACGTTCCACGACATCGTCCCAAGGAAGGGCATATACCCACTGGCAAAATATGGCTCAATGTCATCTTCGGCAAGCCCGAAAAATTCCGATGTGAGCGGCTAGAGTTTGAAGTGGTGGAATGGCCCTCATAGCACCACGCCATCCTCAGGCACATGGCATTCACAAGATTCCTGGCAGTACCGCACTACGCATACCTTCTACTGAAGAATCCAGAACCCAACGATGTCATGACCATCCCAGGAAGCTTCACTAGATCAAACAGAATCTCCCAGTCGTTTGGCATGCAGGAGGAGCTAAGAAGGCTCAGGGAGGTCACAGACAACAGGGCACCCTCGATGACCAGGAAAAATGCACCTGATATGTCATTCGACTCCATAGTCAACACTAAGAAGGTTCAGGTCCATCCGACCGACGCCTCCAAGACGAAGTTGATCGCCAATGACCTGAGACCCGCATAGGAAAGAGCGCTCATCGAATTCCTCCATGAACTCTAGGAAATTTTTGCCTAGTGTCGGATGGCGCCCAGTATTGACATGGGAGCGCTTCATTGGAAACCCCAAGAGCAAGGTGTGAAGAGCACAACAACAAGTATTCCCTCAATAAGAAACCAAGGTTATCCAACCAGTAGGAGGAAGGAAACATCTCAAAGGTGTTGCAAGCAACATGGAAACCTGCACAACACAAACTCAATACTTTTCCCCAATGAACAGTGAGGTTATCAAGCTCACTGGTTTGCTGTAACAAAGGATTAAATGTATGGTGTGGAAGGTGATGATGGTTTGCAACAAGTACACAAGTAACATTGGAAGATGTATCAATGGTAAAGATTGGACCGGGGTCCATAGTTCACTGGAGGTGCTCTCCTTAGAAAAACAAACATGGCATGCAGGGTAAACAAATTACAGCAGGGCAATTGACAGGACTGAGCAAGGCATAACAATGAAATAATATACAAAAAGATCTTATGAGATTCGATTGGGCAGTACAACAATATGCATATACCGCCATCCAACTGCATATATGACTAGAAGTCCACTATCATCCGAACCCCCTCTAGTATTAAGTTGCAAGCAACGGACAACTGCTTTAAGCAAAGTGTGTAAGGTAAACAATCCACTTGTTCCATGAACAAGAGACCGTTGTTTTCTCCCTAGTGGCAACATCACATCTACCACCGAAGAGATTTCTGTCACTTCCCTTGGTAAATAGAGGCATGAACCCACTATCCAGCATAAATACCCCCTCTTGGAGTCACTAGCGACTACTTGGACAAGATAGCTACTAACAATGGAGAGCATGCAATATCACAAACAACACAGACATGATAGATTCAATAAGACAAAACCATTAATCAATATGACATAGTAATATCAATATCCAACGGATCCCCGCAAACATAACATGCATGATTACAAATAGATTAGATCTTGATCATGAACGGATCTCACAAGATCTATACATGATAGCACAATAAGTAGATACAACCATCTAGCTACTACATGGACCCGTAGTCCAAGGTGGAACTACTCACGCTTCATACTGGAGGCTGGCATGATGAAGAAGAAGGCCTTCGGGATGATCTCCCCTCCTTCAGATCCCCCCGATCTAGGAACGATGGTGGTGGCGGCTATAGACAGTTTCGTGGAATATTGATCAGGTGCTTAGGGTTTTGGCATCGGGGGGACTTTACAGGAGAAGAGGCGAGGCAGAGGGCCACCAGGGCGGCTGCACCCCCCAGGCGCGGGGTGGGCCCACCCATGCGGCCAGGGGTGTGGCCCCCTGGCGAGCCTCCTCCATCTCGTATTCTGGCATCGTGTTTCCCATGGTAAAATATTGACTTTGTCTTTTGTCCCGTCCAATTCCGAGAATATTGATTTTCTGACTTTTCTGGAACCAAAAACAGAAGAAAACATGCATCTGGCACTGTGGCATCTTGTTAATAGGTTAGTACCAGAAAACATATAAAAACACCTCAAAGTGTACACAAAGCAAAGCAAAGTAGATACTAAACAAGCATGGAACATCAAAAATTATAGATACGTTTCTGACGTATCAAGCATCCCCAAGCTTAACTCCTGCTCGTCCTCGAGTAGGTAAGTGATAAAAGAATAATTTTTGAGGTGACATGCACCATCAAAACCAAGATCAAACCATTTGCAAGCATTAAAAGCTGGGATCAAAGAACTCTAAACATGTGCATGAAATATGGAGTTCTAACAATAAGACAAAGTAACTATGCATGCAACATGAAAGGCTACAGACAAAGATCATGAATAACATGCATTGAAAAACGTTTGTTTTTCACATACAGAAAACATGGCGTAGTGGCAATCATCTTATCCCTCATAGAGTAGCAAATTGATGCATAGGACACCTTCAAAGTTCATAAGAGTGACTAGATACAAATAGTACAAGAACAAGTAATATCAACAATATGCATCAGTCAATAAGTTTTGGGACACTGCACAAAGAACTAAGAATGACAACTATGCTCTCTTAATGGTGCCTAAAGGTAGAAGGTGGAGACTCAATATAATGGTGGAAGAAAGGCCCTTCATAAAGGGAAGCAGGGATTTCAAGTTTCAAAAAGAGCTTACAAATATTATGGTACTTGTTAGCTTTCAGCCCTCATTTCCCCTATCATAAGCATCTTGAAGTGATTAAGTTTAAAGTGAACAAACTATGGAGTATATGCTTGAAAAGTATAAGTTGGCAATCTCATGTCCCTTGAATAGGAGGGCCGCACCTCATGCTACTCAACTTTAGTCACCTGTAAGTTCTTGTCATAGTAAGTACATGTGTATCATAGAGAACCGCCAATGGGGTACCCCTTGCACATGGTATAGGAGCTATCCCATAAACAAAATGACAAGGCAAGCAGACAATGAGCATCTCAGCGATCTTTTTATTTACTATTTGCATAGATTTTTATTGAGGATGCTTCATAGATTGCTCATTATAGTGAAGCTGCAAGTTTCCACCATATTTAGGCATGGCTTAGGCTAGCGGCCCAGGCGTTTCTCTAACACAAAATACATAACTCCATGGACTTACAAGCTCCCTATTTATTTCACACCAGCGACATCCATAGACAAAAGAGCGTGATATCAACTCTGTACAAGGTACAAGTGCAATGTTTAAAATGTTACCCATGACAGCATGGTTCTGCTAATTCCAACATATAAGTGCAAGCATATACAACTTACATGACACAATGGTTCAAGTTTATCAGGGGCAAGGAATATAAAGTGTGCCATCAAGTTCGTGAGGGCTTTAATCACTAAGTTTTCACATAAAAAATACTTTTTAATTGGACGATAGATGAAAGCAAGAATATACTTGGAATGGTGTAACACACCATCCATAGGAGTTTATAGTGGACATTTAGGAATAACTTGGTTTCTTGGGATTTGGAAGCATGATAGAGCTTACTAATACAAGTGGAGGCTAGCAAAAGACCGGGAGCAACCAACTAAGAGAGCAATAAGGGCCATAATCATGTAGAGTGACAAAACATTACTAATCAAAGCATAGATTGGTACTACAAGTCAAGGACTAAATGATCATAGAGGCTATGGTGACTTGTTCATAGTCATAACATGGTGTGAGCATGTACCAAGTCAACCCAAACAAAGCATCAAAGGGGAATACCATAATACTAGGCTTTTGTATGCTAAAACAACACATGATTCTTTCAAGGCGCACTAAGAAATCCCAATTATTTGTAAAAAGACATGCTACAGCAATAATCACTAAGCATAAGTTCAAAAAAACACCTAGCATGTGATGCAAAAGTCTAAGTCACAGTCAATGCAAGCTCCTCTTGCACTATCAAGCAAGAACTTTCTACTCCTTTCCAACACCAATCAACTTATTTGAAACAACACAGCGAGAACGGGGGTCCAAACTACTTTATTGAAACAAACTAAAAAACTAAGCAAAGCAAAGGAAAACTAAGACGCTCCAAGAACAACACAATAGTGCATGAAACAATAAAAACGAAGTGTCTAGAAAGACATGAGATTTTTATTGATGAAGAAGGGGATGCCTTGGGCATCCCTAAGCTTTGGCGCTTGTACCTCTTGGATATTTCTTGGGGTGACACTGGGATGGCATCCCCAAGCTTGAGCTTTTGTCCATTCTTCATCTCGTTACATCATTCTCTCTCTACACCTGAATTTTTTCCTTCATACAAAACTTCACACAATATTCATTAGCAACATTAGTGTATTTAAAAGATAATAGACCCTTGGGTTTAGCTTTAGAACATCAAAACTTTTCACTAAAAACACAATATATAGAAACTCCTTCAAAAAGCTCAATTCCCCAAAAGATAACTCAAAAAGGAATCAATAAGAAGCAAATGCAAATAATGGCAGAAATCTATCAAAACAGACCAGCAGGTAGAAACCTATTTTTTAGAAGACCTTCTATTGCTTAAATCAAAAAGTGTTGAACTAACGAACGTTATATAACATACTGGGGGATTTATTCGTAAATTTTCATCTCAATCCTACTTACAGAGACTCCTCACGAATTTTTATGGTGGAGGACAGAAATCTGTTTCAGGACAGCAACTCCACAAATCTTACTTCCCCCTCATTAGAGGTCATTCCTGCACAAAAAAAAAGGATAAGGAGAGGTCATTACTTAAGTAATAACTTCCAAGACTCAAGGAAACTCTTGGGTTATCTCCCAACAAGTACTTTTCTTTAACGCCTTTAAGTTAGGCTTGATAGTTTGAGAAGATGCTCACATAAGAAATATGAATTGAAGTAAAAGAGAGCATCAAGAAGCAAATTTAAAACACATTTAAGTCTAACCCATTTCCTATGCATAGGAATCTTGTAAGATAATAAATCAAAGAATCACAAAGAAACAAGCATAGGAAAGCAAAACAAGTGCAACTTCAAGATTTTCAACACATAGAGAGGTGTTTTAGTACCATGAAAATTTCTACAACCATATTTTCCTCTCTCATAATAATTTTCAGTAGCCTCATGAATAAACTCAACAATATAACTATCACATAAAGCATGCTTTTCATGATCTATAAACACATAATTTTTATCAAGCTCAAAAATATTGGGATAAAAACCTTCAAACCCACTTTTAACAATTTTATAACAAGATGATTCATCATTTAATATAGTACCATCATCTAGAGATTTATCATAAGCATTTTCATAAGCAAAACCCTTTAGTACCATGCATTTCGAAGTTAGTCTCAAATAAAGTATTATCATAGATAACATGAGCATAACTATTATCACAAGTTTTACCTATAGCAGATATTTCAAAAGAATCCACAGGAACATAACATTCATCCTCCTTTGGTAAGCATGGAGGACAATCAAATAATGTAAGGGATGAAGAGTTACTGTCATTAGAAGGTAGGCATGGGTAGATAATCCATTCTTCCTCCTTTTGTTCATCACTCTCCTCCTCTTTTTCATCTAATGAGCATTCAGGTTCAGCAATTTCTTCTTCCATAGGCTCTTGCAAGGAATTAGTTTCTTCCATTTGTGGAAAACACCTATTAAAATATTCAAGAATATAGCCATTTTCTTCCTTGTAATTATCAAAGCAAAATTTAAGTATCTCATAAAACTCATAATCATAAGGTGCATCATCAGTATTTTCAAGCAAACTGGCAAGTTCAAATGCACCCTTGAAGGCAATCAATTCTTCAATTTGTTCCACATCATAAAAGTCATAATTTCCTTTAACATAAGAAGATATGGTAACATTATCATTATACTCACACTGAAAAGGTAGGTGTTTATACCTCCTACAGCGACAATATTTATCAAAGCAATAAGTAACATTATAAGCAGAGCACACATCTCTAGCAATAGTATTCAATTTGTTTTTTCCCTTTTTGTGATAAATGATGTTCCTTGTAAAATAACTTTTGTTCTTCTGTGAACCCACCTTGCCAATAAGAACTAGTTTCAAAGAAACCATCCATTGATAGAAAGCATGACCAAGAAAGGCAATAACAGACCACCAACTAGAGTAGGAACTATTTTTTTGTGTTTTTGATAAAAAGAGGCAAACAAAACCAATCAAAATAAACTAAGAAAAATAAAAACAAAGTAAAGAGAAAGGTTGAGGAGGAATCCCCTTGTGAAGACGTCCTTAGCCTCCCCGGCAACGGCGCCAGAAAAACTTGATGGAGCTCAGTATTGACGTGGGAGTGCTTCATTGGAAACCCCAAGAGCAAGGTTTGAAGATCACATCAGCAAGTCTTTCCTCAGTAGAAAACCGAGGTTATCGTACCAGTAGGAGGAAGGAAATGTCTCAAAGGTGTTGCAAACAACGTG
Source organism: Avena longiglumis (assembly GCA_030063025.1). Classification (NCBI taxonomy): domain Eukaryota; kingdom Viridiplantae; phylum Streptophyta; class Magnoliopsida; order Poales; family Poaceae; genus Avena; species Avena longiglumis. The sequence continues at coordinate 155,418,188 of CP125978.1, forward strand.
GAAACCTACACAACACAAACTTAAGAATTTGCCCCAATGAACAGTGAGGTTGTCAAGCTCACCGGTTTGCTGTAACAAAGGATTAAATGTATGGTGTGGAAGGTGATGATGGTTTGTAGCAAGTAAATAAGTAATACTTGAATATGTATCAATGGTAAAGATTCGACCAGGGTCCATAGTTCACTAGAGGTGCTCTCCTTAGGTAAACAAACATGGCATGCAGGGTAAACAAATTACAACAGGGCGATTGACAGGACTGAGCAAGGCATAACAATGCAATACTAGACAAAAAGATCCTATGAGATTCGATTGGTCAATACAACAATATACATAGACCGCCATCCAACTGCATCTATAACTAGAATTCCACCTTTAGGTTATCATCTGAACCCCCTCCAGTATTATGTTGCAAGCAACAGACAATTGCTTTAAGAAAAGTGTGTAAGGTAAACAATCCACCTGTTCCATGAACAAGAGATCATTATTTTCTCCCTAGTGGCAACAACACATCTACCACCAAAGAGATTTCTGTCACTTCCCTTGGTAAATAGAGGCATGAACCCACTATCGAGCATAAATACCCCCTTTTGGAGTTACTAGCAACTACTTGGACAAGATAGCTACTAACAATGGAGAGCATGCAAGATCACAAACAACACAGACATGATAGAATCAATAATACAAAACCATTAATCAATCTAACATAGTAATCTCAATATCCATTGGATCCCCGCAAACACAACATACATGATTACACATAGATTAGATCTTGATCATGAATGGAGCTCACAAGATCTATACATGAAAGCACAAGGAGGAGATACAACCATCTAGCTACTACATGGACCTATAGTCCAAGGTGGAACAACTCAGCTTCATATCGGAGGCTGGCATGATAAATAAGAAGGCCTCCGGGATGATCTCCCCTCTAGCAGGGTGCCGAGAAGAGCTTCAGATCCCCCGATCTAGGACGATGGTGGCAGAGGCCAGAGACAGGGGGACTTTATAGGCGAAGAGGCGAGGCAGGGGGCCACCAGGGCGGATGCACCCCCTAGGTGCGGGGTGGGCCCACCCGCGCGGCCAGGGGTGTGCCTCCCTTGCGAGACTCCTACGTATCGTATTTTGGCTTCGTGTTGCCCACGGTAAAATATTGACTTTGGCTTTTGTCCCATCCAATTCCGAGAATATTGATTTTCTGCCTTTATGGAAACAAAAACAGAAGAAAACAGGCAACTGGCACTGTGGCATCTTGTTAATAGGTTAGTACCATAAAACATATAAAAACACCTCAAAGTGTAGACAAAGCAAAGCAAAGTAGATACTGAACAAGCATGGAACATCAAAAATTATAGATACATTTCTGACGTATCAGTGTCCTGCGGATATGCCAGGAGTTCTCAGGGAAATTCGCCGAGCATGCACTCAATGTGTTTCTAGTTGCAAAGCCAGTTAAGCAGTCAATGCGTCGGCTGTTCGAGCCAAGATCTGAAGCCGTTGGCATCAAAGTCAACAGACTCCTCGATGCCAACTTCATCAGGGAGATCAAGGAAAGCGAGTGGCTGGCCAAACCCGTGCTGGTCCCCAAGAAGGACATGGACATCCTACGGATGTGTGTGGACTTCACATATCTTAACAAGAATTGTCCCAAGGACCACATTCCTCTCCCACGGATCGATCAAATCATCGAATCCACAGCAGGATGCGAGAAACTCCCCTTCCTCGACGCCTACTCGGGCTACAAAGATCAGGAGAAAATGGCGTTCATCACGCTGTTCGGGGTGTTCTGCTACAACATAATGCCTTTCGGGCTTAAGAACGTAGGCACCACTTACCAGAGATGCATGTAAGCATGTCTGAAGAACCAGATTGGTCGCAATGTTTAGGTCTATGTCTACGACATAGTAATCAATACCAAGGAGGCCAAGACGCTCATCGACGACCTCCACGAGACACTCGACAACCTTGATCGTTACAAGATCAAGTTGAATCCGGAAAAGTGCACCTTCGTCGTCCCATCTAGCCAATTAATCGGGTACTTCATCTCTTAGCACGGCATCGAGGCAAACCCAAAGAAAATCAGGGCTATACTAGCCATGGAGAAGCCGAAGAACCTCAAGGGAGTCCAGCAACTGGCTAGGCGAATTGCGGAACTTAGCAGGTTCATCAGCTGCATGGGTGAGAAGGCCCTATATTTCTATCAGCTGTTGCGCAAAGCTGACAAATTCGAGTGGACAGCCGAGGTGGACGCGGCATTCGAAGACCTCAAGCGCATGCTCTCCACATCACCCATGCTGGTAACGCCAAGGGAGAGGGAGCCTCTGCTGCTATACATCGCAACCACATACTAGGTGGTCAACACAGTCCTCGTGGTCGAGCGACCGGAAGATGGCAAGACCCACGGGGTGCAGCGCCCAAATACTACCTTAGAGAGGTACTGACCCCAACAAAGCAAAGGTACCATCACTACCAGAAGCTTGCCTACGGCGTATTCATGATGACGCGCCGGTTGAGCCACTACTTCCAGGAGCATCAGATCGTGGTCGTCAACGATGCCCCTCTGTTGAACATCCTGAACAACACCGAAGCTATGGGGCGAGTATCCTTATGGAGAATCGAGCTATCTCCTCAAGACATCATCTACGAGCGGTGCACCTCCATCAAGTATTAGGTGCTCCATGAATTCCTTTTCCACTGGATGGAACTCCAGTTGCTGGACACTCTGGACATGTCCCAATCCTAGATAATACACTTCGACGGCTCTAAGCGCGAGGCTAGAGCAGGAGTCAGCATAATACGGACGTCCCCTCAAGGGGACAAGATGAGGTATGTCTTTCGGATGAAGTTCCGTGCATCTAACAACGAAGCCGAATACGGGGCACTCATACATGGCATGAGGATGGCCAAGGTGTGCGGTGCCACACGCCTCGTCGTCTATTATGGATCCAACCTCGTCGTCCAACAGACGATGAACGAGTGCGATTCCCATAGCACCAACATGATCGCATACCGTGCGCTCTACAACTCACTCGGAGGGGACTTCGACGGCTGCGAACTTAGGAACATTGGCAGGGAAAGCAATGAAGAGGCCGACAAGCTCTCCAACATTGGCTCCACCTGTGCCCGAGTGCCACCAGGTGTGTTCCTCGAGAAAATCTGCGTACCTCCATCAAGCAAAAATTCACGAAGGATGCAACCGAATCCATAGGACACTCGGGGGCTGTGCCACCCGAGAAATCCGAGGAACATGAAAATATCGACACGGAGGTCGAAATGGTAAGCCTCATGCAGGTCATGGCGGTCGAACAGACATGGACCCAACCATACCTCCGCTACCTGATAAGCAAGTAGCTTCCCGAGGACACGACGGACGCCCAACGCATATATCTGCAATCAACGGCCTTCACCATCATTAACGGTGAGCTGTATAAATGGAGCATCTCAGGTGTTCTTCAATGGTGCGTCACCAACAGTGTCGGAAAGAGCATCCTCCTCGACATCCATGAGGGCATCTGCGGCCACCATGCAGGCAGTCGCGCCCTTGTCGCCAAAGCTCTTCGATCTGGCTTCTACTAGTCTACGACAATGCGTGATGCAAATGACATCATGCAGAGATACAACGCCTGCCAAAGGTACGCCAATAAACCGCACGCGCCAGGATCAGAGCTATGACCCATCCCAGTGGCCTGGCCCTTCGCTCGGTGGGGACTCGACATGATCGACGAACTGCCAAAATCCTCGCCAAGGGACACGTCTTCCTCCTGGTAGTAGTCGATAAATCCTTGAAGTGGATCAAGGCCATGCCCCTGACCAACTAGTATGGCACCAAAGCCATCAAATTCTTTGAGTCCATTGTTTACAGGTTCGGAGTGCCCCATAGCATCACCATCGACAATGGATTGAATTTCACGTCGAAGGAGTTCCGAAGCTTCTGCGAAGGCCTCGGGATCAAACTCACCTACTCCTATGTATTGCATCCGCAGACCAACGGTCAGGTCTAAAAAGCCAACTGCCTCATCGGCAACGGCATCAAGAAGCGTCTGCTACATCCACTCGAAAGGCTTGCGGAATCCTGGGCGGACGAGCTACCCTCCGTTCTCTGGAGCCTATGCACAACGCCAAACAGCTCAACTGGCTACACGCCCTTCTTCATGATGCACGGAGCAGAAGCCATGTTACCCGTTGATGTACGCTACAAGGCCCCGCGGGTGGTCGCATACAGCGAAGCCGAATCATTGGCCACACTCGAAGATGCAGTCGACACGCTAGATGAAGCACGTGACATCACTGCAGCTCGCTCAGCGGTGTATCAGCAGAGCCTCCGCAACTACCACAGCCGTCGACTACGTCCAAGGTCCTTGTCAAAGGAGACCTTGTTCTGCGACTCAAGCAGGAAGGGCACCTGAAGCTCGAGTCACCCTGGGAAGGACCCTACATCATCACTAAATTAATCCCAGGTGGCGCCTACTGCCTAAAGGAAGTCGAGTCAGGAGTCAAATACTCCAACCGCTGGAACGTTGCAAAACTGCGATGCTTCTACCCCTAGTTATCTTTTCCTTTTAATAAGGCTATTCAGCCAGGCTATTCAGCCGAACACTGTACCTCCTACATTATGATGAATAATGTAAGACCCCGCCTTTATAAAGGTAAAGGTCCATGTGATTGCAATGCTTATCCCTAGATCAAATGCTAGCATCCACAGTTTAAGATGAAGTACACAGAAACAAAGGTCTTTATTACATCGTCATTCCAGAGATAAACATAGTATTTTACAACTCCATAGCCAAAGGCTAGTACAAGAGTTCATAGCATAAGGAAATAAAGTAAGCTATTCATATTCATGTGCCACATGCAAGCATGTTAAGTGTAGACTCATAACCCTAATCCTCATCAGAATAACCTGCAACATCATAAGTTACAGCCACAGTGGGTCAATACATTGGAATAGTATTGGCAAGTGATACCATAGTAGAATAGTAGCTTCTAACTTCTATATGAATTTGGCTAAGTGTAGCTTAGGCTTGCTTTGCTCAAAATAGGTTTTTCCTATCAGTTGAAAACACTTAGTTTTTGTTTATCAAAAATTACCCAAGGCATCTACCAATGAAAATTGGTGATCCTTTACCCTTGTTGAACCACAAGCTTTTAACTTAGAAATTGGGATGAGGAGATCCTTGATAGATTCCATGTCTTGGTGCTCAAATTGTTCATTGTCGGGGACACGACTAAGTACTTAGATTCTTCCTTCTCGAGAGGTGGTGCACTTTCCCCACAAGACTCGGCATGCATCGAGACAAGATCTTTCAGAAGCCTTCCCTTAGACCAAATGGACATGTTCCAAACCTATCACCCCTACCACCTTCTGTCCATTTGGCTAAGTTATTGCAACCTATATGATCCAGGTAGAGCCCATATTTCCATGTGGCTGCACTAGAACCTTGTAGATTTTGGTGCTAGTGGTGATTGTGATTGTGAGGATTGTTGCTAGGGGAATGTAAATTTGGGCTGTTTAAACGGGCTGTGCAAATGGCAAGATGTGGTGGCGACGGCTCTACCGGCGACGAACTGGTTGCGCTAGGGGGTAAAGGGAAAGATGCAGTGCGTTACCGAGGTTGTGGAGCTAAGGCAGTCGAAGTGGAGGTAACAGGCGAGGGCGGGGCGCTCGGATTCGACATCTATTCCTCACCGGAGTCGAGATCGCCGTCGGGTCCTAGCAGATGTTGACGAAGATGAGGACACGAGGCACCAGAAAACAAACGGGAGGCAGCATTAGATGCGCGCGAGGTTGGCAATCAAAACAGTGGCAACCAGAGAGAGGGGTGGAAGGAGCTCACCGAGATTGGTCGCTGACGTGCTTCGGGCGGCGACGCATACGAGTAGAAATTTTTAGAGCCTGGGGGCTCTCTGGGTTTGCTAGGTGAGGGGAAATGGAGAGGGGGCCGCAAGGTTTAAGAAGGAGGGGGTCGTGGGGTAAATCACGCCGCGAATCAAGCGAATGGAAACGAGGGAGAAACAGCAGTGAGCGGCATGGGTCCTTCGGCGCGAGATTGACGAAGAGGTCGACGTGGTACTAGGGTCCACCAGTCAGTGGGTGGGTGTGCGCGTTTGCGGTGAGAAACAGAGAGGGGGAGGGAACACCCTGGTGGGCTTATTGGGCCGCAACTAGGGCTGGGCTAGATAGGTGGCGAGCGTTTTTTTGCCTTTTCTTTTTCTGTTTGGATTTTTAGGAATCTTTTTCAACTCAAATTCAAATGAGTTTGATTTCAAATTTTCTCTGGATTTTTGTAGTGTTGACCAAGCACACAATTTTGTATAAAACACTACTGTTTATTCCAAAGCACTTTGACCCATTGAAAAATAAAATAAAACCATGCCTTATTTAAATATATATAATAGGCATATAAATGGTTTTATATTGAATTTTGTTCTGAAAATCTTTGTGAAAGCTTTGCATTCGAATTTAAAATATTTCTGATCAAACCAAAGCATTCTCATATTTTGAAAGTAAAACAATAAAACCATTGCATTTCTTGCATAAAATAATACGCATTATATGGTTTCTTATTTTGAAATCTTGTTTGAAATGACCAAATTTTATGGATGCATGAATGATATGCAAACTTTTCAAATTATGATTTTTGGGATGTTACAAATGTAACCCCCTTAAGGTGAATCTCACCCTCGAGATTTGGATAAGCTAGCAAATAGGTGAGGGTGATCTTTCCGAAGTTCATCTTCTCGTTCCCAAATTGCTTCCTCTTCATAATGATGATTCCACGAAACTTCTCAAAACTTGATAGTCTTAGTACGAGTGACTCTCTCTCTCTCTGCACAGCCCAAATTTACATTCCAAACAATCAATCAAAAATATATGGATGCGTGCAAATTCCATGTGATGATTTTTCTTAAACTAAACAAGACAAGAAAACAGTACTGAACACTAAACTAAACATTTAGAGACTAAATAAACTTAATTTGGCTTTAATAACATTTTCTAAATAATTTATATACTCAAAATAAGCCTACAAATGTCTCTTCATAAAATTCCATTTTAATAGAAGCAAAATACAAAACTAAGCCCATGGATGCGTAGGATTTAATTTTTTGAATCCATTGATATATTATTTGCATTTTTTGGATAAATAGAACAAAAGTTATGAATTTTACAAGTTAATTCATCTAATTAAATCAAATCTGGATTTTAAAAGAAAAATCTTGACACGCAGCGGCTCCTGATTGGTTAGTACGGCTTCATGCGGATCACACTCGCGAGCCAATAGATCTAAGTGAGTTCTAATGGTCCAGATCTGCCCGTTCCCTTTCACTCTCTCTTCTAATCTTAGCCGCTGGATCTAGATCCACCGGATCTGATCACTCTGCCACGAACGGGCGGCGCGAATGGCGAGATGTGGTGGCGACGGCTCTGCCGGCGATGAACTGGTTGCACTAGGGGGTAAACGGAAAGATGCAGTGCGTTACCGAGGTTGCGTAGCTAAGGAGGTCACAGTGGAGGTAACAGGCGAGGACGGGGCGCTCGGATTCGGCATCTATTCCTCATCGGAGTCGAGCTCGCTGTCGGGTCCTAGCAGATGTTGATGAAAATGAGGATACGAGGGACCATAAAACTAACAGGAGGCAGCATTAGATGCGCGCGAGGATGGCGATCAAAACAGTGGCAACCAGAGAGGGGGTGGACGGAGCTCACCGAGATTGGTCGCCGACGTGCTTCGGGCAGCGGCGCTTACGAGTAGAAATTTTCAGAGCCTGGGGGCTCTCTAGGTTTGCTAGGTGAGGGGAAATGGAGAGGGGACCGCAAGGTTTAAGAAGGAGGGGTCGTGGGGGAAATCACGCCGCGAATCAAGCGAATTGAAACGAGGGAGAAACGGCAGTGAGCGGCATGGGTCCTTCGGCGCGAGATTGACGAAGAGGTCGACGTGGTACTGGGGTCCACCAGTCAGTGGGTGGGTGTGCGCGTTTGCGGTGAGAAACAAAGAGGGGGAGGGAACACCTTGGTGGGCTTATTGGGCCGCAACTAGGGCTGGGCTAGATAGGTGGCGAGCGTTTTTTTGCCTTTTCTTTTTGTGTTTGGATTTTTAGGAAACTTTTTCAACTCAAATTCAAATGAGTTTGATTTCAAATTTTCTCTGGATTTTTGTAGTGTTAACCAAGCACACAATTTTGTATAAAACACTACTGTTTATTCCAAAGCATTTTGACCCATTGAAAAATAAAATAAAACCATGCCTTATTTAAATATATATAATAGGCATATAAATGTTTTATATTGAATTTTGTTCTGAAAATCTTTGTGAAAGCTTTGCATTCAACTTTAAAATATTTCTGATGAAACCAAAGCATTCTCATATTTTGAAAGTAAAACAATAAAACCATTGCATTTCTTGCATAAAATAATACGCATTATATGGTTTCTTATTTTGAAATCTTGTTTGAAATGACCAAATGTTATGGATGCATGAATGATATGCAAACTTTTCAAATTATGATTTTTGGGATGTTACAAATCTAACCCCCTTAAGGTGAATCTCACCCTCGAGATTTGGATTAGCTAGCAAATAGGTGAGGGTGATCTTTCCGAAGTTCATCTTCTCGTTCCCAAATTGCTTCCTCTTCAGAATGATGATTCCACGAAACTTTTCAAAACTTGATAGTCTTAGTACGAGTGACTCTCTCTCTCTCTGCACAGCCCAAATTTACATTGCAAACAATCAATCAAAAAATATATGGATGCGTGCAAATTCCATGTGATGATTTTTCTTAAACTAAACAAGACAAGAAAACAGTACTGAACACTAAACTAAATATTTAGAGACTAAATAAACTTAATTTGGCTTTAAAAACATTTTCTAAATAATTTATATACTCAAAATAAGCCTACAAATGTCTCTTCATAAAATTCCATTTTAACAGAAGCAAAATACAAAACTAAGCCCATACATGCGTAGGATTTAATTTTTTGAATCCATTGATATATTATTTGCATTTTTTGGATAAATAGAACAAAAGTTATGAATTTTACAAGTTAATTCATCTAATTAAATCAAATCTGGATTTTAAAAGAAAAATCTTGACACGCAGCGGCTCCTGATTGGTCAGTACCGCTTCATGCGGATCACACTCGCGAGCCACTAGATCTAAGTGAGTTCTAATGGTCCAGATCTTCCCGTTCCCTTTCACTCTCTCTTCTAATCTTAGCCGCTGGATCTAGATCCACCGGATCTGATCACTCTGCCACGAACGGGCGGCGCGAATGGCGAGATGTGGTGGCGACGGCTCTGCCGGCGATGAACTGGTTGCGCTAGGGGGTAAAGGGAAAGATGCAGTGCGTTACCGAGGTTGCGTAGCTAAGGCGGTCACAGTGGAGGTAACAGGCGAGGACGGGGCGCTCGGATTCGGCATCTATTCCTCATCGGAGTCGAGCTCGCCGTCGGGACCTAGCAGATGTTGATGAAGATGAGGATACGAGGGACCATAAAACTAACAGGAGGCAGCATTAGATGCGCGCGAGGATGGCGATCAAAACAGTGGCAACCAGAGAGGGGGTGGACGGAGCTCACCGAGATTGGTCGCCGACGTGCTTCGGGCGGCGACGCTTACGAGTAGAAATTTTCAGAGCCTGGGGGCCCTCTAGGTTTTCTAGGTGAGGAGAAATGGAGAGGGGGCCGCAAGGTTTAAGAAGGAGGGGTCGTGGGGGAAATCACGCCGCGAATCAAGCGAATTGAAACGAGGGAGAAACGGCAGTGAGCGGCATGGGTCCTTCGGCGCGAGATTGACGAAGAGGTCGACGTGGTACTGGGGTCCACCAGTCAGTGGGTGGGTGTGCGCGTTTGCGGTGAGAAACAGAGAGGGGGAGGGAACACCCTGGTGGGCTTATTGGGCCGCAACTAGGGCTGGGCTAGATAGGTGGCGAGCGTTTTTTTGCCTTTTCTTTTTCTGTTTGGATTTTTAGGAATATTTTTCAACTCAAATTCAAATGAGTTTGATTTCAAATTTTCTCTGGATTTTTGTAGTGGTTACCAAGCACACAATTTTGTATAAAACACTACTGTTTATTCCAAAGCACTTTGACCCATTGAAAAATAAAATAAAACCATGCCTTATTTAAATATATATAATAGGCATATAAATGGTTTTATATTGAATTTTGTTCTGAAAATCTTTGTGAAAGCTTTGCATTCTACTTTAAAATATTTCTGATCAAATCAAAGCATTCTCATATTTTGAAAGTAAAACAATAAAACCATTGCATTTCTTGCTTAAAATAATACGCATTATATGGTTTCTTATTTTGAAATCTTGTTTGAAATGACCAAATGTTATGGATGCATGAATGATATGCAAACTTTTCAAATTATGATTTTTGGGATGTTACAAATCTAACCCCCTTAAGGTGAATCTCACCCTCGAGATTTGGATTAGCTAGCAAATAGGTGAGGGTGATCTTTCCGAAGTTCATCTTCGCGTTCCCAAATTGCTTCCTCTTCAGAATGATGATTCCACGAAAATTTTCAAAACTTGATAGTCTTAGTACGAGTGACTCTCTCTCTCTCTGCACAGCCCAAATTTACATTGCAAACAATCAATCAAAAAATATATGGATGCGTGCAAATTCCATGTGATGATTTTTCTTAAACTAAACAAGACAAGAAAACAGTACTGAACACTAAACTAAACATTTAGAGAGTAAATAAACTTAATTTGGCTTTAAAAACATTTTCTAAATAATTTATATACTCATAATAAGCCTACAAATGTCTCTTCATAAAATTCCATTTTAACAGAAGCAAAATACAAAACTAAGCCCATACATGCGTAGGATTTAATTTTTTGAATCCATTGATATATTATTTGCATTTTTTGGATAAATAGAACAAAAGTTATGAATTTTACAAGTTAATTCATCTAATTAAATCAAATCTGGATTTTAAAAGAAAAATCTTGACACGCAGCGGCTCCTGATTGGTCAGTACCGCTTCATGCGGATCACACTCGCGAGCCACTAGATCTAAGTGAGTTCTAATGGTCCAGATCTGCCCGTTCCCTTTCACTCTCTCTTCTAATCTTAGCCGCTGGATCTAGATCCACCGGATCTGATCACTCTGCCACGAACGGGCGGCGCGAATGGCGAGATGTGGTGGCGACGGCTCTGCCGGCGATGAACTGGTTGCGCTAGGGTAAAGGAAAGATGTAGTGCGTTACCGAGGTTGCGTAGCTAAGGCGGTCACAGTGGAGGTAACAGGCGAGGACGGGGCGCTCGGATTCGGCATCTATTCCTCATCGGAGTCGAGCTCGCCGTCGGGTCCTAGCAGATGTTGATGAAGATGAGGATACGAGGGACCATAAAACTAACAGGAGGCAGCATTAGATGCGCGCGAGGATGGCGATCAAAACAGTGGCAACCAGAGAGGGGGTGGACGGAGCTCACCGAGATTGGTCGCCGACGTGCTTCGGGCGGCGACGCTTACGAGTAGAAATTTTTAGAGCCTAGGGGCTCTCTAGGTTTGCTAGGTGAGTGGAAATGGAGAGGGGGGCGCAAGGTTTAAGAAGGAGGGATCGTGGGGGAAATCACGCCGTGAATCAAGCGAATTGAAACGAGGGAGAAACGGTGGTGCTGAGTCCTTGGTAGCGAGATTGACGAGGTAGACGTGGTACTGGGGTCCACCAGTCAGTGGGTGGGTGTGCGCGTTTGCGGTGAGAAACAGAGAGGGGGATGGAACACCCGGGTGGGCTTGTTGGGCCGCAACTGGGGCTGGGCTAGATAGGTGGCGAGCGTTTTTTTGCCTTTTCTTTTTCTGTTTGGATTTTTAGGAATCTTTTTCAGCCCAAATTCAAATGAGTTTGATTTCAAATTTTCTCTGGATTTTTGTAGTGTGAACCAAGCACACAATTGTGTATAAAACACTACTTTTTATTCCAAAGCACTTTGACCCATTGAAAAATAAAATAAAACCATGCCTTATTTAAATAAATATAATTGGCATAAATGGTTTTATATTGAATTTTGTTTTGAAAATCTTTGTGAAAGATTTGCATTCAACTTTAAAACATTTCTGATCAAACCAAAGCATTCTCATATTTTGCAAGTAAAACAATAAAACCATTGCCTTTCTTGCATAAAATAATACGCATTATATGGTTTCTTATTTTGAAATCTTGTTTGAAATAACTAAATGTTATGGATGCATGAATGATATGCAAACTTTTCAAATTATGATTTTTGGGATGTTACAAATCTAACCCCCTTAAGGTGAATCTCACCCTCGAGATTTGGATTATCTAGCAAATAGGTGAGGGTGACTTTCCGAAGGTCATCTTCTCTTTCCCAAATTGCTTCCTCTTCAGAATGATGATTCCACGGAACTTTGCAAAACTTGATAGTCTTAGTACGAGTGACTCTCTCTGCAGTCTCAAGAATCCTAATAGGTTTCTCTTCATAAGTGAGATCACTTTCCAACTGAACCTCTTCCAAAGGTATAGTATCCTTCAAGGAAGTGTCTTCCATCTCCGGATGGCATTTCTTCAACTGACTTACGTGAAACACATTGTGAACGGCAGACAGTGATTCAGGCAACTAAATCTCATAAGCCACTTCTTCTTTGCGACTCAGAATCTTGAATGGTCCAACATACCTTGGTGCCAATTTTCCTTTCACTCCAAATATCTTCACTCCACGAAGTGGTGATACTCTAAGATAAACTCTATCACCTACTTCATAGGTGACTTCTCTACGCTTTGGATATGCTTAGCTCTTCTGTCGAGACTGTGCTATCTTCAATCTATCGTTTACCAACTTGACTTTCTCTTCAGCTTCCTTGATTAGTTCTGGTCCGAACAAGTTTCTTTCTCCAACACCACTCCATAGCAATGGTGTAGTACACTTTCTTCCATAGAGAAATTCAAACGGTGCCATCTCAATACCGGCTTATTAGCTGTTACTGTAAGAGAATTTTGTGTAAGGCAGTGTAACATCCCAAAAATCATAATTTGAAATGTTTGCATATCATGCATGCATTCATAAGCATTTAGTTATTTTTCAAACAAAATTACAAAATGATAAACCATTTATATGCCTATTATTTTATGCTAGAAAGGCAATGGTTCTGTTCTATTCTCAAAGAATGAGAATACTTTATTAGGGATCAGAAATATCTCAAATATGAATGCAAAGCTTGCACAAAAATTCTCAAAAGAAAATTCAAATATAAAAACCACTCTATGCCTATTAGCTATAATCATATTAAGGCATGGTTTTATTTTTATTTTTCTTATTGTCAAAGTCCCTTGGACTAAACAGTAAGGTTCCACAATCATTTGAGTACAAAGTTTTCACTGCAAAAACCCAAAATAAATTTGAATTCAAACTCATTTGAAAAGCATTTGAAAATGATTTCAGAAAATCAAAACAGAAATAGAAAAGGAATAAAGAAAAAGAAAAGGGCTTGCGCCAGCCTTTTGGCCCAGCAACAGAACCATCCCAACAACCAGCCCACCCGGGGTTCCCCTCTAACTCTGATTCTCACCTGCGTGAGCACCCCCCTCTCACTGACGCCTCAGACCCACCTGCCCCGTCATCGTCGTCCCCAAACCTCGCCCACGACCGAGCCCTCCGCCGTTTCCTCCCCAGCGTCACTACCGTTGATTGCGCGCATTATTGTTGTTGATTCGCTGAGTAACTCCTCACCCAGCTCCGGCTACTTAAACCCCACATCCCCGATCCATTTTCCCCCATTCAATTCCCTCTGAACACCGCCAGGATGCTCGCCTTTCTCTCCACACCGCCGCTGTCCCGACGAACTCCGGCGACCGATTGTGGTAAGCTTCGTGCGCGCCTCGCTCTCTGGTTCATGCAAGCTTGTCCGCTATCACCTTGCGCATCTCCTGACGTTCGCCATTTTCTTTATTTCGCACCAGAGCATCGCCTTTGACGACGATCGTGAGCACCCAACGACAGGCTTCACTCCGGCGAGCGATTCCGTTCGTGTTCGTGCACCCCACCGTCGTCAACGACCACGTCGAACTTCACCTCATCTCTACAACCTAAGTAAGCCCCTAAGCCCCCTCCCTTGCTCTCTGGCCTTGCCAGAACGCTATCGCCAGACGAGCAGCCGCCGCTCTGGCCATTTGCGCCGCCACTCGATGGTCAGAGCTTTGTGGATCGTTAGATCTAGATCTAGGGGTTAGGATTAGAAGTTAGCGGGAAGGGGTACGGACAGATCTGGACCGCAGGATCTCACTTAGATCCAGCGGCTCACGAGCGTGATCCGCACGAAGCGGTATGGGCCAATCAGATGGTGCCGCGTGTCAGGATTTTTGATTTAAAATTCTGATTTGATTTAATCAGATGATTAAAGTTGTAAATTCAATAACTTTTGTTCTGTTTATCCAAAAAATGCAAATAATATATCAATGGAATCACAAAAATAAATCCTACACATCTGTAGGCTTAGTTGTGTATTTTGCCTCTGTTAAAATAGGATTTTATGAAGAGACATTTGTAGGCCCATTTTGTGTATAAAAATTATTGGGAAATGTTTTAAAGGCCAAATAAAGTTTATTTGGTGTATAAATGTTTACTTTATTGTTCAGTATTGTTTTAATTGTCTTGGTTGGTTTATAAAAAATCATCACATGGCAGTTCCATGCATTCATATATTTTTGATTGATTATTTGAAATATGAATTTTGTGCTATCATTTTATGTGTAGATTTTGGTGCTAGTGGTGATTGTGACTGTGAGGATTGTTATTACTCTCCCAAATACCAAGGCAAGTGGTGCTTCATATTTTTGTCCCAATATTTTTACTATGCATTAGAGATATTTTGTATAGGGCTTGCATTATAATTTTTGCTAAGTATCTATATGCTATGCTTGGGAAATCCTAGTAGTTTTAGAATTGTTAGAATTTTCTCTAAGTTAAGATACTTGCTATTGCCATGCTTAGACTAGATAGTAGCAACCAAGGGTAGATTATATACATGCTATGGAAAAATATTGCTCAGTCTTTAACTTTTTTTTTTGCTTAATAAAACAACTAAGTGAATGAAACACCTGGGTGGAATGGTAATTGCTTGGTTGTATTTTTGTTGAGTGGTTACCAGGGCCCATTTTTAAACGGACTACCCTGTGTATCTCACTTGTGGAATGCCACCCAGGAACAAAGGGATTTGAGATGCCATATGTTAAGAAGTTTCTAGTGCACCCACTTGGCATTATGGGCTCTGCCTGGATCATATAGGTTGCAATAACTTAGCCAAATGGACAGTTTGTGGTAGGGGCTGATAGGTTTGGAATGCATCCATTTTGGTCTAAGGGAAGGCTTCTAAAAGGTCCTGTCTCGATGCATGTCGAGTCTTGTGGGGAAAGTGCACCACCTCTGTAGAAGGACAAATCTAAGTACTTAGTCGTGTCCCCGGCAATGGACAATCACCAAGACATGGAAGCTATCAAGAATCTCCTCATCCCAATTTCTAAGTTAAAAACTTGTGGTTAAACAAGGGTTAAGGTTCCCCAATGTCTATTGGTGGTTCCTTGGGAGTTTTTGCCAAACAAAAACTTAGTGTTTTCAACTGATAGGTAAAACCTATTTTGAGCAAAGAAAGCCTAAGCTACACTTAGCCAAATTATTGTAGAATCTAGATACTATTATTGTACTATGGTATCACTTGCCAATATTATTCCAATGTATTGACCCACCGTGGCTATAACTCGTGATGTTGCAGGTTACTCTGATGAGGATTAGGGTTATGAGTCTACACTCAACATGCTTGCCTATAGCACATGAAGATGAAGACTTTTATTTATATTGTTAAGTTAAACTCTTGTACTATCCTGTGGCTATGAGTTGTAGAATACTATGTTATCTCTGGATTAACGATGTAATAATGAACTTTCTTTCTCTGTACTTCATCTTAAACTGTGGATGCTAGCATTTGATCCAGGGACTAGCATTGCAATCACAGGGACCTTTACCTTTATAAAGGTGGGGTCTTACAGATGGTATCAGAGAACTGTGTTGCCTGTAGGATTATGACCCTAGGATTGGATTAGACTAAGAAACCACTAAGGAAAATTTCAACACTTTGAAAATTTCCACACTTATCTTTTTCTTCTCGTAAACTTTTCTAATCTTCTTTCTCATCTCTCTTTGTAGATGAAATCCATCAACGAAGCCGTGAGGAAGGGACCACTCATGACCATGACTTTGGAGTGTGAGACTGAATTTCCCAAGGCACTCAAGAACCTTATGGTTACCATGGGGATACATGGTGCAACTGTGTATAAGGGATTCCCTGTGATGGATGAAGGAGAAGAGTATTGGTGGGTGCAACTTCACTTGTACAAAAAGAAGGAAGACGACCACAAGGAGTCAGGATTTTTCATGGTCACCAACTCCGAAATGCACACAACATTATTTGACTCTACAAGAAATTCAGCTTGGAATGCTATCAAGGAGCTTGGTGAAAGACTCAAGTGCAGAATGCTCAACACCCAAAATGACCTTAGAGAAGAAAAGAAGCATACCCAAGAATTAGAGACTACCAACCGACAACTAAGGGGAGACACCATAGACTTAATATGGGAGTCTTGTGAACAAGATAGACAGATGGCTACTAAGGATGCCCTGATAGCTATTTTGTCTAGTGAGTGAGAGTTGTAACGTACTTCGTTAGTTGGACCACCACACTTATCGTTTTTACTTCCAAAAAATTGTCTAAGTTATGTTGAACCTTTGATGTTTGTAATGGATTTATGTATGCCATGACTTGTGTGTTTGATGCTAAAAGATGTGCTTGTGATATTTTGTCTTGTGAATTTTCTCTACTTGTGTTGGTTCTAACTTTTCTCTATCTTATAAAAATAGATGCCTAACGTTGTTATCAGCATGGCCGAGGAGTTCAAGGGAACTCGTTTTGGTACTCGTCTCATTGAGCTCACTAGCGTGCTCAACCTTCCACTTCCTAGCATCACGACACTTCAGCTCACCAAGTTTGAGAGGAAGGACCTATGGGGCTTCAGAGTCACACAGCTGGGACGCCAGGAAAAGCCACCCACGGAGTCCATCACTTTCAAGATGATGCATGACGACAAGGAGAAAGGCTTAGATGTAGTCATGCAGGAGTTACTTGGGCGCCTGGTAGGGAGACACTCCACCGAGCTTAGAGGTCTTTACTTTCACCCCTTCGGGAGACACAACGAGGAGGGTGAGGCTATAGAGTACGAGGATGCTACTAGGGAGACGATGGAGCTGATTCGTCTGTACCTTCCGGACCTAGAGGGTCTTATTAGACACCTTGATACTGATAGGACCAACGTCATGCTTAGCAATGACGCGCTCCAGGTTCAGCTACGCGAGAAGGACAAGCTCTTCACGGAGCACGACGAGATCGTCAAGGAATGGAGGCCAAGTTTGAAAGCCAGGACAAGAAGTTCAAGAGCCAGGAGAAAAGAGTCCAAGACAGGAACAAAAAGACCCAGGAGATGAAGGAAGAATTATAAGCCAAGGACTTCGAGCTTGAGCATCAGCAGGGAGTGATCGAGAGGCTTCGCTCACAGAAGAGGGCTCTTAGGGCCAAGATTGAGGCCTTGAATACTAGTGTTGAGGAGTACGAGCCCGCCATGGAGAATGCAGGTCTTACCCTTGTTGATGTGGATATTGATGCAGAGGAGTAGTATAGACTACTCAATTATATTTCATCTACCGTACTTTGATTATTGAGTCGCAATGACCATCCAACATGTGGATGGCTTGCAATGATGTGTTTGCATTTTTCAAAACTTGTTGTTTGTGTCATTCAAACTCTATGTTATTTTGATGCTTGGTTATTGAGATTGTTCTGTGTGATGTAGTGTGCATGTTAAGCATCTATGGGTATCTCATTCTTATCCTTATTAAAACCACAGATGCCTCCTCGACGTGCCAACCCCAACCAAAACAACAACAACAACAACGTCACTCCCGAGATGCAACAGATGATGACAACATTCATGCCAAACCAGAACCAGAATAACAACAACAAAAACCAGAATAATCCGCCAGGATTTGACATGCTCACCAGATTTCTAAGACTGAGGCCTGCAAAGTTCTCATGAACCACTGATCCAATGGTAGCCAATGACTAGTTACGTTCAGTGAACAAGGACTTAGTGACTATTTGATGCACCGCCGAAGAAAAAGTCAGGTTCGCAGCACATCTGCTTGAAGGGCCAGCAACAACTTGGTAGGACAACTTTCAGATCACCACTCCCATTGAGGTGTGACTTGGGCTATCTTTAAGGATGTATTCCGTACGTCTCACATCTCGTTCGGAGTGATGAATTTGAAGAAAAAGGAGTTCCACAATCTGAAGCAGCGTCACCGCAGCGTGGCTGAGTACATTGAGGAATTCAACAATCTGGCGCGTTATGCACCGGATGAAGTTGATACAGATGCCAAGATGAAGGAGAAATTCCTCGAAGGACTGAATGATGAGTTGAACCTGCAGCTGTCTGTTGCCTATGTCCCAACCTACCAACCACTTTGTGACAAGGCTACCATCTTGGAGAACAAGATGAAACAGGTTGAGAGCAGGAAGAGGAAGCATATCTTTGATAAGCACAGCTCGGGATCGTCTCACAAGCGTCCCCATCATGATGATAGTGGGAGTTCTGGATCCCACAAACATGGAAAGTACAACAACCACCACAGCCACAACCGTCATCATGACAACAAGCATCACCGCAGTCATGATAATGACAAGTATAAGAACCACAAGAGTGGACACAAGAGCCACCACAGTGGAGGTGGAAGTGGTAGTGGAAGTCAGCCTGCAAAGAGAGATATCAGTTAGGTTGAGTGTAAGAAGATGGGACACTATGCTAATGAGTGCTCAGAAAAGAAAGTTGAAGGTGCCAAGAAGCCCAATCCCTTCCAAAAGGGACAAGTGAACCACATGAATGTGGAGGAAATCTATGAAGAATCTGATGCGGTGGCTAGTAAGTTCAAACTCAATTATGTTCCAGCACTTGTTCTTTTTGATACTGGTGCATCGCATTCATTCATATCAAGAGCATTTGTTGATATAAATGGACTTCTAGTTGAAACTATTGGGTGTCCTATAAAAGTAAGTTATACTGGTGGAGAAATGGTAGTGAACTCTGGATGTCATGATTTAGTGATAGAATTTGGGAGGTACAAGTTTCCCGTTAGTTTGATAATCCTAGATTCCCAAGGATTGGATGTTATTTTGGGAATGGATTGGATGACTAAATACAAAGGAGTACTAGATTGTGCCAATCATACTATCACACTCACAACCCCGAATAAGAAACAAATTAGATTCAAGTCTAACTTTGAATCAAAAGGGAGTAAGCAAAATTCCCTTAAGGGGGTTAGCATAGACAGTGTGCTAATTGTGAGAGAATATCTGGATGTGTTTCCAGAGGAATTGCCGGGAATGCCACCAGATAGAGATGTTGATTTTCTAATTGACTTGCTGCCAGGATCTGGACCAATAGCAAAGAGACCATACAAGATGTCAGTTGATGAGTTGAAGGAACTCAAGAAACAACTTGGGGAACAACTACAGAAAGGATTTATCCAACCAAGTTCTTCATCTTGGGGTGCACCAGTTTTGTTTGTCGAAAAGAAAGATAGAATTCAAAGGTTATGCATAGATTATCGCTCACTCAATGAGGTGACTATCAAGAACAAGTATCCTTCGCCCAGAATCAATGACTTGTTTGATCAGTTAGAAGGAGCTCGTGTGTTCTCAAAGATTGATCTCCGGTCAGGCTACTTTCAACTAAAGATAAGGGAACAAGATATACCTAAGACTGCTTTCACCACTAGGTATGGATTGTATGAGAACACCGTGATGCCATTTGGTTTGACCAATGCACCAACCTACTTCATGAATATGATGAAAAAGGTGTTCATGGAATTTCTTGACAAGTTCGTTGTCGTGTTCCTTGATGACATTTTAATCTACTCCAAGAGCAATGAAGAGCATGAAGAACATTTGTGATTGATACTTGAGAAGCTTAGGGAGCATAATCTATTTGCCAAATTCAACAAGTGTGAATTCTGGCTGAATGAGGTTGGATTTCTTGGACACATTATATCAGGGGATGGTGTAGCAGTTGATCCCGCAAAAGTGTTAGCTGTAACTGAATGGGAATATCATAAGACAGTGAAGGAAGTTCGTAGTTTCCTTGGCTTGGCAGGATACTATAGAAGATTCATTGAGAATTTCTCAAAGGTAGCTAAGCCAATGACGGAGCTACCTAAGAAAGACAAGAAATTTGATTGTACTGAAGGATGTGAACTCAGTTTCCAAGAGTTGAAGAAGAGACTAGTGATAGCACCAATTTTATGTCTGCTAGACTTGGATAAAGATTTTCAAGTATATTGTAATGCATCTCACCAAGGATTAGGTGCAGTTTTGATGCAAGAAGGGAAAGTTGTGGATTATGCCTGGAGACAACTCAAAACTCCTGAAGTAAATTATCCTACACATGATTTGGAATTAGCCTCCGTTGTCCATGCACACAAAACATGGAGACATTATATTTTGGTAAAGCGATGTGAAGTGTTCATAGATCACAAAAGTTTGAAGTATATCTTCACTCAGAAAGAAATCAACATAAGACAAAGAAGATGGCTAGAACTCATCAAGGACTATGACTTGAGTTTGCAATACCACCCCGGTAAAGCAAATGTTGTAGCGGATGCATTAAGCCGTAAGGTTTATGTGAATGGACTTACTATGGGAGAATTTCCAGATGTTTTGTGTGCCCAATTCGAAGATCTCAGGTTGGAGATAGTGCCTGAAGGACATCTCATGTCATTGGATGTTCAACCCACATTGTTGGACAAAATCAAGGAACCCAAAAGATAGACAAAGAAATTGAAGATATTAAGGAAAGGATTAGCAAAGGGAAATCCAAAGGATTCCATGAAGATGAACAGGGTACTTTATGGTATGGAAAACGTACTTGCATTCCGCAAGATCCGGAGCTTCGGAAACTGATTTTACAAGAAGCGCACAACTCACCGTATTCCATTCATCTGGGTAACACCAAAATGTACATGGATGTGAAGGAAAGATTTTGGTGGAATAATCTCAAGAAGGACATCGCCAAACATATTGCTTTGTGTGATGTATGTAGTAGAGTGAAAGCGGAACATCAGAAACCAGCAGGATTGTTACAACCACTACCTATTCCTGATTGGAAGTGGGACAAGATTGGCATGGATTTCATCACCGGGCTGCAAAAACTAGATCAGGATATGATTCTATTTGGGTCGTGGTAGATCACCTGACTAAAGTGGCTCATTTCATACCCGTGAAGACAACCTATACAAGTGCTAAGTTAGCCAAGATCTATATGAATAGGATTGTGTGTCTGCATGGAGTACCCAAGAGTATTGTGTCTGATAGGGGAACTCAATTCACTTCCCATTTTTGGAGGCAACTGCATGAGTCATTGGGAACGAGATTGGAATTCAGCACTGCTTTTCATCCCGGTGATCGATGGATGTAAAGGACCAACCATATTCTAGAGCATATGTTGAGGGCATGTGCCCTAGATTATGGTGCTAGTTGGGATGAAAGTCTTCCTTACACAGAATTCTCTTACAACAATAGCTATCAAGCTCGTATTGAGATGGCACCGTTTGAATTTCTCTATGGGAGAAAGTGTACTACACCATTGCTATGGAGTGGTGTTGGAGAAAGAAACTTGTTCGGGCCAGAACTAATCAAGGAAGCTTAAGAGAAAGTCAAGTTGGTAAGGGACACATTGAAGATAGCACAATCCCGACAAAAGATCTATGCAGATCCAAAGCATAGAGAAGTCACCTATGACGTGGGTGATAGAGCTTATCTTAGAGTATCGCTACTTAGTGGAGTGAAGAGGTTTGGAGTCAAAGGAAAATTGGCACCAAGATATGTTGGACCATTCAAGATTCTGAGCCGTAAAGGAGAAGTAGCATATGAGATTAAATTGCCTGAATCATTGTCTGCCGTTCATAATGTGTTTCATGTGAGTTAGTTAAATAAATGCCATCCGGAGATGGAAGAGATTACTTTGAAGGATACCACTACTAGAGAAAAGCCTATGGGAGGCACACCTAAAAGCCTATCCGAGGCGCATATCATATGCGCCTCTAGCTTCAAGCCTCGGGTATTTTTTATGCGAGGCGCATATGATATGCACCTCCTATACTTCACATATGTGAGGCGCATATCGATATGCACCTCGCATATGTGAATTATAGGAGGCGCATATCATATGCGCCTCGCATATGTTTTACAATGCGCCTCGGATATTTATAGTATATGCGCCTCCTATACTATCCTATATGCGCCTCCGGTAATATTTTCGAAATTCAAGTTTTACTGACCATTATAAATAATAATATACAGATATTCAGATATACAATATAGTCCAGAATACAGTATAAAAGAGCACAGAATTTTTCAGAAACTTGCAATTTGCCAAAGCATAATAGAACCAACATGAATACAATACATTACATATCAATCATGACATACAAGTTCATACATCAAGTGTTTGTGCCACAAGTTCACACCTCCGAGTACAAGTTCACAATCACATTATACCTTCGAAGGATATCTTGACGGTCTGAAGTGGTTTAGATTCGACAAGGTCTTCGGCTTCCGGGAGCATCACCTTCGGCTATCGCGAGGACTTGGGGAGAACTTGGTGTACCACAGAGCATCACAGCAGATGAAGCTCTTGTCGATAATAACTCGGCCGACTGTACTTAGCAACATCACCACCAAGCTTCAACACCACCCCTCGGTTACTGAAACCGTTGTGCTTGCACCAAACCCACTCCAATAGGGCCTGGGTGCGACTGCGGCTTACGGAGCTTGCAGCACGCGGGGAGAGCTCGGGCAGCAGGCAGCGGCCGACACTGGCCAAGAAAACCGGATGCTGGCGGGGAGGGGGCCTACACGGGGAGGCGGAGGAGGTGGCCGACGATGGGTTCCCACGGCGACGGCGAGCGCAGGAGAAGGCGGCGATGCAGAGGAGGCCTGGGATGGCGCTGGTCATGGATCTCGAGCTCCGGCCGGCGGCGGGGACGCGGATGCCGACCGAGAGGAGGATGAAGGCAAGGGGGCATCGAGGGCAGGGGATCCAGGGCGGCTGCGGCGGCGCCTGGGACCCGACGAGGTTGAGGGCGAGGGCGTGGAAGAGGGAGCGGCCGACAGCGGCAGCACCTGGTGGATCTCGAGGAGACGAGAAGAGGACGGATGGCGGCCGAGCGAGGCGGGCGCTGCACCGGCGCTGGCGGCGGGCTCGGGATTGGGAGGTTGGGACGAGGGCAGGGAGGTGGGGTTCGCGAGCAAGGCGAGGGGAGCGGGGCTTGCAGGCGGTTTTGGTCGAGGCACTGCGAGGTGGGTCTCGCGGCCAGGTGGGCCAGGGGTCGCGGGTGGGGCTCGGGCTTTGACCGGGGGGAGGGAGCGTGCGTGCGTGACAGATGCGTGTGTAGCGATGGGTGGCGGCGGCTGGAAGGGAAAACGTGGGGTTGGGTAGGCAGATAGGGATCTAGGGTTTCAAGATTAGGGTTAGTTTAGGTTGATTGTGCCTGGGTTGTAGGTGGCCTGGCTAAATGGCTGGGATGCCTCCCCGGGGATAAAATAGGTTTTTATTATACTATATTTATTTTATTTTGTTTAGAACAAAACAGTTGCAAATATGTTTAGACAAATAAAGATCTGAACAGACCGGGGTTTGACTTTTGAAATAGAAAGGGGATCTGAAAAAAGTGGTGCCAGGTTATGCGAGGCGCATATTGCACAATATGCGCCTCCTATAATTCAAACTATAGGAGGCGCATATAGCAATATGCGCCTCGCATATGCGGCCACCTACCACCGCCTGGGCCCGCAGGAGTTACTTGAGGCGCATATGAGCATATGCGCCTCGCATATTCATGCACCTACCAACACGCGGGCCCACACAGATTATGTGAGGCGCATTCTGTCCATATGCGCCTCGCCTATCTGATATAGGAGGCGCATATGACTAGAATGCGCCTCGCATAATATGGGGCTGCTAGATTCCGTCCGTACAGGGATTATAGGAGGCGCATTCTTATCATATGCGCCTCGCCTATTTTTTTACTAGAGGCGCATATCGCAAAGTGCGCATCGCCTATTTTTATAGGAGGCGCATATGTCTAAATGTGCCTCGCATAAGCATGTCTCCTATAGCCTTTTCTCTAGTAGTGTACTATACCTTTGGAAGAGGTCCAATTGGAAAGTGATCTCACCTATGAAGAAAAGCCTATCAAGATCCTTGAGACTGCAGAAAGGTTACGCGGACAAAGACTATCAAATTCTGCAAAGTTCAGTGGAATCATCATACTTACAAAGAAGCAACATGGGAAAGAGAAGATGATCATCGGAAAGACCACCCTCACCTATTTGCTAGCCAATCCGAATCTCGATTGCGAGATTCACCTTCAGGGGGTTAGATTTGTAACATCCCAAAAATAATAATTTGAAAAGTTTGCATACCATGCATGCATTCATAAGCATTTAGTTATTTTCAAACAAAATTACAAATGACAAACCATTTATATGCATATTATTTTATGCTAGAAAGGCAATGGTTCTATTCTATTCTCAAAGAATGAGAATACTTTGTTATGACCAGAAATATCTCAAATATGAATGCAAAGCTTGCATAAAAATTCTCAAAACAAAATTCAAATATAAAAACCACTCTATGCCTATTAGCTATAATCATATTAAGGCATGGTTTTATTTTTATTTTTCTTATTGTCAAAGTGCCTTGGACTAAACAGTAAGGTTTTAAATTCATTTGAGTACAAAGTTTTCACTGCAAAAACCCAAAAGAAATTTGAATTCAAACTCATTTGAAAAGCATTTGAAAATGATTTCAGGAAATCAAAACAAAAATAGAAAAGGAATAAAGAAAAGAAAGGGCTCGCCTGACCTTTCGCCCAAGAATGTAACCATCCCAACAACCAGCCCACCCGGTGTTCCCCTCTCCCTCTGATTCTCACCCGCGCGAGCACTCCCGCTCTCACTGACGCCCCAGACCCACCTGCCCCGTCATCGTTGTTCCCAAACCTCGCCCACGACCGAGCCCTCCGCCGTTTCCTCCCCCGCGTCACTATCGTTGATTGCGCGCATTATTGCCGTTGATTCGAGGAGTAACTCCTCGCCCAGCTCCGGCTACTTAAACCCCACAGCCCCCGCTCCATTTTCCACCCTTCAATTCCCTCTGAACGCTGTCAGGCTTCTCGCGTTTCTCTCCACACCGCCGCTGTCCCGACGAACTCCGGCGACCGATTGTGGTAAGCTTCGTGCGCTCCTCACTCTCTGGTTCATGCAAGCTTGTCTGATATCACCTTGTGCATCTCCTGACATTCACCGTTTTCTTTATTTCGCACCAGAGCATCACCTTCGACGACGATCGTGAGCACCCGATGATAGGCTTCACTCCGGCGAGAGATTCCGTTTGTGTTCGTGCACCCCACCCTCGTCAACGACCATGTCAAACTTCACCTCATCTCTGCAACCTCAGTAAGCCCCTAAGCCCCCTCCCTTGCTCTCTGTCCTCGCCAGGTGGATCGTAAGATCTAGATCTAGGGGTTAGGATTAGAAGTTAGCGCAAAGGGGTATGGACAGATCTGGACTGCATGATCTCACTTACATCCAGCGGCTCGCGAGCGTGATCCGCACGAAGCGGTATGGGGCAATCAGATGGCGCCGCGTGTCAGGATTTTTGATTTAAAATTCTGATTTTATTTAATAAGATGATTAAACTTGTAAATTCAATAACTTTTGTTATGTTTATCCAAAAGATGCAAATAAGATATCAATGGAATCACAAAAATAAACACTACACATCTATACGCTTAGTTGTATTTTAATAACTAGTAGCAACCAAGGGTGGATTATATACATTCTATGGAAAAATATTGCTAAGTCTTTCACTTATGTTTTTGCTTAATAAAACAACTAAGTGAATGAAACACCTGGGTGGAATGGTAATTGCTTGGTTGGATTTTTGTTGAGTGGTTAACACGGCCCATTTTTAAATGGTCTACCCTGTGTATCTCACTTGTGGAATGCCATCCAGGAACAAAGGGATTTGAGATGCCATATGTTAAGAAGCTTCTAGTGCAGCCACTTGGCATTATGGGCTCTTCCTGGATCATTTCTAAGGGTGTTAAGAAGCTTCTAGTGCAGCCACTTGGCCTTATGCCACTCAGAATCTAAGTACTTAGCTGTGTCCCCGGAAATGGACTGTAAGATCCCTCCTTTGTAAAGGAGAAGGATCCCTGTGATTGCAATGCTAGTCCCTGGATCATTGCTAGCATCCACAGTTTAAGATGAAGTACACAGATACAAAGGTCATTTATTACATCCATTCCAGAGATAAACATAGTCTTTACAACTCAAGGCCACAGGCCTAATACAAGAGTTTGAATAAGTAAATAATTGTAACTCTTCATCTTCATGTGCCACAGGCAAACATGTTGAGTGTAGACTCATGACACCTAATCCTCATCAGAGTAACCTGTAACATCACAAGTTACAACCACAGTGGGTCAATACTTTGGAATAGTATTGGCAAGTGATACCTTAGTAAAATTTAGGTGGACTATATTACTATATGCAATTTGGCTAAGTGTAGCTTGGCTTGCTTTGCTCAAAAATAGGTTTTTCCTATTAGTTGAAATCACTAATTTTTTCTTTGTCAAAACTTCTCCCAAGGAACCATAAATAGACATTGAGGTCCTTCACCCTTGTTCACCCACAAGTTTTTACTTAGAAGTTGGAATGATGAGATTCTTGATAGCT
Source organism: Avena longiglumis (assembly GCA_030063025.1). Taxonomy (NCBI): domain Eukaryota; kingdom Viridiplantae; phylum Streptophyta; class Magnoliopsida; order Poales; family Poaceae; genus Avena; species Avena longiglumis. The sequence goes on from CP125978.1 coordinate 155,445,052, forward strand.
TCCATGCCTTCATGCTCAAGTTGTCCATGGCCATGGACTTGGCTAAGTACTTAGATTTTTCCATCTGCAGAGGTTGTGCACTTTCCCCACCAGACTTGGTTTCCCAAGACAGGACCTTTCAGAAGCCTTTCCTTAGACCAAATGGACGCGCTCCAACCTATCAATCCCACTACCACCAACTGTCCAAATGGATAAGTTCTAGCAACTTATGTGATCCAGGCAGAGCCCATATTGCCAAGTGGTTGCACTAGAAGCTTCTCAACACTTGGCCTCTAAAATCTCTTTGTCCCTGGGTGGCTTACCACAAGTGAGATACACAAGGTAAACCATAGCCATGGGCCTTGTGTAACCACTCAACCAAAAACCACCAATCAAGTCCCTTTCCACCCAGGTGATTCATTGACTTAGTTGTTTTATTAGGTAAAACAAGTCCATAGACTTAGAAATATTTTCATCATAACATGTATATTTCACCAACCCTTGTTTGCTACTAGCTAGGCTAAGCATGGCATAGATAGTAACTTAACTTAGAAATTTCCTAGCAATTATACAACTACTTAGGATTTCCCAACATGGCATATAGGCAAAATAATAACATGCAAGACTTAGAAAAATATTTCTAATGCTTAGTATAAAATATAGGGATAGAAATATTCATGAAGTACCACTTTCCTTGGTAGTTGGGAGAGTAGCACTCTTCACAATCACAATCACTAGCACCAAAGTCTACACAAAGAATGGTAGCACAAATTACACACAAATCATATACAAACATAAATATATGCATGCATGCCAAATGCTAAGTGATGATTTTCAAAAATCAACCAAGCAAGTGCAAGGTACTGATTCACTAACAAGATAAAAACTTGCCAAACAACCAATATTAATACCCTAAAACATTTCCTAAACATTTCAAACACTCAAATTAGTCCTAAACAAGTTTCTGCAAATAAGGCCTTTTTAACAGAAGCTAAACACTAAACACATTGCACATTTTGAAAGAGCTTGCTCTCCTGATTCCAACGGTATAAAATTTGTCAAATTCTAACGTGGGGATCAAAAGTTATAGCTAATTCAAAATTGGATATAAATCAGATTCAAAATCTGTTTTAAAAATCGAACCCTAGCCACGCGTCTGTTTCCTATTGGCCGATACCGTTTCACTCAGGATCACCCTTCAGCGCCGTCAGATCAAGTCAGATCCAAAGCGCCAGATTCAAAGAAAATGCTTCGCTCAGATCTAATTTAAACCGCAAGATCTACATCTAACGGCTGCTGTTGCTTCGACCATAGCCTAGCGGCGGTAGCGGCGACGACTGGCGGCGGCGTGTCTGTCAGCGGCGGTGCCGGCGTTCTAGGTCTCCCGGGGGAGGGGGAAGGGGCTTACCGAGCTCTCCGTGCGATGCTGATGCTCAAGGTGGTGTCGGCTGGTCAAGGGGCGCGCTATAGTGGCTAGGGGAGCTCGTCGGAGTTGTGTACAGCGTCGGATGGTTGCTGTCGAAGTCGTTGTCGAGGTTCCGCGTCGACCTAGAACGAACCAAGTGGTTTAGGAGATGTTCAAGACAGTGGAGAACAACCTCGTATGCGAGAGAGGGCAAGGGGCGCTTGGTGCTTACCGCAATTGATCGCCGGAGTTGATGGGGTCATCTGACGCGTGTGGTCGCCGACGTTGCCGAGGCTCTGGATGATCCTAGCATGCACCAGAGGGTTCAGGAGGTGCGCATGGTCGTGGAGAATGTACTGGCAAATTTAGACAGCAAGGGGCGACGGGGTCTTACCGGAATACCTCGCCGGAGTTAGCTCTGCGCGGCGGTCTGCGAATTAGGGGCAACTGGTGGCGAAGAGAGTGCATCATGGGGGAAATGACCGCGGTGTGGTTTAAATAAAGCCTTGACAGAAACGCTTCATGGTATCAAGGCTAGTTACGCCGGGCCATTACCGGCATCAATAGCAGCGGCGATGTGGTCCGCGGGCGCGATTTGGGGAAGAAGGAGTCGACGTGGAGAGGGTCCAGTTGTCTGCGAGAGAGCCAGAGAGGGGGTAGGGTCTAGGCGTCAGCGGCTCTGTGGGTGCGTTTGCGCGTGAGAGAGAGAGGGGACCCGGGTGGGCTAGCTGGGCTGGATCTGCTGATGGGCTCAAAGTCTGGCTCCGGCCCTTTTTATTTTCTTTATTCCTTTTCTATTTCTGATTTGAATTTCTAGATTGATTTTCAAATGATTTCAAAAGCTTTTGAATTCAAACTTTTTCCAGGATTTTGTAGGGTGCAACATTCACATTTCAGGACATAAAATCAAGTGGTCTCTCTGTTCAAGCTTGGTTCTTTTGAATAAACAAAATAAACAGTGCATAGCACTTGTTTTGCAAATGTTTTGAAAATGGTTTTGAAACCATTTTTATTTTGTATAATTTTGTTCAAACTCCACACTCAATCCAATCAACAAGGAAACAAACAAACTTGGTTTTAAAACACTTAAGCTCTCAAATGGGGATGGTCATTTGATTTAAGCTTGCTCACATAAAATGATAGTACTATGTGCTTCTGTTTTCTTGAAATTGGTCACAAATCTATATGCATGCATGAATGATATGAAATCTTTGAAATCATGAAGTTAGGGATGTTACAAATCTAACCCCCTTAAGGTGAATCTCGCCCTCGAGATTCGGATTGGATAGCAAATAGGTGAGGGTGGTCTTTCCGAAGATCATCTTCTCTTTCCCATGTTGCTTCCTCTTCGGAATGATGATTCCACTGAACTTTGCAGAACTTGATAGTCTTAGTCCGTGGGGCTCTTTCTGCGGTCTTGAGAATCTTGATAGGCTTCTCTTGATAAGTGAGATCACTTTCTAATTGAACCTCCTCCAAAGGTATAGAATCCTTCAAAGAAGTTTCTTCCATTTGTGGATGACATTTCTTAAGTTGACTCACATGAAACACATTATGGACAGCTGACATTTCGTAGGTGACTTCTCTATGCTTAGGATCTGCATAGCTTTTCTGTCGGGACTGTGCTATCTTCAACCTGTCCTTAACCAATTTGACCTTCTCTTCGGCTTCTTTGATAAGATCTGGCCCGAGTAAACTTCTTTCTCCCACACCATTCCATAGCAGTGGGATGGTACACTTTCTTCCGTAGAGAAACTCAAACGGTGCCATCTCAATGCTGGCTTGATAGCTGTTGTTATAAGAAAACTCTGCGTAAGGCAGACTTTCATCCCAACTGGCTCCATAGTCTAGGGCACATGCCCTCAACATGTCTTCAAGAATCTGATTAGTCCTTTCTGTTTGTCCATTAGTTTGAGGATGAAAAGCAGTACTGAATTCCAACCTCGTTCCCAATGACTCATGTAGCTGTCTCCAAAAATGGGAAGTGAATTGAGTTCCCCTATCAGACACAATACTTTTGGGCACTCCATGTAGACATACAATTCTACTCATGTATATTCTGGCTAACTTAGCACTTGTATAGGTTGTCTTCACGGGTATGAAATGAGCCACTTTAGTTAGGAGATCCACTACTACCCATATAGAATCATATCCTGACCTGGTCCTTGGTAATCCGGTAATGAAATCGATACCAATCTTGTCCCACTTCCAATCAGGAATAGGTAGTGGTTGACAGGAATAGGTACTCTACTACACACATCACACAAAGCAATATGTTCGGCGATGTCCTTCTTGAGGTTATTCCACCAAAATCTTTCCTTCATGTCCATGTACATTTTGGTGTTACCCGGATGAATGGAAGACGGAGAGTTGTGTGCTTCTTGCAAAATCAGTTTCCGCAACTCCGGGTCTTGTGGAACACAAATACGTTTCCCATGCCATAAAGTACCCTGTTCGTCTTCATGGAATTCTTTGGCTTTTACTTTGCCAATTTTTTCCATAATCTCTTCAATTTCCTTATTAGTCTTCTGGGCTTCTCTGATCTTGTCCAACAAAGTGGGTTGAACATCCAAAGACATGAGATGTCCTTCAGGCACAATCTCCAATATGAGTTTTCTAAATTGGGTACACAGATCATCTGGCAATTCTCCTTTGGTAAGGCCATTCACAAAAACCTTACGACTTAGAGCATCTGCTACAACATTTGCTTTACTGGGATGGTATTGAAAACTTAAGTCATAGTCTTTGATAAGTTCTAGCCATCTTCTTTGTCTCATATTAATTTCCTTCTGGGTGAAGATATACTTCAAACTTTTGTGATCTGTGAACACTTCACAACGCTTTCCCAAAAGATAATGTCTCCATGTTTTGAGTGCATGGACAACAGAGGCTAACTCTAAATCATGAGTAGGATAGTTTACTTCATGAGTTTTGAGTTGTCTCGAGGCATAAGCCACAACTTTACCGTCTTGCATAAGTACTGCACCCAAACCTTGATGAGATGCATCACAATATACTTGGAAATCTTTCTCCAAATCTGGCAAACACAACACTGGTGCTGTCACAAGTCTCTTCTTCAATTCCTGAAAGCTGAGTTCACAACCTTCATACCAAGCAAACTTCTTGTCTTTCTTTAACAATTCCGTCATAGGCTTAGCAACCTTGGAGAAATTTTCAATGAACCTTCTGTAGTAACCTGCTAAGCCAAGGAAACTACGAACTTCTTTCACGGACTTGGGAGATTCCCATTCAGTCACGGCTGAAACTTTAGCATGATCAACTGCTACACCATCCTTTGTCATAACATGTTCTAGAAAACCAACTTCATCCAACCAGAACTCACACTAGCTGAATTTGGCATAAACTTTATGTTCTCTCAACTTCTCAAGTATCAATCGCAAATGTCCTTCATGCTCTTATTTGCTCTTGGAGTAGACTAAGATGTCATCGATGAAAACGACAACAAACTTGTCAAGGAATTCCATGAACACCTTGTTCATCATATTCATGAAGTATGCTGGAGCATTGGTCAAACCAAAAGGCATTATGGTATACTCATACAATCCATACCTTGTAGTGAATGTTGTCTTAGGTATGTCTTGTTCTCTTATCTTGAGTTGAAAATATCCTGACCGGAGATCAATCTTTGAGAATACACATGCTCCTTCTAGCTGATCAAACAAGTCATTGATTCTAGGCAAAGGGTATTTGTTCTTGATAGTTACCTCATTGAGTGAACGGTAATCTATGCATAACCTTTGACTTCTATCTTTCTTATCCACAAACAAAACTGGGGCTCCCCAAGATGAAGAACTTGGTTGAATAAATCCTTTCTGCAACTGTTCTCCAAGTTGTTTTTTGAACTCTTTCAGTTCATCAACTGACATTTTATAAGGTCTCTTTGCTATTGGTCCAGACCCTGGTACCAAATCTATAAGAAACTCCACATCTCTGTCTGGTGGCATTCCCGGAAACTCTTCCGGAAACACATCCGGATACTCACTCACAATTGGCACACTGTCCATGCTAATCCCCTTAAGAGAATTTAGCTTACTTCCTTTAGATTCAAAGTTGGACTTGAATTTAATCCGCTTTCTTTCCGGGGTTGTGAGTGCAACAGTACGATTAGCACAATCCAGTACTCCTTCATACTTAGCCATCCAATCCATTCCCAATATTACGTCCAGTCCATGGGAATCTAGGATTATCAGACTCACTGGAAATTTATATTTTCCAAACTCTATTACTAGATCCCGGCATCCAAGACTTACTATCATATCTCCACCCGGAGAACTAACTTTTATTGGACACCCAATGTTTTCAGTTGGAAACCCATTTCTATCAATAAATGCTTTTGATATGAATGAATGTGATGCTCCAGTATCAAAAAGAACAAATGCTAGAATAGAATTGAGTCTGAACTTACCAGCAACAGCATCAGGCTCCTCATAGACCTCTTCCACACTGATGTGGTTCACCTGTCCCTTCTGAAAAGGGTTGGGCTTGTTGGGTCCTTCAACCTTCTTTTCTGGACATTCGTTTGCATAATGCCCTATCTTCTTGCATTTGAAGCATTCAACCTGACTGATGTCTCTCTTAACAGGCTGACTTCCACTTCCATTAACACTGTGGTGGCTCTTATGTCCACTCTTGTGGTTCTTGTACTTGTCATTGTCATGACTACGGTGATGCTTGTTGTCATGACGGTTGTGGTTGTGGCGCTTGTTGAATTTCCCATGCTTGTGGGATCCTGATCTTCCACTGTCATCATAATGAGATCATTTGTGAGACGATCCCAAGCTGTTCTTGTCGGAGTGCTTCCTCTTTCTACTCTCAACTTGCTTCATTTTGTTCTCCAAAATAGCAGCCTTGTCACAGAGCGACTGATAAGTGGGAACATATGCCACAGCCAACTGCAGATTCAGCTCATCATTCAAGCCTTCAAGAAATTTTTCCTTTCTCTTGGCATCGGTGTCAACTTCATCCGGTGCATAACGCGCCAGATTGTTGAACTCCTCAATATATTCAGCCACGCTGCGGTGGCGCTGCTTTAGATTGTGGAACTCTTTCTTTTTCAGACTCATCACTCTAGATGAGATATGAGCAGTGCGAAAGCCATCCTCAAAGATAGCCCATGTCACTTCATCTATAGGAGTGGTGATCTGGAAGTTGTCCCACCAAGTGGCGGCTGGTCCTTCCAGCAGATGTGCTGCAAATCTGACCTTTTCAGCATCCGTACAGCCCACGGTTACCAAGTCCTTGTTTACTAAGTGTAGCCAATCATTGGCCACCATGGGATCAGTCATTCCTGAGAACTTTGCTCGCCTCAATCTCAAGAATCTGGTAAGCATATCAAAGCCCGGAGGGTTGTTGTTGTTGTTATTGTTGTTGTTGTTGTTATTGTTTTGGTTCTGGATGAACGTTGTCATCATCAGCATCAGTTGTGTTTGAGCAGTCATCATTTGCTGCATTTCTGGAGTGATGTTGATGTTGTTGTTGGGGTTGGGGTTTGCACGACGGGGAGGCATCTGTGGTTTGTTCAAATAGAGATAAGAATGAGATACCCATAGATGCTTTCATGCACATTACATCACATAAACAAACATAAAGCATGCAACACAAAGATAAAGGTTCAACAACAAGATAACAAGTTCACAAAGTAAAACACACAAGTGGAAAGCCATCCACATGTAGGATGGTCAAATAACAAGTTCTCAAATAACAAGTACTATAATAAAAGATAAATGAGTAGTCAAATCTACTCATCGGCATCAATCTCCTCCTCGACAAAGGTAAGACCTGCGTTCTCCATCGCGGTCTTGTTTTCCTCGATGCTAGTGGTCAAGGTCTCTATCTTGGCCTTGAGAGCCCTCTTCTGGGAACGAAGCCTCTCAATCACCGTCTGTTGCTGCTCTAGATCGAAGTCCTTGGACTGTAGTTCTTTAGTCATGTCCCGGATCTTCTTGTTCCTATCCTGGACACGCTTCTCCTGACTCTTGAACTTCCTGTCCTGGGTCTCGAACTTCGCCTCCATTTCCTTGACTATCTCTTCTTGCTGTGCGAAGAGCTTATCCTTCTCGCGAAGCTGCACCTGGAGCTCATCATTGCTGAGCATGACTGTAACGCCCTCAGAATCGGCCCTATGCAAGTTTCAGCGATTCCCGCCAAACCCGCATAGAAACGATTCAAAGGTGCCCACCAGGCACTTGCGTGCGGGTGGAAAACAAAGTAATAACATTACACAATAGTCCTCGATGGGACCCACAGAACAGATATATATACAACACGACTCCATGAGTCAAGAATACAGATATACATAACAAAGATCCAAATCACCTTGAAAACGATAGAGCGTCCAGCTACGGACAAGATGCAAATGGGGCTAAGAGCCCTGAAGAATAACCAATGGCATCCATAACCCCGAGTGCCAAGCTGGAAGGGTAACCCTGCTAACGACGTCGATCTCAAAACCTGCTTAAACAAAAGGGGTGCCGACAAAAGGGCAAAGGAAAAAGAGGAGCGTCAGTACTGAGGCCAGTACACGGCGAGGCTAGAATTCGGCGGTCCTCGCCTACATTGGTATGGTGGACTGCAGCGGCAGTGCAGCATGCACTAAACAACCTATAGAAACTCGATATAACTGTCGGCTATCAGAGAGGGATAAGAAAGATCTATTTGGATCCAACCTGAATCTAACACCAAACAAACCCATCCTGGTATTCCCTCCTCGATACCAACCGAGAAAGTCAACCGAGGAACTCACACAGTTGGCAGTTTTATTTATTCAGTTATCGTTGCCGCAATTACTAGTCAAGTTTAGATAGTCATCCTGATAAAATAAGCAGTGGGCACTTTTAGTGAACCATTCTGTTGTAGTTGCAACACTTACTAGTCAGATACAATTAGCATGAGATATCCCAAAACCCAGCAGTTGTTGGTACTTTTATTTAGCCATTCCGATGCAGTGAAGCTGATTACTAGTCATATCAGATACAAGTCAAATTATAACAGTAAACTTTAGTTATAGTTGTCTATGATCGAGACCTGTGCTCCAAGTCGTCCATAACCGCGGACACGGCTTCTCGAAAAGATTTAACCTAGGGTGCACCACAGTTCCCACACGCACCTACACCCTTGTTGTCGGATCAGGTAGGTACAAGATCACAAAACATACACCCAACGGTATGTCGACGGGGTTTCGGACACGACGTTTCCCAGACCCAAAGCAAGCACGGGGGGCCACCCCACTAAGTACACCCGCAACAAAGTCGGCCAGGCTCCGAGACGGACTCAGGGTTTGTGGAGCCGGCTATAAACGACTGGGAACCCGAAACTCTCGGGCTTGTCGATACAGCGAAAACGGGTCACGATCCTAAACAGTACAGGTGCTCCTCGCACAATCGTAAATAAAGCGGTAAAGCATGGCATAAGTACAGAATGGTAATAAAGCCCCGAACTACTTGTGGCCCCCAGTACAGTACTTGGAATCAGGTTATAAATCGATGGGGGTGCCCATACATCCCACATGTGGTTAGCACGCTCGATCTCGAAACAGGTGTCAAGAACTCGGGGTCCTACGGGACACTAGTGAGCGGTCGGAAACCAAATATTATCTATCACCCACCGGTGCCTCTGTATTTACCTACTTCAATTTTAGTTATTTAACAATAATTGAATTAAACGATAATTAAAGCCATGATCATCTCCAACCTTAAACATACGGCAATACTCCAACAACTGTGGTACTTGACGACACGCAACAGCACTTGAGCAAGCGACTACGACGCGCAGGTCCAACTATCTACCAAACAACAGGTAATAGGATGTGTCCAAGGCAATATAAGGCTGCAAGGGATATCACGGGTAAGAAAACTAGAGCAACGCAACACAGATAGCAATAGATCAACAGGAGGGAATAAATACTATAATAGTAAGATAGGTAGAAAGGGGGAGGTGCTCGCCTGAAAAACATTGTCGAAGGTTCATCCGAAGATCGGGTCGACACTCGCATCAACTCAACGGTCTTATCCGCGAAGAACCAAAACACTAGAATAAACACCGGATGCAATATTTAATACTACGCAAAAGATCGGGCATGATGCATGTATGATGCATGACATGGCAAAGATGCGATGCAATTGGGCAATATTAAGTGGAACCGGGGTCCCGACAATTAATTAGATGGTTCATGTTATTTATCTACCCCGCAAATTAAATGTTGTAATAACAGGGCAAGATAAGTTACCGGTTCGCTACACAAATTTAAATGAGGCCAATATTAGACTAGATTTGTCCGCATATGGTCTCCATATTTAATTATATGGTGAATCGGCATAAGGCCCCCAAACCACACAAATATGCATGCGAGTATGACAATTTAATATGCATCAATTTGATATTACATTTATAAAATAGGGCTCGAGAAAAGGGGTCACACATTAGGGTTCGGCGATCTTGGTTCCGGGGGGTTCGAGGCCGGACTCAGGGTTCAACAGGGATCGAGGTTCAGATTCGAGATGGAGAACTTGTTGTGTCGTGACGGAGAACTTGGGTCCAAGCGGTCGATCTTGCCGTCGCGCAGATCTTGTCGGGTCCGTGTATCGGGACGGACTTGGCGTTCGGGGTGCAGTGCTTGACGTCCTTCGGTCCCATGTCGACAGCCTTGGTGTCCTCGATGGAGAACTCGGTGTATCCGTGTCGTGGTTCTTGTCGGGGTTCTCGGCTTCGGGCTCCGGGATCGGGCTTCGGATTCCGGGACCGGTGCGAGGTCTCGGCCATCAGATCCTTGGAGGAGGTCATGGCGGTTCCATCCAACCCATGAAGGAGATCTTGTCGCTTGGTATCCGTGTAGGAGAACTCGAGGTCGATGGCGAACTTGTTTGGTACCGGGGTTTTTCGGAGATCTTGGCGAATCATCTTGGCGAGGAGACGGCGAAACGACGTTGTTGCACTAGCAGTTTCACCGGACATGAGCACGTACGTCAGACATTTTAACAAACAGTTTTCGAGCATACACATAGGACTGGTACACATGGCACGTACAACCAGAAACAAAGCCACCGGATGATGGGCAGCAAAAGGAGGAGGTGCAGGGGCAAAACGATCGAGGACGCAGGGGTGCAGCGCTTGCGGCGATGCGGGAGAAGGCGACCCGACGCAGAGGACGACGCGGAGAGGATGGGCATGCAAGGGCGTCTGTGCTCGGGGAGGGGTCGACAGGGGAGCTCGGGGAGGTGGCGGAGGGGCTCGTCCGCAAATGGAGAAGATGCGAGGGTGGCAGACGCGCGGGCTCGCAAGGAAGAGCAGACGGGGCGGTTGCTGACGGAGCCGGCTGATGGAGGCGAAGGCGCATGGCAAGAGGCCGGTGACGGGAGAAGCGCGCGGCGCGGGCAAGAAAGACGGTGGAGGGCGTCGTGCTGCCGAGGCCGGATCTGGCGACGAGCGCGGGCTCGAGGCGGCCGTCGACGAGGAGAGAGGCCGGCACGGAGGTCGTGTGCTGGGAGATTGCCGGGGAGAAGACGGCCACACGCGGTGAGGGAGGGCTCCGGCGGCGGTGTCTGCGGGCTGTAGGGGCGCAGGAGGACGGCGGGGTCGAGGCCCTTCTCGGGAGCGGCGGCACTCGGAGGAGAACCAGGCGGCGGTGAGGTCAGGTCGGGGGGCGTCAGGGTGGCGACGGGAGATGAGCTCGGCGGGAGGAGGGGTCGTCGTCGTCGGGACGGGAAGAGGCGCGGAGGAGGGCCCTGGTGAGACGACAGCGGCAGGCGAGCGAGGCCAGAGGGAGCGACGGGTTGGGGAGGGAGAAGGAGCAAGACGAGGAGCGGTGTCGGTCGGGGAGAGAGAGAGACAGAGAGGTGGGCCAGGGCACCGCGACAGGTGGGTGGGACCGACAGGTGGCGTGAGGCATGTGTGGGTTGGGCGTGCGTGGTGGTGGGATGGGGATAGGAGAGGTGAGGTGGCGGGTGGGGAATGGGGTAGGATGAGGTGGCGGCCTGGGATAGGTTAGGGGGAAGGGAGGTGATGAGGTGGTGACCGGCTATTGGGTGGGGTGAGGTGGAGGGGGGCTGGGTAGGTTAGGTTGGGGTAGAAAAGGATTTTGGGTAGGCTGATTTTGTACTGGGGGTGGCCGACTGGGTCGGATCGGCCCGGTTCGGGTGCCCCCTAAAAATAATATAAATTTTTGTATTGTTTAAAAGACTTGTGCAATTTACTTTTAGACAAACAAAATATCTGGAAGGGTCCGGGGATTATTTTGAAATAAAGAGGGATCTTTATAGAAAGCAAAAGTAGGTTTGAACAAAATAGTTTTAGTCAATGATGATGTCATGATGATGCGATGCACAAAAACAACGCGATTTTCTAGTAGTGGTTTTGTGGGACACAACAATTCGACACCACTAACAATGGATCTCGCCCTCGAGATCCACCTCATGGTACGGGGAAGAAAGCCGACGGTCTGAATCTTCTTGCATCGGGTAGATCATCGCGACACCACTAACAAGAGGTCGTTGTCCCTGATCATCGAGAGAGCACTCCGGAGAAACAAAGGACGAAGGTAGAGGTATCAAAAGATAAGGCCGCCTCTAACTTCCATGAGAAGAGGAAAAGTTACATTGATCCACCAGTTCGATGTACAAGAGTGAACAGTAAGAGTCAGGTAGGGTGATCAGTCCATCCCGTACCCAAACTATCAACTCTATACATGAATAGGAAAATCAGGCAACACAACTCTCGAAATTTAGAGTGAAGATCTTCTTAAGCGGTATACAGAACAAAGGGATGATGCCAGCTCTGCATTGGATCTGATGTAGATGAGGTCATCACATCGGAAAACACCAGAAGATACAACGGAAATCGTATGGAAGACACAATGATTAGGTTCCGCGATGGTTCCATTGGCATGAACAACACATGCTCAAGGTATACTCCAACTTCACCAATGCTCGTCCCTCTCATATGTTTTTCAACGATACGAATATCCAGCAAGGTACACATATAGATAAAGAGTTCAAGAACAAATGATTGGATGAAGGGTACACCAAACGAGATGCAGATAAGATGTTTGTAGCGCCATCGTTATAATGGAAAGAAGCGAAACCCTAAAGGTACGACGGAAACCCAACCGCGAGAAATCCTGGACTCGAAGAAAAGATAAGAGGTGGATTCAAAATGCGTAGAGGTAAGAGGAGAATAGCAGAGGGGTAAGGAGTAAAATCAGACCTAATCAGAACTATCCAACCGATTTTGAGAAATAGTTTTGACACTCTACTTCGGCCGTTAGCTAGGTTATCCTACAGGCTGGACTTGTGGGGTATCGCAACTGCTGTGCTCTGATACCACTCTGTAACACCCTCAGAATCGGCCCTATGCAAGTTTCAGCGATTCCCGCCAAACCCGCATAGAAACGATTCAAAGGTGCCCACCAGGCACTTGCGTGCGGGTGGAAAACAAAGTAATAACATTACACAACAGTCCTCGATGGGACCCAGTAACAAATATATATACCACACGACTCCATGAGTCAAGAATACAGATATACATAACAAAGATCCAAATCACCTTGAAAACGATAGAGCGTCCAGCTACGGACAAGATGCAAATGGGGCTAAGAGCCCTGAAGAATAACCAATGGCATCCATAACCCTGCCCAGGCCAAGCCGGAAGGGTAACCCTGCTAACGACGCCAATCTCAAAACCTGCTTAAACAAAGGGTGCCGACAAAAGGGCAAAGGAAAAAGAGGAGCGTCGATCGAGGCCAAGACAGCGAGGCTAGAATTCGGCGGTCCTCGCCTACACATAGGTATGGTGGATCGCAGCGCAGCATGCACTAAACAACCTATAGAGACTCGATATAACTGTCGGCTATCAGAGAGGGATAAGAAAGATCTATTCGGATCCAACCTCAATCTAACACCAAACAAACCCATCCTGGTATTCCCCCCTCGATACCAACCGAGAAAGTCAACCGAGGAACTCACACAGTTGGCAGTTTTATTTATTCAGTTATCGTTGCCGCAATTACTAGTCAAGTTTAGATAGTCATCCTGATAAAATAAGCAGTGGGCACTTTTAGTGAACCATTCTGTTGTAGTTGCAACACTTACTAGTCAGATACAATTAGCATGAGATATCCCAAAACCCAGCAGTTGTTGGTACTTTTATTTAGCCATTCCGATGCAGTGAAGCTGATTACTAGTCATATCAGATACAAGTCAAATTATAACAGTAAACTTTAGTTATAGTTGTCTATGATCGAGACCTGTGCTCCAAGTCGTCCATAACCGCGGACACGGCTTCTCGAAAAGATTTAACCCTGCAGGGGTGCACCAAAGTTCCCACACGCACCTACACCCTTGTTGTCGGATCAGGTAGGTACAAGATCACAAAACATACACCCAACGGTATGTCGACGGGGTTTCAGACACGACGTTTCCCAGACCCAAAGCAAGCACGGGGGGCCACCCCACTAAGTACACCCGCAACGAAGTCGGCCGGGCTCCGAGACGGACTCAGGGTTTGTGGAGCCGGCTGTAAACGACTGGGAACCCGAAACTCTCGGGCTTGTCGATACAGCGAAAACGGGTCACTATCCTAAACAGTACATGTGCTCCTCGCACAATCGTAAATAAAGCGATAAAGCATGGCATAAGTACAGAATGGTAATAAAGCCCCAAACTACTTGTGGCCCCCAGTACAGTACTTGGAATCAGGTACTAAATCGATGGGGGTGCCCATACATCCCACATGTGGTTAGCGCGCTCGATCTCTAACAGTGTCCACGGGGTCCCACGGACACTTGGAAACCAAATAAAAATAAATATTATCTATCACCACGGTGATTTACCCATTTAATTTTATTTTTTATTCAACAAAATTAAAATAAAATTAAAGCCATGATAATCTCATGATCATAACCAAACTAAATACTCACAATAACAACACAATTGGTATACACGCAACAAAGAACACTTTGAGAGCAAGCGATCACGACGCCCAGTCAAACATCTACCAAAAACAATGTAATAGGATGTGTCCAAGGCAATATAAGGCTGCAAGGGATATCACGGGTACGAAAACTAGAGCAACGCAACACAGATAGCAATAGATCAATAGGAGGGAATAAATACTATAAAAGTAAGATAGGTAGAAAGGGGGAGGTGCTCGCCTGAAAAACATTGTCGAAGGTTCATCCGAAGATCGGGTCGACACTCGCATCAACTCAACGGTCTTATCCGCGAAGAACCAAAACACTAGAATAAACACCGGATGCAATATTTAATACTACGCAAAAGATCGGGCATGATGCATGTATGATGCATGACATGGCAAAGATGCGATGCAATTGGGCAATATTAAGTGGAACCGGGGTCCCGACAATTAATTAGATGGTTCATGTTATTTATCTACCCCGCAAATTAAATGTTGTAATAACAGGGCAAGATAAGTTACCGGTTCGCTACACAAATTTAAATGAGGCCAATATTAGACTAGATTTGTCCGCATATGGTCTCCATATTTAATTATATGGTGAATTGGCATAAGGCCCCCAAACCACACAAATATGCATGCGAGTATGACAATTTAATATGCATCAATTTGATATTACGTTTATAAAATAGGGCTCGAGAAAAGGGGTCACACATTAGGGTTCGGCGATCTTGGTTCCGGGGGGTTCGGGGCCGGACTCAGGGTTCAACAGGGATCGAGGTTCAGATTCGAGATGGAGAACTTGTTGTGTCGTGACGGAGAACTTGGGTCCAAGCGGTCGATCTTGCCGTCGCGCAGATCTTGTCGGGTCCGTGTATCGGGACGGACTTGGCATTCGGGGTGCAGTGCTTGACGTCCTTCGGTCCCATGTCGACGGCCTTGGTGTCCTCGATGGAGACCTCGGTGTATCCGTGTCGTGGTTCTTGTCGGGGTTCTCGGCTTCGCCGGATCGGGCTTGATTCGGGACGGTGCGAGGTCTCGGCCATCAGATCCTTGGAGGAGGTCATGGCGGTACCATCCAACCCATGAAGGAGATCTTGTCGCTTGGTATCCGTGTAGGAGAACTCAAGGTCGATGGCGAACTTGTTTGGTACCGGGGTTTTTCGGAGATCTTGGCGAACCATCTTGGTGAGGAGACGGGGAAACGACGTTGTTGCACTAGCAGTTTCACCGGACATGAGCACGTACGTCAGACATTTTAACAAACAGTTTTCGAGCATACACATAGGACTGGTACACATGGCACGTACAACCAGAAACAAAGCCACCGGACGATGGGAAGCAAAAGGAGGAGGTGCAGGGGCAAAACGATCGAGGATGCAAGGGTGCAGCGCTTGCGGCGATGCGGGAGAAGGCGACCCGACGCAGAGAACGACGCGGAGAGGATGGGCACGCAAGGGCGTCTGTGCTCGGGGCGTGGTCGGCAGGGGAGCTCGGGGAGGTGGCGGAGGGGCTCGGCCGCAGATGGAGAAGATGCGAGGGTGGCAGACGCGCGGGCTCGCAAGGAAGAGCAGACGGGGCGGTTGCTGACGGAGCCGGCTGATGGAGGCGAAGGCGCATGGCAAGAGGCCGGTGACGGGGAGGGCGCGCCGGCGGCGGCGGTTGCCGACGAGAAGGGCGGTGGAGGGCGTCGTGCTGCCGAGGCGGGATCTGGCGGCGAGCGCGGGCTCGAGGCGGCCGTCGACGAGGAGAGAGGCCGGCACGGAGGTCGTGTGCTGGGAGATTGCCGGGGAGACGACGGCCACGCGCGGTGAGGGAGGGCTCCGGCGGCGGTGTCTGCGGGCTGTAGGGGCGCAGGAGGACGGCGGGGTCGGGGCCCTTCTCGGGAGCGGCGGCGCTCGGAGGAGAACCAGGCGGCGGTGAGGTCGGCGATGCGGGGCCGTGCGGTGGCGACGGGGAGATGAGCTCGAGCGGCGGGAGGAGGGGGTCGTCGTCGTCGGGGACGGGGAAGAGGGCGCGGAGGAGGGGGCCCTGGCGAGGACGAGCGGCGACAGGGGCGAGCGAGGCCAGAGGGAGCGACGGGTTGGGGAGGGAGAAGGAGCAAGACGAGGAGCGGTGTCGGTCGGGGAGAGAGAGAGAGAGGTGGGCCAGGGCACCGCGGCAGGTGGGTGGGACCGACAGGTGGCGTGAGGCATGTGTGGGTTGGGCGTGCGTGGTGGTGGGATGGGGATAGGAGAGGTGAGGTGGCGGGTGGGGAATGGGGTAGGATGAGGTGGCGGCCTGGGATAGGTTAGGGGGAAGGGAGGTGATGAGGTGGCGACCGGCTATTGGGTGGGGTGAGGTGGAGGGGGGCTGGGTAGGTTAGGTTGGGGTAGAAAAGGATTTTGGGTAGGCTGATTTTGTACTGGGGGGTGGCCGACTGGGTCGGATCGGCCCGGTTCGGCTGCCCCCTAAAAATAATATAATTTTCTGTATTGTTTAAAAGACTTGTGCAATTTACTTTTAGACAAATAAAATATCCGGAAGGGTCCGGGGATTATTTTGAAATAAAGAGGGATCTTTATAGAAAGCAAAAGTAGGTTTGAACAAAATAGTTTTAGTCAATGATGATGTCATGATGATGCGATGCACAAAAACAACGCGATTTTCTAGTAGTGGTTTTGCGGGACGCCACAATGACATTGGTCCTATCCGTGTCCACGTGGCTAATGAGAGACTCTAAGTCCTAGAGGTACAAGCGTATCGGCTCTACTGCGTCCCTCGAATCGTCCTCGAAGTCGATGGACTCTCCATCCTCATCACGTCTTCCGAAGACGTGGAAGTGGGTACCTCTAACCTGTCGGGAGTGTCGCCCTAGCAGACGTCCTATCAGATCCTGCATAACTACCTCAAGGCCTCTCTCCCTGTCATCGTGCATGAGCTTGAAGACAATGGCCTCCGTGGTAGGCTCTGTCTGGCGTCCGGGCTGGTTGACCTTGAAGCCCTAGAGGTCCTTCCTCTCAAACTTGGTGAGGGGATGCACCATGATGGTGGGAAGAGGGAGATTGAGCAAAGTAGTAAGCTCAACGATACGAGGACCAAAGCGGGTAACCTGGAACTCCTCAACAGTGCTGATGGTAATAGGCATCTATTTATAAGATAGAAAAGTTAGAACAACACAAATCACGATAAAACAAAAGACGAAACATCACATACATATCCTTGGGAAGCAAAACACACAAGTCATGCATACATGGAACCATTACAACAACCAAGGTTCAATCTTATTTTAGAGAAACATTTTGGAAAATAAGGTGATAGGTGGTGGTCCAACTAACGAAGTACTTTTACAATCCTATCTCACTGGATCTGTTGGCTAACACAATGTTTCTAGAAGCAATCAGCCTATGTTGCTCACATGACTCCATCACTCTTAAGGTTTGGTTGGTAGCTTCCAACTCTTGGGTATGTTCCTTCTCTTTCTTTAGATCATTTTGGAGGTTGAGCATTCTGCACTTGACTCTATCACCAAGTTCTTTGATGGTCTTCCAAGCTGCATCCTTTGCTGATTCAAAGAATGTAGGGTGCACCACTGAATTGGTGAACATGCAGAATCCTTTTCGATGGTTGTCTTCCTTGTTTTTATACAAGTGAAGTTGCACCCACCAGTATTCCACTCCTTCATCCATCACAGGAAAACCTTTGTACACAGCTGCACCTTGTATCTCTAATGCAACCATGAGGTCCTTGAGAGCCTTGGGGAATTCTGTCTCACACTCCAAAGTCATTGTCATGAGTGGTCCTTTCCTCACGGCTTCGTTGATGGAGTTCATCTACAAATAGAGATGAGAGAGAAGATTAGAAAAGTTTACGAGAAGAATAGACAAGTGTATAAGTTGAAAATTTTTCCTTAGTGGTTTCCAATCCTAGGGTCATAATCCTACAGGCAACACAGTGCTCTGATACCATATGTAAGATCCCTCCTTTGTAAAAGGAGAAGGATCCCTGTGATTCCAATGCTAGTCCCTGGATCATTGCTAGCATCCACAGTTTAAGATGAAGTACACAGATACAAAGGTCATTTATTACATCCATTCCAGAGATAAACATAGTCTTTACAACTCAAGGCCATAGGCCTAATACAAGAGTTTGAATAAGTAAATAATTGTAAGTCTTCATCTTCATGTGCCACAGGCAAACATGTTGAGTGTATACTCATGACACCTAATCCTCATCAGAGCAACCTGCAACATCACAAGTTACAACCACAGTGGGTCAATACTTTGGAATAGTATTGGCAAGTGATACCTTAGTAAAATTTAGGTGGACTATATTACTATATGCAATTTGGCTAAGTGTAGCTTGGCTTGCTTTGCTCAAAAATAGGTTTTTCCTATTAGTTGAAATCACTAAGTTTTTCTTTGTCAAAACTTTTCCCAAGGAACCATCAATAGACATTGAGGTCCTTCACCCTTGTTCACCCACAAGTTTTTACTTAGAAGTTGGAATGATGAGATTCTTGATAGCTTCCATGCCTTGATGCTCAAGTTGTCCATTGCCATGGACTTGGCTAAGTACTTAGATTTTTCCATCTGCAGAGGTTGTGCACTTTCCCCACCAGACTTGGTTTCCCAAGACAGGACCTTTCAGAAGCCTTTCCTTAGACCAAATGGACGCGCTCCAACCTATCAATCCCACTACCACCAACTGTCCAAATGGCTAAGTTCTAGCAACTTATGTGATCCAGGCAGAGCCCATATTGCCAAGTGGTTGCACTAGAAGCTTCTCAACACTTGGCCTCTAAAATCTCTTTGTCCCTGGGTGGCTTACCACAAGTGATATACACAAGGTAAACCATAGCCATGGGCCTTGTGTAACCACTCAACCAAAAACCACCAATCAAGTCCCTTTCCACCCAGGTGATTCATTGACTTAGTTGTTTTATTAGGTAAAACAAGTCCATAGACTTAGAAATATTTTCATCATAGCATGTATATTTCACCAACCCTTGTTTGCTACTAGCTAGGCTAAGCATGGCGTAGATAGTAACTTAACTTCGAAATTTCCTAGCAATTATACAACTACTTAGGATTTCCCAACATGGCATATAGGCAAAATAATAACATGCAAGACTTAGCAAAATATTTCTAATGCTTAGTATAAAATATAGGGATAGAAATATTCATGAAGTACCACTTTCCTTGGTAGTTGGGAGAGTAGCACTCTTCACAATCACAATCACTAGCACCAAAGTCTACACAAAGAATGGTAGCACAAATTACACACAAATCATATACAAACATAAATATATGCATGCATGAAAAATGCTAATTGATGATTTTCAAAACTCAACCAAGAAAGTGCAAGGTAATGATTCACTAACAAGATACAAACTTGCCAAAAAACCAATATTAATACCCTAAAACATTTCCTAAACATTTCAAACACTCAAATTAGTCCTAAACAAGTTTCTGCAAATAAAGCCTTTTTAACAGAAGCTAAACACTAAACACATTGCACATTTTTAAAGAGCTTGCTCTCCTGATTCCAACGGTATAAAATTTGTCAAATTCTAACGTGGGGATCAAAAGTTATAGCTAATTCAAAATTGGATATAAATCAGATTCAAAATCTGTTTTAAAATCGAACCCTAGCCACGCGTCTGTTTCCTATTGGCCGATACCGTTTCACTCAGGATCACCCTTCCGCGCCGTCAGATCAAGTCAGATCCAATGCGCCAGATTCAAAGAAAACGCTTCACTTAGATCTAATTTAAACCGCAAGATCTACATATAACGGTTGTTGTTGCTTCGACCATAGCCTAGCGGCGCTAGCGGCGGCGACTAGCGGCGGCGTGTCTGTCAGCGGCGGTGTCGGCGTTCTAGGTCGCCCGGGAGAGGGGGAAGGGGCTTACCAAGCTCGCCGTGCGATGCTGATGCTCAAGGTGGTGTCGGCTGGTCAAGGGGCGCGCTGTAGTGGCTGGGGGAGCTCGTCGGAGTTGTGCACGGCGTCGAATGGTTGTTGTCAAGTCGTTGCCGAGATTCCGCGTCGCCCTAGCACGAACCAAGTGGTTTAGGAGATGCGCAAGACAGTGGCGAACAACCTCGTATGCGAGAGAGGGCAAGGGGCGCTCGGTGGTTACCGCAATTGATCGCCAGAGTTGATGGGGTCGTCTGACGCGTGTGGTCGCCGACGTTGCCGAGGCTCTGGATGATCCTAGCATGCACCAGAGGGGTCAGGAGGTGCGCATGGTCGTGGAGATTGTACTGGCAAATTTAGACATCCAGGGGCGACGGGGTCTTACCGGAATACCTCGTCGGAGTTAGCTCTGGTTGCGGCGGTGCAACGCGAATTAGGGGCAGCCTAGTGGCGAGAAGAGAGTGCAGCGTGGGGGGAAATGACCGCGGCGGGGTGTGGTTTAAATAGGCCTAAGCGCGATAGGAAACGCTCGCGGTATCAAGGCTAATTACGCCGCGCCATTACCGGCATCAACGGCAGCGGCGACGTGGTCTGCGGGCGCGATTTGGGGAAGAAGGAGTTGACGTGGAGAGGGCCCAGTTGTCTGCGAGAGAGCCAGAGAGGGGGTGGGGTCTAGGCGTCAGCAGCTCTGTGGGTGCGTCTGCGCGTGAGAGAGAGAGAGGGGACCCGGGTGGGCTAGCTGGGCTGGATCTGCTGATGGGCTCAAAGTCTGGCGCCGGCCCTTTTTATTTTCTTTATTCCTTTTCTATTTCTGATTTGAATTTCTGGATTGATTTTCAAATGATTTCAAAAGCTTTTGAATTCAAACTTTTTCTAGGATTTTGTAGGGTGCAACATTCACATTTCAGGACATAAAATCAAGTAGTCTCTCTGTTCAAGCTTGGTTCTTTTGAATAACCAAAATAAACAGTGCCATAACACTTGTTTTGCAAATGTTTTGAAAATGGTTTTGAAACCATTTTTATTTTGTATAATTTTGTTCAAACTCCACACTCAATCCAATCAACAAGGAAACAAACAAACTTGGTTTTAAAACACTTAAGATCTCAAATGGGGATGGTCATTTGATTTAAGCTTGCTCACATAAAATGATAGTACTATGTGCTTCTGTTTTCTTGAAATTTGTTTGAAATTCGTCACAAATCTATATGCATGCATGAATGATATGCAATCTTTGAAATCATGAATTTAGGGATGTTACATGGACAATTTGAGCATCAAGACCTGGAAGCTATCAAGAATCTCCTCATCCCAATTTCTAAGTTAAAAACTTGTGGTTGAACAAGGGTTAAGGTTCCCCAATGTCTATTGGTGGTTCCTTGGGAGTTTTTGCCAAACAAAAACTTAGTGTTTTAAACTGATAGGTAAAACCTATTTTGAGCAAAGCAAGCCTAAGCTACACTTAGCCAAATTCATGTAGAAGCTAGATACTATTATTCTACTATGGTATCACTTGCCAATACTATTCCAATGTATGGACCCACTGTGGCTGTAACTTGTGATGTTGCATGTTACTCTGATGAGGATTAGGGTTATGAGTATACACTCAACATGCTTGCCTATGACACATGAAGATGAAGACTTTTATTTATATTGTTAAGTTAAACTCTTGTACTAGCCTATGTCTTTGGAATTGTAAAAGACTATGTTATCTCTGGATTGACGATGTAATAATGACCTTTTTTCTGTGTACTTCATCTTAAACTGTGGATGCTAGAATTTGATCCAGGGACTAGCATTGCAATAACAGGGACCTTTACCTTTATAAAGGTGGGGTCTTATAGGCAGACTTTCATCCCAATTAGCACCATAGTCTAGGGCACATGCCCTCAACATATCCTCCAGAATCTGGTTGGTCCTTTCTGTCTATCCATCGGTTTGAGGATGAAAAGCAGTGCTGAATTCTAATCTAGTTCCCAATGACTCATGTAGTTGTCGCCAAAAATGTGAAGTGAATTGAGTTCCTCTATCTGACACAATACTCTTGGGTACTCCATGTAGACACACAATCCTATTCATATAATTTTTGGCTAACTTAGCACTTGTATAGGTTGTCTTCACGTGTATAAAATGAGCCACTTTAGTTAGGCGATCTACCATGACCCAAATAGAATCCTATCCTGATCTAGTCCTTGGCAGTCCGGTGATGAAATACATGCCAATCTCGTCCCACTTCCAATCAGGAATAGGTAGTGGTTGTAACAATCCTGCTGGTTTCTGATTTTCCGCTTTCACTCTACTACACACATCACACAAAGCAATATGATCTGCGATGTCCTTCTTGACATTATTCCACCAAAATCTTTCCTTCACATCCATGTACATTTTGGTATTACCCGGATGGATGGAATATGGTGAGTTGTGTGCTTCTTGTAAAATCAGTTTCCAAAGCTCCGGATCTTGCGGAATGCAGATACGTTTTCCATACCATAAAGTACCCTGTTCGTCTTCATGGAATCCTTTAGCTTTCCCTTTGCTAATTTTTCCTATAATATCTTCAATTTCCTTGTCCAACTTTTGGGCTTCCCTGATTTTGTCCAACAAGGTGGGTTGAACATCCAATGACATGAGATGTCCCTCAGGCACTATCTCCAATCTGAGATCTTTGAATTGGGCACACAGATCATCTGACAACTCTCCCTTAGTGAGGCCATTCACATAAACCTTACGGCTTAAAGCATCCGCTACAACATTTGCTTTACCGGGGTGGTATTGGAAACTCAAGTCATAGTCCTTGATGAGTTCTAGCCATCTTCTTTGTCTCATGTTGATTTCTTTTTGAGTGAAGATATACTTCAAACTTTTGTGATCTGTGAACACTTCACAACATTTACCCAAAAGGTAATTCCTCCATGTTTTGAGTGCATGCACAACAGAGGATATCTCTAAATCATGAGTAGGATAGTTTACTTCATGGGTTTTGAGTTGTCTCGAGGCATAAGACACAACTTTCCCTTCTTGCATCAATACTACACCAATCCTTGGTGAGATGCATCACAATATACTTGGAAATCCTTTTCCAAATCTGGCAGACATAAGAATGGTGCTGTCACTAGTCTCTTCTTCAATTCTTGGAAACTGTGTTCACATCCTTCAGTCCAGTCAAACTTCTTGTCTTTCTTAAGTAAATCCGTCATTGGCTTAGATACCTTTGAGAAATTCTCAATGAATCTTCTATAGTATCCTGCCAAGCCGAGGAAACTACGAACTTCTTTCACTGACTTAGGAGATTCCCACTCACTTACAACTGACACTTTTGCAGGATCAACCGCTACACCATCTTATGACACAATATGTCCGAGAAATACGACTTCATTCAGCCAGAATTCACACTTGCTGAATTTGGCATACAGCTTATGCTCCCTAAGATTCTCAAGTATCAATTGTAAATGTTCTTCATGCTCTTCTTTGCTCTTGGAGTAGATCAAAATGTCATCGATGAAAACGACAACAAACTTGTCAAGAAATTCCATGAACACTTTGTTCATCATATTCGTGAAATAGGCTCGTGCATTTGTCAAACCAAATGGGATCACGGTGTACTCATACAAACCATATCTTGTGGTGAAAGCAGTCTTTGGTATGTCTTGCTCTCTAATCTTAAGCTGAAAATAGCCTGATCGGAGATCAATCTTTGAGAACACACGGGCTACTTCTAGCTGGTCAAACAGATCATTGATTCTAGGCAAAGGATATTTGTTCTTGATAGTCACCTCATTAAGTGAGCGGTAATCTATGCACAAACTTTTACTTCTATCTTTCTTCTCAACAAATAGAACTAGTGCACCCCAAGATGAGGAACTTGGTTGAATAAATCCTTTCTGTAACTTTTCTCCAAGCTGTTTCTTGAGTTCCTTCAACTCATCAACTGAAAGTTTGTAGGGTCTCTTTGCTATTGGTCCTAATCCTAGCAGTAATTCAATCAGGAACTCAACATCTCTATCTGGTGGCATTCCAGGCAATTCCTCCGGAAACACATCCGGGTACTCTCTCACTATTACCACACTATCTATGCTAACCCCCTTAAGAGAATTTAGTTTACTCCCTTTAGATTCAAAGTTGGACTTGAACCTAATCCATTTCTTATCTGGGGTAGTGAGTGTGACAGTACGATTGGCACAATCTAGTACTCCTTCATTACTAGATCATGGCATCCAAGTTTCACTATTACTTTCCACCGGGAGAGCTTACTTTTATAGGACACCCAATGGTTTTAGTTGGAAGTCCATTTTTATAAACAAATGCTTTTGATATGAATGAATGCGATGCTCCAGTATCAAAAAGAACTAGTGCTAGTAAAGAATTGAGCTTGAACTTACCAGCCACAGCATCAGACTCCTCATAGATATCTTCCACACTGATGTGGTTCACTTGTCCCTTATGGAAAGGGTTAGGCTTGTTGGTTCCTTCAAATTTATTTTCTAGGCACTCATTTGCAGAGTGCCCCATCTTCTTACACTTGAAATAATCAACCTGACTGATATCTCTCTTTGTAGGCTGACTTCCATTTCCACTCCCACTGTGGTGGCTCTTGTCTCCACTCTTGTGGTTCTTATACTTGTCATTCTCATGGATGTGATGATGCTTGTTGTCATGATGAAGGTTGTGGTTGTGGTGGCTATTGTACTTCCCATGTTTGTGGAATCCAGAACACCCACTATCATCATGATGGGAACGCTTGTGAGACGATCCCAAACTATGCTTATCAAAGCTATGCTTCCTCTTCCTGCCCTCAACCTATTTCATCTTGTTTTCTAAGATGGTAGCCTTGTCAAAAAGTGATTGATTGGTTGGGACATAGGCAAAAGACAGCTGCAAGTTCAAATCATCATTAAGTACTTCGACGAATTTATCCTTCCTCTTAGCATCAGTATCAATTTCATCCGGTGCATAGCGCGCCAGATTGTTGAACTCCTCAATGTACTCTGCCACACTGCGGTGATGCTGCTTCACATTGTGGAACTCCTTAAATTTCATAACTCTGGATGAGATGTGAGCTGTGCGGAAACCATCCTCAAAAATATCCCAAGTCACATCCTCAAGGGGAGTGGTGATCTGAAAATTGTCCCACCAGGTTGCTACTGGTCCTTCAAGCAGATGTGCTGCAAATCTAACCTTTTCCTCGTCGATGCAACTACAGTGACTAAGTCCTTGTTCACTAAACGTAACCATTCATTGGCTACCATTGTATCAGTGGTTCCCGAGAACTTTGCAGGCCTCAGTCTCAGAAATCTGGTGAGCATGTCAAATGCTAGTGGATTGTTCTGATTGTTGTAGTAGTAGTAGTAGTAGTAGTAGTAGTAGTAGTAGTTGCTGTTGTTGTTGTTCTGGTTCTGCATGAACTGCGTCATCATTTGCATCAGTTGAGCTTGTTCTGTCATCAATTGCTGCATCTCGGGAGTGACGTTATTGTTGTTGTTTTGGTTGGGGTTGGCACGATGGGGAGGCATCTTTGGTTTCAATAAGGATAAGAATGAGATACCCATAGATGCTTAACATGCATAATACATCACATGGAAACAATCACAATAACCAAGTTCAAAATAACATAGAGTTTGAACGACATAAACAACAGGTTTTGAAAATGCAAACACACAATAGCAAGCCATCCACATGTTGGATGGCCATTACAACTCAATAATCAAAGTATGATAGATAAATGATAGTCGAGTAGTCTATACTACTCCTACATGTCGACCTCCACGTCAACAAGGGTATGACCTGCATTCTCCATGGCGGTCTTGTACTCATCCACATTGGTGGTCAAGGCCTCGATCTTCGTACGGAGAGTTCTCTTCTATGAGCGAAGCCTCTCGATCACTCCCTGCTGGTTCTCAAGATCGAAGTCCTTGGCCTCTAACTAAGCCTTCATCTCCCTGATCTTCTTGTTTCTGTCTTGGACTCTTTTCTCCTGACTCTTGAATTTCTTGTCCTGGCTCTCAAATCTGGCCTCCATTTCCTTGACGATCTCGTATTGCTCCGCAAAGATCTTATCCTTCTCCCTCAGCTAGACCTGGAGCTCGTCGTTGCTAAGCATTACGTTGGTCCTCTCCGTGTCGAGGTGTCTAATAAGACCCTCTAGGTCCTGAAGGTACAGGCGAACTGGCTCAATCGTCTCTCTAGTAGCATCATCATACTCTACTTCCTCATCCTCCTCGTCGCGTCTCCCAAACGGGTGAAAGTAGATGCCTCTAAGCTCAGTGGAGTGCCTCCCAACCAGGCGTCCAAGTAACTCCTGCATAACTACATCTAAGACCTTCTCCTTGTCATCATGCATCAGCTTGAAGGTGATGTCCTCCGTGGGTGGCTCTGTCTGGCGTCCCGGCTGTGTGACTCTGAAGCCCCAAAGGTCCTTCCTCTCAAACTTAGTGAGCTAGAGTGTCGTGATACTAGGAAGTGGGAGGTTGAGCACACTAGTGAGCTCCACGAGACAAGAACCAAAACGAGTTCCCTTGAATTCCTCGGCGGTGCTGATAACAACGCTAGGCATCTATTGTAAGATAGAAAAATATTATAACAACACAAGTAGAAGAAACAAGACAATAAAATAAAATCAAACACATACATCATCCATAAACACACAAGTCATGGAATACAAGTTTATCACAAACACCAAGGTTCAACATAGCTTAGACAAATTTTTGCGAGTAAAACATCGACTATGGTGGTCCAACTAACGGAGTATGTTACAATTCTCACTCACTTGACAAAATAGCTATTAGGGCATCCCTAGAAACAATCTGTCGATCTTGTTCACAAGACTCTAATGCTAAGTCTATGATGTCTTCGCTTAAATGTTGGTTGGCAGCCTCTAAGTCTTGGGTATGCTTCTTTTCTTCTCTAAGGTCATTTTGACTGTTGAGCATTCTACACTTGAGCCTATCACCAATCTCCTTGATGGCATTCCAAGCTGCATTTCTTTCAGTCAAAGAATGTTGTGTGCATTTCAGAGTTGGTGACCATGTAGAATCCCGACTCTTTGTGGTTGTCTTCCTTGTCCTTGTACAAGTGAAGTTGCACCCACCAATACTCTTCTCCTTCATCCATCACAGGAAATCCCTTGGACACAGCTGCACCATGTATCCCCATGGTAACCATAAGGTTCTTGAGTGCTTTGGGAAACTCCGTCTCACACTCCAAGTTCATACTCATGAGTGGTCCCTTCCTCATGGCTTCATTGATGGAGTTCATCTACATATAGAGATGAGAAAGACAATTAGAAAAGTTTACGAGAAGAAAAGACAAGAGTGGAATTTTACAAAGTGTTGAAATTTTCCTTAGTGGTTTCTTAGTCTAATCCAAGTCATAATCCTACCGGCAACACAGTGCTCTGATACCATCTGTAAGACCCACCTTTATAAAGGTAAAGGTCCCTGTGATTGCAATGCTAGTCCATGGATCAAATGCTAGCAACCACAGTTTAAGATGAAGTACACAGAAACAAAGGTCTTTATTACATCATCATTCCAGAGATAAACATAGTCTTTTAAAACTCCATAGCCAAAGGCTAGTACAAGAGTTCATAGCATAAGGAAATAAAGTAAGGTCTTCATCTTCATGTGCCACAGGCAAGCATGTTGAGTGTAGACTCATAACCCTAATCCTCATCAGAGTAACCTGCAACATCATAAGTTACAGCCACAGTGGGTCAATACATTGGAATAGTATTGGCAAGTGATACCATAGTAGAATAGTAGCTTCTAACTTCTATATGAATTTGGCTAAGTGTAGCTTAGGCTTTCTTTGCTCAAAATAGGTTTTTCCTATCAGTTGAAAACACTTAGTTTTGTTTATCAAAAATTACCCAAGGCATCTACCAATGAAAATTGGTGATCCTTTACCCTTGTTGAACCACAAGCTTTTAACTTATAAATTGGGATGAGGAGATCCTTGATAGCTTCCATGTCTTGGTTCTCAAATTGTTCATTGTCGGGGACACGACTAAGTACTTAGATTCTTCCTTCTCGAGAGGTGGTGCACTTTCCCCACAAGACTCGACATACATCAACACAAGATCTTTCAGAAGCCTTCCCTTAGACCAAATGGAAGCGTTCCAAACCTATCACCCCCTACCACCTTTTTTCCATTTGGCTAAGTTATTGCAATCTATATGATCCAGGCAGAGCCCATATTGCCATGTGGCTGCACTAGTATCTTCTTAACATTTGGCATCTCAAATCCCTTTGTTCATGGGTGGCATTCCACAAGTGAGATACACATGGTAGGCCATGAAGATGGGGCCCTGGTAACCACTCAACAAAAATCCATCCAACCAATTATCATTCCACCCAAGTGTTTCATTCACTTAGTTGTTTTATTAAGCAAAAACATAAGTCACAAGACTTAGTAAAATTTCCATAGCATATATATATACTACCCTTGTTTTCTACTAGCTAGGCTAAGCATGATAATATAGCAAGTATCTTAACTTAGAGAATATTTCTACCAATTCTACAACTACTAGGATTTCCCATAGCATATCATATAGATACTTAGTAAAATTTCATGCAAGCCCTATACAAAATATCACTAGTGCATAATCAAAATAATGGGACAAATACATGAAGAACCACTTGCCTTGGTAGTTGGGGGAGTAGCAACAATCCTCACAATCACAATCACCACTAGCACCAAAATCTACACATAAAATGATAACACCAAATTTACATTCCAAACAATCAAGAAAAAATATATGGATGCATGAAAATGCCATGTGATGATTTTTCTTAAACTAAACAAGACAAGAAAATAGTACTGAACACTAAACTATACATTTAGATACTAAATAAACTTAATTTGTCTTTAAAAACATTTTCTAAATAATTTATATACTCAAAATAAGCCTACATATGTCTCTGCATAAAATCCGTTTTAACATAAGAAAAATACAAAACTAAGCCCATAGATGTGTAGGATTAAATTTTGTGAATCCATTTATATATTATTTGAATTTTTTGGATAAACAGAACAAACATTATGAATTTTACAAGTTAATTCATCTAATTAAATCAAATCTGGATTTTAAAAGAAAAACCCTGAAACGCGGCGGCTCCTGATTGGTCACTATCGCTTCGTGCGGATCATACTCGTGATCCACTAGATCTAAGTCAGATCTAACAGTCCAGATATGCCCATACCCTTTCACTCTCTCTTCTAATATTAGCTGTTGGATCTAGATCCAGCGGATCTGATCACTCTGGCACGAACGGGCGGCGCGAATGGCGAGCTGTGGTGGTGACGGCTCTGCCGGCGACGAACTGGCGGCGCTAGGGGGTAAAGGGAAAGGTGCAGTGCATTACCGAGGTCAAGGAGCTGAGGCGGTCGCAGTGGAGTTCATGGGCGAGGGCGAGGCGCTCCGATTCAGCAGCTATTCCTCATCGAAGTCGAGCTCGCCGTCGGGTCCTAGAAGATGTTAACGAAGACGAGGCTACGAGGTACCAGAAAACAAACGAGAGGCAGCATTAGATGCGCGCGATGATGGCGATCAAAACAGTGGCAACCAGAGAGAGGGGTGGACGGAGCTCACCGAGATTGGTCGCCGACGTGCTTCGGGCGGTGACGCTTGCGAGTAGAAATTTGTAGAGCCTGGTAGCTCTCTGGGTTTTCTAGGTGAGGGGAAATGGAGAGGGGACCGCGGAGTTTAAGAAGGAGGGGGTCGTGGGGTAAATCACGCCGCGAATCAAGCAAATTTAAGCGAATTGAAACGAGAGAGAAACGACAGTGAGCGGCGCAGGTCCTTCGGCGCGAGATTGACGACGAGGTCGACGTGGTACTGGGGTCCACCAGTCAGTGGGTGGGTGCGCGCATTTGCGGTGAGAAATAGAGAGGGCGAGGGAACACTCGGGTGGGCTTGTTGGGCCGCAACTGGGATGGGCTAGATAGGTGGCGTGCGTTTTTTTGCCTTTTCTCTTTCTGTTTGGATTTTCAGGAATCTTTTTCAACTCAAATTCAAATGAGTTTGATTTCAATTTTTCTCTGGATTTTTGTAGTTTGAACCAAGCACACAATTGTGTATAAAACACTACTGTTTATTCCAAAGCACTTTGACCCATTGAAAAATAAAATAAAACCATGCCTTATTCAAATATATATAATAGGCATATAAATGGTTTTGTATTGAATTTTTTTTTTGAAAATCTTTGTGCAAGCTTTGCATTCAAATTTCAAAAAATTATGATCAAACCAAAGCATTCTCATATTTTGAAAGTAAAACAATAAAACCATTGCCTTTCTTGCATAAAAAATAGGCATTATATGGTTTCTTATTTTGAAATCTTGTTTGAAATGACCAAATGTTATGAATGCATGAGTGATATGCAAACTTTTCAAATTATGATTTTTGGGATGTTACAAATAAAATCTAAGTTCCTTGGCCCAAATATTTCTCCCTTATATTATTTATCACTAAAAACGCTTGGGGGTTGTGCCTCACTATACGACTTCGTCGATTGACAACAACGCATATAACCTGAGTAGCGGACTATGTGAGGATAACGAAAAGGACATGCATACCTTATAATCAAACAATGCACTACGTGCCAATACATACAACCTTACAAGGGAATTACAAGCCCACTCGAAAAATACAGATTTTACATTGCCTTGTCTAATCATTTACATGTTTCAACCGTGCTAGAGCAAAAGGCTCGTCCGCTCCTCAAACAAATCTACAATCTCCTCTGCATACTGCACCACTGCTGCATAGTATGGACGCATATCCCACGCCATACCACCGGGAGGGGGAGGTGGCCTAGCCGCTATCTCCGCAAGGTTGACATCGCGATGATGCAGCCTTACAAGTGAAAGGGCTGCCTTCCAACCCGCAACTATCTGATGGCGCACCAACTACTTCACGTGGCTTGTATCGCGTAATTTCCCAAGCAAGCCCAAGAAGCTGGAAGGTGCCGAGTCCAGGGGGAACATTGTGGCCTAGATTGCTGCGAGTGACGATCTTGACCGCTTCAGCACCCGAAGCACCTGATGGACGCGATCCTGCACCATCACAAGGACAATCGCTCGGTTGCGGTCCATCCAGAAGAAGCCATCGTCCTCCAACTCTTGTTGCATCAAGCAATTAATACGAATTGCAACACGCTATATCTCTTCCTTCGGAAGAAGATTTACAACTTCACAATGCAGCAAGTAAGATGACTCGAAAATCCCTAGCACAGTCGAGGGGACAAAAGATCAAGATGACTTACATTGGAGTTGCTCGCCAACCTGCCGCAATTACTTAAGAAGAAACTCTTCGCTAGCAGCAGCCCGTTCACCCTTGGATTTCCACACATCCGTATGACCGCGGATGCTACGGAGGTCCTTCTCTAGGCTTCGGACGCGATCACGCATAAATTTCAACTGCGACGCCTCGCTCAATGACGTGCGAGCGCCAAGCACACGAGAAGGTGCAACCACTAGATCCACACTCGAAGGACTCTAAGGGTGCACAAGCAAACATCAAAATCACAACATTAGACAACAGGCAAAAGATGCATTCATATTTACACAAATAAATCCACTACATGGCAAAGTGACACTTGTTCATCCCAAAGGGCGTTACACATGCAAAAGAGAGAGAAATTAGACTAAGGAAATTACAAGGCAGAAGGACCTAGGCGTCAGCATCTGAAGCAGCTTTTGATCCAGACTGTCTAGCCTTGGCCACTCGATGCTGCTCTAGCGAGTAGTTGGACAGAAGATCGATGAGCTTAGTATCAAAATGATTGCAACGGGAGGCGAAGGAAGCAAACACTACCTCAATGCCATCTGTCGCTGTTGGCATCCTGGAAGTGATCTGCCGCAGATCCAGCTGAGCGTCGGATGCCATCACCACCGCCAACCCCATCGCAGCGCTGACCCCCTTCTGCATACTCTTGTACTTCACTGGAGCATCATCCGCTAGAGCGTCCACGAGGGAGTCGACGTCCTCAAGGGAAATGCCCTTTGGGTTGATCTCCTTGTAGAAGCGGGCGAGGACCTTCTTGTACTTGTCGAGCGACTCCACGGCAGAGGTGCAACAATCTTCGATCGCTGCAACAGCATCCGCTAGAGGATCCCCGTGCTCCAGGGCATCAAGATCAAACGCAACACCATAAGCATCTGTAAAGAAAAACGGCAAACTTTTTGGATGGGGAACAAGGAATAGCACCCGAAGCATCTAACACTCAAAGGAAGAACAAGGTGGCTTACCAGATATCGCTTTGGCAGCAGCCATAAGCTTTTCAGCCATGGCTTTCTCCCGCGTCACCGCGACGGCTGTGAGCTGCTGCACATGGTCTTCATCCTCTTTCTGCTAACTCTGGAGGGCCTCTACAGCATCCTTTGCCTTCTTCTGCGCTTGGACGATACTCTTTTAGAGTGTGTTCATCTTGCGGAGGGCATCGTTGATCTCATCTACAACATTGGGTAGAGAAAGATAAGAAAATATTCTGTCAGCACTCGCAAATCAAACAAGAAGAAACCTACGCACCTTGGAGCTGCTTGAGGTTGCCCTCCAACGACAGATGCTGCTGGATCAGGTGATTGGCATCACGGACAAAGGGCTGCAAAGAAATCAGCATACCTAATGAATAAAGGGCTCGGGGGCTCGCTCACGCAAAAGAAGAAAAATACTTAAGTGGTCAGTTGGGGACTCCGAGGGTTTTTCTTGTGTCTCCGGAGCAACGATCGCACGAGCCCCTTGCCACAGGGAGCTCGAATGATCATCGTTGGAGTTGGCCACCATTTTAGGGAACGAAGGGGCATGCTTTAATTCCGCATACATCTCTTCGAGCTCCTCTTTGAGGGACTCTTCAGAAGGATCACTGCTAGCATATACAAGGAATCAAATAAAAAACAAGCTAATACTTAGAAAATTAACAAAATAACAAGACTCGATCAGAGAAACTTACAATGGTATGTCTGACAGGTTGAAGGCAAGAGCTTCCTTCTTCTCTTTCTTTTTGTACTTCTTAGCCGATGGCTGAGGACCATCTTCCGAACAGGCCCAACCGCAATAGGGGAGGAGGTCACACCCTCATCCCCTCCATGATTCTCAAGGAAGGAGGGATCCTTCGGTGTTGGTGGTGTCGCCCCATCCAAAGTTTCACTTCACAACCTCTTTCGAGTCCACCCTTCGCTCGGCTCGGGGGATTCCTAGGAAGGCGACTGTGCAGGAGGGAGTTTGGACTCCGACTCTTCTTCTTCATTGTCCGGTGAAGCCAAATACTTTTCAGGCAGAGGGGTATCATTCCCTCTACCTTATAGCAATGCAAATCAAAGACAAATGACGAAATGAGTTAAGTATTAATAAACAAAAAGCACTCCAAAAGCATTACATGCAACTAATGGGTTTCACCTGAGGGACTGCTTTCTTGGAATTGAATGGAGGAGTCATAGACTTCCCCGGAAGATCCTCTTCGGCCTTGTGCTTCAGCAGAGGCCGAAGCGCCCCATCAAGATCATCCGAAGACATCTCCTCATGCAAAACCCTTGTTGGGTCGCTGGCGCCAGCATACAAAAACATCGGGGGCGCCCTCGTTTGGAGCGGCTGCACCCGACGCTTGAGGAAGTGCGAATTATATCAACACCGTTGAAATATTTGCCTGGAACCAACTAAAGGGCCTCCACCCGCTTATAGAGATTCTCCACCTCCTCCGACTCACCATCCAAGATGTTTTTGGACCATGAGCGTTTTCGGGTGATCTTCTGGGTGGAGTCGAAGGGAGGAAGCCCATAATGTTAATCATCCAGCTTGACATCGCGGATGTAGAACCACTTCCTCTGCCACTATTGGATGGACTCACAAAGATGAAAGGGGAAGCATTGGGCAGAGGGGTGGATAGAAATCCCACACCCTCCTAGTGGATAAACACCACTGGTGCCAGATTGCCTCTTCACAGAGTAGAGTCTCCGGAAGAGGCCAAAGTGACGCTCGATACCGAGCCAGCACTCGCAGAGATTAATGAAGCAGGCGATGTTGAGCAGAGAATTGGGAGACAGATGATGAAGCCGAATCCCATAGAGAAAAAGGAGCCCACGAAGAAATTCGTGGGCGGGCAATGAGAGACCGCGAATGACGAACACAAAGAACATAATACGAAATCATTTGGGTGGGCGCGGAATTACCTCCTGATTAGGAAGAATGGTGTCGCCCTTGTTCTTGGAGATCAAGCTGGAATCGTGCAGCTTGCGCAAGTCCGCCTCTTGATGGTAGCTCAGATCACTATAGAGCTTCGTTTGGGAGTCCCCAAGAGGAAGATGTGATGAGCACAGCACAAAGTCTTCCCTCATTAAGAAACAATGGTTATCGAACCAGTAGGAGGAAGGAAACGACACAAAGGTGTTGCTAACAACATGGAAACCTGCACAACACAAACTCAAGACTTTGCCCCAACGAACAGTGAGGTTGTCAATCTCACCGGATTGCTGAAAACAAAGGATTAACTGTATGGTGTGGAAGGTAATGGTTGTTTGTAGAAAGGTAAACAGTAACAGTGGAAGATGTATCAATGGTAAATATTGGACTAGGGTCCATAGTTCACTAGAGGTGTTCCCCTTAAGATAAACAAACATGGCATGTTGGTTAAACAAATTATAGCAGGACAATTGACAGGACTGAGCAAGGCATAACAATGCAATACTAGACATTCATGATCATATGAGATTTGATTGGGCAATACAACAAGATACATAGAACGCCATCCAACTGCATCTATGACTAGTAATCCACCTTCAGGTTATCATCTGAACCCCCTATAGTATTAAGTTGCAAGCAACGAATAACTGCTTTAAGAAAAGTGTGTAAGGTAAACAATCCACTTGTTCCATGAACAAGAGACCGTTGTTTTCTCCCTACTAGCAACATCACATCTACAACCTTAGAGATTTCTATCACTTCCCCAGATTAAATAGAGGCATGAACCCACTATCGAGCATAAATAACCCCTCTTGGAGTCACTAGCATCTACTTGGCCAAGATAGCTACTAGAAACATAGAGCATGCAAGATCACAAACAACACATACATGATAGAATCAATAAGGAAAAACCATTAATCAATCTGACATAGTAATCTCAGTATCCATCAGATCCCCGCAAACACAGCATGCATTATTACAAATAGATGATCTTGATCATGAACGGAGCTCACAAGATCTAAACATGGTAGCACAAAGGAGGATATACAACCATCTAGCTACTACATGGACCCGTAGTCCAAGGTGGAACTACGCACGCTTCATATAGGAGGCTAACATGATTGAAGAACAAGGCCTCCAGGATGATCTCCCCTCCGGCAGGGTGCCGGGAAGAACTTTAGATCCCCCCGATCTAGGGATGATGGTGGCGGCAGCTACAGACTATTGATCGGGTACTTATGGTTTCGGTATCAGGAGCTCTTTATAGGTGAAGAGGCGAGGCAGGGGGCACCTAGGGCGGCTGCACCCTCCCCAGGTGCGGGCCCCCTGGTGGATCTTCTCCGTCTCGTACTCTGGCTTCGTGTTCCCCACGGTAAAATATTATCTTTGGCTTTTGTCGTGTCCAATTCCGAGAATATTGATTTTCTGCCTTTTCCAGAACCAAAAACAGAAGAAAACAGGCAACTGGCACTGTGGCATCTTGTTAAAAGGTTATTACCAGAAAAATATAAAAACACCTCAAAGTGTAGACAAAGCAAAGCAAAGTAGATACTAAACAAGCATGGAACATCAAAAATTATAGATACATTTCTGACGTATCAAGCATCCCCAAGGTTAACTCCTGCTCGTCCTCGAGTAGGTAAGTGATAAAAATAATAATTTTTGAGGTGACATGCACCATCAAAATCTAGATCAAACCATTTGCAAGCATTGAAAGATGGGATCAAAGAAACTCTAAACATGAGCATGCAAGATGGAGTTCTAATAGTAAGACAAAGTAACTATACATGCAACATGAAAGGTTACAAACAAAGATCATGAATAACAATGCATTAAAAGACGTTTGTTTGTTTCACATATAGAAAACATAACATAGTGGCATTCAACTTGTCCCTCATGGAGTGTAAGACCCCACCTTTATAAAGGTAAAGATCCCTGTGATTGCAATGCTAGTCCCTGGATCAAATGCTAGCATCCACAGTATAAGATGAAGTACACAGAAACATAGGTCATTATTAGATCATCATTCCAGAGATAACATAGTCTTTTAAAACTCCATAGCCATAGGCTAGTACAAGAGTTTAACTTAAAAATATAAATAAAAGTCTTCATCTTCATGTGCCACACACAAGCATGTTGAGTGTAGACTCATAACCCTAATCCTCATCAGAGTAACCTGCAACATCACAAGTTACATCCACAGTGGGTCAATACATTGTAATAGTATTGGAAAGTGATACCTTAGTAGAATAATAGTTTCTAGCTTCTACATGAATTTGGCTAAGTGTAGCTTAGGCTTGCTTTGCTCAAAATAGGTTTTACCTATTAGTTGAAAACACTAAATTTTTGTTTGACAAAAACTCCCAAGGAACCACCAATAGACATTGTTGAACCTTTACCCTTGTTCAACCACAAGTTTTTAACTTAGAAATTGGGATGAGGAGATTCTTGATAGCTTCCATGTCTTGATGCTCATTTTGTCCATTGCTGGGGACACGGCTAAGTACTTAGATTCTTCCTTCTCGAGAAGTGGTGCACTTTCCCCACAAGACTCGACATGCATTGAGACAAGACCTTTCAGAAGCCTTCCCTTAGACAAAAATGGACGCGCTCAAAACCTATCACCCCTACCACCAACTGTCCATTTTGCTAAGTTGTTGCAACCTATATGATCGAGGCAAAGCCCATATTGCCATGTGGCTGCACTAGAAGTTTCTTAACATATGGCATCTCAAATCCCTTTGTTCCTGGGTGGCTTTCCACAAGTGTGACACACAAGGTATACCATAGATATGGGCCTTGTGTAACCACTCAACATAACCCAAACATACCATTCCACCCAGGTGTTTCATCCACTTAGTTGTTTTATTAAGCAAAACACAAGTCAAAGACTTAGCAATATTTTTCCATAGCATGTATATATTCCACCCTTGGTTGCTACTAGATAGGCTAAGCATGGAAATAGCAAGTATCTTAACTTAGAGAAAATTCTAACAGTTCTACAACTACTAGGATTTCCCAAGCACAGCATATAGATACTTATCAAAAATTATCATGCAAGCCCTATACAAAATATCACTAATGTATAGTCAAAATATTGGGACAAAAATATGAAGGACCAATTTCCTTGGTAGTTGGGGGAGTAACAACAATCGTCACAGTCACAATCACCACTAGCACCAAAATCTACACATAAAATGATAGCACCAAATTCATATTTCAAATAATCAAGCAAAAATATATGAATGCATGCAAATGCCATGTGATGATTTTTCTAAACTAAACAAGAAAAGTAAAATAGTAATGAACATTAAACCAAACATTTATACACCAATTAAACTTAATTTGGCTTTTAAAAACATTATCCAAATAATTTTATACCCAAAATAGGCCTACAAATGTCTCTGCATAAAATTCTATTTTCGCAGAAGCAAATCACAAAACCAAGCCTACAAATCTGTAGTATTTAATCTTGTGATTCCAATGGTATATTATTTATATTTTTTGGATAAACAGAACAAAAGTTATTAAATTTACAAGTTTGAATGACTAATACATTCAAAAACAGATTTTAATTTAAAAACCCAGACACGTGGGCATATCTGATTGGCCCGTACCGGTTCGGTTGGATCGATCAACGAGACCCGCATGATTTAAATGAAATCGCACGGGCCATATATAACCATACCCCTTCGATAAATGATCTAATCTAGTGTGCTAGATCTAGATCTAACGGCCCACGATGGCCTGGCCAAGAACTGGCGGCGGCGCTACTGGCGGCGACGGTCCAGAGAATATAGAGGGGGTTGGGGGGCTGTGGTGTGGCTTACCAGACTCGCAAGAACACGAGGAAGCTCAACGTGGTGCTGGCGTGGACAGGGGTGTGCTGAAGTAGTGGCTAGCGCTCATCGGAGTTGCGTGCGGCGTCGGGTTCTTGCGGAGGAGGACGTTGCCGACGTTCTGGACCTCCCTAGCATAATCCCAGAGTATCCGTAGCTGCACAAGGACATGGGGAACCTAGTCGTATGAGAGAGAGGTCAAGGGGCGCTCGGTAATTACCGTGATTGATCGACGGAGTTGAGCGGCGGCTCGGTCGTTTGCAGGGAGGGACGAGGATGGCGACCTGGGTCACGAGCACGCAAGTTAAAGGCGTCAAAAGGTGCACAAGGAAACGAGGGTCACGCTCGTTTGAACCAGGAGCAAAGGGGTGGTCGGGGTTCACCGTAATCGCTTGTCGGAGCTCGTCGGACAGCGGCGGTGCGGTTCAAAATGCGGGCAGCCTGGTGGAGAAGCGAGTGTGTTGAGTGAGGGGAAATGACCGTGGGGTGCAGGGGTTTAAGTAGGCGGCAGCGCGACAGGAAACGCTTGCGAAATCAAGGCTAATTACGCCACGCCATTATTGGCAGCAACGACAGCGGCGACGTGGTCCGCGGCGGCGAGATTTGGGGACGACGATAATGGGGCATGTGGGACCAACGCGTCAGTGAGGGGAGGGTGTGCGCGCGGGTGAGAAACAGAGAGGAGAGGGGAACCCTGGTGGGCTGGCTTTTGGGCCCTTTCTGCTATTGGGCTGGAATGGTGGCGTCGGCCTTTTCTTATTTTCTTATTCCTTTTCTATTTCTGATTTGATTTTCTAGATCCATTTTCAAATGATATTAAAATGAGTTTGAATTAAAACATCCTCTGGATTTTTGTAAAGTGACCCAGCACATATTTGTGTATAAAACATTTATGTTTGTTCACAAATACATTGGCCCATTTAAAATAGCATTAAAACCATGCCTTATTTGAATATTTATAATAGGCATATAAATGGTTTTAAATTTAGATTTCTTGTTTTGAAACTATTGAGCAAGCTTTGAAATCATCATACTACCTTTTTTAGTTGAAAAAAAGTATTCTCATGATTTAAAAATGGAAATGAAGCCTTTGCCTTTCTTACATAAAATAATAGGTAAACAGTTGGCTTCTGTTTTGCAATCTTATTTGAAAATAATTTAAAATGCATTAGGATGCATGAATGATGTGCAAATTTTATAAATCATGATTTTTGGGATGTTACAAATCTAACCCCCTTAAGGTGAATCTCGCCCTCGAGATTCGGATTGGCTAGCAAATAGGTGAGGGTGGTCTTTCCGAAGATCACCTTCTCTTTCCCAAGTTACTTCCTCTTTGGAATGATGGTTCCACTAAACTTTGCAAAACTTGATAGTCTTAGTCCGAGTAACTCATTCTGTAGTCTCCAAAATCTTGATAGGTTTCTCCTCATAGGTGAGATCACTTTCCAACTGGACCTCTTCTAAAGGTATAGTATCCTTCAAAAAGTCTCTTCCATCTCCGGATGGCATTTCTTTAGCTGACTTACGTGAAACACATTGTGAACGCCAAAACTGATTCAGGCAATTCAATCTCATATGATACTTCTCCTTTACGGCTCAGAATCCTGAATGGTCCAACATAGGGCTGTCAACAAGCCGAACTCGAGCGAACATTGTTAGGCTCGGCTTGAGCTCGGTAGAAGCTCGAGCCCAGATCGAGCGACCCTAGGTTGACCTTCGAGCCTACATCTAAGCTCGAGTTCGGCTCGACCAAAGCTCGAGTAGTCTGGAGCTCGGTTCGTTGAAGCTCGGTAAGAAAATTTTAGTACATCGACATGCAGCTACATAGAAAGAAAATAGTAAAGCTTGAAAACGGAATAGCAGAAATGGCTTGGAGTTTCATATAATAGTAATACAGTGCCAACATGCCAGCATAATTATTTTAGCGGCCTTACAACAGATGGAATAATAATAGTAGTATCAATTTTGCGGCTATACAAAAATCACGAGCTTTATCGAACTGTTTGAGTTTGGCTCGACTAAGC
Organism: Avena longiglumis; assembly: GCA_030063025.1. NCBI lineage: Eukaryota > Viridiplantae > Streptophyta > Magnoliopsida > Poales > Poaceae > Avena > Avena longiglumis. Next base: position 155,485,294 of record CP125978.1, read on the forward strand.
TCGCGAGCTCAAAAACAGGCTCGAGCTTTGTTTTTTAGAGAGACGAATCAATCTCGAGCCGAACTGTTAATGCGCCGAACTCGCACAGTTTGTCAACCCCGAACTTTTTTGACAGCCTTAGTCCAACATATCTTGGTTCCAATTTTCCTTTGACTCCAAACCTCTTCACTCCACGAAGTGGTGAAACTCTAAGATAAGCTCTATCACCTACTTCATAGGTGACTTCTCTACGCTTTGGATATGCGTAGCTCTTCTATCGAGACTGTGCTATCTTCAATCTATCATTTACCAACTTGACTTTCTCTTCAGCTTCCTTGATTAGTTCTGGTCTGAACAAGTTTCTTTCTCCAACACCACTCCATAACAATGGTGTAGTACATTTTCTCCCATAGAGAAATTCAAACGGTGCCATCTCAATACTGGCTTGATAGCTGTTGTTGTAAGAGAATTCTGCGTAAGGCAGACTTTCATCCCAACTAGCACCATATCTAGGGCACATGCCCTCAACATATCTTCTAAAATCTGGTTGGTCCTTTCTGTCTGTCCATCAGTCTGGGGATGAAAAGCAGTGTTGAATTCCAATCTTGTTCCCAATGACTCATGCAGTTGCCTCCAAAAATGGGAAGTGAATTGAGTTCCCCTATCATACACAATACTCTTAGGGTACTCCATGCAGACACACAATCCTATTCATATAAATCTTGGCTAACTTAGCACTTGTATAGGTTGTCTTCGGGGGTATGAAATGAGCCACTTTAGTTAGGCGATCTACCACGACCCAAATATAATCATATCCTGATCTAGTCCTTGGCAGTTCGGCGATGAAGTCCATGCCAATCTTGTGCCACTTCCAATCAGGAATAGGTAGTGGTTGTAACAATCCTGCTGGTTTATGATGTTCCGCTTTCACTCTACTACATACATCACACAAATCAATATGTTCGGCGATGTCCTTCTTGAGATTATTCCACCAAAATATTTCCTTCACATCCATGTACATTTTGGTGTTACCCGGATGAATGGAATATGGTGAGTTGTGTGCTTCTTGTAAAATCAGTTTCTGAAGCTCCGGATCTTGTAGAATGAAGATACGTTTTCCATACCATAAAGTACCCTGTTCGTCTTCATGGAATCCTTTGGCTTTCCCCTTGCTAATTTTTTTCCTTAATCTCTTCAATTTCCTTGTCCATCTTTTGGGCTTCCTTTATCTTGTCCAACAATGTGGGTTGAACATCCAATGACATGAGATGTCCTTCAGGTACTATCTCCAATCTGAGATCTTTGAATTGGGCACACAGATCATCTGGCAATTCTCATATAGTAAGGCCATTCACATAAACCTACGGCTTAATGCATCCGCTACAACATTTGCTTTACCGGGGTGGTATTGCAAACTCAATTCATAGTCCTTGATGAGATCTAGCCATCTTCTTTATCTCATGTTGATTTCTTTCTGAGTGAAGACATGCTTCAAACTTTTGTGATATGTGAACACTGCACATCTCTTTGGTAAAAGATAATGTCTCCATGTTTTGAGTGCATGGACAACATAGGCTAACTCCAAATCATGAGTAGGATAATTCACTTAATGAGTTTTGAGTTGTCTCGAGGCATAAGCTGCAACTTTCCCTTCTTGCATCAAAACTGCACCTAATCCTTGGTGAGATGCATCACAATAAACTTGGAAATCGTTCTCCAAATCTGGCAGACATAAGACTGGTGCTGTCACTAGTCTCTACTTCAACTCTTGGAAATTGAGTTCACATCCTTCAGTCCAATCAAATTTCTTGTCTTTCTTAAGTAAGTTCGTCATTGGCTTAGCTACCTTTGAGAAATTCTCAATGAATCTTCTATAGTATCCTGCTAAGCCAAGGAAACTTCGCACTTCTTTCACTGACTTAGGAGATTCCCACTCAGTTACAGCTGACACTTTTGCAGGATCAACTGCTACACCATCTCCTGACACAATATGTCCAAGAAATCCGACTTCATTCAGCCAGAATTCACACTTGCTGAATTTGGCATACAGCTTATGCTCCCTAAGCCTCTCAAGTATCAATCGCAAATGTTCTTCATGCTCTTCATTGCTCTTGGAGTAGATCAAAATGTCATCAATGAAAACGACAACGAACTTGTCAAGAAACTCCATGAACACTTTGTTCATCATATTCATGAAGTAGGCTGGTGCATTTGTCAAACCAAATGGCATCACGGTGTACTCATACAATCCATACCTAGTGGTGAAAGTAGTCTTAGGTATGTCTTGTTCCCTTATCTTTAGCTGAAAGTAGCCTGATCGAAGATCAATCTTTGAGAACACACGGGCTCCTTCTAACTGATCAAACAAGTCATTGATTCTGGGCAAAGGATACTTGTTTTGATAGTCACCTCATTGAGTGATCGGTAATCTATGCATAACCTTTGAATTCTATCTTTCTTTTCAACAAACAAAACTGGTGCACCCCAAGATGAAGAACTTGGTTGAATAAATCCTTTCTATAACTGTTCTCCAAGTTGTTCCTTGAGTTCCTTCAACTCATCAACTGACATCTTGTAAGGTCTCTTTGCTATTGGTCCTTATCCTGGCAGCAAGTCAATCAGAAACTCCACATCCCTATCTGGTGGCATTCCTGGTAATTCCTCCAGAAACACATCCGGATATTCTCTCACAATTAGCACACTGTCTATGCTAACCCCTTAAGAGAATTTAGCTTACTCCCTTTTGATTCAAAGTTTGACTTGAATCTAATCCTTTTATTATCCGGGGTTGTGAGTGCGATAGTACGATTGGCACAATCTAGTACTCCTTCATACTTAGTCATCCAATCCGTTCCCAAAATAACATCCAATCCTTGGGAATCTAGGATTATCAGACTAACTAGAAACTTATGTTTTCCAAATTCTATTACTAGATCACGACATCCAAGACTTACTATCATATCTCCACCGGGAGAACTTACTTTTATAGGACACCCAATATTTTCAGTTGGAAATACATTTTTATCAACAAATGCTCTTGATTTGAATGAATGTGATGCGCCAGTATCGAAAAGAACAAGTGATGGAATAGAATTGAGTTTGAACTTACCAGCCACAGCATCAGATTCCTCATATAATTCTTCCACATTGATGTGGTTCACTTGTCCTTTTTGGAAGGGATTGGGCTTGTTAGCACCTTCAACTTTCTTTTCTAGGCACTCATTAGCATAGTGTCCCATCTTCTTACACTTGAAGCATTCAACCTGATTGAGATCTTTCTTTATAGGCTGCCTTCCACTTCCACTTCCACCTCCACTATGGTGGCTCTTGTGTCCACTCTTGTGGTTCTTATACCTATCATTATCATGACTGCGGTGATGCTTGTTGTCATGATGATGGTTGTGGCTGTGGTGGTTGTTGTACTTGGTGTGTCTAAACCCTAGATCATCGAGGCTCTCTCATAGTCCACCATACTCGCTCCGTCTTAAGGCGAAGCCCTGCGAGATCTCCCCTCTACTTCCCGTACCACGCCGCCGTGCTGCCGGAATCGCGAGGAGAGTGCTACAACCTCCGCTGCCTGCTGGAACAAGGGAGAGGAAGGTCTTCATCGAGTATCGAACGTGACCGATCATGAGCGCCAAGCGGAACGCTAGGAAGGATCGTCTACACGATCTTGAGATCGGCAAGAGTACGAGTACATCACCCACGAGAATCCGCTCTCGTTAAACACTTTGGAATCTGTGAGGGTGAGTTATTCTATTAACTCGTTGCTACAATATAGTAGATAGATCTTGGCTTGTTTGTTTGTATGCGGTAGAATTTTTTTTCCATACTACGAACCCCTACATTAATCACTAGTGGTGTATTTTCCCATATCTATGGATACACTTAGTTATGACTCCTCCTAGAAGAAACAATAAAAAATATGACGGTTTGATTGATTGTGACCAAATGAATAAAATAGCAATTTGCCTAAACATTTTCTCCCATAGATTATCCACATCCACTTCATTTGCATTATTTTACTTATAGTATTTATTTTAACTACTTTATTGTTTTCTAGTTAATACCAAAAACAACCACACACACATACTTTATATCCTAGCTTTGCATAGAAGGCCATATAAGTGGGTTATAGGGCTTTAGAGAATAGATAGTTTACCTTCAGCTCCTCATGGGTTCGACACTCAAATACTTATCGAATTGTACTACGGTGATCCCCTGCATCGCTAGTTGCCAGGGAGCGTAGTGCTAGGCTTCTATTATTGTTTGCATCGCTAGTTTATTTTTAGTACCTTGCATATAAAATTAAAACAAAAAAATTGGATAATGGAAAATGCTATGGATCCTTTTCGTCAGGCTCATAATGATATGTATGATATGCTAGTCAAATATGTTGAAAGCTTGAATATTCCCATGGGCACTAACTTTTTGAATGCAAGAAATCATGATAAAAGTGTGAGGGAAGAAGATGACAAAAGGCTAAGCTTGGGGATGCACATGAATACCAAAGAAAGGGAGATAGAAGAGAATAAGAACAAGTGGAGGAAGAATCGAGTAGCTACCCTATAACATCTCAAAAATATTAATGAGGACATCAATTTCTAATCAACCAAAATCAGGGTTAACTAAAGCTTTTAAGATTAAACACTATATTAATTCATGTGTGTTATGAATGTTTGTGAATGCTTGAAATGCCTTATTTGTTTGTTTGTTTGTTGTAAATGAGGAGGTTTGGTTTCAAGATCAAAACCATATCATCTAGGTCAAATCAATCCCCAAACAAAACAAAATAAAATCAATATATGAAGCATATTACCTAATGGTCATTTTTGCCAAAGTTAACACTTAGCTCACTTTGAGCATCACTAGCAAATGATTTCAAACAGAAACAATCTCATTTCTTTTCTCACCTTGCTAGAACATGTGACAATGAACCCAAGTGAGTTTTTCAAAACTTACAGAAACAAATTCAAATTCATTTCAAGGACATTTCAAAATTGAATCTATTTTATGCATCAAGATAGTCATTTTTGGAAAACCATTAAAACCTTCACCACTTGACCAATCCTTGCACCCAGAGACTATTAATACACCCACCAAAAAGAATTTGAAAATTTGAAGGTTTAATGCATGCGGCCATTTAATCAAACACTTGGTGAGCACATTACAAGCTTACCAACTATTCACTGTTTTGATCAATCTTGTGATCCTCTTGTGACCTCACCGAGCCTTCACTACTCGCCCTTAACTCACCCCAGTACCAGCCCGTGCAATTGAGCTCCCCTCACTCGGCCAATTGACTAGTGCAAACTCGTACCCGAGCTCACCCATGCCACCCCGACGCGGACACACTGCTACACACCGCGCCGCCCTCGCCCACGATGTCTAGGAGGTAGCCATGACCTCACCGCCACTGCCTGTACACTCCTCGACCAACGATCGCCCGCGGAGATGCCAACGCAGCTGCGCCCATTTAACTCTCGACCATGCTATTCGCCATGCCAAAGCACCGATCCGTCCCATGCAACCACGTCGCGCCTTGCTCTCCCCTTGCGGCAACGTGTTCGCCGCGAAGCCAGCGACCTCCTAGACATGACTGTTTGACCCCACGTGCTCCGTGACCACTGTATGATATGATGAACGCCTGCGGTACACGAACAGAGCATGGACGCCCCCGACCAGTTAAGACCGCACCTCGCCGTGCCACTGTGTGCATGACGACTGCCGTGAAGCCCTGCATCGACCTACGCCCTCAGCCATGCCGATAGCCTACTATGACGATGTCACCGACAAGCCCGAACCATGCCGCCCTGCTCCCTTTGTGGGGGTATAAATAGACCCCTTCCTTTGCCTCAAAACGCACACCATTCCACTCCCCTCTCACCCAGTAACCTCTCTAACCTGTTCCTGGAGCAAGACAAGCACCACATCGCCGGAATTTCACCGGAGCCCACCGCTGCAGTGGAGGAAAGGAGCCGTCCCAGGAGCCGCCACGACCACCGTTCGAACCGCCATCGTCGACAAGCTCGTTCTCCCACCTCGCTACTCCCACCGTAGAGCTAGGGTTAGCATCCCGTGCTCCCCATGCGACAAGGATGACGACGTGGAGCGGTCGACCGTGCTCTAATCGTGCGGTCTAGATTGAAGGATACTGCTTTGCATGAGAACAGCCGCTGATGCGTGGGATCAACCCCAGTGCATCCTGCTGCGCGCGCACTACGTAGTTGGGCTAACCCGTTAGCATTCCCGCGTGAGCCCGCAAATTCAAACTTAGGTTTTCTCTTTTATTTCAAAACCCTATACTAAAGGCAACTTTGAAATTCAATGCAAGAAGATTTACCGAACCAAATTGAATGAATCCAATTTTGTTAGAAAATATTTGAAAATATCTAACCATTCCCGTTGGATTCAAATAGTTTGAAACTATTGATCACCCACAGTAAAAATAACAAGACAATAGCTTTTACAACTTCAAACATTTTTCTAAAATCAAGCACAAATGCTTTTGAGTTGATTCCAACTCTCAAAAATCACATTGGCCATGATCTATATGAATATGTTAAAATATATTATTTTACATGCAGTAGTCCTGGACCAAAATTAAAGAATGACTTTATAGTGATTTCTAATCACATAAATATTAGTATTTTGGCATTGTTAACTTTCTAATTTAGGCCAAACACTTTAAATCACATTCCCAAGTATTGGAATATGTGGTGATGACATGTGTCAATATGATCCCATATTTTAATTGGAGAATATTAAATCTTAAGTAGTTTTTCAATGAGTAGAAATTACTTTTCCAACATATGGTAAAAAAATCTTGTCACCCTTTTCTTGTAGTGATAGAGATGATGCTAGATCATCTAGTGTGGATCCTTGTGTGCTAAATAGAAGTAGTTAAGTATTTTTTGGTGATTTTGTACCTCATATTTTATTTATAGACGCTAGTATTAACCCGGGCTACCAGGAGGAAGAATTCTATGGAGAAGAAAACTACGACCACTGTACCAACCAAGGCAAGCCTCACTATGCAAGCAATTGTGCTGCAACCTTGATTATACCAATCCCAAGTTTTAGTTGCAAGCTTTACCTTTTCTACCTTTTAGCAAATTTGCTTAATTAGTTAATTAATTGGAGATTAGTGGAAAAGTAGGAAAGATGCCATCAAGAGCATATAACTAGGTGTAGATAGTTACACATGATTAGTACCCCTCAATAAGTGACACCCTCATTGATAGATGCTAGTGCTATATTAATATTGATCACTATAGATGGGAACACTTGGAGAAAATGATTATGAAAAACTTGGAATGATGAGTCATTCTATTGAAATGTTTTGACATGTGTTATGGAGCACAATGAGTTGAAGATTATACTAAATGAAGTATGTTCCCTGACTTTGATAAAAAATGATGGTTGGGTTCGGATGCGATACCATTCCAATTTTACCATACAATCACAATACCCGAGTTTGGGTAGGGCTTAACTGGAAGATTATGTGTCTTAGTATGGGTTCCCTCGCGGAACGAGGTTGAGCTGAGGCTACCTTGTGAATATGAATTTCCACCTATGCAGTTCCCGGGATGGCAGATGGCCATGGCTGGGAGACTAAACTCATATGGGAGGTGCCTATACTAGGGTGTGTAATTGAAAGGTTAGGATTGATTATCCGCATACCAAGTGGGATGATTCAGGGTTATCCCTGACAGATGTATAGAATGTTGTAGTGAAAGTGTACCACCTCTGCAGATTGTCAAACTATTCGAATAGCCGCGTCCACGGTCATGGACAGTTGGATGGCCATATTGTTCCGTTTTCAGATATTTTCAAAATGACTTGTGACTTGAAGTATGACTTTGACTGGACCACACTGGGTTGTGGACATGAAACGAGGTTCCCACTTGAGTAATCTAGACAACTAAAGTTAGGTCTTTACTACTAAGTACCTCTGAAATAAAATTGTCTTATTGCAAACAAACCTAGAGCTTAGGATTCCTACTAGAATGGTATTACTTCTTTAGTGATAGATTGTGAGTACTTAAAAGTACTCATGGCTTTGTCCCTGGCTATTCCCATGGCTATACTATGAAGGAGAGTACGAGGAGGATGGACAGTAGGATGCCTCCGATAACTAGGATCATCTCCCATCGTCAGCATTGCCTGTGAAAATGAAGACCGAGCCTCTACTACGCTATTATTTAGCTCCTTTGATATGTATTCAGACTTGATCATGAGACCAAATATTTGTAAGACTATTATGGTTTGTAAAGGATGATGTACTGTGCTACCAATTCTATTATGTCTCACAAAAATGGTAATCTCGGGATTGCGATGTACGGCATAACATGCATATGGGATTAAAAATCCGGGTGTTTACAAGTTGGTATCAGAGCCATCTTGACCATAGGAGACCCTAGTTAGAATGGACGTCCAATAAAATTAGTTTCAAAACAAAGAAAGTGAGTATTTATGAAAACCTATTCTCACTCTTATCCTTGAAATTCTTTCCAAAAGAGAGTCATCTGTTCCTCAAAGTTTTGGCAATCTCAGATAAAAATTTGACACACTTGATCACCTCACTAACTTTCTCATCCTAATTTCTTATAGATGGAAGTCTAGTACAACAAGTTCTACCATATTGGCAACGAAGGGGACCTCATCTTCGTGAGGGACTTGAGTCATCTTGCGGACTTTCTTGAGCGCTTGCACCCGGAGTTCTATGGGGCACAGCTCGATGATCAACCTGGAGGGGAACTACAGTGGTTGATCATTGCTGATCTGAGAGGTAAGATGGAGCCACCCACCTTGGACAAGATATAGTTCAGCTTGAGGGAGAACAACTGGCTGGATGGATTAGCAAGAGAAATGTAGGAAGCACTTGCCCGTCTGTATGGGCACAACGTCAACCAGCTTGCTGGCACCCTCTTCGCTCACTGCAAGACATGAATCCTAGGGACAGCCCTTGGCCATGCTAGGACATCCGGAGTTGAAGCATCATGTGGATCATCTCGCCTTCATTTTGGGGATATGCTAAATGGGTATCACCATAGCATGTCTATAATCCGGATAACCCGGGTGGCCCACAGTTGGTAGCAAGGCCCATGGGCTACTGGGCGGCCCAGTTAGATGGATCCAGAAGGAAGGCCCATGCTGGATAAAGGAAGGCTACGCAGGAGTCACCAGCGTACCCAGAGCCTTGGAGTGCAAGACACGTTAGACTAGTTGTGTACCGTGTAGGACTCTGTAACCTGTCCGGATAGGACTTTGCTTGTAACTCTAGGATCTGGCGAATATATAATCCAGACCTATGGGATGCCTTTAGGGCACGAGAAAACTCATACCTTGCACAGCGAACCGATCCATGTAACTCGAGGTATTGCCATTATAGTGATTTATAGCAGGAGTAGGATTCCGCCACCATTGTGGGATCTGAACCTGGGTAAGATGTGTTACCTCGTACCCGCCAACCTCCCGCCTTACCCCACTTCTCTAAACACGCTCTATGAAGACCCCTCCATGGAGTACTCGTCGGCAATACCACAACAGTTGGTGCCTACCATGGGGCAAGAGGCGCTTCAGGCTCTTCAACGGGCGAGGTCCAAGCTCTTCGCGGGAATTGGCGAAACCGTAGCCATCGGCCGTGTTATCTTCTCCCGCAACATTCCAATCGTCCCTCCCGATGAGTTATGGATCCCGGCAAAGACAAACCCCACCCTCTGCTCGATCGTCCCAATCAGGGACATCCACCTTTTCATCGGAGAAACTGACTCGGGCACTAGTTCCTTGGAAGTTGGAGGATCGTCAAGGCCCGCCACAGACCGCCTACGGGCAGGATACGTTCGCGGAAGGATCGAAGTCTGATCTCTCTTCGGAGTTTGCCGACATAGATCGGAAAAATTCAAGGCCCACCCAAACCGCCCATGTGCAGCATATAATGGTGCAAGATTGCTGCAAGTCCGACGGCTTCGCCCATGCAATTGTATAGCAGAGATCCAAGTTCGTCGGCATGGTGACTATCTTCGATCTGGCGCGTTGCTTTCAGAGAGAGGGTGAAAACCCTCACGATTACCTAGCCAGGTGGCTCCGTATACGGGCCGATCTGGAACATTACCCCAATGATGATGCCATCTATCACTTTGTGGAAGGACTAGACCGCGGTACACTTCTCTGGCATACGCTAAGACGGAAGCAGGCCGTGGGTCTCCTCACTTTTGAGGGCATGGTTCACACCGTCAACAACTACGCGGCTATCGAAGCATATGCTCAGGCAGTGCTCGCAGTTGTACCCGGCGCCCCGCTGCCTCATCCACCACCTCCAGTCAACGTCCCTGCAGCCGCACCAATTCCACCCATCATCCAGGAGGCCCCGGCAGCATCCGACTCTGTTTTGGACGCGCTCTATGCCGACATCAGCTCTGACTCGGAGGGGATAGACTTCAGCCCGGAGGAACTCGACTCTGCTATGCAGGAGATGGAGGAGGACATCAGATGCGACGAGCAGGCCGACAAGGCCATCACATCCCGAGAGGTGTTTGTCGCCATTGGGAGCGTGGTGGAGGAAGATCAACCCGGACAAGCTCAGCCTATAGCGCTGGACACGGGAAAGGGACCACATGTTGCTACCGACAATAATCACGCAAAGGCCAAGCCCCCTTCGCCTAACCCAGTGCAGCAGCCGCAGGATCTCAACATCGGTCCGAGTAACAACAACACCGCAAACTCGCCGCCTCCGGCATCTACATCTGCAGCTGCCCAAATCACTCTAGATGATAGAGTGATGTACGGAAATTTGCTCGTCGAGCCCAGTACAAGACTCTGCTCAAGCAGCAGAAGGCTAATAAAGCTCCAGCTCGCGTCATCAATGATCCTGGTGTATGACAAAACCTAGGATGGGCTCCCCCGAAGCCGCCAAAAGACAAGCCATACATTTACAACGAGGGAAGGCAGGTCATGCCCACTCCTATTCTCAACCTAATCGTTGCCAAGACCCTTCTGGAGCAGGATAGATCACCAGCAGCTGTGGAACAGGTCTATGACCTTGTAGCAAAGGCGGTCAAACAACAGGGAAAGGCCACCTCTCAGAGGCTTGAGTCTGACCCAACATATTGCCAGTCTAGCAATCCTAAGCCGCCAATGGACCGATCTCCTCAGGATGTCGGGTCACAGACGGGTTCATCAGAATGAAGACGGAGGGATGCACGCAACAGGAAGGACGCTATCCCCATATCCTCCGACCATGGAGGCAAGGCTCATCCGCGTCGCTCATCTCCACCGCCCCGGTCTCCCCGACATCGCGAAGACCCCAAGGCTCACCATCACATAGACATGCCTCTACCAAGGCAAAGAGGCATCGTCATTCGTGACAACACGGAGCAGCCATGTCATGATGGAGAGCGCAATCAAGGACACAAGAGCAGGTCATGTCATGACTCTCCACGTCCGACAAGCAACCATGACAAGAACGAGGCATCGCAGGAGGGTAACGACAAGAAAGCTAACACACCGCCACCTCCATCTCCACCTAGCAGCGACCATGGCGTAGGGGGCCCGCATCGTTCAGGGAGCCCATCTCCTGACGGCAAGAAGAAAAAAGCAAGCCCAGAGCCATACGACGCGCGTTCATGCCTGGACAAGATTCACGAGGCCCGGGAAGGACCATACATGGGACCACATTGCTTTGGACCTGTAATACGGACCGCAACTTACCCAAGGGGCTTCCAAATTGACAAGATGACCAAGCCCTGTGATGGCACCGCCAAACCAGCTATGTGGTTGCAGGACTACTACAACATGGTGGAGATCGCCGGGGGTAACCCCAACGTTTTTGTCAAGTACCTCCCGCTGATGTTGACGGGCACGGCCCACCAATGGATTGATGACTTGCCAGAAAATTCCATATGTAACTGGTTGGACATGCAAGAAGCGTTCACCAAGAACTTCGAGGGTACGTATAAGTGTCCCTGCACTATTGGCGATCTACAACGGTGCGTGCAAGAGAAATACGAGTCATCTTGTGCCTACCTCTCCTGCTGGCTAGACACGAAGAATTCCTGCGTAGGAGTGCACGCTCAGACCGCCATGGCCGCCTTCATCAATGGGCTGGAGAAAGGTGCGTTGCTCCGACATAAGTTGAAGCATCTGCAGGACAATCGCATGCTCGATCTCAACCAGATGATCCAGCTATCTAGTGAGTTTGCGGCTGCCGACGATGATGCTCGCGGCTCCTTGCCAGCAACAACCGTTCAAACTCAAGCTAAGAGCAACAACATCACCAAGTAGAAAAACCCGCCAGAATAAAAGCAAACCCCCGACATGGTCGCCATGACATTTCCATGATGAGGTGATGGCGGACAGCGTGGCCGAGGACGGGGGGCTGGTCAAGGGTAGCAACGAGGTAGTGAAACTACCCCGATAGCGCTCCGTGTTCCCCAAACGGTACCTGACATGGTTATACCCTATGGGTACGTAACTTCAGCATACCTGGTCTAGCTCAAGGAAGGCCCACAGGCAGATATACGCTGGCCCATGAAGATTTTCGGGTGGCCAAGGCCCATGACGCCTTCGGATCCTTGGAGAGCAAGACTAGCGTAGATAGGAAATTCGAAGGGGTAAAACCCTAGAAATTGTAACCGACTAGGACTACGCCCGGGACCTGCCTAAGTCTATATAAAGGCCAGGAGGGCATGTCCTAGGGAAACTCGACTCATACTTTCGCACACGCATCCACGCCAGATCGAATATGCGCACCTTGTAACCTTCGGTTCCGCCGTAATCAAAGAGCAGACAAGCAGGAGTAGGGTTTTCCCTCCAGGGGCCTGAACCTGGGTAAATCTCGTGTCCCCTAGTTGCTTTTCTGTTAACCGTGCCACGATCTCCAGCATCCCCATCTTCTCCAAAACCCAAGTCCATAACAATGGGCATTGACGAGATTAAACCTCGTCAATTGGCGCCGTCTGTGGGAATTGGGGCTGCTGATTGTGCGGTCGTGACGGTTCCGACCCGATCGATCTACAACTCCACGACGACGGAGAATCACCTCCTCTTCGACGCTTTCGACTTCACCGCCCACTCGCCGGCCACCATGAAGGATTTCGAGCCCGTAGGCGATGGACTCAAGATTTTGTTCGGGAGCTTCTGCTTCCAGGTGGGACAAACCGGCACCCTCCGCCTCCCTGAGCGGGTGCCCGTGCCGTCAATCAGGCCCGCTTCATGGGCTCTACATCAACAGATGAGTTCTACAGCAGCAGCAGCTGCAACTCCGATCTGTGCGATCCACCTTCGGATGAAGGGACCTACGGTTCCGGATCCGAAAGCTGCGGCAGTAGCCAACGAATCTGCAGGCGCTATCTGTGCACCGCAGTCATCCAAACCAACGAGGAAACGCCTAACCCGCCGCCCAACCCCAACCCGCAGGACAGAAACGGCGAAAACGGTGGAAACGGCGATAACGGGGAAAACGGCGGCCACCTCATCCAACTTAGCAAAGAAGGATGGGTCGAAGCACGCCGCGCCATCGCGCGCGAAATAGTCCTACCTCTGGACTCCCCACGTGATCTGCTGAGGGCATACCACTACCTCCTCATCGAGGAGCACAAGAAACAGGTCGAGATGCAGAAGACGCTCGACAAACGCAAGCAAGCAGCCTCACGAGTCCGGTCTTGACGAGCTGCGCTCCGCCATGGAACCCTGCTCTAGCACGAACAGACATCAGGGAAACAAGCACCGCTCTCGGGTGGAAAACATGGACCCCAAGGAGCGGCGTGACGTGACCCGAACTCTCCATACATCGTTCATGGATATGGACGCTGACGGCAACATCATCCCGAAGACACCACAAGCTGCGATCATGGCAGCCACTGCGTATCTCGCGGCTCCCCCACCTCCGGAGGGGGACCCGAAAAGGGCCATGCATAAGTCCGCACTCACCGGACTAGGATTAATTGGAGCTGCGCTCCATGAAGACGCTCCTGCGGAGCCGAAGAAGAAAGCTCCGGCCAGGCGCGACCGGAGCCCCACCCCATCATCCGAAGAGGAAGAGGAGCATGATCTCCCTCGAAGAAAGAAGAGCTCGCAACGTCATAAACGCGACTACGACGCCAGAGACAAGCTCACACAACGCAAGATCGACAAAGCATGAGCAAAACGCGCATGCTCATCCGAATGTGAGATGGATGAAGACGAAGGAGAACTCTGCGAAGCTCGATGCTTCAGCAGATCTGTTCGGTGAACGCAGATGCCACGCAACTTCAAGCTTCCTTCGGATACTCCGAAGTTCAACAGCACGCAAGATCCAAATCCTAGCTCAGTGACCATCTGTCATCCGTCAAGATTCATGGAGGCAACAAAGAAACCGCCATGCAATGCCTTGATTGCAGCTAACGGTAGCGCTGGTCCGCTTAGCAGCCTATCATCAGGATCCATCCGAAGCTGGGAGGAGCTCGCTTACAGCTTCATCCGAAACTTCAAAGGCACCAGCAAGAGGCCCGCCTCAATCGAAGAATTGCGAGCGTGCACTCAAAGAACGGGTGAATCTATTCGCTCGTACATATTACGCTGGTCTTCGACCAAAAACTCCGCAGCACACATTTCCGAAGAGAGGGCCATCAACGCCTTCAGGGACGGCGTCAAGCACCAAGACTTCAAGGAGGAACTTGGGCGTGTAAAGCCCAAGACACTCGACCACCTCATGGAAATCGCCAACAGTTGGGCAGACGACGAAGATTGCATCCAGCGACCGCAATCAGATGAAGAGGACGACTACGGCCGAAGACACGAACGCCGCAGCAAGAGGAGATCGCGCGTCTACGAGGACCGCGACAGACCTGACATGGTCGCGGCCGGCTACGCCGACCGCCGCAACGACAACAGCCGCAACAGCGGAGGATACCACAGCGGAAACTTCCGCGACAACGGACGACCAACGCAGTCGTGGCAACGCCGTGACCGCGACAACGGACCCTCAGCATTCGACAAACTTTCGGGTCCATGCACCATCCACTTCTACATCGACAAACAAGATGGAAAAAAGAAAGCCAGCCACATGCCCGAGGACTGCCGCGAGTTCCAGAAACTCATCGAAGGCATGATGCAGATGAGGCAACAAGCTCCAATTCCTGCGTTCGGAAACGCACCTGCGCCAGGTGAAATAGCACACGGAGCTCCTCCACCACCGCCTATTGGAGGCCAAAACCAACCAGTCGCACCAGCGCAAAACAACGCCGGGGTACCATACCCCCCACCAAAAGGAGCACTCAATATGATACAGAAGGGACGCCCCAAAAATAGGGTGCAAAATAAAATCACCCGACAAATCAACTTGGCCGTGGCAACTCCGCCTGCAATCCCTGAGTACCTCAGCGGATCGGAGTCCTGCATCACATTCACTCGCGCGGATCACCCTTGCCAGATCCCTCGCCCAGGTCATGCTGCCCTGGTGCTGGAGGCGCAGATCGGAGGCTTCGAGATGAGTCGCGTATTCATGGACGGCGGCAGCGGCATCAACCTAATGTTCGCAAGGACTCTAGCAGCTATGCGGATCCCGCAATGCAGCCTGGAACAATCATACACAACGTTCCACGGCATTGTCCCAGGGAAGGGCATCTTCCCCCTGGGAAAAATAGGGCTCGACGTCATCTTCGGGAAGCCGGACAACTTTCGGCAGGAGCGCCTAGAATTCGAAGTGGTGGACTGGCCGTCGCAATACCATGCCATCCTGGGACGTGTAGCATTCGCAAGGTTCCTGGCCGTCCCACACTACGCATACCTACTACTCAAGATTCCAGGACCAAGGGGCGTCATCACAGTCCACGGGAGCTTCACCCGATCGGACCAATGCGACAGGGATTTCAACAAAATCTCCCAGTCCTTCGGCATGCAAGACGAGCTCGTAAGACTCCGCGAGGTGACGGATAATGGGATACCCCCAGTCACAAGGAAGAACGCACCCGACATGTCCTTTGACTCCACCATCAACACCAAGAAAGTGCAGGTCCATCCGATAGACGCCTCCAAGACGGCGTTGATCGCCAATGACCTCAGCACAGCATAGGAAGGCACGCTCGTCGAATTCCTCCGTGAGCGCTGGGAAATATTTGCCTGGTGTCCTGCGGACATGCCAGGAGTTCCCAGGGAATTCTCCGAGCACGCACTCAATGTCTTCCCAGACACCAATCCAGTCAAGCAGTCTATCCGAAGACTGTCGGAGCCACGAGCCGAAGCTATCGGCAAGGAGATCAACAGATTACTTGCAGCAGACTTCATCCGGGAAATCAAGGAAAGCGAGTGGCTGGAAAATACGGTGATGGTCCCGAAGAAGGACACGGACATCCTGCGGATGTGCGTGGACTTCACGTCACTAAATAAACAATGCCCAAAGGACCTCTTCCCTCTTCCTCAGATCGACCAGATCATCGATTCGACTGCAGGTTGTGAGAAGCTCTCCTTCCTCGACGCCTACTCAGGATATAACCAGATTCGACTCAAGGTCGAGGATCAAGAGAAGACGACGTTCATCACGCCGTTTGGAGTATTCTTCTACAACACAATGCCCTTCGGGCTAAAGAACGCGGGTGCCACGTACCAGCGATGCATGCAGGCCTGCCTCAAGGACCAGATCGGTCGCAACGTCCAAGTCTATGTCGACGACATAGTCATAAAAACCAAGGAGGCAAGAACACTTATCGACGATCTCCGCGAGACGTTCGACAACCTTGATCGCTACAGGATCAAGCTCAATCCAGAAAAGTGCGCCTTCGGCGTTCCCTCGAGTCAGCTGCTCGGATACTTCATCTCTCAACGAGGGATCGAAGCAAACCCGAAGAAAATCAAAGCTATCATGACAATGGAGAAGCCGAAAAACCTCAAGGGCGTTCAGCAACTCGCAGGGCGAGTAGCGGCACTAAGTAGGTTCATCAGCCGCATGGGCGAGAAGGCCCTACCATTTTACCGGCCGCAAGCAAGGCGGAACCGATTCAGTGGACACCAAGCCAACGACGATTGAAAGCCTCAGCGGCTCCTCTCCACCTCGCCCGCTTTGGTCACGCCAAAGAGCGCGAGCCCCTCTGTCAGACATAGCAGCCACACACCAGGTGGTCAGCACAGTACTCGTGGTCGAACGACCCGAAGAAGGCAAGACCCACGGGGTACAACGCCCAATTTACTACCTCAGCGAGGTCCTCACTCCAACAAAACAAAGGTACCCGCACTACCAGAAGCTAGCCTACGGCGTGTTCATGACGGCTCGACGACTGAGCCACTACTTCCAGGAGCATCAGGTGCTGGTCGTCAACGAGGCACCCCTAAACAGCATCCTGAATAACCCAGAGGCCACAGGACGCGTGGCCCTGTGGGGCATTGAACTATCACCCCAGGACATCATCTACGAGAAGCGACACGCAATCAAATCCCATGTCCTTCCGGACTTCCTGGTGCACTGGATGGAGCTGCAGCTGCCTGACACCCCAGACATGTCGCAGTCCTGGACAATGCATTTCGACGGCTCCAAGCGTGAAGCCGGAGCAGGGGCATGAGTCATACTGACCTCCCCACAAGGTGACAAGATGAAGTACGTCCTTCGGATGAAATTCAGAGCCTCCAACAACGAGGCCGAATACGAAGCCCTCATCCATGGCATGAAGATGGCAAAAATATGTGGTGCAACGGGCCTGGTCATCTAAGGTGACTCCAACCTTTTCGTACAGCAGACGATGAATGAGTGCGACGCACACGCCGAAAACATGATCGCATACCGCGCGCTATACAACGCACTCGAAGGAGAATTCGACGGCTGCGAACTTCGGCACGTTGGAAGAGAGAGCAACGAGGAGGCCGACAGACTCGCCAACATTGGCTCCACTTGTGCAAAAGTACCACCAGGTGTGTTCCTCGAACAGATCTGCGTGCCATCCATCAAGCGGAAATGTGGCATCCCGCAAAAACCACTATAGAAAATCGCGTTGAATTTGTGCATTGCATCGTCATCATCATGCATTGTTTGCCAAAACTATTTTCGCAACACCCGTTTTGTTTTCTAAAACGCCCCAACTTTAATCAAATGTCAAACCCCGGGTCACCGGATTGTTTTATTGTCCGCTTTCGGTTTGCAAACGTTCCAAATAAAGTAAATAAAATATTAAGTAATTTTTTGGCGGGGCAGTCGAACGGGCCGAAAGACCCGAACGACCGCCCCAGGAAAACTAAAACGGTCCACCTAACCGCCCTTCCAAAACCTACAGCTACCAACTAACCTACCCACCCAAACCCTCCACATCACCCCGCCCTATAGCAACTCGCCACCTCATCTTCCCTCTCCACTCCCACCACTCAGAACCGGCCACGTCACCCTCTCCCTCTCTCCCCAACCCACTCAGCTCCCCAGACCCCCACACCCCCACCCCACACGCGCTGCACGCACGCAACGCACACACAGCCTCTCACCGAGCCAGCCTCACCCCTCTCCCTGTTCAGCGGGTCCCACCAGCCCCCTGGCCCCACACGTCATCCCACCCACTCATCCCTGCACCTGGGCCCGTCCCCACCCCCAACCACCGACCCTGCCTCCCCCTGTTCCTATCCTCCCACAGCCCCGCACGCCGTCGCCCTCCCTGCACCCTGCTCACCTTCCGCCGCTCTCTCTTCGGCTCCTCGCCTCCCCACCTCACCACGCGCGACCCCGACCCGGCCAGCGCCGCCCCTCCCGCGCTGTCACCCCCGCTCATGGCCGCCTCGCGCATGAGCTCCCAGGCCCTCTCCCTCCTCCGCTCCGGCGAGGCCAAGGCCTTGCCTGCCCGCCCGCTGTCCGGGCGTCAAGCGCTTTGCTCCACTCCACGCCTCCTCGACCCCGCCATGAGCCGCGCCTCCTCTCTGCCGTGGTCCGACCCGCCGGGCGCCTGCTCGCTGCCCGCTGGCGTCCTTCCGCCATGGCGAAGCCCCGCCTCACGCTGCGTCGGCCTAAGCTTCGCCTGGGAGCTCCGCCCGCCCGGCCCAACCGCGTCGTCCCTGGGACCCCTCCTCGCCGTACCCTGCCCTCTCGCCTTCCTCGAGCCGGTCGTGTCCCTGCTGCCAAGGCCGCGGTGCCCCTGCCCTGCGTCCGCAGTATCGTCAACGTCTGCCACCTCTAGATCGTAGTGGGGCCGTGTGGTGACGCGAAGAAGACCCGGAAAATCTTGCAGAGACCCTCGGTTGCCGACAAGCACTCCTGCAAGGACTGATGACCGTAGGTGAGAACCATGCCGTTGCCGACGCCTCGGGGGTTGCAGCCGATGTGCTCCTCTGTTCATGTGCTGTTGTTCTGACAAGACGAGGTCGCCGTGAACCGCCAAGATCGTCCACCGTTGGTGCCACTCGAGATCGACAACGACAACGGTCGTCGGAACCCCAAGAACTTCTGCACCGATCTGATGACCAAGCTCCCGACGCCCGATCCCGGTGACCCAAGGGCCACGCCAGGACCCGAACCTGAAGAAACCCCAAGGTCGCCAACACGGATACACCAAGTTATCCATCGAGGACACCAAGACCGTCGACAGGGAACCGAAGGACGTCAAGCACTGCATCCCGGACGCCAAGACCGTCCCGTTACGAGGACCCGACAAGACCGTCGCGACGACAAGAACTACCCCGATCCGAGACCCTAACCCGGAGTTCGAACGACCCGTCGACCCTGGACCCTGAGACCGACCCCGAACCCCGAAACCCCCAAGATCGTCGAGAACCCTAATGTGTGACCCCTTTCTCCCGAACCCTATTTTATAAATGGTCAACTATATGAATTGTTGCATATTAAAATTGGTCATGTATGCATCCTTGCCTGTGGTTTGGGGGCCTTATGCCGATTCACCTAATAATTAAATATGGGGCCCATATGCGGGCAAATCTAGCCTTATATTGGCCTCATTTAAATTGGTGCAATGAACCCGGTGCTATCTTCTGCCTTGTTAAACAACACTTAAATTGCGGGGTAGCTAAACAACTTGAACCATTTAATTAATTGTCGGGACCCCGGTTCCGCTTAATATGACCTAATCGCATCGCACCCTTGCCATGTCATGCATCATACATGCATCATGCCGATATTCTGCCATTGTATTAAGTACTGCATCCGGTGTTTATTCTAGTGTTTTGCTTCTTCGCGGATAAGGCCGTTGAGTTGATGTGAGCTTCGCCCCGATCTTCGGTTGAACCTTCGGCAATGTTTTCAGGCGAGCATCTCCCCCTTTCTACCTATCTTACTTCATAGTCTTTATTCCCTCCTGTTGATCTATTGCTATCTGTGTTGCGATGCTCTAGTTTTCGTATCCGTGATGATCCCTTGCAGCCTTATATTGCCTTGGACACACCCTATTCCCTGTTGTTTGGTAGATAGTTGGACTTGCGCGTCGTAGTCGCTTGCTCAAGTGTCATGCGTGTCGCTCAGCCAGTTTGTTGATGTATTGCCGCATGTTGATGTTGGAGATGATTCTAGTTTTACTTATCGTCACTTTAATTTCTGTTTAACAACTAAAATTGAAATAAGCGAGGCATCGGGTGATAGATAATATTTGGTTTCCTAACGCCCACTTGTGTCCCGTAAGACCCCGAGTACTTGATACATGTTCCTTGTTTTATCGCGCTATCCACATCCGGAGGTATATGGGACCCCTTGAGCGAGCTTGATTCAGTCTTATTTCTTGGGGCCACAACTAGTTTGAGGTTTTATTTACGATCCTGTACTTATGCCATGCTACTTATGTATTTAAATTGTGCGGAGATAGCACACGCATCTTGTTAGGAAGCGGAGTGATTACAGTATCGACACCTGAGTTTTCGGGTTCCCGATCGCCATGACCATTGACGCAAACCTTGAGTCCGTCTCGAGCTAGCTTACTTCGCATGGTAGACTCAAGGGTGGCCCTGAAATATTTCTGAATCCTGTGATTGTTCAGTCGTGAAAGCCTCGTTGGGTTTTGATTTGGTTTTTCCGAGGCTGATCGAGCGTGTTTTGCTATTGGTGCACCCCGGCCGGGTAAAACTTTTTGAAAGCCGTGTCCGCGGATATGGACGACTTGGAGCACAGTATCTCGATCATAGACAAGCATAACTAAAGTTTATTGCTATAAATTTGACTTTATAATGACTAGTAATCAGCTTCACTATAACGGAATGGCTAATCAATACTGCCCACAATTGCTTGTTTGGAGTGTCGCTTGCGACCTTTGTACCTGACTAGTAAGTAATGCAACTACAACGGAATGGCTTAATAAAAGTACCAACAACTGCTGGGTTTAAGGGTTATCTCATGCTATTCATATCTGATTAGTAAGTGTTACAACTATAACAGAATGGTTAATTAAAAGTGCCCACTGCTTATTTTATCAGGATGATTATCTACACCTGACTAGTAATTGCTACAACGATAACTTAATAAGTAAAACTGCCAACGGTGTGAGTTCCTCGGTTGACTTCCTCGTTTGGTCTCGAGGGGGAAATGCCAGGATGGGTTTGTTTGATGGGAGCATCAGGTTGGTTCCGACTAGGACTTTCTTACCCCTCTCTAATTGCCGCCAGTTGTATCGAGTCTCTATAGGTTGTTTAGTGCATGCTGCCGCTGCCGCTCAGTCCACCATACCTATGTAGGCGACCCCAATTCTAGCCTCGCTAATCGGCCTCAAGATCGACGCTCCTTCTTTTTCCTTTGCCCTTGTCGGCACCCCTTTGTTTAAGCAGGTTTTGAGATCGGCGCAAGAAGGTGGTACCTTCCGGCTTGGCTCGGCAGGGTTATGGACGCCATTGGTTATTCTTGGGATCTTAGCCCCATTTGCATCTTGTCCGTAGTCGAAGCTCTATCGCTTTCAAGGTGATTTGGATCTTTGTATATTATGTACGTATTCTTGACTCATTGAGTCGTTATATATATTCGCTCAGTGGGTCCCATCGAGGACTGTTGTGTAATGTTATTACTTTGTTTTCCACCCGCACGAAAGTGCCTGGTGGGCACCTTTGAATCGTTTCTATGCGGGTTTGGCGAATTTTGCTCAAACTTGCATAGGTCCGATTCTGAGGGTGTTACAGGAAATTCCCCAAGGGATCACCCGAAGAAGCGGAACACCCGGGGGCTACGCTACCCGAAGGTCATGAAGGACCCGAAAAGTTGGATACCGAAGTTGCCATGATCAACCTGATGCAGGTCATGGCAGTCGAAGAAACTTGGACACGTCCATACCTCCAGTTCCTGATAAACGGAGAATTGCCTGACAGCCCGACAAATGCCCGGCGCATATCTCGTCGGTCTAAAGCCTTCACCATCATCAACGGCGAGCTGTACAAACGCAGCATTACGGGTATGCTACAATGGTGCGTCACCATCAACGACGGCAAAGCCATACTCCAAGATATACATGAGGGCATCTGCGGCCACCATGCAGGCAGTCGCTCCCTCGTCGCCAAAGCTCTGCGAGCAGGATTCTACTGGCCAACGGCCATGAGCGACGCGAAGGACATCGTCCGAAGATGTAACGAGTGCCAACGGTTTGCCGACAAACCGCACGCACCTGGGTCTGAACTTCGACCCATACCCATAGCCTGGCCTTTTGCCCAATGGGGCCTCGACATGATCGGCAAACTGCCAAAATCTTCGAAGGGAGGACACGTCTTCCTCCTGGTCGCAGTCGACAAATTCACCAAGTGGATCGAGGCCATGCCAGTCACCAACCAGAAGGGAAAAACCGCGGTCAAGTTCTTCGAATCCACTGTGTGCTCATGCGCACATCATCATCATCACCGACAACGGATCTAACTTCATCTCCGAAGAATTCCGGGACCTGCGAAGGCCTCGGATCAATATCACGTATGCCTAGCGGGCACACCGCAAACAAACGGGCAAGTGGAAAAGGCCAACGGCCTAATCGGGCAGGCATCAAGAAGCGCCTCATGAGCTCACTCGAGCACAAAGATGGAACGGACGAAGAGCTACCGTCATCCTATGGAGCTTACGGACCACGCCAAACAGCTCCACCGCTACACACGTTCTTCATGGTGCACTGAGGCCGTGCTACCGGCACGCCACAGGCTCCACAGTCGTCACATACAATGCCGAATCCACGGCTGCACTCGAAGATGCCGTCGACACACTCGACGAGGCACGGGATATAGCAGCAGCTAGATCAGCGGTGTACCAGCAGAGTCTCCGCAACTATCACAGCCGCCGGCTGCGCCCAAGGTCCTTCGTCGAAGGAGATCTCGTCTTGCGACTCAAGCAAAAGAGACCGAACAAACTCGATTCCCCATGGGAAGGACCCTATGCCATCACCGAGGTCATCCCAGGTGGCGCCTATCGCCTCAAACACGTGGAGTCTGGAGTCGCATACTCCAACCCGTGGAACGTCTCGCACCTGCGACGATTCTACCCGTAGCAACCTACCCCCCTTTTACTTTCAATAAGGCTTTCAGCCAAGGCTACTCAGCCGAACCATGTACCTCCTCCATTACGACATAAATAAAGCTAAGTGTCTCGCCCCCAACCTTCGGTTGACTATTTTCTGCAACTTTACTACATGCTACAAACGCACTCGGGGGCTCCCCCCACCTCACGATTTCATCGACTGAGGACCAAACATGTACACCTGAGTAGCTGACTACGTCAGGCAAACGAAAAGGACACGTAATCAAACAAAGCACTGCGTGCTCACAAACCTTTACAACAAAGGGCACTTAAACGCCCAGCCGCAATATACAAATTTTACATTTATCTGTTTATTTTCAGGTCCTACCTACTCTGAAGAATAACCTGAGCACGCTGCTCAAACAAATCTACACTGTTCGCATCTTGCCCTTCTGACAGCGTATCTGGACGCATGTCCCACTCTCCACCATCTGGTCGAGGAGGTGGCCCAGTCGCCACAGCAGCCAAATCTACGTCAGGGCGGTGCACCCTCACAAGAGACAAGGCAGCCTTCACCCCTGCGACGAGCTGCTGTCGCACCAGCTCCTTGACATTGCTGGCACTCCGAAATTTCGTCAGAAGACCTGCAAGGGTCGTCGGCACGGCGTCCAACGGAAACATGACGTGCAGCACCGAGGAAAGTGATGTCTGCACCTGGCGGAGCACCCGCGAAACCTGGTAGACGCGATCCTGCACCGTCGCCAGAACTATGGCGCGATCACGATCCATCCAGAAGAAGCCGCCGGCCTCCATGTCCTGTTGAGTCAAGCAATTGACTCGAACAGCAATACGCTCCTTTTCTTCCCTCGGAGCAAGATTGGCACCTGCGACAACCGCACAAAACAAGAGTAAGGACACCAGGATCACCCGAAGAACTGAGCCACAGCCCGAAAGAAAGATCAACTTACATTGCAGCTGCTCGGACAGTCGACCCAGCTCCGCCATCAAATATTCCTCTCTGGCTGCACCACGGTCTGCTTTGGATTTCCAAACGTCGGTACATGCCAGAACCAAGAAAATCCCTCTCCAAGCTGCGCACGCGATCTCGAAGAAAAGCGAGCTGTGAGGAATCATCCAATGATGTTCGCAAGGGCCTTTCGGATGAAGTGTCAACTGGGTCAGCACCCGAAGGAACCTATAGCAGCAGAAAAAAGAAGGCACACAGACATTCAGCCAAGGATAGAGCACAACTCGGAGGAATTCATTAAAATATATAATACCACGTGCACAAGGATGGTACTACAAAGATATTTACAAATAAAAAGACTCCAAACTACCCTACGTCTACTATGCCTGTGCAGTGTGACACCGAGTCGCCTCGAACTGCATCGCTTAGTTTGCCTCGCCTGCTGCAGGCGCACTCGACAAACAAGTCAATGAGCTTGGGCCCATATCGTCTACAGCCAGCGGAGTAGCGGGCGAAGCTACCTCGGATCCATCCGCCGTAGACATCCGAGAAGTAACTGGGCAGGTCCAGCCCGCTTAGACGCCATGGCCATCGCCAGCCCGACGGCCGCGCCGATGCCCTTCTGCTTGCGCTTGTACGCTGCAGGCGCTTCGGCTGACAGAGCCTCTGCCAAGGCATCCACATCTTAAAGGGGTGCGCCCTTCGGGAAGAGGTCCTGGTAGAAGCGACCAAGGAACTCTTTCGCCTTGGCAAGGGAGTTGACGACGGTGCTGCAGCGCTCTTCGACCGCTACAGTGGCATCATCCAGAGCACTCCCGTGCTCCAGAGCACCGCGGTCGAACTCGATGCCTGCGGCATCTGAGACAAAAAAAAGAACAAAAACATGAAGAAAGGCAGCATAGAAGAAGATCCAGAAAAGAAACAAGTCCAAAAGCACATACTCACCGAAATAGCCTTGGCAAGAGCCATGAGCTTATCTGCCACCCTTTTTTCACGAGCAGCGAACGGTGGCTGCCTCCTCACGATCTGCGGCCTCCTGCAGCAGACGCTTTTCGCTTCGCTGCCTAAAGCTCAAGGCGCTCTTTTCGCACCGGTGCTTCGCCTCCGATTGGCCAAGGCTCTTCTTCAGAGCATCGACCTCACGGAGAGAGTCGTTATTCTCCTCTGCATTTACAACAAGCAAGTGTCAAAAAACAGGACAAGGATAAGCAAGAGAAGTACTACAAGGCAGACGAATACCTTGAAGCTACCGCAGTTTCGCCTCCAGCGTCAGGCGTTCCTCCACCAGCCGCTTGGCCTCATGGAAAAAAGGCTGCAGCAACAGGAAATAGCAGTAAGAACAGGACTTGGGGGCTACGCCCAACAAAAAGAAGCATAAACAAACATCGGCATACGAAGACACTCGGGGGCTCCCCCCGTAAGATCAAGCAGAAGAAACTTACGTGCTCCGAAGGCGAACCCGCAGGCCCGCCTGCGAAATTCTGGGGCGCAACCACCAGCCTCTCCTGCACAGGAGGAACTGGCGCAACGTCACCCGAAGTCGCCACAGTCTGAGGAGGAGGCGACGCAATGTTCGACTCCCCCATCATCTCCTGCCCACCATCACTAGAGCCGTCGGAGGATTGCCTGCATACGAAGCCAATCAACACAGGTGCAAACACCATCAAGGAAAAAGGGTAACAGTACAAAGAAAACTTACGAGCCCAATGCGCTCAGGTCGAAGATGGGAGAAGCCCTTCGGGCCCTCTTCTCTTCCTTCTTTTCTTCCTTCTTCTCCTCCTTCTTTTCTTCCTTCTTCCGCTTTGCTGGCGGGTGCGGAGCAACAACTCGCACAGGAATGGCAGGAAGAGGAGAGGAAGAACCCCCATGAACATCATCATGACGCTCAAGGCCCAGAGGATTTCTGGGAGTCGGAGGAGTCGAGGCATCCGAAGACTCGCTGGAGCTCCGTGATCGCTTGCGCGAATGGTCCTCACTCGACTCGTCCGCATCCTCCGCTGGAGATCGCGCTGACGGTAGCTCGGACACGGAGTCCACCACTTCATTATCCGGGGCATTCGGATACCTTTCGGGCAACGGTGGTGCCATGCCCGGCACTTTGAAGCTCTACAAGGTGGGAAGGAACTTTGTCAGCAAACAAAGGAAACACATACACAGTCAACAAAAACAAAAGGAGAGCACTACGTGCGCAAATCTACACCTTGATGCGACCAACGTCGAAGAAAAGGGAGGAGTCTTCCCCGGGATTTCTTCGGCCTTGAACTTCAACAGCGCCGAAGAGCCTTGTCAAGTTCCACCTCGGAGATTTTCTCACCAAACCATCGGATCACGGCGCCCAGAGTAAAGAAACATCGGATGCGCCCTCGCTTGGAGAGGCTGCACCCGACGCTCAAGAAACGTCCGGATGACGTCGACACCGTTCACCTCCTTCTCAGGAATCAGTTGGAGATCCTCCACCCGACGGTACAGGGCCTCTATCTCCGCCACCTCACCGTCTAAGATTTGGTTTTTCCAGGATCTTTTCTTCTCAATCAGTTGGGAGGGGTCAAAAGGAACGAGACCAAAATCTTGCCCAGGCAGTACGGAGTCACGGATGTAAAACCATTTCCTCCGCCAGTACTGGACAGATTCAGACATGGAAAAGGAAAAGAATTGCACATTGGGACTGAGGGAGATGATGAAACCCCCAATGGGATACACACCATCCGAACCAGACTGCCTCTTCACGGAATAAAGCTTCCAGAAGAGGCCAACGTGCGGCTCAATGCCAAGCCAACACTCGCAAAGCATGATAAAGCACGCAATGTGGAGAAGGGAGTTGGGAGATAGATGATGGAGTTGAACCCCATAGAAAAAGAGCAGTCCACGAAGGAAGTCATGGACTGGATACGAAAACCCACGCAAGATGAAGGTAACAAACATAACCCAATACCCAGATGGGGGACGGGGGATTACCTCATTGCCGGGGAGTCTCACGGCCGTCGTGTCTTGCGGGATCAGGCTCCGCTCGCGCAGTTTGCGGAGATCTCTCTCCCCCATCTCTGATCGCCGCCAGCCACCATCGGTGACGCGAGCAGCGGCGGTGCTCTTCTTGCCTCCGGCGGCGCTGGTCCCAACCGCAGATGAGGACTTCTTTGTTTTCCCCATGGCGCTGCAGCGGTGGTGGCAATGACAACGTAGAAAGAACGAAGGAAATGTGGAAGGAAAGCTCCACGCGCAGCAAGAATCGCTCAAGAACAAGGAGGCAGTGAACAGATGAACTGGTGCGGTGAAAAACAAACCACGATTTCACCCAGGATTATAACAGCGAAGACGACGCACGCTAGCCGTCCATCGAGAAGACCTAACACCAACGGTAGATCTGGCCGTACATGTGTCAACACCACAACGAACCGTCGTTACCACGCCGTCCACTACGGGCGGAAATCGAGGAGGCACCGTAATCATCTCCACGCCCCGCGTGACCGGTCAATTCAAAGTAAGCAAGTGGGACCCACGCTTCGTACAGTCAAGTCATATCTGGCGTAGCAGACGCTTGAGGTCATCGATCGTAAGCACTGATGTCATCAAAAGCTATACTAGCACCACTTCGGCTCCACAGCTAAGAGTACTCACTCGATTCTACGATTCTACTAAATACTCGGGGGCTACTCCTATCAGGAGCGATGGCCGCGCACCTGGCGGACAAATGAAGACAAAATTACTTCTCTGAGTCCTACGTCGAGTCTACGACTCCACTACGGACTCGGGGGCTACTCCCATAGGGAGGATGGATTTAAGCATCCGAAAATTTTCGAGTCCTGCAGACCTAATGATTGAAACAATGCTTGAACTGAAAGTCTCCGCTCGAGTCTACGAGTCGACCAGACACTTGGGGGCTACTCCCATAGGGAGCGCTGGTCGCGCACCCTATGAAATCTTCGACTGCGATCTTTCGGATCAGCACGCAAAAACTTTTGGCAACTCTGCCCCAACAAAATGCTAAGTGAGCAACAATCTCCTTGGCCACCCGAAACACCTCCGAGGTGATAAATGTTCGGATATTGCGTCTGCGGCGCAAAGATAAGACCTACAGATATCATCGATGGCACAGCAACGACTGATCGCTCTGCTAGTATGAATCTGCCAGCAGTGCGATGAAAATCCCGACGGACGCGTTCGGTACACCAATTAAAATCACCGGAATTCCACTCCTGTAAGTCCTCCGCGGCCTGAGTCGAATTACGCCAGCATATGTTCCGGGTCCGGGTTGAGGGACCCGAACCTGAAGAAGATCGTGTTGTTTCGTCCTAAGACAGTTAACTGACCCTGATCTGTCGGGTGAGTCAGGCACACGCATCAACAATCCCTGCAAACATATACTATTAATGTATAGCTGCACCCGAAAAATGGAAGAGTCCTCAGCCGAATCTATGATTCGACTGAATACTCGGGGGCTACTGACATGGTTATACCCTACGGGTACGTAACTTCAGCAGACCATTGTCCAGCTCAAGGAAGGCCCACAGCAGATATACGCTGGCCCATGAAGATTTTCGGGTGGCCAAGGCCCATGACGCCTTCGGATCCTTGGAGAGCAAGACTAGCGTAGATAGGAAATTCGAAGGGGTAAACCCCTATAACTTGTAACCGACTAGGACTACGCCCGGGACCTGCCTAAGTCTATATAAAGGCCAGGAGGGCACGTCCTAGGGAAACTCGACTCATACTTTCGCACACGCATCCACGCCAGATCGAATCTACGCACCTTGTAACCTTCGGTTCCGCCATAATCAAAGAGCAGACAAGCAGGAGTAGGGTTTTCCCTCCGGGGGCCTGAACCTGGGTAAATCTCGTGTCCCCTGGTTGCTTGTCTGTTAACCGTGCCACAATCTCCAGCATCCCCATCTTCTCCAAAACCCAAGTCCATAACAATAGGCATTGACGAGATTAAACCTCGTCAGTACCGTGATATGCCATGCCTCATACACCTTGACGCCAACGGCAAGGCCAGTCACGCCAATCGCCATTGCAAGTTCGTCAAAAACCTCAAGGAGTACCCGGAGTCCGGTTACAAGCAAAGTCGAAAGAATAGACCGCGAGGCAAGGGAAAAGGGAAGAAGAAGGAAGAGGAGTCCAAGGGTTCATGTGACATGGACGAGGATGTTGACCCCAAGCACGCCGACAAGGGCGATGGCAAAGGAAAGAACCCCTTAGAGAAGAAGGTCGCGGTCTACCACACTTTCCTTGGCACCCCTACTGTCCGGGCACAGAAAACCTCCATCAGGATATTGATGGACACCCTACCCCCAGTTCCCTAGTACCTACGCTGGTCGGAGATTCCAATCACTTGGGACAGGAAGGATCACCCAGACCTCATCCCTACGGAGAACCAGTATGCCATGGTCATCAACCCCCTGATTGACGGCAACGAGTTCACGAAATGCATGGTGGATAGTGGAAGCAGCATCAACATCATGTACCTGGAGACGCTGGACAAGATGAACTTGACGGAGGACAACCTAAGGCGTACCAGCACTGTGTTCCATGGCATAGTTCCTGGCCGGTAGGCTCGATCCCTTGGGTGCATCACGCTTCAGGTCGCTTTTGGCGATGTTAATAATTACCGCCAAGAGCGCATGACTTTCGAGATGGTCCCCTTCAAGAGCGTGTACCACGTCATCTTCGGACGCGACATTTTACACGCCTTCATGGCCAAGACATTCTTCGTCTACAACAATCTCAAGATACCCAGACCAAGCGGCATCATCACCTTATCTGGAAGCATTACCAAGGGAAGGGAATGCGAGATTGGAGAAGCAGCCTTTGCAGAAGCTGTCCTCTACAGCGAAGAATTCAAGGAGATCCAGAGCAAGGTCGATGCCACGGAGATGCCGGCATCGAAGAAGCAGATTTCTGATTCTGATCCCGCCTTCAAGGCCGCCATCGAGACCAAGCCGGTGGAACTTGTGGTAGGCGATGCCTCCAAGACCACCGCCATTGGGACGAACCTGGACCCTAAATAGGAAAGCGCGCTCGTCGAGTTCCTCCATGAGAATAGGGACATCTTTGCATGGCAAACTGACAACATGAAAGGAGTACCTTGGGAACTTGCCGAGCATATCTTGAATATTGATCCAAAATGCAAACCAGTGAAACAACCTCTATGAAGCTTCGGATACGAGAAGAGACGCGCCATAGGAAAAGAGATAGCTAGGTTACTTAAGGATAGTTTTATCCGAGAGGTCCTTCACACCCGATGGGTGGCCAATCCTGTACTTGTCCCCAAAAATGGAACCAAAGAATTAAGAATGTGTGTTGATTACACCGGCTTGAACAAAGCATGTCCCAAAGATCCATTTTCTTTGCCTCGCATTGACCAAGTCATTGACTCGACGGCTGGCTCGGAATTTTTGTGTTTTCTCGATGCATACTCAGGATACCATCAGATAAAGATGACGAAGTCGGACCAGTTGGCCACTTCGTTCACCACACCTTACAACACAATTTCCTATGTCACGATGCCCTTTGGGCTAAGAAACGTAGGTGCTACATACCAGCGAACTATGTAGTGTTGCCTACACGATCAAATTCGTCGGGACGTTCACGCCTATGTGGATGATATAGCGGTGATGTCTAAAAAGTCAGATGACTTAATCTCTGACTTAAAAGAAACCTTTGATAATCTCCGGAAATACAACATGATGCTTAACCCTAAGAAGTGTGTCTTCGGGGTTCCAGCTGGCAAATTGTTGGGCTTCACCGTTTCCCAGCGTGGAATCGAGGTCAACCCGGAGAAGATCAAGGGCATCATAAACATAAACTGTTTGCCACGCCTAAAGGACATACAACAGCTAACAGGCTGCGTTGCAGTAGTAAGCCGGTTCGTCAGCTGACTTGGAGAGAAGGCTCTGCCGATGTACAAGTTGCTAAAGAAGGCAGAAAAATTTACATGGACGGACGAAGCAGATGCTGCGCTCAAGAAGCTAAAGGAGATACTTTCCTCGGCACCCATACTTGTAGGACCCAAGCCTATGGAGCCTATGTTGATCTACATGGGGGCCACCAACCGGGTAATGAGCATCGTCGTCGTGGTAGAGCGGAAGGAACCAGGGCATTAGTATGGAGTACAATGACCAGTTTACTATGTAAGCGAGGTCTTGACGGAGTCCAAGCAGCATTACCCGCACTACCAGAAGCTAGCTTATGGAGTGTTCCTTGCTTCTCAAAAGATAAGGCACTACTTCCAGGAGCACCCTATCACTCTTATGAGCAAAGCTCCACTGTCCGACATAATCAACAACAGCGACACTACAAGAAGGGTTGCAAAGTGGGGCATCGAGCTTGCTACCTTCGAGATCACCTACAAGAGGCGCGACGCTATCAAATCTCAGGTCTTGGCGGATTTCATCGCAGATTGGACGGAGATGCCAGATGCTACCCCTGTGATAGAGCCAGAATACTGGATCATGAACTTTGATGGATCAAAGCTACTCAACGGCTCGGGGGCTGGTGTACTGCTATAGTTACCAACCGTGAAAATCTACACTACGTTCTGCAGATCCACTTTGAGGCTACAAATAATATGGCGTAATATGAATCACTCATTCACGGACTTCGCGTAGCCAAGTATATTGGCATCAAGCGCATAGTTTGTTGTGGAGATTCCGACTTGGTTGCCTAGCAGGTGGCTGGCACTTGGAACGCGTGGAACCCTATGATGGCGGCATATCGAGACGAAGTGGACGAGATAGCCAAGAGCTTCTTGGGATACGAAGTCAAGTATGTCCAGAGGGAGGAAAATGAGGTGGCAGATCTGCTGTCAAATCTTGGATCAGGGCGCAAACAAATTCCATTCGGCATTTTTCTGAGCATCTACGGACACCATCCGTGAAGGGAGCAGACCCCAAGAACCCGGATAGAGTTGAATCTTTTGTTCACACAGTGACAAAGGTCCCTCCGGCTTGGACAAAATCGTTCATGGAATATCTCGTACACGGAACTTTGACCATCGACGAGGTAGAAAGCCGGCAAATAGTACGTTGACCAAAGAGCTATACCATAACCAATGGACAACTCTATAAAAGAAGCACCACTGGTGTAACCTCAAGTGTGTTTCCCAGCAAGAGGGTATTGAAATCCTTCGTGAGTTCCATCTCGGAGACTGTGGGCATCACGTCGCTCCTCGATCGTTGGTCTCCAAAGCCTTCCGGCAAGGATTCTAATAGCTGACCGCAAAGGCGGACGCCGACAAGTTGGTTGAGACATGCATGGGATGCTAGTACTATGCCCGACAACCACATGTTCTAGCTCAAGAATTGCGAACAATACCAATAACTTGGCCATTTGTTGTCTGGGGGCTAGACATGGTTGGTCCATTACAGACGACACCATGTGGGTTTACGCATCTGCTAGTAGTAGTTTATAAATTCACCAAATGGATAGAAGCTAAACCCATTAGAAATCTTGATGGGGCAACTTCCCTTAGGTTGTCCGGGATCTAGTGGTGAGATTTGGTCTCCCACATAGCATTATCACTGACAACAGGAGCAACTTGTCACTCGGAGAAGTGGAAGCCTATTGTTAGGAGAAGGGCATCCGACTTGACTTTGCATTTGTGGCACATTCGCAGTCCAATGGGCAAGTTGAGCGAGCCAATGGATTAATTCTGCAGGGAATCAAGCCACGTCTCAAGGCACCACTACATAGAGCAGCGTAGATCCTGGGTGGAGGAGTTACCATCTATTTTGTGGAGTTTATGAACTACAACCAACAGATCTACCGGCTACACCCCTTATTTCATGGTATATGGAGAAGAAGCCATCCTGCCTTCCGAAATCATTCACGATTCACCAAGAGTTGCCGCCTATGATGAAGATGACGCAGAAGAATCCAGGCGCCTAGGTGTAGACCTTCTCGAGGAAGAGCGTGTATTGGCATGCCAAAGATCCGCCATCTACCAGCAGAAGCTACATAGCTGCCATAGTCTCCGCGTTCGGCACCACTCATTTAAAGAGGGGGGTCTAGTGCTCCGACTTAAGCAGAATAAGTCACACAAATTATCCCCGCCATGGGAAGGACTGTTCATCATAAGCAAGGCACTACTCAATGGGTCTTACTACCTCATTGACAATCTTTAACTTGAGGATAGACCCAATGATGATCATAAGCGTAAGCGACATGACCCGGATGATGACTACCTGGAGCTTGATCGGTCATGGAACATACCACAGCTACGTCCTTCTTACACTTAGCATATTTTTTATCTACTGTGTACCTCTTATATGATCAATGAAATAAAGATCTTTGGTTCACTCATATTCTTGAGTATTTTACCTCCTTTAGTGTTCATTTTGGATCGTATAAACCTTTATGCACAAGGTTTGCATTTGCACTTGTGAAAATTCCGCCTACGGGCATTAGCTTAAGTTTTCTGGTCTACACGTTCTTTGTTGTTTTTATGTGAATTCTGGAGTAGTGACTTTCAACACTCGAAGTCGGCAATTTTGTGCTTAGGTTTTTGACGGTGCCATTGGGCATCATAGCCTTAGCACATGGTTCTGACTATGAGTCTTGTGACTCACGAAAAGTCAAGAATAAAAGCCAAAGTAATGGATAAGCCAGCACTTGCTTAAAAAGTATATACATGCTGGAACTAGTACTTAAGCAGCAGGAAACATACAACTATTGTTTTCCGCCTTAAGTTTAAAACCATAGTTTTTTCCGCATACATACATCCAGAGGAAACAAATATTACAAAGTGTTTTTTCATTCCTCTGGCGCAGGAGACTTTGAGACAACATCATCGGTGGCAGGAGAGTCACCCTGATCATCTTCAAAGTCGTTGGTCTTGAGGGACTCGAAGGAGCTAGGCTATTCGCCATCAATGATCTCAAGAGGCACAAAGGAGTTTGGATCAACCAACTTGGAGACCCTGGTGTCGTAGCCGGCGAGCGATGCCCAGATAGCTTTGTGATCAATCTTTTGGCCGTCATCGTCTATGTCGGGCAGAATCGAGGTCACCATGTCGATGTCGGCATTCTCGTAGTGGTCCTTGACCATTGCCAACAACATTCTTGCACCAACCCGGGTACATGAAACTTTCCAGCTTATGATACGCTCGGGGGCTTGGCACAAAATCTCCGAGTATTTCATGACGGAATCCACCGCCTTGATGTTGATATTCAGGGGCTTGGCTATTTCCTTGGCTTGCTTGATGGTAGTACTGATGAAGTTGTCGGTGAGGACCATGCATTCCTTTCGAGGAGGAGTATTATTGGTTAAACCAATAGGAGCTGCATTTTCGACCAAGGAATGGAGTACATGAGTTCAAATAAACAAAAAGTTCAGAATACCTGGCTTACAGAATTATAATACGGAGATTGCTTACCAAATATGCTCGCCTCGGCTTGTTGGAGCGTCTCCGCCATGGAGTCCCGTTCTTGTCAGAGGACTTTGTAAGCCTGAAGGTTGTGTTTGTTCTGCTCTTCGACAACTTTCTTCTTCTCCTTGAGGATCGCAAATTCCTCCTTCAGTCGGTTGATCTCCATGTTGGTCGACTCCTGCAAGGCCTTCATGGACTCTTCATGCATCTTCAGAGTGTCAGCCCTCTCCTTCTTGAGGATCTTGCTCTTACTATCCAGCAGTTCTGTGTGCTTGGATTTCTCGACAATGTCCTTCGCCTTCGCAATAGTTTCTGCAAGCTAGAGAAATGATATTACACAATGAGTAGTCGGAGAGTGATGGCACAAGACCAAGTTTGAGTGCGAAATTGAAAAGAAAAATAGACTCTTTCTCTTGGTGATTTGATCCTTCAAGAAGGCAGTTTTACCCTTTTCAGCTTCCAAATCAGCACACATCTTGTGGAACTTCTCGTTCGCGATGCCTCTCCTAGCATTCTCATTCTGTGAAAAAATTCAAAATTACTTAGTCTACTTGGATCATCTAGCCGGAAAAATATCCACCTAGAGGCTTGTGGGCTATAGTGAGAGTTTTTAACTCAGCAAAATGCTTATTCTTTCTTTAAGCATCTAGTCGGAACTAATTCTGTTTCAACTAGAGGCTTGGGGGCTACAGTATTGAAATTTACAAACACTGCGTATGCTACTCTAAAAGTATCTAGTCGGAATAATTCATTCAAACTACATACTTGGGGGACATAGTGCGAAGTTTCTAGCTTAGTCACTCTTAGAGCATTCAGACACAGAGACCTATCTGTCTAAATCCTCGGGGGCTGCAGTGGGATACTACATGTGAAATGAAAAAGGCATACAAAAATTCCAAGTGCAATGATCTTGAGGTTGGTGGTGCTCTCGGCAAGTATCTTGCTGAAGGCAAGGTTGTTTGCACGAAGGATATCCGCCTGCTTGAGCAGCTCCTCAAGACCTCATGTCGGATAAGTCGACAGAGCACCAGGAACCAGAGTTGAGCTACTCAGTGTAAGCACCGGGTAGACGATCTTCGGAAACTCTGCTGGTGTCCTGGGTGCAGTGGCGCCGCCTTCGACAGAAGTTCCGCCTTCCACCATCGCCTTACCGCTACCTTTGTCATCCTTAGCCGAAACTTCAGCCACTTTGGATGCAGTGCTTTCTTGTGTCGCCTGCTCACCGATAATGTAACATCCCAATTTCAGCAACCCTGATTAACTGTCCAGAAGGCAAAAATCAGGGGGAACAAAAACTTTTTCTGTAAAAGTGTGCTTACTTGTGTGCTTGTGCTCAAGCACATGTTTGTGTATTAGTTGTGTACTCCTCATCTCAACACTAGTTACAAAAACTATTTTACAGAAGAGATGTCTTGGCTCATCTTTCATATTCTCAAATGTTCTGGCATTTCAAAAACCTGAGCCAGGATGACTATGACCCAACAAAATACTTTACTAGTTTCTTTTGACAAACTATGGACACCTATATATTATCTCCTTATGTTTTCAAGACAGAACCTTCAACTACTCGTATACCTAGGTTTTCCAAAACCTTTACTAAACCTTTTTCATCTCAATCTTGGTAGAGATACCAAGATGGTACTTATCTTACTTCAAAGCAAAAATCCTTCGCAAAATACCCTCCTTACCTCAATCCAGGGTTGATGGTAACCTTAGTAGTAGTTAGATAAGTGTTAAGTTGAATTTCCTTGATCTGCTGGTTGATGAATTTCCTTGATCTGCTGTCTGATGAATTGCCTTGATCGGCTGATTGCCTTGTTTGCTTAGGAACTAGAGTGATCTAATCTAGTAGCTCATACCTAGGACCCAATCCTTGCTTGTGATCATCAATCCCCAAGCAAGCATCCAAGTCTGGATCTATCCTAAGACACTCAAGTGATCATCTCCCCTCATGCTCAGATCAATCCAAGGATAACCCCTCTAGATGGTTTCCAACTTAGTGGAGACCCAATCTAAGCACGAACCCTATCTACTTAGTTAGTACCTCAACCTCATCTCCTTGATCATGAGTTGGAACATATCATCCTCTCAAAAGCTTCTACACTTGCACTCTAGTCAAAATCTCCAAAACTGCCAAAATGGCTGTCTAGATTCCTTATCAAGATTCAATCTTTGGAGCTCTACCTCTGTCAAACTATGTGAATTCTTGAAAATGTACTTGAACCATCTTGTAGTACATCAGTAGTAATACCAAAGCCCACTCTTTCCCTTGGCTAAGCCAATTCATTCCCTACTCATCCATGATGGTTTTGTAGTCAAGATAATAATCCTTTCCGCAAATCTTATCATCTTGCCTACTTTGGCAGAAGCTCCCATCCATATGCCACCTCCCCTTAACCAACTCTTTGATTGGTTATGATCTACTAACCATGGCCTATCAACCCCCACTTCACTTGTCTCCATTGGAGACATGTGCTTCCTAAAACCACATGGTTTAGGAGGCTACCTGATGTATCTGCTATGGCAGCCTTATTTTCAACAAAGTTTGCCATCTCCTCTACACAATCAAAATTCCAACCAAGACCAACTCTTGTTTCCATGATCATATATATGACATGGTTTATCCATCCATACACCCCCTTGTACCATGGTGAGCTCTGAGCTCCCTAATCCAAACATGTTTAGGTGGCATCAGAATAACACAACCCTAGATCCTCCAAGAATCTAGTTTCCACCCTTTGCACCACTTTTCTCCAAAACCAAGGTTGACCTTGATGCCTACATCAAGTGTACATCATCTACCTTGGATAAAAGCATCCCCAAATAATTCTCCCAATTATTTGGATTATTAAAATTATTTCTTTTCCTTTACTCACTCATTTCTCAAAATCCTTGTCTATAAAGGCAAGTTTGATTTCCTCCAAATAACCTTGCCAACTCAAGGCACATTTGATGCATATACTTCATATCCCATCTTCCAAACTCAAAAATAAATATTTTTGAGATTCTTTATTATTTCTTTTTGCCCTTTTTCTTAATTGGTGAAACAAGACATAAATCCCTAAAAATACTTTGCCACCTCAATAAATCCAAATAAAATTATCCAATGTGTGTTATGGTATTTAGTACGATAACACATCAAAAACCAATCTTGACCAAAGTAAAAATATCATTTTTGCTTCCATAATCTATTTCTGCACTTTTTGGATAAGTGCATTTAAATGGGATTATAATCATAAGAAAAATCCCATTTAAATCATGGAGGGATTAATTGACCTACTCTACCTACAGTACCATTTACACACTTTGTCCAATGCAACATTTTCAACTTTCTTCACAAGCCTCAAAATGATCAATTTTGCAAAAACAATCAAAGCTTGTATCAAATCAACACCAACTTAACTCCAATCTTCTCCACCACTTCTCCCTAACCTCCTCACTTCCTCCTGGTCACAGCACTAAAAGATCTACACTCACCAAGCCCTAGTTCTTGTCCTTTTTCTCTTGTTAATAAAGAGACAAGGCCTCCTTGTCTTGTCCCATCATAAAAAAAATCCTTGCAGCAGCCTCTCTGCCTCTCCCCACTCTCCTGCACGACCAGGGCACCCCCACAGGACCCACGCCACCACCCAAGCCAGCCAATGGATGAGCACCTCCCTCCCTCCAAGATTTCCCCATGGACTATGTCCATCAAACACCCTCCTCCCTCACTTTATAAGGTCACGGGCCAGAGCAGCGCCCTTACCCTGGCTCATTTACCCCCTCTACCCTCCACTCACACCCCAGGCCACCCTCTCCCTCCCTTGGCGCCCCTCGTTGAGCTCTCCCTCGAGCTCCGCATCATCCCCGACACCTCCCCTTCGCCGGCGAGCTCCGATAAGCCTCCCCCGAACCCCCGCCGCTGGCTAGAGTTTGCCCATGTGTTTCTCTCTGCCTGAGGAAGGAGATGCACAGGGGCCATCGATCTCGACTTAATCGAACGGCCCCAGTCACCCCTTACCCCTTCGCCCTCTACATGTGGCTGACACGCGGGCCCCCTCCTGTCAGCGCTTGAACGCGCCTCCCGCGTGCGTGTTTCCCGGGTGGGCCGATTCCCCCTACGCGGCCCATTAGCCAGTAGATTCAGCCTGACTACCCCCTTCTCCTTTTATATTTTCTCCAGATCTAGAAAGTAGCAGTTTAGTTTAAATCCAAATGAAAATGCAAAACCACTTAAAATATTCAGATCCCATTTTTCCTTGGTACCTATATGTCTTTACAACAATGCAAACCAAGTTTTTTACCAAAATAAGGTTTAGGAGAAAAATGATAAATCCCCTACAAGGATCTGTCTAGAACACTAAATATTTTCCCTAGGTATATTCATAACTCCAATCGGAGTAAATCCACTTGGGTTGGAAAGGTATCACCTATACCCTTCATGTCCCACTGGCCCCACCTAAGTTTGCTTCTAAATTGCATTCGACAGAAATAACAAAATAAGGACCTTTCTAACTTTAGCAAATTCTCTAGGCCAAACCAAATGAGTTTTTGACCTAATTCCAACTCTTACGTGACACAAACAACCATATCTTTCATAATCCAGTAGCTCATAATTTTATGAGTCTCTTTTGATTTTTAGAGAATTAAACTCTTCTATGCATAGTTTAATCCCTAATAAAGTCACTACAGTATCTATGTAACTCCACAAAGGTTGATTCCAATTTCTACAGAAATTTATTTTCATCACCTAACATATTTCCTTGGAATCA
Organism: Avena longiglumis; assembly: GCA_030063025.1. NCBI lineage: Eukaryota > Viridiplantae > Streptophyta > Magnoliopsida > Poales > Poaceae > Avena > Avena longiglumis. The sequence goes on from CP125978.1 coordinate 155,524,716, forward strand.
ACTCAAAATCTTCTATAGATTAAATCTGGTGAAAAAGACAAATATTGTCCAGTACTGCCTTTGGGAATTTCTCAAGGGCATTTTGTTAATTGTTTTGAAGATATTCCAACTCCTCTTGTTTCATTCCACCCAATACTACCTTTTCACCCAAGGAAATAATTTTTGGAACTCCAGAGAAGTTTTGGTTAATTATTTCCTAAAAACTAAGGTTTTACCCACTATAAAATCCATTATAAATCAAGGGAAATTGATAAAATAGTGAAGCCACTTTTTTGGCTTCATTTTATCAATACCTATCTGATGGTATCGTTTTTATACAATGGTATCAAACAGATCAAGTCCTTGATCAAAAACCCTCCCTTAGGAACTTCTTACATTTCCAATCCAAAGGGAATTCTTTCCCTAAATGCCTCCAAATCTTCTTCCAATCCAATGACACCAATACCCCAACATATTACTGACGTTCATCATGTATTTATCCTTAGCTTGTTGTATGATTGATGCTTGTATGCTTGTATTGATTGGTACATTGTTTGATTGCATGTACGCTCAATAACGACGATAGTTGCGACTGTGTGACGCCGAGAAGAAGCAATCATCAGGGTTATTCTTATTATTGTTATCATTGGATTTCTGGTTATCTAACACCGTGAAGGGACTTCTCGCTAGTCACAGGCAAGCCACCATTCCTGAACTCCTGAATTCACCTACTTCTGTTTATCAACTGTTTTACTTCTCGTTTATGAATTGCATAGGCATGGTTTGATTCAAATAAACATACGTGAGTAACTTGGCTCCTCCTAGTTATGAATAAGTGTCCATTGGACACCTACCCTATTTACACCTACTTCTACCCCTTAGAACGAGGCTAAGATGATTAGCATCTTCCCTTTTGGAACCCATGGATTTTCAAAGATAAAACTATTTTGGTTTCTTACCCTACTGCAAGGTTTTCAAAATAAAAACCCTTGGAAAGAGGCATCCTTTCCAAGTGGAAGTTTTACTAAAAGAAGATATGAGGTGGCTGGAGAGAAAGTAAAGCAAGAGACAGAGAAGGGATGTTCTAAGCCAATGTCCGGAACAATTTTACTCGTGCAACCACATTACCCCAAACGCTGGGGCTTAGCTCGTAGTTTGTGATCCTTAGTCGGGGCTGCTCTTACTTTCTAAAGGGGAGAAATCCCCTGAAATCCGGGCTACCTGTAGGGTAAGGCACTGTGCAACAATTGGGTCTATCGCGGACGGTATGCTTTTAGGTAGTACGGATGGAAGATTGTCACTATTGCTATCTGCCAGGCTTCAGTCCGGAGATAGGGGTCAATATGGGAGGAAGGACCGGGGTCATAGTACCCCATACTCGTACCAGAGAGAATAACCCAAAAGGAAAAGCCGTCGTTGCTAGGGATGGACAAATGAAAAGTGTAAGTTTGATTATCCGAACCCCTGTCTACCATGTGTAGCAGGTCGTGGTTCTATCTCGGCGGATGTATTGATTCTTGTGGGTAAAGTGCACAAACTCTGCAGAGTCTAATCTATTCGAATAGCCGTGTCCACGGTCAAGGACGGTTGGAATGGCAAGTTCTAGGAGGACCCTTCGGTTAAGTTGTGATGAAATTAAGGATGTGACGTGGTCACGAGGAAAACATAAGAATGAATTTGGTTTTGACCAGAGATGGTCGATAAGGTTTTAAAAAGGGTTTTGCAACAAAAATTTTCAAAAATATTTTTAACAAGGATGTGGAGATGTCCGGATTTTCTAAAAGGAGACATATTTCCTAAAAACTCTTTTTCAACAAAGATATAGAGATGCCAATGTTTGGTCTTTCAAAAACAACTATAGTATAGACCTATCTCGCCACAGCCAGATATGCATTATCTTATTTACCTTTGCCCTCGGTGGTTTGCAAGTACATACAAAGTAGTCACCGGCATTGTCCCTGGCTATTTACTTGGCCAGATTAAAGATGTTAAGAAGAAACGAAGGTGTTGACGTCTATGCGAGCTAGGCCGTCTTCCCAGTTAGTTGCCTATAGGTTAAGGCACGAGCTCTGAGATGAAGACTTCCGCTATTTGAGTTGTAATCGCCATAATGGCCCCATTGTAAGTTTTGTATTCATTATTGTAAGGATGATGCAATGATACTAGTCGGTTATGCTCACGGCTCACTAATCATGGGAACGTGAATTGTATGCATAACGGGTATTCTCGAACCATAAATCCGAGGTGCCATAGACAATAGCAAGTTCCACGGCAACACCTGGGTCCACTTCCATGGCGGAAGGTTCAGATGTTACTTTAGCTGGAGAGCTTGTCGGTGCGGCAGCAGGCTGGACGCTGGGAGTTGTAGGGGTGATGGCAGGAAATGCTTGGTGAAACATATCTTTAATGTTTTTAGAAGCCCCGATGTTTTGGAGGTCTTCTTCAAACTCATACTGGCCTTCTTCCTGAAACTTGCAAAAGTATAAGTACAGGAACAAGACGAGCAAGGGACAATGTCGGATGTTAAGAAGCTTACACAATGGTTGGTTCTTTGGTCAACGGGATACCAATCTTTCTTCATTTCTCTGCCTCCAGGGCGGCGGTGGACTTCTTGGAGGCTCCACCCTCCGTCTTCTTATTCTTGCCTCCGTTGGCAGCGTCAGAGGTGGAGATCTTATGCTTACGCGCCAACGGGACATCGTCGTCAAACACGAAGGTGACTTCCTTCATCTTGGGGTCGTAGATTTGGACAACCATGATATCCTCCTCTAGACTCTTTAGCTGTTAAGTGAAATCCCAAAGTGTTAGATGAAATGGTAATGGCTAGATGGAAGAACTGGATTATATGGCATACACGGAAAACAATACATGTACCTCTGGGCATGTGCCACCCTCGAATATGTCGTAGGTGATGGTGAAGCCACGCTTCCTGTCCTTCACCTTGATGATTTATTTGAGGCAGAGCTTGATGGAGTCACTCGAAAAGTTGTCCTCGAAGATGCGGAGGCTATCCTTCCTATCCTTGGTATACTGGTGCATCAGCTTTGCGCGGTTGTGCAGAGGCTGGATCCGCCTGATGAACCAGCACATGGCTAGGTCCAACCCGGTCAGACCAGTGTCTACGAACCACTCGATTCTCCTTACAGTGTAGGAGGCTTCATCGTCGGAGGGAAGGAGGGCTTGGGATCTCCATGTCGGGGCTTCAGCGGCAGCCCCATCGACAAATTCCGGGTACGATGCTTCTCGGCCAGCCAGAGGGATATTTGGGCCGTAGAAGTACGTCATCTGCCAATTTTTGCAGGACTCGTGGCCTATAATGTCGGGGAACCGCCGGCCAGTCCGGATCTTGAAGCTAATGGTTCCACAATTTATGAGCTCGTCCTTGCTCACTCTGTCTTCCCTCTTGACGGTGAAGAAGTATATGAACAGATCTAACCTAGGTCTAATTCCTAGGTAGCCCGAGGATGCTATTCGTTGAAAGGTTCTGAGGTTGAACCCGGTAGTGGCTAAGGACCTCTATGAATAAGTCGGAGATTGGGAGGGAGACGCCGCGTACCAGTTGGGCTTTGAGGTACACCTTTTCTCCGACTTGGGGCGAGGGGACGACCTCACCGAACAGCGCCGCCCGCCAGACCAGCCCCTCTGTCTTGGGGAGATATCCCTCGGTGAGAATCTCCTTGACATCGCTATCAACAATATCGGAGCCTCACCACTCTCCCTTGTGAGAGATGCCCTCCTCCTCCTCAAGCGGTTCCAACGCCGCTGAAATATGGTCACCGCCGGTGGATTCCACCATCGCGGTGCGTGGTAGCACCAGGCCCTCTAGGGGTACATGAACGGAGCCCGCCGACTTGGCCGTGGCATCGCTCGGCGCCGCCATAGATGGGGTGGCACTGCTACTTGCCATTGGTGTGGGGAGGAAGGTGATTGTGAGATTGGGAAAAGCTAGGGTTATTCTCGGTGCGCGCGGAGAGCTCGAGGAGGCATTCGTTGGAGGAAGAAGATGATGCGAGGTGAAAGGATAAAAATTACCACGGTTATAATTTATAGTATCCGGCATCAAGATTCGTGCAAGTTGATCAAATGGTTGCTGCGTGGATAGCGCGTGCGCGGAAATTTCGCCACGTTCCCACCGCTGCCGCCAACGTTTTGCATCCTTCGCGCGGGAAAACGCCTATGATTACCTTCTCTACATGTGTGAGTTACGAAGCATTGCTGACCTATGGTCTACAATGCTCTACTGTAACATCCCAAAAATACTAAACTTGGAACATCAAACTCTAAGCATCAAAATTAGGGTTAACAAAAACTTTTCTAAATAAAATTTTGAAAGCATGCATATGTGTATGCATTTCATTTTGAATTCTTTTGAACCACCTTGTTTGTGTGTTTCCTTGCTTGTAAAATGTTTCTTAGGTGAAATAAACATCATCTAAACATTTCCCAAACTTTTCCTAAAGACAAGTAAATCAAAACAAATAAAATAAGGGAATGGTCATTTTGACCAATTTAACTCCCATGCCTACTTTGGCTGCCTCAAACTTTCAGAACCTAACAGAAACTTCTCTGGATCTTTGCACCCCTTGAATTTACTCATAACATGGTATCAAGGCCCACTTTATGATCATCCAGAAACTTTCAAATGCATAGTTTAAATGACAATTCAAAATTGAATCCTTATCATATGGGAAGATCCCACTTTTTCAAAAACCACTCAAACAAGCTCAACTTTCAAAACCCAAGCATCTGCAGACTCACCAGCACCAATCTATCACACCCACCAAAAATATTTTCAAAATTCAAAACTTGAATTCTTGCGGCCATTTCATCAAACACTTGGCAGATTCAAATAAAACTGGCCTAACTTCACTGTTTGGAGCAGTAATTGCGCTAAGCAATGTTCACCATTGATCACCCTTGTCTCCCCCAGTGCCAACAAGTGCTTGGACCAACCCTAGCCCCTACCCTTTGCTCCATGCCATGCCAACCCGAGCACCCCCTTGCCAGCCGACAATGGCTAGCTAGCCAGAGCAAGCACCAAGCCAAAACAACATGTCTAGGAGGCAGCCCACCGCCCACCGCCACTACCTGTCCAGCGCTTGAACCCTGACAGCCACTGGACGACACGCACGGACCGCGCCCAGATCGCCAGCGACCATGCCGAGCATGCGCCAGAGCGCCACCCTCGACCGAAGCCCACAGACCGTGCGCCGCCCTCGCCGCGTGCATAAACGATCACCATCGACCTAGAGACTACCAAGCTTATGACCAACACAACCACCAAAAAGAATTTGAAAATTTGAAGGTTTAGTTCATGTGGCCATTTAATCAAACACTTGGTGAGCATAGTACACGCTTACCAATTATTCACTATTTTGATCAATCTTGTGATCATCTTGTGAACTCACCGAGCCTCCACTACTCGCCCTTAACTCACCCCAGTACCAGCCCGTGCAATTGAGCTCCCCTCACTCGACCAATTGACTAGTGCAAAATCTTACGCGAGCTCACCTATGCCACCCCGACGCAGACACACTACTACACGCCGCGTCGCCCTCGCCCATGATGTCTAGGAGGTAGCCGTGACCTCACCGCCACTTCCTGTGCGCGCCTCGACCAATGACCGCCCACAGAGACTCCAGCACAGCCGCGCCCATTTAACTCTCGACCATGCCTATCGCCGTGTCAGAGCGTCGAGTCGTCTCGTGTAACCACGTCGGGCCTCGCTCTCCCCTTGTGCCAACGTGTTCGCCGCGACGCCAGCGACCTTCCAGACACGAACGTTTGACCTTGCATCCTCCGTGACCACCGTACGCTGTGACGAACGCCCGCGGTACCTGAATAGAGCATGGACGCCCCCGACCGATTAAGACCGCGCCTCGCCGTGCCACTGTGCGCATGAAGACCACCGTGAAGCCCTTCGTCGACCTATTCCCTCATCCATGCTAATAGCCCACCGTAATGACGTACCGACGAGCCTGAACCATGCCGCCCTGCTCCCTCTGCGGGGTATATATAGATCCCTCCCCTGCCTCAAAACACACCATTCCACTCCCCTCTCACCCAGTAACCTCTCTGACCCGTTACCGGAGCAAGACGAGCACAACATCGTCGGAATTTCGCCAGAGCCTGCCACTGCAGTGGAGGAAAGGAGCCAGCGCTAGTATCCACCCCAGGAGTCGCCGTGACCACCGTTCAAACCGCCATCATCGACAAGCTCGTTCGCCCACCTCGCTGGACCGAGCTGGAGCCTTGGGAATCCCCCAAAGACACCCGCCATAGAGCTAGGGTTAGCATCCTGCGCGCCCCATGCGACGGAGAGGACGACGCGGAGCCGTCGATCGTGCTCTAATCGCGCGGTCTAGATTGAAGGATATCGATTCGCGTGAGAACATCCGCTGACGCATGGGACCAACCACGGTGCAGCCCGCACGTCGCTTGCATAGTTGGGCCGGCCCGTTAGCATTCCCGTGCAAGCCCGCAAATTCACACTTAGGTTTGCTCTTTTATTTCAAAACCCTATACTGTAGGCAAATTTGAAATTCAATGCAAGAAGATTCACTGAACCAAATTGAATGAATCCAATTTTCTTAGAAAATATTTGAAAATCTCTAAATACTCCCGTTGGATTCAAACAGTTTTAAACTATATATCACCCACAGTAAAAATAACAAGACAATATCTTTTACAACTTCAAACATTTTTCTAAAATCAACCATAAATCCTTTTGAGTTGATTCCAACTCTTAAAAATCACATTGTCCATGATCTATATGAATATGTAAAAATATATAATTTTACATGTAGTAGTCCTGGACCAAAATTAAAGAATGACTTTATAGTCATTTCTAATGACATAAATATTAGTATTTTGGCATTGTTAACTTTGTAATTTAGGCCAACCACTTTAAATCACATTCCCAAGTATTGGAATATATGGTGATGACATGTGTCAATGTGATCTTATATTTTAATTGGAGAATATTAAATCTGAAGTAGTTTTTTAATAAGTAGAAATTACTTTTCCAAAATAAGGTAAATAAAATCTTGTCACCCTTTTCTTGTAGTGATAGAGATGATGCTAGATCATCTAGTGTGGATCCTTGTGTGATAAATAGAAGTAGTTAAATATTGTTTGGTGATTGTGTACCTCGTATTTATTTATAGGCGCTAGTATCAACCCTGCTACGAGGAGGAAGAATTCTACAAAGAAGATGAAGAAAACTACGACCAATGTACCAACCAAGGAAAGCCTCACTATGCAAGTATTTGTGTTGCAACCTTGATTATATCAATCCCAAGTTTTACTTGCAAGCTTTACCTTTTATCCCTTTTAGAAAAGTTGCTCAATTAGTTATTTAATTGGTGATTAGTGGAAAAGTAGGAAAGATGCCATCAAGAGCATAGAACTAGGTGTAAATAGTTACATGTGATTAGTACCCCTCAATTAGTGACACCCTCATTGATAGATGCTAGTGCTAAATTAATATTGATCACTATAGATGGGAACACTTGGAGAAAATGATTATGAAAATCACGGAATGATGAGTCATTTTATTGAAATGTTTTGACATGTGTTATGGAATACAATGAGTTGAAGATGATACTGAATGAAGTATGTGTCCTGACTTTGATAAAAACTGATGGTTGGGTTTGGATGCGATACCATTCCAATTTTACCATACAACCACAATACCCGAGTTTGGGTAGGGCTTAACTGGAAGTTTATGTGTCTTAGTATGGGTTCCCTCGCGGAACGAGGTTGAGTTGAGCCTACCTTGTGAATATGAATGTCCACCTATGTAGTTCCCGGGATGGCAGATGGCCATGGTTGGGAGGCCAAACTCATAGGGGAGGTGCCTATACTAGGGTGTGTAATTGAAAGGTTAGGATTGATTATCCGCATACAAGTGTGATGATTCAGGGTTATCCCTGACAGATATATCAAATGTTGTGGTGAAAGTGTAACACCTCTGCAGAGTGTCAAACTATTCGAATAGCCGCGTCCGCGGTCATGGACAGTTGGATGGCCGTACTGTTTCGTTGTCAGATATTTTCAAAATGACTTGTGACTTCAAGTATGACTTTGACTGGACCACACAGGGTTGTGGACATGAAACTAGGTTCCCACTTGAGTAATCTAGACAACAATACTACTAAGTACCTCTAAAATAAAATTGGCTTATTGCAAACAAACCTAGAGCTTAGGATTCCTACTAGAATGGTATTACTGCTTTAGTGATAGTTTGATAGTACTTAAAAGTACTCATGTCTTTGTCCCTGGCTATTCCCATGGCCAGACTATGAAGGAGAGTACGAGGAGGATGGACAGCAGGACGCATATGATAACTAGGATCATCTCCCATAGTCAGCATTGCGGGTGACAATGAAGATGGAGCCTCTAATGCACTGTTATTCCAATGCTTTGATATGTATTCAGACTTGATCATGAGATCAACTATTTGTAAGACTATTATAGTTTGTAATGGATGATGTACTATGCTACCAATTCTGTTATGTCTCGCAAAAATGGTAATCCTGGGATTGTGATGTATGGCATAACAGGCATCTGGGATTAAAAATCCGGGTGTTTACATACCCATCTCTAACTCCCAACAATGATAACACACAAATTCCTAAGAACACCCCTTCTTATATTATTGATGATGATCCTCTATGTGATATAATTGTGTAATATATGGGAGGATGAAAATGATATAATTGAGTTAGATGATCCATTATTCTCATTGGATGAATTGTATTTATGTGGTTATTCTATTCACAACTTTGATGTTGAGTTTACTTTTGATGCTTGCAAATGTTTTGAAAGAGGAAGATATCAGAGCCCTCTTTATGCTTTCATGTTATTTTAATTGCAAGCTAATGATCATTATATGAATTGGTTACCACAAACTTGCTGCGACTTATTCATGTATAAAATGCCAATGCATAGGAAGAGAGTTGGACCTAAAAGTTAATGGTTTCATGTTTTATGTGTTCTCCATATGCTTCATAATACTATTTAGTTTGATCATGCCTTGGTACTTTTGTAACATGTAAAATATGTTTTGCTACTGTTTTCTAACAATTATTTAGGAGTTTTAACAAAAAATAAAATTTGGTGAAAGTAAATGAAGAAGATAAGCAATGGAGAAGTTGGTGTCGACCTTGAACATTTGTTCATGCCAATGGAACCATTGCAAAACCATCATCATTAATACTTTTATACAATATAAAAAAAGACTTTGTTACTTTAGTGTTTATTTTCTGTAGAGTAAGGTGGTTTCTTAATAATTTGTGGACCCATTTCGGGTGAAACTATAATTGTTATCTGTTTGGAAGAACAAACCCTTTTGTAGGAACCTAAATAATCATGGAGACAAAAATATTTCTTTTGTTTGGAGTAAAACATGACATAATGAGAAAGAAGAATAATGAAAGAACTAGCAAAACTACAAGCTTGTGGATGCCCCCGCATCCCCTTCTTCTTTCAAGTAATGTGAGGTCTCCAATTTCTAACGCATGTTTTCTTTGGTTCTTTATTTCGGTCTTTCTTGTAAAACTAAAAACAAAAAAAATTATTTTCATTATTTTATTGGTTTATTTTTTCTTCTTCACTGCTCTTTCTAGAAAAACAAAAACTACAAAAAGACTAGCTTTCTTCTTTGCTTTTTCTTTTTTCTTGTTTGGTTCTTTCTTGGTTCTTTGTTGCTACCTTTTGAATTTTTGCTTTCAGAGGTTTTGTTCTTTGTTAAGTTTATTCTTTTCTATTTTAGTCTTAGGTTTTTTAAATAAAGTGTCAAGATTTACCCACTTGGATGCAAAAGATGAAATATTTTCACGAATTGTTGAGATCTGCGCGCTCCTGTTTACGAAACAATTCATAGAAAAATGTCTGTAGCTCGGAATTGAGTGATTCCAGTTGGGTTGGATTCATATTTTCATCCTATGTCACGCTTTATAGGGAATAAAGTTTTAAAAAATTTAATATGGCGCGTGGGATGTTTCAAAGTTGCAGGTGTTTTTCTGGACATATTTCTGCCATAGTTTAGTTGCGCGTGGGATGTCTCTTTTAAATTTTAATTTGATTCTTTTGGGGTCTTTTGAGATTTTTAATATGTTATGCACTTTGTAAACTCTCTGGTTTTGATGAAACAAATTTTTTGGGTGTTCTTAAGATGACAAGAGTTGTATATTTTTATGCACTAATGATCTAACCCCCAAGAAAAGAATGGGAGAAATTTTTGTAGTGAAGTTTTTTCACACGAGGATGAAGACAAGATATAGTTAAGTTTTTTCACACAAGGATGAAGACAAGATAAAAACCTAGATTTATCTAAGGATGGTTAAGACAATAAGCTTGGGTATGCCCTAGGCATCCCTATCCTCCAACACAAATTCGGTTTGCAAACGTTCAAACTTCTATTTTTTGAGCACTATGAAAAATTCGTATAAGCTTGAAGCGTCTAGTTTTTAGTTTTAGTTGGAGTAGCATTTTATTCATGTTGCCAAGATAACTATCAAGTTTCTGTAGAAATAAGTAAATTGGGTGCATGTTAAATAATAGGTAAAGGAAATAAAAATAGTAACACAAGTAGTGTATATGGTTCTATGTTTCATGTGCATTGATTGAATAGTAATTCCCTAGTGTCGTATTTAGTGCTATCTCTTATTTGCGCATTAATGGTTAACTTTGAGTTACTTAGTTCATTAATAATTGTGTAGCATTATGGACATTATGCATGCTTGTGACATTACACCTTTCCAATGGCCAAGAAAAAAAAGAAAGCAAGCAAAAGACTTCTATATCTGAATACCTTAAGCCATACTTCTCCGTGAAATCTCCACCATACCTATCTATATAGAAAAAATTCTATTCCAAGTATAGTATATGTGTCATGTTGTTGCATTCAAAATCATACTTCTTTTTATTGTGCAATTCTAACCTTATGGGAAAGTAGCAGTCTACGGTGGAGTTCATTTATGTAATTTGCATGTTTGCCATTTTATTAGTTGGGGTTAAGTTACATGTTGTCACGGAACAAGAATTTCAATGTTCATAAGTTGTTGTCATACACCTTGGATTCTGCATATTTTCCGGTGTGAAATGAGTGGGGGTTATCATGCTAAAGATTCCACTGTGCATATTTTTTAGAAAATAACATTAGGCCGCTAACTGAAACCATACTTAATCATGGTAGAAGTTTTAGCTTGAACTTCCTCATTAGCGAGTTCATTTGTCTGTTGTCCTGTCGTCCCGGTATGTATTGCCTTTGCAGAAAGATGAAAATCCAAAAGACACTGTGTATAGGTGGCATGGAGGTACCCCTTTTGCGAGCACTTGGTTGAAACTGTATGCACACAATGAAAATCTATGGTAATTTTAAAGTTGAGTAGTGTGTGATGGAAGGTATTATTAACAACGGGATATGAGACTCACAACTAGTAATGTGTTGATCATGTGAACCATTATTTCTCTTCACTACTGTTGACTTGGGTTGCTCAATTCTAAAATTTATTTTCTCTTTCGCATCAAATCTTGGCACATATATTCCCTACTTACTTTCAGTGGCTACTTGTTGAAAAGCAAAGAAAAGAGAAGCAAGAAAAAAAGTTCCAAGCACAAGCACTTGCATGTTTAATGTCCATAGTACATTCATTTGTTTTTGCACTTTGTGATTGATTGTTAGACATCATTGAAGAGAATTAGAAATACCACTTGATATAGCATTTGCGTGTTGCTGTTCATTAAAGTTTGATTCATTGATTTTATGTACTATTACTTTCTATATTCAATCAAACAATAAACTCCAAGTGCCATTTTCAGTTTTATCAGCTTCATACTCGAGGACGGGCATGGGTTAAGCTTGGGGATGTTGATGCATGTAAAATGCATACATGAACTTTGTAATTTATTGTGCTAAAATGCTTATTATTTTGCAACTTTATTATATTTATTGGAACTATCCTACTAATAGTTGAAAAAGTACACAAGTTCTTTTTTTACACATTGTTGTATAGGAAAAATATGAATATGGAAGAAATCGCTCAATATTGCAATATTTCGAGTTTCCTGAAATTTGTCTTGTTGAACACTTTTTAAAGATTCACTAGGAAGATCTTGAAGATGAGATAAAATGAAAAAGTGATCAACACAAAAGTTGTGGGTAATTGCTAGCCGTATGATTTAGAGTCAAAAATCGTCCAAAATAGAGTCCTGACGCTCTAGAAAATCCCCAAAGGGTACAGAAACAGTTTCAGGATCCCAAAAGTTGGTGACGTGGTTGACTCAAACGCTTGCCATATAAGATCAATTCGGACAAGCCACGAATTTGGAGACTTATGGGACTTCCTAGGAGTCACCATGAAGGTTATAAAGCCTCCCAAGAGCCATTGGATCCAACGGTTTTGATCCGATGTCCCCGGTCAAGCCTCCACCAATATATATTGAGGAGAAACCCTGTTTTTGGAGGCAGGCACCCATAGCCACGAAATTTCCCCTGTCGTGGTATTGCCGATGATTAAGCCCTGGAGGGGTCCTCACAGAGTGTGTTTAGAGACGTGGGGGAAGGCGGAAAGTTAGAGGGTATGAGGTAACACAACTTACCCAGGTTCAGGTGCCACGACGGTGGTGAAACGCTACACTTTCTATAAATCACTATAAGGCCAATACTCCGAGTTACAGGGATTGGTTCGCTTTGCGAGGTGTTGGATTGTACATGTCGAGTTGTATTGTTGTGGCCTAAAGGATCCCATATGTCCGGCTTATAAAGACGCAAGAACCTAGGGTTATAGGGAAAAGTCTTAGCCGGTAAGGTTACCAAGTTCTACACTGATATTAACTAGTCTTCGTGTATTGCACTCCAAGGCTCCAAGTTGGTCGGTGACTACACCATAGCCTTCCTTTATCCGGAATGGACCTCCCTTCTGAATCCATCTAACTAGGCCGCCTAGCAGGCCATGGGCCTTAATAGAAACTATGGGCCACCCGGGTTAGTCGGATTAGAGACATGCAATGGTGATACCCATTTAGCATATCCCCAACAGTAGCCCCCAGAGAACTTCGAGCTCTTGCGATGTCTTGCCTCTTTAGTTTGAATGCTTCGTCTAGGTGATGTAGGCAATTCGTCAATAAATATCTTGTAGTCCTCCAAAGAACCCTGCAATATTCTCCATCTTCAATACATTAGTTGGAGAATCACTAAGTCTTCTACCTTACTCTTCTCGTAGCTGGACAGGATCCGTCCATGCCAGAATCTTCAGATGAGACTGTTTGTCTACATTTGTCAGTGAGATGACCTAGAACATAGCTAGTGTCGCCTTGTAACTCACACATGCAAGAAACCTAATGATAGCGATTTTACCATGCAAGAAATCGGAAATGTCAAGAGGCGGTGGTGGGACCGTGGCGAAATCTCCGCGCACGCCCTGTCCACGCGTCGACCTTTTGAACATCCTTCACGAATCTTTATGTCGGTGCTATTTATTTTTAACTCCGTTTGTCAATTTCTTTTTACCCGCATTCGCACCCGCATCTTATTCTTACTCTCACCCAGATTTTCCTCGAGCTCCTCGCACACGCAGAAAACCCTAGCCCCTCTCCTAGAATCCAGTCCACCTCTCCCTCTTAAATGGCCAACAGCAGCAGCACTCCTTCGTCCATGGCAGCGTCCGATGAGGCTTCGACTAAGCCCTCAAGCATCGTGCACGCCCTACCGAAGGGGCTGGTTGTGCCCCGCTCCATGGTGGCGGAATCCACCGGCAGCGACCATATTCCAGCGGTGCTCAAGCCGCTGGAAGAGGAGACGGACTCCCACAAGGGAGAATGTCAACACCCGGATTTTTAATGCCAGATGCCTGTTATGCCATACATCGCAATCCCAGGATTACCATTTTTGTGAGACATAATAGATTTGGATATCACAGTACATCATCCATTACAAACCATACATAAGGTCTTACACAAATAAGGATCTCATGATCCAGTTCTTAATACAACTCAAGCGTCAGAATAGCGTAATAATAAAGGTATAGGCGAAGCACCATATTCGGGGTCACAGGCAATGCTGGCGATGGGAGATGATCCTAGTTATCGTAACCTTCCTGTGGTCCATCATCCTGGTACTCCTCTTCATAGTCTGGCCACGGTAATAGCCAGGGACAAACCATGAGTACTCTTTAAGTACTCGCAAACTAATACTAACAAGTTAAGGGGGGTTTTGTAGTAAGACACTAAGCTCTAGGGTTGTTTTTCAAAAATCCAGATTTACCTCTACTAAGTTCAGAAGCAAAGAAAGCTAGTTGAAATTTTATAACACCTAAGTGGGAGTTTGAATTTCATATCACAACTCTGTTGTGGTCAAGTCAAAGTCTCAATTCATTTGACAAGTCATTTTGAAAACATTTGATGGGGGAACAGTATGGCCACTCCAACTGTCCATAACCGTGGACGCGGCTATTCGAATAGTTTGACACTCTGCAGAGATTGTACACTTTCACCACAACATTCAATACATCCGTCAGGAACAAATCCTGAATTAACCATACTCAGTATGTGGATAATCAATCCTAACCTTTCAATTCCACGCCTAGTACAGGCACCTCTCCTGTGAGTTTGGCCTCCCAACCATGACCAACTATCATCTTGGGTACTGCACAGGTGGACAATGTTCACAAGGTAGCCTTAGCTCAGACCTTGGCCGTGAGGGAACCCATACTAAGGTATATAAGTTTTCAGTCAAGCCCTACCCAATTTTTGGGTATTGTGGTTGTACGGTAAAATTGGAATGGTATCGCATTGAGGCAACCATTAGTTTTATAAAGGGCTAAGGCTCATGCCTCAACATTTTCATCATCAAAATCATCTGGTGTTCGGAAACACATGTCAAAACATTTCAGTAGAATGACTCATCGTTCCAAGGTTTTCATAACCATATTCACCAAGTATTCCCATCTAAAGTTGATCGAGTTTTATGCTTAGCAATAGCATCTACAAGTTGGTAAGTACTAATGAGGGGTGGTAAACAAGTGGAGATTAATTAAGTTCAATCTCATGCCTTAGGATGACATCAGTTATCTACTTAGGCCAAATTTAATGCTCTTTATGCAACCTTCAATTATCTTCCTAGAATCTACAAGTCACTTAAGTAAACTCTAAGAGAAAGCTTTGATAAAGAAATAAAGTATAAAGCTTGCAAGTAAACCTAGGATTGGGTTATAAAGTGGGTATGATCACATATGCTTAAGGCATATAGTTGGCATGGTAACAAGCAAGTATTAGCTTGCATAAGTAGGGTATCTTGCAGGGGTTAGCTTGCCAAATCAACTAGTAGTATTAGGCTTGCATTGTGCAGAGAAGTGGTTGAAGTTCTCCTCGGCTTCCTCCTCATAGTATCCTCCTTCCTCCTCGTATCCTTGGTCGGTACTAGCGTCTATAAATAAATACGAGGTATACAATCACCAAACAATACTTAACTATTTTCACTCATCACACAAGGGTGTACTATAGGTGATCTAGCATCATCACTTATCATTACAAGATTAAAGCATTTGTCTTGTTTATTTTAATTTTGATAAAAGTAATTTCTACTCATTGAAAAACTACTTCAGATTTAATATTCTCGAACTCAAACATGGGATCATGTTGACACATGTCATCAACACATATTTCAGTACATGGGAATGTGATTTAAAGTGGTGTCACAATTTAATAAGGTTTAACCTTTTTATTTTAATTAAATAGGGTGACTAGAAATGCCTATGTGGCCTTCTTTTATTACTTGAACATTATTTCTGTAAGTAAACCCAAATGTTTTTATATATTCTGAAAGGAATGATCAAATGTTATTTTTGAGAGTTGGAATCAACTCAAAAGCTATTATGGTTGAATTTTGAAAAATGCTTGAATGCAGAAAAGCTTATGACTTGTTATTTTTACCAAGGTTGATCTACAGATCCAAATAATTTGAATCCAACGGGCTTGGGTTAAGAATTTCAGTACCTTTCTAACAAAATTAATTTCATGCATTTTGGTTCACTAAATCGAGCTGGGTTGAATTTGGAATCTATGTACAGAAATGTGTTTGAATTAAAATAGAAAAATCTAAATTCAAACGGTTGGGTCGCGCGGGAGAGGTTAATGGGCTGGCCCAGTGTCACTCCGCTGCACGGGGCTCAGCTGACAGGGGGTTCCACCAGTTAGTGGCTCATAACGCGTGAAGCGGTACGTGGTTGTGTGGTTCGTTGGATTAGAAGGGAGATCGACGGCTGGGGGTCGTCGTCGACGATGAACATGTTACCGGTGAGCTCGAACCCTAGAGGCTCAGTGGGGGTGCATAGGGGACATACCAGGCCTCCAGCAAAGACGGCGAGGCGGGCAAACGAACGAGTGGTCGACGGCGAGCTCAGGGACGATCGAGGCAGCTCCGGGGGTGGTCGAAATCAACGGCCCCCTTCTTCTCTAGAGGCATCCTGCTCTGGCGCAATTCCGGCGAGCTGTGCTCCTCGTCCTCCGGATAGAGGGTGGAACGATCAATGAGGTGAGGGGAGTGGAATGGTGTGTTTCAAATGGCTGGGGGTGGCCTCCTTTTATAGGATCGACGGCGAGACTGAGAGGCATGGGCAGACGACGGTGGCGACATGGCCACGGGCTGCTAGAGGCATGGCTGAGGTTGGCGATCGACTGGCGGTCTCCTGGCGATGCTCTAGAGCTTAAATGTGTGCTTAGGGGTGGTGGCAATCGGTCGGGAACGTGCGGTGCTCTGCGCGGCAAAGGCGACATCTTCGTCGGTGAGCGGTGGCTGTGAGGCACGGGGCGGCGAATGGGGGTGTCTGGCGTGTTCCTGGGATCATGTCAAAGCGGTGGGCACGGGCTGCGGTCGAGGGGCGGCGTGTGCACGTGTGCTGGATGCGGCGCTCTGGGACGGGCTCGGCATGTCGTAGTGGCACTGGGCGCGCGGCGTTCCTGGTGGTCCACGGCTTGCACTTGCTAGGGGAGGGGATAGTGGGCGGCAGTGAGGTGCTGGCTACCTCCCAGACAAGGTGGGCGCAGCTAGTTCTTCCTCTAGCTTGTTGTCCACCTTGGGGTGGCATGGTGAGGCTCGGCCTGCTCAGCAAGGCAAGCTCACAATGGTGCTAGAGGTTTAAAATTAAGATAGATGATCTACTAGATGGTTGTTGTTAGCTAGAGAGGGAACAAGTTAGGCCAAAACACTATTAAAAACAGTGAATTTGATTTGGTTTAAATTTGCCTGCCAAGTGTTTGATGAAATGGCCGCAAGAAACTTACTTTTGAATTTTGAAAAGATTTTTTGTGGGTGTGCTAGGCATGTGCTGAGGATTCCATGGGTGCTTGGGTTTTGAAAATTGAGCTTCTGTGAGTGGTTTTTGAAATAGTGGGATCTTCCCATATGAGATAGATTCAATTTTAAACTGTCCTTTAAACATAGTATTTGAATGTTTTTGGATGATCACAAAGTGGGCCTTGGTACCTTATTATGAGTACTAACAAGGGGTGCAAAGATAAACAAATGTTTTTGTTAAGTTTTGAAAACTAGGGATAGCCAAAGTATGCATGAGAGTTAATTTGGCAAAAATGACCATTCACTTCCTTTGTTCATTTTGAGTTGTTTGTCTTTGAGAAAAGTTTGGGGATTGTTTAGATGATGTTTATTTCACCTAAGAATCATTTTACAAGAAAAGAAACAGAACCATGGCAATTCAAAAGAATCCAAATTTGGAATACACACACATATGAATGCTTTCATATTTTTAGTTGGGAAAGTTTTGTTAACCCTAATTTTGATGATTAGCATTTGATGATCCAAGTTTAATATTTTGGGATGTTACAAACCTTCCCCTTAAAAAAATCTCGTCCGAGATTTGAAAAAGACGAAAAAGATTACCTAGGATTTGAAGAGATCGGGAAACTCCATCCTGATGTGATCTTCGCGCTCCCAGGTAGCTTCCTCTTTTGTGTGGTTGCTCCACTGAATCTTGAGAAACTCGATGCTTCGGGTCCTGGTAGTTCTGAAAGCTTCTTCCAAAATACGGATGGGTACTTCAGGATAGGTCAAGTCATTGTTGATCTCTATGGTCCGGTGATCAATGTTCTTGAATACTTCAGTCTTCTCCGGAACTTCGAGGCACTTGCGAAGTAATGAGATATGGAACACATTGTGCACTGCTGACATCTCTTCTGGCAGTTCCAATTGATACGACACTTATCCTCGACGGTTCAGAATCTTGAAGGGGCCGATATATCTAGGGGCTAACTTTCCCTTGAGCTGGAAACGCTGCATTCCCTTAAAGGGCGACACTTTTAGATACACAAAATCTCCGATGTTAAAGGCGAGGTCTCGACGTCTCTTGTCAGCGTAACTCTTCTGCCTTGACTGAGCCGTCTTGAGGTGCCCACGAATCTTGTGAACTTTATCTTCTTCTTCTCGTAGGATGTCGGGTACGAAAATATGATTCTCTCCTACTTCCGACCAATTCAAAGGGGTGCGACACTTCCTTCCATACATGAATTCACATGGGGCCATTTGCAAACTAGCTTGATAATTGTTGTTGTATGAAAATTCTGCGAACGGTAGATAGTCTTCCCATTTAGATCCATAGTATAACACACATGATCTCAACATATCTTCGAGTATTTGATTTACTCACTC
This sequence comes from Avena longiglumis, assembly GCA_030063025.1. NCBI lineage: Eukaryota > Viridiplantae > Streptophyta > Magnoliopsida > Poales > Poaceae > Avena > Avena longiglumis. The sequence continues at coordinate 155,543,362 of CP125978.1, forward strand.
CGTTTGTCCGTCGGTCTGAGGGTGATAAGCGGTGCTGAAATCTAGTCGGGTTCCTCAACCTTCTTGGACTTTCTTCTAGAATCTCGAGGTAAACTGAGTTCCTCGATCCTATACGATGTTCTTGGGGACTCCGTGCAAACTGGCGATTCTAGCGATGTATAACTCCGCTAGCTTCGAACTCTGATATGTGGTATTGACTGGTAAGAAATGGGCGACTTTGGACAATCTGTCCACTATGACCCAGATAGAGTCATTTCCCCTACTAGAAGTAGGCAATCCGGTGATAAAGTCCATTCCAAAGGAATCCCATTTCCATTCTAGAATCTGCAATGGTTGCAACAATCCAGCGGGTCTTTGATGTCCCTCCTTGACTCGCTGACATATATAACACTTGGCGATATAGATTCCGATTTATCTCTTCATCTTATGCCACCAAAATTTCTCTTTCATATCTTGATACATCTTCGTTCCTCCGGGGTGGATAGAATAAAGAGTATCATGAGCTTCCTTCAGAATAACTTCTTTCAACTTAGAATATGCTGGTACACAAAGGCGTCCTTTGTACCACAGAACTCCTTCTTCGTCTTCGGTGAATCCGGGTACCTTGCCTGTACCGATACGACGCTTGATTCCGTCGATACTAGCATTTCCTTTCTGCACCTCTTTGATCTGGTGATCAAAGTGGGTTGAGTTCTATGCTAGCCAAAAATCCTTCACTCTCTAATTCCATTCGGAAATCTTCCATCTCTTTGTGCAGACTTGGTTGCTCCTTCAAAATCATGGAGTTTAAGCGGCACGGCAATCTGCTAAGGGCATCTGCTACCACATTGGCTTTACCGGGGTGATAGTGAATGTCCATATTGTAATCCTTGATTAGCTCAATCCATCTTCTCTGTCTCATATTCAGCTCCTTCTGACTGAATATATAATTCCGGCTCTTGTGATCCGAATAAATCTCACGACGATTTCCCATCAGGTAATGCCTCCATGTCTTTAGGGCTAGAACTACGGCTACGAGCTCGAGGTCATGGGTTGGGTAGTTTTTCTCATGTTGTTTCAGTTGTCGGGACAGATAGGATATAACTTTGCCTTCTTGCATTATCACACATCCGAGACCGATCTTGGATGCATCACAATACACGTCAAAGGGCTTCGTGATATCCGGCATGATTAAGATTGGGGCTGAAATCAATCTCCTGTTGAGTTCTTGAAAACTCGCTTCACATTTGTCCGTCGATTCAAACTTCTTGTCCTTCTTCAGCAATTGGTTCATGGGTCTGGCGATACTCGAGAATCCTTCTACGAACATGCGGTAGTATCCCGCCAATCCGAGAAATGCACGAACTTGGATTTGAGTGGTTGGGGCTTGCCAATCTTCGACATCTTTCACCTTTGCAGGGTCAACGGGAATTCCTCCGGCTGATACAATGTGACCGAGGAATCCTACCTCCCGTAACCAGAATTCACATTTGCTAAACTTGTCATACAACTGATGCTCTCTAAGGGTTCCAAGAATGGTCCTTAGGTGTAGCTCATGTTCTTCTTATCTGGAATGAATCAGAATGTCATCGATGAAAACAACGATAAACTTATCCAGGAAGTCCATAAAAATCTTATTCATGAGATTCATGAAATAAGCGGGGGCATTGGTTCATCCAAAATACATGACGGTATACTCGTATAATCCATATCTGGTGGTAAAGGCAGTCGAGGGGATATCCTCTGCGCGAATCTTGAGTTGATGATAGCCAGTTCTAAGATCAATCTTAGAAAACACTTTGGCACTGGTCAACTGATCAAACAAATCTTCTATCTTGGGCAACAAGTATTTGTTTTTGATAGTGACATCATTCAACTTCCGCTAATCCGTACACAAATGGTTACCTCCATCCTTCTTGTCCACAAACAATACAAGTGATCTCCATGGTGACGCACTGGGTTGAATCAATCCAATCTCCAACATGGCATCCAGTTGCTTCTTCAGTTCCGCTAGTTCAGACGGGTTCATACTATATGGTCTCTGGGCTATGGGTCCTGTTCCGGGGATTAGTTCAATGATAAACTCGATATCCCGATATGGGGGCATACCGGGCAAAACATCTAGAAATACATCAGGGTATTCACAGACTATCCGGACTTGGTCAATGGTTGGTTGGGCTATACTCTTGTTGCACTTGAATTGACGAGGTAAGGTTACAGATACATGCTCGAGTGCTATTCCGGCTGTACTGGTCATGGTTATGGCTTTCTTGGGTAGTCAATTAATCCTTTATGTTTGGACATCCAGTCTATTCCTAGTACTACTTCCAAACCTTTAGTTCCGAGTACTATCAGATTAGCATAAAAATCTATGCCATGGATTCGGATAGGGACGCCTTTGCAAATTTGCCTAGCTTTGGTGGTTGAACCGGGGAGTTGAACAATCATAACATGCTTCAGTTTGGTTGGTTGAATCTTACTAGTGCATGCAAATTCTTCGGTGACAAATGAGTGCGATGCACCAGAATCAAACAACACTCTTGCAAGTACTGAATTAACAGAAAACATACCAAGACGACATCCGGGCGCTCGGCTTCTTCAGCATGCATGAGAAAAAGACGGCCGTTGCGATTGAGTGAATTCCCTGGGGCAAACCTTCTTTCGGGCTGAACACGCTGTCTTGGGGCATTTGCATTGGGGGCTACGGCATTCTTCTTGGGACACTCATTGGAGTAGTGACCCTTATTTACATAGTCATAACAAGTCACTTGCGACTTGTCCTTCGTTGCAACAGGCACAACATTGCTTCCAGTCCTCGGGGCAGTGTTGGTGTTGGCATTATTGTTGTTGGACTTGGATGGTGCACGGTTGAAATTGCTAGAGTTGCCGGGGTTGTTGTGGTTTCCTCCGGGCCTTGGGTTTCCACGGTTGGGATAGGTCGGACGGTTCATCCAGGGTCTGTTGGTTCTCAGGGCAAATCCTGGAGATGGGTTGGGCGATACTTTGGGGTATGATGGGTGAAGGGAATATGCCCGAGAGGCAATAATAAAGTGGTTATTATCGTATTCCCTATTTATGATAAATGTTTATTTTGCATGCTATAATTTTATTAATACGGAAACGTTAATACATGTGTGTTTAATAAACAAAAAGGAAGTTCCTAGTTATGCCTCTCTCATAAACTAGCTCGTTGATTAACAAGATGATGAAGGTTTCCTGATCATGGACATTGGATGTTGTTAATAACGGGATCACAACAGTAGTGTAATGGTGTGATGAACATTCATCCGAAGTATAGCATTACGATCAAAGTCATTGAGTTTATATTGCTATAACAACTTACGAAGTGATCCTAATCCTTATACCATGAGATCATGTCAATCACTAACACCGGAAGAGTTTCTTGATAACATCAAACGTCACACCGTAACAGGGTGATTATAAATATGGATTCATAACTAATAAAGTGTTACGTTGAGGCCCATGGATCGAGAGTGGAATTTGTTCATCCCGATGACGGATAGATATACACTGGGCCCTCTTGGTGATATTACACTAATTAGCTTGCAAGGAAGTGATTTTATCACTAGAATGTTATATCACGGGAACGAGAAAAGAGTGCATGTCGGTAACGAGATGAAACTAGGTATGGAGATACCGATGATCGAATCTCAGACATGTAATATATCGTGAAACAAAAGGATTAAGATACTAGCGTAAAAGGTTATGACGATCATAAGAAAGTCATCGCTGAATGTGTGGAGTCGATGGGTCTCCAGATCCCGCTTCTGATTATTGATCCGGGAGGGGTCTCGATCATGTCCGCATTATTCACGAACCGTAGGGTGACACACTTAAGAGACACCGACATCCATTTGGAGCAAAAGTTTCATGCCGGAAAGAATGAACAAGCGCAGGAATTTATTTCACTAGATACCGAAACAGATTTTCGGGTGAAATTGCATAAAGTGGTTATGCATGTGAAATAGAATTTTAGCAAGGGGTTATTCATGAGAGTTTGCATTAAATTTGGTGTAAATTTAATGGGAATTTGAGTGGGTTTTGAGTGGAGGGAATTGAAAGGCATTTGAGTGAGTGGAGTGTCCACCCACATGAATGTGGAAGAGGTGGGGGCAGCCCCATTGCTGGGTGCATGGCCCCTTGGGTGCCCCCCTCTCCCTATAAAAGGAGCCCCCCTCTCTCTCACTTACACCTCCTCGTGAAGGATCTCTCTCCCCCTCTAGAATTTATTCCCCATGGTCTCGGACTAGCGAGATACATGTTCCCGGTGGCTATTCGGCAAGAAAGAGTTGTGCTTCTGCTGCATCACTGGAGCGAGGAGGCGGAGGTTGCTCGGTGCCTCAAACGTGTGTGCGAGCACGGATGCACTGCTGTTTTGCGGCGCTAGGACTTCCTCTCCATCTTGAGATCGGCAAGAGATCGTCTACATCAACCACGATTTTGGACTCGTTAAGCTTTGTCGGTCTTCAAGGGTATGTTCTCTACGGATGTACATCCGCCCGTTGTTTGTATCTAGTAGATAGATCTTGGTACATAGTTGTTCCCATCGTAGGAAAATTTTTGTTTTCTATGCTTCGAACCCTACAGTGGTATCAGAGCCGGATCTATGCGTAGATATTTTGCACGGGTAGTACACATATGAGTATGTGGGCGATGATGATCATTTTATTGCTTCTTAGTTGTACTTTGGATATTGGTGGCATAGTGGGATGAAGCGGCCCGGACAAACTTTACATGTCCTCGCACATGAGACCTGTTCCACGCTTGACATGCAACTAGTTTTGCATAAGTGGCTAGTGGGTGTCTGTCTATCCTACTGTAGTAAATATATAATTTGCAACGAGTTGTCAACAATTTGGTTATCCTCGTTGTGGTTCATGTTCGTAGGTAAGAACGGTTCTATCTTCGAAAGCCCTAAGCCACGTAAAACTTGCAATGGATAAATTAGAGGCGTCTAGTTTAGATTGTTGCTAGGCTAGTGTTATGATATGGTGATGTTGTAAGTAGAAGTATGAGATGATACTCTTACAACACACATAGCGTGTAAGTTCCATAGACCTTGGCCTTACACATAAAGGTATGATAGAGATCATACCACGGTGCACATGATGGAGATCATATGCAGGAACCATATCATTTCACTTATAAACATGTGATGTTTTGATTGCATCTTATATTGCTTGTTTGGTGTTTTATTAGCATAATAAGATGATCCCTCATTTAGATATCAAGATAAGAATGTGTTCTTCCTTAAGTATGCACCGACAATGTTTCATCGCTTCAAGACATCACGTGATGATCGGGTGTACTTATATCCATGAGCATATCTCGGGTGTAAGACAGTTACACACGCGAATACTAAGGTTCTTACTTGGCGAGCCTAGCATGTACATACATGGCCTCGGAACACGGACCGAAAGGTTAAGCATGAGTCATATGTTTTGATATGGTGACCATATGGATGCTCGCCTTTGAAGCTACACCGACTCACGTGATGATCGGACTTGGTGTAGTGGATTTGGTTCATGTAATCACCAAAAAGACACGAGGGATGTCTTTTTTGAGTGGGAGTTCATTTCTAATTTGGATTAGTAGAACTCAATTTATCATAAATTAAATCAAAGTGAATTTGCATAATTTGTTGTAGTCATTGGCATTCATTCACCACCGTATGCATAGTTGTAATTGAGATAATAAAACTATAGAATTATGGATATATACTTTACGAACTGGTATCGTATTGTGTTGAGTGTCAATCTAAAGTTTAAAGTCTTATTGCAAACTTTCAGCAAAATTATATTTACTCCGTGAAATTTAATAATTGGTATTAAATCGAGAGTAACAATTCCAGTGTTAGTATCTTAAGTATCATGTTTGCCTCCATGATTCTTGATTATTTTAATATCAAGTTTATCTAGTAGCTGAAAGAATTGTTTCAGAAGCCATCATGTGTGGCAGATATAACGATATCTGAAACAATGTTTTGGTTGCAATATGATAGAGTATAATATGTGTTCTCATATAGGATGAGAATTTACAAAGGTTGGAGATGCTAGACATCCTAATCATCCAAAAGGGTTTTGGAAAGAAACATTATACTCACGATTCACCTTTATAAGCTATAGTACCTTGATCATGAAAGTCGTCATGATAAGGATGAATAGAAGATGTATGTAAAGTGTTTACTATACTTAAAGATTACTAAAGAATGGATTTTGAAAGAACGCCGATCATTTGATGATGGTGATCTACTTCAAAGTGCAAGTCCAAAGGTATTATTATTTGAATATACACGCTTTGGACTATGTGTCATGTATATGGCGCCACTTTTGATGTTGATAGATTCTTTTAAAAAGGAAAAGGAAATGCTGAAAGAGAATCTATAAAATATATTTGGCAGAAAAGAAAAGATTGGAAATATCCAATTTAGGTATATAGATGATATACATGTTATGGTTGTATTCTTTGCTTGTTAAACAATGTGGTTCTTGCGTATTGGATACCGAATTGGTTGGTATGAAATTTCATACGGAACGACGCAATTCATGAACCACAATGGCCTAAGTAACTAGCAAGATAATATGTGATGATGTTCATCAAAAACAAACAAACCGTTGTTTGTATTTCTCATTGACATCAAAGCTTGACTTCAAGATTTGTTTTAATAATTGTTATTTAAATCACGTATTATGAGAGTAAAGGTTGTTCAAATAATTACCATATTCCATATTAGATGGATGATTTACAAATCTAGTTGGAGAGATCACATCCATAAAACCTAATGCTAAAATGTCGCAAGACAAATGATTGAAAGATCACTTACGAAGTGACATCGCCGTTTAAATTATATTGGAAAGAAAACATGAAGAATCTCCATATTCATGGATTTTTTGAGTCTTTGATTTGATCAAGTGACGCTTGTGAGACTTTCCTCGGGATAATTAAAAACTTCGTTCAAAGGCCAAAGAAGAACGAACGACTAAAATATTGGAATTTATACATATCGGTGTATGTAGTCCATTATTTATAGTCGTAAGCGATGGGTTTCAACTTCATATACTTTCTCTGGAAATTTGAGTGAATGTTCACTTAATGAGAATGAAGTATGAAATATTTGAAAATGTTTCAAAGACTTTCAAGATGAAGTGGAAAATCATTGTAACAAGAAAATAAATGGTTTATGATTTTATTATAAGGGATTTGTTTGAGATACAAGTGTAACAAGAAAATAAATGAATTATGATTTTATCATAAAGGGATTTATTTGAGTTGCTAGTTTAGCAAAACACCTAGATTTACATCTCCCGAAACACCATAGGAGTATGGAGTGTTTGAGATTTGTAATGAAACCTTGTTTGACATGGTTGGATCAAAGGTGTTATTTATAAAACTGCCATTATGTTTTAAAAGATTAAAGCTTTAGAGACTTCCGCTTTTACACTGAGAAGTGCTCCATCTTGATCTGTTGAAATGACACCATATGAGTTATGGTTTGGGGTAAAACCCAAGTTGTCATTTCTTAAATTTTGGTATGCTAAACATAAGTAAGATGTTTACAATCGAAGTCGGATGAGCATGTCTTTGTAGGTTATTTCGAATAACAATTGGTTATTCCTCCATAACACCGAGGACAAAAGGGTTTGTCGCTTGAAATGTGAAGTTTATTGAAAAAGGAATTTTTCGCAAAAGTTAAGTGGGAGGACAATAGAACTTTGATAAGGTTAACGAACCTTAGCTAAATGTGCTGAGTTGCGCAACACCGGAAATCGTTCCAAAGGCTGCCATAATTCTCATAGCTTATGTGCCTCAAAGGTTATGGTCACGGAGATCTAAGTTCTTATTGAACCAAGTCGGTCAGATAAACAATCAAATACTAAGATTTGAGAGTAAATCATTATTGTTTAACAATGATGAACCGACTATATGCAAAGAAGCGATGATGGGCCCTGACTCCGTCAAATGGCTTGAAGCCATAAAATCTGTGATAGTTCCATACACGAGAAATCAAGTTTTGAACTTGGAAGACCCTCCGGAAAGGTGTAAAAACCTATCGGTCGTATTTGGATCTATAAAGAAACAGACATGGATGTTTCACATCTATGAAATAGTCGACATTTCGTAAAGTATTTTACGACAATGTTCAAGGAGTTGACTATGACAAGATTTGATCTTTCATAGCGATATTTAGTCTGGACGGATTAAAGTAGCAACCACTACATATAATTTGGTATATGGTAGATGAATAAACAAAACAAAATTCTTCTAATAGAATGGTTACCTAGGACGTGTACATGACATGGTCCAAAGGGTTTTGTTAAAATTCAAAGGATGCTAAAAGGGCATGCAAACTTCAATGGTTGAAGTAAGCATCGCGGAGTTGGAATCTTCACTTTAATGAAAAGGAGTTTTCATCAGGAGACGATGAAGATGCTTGCATTTGCAAGAAATTAAGTGGGAGCGCTTAGACATATTTATAATACATTATGTGGATGACATCTTGTTGATTAGAAATGATGTATATTTTATTTACAAAGGTTAAGAATTTCATTTCGATGAAATACTTAGGCAAAACCCGAATATTTAGTGTGAATGTCTATAGTGGATAGACTATGACGCCAATATGGTTGTGCCAAACATACATATATGAGATATTAAAGGAGTTCAATATAGAAACGAAAATAAACAGTTCTTGTTGCATGGAAAGGAATTGAATCAAGATTCAAGTGTATTGACACTTGATAAGTGAAACAAGATTCAAGTGCTTTGACACTTGATGAGTGAAATCACGAGAATGTTTTGATCAATCATACCATGATATGTACACACCCAGATATGTCCTATGCTCTAAGTGTTATGAGCATATACCAGAATGAATCATAAAATGATCATTGGACGATAGTGAGGATATTCTTATGATCTTTTTGAAAGAACTAAGAATATATTTGTGTAGAGATGACAAACAATTACAAATAGTTCATTGTAAAGCATTACATTGATACTAGTTTTGTCACAAGATACAAATTAAGTTTATCTCCATTTAAACTATGGGTGGCACAATGTAATGGAAAGAAGATTCCATGATGGATTTGGATAAAATCCATAGTTAAGACATTGTGACGAATACTACAACAAAAAGGCTAAGTATATAACTGCTATAGTAGCAGCAAAGGAGGAAATTTGTGTCAAGAAGTTTGTTATCAAACTAAGGTGTGGTTCGCAATGGGATAACACTAAAGATATATTGTACGACAATAGTATCGACGTGTTTTAACCCAAAGAACTAAAGGTCTCACCAAAAGACCAAATTTATACAATGCCATCTCATTGGAGAATGAGTGATGCGTGGAGACGGAAAGACATGCAAATACACACGGACCTGAAAGCGTCAGATCCGTAGATTATGTTAACCACTTGCAATTGCGTATATGGAACACTAGAAAGCCATAGGTGTTCAATACGCAAAGTTTTCAAACTAGATTATTGTCTCTAGTGCAAGTGGGAGACTAAAGGGAATATGCCCGAGAGGCAATAATAAAGTGGTTATTATCGTATTCCTTATTTATGATAAATGTTTATTTTGCATGCTATAATTGTATTAATACGGAAACGTTAATACATGTGTTTATAATAAACAAAAAGGAACTTCCTAGTTATGACTCTCTCATAAACTAGCTCGTTGATTAACAAGATGATCAAGGTTTCCTAATCATGGACATTGGATGTTGTTAATAACGGGATCACAACATTAGTGTAATGGTGTGATGAAAATTCATCCGAAGTATAGAATTACGATCAAAGTCATTGAGTTTATATTTCTATAACAACTTACGAAGTGACCCTAATCCTTAGACCATGAGATCATGTCAATCACTAACACCGGAAGAGTTTCTTGAGAACATCAAACGTCACACCGTAACAGGGTGATTATAAAGATGGATTTAGAACTAATAAAGTGTTATGTTGAGGCCCATGGATCGAGAGTGTAATTTGTTCATCCCGATGACGGATAGATATACTCTGGGCCCTCTCGGTGATATCACATTGATTAGCTTGCAAGCAAGTGATTTGATCACTAGAATGTTATATCACGGGAATGAGAAAAGAGTGCATGTAGGTAACGAGATCAAACTAGGCATGGAGATACCGATGATCGAATCTCGGACATGTAATATATCGTGAAACAAAAGGATTAAGATACTAGCGTAAAAGGTTCCGACGATCACAAGAAAGTCATCGTTGAATGTGTGGGAGTCAGTATGGGTCTCCAGATCCCGCTTCTGATTATTGATCCGAGAGGGGTCTCGATCATGTCCGCATTATTCATGAACCGTAGGGTGACACACTTAAGAGACACCGACATCCATTTGGAGAAAAAGTTTCATGCCGGAAAGAATGAACAAGCGCAGGAATTTATTTCACTAGATACCGAAACAGGTTTTCGGGTGAAATTGCATAAAGTGGTTATGCATGTGAAATAGAATTCTAGCAAGGGGTTATTTGTGAATGTTTGTCATTAAATTAATTGACAAAATTCTGAATAAAATAAAAGAGTTTTATTTAATGAGAGTTTGCATTAAATTTGGTGGAAATTTAATGGGAATTTGAGTGGGTTTTTTAGTGGAGGGAATTGAAAGGCATTTGAGTGAGTGGAGTGTCCACCCACATGAATGTGGAAGAGGTGGGGGCAGACCCATGGCTGGGCGCATGGCCCCTTGGGTGCCCCCTCTCCTATAAAAGGATCCCCCTCCCTCTCTCTCACTTACACTTCCTCGTGAAGGATCTCTCTCCCCCTCTAGAATTTATTCCCAATGGTCTCGGACTAGCGAGATACATGTTCCTGGTGGCTATTCGGCAAGAAAGAGTTGTGCTTCCGCTGCATCGCTGGAGCGAGGAGGCGGAGGTTGCTCGGTGCCTCGAACGTGTGTGCGAGCATGGATGCGCTGCTGTTTTGCGGCGCTAGGACTTCCTCTTGATCTTGAGATTGGCAAGAGATCGTCTACATCAACCACAAGTTTGGACTCGTTAAGATTTGTCGGTCTTCAAGGGTATGTTCTCTACGGATGTACATCCGCCCGTTGTTTGTATCTAGTAGATAGATCTTGGTACATAGTTGTTCCCATCGTAGGAAATTTTTTGTTTTCTATGCTGCGAACCCTACAATGGGTTCCTGGATGATGCATCATGCGGCGCTTGCGGTTCTCATTGGCTTGGTTGATCTTTCCTTCCATCTGAATGGCAGAGTCGACGAGGGCTTCAATATCAGCAAAGGGGATATTGACCAATACCGTCTACATCTCATCGTGCAGACCATTCAAGAATCTTTCTTGCTTCTTGGCTTCAGTGTCGATCTCATCCGGGGCATACCTAGCTAATGACAAGAATTTGTCACGGTATTCCACTACGGTCATCCTTCCTTGCTTCAGTTCTCTGAATTCATATCTCATTATCTTGCTCAAGCCTGGTGGCACATGGGTTCTGCTGAACTTGACCTTGAATTCCTCCTAGGTCATCATCTGTCCTCTGGTCATTGCACAAACGTTGTTCCACCATGCTCTTGCATCTCTGGCTAGATAGTGGGTGGCGAACAGAACTTTCTCGTTAGCTTCCACTCCGGAAACTTCTAGGTTGTTTTCCATGGTTTGCAGCCAATCATCTGCATCTAGGGGCTCTTCCGACTTAGTGAAAACAAGTGGGTTGGTGTTCTGGAAATTCTTGAGCTTAGATCCATGGTTGTCCTGATTTCCTTGGACTTGATTATTGTGGGCCAGCTGAGCTATCTGCTGAAGGGTGGCTAAGTTGGCTTGACATTCGGATCTTTCAGCTTCGCGGTGAGAAACCAAAATTTGCAGGATCTGCAACATCGGGTCCGGGGATGAACCACTTCCTCCGCGAGGCATCTGAAGATTGAGATAGATCAAGAGAAAAGAGGGAAATTTCTAAGGTTCGGAGACTTTGAAAAGTTTTTAAAGTTTGACTCAGACTTTCTAGCAACTTGCTTTTCATTCATTCATTCATAGCACACGATACAACACACAGCCCAACAAAGGAAAACATATGGTTTTAAGAACCATTCTGGAAACTACGATACAATGGGACCGAATACAACTCACTACGCTAGTGCTCAAGTGCTACTACTCCTTGGAGTCGGTGTAATCGTCATCCTCATCATCCTCATCGTCATCGATGAAGGCGAAATCCTCCTCATCGGTGAAGAAGTCCATGGCATGATCCTCCAGAAAGTCATCATCATCGCTGAGATAAGAGTAGGGGTCTCCACGAAGATCTTCTTCGGCATTCTCCCTTTCCTCCAACTACATGTCTCTCTCGTGGATGGTCTCCTCCAAATCCGAGATACGGTGGCGAAGACGGGCAATGATGCGCTCCTTCTTGTCAAGATGACGGCGACGAGACTTGCGGTCCTTTGCTAGCATGGCGATGGTCTGATCCTTCGTCTTGATGATGGAGGATTTGTGGTTGGAGTAGTCACGGGCATTGTCCAGTTCCTGGTGACGAGCATACATCATGAAGCTAAGGTGGTCCAACTGAGTATTCATCTCGGGGTGGTATGGGGCTTCCAGTGGCTGTCCCATAGCATCACGCCTTGGACAAAACTCAAAGTGGGTACCCTTGATCTGGTTGATACTATGCCCACATAGACGGGCAAGAGCTTCTTGCATGGCCCTGGCAAGTCCATCAAGCCAGTTGTTCTCTCTTAAGGTGAACTGAATTCCTTCTACAGTGGGAGGTTCAATCTTTCCTCTGAGACTTGCAACAACTAGCCACTGCCGATCTTCTCCTTCCTGATCATTGAGCTGGGCTCCGAAGAACTCGGGGCGTGGACGCTCCAGAAGTTCCGAAAGCTGGTCCAAGTTCCGCTCAAAGATGAGGTCTCCTCCATTCCCCAACTGATAAAACTTGTTATACTTCACGTCCATATATAAGAATATAGGATGAGTAAGTTAGTAGAGTGTTCAAGTGTGTCAAATTTTATGTATTTTGCAAGAGTTTTTGAGGAACATGAATTTTCATGTAAGAATCAAAGTGATAAGAATGGGAATAAGTTTTTGTAAATACTTGCTTCCTTTGGTTTTGAAACTAAGTTTTTGAATTAAATATCCAGTCTACCTAGGGTCTCCTATGGTCAGGATGGATCTGATACCAACTTTTCAACACCCGGATTTTTAATCCCAGATGCCTGTTATGCCATACATCACAATCCTAGGATTACCATTTTTGCGAGACATAAAAGATTTGGATATCACAGTACATCATCCATTACAAACCATACATAAGGTCTTACACAAATAAGGATCTCATGATTCAGTTCTTAATAGAACTCAAGCAGCGGAATAACGTAATAATAAAGGTAGCGTAGGCGAAGCTCCATCTTCGAGGTCATAGGCAATGCTGACGATGAGAGATGGTCCTAGTTATCGTAACCTTCCTGTGGTCCATCATCCTGGTACTCCTCTTCATAGTCTGGCCACGGGAATAGTCAGGGACAAATCCATGAGTATTCTTTAAGTACTCGCAAACTAATACTAACAAGTTAAGGGGGGTTTTGTAGTAGGACACTAAGATCTAGGGTTGTTTTGCAAAAAGCCAGATTTACCTCTACTAAGTTCAGAAGCAAAGAAAGCTAGTTGAAATTTTATAACACCTAGTGGGAACTTGAATTTCATATCACAACTCTGTTGTGGTTAAGTCAAAGTCTCAATTCATTTCATAAGTCATTTTAAAACATCTGAAGGGGGAACAGTATGGCCACTCCAACTGTCCATAACCGTGGACGCGGCTATTCGAATAGTTTGACACTCTGAAGAGATTGTACACTTTCACCACAACATTCGATACATCCGTTAGGAACAAATCCCGAATTCACCATACTCAGTATGCGGATAATCAATCCTAACCTTTCAATTACACGCCCTAGTACATGCACCTCTCCTGTGAGTTTGGCCTCCCAACCATGACCAACTGTCATCTTGGGTACTGCACAGGTGGACAATCTTCACAAGGTAGACTCAACTTAGACCTTGGCCGTGAGGGAACCCATACTATGGTATATAAGTTTCCAGTCAAGCCCTACCCAATTTTAGGGTATTGTGGTTGTATGGTAATATTGGAATGGTATCGCATCGAGACAACCATCAGTTTTATAAAGGGCTAAGGCTCATGCCTCACCATTTTCATCATCAAAATCATCTGGTGTTCGGAAACACATGTCAAAACATTTCAGTAGAATGACTCATCATTCCAAGGTTTTCATAACCATTTTCACCAAGCATTCCCATCTAAAGTTGATCAAGTTTTATGCTTAGCACTAGCATCTACAAGTGGGTAAGTACTAATGAGGGGTGGTAAACAAGTGGAGATTAGTTAAGTTCAATCTCGTGCCTTAGGATGACATCATTTATCAACTTAGGCCAAATTTAATGCTCTTTATGCAACCTTCAATTATCTTCCTAGAATCTACAAGTCACTTAAGTAAACTCTAAGAGAAAGCTTTGATAAAGAAATAAAGTATAAAGCTTGCAAGTAAAACTAGGATTGGGTTATCAAGTGGGTATGATCACATATGCTTAAGGCATATAGTTGGCGTGGTAACAAGCAACTATTAGCTTGCATAAGTAGGGTATCTTGCAAGGGTTAGCTTGCCAAATCAACTAGTAGTATTAGGCTTGCCTTGTGCAGAGAAGTGGTTGAAGTTCTCCTCTGCTTCCTCCTCGTAGTATCCTCCTTCCTCCTCGTATCCTTGGTCGGTACTAGCGTCTATAAATAAATACGAGGTACACAATCACCAAACAATACTTAACTATTTTCACTCATCACACAAGGGTGTACTATAGGGTATCTAGCATCATCACTTATCATTACAAGATTAAAGCATTTGTCTTGTTTATTTTAATTTTGAGAAAAGTAATTTCTACTCATCAAAAAACTACTTAAGATTTAATATTCTCCAACTCAAACATGGGATCATGTTGACACATGTCATCACCTCATATTTCAGTACATGGGAATCTGATTTAAAGTGGTGTCACAATTTAATAAGGTTTAACCTTTTTATTTTAATTAAATAGGGTGACTAGAAATGCCTATGTGGTCGTAGCACCCCGGGTAAAACCAATACTAGAAATCGATTGATTGTTTACTACTTTGTGCATCATCAGGCATCATGCATCTGTTAAACTAAAAACTATTTCTCTAAAAGTCTCTCTTTGTTTTCTAAAATACCCCCTCCCTTTATTCAAATCAAAACCTGGTCTATCCAAATATTTTATTTTGTCTACAACATAGTTGCAACTCTTTTGATTTAAACAAAACAAAATAAATATATTATAATATAAAATCCCTATTTTATAAACCCTGGGGGAGGTAGCCACCCGCCAGGCCCAAAAGGCCCAACCGACAGCCACCTACCACCCCACTTTGCAAACCCTAGACCTACCCCAAATCCCACCCTACCTCTCACCCGCCGCCACCCCTGGCTCTACACGCACACACCAACACACGCGCGCAACACCAAACACACACATTCCTATCACCAGAACCGACCCACACAAACGCGCGACACACCATGCTCCTCTCCCTGGCCCACTCCCCGACAACCTCCCCTGTCGCTCGCTCGCTTCCGCACCGACGCGTCCCCGACCCCGCGTTTCCCTCACCTCTCCCTCGACACCCCATCTTCCCCACCAGCGCCTTCCGCGAGCAGCACCGCCTGCGACCTCCCTCATTGTCGCGCCTTCCTCTCTGACCACCACTAGGACCCTCCCTCCATGATGTCACCTTGGTCTGCGACCGTCGCCGGCCGTCGCCTCTTCCCCCGTCACCGTGCGGACCCCGCCGTCGCGCCTGCTTCGATCCGTGCCGCGCCCGCGCCTCAATGCATCAGGATCAACCGCCGCCTCCGGAGCTTCCCCGCCTTCTGCCGCGCGCCTCAGGCGCTCCGCCTCGGCCTCAAGTACCCAGGACACCGCCGCCCACTGGAGGCCACCGTCGCCGTCCATCTGCGCCTCCTCGCTGGTGACACTCTGCTATGGCCGCCCGCCAGCTCCCCTCCCCACGTCAAGGCACCCCTGTCGCTCGCGATTCCGCTCGGTGCTGCCCCGTCCCCCACCTCCTGTCGCATCTCCTCCCTGGCTCGTGCGTCCGCCCGCTGCTGAGCCTCCACCTCGACTGGCCTTCCACGCACGAGCGCCACCGACATGCGTGCGCGACCGCGTTCGAGCCTTCCGCTGACCCCCTCTTCAAGGACGCATCGCCTGCATTTGGCCGCCTCCTGGTGGTTGTCTTTGGTATCGTACGGCAGCGCGCGCTGCTGCTTACTCCTTGGCAGCACACGTCCCCTGCAACGTCATGATTTCTTGTTGTTTTTTACATGATGTAGTCGTGTTGTGCCATACTTGTTTCTGTATGTGATTATGCATAGCTCGTTCCAGCGCGACAGCGTGCCATCGCATGTACAATCGAGTACATCAAGTGTTGCAATGACAAGAACTTCCTCGAACAACCCCGACCAAACAATATTGTCCGCTGACAAGACCTACTACGCTGGACCCGAAGATCGAACCTGGCGCATTCTCCTTCCTCTCCGAAGCCCCGACCCCGAACCACATCGAACCAAGATCGTCGAGCCCCCTCTAATGTGTGACCCTAATCCGAGCCCCCTATTTTATTAAATTCTATATATACTTGTTGCATTTAAATTCTACATGATTGCATTCATATTATGTGGTTTGGGGGCCTTATGCCAATTCACCTAAATTAAATATGGAGGCCATATGCGGTCGAATCTAGTCTAATATTGGCTCCATTTAAAATTCTGCAGCGAACCGATGTTATATTTTCCCATGTTAAGACAACATTTAAATTGCAGGGTATCTAGACAACATGAACCACCTAATTAAATGTCGGGACCCCAGTTCTGCTTAATATTGCCTAATTCATCGCACCTTGCCATGTTAAACATCATACATGCACCATGCTCGATCTTTTGCCGTAGTATTAAATAGTGCATCCGGTGTTTCTTCTAGTGTTTTGCTTCTTCGCGGATAAGGCCGTTGAGTTGATGTGAGCTTCGACCCGATCTTCGGATGAAACTTTGGCAATGTTTTCAGGCGAGCATTCTCCCCCTTTTCTACCTATTTTACCATTCTAGTATTTATTTCTTCCTTTTGATCTATTGCTATCTGTGTTGTGATGCTCTAGTTTTCGTACCCGTGATATCCCTTGCAACCTTATATTGCCTTGGACACATCCTATTACTTGTTGTTTGGTAGATAGTTAGACTTGCGCGTCGTAGTCGCTTGCTCAAGTGCTGTTGCGTGTCGTCAAGTACCACAGTTATTGGAGTAATTCCGCATGATTAATGTTGGAGATGATCATGGATTTAATTACTGTTTAATAAATAAAATTGAAAGTAGGTAAATGCAGAGGCACCGGTGGGTAATAGACAATATTTGGTTTTTAACCGCTCACTAGTGTCCCGTAGGACCCCGAGTTCTTGACACCTGTTCCGAGATCGAGCGCGCTAACCACAGGTGGGGTGTGTGGGCACCCCCATCGATGAGTACCTGATTTCAAAGTACTGTATCGGGGGCTACAAAGTAGTTTGGGGCTTTATTACTATCCGGCACTTATGCCATGCTTTACTGCTTTATTTACGATTGCGCGTGGAACGCATGTAATGCTTAGGAACAAATGTGGAATGTTTTCGCGGTATCGACAAGCCCAGTCACATTTTCGGGTTCCTAGTCGTTTACAGCCATTGGCACAAACCTCTGGGTCCGTCTCAGAGCCGGCCGACTTCGTTGCGGGTAGCTTAGGGGGTGGCCCCCATGTGCTTGCTTTGGGTCTGGGAAACGTCGTGTCCGAAACCCCGTCGACATACCATTGGGTGTATGTTTTGTGATCTTGTACCTACCTGGTCTAACAACAAGGGTGTAGGTGCGTGTGGAAACTTTGGTGCACCCTTGCAGGGTTAAATCTTTTGGAGAAGCCGTGTCCGCGGTTATGGACGACTTGGAGAACAGTTCTCGATCATAAACAACTATAACTAAAGTTTACTGTTGTAATTTGACTTGTATCCGATATGACTAGTAATCAGCTTCACTACAACAGAATGGCAAAATAAAAGTACTAACAACTGCTGGGTTTGGGATATCTCATGCTAATTGTATCTGACTAGTAAGTGTCGCAAGTACAACGGAATGGTTAACTAAAACGGCCCACTGCTTATTATATCAGGATGACTCATGCTATCTATGTCTGACTAGTAATTGCCGCAACTATAACAGAATGAATAAAACTACCAACTGTGTGAGTTCCTCGGTTGACTTCCTCGTTTGGTCTCGAGGGGGAAATACTAGGATGGGTATGCTTGGTGTTAGTTTCAGGTTGGATCCGAATAGGTCCTTCTTATCCCTATCTGATATCCGCCAGTTGTATTGAGTCTCTATAGGTTGTTTAGTGCATGCTGCGCTGCCGCTTCAGTCCACCATACCTATGTAGGCGAGGACCGCCGAATTCTAGTCTCGCCGTGTACTGGCCTCAGTACTGACCGCTCTCTTTTTCCTTTTCCCTTTGTCGGCACCCCTTTTGTTTAAGCAGGTTTTGAGATCGATGTCGTTAGCAGGGTTACCCTTCCGGCTTGGCCTTGGCAGGGTTATGGACGCCATTGGTTATTCATCAGGGCTCTTAGCCCCATTTGCATCTTGTCCATAGTCGGACGTTGTATCGTTTTCAAGGTGATTTGGATCTTTGTATTGTATATGTGTATTCTTGACTCTTTGAGTCATTGTTGTATATATCTGTTCTGTGGGTTCCATCATGGACTATGGTGTAATGGTATTTCTTCGTTTTCCACCATACGAAAGTCCGGTGGGCACCTTGAATCGTTTCTATGCGGGTTTGGCGGGAATCGCTGAAACTTGCATATGGCCGATCGAGGGTGTTCTGAGTGGTATCGAGCTCAGCGATTTGATACCCCTGGTCCAGCCTGTAGGATAACCTAGCTAACGGACGTTGTAGAGTGTCAAAACTATTTTGCAAAATCGGTTGGATAGATATGATTAGGTCTGATTTTACTCCTTACCCCTCTGCTATTCTCCTCTTATCTCGACGTGTTTTGAATCTCCTCTATTATCTTTTCTTCGAGTCCAGGATTTCTCGTGGTTGGGTTTCTGTCGTACCTTCAGGGTATCGCTTCCATCCTCTTGTAATGTTGCTTCAACATCCGGAATTCATGCTATCTGATGAATCTTTCATCTGTTGTACCTTTCAGTGGACCGAAAATTCACTAAATTTTTTCTTTCTATCCTCCGGTGTTTTCTGAAACGACGAAGTCATCCACATCAGATCTGATAAGAATCTCCATCCCTCCTTTGTTTACAAACCTCGCTTGTCGAGATCTTAAGTCTGAATTCTGAGAGTTGGTTGCATAATTTACCATTCATGTGTAGAGTAATGCTTTAGGTGCGCGATGGACTGATCACCATCCGACTACTCTTATCATTCGTTCTTGTGCATTGAATTGGTGGATAAAACAATTTTACTCCTTCCCTGGAAGTTGGAGGTGGCCTTATCTTTTGATACCTCTACCTTCGTCCTTTCTTTCTCCAGAGTGTCATCTCGATGAACATGAGCACTGACCCTTGTTGGTGGTGTCGCGGATTTCAAGACGGAGAAAGAATCCTTGTTAGCGGTGTCGCGAAGACCTACCAGAAGCGAGAAGATTTAGGTTGTCGGCCTTCTTCCCCGTACCAGGAGGCGGATCTCGAGGGCGAGATCCAGTGTTAGTCGAATTGTAGCACCCCGGGTAAAACCAATACTAGAAATCGATTGATTGTTTACTACTTTGTGCATCATCAGGCATCATGCATCTGTTAAACTAAAAACTATTTCTCTAAAAGTCTCTCTTTGTTTTCTAAAATACCCCCTTCCTTTATTTAAATCAAAACCTGGTCTATCCAGATATTTTATTTTGTCTACAACATAGTTGCAAATCTTTTGATTTAAACAAAACAAAATAAACATATTATAATATAAAAACCCTATTTTATAAACCCTGGGGGAGGTAGCCACCGGCCATGCCCAAAAGGCCCAACCGACAGCCACCTACCACCCCACTTTGCAAACCCTAGACCTACCCCAAATCCCACCCTACCTCTCACCCGCCGCCACCCCTGGCTCTACACGCACACACCAACACACGCGCGCAACACCAAACACACACATTCCTATCACCAGAACCGACCCACACAAACGCGCGACACACCCCGCTCCTCTCCCTGGCCCACTCCCCGACAACCTCCCATGTCGCTCGCTCGCTTCCGCACCGACGCGTCCCCGACCCCGGCTTCCCTCACCTCTCCCTCGACACCCCATCTTCCCCACCAGCGCCTTCCGCGAGCAGCGTCACCCGCGACCCCCCTCTCTGCCGCGCCTTCCTCTCCGCCCGCCACTAGGACCCTCCCTCCATGATGCCACCTTGGTCTGCGACCGTCGCCTCTTCCCCCGTCACCGTGCGGACCGCGCCGCCGCGCCTGCTTCGATCCGCGCCGCGGCCGCGCCTCCATGATTGCTGTCGTGCCTCCCTGCAGCAGGATCAACCGCCGCCTCCGGAGCTTCCATGCCTTCTTCCGCGCGCCTCAAGCGCTCCGCCTCGGCCTCACGTACCCAGGACACCGCCGCCCACTGGAGGACACCGTCGTCTTCCATCTGCGCCTCCTCGCTGGTGACGCTCTGCTGTGGCCGCCAGCTAGCTCCCTTCCCCGTCGCCGCGATTCCGCTCAGTGCTGCCCCGTCCCCCACCTCCTGTCGCCTCTCCTCCCTGGCTCGTGCATCCGCCCGCCGCTGAGCCTCCACCTCGACTGGCCTTCCGCGCAAGAGCGCCAGCGACATCGTCTTGCGGCCGCGTTCGAGCCATCCGCTGAACCCCTCTTCAAGGACGTATCGCCTGCATCTGGCCGCCTTCTGGTGGTTGTCTTTGGTCTTGTACGGCAGCGCGCGCTGCTGCTTACTCCTTGGCAGCACACGTCCCCTGCAACGGCATGACTTCTTGTTGTTTTTTTTTCTGTTGACAGAGCCGTGTTGTTCCATACTTGTTTCTGTTTGTGATTATGCATATCTCGTTCCAGCGCGACAGTGTGCCATCGCATGTACAATCGAGTACATCAAGTGTTGGAACGACAAGAACTTCCTCGAACAACCCCGACCAAACAAGATTGTCCGCTGACAAGACCTACTACGCTGGACCCGAAGATCGAACCTGGCGCATTCTCCTTCCTCTCCGAAGCCCCGACCCCGAACCACATCGAACCAAGATCGTCGAGCCCCCTCTAATGTGTGACCCTAATCCGAGCCCCCTATTTTATTAAATTCTTTATATACTTGTTGCATTTAAATTCTACATGATTGCATTCATATTATGTGGTTTGGGGGCCTTATGCCAATTCACCTAAATTAAATATGGAGGCCATATGCGGTCGAATCTAGTCTAATATTGGCTCCATTTAAAATTGTGCAGCGAACCGATGATATATTTTGCCATGTTAAGACAACATTTAAATTGCAGGGTATCTAGACAACATGAACCACCTAATTAAATGTCGGGACCCCGGTTCCGCTTAATATTGCCTAATTGCATCGCACCTTTGCCATGTCAAACATCATACATGCATCATGCTCGATCATGCTGGGAGTTGTAGGGGTGATGGCAGGAAATGCTTGGTGAAACATATCTTTAATGTTTTTAGAAGCCCCGATGTTTTGGAGGTCTTCTTCAAACTCATACTGGCCTTCTTCCTGAAACTTGCAAAAGTATAAGTATAGGAACAAGACGAGCAAGGGACAATGTCGGATGTTAAGAAGCTTACACAATGGTTGGTTCTTTGGTCAACGGGATACCAATCTTTCTTCATTTCTCTGCCTCCAGGGCGGCGGTGGACTTCTTGGAGGCTCCACCCTCCGTCTTCTTATTCTTGCCTCCGTTGGCAGCGTCAGAGGTGGAGATCTTATGCTTACGCCATGGGACATCGTCAAACACGAAGGTGACTTCCTTCATCTTGGGGTCGTAGATTTGGACAACCATGATATCCTCCTCTAGACTCTTTAGCTGTTAAGTGAAATCCCAAAGTGTTAGATGAAATGGTAATGGCTAGACGGAAGAACTGGATTATATGGCATACACGGAAAACAATACATGTACCTCTGGGCATGTGCCACCCTCGAACATGTCGTAGGTGATGGTGAAGCCACGCTTCCTGTCCTTCACCTTGATGATTTATTTGAGGCAGAGCTTGATGGAGTCACTCGAAAAGTTGTCCTCGAAGATGCGGAATCTATCCTTCCTATCCTTGGTATACTGGTGCATCAGCTTTGCGCGGTTGTGCAGAGGCTGGATCCTCCTGATGAACCAGCACATGGCTAGGTCCAACCCGGTCAGACCAGTGTCTACGAACCACTCGATTCTCCTTACAGTGTAGGAGGCTTCATCGTCGGAGGGAAGGAGGGCTTGGGATCTCCATGTCGGGGCTTCAGCGGCAGCCCCATCGACAAATTCCGGGTACAATGCTTCTCGGCCAGCCAGAGGGATATTTGGTCCGTAGAAGTACGTCATCTGCCAATTTTTGCAGGACTCGTGGCCTATAATGTCGGGGAACCGCCGGCCAGTCCGGATCTTGAAGCTAATGGTTCCACAATTTATGAGCTCGTCCTTGCTCACTCTGTCTTCCCTCTTGACGGTGAAGAAGTATATGAACAGATCTAACCTAGGTCTAATTCCTAGGTAGCCCGAGGATGCTATTCGTTGAAAGGTTCTGAGGTTGAACCCGGTAGTGGCTAAGGACCTCTATGAATAAGTCGGAGATTGGGAGGGAGACGCCGCGTACCAGTTGGGCTTTGAGGTACACCTTTTCTCCGACTTGGGGCGAGGGGACGACCTCACCGAACGGCGCCGCCCGCCAGACCAGCCCTCTGTCTTGGGAGATATCCTCGGTGAGAATCTCCTTGACATCGCTATCAACAATATCGGAGCCTCACCACTCTCCCTTGTGAGAGATGCCCTCCTCCTCCTCAAGCGGTTCCAACGCCGCTGAAATATGGTCACCGCCGGTGGATTCCACCATCGCGGTGCGTGGCAGCACCAGGCCCTCTAGGGGTACATGAACGGAGCCCGCCGACTTGGCCGTGGCATCGCTCGGCGCCGCCATAGATGGGGTGGCACTTCTACTTGCCATTGGTGTGGGGAGGAAGGTGATTGTGAGATTGGGAAAAGCTAGGGTTATTCTCGGTGCGCGCGGAGAGCTCGAGGAGGCATTCGTTGGAGGAAGAAGATGATGCGAGGTGAAAGGATAAAAATTACCACGGTTATAATTTATAGTATCCGGCATCAAGATTCGTGCAAGTTGATCAAATGGTTGCTGCGTGGATAGCGGCGTCTGTGAAATTCGCCACGTTCCCCACTGCCGCCAACGTTTTGCATCCTTCAAGGAAAACGCCTATGATTACCTTCTCTACATGTGTGAGTTACTGAAGCATTGTGACCTATGGTCTACAATGCTCTACCGTAACATCCCAAAAATACTAAACTTGGAACATCAAACTCTAAGCATCAAAATTAGGGTTAACAAAAACTTTTCTAAATAAAATTTTGAAAGCATGCATATGTGTATGCATTTCATTTTGAATTCTTTTGAACCACCTTGTTTGTGTGTTTCCTTGCTTGTAAAATGTTTCTTAGGTGAAATAAACATCATCTAAACATTTCCCAAACTTTTCCTAAAGACAAGTAAATCAAAACAAATAAAATAAGGGAATGGTCATTTTGACCAATTTAACTCCCATGCCTACTTTGGCTGCCTCAAACTTTCAGAACCTAACAGAAACTTCTCTGGATCTTTGCACCCCTTGAATTTACTCATAACATGGTATCAAGGCCCACTTTATGATCATCCAGAAACTTTCAAATGCATAGTTTAAATGACAATTCAAAATTGAATCCTTATCATATGGGAAGATCCCACTTTTTCAAAAACCACTCAAACAAGCTCAACTTTCAAAACCCAAGCATCTGCAGACTCACCAGCACCAATCTAGCACACCCACCAAAAATATTTTCAAAATTCAAAACTTGAATTCTTGCGGCCATTTCATCAAACACTTGGCAGATTCAAATAAAACTGGCCTAACTTCACTGTTTGGAGCAGTAATTGCGCTAAGCAATGTTCACCATTGATCACCCTTGTCTCCCCCAGTGCCAACAAGTGCTTGGACCAACCCTAGCCCCTACCCTTTGCTCCATGCCATGCCAACCCGAGCACCCCCTTGCCAGCCGACAATGGCTAGCTAGCCAGAGCAAGCACCAAGCCAAAACAACATGTCTAGGAGGCAGCCCACCGCCCACCGCCACTACCTGTCCAGCGCTTGAACCCTGACAGCATCTTTGGGCGACACGACGCGGATCAGCGCCCGGATCGCCAAATGACCATGCCGAGCATGCGCCAGAGCGCCACCCTCGACCGAAGCCCACAGACCGTGCGCCGCCCTCGCCGCGTGCATAAACGATCACCACCGACCCAGAGACTACCAAGCTTATGACCAACACAACCACCAAAAAGAATTTGAAAATTTGAAGGTTTAGTTCATGTGGCCATTTAATCAAACACTTGGTGAGAACAGTACACGCTTACCAATTATTCACTATTTTGATCAATCTTGTGATCATCTTGTGAACTCACCGAGCCTCCACTACTCGCCCTTAACTCACCCCAGTACCAACCCGTGCAATTGAGCTCCCCTCACTCGACCAATTGACTAGTGCAAAATCTTACGCGAGCTCACATATGCCACCCCGACGCAGACACACTACTACACGCCGCGTCGCCCTCGCCCATGATGTCTAGGAGGTAGCCGTGACCTCACCGCCACTTCCTGTGCGCGCCTCGACCAATGACCGCCCACAGAGACTCCAGCACAGCCGCGCCCATTTAACTCTCGACCATGCCTATCGCCGTGTCAGAGCGTCGAGTCGTCTCGTGTAACCACGTCGGGCCTCGCTCTCCCCTTGTGCCAACGTGTTCGCCGCGACGCCAGCGACCTTCCAGACACGAACGTTTGACCTTGCATCCTCCGTGACCACCGTACGCTGTGACGAACGCCCGCGGTACCTGAATAGAGCATGGACGCCCCCGACCGATTAAGACCGCGCCTCGCCGTGCCACTGTGCGCATGAAGACCACCGTGAAGCCCTTCGTCGACCTATTCCCTCATCCATGCTAATAGCCCACTGTAATGACGTCACCGACGAGCCTGAACCATGCCGCCCTGCTCCCTCTGCGGGGTATATATAGATCCCTCCCCCTGCCTCAAAACACACCATTCCACTCCCCTCTCACCCAGTAACCTCTCTGACCCGTTACCGGAGCAAGACGAGCACCACATCGTCGGAATTTCGCCAGAGCCTGCCACTGCAGTGGAGGAAAGGAGCCAGCGCTAGTATCCACCCCAGGAGTCGCCGTGACCACCGTTCAAACCGCCATCATCGACAAGCTCGTTCGCCCACCTCGCTGGACCGAGCTGGAGCCTTGGTAATCCCCCAAAGACACCCGCCATAGAGCTAGGGTTAGCATCCTGCGCGCCCCATGCGACGGAGAGGACGATGCGGAGCCGTCGATCGTGCTCTAATCGCGCGGTCTAGATTGAAGGATATCGATTCGCGTGAGAACAGCCGCTGACGCATGGGACCAACCCTGGTGCAGCCCGCTACGTGCGCACTGCATAGTTGGGCCGGCCCGTTAGCATTCCCGTGCAAGCCCGCAAATTCACACTTAGGTTTGCTCTTTTATTTCAAAACCCTATACTGTAGGCAAATTTGAAATTCAATGCAAGAAGATTCACTGAACCAAATTGAATGAATCCAATTTTCTTAGAAAATATTTGAAAATCTCTAAATACTCCCGTTGGATTCAAACAGTTTTAAACTATATATCACCCACAGTAAAAATAACAAGACAGTATCTTTTACAACTTCAAACATTTTTCTAAAATCAACCATAAATCCTTTTGAGTTGATTCCAACTCTTAAAAATCACATTGTCCATGATCTATATGAATATGTAAAAATATATAATTTTACATGTAGTAGTCCTGGACCAAAATTAAAGAATGACTTTATAGTCATTTCTAATGACATAAATATTAGTATTTTGGCATTGTTAACTTTGTAATTTAGGCCAACCACTTTAAATCACATTCCCAAGTATTGGAATATATGGTGATGACATGTGTCAATGTGATCTTATATTTTAATTGGAGAATATTAAATCTGAAGTAGTTTTTTAATAAGTAGAAATTACTTTTCCAAAATAAGGTAAATAAAATCTTGTCACCCTTTTCTTGTAGTGATAGAGATGATGCTAGATCATCTAGTGTGGATCCTTGTGTGATAAATAGAAGTAGTTAAATATTGTTTGGTGATTGTGTACCTCGTATTTATTTATAGACGCTAGTATCAACCCGGGCTACGAGGAGGAAGAATTCTACAAAGAAGATGAAGAAAACTACGACCAATGTACCAACCAAGGAAAGCCTCACTATGCAAGTATTTGTGTTGCAACCTTGATTATATCAATCCCAAGTTTTACTTGCAAGCTTTACCTTTTATCCCTTTTAGACAAGTTGCTCAATTAGTTATTTAATTGGTGATTAGTGGAAAAGTAGGAAAGATGCCATCAAGAGCATAGAACTAGGTGTAAATAGTTACATGTGATTAGTACCCCTCAATTAGTGACACCCTCATTGATAGATGCTAGTGCTAAATTAATATTGATCACTATAGATGGGAACACTTGGAGAAAATGATTATGAAAATCACGGAATGATGAGTCATTTTATTGAAATGTTTTGACATGTGTTATGGAATACAATGAGTTGAAGATGATACTGAATGAAGTATGTGTCCTGACTTTGATAAAAACTGATGGTTGGGTTTGGATGCGATACCATTCCAATTTTACCATACAACCACAATACCCGAGTTTGGGTAGGGCTTAACTGGAAGTTTATGTGTCTTAGTATGGGTTCCCTCGCGGAACGAGGTTGAGTTGAGCCTACCTTGTGAATATGAATGTCCACCTATGTAGTTCCCGGGATGGCAGATGGCCATGGTTGGGAGGCCAAACTCATAGGGGAGGTGCCTATACTAGGGTGTGTAATTGAAAGGTTAGGATTGATTATCCGCATACAAGTGTGATGATTCAGGGTTATCCCTGACAGATATATCAAATGTTGTGGTGAAAGTGTAACACCTCTGCAGAGTGTCAAACTATTCGAATAGCCGCGTCATGATCATGATGATTGGATGGCCGTCTTGTTTATGTCGAGATATTTTCAAAATGACTTGTGACTTCAAGTATGACTTTGACTGGACCACACAGGGTTGTGGACATGAAACTAGGTTCCCACTTGAGTAATCTAGACAACAATAATACTAAGTACCTCTAAAATAAAATTGGCTTATTGCAAACAAACCTAGAGCTTAGGATTCCTACTAGAATGGTATTACTGCTTTAGTGATAGTTTGATAGTACTTAAAAGTACTCATGTCTTTGTCCTGCTATTCCCATGGCCAGACTATGAAGGAGAGTACGAGGAGGATGGACATCAGGACGCATATGATAACTAGGATCATCTCCCATAGTCAGCATTGCGGGTGACAATGAAGATGGAGCCTCTAATGCACTGTTATTCCAATGCTTTCATATGTATTCAGACTTGATCATGAGATCAACTATTTGTAAGACTATTATAGTTTGTAATGGATGATGTACTATGCTACCAATTCGTTATGTCTCGCAAAATGGTAATCCCGATTGTGATGTATGGCATAACAGGCATCTGGGATTAAAAATCCGGGTGTTTACATACCCATCTCTAACTCCCAACAATGATAACACACAAATTCCTAAGAACACCCCTTCTTATATTATTGATGATGATCCTCTATGTGATATAATTGTGTAATATATGGGAGGATGAAAATGATATAATTGAGTTAGATGATCCATTATTCTCATTGGATGAATTGTATTTATGTGGTTATTCTATTCACAACTTTGATGTTGAGTTTACTTTTGATGCTTGCAAATGTTTTGAAAGAGGAAGATATCAGAGCCCTCTTTATGCTTTCATGTTATTTTAATTGCAAGCTAATGATCATTATATGAATTGGTTACCACAAACTTGCTGCGACTTATTCATGTATAAAATGCCAATGCATAGGAAGAGAGTTGGACCTAAAAGTTAATGGTTTCATGTTTTGCGGTGTTCTCCATATGCTTCATAATACTATTTAGTTTGATCATGCCTTGGTACTTTTGTAACATGTAAAATATGTTTTGCTACTGTTTTCTAACAATTATTTAGGAGTTTTAACAAAAAATAAAATTTGGTGAAAGTAAATGAAGAAGATAAGCAATGGAGAAGTTGGTGTCGACCTTGAACATTTGTTCATGCCAATGGAACCATTGCAAAACCATCATCATTAATACTTTTATACAATATAAAAAAAGACTTTGTTACTTTAGTGTTTATTTTCTGTAGAGTAAGGTGGTTTCTTAATAATTTGTGGACCCATTTCGGGTGAAACTATAATTGTTATCTGTTTGGAAGAACAAACCCTTTTGTAGGAACCTAAATAATCATGGAGACAAAAATATTTCTTTTGTTTGGAGTAAAACATGACATAATGAGAAAGAAGAATAATGAAAGAACTAGCAAAACTACAAGCTTGTGGATGCCCCCGCATCCCCTTCTTCTTTCAAGTAATGTGAGGTCTCCAATTTCTAACGCATGTTTTATTTGGTTCTTTATTTCGGTCTTTCTTGTAAAACTAAAAACAAAAAAAATTATTTTCATTATTTTATTGGTTTATTTTTTCTTCTTCACTGCTCTTTCTAGAAAAACAAAAACTACAAAAAGACTAGCTTTCTTCTTTGCTTTTTCTTTTTTCTTGTTTGGTTCTTTCTTGGTTCTTTCTTGCTACCTTTTGAATTTTTGCTTTGAAGTTTTGTTCTTTGTTAAGTTTATTTTTTCTATTTTAGTCTTAGGTTTTTAAATAAAGTGTCAAGATTTACCCACTTGGATGCAAAAGATGAAATATTTTCACGAATTGCTGAGATCTGCCCTGCTTACATTTAAACAATTCATAGAAAAATGTCTCAGAGCTCGGAATTGAGTGATTCCAGTTGGGTTGGATTCATATTTTCATCCTATGTCACGCTTTATAGGGAATAAAGTTTTAAAAATTTAATATGGCGTGGGATGTTTCAAAGTTGCAGGTGTTTTTCTGGACATATTTCTGCCATAGTTTAGTTGCGCGTGGGATGTCTCTTTTAAATTTTAATTTGATTCTTTTGGGGTCTTTTGAGATTTTTAATATGTTATGCACTTTGTAAACTCTCTGGTTTTGATGAAACAAATTTTTTGGGTGTTCTTAAGATGACAAGAGTTGTATATTTTTATGCACTAATGATCTAACCCCCAAGAAAAGAATGGGAAAAATTTTTGTAGTGAAGTTTTTTCACACGAGGATGAAGACAAGATATAGTTAAGTTTTTTCACACAAGGATGAAGACAAGATAAAAACCTAGATTTATCTAAGGATGGTTAAGACAATAAGCTTGGGTATGCCCTAGGCATCCCTATCCTCCAACACAAATTCGGTTTGCAAACGTTCAAACTTCTATTTTTTGAGCACTATGAAAAATCCGTATAAGCTTGAAGCGTCTAGTTTTTAGTTTTAGTTGGAGTAGCATTTTATTCATGTTGCCAAGATAACTATCAAGTTTCTGTAGAAATAAGTAAATTGGGTGCATGTTAAATAATAGGTAAAGGAAATAAAAATAGTAACACAAGTAGTGTATATGGTTCTATGTTTCATGTGCATTGATTGAATAGTAATTCCCTAGTGTCGTATTTAGTGCTATCTCTTATTTAGCATGAATGGTTAACTGTGAGTTACTTAGTTCATTAATAATTGTGTAGCATTATGGACATTATGCATGCTTGTGACATTACACCTTTCCAATGGCCAAGAAAAAAAAGAAAGCAAGCAAAAGACTTCTATATCTGAATACCTTAAGCCATACTTCTCCGTGAAATCTCCACCATACCTATCTATATAGAAAAAATTCTATTCCAAGTATAGTATATGTGTCATGTTGTTGCATTCAAAATCATACTTCTTTTTATTGTGCAATTCTAACCTTATGGGAAAGTAGCAGTCTACGGTGGAGTTCATTTATGTAATTTGCATGTTTGCCATTTTATTAGTTGGGGTTAAGTTACATGTTGTCACGGAACAAGAATTTCAATGTTCATAAGTTGTTGTCATACACCTTGGATTCTGCATATTTTCCGGTGTGAAATGAGTGGGGGTTATCATGCTAAAGATTCCAGTGTGCATATTTTTTAGAAAATAACATTAGGCCGCTAACTGAAACCATACTTAATCATGGTAGAAGTTTTAGCTTGAACTTCCTCATTAGCGAGTTCATTTGTCTGTTGTCCTGTCGTCCCGGTATGTATTGCCTTTGCAGAAAGATGAAAATCCAAAAGACACTGTGTATAGGTGGCATGGAGGTACCCCTTTTGCGAGCACTTGGTTGAAACTGTATGCACACAATGAAAATCTATGGTAATTTTAAAGTTGAGTAGTGTGTGATGGAAGGTATTATTAACAACGGGATATGAGACTCACAACTAGTAATGTGTTGATCATGTGAACCATTATTTCTCTTCACTATCGTTGACTTGGGTTGCTCAATTCTAAAATTTATTTTCTCTTTCGCATCAAATCTTGGCACATATATTCCCTACTTACTTTCAGTGGCTACTTGTTGAAAAGCAAAGAAAAGAGAAGCAAGAAAAAAAGTTCCAAGCACAAGCACTTGCATGTTTAATGTCCATAGTACATTCATTTGTTTTTGCACTTTGTGATTGATTGTTAGACATCATTGAAGAGAATTAGAAATACCACTTGATATAGCATTTGTGTGTTGCTGTTCATTAAAGTTTGATTCATTGATTTTATGTACTATTACTTTCTATATTCAATCAAACAATAAACTCCAAGTGCCATTTTCAGTTTTATCAGCTTCATACTCGAGGACGGGCATGGGTTAAGCTTGGGGATGTTGATGCATGTAAAATGCATACATGAACTTTGTAATTTATTGTGCTAAAATGCTTATTATTTTGCAACTTTATTATATTTATTGGAACTATCCTACTAATAGTTGAAAAAGTACACAAGTTCTTTTTTTACACATTGTTGTATAGGAAAAATATGAATATGGAAGAAATCGCTCAATATTGCAATATTTCGAGTTTCCTGAAATTTGTCTTGTTGAACACTTTTTAAAGATTCACTAGGAAGATCTTGAAGATGAGATAAAATGAAAAAGTGATCAACACAAAAGTTGTGGGTAATTGCTAGCCGTATGATTTAGAGTCAAAAATCGTCCAAAATAGAGTCCTGACGCTCTAGAAAATCCCCAAAGGGTACAGAAACAGTTTCAGGATCCCAAAAGTTGGTGACGTGGTTGACTCAAACGCTTGCCATATAAGATCAATTCGGACAAGCCACGAATTTGGAGACTTATGGGACTTCCTAGGAGTCACCATGAAGGTTATAAAGCCTCCCAAGAGCCATTGGATCCAACGGTTTTGATCCGATGTCCCCGGTCAAGCCTCCACCAATATATATTGAGGAGAAACCCTGTTTTTGGAGGCAGGCACCCATAGCCACGAAATTTCCCCTGTCGTGGTATTGCCGATGATTAAGCCCTGGAGGGGTCCTCACAGAGTGTGTTTAGAGACGTGGGGGAAGGCGGAAAGTTAGAGGGTATGAGGTAACACAACTTACCCAGGTTCAGGTGCCACGACGGTGGTGAAACGCTACACTTTCTATAAATCACTATAAGGCCAATACTCCGAGTTACAGGGATTGGTTCGCTTTGCGAGGTGTTGGATTGTACATGTCGAGTTGTATTGTTGTGGCCTAAAGGATCCCATATGTCCGGCTTATAAAGACGCAAGAACCTAGGGTTATAGGGAAAAGTCTTAGCCGGTAAGGTTACCAAGTTCTACACTGATATTAACTAGTCTTCGTGTATTGCACTCCAAGGCTCCAAGTTGGTCGGTGACTACACCATAGCCTTCCTTTATCCGGAATGGACCTCCCTTCTGAATCCATCTAACTAGGTTTAGCAGCGTGCCATGGGCCTTAATAGAAACTATGGGACACCCGGGTTAGTCGGATTAGAGACATGCAATGGTGATACCCATTTAGCATATCCCCAACAGTAGCCCCCAGAGAACTTCGAGCTCTTGCGATGTCTTGCCTCTTTAGTTTGAATGCTTCGTCTAGGTGATGTCGGCAATTCGTCAATCAATATCTTGTAGTCCTCCAAAGAACCCTGCAATATTCTCCATCTTCAATACATAAGTTGGAGAATCACTAAGTCTTCTACCTTACTTCTCATAGCTGGACAGATCCGTCCATGCCGTAATCTTCGATGAGACTGTTTGTCTACATTTGTCGTTGAGATGACCTAGAACATAGCTAGTGTCGCCTTGTAACTCACACAAGCAAGAAACCTAATGATAGCGATTTTACCATGCAAGAAATCGGAAATGTCAAGAGGCGGTGGTGGGACCGTGGCGAAATCTCCGCACGCCACGCCCACGTCGACCTTTTGAACATCCTTCACGAATCTTTATGTCGGTGCTATTTATTTTTAACTCCGTTTGTCAATTTCTTTTTACCCGCATTCGCACCCGCATCTTATTCTTACTCTCACCCAGATTTTCCTCGAGCTCCTCGCACACGCAGAAAACCCTAGCCCCTCTCCTAGAATCCAGTCCACCTCTCCCTCTTAAATGGCCAACAGCAGCAGCACTCCTTCGTCCATGGCAGCGTCCGATGAGGCTTCGACTAAGCCCTCAAGCATCGTGCACGCCCTACCGAAGGGGCTGGTTGTGCCCCGCTCCATGGTGGCGGAATCCACCGGCATGACCATATTCCCCGGTGCTCAAGTCACTGGAAGAGGAGACTCCCACAAGGAGAATGTCAACACCGGATTTTTAATGCCGGATGCCTTATGCCATACATCGCAATCCCAGGATTACCATTTTTGTGAGACATAATAGATTTGGATATCACAGTACATCATCCATTACAAACCATACATAAGGTCTTACACAAATAAGGATCTCATGATCCAGTTCTTAATACAACTCAAGCGTCAGAATAGCGTAATAATAAAGGTATAGGCGAAGCACCATATTCGGGGTCACAGGCAATGCTGGCGATGGGAGATGATCCTAGTTATCGTAACCTTCCTGTGGTCCATCATCCTGGTACTCCTCTTCATTGTCTGGCCACGGGAATATCCAGGGACAAACCATGAGTACTCTTTAAGTACTCGCAAACTAATACTAACAAGTTAAGGGGGGTTTTGTAGTAAGACACTAAGCTCTAGGGTTGTTTTTCAAAAATCCAGATTTACCTCTACTAAGTTCAGAAGCAAAGAAAGCTAGTTGAAATTTTATAACACCTAAGTGGGAGTTTGAATTTCATATCACAACTCTGTTGTGGTCAAGTCAAAGTCTCAATTCATTTGACAAGTCATTTTGAAAACATTTGATGGGGGAACAGTATGGCCACTCCAACTGTCCATAACCGGACGCGCTATTCAATAGTTTGACACTCTGCAGAGATTGTACACTTTCACCACAACATTCAATACATCCGTCAGAACAAATCCTGAATTAACCATACTCGGTATGTGGATAATCAATCCTAACCTTTCAATTCCACGCCTAGCATGTGCACCTCTCCGTGAGTTTGGCCTCCCAACCATGACCAACTATCATCTTGGGTACTGCATGTGGACAATGTTCACAAGGTAGCCTTAGCTCAGACCTTGGCCGTGAGGAACCCATACTAAGGTATATAAGTTTTCACAAGCCCTACCCAATTTTTGGGTATTGTGGTTGTACGGTAAAATTGGAATGGTATCGCATTGAGGCAACCATTAGTTTTATAAAGGGCTAAGGCTCATGCCTCAACATTTTCATCATCAAAATCATCTGGTGTTCGGAAACACATGTCAAAACATTTCAGTAGAATGACTCATCGTTCCAAGGTTTTCATAACCATATTCACCAAGTATTCCCATCTAAAGTTGATCGAGTTTTATGCTTAGCAATAGCATCTACAAGTTGGTAAGTACTAATGAGGGGTGGTAAACAAGTGGAGATTAATTAAGTTCAATCTCATGCCTTAGGATGACATCAGTTATCTACTTAGGCCAAATTTAATGCTCTTTATGCAACCTTCAATTATCTTCCTAGAATCTACAAGTCACTTAAGTAAACTCTAAGAGAAAGCTTTGATAAAGAAATAAAGTATAAAGCTTGCAAGTAAACCTAGGATTGGGTTATAAAGTGGGTATGATCACATATGCTTAAGGCATATAGTTGGCATGGTAACAAGCAAGTATTAGCTTGCATAAGTAGGGTATCTTGCAGGGGTTAGCTTGCCAAATCAACTAGTAGTATTAGGCTTGCATTGTGCAGAGAAGTGGTTGAAGTTCTCCTCGGCTTCCTCCTCATAGTATCCTCCTTCCTCCTCGTATCCTTGGTCGGTACTAGCGTCTATAAATAAATACGAGGTATACAATCACCAAACAATACTTAACTATTTTCACTCATCACACAAGGGTGTACTATAGGTGATCTAGCATCATCACTTATCATTACAAGATTAATGCATTTGTCTTGTTTATTTTAATTTTGATAAAAGTAATTTCTACTCATTGAAAAACTACTTCAGATTTAATATTCTCGAACTCAAACATGGGATCATGTTGACACATGTCATCACCACATATTTCAGTACATGGGAATGTGATTTAAAGTGGTGTCACAATTTAATAAGGTTTAACCTTTTTATTTTAATTAAATAGGGTGACTAGAAATGCCTATGTGGCCTTCTTTTATTACTTGAACATTATTTCTGTAAGTAAACCCAAATGTTTTTATATATTCTGAAAGGAATGATCAAATGTTATTTTTGAGAGTTGGAATCAACTCAAAAGCTATTATGGTTGAATTTTGGAAAATGCTTGAATGCAGAAAAGCTTATGACTTGTTATTTTTACCAAGGTTGATCTACAGATCCAAATAATTTGAATCCAACGGGCTTGGGTTAAGAATTTCAGTACCTTTCTAACAAAATTAATTTCATGCATTTTGGTTCACTAAATCGAGCTGGGTTGAATTTGGAATCTATGTACAGAAATGTGTTTGAATTAAAATAGAAAAATCTAAATTCAAACGGTTGGGTCGCGCGGGAGAGGTTAATGGGCTGGCCCAGTGTCACTCCGCTGCACGGGGCTCAGCTGACAGGGGGTTCCACCAGTTAGTGGCTCATAACGCGTGAAGCGGTACGTGGTTGTGTGGTTCGTTGGATTAGAAGGGAGATCGACGGCTGGGGGTCGTCGTCGACGATGAACATGTCACCGGTGAGCTCGAACCCTAGCGGCTCAGTGGGGGTGCATAGGGGACATACCAGGCCTCCAGCAAAGACGGCGAGGCGGTCAAACGAACGAGTGGTCGACGGCGAGCTCAGGGACGATCGAGGCAGCTCCGGGGGTGGTCGAAATCAACGGCCCCCTTCTTCTCTAGAGGCATCCTGCTCTGGCGCAATTCCGGCGAGCTGTGCTCCTCGTCCTTCGGATAGAGGGTGGAACGATCAATGAGGTGAGGGGAGTGGAATGGTGTGTTTCAAATGGCTGGGGGTGGCCTCCTTTTATAGGATCGACGGCGAGACTGAGAGGCATGGGCAGACGACGGTGGCGACATGGCCACGGGCTGCTAGAGGCATGGCTGAGGTTGGCGATCGACTGGCGGTCTCCTGGCGATGCTCTAGAGCTTAAATGTGTGCTTAGGGGTGGTGGCAATCGGTCGGGAACGTGCGGTGCTCTGCGCGGCAAAGGCGACATCTTCGTCGGTGAGCGGTGGCTGTGAGGCACGGGGCGGCGAATGGGGGTGTCTGGCGTGTTCCTGGGATCATGTCAAAGCGGTGGGCACGGGCTGCGGTCGAGGGGCGGCGTGTGCACGTGTGCTGGATGCGGCGCTCTGGGACGGGCTCGGCATGTCGTAGTGGCACTGGGCGCGCGGCGTTCCTGGTGGTCCACGGCTTGCACTTGCTAGGGGAGGGGATAGTGGGCGGCAGTGAGGTGCTGGCTACCTCCCAGACAAGGTGGGCGCAGCTAGTTCTTCCTCTAGCTTGTTGTCCACCTTGGGGTGGCATGGTGAGGCTCGCACCTCAAAGAAGGCAAGCTCACAATGGTGCTAGAGGTTTACAATTAAGATAGATGATCTACTAGATGGTTGTTGTTAGCTAGAGAGGGAACAAGTTAGGCCAAAACACTATTAAAACAGTGAATTTGATTTGGTTTAAATTTGCCTGCCAAGTGTTTGATGAAATGGCCGCAAGAACCTTTCTTTTGAATTTTGAAAAGATTTTTTGTGGGTGTGCTAGGCATGTGCTGAGGATTCCATGGGTGCTTGGGTTTTGAAAATTGAGCTTCTGTGAGTGGTTTTTGAAATAGTGGGATCTTCCCATATGAGATAGATTCAATTTTAAACTGTCCTTTAAACATAGTATTTGAATGTTTTTGGATGATCACAAAGTGGGCCTTGGTACCTTATTATGAGTACTAACAAGGGGTGCAAAGATAAACAAATGTTTTTGTTAAGTTTTGAAAACTAGGGATAGCCAAAGTATGCATGAGAGTTAATTTGGCAAAAATGACCATTCACTTCCTTTGTTCATTTTGAGTTGTTTGTCTTTGAGAAAAGTTTGGGGATTGTTTAGATGATGTTTATTTCACCTAAGAATCATTTTACAAGAAAAGAAACACGTAACCATGGCAATTCAAAAGAATCCAAATTTGGAATACACACACATATGAATGCTTTCATATTTTTAGTTGGGAAAGTTTTTGTTAACCATAATTTTGATGATTAGCATTGGATGATCCAAGTTTAATATTTTTGGGATGTTACAAACCTTCCCCCCTTAAAAAAAATCTCGTCCCGAGATTTGAAAAAGGACGAAAAAGATTACCTAGGATTTGAAGAGATCGGGAAACTCCATCCTGATGTGATCTTCGCGCTCCCAGGTAGCTTCCTCTTTTGTGTGGTTGCTCCACTGTATCTTGAGAAACTCGATGCTTCGGGTCCTGGTAGTTCTGAAAGCTTCTTCCAAAATACGGATGGGTACTTCAGGATAGGTCAAGTCATTGTTGATCTCTATGGTCCGGTGATCAATGTTCTTGAATACTTCAGTCTTCTCCGGAACTTCGAGGCACTTGCGAAGTAATGAGATATGGAACACATTGTGCACTGCTGACATCTCTTCTGGCAGTTCCAATTGATACGACACTTATCCTCGACGGTTCAGAATCTTGAAGGGGCCGATATATCTAGGGGCTAACTTTCCCTTGAGCTGGAAACGCTGCATTCCCTTAAAGGGCGACACTTTTAGATACACAAAATCTCCGATGTTAAAGGCGAGGTCTCGACGTCTCTTGTCAGCGTAACTCTTCTGCCTTGACTGAGCCGTCTTGAGGTGCCCACGAATCTTGTGAACTTTATCTTCTTCTTCTCGTAGGATGTCGGGTACGAAAATATGATTCTCTCCTACTTCCGACCAATTCAAAGGGGTGCGACACTTCCTTCCATACATGAATTCACATGGGGCCATTTGCAAACTAGCTTGATAATTGTTGTTGTATGAAAATTCTGCGAACGGTAGATAGTCTTCCCATTTAGATCCATAGTATAACACACATGATCTCAACATATCTTCGAGTATTTGATTTACTCACTCCGTTTGTCCGTCGGTCTGAGGGTGATAAGCGGTGCTGAAATCTAGTCGGGTTCCTAAACCTTCTTGGACTTTCTTCCAGAATCTCGAGGTAAACTGAGTTCCTCGATCCTATACGATGTTCTTGGGGACTCCGTGCAAACTGGAGATTCTAGCGATGTATAACTCCGCTAGCTTCGAACTCTGATATGTGGTATTGACTGGTAAGAAATGGGCGACTTTGGACAATCTGTCCACTATGACCCAGATAGAGTCATTTCCCCTACTAGAAGTAGGCAATCCGGTGATAAAGTCCATTCCAAAGGAATCCCATTTCCATTCGGAATCTGCAATGGTTGCAACAATCCAATGGTCTTTGATGTCCCTCCTTGACTCACGACATATATAACACTTGGATATAGATTCCGATTTATCTCTTCATCTTATGCCACCAAAATTTCTCTTTCATATCTTGATACATCTTCGTTTCCTCCGGTGGATAGAATAAAGAGTATCATGAGCTTCCTTCAGAATAACTTCTTTCAACTTAGAATATCTTTGGTACACAAAGGCGCCCTTTGTACCACGTAACTCCTTCTTCGCCTTCGGTGAATCCGGTACCTTGCCTGTACCGATACGACGCTTGATTCCGTCGATACTAGCATTTCCTTTCTGCACCTCTTTGATCTGGTTGATCAAAGTGGGTTGAAGTTCTATGCTAGCCAAAAATCCTTCACTCTCTAATTCCATTCGGAAATCTTCCATCTCTTTGTGCAGACTTGGTTGCTCCTTCAAAATCATGGAGTTTAAGCGGCACGGCAATCTGCTAAGGGCATCTGCTACCACATTGGCTTTACCGGGGTGATAGTGAATGTCCATATTGTAATCCTTGATTAGCTCAATCCATCTTCTCTGTCTCATATTCAGCTCCTTCTGACTGAATATATAATTCCGGCTCTTGTGATCCGAATAAATCTCACGACGATTTCCCATCAGGTAATGCCTCCATGTCTTTAGGGCTAGAACTACGGCTACGAGCTCGAGGTCATGGGTTGGGTAGTTTTTCTCATGTTGTTTCAGTTGTCGGGATAGATAGGATATAACTTTGCCTTCTTGCATTATCACACATACGAGACCGATCTTGGATGCATCACAATACACGTCAAAGGGCTTCGTGATATCCGGCATGATTAAGATTGGGGCTGAAATCAATCTCCTCTTGAGTTCTTGAAAACTCGCTTCACATTTGTCCGTCGATTCAAACTTCTTGTCCTTCTTCAGCAATTGGTTCATGGGTCTGGCGATACTCGAGAATCCTTCTACGAACATGCGGTAGTATCCCGCCAATCCGAGAAATGCACGAACTTGGATTTGAGTGGTTGGGGCTTGCCAATCTTCGACATCTTTCACCTTTGCAGGGTCAACGGAAATTCCTCCGGCTGATACAATGTGACCGAGGAATCCTACCTCCCGTAACCAGAATTCACATTTGCTAAACTTGTCATACAACTGATGCTCTCTAAGGGTTCCAAGAATGGTCCTTAGGTGTAGCTCATGTTCTTCTTATCTGGAATGAATCAGAATGTCATCGATGAAAACAACGATAAACTTATCCAGGAAGTCCATAAAAATCTTATTCATGAGATTCATGAAATAAGGGGCATTGGTTCATCCAAAATACATGACGGTATACTCAGATAATCCATATCGGTGGTAAAGGCAATGAGGGGATATCCTCTGCGAATCTTGAGTTGATGATAGCGTTCTAAGATCAATCTTAGAAAACACTTTGGCTCGGTCAACTGATCAAACAAATCTTCTATCTTGGGAAACAAGTATTTGTTTGTGATAGTGACATCATTCAACTTCCGCTAATCCGTACACAAATGGTTACCTCCATCCTTCTTGTCCACAAACAATACAAGTGATCTCCATGGTGACGCACTTGGTTGAATCAATCCAATCTCCAACATGGCATCCAGTTGCTTCTTCAGTTCCGCTAGTTCAGACGGGTTCATACTATATGGTCTCTGGGCTATGGGTCCTGTTCCGGGGATTAGTTCAATGATAAACTCGATATCCCGATATGGGGGCATACCGGGCAAAACATCTGGAAATACATCAGGGTATTCACAGACTATCCGGACTTGGTCAATGGTTGGTTGGGCTATACTCTTGTTGCACTTGAATTGACGAGGTAAGGTTACAGATACATGCTCGACTGCTATTCCGGCTGTACTGGTCATGGTTATGGCTTTCTTGGGTAGTCAATTAATCCTTTATGTTTGGACATCCAGTCTATTCCTAGTACTACTTCCAAACCTTTAGTTCCGAGTACTATCAGATTAGCATAAAAATCTATGCCATGGATTCGGATAGGGACGCCTTTGCAAATTTGCCTAGCTTTGGTGGTTGAACCGGGGAGTTGAACAATCATAACATGCTTCAGTTTGGTTGGTTGAATCTTACTAGTGCATGCAAATTCTTCGGTGACAAATGAGTGCGATGCACCAGAATCAAACAACACTCTTGCAAGTACTGAATTAACAGAAAACATACCCAAAGACGACATCCGGGCGCTCGGCTTCTTCAGCATGCATGAGAAAAAGACGGCCGTTGCGATTGAGTGAATTCCCTGGGGCAAACCTTCTTTCGGGCTGAACACGACGCTGCTGCTGAGCTGGGGCATTTGCATTGGGGGCTACGGCATTCTTCTTGGGACACTCATTGGAGTAGTGACCCTTATTTCCATAGTCATAACAAGTCACTTGCGACTTGTCCTTCGTTGCAACAGGCACAACATTGCTTCCAGTCCTCGGGGCAGTGTTGGTGTTGGCATTGTTGTTGTTGGACTTGGGTGGTGCACTGTTGAAATTGCTAGAGTTGCCGGGGTTGTTGTGGTTTCCTCCGGGCCTTGGGTTTCCACGGTTGGGATAGGTCGGACAGTTCATCCAGGGTCTGTTGGTTCTCAGGGCAAATCCTGGAGATGGGTTGGGCGATACTTTGGGGTATGATGGGTGAAGGGAATATGCCCGAGAGGCAATAATAAAGTGGTTATTATCGTATTCCTTATTTATGATAAATGTTTATTTTGCATGCTATAATTTTATTAATACGGAAACGTTAATACATGTGTGTTTAATAAACAAAAAGGAAGTTCCTAGTTATGCCTCTCATAAACTAGCTCATTGATTAACAAGATGATCAAGGTTTCGATCATGGACATTGGATGTTGTTAATAACGGGATCACAAAGAGTGTAATGGTGTGATGAACATTCATCCGAAGTATAGCATTACGATCAAAGTCATTGAGTTTATATTGCTATAACAACTTACAGTGATCCTAATCCTTAGACCATGAGATCATGTCAATCACTAACACCGGAAGAGTTTCTTGATAACATCAAACGTCACACCGTAACAGGGTGATTATAAATATGGATTCATAACTAATAAAGTGTTACGTTGAGGCCCATGGATCGAGAGTGGAATTTGTTCATCCCGATGACGGATAGATATACTCTGGGCCCTCTCGGTGATATTACACTAATTAGCTTGCAAGGAAGTGATTTTATCACTAGAATGTTATATCACGGGAACGAGAAAAGAGTGCATGTCGGTAACGAGATCAAACTAGGTATGGAGATACCGATGATCGAATCTCAGACATGTAATATATCGTGAAACAAAAGGATTAAGATACTAGCGTAAAAGGTTATGACGATCATAAGAAAGTCATCGCTGAATGTGTGGGAGTCAGTATGGGTCTCCAGATCCCGCTTCTGATTATTGATCCGGGAGGGGTGTCGATCATGTCCGCATTATTCACGAACCGTAGGGTGACACACTTAAGAGACACCGACATCCATTTGGAGCAAAAGTTTCATGCCGGAAAGAATGAACAAGCGCAGGAATTTATTTCACTAGATACCGAAACAGATTTTCGGGTGAAATTGCATAAAGTGGTTATGCATGTGAAATAGAATTTTAGCAAGGGGTTATGCATGAGAGTTTGCATTAAATTTGGTGTAAATTTAATGGGAATTTGAGTGGGTTTTGAGTGGAGGGAATTGAAAGGCATTTGAGTGAGTGGAGTGTCCACCCACATGAATGTGGAAGAGGTGGGGGCAGCCCCATTGCTGGGTGCATGGCACCTTGGGTGACCACCTCTCCATATACAAGGAGCCCCCCTCTCTCTCACTTACACCTCCTCGTGAAGGATCTCTCTCCCCCTCTAGAATTTATTCCCCATGGTCTCGGACTAGCGAGATACATGTTCCCAGTGGCTATTCGGCAAGAAAGAGTTGTGCTTCACGCATCATCGAGCGAGGAGGCGAGGTGCTCGGTGCCTCAAACGTGTGAAGCACGGATGCATCGCTGTTTTGCGGCTAGGACTTCCTCTCCATCTTGAGATCGGCAAGAGATCGCTCACATCAACCACGATTTTGGACTCGTTAAGCTTTGTCGGTCTTCAAGGGTATGTTCTCTACGGATGTACATCCGCCTGTTTTGTATCTAGTAGATAGATCTTGGTACATAGTTGTTCCCATCGTAGGAAAATTTTGTTTTCTATGCTTGAACCCTACGGTGGTATCGAGCCGGATCTATGCGTAGATATTTTGCAGGGTAGTACACATATGAGTATGTGGGCGATGATGATCATTTTATTGCTTCTTAGTTGTACTTTGGATATTGGTGGCATAGTGGGATGAAGCGGCGGACAAACTTTACATGTCCTCGCACATGAGACCTGTTCCACGCTTGACATGCAACTAGTTTTGCATAAGTGGCTAGTGGGTGTCATCTCATCCCATCGTAGTAAATATATAATTTGCAACGAGTTGTCAACAATTTGGTTATCCTCGTTGTGGTTCATGTTCAGAGGTAAGAACGGTTCTATCTTGAAAGCCCTAAGCCACGTAAAACTTGCAATGGATAAATTAGAGGCGTCTAGTTTAGATTGTTGCTAGGCTAGTGTTATGATATGGTGATGTTGTAAGTAGAAGTATGAGATGATACTCTTACAACACACATAGCGTGTAAGTTCCATAGACCTTGGCCTTACACATAAAGGTATGATAGAGATCATACCACGGTGCACACGAGGGATGTCTTTTTTGAGTGGGAGTTCATTTCTAATTTGGATTAGTAGAACTCAATTTATCATAAATTAAATCAAAGTGAATTTGCATAATTTGTTGTAGTCATTGGCATTCATTCACCACCGTATGCATAGTTGTAATTGAGATAATAAAACTATAGAATTATGGATATATACTTTACGAACTGGTATCGTATTGTGTTGAGTGTCAATCTAAAGTTTAAAGTCTTATTGCAAACTTTCAGCAAAATTATATTTACTCCGTGAAATTTAATAATTGGTATTAAATCGAGAGTAACAATTCCAGTGTTAGTATCTTAAGTATCATGTTTGCCTCCATGATTCTTGATTATTTTAATATCAAGTTTATCTAGTAGCTGAAAGAATTGTTTCAGAAGCCATCATGTGTGGCAGATATAACGATATCTGAAACAATGTTTTGGTTGCAATATGATAGAGTATAATATGTGTTCTCATATAGGATGAGAATTTACAAAGGTTGGAGATGCTAGACATCCTAATCATCCAAAAGGGTTTTGGAAAGAAACATTATACTCACGATTCACCTTTATAAGCTATAGTACCTTGATCATGAAAGTCGTCATGATAAGCATGAATAGAAGATGTATGTAAAGTGTTTACTATACTTAAAGATTACTAAAGAATGGATTTTGAAAGAACGCCGATCATTTGATGATGGTGATCTACTTCAAAGTGCAAGTCCAAAGGTATTATTATTTGAATATACACGCTTTGGACTATGTGTCATGTATATGGCGCCACTTTTGATGTTGATAGATTCTTTTAAAAGGAAAAGGAAATGCTGAAAGAGAATCTATAAAATATATTTGGCAGAAAAGAAAAGATTGGAAATATCCAATTTAGGTATATAGATGATATACATGTTATGGTTGTATTCTTTGCTTGTTAAACAATGTGGTTCTTGCGTATTGGATACCGAATTGGTTGGTATGAAATTTCATACGGAACGACGCAATTCATGAACCACAATGGCCTAAGTAACTAGCAAGATAATATGTGATGATGTTCATCAAAAACAAACAAACCGTTGTTTGTATTTCTCATTGACATCAAAGCTTGACTTCAAGATTTGTTTTAATAATTGTTATTTAAATCACGTATTATGAGAGTAAAGGTTGTTCAAATAATTACCATATTCCATATTAGATGGATGATTTACAAATCTAGTTGGAGAGATCACATCCATAAAACCTAATGCTAAAATGTCGCAAGACAAATGATTGAAAGATCACTTACGAAGTGACATCGCCGTTTAAATTATATTGGAAAGAAAACATGAAGAATCTCCATATTCATGGATTTTTTGAGTCTTTGATTTGATCAAGTGACGCTTGTGAGACTTTCCTCGGGATAATTAAAAACTTCGTTCAAAGGCCAAAGAAGAACGAACGACTAAAATATTGGAATTTATACATATCGGTGTATGTAGTCCATTATTTATAGTCGTAAGCGATGGGTTTCAACTTCATATACTTTCTCTGGAAATTTGAGTGAATGTTCACTTAATGAGAATGAAGTATGAAATATTTGAAAATGTTTCAAAGACTTTCAAGATGAAGTGGAAAATCATTGTAACAAGAAAATAAATGGTTTATGATTTTATTATAAGGGATTTGTTTGAGATACAAGTGTAACAAGAAAATAAATGAATTATGATTTTATCATAAAGGGATTTATTTGAGTTGCTAGTTTAGCAAAACACCTA
This sequence comes from Avena longiglumis, assembly GCA_030063025.1. Taxonomy (NCBI): domain Eukaryota; kingdom Viridiplantae; phylum Streptophyta; class Magnoliopsida; order Poales; family Poaceae; genus Avena; species Avena longiglumis. The sequence continues at coordinate 155,588,156 of CP125978.1, forward strand.
GATTTACATCTCCCGAAACACCATAGGAGTATGGAGTGTTTGAGATTTGTAATGAAACCTTGTTTGACATGGTTGGATCAAAGGTGTTATTTATAAAACTGCCATTATGTTTTAAAAGATTAAAGCTTTAGAGACTTCCGCTTTTACACTGAGAAGTGCTCCATCTTGATCTGTTGAAATGACACCATATGAGTTATGGTTTGGGGTAAAACCCAAGTTGTCATTTCTTAAATTTTGGTATGCTAAACATAAGTAAGATGTTTACAATCGAAGTCGGATGAGCATGTCTTTGTAGGTTATTTCGAATAACAATTGGTTATTCCTCCATAACACCGAGGACAAAAGGGTTTGTCGCTTGAAATGTGAAGTTTATTGAAAAAGGAATTTTTCACAAAAGTTAAGTGGGAAGACAATAGAACTTTGATAAGGTTAACGAACCTTAGCTAAATGTGCTGAGTTGCGCAACACCGGAAATCGTTCCAAAGGCTGCCATAATTCTCATAGCTTATGTGCCTCAAAGATTATGGTCACGGAGATCTAAGTTCTTATTGAACCAAGTCGGTCAGATAAACAATCAAATACTAAGATTTGAGAGTAAATCATTATTGTTTAACAATGATGAACCGACTATATGCAAAGAAGCGATGATGGGCCCTGACTCCGTCAAATGGCTTGAAGCCATAAAATCCGTGATAGTTCCATACACGAGAAATCAAGTTTTGAACTTGGAAGACCCTCCGGAAAGGTGTAAAAACCTATCGGTCGTATTTGGATCTATAAAGAACCATACATGGATGTTTCACATCTATGAAATAGTCGACATTTCATAAAGTATTTTACGACAATGTTCAAGGAGTTGACTATGACAAGATTTGATCTTTCATAGCGATATTTAGTCTGGACGGATTAAAGTAGCAACCACTACATATAATTTGGTATATGGTAGATGAATAAACAAAACAAAATTCTTCTAATAGAATGGTTACCTAGGACGTGTACATGACATGGTCCAAAGGGTTTTGTTAAAATTCAAAGGATGCTAAAAGGGCATGCAAACTTCAATGGTTGAAGTAAGCATCGCGGAGTTGGAATCTTCACTTTAATGAAAAGGAGTTTTCATCAGGAGACGATGAAGATGCTTGCATTTGCAAGAAATTAAGTGGGAGCGCTTAGACATATTTATAATACATTATGTGGATGACATCTTGTTGATTAGAAATGATGTATATTTTATTTACAAAGGTTAAGAATTTCATTTCGATGAAATACTTAGGCAAAACCCGAATATTTAGTGTGAATGTCTATAGTGGATAGACTATGACGCCAATATGGTTGTGCCAAACATACATATATGAGATATTAAAGGAGTTCAATATAGAAACGAAAATAAACAGTTCTTGTTGCATGGAAAGGAATTGAATCAAGATTCAAGTGTATTGACACTTGATAAGTGAAACAAGATTCAAGTGCTTTGACACTTGATGAGTGAAATCACGAGAATGTTTTGATCAATCATACCATGATATGTACACACCCAGATATGTCCTATGCTCTAAGTGTTATGAGCATATACCGTAATGAATCATAAAATGATCATTGACGATAGTGAGGATATTCTTATGATCTTTTTGAAAGAACTAAGAATATATTTGTGTAGAGATGACAAACAATTACAAATAGTTCATTGTAAAGCATTACATTGATACTAGTTTTGTCACAAGATACAAATTAAGTTTATCTCCATTTAAACTATGGGTGGCACAATGTAATGGAAAGAAGATTCCATGATGGATTTGGATAAAATCCATAGTTAAGACATTGTGACTAATACTACAACAAAAGGCTAAGTATATAACTGCTATAGTAGCAAAGAAGGAGGAAATTTGTGTCAAGAAGTTTGTTATCAAACTAAGGTGTGGTTCGCAATGGGATAACACTAAAGATATATTGTACGACAATAGTATCGACGTGTTTTAACCCAAAGAACTAAAGGTCTCACCAAAAGACCAAATTTATACAATGCCATCTCATTGGAGAATGAGTGATGCGTGGAGACGGAAAGACATGCAAATACACACGGACCTGAAAGCGTCAGATCCGTAGATTATGTTAACCACTTGCAATTGCGTATATGGAACACTAGAAAGCCATAGGTGTTCAATACGCAAAGTTTTCAAACTAGATTATTGTCTCTAGTGCAAGTGGGAGACTAAAGGGAATATGCCCGAGAGGCAATAATAAAGTGGTTATTATCGTATTCCTTATTTATGATAAATGTTTATTTTGCATGCTATAATTGTATTAATACGGAAACGTTAATACATGTGTTTATAATAAACAAAAAGGAACTTCCTAGTTATGACTCTCTCATAAACTAGCTCGTTGATTAACAAGATGATCAAGGTTTCCTAATCATGGACATTGGATGTTGTTAATAACGGATCACAACATTAGTGTAATGGTGTGATGAAAATTCATCCGAAGTATAGAATTACGATCAAAGTCATTGAGTTTATATTTCTATAACAACTTACGAAGTGACCCTAATCCTTAGACCATGAGATCATGTCAATCACTAACACCGGAAGAGTTTCTTGAGAACATCAAACGTCACACCGTAACAGGGTGATTATAAAGATGGATTTAGAACTAATAAAGTGTTATGTTGAGGCCCATGGATCGAGAGTGTAATTTGTTCATCCCGATGACGGATAGATATACTCTGGGCCCTCTCGGTGATATCACATTGATTAGCTTGCAAGCAAGTGATTTGATCACTAGAATGTTATATCACGGGAACGAGAAAAGAGTGCATGTCGGTAACGAGATCAAACTAGGCATGGAGATACCGATGATCGAATCTCGGACATGTAATATATCGTGAAACAAAAGGATTAAGATACTAGCGTAAAAGGTTCCGACGATCACAAGAAAGTCATCGTTGAATGTGTGGGAGTTAGTATGGGTCTCCAGATCCCGCTTCTGATTATTGATCCGAGAGGGGTCTCGATCATGTCCGCATTATTCATGAACCGTAGGGTGACACACTTAAGAGACACCGACATCCATTTGGAGAAAAAGTTTCATGCCGGAAAGAATGAACAAGCGCAGGAATTTATTTCACTAGATACCGAAACAGGTTTTCGGGTGAAATTGCATAAAGTGGTTATGCATGTGAAATAGAATTCTAGCAAGGGGTTATTTGTGAATGTTTGTCATTAAATTAATTGACAAAATTCTGAATAAAATAAAAGAGTTTTATTTAATGAGAGTTTGCATTAAATTTGGTGGAAATTTAATGGGAATTTGAGTGGGTTTTTTAGTGGAGGGAATTGAAAGGCATTTGAGTGAGTGGAGTGTCCACCCACATGAATGTGGAAGAGGTGGGGGCAGACCCATGGCTGGGCGCATGGCCCCTTGGGTGCCCCCCTCTCCCTATAAAAGGAGCCCCCTCCCTCTCTCTCACTTACACTTCCTCGTGAAGGATCTCTCTCCCCCTCTAGAATTTATTCCCAATGGTCTCGGACTAGCGAGATACATGTTCCTGGTGGCTATTCGGCAAGAAAGAGTTGTGCTTCCACTGCATCGCTGGAGCGAGGAGGCGGAGGTTGCTCGGTGCCTCGAACGTGTGTGCGAGCATGGATGCGCTGCTGTTTTGCGGCGCTAGGACTTCCTCTTGATCTTGAGATTGGCAAGAGATCGTCCACATCAACCACAAGTTTGGACTCGTTAAGATTTGTCGGTCTTCAAGGGTATGTTCTCTACGGATGTACATCCGCCCGTTGTTTGTATCTAGTAGATAGATCTTGGTACATAGTTGTTCCCATCGTAGGAAATTTTTTGTTTTCTATGCTGCGAACCCTACAATGGGTTCCTGGATGATGCATCATGCGGCGCTTGCGGTTCTCATTGGCTTGGTTGATCTTTCCTTCCATCTGAATGGCAGAGTCGACGAGGGCTTCAATATCAGCAAAGGGGATATTGACCAATACCGTCTACATCTCATCGTGCAGACCATTCAAGAATCTTTCTTGCTTCTTGGCTTCAGTGTCGATCTCATCCGGGGCATACCTAGCTAATGACAAGAATTTGTCACGGTATTCCACTACGGTCATCCTTCCTTGCTTCAGTTCTCTGAATTCATATCTCATTATCTTGCTCAAGCCTGGTGGCACATGGGTTCTGCTGAACTTGACCTTGAATTCCTCCTAGGTCATCATCTGTCCTCTGGTCATTGCACAAACGTTGTTCCACCATGCTCTTGCATCTCTGGCTAGATAGTGGGTGGCGAACAGAACTTTCTCGTTAGCTTCCACTCCGGAAACTTCTAGGTTGTTTTCCATGGTTTGCAGCCAATCATCTGCATCTAGGGGCTCTTCCGACTTAGTGAAAACAAGTGGGTTGGTGTTCTGGAAATTCTTGAGCTTAGATCCATGGTTGTCCTGATTTCCTTGGACTTGATTATTGTGGGCCAGCTGAGCTATCTGCTGAAGGGTGGCTAAGTTGGCTTGACATTCGGATCTTTCAGCTTCGCGGTGAGAAACCAAAATTTGCAGGATCTGCAACATCGGGTCCGGGGATGAACCACTTCCTCCGCGAGGCATCTGAAGATTGAGATAGATCAAGAGAAAAGAGGGAAATTTCTAAGGTTCGGAGACTTTGAAAAGTTTTTAAAGTTTGACTCAGACTTTCTAGCAACTTGCTTTTCATTCATTCATTCATAGCACACGATACAACACACAGCCCAACAAAGGAAAACATATGGTTTTAAGAACCATTCTGGAAACTACGATACAATGGGACCGAATACAACTCACTACGCTAGTGCTCAAGTGCTACTACTCCTTGGAGTCGGTGTAATCGTCATCCTCATCATCCTCATCGTCATCGATGAAGGCGAAATCCTCCTCATCGGTGAAGAAGTCCATGGCATGATCCTCCAGAAAGTCATCATCATCGCTGAGATAAGAGTAGGGGTCTCCACGAAGATCTTCTTCGGCATTCTCCCTTTCCTCCAACTACATGTCTCTCTCGTGGATGGTCTCCTCCAAATCCGAGATACGGTGGCGAAGACGGGCAATGATGCGCTCCTTCTTGTCAAGATGACGGCGACGAGACTTGCGGTCCTTTGCTAGCATGGCGATGGTCTGATCCTTCGTCTTGATGATGGAGGATTTGTGGTTGGAGTAGTCATGGGCATTGTCCAGTTCCTGGTGACGAGCATACATCATGAAGCTAAGGTGGTCCAACTGAGTATTCATCTCGGGGTGGTATGGGGCTTCCAGTGGCTGTCCCATAGCATCACGCCTTGGACAAAACTCAAAGTGGGTACCCTTGATCTGGTTGATACTATGCCCACATAGACGGGCAAGAGCTTCTTGCATGGCCCCGCAAGTCCATCAAGCCAGTTGTTCTCTCTTAAGGTGAACTGAATTCCTTCTACAGTGGGAGGTTCAATCTTTCCTCTGAGACTTGCAACAACTAGCCACTGCCGATCTTCTCCTTCCTGATCATTGAGCTGGTCTCCGAAGAACTCGGGGCGTGGACGCTCCAGAAGTTCCGAAAGCTGGTCCAAGTTCCGCTCAAAGATGAGGTCTCCTCCATTCCCCAACTGATAAAACTTGTTATACTTCATGTCCATATATAAGAATATAGGATGAGTAAGTTAGTAGAGTGTTCAATTGTGTCAAATTTTATGTATTTTGCAAGAGTTTTTGAGGAACATGAATTTTCATGTAAGAATCAAAGTGATAAGAATGGGAATAAGTTTTTGTAAATACTTGCTTCCTTTGGTTTTGAAACTAAGTTTTTGAATTAAATATCCAGTCTACCTAGGGTCTCCTATGGTCAGGATGGATCTGATACCAACTTTTCAACACCCGGATTTTTAATCCCAGATGCCTGTTATGCCATACATCACAATCCTAGGATTACCATTTTTGCGAGACATAAAAGATTTGGATATCACAGTACATCATCCATTACAAACCATACATAAGGTCTTACACAAATAAGGATCTCATGATTCAGTTCTTAATAGAACTCAAGCAATGGAATAACGTAATAATAAAGGTAGCGAGTAAGCTCCATCTTCGAGGTCATAGGCAATGCCGATGAGAGATGGTCCTAGTTATCGTAACCTTCCCGTGGTCCATCATCCCGGTACTCCTTCATAGTCCGCCACGGAATAGTCAGGGACAAATCCATGAGTATTCTTTAAGTACTCGCAAACTAATACTAACAAGTTAAGGGGGGATTTGTAGTAGGACACTAAGATCTAGGGTTGTTTTGCAAAAAGCCAGATTTACCTCTACTAAGTTCAGAAGCAAAGAAAGCTAGTTGAAATTTTATAACACCTAGTGGGAACTTGAATTTCATATCACAACTCTGTTGTGGTTAAGTCAAAGTCTCAATTCATTTCATAAGTCATTTTAAAACATCTGAAGGGAACAAGATGGCCACTCCAACTGTCCATAACCGTGGACGCGCTATTCAATAGTTTGACACTCAAGAGATTGTACACTTTCACCACAACATTCGATACATCCGTTAGGAACAAATCCCGAATTCACCATACTCAGTATGCGGATAATCAATCCTAACCTTTCAATTACACGCCCTAGTACATGCACCTCTCCTGTGAGTTTGGCCTCCCAACCATGACCAACTGTCATCTTGGGTAATCGCATGTGGACAATCTTCACAAGGTAGACTCAACTTAGACCTTGGCCGTGAGGGAACCCATACTATGGTATATAAGTTTCCAGTCAAGCCCTACCCAATTTTAGGGTATTGTGGTTGTATGGTAATATTGGAATGGTATCGCATCGAGACAACCATCAGTTTTATAAAGGGCTAAGGCTCATGCCTCACCATTTTCATCATCAAAATCATCTGGTGTTCGGAAACACATGTCAAAACATTTCAGTAGAATGACTCATCATTCCAAGGTTTTCATAACCATTTTCACCAAGCATTCCCATCTAAAGTTGATCAAGTTTTATGCTTAGCACTAGCATCTACAAGTGGGTAAGTACTAATGAGGGGTGGTAAACAAGTGGAGATTAGTTAAGTTCAATCTCGTGCCTTAGGATGACATCATTTATCAACTTAGGCCAAATTTAATGCTCTTTATGCAACCTTCAATTATCTTCCTAGAATCTACAAGTCACTTAAGTAAACTCTAAGAGAAAGCTTTGATAAAGAAATAAAGTATAAAGCTTGCAAGTAAAACTAGGATTGGGTTATCAAGTGGGTATGATCACATATGCTTAAGGCATATAGTTGGCGTGGTAACAAGCAACTATTAGCTTGCATAAGTAGGGTATCTTGCAAGGGTTAGCTTGCCAAATCAACTAGTAGTATTAGGCTTGCCTTGTGCAGAGAAGTGGTTGAAGTTCTCCTCTGCTTCCTCCTCGTAGTATCCTCCTTCCTCCTCGTATCCTTGGTCGGTACTAGCGTCTATAAATAAATACGAGGTACACAATCACCAAACAATACTTAACTATTTTCACTCATCACACAAGGGTGTACTATAGGGTATCTAGCATCATCACTTATCATTACAAGATTAAAGCATTTGTCTTGTTTATTTTAATTTTGAGAAAAGTAATTTCTACTCATCAAAAAACTACTTAAGATTTAATATTCTCCAACTCAAACATGGGATCATGTTGACACATGTCATCACCTCATATTTCAGTACATGGGAATCTGATTTAAAGTGGTGTCACAATTTAATAAGGTTTAACCTTTTTATTTTAATTAAATAGGGTGACTAGAAATGCCTATGTGGTCGTAGCACCCCGGGTAAAACCAATACTAGAAATCGATTGATTGTTTACTACTTTGTGCATCATCAGGCATCATGCATCTGTTAAACTAAAAACTATTTCTCTAAAAGTCTCTCTTTGTTTTCTAAAATACCCCCTCCCTTTATTCAAATCAAAACCTGGTCTATCCAAATATTTTATTTTGTCTACAACATAGTTGCAACTCTTTTGATTTAAACAAAACAAAATAAATATATTATAATATAAAATCCCTATTTTATAAACCCTGGGGGAGGTAGCCACCCGCCAGGCCCAAAAGGCCCAACCGACAGCCACCTACCACCCCACTTTGCAAACCCTAGACCTACCCCAAATCCCACCCTACCTCTCACCCGCCGCCACCCCTGGCTCTACACGCACACACCAACACACGCGCGCAACACCAAACACACACATTCCTATCACCAGAACCGACCCACACAAACGCGCGACACACCATGCTCCTCTCCCTGGCCCACTCCCCGACAACCTCCCCTGTCGCTCGCTCGCTTCCGCACCGACGCGTCCCCGACCCCGCGTTTCCCTCACCTCTCCCTCGACACCCCATCTTCCCCACCAGCGCCTTCCGCGAGCAGCACCGCCTGCGACCTCCCTCATTGTCGCGCCTTCCTCTCTGACCACCACTAGGACCCTCCCTCCATGATGTCACCTTGGTCTGCGACCGTCGCCGGCCGTCGCCTCTTCCCCCGTCACCGTGCGGACCCCGCCGCCGCGCCTGCTTCGATCCGTGCCGCGCCCGCGCCTCAATGCATCAGGATCAACCGCCGCCTCCGGAGCTTCCCGCCTTCGCGCCAGCGCCCGCCTCGCCTCAAGTACCAGGACACCGCCGCCACCGAGGCCACCGCCGCCCATCTCGCGCCTCGCTGGTGACACTGCTATGGCCGCCCGCCAGCCTCCTCCCACGCCAAGGCACCCTGCCGCCGCGATTCCGCCGTGCTGCCCCGTCCCCCACCTCCTGTCGCATCTCCTCCCTGGCTCGTGCGTCCGCCCGCTGCTGAGCCTCCACCTCGACTGGCCTTCCACGCACGAGCGCCACCGACATGCGTGCGCGACCGCGTTCGAGCCTTCCGCTGACCCCCTCTTCAAGGACGCATCGCCTGCATTTGGCCGCCTCCTGGTGGTTGTCTTTGGTATCGTACGGCAGCGCGCGCTGCTGCTTACTCCTTGGCAGCACACGTCCCCTGCAACGTCATGATTTCTTGTTGTTTTTTTTCTGTTGACAGAGTCGTGTTGTGCCATACTTGTTTCTGTATGTGATTATGCATAGCTCGTTCCAGCGCGACAGCGTGCCATCGCATGTACAATCGAGTACATCAAGTGTTGCAATGACAAGAACTTCCTCGAACAACCCCGACCAAACAATATTGTCCGCTGACAAGACCTACTATGCTGGACCCGAAGATCGAACCTGGCGCATTCTCCTTCCTCTCCGAAGCCCCGACCCCGAACCACATCGAACCAAGATCGTCGAGCCCCCTCTAATGTGTGACCCTAATCCGAGCCCCCTATTTTATTAAATTCTATATATACTTGTTGCATTTAAATTCTACATGATTGCATTCATATTATGTGGTTTGGGGGCCTTATGCCAATTCACCTAAATTAAATATGGAGGCCATATGCGGTCGAATCTAGTCTAATATTGGCTCCATTTAAAATTCTGCAGCGAACCGATGTTATATTTTCCCATGTTAAGACAACATTTAAATTGCAGGGTATCTAGACAACATGAACCACCTAATTAAATGTCGGGACCCCAGTTCTGCTTAATATTGCCTAATTCATCGCACCTTGCCATGTTAAACATCATACATGCACCATGCTCGATCTTTTGCCGTAGTATTAAATAGTGCATCCTGTTTCTTCTAGTGTTTTGCTTCTTCATGGATAAGGCCGTTGAGTTGATGTGAGCTTCACCCGATCTTCGGATGAAACTTTGGCAATGTTTTCAAAGCATTCTCCCCTTTTCTACCTATTTTACCATTCTAGTATTTATTTCTTCCTTTTGATCTATTGCTATCTGTTGTGATGCTCTAGTTTTCGCACCGTGATATCCCTTGCAACCTTATATTGCCTTGGACACATCCTATTACTTGTTGTTTGGTAGATAGTTAGACTTATGCGTAGTCGCTTGCTCAAGTGCTATGCGGTCGTCAAGTACCACGCTTATTGGAGTAATTCCATGATTAATGTTGAGATGGTCATGGATTTAATTACTGTTTAATAAATAAAATTGAAAGTAGGTAAATGCAGAGGCACCGTGGGTAATAGACAATATTTGGTTTTAACGCTCACTAGTGTCCGTGGGACCCGAGTTCTTGACACTGCTCGAGATCGAGCGCGCTAACCACTGTGGGGTGTGTGGGCACCCCATCGATGAGTACCTGATTTCAAAATCAGTATCGGGGCCACAAAGTAGTTTGGGGCTTTATTACTATCCGCACTTATGCCATGCTTTATCGCTTTATTTACGATTATGCTGTGGAACGCATGTAATGCTTAGGAACAAATGTGGAATGTTTTCGGTATCGACAAGCCCACCACATTTTCGGGTTCCTAGTCGTTACGACCATTGGCACAAACCTGGGTCCGTCTCGTGAGCCGGCCGACTTCGTTGCGGGTAGCTTAGGGGGTGGCCCCCATGTGCTTGCTTTGGGTCTGGGAAACGTCGTGTCCGAAACCCCGTCGACATACCATTGGGTGTATGTTTTGTGATCTTGTACCTACCTGGTCTAACAACAAGGGTGTAGGTGCGTGTGGAAACTTTGGTGCACCCTTGCAGGGTTAAATCTTTTGGAGAAGCCGTGTCCGCGGTTATGGACGACTTGGAGCACAGTTCTCGATCATAGACAACTATAACTAAAGTTTACTGTTGTAATTTGACTTGTATCCGATATGACTAGTAATCAGCTTCACTACAACAGAATGGCAAAATAAAAGTACTAACAACTGCTGGGTTTGGGATATCTCATGCTAATTGTATCTGACTAGTAAGTGTCGCAAGTACAACGGAATGGTTAACTAAAACGCCCACGCTTATTATATCGTGATGACTCATGCTATCTATGTCGACTAGTAATTGCCGCAACTATAATGTAATGAATAAAACTACCAACTGTGTGAGTTCCTCGGTTGACTTCCTCGCTTGGTCTCGAGGGGAAATACTAGGATGGGTATGCTTGGTGTTAGTTTCAGTTGGATCCGAATAGGTCCTTCTTATCCCTATCCGATATCCGCCAGCTTGTATTGAGTCTCTATAGGTTGTTTAGTGCATGCTGCCGCCGCTTCATCCACCATACCTATGTAGGCGAGGACCGCCAATTCTAGTCTCGCCTGTCTTGGCCTCAGTATGACCGCTCTCTTTTTCCTTTTCCCTTTGTCGGCACCCCTTTTGTTTAAGCAGGTTTTGAGATCGATGTCGTTAGCAGGGTTACCCTTCCGGCTTGGCCTTGGCAGGGTTATGGACGCCATTGGTTATTCATCAGGGCTCTTAGCCCCATTTGCATCTTGTCCATAGTCGGACGTTGTATCGTTTTCAAGGTGATTTGGATCTTTGTATTGTATATCTGTATTCTTGACTCTTTGAGTCATTGTTGTATATATCTGTTCTGTGGGTTCCATCATGGACTATGGTGTAATGGTATTACTTCGTTTTCCACCCGCACGAAAGTGCCGGGTGGGCACCTTTGAATCGTTTCTATGCGGGTTTGGCGGGAATCGCTGAAACTTGCATATGGCCGATTCTGAGGGTGTTACAGAGTGGTATCAGAGCTCAGCAGTTACGATACCCCACTGGTCCAGCCTGTAGGATAACCTAGCTAACGGACGTTGTAGAGTGTCAAAACTATTTTGCAAAATCGGTTGGATAGATATGATTAGGTCTGATTTTACTCCTTACCCCTCTGCTATTCTCCTCTTATCTCGACGTGTTTTGAATCTCCTCTATTATCTTTTCTTCGAGTCCAGGATTTCTCGTGGTTGGGTTTCTTGTACCTTGTGGTATCGCCCATCCTCTTGTAATGTTGCTTCAACATCCGGAATTCATGCTATCTGATGAATCTTTCATCTGTTGTACCTTTCAGTGGACCGAAAATTCACTAAATTTTTTCTTTCTATCCTCCGGTGTTTTCTGAAACGACGAAGTCATCCACATCAGATCTGATAAGAATCTCCATCCCTCCTTTGTTTACAAACCTCGCTTGTCGAGATCTTAAGTCTGAATTCTGAGAGTTGGTTGCATAATTTACCATTCATGTGTAGAGTAATGCTTTAGGTGCGCGATGGACTGATCACCATCCGACTACTCTTATCATTCGTTCTTGTGCATTGAATTGGTGGATAAAGCAATTTTACTCCTTCCCTGGAAGTTGGAGGTGGCCTTATCTTTTGATACCTCTACCTTCGTCCTTTCTTTCTCCAGAGTGTCATCTCGATGAACATGAGCACTGACCCTTGTTGGTGGTGTCGCGGATTTCAAGACGGAGAAAGAATCCTTGTTAGCGGTGTCGCGAAGACCTACCAGAAGCGAGAAGATTTAGGTTGTCGGCCTTCTTCCCCGTACCAGGAGGCGGATCTCGAGGGCGAGATCCAGTGTTAGTCGTGTCGAATTGTAGCACCCCGGGTAAAACCAATACTAGAAATCGATTGATTGTTTACTACTTTGTGCATCATCAGGCATCATGCATCTGTTAAACTAAAAACTATTTCTCTAAAAGTCTCTCTTTGTTTTCTAAAATACCCCCTTCCTTTATTTAAATCAAAACCTGGTCTATCCAGATATTTTATTTTGTCTACAACATAGTTGCAAATCTTTTGATTTAAACAAAACAAAATAAACATATTATAATATAAAAACCCTATTTTATAAACCCTGGGGGAGGTAGCCACCGGCCATGCCCAAAAGGCCCAACCGACAGCCACCTACCACCCCACTTTGCAAACCCTAGACCTACCCCAAATCCCACCCTACCTCTCACCCGCCGCCACCCCTGGCTCTACACGCACACACCAACACACGCGCGCAACACCAAACACACACATCCCTGTCACCAGAACCGACCCACACAAACGCGCAACACACCCCGCTCCTCTCCCTGACCCACTCCCCGACAACCTCCCCTGTCGCTCGCTCGCTTACGCACCGACGCGTCCCCGACCCCGCGTTTCCCTCACCTCTCCCTAGACACCCCATCTTCCCCACCAGCGCCTTCCGCGAGCAGCGCCGCCCGCGACCCCCCTCTCTGCCGCGCCTTCCTCTCCGGCCGCCACTAGGACCCTCCCTCCATGATGCCACCTTGGTCTGCGACGCCGCCTCTTCCCCACACCGTCACCGGACCCGCGCTTGCTTGATCAAGGCCGCGCCTCCATGATTGCTGTCGTGCCTCCCTGCAGCAGGATCAACCGCCGCCTCCGGAGCTTCCATGCCTTCTTCCGCGCGCCTCAAGCGCTCCGCCTCGGCCTCACGTACCCAGGACACCGCCGCCCACTGGAGGACATCGTCGTCTTCCATCTGCGCCTCCTCGCTGGTGACGCTCTGCTGTGGCCGCCAGCTAGCTCCCCTTCCCGCGTCGAGGCACCCCTGCCGCTCGCGATTCCGCTCAGTGCTGCCCCGTCCCCCACCTCCTGTCGCCTCTCCTCCCTGGCTCGTGCATCCGCCCGCCGCTGAGCCTCCACCTCGACTGGCCTTCCGCGCAAGAGCGCCACTGACATGCGTGCGCGGCCGCGTTCGAGCCATCCGCTGAACCCCTCTTCAAGGACGTATCGCCTGCATCTGGCCGCCTTCTGGTGGTTGTCTTTGGTCTTGTACGGCAGCGCGCGCTGCTGCTTACTCCTTGGCAGCACACGTCCCCTGCAACGGCATGACTTCTTGTTGTTTTTTTTTCTGTTGACAGAGCCGTGTTGTTCCATACTTGTTTCTGTTTGTGATTATGCATATCTCGTTCCAGCGCGACAGTGTGCCATCGCATGTACAATCGAGTACATCAAGTGTTGGAACGACAAGAACTTCCTCGAACAACCCCGACCAAACAAGATTGTCCGCTGACAAGACCTACTACGCTGGACCCAAGATCGAACTGGCGATTCTCCTTCCTCTCCAAGCCCCGACCCGAACCACATCGAACCAAGATCGTCGAGCCCCCTCTAATGTGTGACCCTAATCCGAGCCCCCTATTTTATTAAATTCTTTATATACTTGTTGCATTTAAATTCTACATGATTGCATTCATATTATGTGGTTTGGGGGCCTTATGCCAATTCACCTAAATTAAATATGGAGGCCATATGCGGTCGAATCTAGTCTAATATTGGCTCCATTTAAAATTGTGCAGCGAACCGATGATATATTTTGCCATGTTAAGACAACATTTAAATTGCAGGGTATCTAGACAACATGAACCACCTAATTAAATGTCGGGACCCCGGTTCCGCTTAATATTGCCTAATTGCATCGCACCTTTGCCATGTCAAACATCATACATGCATCATGCTCGATCATGCTGGGAGTTGTAGGGGTGATGGCAGGAAATGCTTGGTGAAACATATCTTTAATGTTTTTAGAAGCCCCGATGTTTTGGAGGTCTTCTTCAAACTCATACTGGCCTTCTTCCTGAAACTTGCAAAAGTATAAGTACAGGAACAAGACGAGCAAGGGACAATGTCGGATGTTAAGAAGCTTACACAATGGTTGGTTCTTTGGTCAACGGGATACCAATCTTTCTTCATTTCTCTGCCTCCAGGGCGGCGGTGGACTTCTTGGAGGCTCCACCCTCCGTCTTCTTATTCTTGCCTCCGTTGGCAGCGTCAGAGGTGGAGATCTTATGCTTACGCGCCAACGGGACATCGTCGTCAAACACGAAGGTGACTTCCTTCATCTTGGGGTCGTAGATTTGGACAACCATGATATCCTCCTCTAGACTCTTTAGCTGTTAAGTGAAATCCCAAAGTGTTAGATGAAATGGTAATGGCTAGACGGAAGAACTGGATTATATGGCATACACGGAAAACAATACATGTACCTCTGGGCATGTGCCACCCTCGAACATGTCGTAGGTGATGGTGAAGCCACGCTTCCTGTCCTTCACCTTGATGATTTATTTGAGGCAGAGCTTGATGGAGTCACTCGAAAAGTTGTCCTCGAAGATGCGGAATCTATCCTTCCTATCCTTGGTATACTGGTGCATCAGCTTTGCGCGGTTGTGCAGAGGCTGGATCCGCCTGATGAACCAGCACATGGCTAGGTCCAACCCGGTCAGACCAGTGTCTACGAACCACTCGATTCTCCTTACAGTGTAGGAGGCTTCATCGTCGGAGGGAAGGAGGGCTTGGGATCTCCATGTCGGGGCTTCAGCCCCATCGACAAATTCCGGGTACGATGCTTCTCGGCCAGCCAGAGGGATATTTGGGCCGTAGAAGTACGTCATCTGCCAATTTTTGCAGGACTCGTGGCCTATAATGTCGGGGAACCGCCGGCCAGTCCGGATCTTGAAGCTAATGGTTCCACAATTTATGAGCTCGTCCTTGCTCACTCTGTCTTCCCTCTTGACGGTGAAGAAGTATATGAACAGATCTAACCTAGGTCTAATTCCTAGGTAGCCCGAGGATGCTATTCGTTGAAAGGTTCTGAGGTTGAACCCGGTAGTGGCTAAGGACCTCTATGAATAAGTCGGAGATTGGGAGGGAGACGCCGCGTACCAGTTGGGCTTTGAGGTACACCTTTTCTCCGACTTGGGGCGAGGGGACGACCTCACCGAACGGCGCCGCCCGCCAGACCAGCCCCTCTGTCTTGGGGAGATATCCCTCGGTGAGAATCTCCTTGACATCGCTATCAACAATATCGGAGCCTCACCACTCTCCCTTGTGAGAGATGCCCTCCTCCTCCTCAAGCGGTTCCAACGCCGCTGAAATATGGTCACCGCCGGTGGATTCCACCATCGCGGTGCGTGGCAGCACCAGGCCCTCTAGGGGTACATGAACGGAGCCCGCCGACTTGGCCGTGGCATCGCTCGGCGCCGCCATAGATGGGGTGGCACTTCTACTTGCCATTGGTGTGGGGAGGAAGGTGATTGTGAGATTGGGAAAAGCTAGGGTTATTCTCGGTGCGCGCGGAGAGCTCGAGGAGGCATTCGTTGGAGGAAGAAGATGATGCGAGGTGAAAGGATAAAAATTACCACGGTTATAATTTATAGTATCCGGCATCAAGATTCGTGCAAGTTGATCAAATGGTTGCTGCGTGGATAGCGCGTGCGCGGAAATTTCGCCACGTTCCCACCGCTGCCGCCAACGTTTTGCATCCTTCGCGCGGGAAAACGCCTATGATTACCTTCTCTACATGTGTGAGTTACGAAGCATTGCTGACCTATGGTCTACAATGCTCTACTGTAACATCCCAAAAATACTAAACTTGGAACATCAAACTCTAAGCATCAAAATTAGGGTTAACAAAAACTTTTCTAAATAAAATTTTGAAAGCATGCATATGTGTATGCATTTCATTTTGAATTCTTTTGAACCACCTTGTTTGTGTGTTTCCTTGCTTGTAAAATGTTTCTTAGGTGAAATAAACATCATCTAAACATTTCCCAAACTTTTCCTAAAGACAAGTAAATCAAAACAAATAAAATAAGGGAATGGTCATTTTGACCAATTTAACTCCCATGCCTACTTTGGCTGCCTCAAACTTTCAGAACCTAACAGAAACTTCTCTGGATCTTTGCACCCCTTGAATTTACTCATAACATGGTATCAAGGCCCACTTTATGATCATCCAGAAACTTTCAAATGCATAGTTTAAATGACAATTCAAAATTGAATCCTTATCATATGGGAAGATCCCACTTTTTCAAAAACCACTCAAACAAGCTCAACTTTCAAAACCCAAGCATCTGCAGACTCACCAGCACCAATCTAGCACACCCACCAAAAATATTTTCAAAATTCAAAACTTGAATTCTTGCGGCCATTTCATCAAACACTTGGCAGATTCAAATAAAACTGGCCTAACTTCACTGTTTGGAGCAGTAATTGCGCTAAGAAATGTTCACCATTGATCACCCTTGTCTCCCCCAGTGCCAACAAGTGCTTGGACCAACCCTAGCCCCTACCCTTTGCTCCATGCCATGCCAACCCGAGCACCCCCTTGCCAGCCGACAATGGCTAGCTAGCCAGAGCAAGCACCAAGCCAAAACAACATGTCTAGGAGGCAGCCCACCGCCACTACGCCACTTGAACCACAGCGCTTGAACCTCGACACGACGGACGGATCGCCAGATCGCCCGGCTGACCATGCCGAGCATGCGCCAGAGCGCCACCCTCGACCGAAGCCCACAGACCGTGCGCCGCCCTCGCCGCGTGCATAAACGATCACCACCGACCCAGAGACTACCAAGCTTATGACCAACACAACCACCAAAAAGAATTTGAAAATTTGAAGGTTTAGTTCATGTGGCCATTTAATCAAACACTTGGTGAGAACAGTACACGCTTACCAATTATTCACTATTTTGATAAATCTTGTGATCATCTTGTGAACTCACCGAGCCTCCACTACTCGCCCTTAACTCACCCCAGTACCAGCCCGTGCAATTGAGCTCCCCTCACTCGACCAATTGACTAGTGCAAAATCTTACGCGAGCTCACCTATGCCACCCCGACGCAGACACACTACTACACGCCGCGTCGCCCTCGCCCATGATGTCTAGGAGGTAGCCGTGACCTCACCGCCACTTCCTGTGCGCGCCTCGACCAATGACCGCCCACAGAGACTCCAGCACAGCCGCGCCCATTTAACTCTCGACCATGCCTATCGCCGTGTCAGAGCGTCGAGTCGTCTCGTGTAACCACGTCGGGCCTCGCTCTCCCCTTGTGCCAACGTGTTCGCCGCGACGCCAGCGACCTTCCAGACACGAACGTTTGACCTTGCATCCTCCGTGACCACCGTACGCTGTGACGAATGCCCGCGGTACCTGAATAGAGCATGGACGCCCCCGACCGATTAAGACCGCGCCTCGCCGTGCCACTGTG
Source organism: Avena longiglumis (assembly GCA_030063025.1). Taxonomy (NCBI): domain Eukaryota; kingdom Viridiplantae; phylum Streptophyta; class Magnoliopsida; order Poales; family Poaceae; genus Avena; species Avena longiglumis. Next base: position 155,606,008 of record CP125978.1, read on the forward strand.
CGCATGAAGACCACCGTGAAGCCCTTCGTCGACCTATTCCCTCATCCATGCTAATAGCCCACCGTAATGACGTCACCGACGAGCCTGAACCATGCCGCCCTGCTCCCTCTGCGGGGTATATATAGATCCCCCCCCCTGCCTCAAAACACACCATTCCACTCCCCTCTCACCCAGTAACCTCTCTGACCCGTTACCGGAGCAAGACGAGCACCACATCGTCGGAATTTTGCCAGAGCCTGCCACTGCAGTGGAGGAAAGGAGCCAGCGCTAGTATCCACCCCAGGAGTCGCCGTGACCACCGTTCAAACCGCCATCATCGACAAGCTCGTTCGCCCACCTCGCTGGACCAAGCTGGAGCCTTGGTAATCCCCCAAAGACACCCGCCATAGAGCTAGGGTTAGCATCCTGCGCGCCCCATGCGGAGAGAGGACGATGCGAGCCGTCGATCGTGCTCTAATCGCGGTCTAGATTGAAGGATATCGATTCGGCGTGAGAACAGCACGACGCATGGGACCAACCCCGGTGCAGCCACGCGCGCCTTTGCATAGTTGGGCCGTTAGCATTCCCGTGCAAGCCCGCAAATTCACACTTAGGTTTGCTCTTTTATTTCAAAACCCTATACTGTAGGCAAATTTGAAATTCAATGCAAGAAGATTCACTGAACCAAATTGAATGAATCCAATTTTCTTAGAAAATATTTGAAAATCTCTAAATACTCCCGTTGGATTCAAACAGTTTTAAACTATATATCACCCACAGTAAAAATAACAAGACAGTATCTTTTACAACTTCAAACATTTTTCTAAAATCAACCATAAATCCTTTTGAGTTGATTCCAACTCTTAAAAATCACATTGTCCATGATCTATATGAATATGTAAAAATATATAATTTTACATGTAGTAGTCCTGGACCAAAATTAAAGAATGACTTTATAGTCATTTCTAATGACATAAATATTAGTATTTTGGCATTGTTAACTTTGTAATTTAGGCCAACCACTTTAAATCACATTCCCAAGTATTTGAATATATGGTGATGACATGTGTCAATGTGATCTTATATTTTAATTGGAGAATATTAAATCTGAAGTAGTTTTTTAATAAGTAGAAATTACTTTTCCAAAATAAGGTAAATAAAATCTTGTCACCCTTTTCTTGTAGTGATAGAGATGATGCTAGATCATCTAGTGTGGATCTTTGTGTGCTAAATAGAAGTAGTTAAATATTGTTTGGTGATTGTGTACCTCGTATTTATTTATAGACGCTAGTATCAATCCAGGCCACGAGGAGGAAGAATTCTACAAAGAAGAGGAAGAAACTACGACCACTGTACCAAGCAAGGAAAGCCTCACTATGCAAGCAATTGTGCTGCAACCTTGAATATACCAATCCCATGTTTTACTTGCAAGCTTTACCTTTTATCCCTTTTAGACAAGTTGCTCAATTAGTTATTTAATTGGTGATTAGTGGAAAAGTAGGAAAGATGCCATCAAGAGCATAGAACTAGGTGTAAATAGTTACATGTGATTAGTACCCTCAATTAGTGACACCCTCATTGATAGATGCTAGTGCTAAATTAATATTGATCACTATAGATGGGAACACTTGGAGAAAATGATTATGAAAATCACGGAATGATGAGTCATTTTATTGAAATGTTTTGACATGTGTTATGGAATACAATGAGTTGAAGATGATACTGAATGAAGTATGTGTCCTGACTTTGATAAAAACTGATGGTTGGGTTTGGATGCGATACCATTCCAATTTTACCATACAACCACAATACCCGAGTTTGGGTAGGGCTTAACTGGAAGTTTATGTGTCTTAGTATGGGTTCCCTCGCGGAACGAGGTTGAGTTGAGCCTACCTTGTGAATATGAATGTCCACCTATGTAGTTCCCGGGATGGCAGATGGCCATGGTTGGGAGGCCAAACTCATAGGGGAGGTGCCTATACTAGGGTGTGTAATTGAAAGGTTAGGATTGATTATCCGCATACAAGTGTGATGATTCAGGGTTATCCCTGACAGATATATCAAATGTTGTGGTGAAAGTGTAACACCTCTGCAGTGTCAAACTATTGAATAGCTGCGTCATGGTCATGGACAGTTGGATGGCCGTACTGTTTCGTTGTCAGATATTTTCAAAATGACTTGTGACTTCAAGTATGACTTTGACTGGACCACACAGGGTTGTGGACATGAAACTAGGTTCCCACTTGAGTAATCTAGACAACAATAATACTAAGTACCTCTAAAATAAAATTGGCTTATTGCAAACAAACCTAGAGCTTAGGATTCCTACTAGAATGGTATTACTGCTTTAGTGATAGTTTGATAGTACTTAAAAGTACTCATGTCTTTGTCCCTGGCTATTCCCATGGCCAGACTATGAAGGAGAGTACGAGGAGGATGGACATCAGGACGCATATGATAACTAGGATCATCTCCCATAGTCAGCATTGCGGGTGACAATGAAGATGGAGCCTCTAATGCACTGTTATTCCAATGCTTTGATATGTATTCAGACTTGATCATGAGATCAACTATTTGTAAGACTATTATAGTTTGTAATGGATGATGTACTATGCTACCAATTCTGTTATGTCTCGCAAAAATGGTAATCCTGGGATTGTGATGTATGGCATAACAGGCATCTGGGATTAAAAATCCGGGTGTTTACATACCCATCTCTAACTCCCAACAATGATAACACACAAATTCCTAAGAACACCCCTTCTTATATTATTGATGATGATCCTCTATGTGATATAATTGTGTAATATATGGGAGGATGAAAATGATATAATTGAGTTAGATGATCCATTATTCTCATTGGATGAATTGTATTTATGTGGTTATTCTATTCACAACTTTGATGTTGAGTTTACTTTTGATGCTTGCAAATGTTTTGAAAGAGGAAGATATCAGAGCCCTCTTTATGCTTTCATGTTATTTTAATTGCAAGCTAATGATCATTATATGAATTGGTTACCACAAACTTGCTGACTTATTCATGTATAAAATGCCAATGCATAGGAAGAGAGTTGGACCTAAAAGTTAATGGTTTCATGTTTTATGTGTTCTCCATATGCTTCATAATACTATTTAGTTTGATCATGCCTTGGTACTTTTGTAACATGTAAAATATGTTTTGCTACTGTTTTCTAACAATTATTTAGGAGTTTTAACAAAAAATAAAATTTGGTGAAAGTAAATGAAGAAGATAAGCAATGGAGAAGTTGGTGTCGACCTTGAACATTTGTTCATGCCAATGGAACCATTGCAAAACCATCATCATTAATACTTTTATACAATATAAAAAAGACTTTGTTACTTTAGTGTTTATTTTCTCAGAGTAAGGTGGTTTCTTAATAATTTGTGGACCCATTTCGGGTGAAACTATAATTGTTATCTGTTTGGAAGAACAAACCCTTTTGTAGGAACCTAAATAATCATGGAGACAAAAATATTTCTTTTGTTTGGAGTAAAACATGACATAATGAGAAAGAAGAATAATGAAAGAACTAGCAAAACTACAAGCTTGTGGATGCCCCCGCATCCCCTTCTTCTTTCAAGTAATGTGAGGTCTCCAATTTCTAACGCATGTTTTATTTGGTTCTTTATTTCGGTCTTTCTTGTAAAACTAAAAACAAAAAAAATTATTTTCATTATTTTATTGGTTTATTTTTTCTTCTTCACTGCTCTTTCTAGAAAAACAAAAACTACAAAAAGACTAGCTTTCTTCTTTGCTTTTTCTTTTTTCTTGTTTGGTTCTTTCTTGGTTCTTTCTTGCTACCTTTTGAATTTTTGCTTTCAGAAGTTTTGTTCTTTGTTAAGTTTATTTTTTTCTATTTTAGTCTTAGGTTTTTTAAATAAAGTGTCAAGATTTACCCACTTGGATGCAAAAGATGAAATATTTTCACGAATTGCTGAGATCTGCGCGCTCCTGTTTACGAAACAATTCATAGAAAAATGTCTGTAGCTCGGAATTGAGTGATTCCAGTTGGGTTGGATTCATATTTTCATCCTATGTCACGCTTTATAGGGAATAAAGTTTTAAAAAATTTAATATGGCGCGTGGGATGTTTCAAAGTTGCAGGTGTTTTTCTGGACATATTTCTGCCATAGTTTAGTTGCGCGTGGGATGTCTCTTTTAAATTTTAATTTGATTCTTTTGGGGTCTTTTGAGATTTTTAATATGTTATGCACTTTGTAAACTCTCTGGTTTTGATGAAACAAATTTTTTGGGTGTTCTTAAGATGACAAGAGTTGTATATTTTTATGCACTAATGATCTAACCCCCAAGAAAAGAATGGGAGAAATTTTTGTAGTGAAGTTTTTTCACACGAGGATGAAGACAAGATATAGTTAAGTTTTTTCACACAAGGATGAAGACAAGATAAAAACCTAGATTTATCTAAGGATGGTTAAGACAATAAGCTTGGGTATGCCCTAGGCATCCCTATCCTCCAACACAAATTCGGTTTGCAAACGTTCAAACTTCTATTTTTTGAGCACTATGAAAAATCCGTATAAGCTTGAAGCGTCTAGTTTTTAGTTTTAGTTGGAGTAGCATTTTATTCATGTTGCCAAGATAACTATCAAGTTTCTGTAGAAATAAGTAAATTGGGTGCATGTTAAATAATAGGTAAAGGAAATAAAAATAGTAACACAAGTAGTGTATATGGTTCTATGTTTCATGTGCATTGATTGAATAGTAATTCCCTAGTGTCGTATTTAGTGCTATCTCTTATTTGCGCATTAATGGTTAACTTTGAGTTACTTAGTTCATTAATAATTGTGTAGCATTATGGACATTATGCATGCTTGTGACATTACACCTTTCCAATGGCCAAGAAAAAAAAGAAAGCAAGCAAAAGACTTCTATATCTGAATACCTTAAGCCATACTTCTCCGTGAAATCTCCACCATACCTATCTATATAGAAAAAATTCTATTCCAAGTATAGTATATGTGTCATGTTGTTGCATTCAAAATCATACTTCTTTTTATTGTGCAATTCTAACCTTATGGGAAAGTAGCAGTCTACGGTGGAGTTCATTTATGTAATTTGCATGTTTGCCATTTTATTAGTTGGGGTTAAGTTACATGTTGTCACGGAACAAGAATTTCAATGTTCATAAGTTGTTGTCATACACCTTGGATTCTGCATATTTTCCGGTGTGAAATGAGTGGGGTTATCATGCTAAAGATTCCAGTGTGCATATTTTTAGAAAATAACATTAGGCCGCTAAGCGAAACCATACTTAATCATGGTAGAAGTTTTAGCTTGAACTTCCTCATTAGCGAGTTCATTTGTCTGTCGTCCCGGTATGTATTGCCTTTGCAGAAAGATGAAAATCCAAAAGACACTGTGTATAGGTGGCATGGAGGTACCCCTTTTGCGAGCACTTGGTTGAAACTGTATGCACACAATGAAAATCTATGGTAATTTTAAAGTTGAGTAGTGTGTGATGGAAGGTATTATTAACAACGGGATATGAGACTCACAACTAGTAATGTGTTGATCATGTGAACCATTATTTCTCTTCACTACTGTTGACTTGGGTTGCTCAATTCTAAAATTTATTTTCTCTTTCGCATCAAATCTTGGCACATATATTCCCTACTTACTTTCAGTGGCTACTTGTTGAAAAGCAAAGAAAAGAGAAGCAAGAAAAAAAGTTCCAAGCACAAGCACTTGCATGTTTAATGTCCATAGTACATTCATTTGTTTTTGCACTTTGTGATTGATTGTTAGACATCATTGAAGAGAATTAGAAATACCACTTGATATAGCATTTGCGTGTTGCTGTTCATTAAAGTTTGATTCATTGATTTTATGTACTATTACTTTCTATATTCAATCAAACAATAAACTCCAAGTGCCATTTTCAGTTTTATCAGCTTCATACTCGAGGACGGGCATGGGTTAAGCTTGGGGATGTTGATGCATGTAAAATGCATACATGAACTTTGTAATTTATTGTGCTAAAATGCTTATTATTTTGCAACTTTATTATATTTATTGGAACTATCCTACTAATAGTTGAAAAAGTACACAAGTTCTTTTTTTATACATTGTTTTATAGGAAAAATATGAATATGGAAGAAATCGCTCAATATTGCAATATTTCGAGTTTCCTGAAATTTGTCTTGTTGAACACTTTTTAAAGATTCACTAGGAAGATCTTGAAGATGAGATAAAATGAAAAAGTGATCAACACAAAAGTTGTGGGTAATTGCTAGCCGTATGATTTAGAGTCAAAAATCGTCCAAAATAGAGTCCTGACGCTCTAGAAAATCCCCAAAGGGTACAGAAACAGTTTCAGGATCCCAAAAGTTGGTGACGTGGTTGACTCAAACGCTTGCCATATAAGATCAATTCGGACAAGCCACGAATTTGGAGACTTATGGGACTTCCTAGGAGTCACCATGAAGGTTATAAAGCCTCCCAAGAGCCATTGGATCCAACGGTTTTGATCCGATGTCCCCGGTCAAGCCTCCACCAATATATATTGAGGAGAAACCCTGTTTTTGGAGGCAGGCACCCATAGCCACGAAATTTCCCCTGTCGTGGTATTGCCGATGATTAAGCCCTGGAGGGGTCCTCACAGAGTGTGTTTAGAGACGTGGGGGAAGGCGGAAAGTTAGAGGGTATGAGGTAACACAACTTACCCAGGTTCAGGTGCCACGACGGTGGTGAAACGCTACACTTTCTATAAATCACTATAAGGCCAATACTCCGAGTTACAGGGATTGGTTCGCTTTGCGAGGTGTTGGATTGTACATGTCGAGTTGTATTGTTGTGTCCTAAAGGATCCCATATGTCCGGCTTATAAAGACGCAAGAACCTAGGGTTATAGGGAAAAGTCTTAGCCGGTAAGGTTACCAAGTTCTACACTGATATTAACTAGTCTTCGTGTATTGCACTCCAAGGCTCCAAGTTGGTCGGTGACTACACCATAGCCGTCCTTTATCCGGAATGGACCTCCCTTCTGAATCCATCTAACTAGGCCGACTAGCAGGCCATGGGCCTTAATAGAAACTATGGGACACCCGGGTTAGTCGGATTAGAGACATGCAATGGTGATACCCATTTAGCATATCCCCAACAGTAGCCCCCAGAGAACTTCGAGCTCTTGCGATGTCTTGCCTCTTTAGTTTGAATGCTTCGTCTAGGTGATGTCGGCAATTCGTCAATCAATATCTTGTAGTCCTCCAAAGAACCCTGCAATATTCTCCATCTTCAATACATAAGTTGGAGAATCACTAAGTCTTCTACCTTACTCTTCTCATAGCTGGACAGGATCCGTCCATGCCAGAATCTTCAGATGAGACTGTTTGTCTACATTTGTCAGTGAGATGACCTAGAACATAGCTAGTGTCGCCTTGTAACTCACACATGCAAGAAACCTAATGATAGCGATTTTACCATGCAAGAAATCGGAAATGTCAAGAGGCGGTGGTGGGACCGTGGCGAAATCTCCCAAGACGCCGTCACGCGTCGACCTTTTGAACATCCTTCACGAATCTTTATGTCGGTGCTATTTATTTTTAACTCCGTTTGTCAATTTCTTTTTACCCGCATTCGCACCCGCATCTTATTCTTACTCTCACCCAGATTTTCCTCGAGCTCCTCGCACACGCAGAAAACCCTAGCCCCTCTCCTAGAATCCAGTCCACCTCTCCCTCTTAAATGGCCAATGACGGCACTCCTTCGTCCATGGCAGCGTCCGATGAGGCTTCGACTAAGCCCTCAAGCATCGTGCACGCCCTACCGAAGGGCTGGTTGTGCCCTCCATGGTGGCGGAATCCACCGGCGACCATATTCCAGGGTGCTCAAGCATTTGGAAGAGGAGACGGACTCCACAAGGAGAATGTCAACACCGGATTTTAATGCCGGATACTGTTATGCCATACATCGCAATCCCATGATTACCATTTTTGTGAGACATAATAGATTTGGATATCACAGTACATCATCCATTACAAACCATACATAAGGTCTTACACAAATAAGGAGCTCATGATCCAGTTCTTAATACAACTCAAGCGTCAGAATAGCGTAATAATAAAGGTATAGGAAGCACCATATTCGGGGTCACAGCAATCTGGCGCGATGGGAGATGATCCTAGTTATCGTAACCTTCCTGTGGTCCATCATCCTGGTACTCCTCTTCATTGTCTGGCCACGGGAATAGCCAGGGACAAACCATGAGTACTCTTTAAGTACTCGCAAACTAATACTAACAAGTTAAGGGGGGTTTTGTAGTAAGACACTAAGCTCTAGGGTTGTTTTTCAAAAATCCAGATTTACCTCTACTAAGTTCAGAAGCAAAGAAAGCTAGTTGAAATTTTATAACACCTAAGTGGGAGTTTGAATTTCATATCACAACTCTGTTGTGGTCAAGTCAAAGTCTCAATTCATTTGACAAGTCATTTTGAAAACATTTGATGGGGGAACAGTATGGCCACTCCAACTGTCCATAACCGTGGACGCGGCTATTCGAATAGTTTGACACTCTACAGAGATTGTACACTTTCACCACAACATTCAATACATCCGTCAGGAACAAATCCTGAATTAACCATACTCAGTATGTGGATAATCAATCCTAACCTTTCAATTCCACGCCTAGTACAGGCACCTCTCCTGTGAGTTTGGCCTCCCAACCATGACCAACTATCATCTTGGGTACTGCACAGGTGGACAATGTTCACAAGGTAGCCTTAGCTCAGACCTTGGCCGTGAGGGAACCCATACTAAGGTATATAAGTTTTCAGTCAAGCCCTACCCAATTTTTGGGTATTGTGGTTGTACCATTAGTTTTATAAAGGGCTAAGGCTCATGCCTCAACATTTTCATCATCAAAATCATCTGGTGTTCGGAAACACATGTCAAAACATTTCAGTAGAATGACTCATCGTTCCAAGGTTTTCATAACCATATTCACCAAGTATTCCCATCTAAAGTTGATCGAGTTTTATGCTTAGCAATAGCATCTACAAGTTGGTAAGTACTAATGAGGGGTGGTAAACAAGTGGAGATTAATTAAGTTCAATCTCATGCCTTAGGATGACATCAGTTATCTACTTAGGCCAAATTTAATGCTCTTTATGCAACCTTCAATTATCTTCCTAGAATCTACAAGTCAGTTCAGTAAACTCTAAGAGAAAGCTTTGATAAAGAAATAAAGTATAAAGCTTGCAAGTAAACCTAGGATTGGGTTATAAAGTGGGTATGATCACATATGCTTAAGGCATATAGTTGGCATGGTAACAAGCAAGTATTAGCTTGCATAAGTAGGGTATCTTGCAGGGGTTAGCTTGCCAAATCAACTAGTAGTATTAGTCTTGCATTGTGCAGAGAAGTGGTTGAAGTTCTCCTCGGCTTCCTCCTCATAGTATCCTCCTTCCTCCTCGTATCCTTGGTCGGTACTAGCGTCTATAAATAAATACGAGGTATACAATCACCAAACAATACTTAACTATTTTCACTCATCACACAAGGGTGTACTATAGGTGATCTAGCATCATCACTTATCATTACAAGATTAATGCATTTGTCTTGTTTATTTTAATTTTGATAAAAGTAATTTCTACTCATTGAAAAACTACTTGATTTAATATTCTCGAACTCAAACATGGGATCATGTTGACACATGTCAACACCACATATTTCAGTACATGGGAATGTGATTTAAAGTGGTGTCACAATTTAATAAGGTTTAACCTTTTTATTTTAATTAAATAGGGTGACTAGAAATGCCTATGTGGCCTTCTTTTATTACTTGAACATTATTTCTGTAAGTAAACCCAAATGTTTTTATATATTCTGAAAGGAATGATCAAATGTTATTTTTGAGAGTTGGAATCAACTCAAAAGCTATTATGGTTGAATTTTGGAAAATGCTTGAATGCAGAAAAGCTTATGACTTGTTATTTTTACCAAGGTTGATCTACAGATCCAAATAATTTGAATCCAACGGGCTTGGGTTAAGAATTTCAGTACCTTTCTAACAAAATTAATTTCATGCATTTTGGTTCACTAAATCGAGCTGGGTTGAATTTGGAATCTATGTACAGAAATGTGTTTGAATTAAAATAGAAAAATCTAAATTCAAACGGTTGGGTCGCGCGGGAGAGGTTAATGGGCTGGCCCAGTGTCACTCCGCTGCACGGGGCTCAGCTGACAGGGGGTTCCACCAGTTAGTGGCTCATAACGCGTGAAGCGGTACGTGGTTGTGTGGTTCGTTGGATTAGAAGGGAGATCGACGGCTGGGGGTCGTCGTCGATGATGAACATGTCACCGGTGAGCTCGAACCCTAGCGGCTCAGTGGGGGTGCATAGGGGACATACCAGGCCTCCAGCAAAAGGCGGCGGTCAAGCGAGCAGTGGTCGGCGAGCTCGAGGACGATCGAGGCAGCTCGGGTGGTCGAAATCAACGGCCCCTTCTTCTCTAGAGGCATCCTGCTCTGGCGCAATTCCGGCTGTGCTCCTTCCCCGGATAGAGGGTGGAGCGATCAATGAGGTGAGGAGTGGAATGGTGTGTTTCAAATGGCTGGGGTGGCCTCCTTTTATAGGATCGTGGCCAGACCGAGAGGCATGGGCGGTGGCGACATGGCCACGGGCTGCTAGAGGCATGGTGAGGTTGGCGATCGTGGCGGTCTCTGGCGATGCTCTAGAGCTTAAATGTGTGCTTAGGGGTGGTGGCAATCGGTCGAAGCGTGCGGTGCTCTGTGGCAAAGCGACATCTTCGACGGCGAGCGGTGGCTGTGAGGCACGGGCGGCGAATGGGGGTGTCTGGCGTGTTCCTGGGATCATGTCAAAGCGGTGGGCACGGGCTGCGGTCGAGGGGCGGCGTGTGCACGTGTGCTGGATGCGGCGCTCTGGGACGGGCTCGGCATGTGTAGTGGCACTGGGCGCGCGGCGTTCCTGGTGGTCCACGGCTTGCACTTGCTAGGGGAGGGGATAGTGGGCGGCAGTGAGGTGCTGGCTACCTCCCAGACAAGGTGGGCGCAGCTAGTTCTTCCTCTAGCTTGTTGTCCACCTTGGGGTGGCATGGTGAGGCTCGGCCTGCTCAGCAAGGCAAGCTCACAATGGTGCTAGAGGTTTACAATTAAGATAGATGATCTACTAGATGGTTGTTGTTAGCTAGAGAGGGAACAAGTTAGGCCAAAACACTATTAAAACAGTGAATTTGATTTGGTTTAAATTTGCCTGCCAAGTGTTTGATGAAATGGCCGCAAGAACCTTTCTTTTGAATTTTGAAAAGATTTTTTGTGGGTGTGCTAGGCATGTGCTGAGGATTCCATGGGTGCTTGGGTTTTGAAAATTGAGCTTCTGTGAGTGGTTTTTGAAATAGTGGGATCTTCCCATATGAGATAGATTCAATTTTAAACTGTCCTTTAAACATAGTATTTGAATGTTTTTGGATGATCACAAAGTGGGCCTTGGTACCTTATTATGAGTACTAACAAGGGGTGCAAAGATAAACAAATGTTTTTGTTAAGTTTTGAAAACTAGGGATAGCCAAAGTATGCATGAGAGTTAATTTGGCAAAAATGACCATTCACTTCCTTTGTTCATTTTGAGTTGTTTGTCTTTGAGAAAAGTTTGGGGATTGTTTAGATGATGTTTATTTCACCTAAGAATCATTTTACAAGAAAAGAAACACAGAACCATGGCAATTCAAAAGAATCCAAATTTGGAATACACACACATATGAATGCTTTCATATTTTTAGTTGGGAAAGTTTTTGTTAACCATAATTTTGATGATTAGCATTTGATGATCCAAGTTTAATATTTTTGGGATGTTACAAACCTTCCCCCCTTAAAAAAAATCTCGTCCCGAGATTTGAAAAAGGACGAAAAAGATTACCTAGGATTTGAAGAGATCGGGAAACTCCATCCTGATGTGATCTTCGCGCTCCCAGGTAGCTTCCTCTTTTGTGTGGTTGCTCCACTGAATCTTGAGAAACTCGATGCTTCGGGTCCTGGTAGTTCTGAAAGCTTCTTCCAAAATACGGATGGGTACTTCAGGATAGGTCAAGTCATTGTTGATCTCTATGGTCCGGTGATCAATGTTCTTGAATACTTCAGTCTTCTCCGGAACTTCGAGGCACTTGCGAAGTAATGAGATATGGAACACATTGTGCCTTCGACATCTCTTCCGGCAGTTCCAATTGATCGACACTTATCCTCGACGGTTGAATCTTGAAGGGGCCGATATATCTAGGGGCTAACTTTCCTTGAGCTGAAACGCATTCCCTTAAAGGCGACACTTTTAGATACACAAAATCTCCGATGTTAAAGCGAGGTCTCGGCGTCTCTTGTCGGTAATAACTCTTACGCCTTGATGAGCCGTCTTGAGGTGCCGAATCTTGTGAACTTTATCTTCTTCTTCTCGTAGGATGTCGGGTACGAAAATATGATTCTCTCCTACTTCCGACCAATTCAAAGGGGTGCGACACTTCCTTCCATACATGAATTCACATGGGGCCATTTGCAAACTAGCTTGATAATTGTTGTTGTATGAAAATTCTGCGAACGGTAGATAGTCTTCCCATTTAGATCCATAGTATAACACACATGATCTCAACATATCTTCGAGTATTTGATTTACTCACTCCGTTTGTCCGTCGGTCTGAGGGTGATAAGCGGTGCTGAAATCTAGTCGGGTTCCTAAACCTTCTTGGACTTTCTTCCAGAATCTCGAGGTAAACTGAGTTCCTCGATCCTATACGATGTTCTTGGGGACTCCGTGCAAACTGGCGATTCTAGCGATGTATAACTCCGCTAGCTTCGAACTCTGATATGTGGTATTGACTGGTAAGAAATGGGCGACTTTGGACAATCTGTCCACTATGACCCAGATAGAGTCATTTCCCCTACTAGAAGTAGGCAATCCGGTGATAAAGTCCATTCCAAAGGAATCCCATTTCCATTCTGGAATCTGCAATGGTTGCAACAATCCAGCGGGTCTTTGATGTCCCTCCTTGACTCGCTGACATATATAACACTTGGCGATATAGATTCCGATTTATCTCTTCATCTTATGCCACCAAAATTTCTCTTTCATATCTTGATACATCTTCGTTCCTCCGGGGTGGATAGAATAAAGAGTATCATGAGCTTCCTTCAGAATAACTTCTTTCAACTTAGAATATGCTGGTACACAAAGGCGTCCTTTGTACCACAGAACTCCTTCTTCGTCTTCGGTGAATCCGGGTACCTTGCCTGTACCGATACGACGCTTGATTCCGTCGATACTAGCATTTCCTTTCTGCACCTCTTTGATCTGGTTGATCAAAGTGGGTTGAAGTTCTATGCTAGCCAAAAATCCTTCACTCTCTAATTCCATTCGGAAATCTTCCATCTCTTTGTGCAGACTTGGTTGCTCCTTCAAAATCATGGAGTTTAAGCGGCACGGCAATCTGCTAAGGGCATCTGCTACCACATTGGCTTTACCGGGGTGATAGTGAATGTCCATATTGTAATCCTTGATTAGCTCAATCCATCTTCTCTGTCTCATATTCAGCTCCTTCTGACTGAATATATAATTCCGGCTCTTGTGATCCGAATAAATCTCCCGACGATTTCCACTCAGGTAATGCCTCAATGTCTTTAGGGCTAGAACTACGACTCTGAGCTCGAGGTCATGGGTTGGGTAGTTTTTCTCATGTTGTTTCAGTTGTCGGGATAGATAGGATATAACTTTGCCTTCTTGCATTATCACACATACGAGACCGATCTTGGATGCATCACAATACACGTCAAAGGGCTTCGTGATATCCGGCATGATTAAGATTGGGGCTGAAATCAATCTCCTGTTGAGTTCTTGAAAACTCGCTTCACATTTGTCCGTCGATTCAAACTTCTTGTCCTTCTTCAGCAATTGGTTCATGGGTCTGGCGATACTCAAGAATCCTTCTACGAACATGCGGTAGTATCCCGCCAATCCGAGAAATGCACGAACTTGGATTTGAGTGGTTGGGGCTTGCCAATCTTCGACATCTTTCACCTTTGCAGGGTCAACGGAAATTCCTCCGGCTGATACAATGTGACCGAGGAATCCTACCTCCCGTAACCAGAATTCACATTTGCTAAACTTGTCATACAACTGATGCTCTCTAAGGGTTCCAAGAATGGTCCTTAGGTGTAGCTCATGTTCTTCTTATCTGGAATGAATCAGAATGTCATCGATGAAAACAACGATAAACTTATCCAGGAAGTCCATAAAAATCTTATTCATGAGATTCATGAAATAAGCGGGGGCATTGGTTCATCCAAAATACATGACGGTATACTCGTATAATCCATATCTGGTGGTAAAGGCAGTCGAGGGGATATCCTCTGCGCGAATCTTGAGTTGATGATAGCCAGTTCTAAGATCAATCTTAGAAAACACTTTGGCACTGGTCAACTGATCAAACAAATCTTCTATCTTGGGAAACAAGTATTTGTTTGTGATAGTGACATCATTCAACTTCCGCTAATCCGTACACAAATGGTTACCTCCATCCTTCTTGTCCACAAACAATACAAGTGATCTCCATGGTGACGCACTTGGTTGAATCAATCCAATCTCCAACATGGCATCCAGTTGCTTCTTCAGTTCCGCTAGTTCAGACGGGTTCATACTATATGGTCTCTGGGCTATGGGTCCTGTTCCGGGGATTAGTTCAATGATAAACTCGATATCCCGATATGGGGGCATACCGGGCAAAACATCTGGAAATACATCAGGGTATTCACAGACTATCCGGACTTGGTCAATGGTTGGTTGGGCTATACTCTTGTTGCACTTGAATTGACGAGGTAAGGTTACAGATACATGCTCGACTGCTATTCCGGCTGTACTGGTCATGGTTATGGCTTTCTTGGGTAGTCAATTAATCCTTTATGTTTGGACATCCAGTATATTCCTAGTACTACTTCCAAACCTTTAGTTCCGAGTACTATCAGATTAGCATAAAAATCTATGCCATGGATTCGGATAGGGACGCCTTTGCAAATTTGCCTAGCTTTGGTGGTTGAACCGGGGAGTTGAACAATCATAACATGCTTCAGTTTGGTTGGTTGAATCTTACTAGTGCATGCAAATTCTTCGGTGACAAATGAGTGCGATGCACCAGAATCAAACAACACTCTTGCAAGTACTGAATTAACAGAAAACATACCCAGCACGACATCTGGCGCTCGGCTTCAAAGATGCATGAGAAAAAGACGTTGCGATTGAGTGAATTCCACAGGGCAAACCTTCTTCGGGCTGAACACGACTTTGCTAAGCTGGGGCATTTGCATTGGGGGCTACGGCATTCTTCTTGGGACACTCATTGGAGTAGTGACCCTTATTTCCATAGTCATAACAAGTCACTTGCGACTTGTCCTTCGTTGCAACAGGCACAACATTGCTTCCAGTCCTCGGGGCAGTGTTGGTGTTGGCATTGTTGTTGTTGGACTTGGGTGGTGCACGGTTGAAATTGCTAGAGTTGCCGGGGTTGTTGTGGTTTCCTCCGGGCCTTGGGTTTCCACGGTTGGGATAGGTCGGACAGTTCATCCAGGGTCTGTTGGTTCTCAGGGCAAATCCTGGAGATGGGTTGGGCGATACTTTGGGGTATGATGGGTGAAGGGAATATGCCCGAGAGGCAATAATAAAGTGGTTATTATCGTATTCCTTATTTATGATAAATGTTTATTTTGCATGCTATAATTTTATTAATACGGAAACGTTAATACATGTGTGTTTAATAAACAAAAAGGAAGTTCCTAGTTATGCCTCTCTCATAAACTAGCTCGTTGATTAACAAGATGATCAAGGTTTCCTGATCATGGACATTGGATGTTGTTAATAACGGGATCACAACAGTAGTGTAATGGTGTGATGAACATTCATCCGAAGTATAGCATTACGATCAAAGTCATTGAGTTTATATTGCTATAACAACTTACGAAGTGATCCTAATCCTTAGACCATGAGATCATGTCAATCACTAACACCGGAAGAGTTTCTTGATAACATCAAACGTCACACCGTAACAGGGTGATTATAAATATGGATTCATAACTAATAAAGTGTTACGTTGAGGCCCATGGATCGAGAGTGGAATTTGTTCATCCCGATGACGGATAGATATACTCTGGGCCCTCTCGGTGATATTACACTAATTAGCTTGCAAGGAAGTGATTTTATCACTAGAATGTTATATCACGGGAACGAGAAAAGAGTGCATGTCGGTAACGAGATCAAACTAGGTATGGAGATACCGATGATCGAATCTCAGACATGTAATATATCGTGAAACAAAAGGATTAAGATACTAGCGTAAAAGGTTATGACGATCATAAGAAAGTCATCGCTGAATGTGTGGGAGTCAGTATGGGTCTCCAGATCCCGCTCGATTATTGATCCGGAGGGGTCTCGATCATGTCCGCATTATTCACGAACCGTAGGGTGACACACTTAAGAGACACCGACATCCATTTGGAGCAAAAGTTTCATGCCGGAAAGAATGAACAAGCGCAGGAATTTATTTCACTAGATACCGAAACAGATTTTCGGGTGAAATTGCATAAAGTGGTTATGCATGTGAAATAGAATTTTAGCAAGGGGTTATGCATGAGAGTTTGCATTAAATTTGGTGTAAATTTAATGGGAATTTGAGTGGGTTTTGAGTGGAGGGAATTGAAAGGCATTTGAGTGAGTGGAGTGTCCACCCACATGAATGTGGAAGAGGTGGGGGCAGCCCCATTGGTGGGTGCATGGCCCCTTGGGTGCCCCCCTCTCCCTATAAAAGGAGCCCCCCTCTCTCTCACTTACACCTCCTCGTGAAGGATCTCTCTCCCCCTCTAGAATTTATTCCCCATGGTCTCGGACTAGCGAGATACATGTTCCCGGTGGCTATTCGGCAAGAAAGAGTTGTGCCTCGCTGCATCCTTGGGCGAGGAGGCGCAGGTTGCTCGGTGCCTCAAACGTGTGTGCGAGAACGGATGCACTGCTGTTTTGCGGCGCTAGGACTTCCTCTCCATCTTGAGATCGGCAAGAGATCGTCTACATCAACCACGATTTTGGACTCGTTAAGCTTTGTCGGTCTTCAAGGGTATGTTCTCTACGGATGTACATCCGCCCGTTGTTTGTATCTAGTAGATAGATCTTGGTACATAGTTGTTCCCATCGTAGGAAAATTTTTGTTTTCTATGCTTCGAACCCTACAGTGGTATCAGAGCCGGATCTATGCGTAGATATTTTGCACGGGTAGTACACATATGAGTATGTGGGCGATGATGATCATTTTATTGCTTCTTAGTTGTACTTTGGATATTGGTGGCATAGTGGGATGAAGCGGCCCGGACAAACTTTACATGTCCTCGCATGAGACCTGTTCCACGCTTGACATGCAACTAGTTTTGCATAAGTGGCTAGTGGGTGTCTGCTCATCCCATCGTAGTAAATATATAATTTGCAACGAGTTGTCAACAATTTGGTTATCCTCGTTGTGGTTCATGTTCGTAGGTAAGAACGGTTCTATCTTCGAAAGCCCTAAGCCACGTAAAACTTGCAATGGATAAATTAGAGGCGTCTAGTTTAGATTGTTGCTAGGCTAGTGTTATGATATGGTGATGTTGTAAGTAGAAGTATGAGATGATACTCTTACAACACACATAGCGTGTAAGTTCCATAGACCTTGGCCTTACACATAAAGGTATGATAGAGATCATACCACGGTGCACATGATGGAGATCATATGCAGGAACCATATCATTTCACTTATAAACATGTGATGTTTTGATTGCATCTTATATTGCTTGTTTGGTGTTTTATTAGCATAATAAGATGATCCCTCATTTAGATATCAAGATAAGAATGTGTTCTTCCTTAAGTATGCACCGACAATGTTTCATCGCTTCAAGACATCACGTGATGATCGGGTGTACTTATATCCATGAGCATATCTCGGGTGTAAGACAGTTACACACGCGAATACTAAGGTTCTTACTTGGCGAGCCTAGCATGTACATACATGGCCTCGGAACACGGACCGAAAGGTTAAGCATAAGTCATATGTTTTGATATGGTGACCATATGGATGCTCGCCTTTGAAGCTACACCGACTCACGTGATGATCGGACTTGGTGTAGTGGATTTGGTTCATGTAATCACCAAAAAGACACGAGGGATGTCGTTTTTGAGTGGGAGTTCATTTCTAATTTGCATTAGTAGAACTCAATTTATCATAAATTAAATCAAAGTGAATTTGCATAATTTGTTGTAGTCATTGGCATTCATTCACCACCGTATGCATAGTTGTAATTGAGATAATAAAACTATAGAATTATGGATATATACTTTACGAACTGGTATCGTATTGTGTTGAGTGTCAATCTAAAGTTTAAAGTCCTATTGCAAACTTTCAGCAAAATTCTATTTACTCCGTGAAATTTAATAATTGGTATTAAATCGAGAGTAACAATTCCAGTGTTAGTATCTTAAGTATCATGTTTGCCTCCATGATTCTTGATTATTTTAATATCAAGTTTATCTAGTAGCTGAAAGAATTGTTTCAGAAGCCATCATGTGTGGCAGATATAACGATATCTGAAACAATGTTTTGGTTGCAATATGATAGAGTATAATATGTGTTCTCATATAGGATGAGAATTTACAAAGGTTGGAGATGCTAGACATCCTAATCATCCAAAAGGGTTTTGGAAAGAAACATTATACTCACGATTCACCTTTATAAGCTATAGTACCTTGATCATGAAAGTCGTCATGATAAGGATGAATAGAAGATGTATGTAAAGTGTTTACTATACTTAAAGATTACTAAAGAATGGATTTTGAAAGAACGCCGATCATTTGATGATGGTGATCTACTTCAAAGTGCAAGTCCAAAGGTATTATTATTTGAATATACACGCTTTGGACTATGTGTCATGTATATGGCGCCACTTTTGATGTTGATAGATTCTTTTAAAAAGGAAAAGGAAATGCTGAAAGAGAATCTATAAAATATATTTGGCAGAAAAGAAAAGATTGGAAATATCCAATTTAGGTATATAGATGATATACATGTTATGGTTGTATTCTTTGCTTGTTAAACAATGTGGTTCTTGCGTATTGGATACCGAATTGATTGGTATGAAATTTCATACGGAACGACGCAATTCATGAACCACAATGGCCTAAGTAACTAGCAAGAGAATATGTGATGATGTTCATCGAAAACAAACAAACCGTTGTTTGTATTTCTCATTGACATCAAAGCTTGACTTCAAGATTTGTTTTAATAATTGTTATTTAAATCACGTATTATGAGAGTAAAGGTTGTTCAAATAATTACCATATTCCATATTAGATGGATGATTTACAAATCTAGTTGGAGAGATCACATCCATAAAACCTAATGCTAAAATGTCGCAAGACAAATGATTGAAAGATCACTTACGAAGTGACATCGCCGTTTAAATTATATTGGAAAGAAAACATGAAGAATCTCCATATTCATGGATTTTTTGAGTCTTTGATTTGATCAAGTGACGCTTGTGAGACTTTCCTCGGGATAATTAAAAACTTCGTTCAAAGGCCAAAGAAGAACGACTAAAAATATTGGAATTTATACATATCGGTGTATGTAGTCCATTATTTATAGTAAATAGCGATGGGTTTCAACTTCATATACTTTCTCTGGAAATTTGAGTGAATGTTCACTTAATGAGAATGAAGTATGAAATATTTGAAAATGTTTCAAAGACTTTCAAGATGAAGTGGAAAATCATTGTAACAAGAAAATAAATGGTTTATGATTTTATTATAAGGGATTTGTTTGAGATACAAGTGTAACAAGAAAATAAATGAATTATGATTTTATCATAAAGGGATTTATTTGAGTTGCTAGTTTAGCAAAACACCTAGATTTACATCTCCCGAAACACCATAGGAGTATGGAGTGTTTGAGATTTGTAATGAAACCTTGTTTGACATGGTTGGATCAAAGGTGTTATTTATAAAACTGCCATTATGTTTTAAAAGATTAAAGCTTTAGAGACTTCCGCTTTTACACTGAAAAGTGCTCCATCTTGATCTGTTGAAATGACACCATATGAGTTATGGTTTGGGGTAAAACCCAAGTTGTCATTTCTTAAATTTTGGTATGCTAAACATAAGTAAGATGTTTACAATCGAAGTCGGATGAGCATGTCTTTGTAGGTTATTTCGAATAACAATTGGTTATTCCTCCATAACACCGAGGACAAAAGGGTTTGTCGCTTGAAATGTGAAGTTTATTGAAAAAGGAATTTTTCGCAAAAGTTAAGTGGGAGGACAATAGAACTTTGATAAGGTTAACGAACCTTAGCTAAATGTGCTGAGTTGCGCAACACCGGAAATCGTTCCAAAGGCTGCCATAATTCTCATAGCTTATGTGCCTCAAAGGTTATGGTCACGGAGATCTAAGTTCTTATTGAACCAAGTCGGTCAGATAAACAATCAAATACTAAGATTTGAGAGTAAATCATTATTGTTTAACAATGATGAACCGACTATATGCAAAGAAGCGATGATGGGCCCTGACTCCGTCAAATGGCTTGAAGCCATAAAATCCGTGATAGTTCCATACACGAGAAATCAAGTTTTGAACTTGGAAGACCTTCCGGAAAGGTGTAAAAACCTATCGGTCGTATTTGGATCTATAAAGAAACAGACATGGATGTTTCACATCTATGAAATAGTCGACATTTCGTAAAGTATTTTACGACAATGTTCAAGGAGTTGACTATGACAAAATTTGATCTTTCATAGCGATATTTAGTCTGGACGGATTAAAGTAGCAACCACTACATATAATTTGGTATATGGTAGATGAATAAACAAAACAAAATTCTTCTAATAGAATGGTTACCTAGGACGTGTACATGACATGGTCCAAAGGGTTTTGTTAAAATTCAAAGGATGCTAAAAGGGAATGCAAACTTCAATGGTTGAAGTAAGCATCGCGGAGTTGGAATCTTCACTTTAATGAAAAGGAGTTTTCATCAGGAGACGATGAAGATGCTTGCATTTGCAAGAAATTAAGTGGGAGCGCTGAGACATATTTATAATACATTATGTGGATGACATCTTGTTGATTAGAAATGATGTATATTTTATTTACAAAGGTTAAGAATTTCATTTCGATGAAATACTTAGGCAAAACCCGAATATTTAGTGTGAATGTCTATAGTGGATAGACTATGACGCCAATATGGTTGTGCCAAACATACATATATGAGATATTAAAGGAGTTCAATATAGAAACGAAAAGAAACAGTTCTTGTTGCATGGAAAGGAATTGAATCAAGATTCAAGTGTATTGACACTTGATAAGTGAAACAAGATTCAAGTGCTTTGACACTTGATGAGTGAAATCACGAGAATGTTTTGATCAATCATACCATGATATGTACACACCCAGATATGTCCTATGCTCTAAGTGTTATGAGCATATACCAGAATGAATCATAAAATGATCATTGGACGATAGTGAGGATATTCTTATGATCTTTTTGAAAGAACTAAGAATATATTTGTGTAGAGATGACAAACAATTACAAATAGTTCATTGTAAAGCATTACATTGATACTAGTTTTGTCACAAGATACAAATTAAGTTTATCTCAATTTAAACTATGGGTGGCACAATGTAATGGAAAGAAGATTCCATGATGGATTTGGATAAAATCCATAGTTAAGACATTGTGACGAATACTACAACAAAAAGGCTAAGTATATAACTGCTATAGTAGCAGCAAAGGAGGAAATTTGTGTCAAGAAGTTTGTTATCAAACTAAGGTGTGGTTCTCAATGGGATAACACTAAAGATATATTGTACGACAATAGTATCGACGTGTTTTAACCCAAAGAACTAAAGGTCTCACCAAAAGACCAAATTTATACAATGCCATCTCATTGGAGAATGAGTGATGCGTGGAGATGGAAAGACATGCAAATACACACGGACCTGAAAGCGTCAGATCCGTAGATTATGTTAACCACTTGCAATTGCGTATATGGAACACTAGAAAGCCATAGGTGTTCAATACGCAAAGTTTTCAAACTAGATTATTGTCTCTAGTGCAAGTGGGAGACTAAAGGGAATATGCCCGAGAGGCAATAATAAAGTGGTTATTATCGTATTCCTTATTTATGATAAATGTTTATTTTGCATGCTATAATTGTATTAATACGGAAACGTTAATACATGTGTTTATAATAAACAAAAAGGAACTTCCTAGTTATGACTCTCTCATAAACTAGCTCGTTGATTAACAAGATGATCAAGGTTTCCTAATCATGGACATTGGATGTTGTTAATAACGGGATCACAACATTAGTGTAATGGTGTGATGAAAATTCATCCGAAGTATAGAATTACGATCAAAGTCATTGAGTTTATATTTCTATAACAACTTACGAAGTGACCCTAATCCTTAGACCATGAGATCATGTCAATCACTAACACCGGAAG
The DNA here is from genome assembly GCA_030063025.1 of Avena longiglumis. NCBI lineage: Eukaryota > Viridiplantae > Streptophyta > Magnoliopsida > Poales > Poaceae > Avena > Avena longiglumis. The sequence continues at coordinate 155,628,527 of CP125978.1, forward strand.
AGTTTCTTGAGAACATCAAACGTCACACCGTAACAGGGTGATTATAAAGATGGATTTAGAACTAATAAAGTGTTATGTTGAGGCCCATGGATCGAGAGTGTAATTTGTTCATCCCGATGACGGATAGATATACTCTGGGCCCTCTCGGTGATATCACATTGATTAGCTTGCAAGCAAGTGATTTGATCACTAGAATGTTATATCACGAGAAAAGAGTGCATGTCGGTAACGAGATCAAACTAGGCATGGAGATACCGATGATCGAATCTCGGACATGTAATATATCGTGAAACAAAAGGATTAAGATACTAGCGTAAAAGGTTCCGACGATAACAAGAAAGTCATCGCTGAATGTGTGGGAGTTAGTATGGGTCTCCAGATCCCGCTTCTGATTATTGATTCGAGAGGGGTCTCGATCATGTCCGCATTATTCATGAACCGTAGGGTGACACACTTAAGAGACACCGACATCCATTTGGAGAAAAAGTTTCATGCCGGAAAGAATGAACAAGCGCAGGAATTTATTTCACTAGATACCGAAACAGGTTTTCGGGTGAAATTGCATAAAGTGGTTATGCATGTGAAATAGAATTCTAGCAAGGGGTTATTTGTGAATGTTTGTCATTAAATTAATTGACAAAATTCTGAATAAAATAAAAGAGTTTTATTTAATGAGAGTTTGCATTAAATTTGGTGGAAATTTAATGGGAATTTGAGTGGGTTTTTTAGTGGAGGGAATTGAAAGGCATTTGAGTGAGTGGAGTGTCCACCCACATGAATGTGGAAGAGGTGGGGGCAGACCCATGGCTGGGCGCATGGCCCCTTGGGTGCCCCCCTCTCCCTATAAAAGGAGCCCCCTCCCTCTCTCTCACTTACACTTCCTCGTGAAGGATCTCTCTCCCCCTCTAGAATTTATTCCCAATGGTCTCGGACTAGCGAGATACATGTTCCTGGTGGCTATTCGGCAAGAAAGAGTTGTGCTTCCGCTGCATCGCTGGAGCGAGGAGGCGGAGGTTGCTCGGTGCCTCGAACGTGTGTGCGAGCATGGATGCGCTGCTGTTTTGCGGCGCTAGGACTTCCTCTTGATCTTGAGATTGGCAAGAGATCGTCTACATCAACCACAAGTTTGGACTCGTTAAGATTTGTCGGTCTTCAAGGGTATGTTCTCTACGGATGTACATCCGCCCGTTGTTTGTATCTAGTAGATAGATCTTGGTACATAGTTGTTCCCATCGTAGGAAATTTTTTGTTTTCTATGCTGCGAACCCTACAATGGGTTCCTGGATGAAGCGTCATGCGGCGCTTGCGGTTGTCATTGGCTTGGTTGATCTTTCCTTCCATCTGAATGGCAGAGTCGACGAGGGCTTCAATATCAGCAAAGGGGATATTGACCAATACCGTCTACATCTCATCGTGCAGACCATTCAAGAATCTTTCTTGCTTCTTGGCTTCAGTGTCGATCTCATCCGGGGCATACCTAGCTAATGACAAGAATTTGTCACGGTATTCCACTACGGTCATCCTTCCTTGCTTCAGTTCTCTGAATTCATATCTCATTATCTTGCTCAAGCCTGGTGGCACATGGGTTCTGCTGAACTTGACCTTGAATTCCTCCTAGGTCATCATCTGTCCTCTGGTCATTGCACAAACGTTGTTCCACCATGCTCTTGCATCTCTGGCTAGATAGTGGGTGGCGAACAGAACTTTCTCGTTAGCTTCCACTCCGGAAACTTCTAGGTTGTTTTCCATGGTTTGCATCCAATCATCTGCATCTAGGGGCTCTTCCGACTTAGTGAAAACAAGTGGGTTGGTGTTCTGGAAATTCTTGAGCTTAGATCCATGGTTGTCCTGATTTCCTTGGACTTGATTATTGTGGGCCAGCTGAGCTATCTGCTGAAGGGTGGCTAAGTTGGCTTGACATTCGGATCTTTCAGCTTCGCGGTGAGAAACCAAAATTTGCAGGATCTGCAACATCGGGTCCGGGGATGAACCACTTCCTCCGCGAGGCATCTGAAGATTGAGATAGATCAAGAGAAAAGAGGGAAATTTCTAAGGTTCGGAGACTTTGAAAAGTTTTTAAAGTTTGACTCAGACTTTCTAGCAACTTGCTTTTCATTCATTCATTCATAGCACACGATACAACACACAGCCCAACAAAGGAAAACAGATGGTTTTAAGAACCATTCTGGAAACTACGATACAATGGGACCGAATACAACTCACTACGCTAGTGCTCAAGTGCTACTACTCCTTGGAGTTGGTGTAATCGTCATCCTCATCATCCTCATCGTCATCGATGAAGGCGAAATCCTCCTCATCGGTGAAGAAGTCCATGGCATGATCCTCCAGAAAGTCATCATCATCGCTGAGATAAGAGTAGGGGTCTCCACGAAGATCTTCTTCGGCATTCTCCCTTTCCTCCAACTACATGTCTCTCTCGTGGATGGTCTCCTCCAAATCCGAGATACGGTGGCGAAGACGGGCAATGATGCGCTCCTTCTTGTCAAGATGACGGCGACGAGACTTGCGGTCCTTTGCTAGCATGGCGATGGTCTGATCCTTCGTCTTGATGATGGAGGATTTGTGGTTGGAGTAGTCACGGGCATTGTCCAGTTCCTGGTGACGAGCATACATCATGAAGCTAAGGTGGTCCAACTGAGTATTCATCTCGGGGTGGTATGGGGCTTCCAGTGGCTGTCCCATAGCATCACGCGTTGGACAAAACTCAAAGTGGGTACCCTTGATCTGGTTGATACTATGCCCACATAGACGGGCAAGAGCTTCTTGCATGGCCCTGGCAAGTCCATCAAGCCAGTTGTTCTCTCTTAAGGTGAACTGAATTCCTTCTAGTGGGAGGTTCAATCTTTCCTCGAGACTTGCAACAACTAGCCACCGCCGATCTTCTCCTTCACGATCATTGAGCTGGGCTCAAGAACTCGGGGCGTGGACGCTCCAGAAGTTCCGAAAGCTGGTCCAAGTTCCGCTCAAAGATGAGGTCTCCTCCATTCCCCAACTGATAAAACTTGTTATACTTCACGTCCATATATAAGAATATAGGATGAGTAAGTTAGTAGAGTGTTCAAGTGTGTCAAATTTTATGTATTTTGCAAGAGTTTTTGAGGAACATGAATTTTCATGTAAGAATCAAAGTGATAAGAATGGGAATAAGTTTTTGTAAATACTTGCTTCCTTTGGTTTTGAAACTAAGTTTTTGAATTAAATATCCAGTCTACCTAGGGTCTCCTATGGTCAGGATGGATCTGATACCAACTTTTCAACACCCGGATTTTTAATCCCAGATGCCTGTTATGCCATACATCACAATCCTAGGATTACCATTTTTGCGAGACATAAAAGATTTGGATATCACAGTACATCATCCATTACAAACCATACATAAGGTCTTACACAAATAAGGATCTCATGATTCAGTTCTTAATAGAACTCAAGCAGCGGAATAACGTAATAATAAAGGTAGCGAGCGAAAGCTCCATCTTCGAGGTCATAGGCAATGCTGACGATGAGAGATGGTCCTAGTTATCGTAACCTTCCTGTGGTCCATCATCCTGGTACTCCTCTTCATAGTCTGGCCACGGGAATAGTCAGGGACAAATCCATGAGTATTCTTTAAGTACTCGCAAACTAATACTAACAAGTTAAGGGGGGTTTTGTAGTAGGACACTAAGATCTAGGGTTGTTTTGCAAAAAGCCAGATTTACCTCTACTAAGTTCAGAAGCAAAGAAAGCTAGTTGAAATTTTATAACACCTAAGTGGGAACTTGAATTTCATATCACAACTCTGTTGTGGTTAAGTCAAAGTCTCAATTCATTTCATAAGTCATTTTAAAACATCTGAAGGGGGAACAGTATGGCCACTCCAACTGTCCATAACCGTGGACGCGGCTATTCGAATAGTTTGACACTCTGAAGAGATTGTACACTTTCACCACAACATTCGATACATCCGTTAGGAACAAATCCCGAATTCACCATTTTCAGTATGCGGATAATCAATCCTAACCTTTCAATTACACGCCCTAGTACATGCACCTCTCCTGTGAGTTTGGCCTCCCAACCATGACCAACTGTCATCTTGGGTACTGCACAGGTGGACAATCTTCACAAGGTAGACTCAACTTAGACCTTGGCCGTGAGGGAACCCATACTATGGTATATAAGTTTCCAGTCAAGCCCTACCCAATTTTAGGGTATTGTGGTTCTATGGTAATATTGGAATGGTATCGCATCGAGACAACCATCAGTTTTATAAAGGGCTAAGGCTCATGCCTCACCATTTTCATCATCAAAATCATCTGGTGTTCGGAAACACATGTCAAAACATTTCAGTAGAATGACTGATCATTCCAAGGTTTTCATAACCATTTTCACCAAGCATTCCCATCTAAAGTTGATCAAGTTTTATGCTTAGCACTAGCATCTACAAGTGGGTAAGTACTAATGAGGGGTGGTAAACAAGTGGAGATTAGTTAAGTTCAATCTCGTGCCTTAGGATGACATCATTTATCAACTTAGGCCAAATTTAATGCTCTTTATGCAACCTTCAATTATCTTCCTAGAATCTACAAGTCACTTAAGTAAACTCTAAGAGAAAGCTTTGATAAAGAAATAAAGTATAAAGCTTGCAAGTAAAACTAGGATTGGGTTATCAAGTGGGTATGATCACATATGCTTAAGGCATATAGTTGGCGTGGTAACAAGCAAGTATTAGCTTGCATAAGTAGGGTATCTTGCAAGGGTTAGCTTGCCAAATCAACTAGTAGTATTAGGCTTGCCTTGTGCAGAGAAGTGGTTGAAGTTCTCCTCTGCTTCCTCCTCGTAGTATCCTCCTTCCTCCTCGTATCCTTGGTCGGTACTAGCGTCTATAAATAAATACGAGGTACACAATCACCAAACAATACTTAACTATTTTCACTCATCACACAAGGGTGTACTATAGGGTATCTAGCATCATCACTTATCATTACAAGATTAAAGCATTTGTCTTGTTTATTTTAATTTTGAGAAAAGTAATTTCTACTCATCAAAAAACTACTTAAGATTTAATATTCTCCAACTCAAACATGGGATCATGTTGACACATGTCATCACCTCATATTTCAGTACATGGGAATCTGATTTAAAGTGGTGTCACAATTTAATAAGGTTTAACCTTTTTATTTTAATTAAATAGGGTGACTAGAAATGCCTATGTGGTCGTAGCACCCCGGGTAAAACCAATACTAGAAATCGATTGATTGTTTACTACTTTGTGCATCATCAGGCATCATGCATCTGTTAAACTAAAAACTATTTCTCTAAAAGTCTCTCTTTGTTTTCTAAAATACCCCCTCCCTTTATTCAAATCAAAACCTGGTCTATCCAAATATTTTATTTTGTCTACATAGTTGCAACTCTTTTGATTTAAAAAAAAAAAAAATATATATTATAATATAAAATCCCTATTTTATAAACCCTGGGGGAGGTAGCCACCCGCCAGGCCCAAAAGGCCCAACCGACAGCCACCTACCACCTACCACTATTTAATAATTTTTGCTAAGTGTAAACCATGCTATGGGAAAACCTAGTAGATGAAACCTTATTAAAATTTCCTAAGTCAAGATTCCTACTACTATCATGCTTAGCTTAGCTAATAGAAAACAAGGGTGGAATATATATTCACACTATGGAAAAATTTCTAAGTCTGAGGACTTGTGTTTTCATTTAATAAAACAACTAAGTTAATGAATCACCTGGGTGGAATGGTAATTTCTTGGTGGTTTTTGGTTGAGTGGTTACACAAGGCCCATGGCTATGGTTTACCTTGTGTATCACAGTTGTGGATGGCAACCCAGGAACAAAGATATTTGAGATGTCAAATGTTGAGAAGCTTCAAGTGCAACCACTTGGCATTATGGGCTCTGCCTGGATCATATAGGTTGCAAGAACTTAGCCATATGGATAGTTGGTGGTAGGGGTTGATAGGTTGGAACGCGTCCATTTTGGTCTAAGGGAAGGCTTCTGAAAGATCTTGTCTTGGTGAAACCAAGTCTTGTGGGGAAAGTGCACCACCTCTGCAGAGTGTAAAATCTAAGTACTTAGCCATGTCCCTGGTAAAGGAAAATTTGAGCATCAAGACATGGAAGTAATCAAGAATCTCATCATCCAAATTTCTAAGTTAAAAACTTGTGGTTGAACAAGGATTAAAGGATCATAAATCTTTGATTGGGAGATGCCTTGGGAAAGATTATTTTGTCAAGTAAAAACTTAGTGTTTTCCAATGATAAGGAAAAATCTATTTTGAGCAATGCAAGCCTCAACTCCACTTTGCCAAATGAATATAGATGATAGACTCCACTATACTACCATAGTATCACTTGCCAATACAATTCAAATGTATTGACCCTTGTGGCTGTAACTTGTATGTTGCAGGTTTGATTGATGTTAGTAAAGTTTCATGATTAGGATTACAAAGTCTACAACCAACATGTCTGTCTGTGGCACTTTGAAGATGAAGGACCCCATGCTTATAGTTATTCTGCTGTAATGTATTGTAATAGCCAAATGAGCTATGAAAGATGTAATAAATTATTTTATTCCTGGTTATAAAGTTGTATTATGACCTTTGTTTCTTGATATTACATCTTGACTGTGGATGCTAGCTATTGATCCAGGGACTAGCATTGTAAACACAGGGGACTCTACCTTATTAAAGGTTGGGAACCTTCAGATGGTATCAGAGCATTGTGTTGCCTGTAGGATTTGTAAACCTAGGATTGGACAAAAACCCTTAGAAAAATAGGAGTTGTATTTGTTCCAAAACTTATTTACAAACAATCTTGTAAACTCTTTCCTCAACCATTTTGGTTTCAACTCTACATCTCTTCTACTTCAACTTGATGGACAAACCTACCCCATGGCCAAAGATTTCACCATGAGCAAAGGACTCTATCAACTCTAATGACTTCAACATCTTCAACTCTAATGACTTCAACATCTTCAACATTTTCACCAAGGACTTCAACCTTGGATATCACTAAGGACAAGTGAGACAATAAATCTTGCTCAAGATTTGGAGACTAAGGAAAAACAAGTTAGAAGGAGCCTACATCACTTGAAGTTTTTTGACCAAGAGTTTTTCCTAAGGAAACCATGATCTCATGCAAAGAAGAATCAACCAAGAAAGATGGAAAGATCACAAGTGAACCATATAGATGGACCACCATATTTTGTTTAAGTCAAACACACCAACTTATGTGGTGTAACAAAAATATTTTTGGTTGCCAAAAAAAATGCTTGAAACTTGTTGTTTGAGTGGAGTGTTTGTTTGTGATTGCTTGCACATTGCTTGTGTGAATTGTGATGTGTGTGATTAGAATTATTCCCTTAGAAATATTTTGCCTACTCTAATCTCAATTCAACCCAAACAGATGACTACTCCAAGAGACTCCAACATCAAGGTTGATGACAACAACAACCAAGAGAACAACATGAGAGAACTCATAGTAACCCAAAACTAGTTGAGCCAAGAGACAACTCAGCTTTTAGCCAACAACAATGGACTAGACCCGGCCATACAAAGGATTTTGAAACTTCAATCCCAATTGTTGCAAGGATTGGTTACTCAAATGATCAACATGGGAGAAAACTTTTCCCAAAGAGCTAATGACAACAAGGATGACAAAGATGCTATTCTAGAGGGAACCCAAGTTTGCAATATTTGTGGAGACAAGGAACATACATCCAAGGAGCATGAGGATCAATGCCCCAAGAAGAGAGAAAGATTTCCCACCTTTGAGATGAGATATGAAGAGCATGAACTAGAAGAACTCCTAGCTTTGGAGAGACCCAAGAAGAAGAAATGCCCCAACCCTAGCAAGAAGGATATTACTCAAGTGCAATGTTAAAAATGCAAAGAGATGGGACACTATGCCAGTGAATGCCCAGAAAAGAAGAAGAACCAAGAAGACAAACAAAAGCTAGTGAAACCCAAGATAAAGAAGGATTTTAGCCAAGTGATGTGCAACCACTGCAAAGAGTTAGGACATTATGCATCATATTGTCCAGAGAAGCCACCTCAAGACCTCAACCTTATCACATGTTTCAAATGCAAGGAACTAGGCCACTATGCAAACTTCTGTCCAGGAAAGTTACATCAAGATCCCAAGCAAGCCAAGATGTAATTTATTTGGAAAATATTTTAAGGGTGGTAGTACCCTAGATGCTTGAGCCTACTTGTAACCCTAGCCTTCCCAAATCTCAGGACGAGATTTATTTTAAGGGTGGTAGCCTGTTACATCCCAAGATTTTCCAAATCTTGTTATGTGAAAAATAAATGAATAAAATAAAACTTTGGTGATTTTAAGGGTGAAAAGAAACTTTTTGAATCCAATTGGAAACTTTCAAAACCTATTTGGATCAAATAAAATCCTAAAGGGATTTAAAAGGATAAATAAACAATAAACTTCAAAATATTTAAAATTACTATTTTTGGATCTTTTAATAAAAGATTTGATTTTCAAAAGAAAAGGTAGATTTATAAATAAGGATTATTTTATAGAGCCAAATTAAACCTTGGCCAAGCTTTTGAAATAAAACATTTTGTTTTGATAAAAATAGTAAAGGTTTATTTAAATAAAATAATAAGGATTTAATATCCAATTTTATTTAAATAAAAGGTTTTACCATTTTAATTAAACATCAAAAACTTATTAAATTATTTTAAACAAGTTTCCAAGTGTGTATTATCTTCAAATAAAACCTACTGAATGGTTTTGGTACTATTTTAGATTTCAAATAGAGTTTTAAAAATAAATAAATCAAACCCTATTTGATTTAATAACTAAGGTCCATTTTATTTAATTATTAATGGACCCTAAAATAAAAATGTTATTTTATTTTAAACAATTTTTATCTTATATTTTCAAATAAAACCTACTGATTTGGTTTTAATAATATTTATATTTCAAATGGAGATTTTAAATAAAACAAATCCTATTTTATTAATTAAGGTCTATTTTATTAAAGAAACGAGTGGTCGACAGTGAGCTCAGGGATGGTCGAGGTAGCTCCGGGGGTGGTCGAAATCAACGGCCCCCTTCTTCTCTAGAGGCGGCCTGCTCCGGCGCAATTCCGGCGAACTGCTGCTCCTCGTGCTCCGGCTAGAGGGTGGAACGATCAGTGAGGTGAGGGGAGTGGAATGGTGTGCTTAAAACTGCTGGGGGTGGCCTCCTTTTATAGGCTCGACGGCGAGACCGAGACGGATCGACAGGCGATGGTGGCGACATGGCTACGGGCTGCTAGAGGTATGGCTGAGGTTGGCGATCGACGAGCGGTCTCCTGGCAATGCTCTAGAGCTGAAATGCGTGCTTAGGGGCGGTGGCAATCGTTCGGGAACATGCGGTGCTCTACACGGCACAGGCGGCATCTTCGATGGCGAGCGGTGGCTGTGAGGCACGGGGCGGCGAACGGGGGTGTCTGGCATGTTCCTGGGATCATGGCGAAGCAGTGGGCACGAGCTGCGGTCGAGGGGCGGCGTGTGCGCGCGTGCCGGGTGCAACGCTCTAGGACGGGCTCGGCATGTCGCAGTGGCACTAGGAGCGCGGCGTTCCTGGTGGTCCACGGCTTGCACTGGCTCGGGGAGGGGACAGTGGGCGGCGGTGAGGTGCTGGCTACCTCCCAGACAAGGTGGGCGCAGCTAGTTCTTCCTCTAGCTTGATGTCCACCTTGGGGTGGCATGGTGAGGCTCGGCCTGCTCAACAAGGCAAGCTCACAGTGGTGCTAGGGGTTTACAATTAAGCTAGATGATCTACTAGATGATTGATGTTAGCTAGAGAGGGAACAAGTTAGGCCAAAACACTATTAAAATAGTGAAGTTGATTTGGTTTAAATTTTCCTGCCAAGTGTTTGATGAAATGGCCGCAAGAAACTTACTTTTGAATTTTGAAAAGATTTTTGGTGGGTGTGCTAGGCATGTGCTGAGGATTCTGTGGGTGCTTGGGTTTTGAAAATTGATCTTGTTTGAGTGGTTTTTGAAATAGTGGGATCTTCCCATATGAGATAGTTTCAATTTTAAACTGTCCTTTAAACATAGTATTTGAATGTTTTTGGATGATCACAAAGTGGTCCTTGGTACCTTATTATGAGTACTAACAATGGGTGCAAAGATCCACAAATGTTAAGTTTTGAAAACTAGGGATAGCCAAAGTATGCATGAGAGTTAATTTGGCAAAAATGACCATTCACTTCCTTTGTTCATTTTGAGTTGTTTGTCTTTGAGAAAATTTTGGGGATTGTTTAGATGATGTTTATTTCACCTAAGAATCATTTTACAAGCAAATAAACACAGAACCATGGAAATTCAAAAGAATCCAAATTTGGAATACACACACATATGAATGTTTTCATATTTTTAGTTGGGAAAGTTTTTGTTAACCCTAATTTTGATGATTAGCATTTGATGATCCAAGTTTAATATTTTTGGAATGTTACAGAGAATGGCCAGGATCGGACATCTCCGATGGTGACATCAAAGAGATGATCTCCAAAGGATATCTTCCGGCGAAGGAAGGTCTTGTCTGGCAGGCGAAGCTGGCCGGTGAGGTGGTCCCTTCCCCCCAAGCCGGAGAAAAGGTATACCTCAAAGCCCATCTAGTGTGTAGTGTATCCCTGCCAATTTCCAACTTCGGCATCCAAGTCCTCAAGGACTTCCGTGTTCAACCTCAGAACATGTCCCCCAATAGCATCCTAGCACTTAGCAACTACACAACTTTGTGTGAGGTATACCTAGGGATTAGGCCATGTTAGATCTATATATATATATTTCTTCACCGTCAAGAGGGAAGCCGGAGTGAGCAAGGAGGAGCTTAGGAATTGTGCAACCATTAGCTTCAAGATCCGACCTGGACGGCTGTTCCCCGACATTGCAGGACACAAGTCCTGCAAGAACTGGCAACATACGTACTTCTATGGCCCAGATATCCCTCTGGATAGCCGAGAAGGAACATTCCCTAATTTCATTAACGGGGACACCGCTAAAGCCCCCACATGGAGGTCCCAAACCCTTCTTCTCTCTGACGATGAAGCCTCTCGCGTCGTAAGGCGGATCGAGTGGCTCGTTGACACGGGTCTGACTGGCTTGGACCTAGCCATGTGCTTGTTCATAAGGCATATCCAACCTCTGCATTACCTCAAGAAGCTGATGTTCCAGTACACGAAGGACAGAAAAGATACCCTCTAGATTTCCGAGGATAACTTTTCTAGTGACTCCATCAAGCTCCGCCTCAAGGACATCGTCAAGGTGAAGGACCGTAAGTGTGGCTTTGCCATCACCTATGACATGTTCGAGTATGATAAGTGCCTAAAGGTAACTTTCACTTTTTATATTGTTTCTACATATACTCCAGTTCTTCCGACTTCAACACATCCATCTGTCTAACACTTTTGACCACTTAACAGCTGGGGGACTTGGATGAATCCGACATGGCTCCCCAAGTCTATGCCCCAAGATTAAGGAATTCATGGTCGTGTCCAACGAAGAAGTCCCGCTGGCGTGAAAGCGGAAGAGCTCCACCTCTGACGCTACTGGAGGAGGCAAGAAGAAGAAGACAGAGAGTGGAGTCTCCAAGAAATCCACCACCTCCGTGGAGGCGGAGAAAATAAAACTAGTTGGCATCCCTTTAACCAAGGCGCCATCTGTTTTGTAAGTCTTCTTTTCCTCTAACATTGTCGTTTGCATTGCTTCTTCCTATACTTATAATTTGTACATTTCAGGATAAAGTATAGTTTGAGTTTAAAGAAGACCTCCAAGACTACTAGGGCTTCTAAAAACATTCGTGATATGTTTGTCCAAGCTTCTCCCGCCATCGATCCTATTACTCCTACTATCCAACCATCTGTCGTTCCCGTCGGATCTTCGACCACGACAGCATCTGAACCCTCTGCCATGGAGGTGGACAATACTCCTTCTAAGGAGGTCCCAGATGTTGCTGAGATGTTCGTCATTCCCGGTGACCAGGTGACGCAGGAGAACACCTCCTCCCAAGTGGCCGAAGCTCTGGATAAGGATGCCACCGAAGGCAGAAAGGAGTTGGTGGTGGGAGGCGGATTTTCAGCAACCACGAGCCAGGCGGAAGCCCCTAATATTATAAGCCCGACAATTTTTCCGAGGGATTCTGCCTCGGCTCCTGGTGCATCACTGACTTCTCCAACATGCTTCCTTGAGGAGCTTCTCAAGCAGGCGGAAATCCCCCGGCTAAACACAATTGCCTTTGGCAAACTGTACACCGAGCCCACCAATAACCTCAAGATTATTGCCTATGTAATTTTTTTATGCCTTTGCATTTCACATATAGTATCCCACTTTAGCCCTCGAGGACTCAGACAGAAAACCGTAGGTCTTTTGGTCTGAGTGCTCTAAGAGTGACTAAGTAAGAAACTTTGTGATGTATCCCCCAAGTATGTAATTGGAATGAATAATTCCGACTAAATACTTTTATAGTAGCATACGCAGTGTTTTGTAAATTTCAATACTGTAGCCCCCAAGCCTCTAGTTAAAACAGAAATAGTTCGAACTAGATTCTTAAAGAAAGACTAAGCATAACTTTGAGTGAAAAACTCATACTATAGCCCCTGAGCTTCTAGGTGGAACCAAATAATTCCGACTAGATGCTCCAAGTGAACTAAGTATTTTTATTTCTGCAGAATGAGAATGCCCGGAGAGTGACCGCCAATGAGAAGTTTTCCAAGATGTGCAAGGATCTTGAAGCTGAAAAGGGTTAAACCGCCTATTTGAAAGAACAAATCACCAACAACAAGAGTCTGTTTTCTTTTCAGTTTCCTTCTCAACCATGTCTTCTGCTTTCATCCTCTGACTACTCATTATGCTTTGTTATTTCTCTGAATGGAAGAAGCTATTTCCAAGGCCAAGGAAATGGTCGAGCAATCCAAGAATATCTAGGAGCTTGACAGTGAAAACAAGATCTTGAAGTAGGAAAGGGCAAATACTCTGAAGATGCATGAAGAGGCGCTGGCAGCCATGCAAGAATCTTCCAATACAGAGATGAACCACCTTAAGGAAGAGATCACCATCCTCAAGAAGCATAAAAAGACTTCCACCAAGCAAAATTCTCACAACCTTGAGGCATTCAAGACTCTCTGATAGTATCGGCACTCCTTGGCAGAGGTTCTTCAGCAAGACAAGAGCAGCATCTTTGGTAAGCTTCCTCCGTCTTTCACTTCTATAAGTCAGGTACTTTAAACTGATTTTTTGAACTCATGCTCTCATTTGCTTTGTTGGAAATGCAGCTCTCATTGGCCTAGACAACTTGGGTGAAAGTGATCCTCCACCGAAAGAGTGCATGGTTCTTGCCGGTAACTTCATCAACACTACTATCGCCCAAGCCAAATATATTGCCAAGCCCTTGGATATCGACATCAAGGCGATGGACTCCATCATGAAGTACTCAGAAATTTCAGCCAAACCCCCGAGCATATTGTAAGTTGGAAAGCTTCATGTACCCGTGTTGGCGCTAGGATGGTCAAATATCACTATGACGATGCCGACATCAAAATGGTGACCACTGGTCTCCCCGGCATGGATGAAGATGGACATAAAATTGACAATGATGCGATCTAGTACTCCCTCACCGGCTATGATACCAGGGTCACTCAGTTGGTCAAGGCGGATGTCTTTGTGCCTCTAGAGGTAATTGATGCTGACCAAGCTGCCTCCGAGTACTTGAAGGCCACCGACTTTGTTGATGAACAAGATGGCTCTCATGTTGGCAACGATGCAGCCTCGAAGTCCCCTACACAAGAAGAGTGAAAAAACACTTGTAATATTTGTCTCTTCTAGTAATGTAATATGCGGACAACAATGATGTCTTTATGTCGCATCCCAAAATTTTCCAAATTTTGAAATGTGAAAAATAAATAAACAAAATAAATAATTGTTGAAATTTAGGGTGAAAAGAAACTTTTGTTTTAAAGTGGAAACTTAAAAACCCATCTTGAACAAACTTTGAATAAAGTTTGAATCCAACTAAATTCAAATCAAGTGAAATGCATTCTTAATAAATGCATCTTGAAATTTAAACACTTGGAAAATAAACCAAAACCCTAAAACCCTAAAGGAAGAAAAACATTTCCAAGTTATTTCAAAGACTAAGGATTTGATCCATATAAAAATTTATCAACAAACATTTATAAATGATCAAGATTTATAAATAAAAGTATTATAAAACCATAGGAATTGATTCTATTCAATTTGGAAACATGGATAAAAACTTATGAATTTAATATGTTGAAAGGGAATAATTTACAAAGATAATAAAGCTCCTATCTAAATCTATACCAAATTATGAGCAAGTAATCCTAAAAGGATTTAAAAGGATAAACAAATATTGAATAAGATTTTTCAAATTGGAATCACCAAGTTTGGATCTTTAAATAAAAAGATATGGATTTTATAAGATAAAGAAAGAAATAATAAATATGGAGTATTTAAAAGCCAAATTAAAACTTGGCCTAATCCATAAGCAAATGGAATGAATATAATCCAAATCCAAATAAAATAGAATGATAGAGAATATTCAAATAAAATAATGTGGCATTAACCAAATTCTATCTCTATTTGAATAAAGACAATTACCAAAATTAAATGATTAATAATAATATTAAAATACTTTAAACAATAGAATAAAACCTACTTAAAAGGTTTGCTGAAATTATGATTTCAAATAAGGGTTTGAGAATTTAATTAAATCTTATTTAATAAAGGAATGTGCCCTTTTTAAATAAAATATAAACCAAAAATAAATAAAGGAATTATTCCTAAAAAGGACTTTAAATGCATGTTCAAAACATCTTAAAAACTTACTGCAAAGTTTGGAAAGTTTTGAATTCAAATGGTTGTTTGAAAAGTTTAAACAAATTCAAAACAGAAATGAAAATGGAAAGAGAAAAATGAAACAGAACAAAAAAATGAAAGAGTAAGCCCAGCCCAGCAGGCCCAGCCCAGCAGCCCAACTAACCCCCCCTGAACCGTTTTTATTTTACTCGCAATCGAACCCACAAAGTCACTAACCACTGGACCCCATCGTCTCTCTCTCTCTCGCTGTCAAACAGACCCCACATGTTAGTCATCGTTTCCACCATCGCGAGTAGTTCTTCCTCTCTCCCTCCCGTTTCTTGCTTGATTTTCGCGGCTTCAATTCGCATTAACGTAGAGGCCGTTGCCCACCGTGATCACACCCTACTAAACGCCTCCCTCCCCTATCCATTTTCCCCCAGACACCACACCTCGAGAACCCACAGGCTGCGCCAATTCCTCTCA
Source organism: Avena longiglumis (assembly GCA_030063025.1). Classification (NCBI taxonomy): domain Eukaryota; kingdom Viridiplantae; phylum Streptophyta; class Magnoliopsida; order Poales; family Poaceae; genus Avena; species Avena longiglumis. The sequence goes on from CP125978.1 coordinate 155,643,858, forward strand.
GCACCGCACTGTCTCTGGCGACCATTTTCAGTCGATTCCGACGATGCCAACCCGCCCCGCTGTCCCTGGCCTCCACGGGTACATTCCCCATCTATCGGCGAACCTCTCCGTAGCGCCAGCTCGACCGCGCGTGCTCTGCATCGTCGTCAACGTCAACACTGAGCATCGCTGTCGTCGGTTTCAACTCCGGCGAGTTCCCTAGGTAGCGTCTGACCGCCCCTCTCCTCCTTCTTCACACGCGCGTACTCACCACAACTTGGCGCATCTAAAAGTGCTCCCCTTTTTCTCTAGCATGCTCTGTAGCCTCGCCTTCAATGACGTCTGAGCGCACCCCAGCCCGAAAGCAACTCCGGCGAGCGGCTAAGATCAACTCTGAGCGCCCCTTCGACAACCGAGCACACATCGAGAATCCCCTCGCCACGGCGACCTCGGTGAGCCTCTCCCCTATCTCTTTTGCTTCCTATATCGCTGGCTCCGACACCGTCTGACCGTGCCGCCGCCAACCACCGCCGCCCATTTAGGGTAAGTCGATTTAGACCGTAGGATTTTGATCGGACGCATACGATAGAACCTAACCCGAAGAGGTATGCGCTGATCTGATCCATGCGATCCACTTTAGATCCAACGCACCACAACAACCGATCCGCACGAACCGGTATTGTCCAATAAGACCGTGACATGTAGTCAGACTCTGCTTTTAAAACAGAAATTTGATCAATTAGTGATTAGATTTTTTAAAATTCATAACTTTTAATCTACATGTCCAAATTTTGCAAATTTTATATCAATGGAATTGGCAGAACAAGTACTTTCCAACCATGTGATTTGTTTAGTAAATTGCTTATGTTAAATCAGTTGTTTTTGCAGAAACTTGTGTAGGCATAATTTGAATATAAAAATTATTCTAGAAATAATTTTATGGTAAAATATTTGGCAAATGGATTGTTTTGAACCTACTGACCTTATAAACCAACTTTTGGATTGAAAAACCTATTTGGTGAAGCCTAAGAATAAATCTTTGAATTAGAACATTTCTAGTCAAATAAAGATATTGTTTATGTATTAAAAATACTTTTTGAGTAAAACCATTAGAAAGTGATTAGATTTAAACTCTCTGACCCTAAAAACCAAGTTTTATGATTTAAAACATATTTGGTGAACCCTAGAAAATTATTACTTTGTTTAAAGACTTTTCCTAATGAAATAAAATGTTGTTTGATTTAAAAATGATTTATACGTAAAACCTGTTGCAAATGGTTTTAATATTAAAACAATTGACCATAAAACACTAACATTTGTGTTAAAAATATATTTGGTAAACACTAGTAAATATTCCTTTGATTTACACCATTTCTAGCAAAACAAAAATGACTTAAAGTAGCCATTTTCACTAACTTAATATCAAATGGTTTTTGCCACTTTTATAAATGACCAATAGGTGTTTTCAAATGTTTATAACCTAATAGAAACCACTTTTCCATATAAAACAATTTTTGGCATGCTTGCATGCATTGCTTTGTTTTTACTATTATATGTGATGAATTGCTTGAATGGTAGTTTGAATATTTTGCTTGCTTGATTGAATTGTAGTGGAATTTGAAGAGTGTGACTATTGCAAAGATCAAGGAGTGAACATATATTCTATACCAAAAAGGCAAGTTGTGCTTCATACTTTTGTCCCATTATTTTCACTATGCATTAGTGATATTTCTAAATAGGACTTGCATGGAATTTTTGCTAAGTACAAACTATGCCATGGGAAATCCTAGTAGATGAAACCTTAGTATAATTTTCCTAAGTCAATATTCCTACTACTATGATGCTTGGCCTTGCTAGTAGAAAACAAGGGTGGATTATATTCATGCTATAGAATATTTCTACGTCAAGGACTTGTGTTTTGTTTAATAAAACAACTAAGTGAATGAATCACCTGGGTGGAATGGAAAGAAAGGTTTTTGTTGAGTGGTTACACAAGTCCAGTATACTGGGGAAAACTTGGGCATCACCAAATCCATTGTACTGGGGAAAACTTGGTATCTCACTTGTGGAATGCCACCCAGGAACAAAGAGATTTGAGATGTCAAATGTTGAGAAGCTTCAAGTGCAGCCACTTGGCATTATGGGCTCTGCCTGGATCATATAGGTTGCAATAACTTAGCCAAATGGACAATTGGTGTTAGGGGATGATAGGTTGGAACGCGTCCATTCTGGTCTAAGGGAAGGCTTCTGAAAGATCTTATCTCGATGCATGTCGAGTCTTGTGGGGAAAGTGCACCACCTCTGCAGAGTGTAAAATCTAAGTACTTAGCCGTGTCCCCGCCAATGGACAATTTGAGCATCAATACATGGAAACTATCAAGAATCTCGTCATCCCAATTTCTAAGTTAAAACTTGTGGTTGAACAAGGGTTTAAGGATCACCAATTTCTATTTGGAGATGCCTTGGGTGATTTTTTCCAAACAAAAACTTAGTGTTTTCAAATGATAAGGAAAATCTATTTTGAGCAAAGCAAGCCTAAGATCCACTTAGCCAAATGCATATAGATGATATTTACCACTATACTACCATAGTATCACTTGCCAATACAATTCAAACTGTATTGATCCTTGTGGCTGTAACTTATTATGTTGCAGGTATGTTTGATGTTAGTGAAGTGTGTTGATTAGGATTACAAGTCTACAACCAACATGATTGCATGTGGCACTTTGAAGATGAAGGACTCCATGCTATATAGTTATTTCTGTTGCATGTAATGAGATAGCCAAATGAGCTATGTAAGATGTAATGAATTATTTTTATTCCTAGTTATAAATTTGTGATATGACCTTTGTTTCTTGATATTACATCTTAACTGTGGATGCTAGCTATTGATCCAGGGACTAGCATTGTAAACACAGGGATCTCTACATTATTAAAGGTTGGAACCTCTACAGATGGTATCAGAGCACTGTGTTGCCTGTAGGATTGTAACCCTAGGATTGGACAAAACCCCTGAGGAAAATAGGAGTTGTTTTTGTTCCAAAACTTATTTACAAAAAATCTTGTAAACTCTTTCCCCAACCATTTTTGGTTTTGATTCTACATCTCTTCCTTTTCAAACTTGATGGACAAAGCCTCAATCATGAGTAAAGGACTTCACCAACATCATTAAATACTTCAACATCATCAAAGACTTCAACTTTATTTTCAGCAAGGACTTCAACTTGGACATCACCAATGACTACAAGTGAGCCAAGAAATATTACTCAAGACTTGAAGTCTAAGGAAATACAACTTACAAGGAACCATCATCAACTTTGAAGTTTTGTGACCAAGATATAAGAATTTCTCCAAGGATACAATGATCTTGTTCATGAAGAATCAACTAAGAAGGATGGAATGATCTCAAGTGAACCATATAGTTGGACCACAATATTTAGTTTAGATCAAACCCACCTACTTATGTGGTGTAGCAAAAATATTTTGTTGCCTAAAAATGTTCTTGAAACTTGTTGTTTGAGTGGAATGTTTGTTTGTGATTGCTTGCACATTTGCTTGTGTGAATTGTGATGTGTGTGGTTATAATTCTTCCTTAGAAATATTTTGCCTATTCGAATCCCAATCCAACCCAAACAGATGACTACCACAAGAGACTCTAACATAAAAAATGGTGACAACAACAACCAAGAGATGCACATGAGAGAACTCATAGTAACCCAAACCCAGTTGAACCAAGTGACAACTCAAATTATGGCCAACAACAATGAGTTAGACCCAACCATGTAAAGGTTTTTGGAAACCCAAACCCAATTGATGCAAAGGGTGATAAATCAAATGATCAACATGGGAGACAACCTTTCCCGAGAGTTTGTGACAACAATGATGTCAAGGATGGTATTACAGAAGGAACTCAAGCTTGGAATATTTGTGGAGACATGGATCACACTTCCAAAGAGCATGAATATCTATGCCCTAATTGTGAATAGAAACATCCAAATAATCAATGCCCCACATCTCAAGCTACTTGTTTCCTATGTGAAGGAAATAATCATGTCCCTATCCAATGCCCCATCTATTCTATAGTTCAACAAAGGAAACAAGGTGGAGTGCATCAACAGTTTGTAAACCCCCATGAGGAAACAACTTCTATCAAGAAGGATGAAGACAAAGGCAAATCTCAGCTTGCACCTCCATGCATTATGACTCACCTTGATGGACGAAAGAAAAACATACGTATTATCCAAGGAAACGATTAAGGAAACATGGAGACTTTCCCACCTTTGAGGTGAGATATGAAGAGCATGAACTAGAAGAACTCCTAGCTTTGGAGAAACCCAAGAAGAAGGACAAAAGCCAAGTGCAATGTTGCAATTGCAAAGATATGGGACACTATGCCAATGAATATCCAGAGAAGAAGAAGAAGTATAAGGAAATTATCCAAGTGTGGTGCAACAACTGCAAAGAGCTAGGCCATTATATATCAACTTGTCCACAGAAGATACGTGAAGAACTCAACCTTGTCACATGTTACAATTGTGGTAACCAAGGATATTATGCAAGCAATTGTCCAGAAAATATGAAGTACAAGACAAACAAGACTATGAAGGATCTCAGCCTTGTCACATGCTTCAAGTGTTGAAACAAAGGACACTATGCAAATGTCTGCCCAGAGAAGATTCATCAAGACCCCAAGCAAGCCAAGATGTAATCTAGTTGGAAATTTTTAAGGGTGGTAGTACCCTAGTTGCTTTGATGCCAACTTGTAACCTCTAGCCTTCCCAAATCTCGGGACGGTATTTCTTTTAAGGGTGGTAGCCTCTCACATCCCAAAATTTTCCAAATTTTGAAATGTGAAAAATAAATAAACAAAATAAATAATTTTTGAAATTTAGGGTGAAAAGAAACATTTGTTTTAAAGTAGAAACTTAAAAACCCATCTTGAACAAACTTTGAATAAAGTTTGAATCCAACTAAATTCAAATCAAGTGAAATGCATTCTTCATAAATGCATCTTGAAATTTAAACACTTGGAAAATAAACCAAAACCCTAAAACCCTAAAGGAAGAAAAACATTTCCAAGTTATTTCAAAGACTAAGGATTTGATCCATATAAAAATTTAGCAACAAACATTTATAAATGATCAAGATTTATAAATAAAAGTATTATAAAACCATAGGAATTGATTCTATTCAATTTGGAAACATGGATAAAAACTTATGAATTTAATATGTTGCAAGGGAATAATTTCCAAAGCTAATAAAGCTCCTATCTAAATACATACCAAATTATGAGCAAGTAATCCTAAAAGGATTTAAAATGATAAAAAATATTGAATAAGATTTTTCAAATTGGAATCACCAAGTTTGGATCTTTAAATAAAAAGATATGTATTTTATAAGATAAAGAAGAAATAATAAATAAGGAGTATTTAAAATCCAAATTAAAACTTGGCCTAATCCATAAGCAAATGGAATGAATATAATCCAAATCCAAATAAAATAGAAGGATAGAGAATATTCAAATAAAATAATGTGGCATTAACCAAATTCTATCTCTATTTGAATAAAGACAATTTCCCAAATTAAATGATTAATAACCATATTAAAATACTTTAAATAATAAAATAAAACCTACTGAAAAGGTTTGGTGAAATTTTGATTTCAAATAAGGGTTTGAGAATTTAATTAAATCTTATTTAATAAAGGAATGTGCCCTTTTTAAATAAAATATAAACCAATAATAAATAAAGGAATTATTCCTAAAAAGGACTTTAAATGCATGTTTAAAAAATATTAAAAACTTACTGCAAAGTTTGGAAGGTTTTGAATTGAAATGGTTGTTTGAAAAGTTTAAACAAATTCAAAACATAAATGAAAATGGAAAGAGAAAAATGAAACAGAACAAAAAAAATGAAAGAGTCAGCCCAGCCCAGCCCAGTAGGCCTAGCAGCGCAGCCCAACTAACCCCCCTGAACCGTTTTTATTTTACTCGCAATCGAACCCGCAAAGTCAGTGACCGCTGGACCCCATCGTCTCTCTCTCTCTCTCTCTCTCTCTCGCTGTCAAACGGACCCTACCTGTCAGTCATCGTTTCCACCACCGCGACTAGTTCTTCCTCTCTCCCTCCCGTTTCTGGCTTGATTTTTGCGGCTTCAATTCGCATTAACGCAGAGGCCATTACCCACCACGATCACGCCCTGCTAAACGCCTCCCTCCCCTCTCCATTTTCCCCTGGACACCACACCTCGAGAGCCCACAGGCTGCGCCAATTCCTCTCAGCACCACACTGTCTCCAGCGACCATTTTCAGTCGATTCCAACGATGTCAGCCCGCCCTGCTGTCCTTGGCCTCCACGGGGACATTCCCCATCTCCCGGCGAACCTCTCCGTAGCGCCAGCTCGACCGCGCGTGCTCTGCATCGTCATCATTGTCAACACTGAGCACCTCCGTCGTCTGTTTCAACTCCGGCGAGTTCCCCAGGTAGCATCTGACCGCCCCTCTCCTCCTCCTTCACAAGCGCGTACTCACCACAACTCGGCGCATCTAACAGTGCTCCCCTTTTTCTCTGGCATGCTCTGTAGCCTCGCCTTTAACAACGTCTGAGTGCACCCCAGTCTGAAAGCAACTCCGGCGAGCGGTTAAGATCAACTCCGAGCGCCCCTTCGACAACCGAGCACACGTCGAGCATCCCTCGCCACGGCGACCTCGGTGAGCCTCTCCCCTGTCTCTTTTGCTTCCTATATCGCCGGATCCCACACCGTCTGACCATGCCTCCACCAACCACCGCCGCCAGCGCCGCCCATTTAGGGTTAGTCGATTTAGACCGTAGGATTTTGATCGGATGCATACGATAGAACCTAACCCGAAGAGGTATGCGCTGATCTAATCAATGTGATCCACATTAGATCCAACGCACCACAGCAGCCGATCCGCACGAACCAGTATTGTCCAATAAGAACGTGACACGTAGTCAGACTCTGGTTTTAAAACAGAAATTTGATCTATTAGTGATTAGATTTTGTAAAATTCATAACTTTTAATCTACACGTCCAAATTTTGCAAATTTTATATCAATGGAATTAGCAGAACAAGTACTTTCCAACCATGTGCTTTGTTTAGTAAATTGCTTCTGTTAAATTGGTTGTTTTTGCATAAACTTGTGTAGGCATAATATGAATATAAAAATTATTCTAGAAATATTTTTATGGTAAAATATTTGGAAAATGAATTTTTTTGAACCTACTGACCTTATAAACCAACTTTTGGATTGAAAAACCTATTTGGTGAAGACAAAGAATAAATCCTTGAATTAGAACATTTCTAGTCAAATAAAAATATTGTTTATGTATTAAAAATACATTTTGAGTAAAACCATTAGAAAATGATTAGATTTAAACTCTCTGACCCTAAATACCAAGTTTTATGATTTAAAAAATATTTGGTGAACCCTAGAAAATTATTACTTTGTTTAAAGACTTTTCCTAATGAAATAAAATTTTGTTTGATTTAAAAATGATTTATACGTAAAACCTGTTGCAAATGGTTTTAATATTAAAACATTTGACCATAAAACACTAACATTTGTGTTAAAAATATATTTGGTAAACACTAGTAAATATTCCTTTGATTTAAACCATTTCTAGCAAAACAAAAATGTCTTAAAAGTATCCATTTTCACTAACTTAATATCAAATGGTTTTTGCCACTTTTATAAATGACCAATAGGTGTTTTCAAATGTTTATAACCTAATAGAAACCACTTTTCCAAATAAAACAATTTTTGGTATGCTTGCATGCATTGCTTTATTTTCATTATTCTATGTGATGAATTGCTTGAATGGTAGATTGAATATTTTGCTTGCTTGATTGAATTGTAGTGGAATTTGAAGAGTGTGAGTATTGTAAAGATCAAGGAGTGAACTTATATTGTCTACCAAAAAGGCAAGTGGTGCTTCATACTTTTGTCCCATTATTTTCACTATGCATCAGTGATATTTCTAAATAGGACTTACATGGAATTTTTGCTAAGTACAAACTATGCCATGGGAAATCCTAGTAGATGAAACCTTAGTAGAATTTTCCTAAGTCAAGATTCCTAATACTATGATGCTTAGCCTAGCTAGTAGAAAACAAGGGTGGATTATATTCATGCTATAGAATATTTCTAGGTCAAGGACTTGTGTTTTGTTTAATAAAACAACTAAGTGAATGAATCACCTGGGTGGAATGGAAAGAAAGGTTTGTGTTGAGTGGTTGCACAAGTCCAGTATACTGGGGAAAACTTGGGCATCACCAAGTCCATTGTACTGGGGAAAACTTGGTATCTCACTTGTGGAATGCCACCCAGGAACAAAGAGATTTGAGATGTCAAATGTTGAGAAGCTTCAAGTGCAGCCACTTGGCATTATGGGCTCTGCCTGGATCATATAGGTTGCAATAACTTAGCCAAATGGACAGTTGGTGTTAGTGGATGATAGGTTGGAACGCGTCAATTCTGGTCTAAGGGAAGGCTTCTGAAAGATCTTGTCTCGATGCATGTCGAGTCTTGTGGGGAAAGTGCACCACCTCTGCAGAGTGTAAAATCTAAGTACTTAGCCGTGTCCCCGGCAATGGACAATTTGAGCATCAAGACATGGAAGCAATCAAGAATCTCCTCATCCCAATTTCAAAGTTAAAACTTGTGGTTGAACAAGGGTTTAAGGATCACCAATTTCTATTTGGAGATGCCTTGGGTGATTTTTGCCAAACAAAAACTTAGTATTTTCAAATGATAAGGAAAATCTATTTTGAGCAAAGCAAGCCTAAGCTGCACTTAGCCAAATGCATATAGATGATAGTTACCACTATACTACCATAGTATCACTTGCCAATACAATTCAAAATGTATTGACCCTTGTGGTTGTAACTTATTATGTTGAGGTATGTTTGATGTTAGTGAAGTGTGTTGATTAGGATTACAAGTTTACAACCAACATGATTGCATGTGGCACTTTGAAGATGAAGGACTCCATGCTATATAGTTATTTCTGCTGCATGTAATGAGATAGCCAAATGAGCTATGTAAGATGCAATGAATTATTTTTATTCCTGGTTATAAAGTTGTGCTATGACCTTTGTTTCTTGATATTACATCTTAACTGTGGATGCTTGCTATTGATCCAGGGACTAGCATTGTCAACACAGGGATCTCTACCTTATTAAAGGTTGGGACCTCTACACTTTAAGGTGGAAAAATTGGCTTCAAACCTCTAGCTAATTAAGATCTTGCTCCAGCATGTATGATTGTATATTTTTTAAGCAAGTGTTGGCTTATGCATTACTCCAGCTTTTATGCTTGACCTTTCATGAGTCGGAAGACTCTCAGCCAGAACCAAGCACTCAAGTGATGATGCCTGATGATGGCACCGTCAAGAACCTGAGCACAAAATCGCCGACTTTGAGTGCCAAAAGTCACTACTCCATAATCCACATAAAAATAACGAAGAACGTGTAGACCAGAAATCTTAAGCTAATGCTCATAGGAAGAATTTTCACAGGTGCAATTGCAAAGCTTGCGTATAAATGGTTATACATTATCCAAAAATGAAATCAAAAGGACGTAAAATACTCAAGAATATGAGTGAACCAAAAGCTTTATTTCATTGATCATATAAGAGGTACACAGTAGATAATAAAACATGCTAAGTGTAAAAGGGACGTAGCTGTGGTATGTTCCATGGCCGATAAAGTTCCAGGTAGTCATCATTCGGGTCACATCGCTTACGCTTATGATCCTCATTTGTCCTATCTTTCAACTCACGATTATGAGTGAGGTAATAGGAACCATTGAGTAACACCTTGATTATGATGAATGGTCCTTCCCATGGCGGGGATAATTTGTGTGACTTTTTTTGCTTAAGTTGGAGCACCAGATCCCCCTCTTTAAATGAGAAATGCCGAACACGGAAACTATGGTAGCTGCGTAGCTTCTGCTGGTAGATGGCAGATCTTTGGCATGCCAGCACGCATTCCTCCTCGAGTAGGTCCACATCTAAGCGTCTGGATTCTTCAGCATCATCTTCATCGTAGGCGTCAACTCTTGGTGAATAGTGGACAATTCGGAAGGTAGGACTGCTTCTACTCCATATACCATGAAGAAAGGCGTGTAGCCGGTGGATGTGTTGGAGTAGTTCTTAAACTCCACAAAACATATTGCAATTCCTCCGCCCAGGTTCCAGCTGCTCTATTTAGCAGTGCTTCTAGACGTGGCTTTACTCCCTGCAGAATTAGTACATTGGCCCATGCAACTTGACCGTTAGATTGTGGGTGAGCCACAGATGCTAGGTCAAGGCAGATGCCTTTCTCATAACAGTAAGCCTCAAATTCTCCGAGTGACAATCTGCTGTCGTTGTCGGTGATGATGCTATGTGGGAGACCAAATCTCACCACTAGATCCTAGAAAAACTTAAGGGCAGTTGCCCCATCAAGCTTTCTAATGGGTTTAGCTTCTATCCATTTTGTGAATTTGTCAACTGCTATGAGCAGATGCGTAAACCCATAAGGTGCCTTCTGCAGCGGTCCAACCATGTCAAGCCCCTAGACTGTGAATGACCAAGTTATTGGTATAGTTTGTAATTCTTGAGATGGTACATGTGGATGCCGTGTGTAATATTGACACCCAATACATGTTTCAACCAGCTTGTCGGCGTCTGCCTTCACGGTCATCTAGTAGAATCCTTGCCGAAAGGGTTTGGAGACCAAAGATCGGGGAGCAGCATGATGCCCGCAATCTTCGAGATGAATCTCAAGAACGATATCCATACCAAGCTGCTGGGAAACACACTTTAGGAATACACCCGACGTACTAAAGAAAACTAGTTTAATGTTATGCAACACCTAAGTGGAAACTTAGTTTTCATGTTCACAACCTTGTTGTGGTCTAGTCAAGTCATAATTCATTTCACAAGTCATTTCGAAAACATTTGACGATGGAACAATATGGCCACTCCAACTTTCCATAACCGCGAACATAGCTATTCGAATAGTTTGACACTCTGCAGAGGTGGTACACTTTCACCACAACATTCGATACATCTATAAGGAACAATCCTGAATCACCATACTTAGTATGCGGATAATCAATCCTAACCTTTCAATTACACGCCCTAGTATACGCACCTCCCCTATGAGTTTGGCCTCCCAACCATGACCATCTATCATCTTGGGAACTGCACAGGTGGACAATCATCACGAGGTAGCATTAGCTCAAACCTCTTCCGCAAGGGAACCCATACTAAGATATATAAACTCCCAGTTAAGCCCTACCCAAACTAGGGTATTGTGGTTGTACGGTAAAATTGGAATGGTATCGCATTCGAACCCAACCATCAGTTCTATAAAGGGGATAAATGTCACATCCCAAAATTCTCCAAATTTTGAAATGTGAAAAATAAACAAACAAAAGAAACAAATGTTGAAATTTAGGGTGAAAAGAAACTTTTTGCTTCTAAATGGAAACATCAAAACCCTACTTGAACAAAATTTGAATGAAAAGGCAACAAACAAATATTCAAAAGATCAAATGCATCCTTGCATGGAAAGAATATTGAATTTAAACACTTGGGAAAAATAAACCAAAACCCTAAACCCTAGTAAAAGAAATGATTTTCAAATCACCCCAAGTCTATGGATTTTTTCCATATAAAAATTTGGCAACAAACATTTATAAATTATAAAAATTTATAAAGAAAAATAATATAAAAACCATGGAAATTGGTTTCATTCAACTTGGAGCCATGGATAAAAACTTATGAATTTAATAAGATAAAAGGAAATAATTTCCAAAGGCTAATAAAACTCCTAACAAATATCAACACCAAATTGTGAGCAAAGTAATCCTAAAAGGATTTAAAAAGATAAAAAAATATTAAATAAAATTATACAAATTGGAATCACCAATTTGTGAACTATAAATAAAAAGATATGAATTTTATAAGACAAAGAAAGAAAGAAATAAATGAGAAATATTTAAAAGACAATTTAAATCTTGGCCAAATCCATAAACAAATGGAATAAAAGTAATTCAAATAAAATCATAGAATAAAGGATTATTTAAATAAAATTATATGGATTAACCATATTCAATTTTATTTAAATAAAAGACAAAATGCTTAATTTAAATAAATATTAAATCATAAGGGATTATTTAGAATACTCCAAGTTAGATTAAATAACACCCTATTAAACAGTATAAAAACCTACTGAAAGTTTGGAAAAAGGTTTGAAATCAAATGAGTGTTTGAATCATTTGAATAAAATTAAAATAGAAAATAGAAATGGAAAAAGGAAAAAGAATCAGAAGAAAAAAATAATAAACCAGACCCAACCCAGTCCAGCCTAACTTCCTGGCCCAACTAAAGCCCACCCGGGAAACACACCCCTCTCTCTGGCCGCTCTTTCTCACCCGCACCCGTACCCCCTCACCTCGCTGACGCCCAAGCCCCACTGCCACACATGCATCGTCTTCAACCCCGCAGAACCCGCCCCCAAATTTCTCATCGCCGTTTCTGCATGATTTTAATCCGCTTAATTCGTGTTAATGGCGCAGTTAATCCCTCCCCGCGACCTCGCCCTCTTAACCGCCTCGCTCTCCTCTCTCTTTTCCCTCACTTCCCCACACCAGAGCGCCCCCGGGCTGCTCAAATTGGTGCTCAAACCACCACTGTCTCCGACGAGCCTCCGCGACAATTACGGCGAGCTCAGCCCTCCACCTTTCCCCTAGTGCATATAGACTTGCTCGCCATCATATCGCGCACCTTCCAGTAGTCTACATTTTCCCGCGTGCCCTAGAGCCTCGCCTTTGTCCACGTCTGAGCGCCACCGACGACAAGCTCGACTTCGGCGACTTCTCCCGGTGAGACCTGGCCGCCCATCTCCCTCTCAATGATGCTCGTGCACTCGCCTTCGTCTCGCGCATCTAACGCAGCCTTTATTTTTCCTTGGCATGCCTTGTAGCCTTGCCTCCGACGACAACCGAGAGTGCCCGACGCCAGCAGCATCTCCGACGAGCAATCTGCGTCGACCCCGTGCGCCCCTTCACCAGCTACGACCACCTTGAGCACCGCAGCGACCCTACGAGCACGGTAACGCCCTCCTTTCCCTTCCTTGCTTCCTATTTTCACTAGACCACCGCAACCAGAGCGTCGCCGCCGCTCGTCGCTAGGCAGTGTTGCCCATCTGTGGCTGGTATGCTCTGAGTCGTTAGATACAGATCAAGTGGATAGCATAGAACGTTTGGTGGAAGCGGTATGAATCAATCTGTGTTGTGCGATGTAACTTAGATCCTGCGGACTGTATAGCTCGATCCAACCGAATCGGTATCATCCAATAAGAAACAAACACGTGGCCAAACCTTTCAGACAAAATTCCAGAAAATGGTTTTGAATGTTTAAACTTGCAAAAATCATAACTGTTGATCTGTAAGTCCAAAATTTACAAATTTTATATCAATGGATTCAGAATAGTCTAAAATTTGCAACTATGGACATAGTTTAGTATTTTTATTCTACAAAATTAGGTTTTTTGCAGAATCATTTGTAGGACTATTTTGGATATAAAAATTGTTTTAAAAATGATTTTTGAGTGAGACCTTTTTCAAATGGTTTTGATTTGAACCCTCTGACCATAAACACTAACATTTGGATTTAAAAATATATTTTACTAGCAATAGGGAATTATTCCTTTGAATAAAAGCATTTCTAGCAAAACAAAAAATGATTTTAAAAGGCTAATTTCACTAACTTGGTTTCAAATATTTGCCACTTTTATAAATGACCAGTAGGTGTTTTGAAATGTTTAGAACCTTGTTAGTAACCACTTTTCCCATAAAACAACATTTTGCATGCTTGCATGCATTGCTTTGTTTTCATTATTTTATGTGGTGAATTGTTTGAATGCTAGTTTTGAATGTGTGTTTGCTTGATTAAATTGTAGTGAACTTTGAAGAGTGTGACAATTGCAAGATAGAGGAGTGTACCTAGTTTCTCTATTAAAAAGTCAAGTGATACTTTGTTTATAAAAAGTCCTATCTTTTCAATAATGCATTAGTGATATTTTGTAGTTTGCATGATAGGACTATTTTACATATATTGCTATGTTATAGTAGATCCTGTAGTATATATCTTGGTAGGAATTTTCCTAAGTCAAGAGACAAGTTTTCTTAGTATGCTTAGCCTAGCTAAAAGATTTCAAGGGTGGAATATTCATACCATGTTATTAAGCAAAGTATATGACTAAGTTTTTGATTAATAAAACAACTAAGTGAATGAAACACCTGGGTGGAATGGTAATTGCTTGGAAGGATTTGTGTTGAGTGGTTACCCAAGGCCCATTTCTATGGTCTACCTTGTGTATCTCACTTGTGGATGGCCACCCAGGAACAAAGAGATTTGAGATGTTTTGTGTTGAGAAGCTTCCAGTGCAGCCACATGGCATATGGGCTCTGCCTTGATCATATAGGTTGCAATAACTTAGCCAGATGGACAAAAGGTGGTAGTGATGATAGGATGGAACGCGTCCATTTGTTCTAAGGGAAGGATTTTGAAAGATCTCGTCTTGATGCATGTCGAGTCTTGCTGGGAAAGTGCACCACCTCTCGAGAGGATAAAAACCTAAGTACTTAGTCGTGTCCCCAGCAATGGACAATTTTAGCATCAAAGGCATTGAATCAATGAAGGATCTCCTCATCCCAATTTATCTAAGTTAAAACTTGTTGGGTAAACAAGGGAAGCACCTGGAGGGTATCCAGTGTGCCATTGTGTGATGAAATGTTTTGTCAAAAATAAAAAAAACTATTTTCAAAGGATAGGGAAAACTGGTTTTATGAAAAGGCAAGCCAAACTCCACTTAGCCAAATGTTCATGTAGATGATAGATTCTCCATGTCAATATAAAATCACTTGCTAATACAATTCAAATATATTGACCCTTGTGGTTGTAATTTATTATGTTGCAGGTTTGTTTGATGTTAGTGAAGTTTGTTGAGTAGGGATTACAAGTCTACAACCAACATGATTTCCTATGGCATATGAAGATGAAGGACTCCATGCTATATAGTTATATCTGCTGCATTTTAATAAGATAGCCAAATGAGATATGTAAGGTGTAATTAATTATTTTATTACTGGTTATAAGTTGTAATATGACCTTTGTTTCTTGATATTAAATCTTAAACTGTGGATGCTAGCTATTCGAACCAGGGACTAGCATTGTAAACACAGGGATCTCTACCTTATCAGGTTGGGACCTCTACACTAAGGCTCATGCCTCAACATTTTCATCATCAAAAAATATGGAAGGATTGCATAATCATTTTCACCAAGTATTCCCATCTAAAGTGATCAAGTTTTATGCTTAGCACTAGCCACTAAAGTTTGGGGTAATCACTAATGATGGGTTCTAATCAAGTGTGGCTATCCAGATCTAGATCTCATGCCTCAGTATGATATCTAATTCTACCTAACTTAGGCCAAGTTTTATGCTCTTTATGCTACCTCTAATATATTCCCAAAACTCACTAAATACTAACTAGAAGTAAATAAAGAGCTTTGATCAAGAAATAAAAGAATAAAGCTTGCAAGCAAAACTGGGGTTTGATATAAGAAAGTGGTATAACCAAATATGCCTAAGGCATTGCATAGGTTAATTGGTATTGTGGGGCTTTCAAGTATTAGCTTGCATGGTTTAGCTTAGCTTGCCTTGAGTAGCGCAGTGATTGAATTTATCCTCTGTTTCCTCTTCGTAGTAGTCCCCTTCCTCCTCGTATGCTTGGTCGGTACTAGCGTCTATAAATAAATATGAGGTACATAGTCACCAAACAATACTTAAATACTTCTATTTGGCACACAAAGGTTCACACTAGATGATATAGCATCATCACAATCATCACAAGGATTAAAGCTTTAGTCTTATTTATTTTTTGGAAAAGGAATTACTACTCATTGAAAAACTAATTAAGATTTAATATTCTCCAATTTAAAATATGGGATCATGTTGACACATGTCATCACCACATATATTAATACTTGGGAATGTGATTTAAAGTGGTGTCAAAATTTAATAAGGTTTAGCTTAAATAATTAAAGTGAGTAGAAATACCTATGGGGCATTATTTTAATACATGTGCATTATTACTGGAAGTAAACCTAGATATTTTTGCATATTCAGAGAGGTCTTGTCAAATGTGATTTTTGAGAGTTGGAATCAACTCAAAAACATTTATGGTTGATTTTTGAAAAATGTTTGAATGCATAAAAGTCTCTGCCTTATAATTTTTACTATAGATGATCTATAAATTCAAATGGTTTGAATCCAACGGTCTTGGATTAACAATTTCAATACCTTTCTAATAAAATTCGTTTCATGCAATTTGGTTTAGTAAAACTCTCTGAATTGATTTTTAAATCCACTGACAGAAGTAGGTTTGAACTAAATTGGAAAAATTTATATTCTAATCTACTGGGTTGCGCGGGAACTAAATGGGCCAGCCCATTGCGCACAGCGCAACGCCCGGGCTGACTTAAAGGGGATGTCCCACCAGTCAGCGAGATAGAGGATCCCGAAGGGGTATCCTTCAATCTAGGTCATACGATTAGAATCTAATCTAACAGTTGGGGTTCATCATCGACGATGAACAGCTCCTACGAGGTCTAAACCCTAACGTGGCGGTGGGGGTCGTGTGAGAATCACCAGGGCTCCAGCTAGGGTCAGCGTTCGTGGAGAATGACGTTGTCGATGATGGCGGTTCGAAAGGTGGTCATGGCGGCTCAATCAACGGCTCCGCTCCTCCTCCTCCGCGGCAGACTCCGGTGAAATTCCGGCGTTCCGGAGATTGACTTGTGTAACACCCTCAGAATCGTACCTATGCAAGTTTGAGCAAAATTCGCCTAAACCCGCATAGAAACGATTCAAAGGTGCCCACCAGGCACTTTCGTGCGGGTGGAAAACGAAGTAATAACATTACACAACAGTCCTCGATGGGACCCACAGAACAGATATATATAACAGCGACTCCATGAGTCAAGAATACAGATATAATATACAAGATCCAAATCACCTTGAAAACGGTAGAGCGTCCGACTACGGACAAGAAGCAAATGGGGCTAAGAGCCCTGAAGAATAACCAATGGCGTCCATAACCCTGCCCAGGCCAAGCCGGAAGGGTAACCCTGCTAACGGCGTCGTTATCAAACCTGCTTAAACAAAAGGGGTGCCGACAAAGGGCAAAGGAAAAGAGGAGCGTCGATCGAGGCCAAGACACGCGAGACTAGAATTCGGTCCTCGCCTACATAGGTATGGTGGATCGAGCGGCAAAGCATGCATTAAACAACCTATAGAGACTCGATACAACTGTCGGCAATCAGAGAGGGGTAAGAAGGACCTATCCGGAACCAACCTGATACTATCATCAAACAAACCCATCCTGGCGTTTCCCCCTCGAGACCAAACGAGGAAGTCAACCGAGGAACTCACACAGTTGGTAGTTTTACTTATTTGGTTATCGTTGCAGCAATTACTAGTCAGGTATAGATAATCGTCCCGATGAAATAAGCAGTGGGCCCTTATAGTTAATCATTCCGTTGTAGTTGCAACAATTACTAATCAGATATGAATAGCTTGAGATATCCCATAAAACCCAGCAGTTGTTGGTACTTTTATACAGCCATTCCGTTGTAGTTGCAATACTTACTAGTCAGGTACAATGGTCGCGTTTACACTCAAACAAGCATTGTGGGCAGTATTAATTAGCCATTACATTATAGTGAAGCTGATTACTAGTCATTATAAGTCAAATTTATAACAATAAACTTTAGTTATGCTTGTCTATGATCGAGATATCTGTGCTCCAAGTCGTCCATATCCGCGACACGGCTTTGAAAGTTTTACCCGCCGGGTGCACCAATAGCAACACACGCCGATCAACCTCGGAAAAACCAAATCAAAACCCAACGAGGCTTTCACATGAACAATCACAGATTCAGAAATATTTCAGGGCCACCCATTGAGTAGATCCCGCAAAGTAAGCAAGCTTCGAGACGGATCAAGGTTTGCGACAATGGTAGAAGCGATCGGGAACCCGAAAGTGTGGCTGGGCTTGTCGATACCGCGTAATCAATCCGCTTACCTAACAGAAAGGTGCTCTCGCACAATTTAAATACGTAAAGTAGCATGCCATAAGTACAGGATCGTAAATAAAACCTCAAACTAGTTTGTGGCCCCAAGAAATAAGATCAATCAAGCTCGCTCGGGGGTCCATATACCTCCCGGATGTGGATAGCGCGATAAATCAAGGAACAGGTATCAAGTACTCGGGGTCTTACGGGACACAAGTGGGCGTTCGGAAACCAAATATTTTCTATCACCCACCGATGCCTCTGCTTATTTCAATTTTAGTTGTTAAACAGAAATTAAAGTGAACGGTAAGTAAAACTAGAATCATCTCCAACATCAATATGCGGCAATACATCAACAACTGTGGCACTTGACGACACGCGACAGCGCTTGAGCAAGTGACTACGACGCGCAAGTCCAACTATCTACCAAACAACAGGTAATAGGATGTGTCCAAGGCAATATAGGGCTGCAAGGGAATATCACGGATACGGAAACTAGAGCATCGCAACACAGATAGCAATAGATCAACAGGAGGGAATAAAGACTATAAAAGTAAGATAGGTAGAAAGGGGAAGATGCTCGCCTGAAAACATTGTCGAAGGTTCATCCGAAGATCGGGGCGAAGCTCACATCAACTCAACGGCCCAATCCGCGAAGAAGCAAAACACTAGAATAAACACCGGATGCAAGATTTAATACAACGGCAGAAGATCGGCATGATGCATGCATGATGGATGACATGGCAAGGGTGCGATGCGATTAGGTCATATTTAGTGGAACCGGGGTCCCGACAATTAATTAGGTGGTTCATGTTATTTAGACACCCCGCATTTTAAATGTTGTTTAGCAATGCAACAGGTGGAACCGGTTCGCTACACATGTTTAAATGAGGCCAATACAAGGCTAGATTTGCCCGCATATGGGCCCCATATTTAACTATACGGTGAATCGGCATAAGGCCCCCAAACCACAGATATGCATGCAAGATGAATGACAATTTAATATGCGACAAGGTTGTGTTTCATTTATAAAAATAGGGTTTGCGGGAAGGGGTTCACACATTGAGGGTTCGACGGTCTTGGGGTTCCGGGGGTTCGGGGTCCGGTCTCAGGGTCCAGGGTTCGACGGATCGGTCTCGACGGGGTCGTTCTCGGCGGTCGGAAGTAGTTCTTGGCGTTGGGCAGATCTTGCCGGGTCACACGGGGTCGATCTTGCCGTTGCGAGGGTCTTGTCGGGTCCACGCCATTGCGTCGGTCTTGTCGTCCGGGGGAATTCCCGATGTTCCGTGGGGAAGATCTTGGCGTCCGAGGGTTTCTCCGCGTCCGTGGGTAGTACTTGGCGTTCCGGATCGGGGTTCTTGTCGCCTTTGAACCCGGGGACTTGGCGTCCACGGTCTTCGGTTCCGAGAAGAAGGACTGGTCGCATCCGACATCATCGCCTCCGGTTTCCATGTTGGAGCACTCCGAGTGGCATCGCCTTGGAGATCTTGTGACGAGGGAAACTTGGCTAGAGTGGACGAGATGAAAGCACCGAAGATGGAGAGCTTGGCGAGGATCGGAGTTTGAATGAGGCCGTTGTCAGCAGAACATGTCGTAGCTGCACTTGCTAGATTAGGCCTGGTCCACATAGCACACATGCACAAAGGTAGGTGTCGAAAACCGATTAAACATACAAACACGCAGGCTCCTACATGAACACGCACACAGGATCTCGAAGGCCCGCACGGATGGAGGCCCGGCAGTGTCCTGCAGAGGTGGCAGCTGCTCGGATCGGGGTGGCTCTGCGACGGCCGAGGGAGCGCGGAGGCGACGGGCGGAGCTCGGGAGGCGGCGGCTGGGAGGCCCCGGGCGAGCACGCTGAGGAGAGGCGGGTCGCTGGGCGAGGTCGGGGCGGCTGGGAGGCGGGCTGGCCCGACGGACGGAGGAGGCGGCCGCAGCGAGGTCGCCACGGAGGGCCTGCTTGCGGGCGGGCGCGCGGAGCCGCGGGAGGCGCAGGGGAGCGGCGGCGCTGGCTCGGGAGGCGGAGCCGGCCGACGCAGGCGGAGGAGGTGGGGCGGTGGCTGCGCTGGGAAGCGGAGGAGGGCATGGCGGCCGGAGAAGGTGCGGCCGACGCGAGAAGCGGGCCGGGCGAGGTCGGGCCGGGCCGAGGAGGCGGACGGGCGGGGTGAGGGGAGGAGCTCCGGCCACGGTCCGGGCGGGCGACGCGGATGATGGCCGGCGCCGGGATGGACGCGCAGAGGGCAGCGGCGGGTGGAGGTCGCTGGCTGGAGGCGGCTGGGCGGCGAACGGCGGAGCTCGGGCGGGCGAGGCGGCACAGAGCGCGGGAAGGGGCTGCCGAGGAGGAGGTCTGGGGCGAGACGGCTGGGGAGGTGGTTTCTGGTAGCCTTAGGATTTAGGTTGGGCCGTTTGCTTTTGTACGGGGGGTGGTCGTCGGTCGATTTGCTCGACTGCCCCCGCTAAAATAAATATAAATTTTATTTGTTTTAATAACACCATTTGCAAACCGATAGCAACAAACAAAATATTCCGGGGACCCGGTTTTGGCGTTTGAATAAAAGACGGGGCGTTTAGAAAACAAAACGGCTTTGCGAAAATAGTTTTATGCAAACAATGCATGATGATGACGATGCGATGCGCAAAATCAACGCGATTTTCTAGTAGTGGTTTTTGCGGGATGCCACAATTCGACACCACTAACAATGGATCTCGCCCTCGAGATCCGCCTCATGGTACCGGAAAGAAGGTCGGTGATCTGCGTCTTCTCGCTTCGTGTAGATCCTCGCGACACCACTAACAAGGGTTCATCTTCCAACTTGAAAAACGGCGACTCCAGCAACAAAGGTTCGTTGTTCCTGATCGTCGAGAGATCTCTCCGGAGAAACAAAGGACGAAGATAGAGGCATCAAAAGATAAGGCCACCTCTAACTTCCATAAGAAGAGGGAAAAGTTACATTGATCCACCCGTTCGATGTACAGAGCGAACAGTAAGAGTCGGGTAGGGTGATCAGTCCATCCCGGACCCAAACTATCAACTCTATACATGGGTAGGTGAATCAGGCAACTCAACTCTCGAGATTTAGACTGAAGATCTTCATAGGCGGTATCCGGAACAAAGGGATGATGCCAGCAAATCGTATGAAAGACACAATGATTAGGTTCCGCGATGGTTCCATTGGCATGAACAACACATGCTCAAGGTATACTCCAACTTCACCAATGCTCGTCCTTCTCATATGTTTTTCAATGACACTGATATCCAGCAAGGACACATAGGGATAAAGAGCTCAAGGACAAAGGATTGGAGGAAGGGTACAACAGACAAGTTGCAGATTGATGATCGTAGCACCTCCGTTACAAAAGGGAGATAGCGAAACCCTGAAGGTACGACGGAAACCCAACCACGAGATATCCTGGACTCGAAGAAAGAGAAGAGAGCGGATTCAAAACGCGCAGAGGTAAGAGGAGAACAGCAGAGGGGTAAGGAGTAAAATCAGACCTAATCAGAACTATCCAACCGATTTTGCAAAATAGTTTTGACACTCTACTTCGGCCGTTAGCTAGGTTATCCTACAGTTGGACTTAGGGGTATCGCAATCGCCGAGCTCGATACCACTCAGAACACCCTCGATCGGACCTATGCAAGTTTGAGCAAAATTCGCCAAACCCGCATAGAAACGATTCAAAGGTGCTCACCAGCACTTTCGCGGGTGGAAAATGAAGTAATAACATTACACAACAGTCCTCGATGGGACCCACGAGCAGATATATATATGACTCCATGAGTCAAGAATACGATATAATATACAAGATCCAAATCACCTTGAAAGCGGTAGAGCGTCCGACTACGGACAAGAAGCAAATGGGGCTAAGAGCCTCAAGAATAACCAATGGCGCCATAACCCTGCCAAAGCCGGAAGGGTAACCCCGCTAACGACGTCGATCTCAAAACCTGCTTAAACAAAAGGGGTGCCGACAAAGGGCAAAGGAAAAAGAAGGAGCGTCAGTACTGAGGCCAGTACACGGCGAGGCTAGAATTCGGCGGTCCTCGCCTACATAGGTATGGTGGACTGAGCGGCATCATGCACTAAACAACCTATAGAGACTCGATACATCTGGCGGATATCAGAGGGGGTTAGGAAAGACCTATTCGGAGATGACCTGATTCTACCCGCAAGCAAACCCATCCTGGCGTTTCCCCCTCGAGACCAAACGAGGAAGTCAAGCGAGGAACTCACACAGTTGGCAGTTTTACTTATTCAGTTATCGTTGCAGCAATTACTAGTCAGGTTTAGATAATCGTCCTGATAAAATAAGCAGTGGGCCCTTTTAGTTAATCATTCTGTTGTAGTTGCAACAATTACTAATCAGATATGAATAGCTTGAGATATCCCATAAAACCCAGCAGTTGTTGGTACTTTTATACAGCCATTCCGTTGTAGTTGCAATACTTACTAGTCAGGTACAATGGTCGCAAGCGACACTCCAAACAAGCAGTTGTGGGCAGTATTAATTAGCCATTCTGTTATAGTGAAGCTGATTACTAGTCATTATAAGTCAAATTTATAACAATAAACTTTAGTTATGCTTGTCTATGATCGAGATACTGTGCTCCAAGTCGTCCATATCCGCGGACACGGCTTTCAGAAAGTTTTACCCGGCCGGGGTGCACCAATAGCAACACACGCTCGATCAACCTCGGAAAAACCAACTCAAAACCCAACGAGGCTTTCACGACTGAACAATCACAGGATTCAGAATTATTTCAGGGGGCCACCCCTTAAGTAGATCCCGCAACGAAGTAAGCAAGCTCCGAGACGGACTCAAGGTTTGCGACAATGGCTGTAAGCGACTGGGAACCCGAAAGTGTGGCTGGGCTTGTCGATACCGCGTAATCACTCCGCTTACCTAAATAAAGACAAAGGTGCTCTCGCACAATTTAAATACGTAAAGTAGCATAGCATAAGTACAGGATCGTAAATAAAACCTCAAACTAGTTTGTGGCCCCAAGAAATAAGACTGAATCAAGCTCGCCTGTGGGGGTCCCATATACCTCCCGGATGTGGATAGCGCGATAAATCAAGGAACAGGTATCAAGTACTCGGGGTCTTACGGGACACAAGTGGGCGTTCGGAAACCAAATATTTTCTATCACCCACCGATGCCTCTGCTTATTTCAATTTTAGTTGTTAAACAGAAATTAAAGTGAACGGTAAGTAAAACTAGAATCATCTCCAACATCAACATGCGGCAATACATCAACAACTGTGGCACTTGACGACACGCGACAGCACTTGAGCAAGCGACTACGACGCGCAAGTCCAACTATCTACCAAACAACAGGTAATAGGATGTGTCCAAGGCAATATAGGGCTGCAAGGGAATATCACGGATACGGAAACTAGAGCATCGCAACACAGATAGCAATAGATCAACAGGAGGGAATAAAGACTATAAAAGTAAGATAGGTAGAAAGGGGAAGATGCTCGCCTGAAAACATTGTCGAAGGTTCATCCGAAGATCGGGGCGAAGCTCACATCAACTCAACGGCCCAATCCGCGAAGAAGCAAAACACTAGAATAAACACCGGATGCAAGATTTAATACAACGGCAGAAGATCGGCATGATGCATGCATGATGGATGACATGGCAAGGGTGCGATGCGATTAGGTCATATTTAGTGGAACCGGGGTCCCGACAATTAATTAGGTGGTTCATGTTATTTAGACACCCCGCATTTTAAATGTTGTTTAGCAATGCAACAGGTGGAACAGGTTCGCTACACATGTTTAAATGAGGCCAATACAAGGCTAGATTTGCCCGCATATGGGCCCCATATTTAATTATACGGTGAATCGGCATAAGGCCCCCAAACCACAGATATGCATGCAAGATGAATGACAATTTAATATGCGACAAGGTTGTGTTTCATTTATAAAAATAGGGTTTGCGGGAAGGGGTTCACACATTGAGGGTTCGACGGTCTTGGGGTTCCGGGGGTTCGGGGTCCGGTCTCAGGGTCCAGGGTTCGACGGATCGGTCTCGACGGGGTCGTTCTCGGCGGTCGGAAGTAGTTCTTGGCGTTGGGCAGATCTTGCCGGGTCACATGGGGTCGATCTTGCCGTTGCGAGGGTCTTGTCGGGTCCACGCCATTGCGTCGGTCTTGTCGTCCGGGGGAATTCCCGATGTTCCGTGGGGAAGATCTTGGCGTCCGAGGGTTTCTCCGCGTCCGTGGGTAGTACTTGGCGTTCCGGATCGGGGTTCTTGTCGCCTTTGAACCCGGGGACTTGGCGTCCACGGTCTTCGGTTCCGAGAAGAAGGACTGGTCGCATCCGACATCATCGCCTCCGGTTTCCATGTTGGAGCACTCCGAGTGGCATCGCCTTGGAGATCTTGTGACGAGGGAAACTTGGCTAGAGTGGACGAGATGAAAGCACCGAAGATGGAGAGCTAGGCGAGGATCGGAGTTTGAATGAGGCCGTTGTCAGCAGAACATGTCGTAGCTGCACTTGCTAGATTAGGCCTGGTCCACATAGCACACATGCACAAAGGTAGGTGTCGAAAACCGATTAAACATACAAACACGCAGGCTCCTACATGAACACGCACACAGGATCTCGAAGGCCCGCACGGATGGAGGCCCGGCAGTGTCCTGCAGAGGTGGCCGGCAGCGGCTCGGGACTGGGGCAGGGCTCCGCGACCGGCGGGCCGAGGGAGCGGCGGGAGGCGACGGGCGGAGCTCGGGGAGGGGCGGCGACGCGGGAGGCCCTGGCGGCGAGCACGCGGTGAGGAGAGGCGGGTCGCTGGCGCGAGGTCGTGGCGGCTCAGTGGGAGGCGGGCTGGCCCGACGGACGGAGGAGGCGGCCGCAGGCGAGGTCGCCACGGAGGGCCTGCTTGCTGGCGGCGCGGGGCGGCGCGGAGCCGGCGGGAGGCGCCAGGGGAGCGGGCGGCGCTGGCTCGGAGGCGGAGCCCGCCGACAAGGGCGGAGGGAGATGGGGTGGCTGCGCTGGGAAGCGGAGGAGGGCATGGCGGCGGAGAAGGCGTGGCTGACGCGAGGTCCTGCGGGCCGGGCGAGGTCGGGCCGGGCCGAGGAGGCGGACAGCGGCGCGGGGTGAGGAGCTCCGCGGCCACGGTCCGGAGGCGGGCGACGCGACGAGGGCGGGCGGGCTGGACGCGCAGAGGGCGGCGGCGGGGTGGAGGTCGCTGGGCGCGCGGAGGCGGCCTGGGCGGCGAACGGCGGAGCTCTGGGCGGCCTGGCGAGGCGGCACAGGAGCGGCGGGGAAGGGGCTACCGGAGGAGGGAGGTCTGGGGCCGGCGAGGACGGCTGGGGAGGTGGTTTCCTGGTAGCCTTAGGATTTAGGTTGGGCCGTTCTGTTTTGTACGGGGGTGGTCGTTCGGGTCGATTTGGCCCGTTCGGCTGCCCCCACTAAAATAAATATAAATTTTATTTGTTTTAATAACACCATTTGCAAACCGATAGCAACAAACAAAATATTCCGGGGACCCGGTTTTGGTGTTTGAATAAGAGACGGGGCGTTTAGAAAACAAACCGGGCTTTGCGAAAATAGTTTTAAGCAAGCAATGCATGATGATGACGATGCAATGCACAAATTCAACGCGATTTTCTAGTAGTGGTTTTGCGGGATGCCACAACTTGCTCCGGGGAAGGGTCAGTGATGTTCTGTCAGAGGTGGGGAGTGAGATGGTGTGGAGAATTGAGGCTAGGGAGGCCTCCTTTTATAGCCGAGCGAGAGGGGCAGTGCGGCATGGGCAGAGCTTGTCGGGGTCGACGGTACAGCGAGCTATTGGCATGGCGGAGGGTGTAGGCCGGTGTGCAGTCTCCTGGCGATGCTCAAGGGCTTAATGGCGCGGCAAGGGGCGGTCGAGGTTGGTCGGAACGGTTCGACGCTCTGAGCGGCACCGACGACATTTTCAACGACGCGTAGTGGCTACGGGTCACGCAACGGCGGACGGGGATGTCTGGGAGCTAGCTAGTGTTAAGGAGAGTGTGTGCATGCATGATGAGGGAGAGGCGCGGCTTACGCGAAATTGTCGGGTGCAGCACTCTGGCGCGCTCTCGGCATGGCACAGACGCAGTGGGCGCGGCGTTTCCTCGGTGGTCTAGGGCTTGGCTGTGTTCGAGGTCTAGACAGGGGGTGGCTGTGGATGGTGTGCTGCCTCGTGGACATCGTGGCTGGGTGTGGCGTTGCCTCCTACTAGCTAGCCATGGTCGGCCGGCAATGGGGGGCTCGGGTGGCTCAGCACTGGTGCAATGGTAGCTTGCTAGCTTGTTCAATGTAGGTGTGCTCACTGGGGGTACAAGGTATAAGGATTGGGGACAAGGGGTTGAATGATCACTACTCAAAATAGTGTAGTTAAGCAGTGTTTAAAATGTGTCTCCAGGTGTTTGATGAAATGGCCGAAAGAATTCAAATTTGAAAGTTTTGAATGAAATTTGGTGGGTGCTCTGGTCACATGCTTGGTAGTATATGGTTGCTTGGGTTTGGCAAGGTGAACTGGTTTGAGTGATTTTTGAGAAATGGTGATCTTAGTATCTATTTAATATTCAATTTTGAATTGTCCTTTGCATAGATTTGAAATCTGTTTCCGTTGGTTTGCAAAGTGGGCTTGGGTTCACTTGTCCTTGTTCTATCAAGGGGTGAAAAGAATTGTATTTGTTTCTGTTAGAAAACTTGGACTAGAAACACTCAAATTGGTCTAGTGGTTAACTTTGGTCAAAATGACCATTTGCTCATAATGTTTATATTTGAATTTCTCTTGATTTGATTCTGCTTGGAAATGATTTAGATGGTGTTGTTTTCATATTTAAACCAATCCTTTCCATTCATAGCAATCAATCATGGAAATACAAGCATTCATGCATTCATCACATACACACATGCATTCATATTGATTTTAATAACAAAAGTTTTTTTAGCCCTAAACTTGGGTGAGTGGAACTTGATAATCTTCATTCATATTTTTGGGATGTTAGAAACCTTCCCCCCTTAAAAAAATCTCGTCCTGAGATTTAAGAGAAAGAAAACTAGGATTTAAAGAGATCTGGAAACTCGGTCCTAATGTAATCTTCTCGTTCCCAGGTAGCTTATTCTTCAGTATGGTTACTCCTCTGGATCTTGAGAAACTTGATACTCCGGGTCCTGGTGGTCCTGAAAGCTTCTTCCAAAATACGAATGGGTACTTCAGGATATGTTAGGTCCTCGTTGATCTCTATGGTTCTGTGATCAATATTCTTCAAAACTTTGGTCTTCTCCAGGCTTATAGGCATTTGCGAAGTAACGAGATATGAAACACATTATGCACGGCTGACATTTCCTCCGATAGTTCCAGTTGATATGACACTTATCCTCGGTGATTCAAAATCTATAAGGGTCCGATATATCTGGGGGCTAACTTCCCTTTTGATTTGGAAACGCTGCATTCCTTTCAAGGGTGATACTTTTCAAATACACAAAATCTCCGATATTGAAGGCTAGGTCTCGATGTCTCTTGTCGGTATAACTCTTCTGTCTGGATTGGGAGGTCTTGAGGTGCTCACGGATCTTGTGAACTTTCTCTTTGGCTTCTTGTAGGATGTCGCGTCCGAAAATCTGACTATCTCCTACTTCCAACCAATTCAAAGGGGTACGACATTTCTTCCATACATAAATTCAAATGGGTCCATTTGAAAACTTGCTTGGTAACTATTGTTAAATGAAAATTCTGCGAAAGGCAGATAGTCTTCCCATTTTGATCCATATTCTAGCATACAAGCTCTCAACATATCTTCGAGTATCTAGTTTACTCACTCTGTTTGTCCATCAGTTTGAGGGTGATAAGTTGTGCTGAAATCCTGTTTGGTTCCTAATCCTTCTTGGACTTTCTTCCAAAATCTCGAGGTAAACTGGGTTCCTCGATCCAACACAATGTTCTTGGGGACTCCATGCAAACTAACTATCCTAGCAATGTACAACTCTGCTAGCTTCGAACTCTGATAGGTGGACTTGACTGGCAAGAAATGAGCGACTTTGGAAAGTCTATCCACTGTGACCCAGATAGAGTCATTTCCCCTACTATATATAGGCAAACCGGTGATAAAATTCATTCCTAATAAATCCCATTTCCATTCTGGAATCTTCAATGGTTGCAAAAGTCCTGCTGGTCTTTGATGTCCCGCCTTGACTCTTTGACAAATATCACATTTGGTTATATAGCTTCCAATTTCTCTCTTCATCTTATGCCACCAAAATTGCTCCTTCAAATCCTGATACATCTTGGTTCCTCCGTGGTGGATATAATAAATAGTATCATGGGCTTCTTTTAAAATAGCTTGCTTCAATTCTAAATCTGCTGGTACACAGATACGTCCTTTGTACCACAAAACTCCTTCTTCATCTTCGGTGAATCCAGGTACCTTCCCTATACTGATAATACGTTTGATTCCATCGATACTAGCATTTCCTTTTTGCGCCTCCTTGATCTGACTAATCAAAGTGGGTTGCAGTTCTATGCTAGACAAAAATCCTTCACTTACTAGCTCCATTCTGAAATCTTCCAACTCCTTGTGCACACTTGGTTGCTCCTTCATAATCATGGTGTTCAAGCGACACGGCAATCTGCTAAGAGCATCTGCTACCACATTGGATTTGCCGGGGTGATAGTGAATGTCAAGATCATAGTCCTTGATTAGCTCTATCCATCTCCTTTGCCTCATATTTTAGCTCCTTTTGGGTGAAAATATACTTCAGGCTCTTGTGATCCGAATAAATCTCACAGCAGTTACCCATGAGATAATGCCGCCATGTCTTCAAGGCTAAAACTATGGCTGCTAGTTCGAGGTCATGGGCAGGGTAATTCTTCTCATGTTGCTTTAGTTTTTGGGATAGATAGGATATGACTTTGCCTTATTGCATTAGCACACATCCAAGACCAACCTTGGATGCGTCACAATACACATCAAAAGGCTTCGTGATATCCGACATGATCAAGATTGGGGCTAATATCAATCTCTTTTTAAGCTCTTGAAATCTTGCTTCACATTTGTCTGACCATTCGAACTTCTTATCTTTCTTCAACAATTGGGTCATGGGTCTTGCGATGCTCGAGAATCATTCTATGAACTTGCGGTAATATCCCGCTAATCCGAGAAAAGCACGAACTTGGGTTTGAGTGGTTGGGGCTTCCCATTCTTCAACATCCTTAACCTTGGTATGGTCGATAGCAATTCCTCCTGCCAACACGATATGTCCAAGGAATCCTACTTCCTTTAACCAGAACTCACATTTCCTAAACTTGGCATACAACTGATGCTCCCTAAGGGTTTCAAGGATGGTCCTTAGGTGTAGCTCATGTTCTTCTTCTGATTTGGAATAAACCATAATGTCGTCGATGGAAACAACGACAAACTTATCCAGGAAGTTCATAAAAATCTTATTCATGAGGTTCATGAAATAAGCGAGGGCATTGGTTAATCCAAAAGACTTGACAATGTACTCATACAGTCCATAGATGGTGGTAAAGGCAGTCTTTGGAATATCCTCTGCGTGAATCTTGAGTTGATGATAACCAGTTCTAAGATCAATCTTAGAAAACACTTTGGCACCGGTAAACTGGTCAAACAGATCTTATATCTTCGACAGTGGGTACATGTTCTTAATGGTGACATCATTCAGCTTCCGATAATCTGTGCACAAACGGTTACCTCCATCTTTCTTATCCACAAATAAAACAAATGATCTCCATGGCAACATACTTGGTTGACTCAGGCCTATCTCCAGCATAGCATCCAGTTTCTTCTTTAGCTCCACTAATTCCGACGGGTTCATACTATAAGGTCTCTGATCTATGGGTCCAGTTCGAGGGATTATTTCAATGATAAACTCGATATCCTGATCTGGGGGCATACTGGGCAAAACATCTGGAAATACGTCGGGGTATTCATAGACTACTCTGACTTGGTCAATGGTTGGTTGGGCTAGACTCTTGTTGCACTTGAATTGATGGGGCAAGGTCTCAGATACATGCTCTACTGATGCTCCAGCGGTACTAGTCATGGTTATGGCTTTCCTGGCACAGTCGATTAATCCTTTATGTTTCGACATCCAATCCATTCCTAGTACTACTTCCAAACCTATGGTTCCAAGTACTATTAGATTAGCATAAAAATCTATTCCATGGATTCTGAGAGGTACGACCTTGAAAATTTGTCTAGCTTTGGTGGTTGAACCATGTATTTGAACTATCATAACATTCTTCAATTTTGTTGGTTGAATCTTACTAGTGCATGCAAATTCTTCTGTAACAAACGAGTGTGATGCTCCAGAATCAAACAACACTCTTGCAAGTACTGAGTTAATAGAAAACATACCCAGCACGACATTTGGCGCTTCCTGAGCTTCTTCAGAATTCATGTGAAACAGACGGCCGTTGCGGTTGAGTGAGTTCCCTGGGGCAAATCTCCTTCCAGGTTGAACACGGCGCTGCTGCTGAGCTGGTGCATTCACATTGGCTGCTACAAGCTTCTTAGGGAACTCATTGGAGTAGTGACCCTTGAATCCGCATTCATAACAAGTAACCTGAGACTTTTCTTTTCCTGCAACAGGGACGGCATTGCTTCCAGTCCTTGGGGCAGTATTGGTGTTGTTGGCGTTGTTGTTGTTGTTGTTGAACTTGGGCGATGCATGGTTGAAATTGTTGGAGTTGCCGAGGTTGTTGTTGTGGTTTCCTCCGAGCCTTGGGTTTCCTCCTCCATGGTTGGGATAGTTCAGGCGGGTCATAGGGGGTCTATTGTTTCTCGGGGCATATCCTGCAGACGGCTTGGGGCGATACTATGGGGTATGGTGGGTTCCTGGTTGATGCATCATTCGACACTTGGAATTCTGATTGGCTTGGTTGATCTTGCCTTCCATCAGGATTGTAAAATCCACAAAGTCTTCAATGTCAGCGAAAGGAATGTTGACTAATACTGTTTGCATCTCATCATGCAGACCATTCAAGAATCTCTCCTTCTTCTTGGCTTCAGTGTCAATCTCATCTGGTGCGTACCTAGCTAATGACAAAAAAAATTCATGGTACTCAACTATTTTCATCCTCCCTTGCTTAAATTCTCTGAATTCATCTCTCATCCTCTTAATTAAACCCGGTGGCACATGGGTTTTGCTAAACTTGAGTTTGAATTCATCCTAGGTCATCATCTGTCCTCCATTCATGGTGCGAATGCTATTCCACCAAGCTCTTGCATCACCTTCCATATAATGGGTGGCAAACAGTACTTTCTCATTGGCCTCCACTCTTGCGACTTCTAGGTTGTTCTCCATGGTCTGCAGCCAGTCATCCGCATCTAATGGCTTTTCAGACTAACTAAAAATGGGTGGATTGGTGTTCTGAAAGTTCTTGAGCTTAGATCCATGGTTGTCCTTGTTTCCATGGCCTTGCTTATTATTGGCCATCTAAGCTATGTGTTGAAGGGTGGCTAAGTTGTCTTGATGTTCGGCTCTTTTGGCTTCACGGTCTGAAACCAAAATTTGCAAGATTTGAAGCATTGGGTCCTGAGATGAGCTGCTTCCTCAGCGAGGCATCTGAAGATTGAGATATATCATGAGACAAGAGGGAAATTTA
Organism: Avena longiglumis; assembly: GCA_030063025.1. NCBI lineage: Eukaryota > Viridiplantae > Streptophyta > Magnoliopsida > Poales > Poaceae > Avena > Avena longiglumis. The sequence continues at coordinate 155,675,599 of CP125978.1, forward strand.
TAAGGTTCATGGCTTTGTTTTTGAAAAGTTTTTAAACTTTAAGTTTGAATCAGGTTTTGCCAACTAGCAACTTGCTTTTCATTCATTCATAGCACCCAATAAAAACACACACCACACTAAGGTAACAGATGGTTTTAAGAACCATTCTGTGAAACTACGATACAATGGGACCGAATACAACTCACGCCTATGATAGTGCTCAAGTGCTACTACTCATGAGAATCGGTGTCTTCATCATCATCATCATCAATGAAGGTGGAATCATCATCATCAGTGTGGAAATCCATGGCTTGGTACTCCAGGTAGTCATCATCATCATTGAGGTAGGAGTAAGGGTCTCCATGGATATCTTCCCCTGCATTCTCCCTCTCCTCAAGCTACATGTCCCACTGATGGATGGTCTCCTCCAAGTCTGACACTTTGTGATGAAGGCGAGCAATGATGCAATCCTTTTTGTCACGCAGACAGCGAAATGTATTGCGCTCCTTCGCAAGGATGGCGAGGGTCTGTCCTTCTTGACTGCAATGGCATAGTTGTGGTTGGCATATGCGCGGGCATTGTCCAACTCCTTATGCCTATCATACATCATGAATCTGAGATGATCCACATGATGCTTCAGTTCTGGGTGTTGTGGCACCTCCAATGTTTGTCCCATAGAATCATGCCTTGTGTAGTACTCAAAGCGAGTACCCTTGATCTCATTGATTCTTTGCCCACACAGATGGGCAAGAGCTTCCTGCATAGCCCTGGGGAGTCCGTCTAACCAGTTGTTCTCTCTTAAGCTGAATTGGATCCCTTCTGAGGTGGGTGCCTCCATCTTGTCTCTGAGATTTGCAACTATCAGCCATTGTAGTTCTCCTCCTTGCTGATCATTGAGCTGTGCTCCGAAGAAATTGGGGTGCGGGTGCTCAAGAAGTTCCAAGATTTGGTCCAATCGCGCTCAAAGATGAGCTGTCCTCCATTGCCCAACTGGTAGAACTTGCTATTACTTCACCTCCATCTATAAGAATGTAGGATGAGTAAATTAGTAGAGTGATCAAGTGTGTCAAATTTTATGTAAGTTTGCAAAAAAATTTGAGGGACATGAATTTTCATGAACGAATCTAAGAGATAAGAATGAGAATAGGTTTTCATAAATACTCACTTCTTTTGTTTTGAAAACTACGTTTTTTATTCAAGCGTCCATTCTAACTAGGGTCTCCTATGGTCAGGATTGCTCTGATACCAACTTGTCAACACCTAGATTTTAATCCCAGATGCCTGTTATGTCATACATCGCAATCCTAGGATTACCATTTTTATGAGACATAACAAATTGGTACCATAGTTCATCATCCATTACAAACCATAACAAAGGTTTTACAAATAAAGGATCTCATGATCCAGTCTTAATACAATCAATGCAGTGGAATAAATAATAATTGTAGCATGGTCGAAGCTCCATCTTCAGGGTCACAGGTAATGTTGACGATGGGAGATGATCCTAGTTGTCATAGACTTCTTGTTGTCCATCATCCTGGTAGTCTTCCTCATAGTCTGGCCATAGGAATAGCCAGGGACAAATCCATGAGTACTCTTTAAGTACTCGCAAACTATCACTAACAAGTAAGGTAGTTTGAGTAGGAATCCTAAGCTCTAGGTTTATTTTCAAAAATCCAGGTTTATCTCTAACTGAGTTTAGAAGTAAAGAAAACTAGTTTAATATTCTACAACTCCTAAGTGGAAACTTCGTTTTCATGTTCACAACCTTGTTGTGGTCAAGTCAAGTCATAATTCATTTCAAAGGTCATATTGAAAACATCTGACAACGGAACAGTATGGCCACTCCAACTGTCCATAACCGCGGACGCGGCTATTCGAATAGTTTGACACTCTGCAGAGGTGGTACACTTTCACCACAACATTCGATACATCTGTCAGGAACAATCCTGAATCACCATACTTAGTATGCGGATAATCAATCCTAACCTTTCAATTACACATACTAGTATAGGAACCTCCCCTATTAGTTTGGCCTCCCAACCATGACCTTCTGTCATCTTGGGAACTGCACAGGTGGACAATCATCACGAGGTAGCCTCAGCTCAAACCTCTTCCACAAGGGAACCCATACTAAGATATATAAACTTCCAGTCAAGCCCTACCCAAATTTGGGTATTGTGGTTGTACGGTAAAATTGGAATGGTATCGCATCCCAACCAAACCATCAGTTTTATAAAGGGGCTAAGGCTCATGCATCAACATTTTCATCATCAAAACATATGGTGTTCATAACACATGTCAAAACATTTCATTAGAATGACTCATCCTTCTAAGGTTTTCATAATCATTTTCACCAAGTATTCCCAACTAAAGTGATCAAGTTTTATGCTTAGCACTAGCCACTAAAGTTGGGGGTAATCACTTATGAGGGGTGCTAATCAAGTGTAACTATCCAGATCTAGGTCTCATGCCTCAGTATGACATCTAATTCTATCTAACTTAGGCCAAGTTTTATGCTCTTTATGCTACCTCTAATATCTTTCCAAAACTCACTAAATACTAAATAGAAGTAAATAAAGAGCTGTGATAAAGAAATAAAAGAATAAAGCTTGCAAGTAAAACTGGGATTTGATATAACAAAGTGGTATAACCAAATATGCCTAAGGCATTGCATAGGTTAATTGGTATTGTGGGTCTTGCATGGTTTAGCTTAGCTTGCCTTGAGTAGTGTAGTGATTGAAGTTATCCTCTGTTTCCTCTTCGTAGTAGTCCTCTTCCTCCGTGTATGCTTGGTCGGTACTAGCTTCTAAAAATAAATACGAGGTACATAATCACCAAACAATACTTAACTACTTCTATTTGGCACAGAAGGGTTCACACTAGATGATCTAGCATCATCACAATCATCACAAGGATTAAAGCCTTAGTCTTGTTTATTTTATTTTGGCAAAGTAATTTCTACTCATTGAAAAACTACTTAAGATTTAATATTCTCCAATTAAAAATATGGGATCATGTTGACACATGTCATCACCACATATTTTAATACTTGGGAATGTGATTTAAAGTGGTGTCACAATTTAATAAGGTTTAGCATTATTATTTTAAATAATTAAAGTGACTAGAAATGCCTATGGGGCATTCTTTTAATACTTGTCCATTATTAGTGCAAGTAAACCTAGATATTTTTACATATTCAGAGAGATCTTGTCAAATGTGATTTTTGAGAGTTAGAATCAACTCAAAAGCATTTATGGTTGATATTTGAAAAATGTTTGAATGTAGAAAAGTATCTGCCTTGTTATTTTTACTATAGATGATCTATAATTTCAAATGGTTTGAATCCAATGGGCTTGGATTAACAATTTCAATACCTTTCTAACAGAATTCGTTTCATGCAATTTGGTTCAGTAAAACTCTCCGAATTGATTTTTGAATCCACTAACAGAACTAGGTTTGAACTAAATTGGAAAAATCTATATTTGAATCTACTGGGTTGCGCGGGAACTAAATGGGCCGGCCCGGGCTGACTTAAAGGGGATGTCCCACCTGTTAGTGAGACAGGGGCTCCTGAAGGGGTATCCTTCAATCTAGGCCCTATGATTAGAATCTAATCTAACGACTGGGGTTCATTGTCGATGACGAACAGCTCCGGTGAGGTCTAAACCCTAATGCGTCGGTGGGGGTCGTGTGAGGGTCACCAGGGCTCCAGCTAGGGTCAGCGTTGGGGGCGAATGACGTTGTCGACAATGGTGGTTCCAAAGGTGGTTACGGCTGCTCCTGGGGCGGATCCAATCAACGGCTCCGCTCCTCCTCCACGGCAGACTCCGGTGAAATTCCGGCATTGCGGAGCTCGCCTTGCTCCATGGAAGGGTCAGTGGTGTTCTGTGAGAGGTGGGGAGTGAGATGGTGTGGCGGATTGAGGCTGGGGAGGCCTCCTTTTATAGCCGAGCGGGAGGGGAAGTGCGGCATGGGCAGAGCTCATCGGGGTCGATGGTACAGCGAGCTATTGGCATGGCGGAGGGTGTAGGCTAGTGCGCGGTCTCCTGGTGATGCTCAGGGGCTTAATGGCACAACAAGGAGTGGTCGAGGTTGGTCGGAACGGGTCGACACTCTGAGCGTCACCGACGGCATTTTCTATGACACAGTGGCTACGGGTCGCACGGCGGCGAACGGGGATGTCTGGGAGCTAGCTGGTGTTAAGGTGAGTATGTGCACGCGCGGTGAGGGCGAGGCGCGGTGTAAGCAAGCTGGTCGGGTGCAGCGCTCTGGCGCGCTCTCGGCACGGCGCAGAGACAGTGGGCGCGGCATTTCCTCGGTGGTCCAGGGCCTAGCTGCGTTCGAGGGCTGGATAGGGGGTGGCGGTGGACGGTGTGCTGCCTCCTGGACATCGTGGCTGGGCGTGGCGTTGCCTCCTGCTAGCTAGCCATGGTCGGCCGGCAATGGGAGGCTCAGGTGGCTTAGCACTGGTGCAATGGTAGCTTGCTAGCTTGTTCAATGCAGGTGTGCTCACTGGGGGACAAGGGGTAAGGATTGGGGACAAGGGTTTGAATGATCACTTCTCAAAATAGTGTAGTTAGGCAGAGTTTAAAATGTGTCTCCATTTGTTTGATGAAATGGCAGAAAGAATTCAAGTTTGAAAGTTTTTAATGAAATTTGGTGGGTTCTCTGATCACATGCTTGGTAGTATATGGTTTCTTGGGTTTGGCAAGGTGAACTAGTTTGAGTGGTTTTTGAGAAATGGTGATCTTAGTATCTATTTAGGATTCAATTTTGAATTGTCCTTTGCATATATTTTAAATTTGTTTCTGTTGGTTTGCAAAGTGGGCTTGGGTTCACTTGTACTTGTTCTAGCAAGGGGTGAAAAGAATTGGATTTGTTTCTGTTAGAAAACTTGGACTAGAAACACTCAAAGTGGTCTAGTGGTTAACTTTGGTCAAAATGACTATTTGCTCATAATGTTTATATTTGAATTTCTCTTGATTTGATTCTACTCGGAAATGATTTAGATGATGTTGTTTTCATCTTTAAACCAATCCTTTCCATTCATAGGAATCAATCATGGCAATACAAGCATTCAAGCATTCATCACATACACACATGCATTCATATTGATTTTAATAAAAAATAATTTGTTAGCCCTAAACTTGGGTGATTGGAACTTGATAATCTTGATTAATATTTTTGGGATGTTATAGTATACTCTCAAGAAAATTACTCATAAAACAAGTCATAAATTTGAGATTTTTTCTTGTTGTACTTGTTTGGCAATATTATTTCCAAGGAAAAACTCGGTTAGCTACAAGAACTAGAGCAAAGCCTTCCACAACTAATTAATCATGCAAATAAAAAGCTTTACTCTAACTATTTTGAATTACTCCCACTATCATAGAATCTTATAAAATCAACTAACTAATATAAACAATTCAAACTTTTGAAGTGGGAGACATAGGACATACCTCTCATGAGTGACTTCATAATTCTCTTCAGTATGGGGGTGTGTTCCTTCTAGACTCAAGTTAAAATAAATCTCATAATAATAATGAAGAAAAGAGGAAATAGGAAAATCCACATTTGTGAAAAATGAAAAAATCTTTTTGTATTTTTGAGGATGGGGATTAAAGAACTGAAAATACTTGCGACCAAAAAAGGAAATGAAAGATAACGAAAAACGAAAGAAAAAGGGCTTTGTTGGAACAAACCAACACGAGTGTTTCAAATATCACAAGGAGCTGGAGTACAACCTCACTATTACACAAATATAAATGTCGGGGAATAGATCCCCAAGCTCAGGATTTTGCAAGACCTTTTTTTCCTCATTATGGTGGTGGATAATCTCCCAAGTTCCATTGGCTGCTCCAATTGTTGAACTGGGTTGAGAGGTTGGCAGTAGCATCTCGAAGGTTGATGGAGAGGTGCTCATGTTTTGGATGCTTCCTTTGAGAGCATAGATATCATCATAATTGGTGTAGAAGTTTGGTGGTTGCACATCTTGTTTGGGTCTTTCTTGCTCTACTTCTTCATCTTCTCCTTTTTCATCCCCGGGTTCTTCTTGTTGGGGTAGATTTCTTCAACCTGCGTGTCATAATGCAAATGTCCATCCTCGATAGATAACAAACCATTAGTCAAAGGAGACGAGATCAAGTGATCCGTTCTAGGTATATCAAGAAAGTATCTACCATTAAATTTAGAAATCAAACCACAAGCTCTTAGAGTAGAAAAACCGAGAAGATGGTATCCTGCCAATGATTGGATATTACCTAGGTTAACATGAAGTACACGTGCAAGAACGGTGATAACTCCTCCTACGCATATGGAACCACGGGACTACAGAGCCTAATGTTTAAGATAAAACAATAGAAGGGCGCCCAAATTTGGCGTCAAGTTATAGTTGGGAATAGCAACTCTAGCGAGGATCATCATATCCTCCTCATTAACTCTAGTAAACTCACCACATGCCTGCAAGGTGTTAGAAATTACATAGAACAAATAACGAATAACATGGTGCTCAATTTGGTTTCCCTTGGGAATGTTTCCACTGATTCTCAGCCTATTAAAGTACCCCATGCACTACAAGAAAATTCGGCTTTTATAACAGACGATTTTCGTGGTTGAAGGCCCATTTTTCATGGTTGAAAAGTCTTCTCTAAACGGATGATAATCAACCATAATACCTTAAAAACCTTTGTATTGCCAAAGATCACAGGAGATAACCGCCATCATTTTGGAGGATTAGACTGATAGGATTGACCATATTCCACTCATGATAAGTGTCGTATACCTATACTGAGAACCAAATTACAATCATAAGCATCAGATCGACACATGTTATGTATTTATCCCAAAAGAATTTAAGATGAAGCAAAAACCTAGATTGAAACGTCGGTAACAAAAGATCAAGTTAGCATGGACATGCCGAGAAAAAGAAGGTGAAAAGTGAATCGCACACGACTGAAAAGGAGTGCGGAAACACAGATGTATCAAAGACAAAATTTTCATTTTTCGGCATTAAAATACCAACTAGATGCACAAAACCACTTAACAGATAGAGATTATCAATTCTACATTCCGTGAAAGCATGCCGGAAGGATGAACACCCTTAACAAGACTGTGTCGGTTTACAAAGAGTCGGATAGATCGCGTCAGTTTAACAAGGCCTATAGTTATGGAATGTACCAACAGTTGATAACCAAAGGCAGATTGTGATAATAAGGTTGGATGCAATAGATAGACAAAGGATTTGACAAACACATCCTATGGTACTACGGAAACCCCAAACACGTGAATCCTAGTTTGAATTTTTTAATAGGATTGATAAACGTTACAGTTCCTTACCAGAAAAAGGGTGGGTGGGTGGTTAAGAAGAAAAGTGAAATCATTCCTACTCTCACGTTTAGTTTTTCCTAATATACATAACTACCAAAAATATTTGCTAGAGTCACAACGGCCATCTTGGCTGAGACCCTGATGGGCGGAATGGCTCTAATACCAGTTGTAATACCTCAGACACTATGCTCTAGTCAACAAGCCAGGATGAAGTCAAAGTGCATAAGGTGTCCTACCGAGGAGGCCCAAGGGCCACCCATGTGTAGGCCCCGTCTAAGCGGAGCAGGGCACGGTACCGACCAACCACCCTATCCACTTTGCAAGAACACGTATAAACTACGAGCGGTGTAGTCGACAGGCATGCGAACAAAACATACACAAGTGTGTATGTCAGCGACATACAACAGTACATCAGAGACAGATCATCTAATAGAAATAGAAATATTCAACACCATAGAAATATCCTAGATAGAGATAATATTTTAGGATACATCATCATACATCACACATTAGAGTATCAAGTGGAAGCGGAAAACAAGATCCGAGTATAGATAAGAAGTTGGAATAAGATGCCCTGAAAATAAGCACATCCCGCCCATAGATCTCATGGATCTCCATGCCCCGGAATCTCTACATCTAATGATCGTTTCCACCATCATCAGTCTCCTTGACCCAGTAACCTTCCTCAGAGTATACTTGTCCATCTGAATCAATATTTATCGTGTGAGACCATAGGGGGATCAACAAGTCTTTATGCATCTAAAGGAAACAACCTAAGGGTGACGCAATTGTAGCGAAAACAAAGTCTAGTAGCAGTTCTATAGGGACATGCGATAACATCCGCCTAACCGATGATAGATGGAAGTTCGTTAAATAAACAACAGTTAATTACCCAACAGATATATATATCAACATAAATAAACATCTCTTGCCCTCTGTCCCATTACCGAATGAGAAGGCGGAAGAACATCCCATCTGTTGGCAGTTTTATTAATCATCCATGAATATTGCACTATTACTAGTCAAGTTTTAGTCATATTAAAAGCAGTACTTTAGTTATAGTTGTCTATGATCGAGAAACTGTGCTCCAAGTCATCCATAACCGCGGACACGGCTTTCGGAAAGATTTACCCTACATGGGTGCACAAATAGGAACACACACACGATCAACCTTGGAAAAAGCAAATAAAAACCCAATGAGGCAACACGACAAAGCATTCACAAGATTCATAGATGATTTCAGGGGTCCACCGCACTAAGCACCACGCAACGAAGTTAGGCGGCTCCGAGACAGACCCATGGTTTGTGTCGACGGTTGTAAATGATTGGGAACCCGAAAGTGTGACTAGGCTTGTCAATACCGTGTAAACCTAGCACAATTCTAAACAGTAGAGTAGTAAATGCTCCTCGAGAAACAATAATAAATAAAGCAGTAGAATGGCATAAGTACAAGATAGTAATAATGCGCCAAACTAGTTAGTGGCCCCCAGAAATTAAACGTGACTCAAGCTAAGACTAAGGGGATTCATGGTCCCACATATGGATAGTGCGATAGTCAAGGAACAAGAATCAAGTACTTGGGTCGTACAGGATACAAGTGAGCATAAAGAACCAAATAGAATATATTGCCCATCGGTGCCTCTTTATTTTGTTATCCCATTGCTACTCAATTCATTTGTTTAGGTATCTCGTTATTCAAAGACTCTCACAAACCCTAAACATGCAATTCTATGACTCGCATGGCTCAAACAACTCTTGTAGTAATGGCTCATAGGATTGAGGAAACAAGCTTCGGTGGGGTTTAAAAGTAAAGGCTATGCAGTATTGTGATTGCGATTTAATCCGTGACACTATTCATGATGCAAAAATAGGGCAGATGCAATAGGAACTATATGTAGTGCAAGCATGGCTAATTTATTGCCTGGCAGTTCACTTGCAGAATAGGTGGGATTCAGGTAATACTCCTGAGGATCCTGATAGTTCCCTTGCTCGGCGTCTATCCAGATAAAAACCAAACACATAAGGGGCCAAAATAAATACATTGCACAAACATATAAATCATATGATACAAGAAATCAAGGTATGCCATGATGGAATAATGCACAATTACATGGTATAACATAGCATGGAATGGTTGAGGTGTGGTGTACAAGAAAAAAGCATTTTATTAGTTGTTTATTCATGTTTTGCTCCCATAAACCTTGCTTCCCTATTAATATTTATATTATGCATGCTTCAATTCATATCATGGAATGCATAGTTAGATCGGGCTCGTCACGCTGATCATTTTAGACATATCATTTGTCGTATTTGGAGTTACGAAATTATTGTTATGAATTATTCAATAAATGGGCATTTAATGGTATTTAAATTATTTCGAAATTTTAAATTTTTGAAATAATATTTTACACATCATCTTTATAATATTCACATTTTTATAATTCAAAAAATATATTTATAAGTATTATTTGGAATTATGAATTTAAAAAAATATTAAATGTAAAATAATTTAAAAGAGGTCAAAAGTCATAGGTTTGACTAGATAGAGTCTACTCTGGTCAAATGTGAAAATATGATTGAATTCACATTTAAAAAATAAACATATTTCATTTTGGAACCATATTCAAATTCAAATTTATTTAAAAGTTATTAATCAAATCATATATTTACAATTCTGCTTTTATTTGAATTTTGGAAAATACCAGAGGGTTTTTGTTACTCAGAGGGAACCAACCCACACTCACAGACGAGTGGGCCAGAGGGAAAAATGGTCCACACGCGCGCGAGCGGGAGGGAGGGTGCCACATGGGAGGGCGAGGATCGTGGGTTGGAAAGAACAAAACGTGAGGGGCCTTGGTACAAAAAGGATCAAGCATCGAACCCGTTCGTGATGAACAACAATGAGCCAGGTGCTTTGCTCAAAGAGCTAGAACAGGCACCTATCAAAACTGAATTTGAGAACGATTATAGAGAAACATGTCCAAGTTTAGAGATCGATTGCGATCGCCATGGTTCTTCGTTTGTCCTGCGGTTTTAGCCGAGAGCAGGCTGGTGATGGCGAGAACAGAAAAGTCAGCTAGGGTCTCGCCAGAGGAGGTCCGGATCGACCTATATATAGCAAGATTCAGAGACGCTTGGGTGAACTCCTATGAAGAAGGACGACGCGCAGTGACAGTGGCTTCGACGAGAATGGCAACGATGCGGGAGGATGCGGTGGCTCCAGAGATAGGACAGTGAGGAGAAGGGAGTCCCGGACATCAAGGTACTGCTCGATCTTGTTGGTGCCAATGGGGAAAACGGAGGCGGCCGGTGTCATCGAGGTTCAGGCGGCGATGCTCAGTTGCATAGAAACACAGGGGGTGTGAGGCAAAGACGATGGTGAGGCGCTGGCTAGAGGCGGCGGTGGGGCACAACAAAAAATGCAACGAGGCCAGCGATTTGAAATTGGGTCTCACCGTCGCCGATTCCCACCGAAAATAGGGTCGGGGTAGTTGGTGACGACGGCAGGGAGGGGTGACTGCGGCTTCTCTCAGATGTGTACATGAAGAAAATGGGGCACCACACAGGGGCACGCCTAGGCCCTCCTGTGAGCATCTAGACTGCAGGGTTCGCAGCATAGAAAACAAAAAAATTCCTATTATGGGAACAACTAAGTACCAAGACCTATCTACTAGATAACAAGCAACGGGTGGATATTCATCCATAGAATACATACCCTCGAACACCAAAAAAGCGTTAATGAGGTTGTACTCGTGGAAGATGTAGTCGAACGCTTGCCGATCTTAAGATCGAGACGAAGTCCATCCGGTCTAGCAGGTCCAGCACCGCAAAGCAGTGGTGCATCCGTGATCGCACACACGTTCAGGTATCCCGACAACCTCTGCACCCTTGCTCCAGCAAAGCAGCGGAAGCAACAAATCCTTCTAGAAAAAGCCACCTGGAACATGTATATCGCTGATCCAAGACCATGGGGAAATTCTAAAGGGGGAGAGAGATCCTTCACGAGGAGGTGTGTTGTGAGAGGAGGAGAGGGGGCCTTTTATAGGGAGAGTTTAGGCAATCAAGGGGCATGGTGACCAGCCATGATGGCTGCCCCCACCTCTTCCACATTCATGTGGGTGGAGCTCACACTCAAAATGAAAAGCGTCCACTCACATAAACATGCCTCGACTCAAAAATCCACTCACATGCATTAAATTTCCATCAAATTTAATGCAATCTCTCATTTAAATAAAACTCTTTTATTTATTTATTTATTCAGAATTTTGTTAATTACTTTAATTAACAAACATTCAAATAAAACCCCTTACAAAAATTTCAATTTCACATGCAGAACCAGTTTCAGCAATTTGAACCGAAATAATTCCGATGTCTAGTGAAATAAATTCCTGTGCTTTCTTTTTATTTCTCTGGCATATTATTTGCTCCGAATGGTGTCGGTATCCCTTAAGTGTGTCACCCTACGGTTCGCAAATAATGTAGACATGAACAAGACGCCTCTCCGATCAATAATTAGTAGTGGGACCTAGAGATCCATACTGACTCCCACACATTATACGCATGTAACTCAATCCCTTTGTCTCGCGATATATTACATGTTCGAGATTCGATCATCGGTATCTCCATAATTAGTTTGATCTCGTTACCGACATGTACTCTTTTCTTGTTCCCGTGATATAATATTCTAATGATCAAATCACTTGCTTGCAAGCTAATTAATGTGATATCACCGAGAGGGTCCATGTAAGGTTCCCAACCTTTAATAAGGTAGAGATCCCTGTGTTTACAATGCTAGTCCCTGGATCAATAGCTAGCATCCAGAGTTAAGATGTTATATCAAGGAACAAAGGTCATAATACAACTTTATAACCAGGAATAAGATAACTTATTACATCTTACATGGCTCATTTGGCCATCTCATTACAATGCAGCAGAATATAATAATAGCATGGGGTCCTTCATCTTCAAAGTGCCACAGGCAGACATGTTGGTTGTAGACTTGTAATCCTATTCAACAAACTTCACTAACATCAACATAAAAAGTTACAGCCACAAGGGTCAATACACTTGAATTGTATTGGCAAGTGATACTATGGTAGTATAGTGGAGTCTATCATCTATATGATTTTGGCTAAGTGGAGCTTAGGCTTGCTTTGCTCAAAATAGATTTTCCTTATCATTTGAAAACACTAAGTTTTTGTTTGACAAAAATCACCCAAGGCATCTCCCAATAGAAATTGGTGATCCTTTAACCCTTGTTCAACCACAAGATTTTAACTTAGAAATTGGGATGAGGAGATTCTTGATAGCTTCCATGTCTTGATGCTCAAATTGTCCAATACCAGGGACATGGCTAAGTACTTAGATTTTACACTCTGCAGAGGTGGTGCACTTTCCCCACAAGACTTGGTTTCACCAAGACAAGATCTTTCAGAAGCCTTCCCTTAGACCAGAATGGACGCGTTCCAACCTATCATCCCCTACCACCAACTGTCCATTTGGCTAAGTTATTGCAACCTATATGATCCAGGAAGAGCCCATAATGCCAAGTGGCTGCACTTGAAGCTTCTCAACATTTGACATCTCAAATCTCTTTGTTCCTGGGTGGCCATCCACAAGTGAGATACACTAGGGTAGTCCATAGATATGGGCCCTATGTAACCACTCAACATAACCCATTCACAACCATTCCACCCAGGAGATTCATTCACATAGTTGTTTTATTAAACAAAACACAAGTCATAGACTTAGAAATATTTCATAGCATGAATATAAGCCACCCTTGTTTTCTACTAGCTAAGCTAAGCATGATGGTAGTAGGAACCTTAACTTAGCAAATTTCTACTAAGGTTTCATCTACTAGGATTTCCCATGGCATATTTTATACTTAGCAAAAATTCCATGCAAGTCCTACTTAGAAATATCACTAATGCATAGTGAAAATAATGGGACAAAAGTATGTAGCATCACTTGCCTTTTTAGTAGAGAGTATAAGTTCACTCCTTGTCTTTGCAATGATCACACTCTTCAAATCACTATAATTCAATCAAGCAAGGGCACAATTTCAATCTACCATTCAAGCAACATCACATAAATTAATAGAATACAAACAATGCATGCAAGCATGCCAAACTTTGTTTTATTTAAAAAAAGTGGTTTATAATAGGTTATAAACATTCTAAAACACTTTATTGGTCATTTTATAAAGTGGCAAAACTATTTGCAAAAGATTTTATCCATAAACCATTTTTAAACCAAGTCATTATTTTATGTGGTTGAAAATGTCTTTAGCAAAGTAATAGTTTTATAGGGTTCACCAAATACATTTTCAAATCATAAAACTTGGTGTTTGGGGTCAGAGAGCTTATTCCAAAACCTTTTCCAAAGATTTTCTCCCAAAAGCATTTTTTAATAAATAAACATTATTTTTATTTGACTAGAAATGGTTTAAATCAAAAGTTTATTCTTTTGCTTCCCAAATACATTTTTGAATCCACCAATTGATTTATATGGTCAGTAGGTTCAAAACAATCCATTTGCCAAAGTTTTTATCTCAAAAATCATTTTAGAACAAATTTTATATTCTAAATATTCCTACATAAGTTTCTGCAAAAACAATCAATTTATCAGAAACATTTTACTAAACAAAGTGCATGGTCAGAAAGTAATTGTTTTGCTGAATCCATTGATATAAAATTTGCAAAATTTGGACGTGTGGTTTGAAAGTTATGAATTTTGCAAGTTTACTAATTCAATAGATCAAATTCTGTTTTTAAATCAACACACTGGCCACGGTCGCGTTGCTATTGGTCGGTACCGTTTTGTAAGATCCCTCCTTTATAAAGGAAAAGGATCCCTGTGATTGCAATGCTAGTCCCTGGATCATTGCTAGCATCCACAGTTTAAGATGAAGTACACAGATACAAAGGTCATTTATTACAACCATTCCAGAGATAAACATAGTCTTTACAACTCCAAGGCCACAGGCCTAATACAAGAGTTTGAATAAGTAAATAAATAAAAGTCTTCATCTTCATGTGCCACAGGCAAACATGTTGAGTGTAGACTCATGACACCTAATCCTCATCAGAGTAACCTACAACATCACAAGTTACAGCCACAGTGGGTCAATACTTTGGAATAGTATTGGCAAGTGATACCTTAGTAAAATTTTAAGTGGACTAGATACTATATGCAATTTGGCTAAGTGTAGCTTGGCTTGCTTTTCTTAAAATAGATATTGCCTATTAGTTGAAATCACTAAGTTTTTCTTTGTCAAAACTTTTCCCAAGGAACCACCAATAGAGATTGAGGTCCTTCACCCTTGTTCACCCACAAGTTTTTACTTAGAAATTGGGATGAGGAGATTCTTGATAGCTTCCATGACTTGATGCTCAAGTTGTCCATTACCATGGACTTGGCTAAGTACTTAGGTTTTTCCATCTTCAGAGGTTGTGCACTTTCCCCACCAGACTTGGTTTCACCAAGACAGGACCTTTCAGAAGCCTTCCCTTAGACCAAATGGACGCGCTCCAACCTATCATTCCCACTACCACCAACTGTCCAAATGGCTAAGTTCTAGCAACCTATATGGTCCAGGCAGAGCCCATAATGCCAAGTGGCTGCACTAGAAGCTTCTTAACACTTGGCTTCTAAAATCACTTTGTTCCTGGGTGGCTTACCACAAGTGAGATACACAAGGTAAACCATAGAAATGGGCCTTGTGTAACCACTCAACATAAACCTTTCCTTCCATTCCACCCAGGTGTTTCATTAACTTAGTTGTTTTATTAGGCAAAACACAAGTCCAAAGGACTTAGAAATAATTTCATCATAGCATGTATATATTTCACCAACCCTTAGTTACTACTAGCTAGGCTAAGCATGGCATAGATAGTAACTTAACTTAGAAATTCCCTAGCATTTCTACAACTACTAGGATTTCCCAACATGGCATATAAGCAAAATATAGCATGCAAGTCTAACAAAATATTTCTAATGCTTAGTAGAAATCATAGGAATGATAATATCCATGAAGTACCACTTGCCTTGGTAGTTGGGAGAGTAGCACTCCTCACAATCACAATCACAATCACTAGCACCAAAATCTACACAAAGATTGGTAGCAACAAATTACACACAAAACATATACAATCAAAAATATATGCATGCATGCAAGATGGTAATTGATGATTTTAAAATTCAACCAAGCAAGTAAACAGTACTGATTCACTAACAAGTTAAAAACTTGCCAAACAATATTGATTTAACCCCTAAAACAATTCCTAAATATTTCATATAATCAAAATAACCCTACACAAGTTTCTGAAAAAGAAACCATTTTAACAGATGCAAAACATTAAACACATTGCATATTCTGAAAGAGCTTTCTCTCCTGATTCCAACGGTATAAAATTTGTCAAATTCTAACGTGGGGATCAAAAGTTATAGCCAATCAAATTTGAATAACAATCAGATTCAAAATCCAGTTTTTAAATCTAAACCTAGCCACGCGTCTGTTTCTGATTGGACCGTACGGTTCAGGCGGATCGATCTCCGCGAGCCGTAGGATTTAAGTTAGATCTAGTAGCTCAGATGCGCTCGTACCTCTTCGTTTAAGTTCTAATCTAAACTGCAAGATCTACATTTAATGGCCATGATCCAGTTGACCACACAGCGGGCTGGCGGCGGCGTGAGCGCCTGTCGATGTGAGCCGGCGAACTAGGTCGCCCGGGGAGGGGAGAGGATGCTCACCAGAACCGCCGTGACGAGGTGAAGCTCAACGTGTCCCTGGTTGGCGAAGGGGCGCTCGGAGTTGTCAGGGATTCCTCGCCGGAGTTCGCGAACGCGTCGGGCACGGCTGCTCTTCGACGTTGGCGAAGATACAGATCATGCCAGGGCAAAATAAGCAGTGCGTCAGATGCACGGAGTGATGCTGGTCATGCGAGTGTCAAAGAGAGAGCAAGGCGCAGTCTGAACTAACCAGGAAGGCTCGCCGGAGTTGATGGGGTCGTCTGACTCGTGCTGTCGCCGAGGATCTGGACGATCCTAGCATGCACCAGAGGGGCCAGGAGATGCGCATGGTTGCAGAGATTGTACTGGAAAACTTAGACAGCAAGGGGCGACGGGGTATTACCGGAATACCTCGCCGGAGTTGGCTCTGACTGCGGCGGCGCAAAACGAATTAGAGGCCACCTGGTGGCGAGAAGAGTGTGCAGTGTGGGGGGAAATGACCGCGAGGGGGAGAGGTTTATGTAGCCGAAGCTGGGCGTGGAGTTACTCGCGGAATCAATGGGAATCAACGGCAAAGGATCGCGGCGAGTAACGGCGAGTGAGGCGCAGCGCGTGATTGACGAAGACGACGACATGGTCACGGGTCCACTTGTCAGCGAATAAAGCAGAGAGGGGGTGGGATCCTTGCATCAGCGACTCTGTGGGTTTGTCTGCGAGTGAAAGAGAGTGAGAGAGAACCCGGGTGGGCTAAATGGGCTAGTTTCTCTGTTGGGCTAGATTAGCAGCGCCCAGCCCTTTTTCTTTTCTTTATTACTTTTCTAATTATGTTTTGATTTTCTGGAATGATTTTCAAATGATTTCAAAAGCTTTTGAATTCAAACTTTTTCCAGGATTTTGTAGGGTGCAACATTCACACTTCTGGGCATAAAATCAAGTGGTCACTTTGTATTAGCTTGGTCCTTTTGTTCAAAAAAATAAGCAGTCCTATAGCACATGATTTGAATAAGTTTTGGAAATGGTTTCTGATTCATATTTGTTTTGTAAAATTTCACCAAACTCCAACAATCAAACACAATAACAAGAGAGCAAGCAAGTCTTGGTTTAAAACAAATAACTCTCCAATTGAGAGTGGCATTAGACTAATAGATGTTCACATAAAATAATGAGCTCATATGCTCCTGTTTTTGAAGTGTTTTGTTTGAAATGAAAAACATATGCTCATGGATGCATGGATGATATGCATAAGTTTGAAACATGATTTTAGGGATGTTACGAATCTAACCCCCTTAAGGTGAATCTCGCCCTCGAGATTCGGATTGGCTAGCAAATAGGTGAGGGTGGTCCTTCCGAAGACCATCTTCTCTTTCCCATGTTGCTTCCTCTTCGGAATGATGATTCCACTGCACTTTGCAGAACTTGATAGTCTTAGTCTGTGTGACTCTTTCTGCAGTCTCAAGAATCTTGATAGGATTCTCTTCATAAGTGAGATCACTTTCCAGTTGAACCTCCTCCAATGGTATAGTATCCTTCAAAGAAGTTTCTTCCATTTCTGGATGACATTTCTTAAGTTGACTCACATGAAACACATTATGGACAGCTGACAGAGATTCTGGCAGTTCTATTTCATAGGCAACTTCTCCTTTACGACTCAGAATCTTGAATGGTCCAACATATCTTGGTGCCAATTTTCCTTTGACTCTGAATCTGTTCACTCCACGAAGTGGTGACACTCTAAGATAAGCTCTATCACCAACTTCAGGGTGACTTCTCACGCTTAGGATCTGCGTAGCTTTTCCGTCAGACTGCTATCTTCAACCTGTCCTTAACCAACTTGACCTTCTCTTGGCTTCTTTGATAAGATCTGCCCGAATAAACTTCTTTCTCCCACACCATTCCATAACAATGGGGTGGTACACTTTCTTCCGTAGAGAAACTCAAATGGTGCCATCTCAATGTTGGCTTGATAGCTGTTGTTATAAGAAAATTCTGCGTAAGGCAGACTTTCATCCCAACTGGCTCCATAGTCTAGGGCACATGCCCTCAACATGTCTTCGAGAATCTGATTAGTCCTTTCCGTTTGTCCATCAGTTTGAGGATGAAAAGCAGTACTGAATTCCAACCTCGTTCCCAATGACTCATGTAGTTGTCTCCAAAAATGGGAAGTGAATTGATTTCCCCTATCAGACACAATACCCTTGGGCACTCCATGTAGACATACAATTCTACTCATGTAGATTCTGGCTAACTTAGCACTTGTATAGGTTGTCTTTACGGGTATGAAATGAGCCACTTTAGTTAGGCGATCCACTACTACCCAGATAGAATCGTATCCTGACCGGGTCCTTGGTAATCCGGTAATGAAATCCATACCAATCTTGTCCTACTTCCAATCAGGAATAGGTAGTGGTTGAAGCAAACCTGCTGGTTTCTGATGTTCCGCTTTCACTCTACTACACACATCACACAAAGCAATATGTTCGGCGATGTCCTTCTTGAGATTATTCCACCAAAATATTTCTTTCATGTCCATGTACATTTTGGTGTTACCCTGATGAATGGAATACGGAGAGTTGTGTGCTTCCTGCAAAATCAGTTTCCGCAGCTTCGGATCTTGTGGAACACAGATACGTTTCCCATGCCATAAAGTACCCTGTTCGTCTTCATGGAATCCTTTGGATTTTCCTTTGCCAATCTTTTCTTTATTCTCTTCGATTTCTTTATCAGTCTTCTGGGCTTCTTTGATCTTGTCCAACAAAGTGGGTTGAACATCCAAAGTCATGAGATGTCCTTCAGGCACAATCTCCAATCTGAGTTTTCTAAATTGGGTACACAGATCATCTGGCAATTCTCCTTTGGTAAGGCCATTCACAAAAACCTTACGACTTAGAGCATCTGCTACAACATTTGCTTTACCGGGGTGGTATTGCAAACTTAGGTCATAGTCCTTGATAAGTTCTAGCCATCTTCGTTGTCTCATATTAATTTCCTTTTGGGTGAAGATATACTTCAAACTTTTGTGATCTGTGAACACTTCACAACGCTTTCCCAAAAGATAGTGTCTCCATGTTTTGAGTGCATGGACAATAGAGGTTAACTCTAAATCATGAGTAGGATAGTTCACTTCATGAGTTTTGAGTTGTCTCGAGTCATAAGCCACAACTTTACCGTCTTGCATAAGTACCGCACCCAAACCCTGATGAGATGCATCACAATATACTTGGAAATCTTTTTCCAAATCTGGCAGACACAAGACTGGTGCTGTCACAAGTCTCTTCTTCAATTCCTGAAAGCTGAGTTCACAACCTTCAGACCAAGCAAACTTCTTGTCTTTCTTTAGTAATTTGGTCATAGGCTTAGCTACCTTGGAGAAATTTTCAATGAACCTTCTGTAGTAACCTGCTAAGCCAAGGAAACTACGAACTTCTTTCACGGACTTGGGAGACTCCCATTCAGTCACAGCTGAAACTTTAGCAGGATCAACTGCTACACCATCTTTTGTCATAACATGTCCTAGAAAACCAACTTCATCCAACCAGAACTCACACTTGCTGAATTTGGCATAAATTTTATGCTCCCGTAACTTCTGAAGTATCAATCGCAAATGTCCTTCATGCTCTTCTTTTCTCTTGGAGTAGACTAGAATGTCATGTATGAAGACGACAACAAACTTGTCAAGGAATTCCATGAACACCTTGTTCATCATATTCATGAAGTATGTTGGAGCATTGGTCAACCCAAAAGGCATTACGGTATACTCACACAACCCATACCTTGTAGTCAACGCTATCTTAGGTATGTCTTGTTCTCTTATCTTGAGTTGCAAATAGCCTGACCGGAGATCAATCTTTGATAATACACATGCTCCTTCTAGCTGATCAAACAAGTCATTGATTCTAGGAAAAGGGTATTTGTTCTTGATAGTTACCTCGTTGAGTGAACGGTAATCTATGCATAACCTTTGACTTCTATCTTTCTTCTCCACGAACAAAACTGGGGCTCCCCAAGATGAAGAACTTGGTTGAATAAATCCTTTCTGCAACTGTTCTCCAAGTTGTTTCTTGAGTTCTTTCAGTTCATCGACTGACATTTTATAAGGTCTCTTTGCTATTGGTCCAGATCCTGGTACCAAATCTATAAGAAACTCCACATCTCTATCTGGTGGCATACCCGGAAATTCTTTCGGAAACACATCTGGATACTCACTCACAATTGGCACACTGTCCATGCTAACCCCCTTAAGAGAATTTAGCTTACTTCCTTTTGATTCAAAGTTGGACTTGAATTTAATCCGTTTTCTTTCCGGGGTTGTGAGTGCAACAGTACGATTAGCAAAATCTAGTACTCCTTCATACTTAGCAATCCAATCCATTCCCAATATTACGTCCAGTCCTTGGGAATCTAGGATTATCATACTCACTGGAAATTTATGCTTTCCAAACTCTATCACTAGATCCCGGCATCCAAGACTTACTATCATATCTCCACCCGGAGAACTAACTTTTATTGGACACCCAATGTTTTCAGTTGGAAACCCATTTCTATCAACAAATGCTTTTGATATGAATGAATGCGATGCTCCAGTATCAAAAAGAACAAATGCTGGAATAGAATTGAGTCTGAACTTACCAGCAACAGCATCAGGCTCCTCATAGACCTCCTCCACACTGATGTGGTTCACCTGTCCCTTCTGAAAAGGGTTGGGCTTGTTGGGTCCTTCAACTTTCTTTTCTGGGCATTCATTTGCATAATGCCCCATCTTCTTGCACTTGAAGCATTCAACCTGACTTATGTCTTTCTTGACAGGCTGGCTTCCACTTCCACTTCCATTACCACTGTGGTGGCTCTTGTATCCACCCTTGTGGTTCTTGTACTTGTCATTGTCATGACTACGGTGATGCTTGTTGTCATGACGGTTGTGGTTGTGGTGCTTGTTGAATTTCCCATGATTGTGGGATCCTGAGCTTCCACTGTCATCATAATGGGAACGTTTGTGAGACGATCCCGAGCTGTGCTTATCTGAGTGCTTTCTCTTCCTGCTCTCAACTTGCTTCATTTTGTTCTCCAAAATAGCAGCCTTGTCACAGAGAGACTGATAAGTGGGAACATAGGCCACAGCCAACTACAGATTCAGCTCATCATTCAACCCTTCGAGGAACTTTTCTTTCCTCTTAGCATCTGTGTCAACTTCATCTGGTGCATATCGCGCCAGATTGTTGAACTCCTCAATATATTCGGCCACGCTGCGGTGGCGCTGCTTCAGGTTATGGAACTCCTTATTTTTCAGACTCATCACTCCAGATGAGATATGAGCAGTAGGAAATCCATCCTCGAAGATAGCCCATGTCACATCTTCGATGGGAGTGGTGATCTGGAAGTTGTCCCACCAAGTGGCGGCTGGTCCTTCCAGCAAATGTGCTGCAAATCTGACCTTTTCAGCATCAGTACAGCCCACGGTTACCAAGTCCTTGTTCACAGAATGTAGCCAATCATTGGCCACCATGGGATCAGTCGTCCCTGAGAACTTTGCTGGTCTCAATCTCAAGAACCTAGTAAGCATATCAAAACCCGGTGGGTTGTTGTTGTTGTTATTGCTGTTATTGTTGTTGTTTTGGTTCTGGATGAACGTCGTCATCATCTGCATCAGCTGAGTTTGAGCGGTCATCATTTGCTGCATTTCTGGAGTGATGTTGTTGTTGGGGTTGGGGTTTGCACGACTGGGAGGCATCTGTGGTTTGTTCAAATAGAGATAAGAATGAGATACCCATAGATGCTTTCATGCACATTACATCACATAAGCAAACACAAAGCATGCAACACAAAGATAAAGATTCAACAACAAGATAACAAGTTCACAAAGTAAAACACACAAGTAGCAAGCCATCCACATGTCGGATGGTCAAATGACAAGTTCTCAAACAACAAGTATGATAGTAAATGATAAATGAGTAGTCAAATCTACTCCTCGGCATCAATCTCCTCCTCGACAAAGGTAAGACCTGCGTTCTCCATCGCGGTCTTGTATTCCTCGACACTAGTGGTCAAGGTCTCTATCTTGGCTTTGAGAGCCCTCTTCTGGGAACGAAGCCTCTCAATCACCGTCTGCTGCTGCTCGAGCTCGAAGTCCTTGGACTGCAGTTCTTCAGTCATGTCCCATATCTTCTTGTTCCTATCCTGGACACGCTTCTCCTGACTCTTGAACTTCCTGTCCTGGCTCTCGAACTTCGCCTCCATTTCCTTGACTATCTCCTCTTGCTCCGCGAAGATCTTGTCCTTCTCGCGAAGCTGCACCTGGAGTTCGTCATTGTTAAGCATGACGTTGGTCCTGTCAGTGTCCACGTGCCTAATGAGAGACTCTAAGTCCTGGAGGTACAGGCGAATCGGCTCTGCTGTGTCCCTCGAATCGTCCTCGAAGTCGATGGACTCTCCATCCTCATCACGTCTACCGAAGACGTGGAAGTGAGTACCTCTAACCTGTCGGGACTGTCTCCCCAGCAGACGTCCTATCAGATCCTGCATAACTACCTCAAGGTCTCTCTCCTTGTCATCGTGCATGAGCTTGAAGACAATGGCCTCCGTGGTAGGCTCTGTCTGGCGCCCGGGATGGTTGACCTTGAAGCCCCAGAGGTCCTTCCTCTCAAACTTGGTGAGGGGAAGCACCATGATGGTAGGAAGAGGAAGATTGAGCAAAGTAGTAAGCTCAACAATACGAGGACCAAAGCGAGTAACCTGGAACTCCTCAATAGTGCTTATGGTAACAGTAGGCATCTATTTATAAGATAGAAAAGTTAGAACAACACAAATCAAGATAAAACAAAAGACAAAACATCACATACATATCCTTGGAAAGCAAAACACACAAGTCATGCATACATGAAACCATTACAACAACCAAGGTTCAATCTTATTTTAAAGCAACATTTGGAAAATAAGGTGATAGGTGGTGGTCCAACTAACGAAGTACGTTTACAATCCTATCTCACTGGATCTGTTGGCTAACACAATATTTCTAGAAGCAATCAGCCTATCTTGCTCACATGATTCCATCACTAAGTCTATAATGTCTCCTCTTAAGGTTTGGTTGGTACCTTCCAACTCTTGGGTATGTTCCTTCTCTTTCTTTAGATCATTTTGGAGGTTGAGCATTCTGCACTTGACTCTATCACCAAGTTCTTTGATGGTCTTCCAAGCTGCATCCTTTGCTGATTCAAAGAATGTAGTGTGCACCACTGAATTGGTGAACATGCAGAATCCTTTTTCCTGGTGGTTGTCTTCCTTGTTTTTATACAAGTGAAGTTGCACCCACCAGTATTCCACTCCTTCATCCATTATAGGAAAACCTTTGTACACAACTGCACCTTGTATCTCTAATGCAACCATGAGGTCCTTGAGAGCCTTGGGGAATTCTGTCTCACACTCCAAAGTCATTGTCATGAGTGGTCATTTCCTTACGGCTTCGTTGATGGAGTTCATCTACAAATAGAGATGAGGAAGAAGATTAGAAAAGATTACGAGAAGAATAGACAAGTGTAGAAGTTGCTGAAAATTTTTCCTTAGTGGTTTCCAATCCTAGGGTCATAATCCTACAGGAAACACAGTGCTCTGATACCATCTGTAAGATCCCTCCTTTATAAAGGAAAAGGATCCCTGTGATTGCAATGCTAGTCCCTGGATCATTGCTAGCATCCACAGTGTAAGATGAAGTACACAGATACAAAGGTCATTTATTACAGCCATTCCAGAGATAAACATAGTCTTTACAACTCCAAGGCCACGGGCCTAATACAAGAGTTTGAATAAGTAAATAAATAAAATTCTTCATCTTCATGTGCCACAGGCAAACATGTTGAGTGTAGACTCATGACACCTAATCCTCATCAGAGTAACCTGCAACATCACAAGTTACAGCCACAGTGGGTCAATACTTTGGAATAGTATTGGCAAGTGATACCTTAGTAAAATTTTAAGTTGACTAGATACTATATGCAATTTGGCTAAGTGTAGCTTGGCTTGCTTTGCTTAAAATAGATTTTGCCTATTAGTTGAAATCACTAAGTTTTTCTTTGTCAAAACTTTTCCCAAGGAACCACCAATGGACATTGAGGTCCTTCACCCTTGTTCACCCACAAGTTTTTACTTAGAAATTGGGATGAGGAGATTCTTGATAGCTTCCACGCCTTGATGCTCAAGTTGCCCATTACCATGGACTTGGCTATGTACTTAGGTTTTTCCATCTGCAGAGGTTGTGCACTTTCCCCACCAGACTTGGTTTCACCAAGACAGGACCTTTCAGAAGCCTTCCCTTAGACCAAATGGACGCGCTCCAACCTATCATTCCCACTACCACCAAATGTACAAATGGCTAAGTTCTAGCAACCTATATGGTCCAGGCAGAGCCCATAATGCCAAGTGGCTGCACTAGAAGCTTCTTAACACTTGGCCTCTAAAATCTCTTTGTTCCATGGTGGCTTACCACAAGTGAGATACACAAGGTAAACCATAGAAATGGGCCATGTGTAACCACTCAACATAAACCTTTCCTTCCATTCCACCAGGGTGTTTCATTAACTTAGTTGTTTTATTAGGAAAAACACAAGTCCAAAGGACTTAGAAATAATTTCATCATAGCATGTATATATTTCACCAACCCTTGGTTACTACTAGCTAGGCTAAGCATGGCATAGATAGTAACTTAACTTAGAAATTCCCTACCATTTCTACAACTACTAGGATTTCCCAAAATGGCATATAAGCAAAATATAGCATGCAAGTCTAACAAAATATTTCTAATGCTTAGTAGAAATCATAGGAATGATAATATCCATGAAGTACCACTTGCCTTGGTAGTTGGGAGAGTAGAACTCCTCACAATCACAATAACTAGCACCAAAATCTACACAAAGATTGGTAGCAACAAATTACACACAAAACATATACAATCAAAAATATATGCATGCATGCAAGATGGTAAATGATGATTTTTAAAATTCAACCAAGCAAGTAAACAGTACTGATTCACTAACAAGTTAAAAACTTGCCAAACAATATTGATTTAACCCCTAAAACAATTCCTAAATATTTCATATAATCAAAATAGCCCTACACAAGTTTCTGCAAAAGAAACCATTTTAACAGATGCAAGACAATAAAAACATTGCATATTCTGAAAGAGCTTGCTCTCCTGATTCCAACGGTATAAAATTTGTCAAATTCTAACGTGGGGATCAAAAGTTATAGCCAAATCAAATTTGAATAACAATCAGATTCAAAATCCAGTTTTTAAATCTAAACCTAGCCACGCGTCTATTTTTGATTGGCCCGTACCGGTTCGGGCGGATCGATCTCCGCGAGCCGTAGGATTTAAATTAGATCTAGTGGCTCAGATGCGCTCGTACCTCTTCGTTTAAGTTCTAATCTAAACCGCAAGATCTACATCTAGCGGCCACGATCCAGTTGACCACAGACAGGCGACGCTGGCACGGCGGCGAGCGGCGGAGCGCTCTGTCAGTGGCGGAGACGGCGAACTAGGTCGACCAGGGAGGGGAGAGGATGCTCACCAGAACCGCTGTGACGAGGTAAAGCTCAACGTGTCCCTGGTTGGGGAAGGGGCGCTTGGAGTTGTCAGGGATTCCTCGCCGGAGTTCGCGAACGCGTTGGGTACGGCTGCTCGTCGACGTTGGCGAAGATACAAATCATGCCAGGGCAAAATAAGCAGTGCGTCAGATGCGCGGAGTGATGCTGGTCATGCGAGTGTCAAAGAGAGAGCAAGGCGCGGTCAGAACTAACCAGGAAGGCTCGCCGGAGTTGATGGGGTCGTCTGACTCGTGCTGTCGCCGATGTTGCCGAGGCTCTGGACGATCCTAGCATGCACCAGAGGGGTCAGGAGATGCGCATGGTTGCAGAGATTGTACTGGCAAACTTAGACAGCAAGGGGCGACGGGGTCTTACCGGAATACCTCGCCGGAGTTAACTCTGACTGCGGCGGCGCAAAACGAATTAGAGGCATCCTGGTGGCGAGAAGAGTGTGCAGTGTGGGGGGGAAATGACCGCGAGGGGGAGAGGTTTATGTAGCCGGAGCTGGGCGTGGAGTTACTCGCGGAATCAATGGGAATCTACTGGCGGAGTAGTAACGGCGGAGCGGAGTGAGCCAGCGTGATTGACGAAGACGACGACGTGGTCACGGGTCCAGTTGTCAGCGAATAAAGCAGAGAGGGGGTGGGGTCCTAGCGTTAGCGACTCTGTGGGTGCGTCTGCGAGTGAAAGAGAGAGAGAACCCGGGTGGGCTAAATGGGCTAGTTTCTCTGTTGGGCTAGATTAGCAGCGCCAGCCCTTTTTCTTTTCTTTATTCCTTTTCTAATTCTGTTTTGATTTTCTGGAATGATTTTCAAATGATTTCAAAAGCTTTTGAATTCAAACTTTTTCCGGGATTTTGTAGGGTGCAACATTCACACTTCTGGGCATAAAATCAAGTGGTCACTTTGTATTAGCTTGGTCCTTTTGTTCAAAAAAATAAGCAGTGCTATAGCACATGATTTGAATAAGTTTTAGAAATGGTTTCTGATTCATATTTGTATTGTAAAATTTCACCAAACTGCAACAATCAAACACAATAACAAGAGAGCAAGCAAGGCTTGGTTTAAAACAAATAACTCTTCAATTGAGAGTGGCATTAGACTAATAGCTGTTCACATAAAATAATGAGCTCATATGCTCCTATTTTTGAAGTGTTTTGTTTGAAATGAAAAACATTGCTCATGGATGCATGGATGATATGCATAAGTTTGAAACATGATTTTAGGGATGTTACACGTTTCATGCGGATCGACCTATCTAGTGCGTTGGATCAAAGTTTAATCGCGTGGCTCATATCACTCGATACCCCTTCGGTTAGTCATTCTATCGCACCCGTTGGATCCTAATCGAGCAGCGACATCCATCGCCATTTACCGGTGGTCTTGGCGGAGCAACACGGAGGTGGCGGTGCTGGCGATGCAGAAAGCGAGAAATCAAGGGGAGATGCTCACCGAGTTCGTCGCGGCGTGGAGATGCTCGAGGTGGTCCTTGCTAGCGAAGGGGCAATCGGGGTGGTCGACAATTGCTCGCCGTAGTCGTGGTCACCGTCGGTTGCGCTCAGACATCGATGGGGGCGAGGCTACAGCGCACGAGAAGGCAAAAGAGGTGTGGCGTTAGGCATGCAAGAGTGAGGTGAGGATGAGAATGTCAACGAGGGGGAGCGGCACGGTCAGTACTTACGGGGAGGGTCGCCGAAGTTGGAGACGGACGGCGGCGGTGACGGCCTTGGTCGTTGTTGAGGCTGGGGGTCAAGCGCGAGCAAAATGAGGTCACTGGGAGGTGCGCCATGGTACGTGGAGCACGCGTGTGTGGTCGAGGGGGCGAGGGGAGATGGAGAGTGGCCGGAATTGCCGCCGGAGCTTGTCGAAGAAAGTGGCGGTGCAGGGGTAATTGGGGATATCCTGGGGGCAGAGAGGGGGAGGCGAGTAAGGGGAAATGGGGAGGAGAGGCAGGCGTTTAATCGTGCATGGTCGAGGCGAGGTTTAAACCCGGCATTAAGGAGAATTGATCGCAAGAAATCAGCAAAAGAAAATGGTCACGAGGTGAGGGGGAGAAGAAGTCGCGGTGAGGAAGAAGCTTGCGTGGCGGTGGGGTCGTTTCGTCAGCGAAGGAGAGACAGGGGAGGTGGGGTCCGAACGTCAGTGACCTTGCGGGTTTATCTGTGGGTGCGAATCGTTTTTCTGCGGGAGAGAAGGAGAGGTGGGCTGCTGGGCCTTAGTGGGCTAGTTGGGCTGGGCTGGGTTTGCTTCCATTTTTTTTATACTAAATCTTTTTCTTTTCTGTTTTTGAATATTCTGATTTGATTTTCAAACAAATAATTCAAGCAACAAATCAATTCAAACCTCAACAAAAATTTGTGTAGGTTCAAATACTGATTAACAGCACATTCCAAAGTCAAATTTAGAACAATATATTTAATCCTTTTAGGGTCTTTTAATTATTTAAAATAGGCCCTAGTATTAATTAATTAAGATTTAATAATATTATTCAATCTCCATTTGAATTCAAATCATCACCAAACTTTGGGTGAATTTTAATTCTGTTTATCAACATATTTCAAAGTCAAAAATAAAATATTTTTTATTATTTTTAGGATCCAATAATAATTAAATAAATAGACCTTAGTCATTAATTCAAATAGTATTTGATTTATTTTAAAACTCTATTTGAAATCTAAAATAATACCAAAATCATTTCAGTAGGTTTTATTTGAATAAAACACTAGGAAAACTTATTTCAAAGTCAAATTATTAAAACACTAAGAATTTTAATTATGTTTATCAACATATTTCAAAGTCAAAAATAAAATATTTTTTATTATTTTTAGGATCCAATAATAATTAAATAAATAGACCTTAGTCATTAATTCAAATAGGATTTGATTTATTTTAAAACTCTATTTGAAATCTAAAATAATACCAAAATCATTTCAGTAGGTTTTATTTGAATAAATAAAACACTAGGAAAACTTATTTAAAATAAATTAACAAGTTTTAGTGTTTATTTAAAACTGTAAAAGCCTTTACTTTAATAAAATTGGATATTAATAAATCCTCATTATTTTATTTAAAAATAAACCTTTATTCTTTTTATCAAATAGAATTATTTTATTTTCAAAAGCTTGGCCAAGATTTAATTTGGCTCTATAAAATAATCCTTATTTATAATTCTATCTTTTCTTTTGAAAACCAAATCTTTTTATTAAAAGATCTAAAAATAGTGATTCCAACTATTTTAACTTTATTGTTTATTTATCTTTTTAAATCCCTTTAGGATTTTTATTGGATCAAAAATAGGTTTTAATGTTTCCAATTGGAATCAAAAAGTTTCTTCTCACCCTAAAAATCAACAATTGTTTATTTATTTTTCACATTACAAGATTTGGAAAATCTTGGGATGTGACAGGCTACCACCCTTAAAATAAATCTCGTCCCGAGATTTGGGGAGGCTAGGGTTACAAGTTGGCTCAAAGCATCTAGGGGTACTGCCACCCTTAAAAATATTTTCCAACTAAATTACATCTTGGATTGCTTGGGGTTTTGATGAAGCTTCTCTCGACACTTGTCTGCATAATGGCCTAGCTCTTTGCATTTGAAACACATCACTTGGCTGATATCTTTCTTTTCCTTTGGTATCATTGCCTCTTGTTTGTTTCCTTGGTTCTTCTTCTTTTCTGGGCAATCACTGGCATAGTGTCCCATTTCTTTGCAATTGTAACATTGCAACTGGCTTATGTCCTTCTTCTTCTTTTTGGGTCTCTCCAAAGCTAAGATTTCTTCTAGTTCATGTTCTTCATAATTCACCACAAAAGTGGGAAATCTTTCTCTCTTCTTGGGGCAATTACTGGAGATATGACCTTCTTCTTCACAAGAGTAGCAACACTTAGTGATTACTTTGTATTTGGCCTTATGGTGCATAGTTTTGACTTTGCCTTCATCCTTCTTGGTAGAAGTTGTTCCTTCATGAGGGTTTACAAACTGTTGATGCACTCCACCTTGTTTCCTTTGTTGAACTATGGAATAGATGGGGCATTGGATAGGGACATGATTATTTCCTTCACATAGGAAACAAGTAGCTTGAGATGTGGGGCATTGATTAATTGGATGTTTCTCTTCACAATTGGGGCATTGATCTTCATGCTCTTTGGAAGTGTGATCCTTGTCTCCACAAACATTGTACGCTTGGGTTCCTTCTATAATATCATCATTTTCATCCTTGTTGTCACAAGCTCCTTGGGAAGAGTTGTCTCCCATGTTGATCATTTGATCTGTCACCTTATGCAATAGTTGGGTTTGGGTTTCCAAAAACCTTTGCATGGTTGGATCTACCTCACTGGTGTTGGCTAAAAATTGAGATATCACTTGGTTCAACTAGGTTTGGTTTACTATGAGTTCTCTCATGTTGTCCTCTTGGTTGTTGTTGTTGTCACCATCCTTGATATTGGAGTTATTTGGAGTAGTCATCTGTTTGGGTTGGATTGGGATTAGGATAGGCAAAATATTTCTAAGGGAATAATTCTAATCACACACAACCCAATTCACACAAGCAATGTGCAAGCAATCACAAACAAACATTCCACTCAAACAACAAGTTTCAAGCATTTTTTTTGCCAACCAAAAATATTTTTGTTACACCACATAAGTTGGTGGGTTTGACTTAAACTAATTATGGTGGTCCATCTATATGGTTCACTTGAGATCTTTCCATCCTTCTTAGTTGATTCTTATTGAATAAGATGTTTGTATCCTTAGAGAATTTCTTGCATCTTGGTCTCAAAACTTCAAAGTGATGATGGTTCCTTCTAAGTTGTATTCCCTTAATCTTCAAGTCTTGAGTAATATTTCTTGTCTCACTTGTAGTCCTTAGTGAAATCCAAGTTGAAGTCCTTGTTGAGAATAAGGTTGAAATCACTTGAAGATGTTGAAGTCATTAGAGTTGATGAAGTCCTTTGCACATGGTGAAGTCTTTGGCCATGGAGAAGGCTTTATCCATCAAGTTGAATTAGAAGAGGTGTAGAGTTAAAATCAATAGATTGAGGAAAGAGTTTACAAGATTGTTTGCAAATAAGTTTTGGAACAAAATCAACTCCTATTTTTCTAAGGGTTTTTTGTCCAATCCTAGGGTTACAATCCTACAGGCAACACAATGCTCTTATACCATCTGTAAGGTTCCCAACCTTTAATAATATAGAGATCCCTGTGTTTACAATGCTAGTCCCTGGATCAATAGCTAGCATCCACAGTTAAGATGTAATATCAAGAAACAAAGGTCATAATACAACTTTATAACCAGGAATAACATAATTTATTACATCTTACATGGCTCATTTGGCCATCTCATTACAATGCAGCAGAATATAATAATAGCATGGGGTCCTTCATCTTCAAAGTGCCATAGGCAGACATGTTGGTTGTAGACTTGTAATCCTATTAAACAAACTTCACTAACATCAAACAGACCTGCAACATAATAAGTTATAGCCACAAGGGTCAATACATTTGAATTATATTGGCAAGTGATACTATGGTAGTATAGTGGAGTCTATCATCTATATGCTTTTGGCTAAGTGGAGCTTAGGCTTTCTTTGCTCAAAATATATTTTCCTTATCATTTGAAAACACTAAGTTTTTGTTTGACAAAAATCACCCAAGGCATCTCCCAATAGAAATTGGTGATCCTTTAACCCTTGTTCAACCACAAGATTTTAACTTAGAAATTGGGATGAGGATATTCTTGATAGCTTCCATGTCTTGATTCTCAAATTGTCCAATACCAGGGACATGGCTAAGTACTTAGATTTTACACTCTGCAGAGGTGGTGCACTTTCCCCACAAGACTTGGTTTCACCAAGACAAGATCTTTCAGAAGCCTTCCCTTAGACCAGAATGGACGCGTTCCAACCTATCATCCCCTACCACCAACTGTCCATTTGGCTAAGTTATTGCAACCTATATGATCCAGGCAGAGCCCATAATGCACTTGAAGCTTCAAGTGGCTGCACTTGAAGCTTCTCAACATTTGACTTCTCAAATCTCTTTGTTCCTGGGTGGCCATCCACAAGTGAGATACACTAGGGTAGTCCATAGATATGGGCCATATGTAACCACTCAACATAGCCCATTCACAACCATTCCACCCAGGTGATTCATTCACATAGTTGTTTTATTAAACAAAAACAAGTCATAGACTTAGAAATATTTCATAGCATGAATATAATCCACCCTTGTTTTATACTAGCTAAGCTAAGCATGATGGTAGTAGGAACCTTAACTTAGGAAATTTCTACTAAGGTTTCATCTACTAGGATTTCCCATGGCATATTTTATACTTAGCAAAAATTCCATGCAAGTCCTACTTAGAAATATCACTAATGCATAGTGAAAATAATGGGACAAAAGTATGTAGCATCACTTGCCTTTTTGGTAGAGAATATAAGTTCACTCCTTGTCTTTGCAATGATCACACTCTTCAAATCACTACAATTGAATCAATCAAGGGCACAATTTCAATCTACCATTCAAGCAACATCACATAAATTAATAGAATCAAAACAATGCATGCAAGCATGCCAAACTTTGTTTTATTTACAAAAGTGGTTTATAATAGGTTATAAACATTGTAAAATACTTTATTGGTCATTTTATAAAGTGGCAAAACTATTTGCAAAAGATTTTATTCATAAACCATTTTTAAACCAAGTCATTATTTTATGTGGTTGAAAATGTCTTTAGCAAAGTAATAGTTTTATAGGGTTCACCAAATACATTTTCAAATCATAAAACTTGGTGTTTGGGGTCAGAGAGTTTATTCCAAAACATTTTCCAAAGATTTTCTTCCAAAAGCATTTTTTGATAAATAAACATTATTTTTATTTGACTAGAAATGGTATAAATCAAAAGTTTATTATTTTGCTTCCCAAATACATTTTTGAATCCACAAATTTATTTCTATGGTCAGTAGGTTCAAAACAATCCATTTTCCAAAGGTTTTATCTCAAAAATCATTTTAGAACAAATTTTATATTCTAAATATGCCTACATAAGTTTCTGCAAAAACAATCAATTTATCAGAAACATTTTACTAAACAAAGTGCATGGTCAGAAAGTACTTGTTTTGCTGAATCCATTGATATAAAATTTGTAAAATTTGGACGTGTGGTTTGAATCTTATGAATTTTGCAAGTTTACTAATTCAATAGATCAAATTCTGTTTTTAAATCAACACACTGGCCACGCGTCGCGTTGCTATTGGTCGGTACCATTTCGTGCGGATCGACCTATCTAGTGCGTTGGATCAAAGTTTAATCGCGCGGCTCATATCACTCGATACCCCTTCGGTTAGTCATTCTATCGCACCCGTTGGATCCTAATCGAACGACGCACATCCACTGGCCATTTACCAGCGGTGCTGGCGGCTGAGCAGCCTGGCGGTGGCAGTGCTGGCGATGCAGAAAGCGAGAAATCAAGGGGAGATGCTCACCGAGTTTGTCGTGGCGTGGAGATGCTCGAGGTGGTCCTTGCTAGCGAAGGGGCACTCGAGGTGGTCGAAAATTGCTCGCCGTAGTCGTGGTCACCGTCGGTTGCGCTCAGACGTCGATGGGGGCGAGGCTACAACGCATGAGAAGGCAAAAGAGGTGTGGCGTTAGGCACGCAAGAGTGAGGCGAGCATGAGAGTGTCAACGAGGGGGAGCGGCACGGTTAGTACTTACGGGGAGGGTCGCCGGAGTTGGAGACGGACGGCGGCGGTGACGGCCTTGGTCGTTGTCGAGGCTGGGGGTCAAGCGCGAGCAAGATGAGGTCACTGGGAGGTGTGCAAGGGTACGTGGAGCACGCGTGTGTGGTTGAGGGGGCGAGGGGCGATGGCGAGTGGCCAGAATTGCCGCCGGAGCTTGTCGGAGACAATGGCGGTGCAGGGGGAATTGGGGACAACCTGGGGGCAGAGAGGGGGGCCGAGTGAGGGGAAATGGGGAGGAGAGGCAGGCGTTTAATCGTGCATGGTCGCGACGAGGTTTAAACGCGGCATTAAGGAGAATTGATCGTGAGAAATCAGCGGCAGAAAACGGTCGCGAGGTGAGGGGGAGAAGAAGTCGCGGCGAGGAAGAAGCTTGCGTGGCGGTGGGGTTGTTTCGTCAACGAAGGAGAGACAGGGGAGGTGGGGTCCGAACGTCAATGACCTTGCGGGTTTATCTATGGGTGCGAATCGTTTTTCTGCGGGAGAGAAGGAGAGGTGGGATGTTGGGCCTTAGTGGGCTAGCTAGGCTGGGCTGGGTTTGCTTCCATTTTTTTTTATACTAAATGTTTTTCTTTTCTGTTTTTGAATATTCTGATTTGATTTTCAAACAAATAATTCAAGCAACAAATCAATTCAAACCTCAACCAAAATTTGTGTAGGTTCAAATACTGATTAACAGCACATTCCAAAGTCAAATTTAGAAAAATATATTTAATCCTTTTCGGGTCTTTTAATTATTTAAAATAGGCCCTAGTATTAATTAATTCAGATTTAATAATATTATTCAATCTCCATTTTAATTCAAATCATCGCCAAACTTTGGGTGAATTTTAATTATGTTTATCAACATATTTCAAAGTCAAAAATAAAATATTTTTTATTCTTTTTAGGATCCATTAATAATTAAATAAATAGACCTTAGTCATTAATTCAAATAGGATTTGATTTATTTTAAAACTCTATTTGAAATCTAAAATAATACCAAAATCATTTCAGTAGGTTTTATTTGAATAAATAAAACACTAGGAAAACTTATTTAAAATAAATTAACAAGTTTTAGTGTTTATTTAAGACTGGAAAAGCCTTTACTTTAATAAAATTGGATATTAATAAATCCTCATTATTTTATTTAAAAATAAACCTTTACTCTTTTTATCAAATAGAATTATTTTATTTTCAAAAGCTTGGCCAAGATTTAATTTGGCTCTATAAAATAATCCTTATTTATAATTCTATCTTTTCTTTTGAATACCAAATCTTTTTATTAAAAGATCTAAAAATAGTGATTCCAACTATTTTAACTTTATTGTTTATTTATCTTTTTAAATCCCTTTAGGATTTTTATTGGATAAAAAATAGTTTTTGATTTGGAATCAAAAAGTTTCTTCTCACATCAACAATTGTTTATTTTGTTTATTTATTTTTCACATTACAAGATTTGGAAAATCTTGGGATGTGACAGTCCAGAGTATATCTCTCTGTCATCAGGATGGACAAATTCCACCCTTGATCCATGAGCCTCAACATAACACATTCATAGTACTGAACCCACCTTTATAGTCACCATATTACGGTGTGACGTTTGATGTTATCAAGATACTCTTCCGTTGTTAGTGATTGACATGATCTCATGGTCTAAGGATTGGGATTACTTTGTATGATGTTATAGCAATATAAACACAATGACTTTGATCATAATTCTATAATTCGGATGAATGTTCATCACACCATTCCAATAATGTTGTGACCTCGTTATTAACAACATACAATGTCCATGATCAGGAAACCTTTGATCATCTTGTTAATCAACAAGCTAGTTTATAAGAGAGGCATAAGTAGGTACTTTCTATCTGTTTATTAAACACACATGTATTAACGTTTCCGTATTAATACAATTATAGCATGCAAATAAAATTTTATCATAAACAAGGAATAAGATAATAACCACTTTATTATTGCCTCTCAGGGCATATTCCCTTCAGTCTCCCACTTGCACTAGAGACAATAATATAGTTTGAAAACTTTGTGTATTGAACACCTATGGCTTTCTAGTGTTCCATATACGCAATTGCTAGTGGTTAACATAATCTCCGGTTCTGATACTTTCAGGTCCGTGTGTATTTGCATGTCTTTGTGTCTTCAGGCATCACTCATTCTCTAATGATATGGCATTGTATAAATTTGGTATTTTGGTGAGACCTTTAGTTGCTTGGTGTTAAATCATGTCGATACTATTGTTGTACAATATATCTTTAGTGTTAGCCCATTGTGAACCAAACCTTAGTTTGATAACAAACTACTTGAAACAAATGCCCTCCTTTGTTGCTACTATAGCAGTCATATACTTAACCTTTTGTTGTAGTATCCGTCACAATGTATTAACTTTGGAATTCATCCAAATCCATCATGGAATCTCCTTTCCATTGCATTGCTCCATCCATAGTTTAAATTGAGATAAACTTATGATTACTAGTGTCATTTTACAATGAACTATTTGTCTCTTATACAAATATAATATATTCTTAATTCTTCCAAAAGATTATAAGAATATCATTACTATCGTATAATGATCATCTTATGATTCATTCTAGTATATGCTCATAATACTTAGAGCATAGGACATATTTGGATGTGTACATATCACGGTATGATTGATCAAAACATTCTTATTATTTCACTCATCAAGTGTCAAAGCACTTGAATCTTGTTTCACTTATCAAGTGTTAATACACTTGAGTCTTGATTCAATTCTTTTCCATGTGACGAGAACTTTTTCTCGTCATTTCCATATTGAACTCATTCAATATCTCATATATGTACATCTGGCACAACCATATTGGCGTCACAATCTATCCATATAGACATTCATGCTTAATATTCGGGTTTTGGCTAAGTCTTTCATCGAAATGAAATTCTTAACCTTTGTCAATAAAAGATAAATTATTTCTAATCAACAATATGTACTCCACATAATGTATTAGAAATGTGTCTCAGCGCTTCCACTTAATTTCTTGCATATGCAAGCATCTCCATCGTCTCCTGATGATAACTCCTTTAACAGTTTCATCATGGTGAAGATTCCAACTCCACGATGCTTACTACAACATTGAAGTTTGCATGCCCTTTTTAGCATCCTTTGAATTAACAAAACCCTTTAGATCATGTCATGCACACGTCCTAGGTAACAATTCTATTAGAAGAACTTTGTTTTGTTTGTTCAACTACCATATACCAATTCATATGTAGTGGTTGCTACATTAATTCATCCAGACTAAATATCGCTATGAAAGATCAAATCTTTTCATAGTCAACTCCTTAAACATTGTCATAAAGTACTTTACGACATGTCGACTATTTCATAGATGTGAAACATCCATGTCTGTTTCTTTATAGATCCAAATACGGCTGATAGGTTTTACACCTTTCTGGAGGGTCTTCCAAGTTCAAAAAACTTGATTTCTCGTCTATGGAACTATCACGGATTTTATGGCTTCAAGCCATTTGACTGAGTCAGGGACCATCATCGCTTCTTTTCATGTAGTCGGTTCATCATTGTTAAACAACAATGATTTACTCTCAAAACATAGTATTTGATTGTTTACCCGGCCTAGTTGGTTCAATAGGAACTTAGATCTCCGTGACCACAACCTTTGAGGCACATAACCTATGAGCATTATGGCTGCCTCTGGAATGATTTCCGATGTTGCGCAACTCAGCACATTTAGCTAAGGTTCATCAAACTTATCAAAGTTCTATTGTCCTCCCACTTAACTTATACGAAAAATTCTTTCTAAAAAAACTTGACGTTTAAAGCGACAAACTCTTTTGTCCCCGATGTTATGGAGGAATACCCAACGGTTATTCAAAATAACCTACAAATGCATGCTCATCTGACTTTGGTTGTAAACATCTTACTTATGCTTAGCATACCAAAATATAAGAAAGGATAACTTGGGTTTTATCCCAAACCATAACCTTTATGGTGTCATTTCAACGGATCACGATGGTCCTCTTTTCAGTGTAAAAGCGGTAGTCTCTAAAGCTTTAATCTTTGAAAATATAATGGCAGTTTTATAAATGACACCTTTGATTTTTACCATGTTAAACAAGGTTTCATTACATATCTCAAACACTCCATATTCCTATGGTGTTTCGGGAGATGCAAATCTAGGTATTTTGCTAAACTTGCAACTCAAATAAATCCCTTTATGATCAAATGATACATTATTTATTTTCTTGTTACAATGATTTTCCAATTCATCTTGAAAGTATTTGAAAATTTTCAAATATTTCATACTTCTTCCTCATTAAGTGAATATTCATTCAAATTTCCGAAGAAAGCATATGAAATTGAAATCCATCGCTTATGACTACACATAATGGACTACATACATCGATATGTATAAATTCCAATAATTTAGTCATTCGTTCTTACTTGGCCTTTGAATGAAGCTTTAATTATCCGGAGGAAAGTCTCACCGGCGTCATTTGATCAAATCAATGAATCTAAAAATCCATTAACATGGAGTTTCTTCATGTTTTTCTTTCCAATATAATTTAAATGGCGATGTCACTTCGTAAGTGATCTTTCAATCATTTGTCTTGCGACATTTTAGCATTAGTTTTATGGATGTGATTTCTCCAACTAGATTTGTAAATCATCCATCTTATATGGAATACGGTAATTATTTGAACAATCTTTGTTCTCATAATACCGTATTTAAATAACAATTATTAAAACAAATATTGAAGGAAAGATTTGATGTCAACGAGAAATACAAACAATTGTTTGTTTGTTTTCGATGAACATCATCACATATTCTCTTTCTAGTTACTTAGGCCATTGTAGTTCATGAATTGTGTTGTTCTGTATTATATTTCATACCAACCAATTCGGTATTCAATACCCAAGAACCACATTGTTTAACAAGCAAAGAATACAGCCATAACATGTATATCATCTATATACCTAAACTAGATATTTCTAGTCTTTTATTTTCTGCCAAATATATTTTATAGATTCTCTTTCAGCATTTCCTTTTCCTATTAAAAGAATCTATCAACATCAACAGTGGCGCCATATACATGACACATAGTCCAAAGCGCGTATAGTAAAATACTAATACCTTTAGACTTGCACTTTGAAGTAGATCACCATCATCAAATGATTGCCATTCTTTCAAAAACCATTACTTAGTAATCTTTTAGTGTAGTAAACACTTTACCTACATCTTCTATTCATACTTATCATGATAACTTTCATGATGAAGCTAATGTAGCTTATAAAGGTGAATCGTGAGTATAATGTTACTTTCCAAACCTTTTTGGATGATTAGGATGTCTAGCATATCCAACCTTTGCAAACTCTCATCCAATATGAGAACATATATTATACTCTGTCATATTGCAACCAAAAACATCGTTTCAGATATCGTTATATCTGCCACACATGATGGTTTCTGAAACAATTCTTTCAGCCCCTAGATAATCTCGATATTTAAAACTACTTTTGAATATCAAGAATCATGGAGAAAAACGTGATACTTTAGATAATAACACTGGAATTGTCACTCTTGATTTAATACTAATTATTAAATTTCACGGAGTAAAAGAGTTTGCTTAAATTTTGCAATAGGACTTTAAACTTTAGATTGACACACAAAACAATATGATACCAGTTCATAAAGTAAATATCCACAATTCTATAGTTCTATTATCTCAATTAGAACTAAGCATAAGGTGGTGAACGGATGCCAATGACTACAAAAAATTATGCAAATTCACTTTTATTTAATTTATGATAAATTGAGTTCTACTAATCCAAATTAGAAATGAACTCCCACTCAAAAACGACATCCCTCATGTCTTTTTGGTGATTACATGAACGAAATCCACTACACCAAGTCGGATCATCACGTGAGTCGGTGCAGCTTCAAAGGCGAGCATCTATATGGGTATCATATCAAACATATGACTCATGCTTAACCTTTCGGTCCGTGTTCCGAGGCCATGTCTGTACATGCTAGGCTCGCCAAGTAAGAACCTTAGTATTCGCGTGTGTAAAACTGTCTTACACTCGATGTATGTTCGTGGATTCAAGTACACCTGATCATCACATGATGTCTGGAAGCAGCAAAACATAGTTGATGCATACTTAAGGGAGAACACATTTTTATCTTGATATCTAAATGAGAGATCATCTTATAATGCTACTAAAGCGCCAAACACACAATATAAGATGAAAACAAACATCATATGTGAAAAGTGAAATGATATGGTTCTTGCACTTGATCACCATCAGGTGCATTGTGGTATCATCTTTATCATTCCTTTGTGTGTAAGGCCAAGGTCTATTGAACTTACACTTTAGGTGTGTTGTAAGAGTATCAACTATACATTTACGGACACCATTACTGTAGAGGTCCCAACCTTCAATAAGGTAGAGATCCCTGTGTTTACAATGCTAGTCCCTGGATCAATAGCTAGCATCCACAGTTAAGATGTAATATAAAGAAACAAAGTTCATAATACAACTTTATAACTAGGAATAAAATAATTCATTATATCTTACATAGCTCATTTGGCTATCTCATTACAATGCAGCAGAATAATTATATAGCTTGGAGTCCTTCATCTTCAAAGTGCCACAGGAAGTCATGTTGGT
The DNA here is from genome assembly GCA_030063025.1 of Avena longiglumis. NCBI lineage: Eukaryota > Viridiplantae > Streptophyta > Magnoliopsida > Poales > Poaceae > Avena > Avena longiglumis. The sequence continues at coordinate 155,715,605 of CP125978.1, forward strand.
TGTAGACTTGTAATCCTAATAAACACACTTCACTAACATCAAACAAACCTGCAACATAATAAGTTGCAGCCACAAGGGTCAATACATTTTTATTGTATTGGCAAGTTTCACTACTATGTAGAAATAAGTGGATCCTATCATTACATGCTTATTTGGCTCAGTAGGGTTTAGGCTCATTTGCAGAAAGCAATATAGTTTTATCGTATCTTTTCAAAATAGTTTTGATATTTTGAAAATCTTTCTGAACTTCTTGGAAAACTCCAAGTGATTAAAATCCCTTGTTGTCACCATCAAGTTTTACTTTGAGAAATTGGAATGTCGATATCTTCCATAGCTTCAGGCCTTAGTTGCTCAGAGTTTTCCATAACCGGGGACACGGCTAAGTACTTAGAATTTGATCTTCTGCAGAAGTTGTACACTTTACCCACATGACACAATCTCGTCTTGACGCCTCCAGTGGCCGCTGGATAAGTACTCACCAAAATGGAGTACCGGCAGATTGAGAATGTGACAAAGTCTTTCCATAGAAGTCCTCCCAATACACAATGCTAGCTTGTCTTCCAGGCACCAATGTAAGGATATATTTTCCTATACACCATTATAGTTAACCTAAAGATGCCAATGCAGGGGTCTTCCACTATGTAGTTGACTAAGCCATCGCCCATTTAGCATGTGGCTGTACACGGAAGCCACTGTACGAGAAACATGTTCAATCTCTAAGTCCCTGGGTGGTTTCCTTCTAGTGCACATACAAAAAGATATCCATATAAACATGGTTCCCTTTGTTGCCACCTTGTCCACAACTTGAGTATCCTCTTTCCACCCAGGTGGTTCATTGAGTACTTGTTTTATTATATAAAACATATATTTTTCCAACACTTTATATAATCATAACATGTATCCCATCCCAATTATATAGCAGGGTTAAGCATACTACAACTACAATGTTTCCACTAAGGAAGATATAAGGATATCCTAATAGGACATAACTTAGCATAGTAACATAGTAGTCCTATCATGCATACTACAAAAATCCACTAAATGTATTGAAAATAGTAGGACATGGATGATAGTGCCACCTGCCTTTTTAGTAGAGAATATTGGTTCACTTCTTGATCTTGCAAATATCACACTCTTCTAACTTCACTACAATTAAATCAAGCAAACATATATTCAACTAGTATTCAAACAATTCATCACATAAATAACAAAAACAAGGCAATGCATGCAAGCATGCAAAATATGGTTCTATTTGGAAAAGTGGTTTCTATTAGGCTCTAAACATTTTAAATCTCATATTGGTCATTTACAAAAGTGGTAAAACCATTTAACTTCAAGTTGGTGAAAATGGCCATTTAAATCATTTTGTTTTTCTAGGAATGATTTATATCAAAATGATAACCCCTAGAGTTGTAAAATATTTTTAAACACAACATGTTAGTGTTTTAAGGTCAAGTGTTTAATATTAAAACCATTTGCAAAAGGTTTCACCCCATAAACCAATTTTATACCAAAGTGATATTTTATGTTGTTGGAAGTGCCTTTTAGCAAAATAATAATTTTATAGGGTTCATCAAATATATTTTTAAATCTCAAAACTTTGTGTTTAGGGTCAGAGAGTTTAACTCAAATCATTTTCCAAAGATTTTACTCAAAAAGTATTTTTAACACATAAAAAATATTTTTATTTGACTAGAAATGTTCTAATTCAAAGATTTATTCTGTAACTTCACAAAATACATTTTTAAATCCATAAGTTGGTTTCTATGGTCAGTAGGTTCAAAACAATCCATTTTCCAAATATTTTACCATAAAATATTTCTAGAATAATTTTTTTATTCAAATTATGCCTACACAAGTTTCTGCAAAAACAGCTAAGTTTCCAGAAGCAAATCGTTCAACAAAGTTCTTGGTTGCAAAGTAATTGTTATGCTGATTCCAATGATATAACATTTGCAAAATTTGGACGTGTAGATTAAAAGTTATGAATTTTGCAAGTTTGCATATCTAATAGATCAAAATTTTCTGTTTTAAATCAACTCTGGACACGTGGCTCATTTCTACTGGACAATACCGCTTCGGCTGGATCGAGTTGCGCAGGCCGCAGGATTTCATTTAATCGCACGGCACAGATCGTCTGATATCGCTTTGTTAAGTTCTAATCTGAGCCACCCGATGAGGATCAAGTGGCTACAGCGCGCCTGCCAGGAACTGGCAGTGCTGGCGGCGGCTAACGGTGGCGCTCGCACAGAAGGTGGCGTTGTCGATGAACCAGGAAGCGTGGGAGGGGGTGAGGATGCTCACCAGACTCGCGGTGGCGCGGTGGTACTCAAGGTGGTCACCGTTGGGCAGGGGGCGCACGGGAACAGAGTGGATTGCTCGCCGGAGCTTGCGGTGGCGTCGGGTTCGTCTGGTCGTCGTCGGAGGCGAGGTTTGAGGGCGCGCTAAGGGAAACAAAGAGTGGCGTTAGATGCGCGTGAGAGAGGCGAGTGAGAGAGCATCAACGAGAGGGTCTGGGCGGTCTGTACTCACCGAGGGAACTCGCCGGAGTCGAGGCAGACGACGGCGGTGTTCTGTCGATGTCGCTGCCGAGGCTACGGTGCTCGCGCGGGTGTGGGGTTAGTGCTGGGAGATGCACAAGAAGAGGGGGAGCAGTCTCGTGTGCACTGGGAGGCGAGGGGAGGAGCTACGTCACCGGAATCGGCCGGAGAGGCTCGTCGGGGCAAAGGGGCTCGAGCTTGCAATTGGGGCAGCCTGGGGACAGAGGGGAGGCGATATCTGGGGGAAACGGAAGAGGGGAGGAAGGCGTTTAAATCTGTGTCATCTCTGGAGAGATTAAATCTCGCAATAACTCGAATTAACGAGGATTCAATCTAGACAGAAACGGCGAGTGCGAGGGGGGGAACGATCGACGCGGGTGAAGAAGAAGATCTGGCCAGTGGGGTCGCGTTGTCTGTGTGAGAGAGAGGGTGCGTGTGGGAGCCAGGCGTCCGCGACGGCGCGGGTGAGTTTTTGAGTGAAAAACGGTTCGCTACAGGGAGAGAAGGTGGGCTAGTTTGCTGGGCTGGGCTGGGCCTGGTTCTGGGCTGGGTTAGTTTCATTTTTTTTATATAGAATTTTTTTTTTATATTTTGAATTTCTGTTTTGATTTCTATTCAAATAATTCCAACTCCATTTAAATTCAAACCTTTGCCAAACTTTGTGTACATTTTAATTCTGTTTATTAACATATTCTAAAGTCCAAAACAGAATAATTCTTTTATTCTCTTAAGGTCTATTATTAATTAAAATAAATAGATATTTGTTTTTATTTCAAATAAGATTTTAATTTGTTTTCAAACTCCATTTGAAATCTAAATTTTTACCAAAACTTTTCAGTAGGTTTTATTTGAAAAATAAAACACTTTGAATTATTATTTAAAATACTTTATTAAGTTTTAATGTTCATTCAAAATAGGAGAATGTCTTTACTTAAATAAAATTGGATATTAATATATCCTCATGATTTTATTTAAATAATCCCTTACTCTATTTATTAAACAAAAATATTTTATTTCCATTGCTTGGCCAAGATTTAATTTGGCTTTTAAAATAGTCCTTAATGAAAAACCATATCTTTTTATTTAATGATCCAAAAATGGTGATTCCAACTTTTATATCTTTATTTATTATTTGTTTATCTTTTTAAATCACCTTAGTATTCTATTTGATAAAAATAGGTTTTGATGTTTCCAATTGGAATCAAAAGGTTTCTTTTCACCCTAAATTTCAACAACTATTTATTTTGTTTATGTATTTTTCACATTTCAAAATTTGGAAAATTTTGGGATGTGACAATTACCATATCATGACACTAGCCCAGCGACAAACTAAACTAGATGCTTACAATTTATCCATTGCAAGTTTTGCATGCCTTAGGGCTTTCGAAGATAGAACAGTTCTTACCTACAAACATGGAACCACAACAAGGATAGACAAATTATTAACAACTCATTGTAAATTATATATTGACTATAGTAGGGGAGATAGACACCGCTAGCCACTTATGCAAAACTAGTTGCATGTCAAGCGTGGAACAGGTCTCATGTGCGAGGACATGTAAAGTTTTTCTGGGCCGCTTCATCCCACTATGCCACCAATATCCAAATCACAAACAAGAAGCAATAACATGATCATCTTCGCCCACATACTCATATGTGTACAACCCGTGCAAATCATATACGCATAGATCCGACTATGATACCACTATAGGTTTCATATCATAGAAAGCAAAAAAATCCTACTATGGGAATAACCGAGTACCAAGATCTATCTACTAGATACAAGAAATGGGTGCATATACATCCATAGAATACATACCCTAAGACCGAAAACCGTTAACAAGGTTGTACTTGTGGATGATGTAGTCAAATGCTTGCCGATCTCAAGATCGAGAAGAAGTCCATCCGGTCCAGCACCATCAAGTCCAGCATCGCAAAGTAGTGGTGCATCCGTGATCGCGCACACGTTTGGGTATCCCGACAAACTCCGTGCCCTCGCTCCAGTGAAGCAGCGGAAGCAACAAATCCTTCCAGAAAAAGCCACCGGAAACATGTATCTCGCTGATCCAAGACCATGGGGAAATTGTAAAGGGGAAGACAGATCCTTCACGAGGAGGTGTGTTGTGAGAGGAGGAGAGGGGGGATTTTATATGGAGAGGGTAGGCAATCAAGGGTCATGGCTCCCAGCCATGGTGGCTACCCCCACCTCTTCCACATTCATGTGGGTGGAGCTCCCACTCAAAATGAAAAGCCTCCACTCAAAAATCCACTCACATGCATTAAATTTCCATCAAATTTAATGCAAGCTCTCATTTAAATAAAACTCTTTTACTTATTTATTCAGAATTTTGTTAATTACTTTAATTAAAAACATTCACATAAAACCCCTTACAAAATTTCAATTTCACATGCAGAACTAGTTTCAGCAATTTCAACCAAAATAATTCTGGTGTCTAGTGAAAGAAATTCTGGCGCTTTCTTTTCCTTTATCTGGCATATTATTTGCTTCGAATAGTGTCAGTGTCCCTTAAGTGTGTCACCCTACGGTTCGCGAATAATTTAGACATGATCAAGACCCCTCTCCGATCAATAATCAGCAGCGGGACATGGAGATCCGTACTGACTCCCACGAATTCAACGATGACTTCTGTGATTGTGTGCACCTTATACGCATGTAACTCAATCCCTTTGTCTCGTTATATATTACATTTCTGAGATTCGATTATCGGTATCTCCATACCTAGTTTGATCTTGTTACCAACATGTACTCTTTTCTCGTTCCCATGATATAACATTCTAGTGATCAAATCACTTGCTTGCAAGCTAATTAATGTGATATCACCGAGAGGGTCCATAGTATATCTCTCCATCATCGGATTGGAAAAATTCCACCCTTGATCCATGAGCCTCAACATAACACCTTCGTAGTACTGAACCCACCTTTATAGTCACCCTGTTACGGTGTGACGTTTGATGTTATCAAGATACTCTTCCGTTGTTAGTGATTGACATGAACTTATCGTCTAACGATTGGTATTACTTTGTATGATGTTATAGCAATATAAACACAATGACTTTGATCATAATGCTATACTTCAGATGAATGTTCATCACAACATTCCAATAATGTTGTGACCTCGATATTAACAACATCCAATGTCCATGATCAGGAAAGCTTTAATCATCTTGTTAATCAACGAGCTAGTTTATAAGAGAGGCATAACTAGGAACTTTATATTTGTTTATTAAACACACATGTATTAACGTTTCTATATTAATACAATTATAGCATGCAAAATAAACCTTTATCATAAACAAGGAATAAGATAATAACCACTTTATTATTGCCTCTCAGGGCATATTCCCTTCACAGAGGTCTACGGCCACGGGGAAGAGACTCCCAAGCTCAGTGTGGCTTGCCAGTGTTTGCGGCACCGAGAGACGACAGAGTTCAGGGGCGGGCTTGAGGAGCTCCAAAGAGGGGATTCAGTGGCACCAGGCAAATGAAGTGGATCTAGGGCTCGTGGCGGTGGATCTTGCAGGTAGATAAGGAGTAGGGACTGGTGGTAACACGGATGATGGAGTTAGGATGGCCACCTGGCTCCTGTTGTATCGTTGCAGAGAGGGGGAGGTTTGACGGGGAAGAGAAACAGTGATGGAGGAATCCTATGTTGAAGCGGTATGGGCCGCGGGAGATGGGACCTGGGCCAGAAGAGGGAAGCTGGCCTGGGCCAGGTGGTAGAAGGGAAGCGGGCTGTTGCAGCTGGAGTTGGGCTGCTCTAGTGGCCTACAACGAGGTAGGCTTCTCTCTTTTGTTTTCTCAATTTAGTTTCATTTTTATTTGATTGCTTGCATTTGTTTGTTTCAAATTTGAAACCACTTATTGTTTTTTCCAGACATATGGACAGAAAAAACAACAAAGGAGGCAGGGGTGGGGTAGACTAGGGCTTAGAGGTATAGATATTTATGCTTAGGAAGAGGAGATTAGCTAGATATATAGAGTTTTTGGTGAAAGCTAGGTATGGTATATAGTTTAGGAAGCAAGATTTTAAAATTGGGTTTGGTTTGGTCTTAGCTCTAGAAGTAGAGAGATAGGGTTTAGTTGGCACATACAGTCATGGTATGTAGATGGGGTAGGTAGATCAGATAGATAGGTGGTAATCATTTGAATTTGCTTTGGTTGAATTTGAATAACCCAATTTATTTAAAGAAGCCTCACAAGATACAAACTCAAAAAAACCCAAAAGAAAGCATGAGGAAGAAGAGGTAGATGGACCATAGAGCTCTATTTGAATTGATTCAAATTGTTTGCATCCAAATCAAATAAGCTTCCACAAATCCTAAGGGAAAACAAGAGGGGGAAATTTGGTGGTAATCTTGCATGGGCCAGGCATGTGGTATAAATGCCACCTTGATAATTGTGAAAACAATTATGGGTACATAAGCTCACATACCCATTCATGAAATTCACTTATTTGAATTGTCGATCACAAAATGAGGGAGCTTGCTTAGCATATGAGAATAATCAATATATGCACATGTATGAATCCAAATGGCCAAATAGTGTGTATTTTCCCACTAGATCCACTTGTATCCGAAATAGCATCATGCATGAGCATATAGTGAATAAAACCATATGGAAGCTTAATAGAGGGGATTCTACCCACATGGCATGCAAAGGTGGCCATGAGGCTCCACATACTTGTTATTATGAAAACAATAAGGAAACATATATGGAGCATGTATAAAGAAGTGAATCCACCTTATCATATATGGGGTAGACAAATACCAAAAGAAATGCAAGTGCTCATATATGGTTTGGATGGTTGTAAGGTTCCCAACCTTTAATGAGGTAGAGATCCCTGTGTTTACAATGCTAGTCCCGGGATCAATAGCTAGCATCCACAGTTAAGATGTAATATCAAGAAACAAAGGTCATAAACCAGGAATAAAATATTTCATTACATCTTACATAGCTCATTTGGCTATCACATTACATTGCAGCTGAATATCTATAAAGCATGGGGTCCTTCATCTTCAAAGTGCCACAGGCATTCATGTTGGTTGTAGACTTGTAATCCTAATCAATAAACTCCACTAACATCAAACAAACCTGCAACATAATAAGTTGTAGCCACAAGGGTCAATACATTTGAATTGTATTGGCAAGTTTCACTACTATGAAGAAATAAGTGGATCCTATCATTACATGCATATTTGGCTAAGTAGGGTTTAGGCTCTTTTGCAGAAAGCAAATAGTTTTGTCCTATCTTTTCAAAATAGTTTTTGATCTTTGTCAAATCTTACTGAACTTCTTGGAAAACTCCAAGTGATTCAAATCCCTTGTTGTCACCATCAAGTTTTACTTTGAGAAATTGGAATGTCGAGATCTTCTATAGCTTCAGGCCTTAGTTGCTCAGTATTGTCCATAACCGGGGACACGGCTAAGTACTTAGAATTTGATCTTCTGCAGAAGTTGTACACTTTACCCACATGACACAATCTCGTCTTGTTGCCACCAGTGGCCGCTGGATAAGTACTCATCAAAATGGAGTACTGGCAGATCGAGAATGTGACAAAGTCTTTCCATAGAAGGACTCCCAATACACAATGCTAGCTTGTCAACCAGGCACCAATGTAGGGATAAATTTCCCATACACAATTCTAGTTAACCTGAAGATGCCAATGCATGGGTCTTCCACTATGTAGTTGACTAAGCCAGAGCCCATTTAGCATGTGGCTATACATGGAAGCCACTGTACGAGAAACATGTTCAATCTCTAAGTCCCTGGGTGGTTTTCTTCTAGTGCACATACAAAAAGAGATAGCCATATAAACATGGTTCCTTTTGTTGCCACCTTGTCCAATCTTGAGTATCCTTGTCCACCCAGGTGGTTCATTGAGTACTTGTTTTATTATATAAAACTTATATCTTTTCAACTCTTCATATAATCATAACATGTATCCCATCCCAATTTATAGCAGGGCTAAGAATACTACAACTACAATGTTTCCACTAAGTGAGATATAAGGGTATCCTATTAGGATTTAGCATAGCATAACATATAGTAGTCCTTATCATGCATGTTACAAAAATCCACTAAGTGTAATGAAAATAGTAGGACTTGGATGATAGTGTCACTTGCATTTTTAGTAGAGAATGATGGTTTAATTCTTGATCTTGCAAATATCACACTCTTCTAACTTCACTACAAATCAATCAATCAAACACAAATTCAACTAGCATTCCAACCAATTTATCACACATAAAATAATAGAAACAAGGTCATGCATGTAAGCATGCAAAAGATAGTTTTACTTGCAAAAGTGGTTTCTACTAGGCTCTAAACATTGTAAAGTTCAAAATTGTTCATTTACTGAAGTGGTAAAACCATTTGCAAAAGGTTTTATCTATAAACCATTTTTAAATAAAATCAATATTTTATGTGCAAAAATGCTTTTAGCAAATAAATATTCTTTAAAGAGTTCACCAAATATATTTTAATTCTCAAAATTTGGTGTTTAGGGTCAGAAGGTTTGAATCAAATCATTTCCCAAAGGTTTTACTCAAAAATCATTTCTCAAACAAAAACAATATTTTTATTTGACTAGAAATGAGCTAATTCAATTATTTATTCCTTAACTTCAAAAAATACATTTTTAAATCCATAAGTTGGTTCCTATGGTCAGTAAGTTCACAACAATCCATTTTGCAAAGATTTCATACCAAAAATATATCTAGAACAATTTTTATATTCAAAATAAGCCTACACAAGTATCTGCAATTTCAACCAATTTTCCAGAAGCAAATCATTAAACAAAGTGCATGGTTGCAAAGTACTTGTTCTGCTGAATCCATTGATATAAAATTTGCAAAATTTGGACGTGTAGAACTAAAGTTATGAATTTTACAAGTTTGCATATCAAATAGATTCTAATTTCTGTTTTAAACAAAACCTTGTCCACGTGGCATGATTCTATTGGCTGGTACCGCTTCGTGCGGATCAGCCTCTCTGGACCGCAGGATTTAACTTAAAACTCATGGCTCAGATGGGCGCGTACCCCTTCGGTTAAGATCTAATCACAGCCCCTGGATTAAAATCTAACGGACACAATCGCTTTGGTCAAGGACTGGCGGCGGCTGGCGGAGGTGCACGCTCGGGCGGTGTGCTTGCCGACGATGCAGGAAGCGAGGGAGAGGGGGAAGTGGCTTACAGCGTTCGCGGGGTCGAGGTGAAGCTCGAGGTGCTATCGGCTTGGCGAGGGGCGCTCAGGAACGTTGGGGATTGCTCGTCGGAGATGGCGTCGGCGTCGGGCGTCTCTGGAGGTTGTCGGGGACGGAGCTGAAGGTTGTGCCGAGGCAAAGTAAGTGCATGGTTAGACGCAGGCGAGCGTGGGGAGTATGGGAGCATCACTGAGAGGGCTCGGGGCGGTCTGGGCTTACCAGGGGGACTCGCCGGAGAAACGGCTGAAGACGGTGGCGCTCTGATGTTAATGAAGCCGAGCTTCTAGAACATGCGGGAGTGAGCTGGGGATATGGGCAAGTGTGCCTGACGATGGGGAATAGGCTCGCGTGCTCTGTGAGGAGAGGGGCGGCTGCGGTTCGCCGGAATTGGCCGGGAATGCCGTCGGAGACAGAGGTGGTCGAGCTCGAAATTGGAGCAGCCTAGGGGTAGTGGGGAGGCGATGTTTGGGGGGAAAGAGAGAAGAGGCGTGGGCGCTTATCTACGCGTGATCACAACAAGGATTTATGCAGCCATTTACGCGTATTGACGCCGGCAATCAATGGGCAGCAACGGCAGGGGGACGTGGTCGCGGGTGAGAACGAAGAACAGGCGTGTGGGGTGTGTCTGTCAGCGAGGTGGAGGAAGTGGGAGTGGGATCCAGTCGTTAGTTGCTGAGTGGGTTAAGTCATGAGTAAAAGCGTTTATTTGGGTGAGTAGCTGGGCTAGGTTGCTGGGCTGGGTTGGGCCTGGTAGTGGGTTGTGTTTGTTTCTATTTTTTTTATCCTGAAAGCTTTTTCTTTTTCCCATTTGGATTTCTGTTTTGATTTTCAAACAAATAATTCAAACAACAAATCAAATCAATTCACCACCACACTTTGTATTGATTTAAATTCTGTTTAACAACATAATCCAAAGTCCAAAACAAAATAATTTTATTCTTTTTAGGATCCATTAATAATTAAATAAATAGACCTTAGTCATTAATTCAAATAGGATTTGATTTATTTTAAAACTCTATTTGAAATCTAAAATAATACCAAAATCATTTCAGTAAGTTTTATTTGAATAAATAAAACACTTGGAAAACTATTTAAAATAAATTTACAAGTTTTAGTGTTTATTTAAAATGGAAAAGCCTTTACTTTAATAAAATTGGATATTAATAAATCCTCATTTAAATAAACCCTTTACTCTTTTTATCAAATAGAAATATTTCAAAAGTTTGGCCAAGATTTAATTTGGCTCTATAAATTAATCCTTATTTAAAATTCTACCTTTGCTTTTGAAAATCAAATCTTTTTATTAAAAGATCTAAAAATAGTGATTCCAACTATTAAAACTTTCTTTATTAATTGATTATCTTTTTAAATCCCTTTAGGATTTTATTTGATCAAAATAGGTTTGGATTTTTGGGATGTGAAAAATGGTGGAATTATAAGGTGGTGAAAAATAAAGGTGGTGGAGATGTAAAAGATATGCCCACAACTCAACTTGGGCATCAAGAAATATATCAAGAGCCAACTACAATATATCAAGAGGCAAATACAAGTGATACAATATAATGCATATGGAATAAGAACTAAATAAGAGGGGTTGTATATGATGCTTAAATGCAAGGTGGCATGGTGACATGAGCATGATATTATGCAATGAAATTATGATATGTAGGAAGTAGAAATATAGAATAGACAAGTAGAATTACAATTGTTAGACAATTGGGATGCTACAATAACTTAGGTGTGATCCTTGCTAGAACTTTGGCATATGCTATAAAACATAACTTGGGTAAACCTCTCTTTGCTGGGGCCATAGCTACTATGGTCATTGAACATATAAAAGATGAAGTTAAGTTCTCTAACAAGGACACCAAAATTCTTGAAACCAACATCCTAGATTTTAATATGCTCACTAGAATGCAAATAGTTAGAAAATGGCCTAGTAGGATCTTTATGTATCAATTTATGGTTAGACGTGGGATACTAGAGTCCATGGTCCTTCCCCGTGTTGAATATTTTGATAGGTCATTGATGGCTGTGAAATACCACCTCTTTTATCCATATAAAATGTGCCATTTATCTCTCATATCATGTTTCTTCTAGCTATAGCTATGCCTTATATGCATGACTTCTAGTTCTCATTCATTTTCATATGAGCTTTGCACATTTAGTAGTTTAGGTAGAATATTATCACTTTTCTTGTCTATGACATGTGTGTAGGTTTTTATGATGATTAAGGATAAAGTAGAGGAAAAAGGAACAAAGAGAGCATAGTATGGAGGAGCTGTAGGGACCAGACTTAGCCATTTGAGAGGTTGAAAAAGTGAATTTTCCAAATTCTCAAAATAAAGATCCAAGGCTACTAGGTTGTATCCCTCAATGAGACGAATCCAACGAGTCCAAGAACACCCAAAACGGAGTTCATATGAAGAAATTGCGAGCAAAATACAAAAGGGTGCTGAAGGTATGATGACCAACTATACAGCCGGAGGCCGTATAGCTCCGGCCGTATAGTTGCCAAAAAGGTCGGGAACAACGGGATTTGGCGCTAGAAAAGCTTCAGAAGCTTCCCAAATTCATATGAAGGTATTAGGGGTATACTAGGGCACCCACAAGGCTTATATAAGGAGGGCAGGAGATAAGAGACAACCACGAAGCCATATCCTCCACCACGGCGGTGTCCTGCCACCATGCTACCACCATAGATGCCTCCAATCAGATATACACCATAACCATCACACAAGAGGATAAGGAACTAGGATCTTTAAGGACTACACATCGATCTACATCGTCATCTTCATCAACAACATCTCCATCACCAATCCCCTTTGGTTATTTGTTGTAATTCTAGATTGAATCTTGGATTTGCACTTGTTATCAATTGTATCATCATACTTCATCCATATTTAATCCATGATGTTGATTGCCTTCATGTGTGAGTAGTTTACTTTGTTCTTGGGGAGATGAAGAAACGCTAGTGTAGAGGTCCCAACCTTTAATAAGGTAGAGATCCCTGTGTTTACAATGCTAGTCCCTGGATCAATAGCTAGCATCCACAGTTAAGATGTAATATCAAGAAACAAAGGTCATAATACAACTTTATAACCAGGAATAAAATAATTTATTACATCTTACATAGCTCATTTGGCTATCTCATTACATTGCAGCAGAATATCTATAGCATGGAGTCCTTCATCTTCAAAGTGCCACAGGCAAACATGTTGGTTGTAGACTTGTAATCCTAATCAACACACTTCACTAACATCAAACAAACCTGCAACATAATATGTTACATCCACAAGGGTCATTACAATTGAATTGTATTGGCAAGTGATACTATGGTAGTATAGTGGAGTCTATCAACTATATGCATTTGGCTAAGTGGAGCTTAGGCTTGCTTTGTTCAAAATAGTTTTTCCTTATCATTTGAAAACACTATGCTTTTGCTTGTAAAAAAATCACCCAAGGCATCTCCCAATAGAAATTGGTGATCCTTCAACCCTTGTTCAACCACAAGTTTTTAACTTAGAAATTGGTATGAGGAGATTATTGATAGCTTCCATGTCTTGATTCTCAACTTTTCCTTTGCCAGGTACATGGCTAAGTACTTAGATTTTACACTTGCAGAGGTGGTGCACTTTCCCCACAAGACTTGGTTTACCAAGACAAGATCTTTTAGAAGCCTTCCCTTAGACCAGAATGGACACATTCCAACCTATCATTCCCTACCACCAACTGTCCATTTGGCTAAGTTATTGCAACCTATATGATCCAGGCAGAGCCCATAATGCCAAGTGGCTGCACTTGAAGCTTCTCAACATTTGACATCTCAAATCTCTTTGTTCCTGGGTGGCCATCCACAAGTGAGATACACAAGGTAAACCATAGAAATGGGCCTTGTGTAACCACTCAACACAAACCATTCCTTCCATTCCGCCAGGTGATTCATTCACTTAGTTGTTTTATTAAACAAAACATAAGTCCTTAACTTAGAAATATTCCATAGCATGAATATAATCCACCCTTGTTTTCTACTAGCTAAGCTAAGCATGATAGTAATAGAAATCTTAACTCAGGAAATTTCTACTAAGGTTTCATCAACTAGGATTTCCCATGTCTTAGTTTATACTTAGCAAAAATTCCATGCAAGTCCTACTTAGAAATATCACTAATGCATAGTGAAAATATTGGGACAAAAGTATGAAGCATCACTTGACTTTTTGGTAGAGAATATAAGTTCACTCCTTGATCTTGCAATATTCACACTCTTCAAATTCCACTACAATTCAATCAAGCAAGGCACAATTTCAATCTACCATTCAAGCAACATCACATAAAATAATAGAAACAAAGCAATGCATGCAAGCATGCAAAAGATTGTTTTATTTGGAAAAGTGTTTTCTAATAATTTATAAACATTCTAAAACACCTATTGGTCATTTTATATAAGTGGAAAAATCATTTGCAAAAGATTTTACTTATAAATCATTTTTAAACCAAATCAATATTTTATGTGGTTGAAAATGCCTTTAGCAAAGTAATAATCTTTATAGGGTTCACCAAATACATTTTTAATTCTAAAACTTGGTGTTTGGGGTCAGAGAGTTTAATCCAAATCATTTACCAAAGATTTTTCTCCAAAAAGTATTTTTAACATATAAACAACATTTTTATTTGACTAGAAATTCTTTAATTCAAAGATTTATTCTCTTGCTTCACAAAATATGTTTTTGAATCCACAAGTTGGTTTCTATGGTCAGTAGGTTCAAAACAATCCATTTGCCAAAGATTTTATCACAAAAATAATTTTATATTCAAAATATGCCTACACAAGTTTCTGCAAAAACAACCATTTTACCAGAAGAAATTCATTTAAACAAGTGCATGGTTGGTTAGTACTTGGTTTGCTGATTCCATTGATATAAAATTTGCAAAATTTGGACGTGTGGATCAAAAGTTATAGATTTTACAAAATTGAACATCTGATAGATCATTCTGGTTTTTATTAAAACAGACTGGCCACGCGTCGTGTTTTCATTCGTCGATACCGGTTCGCACGGATCGACCTACGCGGTGCGTTAGATTAAAGTGAAATCGTGCGGTTCAGGTTCAACCATACCCCTTCGATAAGTGTATCAATCGTATCCAATGGATCAAGATCCTATGGCCTAAAGCAACTAACCCTAAACGGGCGGCACTAGCGGCGGCGACAGGCGGCGGCGCGCTCAGACGAGGGTGGCGCTGGCGATGCAGGAAGAAAAAGAGACAGGGGAGGGTCTCACCGAGATCGCCATGCTTCGCTGATGCTCAACGTGTCCTTGTCTGTTGAAGGGGCTCTCGAGGTTGCTGTCAATCTCTCGTCGGAGTTGTCGCGGCGTCGGGCATGCACTGCTTGTTGATGGAGACGAGCTTCTGGGGCGCAAGAAGGCAAGGCAGAAGGTTAGAGAGATGTGCATGGTCCCAAGGGTTGTAGGAATGCTCACTAGAACACGAGGGGCCATCGGGGTCGACTTTGGTATCTCGTCGGAGTTGAAGCAGACGGCAGCGGTGTACTGTCGCGGTCGTAGTCGAGGCTACTGTGTTCGCGCGGGCGAGCTAGCGCTACGGAGAGGTTCGCCAAGTGATGGGGAATGCGCTCATGTGGTCGAGGGGGCGAGGGGAGTCAAGGAGCTGCCGAAATTTGCTCGGAGGTTCGCCGGAACAAAGCATGATCTCGATCAAAATCAGGGCGGCCTGGGGGCGTAGAAGAGATGGTATCTGGGGGGAAAGATAGAAGGGGAGTGGGCGTTTAAGGGAGCATCGTTACTGGGAGGAATCACTCAGCCATTTACTCGAATTGATGCTAGCATTGAACGGCAGAGACGGCGATGCTTTGGGAAGAAAGAGTCGCGCGGGGTAGACAAGATGACTCGCAGGTGGGGCTGCTTCGTCAGTGAGTGAGAGAGAGGTGTGGTAGGGTCCAGACGTCATCGACTGTGCGGGTTTGTTCTGCGGTGAGAAATAAAACGTTTCGGGGAGAGAGGTGGGCTTGCTGGGCTGGATTGGGCCAGGTTGGGTTGGGCTGGCTTTGTTCACTTTTTTTTGTTATGTTTCTCTTTTTCTTTTTCTTTTTAACTGTTTTGATTTTGTTTAAATGTTTTCAAACCTTGTTTGAATTAAAACTTCAACCAAACTTTGTGTATATTCCTATATTGTTTATTAATACATTTTGAAGTCAAATTTAGAATAATTCTTTTATTCTTTTTAGGGTCTTTTATTTATTTTATAAATTGTGAGTTGTCTTTATTTCAAATAGGTTTTAATGTGTTTTAAAACTTTATTTGAAATCTATATTTTTATCAAACCTATTCAGTAGGTTTTATTTATTTATTAGGGTGTCAAATAGCTCACCTTGAATTATTTGGAATAGTTTTAATATGATCTATTAGTCATTTAAAATTGGGTATTTGTCTTTATTCCAATGAAATTAAATATGGTCTTAATTCCATAAAACTTAATTTAAATGATTCTTTTATTTCATTTAAGTCAATTAAATAACTTTTATTCCACTTGGGTAAATTCAAATTATTTTTCCCTGATTTAATTAATCTCTTCCTTTAGGGATTTTGTCTTTATTCAAATAGAAATAGAATTTGGTTAATGCCATTTTATTTTATTTGGAAAATTCTTTATCCATTTATTTTATTTGGATTTGGATTATATTCATTCCATTTGCTTATGGATTAGGCCAAGATTTAATTTGGTCTTTAAATATTCCTCATTTAATATTTCTTTCTTTATCTTATAAAATCCATATCTTTTTATTTATAGACCCAAACTTGGTGATTCCAATTTGTAAAATCTTATTTGATATTTATTTATCCTTTTATATCTCTTTTAGGATTAATTGCTCACATATTGGTATGGATTTTAGATAAGTGCTTTATTAGCTTTGGAAATTCAATTTCCTTATCTTATTAAATTCATAAGATTTTATCTATGGATCCAATTTAAGTAAAACCAATTCATATGGTTTTATAATGTTTCTATTTATTATTCTTGATCATTTATAAATATTTGTTGACAAATTTTATATGGATCCAATCCATGATCTTGGAGATAACTTGGAAATGTTATTCTTCCATTAGGGTTTTAGTGTTTTGGTTTATTTTCCAAGTGTTTAAATTTCTAGATGCATTTATGAAGAATGCATTCCACTTGATTTGAATTTAGTTGTATTCAATCATGAACCAAAGTTCGTTCAAGATGGGATTTTAAGTTTCCACTTGGAATCAAAAAGTTTCTTTTCACCCTAAATTTCAACAATTATTTATTTGTTTATTTATTTTTCACATTACAAAATTTGGAAAATTTTTGGGAAGTGACAGCTAGTATATGAATGAATTGAGATAAAGCTTATTATGTGATATTGTTCATTATGTCTCTGTGTTAATTTTCTTCATCTTGATATTGGGAGTTGTGCATCTCCTTAATATTTGCCTCTTACGGGGACTTAATTAAGGTGATTACTTGTTGGTAGATGGAAGGATGATAGCACTTATTGTGACTATAAAGTAGTTTTCATTCTTTACGTACTAACTTGGGGAATCAAGGAGAACTTATCAAGCCATGTCCATGTCATAGGAGAAATCCCTTATTAGCGCAGTAACACGATAGTTGTCAGTTATTGTCTGTTGTGATTATGACGGATGATGTGAGCAGTGGTTGCTGCCTATTCGTCCATATATGGGGCTCCTCCCACACATATCATAAATGGTCTTATTCCTTATAATAATTTTGATCACTCTTTCCAATTACTAGTGATGGATCCACTACTCCATGAGAACTCTTTCCATCATCTTGCAAACCTTCGTAATCATAATAGCATGCTCTTGTTTATTTACAGCTTTAGTTTACTTATTGTTCTCCTATTTGAATACCCAAAAATATATTTTACACAAAACTCGCATTTTATCTACATCGTCATCTTCATCAACAACGTCTCCATCACCGATCCCCTTTGGTTACTTGTTGTAATTCTAGATTGAACCTTGGATTTGCACTTCTTCTCAATTGTATCATCATACTTCATTGATATTTAATCTATGATGTTGATTGCCTTCGTGTGTGAGTAGTTTCCTTTGTTCTTGGGGATATGGAGAAACCCTAGTATATGATTGAATTGAGATAAAGATTATTATGTGATATTGTTCATTATGTGTCTGTGTTAATTGTCTTCATCTTGATGTTGGGAGTTGTGCACCTCCTTAATATTTGCCTCTTGCGGGGACTTGATGAAAGGGATTACTTGTTGGTATACGGAAGGATGATAGCACTTATTGTGACTATAAAGTAGTTTTCATTCTTTACGTACTAACTTGGGGAATAAAGGGGAATTATCAAGCCATGTCCATGTCACGGTAGAAATCCCTTAATATGGTAGTAACACGATGGTTGTCGGTTATTGTCTGCTGTGATTATGAAGGATGATGTGAGCAATGGTTGTTGCCTATTCATCCATATATGAAGCTTGTCCCACACATATCATAAATGATATTATTCATTATAATAATTTTGATCACTCTTTCTAATTACTAGCGATGGATCCACTACTCCCTGAGAACTCTTTCCATCATCTTGCAAACCTTCGTAATCATAATCACATGCTCTTGTTTACTTACATCTTTAGTTTACTTATTGTTCTCCTATTTGAAAACTAAAAAATATATTTTACACAAAACTCGCATTTTATCTTGTTACTTAGAACGTTATTTAGCATTACTATTTCAGTATTTAGTTCAAGAGTTAATTAGAATTCAGACTCCTGCTCCCTGTGGGATCGATATGTTTATTTCAAAACTAGCTACAAATGATCTATGCACTTGTAGTCATCAGTCATCAGGTAAGTGGACAGTCCCTGAGTTGGACGAGCCTTTATGGGACAACACTCCTGCACCACTAACATACCACACGTGGGGTGGCACGCTTACATCACATGGGTATCACACGGGGAAGACTCTTCTTCTCAGTTAGGGAATGAGGGTGAACCTCAAGAGTGGGTACCTTGGAAGCTGCTGGGGCCATACTATGATGATGGACCACACGGTTGGGGGCAAACCCTCACTACCCAGGCTACTAGCTTCAACCGAAGCTTTGGGGAGTATGATTTCTTCACTTCCTTATCATTGTATATGTTATGCTAATATTGTATAAGTTGATTGAATTGTAGTTTTGTTTTCCCAAAAATTGAAAACCAAAAACATTCCTTTGGTTCTTTAGCTTTCTTGCTATTTAGTTAGTTATCTTTGTCACTCAAAACTTAAAACCACAAAAAGATTTTTGTTTTTGAAAAGCATGTTAGAAGGAGTTGTAGAAATCTGCATGATGTTGTCCACTGTTTTATTTTTCATTTTTTATCTGTAACTCTGATTAGGTTGAAATTTCTACAAAAACTGTAACTTTTCATCCCCCACACACAAAATTTCAAAAATTCTTGGAATGTTTAAGTAGGGCAAAGCTGGGCTGCATAATTGCAGTAATCTGTTGGCATATTTTGATTTTCATCGCTAAAAGTGGCTAGTTGAACTTGCAAATGATCCCAATGAGTACTATGGTGATATATGGATCATAGACATTATAATCCACCATTTTGATACCATTTGATGAAAAGTTTTTGATAAAAAAACCAGCAGTACACTTGATTAAACTGTTGTAAATGATGTCCTAAATTAACAAAGTTCTATTTTGTTTTCTAATTAGTCTCCTCCTTTAATTTCAAACTAAAAACCTAGGTATTTCTGGATATTTTATTTATCTAAAAACTATTTGAATTTTTTTTTAAATAAAACATATAAAAATAAAATATTTTAGGGGAGCCTAGCCAGCCACCTACCACCCAAACCCTAACCGAGACCAAACCCTAACATAATCCTACTAGGACACACACCCCGCTGCCGCCGCACTCACATCGCGTGCGCGATGCAGTCAACGCACGCCACCACACAACACCACTCACGCACCCAACACGACCCGTACACAACACACGCGCATGCGGTGCATCCACACAAACACACTAACTCACGCAATGCACGCAGTAGCCCACGCATGCACACGGTCACCACGCACACCAACCGCCCCACCTACCTGAACGAGCCCGCATCCCCATCGCCTCCTTCCCCTTCTCCCTCCATTTTTCCAACAGCTGCCGCTTTGTCGCAGCATAGTGCGCCGCCGGCCTACTCCCATAGAGAGCGGTCCTGTCTCCTCTACTCGTCTTCCTCTCCTGGCTGCATCGAGTGCCTGCGGGTCACCGCCTCTTCCTTCCGGCCATGTGCCACCTCGACCCCGAGCTCCTGCGCCATGGCACCTCCCTTCTACGCTCCCCAGCGACCTCTAGCTGCCCCACCGCGGCCCCCTCAATGATGTCTGCCCTCAACCTTCTCCGCTGACATACGTGTGTCTCTGCCGCCACCTCTCGCGCAAGCTCGCCCGCCGGCCGGTGCCTCGCTTATGACCGTGTCCCCTAACTCTACCTCGTCTCGGTCCCTACAAGGCGTCGCCGCCGTCGTCCTCTCCTTTGGCCACCCAGTGCCTGGTGCCTCTCCGCCGGTAGCTCCTCTGGCCGCCAAGGGAGCACCCTCATCTCATCTGCCTCCTCCCCGGGATTCTCTTCTCTAGCCGCTCTGGCCTTCCGCGCTCCAAGAAATCAGGCGCTCCTACGCGTGTCCACCACCAAGACCGCCTCCAGCATGGCCGCCTCCATCTTGCAACCTGACAACCACATCGATGTCTGCATGATCTGCACGTTGTTGTGCTGCCCCTACGCGATGGGTTCCTTGTTCATGGCTTCCTGTTACTTTGCCAACTCGCTACCATGGTATTTGTGTTTTGGTATAGTTATGGGAAGTGTGGTGATGTTGTGATGCTAGTAACCAAGAGAAGTTGGCGCACTGACGACAACTTGTGTTGGAGTGCGGTGCTACAAGGACTACTGTGGCTTCGATGCAAACCATGTGTGGTGATGAGAATATGTTGCAAACCTCGACCCGAATGAACCCAGTGAACCACCGGAGCTAAATTCCAAGATCTCCTTCATGGATCCTCAAGTTCTCGTTCACAGAACCTGAAGACCAAAATCGGTTCTTTCATCTTCGTCCCCGAATCCAAGACCGAACCCGAACCCAAGATCTTTGGAACCAATGTGCGACCCTTTCCTGTCCCTATTTTATAAATTCCATATTAAACTTGTTTCATATTAAATCATTCATGCTCTCATACATATTTAATTCTTTGAGGTACTTTGTTGAATCACCTAATAATTAAATATGGAGGCTATATGCGGGATAACTTGTCTTATCTCAATTCGATTTAAATTGTGTAGCTCACCGATGACATGTTTTGTTATTTCAATATTTAAATTGTGGGGTATATAAATAACTTTAACCTTATATATAATTGTTGGGATTCCGAATTCCGCTTAAATTGGATAGATTGAATCACATATTTCCATGCCATGCATCATATCATGATCATGTTGGATCTTTGTCGTAGTATTAAATATTGCATCTGGTGTTTCTTTCTAGTACTTTTCTTCTTCACTGGATAGGACGATGAGTCGATGTGAGATACGACAAGCCTCTGACTACCCAACTTTGTCTCACAGGCGAGTATTCTCCCCCTTCTACCTATTTTATATTTATAGTCTTCACTTCTTCCCGTTGATCTATTGTTATTCTTATTATCGATGCTTTATTACCATTTCCCTTATTTTACCTTCTCTACTATATTGTCTTGGTTATCCTATTTCCTTGTTTGAGTAGCTAGTTTTTCCTTGCGAGTCGTAGGCATTCTTAGTATCGCTCTCATACATGTGGAACATGATACTTGGATATTTTTGGTGACAAGATAATTAATATGGTGATGTTGGTTATGGTTATGGCTTCATCTAATGATAAGGCCCCGTCGGGGACCACCTTTGGGAACTACTTGAGCCTACCTAGGAAACGTTCATTCTACGATACCAGTTCTGAGTTGATCGCGCTAACCAAACATGGAGAGCTATGGGAACCTCGCCCCTCCCTAAACTACCGGCGCTATTCGTATATCCAGAGGGTTACAAAATTGGTTTTCCATTTGGTGCATACGCATAATATGTCTTTGGACATGGGTGAGTTGTATATGTCTTCGAATTTGATATTTGGTAGACTACCATGGCTTGCATTGCATAAAATTGGGATATCATGTCAGAGGTGGGATGGAGCTCTATAAGTTATCTTCCAATCATTGCCCGGCCATAGACTCAAATGCTGCGACACATGGAGAATCAATTGTATCTCTTGTGTGGGTATAACACAGTAGGTGATGCCTCTAGATATATGCGTAGTTATAGGATAGTTCTTGTTGTGATATTTGGAAGGCACATGTGATATGTTGACTAAAGGGTTGAGCATACGTATGAGTACAGTAGTGCACCCCTACAGGGTAAATCTTTTCAAGAAGCCGTGTGTCCATGGTTATGGACTCCTCAGGAGTATGATACATCGTAAACGTATCTATAATTTTTGATTCTCCATGCTTGTTTAGTATCTACTTTGCTTTGATTTTTCTTCTCTTTGAGGTATTTTTACCTATTAACAAGATGCCACAGTGCCAGTTGCCTGTTTTCTTCTGTTTTTTGGTTCGAGAAAAGGTAGAAAATCAATATTCTCGGAATTGGACGGGACAAAAGCCAAAGTCAATATTTTACTGTGGGGAACACGGAGCCAAAGTACGAGACGGAGAAGAGACACCAGGGGGACACACCCCCTGGCCGCACGGCCAGGCCTAGCCCGCGCCTGGGGGGTGCAGCCACACTAGGTGCCCCTTGCCTCGCCTCTTCTCCTATAAGAATCCCCCGATACCAAAAACCTAAGTACCCAATCAATCTTCCACGAAACAGTCTGTAGCCGCCGCCACCATCGTCCCTAGATCAGGGGGGTCTGAAGGGCACCCTACCGGAGGGGAGATCATCCCTAAGGCCTTCTTCATCATCATGCCAGCCTCCGGTATGAAGCGTGAGTAGTTCCACCTTGGACTACGGGTCCATGTAGTAGATAGATGGTTGTTTCTCCTCCTTTGTGCTACCATGTTTAGATCTTGTGAGCTCCGTTCATGATCAAGATCATCTATTTGTAATCATGCATGTTGTGTTTGTGGGGATCCGATGGATATTGAGATTACTATGACAGATTGATTAATAATTCTATCTTATTGATTCTATCATGTCTGTGTTGTTTGTGATCTTGCATTCTCTCCGTTTCTAGTAGCCATCTTGGCCAAGTAGATGCTAGTGACTCCAAAAGGGGGTATTTATGCTCGATAGTGGGTTCATGCCTGTATTTAATCTGGGGAAGTGACAAAAATCTTTAAGGTTATAGATGTGTTGTTGCTACTAGGGAGAAAACAACGGTCTCTTGTTCATGGAACAAGTGGATTGTTTACCTTACACACTTTTATTAAAGCAGTTATCCGTTGCTTGCAACTTTATACTGGACGTGGTTCGGATGATAACCTAAAGGTGGATTACTAGTCATAGATGCAGTTGGATGGCAGTATATGTATGTTTTTGTATTTCCCAATCAAATCTCATAGGATCATGAATGTCTAGTATTGCATTGTTATGCCTTGCTCTGTCCTGTCAATTGCCCCACTGTAATTTGTTTACCCAGCATGCGATGTTGTTTATCTTAAGTAGAACACCTCTAGTGAACTATGGACCCCGGTCCAATCTTTACCATTGATACATCTTCCACTTTTACTGTTTACTTTCTGCAAACCACCATTACCTTCCACACCATACAGTTAATCCTTTGTTTTCAGCAAAACGGTGAGATTGACAACCTCATTGTTCGTTAGGGCAAAATCTTGAGTTTGTGTTGTGCAGGTTTCCAGTTTCTATCTTTGAGTCGTTTCCTTCCTCCTATTGGTTCAATAACCTTAGTTTCTTACTGAGGGAAAAACTTGTTGCTGTACTCATCATACCTTCCTCTTGGGGTCTCCCAACGAAGCTCTACAGTGATCTGAGCCGCATCAGAGTATAGTGTCATGATCATATACAATGCCACTAATGCTTTGCCTCTAATAATATGACTAGTAATTAGTCTTACCAACTAAACAACTAGATAATTAAAATTGCAACGTGTGTGTTATGCAAGAGGACTTCCTCGACTGGTCTTCAAGGGAGGAAACTTCAGATGGGTTATGTTTGTTATTAAATTATGGTTATCGCATAGCGCTCTCTTATCTTGCTCTAATAGTCGAATTTGTAGTGTGTCTCTATAAGTTAGATAGTGCAATCTTTGTTGCCGTTGATCCCACCATACATATGTAGGAGAGAGCTACCGAATTATAAGACTCGCCATGTACTAATCTCAGTACTGACCTCTCTCTTTCTATTTTACTTTGCCCTTTGTCGACACCCTTTGAGTTTGAAGGTATGTGATTGATGATGTTAGCAAGGTTACCCTTCCAGCTTAGCCTGGGTTGGGTTATGGACACTGTTTGGTTATTTTCCGGTACTCTTAGTCCCATTTGGTTCTTATCCGTACTCAAATACTATTCTGCTCTCTTCTTGATTTGTATCTTTGTATTGTATCATTTGTGTTCTTGACTCAGCGAGTCGCTGTTGTATATATATGATCCTTTTGGGTTCTGTTGTAAACTGTTGTGATGTAACTACTTGTTTAAAATCCCACCCACACGAAAGTGTCTGGTGGTCATCTTTGAATCGCTTCTATGCGGATTTTGGAGGGAAATGCTGAGATCTGCATAGACCTGATTTGTGGGCGTTACACCTTGGATGGGTGGCGCTGGTGGATTTGGGGGAGAGAGAGGGAAAGGAAGATGAGGTGCACAGGGTTTCTTGTGGAGAAGAAAGAATGAGGGCACGGTTGGAAGAAAAACGAGAAGATTTATCCCTTATAAACCTATTTGCGCCACCACGCATCACGGAGCGAGAAGGGCGACTTCCTCGCAAAGGCTCCGCCACCTTGATTTATGCGCTTGCATTGAAACGGCGCCTCGGTTCCACGCGATTCAGACCCACCAACGGTCATGCCGAGAGAATATTAGTCAGTGACAAAACAAGACCTGATAAGTTGTAGATTACATCACGGACCAAGTTCTGGCTTAGTTTGAAATCGAGAAGAGAATCAATGATGAGATATTAATAGGTATGACTTATTTTGATATTCGGATCCTACTTTTTGTTTTGGAGTTTCAGGAAATCCTTCAAGATTCTACAGCCGAACAAGATAGACGATGAAATTCGACTTTGGGTCTTGGAGGCTTCCAAGGGCTACTGTTGGTGATATACTTTCCGGATATATGATGGCTCAGATCACTGTAGACCTTCAGTGGGAGACCCCAAGAGGAAGGTATGATGAGCATAGTAGTAAGTTTCCCCTTAGTTATGAAACCAAGGTTATCGAACGAGAAGGAGTAAGGAAACAGCTTCAAGGTGTTTCTAACAACTTGGAATCCTGCACAACACAAACTCAAAACTTTGCCCCAACTTACAGTGAGGTTTGTCAATCTCACTGGTTTCCTGAAAACAAAGGATTAAACATACAGTGTGGAATATAGTAGTTGCTTGTGGAAAGTAAACGGTAGCAGTAGATGATGTATCAATGATAAAGATTGGACCAGGGTCCACAGTTCACTAGAGGTGTTCTCCTTAAGTTAGATAACATGCAGGGTGAACAAATTACAGCGGGGCAATTGACAGATTGAGAAAGCATAATAATGCATATACTAGTCATCAAGACTCCTATGAGATTTGATTGGGCATTACAATAATATACATAGACCATAAGCCAACTGCATCTATGACTAATAATCCACCTTCAAGTTATTATCTGAACCCCCTTTAGTATTAAGTTGCAAGCAACGAATAATTGCATTAAGCAATGTGTGTAAAGTAAACAATACAATTGTTCCATGAACAAAATATTGTTGTTTTCTCCCTAGTAGCAACAGGACATCTACAATCTTAGAGATTCCTATCACTTCCCCAGATTACTAGAGGCATGAACCCACTCTCGAGCATAAATACTCACTCTTGGAGTCACAAGCATCTACTTGGTCAAGATAGCTACTAGCAACGGAGACCATGTAAGATCACAAATAACACAGACATGATAGAATCAATAATCAATCTGACATAGTATCTCAATATCCATCGGATCCCCGCAAACACAACGTGTATGATTACAAATAGATGATCTTTATCATGAACGGAGCTCACAAGATCTAAACATGATAGCACAAAGGAGGAGAAACAACAATCTAGCTACTGTATGAACCCATAGTCCAAGGGTGAACTACTCACGCATCATAGCAGAGGTTAGCATGGTGATGAAGAAGGCATTGATGACCAACAAGTATAGGGGATCACAACAGTCTTCGCGAGTAGTATTACCCAATTTATTGATTCTACACAAGGGGAGCCAAAGAATATTTGCAAGACTTAACAACAGAGTTGTCAATTCAGCTGCACCTGGAAATAGTTCCTCACAGAAGTTTATCAGTAGCAACAGCAACAACAACAACAACAACAGTGAAATAAGAGCAATAGTAACAGTAACGGTAACAATAGGATTCGAGTGCGATAGGCATAGGGATGGACGGACGGGCGTTGCATGGACGAGTCTAAACATGTAACATCAAGATCTAGGGCATTGCAGATAAATAATAACTAGCATCCAAGTAATAAACAATCCTAGGCATGTGATCAAAATATAGTCATACGTGCTCGTAATGAGAACTTGCACAACATCTTCTGTCCAGCCAGCCCGTGGCAGCGGGGCCTCTAGGGAACTACTGGCAATTAAGGTGCTCCTTTTAATAGATCACCGGAGCAAAGCATTAACACTCCGTGAACACATGTGATCCTCACACCACATCCATCCCCTCTGGTTGTCCCAATTATTGTCACTTTGGGGCCTTTGGGTCCGGACAATGATATGTGTACACAACTTGCAGATAAGATCACAAACAATACTATGCCCTAACAGATCTTATTCGATTACATGAAAGAACTCATCCAATCCCTACCATCCCCAAGCATACAGCGGGGGATTACTCACTCATGGATGATGGAAACATCGGTGGTTGATGGAGTTGCGTTGGTGATGACGATGGTGATGATCCTCTCCAAATTCCACGTCCCGGCAGGGTGCCAGAATGGAGTTTCTGGATCCGAATCTTGGTTTTTGGTGGCGTCGGCGGAGTGGAACTCTTTCTGGAAAACTATCGACCGCCCTCGGGTTTTAGGTCAAAAGGCAACTTATAGGCGCAGAGGGAGGCCGAGGAGCTGCCTGGGGTGGCCACACCCCCTCCAGGTGCGAGGTCAGGTGGACCCGCTCCTGGGGTGGTTCTGGGCCCCCTAGGCCTCCCCTTTGTCTCTTCTTCTGGCTCCGTGGATCTTCTTGTGAAATATATTTTTTGGCATATTTTCCGGGATTTTTCCTGATAGTTCATTTTCTGCACACAAAAACAATACACCAAGGTAATTCTGCTGAAAACAGCGTCAGTCCGTTTTAGTTGTATCCAAATCACACAAGTTTAGAGAAGAAACAATAGCAAAGTGTTCGAGAAAGTAGATACGTTTTGGACGTATCAACTCCCCCCAAGCTTAGCTTATTGCTTGTCCTCAAGCAATTCAGTTGAAAACTAAGTGCGCTAAAAGAACTTTCATGAACAATTTGCTTCATATGATGTAAATATTCTCATCACAGGAGTATATGCTTAGTTCATAATAAGGAGTATGCAACTAAGTCTACACAATATTCATTGCAAGCTATGAAGAGAAACCAACTCAATAATAATAAGTAGCATGAAACATAAACATAAGCAACATTGCAATGCTCATAATAAGGTATGATAGAGTGGTATCTCGCTTTCCTTTGTTTGAAGAGCACAATATAAATGCCAAGGCACCTCTAAAGTTCACATGACAGAGATAAAGATATCAGAGATACAAGCATCAAAGTAATGACATAATTAACCAAGTTTTGGAACAAACACAAGAATCACAACTATGCTCTCAAGAAGGTGCTCATAGAGTAAGTGGTGACTCAACACAGTTGTGAAAACGGTTTTGTGAAGGTTTGAAAGGCTTCCCAATGCTGAAAGGAAGGTACTCATTAGCTTTGAGCTCTCATTGCCCCTATCATAGGCATCTTCATGTGGTTAAGGTGAAAGTGAGGTCCACTCTGAATTATATGATTGACAGACCATAGATTGGAAATCCCAAGTCCCTTGAGTACGAGGGTCGCTCTGCATGCTTCTCAACTTTGGTCACCTGAAAGTTCTTGTCATTGTAAATGCATGCATATCATTGAGAACCACCAACGGGGTACCCCTTGCACATGGTATAGGAGCTTTACCATAACCAAAATGACAAGTCAAGCAGACAATGAGCATCTCAGCAATCTTTTTATTTACCATATGCATAGCTTTTTATTGAGGATGCTTCATAGATGCTCATTATAGTGATGCTGCAAGTTTCCACCATGATTAAGCATAGCTTAGGCTAGCGGCCCAGGCGTTTCTCTAACACAATGTATAAACTCCATGAACTCACAACCTCCCCTTTTATTTCACATCGTCGACATCCGTAAACAAAAGAGAAAGGAATCAACTAGATGAGATATCCAAAAAGTGTTGAAAGCGTTCCCCGTGGCAGCCCGGTTCTGCTGACTCACAATATATAATTAGCAAGAAGATAACTTTCATGGACTAGTCACAATGGTTCAGAATTATTAAGCGCAAGGAAAAAAGTGTGCCATCAAGTTCGTGAGAGCTTTACTAACTAACTTTCTCACAACAGACAAACATTTTATTTAGGAAGAAAACACGGCATATGGAATATGCACTGAAATGGCAAATGATGCTAATAGGTAGGTATGGTGGACACAGCTGGCAATATTGGTTTTAGGGAGTTGGAAGCATAGGTAGAGCACGTACTCAGTGCAAGTGAAGTCTAGCAATAGAGAGGGAGCGACAAACGAGAGAGCAATAGCTGTCATAATCATGCTTGCCACAAAACATGACTGACTATGGCATGAAAGTGATACAAGAACTCTGAGGAAAAATAAATCATCAAGGCTTACTGACTATTGATTAGTCATATGCATGCGTGAGCATGTGCCAAGTTGATTCACGTGAACAGTTAGAGGAGGATACAACAATGTCATACCAAAGTATGAATAAAACAATGCAAGCAAACATTCATATGACATGCTACAAACTATTAGCAAGCTGGAGCTAATCATAGACAAGCAAAAACTATTAAGCATCCATAATGAAATACACCTTACACAAACAGGCTAAGCATGCTCACAATGATGAGTATATGTACAAAAATGAAACAAATAGAGTTTGTTACCAGCCTCTTACCACACCTCGAGTTGTCTTAATCTTCATTATTGTCCTTCACTTGTGTGTCTTGAATAATTAACATGAAACCAGAATCCACTGAGGATGGCTGAACCCTGCAAAGAACTCATAAAACCAAAGAAGAAGAACAAATATTTTTGGTGTTTTTTCATTTTTTAGAAACAAGCAAACAAAGAAAAACCAAACAAAAACAAAGCAAAATCTTTTTGGATTTTTCTTTTAAGGAAAACCAAAGCAAAGAAACAAAGAAACAAACCAAGAGAAACAACGAAAATATTTTTGGTATTTTTGGGTTTTTGAGAAAGAAGCAACAAGAACCAAGAAGAAAGCGAACACAACGGATATACAAAGAACCGACCAAACATGATATATAGATGAGTGTGACGTCGGTATACCTCCCCCCAATCTTAGGCTTTTGGCCTAAGTGGGGCTCAATCCCATGGTGCCCAAGTAGATGCACCTCCTTAGTATGTCGAGGAAGCTCCCTCGTCCTGGTATGAGCTCGAGGCCTCCCATGTGTAATACGCAGGGGGTCGTATTATGGTGCTTCCTCCTGATAGTGCCCATGGAAGTTGAGAGAATGCAGGTTGTCGTCCATATCCGCCTTTGAGTGTGACCAAGGTCCTTGAGAAATACTGAACAAAGTGGTTTGGGGTAGAGGGATCTCTCTCTCTTCCCCGTCAGTAAACAACATTCTATAAACCAAGTTCTCAAGAGTAGAGCTAGTAATGACAAAGTGGTGGACCTTCATGGCAGCAAGATAAAGCCTCTGAGGATCCAAAACTATATCATGTGGATCAACAGCAATGTTCAAGGCAGCAACAACACAAGTAGCAATAATTCCCCCATAAATTGGTCCCTTAGCATCTAGACGACGAGCAATGAGAGAACCAAGATTATACTTGTCCTCATTGTTGAGCGCAACATCTAATAAGGCCAATTGATAGTTGGAAATATTACTAGTGTTCTCCCTACCGAGAACACTGGTGGCAACATAGTAGGCAAAATACCTGATGGCTGGAAGCTGAATGTTCTTTATCTTCCCTCGATGAGCTCTACTTTCATCATCATTGGTTATACCTCGATAAAGATCTAACAAATCAGCAGGTAGATCTTGAATCTTCTTTGATGACCCAGTTGTACCAAGCCCCAGGGCATGCAAAATTTCTTCAATGTCATAGAATGAGCCCTGCCATAAATTTTGAAAGACACAGAAGGCTTGTACATACTATTAGTAAAGGAGAAACTCTCCACAAATGTTTTAGTAAGCAAATCATATTGTGCACTCTCATCCTGCATGTAACTTGTTAGTCTAGCCCTCTGCACCAAATTCATGAAATCATTAAGAATCCCAGTAGCTTGCAAGTTTGATAAGGAAAGGTGGAGGGGTGTGCATCCCCTTCATCTCCCTCGTCACCAAATCGCGGAGTGATGAGATCCTCATTGTATGAGGGTCTAGTACTGGTAGACGACCTTGGAATCCTTGCCCTTCTAGGTGCATCACTCTCAAATATGTCACCAAAGGTGTGGTGGTCCATGACTTCCCTATTCTGAAATTTTTAAACAACCATCAAACCAAGTGATTTCTAAGTTGATAAATGATGAACAACTACTATAGGAACTTGCTAGAGGACTACACATACATCAAAACAAAGTTTCTAAGCATAGAAAAATCATGAAAGCTCAAAAAAACTATCACCTATAGCAGCAAAATACTCAAGATACAATCTACCAATCACAAATCTAATTGGACAAGTGGAGGAGGCACATACCAAGGAACAATCCCTCCAAAAATCAGCCACTACTAGAAAAACGTTTATTCGTGGCGCACCTGAAAAGGCCTTCTGTGGCGCACTAGCAGTGCGCCACGGGCCTCACGCTACGGCTATCTCGTAGCCGTGGCGCACTGCATGGTGCGCCACGGTTGTGTCGAGATAGGCGTGGCACACCTGGTAGTGCGCCACCGAAGGCCTTTTCAGGTGCGCCACGGATGTGTTTTTCAAAAAACAAAAAAATGCAAAAAACACCCTCGTTTTGAATTGCAAAAGAAATCGGGTCCGTGCATCGCCGCCGCAGTCGTGTCACCTCGCCGGAGCATGGCTGTGGCAGGGAGGTGCGGGAGGTCGTGGACGCTCTAGTCCTCGCCGCCATCGAGGTGGTAGGAAGGGTGTGGTTGGAGAAAGGAAGGTAGGAAGAGAGGGAGGAAGGAAGAGATGGAGGAAGAGAGGGAGGAAGGAAGAGATGGAGGAAGAGAGGGAGGAAGAGAGGGAGGAAGGGAGGGAGGAGGGAAGAGATGGATGAAGAGAGGGAGGAAGAGATGGAGGAAGAGAGGGAGGAAGGGAGGGAGGACGCCGCCGTCACTGCAAGGAGAGGAGGTGGCCGCCGTTGCGCCGCCGCCGCCACGCCACCGTCAATGCAAGGAGAGGAGGAGGTCGTCGTCGCGCCGTCACTACAAGGAGAGGAGAAGGGGAAGGAGGAGAAGGAGAAGGAAGAAGGAAGAAGGAGAAGGAGAAGGAAGAAGGAAGAAGGAGAAGGGAAAGGAAAAGGGAGAGGGAAAAGGGGGAGGGAAAAGTAGGTGGGCGGGGTGAGGATTCAAATTTTGAATCCCACCCAAGCTTATCCGTGGCGCACTAGGTGGTGGTGCGCTATGGGTAAGTTTTCTCTTTTTTTCTGCAGGAAAAAACAGTCTTTTGACCATAACTTTTTACTCTTTTCGAATTTTGAAAATATAAAAAATCGCTAAACGACCAGAGGTGGTTGCGAGCGGATGCGAAATCTCGTTCTCGTCATTTTGGTATATTATACGATTTTTTTCGACATCGTATGCAAAATTTACGGCCATTTTACCGTGGCATGAATTTTTTTGCAGAAAAAGTCAAAACTCATGTTTGTTAATTTTCCTAGAAACTATACGACATTATCTTCCTAAATATGAAAGGATTTAATTTTTTGAAGTGTTTATCATTTTATTTTATTTTTCGATCCACGGGGGGGGGGGTGGAGTTGGTGCAGGATAGTTAGGCGTAGGGCACTAGGGCAAGGTGCCCTACTACTAAGTTTATACATCTGTGGCGCACATGGCATAGTGCGCCACAGAACTTGCCACAACTGTAGAGCACCTACCCCATGTGCACTACGGGTACGTGGCATGCGGCTGGCAGGCCCCTGGCCCATACATATCTGTGGCGCACATACCCCATGTGCGCCACGGTTGTTCTAGTTACTAGTAGGACACTACCCACAGGTGAGCCACACCTATTTTACCCGTGGGGCACTACCCACAGGTGAGCCACGAATGTGCGGATTACCTATAGCCCTTTTCCTAGTAGTGAGCACTTGAGATGGGCTAAACAAGGAGATCTAAAATCACAAGCAAGAACAGCAAGAACTCAAGCTTGAGCAAGTTTTCCGGTGTTTTTCGGGAGAGAGAAAGAAGATGGCTTTGAGGAGGCAGCCTAGAGGGGCCCAGGTGGGCCAGACTCCCCCCCCCCCAGACGCCGCCACCTGGTAGGTCGCGCCTACCATGGGTGTGGTGGCCTGGTGTGGCCCCGTGGGTCACTTCAGGTGCCTATGCCCCTTTTTTCGAGGAAAAAATTATTTTGAATTTTCTGGGATTTTTCGGGAAACTTTATTTTGGGCCAATTTTCAGGGTATGAAAATTGATTTTCTCGCAAAAACAGTTTTTTTAGAAGAAGCAAAAGCAAACCAAAATCCAAACTATAGGAGCTCTAAGAAACTCAAACAAGCAAACAACTAGCAAAACCAAAGCTAAAGCAAAGACTAGGAAGGATAAAAGTAAAAGAAAGCAAGTATAACCACCGTGGAAACATTATTTTGTTCATTAAAATCCTTTTGTTAACAAGGTTGATCAAGTCTTGTTACCAAAACAATCTTATATGAAGTAAAACTTTGCATTCCACAAGGTGATTATGTTACCTCACACTTGATATCAATGGTCCCAATCATAATAGTTTCAAAATTTTCTTGTGAAATGGGACAATATATTTCTCCAACCTTAATGCCTTCAATATTTTCAATGGAGTTCAGGCAATAGCTCTTAACAACCTTCTTGGGGAAATAGACAGTGTGCTCTTTGTCATTAATATTGAATGTTACTTTTCCTTGATTGCAATTGATGACAGCACCTGCAGTATTAAGAAAAGGTCTCCCAAGAATAATAGACATATTATCATCTTCAGGCATTTCAAGCACAACAAAATCAGTTAGAACCATGCAATTATGAGCAACTTGAACAGGAACATCCTCACATATACCAACAGGAATAGTAGCTGACTTATCAGCCATTTGCAAAGAAATATCAGTTGGTATCAACTTTTCTAGCTGGAGTCTCTTGTAGAGAGAAAAAGGCATAACACTAACTCCAGCTCCCAAATCACATAAAGCAGTTCTAACATAATTATTCTTAATAGAGCAAGGAATATTGGGTATACCTGGATCACCAAGTTTCTTTGGAACCTTACCATTGAAGGAGTAATTAGCAAGCAAAGTAGAAATCTCCTCATTAGGAATCTTCCTTTTATTAGAGACATTATCCTTCATATACTTTGAATAAGGAGGCAATTTAATAGCATCAGCCAAAATAATTTGCAAGAATAAAGGTTTCATCCACTCACAAAACTTGTTGTAGTATTCTTCCTCCTTTGACTTGTGTTTCTTACCTGGAAAAGGCATAGGTTTCTGCACCCAAGGTTCTCTCTCTTTACCATGTTTATTAGCAATAAAATCTTCCTTTCTGTACCTAGTATTCTTAGTGTGCTTCTCAGGTTCTTCCTCACCTTCCTCTGTATCAGGAGACTCATTTTTATCATTACCACTCTTAGTTTTAGCATCAGAGACAGATATACTATTAGGATCTATAGCAGGTTCAAGTGGTTCCTCAACTATCTTATGTTTCTTTTTCTTCTTCTTACGAGGACTACCACTATCTTCACCTTGTTGAGAATCCTCCTCAATTCTTTTAGGGTGTCCTTCAGGATATAAAGGGTCTTGAGTATCTATACCACTCCTAGTTCTAATTCCATAAGCATGTTTATCTCCTGAAACATTAACTAGCATATCCTTTTGTACCTTAGCAAAAGTTGATCAAGTTGAGTTTGAACCATTTGAAAGAGTTTATAAAGAATTTTAATATCATTAGAAGTTCTTTCCACAATATCTTTCAACTCATGGATAGCTCTAGAGTTTTCCAATAAATGATTCTGAACTTGTTTATTAAAATACCCTTGCTTAACAATAAAAGTGTCAAGTTGCTCTAAACATTGATCAGGAGGCTTACCATAAGGAATATCCCCTTCATCAAAGTGTTGGAGAGAGTGTACCTCAATAGTGGATGAGTGGGGAATTGGCTTACATAATTCTTCTATAGGAGGTAGATTCTTCACATCTTTAGCTCTAATACCTTTCTCCTTTAGACACTTCTTAGCTTCCTTCATCACGTCATCATTTAATGCAATAACTCCCATCTTCTTTGTTGTTGGTGTTGGAACTGATTCAGGAACAACTAGTTCAGGAGTATTAGGCTCAGGTGTAATTAGCTCAGTTGAAGTCCAATCATCATAATTCTTGCTTATTTTGGTCATTAATTCTTCAGCATCTGTAGGAGTCCTTTTACTGAAAACACAATTAGCAAAGCTATCTAGGTATGTCCTAGAATCATCAGTTAGTACATTATAGTAAATATCAAGAAGCTCATTCTTAGGCAATGGACATACAGGATGTGCATGAATCAAGGTACAGAATTTTTCCATGACTCAGGCAATTTCTCTTCTTATCCCTGTTTAAAATCAAAAAGTCCATGCAAAGCAGCAAGTCTAGCACTGGGAGGAAAATACTTCTGGAAGAAAGAAGCAATCAAGCAATCAGGGCTATCAATGGAACCAGGAGGTAATCTATTAAACCAAGCCCTAGCATCTCCTTTTAGTGAAAAGGGGAAGATCTTATGTAACATCCCTAAAAACATGTTTCAAAACTCATGCATAGCATCCATGCATCCATGATCATGTAGAGTTCATTTCAAAAATAAAATCAAAAACAGGAGTGTATGAGCTCATTATTTTATGTTGTCAGCATTGAATCAGATACTACTCTCAAATGAGAGAATGATGTTCATAAACCAAACCTTGTTGCCTTGTTGTTCTCAGATTGTATTTCTTGATTGCTAGGACTTAAACAAAGCTTCAAAACAAATATGAACTGAAAATCATTTTCAAAACTCATTTAAAAACTAGTGCTATGTCACTTTTTATTTTGTTTTATTCAAAGTAACCAGGCCAGTGCAAATGACCACTTGGTTTTGTGCAAAATTATATGAAGGTTACACTCTGCAAAAATCCAGAACAATTTGAATTCAAATAGCATTTGAATTTGTTTGAAAATGGATTCAGAAAATCAAAATAGAAATAGAAAAATGAATAGAGAAAAGAAAAAGGGTCGGCGCCAGACATTCAGCCCAACAGAGAAACCAGCACATTTAGCTCATCCGGGTCCCCCTTTTCTCTCTCTCACTCGCGGACAAACCCACTGGGTCGCTGACAGCCTAGACCCATCCCCCACACCATTTCTCTCGCTGACGACTAGGCCTCACTGCCGCGTCACCCTTCGTCCTCAATCAGTGCCGACGACCACCTCGCCGCTGCCGTTTCCGCCACATTGATTCCACGCTTAATTGCCATTGATACTGCGCGTGATCCTCGCCCCCGCTCTGGCTATAAGACCCCCTCACCTCGCCGCTCATTTCCTCTCACCTAAGGCCACCACTCTGCCACCAGGCTGCACGAATTCGAGCCACTCCGCCGCGGCACAGACGCACTCCGACGACCAATCTCGGTGAGTTCTGACCGCCCCCCTATCTCTGGTTCAAACCATCGTGACCAGCGTGTCCTTGCGCGTTCATTTATGCCTTCTGTTTTCTTTCTCGTGACCCAAAGCGGCGTCTTTGTTCGCCCGCGAGCACCTGAGCCGACGCTCGACTCCGACGTGCAATCCAGGTAAAACGCGACCGCCTCTTGCCTTCCCTTCGATGTTGTCTTGATCGCCAAGACCTTGCGCACCTCCTAATCCATTTGGCTCGTGCCAGACGCAGAACCCCGGCAACGTCTTTGACGGCAAGCATCTGACGCCGCCAGCAACTCCGACGAGCTCCCTCGGCCACTGCAGCGCGCCCCTTGACCAGCAATCGCCACCTTGAGCATCAGCAGCACACGGCGAGCTTGGTAAGCCCCTTCTCCCTCTCCCGCGCGATCTAGAACGCCAGTAGCAGCTCTGACAGAGACGCCGCCGCCAGTCTCCACCGCTAGCACCGCCCATCTGTGGTCAGTTAGATTAGGGCCGTAGGATTTAGATCTAACGAGTAAGATTAGATCTGTGTCGAAGAGGTACGCGTTATATCTAGCCATGCATCTTCACTTAAATCGTGTGGCTCTCGTTGATCGATCCGCCCGAACCGGTACCAACAAATAGGATTGCGCCGCGTGTCTGTTAGTTTGTTTTAAATTTCTGATTTGAATCTATTAGATGTTTAAACTTGTTTTAATCATAACTTTTGATTCCCACGTCCAAATTTGATGAATTTTATATCAATGGAATCAGGAGAGAAAGCCCTTTCCATATATGCAATGTGTTTAATGTTTTGCTTCTGTTAAAAATGGTTTTATTTACATAAACATGTGTAGGCCTATTTTGTGTATACAAATTATTTGAGAAATGTATTAATGTTCAAATAAAGTTTGTTTGGCAAGTTTTGAACTTGTTTATGCACCAGTACGGTGCACTTGTCTTGTTGAGTTTATAAAATCATCACATATCATATTGCATGCATCCATATATTTTTGCTTGTATTTATTTTGTATGTGATTTGGTGCTATCATTTTATGTGTAGATTTTGGTGTAAATAGTGATTGTGATTGTGAGGATTGTTTCTCCCCCAACTACCAAGGCAAGTGGTGCTTCATAAATTGTATTCCTATGTTTTTCAAATATGCATTAGAAATATTTTTGCTAGACTTGCATGGATAAATTTTTGGTTTATATATGCTATGCTTGGGAAATCCTAGTAGTTGTAGAATTTCTAGAAATTTCTAAGTTAAGATGTTTATCTATGCCATGCTTAGCCTAGCTAATAGCAACCAAGGGTGGTGCAATATACATGCAATTATAAAATATTTCTAAGTCTTTGGACTGTGTTTTTACTTCATAAAACAACTAGGTGAATGAATTACCTGGGTGGAATGGTTGTGAATGGGTTATGTTGAGTGGTTACACAAGGCCCATTTCCATGGTTTACCTTGTGTATCTCACTTGTGGAAAGCCACCCAGGAACAAAGGGATTTGAGAGGCCAAATGTTAAGAAGCTTCTAGTGCAGCCACTTGGCAATATGGGCTCTGCCTGGATCATATAAGTTCCAATAACTTAGCCATTTGGGCAGTTGGTGGTAGTGGGATGATAGGTTGGAACGCGTCCATTTGGTCTAAGGGAAGGTTTCTGAAAGGTCTTGTCTTGGTGAAAATCAAGTCTTGTGGGGAAAGTGCACAACCTCTGCAGATGGAAGAAACTAATTACTTAGCCATGTCCCTGGAAAAGGACAACTTGAGCATCAAGACATGGAAGCTATCAAAAATCTCCTCATCCTAATTTCTAAGTAAAACTTGTGGTTGAACAAGGGTGAAGGACCCCAATGTCTATTGGTGGTTCCTTCGGAAAAGTTTTGACAAAGAAAAACTTAGTGTTTTCAACTGATAGGCAAAACCTATTTTGAGCAAAGCAAGCCTAAGCTACACTTAGCCAAATTGCATATAGTATCTAGTCCACCAATATTCTACTAAGGTATCACTTGCCAATACTATTCCAATGTATTGACCCACTGTGGCTGTAACTTGTGATGTTGCAGGTTACTCTGATGATGATTAGGAGTCATGAGTCTACACTCAACATGCTTGCCTGTGGCACATGAAGATGAAGACTTATTTATCTTATTACTTATTTAAACTCTTGTACTAGGCCTGTGGCCATGGAGTTCTAAAAGACTATGTTTGTCTCTGGAATTACTGTAATAATGACCTTTGTTTCTGTGTACTTCATCTTAAACTGTGGATGCTAGCATTGATCCAGGGAATAGCATTGCAATCACATGGATCCTTTTCCTTTATAAAGGAGGGAACTTACATCTTAGCAACAAAGTACTTGCGCATCTTAAAATCATCACAGGACAAAGCACTCATAGTAGAAAGCCCATTCATATGAGCCATAACACTCTCATTTTCAGTCCCACAAAAAGGTTCTTTCTCAACAATATCTAAATAAGATAAATCAAGAGAGAAATAATAATCTTCATCTTTAATATCTATGGGAGAAGTGGCAAACTTAGGATCAAAGGACAACTTAGGCATAATAGTACGTCTAGCAAGGAGACTCTTAATAGCACTAGTACCATGTGTGTTTCGGCACTCTTCAACAAAATCATCACTGAACTCAATGTAACCATCATTAATATCATAACTCTCACTAGCCTCAGGTGAGCTAACAGGTGTAACAGTGTCTTCACTAGGAGTTTTGGTATTTCCTAGACCATCCATAGTAGCATCTAGAAAAGGACATAATGAACCACTCGCATCAAGCACAGTAGAAGTAACATCATGAGTATCAAAATCAGTTTTAGACTTAGCAGTAGTAGCAGTATGTGTAGCATGTGTATGTGGTGGTGGTGTGACAAGCTTACTTATAACAGACGGTGAATTAAGAGTAGCAGAGGTGTTTAGGATTGTACCTCTTCTTGTAGTGGATGGTAAAATAGGGAACTTTCCATCACGAGACTTCCCCATGATGAAAGGAGTAGCAGTGAACAATAATAGATCCAAGTGAACTTACAAATAAAGCTATTCTCCCCAACAACGGTGCCAGAAAATAGTCTTGATGGCCCACAAGTATAGGGAATAGGGTAGTTAGTAGTATTAATTTATTTATTGATTCGACACAAGGGGAGCCAAAGAATACTTGCAAGTCTTAACAACTGAGTTGTCAATTCAGCTGCACCTAGAAATAGTTCTTGCTCACAGAATTTTATTAGTTGCAACAACAACAACAACAACAACAACATCAAGAGCAACAGCAACAGTAACAGCAACAGTGAAACAAGAGCAATAGTAACAGTAACAGTAATAGTAGGATTCGAGTGCTGTAGGCATAGGGATGGACGGATAGGCGTTGCATGGACGAGTCTAAACATGTAACTTCAAGATCTAGGGCATTTCAGATAAATAATAACAAGCATCCAAGTACTAAACAATCCTAGGCATGTGCTCGAAATATAGTCATACGTGCTCGCAATGAGAACTTGCACAACATCTTATGTCCAGCCAGCTCATGGTAGCGGGGCCTCTAGGGAACTACTGGCAATTAAGGTGCTCCTTTTAATAGAGCACCGGAGCAAAGCATTAACACTCCGCGAACACATGTGATCCTCACACCACAGCCATCCCCTCCTGTTTTCCCAATTATTGTCACTTTGGGGCCTTTGGATCCGGACAATGATATGTGTACACAACTTGCAGATAAGATCACAAATAATAATATCATAATGATTCCATAATAAGTTCAGGTCTGAGATCATGGCACTCGGGCCCTAGTGACAAGCATTATGCACAACAAGTTGCAACAAAGTCAAATAGCACTAATAGAGATACTAGGCACTATGCCCTAATAGATCTTATTCGATTACATGATAGAACTCATCCAATCCCTACCATCCCCAAGCCTACAGCAGGGGATTACTCACTCATGGATGAGGGAAACATCGGTGCTTAATGGAGATGCGTTGGTGATGATGATGGCGATGATCCTCTCCAAATTCCCCGTCCCAGCAGGGTGCCAGAACGGAGTTTCTGGATCCGAATCTTGGTTTTTGGTGGTTTCGGAGGAGCGGAACTCTTTCTAGAAAACTATCGACCCCCCCTCGGTTTTTAGGTCGAAAGGCAACTTATAGGCGCAGAGGGAGGTCGAGGAGCTGCCTAGGATGGCCACACTCCCTCCAGGCGCGGGGTCAGGTGGGCCCGCGCCTGGGGTGGGTCTGGGCCCCCAGGCCTCCCCTCCGTCTCTTCTCCTGGCTCCGTGGATCTTCTGGTGAAATATAATTTTTGGCATATTTTCCTGGATTTTTCCTAATAGTTCATTTTCTGCACAAAAACAAGACACCAAGGTAATCCTGCTGAAAAAAGTGTTAGTCCGTGTTAGTTATATCCAAATCACACAAGTTTAGAGAAGAAACAATAGCAAAGTGTTCGAGAAAGTAGATACGTTTTGGACGTATCAGGCCTCCGGGATGATCTCTGCCCTCCAGCAAGGTGCCGGGAAGAGCTTCAGATCCCTACCGGTCTAGGGACGATGGTGGCGGCGGCTATGGACTATTTCGTGGAGATATGATTGGGTTCTTAGGGTTTCTGCATCGCGGTGACTTTATAGGCGAAGAGGCGAGGCAGGAGGCCGGCCAGGGGGGCCACACCAGGTGGCGGCATCCCCCTAGGCTGCGCGACCCTAGGGTGTGGCCACCCTGTGGCCCCCTTTCAGCTGCCCTTTGGACTCCGTCTTCTCTACGGTAAAATATTGACTTTGGCTTTTGTCCCATCCAATTCCGAGAATATTTCCTTACTAGCTTTTCTGAAACCAAAAATAGCAGAAAACAGGCAACTGGCACTACGGCATCTTGTTAATAGGTTAGTCCCAAAAAATTATAAAAATACCTCAAAGTGTAGACAAAACATAGCAAAGTTGATACTAAACAAGCATGGAGCATCAAAAATTATAGATACGTTTATGACGTATCAAGCATCCCCGATCTTAACTCCTGCTTGTCCTCGAGTAGTTAAGTGATAAAAAGAATAATTTTTGAGGTGACATGCACCATAAAAATCTTGATCAAACCATTTGCAAAGCATTGAATAACTGGGATCAAAGTACTCTAAACATGAGCATGAAAGATGTAGTTCTAAAAATAAGACATAGAAACTATGTTGCAACATGAAAAGGTACAAACAAAAGTTCATGAATAACAATGCATTGAAAGACGTTTGTTTGTTACACATATAGAAATCATAGCATGTGTGGTATTCAGATTGTCCCTCATGGAGTAGCAAAACATAAATGCATAGGACCCTTCAAAGTTCATAAGGGTGACTAGAGACAAATATTTCAAGAACAAGCAATATCAACATTATGAATCAATCAATAAGTATTGGGACAATGCACATAGAACTAAGAATGAAAACTATGCTCTCTTAATTGGTGAGTAAAGTTAGAAGGTGGAGAATCAATATAAAAGTGGGAAGAAAGGCCCTTCACAGAGGGAAGCAGGGATTTCAAGTTTCATAAAGAGCTTCCAAAAATTATGGTACTTGTTAGCTTTCAGCTCTAATTGCCCCTATCATAAGCATCTTGAAGTGATTAAGGTTAAAGTGAAATAAATATGGAGTATATGCTTGACAAATCATAAGTTGGAAATATCATGTCCCTTGAGTACGAGGGACGTTCCTCATGCTACTCAACTTTACTCACCGGTAAGTTCTTGTCATTGTAAGTATATGTGTATCATAGAGAACCGCCAATGGGGTACCCCTTGCCCCATGATACAGGAGCTATCCCATATCAAAATGACAAGGCAACAGACAATGAGCATCTCAACGATCTGTTTATTTACCATGGGTATGGTGCTTTTTTCTCTTTTCTCTAAAGATGCTTCACAGATTGCTTACTATGGTTATGCTGCAAGTTTCTACCATGATTAGGCATGGCTTAGGCTAGCCTCCCTGGCGTTTCTATAACACATACACATAACTCCATGGACTTACAAGCTCCCCTTTTATTTCACACCGCCGACATCCGCAAACAAAAGATCATGATATCAATTGGGTAATATGTACATGTGTTGAAAGAGTTCCCCATGACAGCATGGTTCTGCTAATTCCCAACTTATAAGTGCAAGCATATACAACATAGATGACACAATGGTTCAAGCTTATTAGGTGCAAAAATTAAAGTGTGCCATCAAGTTTGTGAGATCTTTAATCACTATTTTTCTCATAATAAGTTTAATTTGGAAGATAGATAAAACATGAATATACTTGGAATGGTGTAACACACCATGCATAGGAATTTATAGTGGACACTTTGGAATAACTTGGTTTCTTGGGAGTTGTATTCATGAGTAAAGCTTACTCGATACAATTGGAGGCTAGCAAAAGACTGGGAGCGACCAACTAAGAGAGCGGTAATGGCCATAATCATGCAGAGCGACAAAACATTATCAATCAAAGCATAAAGTGGTATCATAATTCAAAAACTAAATGATCATAGAGGCTAAGGTGACTGGTTCATAGTCATAACATGGTGTAAGCATGTGCCAAGTCAACCCAACAAAGCATCAAAGGAGAATACCCCAATATTATGCTTTTGTATGCTAAAACAATGCATGATTATTGCAAGGCACATTAAGCAATCTCAATTGTTTGGAACAAGTCATGGTACAACAATAATCACTAAGCATAAGGTCAAAGCAACATCTAACATGACATGATAGAATCTAAGTCACAGTCAAAACAAGCTCCCTTTTATACCACTTAAGCATGAAACTTAGTACTCTTTTCCAACACCAATCGACTTATTTGAAACAAAAAGTGTGAGCACGGGGCTCCAACTAATTTATTCAAGCAAACTAAACAAAATAAAACCAAAAACTAAAACTAAGACGCTCCAAGAACAACATAACAGTGCATGAAACAATAAAAACGAAGTGTCTAGAAAGAGACGAGAGATTTTTATTGATACAGAAGGGGGTGCCTTGGGCATCCCCAAGCTTTGATGTTTGTACCTCTTGAATATTTCTTGGGGTGACACGGGGTGGCATCCCCAATCTTGATCTTTTGTCTATTCTTCATCTCATTACATCATTCTTCCCCTACACTTTGAAAATTTCCTTCATACAAAACTTCACACAATCTTTATTAGCAACATTAGTGTATTCAAGATAATAGGACTTTGGATTTTTTTCAAAACAAGGAAAACTTTCATTAGAACACAAGCTACTGTATCAATTCCTTTTAAAATCTCAAGTGATCAAGGAGAACTCAAAAACAAAACGATTAAGAGGCAAATGAAAATAATGGCAGAAATCTGTAAAAATAGACCAGCAGGTAAAAACTGATTTTTTCGAAGACCTTCTATTGCTCAAATCAAAAAGTGTTGAACTAACTAAAGTTATATAAAAACCTGGGGCATAAGCTCAGAAAATCACAGCTCAATCTGACATACAGTGATTTTTCACAAATGTTTACTGTGAAGCAAAAAAATCTGTTTCGGAACAGCAACTTCCCCAAATCTTACTTCTCTCTCATTAGAGGTTATTCTTGGCACAAAAACCACACAAAAAGGATAAGGAGATGTTATTACATAATTAATAACTTCCAAGACTAAATAAAACTATTGGGTTATCTCCCAAGAAGTACTTTTCTTTAACGCCTTTAAGTTAGGCACACGAAGCAAGAATCAAATGTTTTCAAATGAAGAAGCATTAACATCAAATTTTGCTTTAATAGGAGGAGCAAAAGGTAACTTCTCTCTCCTTATAGGGAAGTGTTCTATACCTTTCTTGAATGGGAATTGATATTTAATTGTGCCTTCCTTCATATCAATAATATGGCACCAACAGTTCTAAGAAAAGGTCTTCCTAAAGTACTAGGATTAGAAGCATTGCATTCAACATCTAAAACATAGAAATCTATAGGGACATAGGCATTTCTTACCATAATAAGAACATCATTAATACTCCCCATAAGTTTCTTTTTAGCATTATCATCAAGTGGGACATCTAAATAGCAATCTTCCAAAGGTGGCAAATCAAGCATTTCATAAATCTTTCTAGGCATAATAGAGACACTAGAACAAAGGTCACATAAAGCTTTGAGATCAAAATCATTCACTTTCATATTAACGATGGGTTCCCAAACATCTTCTAATTTCCTAGGAATAGAAGCTTTATGTTTCAATTTTTCTTCCTTAATTTTAATGAGAGCATATGTAATATGTTTTGTAAAAGCCATATTCATAGCACTAGCATTAGGACTTCTAGCAATATTTTGTAGGAACATAATCACTTCAGAAATGTTGCAACCATCAAGATCAAAATCAAACTTAGAATCACAGGTAGAAGACTTATTGTTTCCCATAGTTCGAAAAAATTCAGCATTCTTATTGGGTTTAGGCATTGTTG
This sequence comes from Avena longiglumis, assembly GCA_030063025.1. Classification (NCBI taxonomy): domain Eukaryota; kingdom Viridiplantae; phylum Streptophyta; class Magnoliopsida; order Poales; family Poaceae; genus Avena; species Avena longiglumis. The sequence goes on from CP125978.1 coordinate 155,760,055, forward strand.
TAGAAGGGATGGGGACTTCTTGTGGTTTGCTAGTGTCAACACCCGGATTTTTAATCACAGATGCATGTTATGCCATACATCGCAATCCCAGGATTACCATTTTTGCGAGACATAACAGATTTGGATATCATAGTACATCATCCATTACAAGCTATAAATAAGGTCTTACACAAATAAGGATATCATGATCCAATTCTTAATACAATTCAAGCATCGGAATAATGTAATAGTAACGATAGCGTAGGCGAAGCTCCATCTTCAGGGTCATAGGCAATGCTAACGATGGGAGATGATCCTAGTTGTCGTAACCTTCCTGCAGTCCGTCATCCTGATACTCATCTTCATAGTCTGGCCACGGGAATAGCCAAGGACAAAGCCATGAGTACTCTTTAAGTACTCGCAATCTAATACTAATAAGTGAAGGGAGGGTTTTGTAGTAGGATACTAAGCTCTAGGGTTGTTTTGCAAAAAGCCAGATTTACCTCTACTAAGTTCAGAAGCAAAGAAAGCTAGTTGAACGTTTTATAACACCTAAGTGGGAACTTGCATTTCATGTCACAACTCTATTGTAGTCAAGTCAAAGTCATAAATAATTTCATAAGTCATTTTGAAAACATCTGACGGGGGAACAGTATGGCCACTCCAACTGTCCATAACCGCGGACGCGGCTATCCAAGTAGTTTGACACTCTGCAGAGATAGTACACTTTCACCACAACATTCGATACATCCGTTAGGAACAAATCCTAAATTCACCATACTCAGTATACGGATAATCAATCCTAACCTTTCAATTACATGCCCTAGTATAGGCACCTCTCCTGTGAGTTTGGCCTCCCAACCATGACCAACTGTCATGTTGGGTACTGCACAGATGGACAATCTTCACAAGGTAGCCTCAGCTCAGACCTTGGCCGGAAGGGAACCCATACTAAGGTATATAAATTTCCAGTCAAGCCCTACCAATTTTCGGGTATTGTGGTTGTACGGTAAAATTGGAATGGTATCGCATCCATACAACCATCAGTTTTATAAAGGGCTAAGGCTCATGTCTGAACATTTTCATCATCAAAATCATCTGGTGTTCAAGAACACATGTCAAAACATTTTAGTAGAATGACTCATCATTCTAAGGTTTTCATAACCATTTTCACCAAGTATTCCCATCTACAGTTGATCAATTTTTATGCTTAGCACTAGCATCTACAAGTGGGGGTAAATACTAATGAGGGGTAATAAACTAGTGGGGGTTTACTAAGTTCAATCTCATGCCTTAGGATAACATCAAGATTATCTAACTTAGGCCATATTTTATGCTCTTTATGCTACCTTCAGTTATCTTTCTATAATCTACAAGTCACTAAGTAAACTCTAAGAGAAAGCTTTGATAAAGAAAATAAAGTATTAAGCTTAAAAGTAAAACTAGGATTGGGTATCAAGTGGTGTAAGCTTGCTAAGTTGCAAGTGTTAGCTTGCTCAGTTAATAGCTTGCTAATTCAACTAGTAGTATTAGGCTTGCCTTGTGCAGAGCAGTGGTTGAAGTTCTCCTCGGCTTCTTCCTCATAGTATCCTCCTTCCTCCTCGTAACCTTGGTTGATACTAGCGTCTATAAATAAATACGAGGTACACAATCACCAAACAATACTTAACTATTTCTAAACATCACACAAAGTTTCACACTAGGTGATCTAGCATCATTACTAATATTACAAGGATTAACACACTTGTCTCATTTATTTTATTTTCAGAAAAGTAATTTCTACTCATTGAAAAACTACTTAAGATTTAATATTCTCCAACTCAAACATGGGATCATGTTGACACATATCATCACCACATATTTTAGTACATGGGAATGTGATTTAAAGTGGTGTCACAATTTAATAAGGTTTAACCCTTTTTATTTTATTTAATTAAAGTGACTAGAAATGCCTATTTGGCATTCTTTTATTACTTGATCATTATTTCTGTAAGTAAACCTATATATTTTTATATATTCTGAAAGGTATGGTCAAATGTGATTTTGGAGAGTTGGAATCAACTCAAAAGCTCTTATGGTTGAATTTTGGAAAATGTTTGAATGCAGAAAAGCTTCTGCCTTGTTATGTTTACCATGGGTGATATACAAATCTAAATGGTTTGAATCCAACGGGCTTGGATTAAGCATTACGGTACCTTTCTAACAAAATTGGTTTCATGCATTTTGGTTCAGTGAATCAAGCTGAGTTAATTTTTGAATCTAGGTACAGAACTGGGTTTGAAATTAAATGTATAAAATTAAATTTGAATTGTTGGGTTGTGCAGGATGTTTAACTGGGCCGGCCCACTACGCACAGCGCACGCGCGGGCGGGTTAAGTGGCTGTCCCCACTCGTCAGTGAGACAGTGAGTGGCAAAGCGGTACGGGGTGATCTAGGTCGCACAATCTAACTCTAATCGAACGGCTCTGGTTCATCGTCCACGTCAGGCAGCTCCAGCGAGACAAAACCCTAGCGCGGCAGGTGGGGGTCGTGGGAGGCTCACCGGGGCTCAGGCGATGGTCGGCGACAGGGGCGAACGACGAAGTCGACGACGGCGGTTCTCCTGGTACCGGCAGCTTCTCCTAGGGCGGCTCCAATCGACGGCGCCTCTCCTCCTCTGCAGCGGCAAACTCTGGTGAAATTCTGGCCACCTGGTGCTCGCCTTGGTCCAGAAGTGAGTGGGTGTGATTAGTGAGAGGTGGGGAGTGAACTGGTGTGAAGAAAACGAGCGGGGGAGGTCTCCTTTTATAGTGGTTGAAGGGCACCGACGGGCACGGGCTGAGCTCGTCATGGTCGACGGCACAGAGTGCTACTGACATGGGTGACTGTAGGGGGCGGTGTTGTGCTCCCTGGCGAAGCTCAACGGCGTGGTCTTGCGGCGTGGGGCAGTGTTGAATGGTCGGAATGCGTTGATGCTCTGGGCGGGTCCGATAGCGATTTTAATGGCTCACAGTTGCTCCTGGTCGTGCGGCAGCGAACGTGCATGTCCGTGGGGTTGCTGGGGTGCTAGCGATCACGCACGCAAGCGGTGAGGGCGGCGCGCAGTCTATGGGCGTGTGTCGTGGTTGGAGCACTGGTGCGCTCTCGCTCGCAGAGAGGCTTGGCATGCTTGGGCAGTGTGGTCCAGGGGCTGGCAGTGCTCGAGGCTTGGACAGGGAGTGGCGGTGGACGGTGTTCATTGCTCTAGACATGCTTGCTAGTCTTGGTGCTTCTCCTTGCTTGATGTCGACATGAGGGTGGCAAGTTAGGCTTGGCATGATCACCATTAATGGCTATGCCAAGCTCACAGTGGTTCTAAGGCTTGTTAATTGGGATAGATCATCTACTGAGAGTATAGAGTCAGCTAGAGAGGCAACAAGGTTGGCCAAAATCACTGCTCACTATAGTGTTTGTTGTTTGTTTGTTTGATGCCAGCAAGGTGTTTGATAAAATGGCCGAAAGAAATTAAAATTTGAATTTTGGATTCAAACTTGGTGGGTTTTCAAGGCACATACTAGGGAGTCTCTGGTGAGTTGGATTAGTCAAGGGGCACTGGTTTGGTTAGGTTTTGAAAATGTGTGATCTTCACATATGATGAAGATTCAATTTTTACTTGTGATTTGAATGAGCTTGATAAATGTTTCTGCAAGTTTGAAATGTGGACTTTGCTTCACTTTTAGTTGGTCTAGAAAGGGGTGAAAATAATTGGAAAAGTTTCTGTTTGAAATCTTGGACTAGAAACACTCATAGTGACCTAGTGAGCAAGATTGGCAAAAATGACCGTTTGCTTTAATTGATTTGTTTTCGATTTTCTCTTTATTTGTTTCTGCTTGGAAATGTTTTAGATGATGTTATATTCATATTAGAACCATTCCTTACTATTTAGTTGAATCACACAAGTCCATTCATGCATTTATCAAATCATCACATACACACATGCATTCATATGTTCTTAAATTAATCAAAGTTTTTGTTAACCCTAATTTTAGTGATTAGAGTTTGATGATCATTGTTTCATATTTTTAGGATGTTACAAACCTTCCCTCCTTAAAAAAAATCTCGTCCCGAGATTTGAAAAATAAGAAAAATATTACCTAGGATTTAAAGAGATCGGGAAACTCCATCCTGATGTGGTCTTCTCGCTCCCAGGTAGCTTCTTCTTCAGTGTGGTTGCTCCACTGAATCTTGAGAAACTTGATGCTTCGGGTTCTGGTGGTTCTGAAATCTTCTTCCAAAATACGGATGGTTACTTCGGGAAACGTCAGGTCATCATTGATCTCTATGGTCCGGTGATCAATGTTCTTGAAAACTTCGGTCTTCTCCGGAACTTCAAGGCATTTGCGAAGTAACGATATATGGAACACATTGTGCACTGCTGACATTTCCTCGGGCATTTCCAATTGATATGATACTTCTCCTCGACAATTCAGAATCTTGAAGGGTCTGATATATCTGGGGGCTAACTTTCCTTTGAGGTGGAAACGCTGCATTCCCTTCAAAGGCGATACTTTGAGATACATAAAATCTCCGATATTGAAAGCGAGGTCTCGACGTCTCTTGTCGGTGTAACTCTTCTGTCTTGACTGGGCGGTCTTGAGGTGCTCACGAATCTTGTGAACTTTCTCTTCTGCTTCTCGTAGGATATCGGGACCGAAAATCTGACTCTCTCCTACTTCTGACCAATTTAAAGGGGTGCGACACTTCCTTCCATACATGAACTCAAATGGGGCCATTTGCAGACTAGCTTGATAATTGTTGTTGTATGAAAATTCTGCGAAAGGCAGACAGTCTTCCCATTTATATCCATACTCTAGCACACATGCTCTCAACATATCTTCGATTATTTGATTTACTCGCTCTGTTTGTCCATCAGTCTGAGGGTGATACGCTCTACTTAAATCCAGTTGTTGGGGATATGCTATACAGGTATCCTCATAGCATGTCCTCTATCCTGATGACCCGGGTGGCCCACAGTTGGGAGCAAGGCCTATGGCCTGCTGGGTGGCCCAGTTAGATGGATCCAGAAGGGAGGCCCATGCCAGATAAAGGAAGGCTACGGAGGAGTCACCGACGTACCCGGAGCCTTAGAGTGCAAGATACGCTAGACTAGTAATGGACAGTGTAGGATTCTGTAACCTGTCCGGCTATGACTTTTCCCTGTAACCCTAGGACCTGGCGACTATATAAGTTGGGCCTATGGGAGCCTTCAAGGCACCAATTAACTCATACCTCGCATAGTGAATCGATCCCTGTAACTCGGCGTATTGCCATTATAGTGATTTATAGCAGGAGTAGGATTCCGCCACCGTCGTGGGATCTGAACCTGGGTAAGCTATGTTACCTCGTACCCGTCAACCGTCCACCTTCCCCCACGTCTCTAAACACGCACTGTGAGACTCATCGGCAATACCACGACAGTTGGCGCCCACCGTGGGGCAAGAGGCGCTTCAGGATCTTCAGCAGGCAAGGACCAAGATCTTCGTGGGAATCGGCGAAACCGTAGCCATCGATCGTGTTCTATTCTCCGGCAACGTTATGATCGTACCTCCCGATGAGTTCTGGATACCGGCGAAGACGAACCCTACGTGGTGCTCGATCTGTAAGATCCCTCCCCTCTCCGCTCATTTCCCCTCGCTCAGCACAGTCACTAAGCCACCAGGCTGCCGGTAATTCGAGTTGCATCACCGCCGTACCGAGAGACTCCGGCGAGCCATTACGGTGAGTACTGAGCGCCCCTTTCCTTCTAGTCTACGCGAGCTGCTTCGCAATCATCTTGGGCATCTTCTCATGCCTCTGTTTTGTTCTGAATCGCCCTAGGTCGTCGCCCTCATCGACAACTGGAAACGGCCGAAGCTTGACTCAACTCCGACGAGCCATTCTGGTGAGCCCTGTGTTCCCCTCTGCCTCTGGTTCATGCAATCATGTTCGCCAGTGCCTTGCACATCCATTAACGTTCTCCGTTTGAATCCTTGTGCCCCAGGACGTTGTCTTCGACTTCGACAGTGAGCACCCCACGCTCAAACAAACTTCGACGAGCTCCTGGTGCCGTGTCCGAGCGCCCTGACCCTGTCCGTCTGCAAGTTGAGCATCTCCACGTTCTCGCGATCTCGGTAAGCACTAGCCCGACCCTCTGCCCCCCTGGTCTCGCCGGCGTGTTGCCGCCAGAACCGTCGCCGCCGAGGGCACCATTTGCGCCGCTGGTTTCTGGTCTGATAGATCTGATCCATTGGATCCAGATCCAAAGGCCACAATTAGATTTTATCTGAAGCGGTACAGACAGATCTGAGCCGTGCGTATTAGTTAGATCTGGCGGTCCACGTTAGCCGATCCGTGCGAAGCGGTATCATCCAATCAGATGCTGCCGCGTGGCATGTTCTTCGTTTTAAAATTCTGAATTAGATCTATTAGATGTTTAAACTAGTTTAATTCATAACTTTTGATTCCCACGTCCAAATTTGACAAATTTTATATCAATGGAATCAGGAGAGAAAATCCTTTCCATTTATGCAATGTGTTTAATGGTTTGCTTCTGTTAAAATGATTGTTTTCATAGAAACATTTGTAGGCATAATTTGTGTATAATAATTATTTGAAAATTGTTTTGTTGTTCAAATAAACATTAATTGGTAAGTTTTGAACATGTTTAAGATTTAGTACTGTGCACTTGTCTTGTTTGGTGTACAAAATCATCACATGGCATTTTGCATGCATCCATATATTTTTGCTTGTATATATTTTGTATGTGATTTTGGTGTTATTATTTTATGTGTAGATTTTGGTGAAAATAGTGATTGTGATTGTGAGGATTGTTGCTACTCTCCAAACTACCAAGGCAAGTGGTGCTTCATGATATTATTCCTATGTTTTTCAACTATGCATTAGAAATATTTTTCTAGACTTGCATGAATATTTTGATCTATATGCTATGCTTGGGAAATCCTAGTAGTTGTAGAATTGCTACAAATTTCTAAGTTAAGATGCTTATCTATGCCATGCTTAGCCTAGCTAGTAGCAACCATGGGTGGTTATATATTCATGCTATGATAGAATATTTTTAAGTCTTTGGACTTGTGTTTTGTTTAATAAAACAACTAAGTGAATGAAACACCTGGGTGGAATGGAAGGAATGGTTTATGTTGAGTGGTTACACAAGGCCCATTTCTATGGTTTACCTTGTGTATCTCACTTGTGGAAAGCCACCCAGGAACTAAGGGATTTGAGATGCCAAATGTTAAGAAGCTTCTAGTGCAGCCACTTGGCATTATGGGCTCTGCCTGCATCATATAGGTTGCAATAACTTAGCCATTTGAGCAGTTGGTGGTAGTGGGTTGATAGGTTGGAGCGCGTCCATTTGGTCTAAGGGAAGGCTTCTGAAAGGTCCTGTCTTGTTGAAAATCAAGTCTTATGGGGAAAGTGCACAACCTCTGCATATGGAAGAATCTAAGTACTTAGCCATGTCCCTGGTATTGGACAACTTGAGCATCAAGACATGGAAGCTATCAAGAATCTCCTCATCCCAATTTCTAAGTTAAAACTTGTGGGTGAACAAGGGTGAAGGTTCACCAATTTCAATTGGTGTTTCCTTGGGAAAGTTTTGTCAAAGAAAAACTTAGTGTTTACAACTAATAGGTAAAACCTATTTTGAGCAAAGCAAGCCTAAGCTACACTTAGACAAAATGCATATAGTATCTAGTATACAAATATTCAACTAAGGTATCACTTGCCAATACTATTCCAATGTACTGACCCACTTTGGTTGTAACTTGTGATATTGCAGGTTATTCTGATGATGATTAGGGGTTATGAGTCTACACTCAAAATTCTTGCATGTGGCACATGAAGATGAAGACTTATTTATCTTATTATATATTTGAACTCTTGTATTAGGCCTGTGGCCATGGAGTTATAAAAGACTATGTTTGTCTCTGGAATGATATGTAATAATGACCTTTGTCTTTGTGTACTTCATCTTAAACTTTGGATGCTAGCATTGATCCAGGGACTAGCATTGCAATCACAGGGATCCTTACCTTTATAAAGGGAGGGATCTTACAGATGGTATCAGAGCACTGTGTTGCCTGTAGGATTACGACCCTAGGATTGGAAACCACTAAGGAAAAAATTTCAACAACTTCCACACTTGTCTTTTCTTCTCGTAAACTTTTCTAATCTTCTTTCTCATCTCTATTTGTAGATGAACTCCATCAACGAAGCCATGAGGAAGGGACCACTCATGACTATGACTTTGGAATGTGAGACAGAATTCCCCAAGGCTCTCAAGGATCTCATGGTTGCCATGGGAATACATGGTGCAGCTGTGTACAAAGGTTTTCCTGTGATGGATGAAGGAGTTGAATACTGGTGGGTGCAACTTCACTTGTATAAAAACAAGGAAGACAACCACAAAGAATCAGGATTCTGCATGGTCACCAACTCAGTGATGCACACCACATTCTTTGATTCGGCAAGGGATGCAGCTTGCAAGGCCATCAAAGAACTTGGTGATAGAATCAAGTGCAGAATGCTCAACACCCAGAATGACCTTAGGGAAGAAAAGAAGCATACCCAAGAGTTAGAGGCTACCAACCAAAATTTAAGGAAGGACATCATAGACTTAGCAATGGAGTCATGTGATCTAGATAGACAGATTGCCTCTAGGGCTGCCCTGTTAGCCAACTTGGCAGGTGAGATGGAATTGTAACGTACTTCGTTAGTTGGACCACCACACTCATCATTTTCTTTCCCAAAATGTTGTTTAAAATAAATTGAACCTTGGTTGTTTGTAATGGATCCATGTATACCATGACTTGTGTGTTTTGATTTCCGAAGATATGCATGTGATGCCTTGTCTTGTGATTTATCTTAAATTGTGTTGATTCTAACTTTTTCTATCTTATTAAATAGATGCCTAATGTTACTATCAAGACGTTGAAGAGTTCAAGGGAACTCGTTTTGGCACTCGTATTATTGAGCTCACTAGTTTTCTCAATCTCCCACTTCCTACCATCATGATGCTTCCCCTCACCAAGTTTGAGAGGAAAGACCTTTGGGGCTTCAAGGTTAATCAGCCAGTTCGCCAGACTGAGCCTACCACGGAGGCAATCATCTTCAAGCTCATGCATGATGACAAGGACAGAGGCCTAGAGGTAATCATACAGGATTTGCTTGGACGTTTACTAGGGAGACACTCTCGAGAGATTAGAGGTACTCACTTCCACGCCTTCGGTAGACGTGATGAGGATGGTGAGGCCATTGCCTTCGAGGATGCTTCGAGAGAGACGGCAGAGCCGATTCGTCTATACCTCTAGGACTTAGAGGTTCTTCTTAGGCACCTAGATACTGATAGGACCAACGTCATTCTCAGCAATGACGAACTCTAGGTGCAGCTTCGTGAGAAGGACAAGCTCTTCGCGGAGCAAGATGAGATAGTCAAGGAGATGGAGGCCAAGTTTGAGAGTCCGGATAGAAAGTTCAAAAGTCAAGAGAAGAGAGTCCAAGATAGGAACAAGAGGATTCGAGACATGACTGCAGAACTAGAGGCCAAGGACTTCAAGCTCGAGCATCAGCAAGGTGTGATTGAGAGACTTCGTGCACAGAAGAGGGCTCTCAAAGCCAAAGTAGAGACCTTGACCACCAATGTCGAGGAATACAAGACCGCGATGGAGAATGCAGGTCTTACATTTGTTGATGAGGAGGTTGATGCAGAGGAGTAGTGATGACTACTCATTTACCTTTATTTATCATGTCGTTGATTATTGAGTCGCAATGACCATCCAACATGTGGATGGCTTGCTATTGGTGTGTTTACTTTTTAGAACTTGTTGTCTATGTTGTTGAACTTTTATTATTATGATGCATGTTTGGTGATTGTTTATGTGATGTATTGTGCATGTTAGCATCTATGGGTAACTCATTCTTATCTCCATTGAACAACCACAGATGCCTCCCTGACGTGCCAATCCCAACCCCAACAACAACAACATCACCCCTGAGATGCAGCAGATGATGACAACTCAGACTCAGTTGATGCAAATGATGACCACATTCATCCATAATCAAAACAACAACAACAATAATAATAACAACAACAACAACAATCAGAACAACCCGCCGGGTTTTGACATGCTTACCAGGTTCTTAAGACTGAGGCCAGCAAAGTTCTCAAGAACTACTGATCCTATGGTGGCCAATTATTGGCTACACTCTGTGAACAAGGACTTGGTCACTGTTGGCTATACTGATGAAGAGAAGGTCATATTTGCAGCACACTTGTTGGAAGGACTAGCAGCCACTTGGTGGGATAATTTCCAGATCACCACTCCCATTGCGGATGTGACATGGGCTATCTTTGAAGATGGTTTACGTACAACTCACATCTCATCAGGAGTGATGAGTCTAAAGAAAAAGGAATTTCATAACTTGAAGCAGCGCCACCGCAGCGTGGCAGATTATATTGAGGAGTTCAACAATCTAGCGCATTATGCACCGAATGAAGTTGACACTGATGCTAAGAGGAAAGAAAAGTTCCTTGAAGGATTAAACGATGAACTGAACCTGCAGCTATCTGTGGCTTATGTTCCCACTTATCAGTCTCTTTGTGACAAGGCTGCTATTTTGGAGAGCAAAATGAAACAAGTTGAAAGCAGGAAGAGGAAGCACTCTGACAAGCACAGCTCGGGATTGTCTCACAAGCGTCCCCATTATGATGACAGTGGGAATTCTGGATCCCACAAGCATGGGAAGTACAACAAGCACCACAACCACAACCGTTATCATGAAAACAAGCACCACCGTAGTCATGACAATGACAAGTACAAGAATCACAAGAGTGGATATAAGAGCCACCACAATGGAAGTGGAAGTGGTAGTGGAAACCAGCCTGTCAAGAAGGATCTTAGTCAGCTTGAATGCTTCAAGTGCAAGAAGATGGGGCATTATGCAAATGAATGCCCAGAAAAGAAAGTTGAAGGACCCAACAAGCCCAACCCTTTCCAGAAGGGGCAAGTGAACCACATCAATGTGGAGGAAATCTATGAAGAGCCAGATGATGTGGCTGGTAAGTTCAAACTCAATTCTATTCCAGCACTTGTTCTTTTTGATACTGGAGCATCGCATTCATTCATATCAAAAGCATTTGTTGATAGAAATGGGTTTTAACTGAAAACATTGGGTGTCCAATAAAAGTAAGTTCTCCAGGTGGAGATATGATAGTAACTCTTGGATGCTGGGATCTAGTGATAGAGTTTGGAAAGCATAAGTTTCCAGTGAGTCTGATAATCTTAGATTCCCAAGGACTGGATGTAATTTTGGGAATGGATTGGATGACCAAATAAGAAGGAGTACTACATTGTTCCAATCGTATTGTCGCACTCACAACCCCAGAAAAGAAACGGATAAGATTCAAGTCCAATTTTGAATTGAAAGAGAGCAAGCTTAATTCTCTTAAGGGGGTTAGCATAGATAGCGTGCCAATTGTGAGTGAATATCCGGATGTGTTTCCGGAAGAATTGCCAGGAATGCCACCAGATAGAGATGTGGAGTTTCTCATTGATTTTCTACCAGGATCTGGACCCATAGCAAAAAGACCGTACAAGATGTCAGTAGATGAATTGAAAGAACTCAAGAAACAACTTGGAGAACAGTTGCAGAAAGGATTTATTCAACCAAGTTCTTCATCTTGGGGAGCACCAGTTTTGTTTGTGGAAAAGAAAGATAGAAGTCAAAGGTTATAAATAGATTACCGCTCACTTAATGAGGTGACTATCAAGAACAAATACCCTTTGCCTAGAATCAATGACTTGTTTCATCAGTTAGAAGGAGCTTGTGTGTTCTCAAAGATTGATCTCCGGTCAGGTTATTTCCAGCTCAAGATAAGGGAACAAGACATACCTAAGACAGCTTTCACCACTAGGTATGGTTTGTATGAGTACACCGTGATGCCATTTGGTTTGACCAATGCACCATCTTATTTCATGAATATGATGAACAAGGTGTTCATGGAGTTCCTTGATAAGTTTGTTGTCGTTTTCATCGATGACATTTTGATCTACTCCAAGAGCAAATAAGAGCATGAAGGACATCTACGTTTGATACTTGAGAATCTTAGAGAGCATAAGCTATATGCCAAATTCAGCAAGTGTGAGTTTTGGTTGAATGAAGTTGGATTTCTTGGACACGTTGTGTCAGGAGATGGTGTAGCAGTTGATCCTGCTAAAGTTTCAGCTGTAACTGAATGGGAATCTCCCAAGTCGGTGAAAGAGGTTTGTAGTTTCCTTGGCTTGGCCGGATACTACAGAATATTTATCGAGAATTTCTCCAAGGTAGCTAATCCTATGACAGAGTTGCTAAAGAAAGACAAGAAATTTGCTTGGTCTGAAGGCTGTGAACTTAGTTTTCAAGAGTTGAAGAAGAGACTAGTGACAGCACCAGTCTTATGTCTGCCAGATTTGGAGAAGGATTTCCATGTGTATTGTGATGCATCTCATCATGGATTAGGTGCGGTACTTATGCAAGAAGGGAAAGTTGTGGCTTATGCCTCAAGACAACTCAAAACTCATGAGGTAAATTACCCTACTCATGATTTGGAGTTAGCCTCTGTTGTCCATGCACTCAAAACATGGAGACACTATCTTTTGGGAAAGAGATGTGAAGTGTTCATAGATCACAAAAGTTTGAAGTATATCTGCACCCAGAAAGAAATTAACATGAGACAAAGAAGATGGCTAGAACTCATCAAGGACTATGACTTGAGTCTACAATACCACCCCGGTAAAGCAAATTTTGTAGCGTATTCTCTAAGCCGTAAAGTTTTTGTGAATGGCCTTACTAAGGGAGAATTGCCAGATGATCTGTGTACCCAATTCAGAAATCTCAGATTGGAGATTGTGCCTGAGGGAGATCTCATGTCTTTGGATGTTCAACCCACTTTGTTGGACAAGATCAAAGAATCCCAAAAGACAGATAAGGAAATTGAAGAGATTGAGGAAAAGATTGGCAAGGGAAAATCCAAAGGGTTCCATGAAGATGAACAGGGTACTTTATGGCATGGAAAACGTATCTGTGTTCCACAAGATCCGGAACTTCGGAAACTGATTTTACAAGAAGCACACAACTCACCGTATTCCATTCATCCGGGTAACACCAAAATGTACATGGATATGAAAGAAAGATTTTGGTGGAATAATCTCAAGAAGGACATCGCCGAACATATTTCTTTGTGTGATGTATGTAGTAGAGTGAAAGCGGAACATCAGAAACCAGCAGGATTGTTACAACCATTACCTATTCCTGACTGGAAGTGGGACAAGATTGGCATGGATTTCATCACCGGGTTGCCAAGGACCAGGTAAGAATATGACTCTATATGGGTAGTAGTGGATCGCCTAACTAAAGTGGCTCATTTCATACCCGTTAAGACAACTTATACAAGTGCTAAGTTAGCCAAAATTTATATGAGTAGAATTGTATGTCTACATGGAGTAGCCAAGAGTATTGTGTCTGATAGGGGAACCCAATTCACTTCTCATTTTTGGAGACAACTACATGAGTCATTGGGAACGAGGTTGGAATTCAGCACTGCTTTTCATCCTCAGACTGATGGACAGACAGAAAGGACAAACCAAATACTCGAAGATATGTTGAGGGCATGTGCCCTACACTATGGAGCCAGTTGGGATGAAAGTCTGCCTTACGCAGAATTCTCTTACAATAACAGCTATCAAGCTAGTATTGAGATGGCACCATTTGAGTTTCTCTATGGGAGAAAGTGTACCACCCCATTGCTATGGAATGGTGTGGGAGAAAGAAGTTTGTTCGGACCAGAACTAATCAAAGAGGCTGAAGAGAAAGTCAAGCTAGTTAAGGACAGGTTGAAGATTGCACAGTCCTGACAGAAGAGCTACGTAGATCCTAAGCATAGAGAAGTCACCTATGAAGTGGGTGATAGAGCTTATCTTAGAGTGTCACCACTTCGTGGAGTGAAGAGGTTTGGTGTAAAAGGTGAATTGGCCCCAAGATATGTTGGACCATTCAAGATTCTGAGCCGTAAAGGAGAAGTAGCTTATGAGATTGAATTGCCAGAGTCTTTGTCTGCCGTTCACAATGTGTTTCATGTGAGTCAGCTTAAGAAATGCCATCCAGAAATGGAAGAGACTTCTTTGAAGGATACTATCCCATTGGAGGAAGTCCAATTGGAATGTGATCTCACTTATGAGGATAAACCTATCAAGATTCTCGAGACTACAGAAAGAGTTATTCGGACTAAGACTATCAAATTCTGCAAAGTTCAATGGAACCATCATTCCAAAGAAGAAGCAACATGGGAAAGAGAAGATGACCTTCAGAAAGACCACCCTCGCCTATTTGCTAGCCAACCCGAATCTCGAGGCCGAGATTCACCTTAAGGGGGTTAGATTTGTAACATCCCTAAAATCATGTTTTCAAAGTTTGCACATCATTCAAGCATGCATGTCATTTAGGGATCATTTTCTAACTCTATTCAAGAAAACAGAAGCACTTAATGCTATTATTTTATGTGAGCAATTATTAATCAAATGCCACTCTAAATTGAGAGTGTAAACATTTTTAAACCAAGCTTGTGTTTGCTCCCTTGTTGTTTTAGTTGAATGCTAGAGTTGGACAAACAATTTCCAAACTAATATGATTTAAAACCATTTTTCAAATCTATATCCAACCATGTGCTAAGGCACTGTTATTTTTAAAAATCTTCAAAGGACCACGCTAGTCCAACAAGACAGTATGATTCTATACTCAAAATTATACAAGTTTCACTTTACAAAAATCCAGAGAAGATATGAATTCAATTGCTTTTGAATTTGACTAAATTTGATTCCTGAAATTCATTATAGAAAAAGAAAAAGAATTAAGAAAACCAATTGGGCCTGGCGCCACCAATCTAGCCCAGCAACAGACGCAGCCCAGCAAGCCCACCCGGGAATTTTCCCTCCTTCTCTCACGCGGCACAGACCCACCCCACAGTCACTGATCTGTGGCCCCTCTCCACGTCAGCTCCTTCTTCCCCAAATCCCGCGCGCAGACGCCGTCGCCGCTCGTTTCTTCCCCCTTCACTGCCGCGATTTTAATCCACTTAATTGGCGATGAATGCGTGCGTGATCTCTGCCCCTGCTCCGGCTATAAGATCCCCTCCCCTCTCCGCTCATTTCCCCTCGCTCAGCACAGTCACTACGCCACCAGGCTGCCGGTAATTCGAGTTGCATCACCGCCGTACCAAGAGACTCCGGTGAGCCATTACGGTGAGTATTGAGCGCCCCTTGCCTTCTGGTCTACGCGAGCTGCTTCACAATCATCTTGCGCATCTTATCATGCCTCTGTTTTGTTCTGAATCGCCCTAGGTCTTCGCCCTCGTCGACAACTGGAAACGGCTGAAGCTTGACTCAACTCCGACGAGCCATTCTGGTGAGCCCTGTGTTCCCCTCTGCCTCTGGTTCACGCAATCATGTTCGCCAGTGCCTTGCGCATCCGTTAACGTTCTCCGTTTGAATCCTTGTGCCCCAGGATGTCGTCTTCGACTTCGACAGTGAGCACCCCACGCCGATTTAACTCCGACGAGCTCGCTGCCGATCGAGCGCCCGACCTCGTCCGGCTCGCAAGTTGAGCATCTCCACGCTCGCGATCTCGGTAAGCACTAGCCCCCCCCCCCGACCTCCGTGCGGCCCGCAGCGCCGCGCCCGGCCCGCCGCGGCACATTTTGGCACCATTGTTTTCGGTTTCGAGATTCGAGATCCGATCCGATGATCATCAAAAGGCCAAAATATTTTTTTATATGAAGCGATAGAGACAGATCTGAGCCATGCGTATTAGTTAGATCTGGCGGTCCACGTTAGGCGATCTGTGCGAACCGATATCATCCAACCAAATGCTGCCGCGTGGCATGTTCTTCGTTTTAAAATTCTGAATTAGATCTATTAGATGTTTAAACTTGTTTAATTCATAACTTTTGATTCCCACGTCCAAATTTGACAAATTTTATATCAATGGAATCAGGAGAGTAAATCCTTTCCATTTATGCAATGTGTTTAATGTTTGTTTTGCTTCTGTTAAAATGATTGTTTTCACAGAAACATTTGTAGGCATAATTTGTGTATAATAATTATTTGAAAAATGTTTTGTTGTTCAAATAAAATTTAATTGGCAATTTTGAACTTGTTTAAGATTCAGTACTGTCCACTTGTCTTGTTTGGTGTAGAAAATCATCACATGGCATTTTGCATGCATCCATATATTTTTGCTTGTATATATTTTGTATGTGATTTTGGTGCTATTATTTTATGTGTAGATTTTGGTGCAAATAGTGATTGTGATTGTGAGGATTGTTGCTACTCTCCAAACTACCAAGGCAAGTGGTGCTTCATGATATTATTCCTATGTTTTTCAACTATGCACTAGAAATATTTTGCTATACTTGCATGAATATTTTGATCTATATGCTATGCTTGGGAAATCCTAGTAGTTGTAGAATTGCTAGAAATTTCTAAGTTAAGATGCTTATCTATGCCATGCTTAGCCTAGCTAGTAGCAACCATGGGTGGTTATATATTCATGCTATGATAGAATATTTCTAAGTCTTTGGACTTGTGTTTTGTTTAATAAAACAACTAAGTGAATGAAACACCTGGGTGGAATGGAAGGAATGGTTTATGTTGAGTGGTTACACAAGGCCCATTTCTATGGTTTACCTTGTGTATCTCACTTGTGGAAAGCCACCCAGGAACAAAGGGATTTGAGATGCCAAATGTTAAGAAGCTTCTAGTGCAGCCACTTGGCATTATGGGCTCTGCCTGGATCATATAGGTTGCAATAACTTAGCCATTTTGACAGTTGGTGTTAGTGGGATGATAGGTTGGAGCGAGTCCATTAGGTCTAAGGGAAGGCTTCTGAAAGGACCTGTCTTGGTGAAAATCAAGTCTTGTGGGGAAAGTGCACAACCTCTACAGATGGAAGAATCTAAGTACTTAGCCATGTCCCTGGTATTGGACAACTTGAGCATCAAGACATGGAATCTATCAAGAATCTCCTCATCCCAATTTCTAAGTTAAAACTTGTGGGTGAACAAGGGTGAAGGTTCACCAATTTCTATTGGTGTTTCCTTGGGAAAGTTTTTTCAAAGAAAAACTTAGTGTTTACAACTAATAGGTAAAACCTATTTTGATCAAAGCAAGCCTAAGCTACACTTAGCCAAAATGCATATAGTATCTAGTCTACAAATATTCTACTAAGGTATCACTTGCCAATACTATTCCAATGTATTGACCCACTGTGGTTGTAACTTGTGATGTTGCAGGTTATTCTGATGATGATTAGGGGTTATGAGTCTACACTCAACATGCTTGCCTGTGGCACATGAAGATGAAGACTTATTTATCTTATTATATATTTGAACTCTTGTATTAGGCATGTGGCCATGGAGTTGTAAAATACTATGTTTGTCTCTGGAATGATATGTAATAATGACCTTTGTCTTTGTGTACTTCATCTTAAACTTTGGATGCTAGCATTGATCCAGGGACTAGCATTGCAATCACAGGGATCCTTACCTTTATAAAGGGAGGGATCTTACAGATGGTATCAGAGCACTGTGTTGCCTGTAGGATTACGACCCTAGGATTGGAAACCACTAAGGAAAAAATTTCAACAACTTCCACACTTGTCTTTTCTTCTCGTAAACTTTTCTAATCTTCTTTCTCATCTCTATTTGTAGATGAACTCCATCAACGAAGCCATGAGGAAGGGACCACTCATGACTATGACTTTGGAATGTGAGACAGAATTCCCCAAGGCTCTCAAGGATCTCATGGTTGCCATGGGAATACATGGTGCAGCTGTGTACAAAGGTTTTCCTGTGATGGATGAAGGAGTTGAATACTGGTGGGTGCAACTTCACTTGTATAAAAACAAGGAAGACAACCACAAAGAATCAGGATTCTGCATGGTCACCAACTCAGTGATGCACACCACATTCTTTGATTCGGCAAGGGATGCAGCTTGCAAGGCCATCAAAGAACTTGGTGATAGAATCAAGTGCAGAATGCTCAACACCCAGAATGACCTTAGGGAAGAAAAGAAGCATACCCAAGAGTTAGAGGCTACCAACCAAAATTTAAGGAAGGACATCATAGACTTAGCAATGGAGTCATGTGATCTAGATAGACAGATTGCCTCTAGGGATGCCCTGTTAGCCAACTTGGCAAGTGAGATGGAATTGTAACGTACTTCGTTAGTTGGACCACCACACTCATCATTTTATTTCCCAAAATGTTATTTAAAATAAATTGAACCTTGGTTGTTTGTAATGGATCCATGTATACCATGACTTGTGTGTTTTGATTTCCGAAGATATGCATGTGATGCCTTGTCTTGTGATTTATCTTAAATTGTGTTGATTCTAACTTTTTCTATCTTATTAAATAGATGCCTAATGTTACTATCAGCACGGTTGAAGATTTCAAGTTAACTCGTTTTGGCACCCGTATTATTGAGCTCACTAGTTTGCTCAATCTCCCACTTCCTACCATCATGATGCTTCCCCTCACCAAGTTTGAGAGGAAAGACCTTTGGGGCTTCAAGGTTAATCAGCCAGGACGCCAGACTGAGCCTACCCCGAAGGCAATCATCTTAAAGCTCATGCATGATGACAAGGAGAGAGGCCTAGAGGTAGTCATGCACGATTTGCTTGGATATTTACTAGGGAGACACTCTCGAGAGATTAGAGGTACTCACTTCCATGCCTTCGGTAGACGTGATGAGGATGGTGAGGCCTGTGGACATGGAGTTTTAAAAGACTATGTTTGTCTCTGGAATGATATGTAATAATGACCTTTGTCTCTTTGTACTTCATCTTAAACTATGGATGCTAGCATTGATCCAGGGACTAGAATTGCAATCACAGGGATCCTTACCTTTATAAAGGGAGGGATCTTACACGATCGTCCCCATCGGAGACATCCACCTCTTCATTGGTGAAATCGACTCGGGCACTAGTTCCCTGGGAGTCGGAGGAGCATCAAGACCCACACGGACCGCCTACGGGCAGGATACGTTCGCGGAAGGATCGATGTCGGATCTCTCTTCAGAGTTTTCCGGCAAAGATCGCAGCAATTCAAGGCCCACCCAAACCGCCCTAGTGCAGGATATAAAGGTGGAAGATCACTGCAAGTCCGCCGGCTTCGTCCGTGCGTCTGGACAGCAGAGATCCAAGTTCGTCGGCATGGTTACTATCTTTGATCTGGCGCGTTGCGTTCAGAGAGAGGGAGAAAACTCCCGCGATTATCTTGCTAGGTGGCTTCGTATACGAGCCGATCTGGCACACTACCCCAATGATGATGCCATGTATCACTTTGTGGAAGGACTGGACCACGGTATGCTTCTCCGGCATTCTCTAAGGCGGCAGCAAGCTTCGGGACGTCTCACCTTCGAAAGTATGGTCAACAGCGTCAACAGCTACGCGGAGGCCGAGGGGGCAGCTCATGCAGATCTTGTGCTCATTGACGGAGCGCCGCCGCCTCAGCCACCGCCTCCGGCCGCCATCGCTGCAGTAGCGCCACCACTTACAGTCATCATCGCACCTATTGCACCTCCACCTCCCGTCATCGAGGAAGCCCGAGCACCCTCCGACTCTCTGATTGACGCGCTCTATGCCGACTTCAGTGCAGATTCGGAGGAGATAGAATTCAGCCCGGAGGATCTAGACTCTGCCATGCAGGAGATGGAGGAGGAGTACACGCGCGACGAGCAGGCCAACAACACCGTCACATCCCTAGAGGTGTTCGTCACCATTGGAACGGCGATGGATGAAGATCAACCCAGACGAGCTCCGCCTACAGCCCTGGACAAGGGGAAGGGACCACCTGTTCCTGCCGACAATGATCGTGCAAAGGCCATGCCCCCTCCACCTAACCCAGTGCAATAGCCACAGGAACTCGGTACCGGCCCGAGCAACAACAACACCGCAAACTTGCCTCCTTCAGCATCTATGTCTGCTTGTGCCCAAGTTACTCTAGCTGATAGAGTAATGTACGACACTCTCCTCGTCGAGCCACTGACCATAGCTCATATCTGAAACGTGACCCAGCTTAACGAGAAGCGCTAGCAGCTGCTGGAGGAAGGGCAGGCCATCGCGGAGCAAGGAGCAAAGCTAGATCGATATCTGGTCAACGCATAGATATCCAAAGAGAAGGCTAGAGCAATGGAGGCTGAGTACAAAACTCTGCTGCAGCAGCAGAAGGCCAAGAAAGATTCGGCTCGCGTCATCAATGATCTTGGTGTACGGCGAAACCTAGGATGGGCTCCCCCGATGCCGGCACAAGCCAAGCCATATATTGAGAGTGAAGGCAGGTAGGTGATGCCCACTCCTCTCCTCAACCTCGCCGTCGCCAATACCCTCCTGGAGCAGGATAGATCGCCTGAGGCAGTGGACCAGGTCTATGACCTAGTGGCCAAGGCGGTGAAATAGCAGGAAAAGACCACCTCTCAGAGGATTGAGTCTAACCTAGCATTTTGCCAGTCTAGCCAGCATAAGCCACCAAGGGACAGATCTCCTCTTGATGTCGAGTCTCAGACGGGTTCATCAGAACAAATACGGAGGGATGCGCGCAACAGGAAGGATGCTATCCCCATATCCTCCGACCATGGAGGCAAAGCCCAACCTCATCGCCCATCGCCACCGCCCCGCTCCCCCCAACATCGCGAAGACACCAAGGCTCACCGTCATACGGATATGCCCCCGCCAAGGCAGGGCGGCATCGTCATCCGCGACAACGCGGAGCAGACCCGTCATGACAGAGAGCGCAACCAAGGACACAAGAGCAGGTCGCGCCATGACCCTCCGCGCCCGACAAGCAACCGCGACAAGCGTGAGGCATCGCAGAAGGGTAACAACAAAAAGGCTAACCTACCGCCACCTCTGCCTTCGTCGCCACCTAGGAGCCACCATGGAGGAGGGGGACCGTGTCGTTCATGCAGCCCATCCCCTGTGGACAAGAAGAAAAGAAGCCCGGAGCCATACGACGCATGTTCGCGGATAGACAAGATCCACGAGGCCCGGGAAGGACCATACCTGGGACCACGTTGCTTTCGACATGCGATACGGTCCGCAACTTACCCCAAAGGTTTCTGGATTGACAAGACCATCAAGCCCTATGACGGCACCGCTAAGCCAGCTACATGGTTGCAGGATTACGGCAACGCGGTGGAGATCGCCGGGGGTAACCCCAACGTTGCCGTCAAGTACCTCCCATTCATGTTAGCAGGCACGGCGCGTCAATGGATTGATGACTTGCCGGAGAAATCCATCTGCAATTGGTTGGACATGCAAGAAGCATTCACCAAGAACTTCGAGGGTACGTATAAACGTCCCTACACAGTTGGCGATCTACAGCGGTGCATGCAAGAGAAAGATGAGACATCTCGCGCCAACCTCTCCTGCTGGCTGGATATGAAGAATTCCTGCGCATGAGTGCACGCTCAGACCGCCATGGCCGCCTTCATCGATGGGTTGGAAAGGGGCATGTTGCTCCGACATAAGCTAAAGCGCTTGCAGGACAATCACCAGCTAGACTTGAATCAGATGATTCAGTTGGCCAGTGAGTTCGCAGCTGCCCATGACGATGCTCACGGCTCTCTGCCGGCAACGGCCGTTCCAACTCAAGCTTGGAGGAGCAGCAGCATAAAGCAGAAAACCACACCAGAAGAAAAGCAAACTCCCCACATGGTCGCTATGACCTTCGCAGGACGAGGTGATGACGAACTGCGTGGCCGAGGATGGGGAGCTGGTCGTGGGCAGCAGGGAGGAAGTGAAACTACCTCGGCAGTGCTCCGCATTCCCCAAACCTACGAGGAGTACCGCAATATGCCATGCCTCGTACACCTCGATGCCAACGGCAAGGCCACCCACACCAATCACCACTCCAAGTTCGTCAACGATCTCAAGGAGGATCCAGAGTCCGGCTACAAGCAAAGTCGGAAGAACAGACCACGAGGAAAGGGCAAGGGGAAGAAGGAGGAGGATTCCAAGGATTCAAGTGACATGGACGAGGACGTTGACCCCAAGCACGCCGCCAAGAGCGACGGCAAAGGCAAGAACCCCTTCGAGAAGAAGGCGGTATTTTTCCACACTTTCCTTGGCACCCCCACTGTCCGACAATAGGAGACCTACATGAGGATACTGATGGCTACTCTCCTCCCAGTTCCCCAGTTCCTGCGCTGGTGGGAGATTCCAATTACTTGGGATAGGAAGGATCACCCAGAACTCATCCCTATGGAGAACCAATACGCCATGGTCATCAACCCCTTGATTGACGGCAATGAGTTCACCAAATATATGGTGGATAGTGGAAGCAGCATCAACATCATGTACATGTATACACTGCAGAAGATGAAGTTGACGGAGGCAAACCTAAGGCGGACCAACACCATCTTCCATGGCGTAGTTCCTGGTCGGGAGGCTTGGGTGCATCACACTTCAGGTAGCCTTTGGGGATTTTAATAATTACCGCCAAGAACGCATGACCTTTGAGGTGGTCCCCTTCAAGACCATGTACCACGTCATATTTGGTCGCGACATATTTCACACCTTCATGGCAAAGCCATGCTATGTCTACAACAAGCTCAAGATACCCAGACCAAACAATGTCATCACCGTATCCAGAAGCTTTGCCAAAGCTAGGTACTGCGAGATTGGAGAAGCAGCCTCCGCGGAAGCTGTCCTCTACAGTGAAGAATTGAAGGAGATCTAGAGCAAGGTCGATGCCTCGGAGATGCCCGCGTCGAAGAAACAGATTTCTGACTCTGCTCTAGCATTCAAGGCCGCCATCGAGACCAAGCTGGTGGAACTTGTGGTAGGATATGCCTCCAAGACCACCGCCATTGGGACGAACCTGGATCCCAAATAGGAAAGCGCAGTCGTCGAGTTCGTCCGTGAGAATAGGGACATATTTTCCTGGCAACCTGCCGACATGAAAGGTGTACCTAGGGAACTTTTCGAGCACATCTTGAACATTGATCCAAAATGCAAACCAGTGAAGCAACCTCTACGACGCTTTGGAGATGAGAAGAGACGCGCCATAGGCAAAGAGATAGCTAGGTTACTTAAGGCTAGTTTTATTCGAGAAGTCCTTCACACCCAATGGGTGGCCAATCCTGTACTTGTCCCCAAAAAGGGAACCAAAGAATTAAGAATGTGCGTTGATTACATCGACTTGAACAAAGCATGCCCCAAAGATCCGTTTGCTTTGCCTTGCATTGACCAAGTCATTGACTCGATGGCTGGCTCGGAAATTTTGTGTTTTCTCGATGCATACTCAGGATACAACCAGATCAATATGAGGAAGTTGGACCAATTGGCCACTTCGTTCACTACACCCTACGGCACGCTTTGCTATGTCACAATGCCCTTTGGGCTAAAAAAACACAGGTGCTACGTACCAGCGGACAATGCTACGTTGCCTACACGATCAGATTGGTCGGAACGTTCATGCCTACGTGGACGATATAGCGGTGATGTCTAAAAAGTCAAATGACTTAATCACCGACTTAAAAGAAACCTTTGATAATCTCCGGAAATACAACATGATGCTTAACCCTAAGAAGTGCATCTTCGGGGTTCCAGCCGGCAAATTGTTGGGCTTCATCGTTTCCCAGCGTGGAATCGAGGTCAACCCGGAGAAAATCAAGGCCATCTTAAACATAAACCGTCCGACATGCCTAAAAGACATACAACGGCTAACAGGTTGCGTTGCAGTAGTTAGTCGATTCGTCAGCCGACTTGGAGAGAAGGCTCTGCCACTGTAGAAGTTGCTGAAGAAGGCAGACAAATTCACGTGGACAGATGAGGAAGATGCAGCATTGAAGCTTCTTAAGGATATTCTTTCCTCATCGCCTATCCTTGCAGCACCCGAGCCTGTAGAACCCATGTTAATTTACATGGAGGCCACCAACCGGGTAATCAGCATCGTCGTCATGGTAGAGCGGAAGGAACCAGGCTATGAGCACGGAGTTCAACGACCAGTTTACTATGTAAGCGAGGTCTTGACGGAGTCCAAGCGGCATTACCCGCACTACCAAAAGATAGCTTATGGAGTATTCCTTGCTTCTCGGAAGCTGAGGCACTATTTCTAGGGGCACCCCATCACAGTGGTGAGCAAAACTCCACTGTCCGACATTATCAACAACAGCGACGCTACAGGAAGGGTCGCGAAGTGGGGCATTGAACTCGCCGCCTTTGAGATCACCTACAAGAGACGCGACGCTATCAAGTCACAAGCCTTGGCGGATTTTATCGCAGATTGGATGGATATGCCAGATGCTACCCCCTTGCTGGATCAAAGCTACTCAACGGCTCGGGGGCTAGTGTATTGCTATAGTCACCAACTGGAAACAAGCTACACTATGTTCTGCAAATCCACTTCGAGGCTACGAACAACATGGCGGAGTATGAAGCACTCATTCACGGACTACGCGTAGCCAAGGATATTGGCATCAAGCGCATAGTTTGCTGTGGACATTCCGACTTGGTTGCCTAGCAGGTGGCTAGCACCTGGAATGCGCGGAACCCTATGATGGCGGCATATCGAGACAAAGTGGACGAGATAGCCAAGAGCTTCTTGGGCTACGATGTCAAGTATGTACCTAGGGAGCAAAACGAGGCGACTGATCTGCTTCCTAAACTTGGATCAGGGCGCAAACGAATTCCGCCTGGAGTTTTCTTGGAGCATCTACGGACACCATTCGTAAAGAGAGCAGACATCAACAACCCGGACAGAGTAGACTCTTTCGTCCACATGGTGGCAAAGGTCCCTCCGGCTTGGACAAAACCATTCATGGAGTATCTCGAACACGGAACTTTGCTCGATGGCAAATAGTACGTCGAGCAAAGGGCTATACCATAATCAATGGACAGCTCTACAAAAGAAGCACTACTGGTGTATACCTTAAGTGTGTTTCCCAGCAAGAAGGTATTGAAATCCTACGCGAAATCCATCTCGGAGATTGCGGGCATCATGCCGCTCCCCGATCTTTGGTCGCAAAAGCCTTCTGGCAGGGATTCTACTGGCTGACCACGAAGGCGGACGCCGACAAGCTGGTGGAGACATGCATGGGATGCCAGTATTATGCCCGACAACCACATGTTCCTGCTGAAGAATTGCGAACAATACCAATAACTTGGACGTTTGTAGTCTGGGGGCTGGACATGGTTGGTCCGCTGCAGACGGCACCATGTGGGTTTACGCATCTGCAAGTAGCAGTTGATAAATTCACCAAATGGATAGAAGCTAAACCCATTAGAAAGCTCGATGGGACAACTGCCCTTAGGTTTGTCCGGGATCTAGTGGTGAGATTTGGTCTCCCACATAGCATTATCACCGACAATGGCAGCAACTTGTCACTCGGAGAAGTGGAAGCTTATTGTTGGGAGAAGGGAATCCGACTTGACCTTGCATCTATGGCACACCCACAATCCAACTGTCAGGTTGAGCGAGCCAATGGATTAATTCTGCAGGGAATCAAGCCACGTCTTAAGGCACCACTACATAGAGCAGCTGGAGCCTGGGCGGAAGAATTTCCATCTGTGTTGTGGAGTTTATGAACTACACCAAACAGATCCACCGACTACACCCCTTACTTCATGGTATATGGAGCAGAAGCCATCCTGCCTTTCGACATCCTTCACGATGCACCAAGAGTTGCCGCCTACGACGAGGATGATGCTGAAGAATCCAGACGCCTAGATGTGGAACTTCTCGAGGAGGAGCGCGTTTTGGCATGCCAAAGATCCTCCATCTACCAGCAGAAGCTACGCAGCTACCATAGTCGCCGCGTCCGGCATCGCTCGTTTAAAGAGGGGGATCTAGTGCTCCGACTTAAGCAAAAAAAGTCACACAAATTATCCCCGCCATGGGAAGGACCGTTCATCATAAGCAAGGCGCTGCTCAATGGGTCTTACTACCTCGTTGACAATCGTGAACGGAAGGATAGACCCAACGAGGATCATAAGCTTAAGCGACGTGACCCGGATGATGACTACTCGGAGCTTGATCGGCCATGGAACATAGCACAGCTGTGTCCTTTTTACACTTAGCATTTTTTAGCTATTGTGTACCTCTTATATGATCAATGAAATAAAGCTTTTTGGTTCACTCATATTTCTGAGTCTTTTACCTCCTTTAGTGTTCATTTTTGTATCGTATAAAAACTTTTATGCACAAGATTTGTGATTGCACTTGTGAAAATTCCGCCTACGAGCGTTAGATTAAGTTTTCTGGTCTACACGTTCTTTGTCGTTTTTATGTGGATTCTGGAGTACTGAATTTCGGCACTTATTGTCGGCGATTTTGTGCTTAGGTTATTGACGGTGCCATTGGACATCATCACCTGAGCGCATGGTTCCGACAACGAGTTTTGCGACTCACGAAAATTCAAGCATAAAAACCAGAGTAATGGATAACCAGCACTTGCTTAAAAAATATATACATGCTGGAACCAGTTCTTGAGTAGCAGGAAATAACAACCATTTTTCCGCCTTAAGTTAACACATAGTTTTTCCGCATACACATTACAAAGGAAACAAATATTACAAATTGTTTTTTATTCCTCTGGAGCAGGTGACTTGGAGGCAGCATCGTCGATAGCAGGAGAGTCACCTTCCTCGAAGTCGGTAGTGTTGAGGGACTCGAAGGAGCTTTGGTTGCCGCCATCGATGATTTTCATGGGCAAAAAGACATTAACGTCGACCAAATCGGCGACTCTGGTGTCATAACCCACGAGCGACACCAAGATAGACTCGTGGTTTATCTTTTGGCCTTCGTCGTCTACGTCGGGGATACCGGAGGTCACCGTGTCGATGTCGGCATTTTTGTAATGTGCCTTGACCATGTACAGCGCCATCCTTGCATCGGCCCATGCACATGAAGCTTTCCAGCTTGAGATACGCTCGGGGGCTCAGCGCGGGATCTCTGAGAACTTTGCCACAGAGTCCGATGCCTTGATATTAATCTGGAGGGGTTTGGTTATCTCCTTGGCCTGCTTGATGGCGGTGTTGATAAAGTTGCCGGCAAGGACCGTGCATTCCTTTGACAGAGGAGGCAACCGGGTTAAACCCATAGGAGCTACAAATTTCCGACAAAGGAGCGCATAAGTTCAAAAATTTAGAGTATTCAGCTTACAGAAGTCCAAGATGGAGAATCACTTACTGAAGATGCTTATCTTAGCTTGCTGGAGAGTCTCCGCCATGGAGTCCCGTTCTTGTCGGAGGATCTTGTACGCTTCGTGATGGCGTTGATTTTGCTCATTAGCAGCTTTCTTCTGATATTTTAAGATCGTGATTTCCTCCTTCAAGCGGTGCATCTCCTCACTAGCGGAGTCTTGCAGGGCTTTCATTGAGTCTTCGTGCATCTTCAGCATGTCCGTCCTCTCCTGCTTAAGGATCTTGTTTTCGCTATCCAGCTGCTAAATGTGCTTGTATTGCTCGACAATATCCTTAGCCTTGGAAATGGTTTCTGCAAGTCGTAGAAAGAACAGTACACAGTAAGTACTCGGAGAATGTTGGCACAAGACCAAGCCGGAATACAAAAAAGAAAGGAAAAATAGACGCTTGCTCTTGATGATATGTTCCTTCAGGAAGGCAGTTTTACCCTTTTCAGCTTCCAAGTCCACGCGCATCTTCTGGTACTTGTCGTTGGCGACACCCCTCCGAGCATTCTCATTATATGGAAAGAATAAAGTTATATGTTGTTTGGTCTACTTAGAGCATCTAGCCGAAAAATTTCCACCTAGAAGCTCGGGGGCTACAGCGAGAGATTTTAACTTAACAATATGCTTGGTCTTTCTTTAGGCATCTAGTCGGAACTAATTCAGTTACAACTAGAAGCTTGGGGGCTACAGTATAACGTTTTTAACTCGGTCATATGCTTAGCTTCTCTTTAAGCATCTATTCAGAACTAATTCAGTTACAACTAGAAGCTTGGGGGCTATAGTATCGAAATTTATAAACACTGCGTATGTTATTCTGAAAGCATCTATTCGGAATGATTCATTCAAACTATATGCTTGGGGGCTACAGTGAGAAGTTTTCTAGCTTATTCACTCTTAGAGCATTTAGATGAAAAGACCTATGGTTTTCCTTCTAAATCCTCGGGGACTACAGTGGGATACTCATATGAAAAGCAAAAGGCAAATAAAACTTACAAGTGCGATGATCTTGAGGTTTGTAGCACTCTCAGCAAGCAACTTGCCGAAGGACAAACTGTTTCCTTGCAAGATTTCTACT
This sequence comes from Avena longiglumis, assembly GCA_030063025.1. Taxonomy (NCBI): domain Eukaryota; kingdom Viridiplantae; phylum Streptophyta; class Magnoliopsida; order Poales; family Poaceae; genus Avena; species Avena longiglumis. The sequence goes on from CP125978.1 coordinate 155,788,349, forward strand.
TGCTGGAGAAGCTCCTCAAGGCCACACATTGGAGATGTCGGCGCCGCACCAGGAACCAGAGCAGTGCTACCCGGCGTAAGCACCGGATAGACTATCTTCGGGAACTCTATGGTCTTCTTGGGTGCGGAGGTGTCGCCTTCGACAGACGTACCACCTACCACCACCGCCTTACCGCAACCGATGGCATCCTTAGCTGGAGCTTCAGCCATTTGGTTTGCGGCACTTTCCTGCGTTGCTTGTTCGCCAACAACAGCAAGCTCGGTGGAGGCACCTGATTCCACTTCCATGGCGGAAGGGCTAGATACTTCTTTGGCTTGAGAGCTTTTCGGAGCGGACGAAGGCTGGACGCTAGGGGTGACAGGGGTGATGGCGGGAGATGCGTGGGGAGAAACGTCACGATGCAACATATCCTTATTTTTTTAGAAGCCCCCAAAGTCTTGGATGTCTTCTTCAAACTGGTTTTGGTTTCTTCCTGAAACGCACAAAAAGTATAAGTACAGAAATAAGACAAACAATGGACAATGTCGGAGAGAAAGAAGCTTACACAAGAGGGGGTCCTTTGGCAAAGGGGATCCATGTAACCTTTCTTTTCTCCGCCTCCAGGGCGGCGGTAGTCTTCTTGGAGGCTCCACCCTCCGTCTTCTTCTTCTTGCCTCTGTTGGCAGGGTCAGAGGTGGAGCTCTTCCGCTTTCGCGCCAATGGGGCATCGTCGTCGGACACGACGGTGACTTACTTCATCTTTGGATCATAGATTTGAGGATCCATGCTATCCTCATCTATGTCACTGAGTTGTTAAATGAAGAACCACCGTGTTAGATGAGATGGTAATGTCTAGACGGAAGAACTGGAGAATATGTCATACACGGAAAATAAACAGGTGCCTTTGGGCACTTGCTCTCTATGAAAATGTTGTAGGTAATGGAGAAGCCATGCTTCTTATCCTTCACCTTGACGATGTCCTTAAGGCGGAGCTTGACGGAGTCGCTTGAGAAGTTGTCCTCGGAGATGCGGAGGCTATCCTTCCTCTCGTTGGTATACTCGTGCATCAACTTCAAGCGGTGCTGCAGAGGCTGGATCCGCCTGACAAACCAGCACATGGCTAGGTCCAATCCGGTTAGACCCGTATCTACGAACCACTCTATCCGCCTTATAGCGTGGGAAGCGTCGATGTCGGAGGGAAGGGAGGCCTAGGATCTCCATGTCGAGGCTTCGGCGGCAGCTCCATCAACAAAGTCCAGGTACGTCACTTCTCGGCTAGCCAGAGGGATATCTGGGCCGTAGAAGTATGTCCGCTGCTAGTTCTTGCAAGACTCGTGGCCGACGATGTCGGCAAAACGCCGGCCATGCCGGATCTTAAAACTAATGGTGCAACAATTTCTAAGCTCGTCCTTGCCGGCTCCGGCTTCGCGCTTGATGGTGAAGAAATAGATGAAGATATCTAGCCTATGCATAATCCCTAAATAACCATCGCAAAGCACCGCATAGTTGCTAAGCGCTAAGATGCTATTGGGGGAGAGGTTCTGAGGCTGTACTCGGTAATGGTTGAGGACAGTAAGGAAAAATTTGGAGATGGGCAGGGAGACGCTGCGTACCAGTTGTGCTTTGAGGTACACCTTTTCTCCGGCTTGGGGAGAAGGTGTGACCTCGCCGGCCGGCGCCGCCCACCAGGAAAGCCCCTGCATCGCAGGGATGTAGCCCTCGATGATCAATTCCTTGATATCGCGATCCGTAATATCCAAACCACGCCAGTCGCCTTTGTGGGAGTCGTACTCCTCTTCGAGAAGCTCCATCGCCGTTGAGTTATGGTCACCGCAGGTGGCTTCAACCACCGCGGATCTAGGAATCACCAGACCCACTGGGGGCATGACGACGGAACTCGCCAGCTTCGCCGTGACATCGCCTGACGCCGACATGGAGGGGGCAGAACTGCTGCTGGCCATGGATGGATTGCAGTGGTGACTAGGGAAGGTCGAGGGGCTAGGGTTTTTGCACTGTGCGAGGAAAGCTCGAGGAGGAGCTCGCTAGAGGAAGAAGATGATGTAGAGGAGAATGAGGTGAAAAGTAAAATTTCCATCATCGTTATAATTTATAACCTTCGGCATCAAGATTCGTGCGGAATGATCGAACGGTTGACGTGTGGACGACGTGTGCGGGCGCGTGCGCAGAAATTTCGCCACGTTGCCAAACGTCACCGCCAACAGTTCGTATCGCTCGCGAGAGAAAATCGGACATGATTGCGTTTTCTGCATGTGTAAGTTACGAGGCATTGCTAACCTATGTCTACGTCGCCCTAGCTATCACTAGCAGGTGAACCATCACATCAGAATATTCCGGCATAGACGGATCCAATCCGTCTATGAAAGAGTACGATAGAAGATTCATCAATTCTTCGACTCATAACTTGAAGATGGAGAAAACCTTGCAGGGTTCTTTAGGAGGACTACAAGATGTTGCTTGAAGATTTGCCGACATCCATCTAGACGGAGCATTCAACATGAAGAGGCAAGACGACACAAGATCTCGGAGTTCTCCGGGGGCTACTGTTGGGGATATGCTATACAGGTATCCTCATAGCATGTCCTTTATCCGGATAACCCGGGTGGCCCACAGTTGGGAGCAAGGCCTATGGCCTTCTAGGCGGCCCAGTTAGATGGTTCCAGAAGGGAGGCCCATGCCGGATAAAGGAAGGCTACGGAGGAGTCACCGACGTACCCGGAGCCTTCGAGTGCAAGATACGCTAGATTAGTAATAGACAGTGTAGGATTCTATAACCTGTTAGGCTAGGACTTTTCCCTGTAACCATAGGACCTGGCGACTATATAAGTCGTGCCTATGGGAGCCTTTAGGGCACAAATTAACTCATACCTCGCACAGCGAATCGATCCCTGTAACTCGGCGTATTACCATTATAGTGATTTGTAGCAGGAGTAGGATTCTACCACCGTCGTGGGATCTGAACCTAGGTAAGCTGTGTTACCTCGTAACCGTCAACCGTCCGCCTTCCCCCACGTCTCTAAACACGCACTGTGAGGACCCTCCATGGCATACTAGTCGTCAATACCATGACACCAGTCGAGTTCCTAAACCTTCTTGGACTTTCTTCCAGAATCTCGAGGTAAACTGAGTTCCTCGATCTGATACGATGTTCTTGGGGACTCCATGCAAACTGACGATTCTAGCGATGTACAACTCTGCTAGTTTCGAACTTTTGTATGTGGTATTGACTGGTAAGAAATGGGCGACTTTGGACAATCTGTCAACTATGACCCAGATAGAGTCATTTCCCCTACTAGAAGTAGGCAATCCGGTGATAAAGTCCATTCCAATGGAATCCCATTTCCATTCAAGAATCTGCAATTGTTGCAACAGTCATGCGGGTCTTTGATGTCCCGCCTTGACTCTCTGGCATATATCACACTTGGTGATATAGCTTTCGATTTCTCTCTTCATCTTATGCCACCAAAATTGCTCCTTCAAATCTTGATACATCTTCGTTCCTCCGGGGTGGATAGAATAAAGAGTATCAGGGCCTCTTTCAAAATAACTTCTTTCAACTCTGAATCTGCCGGTACACGGAGACGTCCTTTGTACCACAAAACTCCTTCTTCGTCTTCGGTGAATCCTGGTACTTTGCATGTACCGATACGACGTTTGATTCCGTCGATACTAGCATTTCCTTTCTGCGCCTCTTTGATCTGACTGGTCAAAGTGGGTTGAAGTTCTATGCTAGCCAAAAATCCTTCACTCACTAATTCCATTCGGAAATCTTCCATCACTTTGTGCAAACTGGGTTGCTCCTTCAAAATCATGGAGTTCAAACGACACGGCAATCTGCTAAGGGCATATGCTACCACATTGGCTTTACCAGGGTGATAGTGAATGTCCAGATCATAATCCTTGATTAGCTCGATCCATATTCTTTGCCTCATATTCAGCTCCTTCTGAGTGAATATATACTTCAGGCTCTTGTGATTCGAATAAATCTCACAATGGTTTCTCATGAGATAATGCCTCCATGTCTTTAGGGCTAGAACTATGGCTGCTAGTTCAAGGTCATGGGTTGAATAATTCTGTTCATGCTGTTTCAGTTGTCGGTATAGATAAGATATAACTTTGCCTTCTTGCATTAGCACACATCCGAGACCGATCTTGGATGCGTCACAATGCACATCAAAGGGCTTCGTGATATCCGGCATGATCAAGATTGGGGCTAAAATCAATCTTCTCTTGAGTTCTTGAAAACTTGCTTCACATTTGTCTGTCCATTCAAACTTCTTGTCCTTCTTCAGCAATTGGGTCATGGGTCTGGCAATACTCGAGAATCCTTCTACAAACTTGCGGTAGTATCCCGCTAATCCGAGAAATGCATGAACTTGAGTTTGATTGGTTGGGGCTTGCCAATCTTCGACATCCTTCACCTTCACAGGGTCAACAACAATTCTTCCGCCTGATACAATATGTCCGAGGAATCCTACTTCCTGTAACCAGAATTCACATTTGCTAAACTTGGCATATAGCTGATGCTCTCTAAGGGTTCCAAGAATGGTCCTTAGGTGTAGCTCATGTTCTTCTTCTGATTTGGAATAAATCAGAATGTCATCGATAAAAACAATGACAAACTTATCCAGGCAGTCCATAAATATCTTATTCATGAGGTTCATGAAATAACAGGGGCATTGGTTAATCCAAAAGACATGACAGTATACTCATATAATCCATATCGGGTGGTAAAGGCAGTCTTTGGAATATCCTCTGCGCGAATCTTGAGTTGATGATAGCCAGTTCTAAGATCAATCTTAGAAAACACTTTGGCACCAGTCAACTGGTCAAACAGGTCTTCTATTTTTGGCAATGGGTACTTGTTCTTGATGGTGACATCATTCAACTTCCGATAATCCGTACACAAACGGTTACCTCCATCTTTCTTGTCCACGAACAAAACAGATGATCTCCATGGTGACGAACTTGGTTGAATTAATCCAATTTCTAGCATAGCATCCAGTTGCTTCTTCAGTTCCACTAGTTCAGACGGGTTCATACTATATGGTCTCTGGGCTATGGGTCCGGTTCCAGGTATTAGTTCAATGATAAACTCGATATCCTGATCTGGGGGCATACCGGGCAAAACATCTGGAAATACATCGGGGTATTCACAGACTATCCGGACTTGGTCAATGGTTGGTTGGGCTATACTCTTGTTGCACTTGAATTGACGGGGCAAGGTTTCAGATACATGCTCGACTGATATTTCGGTTGTACTGGTCATGGTTATGGATTTCTTGGCACAGTCAATTAATCCTTTGTGTTTGGACATCCAATCCATTCCTAGTACTACTTCCAAACCTTTAGTTCCGAGTACTATTAGATTAGCATAAAAATCTATGCCATGGATTCGGATAGGGATGGCTTTGCAAATTTTCCTAGCTTTGGTGGTTGAACCAGGTATTTGAACAATCATAACATGCTTCAATTTGGTCGGTTGAATCTTACTAGTGCATGCAAATTCTTCAGTAACAAATGAGTGCGATGCTCCAGAATCAAATAACACTCTTGAAAGTACTGAGTTAACATAAAACATACCCAGCACGACATCTGGAGCTTCCCGGGCTTCTTCAGAATGCATGATAAAGAGACGGCCATTGCGGTAGAGCGAATTCCCTAGGGCAAACCTTCTTCCAGGCTGAACACGACGTTGCTGCTGAGCTGGGGCATTTGTATTGGGGGCTGCGGCGATCTTATTGGGGCACTCATTGGAATAGTGACCCTTGGTTCCACATTCATAACAAGTCACTTGCGATTTGTCCTTCGCTGCAACAGGCACAGCATTGCTTCCAGTCCTTGGGGCAGTGTTGGTGTTGGTGGCGACATTTTTGTGGTTGAACTTGGGTGGGGCACAGTTGAAATTGCTGGAGTTGTCGGGGTTGTTGTGGTTTCCTCCGGGCCTTGGGTTTCCATGGTTGAGATAGGTAGGATGGTTCATCGGGGGTCTGTTGTTTCTTGGGGCAAATCCTGGAGATGGGTTGGGGCGGTACTTGGGTGTATGTTGGGTTCCTGGTTGATGCATCATGCGAAACTTTCGGTTCTCATTAGCTTGGTTGATCTTTCCTTCCATCTGAATGCCAGAGTCAACCAAGGCTTCAATATCTGCAAAGGGGATATTGACTAACAATGTCTGCATTTCATCGTCCAGACCATTCAGGAATCTCTCCTTCTTCTTGGCTTCAGTGTCTATATCATCTGGTTCATACCTAGACAATGACAAGAATTTGTCATGGTATTCCACTACGGTCATACTACCTTGCTTCAGTTCCCTGAATTCATCTCGCATCCTCTTGATCAAACCCGGTGGCACATGGGTTCTGCTGAACTTGACTTTGAACTCTTCCCAAGTCATCAGCTGACCTCTTGTCATTGCGCGAACGCTGTTCCACCATGCTCTTACATATCCGGCCAGATAGTGGGTAGCAAACAACACTTTCTCGTTAGCTTCCACTCCTGCAACTTCTAGATTGTTTTCCATGGTTTGCAACCAATCATCTTCATCTAGGGGCTCTTATGACTTAGTGAAAATAGGTGGATTGGTGTTCTAGAAATTCTTGAGCTTAGACCCGTGGTTGTCCTGATTTCCATGGCCTTGATTGTTGTTGGCCATCTGAGATATCTGTTGAAGGGAGGCTAAGTTGGCTTGGCGTTCGGCTCTTTCAGCTTCGCAGTCAGAAACCAACATTTGCAAGAGTTGCAACATTGGTTCGGGGCTAAGTTGCTTCCTCCGTGAGGCATCTGAAGATTGAGGATAGATCATGAGAAAAGAGGGAAATTTCTAAGGTTCAGGGGTTTTTGAAAAGTTTCTAAAGTTTGATTCAGATTTTCTAGCAACTTGCTTTTCATTCATTAATAGGACATGATACAAACACACACCACAACAAGGAAAAACATATGGTTTTAAGAACCATTCTGTGCAGCTACGATATAGTGAGACCGATTACAACTCACTACTACTACTCCTCAGAGTAAGTGTCTTCCTCATCCTCATCATCATCATCGATGAAGGCAAAGTCATCCTCATCGGTGAAGAAGTCCATAGCCTTATCATCTAGAAATTCATCATCCCTGAGATAGGAGTAGGGGTCTCCATGAAGGTCTTCCCCTGCATTCTCCCTCTCCTCCAACTGCATGTCTCTCTCGTGGATGGTCTCCTCCAAATCCGTGATCCGGTGTCGAAAACGGGCAATTGATGCGCTCCTTCTTCTCGAGCAGACGGCAACGAGACTTGTGATCCTTCAATAGCATGGCAATGGTCTAATCCTTCTTGGCGGCGATGGCGTACTTGTGGTTGGCGTAGGAACGGGCATTGTCCAACTCCTTCTGACGGTAATAGATCATGAAGCTGAGATGGTCCAACTAAGTCTTCAGCTCATGGTGATATGGGGCCTCCAATGGATGTCCCATAGCATCACGCCTTGGGTAGAACTCAAAGCAGGTACCCTTGATTTGATTGATACTCTACCCACACAGACGGGCAAGAGCTTCCTACATTGCCCTGGCCAGTCCATCGAGCCAGTTGTTCTCTCTTAAGGTGAACTGAATTCCCTCTGCAGTGGGAGGTTCAATCTTTTCTCGGAGAGTTGCAACAACTAACCACTACAAATCTTTTCCTTCCTGATCATTGAGCTGAGCTCCAAAGAACTCGGGGTGTGGACGCTCCAGCATTTCTTCCAGCTGGTCCAAGTCACACTCAAATATGAGGTCTCATCCATTCCCCAACTGATAAAACTTGATGTACTTCACGTCCATCTATAAGAATATAGGATGAGTATGTTAGTAGAGTGATCAAGTGTGTCAAATTTTATGTAAGTTTGTAAGAATTTTTGAGGAACATGAATTTTTATGAAAGTGTCTAAGTGATAAGAATAAGAATAAGTTTTTGTAAATACTCACTTCCTTTGGTTCTGAAACTAAGTTTTTTATTCAAACGTCCATTCTAACTAGGGTCTCCTATGGTCGGGATGGCTCTGATACCAACTTGTCAACACCCGGATTTTTAATCACAAATGCCTGTTATACCATACATCGCAATCCCAGGATTACCATTTTTGCGAGACATAACAGATTTGGATATCACAGTACATCATCCACTACAAGCCATACATAAGGTCTTACACAAATACGGATCTCATGATCTAGTTCTTAATAAAATTCAAGCAGCGAAATAACGTAATAGTAACGATAGCGTAGGCGAAGCTCCATCTTCAGGGTCACAGGCAATGCTGATGATGGGATATAATTCTAGTTGTCATAACCTTCCTGCAGTCCGTCATCCTGATAATCCTCTTCATAGTCTGGCCACGGGAATAGCCAGGGATAAAGCCATGAGTACTCTTTAAGTACTCGCAAACTAATACTAATAAGTGAAGGGGTTTTTTTTAGTAGGATACTAAGCTCTAGGTTTGTTTTGCAAAAAGCCAGATTTACCTCTACTAAGTTTAGAAGCAAAGAAAGCTAGTTGAACGTTTTATAACACCTAAGTGGGAACTTGAATTTCATGTCACAACTCTGTTGTGACCAAGTCAAAGTCATAAATCATTTCATAAGTCATTTTGAAAACATCTGACAGGGGAACAGTATGGCCACTCCAACTGTCCATAACCGTGGATGCGGCTATTCGAATAGTTTGACACTCCGCAGAGATTGTACACTTTCACCAAAACATTCGATACATCCGTCAGGAACAAATCCTGAATTCACCATACTCACTATGCAGATAATCAATCCTAACCTTTCAATTACACGCCCTAGTTTAGGCACCTCTCCTGTGAGTTTGGCCTCCCAACTATGACCAACTATCATGTTGGGTACTGCACAGGTGGACAATCTTCACAAGGTAGCCTCATCTCAAACCTTGGCCGCAAGGGAACCCATACTAAGGTATATAAGTTTCCAGTCAAGCCCTACCCAATTTTCGGATATTGTTGTTGTATGGTAAAATTGGAATGGTATCGCATCCAGACAACCATCAGTTTTATAAAGGGCTAAGGCTCATGCCTCAACATTTTCATCATCAAAATCATCTGGTGTTCAAGAACACATGTCAAAACATTTTAGTAGAATGACTCATCATTCTAAGGTTTTCATAACCATTTTCACCAATTATTCCCATCTATAGTTGATCAAGTTTTATGCTTAGCACTAGCATCTACAAGTGGGGGTAAATACTAATGAGGGGTAATAAACTAGTGGGGGTTTACTAAGTTCAATCTCATGCCTTAGGATGACATCAAGATTATCTAAATTAGGCCAGATTTTATGCTCTTTATGCTACCTTCAGTTATATTTCTAGAATCTACAAGTCACTAAGTAAACTCTAAGAGAAAGCTTTGATAAAGAAAATAAAGTATTAAGCTTGCAAGTAAAACTAGGATTGGGTATCAAGTGGTGTAAGCTTGCTAAGTTGCAAGTGTTAGCTTGCTCAGTTAATAGCTTGCTAATTCAACTAGTAGTATTAGGCTTGCCTTGTGTAGAGCAGTGGTTGAAGTTCTCATCGGCTTCTTCCTCGTAGTATCCTCCTTCATCCTCGTATCCTTAGTTGGTACTAGCGTCTATAAATAAATACGAGGTGGACAATCACCAAACAATACTTAACTATTTCTAAACATCACACAAATGTTCACACTAAGTGATCTAGCATCATTACTAATATTACAAGGATTAACACACTTGTCTCATTTATTTTATTTTGAGAAAAGTAATTTCTACTCATTGAAAAACTACTTAAGATTTAATATTATCCAACTCAAACATGGGATCATGTTGACACATGTCATCATCACATATTTCAGTACATGGGAATGTGATTTAAAGTGGTGTCACAATTTAATAAGGTTTAACCTTTTTATTTTATTTAATTAAAGTGACTAGAAATGCCTATGTGGCATTCTTTTATTACTTGATCATTATTTCTATAAGTAAACCTATATATTATTATATATTCTGAAAGGTATGGTCAAATGTGATTTTTGAGAGTTGGAATCAACTCAAAAGCTCTTATGGTTGAATTTTTAAAAATGTTTGAATGCAGAAAAGCTTCTTCCTTGTTATTTTTACCATGGGTGATATACAAATCTAAATGGTTTGAATCCAATGGGCTTGGATTAAGCATTCCAGTACCTTTATAACAAAATTGGTTTCATGCATTTTGGTTCAGTGAATCGAGCCGGGTTGATTTTTGAATCTAGGTACAGAACTGGGTTTGAAATTAAATGAATAAAACTAAATTTGAAATGTTGGGTCGCGCGGGATACAGTCAGTGGCGAAGCGGTACGGGGTGATATAGGCCCACTAAATGGGCCGGCCCACTACGCCTGACGCTGGCGTGAGTTAAGTGGCTGTCCCACTCGTATGTCTGATACCGGTGGCGATGCGACGGGTGATCTAGGCCGCACGATCTAACTCTAATCGAATGGCTCTGGTTCATCATCCATGTCGGGCAGCTCCGGCGACAGGGGCGAACGACGAAGTCGACGATGGCGGTTCTCCTGGTACCGGCAGCTTCTCCTAGGGCGGCTCCAATCGACGGCGCCTCTCCTCCTCTGCAGCGGCGAACTCCGATGAAATTTTAGCCACCTGGTGCTCGCCTTGTTCCGGGAGTGAGTGGGTGTGATCAGTGAGAGGTGGGGAGTGAACTGGTGTGAAGAAAACGAGCGGGGAGGTCTCCTTTTATAGTGGCTGAAGGGGACCGACAGGCGCGGGCTGAGCTCGTCGTGGTCGATGGCACAGAGTGCTACTGACATGGGCGACGGTAGGGGCAGTGATGTGCTTCTTGGCGAATCTCAACGGCGTGGTCTTGCAGCATGGGGCGGTGCTGAATGGTCGGAATGCATCGACGCTCTAGGCGGGTCCGATAGCGATTTTAATGGCGCACAGGTGCTCCTGGTCGCGTGTCGACGAACGGGCATGTCCGTGGGGTTGCTGGGGTGCTGGCGATCACGCACGCAAGCGGCAAGGGCGGCGCACGGTCTGTGGGCGTGTGTCGCGGTTGGCGCACTGGCGCGCTCTCGGCTCGCTCGTAGAGAGGCTTGGCATGGTTGGGCAGTGTGGTCCAGGGGCTGGCAGTGCTCGAGGCTTGGACAGGTAGTGCCGGTGGACGGTGGTCAGTGCTCCAGACATGCTTTCTAGGCTTGGTGCTTCTCCAAGCTTGTTGTCGACATGAGGGTGCCAAGTTAGGCTCGGCATGATCACCATTAATGGCTATGCCAAGCTCACAGTGGTGCTAAGGCTTGTTAATTGGGCTAGATCATCTACTGAGAGTATAGAGTGAGCTAGAGAGGGAACAAGGTTGGACAAAATCACTGCTCACTATAGTGTTTGTTGTTTGTTTGTTTGATGCCAGCAAGGTGTTTGATAAAATGGCCGAAAGAAATTCAAATTTGAATTTTGGATTAAAACTTGGTGACTTTGCTAGGCACATACTAGGGAGTCTCTGGTGAGTTGTATTAGTCAAGGGGCACTGGTTTGGTTAGGTTTTGAAAATGTGTGATCTTCACATATGATGAATATTAAATTTTTACTTGTGATTTGAATGAGGTTGCCAAATGTTTCTGCAAGTTTGAAATGTGGGCTTTGCTTCACTTTTACTTGGTATAGCAAGGGGTGAAAAGAATTGGAAAAGTTTCTGTTTGAAATCTTGGACTAGAAACACTCAAAGTGACCTAGTGAGCAAGATTGGCAAAAATGACCATTTGCTTTAATTGACTTGTTTTTTATTTTATCTTTATTTTTTTTTGCTTGGAAATGTTTTAGATGATGTTATATTCATCTTAGAACCATTCCTTACTATTTAGTTAAATCACAAAAGTACATTAATGCATTTATCAAATCATCACATACACACATGCATTCATATGTTTTTAAATTAATCAAAGTTTTTGTTAACCCTAATTTTAGTGATTAGAGTTTGATGATCATTGTTTCATATTTTTAGGATGTTACAGCTAGCATCAACATTGGTGGTGGTAATAGTACAAATACTATTGTTTCTAGCAATTTCATCTTCTCTTTCCCACTTAGCATGCAATTTAGCTAACAGTCTAACATTTTCATCAATTGTAACTTGTATGGCTTAAGTAGCAGCAAAGGGATTTTCTATAGTTTCAGGTTTAGTAGCCATTTTATTAATCAAAGAGGATTGTGCTTCAGACAAAGATGAAATATTTTTCTCGACATTTTCAAAACTTTTTCCTCCATAGTCTTGTTGAAAGTAGTTTGTTTACTAATAAAGTCTTTAAGCATGACTTCAAGTACAGAGGGTGCACTCCTATTTTTGTTGTAGGAACTTTCATAAGCATTACCATTATTGGGAAGATAAGACCTATAATTATTATTACCAAAATTATTCCTATAGGAATTGTTGCTGAAATTGTTGTTTCTAATGAAGTTCACATCAACTTGCTCTTCTTGAGAAGCCAAAGAGGCTAAAGGAACATTATTTGGATCAATATGAGTTTTCCCATTAACAATCATAGACATAATAACATCAATTTTATCACTCAAGGAGGAGGTTTCGTCAACAGAATTTACCTTCTAACCTTGTGGAGCTCTCTCGGTGTGCCATTTAGTTAACCATCATATTATCAAGGAGCTTTATTGCAGAACCCAAAGTAATGGTCATAGAGGTACCTCCAGCAGCGGAATCTAATAGATTTCTTGAAGAAAATTTTAGTCCTGCATAAAAAGTTTGGATAATCATCCAAGCAGTAAGTCCATGAGTGGGACAATTCTTTACCAAAGATTTCATTCTTTCCCAAGCTTGAGAAACATGTTCATTATCAAGTTGTTTAAATTTCATTATTTCACTTCTCATAGATATAATCTTAGCAGGAGGGTAGTATTTTCCAATAAAAGCATCTTTGCATTTAATCCAAGAATCAATACTATTTCTAGGAAAGAATAGCAACCATAGCTTTTCCTCTCAAAGAGAAAGGAAATAATTTAAGCTTAATAATATCTCCATCTACATCCTTATATTTTTGCATCTCATAAAGTTCCACAAAATTATTAAGGTGAGCAGCAGCATCATCAGAACTAGAACCAGAAAATTGCTCTTTCATAACAATATTCAACAAAGCATGTTTAATTTCATAAAAGATAGCATCAGGAGAAGGTGGAGCAATAGGTGTGCAAAGGAAATCATTGTTGTTTATGCTAGTGAAGTTACACAACTTGGTGTTCTCAGTAGTGTGTTAATTTTTGCAAAAATGGAGCAAGCTAACAGCAGTAGCAACTAAAGTAGGAACTAATTTTTTTGTGTTTTTGATAAGAAAAGGCAAACCAAAGAAACTATTTTTTTGTATTTTTGAAAGAAAGAAACAAGCAAAACAAATCAAAAGAAACTAAGCAAAACAAAAACAAAGTAAAGAGAATGGTTGTGAGAGACTCCCCTTGCAAAGCTGTCCTTATCTCCCCAGCAACGGCACCAGAAAACGTCTTGATGGCTTAGATCACTGTAGAGCTTCGTTGGGAGACCCCAAGAGGAAGGTATGATGAGCACAGCAGTAATTTTCCCCTAACTTATGAAACCAAGGTTAACGAACCAGTAGGAGTAAGGAAACAGCTCCAAGATGTTGCTGACAACTTGGAATCCTACACAACACAAACTCAAAACTTTGCCCCAGCTTACATTGAGGTTGTCAATCTCACTGGTTTGCTGAAAACAAAGGATTAAATGTACAGTGTGGAAGATAGTAGTTTCTTGTAGAAAGTAAACTGTAACATTAGATGATGTATCAATGATAAATATTGGAACAGGGTCCACAGTTCACAAGAGGTGTTCTCCTTAAGTTAGGTAACATGGTGGGTGAACAAATTACAGCAGGGCAATTGACAGATTGAGGAAGCATAACGACGCATATACTAGTCATCAAGACTCCTATGAGATTTGATTGGGCATTACAACAATATACATAGAACGTAATCCAACTGCATCTATGACTAATAATCCACCTTCAGTTATCATCCGAACCCCTCCAGTATTAAGTTGCAAGCAACGGATAATTGTATTAAGCAATGTGTGTAAAGTAAACAATACAATTTTTCCATGAACAAAAGATTGTTCTTTTCTCCCTAGTAGCAACAACACATCTACAACTTAGAGATTCCTATAACTTCCCTAGATTACTAGAGGCATGAACCCACTATCGAGCATAAATACTCCCACTTGGAGTAATAAGCATCTACTTGGCCAAGATAGCTACTAGCAACGGAGAGCATGCAAGATCACAAATAACACAGACATGATAGAATCAATAATCAATCTGACATAGTATCTCAATATCCATCGGATCCCTGCAAACACAACATGTATGATTACAAATAGATGATCTTGATCATGAACTGAGCTCACAAGATCTAAACATGATAGCACAAATGAGGACAAACAACCATCTAGCTACTGTATGGACCCGTAGTCCAAGGTGGAACTACTCACGCTTCATACCGAAGGCTGGCATGGTGATGAAGAAGGCCTCCGGGATGATCTCTCCCCTCTGGCAGGGTGCCGAGAAGAGCTTTAGATCCCCCCCCCATCTAGGACGATGGTGGTGGCGGCTACGGACTGTTTCGTGGAGATTTGATCGGGTTCTTAGGGTTTCTGCATCGGGGTGACTTTATAGGCGAAGAGGCGAGGCAGGAGGCCGGCCAGGGGGCCCACACCAAGTGGCGATGCCCTCCCCCCCAGGGCCATGCGGCCCTAGGGTGTGGACACCCTATGGCCCCCTTTCGGCTTCCCTTTGGACTTCGTCTTCTCTCCAGTAAAATATTGACTTTGGCTTTTGTCCCGTCCAATTCCGAGAATATTTTCTTACTAGCTTTTCTGAAACCAAAAACAGCAGAAAACATGAAACTAACGCTACAGCATCTTGTTAATAGGTTAGTCCTAGAAAATGTATAAAAATACCTCAACGCATAGACAAAACATAGCAAAGTTGATACTAAACAGGCATGGAACATCAAAAATTATATATATGTTTATGACGTATCAATATACCCACTATGACTCTCTATGCTTCCCGGGCATCCCAGTCGGGGAGAGAAGCTGGAAGCCCATCCGGCTAAGGGAGGCCCAAAAGACTTACCAGCTTAGGCTTGTAGGAATACTTTTTGTCCAAGATGTACTATGTAACCGACTCTGTATCGTAGCCGGTCTCTGCTGTAACCCTAGGGCCAGATGACTATATAAGTCGTCCTAGGGATCACCCTTTAGGGCATCGACCAACCAACCTTAACTCGCACAGGCGAAACCTCTCTTCTAATATGTACTTCTGCTCTGCTCATATACTGGATTGCTAGCAGGAGTAGGATCCGTCCACCACAGGAGGATTCAAACCTAGGTAATCTTGTGTGCTCACCATCCTGAAACACCGAATGTTTCACACACCACATCTTTCCATGCCTCTAGGATCCCCCTCATGGCGTACTTGTCCTCAATCCGACGACACCAACGCTAGCCTGACGAGGGTGACCTAGCAGCACAAATGAATATTTCTTTCAACTATGTGTTTTAAGACATGTGAGCGTTATAAAGTTACCATTAAAACATGACAATTGTGTGTAATTTTATCTATAACATGATCATCACCATAGATGGAGAGAGAGAATTGAGAGAACCCATGAACCCATGTCCATTTTTTCCATCAGAGAAAATATTTGTCTTGCCCTCTGGTGTTGAAGAGGATTGGGACACTTTACATTACTATTTTGTTGCATTTTACTTCTTTGTATTAAATCAACCTCCATTGTTTATTTAAATTGTTTAGTATATAAAAAACTAAAACTTATGACACTTTAGTTGTAGAGAATAAATAGCTTTTTCTCTTGCTCCTGCGAATCGATATCCTACTTTCACATTGAGAGGTACAACAGTGATCCCCTTCTCTTGGGGGTTATCATGTACCAATAGGCTTACTTTTGTATTATGGTGTATAAGGATGGAAATGGGCAGTGTATGGGCAGGGTAGAGCAATATCATACTCATACCCCGTGTAGTCAATGGATATAAAAGTTTACCCATACTCTTACATGTGGATATGAAACTTTACCCATACCCATACCCGCCGGGTACCCATACCCATCGGGTACCCGGTGGGTAGGTCCAATAGTACACAAGTTTATTCACAATTTTACGTTCATCAATAACATATATTTCAAAAAAAATACAATTATCTCTACGTAATTATAGGTAGACGAGTACATGAAACTATCAAAGTTTATAATTCTCAATCGCATACTTATTCCTAGGCTTCTTGGCAGCATAGGTTGACACTCTATATATAAGTTTGTCATGTCATTTTAAACGGGGAGGATATGGGTATACCCATGGGTACAAGTCTATACCAATTCCCGTACCCATCACTTAAAGTTAGGGTATGGGTATTACTCATGGTTATAAAAGTGTGTCCATACCCTACCCATACGAGTACGGTACCCGCGGGTACCCGTACCCATGGGTAAAATTGACATCCTTAGTGGTGTAACTTGTAATATATTCAATATATTGACCATTTGTGGTACAACCTATCATTTTTTAGGTATTCCTTGTCATCTATAGAGGATAATTATGAAGGGGATTAACGACTAGGACACGATACTTCGGTCGATTTCCTGTGGAAGATTTACTAGAGCCGCCACTTTGTTTTATTTGTCCTTTCAGTGTTCACTTTGGTGTCCGGGCATTCATGTAATGACTATGTTTTCAATTTTGATATGTTATAATAATGATATGACTATGATATTCATCTCGTGAATGGGCGTAATAGCAAATCCTTGGGACTAGTATACATTGGTTGCACATAGACTTTGGATCCTACCAGGTCCGGGTCGTCATAGTGGTGGTTGTGGAGAATCTCGTGCAGAATAGGGAGGAGCTCAATTTTAGAGAGTTGTAGTTAGATTTTGTAGGTAGTTTTCCCCTTTATGTGATTAGTATTTCTTTGTTTTTTCTCTAAATGAACAAAGAGGGGCTCAAGTAATATAATGAAAAAATTGTATATCAATGGAATTTGTTTATTATTGACTAGGATTGCCATTGATTGTGATTATCATTGATTATGATTAACTATTTTAATGCCTCGATTGTGAATAATGTTTTTAACGCTAGAAAAATAAGGTTTAGCATATATTATATTACGTCGGTTATAATCTGTAACGATACTAATATCCCACCGTCTTCTTTAATGTACTAAGTCGCATCTTCTATGATGTCGCAGAAGCGCTAGCTCAGTGGGTAATGTTGTACCGAGAGAAAAAGCGTCGACTATCCACTTTCCCCGACACAATTATCTTCTGCAGCATTTTTTACCACGTTAGCGCAAAGTGCGACGATTAGACATGTGCCTCGGCGTCTATAGTACTAGGGCCTAAGGTTCGTGTTGTAGTGTGACGGTTCTATTCATCGTGCATGGAGGGTCATTTCCAAGGTCCGATCTGTACTAGTGGATGAGAGAGACTGTACTAGTGGATGGGAACAAATTGCTCGCCTCTCTGTTGAATGGACTGTTGTGCGAACCCACCAACCGACCATGATTTATAATTGGTAGAGGGAAGGACTTGGGATCTCTAGGGGATAATTTCTCCGGATCCTCCAGGTACCTAGCGCGTCACGTGTGCCACAAAACAGCCTATGGTCCCGCTTTTGCTACAATTAACCTGTTTTTCTATCAAATATTCTGCCTTTTCTACATGTAGCAAAAAAAAAGGTCCACTCTAAAATATACAACAAAAAGACAGTCTCGTCTGAGACTTTGTAGCAAAAATATTATGCTAATATATTAAAACTGACTTCGCTGGAGAAACATTGTTGGCAGATCTCGCCGGAGACCTCATAGAAAAATTTGATTTATTGTGGCAAAATCTGAAAAAGTTTGTAGCAAAAAATTTATGCTAATATATCAAACCCAACTTTATGGGAGACATCGTCTAAGATTTTCGCCGGGACCTCGTAGAAAAAACTTCACGCTGTTGTAGCAAGATCACAAAACGATTGTAGAAAAAATATTATGCTAATATATCATAAAACGATTTGTAGCAAAAATGTTATGCTAATATATCAAAACCGACTTCGCCGGAAAAACATCGTTGGCAAATCTCGCCGGAGACCTCGTAGCAAAATTTGAGCTATTGTGGCAAAATTTGAAAAAGGTTGTAGCAACAAAGTTATGTTAACGTAGCAAACCTAACTTCATGGGAGACATTGTCTTAGATTTTTGTCGGGACCTCGTAAAGAAACTTCACGCTATTGTAGCAAGATCATAAAACGATTTTAACAAAAATATTATGCTAATATATCATAAAACAATTTGTAGAAAAAATATTATACTAATATATCAAAACCGACTTCGCCTGAAAAACTTCGTTGGCAGATCTGCCAGAGACCTCATAGCAAAATTTGAGCTATTGTGGCAAAATCTGAAAAAGGTTGTAGCAAAAAGGTTATGGTAATGTAGCCAACACAACTTCATGGGAGACATCGTCTCAGATTTTCGCCGGAACCTCGTAGAAAAAACTTCATGCTATTATAGCAAGATCATAAAACGATTGTAGCAAAAATATTATGTCATTGTAGCATTTTTCACGGTAAAAAAAATACATAAAAAAATCTAGCATTCAGAGAGACCTAACACAAAATGATTGTAGCAAAAACATTATGTCATTGTAGCATTTTTTCATGGTAAAAAAATACATAAAACAAACTAGCATTCAGAGAGAGCAAACACAAATAGGCGTATGCGTGGCAGCATCACAAAACGATTGTAGCATCTTTTTCACGATAAAAAAAATACATAAAAAAAACTAGGATTAAGAGAAAACTAACACAAATCGGGGTAGCATGGCTTCCCTCGAGTCCTTATTGAAGCGCCCAGAGTTTGAGTATGCTACATGTAGCTTCCAATCGCAAAGCTCTAACCACTCCGCTGTGCAAGCAATACGTCTTACTCCGCTGTAGCTACATGTAGTAATTTGGATAGCAGTATTAATTGTTTTGATGTAAAACAATTTGAATTTAAAATTCATTTGAATGATCTCAGACGGTATAATACCGAGATTTCCCGCTTTTGTCGCCTTTGGTTATCCCGCTAAGCCCCGCCACCCACGTTCTCCAGCGGCACCTTTTTTTTGGGGGCAACCGGCAGGAGCACTGCCTTTTCATTAAGATAGAGGGAAAGCCCCAACAAGATGTACAGGGCGGTGGTTCATGCAAAGATTCATGTCAGAAGGCAAGAACCAAAGCAACAGAAGATGAAAGGAAAAGGAAGAGCTATTAGTCTAGTCTTGTTCCGCAGGAATTGCCTCTCTACCTGTAGCGAACGCCCTAGCACGTTGCCTGATATCTTTTTCGGCAAGCTCCGCGACCTCAATGTATGTTAGTCGTTTGCCCGTGAAAATTCTCCGATTTCTTTCCTTCCAAGCGTTCCATAGAACGTAGAGAAGACGCCCACTGATTCTTCGTTTCTCCTTTGCAGGGTGGTCCGCAATGAGGCTATCCCACCAGTCCGAGACTGAGGGCATTTCCAGGCCCAGTTCAGCACCACCATTGTTGTCCCTGAGTTGGACCAGGCTCCAGACTGCGGCGGTGAATTGGCAGTCTTTTAGCAGGTGGTCGATCGTCTCGTTGGCACTTAGGCATAGAGCGCAGATTGGATCATGGTCCCAACCACGCGTTGCCAAGTTGTCAGCCGTAAGAAGCTTGCCGTGTATGGCAAGCCAAGCAAAAAGCTTGCACTTCGGTTCCGCGTGTGCTTCCCAAATTTTCTCCGCCTTGAACCTGGGGTAACTCCCGTAAAACTGAGCGAGATAGGCGGAGTTAGCGCTGTAGTTTCCGTCCTCGGTTAAGCTCCATCTAACGGTGTCGTCTTGGTTCTCCACCAAGGTCGTGGCATGAACAACCTCCCAGAGGCGGAGGTATTGAGTGAGATGTACTGGAGTGCTCAAGCGTGCTATGGACCTGATCCAGTTGTTTGCGTTAATCTCCTTAGCCACCGAACGGTTCTTTCTGGTTGCAATTTTGTAGAGGTCAGGCGCAAGGAAGCAGATGGG
The DNA here is from genome assembly GCA_030063025.1 of Avena longiglumis. Taxonomy (NCBI): domain Eukaryota; kingdom Viridiplantae; phylum Streptophyta; class Magnoliopsida; order Poales; family Poaceae; genus Avena; species Avena longiglumis. Next base: position 155,808,431 of record CP125978.1, read on the forward strand.
GCCGTGATCGGACCAATTGTCGTGCCAAAAAGAGGCGGTCTCTCCGTTGCCAATCGTGATCTTTGTTGCATCTCTGAATAGCGCCATGTCCTTCTTGTCACATGGAAGCCTAGAGCCAGCCCAGGTGCGCTGGGGGTCCGTCCATTGGAGCCATGGCCAGCGTAGTCTGAGGGCGCGGCCCTGCCGCTTCAAATCTGGCATACCGAGGCCGCCAAGATACTTCGGCCTGCACATGGTCGCTTCAAATCCGGCGGCCCCTTTTAACTCCTCTTAAGATCACATATATCGTACTAGTGCTTATTCGACGCAAAACTCGAAACACTAGCATCACCTGCACATTGGAAACACGAAAGGATGGAGAAGCTCCTGGTTGGGCTTGCCAAGTCGGTGGTGGAGGGGGCGCTGACAAAAGTCCAGTCGGCGATCGAGGAGGACGAAAATCTGCGGCAGAGAGCACAGAAAAATCTTGCGTTCATGACGGTGGAGTTCGAGATGATGCACTCCTTCCTGGACGTCGCCAACAACGAGAGCGTCAAGAACAAGTTGGTCGCGACCTGGGTGAGGCACGTCCGCAAAGTGGCCTACGACGTCCAAGACTGCATCGACCTCGTCATCCATGTCGATGATAAGTCAACCTGGCGGCGTCGGCTTCTCCCGTCCTGCTGGAGGGAGCCGCTGCCGCTGGACGTGGCGGTCGCAGAGATAGAGCAGCTCAAGGCCAGGGTCGAGGACGTGAGCAAGTGCTACAAGCGCTACAACCTCATCAACGACTCTGGATCCAATAAGCTCGTTCCGATGCAGCAACCGGGATCCAGGGCTACGGCGTCCAACATGCTCATGGAGGTAAGGCACGCCACCAAGAGGCACAAAGGCTTAGGGGACCTCACACATCTGATCACCGCCGCTAGAGACGACGACCTGCTTCAAGTTCAAGTTATCTCAGTGTGGGGTGCTGGCGGCCATCATGGGACAACATCCATCATCAGGAAGGCCCACTGGTAGAAAAGGGCCCATGCGTCCCGGTTGGTAAGGGCCATTAGTCCCGGTTGCCCAACCGGGACGGGGCAATCGGGACTAAAGCTCTAACCATTAGTTCCGGTTGCCCCACCAACCGGGACAAATGGGACACACGTGGCGGCATCAGAGCGCGAGGGGGGATGGAGCATTAGTCCCGGTTCGTAACACGAACCGGGACTAATAACCTGCTGCCGCGGCAGAGATTTGGCCCATTTCTTCGCCGCGAAGAATTCATTTTGGCACATTTTGTTGCCACAGCATTTTCGCCACTTTTTGTGCCGCGGCAGAGAATTCATTTAGGTTGTTTTATTATTTATTTAGTGTTTTGCACTTATCAACGAAGGAACCTTATATTACACAAGATCATCATGATAACATTACATTCAATACACGGATCGAGTTCATGCACTACATACAAAAGTTGCTATTCGATGCTACCGACCAATTTCTTGAAAGTTGCTATTTTTACAATTCCTATTGTCTATACACACCGAGTAGTATTCCCTTGTGTGTTTAGGACTTACGCATCCAAGAATCCGCCAATTCCTCTGAATTGCTCGTATGCGATCCTTTGGCGTAAGACCGTCCGTAGACGTTCGATCTGATTTAAAAAAGGAGTCAGCCTATATGAATATGAAACTAAACACAATTTGATTGTAATAAAAAACTATAGAAATTGTTTACGTACGTGGAGTTGCTCTAAATTTCTGCCCTTCTCATCGCACGTCTGCCGGATGAACTCGCATACAGTATCCACATAGATTGTTACCTGGTCCCTGCGTCGGGCACTTTACGAGAAGAGTTCAATCAAAATAATAATCAAGCATGATAATAACTGTATCAAAACTAGAATCAAAGAGATGCGCGGATATAGCTAGTGGTGCTTACATCTAGTGGTTGAAATGTAAGCTCCTCTTTCCAAACACCCCTAGCCTTCTTGGTGAACCGTTTCCAAGCGCTGCCCGGCGTAGAAAATGAATAAAATAAGTTATTAAGTACTTGATATCATAAAATTCACGAACATTGCCGATATAGTGTCGTAATGATTAGAATTACCGCTAGAGAAGTATCTGCATGTCCTTCCACGTCTCAAGGGGTTTATGTTTCGAGTCCATGACTAGTACACGCCCTTTGTCAAGTTGAATGATTAACAGAATATAGTGGTACCTACGAATGCAGAACTAATCAATTATATACTTAACATCGAGTAAGCGAAATAGAAAGTGTATACAAGACAATAACACTCACTGGAAGTTGTAAGTAAATAGTATTTCCCTTTTGGTTTCTTGAAACCTTAACGCGTATACTATATTATCCTCCGTATCCTGGGGGCTTATTTTGAGATTAGCTTCATGAACCCAATATGGGTCGATGAAGCCAATGTCATAGATTTGTCCTCTGCTGCATTCGAGAATCTTCATTCTGCATATTACAGTATGATTATATACATGCAATAAACAAAATAATATAGCTGGAGACTAAATTAATTACAGAATTAGTACTTATGCATAATAGGCACTCATGATCGATTTGTCCAAGCGTCTTGATTGAATAATTGAAATAGTTCATCAAATTCAATGGATATCATGTCATCCTTATCTTTCCCATGATGCTTTTTGTAACCCTCAAGACTATCCAGTTAGCCGGCCCTTGTGGCATGCATGTACCAGTTATGCAATCTTCGCATTTTGTTGGAAGATTGTTTACCTCCTCAGTTTGACGAGAGGTTTTTCGTCTGGTATTGGTATGCTACTTCACTCACGGGAAGAACTCTAATGGGATAAGTCTTGGGCAATACTCATACCTTGAGCAGCGGCTTCTCAGACAGTAACTACCTCTGGATCATACTGCTCTTCCGCCCCATATTTGCTCGACCCCACATTGGTTTGATAAATCACCTTGAGAGGGGCGCAAGTCTGTTTTGCTTGTCCTCCGAGCTGGGCAACAGATTTCCCGCTTGCATCAGTACTTCTCTTCGAGGCTTTTTGTGCCGCATGTGACTTGAGAATAGAACACTCATAGTCTAATGACAGCTTTGGCTCGGGTTGATAAAGATTCTTTAGCATTTTCAACACTTTGGCTTTTTCTTCTTTGGTGCTGGGGAACTCTGGCTCTTTCGGCCACTTAGCTTAAAAACGTTGCTTCCGCATCAATGATCGCCGATCTCCTCTTCAAGATACCATAAGCTCTCTTGGGAGGAACCTGGTACTTTTGGAAGAGGCTCTTGTTTACGTTCGTCGATCGCCACGACGATGAGCAGCACGCTACGCTTTTTATCCCGAGGCGTCGGCGATGGCTCCGCGGCGATGGCTGCACCGAGATTGGTGAGGCGACGGAGCCGTGAGGCGACGAAGACGCCGCTGGCGGCGACGACTCGGCTGAGACGGTGAGGCGGCGAAGATGGCCTTGGCGTGTGATTTGAAGCACGATACAATCCTTCGGCCATAGAATGGTGACGTTTTTGCGTCACCCACGATCACATTCCCTTCACCGGCAGGTAGTGAAGATCCAAAACCTCAAAGGTGGGCATGATTTCATCCACGCCGACAACAGCGTAGCCCTCCGGAACCGGACGGCGTGGTAAGTTGGTGTGGGTCCAATTGGTAAGGCATAGCCGACCGCCACCTTCATTGATATGTTCACAACTTTGACATGTAGCTCGCGCGGTGTCATCTCCGTGATATCATCCACGGGTAGCCAACAGGAGCCATCGTCGGTGCATCATCGGCATCGCCATTGTCATCACCCGGGACCTCGGTGGAAGCCACATCGCTTTTCGATTATTCGATAGGCGGTAGCATCGAATGCGGTGTCTTCGAGATGGGGCGCCGGTAGTACTTTGCTCTTTAAGTGTGTTAATTTCATCTTGTTGTTGCTTTAATCGTTCTTCAATTAAACGCATTCGCTCTTTCTGACTTTCTGCTTCAACTGCCGCCCTGTCCTTTCTCCTCTGACGGCTTCTATCAGGATATTTCTTCCTCTCTTCGGGAAACCCAGTCCTCCATGATTGGGAGCCTCTTGTGCCTCGTGTTCGTCCATCATGTTCCTTATTTCCAAGGGCGAGTGTGAGCTCATCATTCTCTCTATCGGGAATGAAGTCCCCATCTTTAACAGCCTTTACTGCTTTTCTGATCCTCTCGATTGGCAAGGGGTCTTATTTATGTCGTATGTTATATATACACCTCCCTTCCGAGTCCAACGTGCCCCCATGCCCGTAAAACCAATTCCTTGCACGTTCTACCCAATCGTCTGTCTCTGGGGTGATATTTTTATCACGCAGTTCCTGCTCAAGTTTCTCCCACTTAGGAATGCCAACCCTGTAGCCACCTTGCCCCATAGTATGGTGATACTTCTTCTTAGCAACATTCAGCTTATTCGTTTTTACATTTTCTTAGCTTTTTCTGATTTCTTGTATTCCACAAACTCATCCCAGAATGGTTTTATCTTCTCAAACTGAATATTCTTGAAATCGGGAGTCTTCTTTTGCACGACATAGTCAAGGTGCAATCTTTTCTTCCAGTTGGTGAAACACTGGGCCATCTTCTTCAAAGCCCACTCCCTGACCTTAGCCTCCATGGCTCTCCCATGTTGTAAGGCATCCTCAACTGGATCCTCCGCATTTGGATCCAGCTCTATCTTCGGTAGTTTGAAATTAACCATGAGCCTCTTCCGCAGTAAATCTTTGGCGTGGTTAGGGACAAATAAACATGTTCCCTCTTCATCCGCATTAGCAGGCCTATTCCAATTTCTAATGGTGATCGAGATTAAGTCCCTAACGATTACTCCACATTTTGCCACAAATTTGGTTGCGACAACTTCGGGAGCTGTCGGTCTGCCGTCTTCAGCGACATCTTCGATCCTGAACCTCTCATGGTCTTGCAACTTTTTGGTTGGGCCTCGCTCTTTTTCAGAGATTCCTTCGATCCGAGGGCTAAAGAATAAAGATCGTCGTTACTATTTCTATATAGATAGCAGATGATTAATTAATGAATTGATTTATATTACATGCACCTCGCCGGAGCGGTCGTCTTCGATTACACAAGGCATCGCCTTTCTCTCATGGAAGGCAACACCTTCAACCTCAAACAAGTTGTCTACTACGGTAAAAAGAGGATCACCCTCACCGGAGTTGTTCAGAAACGTTGATACGTCTAAATTATCTTCCCCACGGATCACACCTTGGATCAACTCTTCTTTTTCTTCGTCTCTGACGTGTGGGTCCATATTTTCTGCATAGGTGGAAAAACGAATAAGTCAAAGCGACTAAAGGAGAAAGTTAAGTACGGTGTTGAGAGATATAAACCCTAATTCAAAGAAACCCTAATATATACATACACAATAATAAAAATGAAGAGAAAGGGAACCCGTGTAGTAGATAGGCACATCGTCGAATCCACATGCACCTAAGTTGCTTGAAAATGTGAATCGGATGGGGCTACCCAGTGGTGACAGCAAATGGGCGAAGACCAATAATACCAAACTAATTAATAAACCTAATAATACCTAAATAATAATAAACCTAATAATCCAAACACCAAAAAGAAAGGGAAACAATCAACACATGGCATCGATGCAATGCTCAAGCAAGTATGATGATATGACAAGTTAATTTGCATTGGAATTTAACCCTAAGAAATGCTCGACGATTTAATCGGGGTTCCGAGGGGTGAAAACCCTAACTCGGAGAAACTCCGGAACACATGAGAGGGGTGGATTTGTTCTTCTAATGAAACTTGTAATTTAAGTTGTTGAACAATGCATGATTATAGCTTAGATAGCTAGGTTTCATTTTTCTGAACATTTTGATATATTATTCATATTTTTATGACTTATAGATTAAAAGTTATTGAATTTATAAGATTATAATTATTTCTGAAATTATTAAAAGCTGGTTAAACTTTTTACACCAGCAAACCTACCCAAAGTGACTGACAGAGGGGCCCGGAGCCACCTCAGCAGCCACACAAGCAAAAGTGGTTCAAGGGGGCATTTTTCACTGGGGCTAGCTGAGACGCCGACTGGGCCAGAGGCCACATAGGAAAGCCATGCAGGCAAAGTGGCTCCCTGGCTGGGTCGCGCTGATGCACGGGTGACGTCACGCCGGCGGTGGCTTGCAGGACGGTGATCGGGAACGGCGTTAGGGTGCGATCTAGGGCGCGTGCGTGCGCGCGTTAGAGAGAGGAGGTTGAGGCGAGCCAAAGAGTAGCGGCGCCGCCTCCAAAAGGTCACCGGAGAGAGAGCACGACGACGGTGAGCGGCGGTGGTGGCAGGTGGTCGACGGGGAGGATGAACCAGAGCGAGAGGGGGCGAGAGAGAGGGTCCACGAGGACCAGCAGCATACCAGGTGTGCGGTGGTGGTGTCGGGGAGGCGAGGCGAGGTCGGGAGCCGACGAATCGACGGCGATCGTCGGGCTCGAGGGTCGTTGGCGACGATTGGGAGCGGCGGGCCGATTCCTTCAGTGGAAGCCTCGGGCGACGGCGAAGCTTCCTGCACGCTATCGGGCGAGGGGCGGTAGAGGGCGTGCACGGCGGCAGCTGACGGCTGCGCGAAGAGAAGAGGAGGAGATGGGGAAGAAGAGGAGGGGCACCCAGTTATAACCAAAGGACCATTAGTCCCGGTTGGTGGCTCCAACCGGGACTAAAGGGTTATACGTCCCGGTTGGATCCACCAACCGGGACCTATACTCCAATATTTTCAGCAGACCAAGGATTGGCGCGCAGGGGGTCTTTAGTCCCGGTTGGTGGATCCAACCGGGACATATTCCCCTGTTTTCAAAAAATTTCAGGTATTTTCTCTCTGTTCCCGCCTTATTTTTTAATTTGGGGTTTAAATTTGTATTGTTTTTTAAATCATAATTAATTTGGAATTTAGAAAAACTTTAAACATAAAAAGTGTTTGGATTTGAATACATAATTCAAAACCATTTTCTGTTTTAAAAAATAATTAATGTAACCATTTAAAATATGAACCATTTACAATTAAAAATGAATTAACTTATATTTTTTTAATATCAATTTGGAATTTAGAAAAACTTTAAACATAAGAAGTGTATGGATTTGAATAAATAATTCAAAAACATATTCTATTTTTAAAAAATAATTAATGTAACCTTTTAAAATGAATTAACTTATATTTTTGAATATTAATTTGGAATTTAGAAAAAATTTAAACATAAAAAGTGTTTGGATTTAAATAATAATTCAAAAACATTTTCTCTTTTAAAAAATAATTAATATAACCATTTAAACTATGAACCATTTACAATTAAAAATGAATTAACTTATATATTTTTAATATTAATTTGGAATTTAGAAAAACTTTAAACATAAAAAGTGTTTGGATTTAAATAAATAATTCAAAAAAAGTGTTCTCCATACCAATGTCCACACACATGCATAATATGGGCACAACATCACAAACTATGTCGTGATTAGACATAACATCGGTCATTTGACCGAAAGCCATGAAACCTCGAACATGATAGGTCATTTTGTGAAGGTTTTTGAAACATGATCAATATACCAAGTCCGTATTTTTTTCTTTCAACTATGTAACATAATATGACACCACGAAGGATTTTCATTGTTCGGATTTTTTTGAATTTATTATGCCCGTTTTGAATTATCCGAATTTCTAACTATGGTCGAACCGGTGTGCATGAAGATAGGGACGAGCATCGTTAGAACTTGCATTGGATCTCTGAAGAAACCACATATTGCGAGTCTAAAATGATTTTTCAAAAATCACGGCGATAGATCTTGTACTGTAGTACAAACCGGACCCACTTTCTACCGATTCGCAGACATTTGTCCTTTTACGGGATGGACGAAAAGGTTTGAGATGTACCGGTTGGGAGATAGTCCATGTAAGGTGGTCTAGTATTTTAGGAAAATAGGACGGTAGCATTCAAAGCGGCATTTTGGTGGTTACTTCACAAGCGACCCGTTTTTGCGCTCGGAAAATGGAAAAGGGCTTTTCCGATGCAAAAACGAAAACTTCCTCTGCAACATTGTTCTCCATACCAATGTCCACACATGCATAATATGGGCACAACATCACAAACTATACCGTGATTCAGACATAACATCGGTCATTTGGACCGAAAGCCATGAAACCTCGAACATGATAGGTCATTTTGTGAAGGTTTTTGAAACATGATCAATATACCAAGTCTGGTATTTTTCCTTTCAACTATGTCACATAATATGACACCACGCGAAGGATTTTCATTGTTTGGATTTTTTTGAATTTATTATGCCCGTTTTGAATTTTCTGAATTTCTAACAATGGTCGAACCGGCATGCATGAAGATAGGGGACGAGCATCGTTAGAACTTGCATTGGATCTATGAAGGAACCACATATTGCGAGTCTAAACATGATTTTTTCAAAAAATCACGGGCGATAGATCATGTACCGTAGTACAAACTGACCCACTTCCTACCGATTCTACAGACATTTGTCCTTTTACCCGGGATGGACGAAAAGGTTTGAGATGTACCGGTTGGGAGATAGTCCATGTAAGGTGGTCTAGTATTTTAGGAAAATAGGGCGGTAGCATTCAAAGCGGCATTTTGGTGGTTACTTCACAAAACGACCCGTTTTGCGCTCGGAAAATGGAAAAGGGCTTTTCCGTATGCAAAAAGGAAAACTTCCTCCTGCAACATTGTTCTCCATACCAATGTCCACACACATGCATAATATGGGCACAACATCACAAACTATGCCATGATTCAGCACATAACATCGGTCATTTGGACCGAAAGCCATGAAACCTCGAACATGATAGGTCATTTTGTGAAGGTTTTTTCGAAACATGATCAATATACCAAGTCTTGTATTTTTCCTTTCAACTATGTAACATAATATGACACCACGCGAAGGATTTTCATTGTTCGGATTTTTTTTGAATTTATTATGCCCGTTTTGAATTATCTGAATTTCTAACTATGGTCGAACCGGTGTGCATGAAGATAGGGGACGAGCATCGTTAGAACTTGCATTGGATCTCTGAAGAAACCACATATTGCGAGTCTAAAAATGATTTTTTCAAAAAATCACGGGCGATTGGAGAAACCAACCGCGACTGAAGGGATTGCGGTAGAGTGGGCCAGACAACACTAATAATATGGGTGAGTGTCGACATTATGTCGTGTGGCTTGTACCTTGTCCCAGATGGTGTCACCAACCGGGACTAAAGGTTGGAGACACCAACTGGGACTAAAGATGAGTCAGCACTAATAATAGGGGTGAGTGTCGACATTATATCGTGAGTGTCGACATTATGCCGAGCTGCTTGTACTATAAATATGCATCCTTGTGAGTCCAGTCCTCCAGCCAGTTTGAGGCATCTCCAAGATGGTTTTAGAGAGCAGGGACACCACTACGGCCAGTTCGAGATGCCGAGCCAGATCCTCCGACATCTCCGAAAGCTGGTCATAGAGGCACTCTAATATGTGAAATTAGTTAGCTCCGAGGCGTATTGATCTAGTTAGTGAAGTTACAAGCTGCAAGATGGTTTTCGAGCAGGACACCATCTGCGGCAGTTTGAGGAGATGCCGACGAGCCCAGTCCTCCGGCATCTCCGAGAAATCTGGTCATGGAGGCACTCCTAATATGTGAAATTAGTTAGCTCAGGCGTATTGATCTAGTTAGTGAAGTTACAAGCTGCAAGATGGTTTTCGAGAGCGGACACCACTAAGACCAGTTTCGGGGAGATGCCGACGGAGCCTGGCCTCCGGCATCTCCAAGAACTGGTCATAGAGGCACTCCCGGTCCAGCCACAAACAGGACTAACACTCAAGACATTTATTAATATTAAAAGCGAGACTACAAAACCGGGACTAAAGGCCACAAACCGCGAAAGATATCCTTGGTCAAGCCACAAACCGCAAAGACATGAACTAGAGTTACATAATATGAGCATGAACTTCTTGGCATATGTCATTCCTTATGACCGCTTAGACGTAATCATGGAGCATCTTCTTTACTTAACGGAATGCTTGGCCAGTTTTCCTTTGTGAAGGCGGAATTTCATCAAACTTATTATAATATTCGACATGTCTGCATCTTGTCCTCGATTCCCACGATGTTTCATTCCTGAAAGAACTATGTGACGCTTTGGCTCATCATATGATGTATTCGTTTGCATATTTTTCTTTTTTTGATGCGGAGGACATGTCCTTCACATAGAAAACTGAGACACATCATTGGCTAGGACGAATGGTTCATCTCTATAACCAAGATTGTTGAGATCCTTTGTCATTCCGCATAACCTGGTCTATCTTTACCCCTTCCCCATTCAGGTTGACCCATTTGCAGCGAAACAAAGGGACCTTAAAAGAGACTCCATAGTCTAGTTCTCATATCTCCTCTATGTAACCATAATATGTGTCCTTTTGTCCATTCTCGTCTATTGCATCAAAGCGGACACCACTATTTTGGTTGGTGCTCTTTTTATCTTGGGCGATCGTGTAGAATGTATTCCCATTTATTTCGTACCCTTGCAAATTCAATACAGTAGAAGATGGTGACGCGGCCAACAAGCATAGCTGATCTCCAACAGTGGTGTCATTCAAGAGATGTGTCCGCATCCAACCACCGAAAGACTTCATGTGTTCATCTGTAATCCATGATTCAGGCTTCCCCGGGTTTTTGGAGCGTACAATATTCTTGTGTTCCTCGATATACGGAGCCAAGGTGGAATTATGTAGAACTGTAGTGTGCTTTAGTGAAAGAATCACCGTCCCTACATATCATTGCTTTCTTTCCCAGTGCCTTTTCCACTTAGTCTTCCCTCATGCATGAGTCGAAACACCAATCGGCTTAAGGTCGGAATAAAGTCAACACAAAACTCAATGACCTCCTCTGCTCCATATCCCTTGGAGATGCTTCCTTCAGTCTAGCACGGTTATGAACATATTTCTTTAAGACTCCCATGAACCTCTCAAAGGGGAACATATTGTGCAGAAATACCGGACCGAGAATGGCAATCTCTTCCACTAGATGAACCAGGAGATGCGTCATAATATTGAAGAAGGATGGTGGGAACACCAATTCAAAACTAACAAGACATTGTACCACATCCTTCTGTAACCTTGGCAGAATATCTGGATTGATTACCTTCTGAGATATTGCATTGAGGAATGCACACAGCTTCACAAAGGGTACTCGAATATTTTCCGGTAGAAGCCCCCTCAATGCAATCGGAAGCAACTGCGTCATAATCACGTGACAGTCATGAGACTTCAGGTTTTGGAACTTTTTCTCTGCCATATTTATTATCCCCTTTATATTAGATGAGAAGCCCGACGGCACCTTGATACTGTAAAGGACTTCAAAAAAGATTTCCTTCTCTGCTTTGGTAAGAGCATAGCTGGCACGACTTAAGTGACGCCCTTTATCCGTCTTGTTATCTGCTCCCCAAAAGGATTCATGCCATCCGTACTTAGACCAAACCATAATTTCCTTGCGTCACCTGCAAAGTCTGGGAAGTCTCTCTCGATTTTTCTCCACTGTGACCCATCAGCAGGGTGTCTCAACTTCCCGTCTTTCTTACGGTCTTCTTTGTGCCATCGCAACAACCTGGCATGCTCTTTGTTTCTGAACATGCGTTTCAACCTTGGTATTATAGGAGCATACCACATAACCTTAGCAGGAACCCTCTTAGGAGGCTCTCCCTCAACATCACCGGGTCATCTCGTCGATCTTATACCGAACGTTGCATACCGGGCATTTATCTAAATTCTCATACTCCTCATGGTAGAGGATGCGATCATTAATGCATGCATGTATCTTTTGCACATCTAATCCCGGAGGACAGAGAGTCTTCTTTGCTTCGTAGGTACTCTCGGAAGTTCGTTATGTTTTGGAAACTTGGCTTCATTATTTTCAGCATCTTTTCAAATCAGAGTCGGTTAGACCACACTCGCCTTCCATCGCAACAATTCCGTGTGGTACCGAGCTTTGTGCTGCCATCTTCACAATTTGGGTACAACAATTTCTTGTGATCTAACATGCCCTCTAACTTCAACTTCTCATTTTACATTTCTGTTTCTCGCTTTGCATCGAAATGACCCTACCAAGTTCATCACCGGCTCATCGATGCCCGTTCTTCACCTTTTCCTCTCCATTGTCTTCCATTGCGGTATCACTGTATTTAGGAAACATATGATGATAGTTGTTATCATCATCTTCTTCTTCACCATCTTCCATCATAACCCCTCTTTCCCGTGCTTGGTCCAGCAATTATAGTTGGGCATGAAACCTTTCATAATCGGTGGCATGAATGATTTTCGAGGAAGAGTACTCCTTGTTGTTCCGACATTGAACACATGGACAACGTATAAATCCATTCTCTTTGTTTGCCGTAGCCACATCGATAAATTTATCCACGCCTTTGATATACCCGGCTACCCGGTCACCGTATCCATTCCCGACCGTTCATCCGCATCATATAAGTAAGTTTATCAAAAACAGACGTCATAAATAGTGAAATAACCAATTCACACCGACACATGAATTGTATCAATGACCTAGAAAAGATAAGATTGCTAACCTCGATCGAGGGAAATAAAGAGGAGAAAGCTCAAGTGCGTCTCGGACACCTTCTATATTTTTGTTCTATGAGAAATTCAATGGGATTTTCACTCAAACATTTCAACAAACACCTTCAATGCATGCATGAGAAAACTAGCACACCCCTCACACCTTACACCATTGAAAAAACAGAGTGCGAGAGGGGCTGTGGCGCATTTTATAGAGGGCAGGGTCTTTGGTCGGTTGGAGCCAGCAACCGGGACTAAAGGTGCGTGCCACGCCACGTGGCTGTGGCCAAACCTTTAGTCCTGGTTGGTGGCTCCAACCGGGACGTATTCCCCCTTACCAACCGGGACGCATGCCCCCTGGCCCCGTGCCCGCTCCAACCGGAACGCGTGCTAGCATTAGTCCCAGTTGGTGGCGCAACCGGGACTAATGCTCCGAGGGGTCGCGAACGGATGGCCCTTTTTCCTCTAGTGGCCTATAATGACCCAGAAATCTGCAGAATTTTCACCTGCCGTGCTTGGGTCAAGCTGACGCATCCATTCAATTCCGACAAGTTCATCCGCTCCTTCATGACTCAGATCTACGAGAACTCTTTCCAAGAACATGGAGAATCCATAGGTGTAGAAGTGCGAAGGAAGATGAAGGCCACCAAAGACGATCTCCTCAAAGAGTTTGTCCAACAAGTCTACAGCAAGAGGTACCTTGTCGTCCTGGAAAACCTGTCCAACATGGTAGATTGGGATACTATCAGGACGTTTCTTCCAGACAAGAAGGATGGCAGCCGCATCATTGTCTCCACGCAGCAACCCGAAGTAGCAAGCCTATGCGTTGGGCATTCTTACCAGCTATTGGAGCTGAAGAAGTTCTCGGCCGACCACTCTGTTTGTGTCTTCTTGGAGGTAGTGAGCCTGAAACATCATTAATTACTTCCAGCTAATTTATTTCTCACTCTCTTCGCAAGTTGTTTTAGACCTAACACTATTTTTTTAAGTTGTTAACACATAACCACTATTGCATTATCACTTTCTGTAATTATTACAAGTGAGACCAGACCTTTATAAGTATATATAATGACATGGTAGTTTCAGAACTCCCGAGCGGCACGGGGGAACCCTAGCAGTGCCGCCGGGGAGATCTCCTTCCTGTCCCCTCCTCCGCTGCTGCCGTTGGCCTCGTCGCGGTGGCGGCGGCCCCGGCCTCCAAAGGCGGTGCGGGGAGGTCACGCGGTGGACGCGAGGTACGGCTTCGGCGGTTGCCCCCTTCGGCTCTGGCGGCGCGGGATGCCGGGGCGGCGGCCCCGGGCGGTGGCGGCTGGCGAGGTGTGGTGCGGGCCGCACCCCGCAGACTCGGCGTGGCGTGGTGCGGCGCTGGCGGCTCGGTCGGCGTCCGCGAGTTCTGGCGGCAGCGGCGTCGCGTGAGGTGTGCCGAGCGCGGCTCGGGGAAGCGGCGGGTCTGGCCCGCGCCGGATCTGGGGTGCGCCGGCGGTCGTGGTCGCTGCGGCGGCCCGGTGTTTTTGCGCCGCTCTCTGGCTGCGGGGGTGGCAGAGGACGGCGCGCGCGGAGGTGATGTTGGTGGGGTGGGAGGTGTCCTGCCTCCTTGCCGGCGTGCGGATGCCGGGGCGGCGGCCTCGGGCTGTGGTGGCCTGCCCTCTTCTTCCACAAGGCACGGGCAGCCGTGGCGCCTTGGAGGGCTGGGCTGTCACCGTGTGGCTGCTCCGGCGGCCTCTCGCGTGGAGGCCTGCCTGGGGGGGTGCTGGGGCGGCGTCCCCAGGGTGCGGTAGTGGTGGCCGGTGCGTTCGTGCGTGCGGCGCGGCGGCCGGGTTTGGAGTTTCTCGAGCCGCTGCCTGCGTGCCTTTTGGGACGGGGTGGTTCTCCGGCCAGCGAGGTGCTGGACGGAGCCGTGGTCTCTTGTCCAGTCTTCTCTGCGTGGTGCAGTGCTCCTGGTGCCAGATAGGCGGGCTCTCCTCCTCCCTGCTTGGCGGTCTGGTGGCGGTTGGAGATGCTCGCTCTTACGCGTGAAGGCCGGAGCGGCGGCTCCGGAATAGGTTGGTGTTGCTTCTTTGTCCTGGCCGTGCGGGCGGGGGTGCCGTCTCTCTTGTAGTTGGTCGTGCTCGCCGGGCGGTATGGGTCGACTTCGGGTCGCTCCTTTGGAGGTGGTGTAGGGATCTCCGGACGAAAATCCTGCCCGACTTTGGTCGGTGCCGACTTCGGCGACGCCTGTGGGCGCCGCTTCCCCCCTTGGGGGCGTTGTTGTGGAGCCCGGTCACCCCTCCGTCCATCACTACGGGGTGAAATCCCAAATCTGGCTTCGCCAGATTGGATGACGGCGGCGTCCTCTCGAACGTCGTGACCTTCTTGGAGGCGTCATTTTTCGTAGTGATGCGAGCCTTGCCCGGGGTTGCTGGTATTGCTAGGAGAGTCGACGTCTTCAGGCCCTGTCGGCGTGCGAGTGCCGCTGGCGTGTTCCTTGCGGCTTGCCTCTCGCCATGAAGCCTGCGAGGCCTAGCCGTTCCTTCGGCTCTGACTTCCTCTCCGGGGACGTGGACCAGGCTTTTCTTGGCGGCCGCTGTGCCGTTGTGCTGGTGTCGTTTTGGGAGTGCTCCAGACCTAGTTGTGTGCTAGGTAGTGTGGCCTCGAGGTTTTCTGCCAGTTTTTCCTTAAAAACTGTGCCGTTTGGGATATTTTTTTTGGTCTGGTTCCCCTTTTAACCAGATCCGTGTGTATATACGCCTGTACCGGGTTTCGGCCAGTTTCCCTTCCAAACCGTCCAATTCTCTTATTCTAATAGAAAAGGCAGAGCTCCTGCTGGTTGCTCTAAAAAAAATGGTAGTTTCAGAAAAGAGAAAAAACCACACAACAAATCAGCGATATTTTATGTAGAATCATTTGAGCACTGAGAGCAAAAGCTAATCAAGAATCGATTACTTGAACGCACCTCTGAACTTGACTTTGTTTTGTGTGCTATTGTCATCTCTTGGTAATGAGCGATCTACCCGTTAGTAGAGAGATGCATCTCACACTGTTGATCCAACTAATAAACCATGCATGAGGGTGTCAAGACATGTGGATACGAGAAAGAAGAAACACACATAAGTAGAGTCAAGATTGCTAATGTGGACCTATTAGCAAAAAAGTTACGAAAATAATAAGAGATAATTCATTAGGATTTTTTCTTCTATCTCTAGATGATAGATGACATAATAGCTAATAATGCCTTCTCAACCATGGTGCATAAAAGTATTATCATAACCAACATAAATTTAACTAGGGCTAATATAAGAGGAGAGAGAGAGAGAGAGAGAGAGAGAGAGAGAGAGAGAGAGCTGTTAACTTATTCATGTTAGCATATATGACTTTCGCACTGGATTATGAAAAGTGACCCTGTTTTCATCGGGGTATATATATATATGCTCTCTCCCTCCCTCCCCCTCTCTCTCTCTCTCTGTTCCTCCCTGACAGTTTCTTATTTTCAGGGTTCTCACGCTGATGGTGATAAGGTCCACGGTAATAAAGGAAAGGAAAAGATATCAACCGAGTACAAACTTAGCCACAAAGATGGCATCGGTATTCCTTGCTTAGGGTCCCGTGGCGTCCATTCCTCCTCCGACCAAATAAAGGCAACAGGTGACTGGGTTGTCCTGTTTGAACGTGGGTCCGAGCTGAAGGAACTTCGTAAACATATGGCTACGGTACGTATCAACTGTTCGCAAGTTACGTCCCTATGGGGCATGCCCGGCGTTGGGAAATCAGCCATCGTTAGAAATTTGTACTACGACAAAATGCATAACAGCGACCAATATTTCAAATACAGTTGGGTGGATGTATCACATCCGTTCAATTTGAGGAATTTCTCTGGGAGCTTACTTTTGGGTATGCACCCGACATCTCTTCAAACCAACGATGCACACCGTGCTAAGATGAGAATCAAAGACCCCATTCAAGAATGCTATATGTTCCTGAAGAAACACTCGTGCTTGGTGGTTATTAATAATCTGCAGTCAAATGAAGAATGGGACTTGATAGAAGCATCCTTGGTATCCCGGCCTTCTAAAACTGTCATTATAGTCCTTACAACTGAAGCAAGTATCGCCACACATTGCGCACGTAGTAAAGAAGATGTTTTAAATGTCAAAGGCCTAGAAGCTGATGCAGCATTTTCTCTCTTCAAGAAGAAGGTACGTTTACTCAGCAAATTTCATGTGCTCTACTTATCTCAACTGAATTTCCTGCATTTGCTAGAAAGTAATCTCATTTCATACATATATTATATTTACATCTTCAGCAAACAACATTTCCTGCACAAACTTGACTTGCCCCTTCACTCTTGATGCAATGGCCTAAGAACTCTTGTATTCGAATTCTGCAAGAATTTAAGAAAACATGATGGGCGTGTAACAGACAATTAAAAAGTGAGGTCGATGCTTGCAAAAACTCCTTCCCCTCACTCTAGAGAAAGGAAGAATTCTTAGTTTTAACACAACCGAATAGTATGAAAGTGTAAACCCGGAACTTTTATAGTTGACCCTCTAGTTGGTTTTGTCACACGGATGCAACATGGTTGACATTATCTTTAACCATCACATAGAGTTGCAAACTTGCCAACAAAAAAATGTAGCATCTCCCACGTCTAAACTTTTTTTTAACTTTGAGCAACTCAATGATCTTGAAATTGAGACCTCGACTTGTGGTAGATAATTTTCTATTGGATTTTCATAAACGTGACTGACAGCATTTTTTTTTTGAAATGGGGAGTTATTCCGGCCTCTGCATCAGTTGATGCACACAACCCTTTTAATTAAAAGAAAAAAGTTCAAAACAAACTTATACTAGGAAAAAGCTAATCAAACCTCCAGCTCTAAATCTCTGAAATCTGCACTCTGAAAGTTGGCAATCCCGGCCTGAGCCCTGAACCAGGATAGTTAAGTTCCAGTCTAAGATTACAGCCTACTCTCCCTGACACATGGACCCCACTTGTAAGAATCTTCTTCCCCAGTCTCAACCCGAGAGAATCTGACCGCCTTGTGGTCGTCGTACTCTTAACTCGCCAGGGATGGCGGCCGGCAGCGCGATGCCCTCCAGGAATTCAGAAGCCAGCACGCATGCATGTACGTGACTAAGAATGCACCTGGAAGGATGTGGTCTTGTGGGTAGTGTGCGGCGTAGGGAAGATGGTTCGTCCATGCAGATCGCGGCCTGCGAGGCAGGAGAGAAATAGCGCCGGCGCTGGCATGGCATAAGGTCGAGCAGCTCGCGGGCACACCTTGTGGTTCAGCACCATTTAATCTGTTGAGCGTTCTTGCCGTGCCCGGCCTTGCCGGCTGCGAGTCCCGTCGGCGAATGGGGGTCCACATCCGGCTCCACCTCCGAAATCGACCAGTTGGGATCTCCCGCCGCCCCTCCCCGTCTCCCTCCTCCAAACCGATTTGGGCAATTGATACTTCCATTCTGCCGTCTCGAGGAACTCGTATCCTGGACCAACGTGGTTGTTAGTGATATATTTATATTGGCATTTGGCCTCTTGTATATTGGTCTTTTGGCTCGCACATGTACGCGTATATATGAGCCCTTTTGCCTCTTTGGAATAAAGTCGCTATTCTCCTGACATGGTTTTATGAGCTAAGTTTTTTTTCACTATCTGGATGTGCAACTCATCCTCTTCCTGACCGATCTCTTGGTCTGTCTCCCGGTTCCCTTATCATAGATCAAATTCCCATGGTCTTGACTGATTATCTTCTACGGAGACAATTTATTTTTCACAGAGCCGACGCCTGCTGGCCGGTCGACGGGGCTAACTATTCCAGCGCAACTGCCCAGCCTGCTGTGGGCTTTGGTCGCTACTCGTCGTTCCCCTGCTAGTCTCGTGGACCTCTGTTCCTTTTCTCGGAGAAACAAGCGCTTGCAGTGTTCAATTAATTGGGGTAATTAAGATACTCCATCCGTCTCGGTTTATAAGACTTATGCGTATTTCTAAATTGACAAATTAACCAACTTAGAATAAGATATATATAATAAAAACTATATTATTAGAAACTTTAAATGTTATATTTTCTAATAATATAACTTTTGTATTATATAATTTATATTATATAGCTCACGCGGACGACCTGGTATACGCGTAAGTCTTATATGTTTGGTTTTATCTGATTGGAAGATTGCAGCTTGATCTTTCTTTAGAAGGACGATGAGCCACTTTACATGGATGGTCCAACAGCAGCTCATGTGGGTGTCCGTTCGGACGGATTTTACTTAATCGGTGGCATTAGTGGTAGGGTGAACGTTTTTGAAACGTATTATTATTTGCGGGTGGCACGGTGGGTATTATGTAATTTAGTGGAATGGTAAATCTGTTCAACAAAGTGTTAGACCATAAAAAATTCCGTCCTTTTATTATTACGTATAGATTTAGAAACTTGCAGAAATCCAGAGTTTACAGTTCACGGATCATAGCGGGTCGATACAAGAATCAACCATCTAAACAAGAGCCAAATGCTATCGGGTAGTGACACGAAACCACCAGAGGGTCACGAATCACGGATCACAGAGGGTTGATACGAGTAATAACAGATAAGATGAATGAACTGCTCTATTGGGAGGAGATGATGTGGTTGCAAAGGTCATGGACAGGGGCGGATCCAGGATTTGACCATAGGGGGGCCAAGATGATAGTGACGATAAAATAGGTGTACAACAAAACTAAATCGAATCTTAAATGTATGTAGTTGTATGTAGTTTTGTTATTCGAAAGCATGTCCTATAACTAAAATCTTCATTTTATTTGCTTTATGACTATAAATTCATCAAACAAATCTATGATCTCATGAAGGGTAAAATTTACATAATTTTTCTTTATAAATACGAATAACTATATAAAGTTGTATAAGAATACTAAATAAATCAAGAGATGGATCTAGTATATGAGCATGTGGGGCAAATAAGAAATTTACCATAAAAGAGATAAACAAGAAAATATATCATGTCTTCTAGTGTTTACTATGGATACCAAAATATAACATTATATGTTTTGCAATAAAACAAAGCAAGTTACATTCTACAAGTTTGAGTGTAGATCTATGCCTAGACATATCAAATAAATCAATAACTCAATAATTAGGTAATCACTAAATAATTTGTAAAAAAATACTCGTGTATATAATCCGCAATTGACTCGACAAAAAATTCTTATTAGATGGGGTAATCAAACTAGCAATTTTAGTAGCCAACATGCAATATATTTGGGATTATACCTTAGGGCGATTCACGAATTAGGCATGACATCTGGTGGCGGCATGCCGTATTTGATAGTTCATAGACGTACGAGAGCCATGTTTTGTGTCTTTGCTAATCGGTAATCACAGACACGATGGCGGAATACAAATTACGGTCATGGTGATGGCGTTCAACCAACAACACCCTGACCCTCAGTAGGCACCACTATAGCGGAGGCAGAGAAGGGAGAAATAAGCCAACTAGATCGTCGAGGGAAACCGAGTAGAGCACAAATTCAGATGCATCACATGGATCAGTTGATGGATCTTTGGTCTTGCCGATCTTTAATAGGTATGCATTATCCCTTTATTGCTAATTTTTAGGCATGACCCATAAAGCTTCAACAATCAGCACATTGCACACATTTGATCTAGGCTAGACAGAGTATTATAATTAGGAGTATAGCATCAAAACTAGTGCTAGCCCCCACTACATATCCTTGAGGGGGGCCGAGTCATAGGGGGGGCCTGGCCACCCCTCGCCCTCCCTGGATCCACCTCTGGTCACGGATAACTTGGCTGAAAGAAGGAAGCATGAATAATAAATACTTCCATAGCAAATCAGTGTGGAGGGCAAGGACGAATAATATCCGTAAGCTAACTGATGACGATGGTGTGTGCCATCCGATTTGGGTACCCTGAAGCACATGCCTACCAACTATTTCCAGAAGTTGTTCACTGCCTATGCCAACATTGACTCAAGTCCGGTGGTGGACCAAATAGATCGCCGTATTTCTGATGAAACAAATGATCTCCTATGTGGGGAATTTTCGGAGAAGGGGATATCAGATGCACTCTTTCAAATTGGCCCACTAAAGGCTCCTGGTCCAGATGGTTTTTCTGCTAGATTTTTTCAGCGTAATTCGGGCACTTTGAAGGAGAAGGTAATAGGCGCGGTAAAAGTTATTTTCAGTACTGGTGTTATGCCGGAGGGGGCTAATAATACATTGATTGTTCTTATTCCAAAAACGGCTAGCCCAACAAAATTATGTGACTTTCAACCTATTAGCCTTTGTAATGTGATCTATAAAATGGTTTCCAAATGCCTGGTGAATAGAATGAGACCTACTGGATGATATTATTTCTCCTGAACAAAGTGGCTTTGTACCCGGGAGGATGATTACCGACAATGCAATTCTGGCATTCGAATGTATTCACCATATAAAACAGGAAAATGACCCCACAAAGAGCTTCTATGTATATAAGATAGATCTTTCAAAGGCATCTGGCAGGGTTGACTAGTCGTTCTTGAGGTAGGTGATGCAAAAGTTGAGTTTTTCTCATCGATTCATGGAGTTGATCATGGCTTGTGTTACATCGGTGAGATATGCTGTTAAATTCAATTGAACCCTCTTGGATTTATTTGCGCCGTCGCGTGGGCTTCGGCAAGGTAACCCTTTGTCCCCTTTTTATTCCTTTTTGTCATTGATGGACTTTAGTGTCTCTTGAAGAAGGGTATAAGTGAGACTTCCATATCGCCGATTAAGGTGTGTCGCTGGGCCCCTGGTGTTTCACATCTCTTTGCCGACGATACATTATTGTTTTCTGAAGCAAATCAAAACTAGGCTAATTATGTGAAGGGAGTTCTTGATGTTTATGCATCTACTACGGATCAATTTATTAATGCCTCAAAATGATCTACTCTATTCGGGGCGGCATGTACTGCGGGAGCACATGAGGAAGTGAGACTAGCCTTAAATATGACGTCACTACTGTTTGAGTAAAAGTACTTAGGGTTGCCCACACCAGATGGTCGTATGTCAAAAGGGAAATTCCATAATATACAGGCACAACTGACTAAGAGGTTGCTCTTATGGGGGGGTGGACATCTGGATCAAGCTGGAAGGGAAGTGTTTATCAAATCGGTGGCTCGAGCTTTGTCGACATACCTCATGGGGGTCTTCAAACTCCCCTTCTCGGTATGTGATGATATTATCAGGCTAGTAAGGAACTTTTATTGGGGATCTAAGGACGGTAAACGGCAGACCCATTGGCTCTCACGGGATAAATTGCAGTGGCCAAAGAAGCAGAGTGGTCTGGGCTTCCGCGACTTTAGGGCAAATCATCATTATTATCATCTTCGTCTTTACCCTTAGCATCTCCATCCTTATATTTGCGATCATGTGCATCTTCCACCATAGTATCTTGAGTCACCACCACTTGCTCCACCATGAAGTCAATTTTATAAAACCCCCTCTTTATAAACACTTCCATAGTTTCAGGAATAAAAGTGTGATTAACACAGCCAATAAAACATCCTCACCACGTTATTATTTCTAGTAAAAGCCATGTCCAGTTCTTTAGTTTTCCGAAGAAGAGACCCAAGGACCCAGAGTGCCAAGAAGTCATTCCTCGTATCTGAAGGAACACCAGAATCCTTACCCAAACCAGATCAGTAGCCACAACAGAAACTTGATACACACGATAATTGAGGACTCGCTGCACTTCGGATTTGTTTGGAAATCTGACCTTGTAGATATTATTATGGACGTGCTGAACTTCCCACTGAAAGTTTCTCCATTGGTGCAATCTTTTTTAGGCGTTCGAATTTGCGGAATCGACATGGCATCTCCCTCCACGGTGACTTTTACCATCTTGGCATTACGTGACTATCAGAATAGTGACATATAAACAATAAATTGAAAATAAGAATTAATATAACTTAGGAATAGCGTTTGGCCAATTCACATGATCCTCTATTAGAAACGAACACTAGCATAAAACATCAATTTTTTAGAGCCAAAAACATCAAATTGGTATTACTATATTTATCTTGTAATATATGTTTATAATGTAGATACATATTTTTAAGAGAGGAATCATGTTTTCACAAAAGTTAATGGACAAATTATGATAACATGGGAGTGGTCATGTTTGTTAGAGTATATAGTCTTTTTTTCTATTTACCCATTGTATAAAAGTCTTTTGGTATATTGTCTTTCTACACCTGTACATGTATTGGCTTTTAGCCCCCCCAAGGATATTGAGTTACATATTCCCAGCATGATATCAAAGCTAGGGTTTGCTCTTGGCTGCAACTCCTGCCGTCGCCGCCGCCGTTGATCCATGTCGGCCGTTCTCTCTCTCACACACACACCGCTGCTCTTCTTGCCGGGCCATGTGCCCTGCTTGCTCTTTTCCTTGGTCCAATCGTTGCCTGCTGCTGGTCTGTATCAAGCTGGCCTGGTGAGCTGCTAAGCTGCTGCTGCGTGTCCCCATTCGTTGTTGCCTGTCTCCATTTGTTGCAGCTGATTACCGCCCCGAGCGATTGAAGCTCTGGCCGGCCGATGGGTACCGGTCAGATCCATCCTTTGCCGGCTGTTTCCGGCAATTTCCAGCCGAATTTGGTGTCCCCTGCCATTTGTTGCTTGAGATCGAGCGCGATCACAGTCTGCTGTTTCGGGTGTTGACCCGAGCTGGGTGTCTCACATCTAAAAAAAAGGAAAGAAAACGAAAGGTGACGCCATGTCATATTTTGTGGCCTATGTTTTCCGTGGCCCGGTAATTTTCAATGGCATCAATTATTTCAAGTTTGTCGGTTTTATGCGCATGCACATGCATGTGTCCGTCCGTGGCGAGGTCATCTGTCTGACGCGTCTTGTTGTTCATGTGGCTCCTATACCATCGGTGCCATCCATTCTTGCAGCCAATGTTTCTGATGTTGATCAGGCCACAGCCAAGACTGCTTATAATTGTCAGGTATCTGACTACTCGGATGCTCTTGACACTTATCGTCATGATCTAGATGCTTATGCTCAGTGGTGTGATGGGGATGCTCGTGCTACTGCTAATCTTGCTTCCCGTGTTCTCCCTCGGCTTGCCTCTGAGTTTATGATACTTGGCTCTGTTGCCAAGATGTGGATCTCTCTTCGTCAGCGATATTAGCCCTATGGTGATTCTCTCTACTTGTCTGTGGTCCGTCAGGAACATGCTCTTCAGCATGGTGACTCCATTGTTGATGAGTTTTACGCCCAGAGTTCTGATATCTAGCGTCGGCTCGACTTTCTCCGCTCTATATTCTGCGGTACTTGCCCATGTTGTCAGATCACGCGGCCTAACTTAGAGTTTCAGCGCATTCATGAGTTCTTATCTCGGCTTCACCAAGATTTTAAGCCATGTTAGGCTAATATGTTTGCTCGGGGTCGTGTTCCCCTTTTAGAGGTGCTTGTTGAGCTTTATGCTGAGGAGACACGCCGCCATGGCGCTGGTTTGCTTGGAGTTCCCACTGTGCTCGCTACTCGAGTTCCTGCTCTGTCGGCTGCGATGCCGACTGCTACGACACCACTGCTACACACTCCTGGTGGTGGTAGTAGCCCTCCTTCTGTTGGTGGTGGTTGTCTTCCTCCTTTTGGTGATTCGGGCCACCCTAACTCTCATCAGTTTTTTGGCTACCGTTAGAGGTCTGGCAACCCCGAGGAGCGTGATATGGAGTGTGCCTCTTCGTCTGGCTCATGTGGTCCTCCACCGACACTAGCCACTGTCTCCCTGACTCATCGGGATATTGTACAGCTAAAACGTCTGGTAGTTGCCTCTGGATCTTCCTTGTCGGGCATTGCAGGCTCTGTGACTGGTTCTCCTAGCATTGAGCGGCCACTGTCACCATCTACACGTTCAGGTACATCCCCATGGGTCTTGGATTCTGGATCTTCTTTCCATATGTCTTATGACACTTCTGGCTTGTCATCTCTTCGTCCTGTCAATTCTCATGTTCATGTTCTCACCGCTGATGGCACTTCTCTTCCTGTTGCTAGTCAAGGCACTCTTTCCACCCCTTATTTTTTTATCCCGGTGTTTCTCATGTTCTACGTCTTACCATGAATCTCTTTTCTGTTGCTCAACTTACTAATTTTGGTTGTCGCGTCATTCTTGACACTGATTCCTGCTCTATCCAGGATTATCGCACGAAGGTTCTAGTTGGGGCTGGCCCTCGGTGCCATGATTCTCAAGGTCTTTGGGAGCTTGACTGGCTTCATGTCCCCTCCACTTTCACCGGCTCTCGTGTTCTTGCTGCTTTTGCTTCCGCATCTTTTCAATAATGGCATCATCGACTTGGTCATCTATGTGGTTCTAGTTTGTCATCTTTAGTTCACTAAGGTCTTATGGGGCATGTCTTGGGAGATGTCTCTTTACTGTGTCAGGGTTGTAGACTTGGCAAGCAGACTCAGTTACCTTATCCTACTAGTGTGTCAGTGTCTCAGCGTCCCTTTGACTTAGTTCATTCTGGTGTATGGGGTCCTGCTCCCTTCTCTTCGAAGGGGGTCATCGCTACTGTGTTATTTTTATTGATGACTTTTATCGCAACACTTGTCTTTACTTTATGACTTCTTGCAGCAAGGTTCTCTCTATCTATAAGCGTTTTGCTGCCATGGTTCACACCCAGTTTTCCACTCCTATTCATGTTTTTCGTGCTGATTCGGCTGGTGAGTACATCTCCTAGATGTTGTGTGGTTTGCTTCCTGAGTAAGGCACTCTTGCTCAATTCTCTTGCCCTGGTGCTCATGTCAAGAATGGCGTCGCTGAATGCAAACATCATCACCTTCTTGAGACAGCGCGTGCACTGATAATCGCCGCCTCTCTTATGCCCCATTTCTGGGCTGAGGCTGTCACCACCTCTGCATATCTCATCAACATTCAGCCATTGGCTGCCTTACAGGGTGGTATTCCTCAGGAGCGTATTTCTGACCGTTCTCCTAATTATTCAGTGCTTCGGTTGTTTGGGTGTGTTTGCTATGTTCTTCTTGCTCCTCGCGAATGCACCAAACTCACTGCTCAGTCTGTTGAGTGTGTTTTTCTTGGATACAGTGATAAGCATAAGGGTTATTGGTGCTGGGATCCTATTTCTCGTCGGATGCACATTTCTCAGGATGTCACCTTCGATGAGTCTCGTCCATTGTATCCACGTCTATCTTCCTCGAGTTTCTCTGTGGAGGACATCTCTTTTCTCGCCTTCCCTAATACACTTCCCATGTGCCTTGAGTTCCTACTCCTCTGAGTCCTATT
This sequence comes from Avena longiglumis, assembly GCA_030063025.1. NCBI lineage: Eukaryota > Viridiplantae > Streptophyta > Magnoliopsida > Poales > Poaceae > Avena > Avena longiglumis. The sequence goes on from CP125978.1 coordinate 155,834,256, forward strand.
GCCCCTGATTCTATGCCATCTTCCCCCACAGCTTCTTCTCCCCCTTTGTCCGCTTCTCCCTCGTCGCCTAATTATCCACCTTCCTCTCCGATACCCACCATGTCTTCACCTTCTCCGGTGTTTTCACCTCATCCATCTTTTCCTTTCTACTATTCTCGTTGTGTCGTCTTGATGATTCTACTGCTAGGCCATCTAACTCTGATGTGTCGTCTTCCTCCTCTTAGGCGACTTATGATTTCTATGCTCGGCCTCGTCCCCCACCTGATCACTATTATCTTGATCGCTTTGATCTTTCTGTTGTCCTTAAGCCAACCTCTTATCGAGATGTTTCCCACCCCGAGTGGCAACTTGCGATGGCCGAGGAGATTGCTGCGCTTGAGCACACTGACACGTTGTATTTGGTTTCTCCCCCTCCCCACATTTGTCCCATCACGTGCAAGTGGGTATATAAGGTGAAAGTATCGTATGGGCACCTAGAGGGGGGTGAATAGGTGCTACTTAAATTTTTCTTCCTTTTCAGGTTAGGGTTTAACAAGAAAGGTAAATTCTCTAGAGTATGCAACTAAGGTGAATTTACCTATATGTCAAACGAGTACAACCTAGCACAAGACTAAGCACGAACAAGTAAAGAACGATGCAGTAAAGGATAGAAGTAACCAAAATGGCGAACGCAGAGACACAAGGATTTGTTTCCCGTAGTTCCTTCCTTTTTAGGGGAAGTACGTCTACGTTTGGAGAGGGGGTGGTATCAAACCACCTACGCCACGAAAGGCCTCCCTTGTTCTCTGATGAACCTCACCCGGATGGGTTTGATTCACCTCTTCCACTATATCGGCAACCTTCAAGGTGGAAGCCATCACCTTTACACCAAGTTCGAGGCACATATCCACAACTTAATTGGAGGCTCCCGAATACAAGCAAGCTGTGAAACAATCAAAGACAATCTTGTAAGAACCAAATCAAAGCTAGGGTCTCCAAAGAAACACTAGAGCATGGGGCCCTCAAGTGAATGAGGGGGAAATGAAGATCTCTCTTGGTGAAGTTGTAGATCAAGGCCTCCTTCTTCGATTCTCCAAAGATCAATTACTTTGGATGGTTGGATGAAGAGATCTTGTAGATTTGGTGGCTCTAATGGAGTTTGTGTTCTTGAGAAGCTCGAGCAACTGGAGGAAGGGGATAAGGGTCCCTATTTATAAGCATCCCCTTCCACGAACCGTTTTCTGACCATTGGAGAAGAACCATACCGGAGACTCCGGTCTACACCGGAGAATCCGGTCCATCTCCGGTCCAGCCTCCGGACCAGTATGCAGTACGACCCAGGCCTTCTGAGAGCCAAGTGGGCCGGAGACTCCGGTCCTCCAGCACGAGAGACTCCGGTCTGAGCCCACACCGGAGATTCCGGAGAACCCTCCGGACCTTTCTCCGCACCCCCATACAGAATGACCTAGCCATGTTCATGAAGCCTCCATAGGGGACACATCCGGAAACTCCGGTCCACACCAGAGACTCTAGTCCAGGCAGACCGGAGACTCCAGTCTGGTATTTCCAGAACTATGTCAATCTTGCAGGAATCTTTCCAAAGTGTGAGGGTACTTTTAACTTATCATAATATCAACCAGTGGACAGTGACAAACTGTAAAATGATCTACTTGTTGTTAACGAACACCAAAAGTGATTATGACAATAAATGTCCTTTCAATCTCCCCCTTTTTGGTGTTCGATGACAACAAGTGATTTTGCATGGAATAAATTGTATTGGGATCCCCTGACTATGTGCAATAAGGTAAACAAGTAAATCATGCAAGGTAGATAGTATCAACGATAACACACATAGATCTCACATGAGTTACAATAGTAAGTGCATAAGGACATAGTCACACACATAAACGGAAAATAACACACATGAAGTTCAAAGTTCGAATATGGCAAATGAAAGAAAATAAGAGCGAATCCAAAGCCCAAACCCATGCAAATCGAATAGAATGTCTTCTATCCCTTTGGCATCTAAACGCTGAAAAGGGGAAAAGACCTAAGCTAGCGCCCCAACAACTCAGTAGTCATCGTCATCCTCGGCATCCTCATCCTCATCCTCACCGTCCTCAACAAATTCATCATCATCATCATCAGGGACTGCAAGCCCTTTGTCGTGAGGGCGAGAAGAGGAGGTACCCTGGTACCCGTATCTAGAGGTGATATCAGAGAATGTCTTCCAGTCAACAAGGCTGTCCTGCTGGGAATTCCATGCCCCAAAAGAGAGAGTGTGATCTAACTCTGTGGACTTATGAGCACCATGCTCATCATTGTAATCGCCCTCTCCTTCCTCATCATCCGCTTCGCCCTATGCCTTGATTTCCTTGAGGAGCTTCTCAATACACCTGTTGCTTTGGTAGGAGGCATGCTGCTGCTTGCGGATGTCAACATTCATGCAGCACAGAGTCCTCTCCCAGAAAGTGGCCTTCTTGACCCTCTCATGAACATACTCCCTCGTCATGGAAGGCATAGGTGCATTGGAGGCATTCTTCCTCCAAACTCTAGGAGGTGATGGATCCCTCTCAGTCTCATATCTCTCCTCATCATCATTGCCATAGCGACCCCTAGGAGCATCCCCATACGCCCCTTCTGCTGAAGTGAAACAAAGGTGTGCTCAGTGAGATGGGGAGCCATGCTAAGTGGAGAACCATGCTCCTTGGAGTTGATGAGCCTCATGACCAAGGGTGCATATGGAGGAGAATTCTTGAAAAGAATTGCATGGAACATCTCCTCAAAAATGAAATCCATCACATCAATAGGATCAGCATCTGCCTCTGGACCAGCATTGTAGGTCTGGTGGGTATGATAAAGAAGGTTGACTAGCCCACCCCTAATAGCATCGTCTTTCCCAGCACTTGGTGCGATGGTATGACGGAATATCCTCAACATTAGGTTGTAGAGAGGCTTGAGTCCCTTGGACCCCCCTACAACACCCTCGCTGCCATACAGAGGTGCAAGCTTCATCTTGTTCTCACCAAGAGCCGCAGAGTGCATGCGCAGCCCAACTGGAGTGGATACGCCATGAAAGGTCTCAAAGATGACATTGGCAAAGTCATGGAATGTAGCTATGCAACGGGTGGTGCCAGACATCCAAGTCATGGTCCTGTCTTGATCAGGCCCAAACACTACAGTGGCGTACAACTGCTGCATAAGGTAGATATTGTAGTCTTCACGAAGCTCCATCAAGTTAAGCAGTCCCAGCTTCTCACAGATCCACAGAGCATCATTGAAGTAGGGGTTGAGCCTCATCTTCTCAACACTGATGAACTTCTGAGGGAATACATGTGATTTGGTGAACACACCATACACATCCTTCATGAACATAGCCTTCTCCTTCCTCCAGAAACGAGGGTCATCATTGGTACGAGGAAGCCCATAAAAATCAGTCTTTCTCAGCTCACGGAAATCCTCTTTTGACATTTTTGCCAAGGACTGAAGATTGCCATATCTGGCCTTCTTGGCACGGTCCTCTAATTCAGTCCTTTCCTGTTCCATCCTCAAATAGGCTGCACCACGTGCCTGCTGTCTTCGGTTGGAAGGAGGCACGATAAACTGACCCTGAGCTTCATCATAGAGAGGCGTGCCCCTTTGTGACGGCCTGGGTACGACGAGGATGGCTAGAACCATCACTTGTGAACAACAGTGAGGGAGATAGCATGGAGATGAGTATCTATGTACTAGAGATGCAGTACAAGAGCTTTGATGCATTTCTTGTATGTTTTGATTCACCCTACATCGGAGTCTCCGCACCTCATACTGGAGTCTCTGGCTCAGACCGGAGTCTCCGGCCCTGGGGCCGGAATCTCCGGTCGGGAGGCTCGGGCAAGAGATGGGGAGGTGCTGGTGGGGTGAATCTAGCAGATCGGGCAATGCAGCAAGGCTAAAGTACTAAAGTGCACGCAAACAAGTGATTCCAATGGACAAATCAACACCAATCCTCAAAAAGACATCTAGAGATGAACCCTAGGAGAAAAAGAGGAGGAGAGGTACTAGTTCTGTCCATGGGATTAATTCCTCCGGTGTTAATGACCCAATGGAGAAGAGGAGAAGGTTGGCCGGCGGCACGGCGGATCCCGGGGGCTTCTTGACCTCCGGGGCGAAGTTTTGGAAGAGGAGGCGACAAGTTAGGAGGAGGGTGACGGGTTTGAGAATGAAGAACTGATGTTTCAGTTCACCCCGTCCCCTTCCTATAAGTGGCAGAAATCGTCTAGACCGGAGACTCCGGTCTACACCGGAGACTTCGGTGCAGGTGCACCGGAGACTCCGGTCCTCCTCGACCAAAAAACTCTAGGATAGGTGTTTGGGGACATATATGAGAGATAGATAGGTTTAAGACATGGATGTAACACCCTCAGAATCGACCCTATGCAAGTTTCAGCGATTCCCACCAAACCCGCATAGAAACGATTCAAAGGTGCCCACCAGGCACTTTCGTGCGGGTGGAAAACGAAGTAATAACATTACACAACAGTCCTCGATGGGACCCACAGAACAGATATATATACAACAGCGACTCAATGAGTCAAGAATATAGGTGTAATATACAAAGATCCAATTCACCTTGAAAATGATAGAGCGTCCGACTACGGACAAGATGCAAATGGGGCTAAGAGCCCTGAAGAATAACCAATGGCGTCCATAACCCTGCCTGTGTCAAGCGGAAGGGTAACCACGCTAACGACGTCGATCTCAAAACCTGCTTAAACAAAGGGGTGACAAAGGGCAAAGGAAAAAGAGGAGCGTCGATCTTGAGGCCTGCAGCGAGGCTAGAATTCGCGGTCCTCGCCTACATAGGTATGGTGGAGCGGCGGCCAACATGCACTAAACAACCTATAGAGACTTGCAGACGTGGCGGCTATCAGAGAGGGGTAAGAAAGACCTATCCGGAGCCAACCTGATACTAACACCAAACAAACCCATCCTGGTATTTCCCCCTCGAGACCAAACGAAGTCAACCGAGGAACTCACGCCGTTGGCAGTTTTATTTATTCAGTTATCGTTGCAGCAATTACTAGTCAGGTATAGATAATCATTCTGATAAAATAAGCAGTGGGCCGTTTTAGTTAACCATTCCGTTGTAGTTGCGACACTTACTAGTCAAATACATTTAGCACGAGATATCCCAAAACCCAGCAGTTGTTGGTACTTTTATTTAGCCATTCCGTTGTAGTTGCAATACTTACTAGTCAGATACAATCGTCGCAAGCGACAAACCAAACAAGAAATTGTGGGCAGTTTGATGTAGCCATTCCATTATAGTGAAGCTGATTACTAGTCATTATAAAGTCAAATTTATAGCACTACTTTAGTTATAGTTGTCTATGATCGAGATACTATGCTCCAAGTCGTCCATAACCGCGGACACGGCTTTCAGAAAGTTTTACCCGGCCGGGGTGCACCAATAGCAACACACACTCGATCAACCTCGGAAAAACCAAATCAAATCTCAACGAGGCTTTCACGACAAAGCAATCACAGGATTCAGAAATATTTCAGGGGGCCACCCCATTGAGTAGACCATAGCGAAGCTAGTGACTCGAGACGGACTCAAGGTTTGCGTCGGTGGTCAGAACGATCGGGAACCCAAAGCTGGGATTGTCGATACCGCGAAAACACTCCGCTTACCTAAGCGATGCAGGTGCTATCCATCGCACAATTTAAATAAAGCGAAAAGCATGGCATAAGTACAGATCGTAAATAAAACCTCAAACTAGTTTGTGGCCCCAAGAAATAAGAATGAATCAAGCTCGCTCGGGGTCCCATAATCCTCCCGGATGTGGATAGCGCGATAAATCAAGGAACAGGTATCAAGCACTCGGGGTCCTACGGGACACAAGTGGACAGTTAACAACCAAATAACATCTATTGCCCACCTGTGCCTCTGCTTACTTACTTCAATTTTAGTTGTTAAACAGTAATTAAAGTGATGAAAAGTAAAGCCATGATCATCTCCAACATTAAACATGCGGCAAGACTCCAACAACTGTGGTACTTGACGACACGCAACAACACTTGAGCAAGCGACTACGACGCGCAGGTCCGACTATCTACCAAACAACAGGTAATAGGAGGTGTCCAAGGAAATATAAGGTTGCAAGGGATATCACTGGTACGAAAACTAGAGCATCGTAACACAGATAGCAATGGATCAACAGGAGGGAATAAATACTATAAAAGTAAGATAGGTAGAAAGGGGGAGATGCTCGCCTGAAAAACATTGTCGAAGGTTCATTCGAAGATCGGGTCGACACTCGCAACAACTCAACGGCCTTATCCGCGAAGAAGCAAAACACTAGAATAAACACCGGATGCAATATTTAATACTACGGCAAAAGATCGGGCATGATGCATGTATGATGTATGGCATGGCAAGAATGCGATGCAATTAGGCAATCTTAAGCGGAACCGGGGTCCCGACAATTAATTAAACGGTTCAAGTTATTTAACTACCCCGCAAATTAAATGTTGCATTATCAAGACAAAAGATAGCACCGGTTCACTACACAAATTTAAATGAGGCTAATATGAGACTAGATTTGTCCGTATATGGGCCCCATATTTAATTATAAGGTGAATCGGCATAAGGCCCCCAAACCACACAAATATGCATGCGAGTATGACAATTTAATATGCAACAGGTTTTATGTTTAGTATTTATAAAAATAGGGGTTCGGATAAGGGTCACACATTAGGGCTCGACGGTCTTGGTCCCAGGGTTCGGGGTTCGGTCTCAGGGGGAGTGTTCTCGGATAACGGAATAGATCTTGGCGCATCCGGGAAGAAGGACTTGGTTCGGTGTCGGCGGCGCATCGGTCTCGCCCTGGTCGGTGTCGATCTTGTCGCATTCGTGGTCTTCGGGTCCGCGTAGACGGTCATGGCGTTCAAAGTGGAGAACTTGGCGTTCCGGTGGCGATCTTGGCGTCAGGTTTCGCGGTCATCAGATCCGGGACGAAGTACTTGTCGCATCTGGGGTCTTCGGGTACGGGAGTCTCGGCGAACTTGGCGTGTCGAGGTTGGGTTTTCGGGTCCGGCGCCGTGGTCTTGCATAGTTTCCGGGTCTCGACTCGTGTCGGTCTTGTGGTCCGAGAGGGAGGGGGACGCCGTGATCGGTCTTCAAGGGTCCGAAAGGCGATCTTGGCGTTCCGGGCATCTTCGGTCCTCGGATCCGAGAGGGAGTGCTTGGTGGTTTCCGGGAAGGAGACCTTGAATCACCAGGTCCAAGAAGGCGATCTTGTTGTCCCGTGAAGTAGAAGTACATGTCTTCTCGGACTACGTCACATGTACGTCTTCGTGATCTTCGAATCGGCAATAGTCGTGGGGCGGTTCTTGGGGGTTCAAGCGACGATGATAGAAGAACTTATTGGTGGGTAGGGGAACCTTGTCTGAACTTAGGCCTGGTACACCAGCATGCATACTCACGGCACCACTATGCCGTAGCAGAGGAAGCAGAGGCCGTGGCGGACGAGCTTGACGTGGCCAGCGATGGACGCGGAGAAAAAGGGCGGCTCGGATGGGTGGCCATCAGCCGGCAGCGGGGAGTCGAGCTCAAGAGGAGGGCAGAGCATGTCGACCAAACGGTGACGCAGACCCGGCGGTAGCAAGCCGGCCGGACGCGGGCCGGGGAGGTGGCCGCAGCGCAGAGGGCGGGCTTGGAGATGTGCTTGGGGGGGGAGGAGCCAGCGCTGCAGAGGAGGTCTGGCGGCGCTCTGCTGCAGACGAAGGGCGACCCCGGTGGCGGTGAGCAGTGAGGCCGAGGGAGGTGGAGGTCGGTACCGGAAGAGGGGCATTGCCATGCTGTGGCAGCGGTGAGCCGAGGCTTGAGGAGGAGGTCGAGGCGGGATGAGTGGTGGTCGGCGGCGGGAGGCGGCGAGGGAGGCGTCTGTGGCCGAGGCGAGGCGTGGCCTGGCAGGCCATGGGCTCATGGGTGGCGGGGCGGCTCGGCCAGGCGGGGGGACGGGCGGTGGCGGGCGTGGGAGCACGGCGGCGGCTCTGCGTTAGAGGCGACGGGGAGAGGCTCGGCCGGCGACGGGGAGAGGAGGGACGGGGTGAGCGGGGTGGTCGCCGGCGGCGGCCGGTGGCGAGCGGGACCGGCGGAAGGGGGGAGGCCGGCGGAAGGGGAAAGGAGGGAGGAGGCTGCGGGGGCGCGTCGGGGAAGGAGAGGGTGGGGGAGGAGAGAGGTGGTGGGGCCGGGGAGGGTGAGGTCGGGTGGGTCTGCAGGTGGGACCCAGGGCGGGGTCGGCTGGCAGTGGAGTTGACCGGGTGAGGTGGGAGTGGTGTGGGTTGGTTGGGGCCAGAGGGAAGGCGGCTGCGTGGTGGGTGGGGAGTGGGAGGGGTCCGGCTGGCAGGTGGGACCGGGGTAAAGAGAGAGAGGGTTGGGGAGTGGGTGAGGCTGGCGGCGGTTGGGGTGGGGCCAGGCTGGCGGTGAGGCAGAGAGAGAGGGGTAGGAGTGGGGAGTGTGAGAGAGGGAGGAGGCGTGTGGGCCCAGGAGGAGAGAAGGAGAGGGGCTGGTGGAACAAGGATTGATGAGGTGGAGGGGAAGGTGAGGTGGAGGGAGGGGATTGGTGGGTAGATTAGGACTAGGTAGGTATAGGATTTAGAGTTTAGGTTTTATTAGTTTTTGTAAATATGTGTTTGTTTTGTTTTGTTTATTTTAAAACAAGGCTACTTTGCAATTAGTTTATAGGTAAATAAAATATCCGATACGATCGGGGTTTTGCATTTGAAATAAAGGGGGTATTTGTACAAAGCAAAACTAGGCTTTTCGAAATAGTTCAGACAAACAATGCATGATGATGACGATGCAATGCACAAAAACAACGCGATTTTCTAGTAGTGATTTTGCGGGATGCCACAATTCGACACCACTAACAATGGATCTCGCCCTCGAGATCCGCCTCATGGTACCGGAAATAAGGCCGACGATCTGCATCTTCTCGCTTCGTGTAGATACTCGCGACACCACTAACAAGAGGTCGTTGTCCGTGATCGTCGAGAGAACACTCCGGGAACAAAAGGTCGAAGGTAGAGGTATCAACAAATAAACCCACCTCTAACTTCAATAGAAAGAGAGAACCGATGCATTCTCATCCACTTCAATGTACACAAGCAAATAGAGTGAGTAGTCGGCATGGGGGCCAATCCATCACGCACCCAAACTATTACTCTGCTGTCGGTGAAAAGCGTGCAACCATTCTCGGAATCAGACTGAAGATCTCGACAATCGAGGTTCGGAACAAAGGAGTGATGCAGACTCTGCATCGGATCTGGCGTAGATGATGTCGTCGCGTTAGAAAACACTGGGAGGCACAAGCAAGGAACAAAGAGAAGTCCACCAGACGAAGGGTTACTCGGATAGCATGAAGACCAGATGTAGACACACCGTTATCAGAGGAGGGAGCGAAACCCTGAAGGTACGACGGAAACCCAACCGCGAGAAATCCTGGACTCGAAGAGAGAGAAGAGAGCGGATTCAAAACACGCAGAGGTGAGAGGGGAGAAGCAGAGGGGTAAGGAGTAAAATCAGACCTAATCAGAACTATCCAACCGATTTTGCAAAAATAGTTTTGACACTATACTTCGGCCGTTAGCTAGGTTATCCTACGATTTGGACTTGGCATCGCAACTGCTGAGCTCTGATACCACTCTGTAACACCCTCAGAATCGACCCTATGCAAGTTTCAGCGATTCCCGCCAAACCCGCATAGAAACGATTCAAAGGTGCCCACCAGGCACTTTCGTGCGGGTGGAAAACGAAGTAATAACATTACACAACAGTCCTCGATGGGACCCACAGAACAGATATATATATACAACAGCGACTCAATGAGTCAAGAATACAGGTGTAATATACAAAGATCCAATTCACCTTGAAAATGATAGAGCGTCCGACTACGGACAAGATGCAAATGGGGCTAAGAGCCCTGAAGAATAACCAATGGCGTCCATAACCCTGCCCAGGCCAAGCCGAAAGGGTAACCCTGCTAACGACGTCGATCTCAAAACCTGCTTAAACAAAAGGGGTGCCGACAAAGGGCAAAGGAAAAAGAGGAGCGTCGATCTCGAGGCGATTACTGCAGCGAGGCTAGAATTCGGCGGTCCTCGCCTACATAGGTATGGTGGACTGAAGCGGCATCGGCGCAGCATGCACTAAACAACCTATAGAGACTCGGTAAGACTGGCGGCTATCAGAGAGGGGTAAGAAAGACCTATCCGGAGCCAACCTGATACTAACACCAAACAAACCCATCCTGGTATTTCCCCCTCGAGACCAAACGAAGTCAACCGAGGAACTCACGCCGTTGGCAGTTTTATTTATTCAGTTATCGTTGCAGCAATTACTAGTCAGGTATAGATAATCATTCTGATAAAATAAGCAGTGGGCCGTTTTAGTTAACCATTCCGTTGTAGTTGCGACACTTACTAGTCAAATACATTTAGCATGAGATATCCCAAAACCCAGCAGTTGTTGGTACTTTTATTTAGCCATTCCGTTGTAGTTGCAATACTTACTAGTCAGATATAATCGTCGCAAGCGACAAACCAAACAAGCAATTGTGGGCAGTTTGATGTAGCCATTCCATTATAGTGAAGTTGATTACTAGTCATTATAAAGTCAAATTTATAGCACTACTTTAGTTATAGTTGTCTATGATCGAGATACTATGCTCCAAGTCGTCCATAACCGCGGACACGGCTTTCAGAAAGTTTTACCCGGTCGGGGTGCACCAATAGCAACACACACTCGATCAACCTCGGAAAAACCAAATCAAATCCCAACGAGGCTTTCACGACAAAGCAATCACAGGATTCAGAAATATTTCAGGGGGCCACCCCATTGAGTAGACCCGCAACGAAGCTAGCTGACTCCGAGACGGACTCAAGGTTTGCGTCAGTGGCTGTAAACGACTGGGAACCCAAAACTGGGATTGTCGATACCGCGAAAACACTCCGCTTACCTAAACAGTACAGTGTGCTATCCATCGCACAATTTAAATAAAGCAGTAAAGCATGGCATAAGTACAGGATCATAAATAAAACCTCAAACTAGTTTGTGGCCCCAAGAAATAAGAATGAATCAAGCTCTGGCTCAGGGGGGTCCCATAATCCTGCCGGATGTGGATAGCGCGATAAATCAAGGAACAGGTATCAAGCACTCGGGGTCCTACGGGACACAAGTGGACGGTTAAACAACCAAATAACATCTATTGCCCACCTGTGCCTCTGCTTACTTACTTCAATTTTATTTGTTAAACAATAATTAAAGTGATGAAAAGTAAATCCATGATCATCTCCAACATTAAACATGTGGCAAGACTCCAACAACTGTGGTACTTGACGACACGCAACAACACTTGAGCAAGCGACTACGACGCGCAGGTCCGACTATATACCAAACAACAGGTAATAGGAGGTGTCCAAGGCAATATAAGGTTGCAAGGGATATCACTGGTACGAAAACTAGAGCATCGTAACACAGATAGCAATGGATCAACAGGAGGGAATAAATACTATAAAAGTAAGATAGGTAGAAAGGGGGAGATACTTGCCTGAAAAACATTGCCGAAGGTTCATTCGAAGATCGGGTCGACACTCGCAACAACTCAACGGCCTTATCCGCGAAGAAGCAAAACACTAGAATAAACACCGGATGCAATATTTAATACTACGGCAAAAGATCGGGCATGATGCATGTATGATGTATGGCATGGCAAGAATGCGATGCAATTAGGCAATCTTAAGCGGAACCGGGGTCCCGACAATTAATTAAACGGTTCAAGTTATTTAACTACCCCGCAAATTAAATGTCTTATCAAGACAAAAGATAGCACCGGTTCACTACACAAATTTAAATGAGGCCAATATGAGACTAGATTTGTCCGCATATGGGCCCCATATTTAATTATAAGGTGAATCGGCATAAGGCCCCCAAACCACACAAATATGCATGCGAGTATGACAATTTAATATGCAACAGGTTTTATGTTTAGCATTTATAAAAATAGGGGTTCGGATAAGGGTCACACATTAGGGCTCGACGGTCTTGGTCCCGGGGTTCGGGGTTCGGTCTCAGGGGGAGCGTTCTCGGATAACGGAATAGATCTTGGCGCATCCGGGAAGAAGGACTTGGTTCGGTGTCAGGGGCGCATCGGTCTCGCCCTGGTCGGTGTCAATCTTGTCGCATTCGTGGTCTTCGGGTCCGCGTAGACGGTCATGGCGTTCAAAGTGGAGAACTTGGCGTTCCGGTGGCTATCTTGGCGTCAGGGTTCGCGGTCATCAAATCTGGGACGAAGTACTTGTCGCATCTGGGGTCTTCGGGTACGGGAGTCTCGGCGAACTTGGCGTGTCGAGGTTGGGTTTTCGGGTCCGGCGCCGTGGTCTTGCATAGTTTCCGGGTCTCGACTCATGGCGGTCTTGTGGTCCGAGAGGGAGGGGGACGCCGTGATCGGTCTTCAAGGGTCCGAAAGGCGATCTTGGCGTTCCGGGCATCTTCGGTCCTCGGATCCGAGAGGAAGTGCTTGGTGGTTTCCGGGAAGGAGACCTTGAATCACCAGGTCCAAGAAGGCGATCTTGTTGTCCCGTGAAGTAGAAGTACATGTCTTCTCGGACTACGTCACATGTACGTCTTCTTGATCTTCGAATCGGCAATAGTCGTGGGGCGGTTCTTGGGGGTTCAAGCGACGATGATAGAAGAACTTATTGGTGGGTAGGGGAACCTTGTCTGAACTTAGGCCTGGTACACCAGCATTCATACTCACGGCACCACTATGCCGTAGCAGAGGAAGCAGAGGCCGTGGCGGACGAGCTTGACGTGGCCAGCGATGGACGCGGAGAAAAAGGGCGGCTCGGATGGGTGGCCATCAGCCGGCGGCGGGGAGTCGAGCTCAAGAGGAGGGCAGAGCATGCCGACCAAACGGTGACGCAGACCCGGCGGTAGCAAGCGGGCCGGACGCGGGCCGGGGAGGTGGCCGCAGCGCAGAGGGTGGGCTTGGAGATGTGCTTGGGGGGAGCCAGCGCTGCAGAGGAGGTCTGGCGGCGCTCTGATGCAGACGGAGGGCGACCCCGGCGGGTGGCGCGGACGCGGTGAGGCCGAGGGCGGGGTGGAGGTCAGGGTACCGGCGGAAGAGGGGGCGGCTTGTGGCCGGCGGGGAGCCGAGGCCATGGGAGGGAGGTCGAGGCGGGAGGAGTGGTGGTGGCGCGGGGAGGCGGCCAGGAGGCGTCTGTGAGGCCGGGCCGGGGCGAGGGAGGCGTGGCCTGGGCCCAGCTCATGGGCGAGGTCAAGCGGGCGGCAGAAGCAAAGGGGCGGGAGGTGGCCGAGGCGGAGGAGCACGGCAGCGGCTGCGTTGAAGGCGGCGCGACAGGGAGAGGCTCGGCCGGCGACGGGGAGAGGACGGACGGGGTGAGCGGGGTCGTCGCCGGTGGCGAGCGGGACCGGCGGAAGGGGGGAGGCCGGCGGAAGGGAAAGGAGGAAGGAGGCTGCGGGGGCGCGTCGGGGAAGGAGAGAGTGGGGGAGGAGAGAGGTGGTGGGGCAGGGAGGGTCGGGTGGGTGCAGGTGGGACCAGGCGGGGCCTGGCAGTGGAGTTGACCGGGTGAGGTGGGAGTGGTGTGGGTTGGTTGGGGCCAGAGGGAAGGCGGCTGCGTGGTGGGTGGGGAGTGGGAGGGGTCCGGCTGGCAGGTGGGACCGGGGTAAAGAGAGAGAGGGTTGGGGAGTGGGTGAGGCTGGCGGCGGTTGGGGTGGGGCCAGGCTGGCGGTGAGGCAGAGAGAGAGGGGTAGGAGTGGGGAGTGTGAGAGAGGGAGGAGGCGTGTGGGCCCAGGAGGAGAGAAGGAGAGGGGTGGTGGAACAAGGATTGATGAGGTGGAGGGGAAGGTGAGGTGGAGGGAGGGGATTGGTGGGTAGATTAGGACTAGGTAGGTATAGGATTTAGAGTTTAGGTTTTATTATTTTTGTAAATATGTGTTTGTTTTGTTTTGTTTATTTTAAAACAAGGCTACTTTGCAATTAGTTTATAGGTAAATAAAATATCCGATACGATCGGGGTTTTGCATTTGAAATAAAGGGGGTATTTGTACAAAGCAAAACTAGGCTTTTCGAAATAGTTCAGACAAACAATGCATGATGATGACGATGCAATGCACAAAAACAACGCGATTTTCTAGTAGTGGTTTTTCGGGATGCCACAATGGAATAGGATTGGGTTGAGATATCAAACTGTGAAGAACCAATAAGAGCCATAGAAATTCACAAAAATATTCAGGAAAGCTCCAAAAAGATTAAAATCGAGCGAATGACAAACATGAGTAAGAACCAACCTCTCTAATGTGAGAGGGAGGTGGCCTAGGCCACCATATTTGAGTATACTCGGCTTGGCACCATGAAGATATATCTTGGGTCCATTACCGAAACTCATCATTTAAGTTCACATATCACAAAATGATATTAAGAGGAATGATTTTGATTGTTTTGGGCATAATGGGGGAGGGATAGTCCAATCAATTAGGACCGCACTCCCCCTATATCCATGCCTACACCTAAACCAAATAAGAGTCAAGACATAAGTGAGAATGCAAGGTCATCAAGTCAAGCTCCTTGATATATGATATTTAGTTCATTCCTCAAATAGCAAAACCTTGCTTCATCAAGTGGCTTCGTGAAGATGTCGGCCAGTTGGTATTTGGTTGGCACATATGATAGCTCAATATAACCTCGAGCAACATGATCCCTAATGAAGTGATGACGTATCTCAATATGCTTTGTCCTTGTGTGATCCACCGGGTTGTAGGCAATCTTGATGGCACTTTCATTGTCACATATAAGAGGCACTTTGTCACAATGGACACCGTATTCCCTTAAAGTTTGCCTCATCCATAGCAATTGAGTGCAACCACTAGCAGAAGCCACCTACTCGGCTTCGGCGGTGGAGAGAGATATACAATTTTGCTTCTTAGAAGACCAACATACCAAGGACCTACCAAGGAATTGGCAAGCCCCGGATGTTGATTTCCTATCATCCTTATCACCAGCCCAATCCGAGCCACAAAGAGCAAATGTTGACCCTCGAGGATACCAAAGTCCATAATGTGGGGTATGAACCAAATATCGAAAGATTCTCTTGACCGCTATCAAATGGCTTTCTTTAGGAGCCGCTTGATATCTTGCACACACACCTACACTCAAGACAATATCGGGTCTAGATGCACAAAGGTAAAGCAAAGAACTAATCATGGACCGGTATACCTTTTGATCCACATCTTTACCATTTGGATTTTGTTCTAGATGAGTCTTTGTAGCCATGGGAGTAGGAGCTCCATTTAAGTCTTGCATATTGAATCTCTTGATCATATCTTGAATATACTTGGCTTGGTTGAAGAATGTCCCTCCTCTAACTTTCTTGATCTCAAAGCAAAGAAATACCCTTAACTCCCCCATCATAGACATCCGGAACCTACTAGTCATAAGCTTTGAGAATTCATCATTAAAAGCTTTGTTAGATGAGCCAAAGATAATATCATCAACATATATTTGGCATACAAAAAGCTCCTCATTGACCTTCTTAGTAAAAAGAGTGGGATTGATTTTCCCAACCTCAAATCCACGGTCAAACAACAACTCTCTAAGGTGCTCATACCACGTGTGTGGGGCTTGCTTGAGCCCATAGAGCGCCTTATCAAGTTTTTAGACATGGTTTGGGAAATTGGGATCCTCAAATCCTAGGGGTTGCTTTACATATACCAACTCATTTAATGGACCATTAAGAAAGGAACTTTTTACATCCATTTGTTGCAACTTAAAGTTATGATGTGCCGCATAAGCAAGAAGGATACGGATGGACTCAAGGCGAGCCATGGGTGCATATGTCTCTCCATAATCAATGCCTTAAATTTGAGAGAACCCTTGTGCAACCAATATTGCCTTGTTCCTTACTATAATTCCATGCTCATCTTGCTTGTTCTTGAATATCCACTTGGTGCCTATAAAATTGCGGCAATCCTTTGGCTTCTCAACTAACTTCCATACTTTGTTTCTCTCAAAGTTGTTGAGCTCTTTGTGCATTGCTTCCAACCAATCCGAATCTTCAAGGGCTTCCCACACTTTCTTTGGTTCAATCATGGAAATGTGTGCTTGGTGTTCACTAAACCTCTTCATTTTTGCTCTTGTGGAAATGCCTCTCCTTAGGTCACCAACCACATTTTGTAAAGAGTGGTCTCTTAATTCCAACATCCTCTCCTTTCTAGCTTCACGACGAGTGTGGATCTCCTCATTGTTTCTTGGGGGACCCTCTTCATCATTTCTATCCTCTTCTTGACCATTATCTTGACCTTGATCAACAAGTGAATCATTCTCTTCATTGAGAGGCAAAGATTGACCTTGGTCTTGATCTGGCACATTTCTTGCATTGAGTTGAGCTTGTCTTAGTGAAGTTTGTATGGATCTCCCTTGAGTAATTGACTCAGCACCACTTGACATTCTGGAGATTGGAGACTCAAGCTCATCCTCACTAGAGTTGTCACCATGATCAACATGTTGAGGGTCCACAGCTTGTATTTGGCTTGGGTCATTGTCCTCCTCGGTGGATGGAGCTTGTTGATGTTGTGAAGATGAGGGCTCCACTTGAGTAGAGCATAGTTCTTCTCGATCCGCCATAAGGGGTTCCTTAACGGGGCGGATATATACCACTCCCATTCTTCCTATGGCATCCTGAGGCATTTCATCATCTACATCACAAGCATCAACACTCCCCCCTTGGGGACCATCATATTCTTCAAAGGTCACACTACAAGATTCTATGACGGCTCCGGAGAGCTTATCATAGATTCTATAAGTGTGAGATTCGAGACCATAGCCAACAAAAATACCCTCTAATTCTTTAGACTCGAATTTAGACAAACGAACACCTTTTATGAGATAGAAACACTTATAATCGAACACCCGGAAGTAAGATATGTTGGGCTTGTTATCGGTAAGTATTTCATATGGAGTCTTGTTGATTTCTTTGCGGAGGTAGAGCCGGTTTGATGCATGACAAGCGGTGGAGATGGCTTCGGCCCAAAAGTTGTATGGAGATTTAAACTCCGCCAACATGGTCCTAGCCATCTCAATAAGAGTCTGGTTCTTCCTCTCGGCCACACCATTTTGTTGAGGGGTATATGCAGCGGAATATTGGTGTTTTATCCCCTCATAACTAAGGAAATCATTCAAGGTGTAGTTCTTGAACTCGGTGCCGTTGTCACTTCTTATAATCAACACAGGAAGGTTGTATTGACGTTGAACCATGTTGATGAAGTCGATGAAGGTCTTTTGTGTCTCACTCTTTAACTTGAAGAAATATACCCATGAGTATCGTGAAAAGTCATCAACAATCACCAAAAAATATTTCTTCCCACCAAGACTTGCATGAGATGGAGGACCAAAGAGATCCACATGAAGGAGCTCCAAGATCTTGGTTGACTTGATGCGGTTCTTTGGCTTGTGGGGAGCGTCATGCATATTTCCTAGAACACAATCCCTGCAAACACGATCTTTGGCAAATGAAACATTTTCTTTTAGTCCAACAATATGGCCCTCCTTGTGGAGACTTTGCAAAGTTCTCATATTAACATGTGCTAGTCGGCGATGCCATAACCAACCCACATCGGCCTTTCCGAATAAGCACATCGCACTTGTAGTGGTTTGCCTCGAAAATTCCACCACATACAAGTCATGTTCGACGTACCCAACGAAAGAGACCTTGAGAGACTTGCTCCACATGAGGACCACAATATCATCATCAACAAAGACAACAAATCCCATCTTTCCAAGAGCATGGACTGAAAGTAAATTGTATCCAAGGGTCTCAACAAGCATGATGTTCACGAGTGTAATATCGTGAGCAACCACTACCTTGCTGAAACCCATTACCTTAGACTTTGACTTGTCGGCATATGTCATGGTTATTTGATCATCATTTGGCTTTAAGTCCTTGACAATAGATGAGCTTTCGGTCATATGACTTGTGCAACCACTATCAAGCACCCACTTTGATCCTCCGGAAGCATATGTCTACAAAAGATCAAGCTAGTTTTTAGGTACCCATTTTTCAATGGGTCCTCTTTTGTTAGCATCAAGGGTCTTGGGGGCCCAAATAGACCAAGCAATATAACCATCATATGGGCCAACATATTGTGCATACACATCACCATAATAATCACGCATTAGAACATAGTGAGGGTTAGCACTTCCCGCAAAGTCATCATGAGACATAGTTTTACCACTTGTGGTCTTACTATCCACAATGGCCTTGTTATTCTCTTGTGCAGGCTTGGACTTCTTCTTGTTGTTCTTATTCTTGGCCTTGGAGACAAAACCAATGCCCCCTTTCTCACCACTAGGCCTTTGCTTACTCAAAATATCATCAATGGACTTGTTACCTTGTGGAAATGTGGCCTTGGCTAGCTCCCCCTTCAACCTAGCATTTTCTTCAAGAATAGTTGTACTACTAGATGGAATGAAGTTACTAGGTGAAGGAATATTGGTCAATTGAGTTTAAAGCATTTCATAGGACTTTGTGAGTGACAGGAGTTCACTTTCCAATGCCTTGTGAGACTTGTTAAGTGAGCTAAAGTCCTCGACAAGTTTTTTATGAACCACACCAAACTCAATCTTGTCCTTTTTAGCCTTTTTATATTTCACAATAGCATGATCACGTTCCTTGATGATTCTATTAACAATTACATCATTGGCCTCATCAAGCCCTTCAAGTTTTAGTTCAAGATACATCCTAGTCTCTTGTTCTTCTTCTAGAGCATTATTTAGGGCTTCTATCTCAATCATTTGTTCATTCCCAAGTTTGCATCTTACATCTAGAGGATCTTGAGTGTGGGAGGGTTGATCTAAGACGTTCCCAAAATGCATCT
Organism: Avena longiglumis; assembly: GCA_030063025.1. NCBI lineage: Eukaryota > Viridiplantae > Streptophyta > Magnoliopsida > Poales > Poaceae > Avena > Avena longiglumis. The sequence continues at coordinate 155,853,175 of CP125978.1, forward strand.
TGGTCTCCCCTTGTAAGTTAGTCACAAATTCATCAAAAGCAACTAATTCTCGTTTTACTTCAAGAGACATCTCATCATCTATTTCATCATTAGTTAAGGGAGTTGAGTGAGATGATGAGGATACCTCCGTTCCTCTTGCCATAAGGCAAGTGACGTTCTTGTTGGGAATATTCTCATTTGGAGAATCGAAGAGGGACAATGTCAGAGTAGAAGTAGTGGCTAGAGCAGCCACACCACTTGATGTTTCCTCTTCCTCATCTTCATCATATTCATTGTCGAAGGAGAATTCTTCATGAGTGATCAATACAATCTCACCCTTCTTCTTATTGTTGAGACTTTTCTTGATGAAGGGCTTCTTGCAAGGTGCTTTGTAAACTATCTTTGGCACAAGTTTGCCACCATGATCTTCTCTTCTCTCATAGGGACAACTGGCCAAGAAGTGATTTCGGTCGCCACAATTGTAACACATTCTCAATCTTGGGGGATTGCCTCTTTGTCCATTGGTGTTGATTTTTTGTTGCATTTCCATCTTAGCCTTGGCGGGGTTATTCCAGAAGTTGTTTGAATAGAAGGCCATATATTGACCATGAAACTTCTTGACATCATCGGGGTTGCTCATGGATAGTCCTTCATCACTATCATCTCCATCCCTATGTTCCACAACATTGGCCTTCAATGCAAGGTTGACAACGTTGCTCATTCCAAGGGCCCGAGCACGGGCATCTTTGGCATTCTTGGTGGCAACCTTGAAGAAAGTCATCTCTTGCATAACTTCATTGGAGGTCATTAGGTGGTAGTTGTGTCTTCCTTGTAGGCTCTTCAAGTCAGTGGGCTCAAAGGGCATGAGTGCACTCACATATTTTCTCTTTATCCAAGCATCATCGACATGTGAGGCACCTACATTCCTAAAGGCGGTGGCGGTGGATTTGAGCCTTCGATACATGTCTTCATGATTTTCATCTTCCTTCATATAGAAGCCTTCGACTTCATTGCTTAGAGCATTATACCGGTTCCTTTTCATGCTCTCATTCCCAATAAAAAACACTGTGAGAGCATCTCAAGCTTCCTTGGAGGTGTTGAGGTGCTCACTGTGTGGGTAGTCCTTTGTACCCACACCTTGTTGAATCATGTGCAAGGTGGTGGCATTGAGTTGACTATTGACAACTTCTCTTCTTGTTAAGTTGTTTGGATGCCCAATATAGAGTCCTTGTTCGATGATGGTCCATAGTTCAATGCAAGAGCTGCGCACATGAGTTTTCATTAGATATTGCCATTGAGGAAAAGTAGATGCTTCTAATTTTGGTGGGTCTCCTCTATTTTTTATATGAGGGTGAGGAATTGGAGGGTCAGGGGAGTACCATGGATGAGACTCATGGTTCTCACCCTTACCACCATCCCTTTTTGTGGAGGAGTTAGTGTTGTCTTGATTACCCCCACCATTATACCCTCGGGAGATACCGGAGCATTCCCTTTAGGTAATACTGATGGAGGCTCCTCTTGAGGAGAAGGGGATGATGAGCCGTCTTTGTCTTTAAGAAGTTGCTCAAGCATTTTCTTGACTTCGTTGACCAAGGAAGATCTCAATCTTGTTTCCAAGTTTTTGAGATCTTCCATGGTCACCGTGGTATGCTCACCACCACCTTCCCCATCGTTGCTACCCATATTCTCTTAGGCGGTAACGCCCGATAAAGAGCCGAGGCTCTGATACCAATTGAAAGGATCGTATGGGCACCTAGAGGGGGGTGAATAGGTGCTACTTCAATTTTCTTCTTTTTTAGGTTAGGGTTTAACAAGAAAGGTAAATTCTCTAGAGTATGCAACTAAGGTGAATTTACCTATATGTCAAACGAGTACAACCTAGCACAAGACTAAGCACGAACAAGTAAAGAACGGTGCGGTAAAGGATAGAAGTAACCAAAATGGCGGACGCGGAGACACAAGGATTTGTTTCCCGTAGTTCCTTCCTTTTGAGGGGAAGTACGTCTACGTTTGGAGAGGGGGTGGTATCAAACCACCTATTCCACGAAAGGCCTCCCTTGTTCTCCGATGAACCTCACCCCGATGGGTTAGATTCACCTCTTCCACTATATCGACAACCTTCAAGGTGGAAGCCGACACCTTTACACCAAGTTCGAGGCACACATCCACAACTTAATTGGAGGCTCCCGAATACAAGCAAGCTATCAAACAATCAAAGACAAGCTTGTAAGAACCAAATCAAAGCTAGGGTTTCCAAAAAAACACTAGAGCATGGGGGACCTCAAGTGAATGAGGGGGAAATGAATATCTCTCTTGGTGAAGCTATAGATCAAGGCCTCTTCCTTCGATTCTCCAAAGATCAATGACTTTGGATGGTTGGATGAAGAGATCTTGTAGATTTGGTGGCTCTAATGGAGTTTGTGTTCTTGAGCAGCTCGAGCAACTGGAGGAAGGGGATAAGGGTCCCTATTTATAAGCAGCTCCTTCCACGAACCGTTTTCTGACCGTTGGAGAAGAACCAGACTGGAGACTCCGGTCTACACCGGAGAATCCGGTCCAGCCTCTAGACCAAGATGCGATCGACCCAGGGCCTTTCGAGAGCCAAGTGGGCGGAGACTCGGTCCTCGGCCGAGGACTCGGTCTCAGCCCACACCAGAGATTCTGGAGAACCCTCCGAACCTTGCTCCACACCCCCATACAGAATGACCCAGCCATGTTCCTGAAGCCTCCACCGGGGACACATCCGGAAACTCCGGTCCACACCGGAGACTCTGGTCTAGGCAGACGGAAGACTCCGGTCTGGTTTTTCTAGAACTATGTCAATCTTGTAGGAATCTTTCGAAAGTGTGAGGGTACTTTTCATTTATCATAATATCAACCTGTGGACAGTGACAAACCGTAAAATGATCTACTTGTTGTTAACGAACACCAAAAGTGATTATGACAATAAATGTCCTTTCATAAGGTTAAGACTCGCTCTGATGGTTCTCTTGAGCGCTATAAAGCGTGTCTTGTGGATCGTGGCTTTCAGCAGGAGAAGAGCCGTGACTAAGATGAGACTTTCGCCCATGTGGCTCATATGACCATTGTTCGCACTCTTCTCACCATGGCCTTTGTTCGCCACTGGTATGTGTCTCAGCTTGATATGAATAATGCTTTCCTCAATGGCGAGCTGTGTGCGGAGGTATATATGCAGCCACCTCCTAGGTACTTTGTCCCTGAAGGGTCTTCGGCGCTCTCTCTATGGCCTTAAGCAATCCCCTCGCGTCTGGTTTGAGCATTTTGACTCCATGGTCACTACTGCAGGTTTCTCGCCTAACGCCCATGACCTTATTTTTTGTCCACACATCTCCTCGTGGTCAAACTCTTCTTCTTCTATATGTTGATGACATGATCATTACCGGCGGCGACTCTGACTACATTTCCTTTGTTAAGGCTCGTCTCCGTGAGCAGTTCCTTATGTCTGATCTTGGTCCTCTTCGCTAATTTCTTGGGATCTAGGTTTCCTATACCTCTGGTGGTTTCTATATTTCTCAGGAAAAGTATATTTAGGATCTTCTTGCTCGTGCTGCTCTTAGTGATGAGCGCATTGTTGAGACTCCATGGAGCTCAATGTTCACCTTCGTGCCTCTGATGGTGATCCTTTGACTGACTCGGCTCATCTCCTGTTAGACAGTACATGTGCTATCAGCATTGCGAGTGACCCGGTGAAGCATGATCTCACCAAGCACATCGGTGGGATGCCTCTTTTGTGTGCGCTGCAATACATGATCAGGTTCTCGTTCTTGAGTATGTGCCTTCCGAGTTACAGATGGCAGATTTCTTCACAAAGGCCTAGGCTAGATCACAACATGGTTTTCTCCTCTCCAAACTCAGTATTGTTGATCCACCATGAGTTTGAGGAGGGAGGGGGGGCGTGTTAGAGTATGTAGTCTCCCTTTCTATTTTTCTATTATGTAACGGTCTTTTGGCATATTTGCCTTTCCACAGCTGTACATGTATTGGTCTTTAGCCTCATGTGAATATTGAGTTGCATATTCCCAGCACTGTTTTCAGAAATATAGCACGTGGTTGTCCTTTTAGTCTGCAATGCACGATTTTGACTATGATTTTCACAAATAATACTATATGCCATACATTATGTATAGGTCATATGAAATAAAAGTACTTTCCAAGACGAATTAATGCAATGATGTTCTCTTATTAATAATACATGCCTAATCCATGTACTTTTGAATATATATCATTGGTACGTTTACTTATGTGACTTTCAATTGGGAAGAGAGGAAGGACTAATTAAGATATATTTTTAAATTATTTGATAAATAGGTACAGATGAAGAGAGAATCTGACTCACTCCAGCCAAAAGTTGATCCGGCGAAGCTACAAAAACTTCTTTCTATTTTTGACGAGAAGCTGCAAGAACTTGTTTCACGGTGTGGCGGACTTCCCATAGTAATAGATGCCATCGCTGAATCATTGGCCAGGGAGATGACCGAGATCAAATGGAATGAGATTATAGCATCTATGAATGACGGATTTATGAAAGAGCTAGAGACGAAGCCACAGTTTAAGAGTCTAAAGGATCTATTTCGCTGGATGAAATCCCATATTGGTAATTGCCTGGATGTTCTCAAGCCATGTATCTTATATATGTCAATCTTCCCACCAGACCATCCCCTCCGTCGGAGGCGTCTAGTAAGGCGGTGGATCTCGGAAGGCTATTCTAAAGAGAGCAGCAACAAATCTCTTGAGGAGTACGCGGAGGAATTATTCTCCATGCTCGTGAATATGAGCATAATCCAGCAACCGCCACAGTCACAGTCGGTCACCACCGCATTCAGTGACACAAGGTTGGTGAGGTGCCAAGTCAATAGGTTCTTATACGAGTACATCATCTCAAGAAAAAAGGAGGAGAACCTTGTCTTCCAACTAGGGCAAGGTCGTAGAGTTTCCACCCAGTGCGCATGGCATCACCTTACCATATGGGAGCAATGGACCAGAGACCAGATTGTCTTCGAGATCATCAACTTGTCACGGCTACGGTCCCTCACAGTGTTTGGAGAATGGAGAACGTACTTCATCTCTAAAACTATGAAGCTGCTTCGGGTGCTTGATCTAGAGAATGCATCAGGACTGAAGGATGACGATCTCGAGCAGATGGTGAGGCTGCTCCCTCGTCTCAAATTCCTCTCACTGCGAGGTCTGTAATCTGCCAAGTTCATTAGGTGGTAGTATGAGGCAGCTCCAGAGTTTGGATCTCAGGGACACTTCCATAGTCGCCCTTCCAGCAAGCATGACCAAGTTACAGAAGTTGCAGTACATTCGTGCCGGCACCATCCTCCAAGCAGACGAAGAACCACCAGCGCGATCTTCCCGGTTGCACGCCATCTACAGACGCCGTCACCTGGCCGTGGCCGGTGTTAAGGTGCCTCGTGAGCTCGGGAAGCTGACAGCGTTGCACACACTTGGTGTTATCAACGCCGGTCCTTCAGCGGGCAAGGGCGTTCTGAAACAGATCAAGAAGCTTACCCAGTTGCACAAGCTTGCAGTATCTGGCATCAACAGGAATAACAGCAGCAAGTTCTTCTCTTCAATCTCAGGTCATGTCCATTTGGAATCCTTGTCAGTGAGGTTCAGCAAGGGCCACGACGGTTGCTTGGACGACTTCTCCCTGCCTGGGGCAAACCTGCAGAGCCTTAAACTGTTCGGCCTTGGAAACAAACTGCAACAGTTGAGAAACCAGGTTGCCAAGCTCAGAAAGTTGGTTGTGGAGATGGGCACTCTAGAGAAACCTGACATGGAGTTCCTTTCGGAGCTACCAAATCTGTGTATTCTACGCCTTCGGGTCAAGCAGCATAGCCTCATTTTTTCTGCCGAGTCGTCTGGACTTGAGTTGGACACCTATAAAAAAGTCAAGATCCTTGAGATTGCTGGCAGCTCAAACTTACATGTAACTTTTGGATCCAAAACGATGAAAAATCTTGAACAGCTCAAGCTTGACTGCAGCAGTGGATTGTCATCACCTCAGCTTTCTGGCCTGAACCATCTGTCTCAACTGAAGGAACTTTTGCTTAAGGGGTCCAATGATGAAACTCTGAAGACGGATCTGCAGACGCAATTAGGCAATCACCCAAATAAACCTGTTCTGAAGCTAGAGGAATAACACTTTTGTGTCCTGATAAATACTGAGCTCCAGGCGGTCATTATCTATCCCCTTCAAATTTCCATTATATTTTTTTCTTTGTCAGATCCACATTTCCTTTTTTTTATTTCGCCCACTACTCTATCCAGACTTTTCAATCAAAATGATTGTTTGTAACTGTCTTCCGGTGCAACCACCATGCCACTGAAATGGGAAACATACGCTTCCTGTTTCAATATACTTCTTTAGTTTGTCATATTTTCCTCTGAATGAAGTTAAGATTGTATTCTGTTTTTATGAGGATAGTAAGTTAAGTCGTTACGAGAGATGGGGGTATGTAAATAGCGAAGGAAAATGGATAAATAACGTTGAATATTTCCATTCTTCTCTCTGCATGTGTTCTATCTGTCCGCGGGCTGAACTCCATGTGGTAGGCCACTAGGCCCCGACTTATAGCATCTCCATACGGGTCCTAAAAGGCTACGGGGGTGCCGGTGCTCAAAATTATGTCCAGACACCTTCTCTTTTCCAATCTTTTTTCGCGTTGGCGTGGGCCATTTTGTCATCCGGCGCTCTCAGGCCAAACCCAACCCACGGCGGGCAAGCGGAGACGCCGGATGGAATTGAAAACGACGTGTGTTAGACCTGGCAGTGAGATAGACAGCTCATCGAGCATCGTCCCATCGCCGGCCACGCGGCGGCAAAATTGCTCGCCTGCGCGTTCTCCTGTATGGTCATCGTCTCGCTATATGTATGCACGCCGTCCATCGCCATTGCAAATCTACACCATGTTGCCATAGGCCGCCACCACTAGCTCCCCCCATCGTGAACCTATCCCCCCCCCATACATCCCAAAATCAGGTCGCGTCGTGCGTCGTATGGGGTGGACGAGTGGAGATGCTCTTACCCCATGCAAATATCTTGCAACCAATATGTGAGGACACATCTCCGGAAGAAATTCATGCACTGACTTCCTTCTGGAACGGAGATGGTGATGCCCGCGGGTGTCACGGATCTTGTTGAAGGCGTCATCTCTAAGTTCTGCTCCTCCTCCTCCTCCTCCCGTGGTCTTGGCTCCAGAGGGAAACCTTAGACACTCGGGATCGGATGGTGGAGGAAATTGTTTTCATCTTTCTCCTCCTTGGGGGCATCGTCTCGGAGCTGACTTCAACAAAGGGTCTGGTGATGGGAGGCTTGGTGTTGCGGATTTTGTACGAGGGGTGTTGGATGCAGTTTGGCAACGGCGTTTCCGATGGTTTCTATCGTGCTCTACTATGTTGTTGTGGACTCAGAGCTGAAGTGGAGCATGTCTAGGAGGTTATGATCACGAGCAACTGGTGGTACTTCGTGGAGGACTTGGTCGGTGCAAGCTCAACATATTTCTCTTGCAGAGCTCGTTGTTGAAGTTAGAGTTGTCTTCTGTTTGCGTGTGTGGCCATCTGTTGGCATGGGTCGACACGAGTTCCAGCATTGTTTGCGATGAGGTCTTATCGATGGTCGTTGAAGGTGAAGTCGGAGTAGCTTGCTTGGGGAGAAGTGATGAAAATGACGCTGGTTGGTAACCTTGATGATGGCCTTTCAATTTGACGATGTGTGTGTGCTCCATGTGGGTGGCCAAGTGAGTCGGTGGTGCCCCATGTGCTCATGTTGCATGACGACATTGGTGCTTTGTAACTGTAACATCCCGAATAATAAGATACGATGAGGGGTATAATTTGGAATTGTGCATTTGCATAGCCTGTATTTGGAAATGTGGGAAAATTTCAAAAAAAAATGATTTTAACCGACAAAGGGATTGAAATTGTACTGGGAATTGACTAAGGCCAACACTGGATTTGAATTCAAAACTTAAAATGACCTTTATAATTCAAGTTTGGGGATTTCAGATTTCAACAACACAAACAGAAGAGTCATTGACTTATATACACTTACACACAAGAATAAGGATTCTAAAACTAAATAGAATCTCATACACACATTTAAATTCAAAATTGAAGTTTTAATTAGTCAAACTTGATTTCAAATTCAATAATTCATAAAAAATGAATAAAATCCAAATAATATGAAACAAATCAGACCACGGCGAGTAAGCCCTTCGCCTCCCACCGTAGACCACCACAACCTCCTAGTCCACCACCTCTACCTGCCAGGCCACCACCGTCGCGCTCGCTACTGCCATGGAGGGCTGCTTCGGCGAGTTCAGCGATGGCAGAGACTTCACCAATAGGACTCCACTCTCTATCGTGTGCGAGTTCCATCACTTCCATCGTTGCCGAGAAGTTCTGTAACACCCTCGAATCGGCCCTATGCAGATTTCAACGATTCCTACTAAACCAGCATAGAAACGATTCGATGACGCCCACTTGCGTGCAGGTGGAAAACGAAGTAATACCATTACACAATAGTTCATGATGGAACCACAAGAACATATATATATATACAAAAACAACTCAAATAGTTAAGAATACAGATATACATTACAAAGATCCAAATCACCTTGAAAACGATACACATTCGAGTACGGATAAGATGAAAATTAGACTAAGTGTCCTGAAGATTAACCAATGGCGTCCATAACCTTGCTCAGGCCAAGCCGGAAAGGTAACTTTGCTACCGTCGTCGAATAAATACATGTCAAAGCAAAAGGGGTGCCGAAAAAGGGCAAAAGAAAGGAAGCGGTCAGTACTAAGGTATAATTTGGCAGCTCTCGCCTACATAGGTAAGGTGAAGTAAAGCGGCAGCAAAGCATACGCTAAACAACCTACAAAGACTCGATACAACTATCGACTATCAGAGATAGATAAGTAATACCTTGATGAGGCCATCTCTAGTCCTTTATCCTTATCTCCCAATAATGATGATGATGTTGCTGCACAAGACAAGTTCAATGAAATCAGAATTGGGCCAATTATAAGGGCACGTGCAAAACTACTAGGCCAACAGGCGAATTCACTCTTAATTGAATCTGATATTTCAACTGATGAGAACTTTATACTGCATAAGTCTATGCATCTTTGTATGATCAGGTTTATTGATAACACAAGTGTTGCACGTGGAGAAGAAGGAGAGTTGCAACAAGAAGGACAAGCACTGATTTCGAATATCAGCAAGTGCGCGAGGGAGGAGAGGGAGCGGGCGTACTAGGAGACAATGAGGAATTCACGTATGATCAAGAGAGGGATGTGGAACACCAAGAAATACATATTTGAGGTGTTCCACGATGTTTGGCCTGCGTGCCAATTAGGCCGAACCCATCTATGGGTCGATATGTATCAGTTTGAGTCGAACCGGGTCAGTTTGAGCCAAGATATGGCTGTTTGTAGGCCTCGTTAGTGGGGAGGACGTCCCAACTTCTATAAGTATCTCCACAGATGCCACAATTAGGGCTAGACCACATTTAGATTAAACCAATACTTGTTTCGTTAAACTGTTGCAAGCATTCATCTGAAATTATATGTTTCTCCTTGATCCGACCAGGAATATCTACCATACCTCCCCTTTGATTCGATCTGGAGTTTGCTACTGAAAGTTTTCGTGTTTTCTGTTGTTCCATTGAGAATTGGTAGATTGCAAACCTCTTCATGATTAGTGGCTACATGCGCAAGTGTGTGAAGTTACGAATACCATTTGGGTTGAGATCTATTGCATTGGCAACGGGGGAACAACCGGTGATTCACAGCATTTTACAAGTTATCTCCATTACATCCACCATCATCTACAACGTGCTCAGCGAGAAGATCGGGCCACCCTTTATCATCTTGGTATCAGATTCTCAGTGAGCAATTTATCCCCATAGATTAATTGTTTTAGTCCTATACAGAAAAAGCCACACAAAAATATTAGAGTTCATAGTTTATTGCCATAGTCTAGATAGCACTGTTCGTGAGTTCTAGTTGCTGATCGTAGTCTTTTTGTGTAGCCTTTCTTCTAATATGAGTTATAGTTTTTGTCTAGTTTTCATCTGTTTTTGTTTCATAATCAGAATGTCTAGACTGTTCTTGGTGTTCTTGAGTTTTAGATCTATTAGATTCTTTTTATTTTTGTTGAGTTGGAGTTTCTAGATCTGTTTAGAGGAGAAAAAAAAGAGAGAATCCCGAACCCGTACGTACGTGAGTTTCCGCTCACGTAAAATAACGATCGGAACCTGTACGTCCTCAGGTGAAAAAAAATCTCGCGGGCGCTTCTGACGCTCGACCCCAGACAATTCTGAGCTATTGTGAAAAACCAAAAAAAGGCTCCCGCCAAACCATAAACCGGTATGTGGACATACCTGGATTTTCTGATCCTGCCGTGACAGGATTTAGTGTCTTTTTTCTGCCGTGACAGAGACCACTTTTCAGGTCAATTTTTTTAATTTATTTTTTTACTGAGTCCACATAGCGTTCCTATCTTTATGAGCCTAGTAAGCCTTTGTTCGTGTCTAGAACTATCCTACGATACTAGCGTGCTTAGTGCTCTTCGGGCTGCTTAGTTTAGCAATCTGGTGTCCGTTTTGTTGAGTCATTGCTAGTGTCTCTCCTTGTGCATTGCAACACGAGGATTACTCCGATATACCTCAATTTTGAGCTCCTTTTCAGAGTTGCAATTGCCTCATTTATCTCCACTGTGTGTGTTTCCGTGGGTCTTTGTCATATGGACAGTGCTAGGATTTATGAATTGGTGTTGTTAGATATCCATACCAAGATACACTATATACCCCTGGTTGTCGTGTGATAATTTGCTTCGTCACATCCATGCATGTTTTGATCATACAAGTTGGTAAGCTATTCTAATTCACTTTGGAATGGTAAGATACATTATTTTCTTTCAATTTCGAGTGAGTTGTGAGAGTTCCACCATACACCTATTTTTGTTTGCACTAACATACTAATCATGTCTGAGAGTGTTAATGTGCATATGAAAAAGGATCCTACTGTAGTGGTGCATTGGAATGAGTATGAAGCCTTGTGTGATCACTTGACACGTCAGATAGATGTTGTTGTTACCAATATCCACTAAGATGTGCGTGCTGTTGATTTGGAACTTAAAGAGGCAAAAGAAAAAGCTGCCACCACTCAAGACACCATGACCGCAATTCAGCGTTTTATCACTGATTTAACACAAGCTTTGACTATGTTGCAAGAAACTGTTGATCTTCAGCGCAATCAGCAACCAATTGCTGAGGAGGAAGAGGGTGATGCAAGTATTCATGGTGATGATCATGGATATTTTGATGACGATGCAGTTGCTCCTGCTGCACATCTTGGATGCCGTGGCAATGGAGGACGAGGTGCTGCTATACCTTATGGTCGTGGTTTTGCTCCTTTCGGTTTTGCTAATCCTGAGGTTCAGCAAGAGGATGGGCTAGGGAAACCAAAAAATTCCCTTCCCAAGTTTGAGGGCTCTAATGACGTTGAAGAGTATCTTATATGGGAGCTGAAGATAGAGAAACTATGGCATTTGCATGAATACACCAAGGATAGAAAAATCAAGTTAGCATCTTCTGAATTTGATGGGTATGCTTTGAGTTCGTCGGATAATCTTGTGCGTACAAGGCAAGAAGAAGGTGAACCCCCAATTATTACATGGAGAACTATGAAGCAAGTGATGCGTGACAGATTTATTCCACGCAAATACATTCGTTCTCTCTATGATAAACTGCAGAATTTGAAGCAAGGCACGAAGAATATTGATGATTATTATCAGGAGATGGAGTTGATTATGCAACGTGCTAGAGTGCGTGAACAACCCGAACAAACCTTGCAGCGTTTCCTCTCAGGTTTGACGTATAATATCAAGCGCACTATTCGTCATCACCAATATCATGATATGAATGATCTATTACATCATGCACGTGAAGCTGAAGCTCAGTTGGCTGAAGAAGCCAAATATAAAGCTCGTTCTTCTCCAGCTAGTGGTCGTTTCACACCACGACCAGCTGGTAGCGTACCCCCGCAAAGTACCAATTCAGGTTTTCGTGTTTCGTCATCAAACATGTCAGATACTGTTGTTTCGAATGCAAAGAAAACAACACAACCTGCAGCTAGCGGTACTGGTTCATCTTCGTCTATCGAAAGAAACCGGGACATGGCTTGTAACACATGTGGTGGCTTGGGTCACCTCAGGAGGGATTGTCCTAACAAGAAAGTGATGTTGATTAATGAGGACAACGAATATGAAACCGGTGATGATGCTGACCCTGAGTCTAAAGCTTTGGATGATGAATATAATTCCAGTGATGGTACTATTGATGCATATGCAACTCACTATCCCACCATTGTTTGCTCACAGAAAGTTCTGAATATTACGCCTAGCTCTGAAAAACAGCAATGCAATTTGTTCCAAACAAAGGCTGTTGTTGGTCCTGGCAAGGCGTGCAAAGTGATAGTTGATGGTGGTAGCTATCGCAATTTGGCTAGTAAAGAGCTTTGTGCAAAGCTGAAACTGAAGTATTTATCGCACCCCAATCCATATTATATTCAGTGGCTCAGTAATAATGGAGAGATGAAGGTTAGCTACATGGTGCGTGTGGAATTTCAGATTGGACCATATAAAGATACCATTGAATTTGATGTGGTTCCTATGACCGTGTGTCATCTGTTGTTGGGACGCCCATGGCAGTATGATCGCAATGTACAACACAATGGGAGAGCCAATACATATCATTTGAATTGGCATGGTAGAGATATTACTTTGCGGCCCATGACACCACAACATATTATAAATGAATCTCATCAAAATATTGAAGTGAACCTTGAGAAAGAAACTGAGAGAGTAGATAGACGAGAGACTACGCCTTCGGTGAGTGAGAGCCAAAAGCCAAACCTGAGTGGTAAAAAGAAAGGTGAGGGAGTGTATTCCTTAGTAATGTTAGCCACCAAATCTGATCTGAGAGAGTTTCATGAGGATCCTACTATGGTCCCACTTGTGCTTATGTACAAGCGTGAAATTTTAGTTTCTAACGACATGACCCCTCTCTCTCTCTTGGTGTTTCTAATGTATTACAGGAATCCAGCGACGTGTTTCCCAGCGAGGTACCTGCAGGTTTGCCACCAGTGCGAGGTATTGAGCATCAAATTGATTTTATACCAGGATCATCATTTCCCGATCGAGCCCCCTACTGCACCAACCCCGAAGAAACGAAGGAAATTCAGAAGCAAGTGCAAGAACTTCTCGACATATGGTATATTTGTGTGAGCCCAAGTCCTTGTGTTATTCCTATTATTTTAGTTCCTAAGAAATATGGTACATCGCGCATGTGTGTAGATTGTAGAGCTATTAATAACATCACTATTCGATATCGCCATCCTATTCCATGCTTAGAGGACATGCTTAAGGCATTTCATTGGCAAGTTTGTGGCTGTGTACTTTGATGATATATTAATTTACAACCGCAATGAATCTAAACATAGTGATCATATTTGACAAGTTTTGCAAGTGTTGCGTGATAATAAGCTTGTGGAAAAAATTGATAAGTGCACATTTTGCAAAGATAAGGTCATATTTCTGGGATATGTTGTTTCTAAAAATGGAGTTGAGGTAGATGCATCTAAAATTGAAGTTATACAAAATTGGCCTACTCCTATGAATGTTAGTCAAGTACGAAGATTTCACGATCTTGCTAGTTTCTATAGGCGTTTTGTGAAAGATTTAAGTACTATTGCTGCCCCTTTGAATGAACTTACTAAGAAAGGTGTTGAATTTGTTTGGTGCCCAGCCCAAGATCATGCTTTTGATGAACTAAAACATTTGTTAACTACTGCACCATTACTTGCACTTCCTGGTTTTAATAAACACTTTGAGATTGAATGTGATGCTAGTGGAATTGGTATTGGAGGTGTGCTGATGCAAGAGGGTAAACTAATTGCATACTTTTTTGAGAAATTGAGTGGTGCACGGTTAAATTATCCTGTTTATAACAAATAATTATATGCGCTTGTTAGAGTTCTTGAGGTTTGGCAACATTATTTGTGGCCAAAGGAATTTATCATACATTTTGATCATGAGGCTTTGAAATATTTAAAAGCTCAATCCAACTTGCATAGACATCTTGCTAAGTGGGTTGAATTCATTGAGTCTTTCCCATACATCATTAAGCATAACAAGGGTAAAGATAATATGGTTGCTGATGCTCTATCTAGAAAAAATATGTTGTTGACACACTTGGATGTAAAGGTTCCTGGTTTAGAGAGTTTGCGTGCTTTATATGCTACCGTTCATGATTTTGCTGCACCATATGGTTTGTGTACTGATGGGAAAGCATGGGAAAAATGCCATATCCATGATGTCTTTTTGTTTAGACCTAACAAAATATGTGTTCCAGAATCGTCTGTGCGTTTGCTATTGTTGCAGGAATCACATGCCAGTGGTTTAATGGGTCACTTTGGACGAGAGAAGACTTTGCCCATGGCCGCTGATCACTTTTATTGGCCTAAGATGAGGCGTGATGTGGACAGATTTGTGAAGCGTTGCATTACTTGCAACAAGTCAAAATCAAAACTGAAGACTCACTGTTTGTATACTCCTCTTCTTGCTCCTACTACACCATGGGAAGATATAAGCATGGATTTTGTGTTAGGACTACCTAGAACCAGGAGAGGACATGATTCAGTTTTTGTGGTAGTTGATCGATTATCTAAGATGGCACATTTTATTGTCTGCCACAAAAATCGACGATGCGTCACATGTTGCTAATCTGTTTTTTAGGGACATCGTCTGCTTACATGGAGTACCAAAGACGATTGTTTCTAACTGTTTCTAGAAGACACTTTGGGGAAAACTGGGAACAAAGTTACTATTCAGCACCACTTCTCATCCCCAAACTGATGGTCAAATGGAGGTGGTAAATCGCACACTTTCAATGTTGTTGCGATCAATGATCAAGAATAACTTGCGTGTGTGGGAGGACTGTTTGCCGCATGTGGAGTTTGGATATAACAGGGCGGTACACTCAACAACGAGCTTTGTCCGTTTGAGGTGGTCTATGGGTTTAAACCAATTACACCACTTGATTTGCTGCCCCTTCCACTCCAAGAGAGAGTTAACATGGAGGCATCCAAGAGGGCATATTTTGTGAAGAAGATACATGAGAAGACAAAGGAAGAAATTGAGAAGAAGGGCAAGTACACCGCTGATTGTGTTAATAAGAAGAGAAAGGAGGTGCCGTTCCAGCCAGGTGACATGGTATGGGTGTATTTTCGCAAAGACAGATTTCCACAACAGCGCAAGTCCAAGTTACAACCAAGAGGTGCTGGTCCATATAAATTTCTTTCCAAGATAAATGATAATGCGTACAAGATTGATCTTCCTACTGATGAGTTTGGCGTTAGTAATTTGTTCAATGTTGCTGATTTGACGTCATATGATGGAGAAGACCTTGGAGCATCGAGGTCGACGTCTTTTGAAGGTGGGAGGATGATGAGGACATCTCTAGTCCTTTACCATTATCTCCCAATAATGATGATGATGTTGCTTCACAAGACAAGTCCAATGAAATCAGAATTGGACCAATTACAAGGGCACGTGCAAAGCTACTAGGCCAACAGGTGAATTCACACTTAATTGAATTTGATATTTTAATTGATGAGAACTTTATACTGCCTAAGTCTATGCATCTTTGTATGATCAGGTTTGTTGATAACACAAGCGTTGCACGTAGAGAAGGAGAGTTGCAACAAGAAGGACAAGCACTGATTTCCAATATCAGCAAGTGCGCGAGGGAGGAGATGGAGGCAGGCGCACTAGGAGACAATGAGGAAATCACGTATGATCAAGAGAAGTATGTGGAACACCAAGAAATACATGTTTGAGGTGTTCCACGATGTTTGGCCTGTGTGCCAATTAGGAAGAACCCATCTATGGGTTGGTATGTATCAGTTTTAGTCGAACCGGGTCAGTTTGGGCCAAGATATGGCTGTTTTTAGGCTTGGTTAGTGGGGAGGCGCCCCAACCTCTATAAGTATCCCCACAGCCGCCACAATTAGGGTTAGACCACGTTTAGATTAAACCAATACTTGTTTTGTTGAACTGCTGCAAGCATTCATCTGAAATTATATGTTCCTCTTTGATTTGATCAGAAATATCTACCATACCTCCACTTTGATTCGATATGAAGTTTGCTACTGAAATTTTTCATGTTTTATGCTGTTCCATTGGGAATTGGTAGATCGCAAACCGCTTCATGGTCAACGGCTACCTGCGCAAGTGTGTGGAGTTGTGAATACCATTTGGGTTGAGATCTGTTGCATTGGCAACAGGGGAACAGCCGGTGATTCACAGCATCCCACAAGTTATCTCCATTACATCCACCATCATCTATGACGTGCTCAACGAGAAGATCGGGACACCCCTTATCATACCTATTCGGAACAAACCTGATACTAACACCAAACATACACATCCTAGTATTTCCCCCTTGATACCAATCGAGGAAGTCCTCTCGAGAAAACTCACACAATTGGCAGTTTCATTCATTCATTTCATCGTAGTTTTCCAACTTACTAGTCATGTCATATCCAAGTTAAATTATAACAGTAATTCTTTAGTGTAAGTTGTCTATGATCGGGAAATTGTGCTCCAAGTCATGCATAACCGCGAACACGGCTTTTCAAAAAGATTTAACCTTGAAGGGGTGCACCAAAGTATCCACATGCACTTCCACCCATGTTTGCCAGATCAATTAACATACACCCATCGGTATGTCGTCGGGGCTTCGGATATGACGTTTGCCTGACCCAAAGCAAGTACATGGGGGTCACCCAAAAGGGCTACCCGTACTAGGTATAGCTAATCCTCGTACGGACCTAGAGGTTGCGTGGACTTGTCACACGAGCAGAGGCCATAAACAATATATTTCCGTGATATAGTGCCGCACCTATGCAAAGGTAATAAACGCTCATCGAGCAACAGGTAATAAACATCACATACATGGCATAACATGGCATAAGTATTGTAGGTAACATATAAAGCCCTAACTAGTTTGTGTCCCCAGTACAGTACATTGAAATCAGGTAATAAGCCAATAGGGGCGCCCATACACCCCACATATGGTTAGCACGCTCGGTCTCAAAACAGGTGTCAGGAACTCGGGTACTAGGTGGACACAAGTGGGCAGTATAAAAGCTAGATCTCAATTATTACGCACCAGTGCCTCTTTATTAATTATATCCACTTCCAATATTTAATTATCAAGTGATAAGTTGAACCATAATTATCTCCACCATTAAGCATGTGCTAACCCCCGACATTGGTGAAACTCGACAACTCGAATCAACACATGAATAAGAAACTACGATTCACAAGGCCAAGCTATCTACCAAATCATCGGACAATAAGAAGTGACGAGGGCAATAGGTTGTAGGGAATATAAATGGTACGGAAACTAAAGCATCGCAACACAGATAGCAATAGATCACACTAGAAGGAAAATGCCTAGTGGTGGCGTTCGGAAAAAGAGGTTTGTGGCATTGAATGCGCACGCCACTAATCTCACGCCACTAGTAGAAGATAGTGGTGGCGTCCTCTGTGGACGCCATTAGTAGTTTATATAGTGGTAGCATTTTTTCTAAACGCCACCATTATATATCATAATAGTGGCGTTCGTATTAAATTCAGCACCACAAGTGATTCTTCGAAAATTAAAAAAATTCAGTGCATCCAATTGAATATTCATAGAACAACAAAATATATTCATAGAAATGGCGATTTGTAACAACACGAAATGCATTATCACATAACAAGCAGTTCATAACATGAATCGGTTCAACATCAAGAGGTTCATGTGACACCCCCGGGATCAGGGCTAAACAAATCCCAGACCTCCGTCTAACATAAGCTTAACCTTGAGCTCGAGGATATCCCGTGAAGAATCGGTAACACAGTAGTGATCCTACGACATAAAATTATTATAGCTAGCTCATAACTGAGAGAAGATCCCAAATATTACAAGCACAAGTCACTGACCACAAACATCAAACAATGTAAGGCAAATTATGCTATTAAGTATAGCAAACTTAACAAATGGCCTAAGAGGCCTGAAGCATAACGATGGTGTCCTAGCCCATAGATTCCAGGCTGCCGGCTGGGAACCCTAAGCTACTCGTCAGTGTATATGTCGTATGGAATTCGTCTTCAGAGGAGCACTTACTATGCTACAAAAGTATCAACAAAGCAAGGGTGAGTACAGGGTGTACTCCGCAAGACTTATGGTTGGTGGAGTTGTTTTGCATAAAACCATCTTTGTTTATAAAACAAGAGAGGGAAGAAGCTCGTCTAATCAGAATATTTTAAAAGGGAATAAGAGAGTGACGTCTCCAAAGTATTGATCATCATATTGATATCCACCAAGTCATCATCATACCTCAACTAGGATCATCCCTCGTACCCATGAGGAAGCATCCTTAAGCACACATTGATCTGCCTGTAGGGGTTCGTAGCATGGAAAACAAAAATTTTCTATCGCATACAAACAAACAAGCCAAGATCTATCTACTAGATTGTAGCAACGAGTCGATGGAATAACTTACCCTCGGAGATTCCAAAGCGGTTAACGAGAGCAAATTCTCGTGGGTGATGTAGTCGTACTCTTTCCGATCTCAAGATCGCGTAGACGATCCTTCCGCCAAGGCTGCGTTAGCGCTTCATGATCGGTCACACGTTCGGTACTCGACGAAGACCTTCCTCTCCCTTGTTCCAGCATGCAGCGGAGGTTGTAGCACTCTCCTCGCGATTCCGGCAGCACAACGGCGTGGTACCGGAAGTAGAGGGGAAATCCCGCAGGGCTTCGCCTTAAGCCGGAGCGAGTATGGTGGAGTATGAGAGAGGGCTATTAGTGGTCTAGAGATTAGACACACCAATTAGAAGGCTCTAAACCGAAGGCTAGAGAAATTAGAAGCTCTAAACCAAAACGGCTCTAAACCGGAGATTAGAGGATAGGAACTTGTGTGTCTAGAGGAGGAGGCCCTGCCCCTCCTTTTATAGGTGGGAGGGGCGGCCAAGGGGAGGGTAGTCCCTCCCCAAGTCGGCCTTGGTTGGCGCGCTGGCTTGGAGGGACTCCTCCCCCAAGTCGGTTCCAACCACCTCTTGCTTGTTTCCCACAGTTTCCTGTTTCAGCCGTTTGACTTTTAAACTGGCCATTTGACTTTTCTGTTTTAGGATTCAATTTAATCCTTTATTTGGAACAACAAGAACACTTAGTACATGATGCAATCATTCAATATGTAATGACACATTCATGTACCCTCCCCGAGTCTTGGGACAATCCGGAACCTTCTAGAACATTCCCGATGAAAACAGGAATCATTCCCGAACTCAAAGCGGGACTTTCCTTATATGAATCTTATTCTCCGGACCATTCCGGATCACCTCGTGATATCCGGATCCCATCCGAGACTCGAACAACATTCGGTCTCTTTCTCATAATACCATAACTACTCAAAACAACGTCGAATCCTTAAGTGTGTCTCCTACGGTTCGTGAATTATGCGGACATGATCGAGACACTTCTCGAACAATAACCAATAGAGGAATCTGGAAATTCATATGGCTCCCACATATTTCTCGATTACTTTGCGATCGAATGAACCACTTACATACGATACCAATTTCCCTTTGTCTCACGATAGTTTACTTATCCGAGGTTATGATCGTCGGTATCTCTGCATATCTAGTTCAACCTCGTTACCGATAAGTACTCTTTTCTCGTTCCGTGATATGTGATCCCTTGAGCCAGTCACATGCTTGCAAGCTAATTGGATGACATTCCACGAGAGGGCCCAGTATATCTATCCGTCATGTGGATGGACAAATCCACTCTTGATCCATGTGTTTCAACCAATACTTTCCGAACACTTAATGCCACCTTTATAGCCACCCGATTACGGTGTGGTGTTTGATGTCATCAAAGCATCCATCCGGTAAAGGTGATATGCATGATCTCATGGTCGAAGGAATTAGGTTACTATGTATCGAAAGCATATAGCAATTGAACTATTTAAATGACTTGATCTTTATGCTACGCTTATCTATAGGAGTATGTCCATCACATCATTCTCCTAATGATATGATCCTGTTGTTAATAACATCTCTATGTTCATGATCGAAACCATGATCATATATTAACCAACAAGCTAGTTTAACAAGAGGCTTTACTAGGGACTCTTATTTTAGTTTACAAATCACACAAGTGTTAATGTTTCGGTTAATACAATTATAGCATGGTATGTAAACATTTATCATAAGTGTGAAGATATGATAATAACCACTTTATTATTGCCTCTTGGGCATATCTCCAACAGTCTCCACTTGCACTAGAGTCAATAATCGAGTTTCAAACCTTTGTGTATTCAACACCTATGGCTTTCCGGTGTTGTATGTACCGATTGCTAGTGGTCAACTGATCTCGGATCGACACTTCCAGTCCGGTGTGTAATTGCATGTCTTTGCGTCTCTCGCATCACTCATTCTCTAATGAGATGGCTTTGTATAAATTTGGTCTTCGGTGTGACCTTTAGCTCTTTGGGGTTAAAACATGTTGATAATATTGTCGCACAATATATCTTCATAGTATTATCCTTTGTGAACTACACCTAGTTTGATAACAAACTACTTGACACAAATGCCCTCTTTTGATGCTAAAATAGCAGTCATATACTTAGCTTTTTGTTGTAGTATCAGTCACAATGTCTTAACTTTGGAACTCATCCAAATCCATTATGGAACTCACTTTCCATTATATTGTGCCACCCTTAGTTTAGATTGAGATAAACTTAATTTATACTTTGTGACAAAACTAGTATCAATGTAGTACTTTTACAATGAACTAACCATCTATTTGTCACTTCTACAAATATTATACTCTTAGTTCTTCCAAAAGATCATAAGAATATCCTTACTATTGTCCAATGATCATCTTACGAATCATTCTGGTATATGCTCACAACATTTAGAGCATAGGACATATCTGGATTTGTACATATCACAGTATGATTGATATAAATACTCTTTGTGATTTCATACATCAAGTATCAATCTATACTTGATTATTTGTTTCACTTTACCAAATGTCAATACACTTGAATATATCATCAACATTTGAACTCTCTCAATTCTTTCTGTGCGACAAGAACCTTTCTTGTAGTTTATATATTGAACTCATTCAATATCTCGTCTATGTACTTCTGGCACAACCATATTAGCGTCTATTGATGACAAATATTTGGGTTTTGCCTAAGTCTTTCATCGGGATGAAATTCTTAATATGTGTTAATAAAAGATACATTATTTCCAATCAACAATATGTCTTCCACATAATGTATTAGAAACATGTCTTAGCGCTCCCACTTAATTTCTTGCAAATGCAAGCATCTCCATCGTCTCTGATGAACTTTTAAACTCCTTTAACAGTTTCATCACAGTGAAGATTCAACTCATGATTCTCACTTTAACCATTGAAGTTTGCATATGCTTTTAGCATCCTTTTGAATTAACAAAACCCTATGGACCGTGTTATGCACATGTCCTAGGTAATGATTCTATTAGAAGAACTTGTTTTGTTTATTCAACTACCATATAACAAATTATATGTAGTGGTTGCTACATTAATCCGTCTAGACTAAATATCACTATGAAAGATCAAATCTTGTCATAGTCAACCTTTGAACATTTTGTGAACTCTTTCCCAACATGTCGACTATTTCATAGATGTAAAACATCCATGTCTATTTCTTTATAGATCCACACAACTATAAGGTCTTACACCTTTCTCGAGGTCCTTCAAGTTCAAAACTTGATTTCTCGTGTATGGAACTATCACAGATTTTATGGCTTCAAGCCATTTGGTAGTCAGGGCCCATCATCGCTTCTTTGCATGTATTCGGTTCATTATTCTCAAATAATGATTCAACCCTCAAATCTTGGTATTTGATTGTTTACCCGATCTACTTGTTTCAATAGGAACTTAGATCTCCGTGACCACAACCTTTGAGGCACATGAGCCATGAGCATTATTCTTGCCTCGGAACACTTTTGGTCTGCGCAACTTTGCACATATAGCTAAGGTTCCTTTAACCTTATCAAAGTTCTATTGTCCTCCCACTTTTCTTTTCACGAAAAATTCCTTCCCAAAGAAACTTGACGTTCTAAGCGACAAACACTTTTGTCTCTGGTGTTATGGAGGAATACTCAACAGTTATACAATGACAGGTTCATCCGACTTTGGTTGCAAACATCTTTCTTATGCATAGCAAACCATTGTTTAAGAAAGGACAACTTGGGTTTTATCCCAAACCATAACTTTATATGGTGTCATTTCAACGGATTATGATGGAGCTCTTTTCAGTGGAAAAACGGTAATCTCTAAAGCTTTTAATCTTTAAAATATAATGGCAGTTTTATGAATTATACCTTTGATCTTACCATGTCAAACAAGGTTTAATCACATATCTCGAACGCTCCATACCCTTATGGTGTTTCGGGAAATACAAATCCACGGAACGATTCCTTAAATCTTAGGTATTATGCTAAACTCTGTAACTCAAATATCTTCCTTTATGATCTTTATCATAAACTGTTTATATTCTTGTTACAATGATTTTGCACTTCATCTTGAAAGTCTTTGAACTTTTCAAATGTTTCATACTTCATCCTTATTAAGTAAATATTCATATATTCACTCAAAATTTCGGAAAAAGCAAATGAAGTTAAAATCCATCGCTCTTGACTACACATAATGGACTTCGTACAACAATATGTACAAATTCAATAAGCTAGTCTTCGTTCCCTTTTGGCCTATGAGCGAAGTTTCAATTATCTCTAGGAAAGTTTCACAAGTGTCATCGATCAAAATCAAAAGACTCCAAAATTCCATCCACATGGAGTTTCTTCATGTTTTCTTTTCAGTATAATTTAAACGACGATGTCACTTCCTAAGTGATCTTTCAATCAATTTGTCTTTCGACATCTTCAGCACTAGTTTTATGGATGTGATGTCTCCAACGAGATTTGCGAATCCATCTTTTATGGATTACGGCAATTATTTGAACAACCCTTTTGTTCTCATAATACCTGATAAAACAAATCTTTGAAGGCAAGCTTTGATGTTTAACGAGCAACACAATAACCCTTTATTTGTTCTCGATGAACATCATCACATATTCTTTTGCTAGTTACTTAGGCCATTGTAGTTCATGAAATTGTGTTGTTTCGTATGACGATTCACACCAACAAATTCAGTATCAAATACTTGAGAACCACATTGTTTAATAAGCAAAGAATATAGCCATAACATGTATATCATCTATATACTTAAGATGAACAATTCTAGTCTTTTCCTTTCTGCCATATATTTATGAGATTCTCTTCGGTATTTCCTTTTACATTTGAAAGAATCTATCAACATCAATAGTGGAGTCATACATATGACATATAGTCCAAAGCGTGTATAATTAAATACCAATGTCTTTGGACTTGCACTTTGAAGTAGATCACCATCATCAAATATTTGGTGTTCTTTCAAATTCCTTTCTTTAGTAATCTCTTGGTGTAGTAAACATTTTACCTACATCAAATATTCACCCTTATCATGGAATCGTCCATGATCAAGCTACTATTAGCTTATAACGATGAATTATGAGTATAATGTTGCTATCCAAAACCTTTTGGAGGATTAGGACAACAAGTGTCTCCAACCTTTTGCAAATTCTCATCAAATATGAGAACATGACTTTAGCCATATTATACTCTATCATGTTGCAACCAAAACTTCGTTTCAGATATCACAATATCTTCCACACATCATGGTTTCTGAAACAACTCTTTCAGATCCTAGATAACCTTGATATTAAGACAATTCTTTGAATATCAAGAATCATGGAAACAAACATGATACTAACACTTGGAATTGTTACTCTTGATTTAATACTAATTATTAAACTTCATGGAGTAGGAACTTCTTGAAAGTTTGCAATAGGACTTTTAAACTTTAGATTAACACTTCAAAACAATACGATACCGGTTAAGTAACTAACTTGAGAATTCTATAGTTCTATTATCTCAATTATAACTAAGCGCAAGGTGGTAAGCGGATGCCAATGACTACAACAACTATGCAATTTCACTTTGATTTAGTTTATGATAAATTGAGTTCTAATTAATAATTAAATTAATCTAGGTGAACTCCACTCAAAACAATATCCCTCACATTGTTTTAGTGATCACACGAACCAAATCCACCACATCAAAACCGATCATCACGAGAGTTGATATAGCTTCAATGGCGAACAATCAACATATTCATCATATCTACTATATGACTCATGCTCTACCTTTGGTAATCCGTGTTCACGAGGCCGTATGCATACATGCTAGGCTCGTCAAGATCAAACCTTAGTTTACGCATGAGCAAATCTGGCTTGCTCACGTTGTATACACTTGCAGAATCTAACACACCCGATCATCACGTGGTGCTTGAAACAACAAGCTTTAGCGGTGCTAACTAAGGGTGAACACTTTATGACTTGAAATTCATGTGCATGAGGATCATCTTATAATGCTACCGTCGTCTACTAAGCAATACAAGATGCATAAAGGATTAACATCACATGCAATTCAATAATATGTGGTATGATATGGCCTTTCTTCTTTGTGCTTCCGATCTCCATCTTCAAGCACGAACATGATCTCCATCATCATCGGCATTGCATCAAGGTCAATGGCTTCTCCATGGTTGTCGTCCACGGCTTCAACTATTACAACTAATTTGAATAGACCGCGGGTCTTAACATAAATTAAAGACAACCATATGGCTCCTGCGATTGCCAACTTACAATAAGGAACATTGCATACATCATATATAATCACAATCATGGCCATATCACATCACGGCACACCACCAAAACAAAGTTAGGCGCCTCTACTTTCTTTGCATATTTCACGTGGTTTGGGGCTTTCAATAAGTGTCCTTCTAACTACGAACAAGAACCTACAGTGATACTAGTATTGTTAATCACCGTTGTAAATTGGATCTTAACTATGCTAGGAAGCAGGCACCCATAAAGCCACTTATGCAATACAAGTTGCATGTCAAGCGTGGAGCAAGTCTCATGAGCGATGTCATGTAAGGTTAGCCGGGCGCTTCATCCCAACATACTTAAGATGCAAAGTACACAAGAAGCAATCGACAATAAAAGCATCAACGCCCACAATGACCATTGTGTTCTACTCGTGCAACAGATCTACATATAGACACGGCTCTGATACCACTGTAGGGGTTCGTAGCATGGAAAACAAAAAATTTCTATCGCATACAAACAAACAAGCCAAGATCTATCTACTAGATTGTAGCAACGAGTCGATGGAATAACTTCCAAAGAGTACGATCTTGAGCTTTGGAATCTTCGAGGGTAAGTTCCTCTATCGACTCGTTGCTACAATCTAGTAGATAGATCTTGGCTTGTTTGTGTGCATGCGGTAGAATTTTTTTGTTTTCCATGCTACGAACCCCTACAGTGGTATCAGAGCCGTGTCTATATGTAGATCTGTTGCGAGTGAAACACAATTAAATCTTATGAAGGCGTTGATGCTTTTATTAATGGGTGCTTCTTATTATTGCTGCATCTTGCGGTATGTTGGGATGAAGCTGTTGTTGACTAACCTTACATGACGCCGTTCATGAGACTTGCTCGCTTGACGTACAACTTATGTGCATAAGTGGATTCTTGGTGCTATTTCTCTAACATAGTTAAAGATCAATTTACAGCGAATTAACAATACTATTATCAATGTTGTGGATATTGTTAAATGAGTTAAACGACCTTGTTAAGCCCCCAAATACGTAAAAATATGCAAAAGTAAGCGTCTAACTTTGTTTGCCGAGGTGTCTTGATGATATGATATAGCCATGATTGTAGATTACTCTCCATGATGTGCAAATGTTCATATTGTAAGTTTTCGCGATGCCGACGATATCGACTGTAAATTCTGTGTGTTATGATATACTGTGTTCGCCAGCCTGGTTAACAACCGAAATGACCGTAGTTGATGTTTGAGAATACGGTGAAGACCCGGCGTCTCCAGTATGGATTGATAGTTGGTGATGAACGGCAACGGCGTCGCCACGAAGTGATGCCGTGGAGACATATTATGAATTGCATGTGATTTAGGCAAAGGCCGCCATCATGTCACATAGTTCCTGACGTGATTTTCAATCTTTTGTGCATCTTGTATTTAGCCGACCAGAATATAAGATGATCGGCTTACAATTTCAAGTTTTAGAAGTGTTCACCATCGCCAGTAACACCCGTTGCTAAGCGGTTAACTGAAGACCGCGTGACTCGGTGTGTTCAGATATGATGTATGCAACATGCTCATCGAAATGTCGCGAGCCAAATTGAGCCAAGCATGCCTGTGAACATGGTGCCAGGGCTGCCGGAGAACCGAAAAGCTGTGGTCATGTAACAGAGGCGTTGATGCTTTTGTGTCATTATATGTACCGCTCTGCCATTATGTTCAGATGGCTGACCGAAATAACGACGCGTTCATGAACTGCTCCGCGCTGTTTAATACGACCGCTGACCGCATGAAATGGACTGCGGTACTGTTCTGGCATGGTGAATCAATTTACAGCGGTGTGCTGTATGTCAATGTTAATGATTCTTGGTAAATAGAAGCATTGCTGTTGGCGACCCAAACCGGCCAAATATGCGAAAATAAGCGTCAACTGTTTTGCGTGATAACGACAACCATGATACTATGATGTGTTCACTGATGTGGTGGCGGCGAGAAAGGAAGCCATGTAGTTATGTTTGGGGTTACCATTGAACCGTCGTATTCAAGCCAGTTGTAATAGTTGGCTGGTAGACGTGCAACTGTGGGCAGCGTCATTGACGTGATGGCTGCCGTGATAAATGAAGTCGCTGTTAAATGTAGATGAGATGGGCTATGAAGGCCATATCATATGATGAACATGATGATTGTTTTCCATGCTTCATCTCAGGTTTGGCGGGCCTGGCAGCTGAACTATGGTCGGGGCTGCGGATGCCGGGTAAAGCGTGATGATTGGTTTGATGTGGTGGTTTGAGTTAATGATAAAATGTGAGTTCAACATGACAACATATGATTAAAAGTTGAACACTATTTATCATAAATTAAATCAAAGTGATTATTGGTTGTTAGTCATTGGCGTCCGTTACATGCGCTTGGTGAGTTTAATTGAGATGATAGAACTATAGAATTACTTTACTGACTCGTGAGTATATATGATTATCGGTAAGTTTAAATCGGTTTAAAGTGCTGTGCAAACTTGATGTCAGTACTCAGTTTAAGTTAATTGATATTATTAAACAAGGTGACAATTCAAGAGTTGACTGTGAGTATATGGTATCATGTTTGTCTCGCCCATGATTCTTGATATTCAAGGTTTGAAGATGTTTGAAACCATGAGTGTGGAATTGAGGTACGGCAAATTTGAGGCGAACATTTTTAGTTGCAACATGATGAGAGTATAATATAGCAAAAGACATATTCTCCTATTTGATGAAAATTTACCCAAAGTTGAAGACACTAGTTGTCCTAATCCTCCAAAGGTTTTGGATAGCAACATTATATAAGTAATTCAGCCATAAGCTAAAAGTGGCCAGTCATGGGCGATTCATGATAAGGGGTGAATATTTGATGTAGGTAAAATGTTTTACTACACCAAGAAGTTACTAAAAGAAATATTTGGAAAGAACACCAGAAATTTCATGAATGGTTATGATCAAAGTGATCCAAAGGAATGTTATTATTGAGTAAAGATACAAGTTTGACATAAATAGGTGACATCTGGCAATTTAAGTATGTGGAAAGAAAACGAAGAAACTCATATGGATGGAATTTTTAGAGTCATACTGATTTTGATCACATGACTTGTGAAAATTTCTAGAGATAATTAAAACTTAGTTTCTTAGAGACTGAAAGGAGCAGTAGCTAGCTTATTGGAGCACATGCATATTGTTGTATGAAGTCCATTATGTATAGTGAGAAGCTGATGGATTTCAACTTCATATGCTTTCTCGAAATTTGAGTGAATATGAATATTCACTTAATAAGGATGAAGTAACAGAAACTTTGAAAAGTTGAACTTTCAAGATGAAGTGCAAGATCATTGTAACAAGAATATAAATAGTTTTGATAAGATCATAAAGAAGATATTTTGAGTTACAAGTTTAGCATAATACTAATATTTAAGGAATACGTTAGTAGATTTACATGTCGGGAATTGGTAGAGTTACAGGCTGAACCATAAGGTATGGAGCATTAGATATGTAATTAAACCTTGTTTGACATAGAGTCGAAGTGTAATTCATAAAACTGCTGCATTATTTAAGATTAAAGCTTCAGTATTAAGCTTTTTCCGCGAAGAAAGAGCTCCATCATAATCATTGAAATGACACCATATAAAGTTATGGTTTGGATAAAAAGTTGTCCTTTCTTAAACATTGGATTATACTATGCAGGACAAAATGTTTGTCATAAACTTAGGATGATTTCTTTGAAGAATTGTTTTTAATTTGAAAGATAAGTGAGACAATAGAACTTTGATAAGGTTAAAGAACCTTAGTTATATTGTGCAAAGTTGCGCTTCGAAGTGTTAGGAGGCAACAGCGATGCTCCTTGGCTCCACGGCTGCCTCAAAGGTTGTAGTTCTGAAGGAATTTCTGTTGAGATACCAGTTGAGATTGAATCATTATTTGTTGAAAGAATAATCCGACTCGGTTTCAAGAAGCGATGATGGACAAGTAGGACTCCGTGATAGTTCCATACCACGAAATCAGGTTTTGAACTTGAAGGACCCTCGAGAAGGTGTAAGACCTTACAGGTTGTGTTGGATCTATAAAAATGATAGACATGGATGTTTCGCATCTGATGATGCGACATGTTGAGAAAAGAGTTCACAAATGTTTCGAAAGTTCAAGGGTTGACTATGACAGTCTTTCATGATTCATGGCGATATTTAGTCTGGGCGGATTAATGCTGCTTACACATATAATTTGTTATGTGTTGGATAAACAAAACAAGTTCTTCTAATAGAGGGGTTGCAGGGCGTGTGTGCATGACGGTCCAGGGTTTTGTTAATTCAAGGATGCTAAAAACATATGCAAACTTCAATGGTTGATAAGCATAAGCGAGTTGGAATCTTCACTATGATGTTGTTAAAGAGTTTAATTTCATCGAGACAATGAAGATGCTCTTGCATTTCAGAAGACAAGAATAGTGGGGCTAACATATATTTAATACATTGTGTGGAGGACATATTGTTGATTAGAAAAGATGTATCTTTTATTAACACATATTAACACATATTAAGTTTATCTCAATCTAAACTAAAGGGTGGCACATATAATGGAAAGTAAGTGGCATCATAATGGATAGTTGATGAGTCTAAAGAATTAATCAGTTTGTTATGTACCAAAGGATATCAGAATGATTCATGAAGATCATATATTCTTATGATCTTTTAACAAAGATGAACATTGTGGCGAGATACTACAACAAAAGGATAAGTATGTATTTCTACTATAGCATTAAAGGGAGCATTTGTGTCAGTAATTTGTTATCAAACTAGAACAATGAATAATACAATGAATATGCAACATGTTTAACAATAAGAAAAGGTCTCGCAAAGGACCAATTTATACAAAGCCTTCTCATTAGAGAATGAGTGATGCGTGATGGCTAAAGACATGCAATTACACATGGATGCGGAGTGTCGGATCCGGAAGATCGATTGACCACAAATGTGTACTTGCAACACCGGAAAGCCATAGGTGTTGAATACACAAAGGTTTGAAACTAGATTATTGACAGTGCAAGTGGGAGACTGTTGGAGATATGCCCAAGAGGCAATAATAAAGTAGGTTATTATCATATATTCATACTTATGATAAATGTTTACATACATGCTATAATTGTATTAACAGGAAACATTAATACTTGTGTGATTTGTAAACAAAAAAGAGTCCCTAGTAAAGCCTCTTGTTAAACTAGCTTGTTGGTTAATATATGATCATGGTTTCCTGATCATGAACATAGAGATGTTATTAACAACAGGGTCATATCATTAGGAGAATGATGTGATGGACATACTCCTATAGATAAGCGTAGCATAAAGATCCTCTCCTCTAAACCCTAATTTGGTGCCGCCACCTCCTGCAGCTGCCGCCACCTCCTAGGGCTCCCCTAGCCGCCGGCCTGGCACCTCTTCCTCGGCGTGTCTAAACCCTAGATCGTCGAGGGCTCTCTCATAGTCCACCATACTCTCTCCGGCTTAAGGAGAAGCCCTGCGAGATCTCCCCTCTACTTCCGGTACCATGCCATCATGCTGCCGGAATCGCGAGGAGAGTGCTACAACCTCCATTTTCTCTTTGTCATTGAACAAGGAGAGGAAGGTCTTCGTCTGAAAGAACATGTGACCGATTGCATGGAGGCGCTGCGGACGCATGGCACGGAAGGATCGTCTACGCGATCTTGAGATCGGCAAGTGTACGACTACATCACCCACGAGAATCTGCTCTCGTTAACCACTTTGGAATCTTCGAGGGTAAGTTCCTCTATCGACTCGTTGCTACAATCTAGTAGATAGATCTTGGCTTGTTTGTGTGCATGCGGTATAAATTTTTTGTTTTCGATGCTACGAACCCCTACACCATCAAGATAATCCTTGGAACTGAGTTTGATTTGACGATAACCCAAATCAAATCAAATAACATATCCACAAAAGAGATACTATCTTTCTTCAGCACAAACAAAACAAGACTTCCCTTTAAGGAGGAACTGAGTCGGATATAACATTTGTCTTACAACTCTCCAAGTTGTTGTTTAAGCTCATCCAACTAGTTCAGGGGTATCCAATTTGGATCCTTGGAGAAAGGAGCAGTTCAGAGAACTTGATTCTCAAGAACTTGACATCACGGTCATGTGGCAACATGGCGATACTTCTAGAAAGACGTCCAGAATATCACGAACCACCGATATGTCGCTTAGTTCGAGAGGAAACTTACTTGGTAAGGCAAGCAGACATAGTCTCAGAGTTTTGTCACAAGCCTAATTCTTTGACCAAAGAGAGTGTACCAGAGTAACAGACTTGGTAGCACAATCATCCTTTGCTTAGTGACAGGGTTAACCAATCACGCTAAGAATGATAGAACTGTCCTTGGAGTTCTAAGCAATGAAAATTGCTAGAATCTCTGATGGCCATAGTATTACGCACACGCATCACTCACGAGCACTAAAGCTCGAGGAAGGGTGGTAAATATGTGTGGGAGTATCACTTCTTTAAGGGATCATGAAACTCACCATGACCTCTTAGTATAAAAGAGTGTGATACTTTAAGGTAGAACAGAAAGAAGCTATCCAATGCCTCTTGACCTGCGGATTTCAAAACTTTGACATTGTCCTAGATACGACGAGGTACTAGAGTTTTTTTCTCCTGACATCCCGAAATGGTTTGTCATGACAGACCACAAGAGTATCTTGCTTCAGAAGACACTGATGCACATTCACTACTTGGCTATGTTGGCACTATGTTGATGAGGGAGCTTCTTCTTCTTTATTCCCTGGCAACGGCGCTAGAAAACTTGTTGATGGCGCCTGAGAGCGCTTTGTCGGGAAGAGCAAGGTGTGAAGCAGCACATTAGCAAGTCTTCCCTCAGTAAGAAACCGAGGTTATCGAACCAGTAGGAGGAAGAAAACGTCTCAAAGGTGTTGCAAGCAACGTGGAAACCTGCAAACCACAGACTCAAGACTTTGCCCCAACTAATAGCGAGGTTGTCAATCTCACCGGTTGCGGTAACAAAGGATTAAATGTATGGTGTGGAAGGTGATGATGGTTTGTAGCAAGTAAACAGTAACAGTGGAAGATATATCAATTGTAAAGATTGGACTGGGGTCCATAGTTCACTAGAGGTGTTCTCCTTAGATAAACAAACATGGCATGCTGGGTAAACAAATTACAGCAGGACAATTGACATGACTGAGCAAGGCATAACAATGTAATACTAGACAAAAAGATCCTATGAGATTCGATTGGGCAATACAACAATATACATTGACCGCCATCCAACTGCATCTATGACTAGAAGTACACCTTTGTGTTATCATTCGAACCCCCTCCAGTATTAAGTTGCAAGCAACATACAACTGCTTTAAGCAAAGTGTGTAAGGTAAAAAATCCACTTGTTCCATGAACAAGAGACCGTTGTTTTCTCCCTAGTGGCAACAACACATCTACAACCGTAGAGATTTCTGTCACTTCCCTTGATTAAGTAGAGGCATGAACCCACTATCGAGCATAAATACCCCTTCTTGGAGTCACTAGAAACTACCTGGACAAGATAGCTACTAACAACGGAGAGCATGCAAGATAACAAACAACATAGACATGATAGAATCAATAAGACAAAACCATTAATCAATCTAACATAGTAATATCAATATCCCTCGGATCCCCGCAAAACACAACATGCATGATTACAAATAGATGAGATCTTGATCATGAACGGAGCTCACAAGATCTAGACATGAAAGCACAAGGAGGAGATACAACCATCTAGCTACTACATGGACCTGTAGTCCAAGGTGGAACTACTCACGCTTCATACCAGAGGCTGGCATGATGAAGAAGAAGGCCTCCAGGATGATCTCCCCTCCGGCAGGGTGCTCTCAACATATCTTCTAAAATGTGATTGGTCCTTTCTGTATGTCCATCAGTCTGAGGATGAAAAGCTGTGCTGAATTCTAGTCTAGTCCCCAATGATTCATGCATTTGTCACCAAAAATGCGAAGTGAACTGAGTTCCTCTATTAGACACAATACTCTTAGGTACTCCATGCAGACACAGAATCCTATTCATATAGACTTTAGCCAATTTAGCACTTGTATAAGTAGTCTTCACAGGTATGAAATGAGCCACTTTTGTTAAGAGATCCACGACAACCCATATATAATCATATCCAGATCTCGTCCTTGGCAGTCCGGTGATAAAATCCATACCAATGTTATCCCACTTCCAATCCAGTATAGGTAGTGGTTGTAATAACCCTGCTGGTTTCTGATGTTCCGCCTTCACTCGACTACACACATCACACAAGGCAATATGTTCCGCAATATCTTTCTTAAGATGGTTCCACCAAAATCTTTCCTTCACATCCATATACATTTTGGTGTTACCTGGATGAATAGAATAGGGTGAATTGTGTGCTTCTTGCAGAATCAATTTCGGAAGCTCCGGGTCTTGTGGAATGCAGATATGCTTTCCATACCATAAAGTTCCTTGTTCATCTTCATGGAATACTTTCGCCTTTCCTTTACTAATTTTACTCTTAATCTCTTATATTTCCCTGTCCAACTTTTGGGATTCTTTGATCTTATCCAACAGTGTTGGTTGAACTACCAATGACATGAGATATCCTTCAGGCACTATCTCCAATCTTAGCTCTTTAAATTGAGCACACAAATCATCTGGCAATTCTTCTTTGGTAAGGCCATTCACATACACCTTAGAGCTTAAAGCATCGGCTACAACATTCGCTTTAATGGGATGGTATTGCAAACTCAAGTCGTAATCCTTGATAAGTTCTTGCCACCTTCTTTGTGTCATATTGAGTTCCTTCTGGGTGAAAATATATTTCAAACTCTTGTGATATGTGAATACTTGACACCGCTTTCCCAAAAGATAATGCCTCCATGTTTTGAGTGCATGGACAACAGAGGCCAACTCTAAGTCATGAGTAGGATAGTTTACTTCATGAGTCTTGAGTTTTCTCGAGGCATAAGCCACAACTTTCCCTTCTTGCATCAATACTCCACCCAATCCTTGGTGAGATGCATCACAATAGACTTGGAAATCTTTCTCTAGATCTGGTAGAAATAAAACAGGTGCTGACACTAGTCTTTTCTTCAACTCTTGGAAACTGGTTTCACATCCTTCAGTCCAGTCAAACTTCTTCTCTTTCTTAAGTAACTCTGTCATTGGCTTAGCTACTTTTGAGAAATTCTCAATGAACCTTCTATAGTGTCCTGTCAAGCCTAGGAAACTACAAACTTATTTAACAGACTTGGGAGATTCCCACTCCGTTACAGTTGACACCTTTGCGGGATCGACAGCTATACCATCTCCTGACATAATATGTCCAAGAAATCCAACTTCACTCAACCAAAATTCACACTTACTAAACTTGGCATACAACTTGTGCTCTCTGAGTTTCTCAAGTATCAAACACAAATGTTCTTCATGCTCTTCATTGCTCTTGGAATAGATCAAAATGTCATCGATGAATACGACAAAAAACTTGTCA